>OX454526.1:264070422-268870422 GCA_949715645.1 Portevinia maculata | reverse complement strand
CAGAGAGAAACCCTTTATATAGTGAAATATCTGCTGGGTCTGCAGTTTGATTGAAGATCATTTATTTCATCTTTATTACTTCTGATTCAAGACATAGTAGTTTATTAGTTTTCGAAACAAGAAAGATCTTGCTATTATGATACATTGTAGTTGATTAGTTTTCTATGCAAGAAAGATCTTGCTATTGTGATACATTGAAGATGTACACTTGTGTCAACAAATGAAGTTGGCACTGCCATTATTTATGTCTTGTATCAGATTACATTTTATATTTTTGTTTATGAAGACTTTGTCTTCAGTGGATTAATGTGGGGGTTGTTACATTTTATACAATACAATTTCTATGAAGACTGTCTTCAGTTGATTTATAATTCAATGTGTGGGATTTGTGGGAATGTAACCGTATGTTGTTGTTCCCCATGGGGATTGAACCTGCACGGGTCACAAGTGCTTCTTCCTTGTCATCTCAAAACTGGGACTGGGAACGGTCGATGTGGCCGAGTCAATGTATTCATCGAGTTTTAGCCTTTTTGGACTTTATCCACTTCATTTTACTACAGGTCATAGGGTAATATCCGACAAGGTATTCTTCTTTCGAATGCGCTTAGTTTCACGCAAAGTAAACACATTGAAACGTAGGTACACATCATAGGAAAGATTTTTTATCATTTCTGAAAACTGACTGCAAAGTTGATCAGAAAAATGGTTTCTGTACGAAAAATTCAACGAAATCGTTTTCTAGCCAATTTTATGTGCAATTTCTCTTTTATTTGTGACAAATTAGTTTAATAATTCATAAGCAACATTTTAAGACAAAAATTTGTGTCGATCTATTCATTTTAACTGGAGTAAAAAAAGGAATTTTAGCATTTTACGTATGGCTATAACTGAGGCCTTATAAAGGGTCTTTCATTAGCGACTTGACAAATTCAGTGTGAACGCACCCTTAAACCGATTACCGAACTGTCAATGGTAAAATATTCAGTAAAACCAACATTTTCATCATGGTGAAGTACACGAAAGAACAACGAGTCGATTGTCGCAACTTTAAGAGCGTCAGCACAAATTTTCGGCCGTAATTCTCGTAACAGTAGACAAGCAATTCATAGTCTAGTAAACAAATTTGAGTCCGACTATTCGCTGCTTGATGTTGCCGTGCCAGTGGGAATACGTTTTGCCCGAAGTGTGGTGAATATTGCTGCCGTAGAGGCGTCCGTCGCAAACCAGCCAAATCAGTCAATTTCACGGCGTCACGTCTCAAGAATTGGGCCTCTCCCAGAACACATTGTCGCGAATTTTGCGTAAGAATCTTGGCCTGCACCCTTACAAGATCAAGCTGACTCAAGAACTAAAGCCACTTGATTATATAAAGTGACGTACGTTCTCGAATTGACATGATGGAAGAAAATGAAGAATTTCATCGCAAAATCATCTTCAGTGATGAGCGCATTTTTGGTAAAACGGCGTCGTCAATAAGCAATTCATGAAACAGCACTTTATCCGCAAAAAGTCATTGTTTGGTTCGGTTTTCATGCCGGTGGTTCATTGGGCCGTTTTTTTTTGTCGATGAAAATGGTCGTCACGTTGACAACCGCAATCGGGGCTTGGCTAAATCTTTTTGATTTAGCTAACTCATCTCATAAATAGATACATTTCCATGGTTTATAACTATACGCGATACCTTAATTTATTCTAAATCATGTATCTGTATACACAAAATAAAATCGAACATACTTGTTATCAACTGTACCACGTTATTCAGTAAACAAAATATAGATATAACAATGCAAAAACTGCTATAAATATGCCACACTTATTTTTTTGGGAGTAAACCATGTCTTTGTATATATACAAAGACCATGTCGAAATTGCAAACAAATATAAATTAATGTCAAACTAAATCACGTATTGTTTGGTCCGACCGATCGCGATTTCTAAATAATTTGACTATATCACTTCGGTTGGAACATGGTATAAGGCCAGCTAGCAATACAAAACAACAACGCAGACGATTATTTTACGAAGCCAAAATGTATGCAACTATTTATGTCTCTCTGTCAACGACAACAATCATTCGGAAGGTGTTAACATTGCATATAAATTTGTATCATTGTATTAAGGTTTATATGTATTTTACGTGTAGAAAAATGAAGACTGTCAAATCTTTTGGAGAATCCTCTCATTTCAAGAAAAAGTACGGGAACGCTTTTGCGCAAAAAGATGAAAAACGTCAAAGTTTGGCTTGAAAAGAAGCAACCGCTGCTTTTTTGCCAGCAAACTCAAACGCGAACGCGTTTGTGTAGTTTCGCACGAAAGTTTATATAAATCTACATTTACATATTAGTATGCGAACGCACCTATTGCATGCAGGCATAATGCAATTCTATAATATTATGCGTGCTTGTTAGTGTTATGTATCCACAGGAATATTCGAAATCACATGATGAACAAAAACACAATCTATCGACAGCCACTGTCGATAATATCCACAGCTTAATAAACTTTAACCTTGAATATATTATCAATAAAATGAATCTAAAAAAATACTTAAGCGCTGCGGTGGTAGAACTTAGAATAGTTAAGCATTTGAAATTATAAATAGAAATTTAAAAATCGGTAGCGTAAGCGTAGATATAAGCTTAAATAAATGTTTTGAAGATATAAGATACATAATATACTCTTATACAACATTCATTTACTTGCAAATAAAATATTGTACATACTTAGACTTTTTACCATTTAAAATCTTAAAAGCGTTCTTTGCGTTACATAAAAAATACATGACCGAAGAAGTAATTCACACATACAAAAAGTACCTTATGATATGAAAGGGGGGATGTTCGTCAGGGGTCAGAAGGGAAATGTTTAAGACTGAGGTGAAATGTACATTTATTAACGATAAGTAAGTTGTGATGATAAAAGTGCAAGTGCTTGGTTTTCGGGGCCATTTTTTATTTTTGTTTTCGGCCAAACTTAACGTATCCGTTTTTTTTTATTCTATCGGGCGAACGGTGCACCCGATCAAACATGTGCAAATGAAGATCTGTTATCCTGAAAAACATCTTTAAAATGACGTAGGTTACCAGGACGCCTTATACGAAATACGGACTTGTGCTTATTTGCTTCTAGCGGCCAAATGGTGCGCCCGATGCCGGGTAAGCAACTAAGCAATCAGGCACATTTAAATCCCTATAAACAAATTAAGAAACTATGATAATACGAACGTATCTACATATCTAAATCTACAACCAAAGTAGAAAAAACTAATATTTCTGTATATCATGGCATGACAATGTATCGTGCTCAATAAAGCAAACCATACAATCATAGGTATCTAAATTCTGAAAGACAATAGATTTTACGGAACCTTTTATTTGGTCAATATTTCATAAAATTCGGATTTGAAATAGCGCCATATTCGGTACGACAAAAAAACGTGTGGCCTATTAATATAATGATGATGATCTGCACTGCACCTACATATGAATATTATAATGTTTATTGCAAAAATATCATACAGCAAATGTATTTATTTTGTGCATTTTAACAGAAATGCAGTACGAAATCGGTACACGCAATTCCTCGATTTTTGCTACACTGTAAAACATAGCATTATAACCTTCATATATGTAAGTGCAACTCTTCAAATAAACGTTACTCAATAAACGCAACTTTCTATGATGTTAATAAGTATGTATGTTGTTGTTTTGTTTTGTTTCCTTTGTTCTTTTCTCATTCAAATCATACATCCGAATAAATAAAGGCGAATAAAGCGTGAATTATCTTTAATCAATGAATTAAATGAGATCTGTTATTAAAAACTTTTTTTTTAAGTTAACTGACGTGGATAAACATGCAATGAACTAATTCACCGAAGTGAATTAACGATTAATTAAGTTAAAATATAACTGACAGCATTTTTGACAACTGATAGCGAATCTTTGAAGTTTGAACCAAATGGGATGTTGTATATGGTTTCTCCGTACTTAACGATTCCTAATTTCCATACCATTTATTACTTACTTTTTACTTA
Organism: Portevinia maculata; assembly: GCA_949715645.1. Lineage (NCBI taxonomy): Eukaryota > Metazoa > Arthropoda > Insecta > Diptera > Syrphidae > Portevinia > Portevinia maculata. The sequence goes on along the minus strand of OX454526.1, from coordinate 268,866,389 downwards.
ACGACGGCCGATATTATAGTAGGTCCGTTCGCGTACTTTATGTGTAGGAAAATGAAGTGTCAAATCTCCAAAATCGAGAGAGAATCCTCTCATTTCTAAGAAAAGTACGCGAACGCTTTTGTGTAAAAAGTTGAAAAAACATCGTAGTTTGGCTTGAAAAGAAGCAACAGCTGTTTTTTTTGCTAGCAAACTCATAGGATTTCATCATTTGACAGTTTTCATTTTCTTGCCAGCTGAAATTCTGTGTGAAGAAAAATTAACGAAAGTACATTTTTCTTTCGTTCATCTTTTTACCATTTGCTCAGTACGCGAACGCGTTTGTGTAGTTTTGCACGAAAGTTTATATAAATTTACGTTTTCATATTAGTTCGCGAACGGACCTAGTATTATGTATAAGGAATTCACAAAAGATCGTTTTAAAGCCGTTATTTTGTGAAATTTGTTGGCTGTCCTTTTGCGTATGCATTTTTTTTTTTTTTTTTTTTTTATAAAAAAAGGAAATCCAAATCCCAGAGCACTCAGACTCGGTAACGGTCCATCCATTGTACTACCAGGAAGAAATCCTCCTTTTGGTGTAGAGGCATGTGATTGGGTGGCGTATGTTGTTGTTCCCCATGGGGATTGAACCTGCACCGCACAGGTCACAAGCCAACGCACTAACCTCTACACCGTCGCCACCCTTTTGCGTATGCATTACGAGCAATATTGTCTAGTGTCAACAGATAACTTAGTTACGCGTTCATTTTGCGTGCGCCGGTAGTGTTTTTTCGATTTAAAGCGATGACGAACACAAACAATATAGGTTTCTGTTTCAAACCCCACAAAATGTGTTCTATTTATCATATTGCTCACTGTATAGTTTTTCCTCGGTAGGTGCAACTTCCTTAGTGAATGCCACAACAACATTTCTTTCAATTGCGATTGCCGAGTTCGTGCTGCACTTAGATAACGGCGAACCTCACAGGCGGATCATAAGGCAAGTGGGTTGAGAAGGTTATGATCCCTTTAGTAATTCCTGATTACACTTTATGACCAAACGCCATGATTATCTATTAAAATCAGTTTGGTGTGATGTGGTCATTTGCGGTCATATATATCAATTGGTCATTCCAGATGTACCGATCAAATTGTGTAACAGCATATATGAACATATTTGACTGTTTTCTGTCAAATTTACCCGCTTGGCATTCAGTCTAATGAAAGCAATAACTCATCACTTTTTTATCACTCGATGGCACTAACAAAAACTCGTGGTTACATTGTTACCACTTGACGATCCCATTTTCACTAATGTAGCACTCACCTCATATCCCAGAATGGGTTACTGACATTGGATTATCCGGCCCGCTGTCCTAGGGTCAAAACAAGGGCCTGGCCCTCCAGGTTGGGGGTTGTGCCGTCGGGGTAACTTCCCGACCATGGAAAAAAAAAATAGTTATGAGAGAGACGCAACCAGCCTCGGAAAACGGAACACCTCAAATGGCAACCAGACCCGGAACGTCAATGGACTACGAAATGAGAGTATGTACCTGGAATGTACGAACACTCTACACCCCAGGTGCTACTCAAAAACTTGAGTCTGTCCTCACGCGGTACAAGGCAGATATTACCGCTATCCAGGAGGTACGATGGATAGGATCAGGTATGATGAAAAGAACAAATTGCGACATTTATTACAGCTGCCATAAAAGATTGCATGTATTAGGATGCGGATTCGTCGTGGGAAATCGGCTTAGGACAAAAGTTATTGACTTCAAGCCGATAAGTGATCGCCTGGCTGTGATCCGCATCAAAGCTACCTTTCAAAACATAAACCTAATATGTGCACATGCCCCTACCGACGAGGCTGAAGATCCCATCAAGGCGGAGTTTTATGACCTCCTGGATGGAGCCTACGGAGCCTGTCCGGAGTATGATGTAAAAGTTGTACTCGGGGACTTCAACGCTAAAGTCGGAAAGGAAAACATCTTTGGCGGGCTAGTTGGTAAGCACAGAATCCACGAAACGACAACAGACAACGGCTACCGACTAATCGATTTTGCAGCAACTCGTAATACGGTGATAAGTAGCACTAGGTTTCCAAGGTTAAGGATCCACACAGCAACCTGGCGCTCTCCAGACGGTCGAACCGGCAACCAAATCGACCATGTGCTAATTGATGCGAGGCACGCATCCAACATCCTCGACGTGCACTCATTCCGAGGGGCAAACGCCGACTCTGACCATTTTCTTATTGCGGCTAAATTCAGAACTCGACTGTCCAACGAGAAGAAGCTGCGAACCGCCCAAAAGAAGAAATTCGACGTTGGACGCCTTAGCACACCTGGAGTAGCCATATCCAGAGCCTACAGGGAGCGCCTGAGTATGAAACTCCCCACTGTGCATTCACCTACCACAGACGCCAACAATCAGTGGTGCCAGTATCGCGACATCATCAAGGAGATAGCCGAAACCACTGTAGGGTACCAGCCACCTCAGAGAAAGAGCCCGTGGTATGATGATGAATGCGTGTACAGGAAAAAGGTGACAGAAGTTGCACACAAAAAAACGCTGCAGCGCAAAACAAGGGCAGCGAGGGAAGAGTATCGAGCCAGGAGAAGGGAGGAGAAAAAGATCCTGCGTAGAAAGAAGAGGGCCTACGCAGTATCCCAGCTCAAGGAGATCGAAGAGTCTCGCGATCGTAACAACATCCGGAGGTTCTATAAGAAAGCAAAGCAACTGGCTGCTGGCTTCAAAACCGGAACGCAGGCTCTTCGAGACAGCGAAGGAAACCTAGTCACCGAAGCGCAGGGAATAGTAGCTGTGTTTAAGCAACATTTCCAGCAGCTGCTTAATGGGCATCATGTAGAGAGAGTGATAGGGCAAGAAGAAAGCCCACGTCCAGTCTATGAAGAACCAGTTCCACCACCCAGTATAGAAGAAGTTGGCTTGGCTATAAAAAAGCTTAAGAACAACAAAGCCGCAGGCTCTGATGGCTTACCAGCGGAGCTCTTCAAATACGGTGGTGATGTTTTGGTAGGGCGCATGCACCAAATCATCAGCCAAGTAGGAGTGGAAGAAAACATGTCCGATGACTGGGCTATCAGTTCCATATGCCCCATCTACAAAAAAGGCGATCCTATGTCTTGCAAGAACTATCGAGGCATATCCCTGCTTAATGTCGCATATAAGATCCTATCCAACGTACTGTGTGAACATCTTAAACCGTTTTGCAACACACTTATCGGCACGTACCAGTGCGGCTTCCGGCCAGGCAGATCGACTATAGACCAAATTTTTACATTGAGGCAAATCCTGGAAAAGACCAACGAATTTCAAGTCGAGACACTGTCTCAACATATTCTTTGTAATGTTGATAATTTTAAGGATCTTGGGGTTTATTTCGATCCCAAACTAGTTTTTGCCAAGCATATCAATTTTATTGTTAATAAATCTAATTCTATGCTGGGCTTCGTAAAAAGGTGGGCGAAAGAATTTAATGACCCATACGTTACTATGTCATTGTACAATTGTTTTGTCCGTCCGATTCTAGAGTATGCTTCACAAGTTTGGACGCCATTCTACAACATTCATTCAAATCGAATAGAGGCCATTCAACGAAAATTTATTCGATTTGCACTAAGAGGACTTCCATGGGATGATCCTTTTAACCTACCTCCTTACAGTCAGCGTATTAAGCTTCTTCAAATGTTACCCCTTTCTCAACGTAGGCTTAATAGCGATATCATTTTTTTACAGCAGCTTATATCCGGTCAAATAGATGCACCTGACTTGCTGTCGTCTATTGGCTTTAATTTTCGTGGTGGTGCCCATAATTTACGCAGTGTTGAATTATTGGTTAACCCCCATCATAGAACGAATTATGGGAGTCATGAGCCTATTAGTCGCATGAGTAGAATCTATAATCTAAATGATCAAGTGATTGACTTGCATGTTAGTAAAATTAACCTTAAAAATATTTTGCGTAATAATGCTTTAATATCTTGAATTGTTTTCATTATTTTGTGTCTGTGTTAGTATTTTATAGGTACATAATTATTGTATTTTGAATTGTTTTGTCCTTACTAACACCTGCACTAAATGATGAGCCTGTGAGAGCACTTTTAGTGCCGGCAATTTCTGCTCGTGACAGTTGCTTGCTTTAAGCACTCCACGACACAGAGCTGATAGTGTAGTTAAAAAAAAAGCCAAAATACGTCGACTACATCGGCTCGGCCTCATCGAGCGAATGGACAATAATGCTCCAGCTAAGAGGGTCTTCGAATCCCAGTTCCAGGTTCGAGAAGGCAAGGAAGACCAAACCTCCGTTTCAAAGACCAAGCCATCGCGGATGCCAGAGCGCTTGGTCTGGACAACTGGAAGCAGCGTGCCCGGGATCGTAGAGGATGGAAGGCTGCTGTGTCTCAGGCAGAGACTCTTCACGGGTAGGGAGCCCGTTAAGTAAGTAAGTAAGTAGTAGCACTCACCGAGTACAAAACAATAATCCATCTCTGCGTTACGCTTTGCATTCGATGAAAATATTCGCAAATTAAATATCGGTTTGTCAGTTAGTAACTTTCCACATACGTGTACTGATACACGTCTAATTAATGCAACAACGTGAAATAATTAGTCTTCGATAGCAACAAAGAAAACACGCAACGTACACGAGAAAATACCACGATCTGAATCGCGGCAAACTAATTGCACCTTCAAGATGCATCCTATCCTAGACCGTTTGATGAATGCAATCATGTTGCTGCTGTACAGCGTTGTACCAGATAGTTAATGTTTCAATGCAATAGATACATATGTATCTATTGCATTGTTTATGCAGTTAAATTTCTTTATTTTGTTTCCTTCCCTAGCTTGACTCTTTTCCAAAGTCTATTATTAACCATTTTTTCTTTTCTTTGCAGGGTGGTTTTCGGTTGCAGCTGCTTGATGAATTGGATCGTCCAGTTCTCGATTTGACGCCACATGTCAATGGATCCGAGTTTGTACGAACAGATGTTACGTAAGTTAAACAAGTCAAACCTGAGATAAATATGTAAACTGAAATAATTTTTAAGGGCTCAAGCATTTGAAGTTCAACTGCCAACCAACTTTACATGTCACAATTGCACTCTTCGCCTTTTGCGTCAGGCAGACGAATGGTCAAGTGGGTATCGCTTTTGGTCCTGTGCCGATGTGGACATAAATGAACGAAAAGGCTTTCATCAGATGTGCTCGGGAAATGGCAAATATTTTGGATCCCGCTGTAAGTGCAAGGACACTTACTATGGTACTTTCTGCCAGTATAAAGACGAGTGTACAAACAATGTAGAGTGTGGATCACAGGGTAGGTGCGTTGACCTGGAGAGCACATCGCTACCACGCAAACAGTGCTACTGTAACTTTGGTTGGTTTGGTCCTGGCTGCCACAAACGATCACCATACAAGACTACAGATTTAGATCTATCGTCACATTCTCAGAAAGAGCTGTCGCCTGAATTTCACATGTATTGGAAGCTGCTTGAGGAACAAAAAGAAATCGAAATTGTTTTGAAGGTCAAAGGGTCCTCATGGGTGGGCTTGGGATGGCGTCCAAAGAGTCTGACGCCGGAATGCAAGAATTTCCCACTCATTCGTGATATCGGAGACGTGACAACACGTCTAGATGGTTCGGCGGCTGCAGAACCCGAACCAAAATCTGAACCAGAACCAAAGTCTGAACCGGAACCAAAATCTGAGCCAGAGCCATCATCAGAACCAAATCCCAAGTCGGAGCCGGAGCCAAAATCTGAACCAGAGCCACAATCGGAACCAGAACCTAAGTCCGAACCAGAACCAACTTCATCCAGTAAGTCGAAGCGTGTCGCTGGTAATAATGACAGCCCAGTCATGGATGGTGTCACATCTGTCGCCACAAGTGTGTCGTATCGAGTGAGCGCCCAAGCAGGAAGGAGGAAGAGAAGAGATGTGCAAGGTAATAATTTAGTACAACTTTTTATTTCTAATCACTTTAAGATTCTGAACATCACAAGCACCTCACTTCCAAGAAGTAGTATAGAATGCACAGCTTAGTAGAATTGTTTATTTACTCATATTCCTACACTTTATGCACTTGACACACATCTTTCTTAACAAATATTCCAGATACACAAACTGAACCTGAACCTAAGTCTGAACCGGAGCCAAAATCTGAGCCGGAACCAAAGTCAAAAGCGGAGCTTAAATCTGTGCCAGAGCCTAGTTCTGAACTAGAACCTACTTCAGAACCAGAACCACAAACAACGTCCGAACCAAAGCCAACTTCTGAGCCTGAGCCTAAGTCAGAGCCAGAGCCCAAATCCGACTCTGGGCGAAAGTCCGCCTCTCAATCAGAGCCAGAACCCTATTCAGAACCAGAACCAAAATCCGAACCGGAACCAAAATCGGAGCCAGAGCCAAAATCGGAGCCAGAACCAAAATCGGAGCCCGAACCAAAATCGGAACCAGAACCAACATCCGAACCGGAGTCAAAATCAGAACCCGAACCAAAGTCGGAACCCGAACCAAAGTCGGAACCAGAACCGAAGTCCGAACCCGAACCGAATTCTAATACCACTTCGGCACATAAGCCTTCAGGTAAGTTCGCACCGGCCGTAAGTTCCCCGCTTTTAGTTTAACAATAAATAGCAATTCCGACTTATAGAACTGACTCTTTTTTGAAACTCGTTTTAGAAGCTTAAATATTATCTTTAAACCTTCCAGCCCCATCGAAATACAAACTCAATCCATATACTCCACGTCACGACTTCAATCCAATGGACTGCACGGACATTGTTATTGGTACCGCGCGAGAAATGACCAGCCGTGTAGGAGACTACTACACGCGTGATCGGTCAACACCACGGCTTGATGAATTCTGGGGAGGCAAATCGGATCTAACTTTGGGTACCGGCTTCGAGCTGAATAACGTGACAACGATTATATTCCGAAAGAAACTCGAAGCAACCGAACCAACAGATCACACGCTGGATGATGACTTAACTCATGTTATTTGGGCTAAGGGTCAAGAACCTGGTAAATATGTTCACTTACCACTGTCAGGCATTGAAAAGGAAGCAGCTTCAGTCAAGGAATTCTACCAGCCAGACGAATTGAAATATCATGGTCATCAGATGCAGCGTGGAGTTACGCAAATAAATTTCTTTGGTGAGTTATAAGTTTGAGGTGTCGCAGTTTCCATAAAGAGCACTTTAGATCATATTTAAAACTCTTTATTCACAGCAAAAGAAAAGGAAGTGGTTGTCAACGGAAATATCCTCGACAATGATTGCTACGGCCATTGGAAACATCCATCCAGCTGTAACCCAGAAGAGCACAGCTGTGAATATTTTGCATCATGGGAAACTATTGGCAAGGGCGATCAAATGCGTTGGCACGTCGAAACAACCAACACTAAGACGTGGACCGGAATTGGTTTTAGTGACGACGAAAAAATGTCCCAAACCGATGCGGTCATTGGCTGGGTTGACAATCAAGGAAGACCATTTTTAATGGATACATGGATCAATGGATATTCACCGCCGACACTCGATGACCAACAGGATATCCATAATATATCAGGACGGATTGAGAAAGGTGTCACTATTGTGGAGTTCACTAGGAAGCGTGTCAACAAAGATCGCCATGTAAGTAGTGGATCCTTATTTCCTATAGGATTCATCCGTTTTTTTTGCCCAAGGTATGCAAGATATGTCTTATAAAAAGGCAATGTAGACTATTAAGATAAGTCTTTAAAGACGAGGTAATGATCTAGACTTGACAGACTTCAGTGCATCCCTATTAGTCCGCCGGTTTGAACTCAAAACGTATAATAAATACATCATTGTTTACACTGTAGAACAAAAGCAGTAGAACTCTAGGGAAAATAAAATCTTCTCTACATAAGCTGTTTACACTCCCTGTGGGGTTCGCCGGTTCGATCTCAGAAAGTAACGTCAAGACTCCCTATTTTGTGTGATCCAGTAGTTTTTAGGCGTGCCTCTGTTTCGCGTTTGTAATGGAACGTTGATTGATATTGCCTTTTTGACAGGGTGCGTAGGATTTCTCTTTTGAACATGACAGTGTCGACTGAGCCGGTCGCCCTCCATTTTCTTCGAGATAGGTTCTTTGACGTGAGGACTTCCTTGGATCTTGGAACTACTTTCGATCAATGTTTTCTACCCCTGCTGTCGTCCGGAGCATCTCTGCTGCCGTTAATTTGCCCTCATATTTCTTGGACGCTGTCCAACATAGTGAACTGCGGTGTAGAGCCTTCCTTTCAGCTTAGGGGGCATTTTTCGATCACAGAAGATGGCTGAGTTTGCCTGCCACTTCATCCACCATACGCTTACGCGATGCTTAATGTCGTCATCACAGCTTGCTTGGCTATTGATCAAAGATCCCAGATATTTGAACTTTTTGCACTTGGGAATCACTCTTATATTCATAATATAAATGTCTGGAATAGGTCGGAATGGATCAGGGAACGGCAGCACAAGTATTGGTATTTTTCGGACTAATGCGGTACCCGTTTCCCTCCAAAACCTTGAAACATACATGCAGCGCTCGTTGAAGAGATGTTTGATCCTCGCTAATGATGGCTCCATCGTCAGCTAAGAATGATGCACTTTGGGGTCGGTCACTTTTCCTTCAAGCAGATAATCAAGGACTGTAATAAATATCAAGATGCTAACCTGGTGTACACCGACTTTGATTGCAAGCTCCTCGGTGACGCCAACGGGGCATCTGGCTCTTGTCTTGTCGGCCCAACCCATCGAATCCTACCAACTTGCTGTTAACGCTATCGATCAAGTTATAGAGTTATCTGATTCCTCCGACGACGTCATTATTTTCGGCGACTTTAACCTGCCCCAACCGCACTGGGCTTTATCCCATGATGAATCGTTTTTCATTTCTTCAAATCCCAACTCAACTGAAGAATGTCCCTTCATCGATTGACTAACCGACTCAAGTCTATGCCAAGTAAGCGGCATCTCTAATTAAATGGGTAGGCAGTTAAACCTAATCTTTACTACTGACCCACTTAACTCCTCTGTCTCGCTTTCCCCTCCTCTTCTTTTGACTATGGACAACCTTCACTAACCACTTCTTCTTTCTTTTTTTCACGACCCTCCTCTACAGTCCACACCGCCCGCTGGCCCCCCTATGCTATGATTTTCATAAAGTCAATTTCCGTAAAATAAATGAACACCCCAGCAAAGTCTCATTTGATGGTATTCCCGTTATTTTTCTTAAGAAGTGTTCCCTAGCTACCCCCTTTCGCACCTCTTTAAACTTTCACTATCTCAAGGCGACTTTCCTCAGATATGGAAGTCCTCCTTCATAACGCCGATTCATTAAAAGGAATTAAAGAGTGAAGTTACTAATTATCGCCCGATAGCTAAACTTTCGCATATACCCAAACTATTGGAAAGCATTTTGTACGAATCCTTAAGCTTTCAATGCAAGTCTTTAATTTCCCAAAACCAACATGGCTTTCTAAAAGGTAGATCAACCACCACTAACCTCGTTGAATTCGCGTCCTCTGCGCTAACGGCCTTAGAAAGTGGTAAAGAAGTCGATGTTATTGCGACTTTATTTTAGTAAAGCTTTTGATCAGTTATCCCATAAATTAATTCTTTTCAAATTGTCCACCCTCGTCTCGAACCAATACTGCTGAATTGGATATCATCTTATCTGGAAAACCGTTTATATAATGTTCACTTCAGGTACGTCCTATCTGCCCCATTCCTGGAAACCTCTGGTGTACCACAAGGCAGTCACCTAGGTCCACTTCTCTTCATCTTAACCATTAACGATCTGGAAAGGGTTATTAAATACTCGTCTATCTCTCTCTATGCCGATGACACCAAATTTTTCAAACACATATCTTCATCACAAGACTCCTGCTTGCTACAATAAGATCTAGATAGTTTTTCTATTTTGGATGTTGCGAAATGCCAATCCATAACCTTATCACGTAAATACAACAAGTCCCCTCCCCGTCTTTCCCTTCTTAATGATCAACCTATACCTATCGTACAGTCTCTTCGTGACCTTGGCATATTGTACGACCGCGAGCTTAATTTCCGTTCGCACATTGACGAGATAAATCGTAAAGCCTTGGGTTCATTAAACGGTGGTCAAAGGAATTCTCTGATCCCTACGTGACCAGATCTCTCTACATTACTTTTGTCCGCCCCCTCGTCGAATACGCCAGCCAAACGTGGTCACCCTTTCAGAAAGTTCATGTAACCAGAATCGAAAACATACAACGACGTTTTCTTCGATTTGCCCTTCGCGGACTTTCTTGGAACGATCTCCTAATTCTGCCTCCCTATCAAGACCGCCTTAACCCTTTCGATCCGGATGGGACATCCAAGGTATAAAAACACCTTTGTTCTATGTCCCATCCGGATCGAAAGGGTTAAACTCATCAACTTGAATAGCCTTGAAGACCGCAGGGATGCAGCAGACATTCTATTCATTCATCGCCTCCGCTCAGGCTCTATCGATTGCCCGTCTCTTTACAACTCCACCTCCTTTAATACTAACCCTCGTAATTTGAGACATCCCCATCTTTTCTATCTACCAACCCACCAAGTTCTATGGCTCCAACGAACCAATGCTACGGAAAATAAACTCAAACATTTCCATTTTTTATTTCAACCGCAGCACTCCCTCCATTAAACTTAGCCTCCTTCTCCATAAACCCTAACTTTATTTCCTAGTTATAAGTCGTAGTCTTTAGTTTTAGTATTTTTTTCTCTAGCTTGTAAGTATTAGTTTTAATAAGTCTAGCTATAAGTCTTAGTTTTGTAGTTTAAAGATATATAGCTTGTATTAAGCTGAATAAATGGGGGCGCATGCCCCCACCAAATTAAAACTTAATTAAAAATTAAATTAACGAAAAAAAAACACATAATTGAATAGAACTCAAACAACTCTTCAATAATTTTAAATATTTTCTTTTGAAGGATCTTTCATTTACCGATGACCATTGCCTGTATCTCTTCTTCCCTGTGCTGGGAGGAGCTTTTAACGCCGTCAATAAGAAGATTCGCAAGCACGAACAATCTCCTGTCGTTTCTTCCAGTAGAGTTTGCATTAAATCTTGTGGAAAGGGTAACATTGACATAGTTAATTGGGCTTACAATTCACTCCAATCCAATTTAATTTTTAGAACTTGAAGCTATCCAAATTGAATCAGCAACTCCACCTCCAAATCGCTTGGTATACGCAGTTGGTGTAAAGCTTATGAATTTAGCCGAATCGTATGAAGCACCTCAGCAAGGTACTGATGAATTCAATAATTTGGCGGCAACCATATCGGACTCCTTCAATGGAATTTTAAATGAGATTCCAGGCTACTTCAAGACGGATATAATAGGCTTTGAAAAGTTAGTACTCACAAATTAACTCTTAAAATCTACATATTCTAATTTGAATTCCAACAGGGAGGGTACAACAATGGTGGCGAAACTGCATACCCTTTTTGACAAGGAGGCATTCGAAAAGGAAAATAATGCAAAACCTTCCGGAGGTGATTCCAACTCAAATGCTGTCGCTGAGGGACGTTCAATTCGAGAAGCCATTTTGCAAAAGGTTGCTTCCGGCAAAGTTGGATCACTAACAGTTGATTCACAGTTTTTGGACTTCGAAGCATTAGAATGTAAGTTTTTACTTTTCAACCAATCGAATATTATCTAAACAAAAACACCGTCAACCACAGATAAGAGCACATCACAACCTGAAGAGGAAGCAACACTTTCATTCTTCGATCTATCTGAAACTCGACTTTACATCGTTTTAGGATGTATTGCGGCTTTGGTTTTGATTGCACTAATCCAAGCAATTTGCACAATTACCAAGACTTCAAAGAAGAGCAACACTCAAAAGGTAAGAGTTAGGCTGTCTACGTATTTTTGGTTGTGATTTGAGTAAATTTTAGCCGAGCTTTTTTTTTAAATGTGTATTGGTCAGTACCAGCAACAAATTTATTATGAAGCTTAATTTTGTAGTTCCTTTCAATCCTATGCAAAGGAAAATTAAAAACAACGGGGCCACTAATTTAAACTTCAGACTATATTTGTTATTTGTAATGCCAATTGTAAATACAAATACTAACAAAGAAAAAACAATAATTATTCCTAAAGCTAATTTACGTTATACCCGATGAATGGAGGATTTATCAGCAACAGCAACAGCAGCAACAACAACAACAACATCGCTACTATCAACCAACTAGTGTTCTATAGATTCATCAAACAAACAGAATACCGTTTTTTACTAGATATTATTGCTGCCAAATTAAGTTTTTAGATTTGAAAAAAAAAAAAAAAAAATGCAAAAAAAATAATACAAACATAAAAATTTATGCTGCCAATGATAAGATATTAACTAATCGTTATTGAGGAAACATTTTTTATAAACTTGGGTGCTATCCTATTTAAATTGCATATTTTCGTAATTGGTAATTTTTTTGTTTGTTTGTTCTTTCTTTCCTTAAACATTTTTCTATTATTCAGCCAGTCAGCATCTTATGCTACTTTCTTTTAAAAATCTTTTTAGACTTATGAATAAGTTTTAATCATTTTGCCTTGCGTGCAAACATTTTACTTTATTGCATGCCTATAATAGTCTTAATTTTTGTACAATTTGTATTCATAAAGTTTGACTGCTTACTGTTCGTTTTGGTTTAAGTTACTTAAATGACGTTAGGTTAGTGTGGTTCGTGTAAACAGTTTTCTATTTTGAATTTATATTCTCCACCATATTTTCGCTATGTAGTTCCGAATCAATATTAACACCTCGGAGCCTCAAAGTCAATTAGTTTTAAACCCACAGACTGTTTCTTAAATCATGATCTTCTTCTTCTTCTTCTTCTTCTTCTTCTTCTTCTTCTTCTTCTTCTTCTTCGTCGTTTCGACGATAGAAGTCTCTTACTATCTTAATCCGTGTCGGGGTGCGAGATTTACTACACTGGAGCACTAATCCTCAATACTGAAAAATAGGACGAGGATAGCTTGAGTCGAAACGATCTCGTTTGACTGCACTGTGCACTTTTTTCTCCAGAAAAAGTTTGCAGAAGTCACATGACAGTGCATCTACTTGCCGGAATCTGGTGCAATGTTTAAATAATTCGGAAGAGCTGCTTTCAATATGTTGTCTCGCGGTACGGCTGGATTAGTTGTCCGCGATCCTATATTCGTCCAAGTAGGAAGTAGAGCCCCTTACGATGAATGCTTTCATATGCGGCTTTTGAGACCATGAACAGATGGTGATTTATTTTATATTTGCCCGTGCGGAAGCCAATTAGGGTTCACACATTACTTTGGATAAGATCTTATATTCGGCATTAAGCCGGGATATGCCTCGATAGTGCGGAAAATCCAAGGGCAGACGCATTCTTGCATGCAGAACGCGGTGCGCATTTCAAGATTGAACTGCCTCAATGTTAAGGCCCATTGAAGCGTTTAACTGAAACTGAATCTGATGGAATTCCCATAAGTTATCAGTTCAGTTATCAGTTAAACTGATGTGTTAATACGTTTTAGTTCAGTCGTCAGTTCAACCGTCATTTCAATTGCAGTTGGCGGTGAATCAACATTTTAGAGTTCCTGTTTTTTTTTTCAATATGTCAGAACGGAGTGATAATATGGTTGATTTCATTAAAATTTATCGGAAAGTTCAACTCAACACCGGACTGACGTCTAAATGCACTTTCTTTTTGAACTGAACTGAAAACTGAACTGATACTGATCGTCTAAAAGGGCCTTTATGAGGTGATCTGATGGGCCGAGAGCCTCCATTTCTTCTTCGTGTCACACTGGGGTCTGAGCGTAATGACCCATGTAAGAATTGATTTTGGTCCGGGACAGGACCCAACAGGCTACATTGGTGGTGACCTGTAAACTAACCTACTTAGTTTTCGATATAATGTCTATTTAGATCAAGACAGCTATTAGCATTTTTATTGAAGGGCTGAATGGCTAGTTTGGGTTGTTAAGACCTGGGATTTTTTCCCAATAATAGATACATTTCATATGTTCCTAGTATTTGTAGCAGTGCAGCAGAAGTGTTCAGGCCCTTTGAATAAAATTTCTAAACCCTTCCTTGCCAGTTCGTCGGTTTTTTCATAAGCTAACATTCAGTATATTATAGGCGGTTTTTTTTCAATCTTCTAGCGTAAAGAGAGGCATAAGTATGTTTGACTGGTTTTCAAAATCCTTACCGGAACAATATGATGTCGAAATTTAAAAATGAACAAATTTGCATGTTTGGCTTAACAATTTTGTTTTTTTTTTTGACTAACAATAAATGTAAATTAATTGCTCGATTTCTAAATAAAAGTGTTGACTGGTTGAAGTTCATTTGCATCAGTTTTCTAAAAAAAAAACCTTTCTTGTATCCCGCTTTTTTAGAGCAATTTAATTAAGAACTCTCCATGGAAGGACTACAGCTCTAATACAAACTACGCATTCGATCCTTATGGTGAAACTGAAGAGAAAAATCTTACCGCAGCAACAACAAGTACCAGTGGTAAGGATAAATCCCGTCATAGATCCTCAAACAACAGCCAACCAACAACCTTGCAAATGTCGCATTCACCAACCAGCAAATCTACTCAGTACTATGAAGCTAATAATGGGCGGTCATCATCCTCAAGGCATGAAACCAACGGTATAGGCGGAAGCAATGGTTCACATGATTATCGTAGAAACGGTCAACATCGTGGCGAAACTAATCACCACCCAACACCAAATGGGGAACATTTAGGCTATGCAAGAACATCATATGCCGAGCGTGCATATTCACTACCACGCCAGGTAATACAACAGCAACAACAGCAGAATACAATGCCATCGGCAGGATACTACACCCAAGATCGTCGTAGTAGAAATGGAACTGAAGATCGTCATAGGAGCCGGGACCGAGATAGTGATGTGCATCATGCACGTAGTTCATCTTCAACGGGGACGGATACGCCCGATTTTTACTTCATGCCATCACAACGAAAATATTCCGGTGAAGTTGTGCGAGTGTATGTGGACTATAATAAGGATCCGAAACATTAAGTGTGGACATTGGACCGCAGGAAAGGGGAAAGAAATGGAGTTGTACGTATTATGAATTTGTGTAACTGTTTTATTATTTCTTTGTTTAGATTGTTTTTTTTGTCTGTTTTTTTTAAACAAATTTAGTCATTGTTTTATGGAAATGTACTTATATTATGATGTATTTTTATTATTATTGAGCAAACGCTGTTTCAATCAAAAGTTTGTATCAATAGTCAAAGTTAATGTTAATAAGTATAAATAGTAAATAATTACAAACACGAAACCAACAGACACTATCCATTACTCACAGTTATCAAAAACAATATTAACTAAACGAAAACAAAATATTTGTAAATACATTACTCCAACAGAGAAACAACACAAATTAACTGATTTAAGTTTAACTTATTTTGTGTATTCATTGTTATACGCACCAACACTACAACAAAATGTTTTACCTTTATTATAATTAAGTTTTAGCAATAACTAGCATCATCGCTTAAAGATTATGAAAAATGGCTTTAAGCAGAAGAAAATAATTTTCTTAAATATACATTACCTCCCTTATGTACTATACCATATTTTTCTTATTGTTAAATATTGATTTAGAAGAAAAATCAAGCATTTTTTCGATGATTTTGTAAAGTTGTATTTTATTGTATTATTGTCAGTCAGGTCAGTGTTTATTTGAAAATTAAAAATTAAACGGAAGAGTGAAAGACAAATTGACTAAACAAAAAAGTTAAAAGTTCTCTATAAGGTTGTTGTAAAAAGTGTACTTCTTTTTTTATTTAATATGTTTATTTGTTTTCTCATAAATAGTTTACTATTGTAATATAATGATAATAACATAGCTTACGCAAATATTCGTTGGTTCTACCAAATTGTAAATAATAAAAACCATACAAAACATAATATATACAAATAATTATAAAATAATAATAATAATAATGAAATTAACTGGGAAAAATAAACAATAAAGAAAAAAATGATATCGTTTCGGCGATACTGGAATAATGGAATAATCGAGATCGAAGTGTACGTTTTTGAAATAATAAAGGTATTTATACAACGTTTTATCATTTCAAAACCTGAATGTAACAGTGTCGTTGTAAGCCCTTCCATCTCCCGTTCTCTGGAATTTGGTGGTGAATAAACTACTGAGAAACCTGGAAGGTGAGGGCTGCGGGGTGATTGCCTATGCGGATGATGTTGCTATTGCCGTCTCTGGAAAACACCTCAACACCATAAAGGAACTCCTGCAAAACGCTCTTAACAAGCTAACGAGATGGGCTAATCGGTGCGGACTGGGCGTTAACCCCCACAAAACCGAGTTGGTCCTCTTTTCCAGGAAATATAAAATCCCACATATTGACCCTCCCTCTATTAGTGGTACAAGCTTAACTTTCTCTGACGAAGCAAAATTTCGGGGTCTAATCTTCGATAGGAAGTTAAGCTGGAAACCCAATATACAAGAAAGAGTCAAGAAAGCTACAGTAGCACTTTTCTCTTGCAAAAATTACATTTTACTATTTAGTGCTTTATCTAAGGACGATACATTAACGGTTTGATGATTTTAATAAAAAAAAATATGGGCAGCTTTAGAGAAAATATTTATTAGGGTTAAGGCTACGGAAAGTATGGAACATTTGAAAAGGGACGAAAGGGTACATTTTCTATTTCAAGTTTCTATAACACATGCCAAGATCTTTACATTGAATTTGGCGTCGGACATTTCAAAGAGATTAGATTTTAAGGATACATTATTTTCTATTATTGCTATTGTTAATCCATCAGAACTCAGCAGTTCAACACAAAATTAATGATGCCTGTGCTGAAGCGATTTCCAGTGCTTGAAAAGTTTGTGACACTTAAAAAACTGGATGACGAGTGGCGATTTCACGGTACCTATGTTGGATTTTGTTCGGCATAGACTTGACGAAAAAGATAGTGCTCAAAACTGTTTTCCAAATTAAAAAAAAATTGGCATCTGCTTTTTACTTGTATTGCCTTTTGCAAACGCACCAGTTGAAAGAAAATTTAGTGAACTGAAAAACATAAAAAGTGAAAGCAGAAATCGCCTACATTCTGATACTTAGTATCTTTAATGACCAGAGAAGGAATTAAAAAATAGGGTGTAGTTTGAAATTTGATCCATCAAAGATGTTATTAGCAAAGATATGGCAAACAACAAAGGCTGAATAAAAATAAATATGTAAATAAAATTTATCAATTTTCTATTAAAACCTGTTTTTATTAGATAATTGTGTGGGGAATTTGTGGGGAATTGTATTTTTGTTGTTCCCCTATTCGGGTAATTTACGATCGAATTTTGGGAAATTTAGTAAAGTGTCATCGGCAACACTAAATACGAGTACCTTGGTGTAATCGTAAACTATAACCGCAAATGGAGCCAACACATGCATGCTCTTACAATCAAACTTCGGCAATCAGCATATGCAATATTTCATCTCCGTTACTTATGCACACCAGATGTTCTCCGACAATGCTACTTTGGGCTGGTTGAATCGCACCTGAGATAAAGCGTTTTGGCCTGGAGAAATGCACCACAACAACACAATTTAAAAGCAACGGTTATAAGGTCGATCGAAATTACGCATGCATGATATTGATTGGCATCAAATCGATAGCAGCACGAGACTACTTAACATAGAAAAACTACATAAGCTTGAGGTAGTATCATAGTTCGAGGATGACACCAACTTCAAGATACCGATACAGCAAACTGTCAACACAAGAAGAAGGTACTAAGACAGATATGTTATTCCCACAATATTAAATTAATTACTTCAAAAAGCCATTTTTTTTTTGAAAAAAGTTAACAGTTATCAAAATAGTGAACAATTTTAACTCAAAAATACTCAATAAAAAAAAATTAAGTTAATTATAAATGCTATAAGAACTCAAAAAACAAAAAATAATATACTTCCAGAAATAATCTTAAATTTGAATAATATAAATATTACATCAGAGCCTAATCCCTTGGCAAAGCCTGGGATAGGTATTTTCCAACTTCATGGAGGTTCAGAAATATTGAACTCTATATTTAAATACATATTATATACTTTCTTTAGTACAAGCGTAGGTATGCCTTCCGTAAATTGCATCCAACGCATGTCAACGAACGAAACGCTCGTCTGCAGGCGCCCTTAGAATACAAAAAGCCCTTAGAATTAGAAGCAAAATCAATCACTAAAGCGAAATGGCATCTGTATTTCACTGTGGAATTAGGGTTGATTTCTTTCAATTGTTTGAAGGGAACATCTTCAGTGACCAGCTGATGTTCGCATGTGATATTCATCCAATCACAGAAGTTTAATTAGTAGGGACTTGTATTTGCCTTGAAAATTGGATGCGCCCATTTATTATTATATTCCATAGATATGGGCATTTTATAAATATAATCTAATGAGGAAAGTGCGAACAAATCGAAAGAATTTATTTATTTATTTTATTTTTATTTTATTTTAGTTTGTAATGCCTATACACTGTAAGATAAATTATCTTATTAATAAGTGATAAGCTAAGACTGCAGATAAAAGCTACAATATAAGGTAAGACTTACATTATATAACAATATAATACAAGACAAAAGGAGCTAAGTAAAAAGGAATACAATATTGTTTAACTAAGTTTGTGCAAAATACAAAATTAATTCGTTTTTAAACCTTGCTGCGTTTTCGGTCCGTCTAATAGAACGCGGCAAAGAATTCCATAAGCGGATAGCATTAATAAAGAACTGACGCTCGGAAGTAAGGAAAGAGTATCGTGGATGAATTAATTGACCAGATCTGTTTGAGGAAGCCATTATTAGCTTCTCATAGAGATACGGGGGCTGTCGTGTTCGTAGGATGTGTGAGAGCAAAGTTACGGTGCGAAACTGTAACAGGCTATCAAATGTTAAATCGAAAATGCGTCTGGAATAGGTTGACACATGGTCATACCTTCGTAGTCCAAAAACGTACCTAATGGTATTGTTAAAAGTGACACGGAGTCTTCTTTTACTGATAAAGCTACACTTACCGAAAATTTCACACCCATAGATGAGCGTTGGTATGACCAAGGTTTTTGCCAACATGATACGGGTCTTAACGGGAGTAAAGGATTGAGTTGCCCACAAAGTTCTAAGTACGCCATGAGACTTTCCGATCGCGGCGTTTATATGGTTATCCCAGGTCAGGCTGCGGTTAAAAATCATGCCAAGGTTTTTAGCCCTGTCAACATATTTGATAGGAGCATTACCTAAGACTACAGGAGGAAAATAAGACAATTCTAAAGGATACCTTGAGACGACTAAGCACTTGGATTTTGTAGGGTTCAACAAAAGACCATTAGATTTAGACCAACGCACAATATCCTCGAGGTCCTCATTGACGCAGGCTACGCAATGTTCGATAAGGCCAAGTGGGCAGCTCATGTACATTTGCACATCATCAGCATACATATGTCTGTGGCAATAAGTTAAAGTAGCTTATGTCTTATTTTGTGATTTTTCAGTAGAGGCGAAAGAAGTTTTAAAATTTTGTTTAAAGGAAAGTGCTGAAGCTAGATCCATGGAAAATGGATCATAAAATAGATAATTTCAATGCCTATGTAACTGTCAAGAGTTTTCAACAAAAAAAATTAAGTTAGTACCATAAAAATCAGTTTTAGTAACTTAAGATACTTTAAAAAAATAGGGTTAAGTAACTGAATGAGCTTATGTAACATAAGGTATTTTTCCGTATTACAAATCTGAAAATCATTGAGCTTAAGTTGACTTAAACTTCTTCAAAAAAAATTAACCAAAGTCATAGGATGAACATAGGCTGTTGTCAATAAAATACTTTTTCATTATGCATTTAATATTTATTTATTTTAAATTCTATTAACTGTAAAAAACATAAGAAATAAGCAAACATTCATTAACAAATAATGGATACAAGAAGTATATTTTTTGGTATTTAAACCGTGTTCTTCTTCCTATAGAACAAATAAATAGAAATATGATTAAAATGTTATAATACTTGTTATTTTTATGGACATTTCACCTTTTAATTCTCATCCTCTTCAGCTGTTAAATCAGGATGAGTGTTAGCAACTTTATCCGTCTGGAGATTAAGATAAAATTCATGACAAGACTTATCTATGACTGGGAGCAAGTCTAACAAGTCTTTCTTTTTTTCCAAACTTATGCAAACAGGTCCTGAGTAACAGTTTGGAATCTCATTTATATCAATAAAATTAACTCCTCTCTTTCTTATATTTAAGCATTTGAACGATTCCTTATTTTCTAAACTTGTTTTATAAAAAATCATTCCAAATTCCTTGGTAAACCTTAACCATTTTACATTCTGCCACACGAACCTATTTTGTGTATCATCAACCTTACGCCAAGTAAATTTTTCCTTGGACAATTGGGCGAAGTCAAAAAAATCAATTTGTTTCATTTCATGGACTATAAACGGTTTTCTATTGCCAACCGATCTTACCAACTGGTACCAATCTCTTGGGTGATGGATTTTTATTGAAGATATTTTTTTTTTCCGCTCAATTGCCGCATGATCAATATCACACTCCATATGTGTATGGCCAGGAACCAGAAATTTGTGATCAATGGTATCAATAATTGAATTATTGACAAATATATTAAACATTGTGGCCACATACCCGTTTTTATTCTGGCCCGCACAAGAATCACTATAAAAAATAAGGTGTTTTGGATTGCCAGGTAAATTTTTAAGATGCTGGAATACGCAAGACGCTATATCATTTCCTCCACGGTTAGCATCAGATTCATTCCACATATAACAATAAGCTTGGTTACTAACGCAATCATGAATAGATAAATTGTATGTCCACAGTTGACGCTTGTAAAAAGACACATTCGTCCGTAAAAATGGTGTGGGCAAACATTGTTGAAGATCAAATGTGAAAACTTGAATTGAATCATTGGACTTAGCTTCTTCTTTATCTTTTTCTTTGCTTTTGTATGCCAAATCAGCAGCCTTATGGTGTTCTTCTTGCTCCTGTTTAAATTTTATATTTTCGTCATTGGTTCCTATATCTAGTTTAGCTTTTAATGTTTCACATTTATGGCACGTATCAAGTTTTGGTTTCTTAAATTTAATATTCATCGTCTTAAAAACTTTAGAATAACTTGATATTGGAGCAACAGAATCATATTTTTCACAATACAAGCGATACATAGTTGTTAAAGTTAAATCACTGTGGAAGTATTTCTGATTAGTGTCTCTCCTGGTGTAATGAGATTCGTAAGCCGGGAAACTTTTAATGTGATCCCGAATCTCATTTATCTTTTCCTCTGTGAGTTTATTGGAAGAAAATTGACCTCGTCTATCTGGCTCAGTTGTTGTTCCAGTTGATTCTAGCTTCTTTTTCACTACCGTTTTTATAAATTGTTCGGATTCGGATAATGTAGAGCGAAAACATTTTTGACACACAGGAACTCTAACTCCACGGACTTCTAGGAAGTAATTGTTCGTAAATTTCCTGTTTCTTGGCTTCAGTGGATGTTTTGAATTCCGTTTAAACTTTGTTTCTTGAACAACAATCAAACCACAAACGTACGCATGCCGCAATTTATACATTCCAAGAGCCCAGTACTTTTCGAAAATGTTTTTTTGGTCTTCTGAACTAATCTTTTCTTTACATTTTTTCCGACAGTCCTGTAAGGCTTGAAATTCTCTTGCTTTTATAATTTTCCCAGTTGTTGTTCTGTAAGTTTTGCCCGTATTTCTCTTAATTTTTTTTATTGCTCTATTCTCTTTTTCTTCTTCAGCAATATTTTCCCGTACATTAACTTCACTGTCACTGTTACTCACCTGATGCTGTTGGAGATCAAGTAAATTTTTTTCCAAGAGAGCTGCAGCTTTTTTAGTGTTCTCGCTAACGGTACTTTTACCACTATCGCTATCAGAGCCAGGAATAAAATCCGGATCTTTGACACTATCGTCGTCATTGTCAACGTCAAAGAAACTGAAAAGTCCCGAGATATTGTCTACATTAAATTCTATGCCATAATTGAAAGATGACGCTGTTTCATTCAAAACATGGCTTTCAAAACCATTGGTATTTTCAAGAACGTTCTGCATATTCGGCCTTTCTGTTGAAAATTTAAAGTCACTATAACAACTATCTACTAATCTAAATCGAAAAAACGTACCTTCTCCGCTACAACTTTGGACACTAGATATACTCTGCTCATTACCTAAAATATGAGCAGGATGATTTTTATTGAGAGCTAGCGACAATATTTTCCTGGAGCGATTCATTGTTTTTGTAAAATTCACTGCACAAATGTTTAAAAACTTAATTTGTAGGAACATACACGTGTACACCTTAATCACTTTCTGACAAATACCTTATGAAACAAAAATATTCCTCTTCCTGTTTCTTCGTTGAATAAAAATTGGAGAAATCCATACGAACGAGAACTGCGCTTTTTGACCGTTATTTTTATTTCATTTTAACTTAAGTATCCTGTTTGAACACGATTTACATTCGCAAAAATAACTTATGTCGATATAGGATTCGATTTGCAGACCACTCCAATTAGTAAAATAGCTTATGTTACATAAGCTAATTTACCGAATTAAGTTTTGTTTAATATGCATTTTTTTAAAGTAGCTTATGTCAACATAGGGAAAAGAACGGTTAAAGTTGCCATGCGGATAAAACAGCTTATGTCAATATAAGGATTATTTTTTCATGAATTCAATAAGTCAAACTAGCTTATGTTAGGATTTAAGTTGTTTTGCCAAATAGGATTTGTATTTAATATTCTATTTAAGAAAATTATCAGACATAAGCTATTTCAAATAGTGCTACTTTTGTCGAAGCGACTTAAGCTATTATAAAATGTTGTTATAAAATCTTTATTTGTTAACGTAGAAATACGAAACCCAGATAAAAAAAAAGTTTCTAAAAATTGCTACGTAATTAGATAAAAAACTCAATTTTGGTTTAAGTCGACATAAGCTACTCTAACTTATTGCCACAGATGTAATGCGCAGTGTTTAGCAATGGATGGAAGGTCATTAATGTACAGAGAGAAGAGAAGTGGGCCTAAAATAGATCCCTGTGGAACACCGTTTCTAGGAAATCCGACTGGATGCTGTCACATTGGACAGCTTGCATTCTTCCTGATAGGTAGGAATGAATCAGTTTGACTGCACTGGTGGAAAAATTAAACAGCTTAAACAACTTTTCACACAAATGAGAGTAGACAACAGAGTCAAACGCCTTGGAGAAATCAAGCAAGAGTAAAAAGGTCACCTTCTCTTCCTCGATAGCTTGTCGTATATCCTCAGTAACACTTGTTAAGGCCGTGGTACAACTGTGGTTTTTTCGAAAACCGGATTGCTGTGTTGTCAAAAAATTGCCATTGTTTAGGTGTAAACTCATTTGATTTTGCAGTATTCTTTCAAAAACTTTTGAAAGAAATGACAGAATTGAGATAGGTCTAAACTCATCACCCTTAGAATCTTTGGGAATAGGAAGGATTTTTGCCAATTTCCATTGCACAGGATATTCCCCAGTTGTTAATATTGAGTTAAATATATGTGTTATATATGGAAGTAAGATTGGCAATAAACTCTTCAAAAAAATGGGACTAATCTCGTCCTGTCCTATAGCAGAGGACTTGATTGAGAGGAGACTTTCGACAACTTCAGCAGAGTCAACTGTTCTGAAACCGAAACGAGGAGCCTCTGTCAGAGGCGATAAAGTTTCACTGTCTAGAAGACTAGAAGAAGCCCTCATAGAATTATGTGGTTGTGAGGTTGCAGATATAAATTTGCGATTGAGAGCATTGCAATCAATTTTATCAGTCCCGCTATACTTAGACTTGCACATGCCGATGCTGCGGAGGTTATTCCAAAGCTGTCGGCCGCCTAGGGTGGGGCTTAGCCGATTTGAAAACACTTCAGATTTTGCATTACGGATCTTCATAACAACCCTGTTGCGAAGAGAGCAGTAAGTACGTCGGAATTCATCCAGACGAAACCTTTTCCAACGGTTATATGCTTGATCCCGTTGCAACATAAGGGTTCTGATATTTGCAGTTAACCATGGTTGACTTTTGGGCTCAACAAATTTAGTTTTTAAAGCAACATGACGGTTGTACAAAACTTTGATGTTTTCGTTGAAAAATTGAAGCTGTTCATTAGTTGACGACAAATAATAAATATTTTCCCAGATTACACTTCTTGCATGACGCTCCAGTAAAGGATACTCAATACTCTTAAAATCTCTGTATTGATAGGTTTTCACAATAGATGAAACACTAAAATCAAAGGTGAGATAAATACTAATGCTAGTGGTACTGGTGGTAGAACAAACAAATTTGTTCCTTACCCCAAAAATGAAAAAGATGCTATTTAGATTCTTGACTTGAACGAAGCAGTTGGTGGTAATTTGTTGGGAAAGCGTTTCAGCCATCCTAGAGGATCTGATATTGGTTTGCTTCGTTTGTTATGTTGTTGGTTGCGGACCATTTTGGTTTTCAGGGTTAGTTTCTTCAATTGTAATTTCTTCAACATTATACGCAATGCAAATGTTATGCAAGGCTGAACAAATATTATTATACATACATTTACTTTAGATAAGAAATATTGAGAAAACTTACTTGACTTTCGATCCTCCTCGTGCAACAGAGTCAATCAGCTATAAGTGCATCCTAGGTGCCTGGCCACGCTTTCATGGGCTTGAAAGTCTTTTCGTTTGCTACACACAAATTTGATTTCCATAGCACACGTGCTGAGGATAGGGAAAAAAACGTTTTTAGTAGAAGTTCTTTCATGTTTACACCGAGCAATTTTTCTGAAAGTTGATTTTCGGTGCAACCAACCCCTCTTATCGACTCACTTAAAATGCACCTGTCTCACCGGACATGACTTTCATTGCCAGGCACTGAGGAAAAGACATGCCAACTGCATTTATTTACGGCAACTTTAGCCAGTATCGAATTTATATAGATGCATTCAAGCATTCTCGCTCTGATGGCACGGTTACACGGGTAGGTCATATGTATATGAGGAATCGGTAATTCAGCAATATTTTTAAATATAAGAAGGCATCTTTATCGGGATTTAAAAGTTCCACTGGTTCTTTCAATAATATTTCTATATTGAGAGTGGATATAATTGTCGACGAGTAACGTATTTACGTGAACGCTTATTCCACTAAACAACACGCATATGCTCAAAATGGTCTTAGCATAGCCGTGTAAATGCATGGGACTCTTTTCAGTGATAAGCCGCGTGTCTTACCGAAAATGCCTTCCACTGACAGAAAACCGAAAGCGCTTTGGCGCAGTCTTCAACTCAACTTGCTTGGACCAAAGAAGTTGTCTATTCAGGATGAGTTCCAAATATTTTGCTTCATTGGAGAGTTTGATTGTGACGCATTTTCGCACTGGCTGAGTCAACCCGATCCCGTTCCTCCTTCTTGTAACAATATTGAGTTCAGTTTTGAGAGGATTGACTGAGAGCCCATTACTTATGCACAATTGGAAAGTAAAGAAACTCCTAGAAAACTACAACCTAAAGAGATTCAAAGGTTGCATCAGCCTAAACAAAAATATCCTACGAATTCTGATAGGACTCTTTACGGGGCACTGCAAAATCAAGGATCACCTGAGGAAAATAGGTATATCAGAAGACGGACGTTGCAGATTCTGCATTGAAACCGCTGCAACTCCAGCTCACATACTTGAATCCTGTGGGAGACTAAGATATTTGGCAGGAACCAAATACAAAACTATGGATCCACGCTCATTCTCAGATTCTTCAAGAAAACTGCACTAGACGCTGTGCTCTAAGGAGTGTGACCTGCCAAGGCTAAGTCAAAACAAGACCCAAATCCAATTCATAAAAGAGGTGTATTTAGAGGGGACTCAGAAAGAAGGTTCTTACCTCTCCAAGGTATAAGCAGGGGACACAATATACCAAAAGGTTGCAGTGTACTATACCCTCACTATTATTATTATTATTATTATTAAAAGGCGCAGATAGCCGATCGGCATGATCCAACAGAAAGTACTGCAACACCATCCGCGTTCACCTGAGCGTAGACGTTAGAACTGTGGAGAGCGTTCAACAGAGAGCCAACCAGCATGTATCTCGGCAGTGGCGACGGAACGCCCCATTGCGGGTAGCCTCTGTTTAAACCCGCCATCACATAACGGCCACAATCCACATCCGCGACCAATGTTCTATTTATTAGCCTTGCTTTAATCCACAGCATCAATGACAGTGCTGCCCGGCAGCGCTGCATATGTTGTCAAAAGTCATATTGCCAAAGGAACCTCAATACCGATGAAAATGTCCATCGACTATTCTTTCGTGTCAAACTACAAGATGGCGCAAAAATAACCTTCCGATGTTTTTTGGCTATAATTTAAATTATTGCTCAAATAAATAGTCACCAATATTCCGCGTTCTGGAGCAGTGTAGCGTAACATTGTTTATTAACGTGTATTTCGCATTTGTTTACTACACAAATGTCAAAACAGAACTGACATTAGGGGCCAATCGCAAAATTTATAGAATTTTTCTGATAGGAGGATTACTTTTGCGCCACCTTGTACTAAATTTTGGAGCGCAGCCTCGCAAGATTTTCCTCGTTAATAGGCATGTTGCCTCTGAGATAAGGGTGCAATCGGAAAGCAGTTTTCCGCACATGAAGCTTGACCAGTCGTTCCATGGCTTTCGGCACGAAGGGACTAACTGTTCTGAAGTTCTTGGCAAGACAAAAATTTCTGTCAATTTTGGGTATAATGCCAGTCGTTACGTCAGGGTGGTGGTTTGTATGCCAGTTGCCCGGCACTGAAGATTTTCTTCACAGTCGGTAGCAACTGCAGCATGGCTGTATATATTCCGTAAGTACCAGGCGACTTAAAGCCGTCAATTTCAAAGCCTCGTTTGTGATGACAGCCATCACAATATACCAGCTACGGCAAGTTGTTTGTCTCAGCTCACTCCCAATCTCTGTGATCTGGGCTGGTTGTGAGCCTATTGTTGTTTGGTTATCTGGAAAGTGGGACTCCACTAGATGACTAAAAGTTTCTTCTTTCGTCTTAGTTAGGTAAGGTCCCATCGGGTTTTCTAAGTGAATCCAATTTGGCTGGTTTACCTTTTTCAGAACTTTAACCACCCTACTGGTTTCACCTAGCATTTCAATCTTTTCGCAAAAATGTCTATAAGACGTGCCCGAGATAGCCTTTTATATTCTCTCTGCTTTGATGGGAAGAGATTCCAGGGCCCTGATTACGAACTACGAGACGAGAGTAACGATACCCACGACCTATGCATATTACAAATAACAAGAACAACGACATGCGAAAAATATCGTGCTAAATGCAAATAGAGCACAATTTTCCATAATATTGAACTGCATCCACCTTCACTTTTGATGGCAAATGTCATTAACAAACCAAAAGATAAAGTAAAATGATTAAAGTTTTGCAACAAATTTGTTTTAAAATGCAATCACATTTTAATCGTGTTCCGAGATGTCCAATAGACTTCTCCTTGAAGCGTATCCAATTGGTTTTTCTCGGATTCTTTCTCTCTCGTGCAAAGTTATGGTTTCCCATTCGATTTGGAATTTGATGTATCTATGGTCTGATGGTTTGGACCAATTGATGTACTCTACTACAGAGGCAATGTTCCAAATTTTTACCAAATTAATGGCAAAACGATCCACCCAAGGATAGAATGCCCGAACAGAAGCCTGCAGAGATGAGCATGGGAATACAGTAGTAGATTCACAGTCGGTGCTGAGGATTCGGAAAGAACACTTCTGCAGACTGTTAAACGGCGGATACAGTCAATAATTTGCTGTCAGGCAGAATGACCTGTTTTCGCGTATAAGATCTTGTCTTGTCCGCTGTATTGTGTAAACACCTAAAACCTTTCGCCAACAACCTGATCGGCCCATATCAGTGTGGTTTTAGGCCAGGCGACGCGCTATCATGTACTTTATTTAACATCGTTCTTGAAGCAATTGTACGGTACCTACTTACAAGCCAACACCAGAGGTACAGTTTTTCAAAAGTCAATTCAACTACTTGCCTATGCTGATGATATTGACATTATTGGGAGAACGCGGCGAGCTGTCAGTGGCGCATTTGCAAGCATCGAAACGGAGGCGGCGAAGATGGGTCTGGCTCTTAATGAGGACAAAACGAAGTATATGCTGTCAACGAGAAAGGACTCACAAAATCGGCGACTCTTACAAAATGTCACGATGGACGATACAACTTCGAAGTAGTTAAAGACTTTGTCTACCTGGGCTCCACTCTCGCTTCGCTGTTTCTTCGGACTAAGAAGGCATCTAAGAAGTAAAGCTCTCTCTTATAGAACCAAGGAGATGTTTAAAAAAAAAATTTCTGGGATGCTTTGAGAGAAAGATTCTTCGAGTTATATTCGGTCCAGTTTGTGACGATGGAGTGTGGAGATGATTCAACGACGAACTATACGGGCTATACAGCGACGCTGATATGGTCAAAAAGCTAAATATACAACAGCTGCGGTGGCTGGGACACGTCGAACGTATGGAAAACAAGGCACTAGCCCGACGAGTCTTCGAAACCACCCCTGAGGGTCAACGCAGTAGAGGAAGAGCCCACCTTACGTGTCGCGCACAATTGGAGAACGATTCAACCAACTTGGTGTGAGTAACTGGAGGCAGCTAGCGAGGGACCGAGCTGGTTGAAGGGACTTGTTGGTTTAGGCCGTGGTCCACCCCGGACTGTAAGCGCCACCAAAAGTAAAAGTAAGTATGGTCTAATGGTTTCTTCTCATGTTTCATTTGCTGCTACGCCAAACCATTTTCTGAGCATGGGCATCGCAACGTATAACTAGTCCCATTTTCCTGGGGTCGCGAATCGTCTATGAGTTCAGAGATTACCATTGGTGGTGAAGGCGATAAGCTGATTTCGTTCACCTCGAATGTGGAATGCACTTCCCCGTTCTGCTTTTCGTACCCATTATAATTTACAGACATTTAAAGCCACTGTGCATGGGTATCTCCTCTGTCATCTTTATCCCCATTTTCTTAAAGCCTGCACAATGCGACTATAAACATGTCGACATTATAAGTGTATCACTTTAGTGAGCGCAAATTAAAAATAAACAGCTTTTAAAAATACGAGTACCTATATCCTTTATAAAAACCAAACAATTGTATGTGATTGTTTCAAATCAATTAAGCCGAAATCGAACGTTCGTTCGGACTCGGACACTAACATTAATGTAAATAGAAAGGGATTATGTGTTCCCACCAGCACAAATTTTGTTGTCCTATTTATTGTTTCTATCCCTTAAAACCAATTGCTTTTCAGGGCAGTCATACTGACCACAGTCACCAGAGATGTTAAAAGCAGGGTATTTGAAAATATCTTGAATGCTCCATTCTCCAACTGGTTGGTATTACATGCGTCTGTATCGCAAATCCTGCAGTGATTGATGTCCGATACGTTACATTTCAAGTCTGAAGAACAGCCACGTTCTGTAAGCGACGCTGGACTTGTTATAAATTTCACAACACATTGATTATTTGGTAGGTAAGTGGGGCAAACCGATACAGATTCTGGTTGCGCTCTGCATTTGTCATCGGTTTTAGAATCACAGATATGACAACTACGTCTGCCAGTCGGAAAAATCTGTAAAATAAATGTCAAAAAACAAATTTATATCAAAAATAAGTTGGATGTTCACTAAACCACTAATTGGTTTAATTAAGGGATGTGTGTCCTAATCGTATTACATACCTCCTTATTACAATCAATTCCAGTACACGTTTGACAGTTAGCATTGTCTCCCTTTAGACAAATGCGTAAATCATCATCCTCCAATGAGAGCATACATCCTCTAGAAATGTTTCCATCTGTGGATAAAAATAGTTGTCATAAAACTTTTCAATTTGGACAACAAAAATTGAATCATTTACCTTCTTCCAATTTCGAATAACACTGGGTTTGTGGAAAAGATAGACATGTAGATTCTCCGGAAGCCAAATCGGGCCTTACAGCGCACAAAGGATCGTTCTTGGAGTTGCATGAAGCACAAATACTACGTTTAGGCAAATTATCGTCCACATTACAATTGTGTTCGTTGCAGAGGAAAATACGGTTAACAAAGCTGTCAACCTCACTATCGTACAGCTCACTTCTGCAGCCCATTCGGTTGACACTCAAAGACTCATCGAATAGCATGAAGCATTGATCTTCCTCTGTGTATCTGACACATTGTTCACTTGTTGGTTTTTTGCAATCATCAACGCCTTTGCAGTTATAACAACTCAAGCGTTTTTCTGGATATTTACCCACATTACACTTTTGTGTCGTGCACGCCAAACACAATTGATCATCGGAACAACCAGCTGATGTCAAGGGATTGCTCATGTTAATGTCTTCTATACACGATCTTTGCATTTCATAAGTGTATTTTCCATTT
The DNA here is from genome assembly GCA_949715645.1 of Portevinia maculata. Classification (NCBI taxonomy): domain Eukaryota; kingdom Metazoa; phylum Arthropoda; class Insecta; order Diptera; family Syrphidae; genus Portevinia; species Portevinia maculata. Next base: position 268,835,857 of record OX454526.1, on the reverse strand, counting down.
GTATAACTTGTAAAATATAAGCCTACCTTACAACCACTATGACATATTTGCGTAGTTGTTATGGCATTCGGATTCAGTACGCAGTTTCTATCGAATTCGGAGTCACAGGATACACATTCAACAAACTCACTTAGAGCATTTTCTGTATTGCAGTTACTCGTCGAACATGTCATGCATTTGGTACTACTGCCGTCACATATGTCAGGCATTTTATAATTGATGCATTGCCGAGCAACTACCTTGCCAGAGGTAAAAACAGTGAGACATTGATAGCTATCGGCATCACAAACTTCCTGATTCATTTTGTTTGCACATTGATCTTCATTAGAGCAGATGTTACAAGAGAAGTCAAGATTTGGATCTGAAAAAAAATACCGTCAGTTTTACATACATGATATCGTAAATCGATTGATGGATAATGGAAACGGAGATCAGACTCATGACCCTTTTTGAAGTAAAACTTCTTTACGTACGCTTGACTTGGGGAGTAAGCTGGTGAATGCGACACGGAAGTGAAGACCAATGTAGACTCCCGGCGTAAAGTGTAGACAAACGTATACCTCCGTTACAACCCATACAATTTAGTCGGCGGAAAGGTTCGTGGAATGGGAAAACACACTTGAATCTCCTCAATAGAGGGTAATACTAAGCTCATTATCAATCCAAACCGATCCAAAGGAGAAAGCTGTATCTAAAACAGTTGCCGACAGATGGAATTTACCGGAAGTGAGTAAAGTCATTGTGTCCATGAATCGCAGTTCATTAGTTGGAAATATAAAGCGTCACCGCCATCGTCAGATTTTCAGGTCGGACGGCAAAAAATCAAAGTTTAACTCTCCAGGGGCCCTTGATGCTCATGTGTAAATATTTTCAAAATTCGCCCACTGACACGCCCACAATTAAAAAAAAAAACAAAGTTTGAGCTAGGGAGCTGAAATTTATAATATCGACTCTCCAGGGGCCCTTGATGCTCATGCCACTGACACGCCCACAATTTAAATTAGAAGGAGCGAAAAAAGCTTGTGGTCTTAAGCACACTCATTTTTTATATATGTATATGTATATATTGTTCCCACAAAAAAAACAAGTAGTAATCCTATAGAACAAAAAAAAATATCCTAGGTCCGTTCGCGTACTTTAGAAAAATGAAAACTGTCAAATCTCCAAAATCGAAGGAGAATCCTCTCATTTCAAAGGAAAGTACGTGAACGCTTTTGAGTAAAAAGATGAAAAACAATGTTTGAAGTATTCAAAACCTTATATTTGATTTTCGCGTTGCTTCAATCTAGAATGTGCAATTATTTTTATCTAAAATTGTGTAAAAATGACTAAGATGATGTCACTTTAACCCTTTCGATCCGGTCGGACACATACGTCCAAGCCAAAGCATCTATAAACAAACACACCTAATATAAAAAAAAATGTAGGTACTTTGAATGGGGATTAAAAGTCCTACCACGTAGTTTATACTTTATATAACAGTTGTGAACAAATTTATATAATTATTTTATAAATTAGCGTTTGAATATTAGTACACGAACAGACCTTATATTTTTACTTACACGCTCCCAAGCCCACTGTTTTGTTTTATGGGATAAATGTATAAAGCTGCTCAGCCCACACGACTGATGTTGCTTCGAATGCCCTAATCCACATGCATGGTTTTGGGGGGGAATAATCTTACGACAGACAGAAGAGATAACGCAGTAGAAATCGGCTGACAATGCTCTGACGATTTACCTATTACATGGGTCCCGCTTGCCAATATGCTCTGACTCAACGTAGCACTGATACAAAGAAAGTAGCTTAGGACGAGCGAGTGGGAAAACGCAAATGAAAATAAAAAAAAAAGTTGAAAAAATTGAAAAGAAAAAAACCATGTTTCATTATCTGGTCACCTATTTTCGCCGACCAAAAAAAATACGAGGAAAAAAACCAAGAGAAGAAGGTAAATTCGGGCTCGAAGTGCCAAGTGGAACTCCCACTAGCCAAAATGAGCTAAGTCCCACCAAATTTAGTTCATAAGTTTGGGAGATACGAGTAGTTCAGTTGAGATATAGTTTATTATGAACAAATTCCTAATGAATTAAGTCCCAATTTGCGAAAAGTGGGATTTAGTTCATTTAAATTGTTTCGATGAAAAAATAATTATGTTTAAAGTGGAACAACAACGAATCTATCGTGAAAGCTTCTCTCACCGTACGAGTACCTGCTGCTGATGCTCGCTTTACCTTCAACGTCAACCTGGGCAGATTATATGAAATAATGTATTTAATTCGGTATTTATCTCTCTCATTATCTCGCTTTTTCTTTCAATCTCTTTTTACATTTTTCCTATACCTCTTTCTTAAATTTCTCACCTATTCTTTTATTTTTTTCCTGTTGTTAATGAATTTGCATCAAAGTAATTATTACTACTCGTATTATGCTTATGTGAATTGTCTGGCTTGTGACGGTATTTCTGTTGCATTTATTTTCAATATATCATGGGAAGTAATAATATAACGAATGCTAGAATTGCTATGAGTGATGATTTTACGCGGACGATGTTGAATGTTTTGACTAACTATCGGGATGGTTTGAAAATTGTACATTTTAATGCTCGAAGCCTTAATGAAAGGAAGCTTGATTTCACGCGATTTTTATTTGTGGATTCCGGCATTGATATCATTTTTGTTGATGAGACGTGGTTCGACCCTGAGGTAGGAAGTGATTTCTATGAGATCCCAGGCTATAATCTTTTTCGAAACGATAGGGTGACTAGCACAACTGGTGGTGGGGTTGCTTTGTATTGTACTGCGTCTCTTAAATGTAGAGAATTGTGCAAGTCTTTCAATTCTGATGTGGAGTATCTTATTTGTGAGGTTTATGACAGCTCGCAAAAGTGCTTGATAGCTTGCTGTTATAATCCGAATAGGAGATTTTCCCCTGAACCGTTTTTCTCTGCAATTTCTGACTTTGCACCGACGTATGATAATATAATTATTGCCGGTGATTTTAATGCCGATTTGCTTAAAACCAATTCTCGTGTGTTCCAGTTTAAAGATTTTGTTGCTTCTCTTGGGTTGGCTATAGTTAACAATTGTAGCCCAACTTGGTTCCGCCCTAACGAAATACCTAGTCTTTTAGATCTCTTTATTGTTACCGACCCCTTCTCCGTTCTGCTTTTCGATCAATTGTCTCTGGAAGCTGTGTCTGAGCACGATTTAATTTTTTGCACTTATAATATCACCTTCACGGGCCAAACTGAACCTTTGTGCTTCAAGTTCTGGGATTTCAAGTCGATTAATCTAAGTTCGCCTTTTAATGCTGCCTCTTTAACACCGCGGGAGAACTATTGGCAGATCTCTGATCCTAACTTAAAGCTGGAATATCTGCAATCTCTCATCGGAACACTCTTTAACGAGCACGTTCCAGTGAAAACCGTTGCCATACGCAATAATACATGCCCATGGTTTACCTCTGACGTTCTCAATGCGATCAAAAACAGAAACAGGCTTTACAATTACTGGAAACGAAGTCGGTTCCAGGTCAATTGGGAAGCTTATAACATTGCATCTGCTACCGTTCGCCAGTCGAAGCGCAACTATTTTGCCGATAAACTGAGCACGAACCTGCATCCTAAAGTCTTGTGGCGAAATCTCCGTCAGATTGGGGTGGGAAAAAGGAGTATTCTTAATGAATGCACCATAGACCCAGATGTTCTTAATAAGACCTTTTTGGAAACTGGTGTTTTATCCAATAGTTTTGACTTTGAATCAAAACAAACTGAAATCAGCATGCAAACACAGACAGATTTTGAAGTTGTGTCTGAAAACGAAATAATTTCAATAATTGCGTCAATTAAATCAAATTCTGTTGGTGAAGATGGCTTACCGCTCCGCTTTATTCGGCTCTTGTTGCCCGAAATTATAAGGCCCCTCACGCATGTCATTAATTTTTGAATCACAACCTCAGCTTTTCCTGCTGCTTGGAAGCTTGCAAAGGTTATTCCAGTTGCAAAGAAGGTAAATGACTTTAGGCCTATAAGCATTCTTCCATGTTTGCCTAAAGTTTTTGAGAAGGTGCTTGCTCGCCAAATTCAAGTCCATCTAGCTGCGAACTCTCTTCTTTACCCTTATCAGTCTGGTTTTCGGAAGGGCCACAGCTGCTCCTCTGCTGTTGTCAATATCCTTAAGGACATCCGCTCAGACTTTGATAAGGGTTTTGTAACTTTACTCTGCTTGCTCGACTTCTCAAAAGTGTTTGACAAAGTACACCATGGCATACTCTGCTGGAAATTAAAGCACCAGTTTGGATTTAGTGATAGGGCCATTAATTTATTGCGTGACTTTCTATCAAAAAGACCGCAAAGAGTTGTATCTGGTGGGAGATTCTCTGAGTTTATGCCGCTGAAACAAGGTGTGCCTCAGGGATCTATTTTAGGACCCATCTAATTTTGTATGTTCATTAATGATCTCCCATCGGTGTGCAAATATTCCTCTACATATTTTTACGCTGACGATGCCCAACTCCGATTATCCCTTCCGGTTAAAAACATTGTTCAGCTAGCGTCAAGAGTAAATGAGGACTTAAAAGCAATTAATGACTGGACAATTAATAATGGGCTCCATCTGAATGCGAATAAATGCTTGGTTCTGCCAATATCTCATCGGTCCTTTGAACTCGACGCGCTTCCCGACATTTTGTTAGCCAATAGCAAATTGAAGGTTGTTGAGTCCGCGACTTGCCTAGGGTTCATTCTTAACCGCAAACTTTCGTGCTACAACAATACAAACCTTGTCATCGGTCGAATTTATGGTTGCTTGAGAAAGCTTTGGCGTACTGCCAGTTATACTCCACCTGAGACTCGACAGACCCTTGTCCGCAGTCTCATTATGCCAATAATACCCTATTCCGAGGTTGTATATCCTAACCCTGATTCGCTCTCCCAACATAAACTTCAGGTAGCCTTCAATGATGCTGTGCGATACATCCACGGGCTTCGACGGTATGACAGGATATCATTACATGCTAATAGCTTCTTAGAACGCACTCTTATTCAACACATAAATGCCAGAAACTGCATTTTTCTGCACAAGGTCATAGTTTCCAAATCACCTCGATACCTATAAGAAAAACTTGTCTTCTCGCGATCACAACGAACGAGGAACATCAATGTTCCCACTGCCAAATATCTTGCCTCTTCCCGGTTATTTTTCACCTATGCAGTTAAGCTTTGGAACTCTTTACCTCCGCATATCAAAGGTATCAACAGAACAACCGTCTTCAGGTCGGCAATTTACTATTATTTTAGAACACCTCGATAGTAGATTTATTACAACAACACTCTTCTCTTATTCCTATCTAGTACTCTATAAACTTTTCCTTTTCTATCTCTTTTAAATCTATTTCTCGGGGGAAGTGAGAAATAGATTTTAAGATTTAATGTTGTATTTAGATATTAAGAACAGTCCATAATAATTTATGCCAATGTACTTCAAAAGACTATGTCTTAATGTACGCCCGATATATGTATTAATAAATTGAATTGAATTGAATTGAAGTTAGTTCGTTTTGGCAAACAAATTGTTTTTATCCAATTTTTAGGAATTGGAATGAATTGTCAAATGTAAATCAGACATTATAAATACGGTTTGTAGATTTTGCGCAGTAGATTTGCATTATGTACCAGCTTAAGGATGCGTTGTAATTTTAGGCATGGTCGGATTTAGGGGAGGGCAGACGGGGCTACAGCCCTGGACCTCCACAAAACAGGGGACCCAATATTTCAAATTCCGACGAGTAAAGAATTCTACTCCCGACGAATCTCTTATCCATCAACTAACTATAGTTGTTAGATATATTGAAGGATCGATGCCAAAAGAAAGATTTCTCACCTTTTTACCAAACTACGGCCATACCGGCGAGGCCATAGCAAACGCTTTACTAAAATTTTTAGGTGAACATCAAATAGACATTTTGAATTGCCGCTGCCAATCATATGACAACCATGAGTGGTAAATTCTCTTATTTTGGAGACAAATCATTTATCTGCGTTTGTACTCGTACCATGTTGTGCTCATTCTCTCAATTTAGTTGGAAAGGCAGCTGCTAACTCTTTTCCATCGGCTGTTCAATTCTTCGATTTCGTTCAGAATTTATATACGTTTTTCACAGCAAGTACAGAGCGATACCAAATCCTGACTGAAAAATTATCGCAGAAGAAAAGCGGACAATTTTACTTTTTAAAAAAGCTTAGCGATACTCGTTGGTCTTGTCGAGCTGAAGCTACGAAAGCTATTGTCGATGGTTATTCTGAAATCGAAGGAGCTCTTACCATCATATCTTCTGATAAGGGGCAAAAATACATTGTGAGGAATGAAGCATCGAAACTTTTACGAAAGATGAGTTGTCTCGAAACCGCTCTATTTGTTTTTTTTGGAACGACATCTTAGAGCGATTCGAAGCTACAAACAAGATGTTGCAGGACCCGAAAATGATTCTTGAATCTGCAATGCTTGCATTAGAATCATTGAAATCATTCGTTCAATCCAACAGATACGATTTTGATCAATACGAGAAAGCAGCTAAAGAAATATGTAGTACTGACCAATATGTACATTGTACATATTGGTCAGTACATATTGGTTGTACATTGTACAATCACTCACCAGAACAAGAAATGTGAGGTTGAATCGATTATATGAAAGCACAAGACGCAAATCTGTCACCAAAAGAGAAATTCAAAGTATCCGGTTTTATCCCAGTTATCGATCAGCTGTGTGTTTGTCTTACAAAAAGATTGCATGCATACGAAGCTGTACGTTCGCGATTTGGATTTCTCAATCATATAGAGAAAATGGATGCTGCAAATTTGCATGCTGCAGAAGTGGCATTGGTGAAAGTATACAAAAATGATTTAGAGCCTAGTCTTAGTAATGAGTTAGTTCATTTCTATCTTTGATCAACTTATACAAAAAGGATTATAGAAAAGGCCAATCTACCGAGCTATTTTACTATTACATTCTTGAAGATCAAAATTTTAGAGCTACATTCCCAAACATTGAATTTGCACTCAGAATGTATTTGGTTTTGATGGTGTCTATTTGCACTGGAGAGCGCTCATTTTCAAAAATTAGAATTATACAAAATAGACTTCAAAAGATATTTACTGCGGGAACTGGATTTCAGCGAAATCATCAAGGAGTTTTCGTCGAAAAAAGCTCGCAAGGTTCGATTTGTTAGCGCTTTAGTATAATTTCACATAATTCTTGTTGTTCTCTATATTTATATATGTATATTTGTTAATATAATTTACTTGGATTCGCAATAAATTATTAAGCACTTGACTGAAAAAAATGTTAATTTTATTAGGAAAATAATAAGCTCATGAGCTCCACTCATTTATTGCCCCAGGGCCTCCAGACCTGTAAGTCCGGCACTGATTGTAGGGCTGATCGGGTGATTAGACAAGGTTAGCATAACTAATATTAAATATTTAATTAATATTTAGATTTTTTAAAATGATTGCTTGGGATACCGAAAAGAGGACTTGGATAGATTCCAAGGGGAACTTAGGCGGGAGTTTGGCGGTACTCCCCCGAGTAGATTGACCATTATGTGGCTGGTAAACATGTTTGCCGAATTTGGAAGCATCGCACGAAGACTTGTTTCTTTTGACGTGAAAGCCCCTTATCGATAAGCAAAGTAATTTCACCTTACCTACATATATACTGAATCCACCCTCGCGCTGAAAGTGGTTAACGTAATTGCCTACCAGATCAGATCTGTCGCCGGATTAACCACAGAAGCAGCCCAAGTAGTTTTTTAACCCTATCCTAAGGTTAGGAATATTTAATTTGAATTACAGTTTGTAACATACCTAATATAATGGAACAAGTTTAAATTGAGATCAAATCGGTATCAATTGTAAAAAAAAACAATTTATTCCTCAATGCTAAAATGGTTAGTTAATTACCTAATAAATAATGGGTGATTTTTTAAACGCTTCGCTTATAATTGTGAAAAAAACACGGGAAAATTTTAAAAGTTTATACATTTACTTTTAAGGATTATTTTATGTAAATGTTTTTTTTATTTTTTTTATATTTTTTATTTTATTTTCAAGATTCAAACCCATTATGTTATTATTGACCTGCGAAGCCAATTGGCTTATCTGCAGGAGATTATTTATAAGAATTTAATTCTAACAAAAGGTTACTTACAATCTATGTAAGAATTTATTAGTGTCTCATTTCAACTAAACATTTACATTAGATTTTAGATAATAATTTATTCATATTTAAATTAGTGTAATTTTGACCACGACTTCGTTTAAATTGGAGCTTTTTGGCTGATACCTTACTAATAACACGTTGTGGGCATAGACGAGTGATTTCACGTATCCTCATAAAAAAATAGTCAAAATGCATCAAATCGCACGATCTACCCGCCCAACTATTATGACGATTATGAAGACCATAAAATGATCCAAGTAAGAGAAAATCATTTTTTAGAGAGCACGAATTTAGATAATAAAATTCAATAATTTGTAAGCGTTGTTCGGGTGTAAGTCTCTCAGTGGTAATGCTAACTGAGCAAATTTGTCTTTGACACAAGTCACGAGTCACGTGTGTGCTGTCAAAAATAGAATACTGAAAAACCAAACAGCAAACAAAATCACCCTTTCTAGGCAAATGCTAAAGGTCGATTGTTTGACTTCTCGGACAATAGAAGTAACTTCGGGTGTTCCACAAGGGAGTCGCCTGGCCCCGCTCTATTCTATTCTATTTATCAATGATGTTCACAAAATATATCAATTCCGAAAAGTTTTGACATTCACAGATGATTTGAAATTATTTTCTCGGGTAAATAATATTTCTGATTGCATCCGTCAGATAGTAATAAATTATCGGAATAGTGTTATCATAATGTTTTATAACTTATTATGTATTTCTAAATGCACGGTTTTTCCGTATGCTGTATTGCTTTACCACAACTTCATAATTATTTTTTAAATGATCCTAGACTTCAGCGTCTCGAAAAAGTGAAGGATCTTGACGCCATGATTGATAAGAAATTAAATTTCAATTTTCATCATGATTATTCCACTGCCAAGTCTAACTCTATCTTAGGTTTTCTTATGAGTAATAGCAAAGACTTTCGAGATAAACATAGACTCAAAGTTTATATATAGCGCAAATATCAAACTAAGATTGCAAATAATGTGCATGCCAATTGCTAAGAAGATGGTTGTACGACGGTCATGCACTTTTTTGTATCCAATTTCACTTTATTTTATTTTATATGTTTTGTTTTTCTCACAACTTTCACAATTTGCAATAAATATTATATATTATAAAACTACATAATAACCTACCATCAGGAGTTCCATTAACCAATGCAAGTCCTACAATAAGTTCAATAATATATCTTAGCAACGACATTGCGCGACTGCAATAAAAAAAATGTTATGCTTAAAAAATTATCGCAGTTAGGTGCTGATTGTTTTTTTTTTCACTAATTCAAATTGTCCATCCAAATCGATTTATATACGTTTTGACTTCATATCAAAACTTTTAAAAGCAGATAACACACCTTTTAAATAAATTTAGATAGCTCTCCTGTCTCCTTTTATACTTCTTGGTAATCAATTAAATAACTCCGATAGCCATTTGAGTATGGCAGTTTAAGCCTTTCAACTTCAGAAATTGAACAAGCTTTAACTAAGATTAAGGTAGCCGTGTATAGATATTTATGGAAATGCTCCCATTATTTTACAGAGGTGTGCGAAAGTATTTGCTGTAGTTTTAAAAATAGTTTTTCATCGTTCCCTTGAAAGTGGAGAGTTTTTAAATAAGTGGGAGCGTTCTATAATTACACCAATTTATAAATCAGGAAGTATGCAGAAAGTTTCTAACTATCGCCCCATTTGTAAGATTAATACAATTCCAAAAATGTTTGAATAACTGAATTATGTTATATTAAATCAAATTCTTAAAAGTACTTTTTCTCCATATCAACATGGTTTTGTTCCTGGTAGATCTACTAGCACAAACCTTACACTTTTGTACCCTATTCTAAGGGTATATTAATTTTGATGCATAGTTTTTAACATACCTTAATATTGCCCGTAGACCCCTAAAAGTTAGTATATTTATGATCAGCATCGATAGTAATGTCGATATAGCCATGTCCGTCCGTCCGTCTGTCGGAAAAAATTAGGCCTTAAAACTGGGCCTAGAGAGCTGACATTTTAACCATATACTCTCTAGGGTCCCGAAATAATCAAGTTTACGAATTTTTGAAATCCGCCCACAGACGGCCACAGACGCCCACAAACTCAAAAAACTTCTTTTTTTTTGAAAAAATCGAATTTTGAGCTAGAAAGCTGAAATGAATATATATGATCTATGACTCCTAAAACTGCTCGGGAGATAAATTTTTTAAAATCCGCCCAAAACCAAAAGTTCAGTTAGGGAGCTGAAATTTATAATACATACTCTATAGGGGCACTTAATGCTCATGCGTAAACCTTTTTTAAATCCGCCAACTGACACGCCCACAATTAAATAAACCAATTTTATCGAAAAACCTCAAACTGGGGTTTAATGTTATAAAGGATTTTATCGAAAAAACGAAGCTTTTGTAAAAAAAAACGCTCCCTAGCTCAAACTTTGGATTTTCAAAAAAGTTTTTTTAAATTGTGGGCGTGTCAGTAGGCGCATTTTGAAAATATTTGCATATGAGCATAACGGGCCCCTAGAGAGTATATATTATAAATTTCAGCTCCCTAGCTCAAACTTTGACTTATCAATAAAATTGTTTTATTTAATTGTGGGCGTGTCAGTGGGCCGATTTTAAAAATTTTATCTCCCGAGCAGTTTTAGTTTTATAAAAAATTTCAGCTTTATAGCTCAAAATTAGATTTTTTCGAAAAATTAGTTTTTTTTTGAGTTTGTGGGCGTGTCTGTGGGCGGATTTCAAAAATTCGTAAACTTGATTATTTCGGGACCCTAGAGAGTATATGGTTAAAATTTCAGCTCTCTAGGCCCAGTTTAAAGGCCTAATTTTTGCCGACAGACGGTCGGACGGACGGACTGACGTGCTGATCATAAATATAGTAACTTTTAGGGGTCTACGGGCAATATAAGGTATGTTATAAGACTTCGCGTCAAAAACCCTTAGAATAGGGTATAATGAACATGCTTTTCATGTAAGAAAATGGCGCAAAACCTAAGCGTCTTTAAATCTAGACGTTGCTGTAGAAAAAAATATTTGTTTCCACTTACAATCTACTGTCTACACCAAAACATTTTACAAAAAATGTACACTGAGCAAGTCAGGATATTTGTTAAAAGTAAACCTAATTCTACAGGTTGAATTCAAGCGATTAGAAGTATCAATGTCAATACACGACAAGCGACAAGAGTATTATCGATTATTCATAGTTGTGAATTGCGATATAATTGTAAGATACATATCAGCTTACTTTTAAAGAAATTGTTTACTAAGGTGATAGCTAAGTATAATATTTTTATTACATAATTGCATATATTGGAAATTTTTGGGCCCATGGCTTGGCATTAATAATAAGTTAGGTATCAAACGAATGCTGGACTCATGTACTAACTCTTGACCTTACATTTTGACATATCACTTGTTTAGCATGTGTTTAAAGCTTGATTAATAACCTTGATGTATTTATGAGAAAGAGGTGTTCCTCAAACAAAAACTATTTTTATGTGGAAAAGAGAAATCCACATCCTAGAGCATTAACACTTTTACTTTACTTTTAAATTAATTTTTTATTGGTTGTTAAATATCAATTTATCATCTCATTATCTCATCATCATCAAATCGAACTGAAAATTAACAGAATACTTATTCAAGATTATTGTTTCTTATGCGGACGCTATAATTTTAATTTTATCTTCTATTTATTGTCTAAAATCTATTCTACGAACTAATCTAACATATTATGTTTTCATCGAGAAATTTGTTAAAAAACTCGGCATCGTTATTAAATTTTTTATTTTTTATAAAACAAATTGCAAACTACGGGATAAAGTCAGACCGCAGCGTACTCTCACATTTCATTGGGGTATTAAACCTTAAAGATAAGACTGGCCATCGCCCTGGCAAACTTGCCTTCGAGTCAATTTAATGAGTAAATTATCAGTCCTATTCAACTGCGCCCCATCGTATAGGACCTTATTGGGATAGTGTTTTATTTAGTTGGATTCAGGCGTTCGGAGCAACCTGAGACAGGCCCTAAGACATATTCTCTCAAAAACCCGAATCTTTTCCATATAACTTGGCGCTATATTGAAACACAATTGACAGCCATAAGCGATGATCGGCCATATAAGAGTCATGTAGCAAATGGCCTTCACTCTGGAGGTACTGCTATAAAACAGTATGCTTGTTAGAGCATAATCGCTCTTGACCGCAGCAAGATATGTTTATCGAAATACAAGGTCCGTTCGTGTACTTTATGTGTAGAAAAATGAAAACTGTCAAATCTCAAAAACCGAGAGAAAATCCTCTCATTTCAAAGAAAAGTACGCGAACCCTTTTGTGTGAAAAGGTAAAAAACGTCAAAGTTTGGCTTGAAAAGAAGCAACCGTTGTTTTTTTTTGCTGGCAAACTCATAGGATTGCAACATTTGACAGTTTTCATTTTTTACCAGCAGAAATTCTGTGTGAAGAAAAATGAACGATAGTAAGTTTTTCTTTCGTTCATCTTTTTACCATTTTCTCAGCACGCGAACGCGTTTATGTTGTTTTGCACGAAAGTTTATATAAATTTACCTTTGCATATTAGTTCGCGAACAGACCTAGATGCTGGTCAAGCCAGATACACAGATATCTAACTACACTTCTCACCGCCAATCGCTGCCCATTTTGTGCAAAAATGGTCAATTTCTCCCAGTTTTTTCTGGTATCCCTAGAGGCTTCTGTCAGTGTTTTTTTCTGAACAAGATTGTTTCCGTCTTCTGAAAGTTGGTTTTCAATGTTTATGAGCTCGCTTTTAGGACCTAATCTGTATGTCACCAAATCGTCGGCATACGCTATAGCATGTCTGTATGAAACCACGAGATCACTCGTGTAAATGTTAAACGCGATTAGAGAATACTGGTGATGTTAAAAATTGCTATAAGGCAGTATTAGAAATAGTTATAAAGCAGAATTAGTGAGAGCTAAGAACAAAGACATATAAAAGCGTATTATTAATGCAAGCGATCAAAAATCAATGTTTCGGGTAATTAAATGTTGTGTTAAATGAAAATTATCAGCGTATTAAAAGTATCTGTTTTTACGAAGTGAATATAAGTTAATAGCTAAGCAATTTAACTCGTTTCTTGTGAAAAGTATAACTGACATCAATGTGAATGTATGGTTTTTTTTTCACTAATTCAAATTGTCCATCCAAATCGATTTATATACGTTTTGACTTCATATCAAAACTTTTAAAATCAGATAACACACGATTTAAATAAATTTAGATAGCTCTCCTGTCTCCTTTTATACTTCTTGGTAATCAATTAAATAACTCCGATAGCCATTTGAGTATGGCAGTTTAAGCCTTTCAACTTCAGAAATTGAACAAACTTTAACTAAGATTAAGGTAGCCGTGTATAGATATGGATGGAAATGCTCCCATTATTTTACAGAGGTATGCGAAAGTATTTGCTGTAGTTTTAAAAATAGTTTTTCATCGTTCCCTTGAAAGTGGAGAGTTTTTAAATAAGTGGGAGCGTTCTATAATTACACCAATTTATAAATCAGGAAGTATGCAGAAAGTTTCTAACTATCGCCCCATTTGTAAGATTAATACAATTCCAAAAATGTTTGAATAACTGAATTATGTTATATTAAATCAAATTCTTAAAAGTACTTTTTCTCCATATCAACATGGTTTTGTTCCTGGTAGATCTACTAGCACAAACCTTACACTTTTGTACCCTATTCTAAGGGTATATTAATTTTGATGCATAGTTTTTAACATACCTTAATATTGCCCGTAGACCCCTAAAAGTTAGTATATTTATGATCAGCATCGATAGTAATGTCGATATAGCCATGTCCGTCCGTCCGTCTGTCGGAAAAAATTAGGCCTTAAAACTGGGCCTAGAGAGCTGACATTTTAACCATATACTCTCTAGGGTCCCGAAATAATCAAGTTTACGAATTTTTGAAATCCGCCCACAGACGGCCACAGACGCCCACAAACTCAGTCGTTCCGCAGCTCTCATCGAGATAGGTCGGCTAGTTAGTGTTCAGCGGGAAAAAGGATAGTGTATCGATTATAACAGCGATTTAGCCAAGTGTTTTTTAAGTCCAAAGTTGGCTTAGTAAGCTAGGCGTCCGACTTTGACGCCGGAGACTCGGGTTCGATTCTCGGCCAGTCTTCAATTTTTTAATTTTATTTTTTTATCGGAAATATAGTGATAGAGACACAAAAATAAACAAAAAAAAAGTGCCGCATTATCAGGCGATGGACCCCGGAAAATCGGTGGTCCCGCTTACGGGTGTGGGTGTGCCGTTGCGACGTGTGGTGCGAACACGTGAGCCGGCAAAAAAATTAGCAGCAACAACAGCAGCAACAACAGCAGCAGCAACAACAGCAGCAACAACAGCAGTAACAGCAGTAACGAAAGCTGCAACAGCAGTCACAAAAACAGCGGCAGCTTGTATGCCAAAGGCAGCTTTAAATGCCATGACACCAAGCCCAACAGCGTGTTCCGCGTTGCCCAGGCGGGGATCTTCGCAGGCAACACCAGCAACAAAAACATCAACAACAACAACAGCAACAACAACAACGCCAACAATAAAAGCTCTCGCTACAACGCCAGCAGTAACTGTAAGCGAGGAGTATAGGACAGTGGAAAAACGCCGGCGGAAGTTAGATCCGAAGCCGAACCTTTCAGCCAAAAGAAGGTTAAACTTGGCAGGCCATAGTGTGGCATCATCGGTGGCTGCATCCGATGATGACGGAGCACACTCCAGCTCTTATGAGTATGATGGAGGAGAGGGCCGGTACGTCGGAGAGGGAAACTCCTTCAAGGACTTACCGGTCGATGACGAGGAAGTCGTACAAATGGACGACGAAAAAGAGGATGATGAGGAGGCGCAGCTGGACAAGCTCATAAAAGAGCTGCTGGAGAAGCGCGACCAGTTGCGCAGAAAGAAGCTGCAGCAACAGCAACAACAAGCTGTGCTCAAGCAGCAAGTGCAACAACAACTGGAGGTGAAGCAACAACAACGGCAACATCAACAACAACAACACCAACAACATCAACACCAACAACATCAACAACAACACCAACAACAACAACAACAACAACAACAACAACAACAACAACAACAACAACAATCTAAACAGTCACGGAAGGACAAAATACCACCCATTAACGTGAGTAATTTCGACATTGTAGATAGTATTAGGATTTGTAAATTAATAACAAAAAATTTCCATGTGAAAAGGCTTTCTGCTAACAATCACATAATTATATGTGAAAAAATAGAGGAGTACCAGAGGGTGCGCGCCGCTTTGGGAGAGGTGAAAACCGAGTACTTCACGTACACCCCAAGGCAGCAAAAGTTAAAAACCGTGGTACTGAAGGGAATCGATCCCTCAATTAAAACGGAGGAGCTTGAAAGAGAGCTAAAGAATTTTGAAAGCGACGACCTCCATTTCGTGGGGGTCAAGCCGTTTTCCTCCGCTGTGGCAAGGGGTGGTAACCGTCACTTACCATTCTTCCTAGTCCAGCTTACTCCCGACAGCAAAATCGACAGGCTGCGAAATATCCGCTTCCTGTACTACCATGCTGTAAGGTGGGAGAAAATAAAGAGGTCAGATCGCATACTTCAATGTATGCGCTGCCAAAGGTTCGGGCACGCCGCAGCTAACTGCAACATGCAGTTTAGATGCGTGAAGTGCGATAAGGACCACATACATGGTGAATGCTCTCTAGGTAAGGAGAGAGTCGAAGACCGGAGTGTACTCTCCTGTGTGCTCTGCAGGAACTCTGGACATCCCGCCAACTTCAGGGGTTGTCCAAAGTACCAAGAATTGAAAAAGAGAGTCCAGGCCCGCAAACAGCAGTCTGAAGATGATAGGCGTCAGAAGAGTCGCTCGTTCGCAAATTTTGTGGCACCCAACGTGTCCTTTGCCCAAATGGCAGCTGGACCGGGTCAAGCCCACATGACATCAAACCAACCAATGGTAGCCCAAAAGGCACCAGAGGTGGATCTGGACTTAAAATCGATCCTTCTGTCTCTGCATGGAAAGATCGATAAGTTCCAGAAACAATTAAATGAACAAGCGGCCCGAATTGACTTTATATATTCGGAGCTGTTTGTGGGGTCTGGTGTGCCATAAGTCTAATGGCTGCGCTGGATGAGGGAAACTTAAAGATCCTTGCTGTGAATGTTAATTCACTAGTCAGGATCGAGAAAAGAACGTCACTTGCCAATTTGTTGAAAACCGAAAACCCGGATGTGCTTTTGGTTAGCGAAACTAAGCTAAATCAGAAGCACAAATTGGGATACAAAAACTATCATGTAATAAGAAGAGACCGGCCTCACTCCACTCAAGGTGGTGGGGTTGGAATCTTAATTCGAAAAGGCCTGCGCCATAGGGTTATATATAGCGGGGACGTGCGTAGGTTCCAGTTGTTGGAAGCATGCATCATATGCATTCCTCTCCATAGCCGGAGGAGAATGTATGTGGTGTCGCTTTACGCACCTGCAGCACCTCCACCCAACCAATTTATGACAGAGCTCGAGACACTTTTTCGTAGTCTGCAGCTGAACTCGGAGGAGAATTATTACTTCTTGGCCGGAGATATTAATGCCAAACATGCGGCATGGGGAAATGTTACTGCAAATCCCAGGGGCAACCAGTTTCACGACTGGTGGCGCCTCAATATGATTGAGGACAAACTCGAGTTGTACGCGACGGATATCCCTTCCTTCCCAAGAAGCGGTGCTTTCCTGGACTTGGCCTTAACGGACGCAAGACTTCAACTGACAAACATAGACCAATACACGCGGAACTGTTTACGTGCGTTTGAGTACGATAGTGACCACTACGGACTCGCCGCCGCAATACGGATCCCGAACGAGCAAACGCTGCTGGAGGAGTACGAAGCAGTGTGTTCATTCGATTATCGGAGGGCACAATGGTCGCGCTTCTCCAGATTTTTAAAGCGAGATTTACGTTCGAGTGGGATCGACCCACCGACAAACAGTAACATGACAAATGATGAAATTGATCGGCATTTATTGCAAATGAACGACGCCATCAAACGAACTATGGAACGAACTATTCCTCGGGTAGGACGTTCCGACGACGACCAGACAGAAAAGTACAGAAACCCTACAATCGACGCACTATACCGACAGAAAAGTAGACTGCTCTCGAGGCTTAAACGGCTGTACAGGCAATTTACTGATCGCGACGACCCGGAGGTAAGGATGCTGAAGTCAGAGATCCGAATCCTGAAACAGCTGATAAAAGAAAATTACAGAAAATCTGTAAGTCTGTATTGGGGCAATAAAATTCGGGCTATTAAAACCTGTAGTCCGAATATGTTCCCACAGATAAATAAGTTGTTCAGGAGGAAAGATCACAATGATATTCCTTGTGTTCGAATCTCCCAGACAGCAGAGAACAGACAGACAGTACTGACTGCTGGAATAAGTCCAGAAAGTGTCGCTTCAAACGACGATTTTTTCGTGGTCGAGGACCCACAGGAGAAAGTGGATTTGCTGGGCGCTTGTTTCGAGGCCGTGTATACGGTGAACAATCCTGTTCGCCGTAACCACGACATTGAGAATAGGGCTCTGGTGAGCCATTTCTATCTGCGCACCGAACTTGAGAATTGGCGATCTGAGAATAACGGTTTCACCGTGTTCACTGATGAAAACCATGCTAATGCAGTTGTCGCCAATGGCCGAGATGCATCGCACTTGTTCGTGTCGAAGAATGATCTTCTGTGCATCTTCGAGTCACTAAAGAATAAAAAGTCGGCGGGGATGGATGGTGTCCCAAACGTCGTATTGAGACACCTGCCTTTGGAGGCTGTAGATATTTTCACCACGCTGTTTAACAATGCGCTGAATAATGCACATTATCCGGCGCATTGGAAGGTAGCTGTGGTACACCCTATCCCGAAAAAATGTAAAGATAGGACGAACCCTGCCAATCTCCGGTCAATTAGCTTACTTCCGAATATTAGCAAGGTCTTTGAAAAGGTTGTCAATAGAGCCCTGTTAAAGTGGGTCGAGGACAATAACATAATCCCGGACAACCAGTTTGGTTTCAGGGCGAGGCATGACACTATTCATGCCGCGTCGAAACTGGTTTCCGACATTCAGTGGAATAAATGCAAGAACCAATGTACGGGTGCTTGTCTGGTTGATTTTGAGAAGGCTTTCGACACCGTATGGTTAGAGGGACTTTTCTACAAGTTGACCAGGCGGGGGATGCACAAACCTTTGCTATATGTAATTTATAATATGCTTATGGGAAAGAAGTTCGTAGTCAAATGTGGCAACGTGACTTCGAGCAGAGTCTTTCAAATTAAAAACGGTTTACAGCAGGGGGCGGTCAATTCTCCGATCCTGTTTAACATTTACACGAGTGATCTGGTGGGTTCACTCAGACATGCTATAGCGTATGCCGACGATTTGGTGGCATACAGATCAGGTTCTAAAATCGAGGTCATTAATATCCTTTTGCAGCGTGACTTCGATCAAATTAAGCGATATTGCGACGACTGGAAGTTGAAAATCAACTTTCAGAAGACGGAAACAATCTTGTTCAGAACTCCATTGGCTGGGGCCTCTAGGGATACCAGAAAAAACTGGAAAAAATTGGCCATTATTGGACAAAATGGGCAGCCATTGGCGGTGAGAAGCGTAGTTAGATATCTAGGTATCTGGCTTGACCAGTATCTATATTTCGATAGACATATAGTTGCTTGTCTTGCTGGGGCCAAGAAGGCTTATGCTTTGACAAGGAGACTGTTTCATAGCAGTCAACTTGACTCCAAAGTGAAGGTCATTTGCTACGTGGCCCTTATAAGGCCAATTATCGCTTATGGTTGTCCATTGTGGTTCAATATAGCGCCCAGCTATATGGAAAAGATTCGGGTTTTGGAGAGACAATGTCTTAGGACCTGTCTCCGATTGTTCCGAACGCCTGAATCCAACTATATAAAATACTATCCCAACAAGGTCCTATACGATGGGGCTCAGTTGAATAGGATTGACAATTTCCTCATTAAGGTCACTCGAAGGCACGTTGCAAGGGCGATGGCCAGCGACAATAGTCTGATATTTGGGGCTTACTACCCCAATGAAATGTACATTGAGAGTACACTCCGGTCTGGCTTTATCCCGCCAGAGGCATTTATCCATATTGATGCAAAAGGGCTGGTACAGACGAGGGATGGTATTCCGGTCTTATACCATCGCTACCGCAGCGCGAGAGATAAGCGGCTCCTCCATTACGGGGACGTCGCCAATGCTCATGAGCTCCTCCGTTTTAGTACCGCAATATCGGAGAGGGATAGATTCGACACGGAAAAGCAATTCGCCGAATTTTGGTGGCTTGTTGAGGGGGGAGGGGTCAACATGCCCTCCCAGGACGGTGCGTTACTCTAGGTAACTTCCTCTTAGCTTATAAGTTAGATTAAGTCAGCTAGGGCGTTTTTGGGAGAGGCCGGGCTCGCCAACGTGTGGTGGTGCTTCTGGGAGTTGACTGACGCTGTAAGGCTTCAGTCGGCTCACGGCGGCGCGTGTGCACGTTGACGACTGCCAGGCGCTCGGAAAGCAATTGGGATTTTGACCACTTGTTGCGCAAGGCAACGAGTGCTCAGAATCCTAATTATAGTTAGAATACGTTAAGTAGTTTAAGTAAGTAGAATAGGTAGTTTGTAATTTGTTTTATATAAAATCTCAATAATGAAACCGAGTTTTAATAAATTTTCTCGAGGAATATATATGTAAGATTAGTTCGTAAAATAGTTCGTAGGCCGAAAGGCAATAATTCTAAGATAAAGTTAAGTTTAGAGCGTTCGCATAAGGACCAATAAATAAGAATAAGTATCCTGTTAATTTTAAGTTAGGTTTAATCATTTTTGTCTAGTATGTAAGTAGATATTTATCAATGAATAAAAAAAAATGAATTTCAAAGTCAAAACGCCCACAAACTCAAAAAACTTTCTTTTTTTTTGAAAAAATCGAATTTTGAGCTAGAAAGCTGAAATGAATATATATGATCTATGACTCCTAAAACTGCTCGGGAGATAAATTTTTTAAAATCCGCCCAAAACCAAAAGTTCAGTTAGGGAGCTGAAATTTATAATACATACTCTCTAGGGGCACTTAATGCTCATGCGTAAACCTTTTTTAAATCCGCCAACTGACACGCCCACAATTAAATAAACCAATTTTATCGAAAAACCTCAAACTGGGGTTTAATGTTATAAAGGATTTTATCGAAAAAACAAAGCTTTTGTAAAAAAAAACGCTCCCTAGCTCAAACTTTGGATTTTCAAAAAAGTTTTTTTAAATTGTGGGCGTGTCAGTAGGCGCATTTTGAAAATATTTGCACATGAGCATAACGGGCCCCTAGAGAGTATATATTATAAATTTCAGCTCCCTAGCTCAAACTTTGACTTATCAATAAAATTGTTTTATTTAATTGTGGGCGTGTCAGTGGGCCGATTTTAAAAATTTTATCTCCCGAGCAGTTTTAGTTTTATAAAAAATTTCAGCTTTATAGCTCAAAATTCGATTTTTTCGAAAAATTAGTTTTTTTTTGAGTTTGTGGGCGTGTCTGTGGGCGGATTTCAAAAATTCGTAAACTTGATTATTTCGGGACCCTAGAGAGTATATGGTTAAAATTTCAGCTCTCTAGGCCCAGTTTAAAGGCCTAATTTTTGCCGACAGACGGTCGGACGGACGGACTGACGTGCTGATCATAAATATAGTAACTTTTAGGGGTCTACGGGCAATATAAGGTATGTTACAAGACTTCGCGTCAAAAACCCTTAGAATAGGGTATAATGAACATGCTTTTCATGTAAGAAAAAGGCGCAAAACCTAAGCGTCTTTAAATCTAGACGTTGCTGTAGAAAAAAATATTTGTTTCCACTTACAATCTACTGTCTACACCAAAACATTTTACAAAAAATGTACACTGAGAAAGTCAGGATATTTGTTAAAAGTAAACCTAATTCTACAGGTTGAATTCAAGCGATTAGAAGTATCAATGTCAATACACGACAAGCGACAAGAGTATTATCGATTATTCATAGTTGTGAATTGCGATATAATTGTAAGATACATATCAGCTTACTTTTAAAGAAATTGTTTACTAAGGTGATAGCTAAGTATAATATTTTTATTACATAATTGCATATATTGGAAATTTTTGGGCCCATGGCTTGGCATTAATAATAAGTTAGGTATCAAACGAATGCTGGACTCATGTACTAACTCTTGACCTTACATTTTGACATATCACTTGTTTAGCATGTGTTTAAAGCTTGATTAATAACCTTGATGTATTTATGAGAAAGAGGTGTTCCTCAAACAAAAACTATTTTTATGTGGAAAAGAGAAATCCACATCCTAGAGCATTAACACTTTTACTTTACTTTTAAATTAATTTTTTATTGGTTGTTAAATATCAATTTATCATCTCATTATCTCATCATCATCAAATCGAACTGAAAATTAACAGAATACTTATTCAAGATTATTGTTTCTTATGCGGACGCTATAATTTTAATTTTATCTTCTATTTATTGCCTAAAATCTATTCTACGAACTAATCTAACATATTATGTTTTCATCGAGAAATTTGTTAAAAAACTCGGCATCGTTATTAAATTTTATATTTTTTATAAAACAAATTGCAAACTACGGGATAAAGTCAGACCGCAGCGTACTCTCACATTTCATTGGGGTATTAAACCTTAAAGATAAGACTGGCCATCGCCCTGGCAAACTTGCCTTCGAGTCAATTTAATGAGTAAATTATCAGTCCTATTCAACTGCGCCCCATCGTATAGGACCTTATTGGGATAGTGTTTTATTTAGTTGGATTCAGGCGTTCGGAGCAACCTGAGACAGGCCCTAAGACATATTCTCTCAAAAACCCGAATCTTTTCCATATAACTTGGCGCTATATTGAAACACAATTGACAGCCATAAGCGATGATCGGCCATATAAGAGTCATGTAGCAAATGGCCTTCACTCTGGAGGTACTGCTATAAAACAGTATGCTTGTTAGAGCATAATCGCTCTTGACCGCAGCAAGATATGTTTATCGAAATACAAGGTCCGTTCGTGTACTTTATGTGTAGAAAAATGAAAACTGTCAAATCTCAAAAACCGAGAGAAAATCCTCTCATTTCAAAGAAAAGTACGCGAACCCTTTTGTGTGAAAAGGTGAAAAACGTCAAAGTTTGGCTTGAAAAGAAGCAACCGTTGTTTTTTTTTGCTGGCAAACTCATAGGATTGCAACATTTGACAGTTTTCATTTTTTACCAGCAGAAATTCTGTGTGAAGAAAAATGAACGATAGTAAGTTTTTCTTTCGTTCATCTTTTTACCATTTTCTCAGCACGCGAACGCGTTTATGTTGTTTTGCACGAAAGTTTATATAAATTTACCTTTGCATATTAGTTCGCGAACAGACCTAGATGCTGGTCAAGCCAGATACACAGATATCTAACTACACTTCTCACCGCCAATCGCTGCCCATTTTGTGCAAAAATGGTCAATTTCTCCCAGTTTTTTCTGGTATCCCTAGAGGCTTCTGTCAGTGTTTTTTTCTGAACAAGATTGTTTCCGTCTTCTGAAAGTTGGTTTTCAATGTTTATGAGCTCGCTTTTAGGACCTAATCTGTATGTCACCAAATCGTCGGCATACGCTATAGCATGTCTGTATGAAACCACGAGATCACTCGTGTAAATGTTAAACGCGATTAGAGAATACTGGTGATGTTAAAAATTGCTATAAGGCAGTATTAGAAATAGTTATAAAGCAGAATTAGTGAGAGCTAAGAACAAAGACATATAAAAGCGTATTATTAATGCAAGCGATCAAAAATCAATGTTTCGGGTAATTAAATGTTGTGTTAAATGAAAATTATCAGCGTATTAAAAGTATCTGTTTTTACGAAGTGAATATAAGTTAATAGCTAAGCAATTTAACTCGTTTCTTGTGAAAAGTATAACTGACATCAATGTGAATGTATGGTTTTTTTTTCACTAATTCAAATTGTCCATCCAAATCGATTTATATACGTTTTGACTTCATATCAAAACTTTTAAAAGCAGATAACACACCTTTTAAATAAATTTAGATAGCTCTCCTGTCTCCTTTTATACTTCTTGGTAATTAATTAAATAACTCCGATAGCCATTTGAGTATGGCAGTTTAAGCCTTTCAACTTCAGAAATTGAACAAACTTTAACTAAGATTAAGGTAGCCGTGTATAGATATGGATGGAAATGCTCCCATTATTTTACAGAGGTACGCGAAAGTATTTGCTGCAGTTTTAAAAATAGTTTTTCATCGTTCCCTTGAAAGTGGAGAGTTTTTAAATAAGTGGAAGCGTTCTATAATTACACCAATTTATAAATCAGGAAGTATACAGAAAGTTTCTAACTATCGCCCCATTTGTAAGATTAATACAATTCCAAAAATGTTTGAATAACTGAATTACTCGTATGTTAGATTAAATCAAATTCTTAAAAGTACTTTTTCTCCATATCAACATGGTTTTGTTGCTGGTAGATCTACTAGCACAAACCTTACACTTTTTATACCCTATTCTAAGGGTATATTAATTTTGATGCATAGTTTTTAACATATCTTAATATTGCCCGTAGACCCCTAAAAGTGAGTATATTTATGATCAGCATCGATAGTAATGTCGATCTAGCCATGTCCGTCCGTCCGTCTGTCGGAAAAAATTAGGCCTTAAAACTGGGACTAGAGAGCTGACATTTTAACCATATACTCTCTAGGGTCCCGAAATCATCAAGTTTACGAATTTTTGAAATCCGCCCACAGACGCCCAGAAACTCAAAAAAAAAACATTTTTTTTCGAAAAAATCGAATTTTGAACTAGAAAGCTGAAATGAATATATATGATCTATGACTCCTAAAACTGCTCGGGAGATAAATTTTTTAAAATCCGCCAACTGACACGCCCACAATTAAATAAAACAATTTTATTGCAAAACCAAAGTTTCAGCTAGGGAGCTGAAATTTATAATACATACTCTCTAGGGGCACTTAATGCTCATGCGTAAACCTTTTTTAAATCCGCCAACTGACACGCCCACAATTAAATAAACCAATTTTATTGAAAAACCCCAGTTTGGGCTAGTGAGCGTTTTTTCTTACAAAAGCTTGGTTTTTTCGATAAAATCCTTTTAATGTTATAAACAAAATATGTAGAGCGTTCTTAACAATTCAACCATGCTAAGACTTTTGTCACGCCCACGTATGAGGGATAGGAATAAGAATAGGGTATCCAATAGTTCGCCCAAGCGGACTGTAGCCCGTCCCTATGTTTTCCAACTACGTATTAAACGGACTTGATCAAGGGTATCAATTTGATGTTGCCTATACAGAGTTCTCCAAAGCTTTCGATCGGGTTAGTCATGATACATTACTTATAAAGTTAAACAAAATAGGATTCCACTCTAAATTCTTGAACTGGATAAATGCATACCGAAAGGGTCGTCTTCGTTATGTTCGTTTAAATAACATTCTCTGGTCACCTATAAATGTTACCTCGGGTGTGCCGCAAGGAAGCCATCTTGGCCCGCTCTTTTTTTTGTTATTTGTCAATGATATTCCAAACGTATTTTTAAATTCTAAATGTCTTATGTATGCGAATGATTTGAAAGTCTTTCGGTATATAAAAAGTCAACATAATTGCATGTCATTACAAGAAGATCTTGAGATATTATCGAATTGGTGTTTGGTTAACTCCTTACACCTTAATATTGCAAAATGTCAAAGTTTAACGTTTTGTCGGAATCGTTCTTCAATTAACTTATCTTATAAAATAAACAGTACATTTCTTTCATGTGCAACCTTTAAGAAACGCCTTGGGAAAATGTTTGACCAAAAACTTGATTTCGTAAAACATATAGACTTTTTTTGCCAAAGGTTATTCCATGTTGGGATTTTTTATCTTGCGCAATTCAAAGGAGTTCTGTGACCCACACAAGTTGAAATGTCTGTTTTTTTGCGTTTGTTAGATCTACTCTTGAATATTGTAATACTATTTGGAGCCCTTTGTATGAAGTTCACTCTTTGAAAATAGAAAAAATACAAAAACGTTTTACAAGAGTATTAGTGAAAAGGCTTCACTGGGACATGGATATGCCTTCCTATGGTACAAGGTGCAAATTATTTGGTATCCTGCCTCTTAACATTCAAAGAAAGTTCTCTGAGGTGACGTATTGACAAATCATATTGATTGTTCCGGTATTCTGGCCTTAATTAACTAGAAACCGATTGTTTTTTTAACATTCCATACCACAGAACAAATTATGCTGCAAACGAACCATTGACTAGGTGCTTAAGAGACACCAATACCGTCTGCGATATGATCGATTTTAGTCTAAGTAGATTTTCATTTAAAAATAATTTGCTTTTAATCTTAAGTAACTTTAATGGTGGCAATGTGTAATTTATATTATATTATTATCAAGTAATCACTAAAGTATTATTGTAACTTTGTTTGATGAAATAAACTAAACTAAACTTAATGAGACAAATTTGAGAAGCTTTTTAAAACAAATCATGGTAGGTAGGTAGGTGTGGCGGTTTGATAAGACAAACCCAATTAGCACTGAGTACCGTTTTGTTACCACAAACTCACGGAATGTGGACTAGTTCTGGCAGAGAGCAGTGGAGAGCTGAGCCTTGCCTGGCCAGTTCGTCGGCATGTTCGTTTCCATAAACGTTAGTGTGCCCTGGAACCCAGATCAGGGTAACCTTGAACTTATCAAGCAGGGCCAGCTCATTACGGCATTCTAGTACTAACTTAGAGGATATAGTGACCGAAGCGATCGCTTTAATGGCAGCCTGGCTGTCAATAAGTATGGCGATCCTTTGCCTCGGTGTTATATTTGAGTGAAGTTTGATCTGGCGACAGGCTTCACGGATAGCCAGTAGCTCCGCTTGGAAGACGCTTGCAGTATCCGGATGTCTGTACGATTTTGCGATGTTTAAGGATTCCGAAAAAACTCCCACACCCACGCCGCAGTCCATTTTTGAACCGTCGGTGTAGATTGTTTGATCGAAATCCCTTGTCACTTGTCGATTTTGCCATTCTGATCTAGTAGGGATTTGAACGACGAAATGTTTTGTAAAAGACATTCTGGGAATGATATAGTCTGTTGAAGGCGGAACTAGTTTTCTAGTAGAGAATCTAGAATACTACTGTGGCCGTAGGGTTTTGTAGTCCAGCATCTAGACTCTCTGAGTCTGATCGCGCTGTGTGCTGTGATGTTTGTTATATGTAGATCAAGAGGTAAAAGATGCAGTAAGACTGTGAGTCCGTCTGACGGTGTTGACCGTAGAGCTCCCGTTGTTCCTATGCATGCCGTTCTTTGTACCTTATTAAGTTTGGTTATATTGTACTTTTTCTTTAGAGCCGGCCACCATACTATTGACCCATACGTGAGGATTGGTCGTACCACGGCTGTGTACATCCACAGGGTCAATTTTGGTTGCAGGCCCCACTTTTTGCTGAAGATTCTGCTGCAGGCATAGAAGGCTATACATGCCTTCTTTACCCGTTGTTCTATGTTTATTTTCCAGTTGAGTTTAGGATCTAGGATAACTCCGAAATACCTCATTACTAGGAGCCAGAGTAGGGGTGAGATGACTCCTCCTTGAGGTGTTCCCCTCCTGGCATATTTGGTTATATTGCTATTTCCTAAAGCCGCTTGAATGATTCTAGTGCTGAGCATGGAAACAATCCATTGACTTTTTTTTTTTTTTTTTTTTTAAATTCTGGCTCGCCAAGGCGATTTATAAAAGGGGGGGTACTTCGACCTAAAAGATCTTTTGTACCGTATGGGCCAGAAAAATTTTAAACTAGTAAAATTTCCACTTTCCGTGTAAAGCGGACAATTTTACCAGTAGAAGAATTCTTTATGTCCTCGGGGCTCAATTGTTCCCTGAGAAAGATCTTCTTTCTAATTCCATTAAGGGCTGGGCATTCACATAAAATGTGTTCAGCTGACTCGTCCTCTTCAAGACAGAGTCGGCACTCAGGAGAATCTGCTATTCTCATTTTGTGTAGATGATATCTTAAACCGTGGTGACCAGTAAGGTAACCTACTAGGTTTTTGATATCATGCCTGCTTAGGTTTAGGCATTTGCTGGCATTATGATTGAAGGGCCGAATGGCTCGTTTGGCCTGTCTTAGACCTGGGATGTTATCCCAATGATAGATACATTTTCTATGTTCCCAGCTTTTAATTGCTGCCGTTGCTGCTGATCTAGGAGTGCAGCAGACAGGTTCGGGACCTATGAAAGGTGTTTCTGAACCTTTTCTGGCCAGTTCGTCGGCCTTTTCGTTACCTTCTACCCCGACATGACCCGAAACCCACCATAATTTGGTCTTGTTTCTTGCTCCGAGTATTTGTAGGGTATTGAAGCAGTACATGACTGATTTGGAGTCAATGGTATACGAGCTAAGGGCGTTTATAGCTGCTTGACTGTCCGTGAAAATATGGATGGTTGCACCTTTTATGCCAGATAAGATAATGTGACTGGCGCATTCTTGAATGGCGTGGAGCTCCGCTTGAAATACGCTGGGACTTTTTCCCATGGGTATCGTAAAGCGTTTGTGTGGTCCGTATATTCCCGCTCCTACCCCCGTTTCCATTTTAGAACCATCCGTATACCACTTTATGCCGTTATGGCTGTTTGGTGGGTTATTGCTAACACATGCTTCTCTTTTGGGTATAGTAACATTGCAGGGGTGTAGGTATTTGCCCGAAAGGCAAATGCAAACGAAGATTATATGTTATGATCTTCAGCACGAAGCAGCTCTTGGCACGCTTGCGGTTGCACGGCGTTTGCTCGACGGTGGGGTGGGATCTTGCTGCTTGCTACCCTTTGTTATCAAAATTATCGTGCCAGAGGAAGAGGAATATAGCAATAGGGAATAAATTGAATAATATATATATAAATTGTCGAAAGAGGGGAACAAAATGTCCTTGCACATCGAAGGAGTAGTTATGTCCACATCCAAATGAAACGCGAAAAGGAATAAATATAAAAGTCAAGAAAACGACAGTGAAAAAGAATGAAAATAAAAAGGAAAAGGAAAATGAAATTAAAATCTTATCAACAATGGTGAGGGGTTCCACTGCCAATGCTCCATGACGAATCCCTCCTCAAAATCTGTTGGGATCGTCCCTTACTCATTCCGCGCACACTTCAATAAAGACTCATCTCAACGAATTTGGGTTATCTAGTACATGATT
This sequence comes from Portevinia maculata, assembly GCA_949715645.1. Lineage (NCBI taxonomy): Eukaryota > Metazoa > Arthropoda > Insecta > Diptera > Syrphidae > Portevinia > Portevinia maculata. The sequence continues at coordinate 268,807,320 of OX454526.1, read as the reverse complement.
CTTTATTTTAATTAATCAATTTTGCTTCGAATCTAACTGATTCATATATAATTCAAATTATTAGTTGTTCCTCAACATTTTAATTTAATTTAAATAAATTATTAATTGTAGGTTAATGACTATATTAATAAAACTATAAGGTTGTTTTCGCGAGTGTAGGATAATTCACTAGTATATATGTATATAGAGTAATTAAAGAGTAAATTTAAAATTTAGGTAAAACAATAAAGAAATATGTGATAAGCCAAAGAAATGATGGAGAAAATGATTGTTTTGTTTGTACTCACTTTAATAATCCAGCAATGAAATTTGTGCACAAAGTTCCGCTTCTGTAGATGTTTTTTTTTTCTAGTAACTGTTTAGTTCATATGATCACTTCTAAGGCTTTTTATAGATTATTTAGGTAGGTATTTCGGTTGACCAAAAATTATAATTTTGTTTTGAAAGACAAGAATTTAATTATTTACTTAATAGCGAAATGAATCAGAATTAAGGTAGAATATGAAATTATAGCAAAAGTGATTTAGACTTTAGGTAGCATGTTTTAAACTTTAGCAAAATGAACTTAGAATTTAGGTAGAATGGGTGAAACTTAAGCAAAATGGGTTTAGATTTATTTGTACTTTGTTTGTTTTATTTTTTTATTTTTCGTTTCAGGTGTTAAAAGCAGTTTTAGACGACAGACAAAGCTACCTCGAAATAAAGGAATGGGATGCACAAATCACTGATATCACTTTTTGCTTGTTCTGGGGTTTAGATTATAGGTGTTCTGGATGCTTCCCGAGATTTTGCCGGCTATATCAATAAATTTGTTGGTGTAAATACACGGTGATACTGATGGTAATGAAATGATGTCTGGTGATTTGAGTTTGACGATTGAACGAATGGAGGTTATGGTTTTTTTATGCTGGCTTGTCCACGTGGGATTTAAAGACAAGAGGATTTCCCAAAGCATACCAAAAAGATCCGTACGGATGTCGTGATAACGGCCAACGTGTCTGCCGATCAGGTTGGAATATTCTACTGTATTCCCCTGACGTAGATTTGATGAAGCAGCAGTGGGACGTTATCAACAGCTCATCCGTCGGTTTCCTGTGAAAAACAATCTTATTAGGCTAGGGAAATTATTGAGGGATTAAAGCGTTTATAATACTCTTGGCAAATCCGGCTTAGGTTTCTTGAAATCAATTTTCACCTGCAGGGGCTTATTCAGGCGTAAGGTATTAATCAGTCTAAAGCTTCTAAAAACGAAGAAAATAAATCCAACAAGATCCCAGAATAAAGATGGCGAAATCTTTATGTTACTTACTAGTATTTCTGATGCCTAGTTCTTGGCTTGTTGCAGGGTGAAAATGAAAGAGAACGCTGGCCAGAGTTGCACTAGCATAAATAGCTATTGGTGTACATGACGTTTCGTTCAATCTCCTCATTTAAATATGGCGAACTTGTTCGTTAAGAAAAGTTTTCCGTTCCAAAAAAAAACATGTTTGATTGGAAATTTGATCAACGATCTATGGGTAAGGTAGTGTGAGTCACCTCACTATAAAAGACAATTATATTTTTGAGGAGGTACGCCACAGTATCTCCGTGGAGAACCGTTTGTTGAAGCATAGTGTTTTTTGAATGCGGTCTGTGACCGCGCAGTTCATGTTAAGTTCTGGCAGTTCATCGAGAAGGGTCTTAAGTTCCGGATGATCATTAAGACTTATCTCGTTTAGCTGTATTAGACTTATTGCACTGCGGATCGCTACTTTTTGGACGTATATGTGGAGGGGTATAATTCCTGTTATTGCCTCTATGGCAGCTGTTGGACAGGTACGCATGGCTCCGGAGATACCAAGGCACGCAAGCCGTTGTACCTTTTTGAGCTTCTCTATTGCGACCTTTAGTGTGGATTTTGTCCACCATACTATGGAGGCGTATGTTATGATGGGTCTTGTCATCACTGTGTAGATCCAGTGGACGATCTTTGGAGAGATTCCCGAGGTTCTACCATATGTGCGACGACAGGCCCATAAAGCTCTATTAGCTTTACTGATTTTGTTGTTTATGTGAGAGTTCCAGTTAAGTCTCTTGTCCAGTATTACTCCAAGATACTTGACTTCGTCGGAATACTCTACGACCGTGTCGTTTATTGTGATTAGGCCTAGGTCTAATTTCCTCCTTTTAGTGAAAGGAACGATGACGGCTTTACTGGGATTTATGGAAAGATTTTCCTTAATGCACCAGTCTATGGCTGTCTTTAGAGCATTTTTCATTTTTGATGTGACTCCTATTGAGTCTTTGCCCCTAACTATGATGACAATATCATCGGCGTACCCAATTGTGGTGTAGCCCAAATTGCTCATCTTGTGTAGCAGGTCATCGATGACCAATGACCACAGAAGGGGTGAGAGTACTCCCCCTTGTGGGCAGCCCCTTACGGCTGTTACTGATACTGAGGTCGTTCCTGACGAGGAAGTTATTTTGCGACTTTTCAGCATCGCTTTGATCCATTTAATAGTTGGTTTATCTATATTTCTATGGTACAAAGCATTTGATATGGATTCATATCCAGTGTTGTCGAAAGCACCCTCTATGTCCAGAAAGGCACAAAGTGCGATCTCTTTGCAACGGTAGACTTTTTTATCTCTGTAGTTAGTCTTAACAGAGCGCCTTCCGTCGATTTGCCCTTTTGGTACGCATATTGGTGAGGGTGCAGAGGCATGCTTTTTGATATGCATTCTCTAATGTGAATGTCAATAATCCTTTCCATTGTTTTCAGAAAAAACGATGTCAGGCTTATCGGACGATATGATTTAGGTAATTCTCTCGGCTTGTTTCCCGGTTTAGGTATAAATACTACGTTTACCTCCCTCCAGGTAACTGGTATATACCCCCAGTTGAAGCTGAACCTAAATAAGGCAATCATGGATGGTAGTAAAAATTCTATTCCATTTTGAATGAGGGCTGGAAAAATACCGTCTGTACCTGATGCCTTGAATGGTTTAAATGAGTTAATTGCCCATTTAACCTTATCCGGAGTAAAAAGTGTTCCGGATAAACTATTAATTCTGCTGAGGTTTCTTGGAATTGAGACCTCCGCTGTATGGTCGTCTGTAATGACCATCGTGTGAGAACCTGGGAAGTGAGCCTGAAGCAAAGTTTTCAGCGTTTCTTCCGGTCGCGTGTGATTGAGCCATCTGATTTAATTAACAATCCCATGCCTTTTTCTTGATCCGTTGACAGGGCCCTTTGGAGGCGTGCCACCTCTGGAAGTTTTTCTATCTTCTCACAGTTTGCACGCCATGAGGCTCTTTTGGATCTGCGCAACTCTAAGTTGTATATGGTCAGCATGGATTTATATTGTTCCCATGTGCCGGTGCGTTTGGCTTTGTTAAAAAGCTTTCTCACCCTCTTTCGAATAGACTCAAGGTTATCGTTCCACCATGGTACGCACCTTTTAACCACGGTTCTTTTAACCTTGCAACTATTTTTGAATGAGGTAAGAATAATATCATTTATTTGACATTGCGCAGCATCTGCATCAATTGTATTTGATGGTGCTTCTGGCAGCATGTCAGATCTGACCGCAAGATTTTCGCGGTAAGTTCTCCAATTAGTCAGTCTGTTGTCATAACGGACATAGATGGTTTTCTATTCCCAGCTCCCTCAGGGACTCTAGAATTGCTTCAGTGTGTACATTATTGAAGGCTCCTTCTATGTCTAGGAAGGTAGCCAAGGTGTATTCTTTGTAATGTAGGGATTTTTCTATCGTACGCACTACCTCGTGAAGAGCTGTTTCTGTAGATCTTCCCTTGAGGTATGCGTGTTGAGATTTGGAGAGGAGTGAAGCTTCTATTGCCCCTCTCAGGTGGTTGTCTAGGAGACGTTCGAGCGTCTTCAGTACGAAGGAGGTCAAACTAATTGGTATGAAATCTTTCGCAGTTTCATGAGCGCGTCTACCCGCTTTTCGAATGAAAACAACTCGCACTCGTCTCCATGAATAGGGTACATGATTGTAGAGTATACAGTTCCTGTAAATCGATGTGAGCCATGGAATTGCCAGTTCCAGAGATTTCTGGAGCATGATGGGCAGAATGCCGTCCAGGCCAGGCGATTTAAAGGGAGCGAAGCTGTTTATTGCCCAGGAAATTTTTTCCTCGGTAATAATGGATGTTGTGTGCGTTGTGAGCTGGATGGCTCTGCACCGTAATCATTGCATCCGGGAAAATGGATGTTTATTAATAGTTCTAGGGATTCTGCAGTTGACTCAGCCTGACTCAGTTAGAGTGTTCTTTGGACAATATTTTGCTGAGTCTTGCGGAGTCCTTGAGGGTTTCGATGGATTGGCAGTACTCTATCCACGACTATGTTTTAGCCGTTCTGATAGAGTTCTTGTAGATTTTAAGGCAATCCTGGTAGGGTTGCCAGTAGTTGCATTTATGGAAGATGTTAAAGGTTTCTCTAGTCAATTTTCTGAGAGCAGAGAGTTCCTTGTTCCACCAAGGGGGGAATGATTGCTATATTTGATCGGACACGAGACTTTGTACGCTACGTTGAAAGCTTTTTCAAAAGTCTCAACCTTTGTGTCGAGTTCTGAAGTGGAGGTAAATTTTTGATTGGGGTTTTCTGTAAATTAGTCTTAATAACTTCGTTAAACTTTGCCCAATGGGTTCTTTTGGGGTTTCGGAACGGTTTCGGGCTCTATGTCGAAGAGTATCCAGTTGTGGTCTGAGAAAGATTTTTTACTGGATACCGTCCAATTTTCAACCTTCATAATATTGTTATTATTACAGAGAGTAACATCTATAACGTCTTCCCAGCCATTAAAACTGTCCGTACTCGGAAAGATGAAGGTCGGGGTGTTACCTTTGTTACATATTATTAGGTTATTTTCAATAATGTAATCAAAAAGAGACTCACCGCGTTCGTTTGACTCCGAGCTGCCCCATAGCACATGCCTGGAGTTTGCATCGCAGCCCAGCAGCAGGTTGGTCCTAGTTGTTGTTATGGCGGTTATCATTGCCTGGACTTCTTCCGGCGGTACTTGCCGGTCATGTGCCATGTAGGGGGATGCGATTAGCAGGTCGCCTCCTGCGTTCTCCATCTTAACAACTGTTAAATCGGCCGAGCTAAAATTTGGGTATAGAAAAACTTTAATATGCTTTTTAGCTAGAATGCAGGTTCTTGGCTTACCACGGTTATTATTGCTGCGGTTATAGTAAAGGATATATCCGGTGTCGTTAAGGCTTCTTATATTGGGCCCGTTCACCCAAGGTTCTTGGACAATGCCGATGTCGATGTTTTCCTCTTTGAGGAAAATCATCAGGTTATCTGACGCACAGACTGAGTGCTTCAGGTTAATCTGTACGACTTTCAGCATTGATTGGTTTCGGGTGTTTGTTCGGTTAGGGTGGTAGTACGGTTCGCCTCGATCCTCATGTCCTCTAACAGCTTGTTGGCATCGTCGACTTCATCTAAGTCGTCGACCTGACACGGGGACCTGAATATTTTAACTTTGGCATGCCTTATGCCAAAGCGGAGCTTGCAGCCGATCTTTTCAATGTGATCCGCGCTCTCTTCCGTCACCATTATTAGGAAGGATAGGGTGTTGTTGTGAGGTTCCTCAGCCTTGATGACTTTCCAGTCATCCATGGGAACCGCAGTGTTGTGGAACTTGAGACAATTGATCAACTTATCACTGTCGATGGTCATATTTGGCAGCCAAATGCGAATTCTCGGTCTCCTCGGAATCTCTCTGGCCAGGATCAGCTTAAGCTTTAAGCCGGTCCAGTCGTCACGGATCTTGTGAACGCAGCCGCTTAGGAATTCCTTGGAGAAAGCGTCTTCACACTTGATTACCCTGTAACCTCTTATGACTTCAGCTGAGTCAAAGCAGGGGAGGGGTCCGCCTTGGTTGTTTAAGAGATGGTCCATCACCATCTCGGAAAGTTTATTTTCAATGGCACCCCAATCGTCAGCCACTGTCTTACCGCTGGTAGAGAGTTCATCCACCAAAGCGACTTGTAGGTCGTCTCTGACAACCTCACTGACTGTTCGTGTCATCTGGGGTGCTGAGATTGGGTTGTGGTGCTTGGCGGTAGTTAACTTTGCAACTTTGCTTCTTTGAGGGTCAGACTTGACCTCCTCTTGTGAGGGGTTGCGTTTAGTTGCTTCCGTCTTGCGTGGTGGTGGTTCCCTGCGATTCTTGATGAACTCATCAATAATCTGCTGGTGCTTGAGTTTTTCAGCTAGGTCCTGCGGAGTAGCCGTGCCGGCCTCTTCCTTCTTGGTAATCTTACCCAGAATGAAGATGGCCCTCTGGTACGCGCTCTTTCTGCGATTACTAGCTGATTTGTGGGTGTTTACCGCACGCTTTTGGGTACTAGGTCGAGTGTCCTGCGCAGCGGGTGTAGAGGAAGTAGATGGTTTGTGGATAGCAGGTGTACTTTGAGTGGAGCTCCGCTCAGAGTCCCCGCTTCTGTAACATTCAGGTGTATCTTTTAGACAGTATCGATTTGGAGATGGATGCTCCTCGACAAGACACGACAAGCAGCAGCTGGCACGCTTGCGGTTGCACGGCATTCACTCGATGGTGGGGTGGGTTTTTGCTGCTTATGGGCTACCCTGACGAAACAAAATTTATCGTGCCAAACAGAGAAAGAAGGAGTAAAATAAAGGAAGCAGAGATAGTGATGGGTGAAAGGATCCTTACACACAGAAGGATTTGCATGGACGCACGCTGACTTCATTAATGCATGGTATCTGGTGGGAACCGATTTTATCGGCTGATCGCTGAAGCTGATGTTGTGACATCTCAGCGTGGCTTTTGCGGATGAAGAAAAAGGACATACGAAAAGAAGAAAAAGCTTATATGAAGCAACCTCGTAGCGCTGCGGTAGTTGATGATCTACTACCTAGAGGAACTCTCCCTACAAATATAGCAGCGGTTGCCACCATTGTGTCGTACCTTGACAGATTCGTCCTCATGTGTTATCGAACTTGCCCCTGTTATGATCACCCACACTTCTGAAATCACTGACACATCTCAACAATTTTGTTCAAATTACCACATATTTATTTTAAAGTAAGCACGCAGAAATTCACAGTCTTGGATTTAGGAATAGAAGTAGTAAGTAGGCCTCTATGTATATTGATTTGGATAAGCCCAGATGTATAATTAGAATAGTAGGAATATGTATATTTAATTATCATTAAGTTAGGTTAAATGTATTTAGATAAGCTAGGTAAGTAATTAGAATAAGTATGTTTTTATAAATGTTCCAATGCAGTTAATGAAATTTGAAGGTAATGATAAAAACCCCAAAGCCAATGAACAATATCTAGTAGCATGTGTGTACTCACGGTTCTTTATGTTGATTTCGCTGCGTCGAAGTTTGTGCACAAATTTCGCTGCTTCACCGATGCGATCTGGCTATATACGTATGTATGTACTTGGATTTAGGTTTATATATATAAAAAAAAATATTTTTTTCCGTGGCTTTGAAATTTAGGTTAGATCATAGATAGATAGTAACTGAATAAACATTATATGCTAGACTAATTTTAAGTCTAAATTTAAGGTTAGCTATGAATTTCCTTGTTGTAACTTATGTTGGGAAAAACTATGGAATTTCTTTCTTTATATGTATGTTTTTTTTTTGTTAGGTTAAGAAAAGCAATGTTATTTAGCAATATGCACCAACATATATGTATATATGAATCAAAATTAGGCCACATTGCATCGTTGGTCACTAAGCACTTTAAAGTTAATCACTGAATATAGATTAATTGATGGTGCAGCTGGGAGGGTTTGACGGAGCGCTGAATCTCTGGTGGGTGAACGTGTCCGGTGATTGCTGATAGGTATTCTCTGTTGCATTGGGTTTTTTTTTCCAAGGGTGGTTTGGCAGGTATTGATTTTACACGTGTTTTTTGACGTTTCGGTGGCTATTGCATGCTGATTTGGCGGACGCATAACCTCCTCGATCCGGACTGACTTTGTCTAATTCACAGATCGGGTCCACCGATTTAAATGCACGACTCACTTTTTAGTGCGGATGCCTTTTGCTTGGATTAATGGGGCGAGTTTTGTTCATTTATCGTGCCCTTGTGGTTTGGGCATTGGACACGTTTTTGGGTCACGCGAACACTCTTTACCGCCAAGCAAAAAAACTATCCGCAGAGCTAAGAAGGGTAAATTTAATTAAGGGTAAATTGGATATAATGGCATAAAACACTTCACGTTTTCACGCTTACCTCAGGAAAGCCGAAACAGCAGAATTCCAGGTTAGAAAGTGGTTTTCTCTGCCAATTTCACCCCAGCGTGTTTGCAGCTTTTCTTTACCTTCGACACCGCAGATCTGTTTCAGAATTCTAGAAATGAATTTTGATTTATTTACGCACAATAAAATAATTGTCGAAAATGCCGAGAACGGTGACTTACAGGAATTTGTCCGTAAGATCTGATTTGGTAAGAAGGCTGCCAGCAAAAAGAGCGCGCGATAGCTTATCCACATCTATAAATACTATACGATTTTCTCTGTGTTAGGAATGTAGTAGATCGTGTCAAAAAAAAAAAAATACTGGTTTGCTCTTATGCTGGGTGCGCAGCTGATCATAATGGTCAAAAAGGCAGTGTTCGACTAAAGGATTTGTGACTCGGGAAATGCGAGCGGCAGTTAATTTTGAATTGGGTTGGCTAATTTGCAAAATATAATACGGGTGTTAAATATTTTATCTGTTTTTTTTTTTTTTTTTTTTTTTTTTGCATACTATCTGTTGGAATACGCCACACTTCCCACGATTGTCTCCTGACTGGAGGCGAGCAGTTCATCTTCTGATGAAGTGCCTGGGTCTTTTTTTTCTATTTTTTCTGTTGTTATTTGTTTGTTCATTTTTTAATTTTATGTCCCACGAGTATGTCCGGAAGGGTTGGTCCGCCCGGCAGAGCCGACTTACCGGGATAAGGCACTTAGATACAACCGGCCTTGCCTGGGCGCCGGAGGGGACCGTAATCGGCCAGTTTTCTTTAACCACTATCTGACCATGCAGCCCTCGGCACGGGTCGACACCTTGGCTTAAAAGTGGAAAAAAAAACAAATCATACTCTTGGATGTTTGTCAGACCTTCGCAAGATGGGTGTGATTTGACGCACCAACGACTGACCTACTGCATGCACTTCAAATTTTAAATTATATATATTTATTCATAACAAGAATTCGAGTCCGTGCAGGGACGGGCTAAGAATATCACTGCCTTATTGGCCTCAGTGATGAAATGATCCGGAATCGGAAAGGCATGGCAATGTTTGTGGAGGTTGAAACGGCGATCCCCACTGACGGACCAGTAGGGACATAGTCAAATAATTTTTTTTTTCGGATAAAATTAAATGAAATATAAAAACATAGGGACGGGCTACAGTCCGCTTGGGCGAACTGTTGGATACCCTATTCTTATTCCTATCCCTCATAAGTGGGCGTGACAAAAGTCTAAGTATGGTTGTAAGAACGCTTTACATATTTTGTTATATATCATTTAAAGGATTTTATCAAAAAAAACCCTCCCTAGCTCAAACTTGGGTGTTTCAATAAAATTGTTTTATTTAATTGTGGGCGTGTCAGTAGGCGGATTTTGAAAATATGTACACATGAGCATAAAGGGCCCATAGAGAGTATATATTATAAATTTCAGCTCCCTAGCTCAAACTTTGGATTTTCAAAAAAATTGTTTTATTTATTTGTGGGCGTGTCAGTGGGCGGATTTTGAAAAAAATTTATCCCGAGCAGTTTTAGGAGTAATAGATCATATATAAAATATTTCAGCTTTCTAGCTCAAAATTCGATTTTTTCCAAAATTTTGTTTTTTTGAGTTTGTGGGCGTGTCTGTGGGCGGATTTCAAAAATTCGTAAACTTGATTATTTCGGGACCCTAGAGAGTATATGGTTAAAATTTCAGCTCTCTAGGTCCAGTTTAAAGGCCTAATTTTTGCCGACGGACGGACGGACGGACGAACGGACGGACGGACGGACGGACATGGCTAGATCGACATTACTATCGATGCTGATCATAAATATAGTAACTTTTAGGGGTCTACGGGCAATATTAAGGTATGTTACAAACTATGCGTCAAAATTAATATACCCCTAGAATAGGGTATAAACATAGGGAGGGGCTACAGTCCGTTTGGGCGAACTGCCTGGAGTTTGCATCCTATACCGATACCATATTCTTATTCCTATCCCTCATAAGTGGGCGTGACAAAAGCCTAAGTATGATTGAATTGTTAAAAACGCTCTACATATTGTAATGTCTCGCAAATCCGAATCACCGATAGTCCGAATATCGCGCTAATCCGAATCAATATTTTTCCTCATTATGTACTCTACAGCGGGAATCAGCCCCAATTCGTGTACGCAGTAATCCGAATTCCTACTAAAAACATACAAACGCTTTGGTTTTTACAGTAGTTTTAGTTTTAACAGTAATCTTGTCGTTTTGCGACCCAGTAGTTATTAAAGTATGTAGGTATTTACGAATTTTTCGTTCTTCCTTCGCTCCTTTGGTAGCAGTAGGGTCTTATTTCTGTCGGTTAAGCACGTGCTCAGGAGTTTATTTCAAGTCGTAACAGAAGTTACTAAATTTTTTATTGTTTCGTTTATTATACCCTATTCTAGGGGTATATTAATTTTGACGCATAGTTTGTAACATACCTTAATATTGCCCGTAGACCCCTAAAAGTTACTATATTTATGATCAGCATCGATAGTAATGTCGATCTAGCCATGTCCGTCCGTCCGTCCGTCCGTTCGTCCGTCCGTCCGTCCGTCGGCAAAAATTAGGCCTTTAAACTGGACCTAGAGAGCTGAAATTTTAACCATATACTCTCTAGGGTCCCGAAATAATCAAGTTTAAGAATTTTTGAAATCCGCCCACAGACACGCCCACAAACTCAAAAAAACAAAATTTTGGAAAAAATCGAATTTTGAGCTAGAGAGCTGAAATTTTTTATATATGATCTATGGCCCATAAAACTGATTGGGACATAAAATTTTCAAAATCCGCCCACTGACACGCCCACAATTAAATAAAACAAATTTTGGGAAAAATTGAATTTTGAGCTAGAAAGCTGAAATTTTTTATATATGATCTTTGGCCCATAAAACTGCTTGGGACATAAAATTTTCAAAATCCGCCCACTGACACGCCCACAATTAAATAAAATATTTTTTTTGAAAAACCAAAATTTGAGCTAGGGAGCTGAAATTTTTAATATATACTCTCTAGGGGCCCTTTATGCTCATGTGTAAATATTTTCAAAATCCGCCTACTGACACGCCCACAATTATTTTTATTTTATTTTTGAAAGTCCAAAGTTTGAGCTAGGGAGCTGAAATTTATAGTATATACTCTCTAGGTGCCCTTTATGCTCATACTTAAATTTTTTTTAAATCCGCCTACTGACACGCCCACAATTAAATAAAACAATTTTATTGAAAAACCAAAGTTTGAGCTAGGGAGCGTTTTTATTTACAAAAGCTTAGTTTTTTCGATAAAATCCTTTAAATTTATGTCACGCCCACTTATGAGATATAGGAATAAGAATAGGGTATCCAACAGTTCGCCCAAGCGGACTGTAGCCCGCCCCTATGTTTATTATTATAATTTAAAGTTAAGAGTGTCCACTATTATTTTAAATTACTAATATAAAAATCTAAAAATTCACATAAAGTTGAACAGCATTTATTGATATGACATACATTTTTTTTCCAAAACTAACACATATAAAAAAGTTAAAAAAAAAAATCAAACATAAATATTTTCTTTATTTGCTTACACATTTATTAAAGTTTACACTTATGGTAATCAGACTTACAAAAAAAAATATCCATTCATTGGCTCAATGTCAACCTCAAAATCTAAATTTGTTTGGCAGTCTTTATAAACTGGCTTAGAGCATTAAAGATACCTTAACACTGACGTGGTTGACTCGTGGACACTCTCCTTCGTACAACAATGAATGCGCACACCACAACCGTTCGCATTAAGCTTACGCACGCTTGAGCATACAACAGAAAGGTACTGAGAGCGCGAGAGTCAACAACTGAAAAATAACGACACAACACAAGTTTTTAAATTTTCTGGTGTCTGTCATACTACCACGTCAGTCACAGAGGGTTAATGCCGGTAGAATATTCATTCATAATTTCAGCATTACTCTTTAAATTCTTAATTATGCTATCGGTGACATTTGTAATATTATTTATCCTTTCTAGACATAGTCTGTTTATAATTAATTGCTTATTGTTATTGTCTAGCAAGTTTTGTGTTATTTGAAAGTCGTGGTGGCCCGGTGTACCGGCTATCCATTTCCACGCTGTTCCTAGACTGTTTATTGCCCTCTTCTTTTTGGTTATAGGTTTTATGCGGTGCAGTCGGTTAATGATTTCAGTGATCTCATGTGATAGGTAGGGATAAATAGGATTGGTTTTACTTACATTAGTTTGGATTCTGAGCTGTACATCATCAATTATATCCTGGTATGTTGCAAGGTCGATTATGTGCACGAGTTTAAATGTACCTATTTGCAGTTTTGCTATTCCTGTGTTTAGGGTAACCAGTTTTGAGTTGAAATAGTCCAGTATTGAGTTTTTTGTTGGTGGTTGAATGGACCGAGAAATTGTACTCATAGATAGCACGGTCTACCAGCTCTTTGAACGATCTATGAACTCGGTCTGTCTTAAGGCAGCGCATTATTTCAGATAGTGTCGAGTGAAATCTCTCCACTTGGCCGTTGACAAAGCTTGAATACGGAGGAGTCTTATAGATTTCTATTCCCAACTGGTCCTGGAGCATGAAGCATATTGATGCGGAATTAAATGCTTTTTCGTTGTCAAAAACAACTACTTTGGGTACGCCATATGCGAACAGGAGTTGTCTCAACGGTTCCCTAATATCCTCAATTGATCTTGATTTCAGAATGCGTGCTTGGGCGTACTTGGAGAATTTATCGATAGCCGTTAAGGCTAAATTTGCGTTCGTGGAATAAATATCTATATGTAGTATACGACCGGGGTATTGAGGGATAGGAGTGGCTTGCAATTCCGGCTTATTAGGATGCCGATCATATTTGTTTTTTTTTACATATGGAACATGCCTTCGTGATTCGCTTAGCTTTTTGGGTCATGGAAGGGAAATAGTATTTTTCAAGGATTTGGAGCCTATTTTCTTTTGCGTTCCTATGGGCGCGATTGTGGGTTTCTATAATGATAGTCTCTTGGTCTAATGGGCTAAGAGCATCTTCTACCAGTGTCCGTGTGAACCTAACTTTGTAGTTTCTAAAATTGTCTGGATAGATGTCCTGTATCATTTCCATGATACGTTCTTCGGTTTTAATTGCATTTATGACAGACGGGTCGAGGAATTTCTTTAGAATCTCTTTTAGCTTGCTTTGATTGTATTCAGTTTCAGTAACTGTATGTCGGTGGTATGTAGGGAAAACTATTTCGAATCTGTAGGCGGGGGTTGCCCAGTTTGAAGAAGAATTTGATTCTTGAAAACTTGTATAGGTGCATCCACGCTAAGGATGAGCTCTTGTGAGGAGCTCTCGTCACTGTGCTGTGTGGTTTCGGATAGAGTGTTTACATCTGAAATTAGTGGGGCTCTTGATAATGCGTCGGCGACAACATTCGTACTGCCGGGCTTATATTTTATTTCGTGGTTTGGTTATACTCTTCGAGTATTGCTTTCCACCTTTTCATTTTGCTGTTATCATTTTTGTTGCTTAACGCAAACGGGTTGAGGGTCAGTAAAAATTCTGACTCGGGTGGGACCGTAAAGGTGATTTTGAAATGAGCCCAATGCCCATACAATGGCTAACATCTCCTTTTCGATAGCTGCATAGCTTTCCTCCGTTTTGCTGAGCGTTCGGGAAATAAAGGCGATGGGTCTGTTATCTTGCTCGAGAACAGCGCCGAGTGCGTAATTAGACGCATCTGTAGTGAGATCAAAGGATTTGCTGAAATCGGGATATGAGAGAACTAGATCTTCGGAGATTAGAGAATTTTTTAATTTGTGAAAAGAGTTCATGGCTTCTTGGTTAAACTCTATTGGTGTTTTAGCGGATTGGGTTTTAGATACGCGTCCATGTCCCTCTTCTCCTCTTAAAAGAGCTGTGAGAGGTTTCGCAATCTTTGCGTAATCCCGTATAAACCGGCGGTAATAGCCTGAGAGGCCTAGAAACGATCGCAGTTCCTTTAGAGTTGTCGGCTGGGGAAAATTTTGGATGGCCTCTACTTTTGTCCGGCTCGTCCTTATTCCGGTGGAGGAAATGACGAATTCCAGGAATTCGACCTCTTGCTTGAAAAAATTATATTTGTCGAACTGTATTTTCATATTAGCGGCAAGGAGTGTGTGAAATACTTCACGAATGTGCTTGGCGTGGTCGGTTTCATTCTTGCTAAATATGACTATATCATCAATATAGACATAGCAGAATTTTCCGAACTGTCCGTGTAGGATGTCATCAAGTGCTCTCTGAAAAATTGACGGAGCGTTCTTGAGTCCGAATGGGAGTCGAGTGAATTTGAACTTCCCGTTGTTTATAGAAAAGGCTGTCTTCTCCACATCAGATTGCTTGGGGGGAATTTGGTGGAAACCGCTTTTCAGATCCAGGACGGTGAAGAATTTGCTCCTCCTTCATTGATATCCGGGATGGGATATCGGTCAGCTATGGTTATCGCATTTAGTTTTCTATAGTCTATCACCATCCTATATTGCTTAGCACCGGTTGAGTCTGTTTTTTTTCCAAAAATCCAGACAGGTGAATTATATGGTGACTGTGAAGGTCGGATAATGCCATCTTAAAATAATTGTTGTATCTGTTTCTCAACTTCCCCCTTAAGTGAAGCGGGAAAAGGATAACATCTGGTATAGACAGGTGACATTTCAACTATCACTGTGTCTGTGAAGTGTAATAAAAGTGTAAGCTCCTAATTAGTTTTTTCAAATTCTGCACAGTTTTTAGTTAAATTTAAAAGAAAACTTGCTCACCAAAACAAAAAAAAAAAAAATCTCACCTGCATTTCCAAGGTAGGAAGTATTTTAAGTCTAAAAAATTTGCAAAATTCAACTTTCGCTAAAAGTAAACGGGATCCCTCTATGAACGGCAACAAAAGAACAATAACTGACACTTCACCAGAGCCTAATTACACTAACAAGAAGCAAGCCCATATCCACAACACAAGATGGCAGTCGGAGATATGTCTATAGCCGAATTTAAAAATCTCCTCAGTGACTTGATCGCAGACCAAATAAAAGATTTGGCTACTAAACACGATTTTGCATCTCTAACTATCGAGTTGAATGTTTTTCGTACGGCCAACTCACAACTGTGCCAAAAACTAAATGCCATGAAGGAGCGGTGTTAGCTCCTAGAGTCTCAAATTGAAATTATCTCGCGGAAAACAAATGAAAACTGTATGGTGGTACACATTCCTCTAGACAGAGAAACCGACGGAGTTGAAGTAGCCAAACAAACTTGCCGTGGGCTTCTCAAGTTACAAGAAGGTGAAGATATTCACTTTAAAAAGGCACGGATAATAAAAAACAATCACGCACAGAGGAGCACTGTCTTTTTAGAATTGCACTCGCCAGATGAGGTGGAAAAAATAATGTCTGTCGCTTATCAACTCAAAGGTACTGCCATTAGTATTTCCCGAGAGCAGACACTATTGTACCGGCAAAAAAAGCAGACACTATTCGAAATCAAAAACAAACTCTCTGAAATTAATCCCGAAGCAAAAATCACAATTAAAGGCGACAAAATGCAAATAAACAACAAAATTTTTGTATACAAGTTCGCGCGTGGTCTGGTTGTCAACTCTCCGGCGGAGCTGCATTTTGTCAACAACTTATTTGGTGACATTTCACGTGATTATTTTGACTGCAGCGAGGGAGTGAAGTTATCTGCGGCTGATAAACAAGCACCATCGGTCTCTCAACTGACGTCACTTGCCCGCGAATCTTCGCATATTCTTAAGTCGATAACACAATAGGAAAATAATGCCGTCTGCCAAAATATTATTATTAACACTATTAATTTATCAATACTCTCCTATAATATTTCTGGACTAAAAAATAAACTTTTGCAACCAGACTTTTTTAAATATGTCTTAAAGTTTGATATAATAATACTTATCGAGACTTTTTTAGAAGAAAAAATGGAGGATGATTTCCGTAAATATTTTAAAGATTTTAACTTAAAATTTGTTCCAGCAATTAGGTCAATTGTACATGGAAGAGCGAGCGGGGGTATTCTTTGTGGAGTGAAATTTAAATACAACAATTTCGTTGATGTCAAACGTATGAGAGATAGGCTTGTTGTTGAAATTTTAAACAGTCAATTTAAATTAAATATTGTACCTGTCTACCTCAATTGCAATAACTGGCAAAACGATTTCGACAATTTACGTGGCTTTCTTAACGATTCTTCCTTGGAAAATATTATGATAATCGCTGATTTTAATGCTCGAATTGGTAATTTTCAAAACTCTCCTGCTTATAGTTTATTTACTTCATTCAGCACAAATAGAAATTCGAAAGATCAAACCTTCAATTGGGAAGGTAGGCTTCTGACGGAATTACTTATGGATTTCGGGTTGTGTGCTGAATGGAGTAGCAAATGGTGATGTGAGCGGCGAACTGACGTTTATTAGCGGCCAAGGTCAATCGGTCATAGACCTTTGTGCGATCTCGGGAGATTGGTTGAACGTGGTTGATGATCTGCAGGTGCCCATAGCCAGTTTCTCAGCGCACTTACCACTAGATGTAAAATTCCATCTCGTTGAGAATACCCGTCAGAGAATCCCAGTTAGTCTCCCCAAACTTAAGTGGGTCGAAAGTAGAGTTTATCAGTACAAAAATCTTTTGAATCACCATTGTAATGCTCTCCCACTGCAACCTGAGAGCGACATTGATATGATTTTTGACAGTATTACAAGGGTAATCCACGCTTCGGCTCCTCCTGTGAAAAACACCCCTTCGTTCACTCCTAAAAGCAAATGGTTCGATAGAGAATGTAGCAACTTACGAAAACTCTCTTTTAAGTTCTTAAAACTTGTTAGAGCTACAAACTCTTTTGCCTTCAAATCGTTGTACCTGCGCTCCAATAAGGAATTTAAACAGTAATGCTATCAGAAAAAAGCTAGTTACCTCAAAAGTCTTGCAACTAGGTTACAACAGTCCAAAAACTCAAAAGAATTCTGGAATAATGTTCAGGAATTGGGAGGGCGCATTCGAACTGCGAAGATTTCTGTCGAAGCTGATACGTTAGCTGCTCATTTTAAAACACTGCTATCAGCGGAAGAGGGTCTTCACAGTTTTAGCTTTGCATTACCAAACACAATGGTATCTGAACTTGCCTGCCCGATTTCCTTAGGAGAACTTAAAGCTTCCTTGCAGGCTATGAAAAACAACAAAGCTCCGGGGTGCGATGGTATTCCAATTGAATTTCTTAAAAACGGAACAGACCAACTCCAGACTTATATTGTGGATTTTTTCAATTTAATATACAATAGCGCTTGTGTACCAACGTGTTTTACCAAAGCGCTTATTTTTCCTATTTTCAAAAAAGGTGATGTGAGTCGACCAGAAAACTACAGAGGCATCTCTATTCTCAATTCTCTAAGAAAGATTTTTGCTTCGATCTTATACACAAGACTATCCAGGTGGATAGAGGATAATAATCGCCTCAGCATGTATCAAGCTGGTTTTCGGGCTGGTTTTTCCACCGTTGATCATATTTTCGCGCTGACTAGCATCGCTAGAAAATATATTGAAAATAATAAGAAACTTTTTGTGTGCTTTTTAGATTTTAAAGCAGCGTTTGATACAGTTATAAACTGGCATCCCTTGGAGTGTCAAGAAAGTTCTTAATGTTGTATGCCAAATTTCTTTCGTCATCTTGCGCAGCTGTGTGGGATGGGTCGAACCTGTCCGAATGGTTTGAGACATCTGCAGGCGTCCCTCAGGGCTGCATATTAAGCCCAATTTTATTCGCGTTGTACATTGATGCAATATCTGATATTCTTCCGGGTGGCGTTAATTTTGCGGGTAATCACATAAAAGTACTTCTGTACGCTGATGACCTAGTGTTACTGGCGGAAAATCCTTCTTCTTTGCAACTGCAAATTAATAGATTGCAAACCTACTGTAAAACTTGGGATCTCCATATCAACGTCGCAAAAACCAAGGTCATGGTATTTGAGAACCGGCAGAGAAGACGTCCTGGGGTAGGAACTTGGCGCCTTAACAACGAGCAAATTGAGGTAGTTCGTGAGTTCAAGTACGTGGGTGTTTTGTTGTCGTATAATCTAAACTTTAACAAGCATGCCAGAGAAAAAAAAATTGAAGCCAAACTGGCACTCAACATGATGTGGCCGAAGTTCTTCGCCAATCAAAACATTGACCTTTCTTCGAAGTATCAAGTGTTTAACGCCACAGTTAATACTTGTATGTGCTATGGTATGCAGGCCTTTGGTGTGAGCCCCCTCGACGAATTTGAGGCAGTCCAAAGATTCTTTTTCAAGCGTATATTCCGGCTACCAAATGCGACTCCGACCTACGCTATTCATGTAGAGTCAGGTTTGCCTCCCATCTACGTGCGAAACTTGAAAGCTCATTCTGATTATTTAACCAGAGTGGTAATGAGAAGCGGGAATAATCTTTCCAAGACTATCTTAATAAGATTGCTACAAACCAATGCTTCTCCATTTAAGGATTGGAACCAACTAGCGATATCTCTCGAACTGAATGTCTCCTTTACTTTAACTAATGTTAACGACTGGCAGAGGCTTTTTGCAATGATCATTGCTAAAGTGGATGACAAATTATACGATCAGCACCTAATTAGTGCATCTTCCTCAGCTTCAAGGTTAATCTATAGGAACCTAAACCATCATTTGCTATCTCACGAAAGTTATTTCAATATAAATTTTTCATCGAAAGTTATAAGCACCATTTTTAGAGCGAGAGCAGAATTAATAAATTTGAATTCCATGCCACACAGAACAGATCTTGAGGAAACGTGTAATCTATGCAACATGAGAGTGCCTGAAAATACTCACCACTTCATTGCGGAATCCCCTTTTTTACAAGAGATTCGTCGACTATACTTCCGAGTAAGCAATCTGTCCGTAAATGGTCTGTACGATATACTAAACTAAACAAAGCGCTTATCATGGTGGATTGAAAAAAAAATCTTAGTGACAAAAATTAACTTGCCTTCAAAAAGGGTAGAGGCACCCAAGACTAACTCCTACACATCGACACATTTATATCCTCAGCCCTTTCAGAAAAAATCCACGTTTCAGTTTTCTCCATTGATTTTGAACAAGCCTTTGACAGAATTGACCCACATGTCATCCTAAATCAACTTATAAAATGGAAAATTGGTGCGAACATTTTTAACTACGTTAAAGCTTTTCTTTCCAATCGAAAATTTCGTATTAAAACAAATAATATTTATTCTTCAATTCATAACTTAAGAAACGGCATCCTCAAGGATCGCCATTACCTGCAAATTTATTTATACTCGTAACAGCTTTTAACGAAATAAGTTGCATTATACGTAAATATTCACAAATAAAGCACGTTCTTTATGCGGACGACCTTATTCTTTTTACTAAATTAAAAGATCTTGTACATGTATCAGCAATTTTCTCAAGAATAATTGAAAATTTATCAGAATGGGGCGATATGTCTGGTTCTAAAATATCTTTTTCCAAATGCGAACTTCTCCATATATGCAAAAAACATAATTGTGTAAAATGTATTGAAGGAGTTAATTTAAACAATGTCTGCATCAAAAATGTAAATTACTCAAAAATCCTAGGTATTATTTTTGACTCCAAATATAGTTTTAAGGATCATTGTAGTTATATTAAAAAGAGCCTCACTATCAGGGCTAATTTAGTCAAGTATCTCTCTTCAAGAAAAAGTAACTGCAACGTAAATACTATTGCAAATGTTATAAAATCCATAATATTATGAAAAATTGATTACGCGCTCCCAATTTATGGGAAATGCTCAAAAACATCTATGCAACTCATCTCAACTCCATTCCATTCTGCTGCAAGAACCTGCGTAGGAGCCTTCCGTACAACACCTATCAAAAACATCCTTACCGAAGCTGGTCTTCCCGCACTAACTGATAGAATCGAATACTTAACCTGGCAAATCATACCAAAAGCTACATCTCCTTTTGCGACGCCTATTCACGACGACATCAAGAACTTGTTAAACCGAAGAAGAACTCCAAAATAACCTTCAGCGTTACAAAAATCACTGGAATCGGCTTTAAACCTAAACATCCCAACCACAGTATATTATAAACCCAAAATCAACTTCCCCCCCTGGAATCTGCCAAGTAACTCTATAATTTCTCATCTTAAAGAATTTAACAAAGATACTACCCACAACAGTATCTATCATGCAATGTTCTTGGAGCTTAAAGAAAATTATGGAAGCCTGGGATGGCAATTTTATTTTACTGATGCTTCGAAAACAGATGATGGAACCTCATTCGCTGTAGTCACCGAAGAAGGATCTGTTATCAGTAAAGGTCTACTCCACTTCACCTCATCAATTTTCACGGCAGAAGCGTTTGCTATACTCAAAGCTATTCAAACTGTGAAAAATAAAAAAACAATTATCTTCACCGATAGCCTTGCAACAATAAATGCTATTAACTACATTAACAACTCTTCTAGTATTGTTGCAGACATCCGCGATAAACTTATTGCAAAAAAAAGAAACCTAAGAATCGCATGGGTACCTGGACACGTAGGCATCGTTGGCAATGAAAACGCCGATTCAGAAGACAAACAAGCATTTAAAGAACCCCTTATTTCCTTCTACCAACAGAACAAAACAGACATGATAAAATATTTGAAAAAGTTTATGAACACCAAGTTGAAAAACACATGGCAGGAATACCATCACATCTACTCATTGCTCAATCCTACCGCTATGAAGGCGATATTTCCTTTCGACTTACCAAGTTCAGAAATAAAAAAATATACAAGGCTGAGAATGGGACATACCAACACCACCCACAAGCACCTAATCACCAAAGAACCTCATCCACTTTGCGAATTTTGTGACGAAAGGCCAGCATTTACTGTAACACACATGCTTCAGTGCACCAACATTGATTCGATCTCCAAAACCATTTCCGGAAAAGGCCTTCAAGAACTATTAACAGTTATATCCTGCACCAATATAAAACACGTTAATGAAATTATTTTAAAATTAGAATTATTAGTTTGATTTAGTTTATAATTATTTAGCTCAAAGCCCCAGTAGGTAGAGCTCAATTCTTTAATTATTGTCGTACATTTTTTCCTATCAAGGTGTGACATTACAAGGGAACAAAACTGTAGGAGTGCATCTTCCGCTGATTTGCCTTTTAAAAAGCCAAATTGACTTGGATTGAAAAATCTATTTTTGTTTAAAAAAGTCATTATTCTATTTTTCATTAGTTTTTCAAATATTTTGCTAAAGACAGAAAGAAGTGAAATGGGCTTATAGTTACCGATCTCAGTAGCGCAACCCTTTTTGAATAAAGGAATTACATCAGCACATTTAAGACATTCGGGAAAAACACCTTCAAACACACAACGATTTAAGACATATGCCAAGACATCAACTATAAAAAACACAATTTTTTTAAGTACACAGTTTGACATACCATCAGCTCCGCACGAAGTCGAATTTGGTAGAGTACCAATAACTTTTAATATTTCAATCGAAGTTATGGGCTCAAAAACAAAACTACTACTATTAAACAGTTCAGAACATCCACTAAAGGAAGGACAAGTACAACAATTCGATTTGATAGGACTCGGTTGTAGACTGCAGCCAACATTGGTAAAATAACAATTGAAAGCATTACCAATAGTAATTTTGTCATTAACTTCAGAGTTACCAACACGTAACACAGTAGCTTTTTTAGAAGCAGTGGATTTATTAAGTAAGCTATTTACTACTCGCCATTCATTTTTTAAATTTCCCTGTGCTGAGCTAAATTGAGCACGGTAATAATTATCTCGGCAGATAGGAATTTCTTTTTTTATTTCAATACACAATTTTGTATACCTTCTTTTTAGACTCAAGTTCTCAGGATTCTTTTTACACTTTATTCTGAGTTTATTTTTGCCAATGACTTTCTTTAATAATAGACTCGAAATCCAAGATTTAAGTCTTTTAACCATTTTTTTAGAAGACGAAGAAGAAGAAGAAGAGCGAGATTAAATATGCTTGTTAAGACAATCAATAAAGACTGTAAAAGCACTAGAAGAATCACTACAGGCATTAACATCATCCCACGACTCATAACATAAATCATTTTTTAGTCTACTAAAATCAATTTTCGATTTTCTTTGAAAGGAATTGGAAGATACACCACATCTGGTTTTGAAGATTTTTACAATAAGTCCCGTCATACAGTGGTCAGTAATTTTCAAATCCATAACACACTGTTCACATTCATTGAGCGCAACATTACTGAGACGCCCATAAATATGATCCAGACAACTCCCGGAAGAATGCCTAGTAGGCTCATTAATAAAGCAAGCTAGACCATGCGAAGCAACTAAATCCAAGAAGCTCGTGATAGTGTCATTATTTTCCAAAATGTTTATATTGAAATCACCTACTATAATTAAATTTTTCGATTTTTCCCTATTCAAAAGGTCGGAGAACTCATTTATAAACGACATAACATTAAACATATGCAGTCTATAGACACATAAGAACACAAACATAACATGATCAATTTCAAGGGAAACCTTTAAAACATCGGCGCTCAGTAAATCAAAGCGCACCACATCAAGAATCAAGTGGTCCTCTTTCACAAAACATCCAACTCCACCTGCAGCGTAATTTTCATTTGTGTTAGCAATAAAGTTGAAACCGGGCAGAAGGTAATCATTTTTCTCAAAGTCATATATCCAAATTTCAGACACAAACACAATATCAGGAATGCCAGCAAAGGAATCAAGGTGTGTGATAAGACACGAACAATTTTCTCTCAAACTTCTAATGTTCTGGTGTACAATACAAAATTTGTCATAATAGAAGGAACTATCTTTAAAGACATTATCACAGTTAGAATTACTTAAATTTGAGGTGGAAAAGTCATCAAATAAATCTGTATCAAAATTCATTAGTGGATGAGAAAGTGAATAGCACTAAATGAGTGCAATATCGTTAAAAGATTTAATAGAAATGACTCTTCCGTTTGGTAGAATGATTGAATCGAATTATTCCCCTGCACTAGTGAAGACATCTGGTAATCTAAAGTACCCAAGTCCCTTTTATCGGCGTAATGCATCATCAGACAGCGGGAAATACTATCCCAATTTAACGGCGGGTTGTAACTTTCGAGGGCTATATCGGCGTTCCCTATTATTTTGTTACGGATGACGCTCAATATCCCGTAATATTTCGGGGTGCCCCTAATCGGATCATAGATTTGGAGGATCCGGTCCACACTTTTTTTCCAGGAGCTAAATTCTCCTGGATCTCCCGAAAAGTCCCTTAGGCATCGAACTATGTCAGGAACTTTGTCCAAATCAGTGAGGTTTTCCCTATGTTCTAGGGCAATGGTCTGATCTATACCCGAAAACCTATCGGCACTGGGATTCAGCGCATTTTGGACTAAATTTCGTCCTTGTTGCTCAAATATCCTAAATACAATATTGGAAATAAGTGAGTCTAGCCCTGGAGTTCCTTTAACGTTATTTGACCCAACCTCTCTATTAGCATCCGTATGGGATGTTGTAGACTGGAAGGAGTTATTCGGATTTTGCTCGCCCATGGAGTTCCTTGGGGGATTGGTTGCTAATGCAACATTTCTATTGGGCTCAAAGATATTTTAAATGGTGACATTTGCGATGCCCGCTGTGGACGTGCCTGAACGAAGGTGGGGCATTTTAGGGATAATATGAATTTGTTTCTACTGGCTTCTTATTTTAAATATCTTAATTTCTATAATAAACATAGGGACGGGCTACAGTCCGCTTGGGCGAACTGTTGGATACCCTATTCTTATTCTTATCCCTCATAAGTGGGCGTGACAAAAGTCTAAGTATGGTTGAATTGTTAAGAACGCTCTACATATTTTGTTATATAACATTTAAAGGATTTTATCAAAAAAAACGCTCCCTAGCTCAAACTTGGGTGTTTCAATAAAATTGTTTTATTTAATTGTGGGCGTGTCAGTAGGCGGATTTAAAAAAAATAATTCATGAGCATAAAGGGAACCTAGAGAGTATATATTATAAATTTCAGCTCCCTAGCTCAAACTTTGAATTTAAAAAAAAAAAAAAAAAATTGTGGGCGTGTCAGTGGGCGGATTTTGAAAATATTTACACATGAGCATAAAGGGCCCATAGAGAGTATATATTATAAATTTCAGCTCCCTAGCTCAAACTTTGGATTTTCAAACAAATTGTTTTATTTATTTTTGGGCGTGTCAGTGGGCGGATTTTGAAATTTTTTTATCCCGAGCAGTATTAGGAGTCATAGATCATAATATAAAAAATTCAGCTTTCTAGCTCAAAATTCGATTTTTTCCAAAATTTTGTTTTTTTGAGTTTGTGGGCGGATTTCAAAAATTCGTAAACTTGATTATTTCGGGACCCTAGAGAGTATATGGTTAAAATTTCAGCTCTCTAGGCCCAGTTTAAAGGCCTAATTTTTGCCGACAGACGGTCGGACGGACGGACTGACGTGCTGATCATAAATATAGTAACTTTTAGGGGTCTACGGGCAATATAAGGTATGTTACAAGACTTCGCGTCAAAAACCCTTAGAATAGGGTATAATGAACATGCTTTTCATGTAAGAAAATGGCGCAAAACCTAAGCGTCTTTAAATCTAGACGTTGCTGTAGAAAAAAATATTTGTTTCCACTTACAATCTACTGTCTACACCAAAACATTTTACAAAAAATGTACGCTGAGAAAGTCAGGATATTTGTTAAAAGTAAACCTAATTCTACAGGTTGAATTCAAGCGATTAGAAGTATCAATGTCAATACACGACAAGCGACAAGAGTATTATCGATTATTCATAGTTGTGAATTGCGATATAATTGTAAGATACATATCAGCTTACTTTTAAAGAAATTGTTTACTAAGGTGATAAGTATTGAATAATATTTATTACGTAATTGCATATATTGGAAATTTTTGGGCCCATGGCTTGGCAGTAATAATAAGTTAGGTATCAAACGAATGCTGGAGCTGAGTACATTAAAGTTGAATATTATCTAACTCTTGACCTTACATTTTGACATATCACTTGTTTAGCATGTGTTTAAAGTTTGATTAATAACCTTGATGTATTTATGAGAAAGAGGTGTTCCTCAAACAAAAACTATTTTTATGTGGAAAAGAGAAATCCACATCCTAGAGCATTAACACTTTTACTTTACTTTTAAATTAATTTTTTATTGGTTGTTAAATATCAATTTATCATCTCATCATCTCATCATCATCAAATCTAACTGAGAATTAACAGAATACTTATTCAAGATTATTGTTTCTTATGTGGACGCTATAATTTTAACTTTATCTTCTATTTATTGCCTAAAATCTATTCTACGAACTAATCTAACATATTATGTTTTCGAGAAATTTGTTAAAAAACTCGGCATCGTTATTAAATTTTATATTTTTTATAAAACAAATTGCAAACTACCTAGCCCTTTTGCATCAATATGCCTAAATGCCTCTGGCGGGATTAAGTCAGACCGCAGTGTACTCTCACATTTTATTGGGGTATTAAACCTCAAAGATAAGACTATTGTCGCTGGCCATCGACCTGGCAACGTGCCTTCGAGTCACCTTAATGAGTAAATTATCAATCCCATTCAACTGAGCCCCATCGTAGAGGACCTTGTTGGGATAGTGTTTTATCTAGTTTTATTCGGGCGTTTGGAGCAACCTGAGACAGGCCCTAAGACATAGTATCTCCAAAACCTCAATCTTTTCGATATAACTAGGCGTATGTTGAACCACAATGGACAACCATAAGCGATGATCGTAAATGTAATCGACTTAAAATTACCATTCCCAGTGTATGTCATTGACTCTGTTTGGCGAATGTTAAACGGGGTCTCTTCCTTGAAGGGTTTTTTTTCTGTAACTGTAAATTCAAATGCGAGACTCGTTCGAAATTGGGAAATTTTGGGAAAGAGTTGTCATTGCTTACATTCGATTCTAATTTCATACATAGTTCTGTCTTGTGTATTAACCCAAAAATGTATTACCTTATATGAAGGTGCAGTAGGTCAGTGGTTAGAGCATTTTGGAGTGAAACGATGGGTTCCAGGTTCAAATCCATATCAGTACCAATACAAATATTTATTACTGCAAATCTAGCAAAAGTCTGTCAAACATCCATTTGTATATTTTGTCATGAGCTGCTCATACGACTACTATTAATGTACGGACAATTTTTTTTTTTTTTTATAATTCGCTTATAGTGTTAAACACAGCGCATGCATTTTTTTGTTGAACCGTAAGCTGCACCTAGCAATGTAGTATTGTATTGCATGATTTTAGGTGCTACTTACTATTCAAAAGATATGGATAGGAAACAAGTTTTTGGTGCTTTGTATTTTTTTTTTCTCCAGGGTTAAATAAATTACACTTCATCATTCTTCGTTCAATTTTCTACAAGTGCAATTATGCCAATGTATTCTATATATATTAGGGTGGTCGTTATTTTCAAAAGTAGGATTTTTTTTTTGAGCACCCAATTTTTTTGTTCCACGACATCTAAAAACATTACTATAATTATTATTTTTTTTACGACCACGGCCGCACTGAGCTTAAAGTCTACACTCTTACGAAAGCTCATCTACTGTACTAGTACCTATTGTATGTAATTTTTGTAACTTTCTTTCACTCTCCTGTATAAGATTTTTTTTTTCTAAGCAGGCGTAGGTGATGGAATTTCAAATGCACTTCATTATTTCTGTCAATCGAAACTTTTAGTAGCCCGCGATTAGTTAAGTTATTAAAAAATGCCACGTAAAAATTTATTTTTGGTCGGAGTTATGAAAAATCAAATTCTAGGTTCTAAGTTACTCGTACCTTCAAAACGAGATGTACTTGGTGTTATTTTTTTTAATATGCGAAGAGTAAAGTTAAGTTTAGCAAATAGTGTTAGTTTAGTAATTGACGAGTGTTTCATATTTTGGAAAAAAGCAAGAATTCCTACTCGTGATAGATGTCATTGCTTAAAACAATTAAAAAAACTTTACGAAGAGCTACGAAATATTGAGAAAAGTAAAAACAGAAACACTGAGACAACGAAAAAAAAAGAATATGATTTTGCGGAAACTTTAAACGATTTATTTGATATCGCGCATGCATCAGCCTTGGATTTGATGAAAATTGAAGAGGATAAAAAGTTTTTGCTTTTACAAAGACAGAAATGTCGACCTGGCTGTATGCTTGGAACAAACTACAAGCTTGCAGTTATGGAAAAAAGAAAAGAGGATCGTGAGAAGAGAAGCAAACAACGAGTTGAAGATCAAAGTTCATTCAATTATCATGAAGGTAGGTAGTGGTTTTGTTATGTTTAAATATTTGAATGAACAAATTGTTTTGCTAGCAGAATTAGATACTACTTTTTCATCTGAAGAAGAGGAGCTTGAAGTTGAAAAAATTCCATCTCTGAATGCTAGCTCTGAATCGCCAGTGCCAGGGCCGTCAGGCTTGAAAAGAGCTAGAGTAGATATTTTAACTTCGAGGCTATCGGCAGTGCTCGATAAATGTAAAATAAGTGACAGAGATGCCGTTCACCTCTTGACAGCCTGTATTGAAGCCACTTCCTTGGATGCTTTAAAATTTGTGATTAACCGCACCTCTATAAGGCTTTCGCGTCAATGTTTTCGCGAACAAACAGCTATTGCAAGTAAAACAAAATTTACCAACTTGAGTTTAAACTTTGCCGTAATACACTGGGACTCCAAACTCCTTCCCGATATAACTGGCCAGGCTAAAGTTGACAGACTTCCAATTATTGCAACAGCTCCAAAAATTGAACAACTCCTTGGAATAACAGAACTTTCAGCTGGAACTGGTATTGAAGTATCGTTTGCAGTGTATGAAGTATTGGAAGATTGGTCATTGATGGATAGAGTGCAAGCTTTTGTTTTTGATACAACTGCATCTAACACCGGGCGTTTGAAGGGAGCTTGTGTCCTGTTAGAAAATAAAATTGGTCGAGACATACTCTACCTAGCTTGCAGACATCACGTTTTTGAAATTGTTCTTCAAGGAGTATTTAATGCATCTAAGTTGGATCCATCTTCTGGACCTGATATTCTTTTGTTTAAAAGATTTAAAACTCAGTGGAAAACAATTGATAAAAGTAAAATTTTCATAAGGTCCATGGACAAAAAGGCTGTGAAAGTCCTTGCAGATTTAAGGGAAGAAATTTTGGGATTTGCTATGAAAAGGCTTAAAGATAATTTCCCTCGGGATGACTATAAGGAGTTTCTAGAGCTGATAGTTATTTATTTGGGAGGAACTACTCCAAGTGGCAATAAATTTCGGGCACCAGGAGCTTATCATTTGGTTCGGTGGATGGCAAAAGGAATATATTGCCTTAAAATTATATTATTTCAGCAACAAATCGAGCTGAACGCGAAAGATAAAAGAGCTTTGTCATCTATTTGCTAATTTATTATTAAATGCTACACACAATCATGGTTTTCTGCCCCAGATGTCTTACAAGCACCATTAAATGATATTAATTTTTTAATAAGACTCAATTCCTATAGAGAAGATGATAAAGCTGTAGCTGAAATTGCATTAAATAAGTTTCTTAATCATTTATGGTACCTGAATGAGGAATGTGCAGCGTTTTCGTTTTTCGATGACAGGCTGAATGTTGAAGAAAAGCGAAAAATGGCTTTAAAAGTTTTGGAAGGAGATGACCAAAAGGAAGAAGAAGTAAAGAAGAAATTACATCTGAAACCAGCTGATGTTTCACACTTCATTACCAAAAATCTTCCATCAGATCTAATGTCAGTTAAGTCTATGAAAATGTTCGAAAGATTTGGGTTATCTGCAGACTTTTTGCACATTGATCCAACAGTTTGGAATGACCAACCAGATTATAGGCGAGCAAAGGAAATAGTCGAATCATTAAAGGTAGTCAATGATACAGCTGAACGTGGAGTTAAACTAATGGAAGAATTCAATAACAAGCTCACTAAAAACGAAGATCAAAAGCAATTCCTACTGCAAGTGAGTACTGTTTTCATTTGCTTAAAAGAACTCACAGATTATCTTAATAATATGCCTTAAATTTAAAATGACTTCTATTCGAATTTAAAATCTTCAGACTGTCAGAAATTATCGCCGAAACTACCCAGGATGTAGTCGAGAAAGCCTCAAAACTCGTTACGATGACTGAGTTTCATTATTTATTTGTGTACAAATTATTTGTACAAATATCATGTATAAATCTATTTATTACAAAATCTTCATCTGCTTATTATTATTTATAAAAAATATTACTTTAAAAATAAATTTTTTAAATTATTTGGATGTTGGTTTTTTCACCTAGAACAGAATGCTTATGATTTCAGGCTCATTGCGGCACGTGTTAATACAAGCCGATTTTCTTTAAATTTTTTTTGTACACTTTTTGAATATAGCGGAACAAAAAAAAAGGGTGCTCAATAAAAAAAAAATAAAAAAAATTTCTTTCATACAAATAAGGACCACCCTAATATATATCTTACGTATAAGTTCATTCAACACTTATCACCTTAGCGAAACAAAATAGGCTGATTTGTATCTATTAAAACTTAAATGCACAAATATTATTCCATTTGCAAATATTTGTGAGCGATATTACTCCTGTCGCCTGATATATTGTTTTCGCGATTTCAATCACTTGGAAAACGATAAAACTCGACAGAATTGATACTATCATATCGAGAAAGATTATTGCCGCGCAATCTAGTTTGAAATAAAGTCCAAGTGGTATTTCACTTAAAGCTCAAGATTATTTCGCACGTGTATGTTCCGTTTTCTGTTGTAATAAAAGGTTTTTATAACGGTACACAGCCTATATAAATCGATTTAAATGAAGAATTCGACATATTCCAAAAAAAATTACTTTAACCGCCATAATTTTCGGAACAAAAAGAGAATTAGTTTGTATCGTCGACGCGCAATGTGTTCACTTAAACATACTATTGGACTTATTCTAGCACTTTCAATAGCTAACGTTAATCTGGGTAAGATATTGTATAGTATTGAATTCTGCAAATTGTGAAAAAATACATTGAAAATAAAATCAAAATAAATTGAAAACAACATAAAGTTGTTTCCTTTCTATTCTACTTTTAAAGCTAAAAGGTCAAAAAATATTAAAATCACTGCACCCATTTTTAAGATACTCGAGTGGTTTTAAAATACCTTCATTGGATTTTTTTTCTTGAGTTGTGTAACCCTCACTCCAAATATCCAAAAAAACCAAAAGGAAAAATCATAAGTGCAATGAAATCTGTATTAAAGAAATAGTTGTATACAGGTAGGAACTATGTACCGTTATTTAAAAATCATATAAGCCCAAGAAATACTATATACGAAGTTTAAAGAAAATTAACCCTGCCGTTTTGGCCGGAGGTCCATAGACCAACAGACCTGATTCTGATACTGATTCATTTTTGAATTCATAACTTCTTTTTTTTAGTTCATTGTTTAGACGGTTGAATACTGTTTTATCGTCCGGGATTCTCGTAGTTTGCCATTTTCTTCGAGCCCTTCTTTTTTCGAGCAACAGCTCCTTTATTTCTACAGGGTATTTTTTTCAGTTTCTCTCCTGTTCAAAATTGTTGGAGTACTTTCTTCTGCTGCCTGTTCCACATCAGCGATAAATTGATGAACCTCATGATCAATTTGTTCAATTGATTCCATTTAGGATCTCAGGTCTATAAAGCTTTGCAGTTTTTCTTTGAATCCCTCTCAATTTGTTTTTTTATTTACGAGCTTAGGATTATTTGCTTCTCTTATTTCTACATCAATCAGTGATAAGATAACTGAAGTATGATCTGACGATAAATCATAATTTCGTTTAATACCACTAGCAATAAAAAAGTCTATGAAATCTGGTATTTTGCTGGGTCAGTAAGTTGGCGATCCAGAGGAATAGAATTCACATTTGTGCTTGCGACCTGCTTGGAAAAGTCGTTTAAATTTTGTTGTTAGGTTAGGTTAGGTTAAGGTGGCTGTTAGCTGAGAGCCAACACACTTAGACCATTGAGGTTCGTTGTGATACCACATGGATCGGGAGTTTCGACCCCTACTCGCTAAAACCATTTGGAACTTCTAATGAAGTGCGATAGACTTCTAACATCTGTGTTAGCTAGGTCACTGAGTTCATTAAGGAAGAAGGCTCCTGTATAGAGATTTCTTTTATGGGAGAGTGCAGGACATGTACAGAGGAGATGAAGTATAGTCTCCTCCTCCTCCTCATCAATGCAGCTTCTGCAGGAGTCATTTGAATAGACGCCAAGCCTTGATGCGTGCTTGCCTATTTGACAGTGTCCTGTGATGACACCTATGGCAGAGCCAATGTTCTTGCCCAAATTGTCAGCTTATTGAGAGCGTATTGAAGGAGTTCCTTTAGAGTGTTGAGGTATTTCCCTGAGAAGGCAATAGCAACGTCATCCGCATAGGCAATCACCATGCAGCCCTCCCCCTCCAGGCATATCAGTAGTTTATTCACCACCAAGTTCCACAGAAGGGTGGAAAGGACACCGCCTTGTGGTGTACCTCTACTGACAGACCTCCTAGCGGATGAATCGCCAAATTTTGAGTTGATAGTCCTTCTTGAGAGCAAAAGATTGATCAATACACCAAGCGAGCCATCCACATTCAGTTCTGTTAGTGCATTTGCGATTGCAGATGTGTTTACGTTGTTGAAAGCGCCTTCTATGTCTAGGAAAGCACCTTCTGTTCCTTGGTTCCCATTGGGTGTGTTTGGCATTGAAGTCGAAAACCAACAATAAAGTTATGACCTATCAAATTAAGGAGTTCTGCTTAGTCTTTCTCAGATGGAGAGCACCTTCGTGGGCATGGGCAGTATATTGCTGCTATTGTAAAAACGTTCTTTTTAATATCAATACTGATTGTTTTCCCTTGCATGTTTTCATTGGATAACTCGGCTTCTTCATAGTGTTTTAAGTACTTTTTATAAGAATTGCCGATCCTCCTCTAGCTTTGTTAGCTGGAAGCTTAGCGTGATAACACGTATATGTTGGCATTACGTTGACAATACATTGTCCTATGGCGAAGTGTGTTTCGGATACCAGACAAATCGTCATGTGAGTTCTTATTTGTCCTACAGACCGTTTTGGCCGAAAATGAGTTATAAATGCCATCTTATATTTTTTAGGACATGCTCTTTCGATTGCTGAAATCAGAATTATCCTATATCTTTTAGTTTTCGAAATAAAAAAAATTATTTTGTCCTATAGACCAATTTTTATCGATCAATTTTATGCTTATTTGTCCTATAACCATTTTTGTATGCAGTAGGACAAATTTTATACTGGCATTATAATTTTGTAAAGTTTGGGCTTAAATGTCCTATATCCAATGACATATGGATATAGGACAAAATGTATATGAAAATTCTAAGATTTGCACGTTGGAGTTGGATTGTGACGAATTTTAGCACTGGCTGAGTCAACCCGATCAGCTTCCTTCTTCTCGTAAAGAGAACAACCTCAGTCTTAAGAGGATTGACCGAGAGCCCATTCCTAGTGCACCATTCGTCGATCACTTCGCTAGGCATGATCTAAGAGAAAGCACGGCAACATCATCCGCGTACGCCTGAGCGTATACATTAGAGCTGTTGAGTGCGTTTAACAGAGAGTTGATCAGCATAAACCACAGCAGTGGAGACAGAACGCCGCCTTGCAGGCAGCCTCTGTTCACCCCCGCCATAACATAACGGCCACAATCTGCATCCGCAACCAACATTCTATTCTTCTACGCCGTGTTATCTGGCAGAGCTGCACATACTATCAAAAGTCGCATTGTCAAAAGCACCCTCAATATCGATGTAAATGCCCATCGCGTATTCTTTTCTGTCAAGCGCGCCCTCAATTCTACCAACTAAACTTTGGAGCGCAGTCTGGCAGGATTTTCCGCGTTGATAGGCATATTGCATCTGAGATAGTGGGTGCAATTGCAAAGCAGCTTTGCGCACTTAAAGCTCGACCAGCCTTTCCATGCTTTTCAGCAAGAAGGAAATCAGACTGATTGGTCTAAAGCTCTTGGCGAGCGAGTAGTCATAGTCACTTCTGCCAATTTTTGGTATAAATGACACTCTAACTGTACGCCAGGGTGTTGGAATACATGCCAGTGCTTGGATAGCGGTGAAGATTTTCTTCATAGTCGGTTGCAACTGGTTTGTAGATTGTTGCAGCATGGCTTGGTATATTCCGTCCGTACCAGGTGACTTGAAGCCGTCAGAAGACGCAAAAACGTATTTAATGACCTCATCCGTTACCATGGCCTTCGCAACATACCAGTTAAGCCGAGTTGTTTGTCATGGCTCACTTACAGTCTCGGTAGTAGGGGCTGGTTGTGAACCAATTGTAATCTGGTTACCCGGAAAGTGAGACTCCAGCAGATGACTAAGAGTTTCCGCTTTCGTCTCAGTGTATTTTTGTATTTTGTATTTTTATTTTAGCGGAAATATTACATTGTTCTTAAGACTATATTGCACAATTTACAGAGATGTGCTATACTCTACCTTACTACTGAAATATTAATTATAAATGTTTTAAAGAATTTTTATTTAAACTATGTAAGAAGGAAAAGCTACTATAAAAACCTTCTTATCAATTTAAGATCCTAGGAACGTAGGCTAGAGAGAAGGAGAGGCAGTGAATAACGCAAGGACATCTTGATTTCATAAGAAAATGTTTACAAACTATTGCGACAACAATTGTAACAATTGATTAATAATTTAACAAAATTTAAGGACTAAACAGTAAACAAATGAACCGATCAACAGATAAATAAATTAACAAATGAATAGATAAATATGTAAACAAAAATAAGTAGGTAAAGAATTTGGTTAACAAATAAATAAATAATATATAAATAAATAAATAAATAAAATAAATAAATAATTGAATAAATAAATAAATAAATAAATAAAATAAAATAAATAAATAAATAAATAAATAAATAAATAATAAATAAATAAATAATAAATAAATAAATAAATAATAAATAAATAAATAAGCAAATAAATTATCACATTTTCTTAATCAGATAGCTAGATTTGAAACCAGGATGTTGTCGGAAGTAATACATGCAACATTGTATCGATCATGTAATTTTAAAATTCTTTCTGATACTTTTTCAATATTTGCCAATGCATGCAGCTCGTCGGTGGAAAAATGCCAGGGAAGATCAAAAATCATTTTTAGAAGTTTGTTTTGGGTTTTTTTTTTTTTTCTTTTTTTATAATTAGCGCGCACTAAAGGGATTTGTTGGGACCCTTATAATGTATTAGCTACACAGCGCGGGCGTTAAGGAAATTAGGGTGAGAGGAAAAGGAGAGATGCCGATGCACGTTGGTTTTGAATGTCTGTAGGTAATAATGTGTAGGAAAAATGGAGCGGGGAAGAGCATTCCACATTCGTGTTGTACGGCTGAGGAAAGATTCTTTGAACTTCACTGTACGTCCGAACACAGGCTTGAGGGTGAACTGATGAGCATTCCTTGCATCCTTGCATGGCGGGTATTGCGGTTGAAATGTTCAAGGGGAGGAATGCAACTGGCTATTTCGTTTGAGCACTTATGGTGGAAATAACGATAAAATAACGACAGGCAGGAGACATTACGACGATGACTAAGAGAGTCAATCGATCTCGCGATGTCTCGGTCGCCAATGAGTTTTATCGCGCGTTTTTGGATCCTGTCAACTAGCTCCAAATAAGTTATTGGTGCACCGGACCAGATATGAGCGTTGTACTCGAGTTTCGGGTGAATAAACGCCTTATAAATTGTAGCCAGATCAGAAGGGGTGAAATATTTCTTACAACGCTTAAGGAAGCCTAGACATTTCGCGGCGTTCTTGGCGACATCGAATATGTGGTCATTCCAACGAAGGTTGTCATTAACACACATACCGAGAATGGAAAGTCTTTCGGTTTCAGCGATGTAAGTGCCATTCATAGATAATGGCAGTGTGTGTGGGTTTTGCTTTAATGACATTAGACAGCATTGAGTTTTGGAAGCATTAAATTCCACTCTATTGGTTTTACCCCACTGAGTTATGCTGTTAAGATCGGAATTTAATGAGCTTAACATACGTTGCCGTTCCAGTTCCACACCCGAAGATGGGGGGCGTGACCAAAGAAACGAATATGAGAAGCTGAGGGTACTGTCATCAGCAAAGGAATGGATTGGATTAGAAGTAACAGACAGTAGATCATTTATAAAAATGAGAAAGAGAGTCGGGGACAGAACAGAGCCTTGGGGGACACCAGCATTTATTTGGTGAGTTGCAGACTTGAAGCCGTCCAAAACAACTTGAATTGAACGGTCCGAAAGGAAATTTCTAATCCATTGAAGAAGAGTATCATCGATTCCTAATGCACGCATTTTCGACAAGAGAGCTTGGTGCCAAACTCTGTCAAATGCTTTTGAAATATCAAGCGCAACGATCTTACTTTCACCACCTTGGTGAAGAGATTGGTTCCACTTTTCGGTTAGATATGTCATCAAATCACCAGTGGACCTGTTGCTGCGAAAACCATACTGCCGGTCATTAAGAAGTTTTCGCAATTCAAGATATTTCACTAGCTGACGGTTTATCAGCGTTTCCATGACCTTAGAAAGAAGGGACGTAAGTGCAATTGGTCGGTAGGAGGAGGGAGAAGAAGATTCGCCTTTTTTTGGTACAGGCTGGACAAATGCTGTTTTCTAACTTAACGGGAAGAGTCCTGAAGAATAGGACAGATGGAAAAGCTTACGCA
The DNA here is from genome assembly GCA_949715645.1 of Portevinia maculata. Classification (NCBI taxonomy): domain Eukaryota; kingdom Metazoa; phylum Arthropoda; class Insecta; order Diptera; family Syrphidae; genus Portevinia; species Portevinia maculata. The sequence goes on along the minus strand of OX454526.1, from coordinate 268,771,238 downwards.
ATGGTTTTGCCAGCGAAGAAGAACACCTCTTCAGAACGATAGGGGAAATACCATCTGGACCAGCGGATTTGTGAACGTCAAGATCTTGAAGTACTCTAGCCACTGTACGAGTGCGAAAGTGGATTGGTCCCATAGAGAATTCTACGCGCTCGAGTACAGGGGGAGACAAAGCACAATCTGGGAGCGTTGAGCTGACTGCAAAGTGAGCAGCAAGCAGATTGGCCTTATCTATAGAGCTGACGGCTGGAATGCCATTGTAAATGAGTGTCGGGATAGATGACGAGGCCGAATTTTTGATGTTTTTAACAAATGACCAAAAGTTTTTACTACCAGTGGGACTTTGTAGTATTTTTTGCCTCAACTTTTGGTCATAGGAGAATTTGACACGATTAATGTGGGCATTGCAGTCATTTCTGGCTCGTTTAAACTTTTTACGGCTTTCCTCAGATGGGTTGGCTTTGAATAGCCGAAAACTTACCTCTTTTAACCTGATAGCCTCTTTGCAGCTCGAGTCACACCACGCGTTAACCTTGGGTTTGATACTTTTAATCCTGTTAGGGATAAAAGTCTTCATACCCAGGTGAATTATGTTTGTGACCATATCAGCAGCAGCATCCACGTCGCTGTCGAGGAAGCACAGCGACCAGTTAAAACTCTTAAAGAAACCGTTTAATTTTTCCCAATTGGCTTTCTCGTACTGCCATACGGTTCTTTTAGGAGTTTGTTCTTTAACTATGTGGTTGGAGTACGAGAAATTTGCTGATATGATGCAATGGTCTGACGAACCTAGAGGCGATAATACGTTCAAAGCGTATTTATCAGGGTGAGAGGTAAGAAACAAGTCCAATGTGTTGGCAGTTTGGCTGCTAATGGCCGGTATTCGTGTCGGCTCATTTACAAGCTGAGTCAGGTTATTTACCTCAGCAAAGATCTCGACGTACCTTCCTTCGGGTGTTGTCTGCAACTGACGAATATGGCTTTTTGCACACTTCCCCCAAACAGGGGATCCATAAAACATTATCGCCTGGAAGATAACCTTGAATATGATTAATTTGTTTTCAAGGCTCAATTGTGACTTACGACTAATGAACGGATAAAGCGTCTTTATTGCTATGTTTACCTTCGTTTTTATTTGCTCCCGAAGGTCAAAGTTTTATCGAGATGTACCCCTAGATACTTTGCACTCTGCTTCCATTCTGTCTGAATACCACTTATTTGCAGTCTGTTGTTTGGTAATAAACAGGTTTTTCTTTTTCTGGTAAAAAAGACAGCCTGAGTCTTTAAAGCATTAATTTTTATTTTCCAATTACTGAAATATATTTCAATTGCATTCAAGGCAGATTGCAAATTGGTTTCAATGTTGGAACCGATTGCATCTGATGACAGAATACACGTACCGTCTGCAAACATAGCGGTATCACAATTTCTAAGTTGTGGAAAGTCAGCGGTGTAGATGATAAACAATATGGGACCAATCACCGAGCCTTGGGGTACGCCAGCAACAATGGAGTAGTTTTCTGAAAACCCATTGTTAACTGACACTTTAAAAGTACGCCCAGTTAAAACGGACTCGACAATTTTTATAAGGTAAATCGGGAAATTAAAACTCATAAGTTTGTGCAGCAAACCATTGTGCCATACGGTGTCAAAGGCTTTCTCAACATCAAGTAAAACCATACCTGTACTTCTTCCCGAGTCCAAGTTACTTTTAATGAGACTCGTAATCCGATGAACCTGCTGACTCGTGTTGTGGTGAGTCCTAAAACCAAACTGTTCTGGTGGAAGGATATTACGGGAATATACATGAGCTAGCAATTTACATTTTATAATTTTTTCAAAGCATTTGCTCAGGCTACTTAGCAAGCTTATCGGTCTATAGCTAGAAGCTGTGGTAGCACTTTTGTCCGGCTTTAAAATTGGGATAACTTTTGCTGATTTCCATTCTTTAGGAAAGTATCCCAGTTTGATGCAACCATTGAACAGACACTGAAGAAATTTTATACCTATAATTGGTAGTTTCTTTAGGTACAAGTTCTTTATTTGATCTAGACCAGCAGCTTTATTGGTTTTCAATCTTGACAATACCGTCTCCATCTCAGTAGTAGATATAAAGTTGTCCCCTGCATTTACTGGACTTGAATACAGAAGTTCCATAGAACGCTCAACTGCAGAATTTGTGTTATTACTGCTAGAAATGTTGTTTGTTATATGATGATTTAAAAAAAATTCGTGGGCTAATGCATTTGCTTTTTCTGCATTTGTGAGCAAAATAGAATTCCCGTCCCTGAACGCAGGAATGTGACCGTTTTTCTTTTTAATTATCTTAACGATGTTCCAGAATGGTTTACTCCATTTCCTTAAACCCTGGAGCTTATAGTTCCAGGACTGGTTTCTGAAAGTCAGTATTAAAATTTTTTGCTTTTTCTGCATTTGTGAGCAAAATAGAATTCCCGTCCCTGAACGCAGGAATGTGACCGTTTTTCTTTTTAATTATCTTAACGATGTTCCAGAATGGTTTACTCCATTTCTTTAAACCCTGGAGCTTATAGTTCCAGGACTGGTTTCTGAAAGTCAGTATTAAAATTTTGATGCGATCATTGAGGCTTTTCATTTCGTAGAGGTAAATATAGTTTCTAGTTCTAATCCAGTTTGACCTAAGAATATTTCTTATCTTAATTAGTTCTAGTATAGGAGATGGTAGCAAACTTGCGTTGTCTCTGGATTTGACTTTTTTTTGCCACTGATTGGTCAATGCTTTCCAGAACCGCGAGAGAAAAAAAAATTTACAGCATCGTCAATTTCAGATCGGTCAGTAATATCTTCATTAAAGTAACTCAATTTTTGTCCCACGTTGTACTTAAACCTATTCCAGTTTGCATTTTCAAAATCAAGGACTAGATTTCTGTTTTGCGCCGGTTCTAAAAGGACGCTACACAACACTGGTAAATGGTCTGAACTGAGCTCATTAATAACACTGGGCTGGATGAAAAGTTCTGGCTTGTTAGTCAAAAAGAGGTCTAGGGTTGATGGGTTTGCCCTACTATTTGACGGTATGTAAGTGGGATGCGGAGGATAAAGGATATGAAACGGGTGTCTAGAGTTAAGGTCCACCAGGACGTTGCCCCATGCATTTGCCCTCAGGCATCCCCAGTTCCTGTGCCTACAATTTAATTCCTGGAATTTTCTGGCAACTGGACAACCTCTAAGGCTTGCAGGATGGTCGCCTTGACAGTTAACACATTTGGCTTTCTGTTATTTGCTAACTGGGCAGTTTTTAGTGCTATGTTTGCCTTCACATTTAACATAAGCAAACTCTCGGTTGCAATATTTTTGCGTATGTCCAGAGGCTTGGCAGCGTTTACACTGTGGAACAGTTTTTGGCTTTCGCAGTGGTTCAATCCTAACAACTATGCCCATAATCGATCTTATACTGTAGATCTTTTCGAGACTTTCATTATTTTCAAAAGTGAGCATAAATAAGGGTAGAGACCTCTTTTTTAACGTCGATGCCCCGTTTGGGTCTTTTGTAATCTCACTTTTGTCATCGACAATTTCTTTGGCATCACGTGATGAGTGACGGCCTCTAGCTACTACTTTTATCGTAGCTTTATTTTCATATGAGTGCCAGTGAATTTTGCGTTTGTTCAACTCCTCAGTGATAAATCTATACGCATCGGCGTCTTCGAAAGTGACGTTTCAATTGTCTTTATTGTACAATGTATATTTGTTCACTTTATTTGTACACTTTTCAATTATTTTCTTTATCTCACTAAAAACTGTTAATGCTGAGATCATGATTTTTAGGTGCTGCAGTTTGCCTGTTACCTTTACTTTACTTCCTTTGGGGCCTTTACCTTTACCATTCTCCTCCTTTGAAGCTGTCTCTTGATTTTTATGCAATAAGAATTTAGCTTTGATTATTCTTATTATTACCATCAATAGCGCATTTTCAATAGTACAGCAACAGCGCGGCGACACACAAACACACATAATAAGATATTAGCCTAATTTTTTTGCTCACTCTCGCAACCTATTACACATATTTTCAACTTTGTCATACGGCAAAGTCCCACACAAAGTTCCTTGAAAAAATCTGTGCCGCAGTACAGTAGTGCAGTGCGAATAAGAAAGAGACAAAATGAGGGCAAACACGCTTGTGTCGTATTGCCTGTAATATAACATGTGTCTAACCATGGCATAGGCCATCCAAACTCAAGTAAAATTATGGGAACTTTTTATTTTCTTTGTGACACTAAGATAGTTCAGTAAGATAATTTCCTCGATCGACGATCGATGTTTATCGATGTTGAGAGACAAAGCATCCATGTTCTGACATCGCGCTTACGCGATGCATGGCGGATGAAGTGGCGGGAAAACTCGATCGAAAATGTCCCCTGTGCTGAAAGGAAAGCTCTACCACCGCAGTTGTGTGCCCGGTGCTCACATGCGGCTCACAATATTGGACAGCGTACAAAAAGTATGAGGGTGAATTAATGGCAGCTGAGATGAAGATGAAGTTCCAAGATTCGAGGAAGGCTTGACGTCCAAGAACCTGTATCGAAAAAACTGGAAAGCACGGCTCAGTTGGTACTGTCATGTTCAAAGGAGAGATTCTACGAACCCTGTCAAAAAAGGCCATATCAATCAACGTTCCAATAAAAACGCGAAAGAGAAACATGCCTCAAAACTTCTGGATCATACAAATGCAGCAAAATCAGCATTTGATTTACCTCAGCGACACAGTGATTCATAATCGGGAGGCCTGCCGTTATTTTCTGAGGTCGAGCCGGCGAACCCCACAGGAGGACCAGTAGGGTTGCGGTTAAGTGGGAGGGTTATGATCCCTTCAATCCTGATCACAGCCTCACCGCCATTAAAAGGAAAAAGAAGGGGAAGAATCTTTAATGTATTTAAGATCTTTGGTATAACTTTTTTAATTCAATTGCGATATCTGCAATATTTTTAAATTAACTTTGACCTTTGACAAACAAAATCATTATACTCGTATAATAATATGACCCATGTTTTGTTTATTCATACAAAATGGCAGAAACGATAAAGTAGAGACAAGCATTAAACATTTTACTTCATCAAAATGTGATAAGAGAATAAAATGTCCTTAGGTGAAATTTTTGGTTAGTTTATTGTTTCTGGACAGCCAGGGTTGGGAAATTCAATTAAATTAGTGATACTTGCACTGGTGCTAATGGGTTAGTTTGATGGTACTTTTATTGTGTTACGGCGCATTGGGTTACTCTACCTGAGGAAATTGGTGGATTTGATGACTCTTTTAGTGCCTGGTCACACGTTCTTGGGAATGAAAGTCATGTCCAGCAAGACAGGTAGATTTTAAGTGTGTTGCAAAGAGAGTGGTTGATTGTACTAAAAATGCATCGGAAATCCACTGTCGGAAATAATTCTCGGTTTTGGCGTAGAAGAACTTCTACGAAAATCGGGTTTTTTCCTTCTATCCTCAGCTATGGAAATCAAATTTGTGTGTAGCCACGACGTGTGGCCAGGCACTTTATGTGTTGAGTCGGAATGGGTTACAGTTACACTCTACATGTGGAAATGGGTTATTTGATGATAGTTGGGTTGATTTGATTATACTACTTTGAATGTGTATGGTGCAATTTGGTTTTTCTTTGGTTTTTTTCTATTGAACCATGCATAAATAAAGCTAATTTTTATACCCTATTCTAAGGGTATATTAATTTTGACGCATAGTTTGTAACATACCTTAATATTGCCCGTAGACCCCTAAAAATTACTATATTTATGATCAGCATCGATAGTAATGTCGATCTAGCCATGTCCGTCCGTCCGTCCGCCCGTCCGTCCGTCTGTAGCCAAAAATTAGGCCTTTAAACTGGACCTAGAGAGCTGAAATTTTAACCATATACTCTCTAGGGTCCCGAAATAATCAAGTTTACGAATTTTTGAAATCCGCCCACAGACACGCCCACAAAATCAAAAAAACCAAATTTTGGAAAAAATCGAATTTTGAGCTAGAAAGCTGAAATTTTTTATATATGATCTATGACTCCTAAAACTGCTCGGGATAAAAAAAATTCAAAATCCGCCGACTGACACGCCCACAAATAAATAAAATAATTTTTTTATACCCTATTCTAAGAGTATATTAATTTTTGAAAATCCAAAGTTTCAGCTAGGGAGCTGAAATTTATAGTATAGACTCTCTAGGGGCCCTTTATTCTCATGTGTTAATTTTTTTTAAATCCGCCTACTGACACGCCCACAATTAAATAAAAAAAATTTATTGAAACACCCAAGTTTGAGCTAGGGAGCGTTTTTTTTTTTTTGATAAAATCCTTTAAATGTTATATAACAAAATATGTAGAGCGTTCTTAACAATTCAACCATACTTAGACTTTTGTCACGCCCACTTATGAGGGATAGGAATAAGAATAGGGTATCCAACAGTTCGCCCAAGCGGACTGTAGCCCGTCCCTATGTTTTGTATCGTTCCCGAAGTTACGTTTTTCAATGTGTTTGACTCGACTTTCAACGCTGAAGTTCTCACTCTTGTCAAAGTCAAAGTCGAAGTTGAAGTGTTGATCTGTTTCTACCATAAAACTTTTGTTTTTTTTTTAATGAAAAAGTGTGAGTGGGAAGTGAGCACACATGACCATTTCTACTAGCATACCACCGTTTTCATACATACAGCTACAATACTTCGAACACACATGTTATGATTTTCCATACCTAAACTTTTAAAAAACGTGTTTATTTATCGCATATCGATACAACCAAGTTATATGAACTGACAGTAAATTAATAATGTTTGATTTGTTTATTTTTCTTGCAGTTTATAGTATCTCATGTCATACGTGCATTTTAGACGAATGTGCAAAAAACATTTCTTCTTCTTTAATGGAATGTCAATTGACTCAGGCATGTACCACAACCTTTAACTTTATCAACGGCAAAGTAAAGTGCCGGCACTGTTATAGTTTTAGAACTGAGATTTGTAATCGTCTACTAGATGATCATGAAACCATCCATTGTTACTCGACTGGTTGCAATGATGCAAGTGAATTAAGCGATACTATTGAATGTGTATCCTGCGATTCGTTGAAAGATAGGAATTGCGTATTGAATCCAACTGCCGTAACAAGCACGAGATTGTGTAATACTAGTTGTATGGTAGCGCTGTATGTGAGAAATGAGAACGATACGAAGCCAACTTATGGGTTATCACGATCCTGCTTAGATGATAAGGAATTCGAGGAACGTAAATTGTGTTCCGATGGCAAAGATCCCTTGTGTGCGGCGTGCACGAAAGAAAAATGCAATGTTGATAAAATTCCGGAAAACCGTATGAAGTGTTTTAAATGCAATGACCCTAATGGATGCAAGGAATCAACTAGTGAGGAATGTGTCAGTTACACAGAAGGAGATCAGTGTTATCAGATGTTTGATAGGCACAATAACATTATCAAATTGGGTTGCCGCAGTGATTTTGAAGAAAAAGACGTGGTTGCACAAATTAAAGACAAACAAATTATTTTCTGCAATGGCGTTGAATGTAATAGTTTGCAGCTCACACTGGAACAGAATAGTTGTTATAAATGCGATTCGGCCACTGATAAATATTGTGCACTTAAACCGACCGATGTCACAGAAACATGTGTTGGTCCGTATGCACAGTGTTATACGAAGGTTTCTGAAACTAATGGTAAGGGAATGATGTTTGAGTGTTTACATGCAACTGTCAATTATATCGTTTTGTTTAAGGTGGAGTGACAGTACGCGGCTGCTTGTCTGAACTTGCGGGAGATGAGTTCTATCAATGCTTGTTCAATAAGGATAAAAACTGTCAGTCATGCAGTGTTGCAGAATGCAATAATATGGTAAGTTGACGCAATTTAATTGTCGTTAATTGACAGGTTCAGTTTTAACAATAATTGCCAAATGAAAATGCTACAAATTCATTGGCTGATTGACTTCTTAAGATTTTCGATATCACTATAGTGGCATATATAATGTAATAATGATATATTTATATATCAATGGAGGTATCTGTGTGTGAACGTCGTATTGCCAACATTGATCTAATTACTAACCAGGGGGTCAATTCACGATTTGTGAAAACGTGAAGTGATAAATAATAGTTATTAATAATAGAGGCCGTATTGAGCGAAGGTATTAATTTGTCGTGAAAAAAAAACTATATTTAATTCTTTCGTAGGAAGAAACTGGGGACTCTGCGACGATCCCTTCAAGATGGACAGAATTCATTCGACGTAGTTACTGAGGAACACTTCATTGAGTTGTATAGATTCCCGAAAGCTGTATTCGTGGATTAAATTAATGAAATTAAGTGTTGAGTGCTTTGCGTTTTTTCGCCATTGGTAGTTTTCAGCGATCTGTTGGTCAAGATAATGTATCTTCTTTGTCTCAAACATACATATGTATACATCTATTGCGTTAAATAGAATAGCTCATAAATATGTAAAGTTTCCAACTAGAGATCAGTTTCCTGCTATAAAGACGCAATTCTACGAAAAAATTGGCTTGTTTTTCATTTTTTGGAGAGCACTTCCAACAACTCGGCCAATATATTTTGTATTTCCCTTTGTATTGTTGCATGTTTGCTCATCACCGAAGCGCATCTCTATAGTCTTGACCAAGGCGTCGTAGTTGTGACACTTGTTGTGTTGCTTCTCTTCTCAGACGGTTTGGAGTAACTCCGCAGCTGTACCTCTTAGTGCGAGCGTTAGCGCAATTGACTTTTCCTCGTTGTCCCAGCCATTCACCATTGCAGCTGCTTCAAACTGTTTCTTATAAATTGGCCATGATGTTTGACCATCGAAAACAGGAGGCTGCATCATTTTCCTTCTCGGTCAGTCCGCAGAATATTCTCGAGCCTTCTGCTTTTTTACTTTCTCGAGCTCTTTAGACAAGTTCTCAAAGTTTGTTTCATGCTTGCAAAGCGTCTGATGGATTTCGTCGAATTTGGTTTCAACCTTCTCGAACTTGTGGTCAATTTCTTCGAGTTTTCCTTCGAGAACATTTTTAAAATCTTCCAAAGAGCTCGTTTGAGCGGCAACTATGGAATTCTTTTGTTCTTCGAATTTAAAGTTCATTGATTCTAATTTGAAATCTAGAGAATTCTTCTGTTCATCAAATTTAGAGTCGATTGATTCAAATTTGGAATCTAGAGAATTCTTCTGTTCATCAAATTTAGAGTCCTTTGATTCCCGTTTGGAATCAAGAGAATTTGTCTGTTTTTCTAGGGAATTCTTCTGTTCATCAACTTTGGCCAGAAGTAATTCCATTTTTCATCATTCAGCGGTCATATCAACGCCTGTACTTGTTCTTCTGCTACGTCGAACAAAACGGACTTGGGGTTTTCTCCTTCGTTTTCAACAGCTTCCTGCAGTCGAAGCACTAGATCACTTTTTCCTCCAGCTGTGGAGAGATTCCGCTTTTCTAGTTCAGATTTTAACTGCGGTATACTGAGCTGTAGTAAATTCAATGTGCGGCCCATTTTTGTTGTTTTCCTTTTTTTTTAAATTAATTTACTTCACTTTAATTTCACACTGAATACGTTTTATCCCACTTCTGACTCCAATGTTACACCCAGGCTACGATTCGAAAAGATAAAACTTATTTCTATTTAATTAATCTTTATTAGTTCTCTTTCAATGTCTTTTACTTCTTGATTATTATTGTAATAGTTTACTTATTTAATCCAACAATTCACTTTCACAATTAATCACTTTAAATAAACAATCACCTTTCTCTTATTCAATACTTTCACTTTTTCTCTATACTTTTCACTACTGTCATCTATCGCACTTCTTTATCGCGGTTCAAAACTAGAATGTCTTGGGTGCTCCTGCGACACCTATTTATATCTCCTAGTGACACCTCTCGAAATTTCCAGATTCGTTGAGTTCAGAAGGTTCGAGACCAATAGATGTACTAGTTATTCCATAGCTATTCAAACTGCTTTTCAAATTCTGCCAAATATCGTAATATGGCTCTCGAATAGAGATGGCGCTGCAAGTTGACTAATTGATGCTGAATGTCAAAGTTTGAGCAAACATGCAACAGTACCATGTTATTTTTTTAATTAATTCAATTTTTACTCCTCGATTTCTAGACTTTTTTCATAATTTTTAATTTTTTCTCCTCAATCTCCTTGAAAACAGTAACAGCTGACGACGCGCAGCATTGCTCAAAGCTCGCCTCGGCCGCTTTCGCTGGTTCCTCGTTGAACTCGACTACGGATCAACTTGCTGCTTCTCCTGATATCCCGGGAAACATTTTCGATTCAGCAAGCAATTCCACGTTGTTCTACGTCACAGTCTTAAAAAATATTGTTAACGAAACAAAAGAATATTTAAACATGAAATTCGATACTTACTGTAATCGGTTTGAATCCTATCTCACAAACCAACGCTGAGACTCCTTTTACGGCTTCTGGAGTTGTTATGCCATAAATCCGTCTATATAACTCCGATAGATCCTTAATTGGAAGGAGTCCGTTGACTCCGCTTCTACGCCGCTGTTCCTTGATGGCGCTGTCACGGCTTCGCATTCGCACACTTATTCTATGTACATACAAATAAATATATGTTCTATATAAAATAAATATTTGTAAACAGTATTTTTACAATAGTAAAACTTACGTTAAGTCCTTCCAATATTTTCTCCACTTCGGCCCATCTTTCACAGTTCCACCTAAACTGTTCAGCTTAACGATTTCCATTCATTATCTTTGTAAATCTGTAAATTTATTTATTTATATTATACACATTTTCAAAACATGATAATATTTATTTATGTTAACATGAGGTTACGTACTTTACTTGTCATTAGCCAAATGCGGTATCTCCTCCAAATATTCAATTAAAATATATTTTTGGGTCTCCGATAGCCTTTGTCCACGCTTATTTTTGTTTTCCATCTTGTTTCACAGCTTGTTGCAGAATAAATCGACTTTTCACAGAACAAGTTGACTGTGATAAAAAATGTATCATGTGAAAAAATATTGACATACCTATGTTTTAATTTTTCCATTGATCGAGAATCGGACTGAGTGTGAAGCTGTGATAAAACTTATCATTTCACAACATCAAAGAACGAGAATCAACCCCCAGAACCCCTAACCAAAGTAAGGGCTTGTTGTTTTCGCATTTGGACATTTTTATGCTTGAAAAACTCACCTCAAAAATTCAGTAATTGGGATTTGGTCACTTTGTTCTTCCTGTGGCATACGTACATAATTCCTGCTTAGACTACACATACAACCAAATGGCATGCGAATCTGTCAAAATCAGTCATTTGTGGTCATATTAATAAACTGGTAATACGCTGATCAGACTGTATGCCAGCGTACATTAAAATATTTGACAGATATGTCTACTTGGCCTACAATCTAATCATAGCGACTTTATGTGCCTAATTATAAGTAGGTACATTCTATATTATACTTTAATTACAGCATCGAAAGTCGCAGAAAAAGGGATTAAAGTCGGATTTCGATAACCCTGGCTAGTTATCATAATGGTAGAAAAAGATCAACACTTTAACTTCGACTTCAACTTTGACAACCGCGTCTTAAAACCAATGTTTTTTAATGGGATAGAACACATTATCACTTCAACCTCAACTTCGACTTCAATGTTAGACATAAATCCTAAATTCAAAGTTGAAGTGCAAATCCCACTAACCTTGAGGCGATGTTTTTAGTTTTCCCAACATTCAAATGCTAATATTTTGACATAATTTTCTCTTTTGGTTACAACCATTTTTTGTATCGTTCCCGAAGTTACGTTTTTCAATGTGTTTGACTCGACTTTAAACGCTGAAGTTCTCGCTCTTGTCAAAGTCAAAGCCGAAGTTGAAGTGTTGATCTGTTTCTACCATAAGACTTTTGTTTTTTTTTTTTTTTTAATAAAAATAGAGGGTGGAGTGAGCACACAAGACCATTTCTACTAGCATACCACCGTTTTCATACCTACAGCTACAATACTTCGAACGCACATGTAATGATTTTCCATACCTAAACTTTAAAAAAAACGAGTGTGCTCTAAACCAAACGACTGAAGTAAAACTTCTTTAGCTCCATATATATGTTTATATATGTATAATATACACAATATACATGTATATACATATGTATATTAATTTTTTATAAATATTTAAATTTATTATGGGTTTCCATTGATAAATTAATATTTTCAAATAGATTTTTTATTTTTATTCATTATTTTCATTATCGGATACATCAGTAATTACTGTGGTTGATTGTAAGACCGAGACAATAGGCTTATGGTATGAGAAATAAGATACATATGTTTTCGAATGAAAATTAGAAAGATATCTAGAGAAAACTGCATCGATTGTTGTTCCATGTCTTGTGCATTTCGGTTATTATTCATTTGTAGTTCTAATTTAACTTGAATACAGTTTACCGAGAGTTGTCCATCTTCGGACGCGAAATTAATATTGAAATCCCCTGCTAAAATTAGTGGCAACGTATGATACTAGGCTAAAACGGCCCCATACAGGGCCTAGAACCTTAAAACCCTTTTCATGGGAGGGGACCTATAGTTTTACGCCGAATCCGAACGGCAAATTTCAGACGTTCGCAAGAGATGCCAACAACACGCGGTGCCCCATCTAAGTACTAACCACGCCTTACGTCGTTTAATTGCGGTGATCGAACGAGCGCCAATTTATTCGACGTGGCAAGGTTTTTTTTTCTAATAATTCTTCACAGCCTACTCGACCGTAAATCATAAATCTTTTATATAAAAACTTTATAATATTATTAACTGTGTTATTGGGCGAAATGTAAACAACTACCATTATGATGTTTGCTCCATCGTCCAAAACACAGTGAGCAACACATTATCACCAATTGATGACTGAGATATATATATATTTCATGCAGTGGCTATGAGAGGAAGAGAGAAAGAAAATGTTCGCGCGCACTGCTCTCTCTTGCTCCTACAGTGTGATACAGACGATAGGCCTGCAATGTGTCTTAGATAAAAGGAACGTAACTGGCTATGCGAGAAAGAGAGAACGAAAATGTGTGCTCACACCTCTCTCTCTTGCCCCTACAGTAATATACGAAACGTAACTCTCTCTTTCTATCTTCACTAACTTATATTTCTTTCTCAACTTCCGTTTGCCACGCCCGATCACACTTCCATAACGCATTCACCAGCTTACTCCCCAAGTCAAGCGTGGGTAAAGAAGTTTTACTTCAAAATAGTCACATCCGAACTACCGAACGAACCCATTCTCTGTTTGTAAGGAATAGTTACCCCAAACGCCACAGTATTAGATTTCCATGGCGCTGATTTCAAATGGGAGTTTATGTATTTTTCGTATTTTAATTCGAGCGCCATCTGTACGAAAAAAGACGAACTAATGAACTGCGATTCATGGACACAATGACTTTACTGACTTCCGGTAAATTCCATCGGTCGACAACTGTTTTAGATATAGCTTTCACCTCCTTTGGATCGGTTTGGATAGATGATAAGAGCTTAGTATTGCCCTCTATTGAGAACTAACTTATATTTCCCTCTCAACTTCCGTTTGCCTACACTTCCGTGACGCATTCACCATCTTACTCCCCAAGTCAAGTGTGCGAAAAGAAGTTTTACTTCAAAAGTGATTATTAATCGCATATCGATACAACCGAGTTATATGAACTGACAGTAAATTATTAATTTTTGATTCGATTATTTTGTTGCAGTTTATAGTTTCTGGTGTTATACGTGCACTGAAGAACAATGTGAAAAAAACATTACTTCTTTATTAATATGTAGTGGCACTGAGGCATGTACCACTGTCTTTAACTTTCACACCGGCAAAGCAAAGTGCTGGCACTGTTACGATGCTAAAACTCCGTTTTGTGATGTTCTACCAGACGAACCCAACCATTTTTTCTCGTCTGGTTGCAATGATGCAAAAGATTTAAGCGATCTTGATGAGTGTGTATCCTGCGATTCGTTGACCGATAGGAATTGCGTATTGAATCCAACTGCCGTAACAAGCACGAGATTGTGTCATACTAGTTGTATGGTAGCGCTGTATGTGAGAAATGAGAAAGATACGAAGCCAACTTATGGGTTATCACGATCCTGCTTAGATGATAAGGATTTCAAGGAACGTAAATTGTGTTCCGATGGCAAAGATCCCTTGTGTGCGGCGTGCACGGAAAAAAATGTAATGTTGATAAAATTCCGGAAAACCGTATGAAGTGTTTTAAATGCAATGACCCTAATGGATGCAAGGAATCAACTAGTGAGGAATGTGTCAGTTACACAGAAGGAGATCAGTGTTATCAGATGTTTGATAGGCACAATAACATTATCAAATTGGGTTGCCGCAGTGATTTTGAAGAAAAGGACGTGGTTGCACAAATTAAAGACAAACAAATTGTTTTATGCAATGGCGTTGAATGTAATAGTTTGCAGTTCACACTGGAACACAATAGATGTTATAAATGCGATTCGGCCACTGATAAATATTGTGCACTTAAACCGACCGATGTCACAGAAACATGTGTTGGTCCGTATGCACAGTCTTATACCAAGGTTTCTGAAACTAGTGGTAAAGGAATGATGTTTGGGTGTTTACATGCAACTGTCAATTACCTATATCGTTTTATTTAAGGTGGAGTGACAGTACGCGACTGCTTGTCTGAACTTGCGGGAGATGAGTTCTATCAATGCTTGTTCTATAAGGATAAAAACTGTCAGTCATGCAGTGTTGCAGAATGCAATAATATGGTATGTTGTCGCAATTAAATTGTCGTTAATTGACAGGTTCAGTTGTAACAATAATTGTCAAATGGAAATGCTACAAGTTCATTGGCTGATTGACTTCTTAAGATTTTCGATATCACTATACTGGCATATACAGTCAAAATGGCTTATAACGACATCGGTTATAACGCCGTATCGGTTACAACGACCAAATTCTTAGGTCAAGAGTCAGCGCCACTGTAATTCCATTGAACGACAATCGCTTATAACGACATCGCTTATAACGACTTATCGCTTACAACGACCGATTTAACCCTTTTTTAAAATTTAATATCGGTTATAACGACTAAAATCGACGCAGGTGTTGGCGCAACTGATTTTTTTTTAAAACGGTAAACTGATTCTCTGTAGATGCGATGTATCTAAGTTCGTAGAATCTGAGATATGTTACAGTTACCGTTTGTAGACGTTATATTTTTGCTTTTGCATTTATGGAGTTTGCTCTACGTTGGGGAAGTTTTGCTCAGTGCAAATTTTTCAGTGTGGCAAGTGGTTGTAGAAGTTTAATATAATTTTGTGAGGCGAAAAGTTGTACCTTCTTATCGGAAAATGAGTCAAAAAAGAAAAATCTGTACTAAGCAATTAGATATTTCCACTTTTTTTAATAAACAGTAAACGTATATTTGTAAATGTGTATTCTTATTATTTTATGGCTCAAAATCAAAGAAAAATTAGGAAAAAAATGTAAGTATATACAATATACATAGCTTGATATCGGTTATAGCGACCTATCGCTTATAACGACCAAATTCGTCAGTCCCTTGAAAGTCGTTATAACCGATTTTGACTGTATATACATAATGATATATTTATATATCAATGGAGGTATCTGTGTGTGAACGTCGTATTGCCAACATTGATCAAATTACTGACCAGCTGTGTGAATATCAACACCGTCTCTTTTTCAATTAGCGCGTTCAATTTGCAAGGCAACTGCGAGTTCCCTACTAGTTATATTTCTATTACTTGCCAAACGATGGTCACGTGAGTTATTTGATCAACGAGGAAAGGTAAAATTGTAGGGACTAGTAGCTAGCTGGCTTGCAAATTGAACGCGGCAAATTAAGGCGAAATAAAGTGGGCATTTCCATTTAATATAAAGAAATAATGTGAATTTGTTTTTATTGATTCAATGTTTTCTATTAATTTTCCCCTATAGGACGGGTTAAGAATGTCATTAAAGCGCACCTCGATTAACAGTGCTTGTCGTAATAGGCGACTAAGTTGTTAATAACAATTTAAACATCCAGGTGAGCCAAGCCGCCTAGCGACACATTTAACATCTTGAAGCTGTCCCGCAATTGTGCATGCAAAACCGTGGGTTGACACGACTTGAGATCACCGGTGTCATAAAAAAAGATCAAACAAGAAATAATTGAAGCATGTACGTGTCAGACTCGTTTAAATTAAAGCACTATAGATATGTAGAAAAGGCACTACCCCTCCTGGTATCACCTTTCATGGTACTAATGTTCGGACGGGCAGAAATGCTCGGGTCGGAGCTATTCGGTTTCCGGGTGATATCAAAGTAATGCTTTAGCTTTGTCAAAAATTAAGGGTCGGAGTTGGAACGTTTGAGGTATGAATGGTCGCAGCTACGAGTATGAAGAGGTGATGGTTAGATGGCGAGTTGACATCTTATGTGTTCAGAAAACGAAATGGTGAAACACCGCAAATCCGGTGCGTTTCTTGGACGTTACGACAAAAGCTTTCAAGGTGTTCTACTACGGTACGAAACAGGATAAGGACGGAATCAGTATCATCCTTGCGGCAGAGCTACTTGGCAGCGTCTTGATCATTTCAAAGTCCAGTGACCGTTTCATGTCTCTCTTCATCAAAAACATACCAAAAGAAGAACTTTATATTGCTTGCGGAGATTTGAACGGACATGTCCCGTCCAAATTGCTCATGATTCTCATCTCCAAGCTGATGAGAAGCGATCCAATGCCCAACCAGTGGAGGAAAAGTTTCCTTCTTCCCTTGTACAGAGGAAAAGGCGAGAGACTGATAATTACTGCTCAATCAAGCTTATGTCGCACACCATGTAGATTGTTGAGGGGGTATTAGAAAGCCGAATGCAAAAATAATGCGGGTATCTAAAGAGTAGTGCGGGTTTGTCCCCGGTAAATCAACCACAGATGCAATCCAAAGTAAAAAGATCCTGATTGAAAAACATCGCGATTCCTTAAAGGAGTTGCATATGGTGTGTTTTTTTGAAAAGGCCTATGATAGACAACCAAGGGATCAGAAACCTACGTACAGATGGTTATGGACATGTGTGAGGAAGTACAGACAAGAGTAAGATATCCCGCTGGCGTCACCGAGGAGTTCGCAATCAAAGTCGGTGTACACCAGGGAAGTGTCTTAAGTCCCTTGATAGGTGAAGGACCCTAAAGTGCATCAGTTATTCTTTGCTGACGATGGAGCCAGCGAGGATCAAACGTCCCTTCAACGAGCAATTGATGTATGGGTGGAAGTTTTTTAGGGGAATTGGTATCGTATTAGGAGTTGCTGATTGCCCCCCGTCGTGTGCGGACGCGTTACTTTTTGTTCGTAATTTCGGTGCCAGTAAATCGACAAACATATACCGGCCAATACAGTTCGCGAAAAAAAAAAAAAAAAAACAAAATCGCGCAGTGTGTGAACAACAAAAAAATTAATCCACATAGAGCCAGTGCCGGTGGCAGTGCTGATAAAAAGAAAATCGAAAAAAGCAGCGTAGGGTATCCCTCCGTCCCCCATCCCACTCCATCTCTGTTGCTCTTTCTTGAATATTACATGTGTCGTTCGATTATCGTTTGTGCACTTGCAATGCTTGGGTAAAGGCAGCATCGGGTGAATAGCGGGTCGTGAGTTGTTGATTTTGTTGGTGGACCAAAACAAATTACTGTACGGGCATAGTTGTGTTTTGTTTTATATTGTTTGTATTTTGTAATGTGTAGGAATTTCGTAGTGGATGTCAGCAACATTCGTGGGTTGAAGAAAAAATTTTGTTTATTATACGCCAATGTTATTCACAACAAACCAGCTGTTTTGGCACTTAGTAAAACCCAGGTTATCGTTGATTTAACAGAGTTCAGTCTACCTGGGTACAACTTAGTGCCATTATTTTTTCCCCATCGCGGTATCGCCGTTTATATACGTAGTGACGTAGCCTACCAACTTCAGCCTCAATATGGCCAATGGGCCAATCCAGAATTTAATTTCATTTGGCTAAAATTCCATGTCCGTAGGCAATTAATTCACTACTGTTTTATTTACAGAAGCCCCAACTTGGACAGACATTCAACTTATAATGAGTTTGATGCCCTGTCTGATTCCACTACAAGAATTGTGACCCTTCATCCTCGTTCTAAAATCGTTATTGCGGGCGATTTCAATATACACAATTCAAGCTGGCTTCGACATTCTGGTTTGACAACACCCGAAGGAAGGTACGTCGAGATCTTCGCTGAGGTAAATAACCTGACTCAGCTTGTAAATGAGCCTACACCAATACCGGGCATTAGCAGCCAAATTGCCAACACATTGGACTTGTTTCTTACCTCTCACCCCGATAAATACGGTTTGAACGTATTATCGCACCTAGGTTCGTCAGACCATTGTATCATATCAGCAAATTTCTCGTACTCCAACCACATAGTTAAAGAACAAACTCCTAAAAGAACCATATGGCAATACGAGAAAGCCAATTGGGAAAAACTAAACGGTTTCTTTAAGAGTTTTAACTGGTCACTGTGCTTCCTCGACAGCGACGTGGATGCTGCTGCTGATATGATCACAAACATAATTCACCTGGGCATGAAGTCTTTTATCCCTAGCAGGATAAAAAGTATCAAACCCAAGTTTAACGCGTGGTGTGAATCGAGTTGTAAAGAGGCTATCAGGTTAAAAGAGGTAAGTTTTCGGCTATTCAAAGCCAACCCATCTGAGGAAAGCCGTAAAAAGTTTAAACGAGCCAGAAATGACTGCAATGCCCACATTAATCGTGTCAAACTCTCCTATGACCAAAATTTGAGGCAAAAAATACTAAAAAGTCCCACTGGTAGTAAAAACTTTTGGCCATTTGTTAAAAACATCAAGAGTACTTCAAGATCTTGACGTTCACAAATCCGCTGATCCAGATGGTATTTCCCCTATCGTTCTGAAGAGGTGTTCTTCTTCGCTGGCAAAACCATTGCGTAAGCTTTTCCATCTGTCCTATTCTTCAGGACACTTCCCGGGAAGTTGGAAAACAGCATTTGCCCAGCCTGTACCAAAAAAAGGCGAATCCGCTTCTCCCTCCTCCTACCGACCAATTGCACTTACGTCCATTCTTTCTAAGGTCATGGAAACGCTGATAAACCGTCAGCAAATGAAATATCTTGAATCGCGAAAACTTCTTAATGACCGGCAGTATGGTTTTCGCAGCAACAGGTCCACTGGTGATTTGATGACATACCGAAAAGTGGAACCAATCTCTTCATCAAGGTGGTGAAAGTAAGATTGTTGCGCTTGATATTTCAAAGGCATTTGACAGAGTTTGGCATCAAGCTCTCTTGTCGAAAATGCGTGCATTTGGAATCGATGATACTCTTCTTCAATGGATTAGAAATTACCTTTCGGACCGTTCAATTCAAGTTGTTTTGGACGGTTTCAAGTCTGCAACTCCCCAAATAAATGCTGGTGTCCACCAAGGCTCTGTTCTGTCACCGACTCTCTTTCTCATTTTTATAAATGATCTCCTGTCTGTTACTTCTAATCCAATCCATTCCTTTGCTGATGACAGTACCCTCAGCTTCTCATATTCGTTTCTTGGGTCACGCCCCTCAACTTCGGGTGTGGAACTGGAACGGCAACGTATGTTAAGCTCATTAAATTCCGATATTAATAGCATAACCCGGGGGGGTAAAACCAATAGAGTGGAATTTAATGCTTCCAGAACACAATGCTGTCTCCTGTCATCAAAGCAAAATCCACACACACTGCCATTATCTATGAATGGTACTTGAATCGCTGAAACCGAAAGACTTTCCGTTCTCGGTATGTGTGTTAATGACAACCTTCGCTGGAATGACCACATATTCAATGTCGCCAAGAACGCCGCGAAATGTCTAGGCTTCCTTAAGCGTTGTAAGAAATATTTCACCCCTTCTGATCTGGCTACAATTTATAAGGCGTTTATTCACCCGAAACTCGAGTAGAACGCCCATATCTGGTTCGGTGCACCAATAACTTATTTGGAGCTACTAGACAGGATCCAAAAACGCGCGATAAAACTCATTGGCGACCGAGACATCGCGAGATCGATTAACTCTCTTAGTCATCGTCGTAATGTCTCCTGTCTTTCGTTATTTTATCGTTATTTCCACCATAAGTGCTCATACGAAATAGCCAGTTGCATTCCTCCCCTTGAACATTTCAACCGCAATACCCGCCATGCAAGGAATGCTCATTAGTTCACCCTCAAGCCTGTGTTCGGACGTACAGTGAAGTTCAAAGAATCTTTCCTCAGCCGTACAACATGAATGTGGAATGCTCTTCCCCACTCCATTTTTCCTGCACATTACAACCTACAAACATTCAAAACCAACGTGCATCGGCATCTCTCCTTTTTTTCTCACCCTAATTTCCTTAATGCCCGCGCTGTTCCCCTCAGACCTATTCCATATATTCATGTGAATGGAAGAGTAATTCCTAAGTGCGAAAAGTTCAAATATCTGTGATCTATGATCAATAGCGAAGCAAGCTGTGATGACGACATCAAGCATCGCACGGTGGATGAAGTGGCGGGCAAACTCAGCGATCATCTGTATTCGAAACATGTCCCCTATGCTGAAAGGAAGGCTCTACACCGCAGTTATGCTCCGGCGCTCATATATACGGCTCACAATGTTGGACTGAAATGAAGATGCGTTCTATGACAGCAGGAGTAAAAAAGATTGGTCGAATAAGAAGTTCCAAGATCCGAGGAAACATTCACGTCAAAAAACCAATATCGAAAAATATTAAGCGCGACCGGCCCACTTGGTGCTGTCATGTTTAAAGGAGAGATGCTACGAACCCTGTCAAAAAGCAATATCAATCAACTTTACAATACAGGCGCGAAAGAGAGGTAGGTCTGAAAACTTTTGGATCACACAAATACAGCAACACCTGGGGTTGAATCGGCTAAGGTGATAGTGATTGCCGCTTTTTTGATCGTCGTTTTTGATTGTCAACTCCTCTTTGCTCTGCGTAAAGCGATCACTAAAAAATGATTGATTATTGGCAGCACTTAGAGTTTTAAACGTCACTTTCTTGCCGACGCTGTCATTCCGAGCAGCTGATGTACATATGTTTATTTTTCATGATTTATATTTCAAATATGATTTTGTTGAATCCTTAGACAAAAACGGCAAAAACTTTATCATAAATGGGCAAAGTATTGACTGAATTTTTTTAATGACTGCAGCAGTAATTTCAGCCACCATGCTTTGACCCATTGGTGCAGCCTAGTCAGCCCCAACTTGTCTTTGATAGCCACCACCCCCAAGAAGAATTAAAGTTACAGCCAATTGAAGAATGATATTCCAGTTGGTAAATTAAGCAGTTCCAACACAAACGCTTCTTTTGATAAGCGAAAGTTTTTCAAAAATCTAAAATACACAATAATAAATGATAGTAATCAACAGGGAATATTTATAATTATATGAATTCTAACATCGGGCTTGGAAGTTCCAAGATATTTGCTTGATTTCTCAGGTTTCTTCTTAATAGTTGGACATTTTTGTAATTATTTTCTTCATTTGTGTAGAAAAGTTCTAATGAAGTAAACATTGCACTTCACGAATTTTCAAATTTCACTTTTTTATTTGAATTTAAATGACAAAAATGTATGAAAGCGACATCTAAATAGCTGTCACATGAAATTGATCGCAAAAAAGCGATTGTCAATTTAATAATCACCTTACGTGGACATAAAGCTATGATTTTGATTGTCAACTATCGACTATCACCTTAGCCGATTACACCCCAGCATTTGATTGGCATCAGCGACAAAATCGGGAGGCCTGCCGCTAACCACACAGGGAGGACCAGTAAGGATGCGGTTAAGTGGGAGAATTATGATCCCTTTAATCCTGATCATAGCCTCATAGAAAGAAGAACAAGAAAAATGCAAGATCCCACTGCGGATAAAAGCAGATGTGGCATCTGCTGCGGATAGGTTGAATGAATATTGAAGGAACTTGAATGAACTTTTTGTTGGTTCGTTTTTATATGTTGGTACGATTGATACATTTTATGCTTCGTTCGAAGAGTAGCGTTGAAATCTCGATCCAGGTTTTAGACTCATAAGTTAAGATGGATTTGGAGTTGTGTTGAGAAGTAGTAGAAATGATGACAAAATCCCAACAAAGAATACTGATGCGGTACCTATATATGTGTCCGAACATATATAAATGTGTTCACAACTGTTGTTTAAAGTATGAACTACGAGATAGGACTTATAAAACCCATTCAAAGTACATTTTTTCATATAAGGTGTGTTTATACTTTGGCTGGGACGTATGTGTCCGAACCGGAACGAAAGGGTTAAAATGATATAATCTTAATCAGTTTCTCACAATTTAAGATAAAAATCATTGCATATCCGAGATTGAAGCATCGCGAAATCGAATATTTAGTTTTGAATAATTTAAACTTTTATTTTTTTACGCAAAAGCGTTCACATGCTTTTCTTTGAAATGACTGGATTCTCGCTCTATTTTGGAGATCTGACAGTTTTCATTTTTCTACACATAAATTGTCTTACGTGTTCATATATTCAATGTTAAAAGTCAAAAGAGTTTCAACGTTGGCATTTAAAATAATATAACATCTTTTTGTTTTCAGATCGTGCCCGCAGATCGCCCGAAATGTCAACGTTGTAGTTCCAGTACTGAAAGCAACTGTCACTCAAATCCATCCGCTCTAAGTGTTTGTCCTCTGTACAACCAAAACGACAGTTGTGTTTCGTTTTACAATATGGGTGTAACAACACGTGGATGTGCATCGGAATTTGTTTGTGATACAAAGAATTTGAGAAGCTGTCGAATCTGTTTTGGTGAAGGCTGCAACACGCATAATGTACAGAAAACATCCGAAGAGGTTTACGGTTTCTTCCAGGATCTCCCATTGAACTGTTATTCTTGTAACAGAAGCGAATGTGCATTATCTTCGAAAGTTCCTATACAAAAATGTAAAGGCAACCCCTACCAAGACTGTATGACCGTGTTTGGCAAAGAAGGTGAAGTTCTTCGTCGCGGATGCGAAGACGGTGTCCAGGTCGATTACGCCTCCCATTGTTGGGAAAATCCAAAATTGTGTTTCAACTGCAAATCGAACGGGTGCAACTCAATCGTTAATAGTAAGGACCACGTCGAATGTATCTATTGTGATTCTGCAAATGATCCTAATTGCGTTCAGGATGTAAATGCTGTATTACGGCATCGAACATGCACAAAGGGCTGCGTAACTATATTGTATCCTCGTACAAGTGATGCGAACGTTCTAGAGCTAGTGCGAACTTGTTTAGATGATGTTGAATTGAACGATGTCGACAATTGCGGCACTGATTTGACATGTGCAAAGTGTGAAGGTTCCAAGTGTAATAACTTGGCGTTGCCAGAAACTCGCCTGTCATGTTATTATTGCGAAGGAGATTGCACAGTTCCCGATGCAAGGGAATGTTCTGCATTCAGTGCAACCGATCAATGTTTTTCGCTATTCGATGAGAAGTCGAGTGTCAAACGAATGGGCTGCAGGAGTGACCTGACCGAAAGTGAGGTTCACAGCGCTGTTAAAGAGCTTTTCCTCTGCAACGAAAACAATTGTAATGTGGATGCCATTTTGCCTGATGGTAATTTTTGTGCTGTATGCAACTCTAATACGAATCCTGAATGCGCTCTTAACCCAGATATAATGTCGGAAGGTGCTATGTGTGAAAATTCGCTTTACACCCAGTGTTATTCGAAAGTGGAAGAAGGTAAAATATTTGGTTTTCGTGACCGAATTGACAGTCTTGATGTCAACTATTTTAACCACAGATGGAAGCACTACCAGAGGATGCCTGCACTCAATGCAAATGGACGATATTCTCAAGTGTCTAAAAGGAGATGCTCACTGTCAAACGTGTACCGGATATGGTTGCAATTACAAGGAATGTAACACGATTAACACACATATAGGTTTTCGATATTAATTGGGTCTTCTGACATTTGTTTTACAGGTTTATCCAACTGGCAGACGCAGTTGTCACATCTGTGATTCTGAAAAAGATGACAAGTGCAATGCTGCACCAGAAGTAGTATCGATTTGCCCCAATTACCTGGAAAATGATCTGTGCGTTGTCAAATTTACAACAAATCCCAAGCCTCTAACAGAACGTGGTTGTTCATCAGGTTTGAAATGTGAAGCATCGGACAGTAGCAGCTGCAACATTTGCAATACAGACGCATGCAATTCTATGCAGTTGGACAACGGAGCATTCACGATAGTTACAGATAATCGTATGTTGGCAATGCTGTTGGCATTAGTCAGTATGATTGCTCTTAAAAGCAATTGATTTTAAGAGATACTAAATATAGGATAACACATTTTCTGCTGTTAATACAACAAATAGAAAGATGAAAACATAATTGCCTACCATCTAAGATGTGGGGTTACTACGATTACTTTTATCAATCAAATAATAAGCAAGTGGGCGACCGAGCTTTCCTCGGCGTCTAGTTTGTCTTGGGAATGTATATTATATACAAGTGTTTTATTTTTTGAGTGAGAGAATCAAGTGACAGGCCATAGCCATTTTGTATGTCCGACACTCGCGGACTCATTAGCAAAGTTGTCCAATTCTATTGGGATTCGTTTTGCGACTGATCCAAGCGATATTGCATTAGACGCCGTACTATCTCATGCTAGGTCATGCCATGACAAACCCAGTTTTTCGCTAGCCGTACCTTCAACGATGCAGAAACAAGTTTGTGAGAAAAGGGTAAGGACATTAGGCTGAGTTATGTAGTTGCTGTTAAGAAAAATGTGATGAAATAGCATTTCGAAATTTTCCAACCCCGATTGTTTGCTTTATTGAGTAAGGGAGAGAATTCCAAAGCCTCGTGGCATGAACAAAGAAAAGGCGCGAAGAGTTAAACGAGTTGGAAAGGGGGGTTATAAGGTTAAGAGTTCTGTGTGATTGCGCAAATTGGAGCTTTTGAAACTGATAAGATGGTTCTTTTCCATGTATTATTTTGTGCAAAAATGCGCAGCATCGGACATTACGAAACTGTTGTAAAGTACACACAAAGACTATTTTCTGGTAGTTAGAAATGTGGTCATATCTACGTAGTCTAAAAACATAACAAAACATTCCAGGTTGCAATGGTGCGATGGTAGTGTATTCGCAAAGTGATTGGCAGGTCGTGTGTTCGAATCCCGACCAGAGCCATGCTTTGTAAAAATTGAATACACACAACAATTCAAATCTCCCTTAAGCAATTAAGGCGCCACCTGTGGAGAAAAAAACCAAATCGCACCAAAAACTTCTTTGCCTATTCTTTCAATAATAAGCAGCACCCAAAAATAGGCAATGAATCATTTGCTGGGGCTGCTTGCAGCAACGAAAATGCCTGCGCTGTGGCAACACTATAAGGGTACTGTATCAATTACAGAAAAATAAAAAAATCCCTTTAGCGCACGCAAATTATTAAAAAAATCTAGTAATATCATTAAAAGGCACAGTTCATTTGTGCATGGAGTGTAAATCCGGCTTACAGAAAACGACTACAGCATAATCAATAAAAGGTATAAGCAAAGATTTAACGAGCCTTAGTTTAGTTTCAACAGGGGTTAAATTGGAGAATAGCCAGAGTTTATGTAAACCACCGTAAATTCTTCCAATTGTATAATTTATATGATCGTTAGCAGAAAAGGGTAAGATTCAGGTTAAAACCAAGATTGGACTATATCTGAGTATTGAAGTTGAACATCGGACAGGAAAATTGGTGGAAAATCTTGGCATTCATACAAATATAGTATGGTGAGGTAGTTCAGATCAAATTTAACTCTTATATCATCAAGAACCTTAACCATCGCAGTTGAACAACTATGCTGCTCTCGAAAACCAGACTGCATCGGGGACAATAACTCGTGACAATTCAGATATATTTTTATCTGATTTGCCAGGATTTTTTCAATGACTTTCGATATACAAGGAAGAATACTGATGGGACGAAAATCAGCTAGCGAAGAAGGTCGACTTTTTTTCGGTATCGGAATTACCTTGGCCAGCTTCCAAAAATCGGAGAACGATGACGACATAATACAATAATTGATCAGGTGTGTGATTGGATTTAAAATGTATGGTAGAATAATTTTTATAAAACGGATAGGTATACCGTCCTCACCAACGGCATTCGACTTAATTGCGCAGATGGTATCTGCCACATTTATTGGTGAGACTATTTCAAAAGCGAAACTGATCGAAGGTTCAAAAGGAAGTTTACTATTTGGTATGAAGAAATTGTTATCTGTTGCAGTTGTAAGAAATGCTCCATTTAAATCATTAGCATCTAACATATTATATAATACGTTGTTTTTTCCAACTCCAATACCGCCAAGGTTAGTCCAGTTTCTTTGAACTTTGATTTGGGCTGAATTTAGACAAAAAGTATCTTTTTTTGCTCTACATGTTACGAAAGATGAATGGTTTCGAGCTAGACAGTATATTTCCCAGTTGCTGCTATTTTGGCTATGCCGCCATCTTGAATATAATTTCCTGCGAGTTCTTATTGCCCTTTGAAGCTCTATGGTAAACCATGGACAATTTTTGTTACGTACTTTAACAGCCTTTAGTGGTACATATCTATCAAACAAATCAATGAGTAAGGATTGCAATTGATTAACTTTTTCATTAATATTTGTGGAATAATAACAACTATTCCACGGAAGCAGGTTTGCATCCAATTGCAAAGCAGCATGGCATATTAAAACAATTTTTAGTAACATTTCATTCGATTTTAAGTAAATTAATTGAAAAAATAAAAAATTAATGATTAATCGATGTGTTCTCCTGATGCCCCTTCATCAATAGAATCTGCAGCGTCATCATTTTCTTCAATATCTTCATCATAGAGAGATGAGAAACTGTCATCAGCAGCATTAGCGGTAATTAGATCAAGAGATTTCTGCTCGATTTCATTTAAAGTTCGGGTAACCGTCTGCAACCTCATTAGCAATCGATGAGTGGTGTGGTCCAACAAATCCTGAAGATTGACTTCGGCTAAGGTTTCAGTAGCAGTATATGACTCCTCAACTGGATAACAATCTTTCTTTGCTGTTTGAAGCAAACTGTACCATGGGAAACATTTCTTATTTGTTGCTGCAATAATTTCATATTGTTTTCTAGATAGTTTTGCTTTAACAAACATAGAAAGTGCTTCAAGAATTTGCGGTTTTTCGGTGCTCGTCTTAAGAAAATCACTGTAACCTTTTTTTATTTTACTGCTCTTTGAGGACTTTTTAGGATTTCCGTCAAAACTTTTGATGCCGCATTTTTTCCCGATTCTCTCAATTTCATTTGAACTGCATAAGTTAAATCGTTAGTTTGAGCTGTTTCCTTTAATTTTTCGGTTTTTCTTCTTTTAGTGCTATCACATAATTCCTCAAAAAAAATTTCAGGTCGCCCAGGTTTGGCACAAGAGATGCGAATTATGAACGTCTCCTCTAGCCACGATCTATTTTTTTCTAAAAATTTATCTTTTTTTGGCGCTGGATTCAACCCAGTTTTTCTTAAAATCGTACAAAACTTTAGAAACTTTGGGCTTATCATTATGAAGTGGTACTTGCGAAAAAGGACCAGCAAGTAAGAAACTTTTGAGATAGTTAAATTTCTCATTTATATTCCCGCTACAATTTCTTCCATAAGACTGAACAGATAGTTTTTCGTTACAGCCATTGAACCTGATGATCTAATAGAAAAAATGTTTTTTTTTATGATTTTTTCGCCTATTTTCGACTTTAAGCACAAAAACTAAACACTCACGGTATATTTCGACAGTCGCAAATCAACTGCTTTCCAAATCCCCGAAAAACAATTCACTTAAAGCAGTTCAATAGCATTAGCACATGAAAATTTAAAAAAAAAATGTATGGCGTATGAGTGATTTTTTTTGGATATAAGTGAAAATTTCATCCGCGCATAATTTTCTTATCCGAAAATTTCCGGAAACAAATCTTTTTGAATTAGTTAAGAGAATAATCAGAGTTACCCTAAATCTTTAAAATCAAAGCGGAATGGCAGGGTATAGTATAACAAAACACAGTAGAAGTTTAACCTCCACTTTTGGTTTGAACTTCGGTTCAGTAATTTATTCGGTTTCACAGTTTCGTTTAAACCTTAAACTGAGTTCAATTTGCAGTTTAAGTTAAACGACTGTATTCTGCCATTTAAACCGTTTAAATTTGGAAACACTTTATTGGGGGGATCAAATGGTGAAATATTTCGAAACCTAAAAGGGTATTTTTCCTTAAACGTGCAGACCATGTGTGATCCAAAGCTCAAAATAATGGACATACGAGTAGTTGCAAGGTGGCCTGGATCAAGTCATGATTCTACAATTTTCAACAATTCAAGAATCGGTTCTAGGTTTGAGAATTTGGAAATCATGTTATAATGGCGGACAGTGGCTACTAATGCAGACGCTGTATGATCACTTCTTTACGTAGTTGCAACAATCCACAAGAAACATTGTACAATGAATCTCAAATTCGTACCGAGTCGGTGCGGTTGAAAGGTGACTATTGGGGGGCCTAACCCACTCAGCGATGGTAGGATCATGAGAACTAGCACGACGATATATGGACGCATTGACGGTTAAATATTTTAAGTAGTTGATGGAATGAACATGATGACCCACATTTCTTTTTAAAGAGTCTTATCAACCAATGACGTTTTCCCAGCAGGATGAAAGTGCAGTCCAAATAATACGTGACTTAAATACAAATCGCATAAATCTGGCTTCTGTCGCTTCGGCCTTAACTTGAATATATTGGATTAAATTAATGATATGCAAATGAGGCAAATAGGGTCGATACTTTCAATTCGATGAAAAGCACTTTAACACTACACTTCAATAACGACATTTGTCTTCAACGATTATAGCCTAGCTTCGCGGGACCTACCATCCTTGGGAATATATTTTGTTGGTGGTTTTCTTTTCAGACTTTCAAAAGACGTGGGGCAGTGGAAATCCTTAAGCGTTACGAGTGGGATATATGTGTGTCGTCCATTAGCTCAATACCTAACTGGTTTTCCAATTGCATATCGTTGTTCTGTGTCCACACAAAACAAGCAGTTATGTCAAAACGAGAATAAAACATACGGACGGGCTACAGTCCGCTTGGGCGAACTGTTGGATACCCTATTCTTATTCCTATCCGTCATAAGTATGCGTGACAAAAGTCTGAGTCTGGTTGAATTGTTAAGAACGCTCTACATAATTTGTTAAATAACATTTAAAGGATTTTATCGAAAAAAAGAAGCTTGTTTTATTTAATTGTGGGCGTGTCAGTAAGCAGATTTGAAAAAAATTAAAACATGAGCATAAAAGTCCCCTAGAGAGTATAATTTCAGCTCCCTAGCTCAAACTTTGGATTTTCAAAAAAAGTTTTTTTTAAATTGTGGGCGTGTCAGTAGGCCGATTTTGAAAATATTTACATATAAGCTCAAAAGGTCCCTAGAGAGTATATATTATATATTTCAGCTTCCTAGCTCAAATTTTGGTTTTTCAATAAAATTATTTTATTTTATTGTGGGCGGATTTTGAAAATTTGATCTCTCGAGCAGTTTTAGGAGTCATAGATCGTATAATAAAAAATCAGCTTTCTAGCTCAAAATTCGATTCTTTCGAAAAATTTGTTTTTTGAGTTTGTGGGCGTGTCTGTTGGCGGATTTCAAAAATTCGTAAATTTGATTATTTCGGGACCCTAGAGAGTATATGGTTAAAATTTCAGCTCTCTAGGCCCAGTTTAAAGGCCTAATTTTTGCCGACAGACGGACGGACGGACGGACATGGCTAGATCGACATTACTAGCGATGCTGATCATAAATACAGTAACTTTTAGGGGTCTATAGGCAATATTAAGCTATGTTACAAACTATGCGTCAAAATTAATATACCCTTAGAATAGGGTATACAAATACATAACGTCACATTACGTAATAAGAACGAAAAATGCTGTCAACTTCAATTCATAAAATCAAGCTAAACGAAGTTCAACTGAACTGTAGTTCAGATTTCACTGTGAAACCGGACGAGTTAAACCAACAATTTTAACTCAGTTTAAGGTTCAGTTGAACTCAAGTTTAAACCTTCACTGTGAAACTGGCCATTCGACTTCAAAACAAAACTATGACAAATATAAACATATATATGAGTATTTTCCCACAGTCATTTAAAGAAACAAAACAAATAATAATATTTCCGCAACTACTCTTAAATCATTATTTAATACCTGCAGTTGAACTCTCCATTTAAAAATTTAAGGTCTGTGATCACAGTCACTCACAATCACTGTCTAAACAATATTCACCAAATAACCAGTAATTACAAAAAAAGGCAACTAAAAAAATAGTTGACTTTGAACTCGTTTTGTCACGCCAAACAATAGCTATACAACAAAAAACTCTGTGCATCATATCAATCCATGTGTAGGTATTTGCCGTCCGCTATGTAAAACAATTACTTCAGAATTTTAGTTTTTAGAAAATCGACTTTTGTCCAGATTTTCGAATCGAATACATACTCCTATGTGCTGTCAGAAATTGTTTAGGCTAGTTGTATTTCTACTTTCCGTATAAAGCGGATAATGCTGCCAGCAGAGGACTTCCTTATATCTTCGGACCTCAATTGTTCTCTGAAGAAAATCTTCCTTCTAGTTTCAATAAGGGCGTAAACTACCTGGCCAACCCTGGCTGGTGACCCGTAAGATTACCTACTAGGTTTTTGATATCATGCCGACTCAAATTTAGACATTTATTGGCATTTCTATTGAAGGGCTGGATGGCAGTGCTTCTGAATTTGATTCGAAATTCAAATCCATACGCAAATTTCTCTGCTTTTTAGGTTAGCCATTCAAGTGCCAATCAAACAGCTTCCGGACTCTTCTTGCTTACCAATCGAAAATGACACAAGGGTTGCAAGTCACGTGGATTCTATTTCACATCAGTGCGGCCCAACAATTAAGGCCCACATTATGAGTTGCGATTCGAAAGTTCATCTGGATTCCAATGTTTTAGCGATGTCGCTTTTATCACAGCATTATGAACAGCGAACAGCAAGCAGCAGACTGAAATGACACATTTAAATGTCAATATTATTCATTTTGCATCAAGTATTTGTGAATTTTCATTTTTGGAAAAATAAAATAAAGTACCAACAAAAAATGCTAAGTAGTGTTGACTTATTTTTTGAAGATGTGGATGCAACGAGAGAGCAGAAAAATCATAAATGGTGTGTAGACTTGTATGAAAAAAAACATTACCTCTTTTCCAGTTAAATGTATTGCTAAGAAAAGCATAACATATTTCATATTTTCGGTTAAACAAACATGCGTTTGATTATGTTTTCAATAAAATAAGTCCGGAGCTGAAAACTACTGTGAGTTCCGCAATTCCACCAATTGTAAAACTTGCGTGTGCGCTGCGGTTTCTTACAGCAACTGAAAGTCGGATTTACTGCCTGTTTCAGGCTCTAAAGATCGTCGACCAAAGGAGACAAAGAAAGCTGTGAGTAGGGTCCTCCTCCTGTAGCAATGACATCTTTGTTTGTTGAAATCTTTTTTTTAAGCTTTTGTTTGCTTCCAACCGTACCTAAAGAACACGTTTTTCCTTTATCACAACTCACTGGAATTTTATAAACAAACCTTATCCCATTCTTTTCCCTCAAGTGAAGGAGCACCAAGAGAGTTAAGTTCCGGCTCAAATTGCTCCCAATTTTCTTGATGACACAAACGCTTAAAGCCTTTAGCTATTTAGGGATTCCATTCCATTAGCTCTACTGGCTTTAAAAACTAAGGTGTGTTTGTTTTTAAAATATAAAAAAATGTTTTCGTTTTTTTTTTTTTAAATAATATTATACAAATTTGCATCTACCTTTTCCTCGCGTCACTCATTATCAAAAAATGCACAAAATAAACAGAAAAAAATATGATCAATTTACTAAACAGCGTACGCAAGCGCTATTTAGTTCGCCTGGATTTGACACATTGCGCGAATATACAGTCAAAATCGCTTATAACGACGTATCGGTTACAACGACCAAATTCTCAGGTCCCGAATCAGCGCCATTGTTATTCCATTGAACGACAATCGCTTATAACGACATCGCTTATAACGACTTATCGCTTACAACGACCGATTGTACCATTATTTTAAATTTAATATCGGTTATAACGACTAAAATCGACGCAGCTGTTGGCGCAACTGATTTTTTTTCTAGAACGGTAAACTGATTTTCTGTAAATGCGATGTATCTAAGTTCGTAGAATCTGGGATATGTTACAGTTACCGTTTGTAGACGTTATTTTTTTGCTTTTGCGTTTATTGAGTTTGTTCTACGTTGGGGAAGTTTTACTCAGTGGAATTTTTTCAGTGTGGCAAGTGGCTGTAGAAGTTTAATTTAATTTTTGTAAGGCGAAAAGTTGTACCTTCTTATCGGAAAATAAGTCAAAAAAGAATAATCTTTACAATTGATATATATGTAGGTATTCCCCACAAATCAATAGATATTCCGAACAAATAACAAACACTCGATATTCTTATCAATTAGTTATTACAAGTTTTATTAAACAGAGAAGAGAAACATGGTCAACGTTTATTTTCGATGACTTTTGACTCGGACCTGAGGGTTACTGCGACACTGCGCCCGGCGGTGGTTGAAAACGAACTCCCCGCTTCTAGCCATCGCCACCATCGTCATCGCCTCCCGTATTCTTCACAGCCAGTCCCACACACCCAACGTCTGTAGTACGTTGTATCATGTCAGCAGTTTCCTCGCCACCAACAACACAGTGCCCACTGCACATACTGCACCCACGATCACGGCTATCTTCATGGCTGGCATTGTGTTACTCGTTACTTGGAATTGTGGTGCTGCGGCATTTTATATTGTTGTTTTATGAGGGTCAACGGCACGATAGTATGTGAAACCTAAATCGCGAGCCGTTGACCCTCGGCGACGTGACGACGGCTGAAAGGAGATATGATATAAAAGAGCAGGAATGTGCTGACCACATTGCCTGCTGATTAGTATTATTTACAGTACAATTACCCTCAAATCCTACACTCGGCCATCCTTGCTACCCGACTGCCCACAGTCGGAGTCAGTATCGCTTGTCTCTTCGTCCTCCGTGTTCCTGTCGTCGCCCTCGGTGACCCAGGGCTTCATGCAGTCGGCCGCTGTCGATGTTGTGTTTGGACCCTCGTGTTGCCCCACCTTTCGGACGTCGTATCGGTCACATCCCTTTTCTTTTGTTACCTCGTATGGTCCGAAGTATCTGGCATGAAGCTTCAGTCCCACCCCGAACTGGGTTCTCATGATGGCGACTAGGTCTCCCACCCTGTATGTTCTGGCGGCCTTTCTTTTCCGATTGTATGTTCGACGGTTTTCGTCTTGTACCTTTTTGATCTGCTGCTTGGCTGCTTGTCTCATGTCGGCTCGCCCACTCTCAAAATCCTCCTGCATAGCTTCTTCTAGTACTGCTCTTAGCTCGTGGCTTCCTTCTTTCCTTATTGCGGTTCCAAACATAAGCTCGAACGGACTGCGTTTGGTACTTCGTGATACTGTTGAGTTTATCACGCACTGTACCCTGCTTACTTGTTTGTACCACTTTCTGGGATCAGCTACTGACAGTTTGATAAGTATCTCCACGATGATCCTGTTCATCCGCTCCGCTTGCCCGTTTCCCCGCTGCACTCCCGTCGTCGTGAGAATATGTTGGATGCTTTTTTCCCGGCAATACTCCTTGAACGCGTTGGCGGTAAAAGCTGCCCCTCTGTCTGACACTATCCTGGCTGGTTGACCGAAAATCTCGCTCTGCACATCCAGTTTCTTCAGCACCTCGTCACACTTCGTCGTCTTCACTGGGTATATCCATGTAAATTTAGAAAAAGCGTCGACTACTACAAAGAGATAGTGGTACATTTTATTAGTTGATGGGAGTGGTCCCAGATGGTCGACGTGGTAGGTATGTAGTGGCACGTCGCCCTTTTCAATTGGATGTAGCAATCCCTCCGCCTTTCCGTTCTTTTTCGCTGATAACATGCAAGCCACACAGTTAGCTACCACGCCCTCGACGCAGTTCGTCAATTTATGGATGAAGTAATCCTGCTTACAAACGGCTTCCACCTTGCGTGCGCCGATATGACCCTGCTCGTGGATCCCTCTCACGATTTCCTTTTTCATAGACCTGGGAATTACTAGGAGGTGTGCTCCTTCGTCGAATTTGTATAGTACACCGTTCCTTTTCTCCAAGTCTTTGTAGTTGCCTGTGGCTGCTATTACGTTCAAGACTAGTTGACAAAATTCATCTTTTCCCTGCGCCGTTTTGATTCGGTGGAGTAGACTTTCTTCCACTCTCATCATCACTGGGTACCGGCTCAGGGCATCTACGTGCTGCATTGTCTTCCCTGCCCGGTGAACCACTTTCATCGAATACTCCTGCAGCATGATGGCCCACCTGGCCACTCTCGGACATAGGTCCCGTTTCGCCATGGTCGCTTCGAACGCCTTGCAGTCTGTTACTACGGTAAAGTCTAGCCCCAGTAAGTACACTCGCAGCTTGTTCAAACATTTCATGATGGCCAACACTTCCAGCTCATAGCTCGTGTATTTTTGCTCCGGAGGCGTTGTCTTAAAACTCAGAAAAAACGTTGGGTGCCATTGGTTATCGTCGTGTTTCTGCACCACCACGCCGCCATAGCCCACAATGCTCGCGTCTGTGTGTAGCTCCGTGGGCAGCTGGGCATTAAACAACTTCAGCACCGGATCCCTGCACAGATACGCTTTCAAATTGTTAAACGCTTGTTTTTCCTTGTCTCCAAACTCGAACTTAGCATCCTTTCTCAGCAGTTCGGACAACGGCTTTGCTATTGTAGAATACTTCGGGATGAATTTCCTGAAGAACCCCGTTAATCCCAGGAAGCTTTGGATTGCTTTTATGTTGCTTGGTTCTGGAAATTTATGTACTGCTTTTATCTTCTCCTGCGATGGCTTGATCCCTCCATTTCCGATTACGTGCCCGAGGAATTGTACCGCTCTCGATAGGAAATTACATTTCTCCCACTTAATTTTCAATCCGTGTTCTTCAGCCACCTTCAAAACTACTTTCAACTTCTCCAGCACTTCGTTCTCGTTGTCGCCAAATATGATTATGTCGTCCACGTATATCAGTAGGTATCTCTGGATGACCAGTTCGCGGAAAACTTGATTTACGAACCTCTGGAATGCGGCTGGTGAGTTACACAGCCCGAACGGCACTTTCTTGAACTCGTATTGCCCATCTGAGGTTACGAACGCGGTGTATTTCCTGCTCCCTTTCGCTACATCAACGTGAAAGAACCCATTCCTTAGGTCCAACGTTATGAACACCTTAGCGCTGTGCATCTGCTCAAACACCTCCTCCATCACTGTCATCGGGAACCTGTCCTTTAGAATTTTTCTGTTCAACTCCCTATAGTCGATGCACAATCGGTAAGTCCCGTCCTTCTTCTTTACCAAGACTATTGGGCTGGCGTATTCCGATCTACTGGGTACTATTATTCCTTCTTCTAGCCACTCTTGAATCTGCTGTTTTACGGCGTCCCTTTCCGGGGTGGCCAATCTCCGTGCCCTCCTTTATACTGGGACCTCATCCATTAACACAATTCCCATCTCGATGCATGATTTTGTTATATTTTTTGGTGCGTATGACTGTATGATGTTCGTGACCGCTTCCCGATATTCCTCCTTGCCCACCCGCAAATCTGTTTCCTCACTCTCCTTATCTTCCGTCCACTCGATTTTGAAAACATCATTTTCCTCCAACGCGCAACTGTTCTCCACTTCAGGTTCCACTGGACTTATGTTTGTTACGCTCTTTATCTGACCTTTGCTCATGACCAGCTCCACGTTCCTAAGAAAGTCCTTTCCTAAGAGAATTTCGTCTGGCACCCACTGATCGGGCACCACGTGAAAACGGATCCAGTGACTGTCCACACCAATGTGAATCTCCGTGAGGCAAGATCCTAGCGTCCTCCGGGGTCTGCTTCCCATTCCTTTCAACATAATCCCCGACGTCTCGAGCTGTGCGTTTTTGATCCTCCTTTGCACAGTTTCCGCTGTCTATAAACGCGAAATACGGCCTGCCTTCCACCTGTATTGGTAGGTGACTTCCCTCTGACTCAATACGGTTCACGTGGCTTATTCCTCTCGATGTTGATGGTTCATTTTTTACCGGACAGTTTGGCGATATATGTCCGAATTGGTTGCAATTAAAGCAGCGCGTGCCTTTTGATCTGTCTGGGCAGTTTATCGCCACGTGTGCTGCTGAGCCGCAGTTGTGGCACCGTCTGCCTTGTGCTGATGGGTTCCTGGCTACTCCTCTCGGCGGTTGCTGCCTCGTGTTACTCCTGTTCGTACTCTGTATGTTTGTATTCTGCATTGGCATAAATCTTTTCATTTGGCTGTAGCATTCCAGTTTTCTTTTTAGCTCCTCCACGCTCGTCGCTTCGTATAATATCGTCTTGTTGTGTACTGAGTCCGCGATTCCGTTGCGTATGTACTCGACCAATGATACTTCCTCGACGGCTCCTTCGTTCGCGAGCTGTTGCATCGAGTACACGTATTCCAGCAAACTCTCCGTGTTCCTCTTCTTACGCGCTTCAAAGGCCCGGTGGACTTCGATACTGGACCGCTTGCTGCTGAACTCCTTTTCTAAAATAGTTTTCAATGCGGCATAACTAGATATACCTGACCTCGCCTCCACCGCAAGCCTGGCCGCTCCCCTCAGTAGTCGTTTCGTATACAGGAATTTCTGTACCTCGTTCCACCTGCACACTGTTGCGATTTCCTCGAAATCTCTTATCCAGGTTACGAATCCTTTTCCTGTTTCTCCTGAGAAATGCTCCTGCGCGTCTTCTACATCTCGGAACACGAAATTATTTTCACTCGCCATGTTGATCCCTGCTCTGCCGCTTGGTTCCCCTTCTCCGTAAATTTCTTCTTGCGTCGTTTCTCCCTCGTCAATAGGCTCCTCTTCGTCGCTGGCCTCTTTATCACTACCCCTTGTCGCTGCTATGACGTCTTCCTTCTTGATGACTCCTCTTCCGAATGTACTGTAGATTCGGGTTAACAAATCCGTCTTCACGTTGTAACGGTATGACAAGTTCTTTTCTTTTAAGAACGCCTGTAGTTGTCTGACCGTGAGCTCTTGTAACTCGTCCATCCACTTCACCCCCTTCAATTAACCCTTCTGCCAGTCTATCCTTCGTATCTCCCCGTGTCTTTCACTTTTCCTTCGTAACTGTAACGACGCACAATATTCCTTCGTAGCTTGCCGTAACGCACAAATTTTCCTCGTAGCTTGCCGTAACGCACAAATTTTTCTTCGTAGCTTGCCGTAACGCACAAATTTTTCTTCGTAGCTTGCCGTAACGTACAAATTTTTCTTCGTAGCTTGCCGTAACGGACAAATTTTTCTTTCGTAGCTTGCCGTAACGCACAAATTTTTCTTTAGTAGCTTGCCGTAACGCACAAATTTTCTTCGTAACTTGCCGTAACGCACAAATTTTTCTTTCGTAGCTTGCCGTAACGCACAAATTTTTCTTTAGTAGCTTGCCGTAACGCACAAATTTTTCTTCGTAGCTTGCCGTAACGCACAAATTTTTCTTTCGTAACTTGCCGTAACGCACAAATTTTTCTTTAGTAGCTTGCCGTAACGCACAAATTTTCTTCGTAGCTTGCCGTAACGCACAAATTTTTCTTTCGTAGCTTGCCGTAACGCACAAATTTTTCTTTAGTAGCTTGCCGTAACGCACAAATTTTCTTTTCACCGTTTTCCGATCGACCAAAAAAACAAACCCCGACTCAGAGAACTGGCAAGAAAAAAACAACCCGCAAACACATACAACTCAAATCGCCTCAGAGACGAATCCCGATCCCGGTTGAGCCCCCAATTGTAGGTATTCCCCACAAATCAATAGATATTCCGAACAAATAACAAACACTCGATATTCTTATCAATTAGTTATTACAAGTTTTATTAAACAGAGAAGAGAAACATGGGCAACGTTTATTTTCGATGACTTTTGACTCGGACCTGAGCGTTACTGCGACACTGCGCCCGGCGGTGGTTGAAAACGAACTCCCCGCTTCTAGCCATCGCCACCATCGTCATCGCCTCCCGTATTCTTCACAGCCAGTCCCACACACCCAACGTCTGTAGTACGTTGTACCATGTCAGCAGTTTCCTCGCCACCAACAACACAGTGCCCACTGCACATACTGCACCCACGATCACGGCTATCTTCATGGCTGGCATTGTGTTACTCGTTACTTGGAATTGTGGTGCTGCGGCATTTTATATTGTTGTTTTATGAGGGTCAACGGCACAATTGTATGTGAAACCTAAATCGCGAGCCGTTGACCCTCGGCGACGTGACGACGGCTGAAAGGAGATATGATATAAAAGAGCAGGAATGTGCTGACCACATTGCCTGCTGATTAGTATTATTTACAGTCCAATTACCCTCAAATCCTACATATATATATAGCTTGATATCGGTTATAGCGACCTATCGCTTATAACGACCAAATTGTCAGTCCCTTGAAAGTCGTTATAACCAATTTTGACTCATAATAATTGTAAGACAGAAAAAAAAGGTGCAAATATTATCTTTTCTTTTTCTGCTCTTTTTGTTATTTACCTTTCCCAAATTTTAATCAACCATCCCTTATCGAATACGGATAAGAGAACTGCCTCTATTTATGCATGGCATCCTTCAAACAATGGCGATTTACGTGTTTACCCAGATCACGCGGTGTTTGTTTCAAAGGTTACCTATGGTGGTAATCGCGAAAAAGAAAAGCCGCCGATTCATACCAGAAGTGGCAATGTTCGTACCTGCACCCCGTTAAAGCAAACGGGTATACGTGCAAGGACAACCATTCTCTTGCCAGGCACCGATCGGTGTTGTTTTGGTATGTGCTTATCTCCCACATTCCCTATAAGGAGATAATTTCCTGTAACTGGTTCGTACCAGCGAGATTGAGTATCCGCACACAGCCAAACACTCCTTATCGCAACGGAGGAATTTATGACCAGGCACCGTATGGTGATTATGTGATGATTCCCAGTCCATCTCCTAATCAAAGATATGATTGAGTTGCTTAGGAGAATCAGGTCACTTAGTAAAGTACCCGCTGTGCGGTTTGTTTTAAATCGAGTAAGGAGTATTAAAAGTGGTTTTCGTGATCGTGAAGGCTTTCCTTCAGTAAAATAAAATAGATCTTCAGCGAACGAAGTGTGAGTTATTCACTGGGTGCAGTATGGTTTTGAATGTAAAGTTGTAATATTGCTTGTTCAAGTAGGAACAATATTTCTTTAATGTAGAGAAGTAGTTCCTAAGAATCGATCCATTGTGTGCTTGCTATAGCATAATAGATATTCGATGGATGTATTGGTAAAAAAATAGTGCACGTGCGGTGCGATGGAGTGGATGTGTGGGAGACGGTTGGACAGTCTATTTCCGTTTATATTTTAAGGTTAGTGGTGTTAGAGTATCCATCCGTTGGGTGTGGTTGGGGGTGTGGTTTCCTGCCTAGCCATCGAGAGCAATAGGAATGGTGTACTCCCGCCGACCGTTTGTTTCGTCGACTCGCTGGGTGTTTCCGCTTGTCCGACAATTTGTTCTGGCACACGGAGATGTGCTGTTTCCTGCTCTGTGTGCTGTGTACGTCGAGAAGTGAGGAGAGCCCAACCATCCGAGCGTGTTTGGGGTGCGGTTTCCTCCCTAAAGAGACGCCAGGGGTTGGAGGTAGATCGGCTTCCTGGGTGTTTCCGCTTGCCACATATCCCTCATCACACGGGGATGTGCGGTTTCCTGCCTCGTGTGATTCGTACTTTCGTTGCAACATCTCTCGTCCACCGCTCCAATCGTTGCCGTTTTAGATCTTTGTAGAGTATTTGGTCTTAATACTTTTAGAATAATAAGTAGATATAAAGTATTTACAGCTATGCTCATATGGTCTATTCTTTTAATTTAGTGATGCAGATTATGCTGATTATGACACACTCCTTGCCCCGACCGGAAGCGACCTCGTCGAGATAATAAGCCTTAAATAAATGCGTTAAAGGAAATATTACTATAAATAAATATTACTTCTTGAAAAAAAAGCTTTATAGTATGTTTGTTCATTTCTTCGTTACCTATTTTATATCTTTCTTACATATTTTTTTTTTTTGTTTTTTTTTTTTTATATAAAAAAAGGAAATCCAAATCCCAGAGCACTCAGATTCGTTAACGGTCCAATGTACTACCAGGCAGAAATCCTCCTTTTGGTGTAGAGGCATGTGAATGGGTGGCGTATCTTGTTGTTCCCCATGGGGATTGAACCTGCACCGCAAGGGTCACAAGCCAACACAGCAACACACTAACCTCTACACCGTCGCCACCCACTTTTCTTACATAATACTGAATAGTCGAATTCGCAAGCCTTTTCGTTCCATTCGCTACTCATAATATGGGCCTAAAACTCTTTCCTTACAATTTGATTATTTCGTGTCGTTGCATATTTATTAAAATTGTTTTGTTAGCTTAAATTACATCATAATAACTATTTAAACTACAAACACAGCAGCAAAAAAATGTTCCATCATATTTTTGTGTTTTTTTGTTCTCTTAAAACAAACTTATATTCAGAGCAATACTGACTACTGTCACCAGCATTGCCAACAGAAGGTTGTTCGCAATTATCGAAAATGCTCCGTTGTCCAACTGTATGGTATTACATGCGTATGTATTGCAAACGCTACAATGGTTAATATCCGATGAATGACAATGGACCTGAGAGGTGCAGCCACGATGGACAGTGTTGCCGATTAAAGCTGATACGCATTTGTCGTCGATAAATGGACACGGGGATAAAATGGTTGGTGCCTTTTTGCAATCGGTATCAGTTTCAGAATTGCAGGAATTGCATTGAAGACGGTTCTCTGGGAATATCTGCAAAATAATAAGGTTAAGTTTAATTGTGTCTCTAGCGAAAACAGGGAACAGCTATACCTCTTTGTTACATCTATGACCGACGCAGTGTGTGCAATCAACACCCCCAGAAAGGAGACACGTGGTAAATTCATCAGCTTCTAGGTCTGTCAGACAACCCCGTAGTGTTCTGCCATCTGAAAGGCCGAACGGAATTGATAGATGAGTTTAACAATATGCAGAAATGAGACGTCAAACTTACCGTTGGAAATTTTTGTGTAACAATTGGAATATGGTAGAAGCGTGCAAATGCCAATAGTTGCGACATTACCCGGACTTATAGCGCAGTTAATGTCAGTCGCCGAGTCACAAGCTACACAATGCTTTTCTGTCGGGATTTTGTCGATAGCATTACAATCGTCACCGTTGCATAGATACACTCGCTTTGTCTGGATAATGTCAATAATCTGCTGATTGTGGAAGTCACTTAGGCAGCCCATCATAGCCAAATTGTTCGAGCTGTCATACTCCACGAAGCACTGATCATCTTTCTCGTGCAGTTGACACTTTTCGGATATGGGATTATTGCAACTCTCACCGAGGCATGTGTGGCAACGTCGGCGATTCTCAGGGAGGTCATAAGTGTTACATTTGGGTCCAGTACAGTGCTTGCAGAAGGCTGCAGAACCGGCAGAGCACTTCGCCTGATCAGTCAGTTCCTTGTCGTTGATGCATGTTCGTATTAGCTCGTAAGACTGGTTGGAGCTGGAGACTGATAGATACAGAGCAACCATGCAGCCGCCTTGGCACTGCCTGCTCCTCAATGACACTGACGTTGGTTCGGTAACGCAAGTTTTATCATTGTGAGAGTCGCAGGCTACGCAATTTTTGAAATCAGAAAGTTCATTAGCGATGTTGCATTTGTTGGATTTGCAATTGAAACAGTGCCCAGGGTTGGCATCGCAGTAGTCTTCGAACGCAATATCGACTGGATGGCTGCATCCGCGGCGGATCACACTACCTTCAGTGTTAAATACTGTAGAGCAGTCCTGATTGTTGTCTTCCTCGCACTCGGTCGCTACTGAGGGTTGCCCTTGACAATTGGCACCGGAGCATTCGAAACAGGACAGTGGAAGATCTTGCCACTTGCCAAAGTTGTTGTCGTGCTTGGCTGCCAAATCAACAGTGTTGCAACCATTATATGAACAAACTCGACAATTTTTTCGGTTGGAGGTATCACATTGGAGATCGGTTCCACATGCCCGGAAAGTCGTTCCATCATTAAACGAAGTGACGCATGTCTCGTTCGCATCCAACTTGGCACAAGCGCTTAGGCTATTCGGGATTCGTTCGCAGTTGACGTTGGTTGAAGAATCACAGACGTGGCAGGACATACGGTTGGGTGGAAACAAATGATTGTTGCACTTGTGGCCTGTACAGGTTATGCATGTTGTT
This sequence comes from Portevinia maculata, assembly GCA_949715645.1. NCBI lineage: Eukaryota > Metazoa > Arthropoda > Insecta > Diptera > Syrphidae > Portevinia > Portevinia maculata. Next base: position 268,728,728 of record OX454526.1, on the reverse strand, counting down.
GAATTTCCAGTAAGACAGTCATTGAAGTCATTTCCTGCCAAATTTGATAGGCATCCTCTTTCAGTGGCGCCATCTACAAAAAAAAAAATCATTGCAATATTTTAAGTGTAAGCTGTAGCAGTACTGACCATTTAAGACCCTAGTATAGCACTGTGTGTATGGAGCACCACAGGTAGTACTACTAGTCACAGCCGCTGCATCCACCGCACAACCGACGTCGGTTTTGGAGTTACACAAGACACAAGACTGTCTGGGAGGTAGAGCATTGAGATCATTACAATCATCTCCATTGCAGAGCAATAGTCGCTTTGCTAGGACTAGCTCGTCCGACTGAGAGATAGTAAAGTCGCTTCTACAGCCGGATTCGACAAGCTTCTGGTTTTCGTCAAACATAAAAAAACACTGATCATTGGCCCGGTAGCCAACGCAGAACTCCTTAGTTGGCAGCTGACATCCATCGCCTGAGCAGTGGAAGCAACTACGCCGGTCCGCTGGCAAATTATCAATATTACACTTGTCTTTATCGCAGGCCTTACAGATTGCTTCTGACCCAGTTTGACAGGTTGCGCGATCGCTGAGATCCTTGTCATCCAAGCACGATCTTGCTGTATCGTAGGCCGGGTCCATTTCTTCTGACCGTGGAAACAACACTACCATACATGACTTGTAGCACTTCCTTGTTCTTGAAATCGATGATGGGCTTAAAAGACACGCGCCGTCTGATCCCGTGTCACAGGACACACATTCGATGTAGTCATTTAGGCTCATAGCCCGATTGCATTCATTCGAGTTGCAACCGTAACACTTGTCTGGATTATTCTCACAAAAATTCCAATGTGTGTCGATGACGCTGTCACTGCATCCGCGTTGAACTACCACTCCGTCAGAATTGAAAACTGTCATGCAATTTTGGAGGTTATTGCCGCTACATAGCTTTCCTTCCCCGGGACTTGATTTACAAGCTTCACCGTCACATTGGTAACATTTAAGGGGTAAATCCTGCCATATACCTGAACTGCCCACAAAGTTTGAAAACAGATCGAAAATATTGCAATCATCGGTTGCGCAAATGCGACACGTGTCACGGTCCTTTCTGTTGCACTGGAAGTCCGAATAACAGCCACGCTTTGTAGTGTCTGCAGAAAGCTCGACAACACACTCGTCATTCTCTTGATACAGGGCACAGATGCGTGTGTTTTTGGGGCTGGTTTGACAATTATTGTCATTTTCCGACGAGCAGTGGTGACATGAGCGACGATTAGCTGGATAGACCTGTCAAATTAATTTCAATAAAAAAGCACAACTCCCGGATGCATAACCTTACCTCAATGTTGCAGTGTTCAGTGTCGCACACATTGCAATTGGCATCATCTCCTTTCATCATGCAATCATCGATGGTGCTGGCCCTAAGGTCTTCCAGGCAGCCACGTTTGGTTAATCCCTTTTCAATCCTAGTGAAGCAAGGCCGACTGCTGCACTGCTTAAAGCTTTTCAACGAACTGGGATTTGTGGCACACAGAGGGTCACTTGCCGAGTCGCAAACCAAACAAATGGGCGCCTCTGGTATCTTCTCAAGGCTATTACAATTGTCACTGTCACAGTAGAGTACCTGATTGTGAAGCGCTGCAAACGTTGAACTATCATACTCGCTAGCACAACCCATTTGAGCGAAGTTGCTCGAGTCCTGCTCGAATAAAATAAAACAACGATCTTCCTCATGGTAGATTGGACATTTAGATTTGGCAGGTCTTGCGCAATCTTCACCAAAACAGCGCCAGCATGATAGACGAGTTTCTGTTATCAGATCCCTATTGCATCTTTCATCACACTCTATGCCGGAGCAGGTCAAACAGTTGTCGTTGTCAGAGTCGCGGCCTGCATTTGTTAGGATCTGAGAAAAAAATGGAAGACATATTTGAATATGGATTCTGTTAATCATTTTCAAATACCAGCTATTTTCCATAGCATATTTTATATGTTTTTAAATAATCATTCACACTTGTGTGTGAATGAAGATTTTTACCGACACCTTTCAAAATCTTCAAAAAAAGTTTCATATTTAGGAACTTTCAATGTCAGCTATTTTCCATTAAACATTTGACAGTTGATCTTAACCTATGTCTTTCACAATCCCGAAAATTGTCAGGGTGTCTGTTTATTAAATCCTTCTTAAACTGGGATTTTGTTTACATGTTTGATTATCATTAAATTCTGACAGACAATTGACTGCCAACATTATGAAAAATGTTGGATCAAACATTTGATATTAGTTACATATAAGTACGTAGCTGACATATGGAAATAGACACTGAGTTCTGGCAGTTGGGAATTGTTGATTAACTGTTTTGGCATAAGCTGTGTTTAATGAACCTGAGCTGCACAGAAAAATACACAAAATATCATATAAGTACTGGATTTCCTGTTCGATGAGCAACAACCTTGCCCTTAAGTGTTCTACAGTCTAATTTTTTGAACTATGTATTTGCTATTTGAAACATTGTCAGAAATTCCCTCTACCATCTTTATTGGAAAGAGCGACGTCGTATGTTTTTGTATAAATCAATTGGATCTATGCAAATGCGTTTGATGATGTAACGCCTAGCTTTAACGTCTTCGTATACTTTAGCCTACTATAGACAAAGATATTGGAATTATGCTCAAATTTCGAACTCAAATTGAGTGTGAGATATGATATTACGACTATAGAGAAGTTCAATAAAGTGTATCCCAGCCACAATATTTTGGTATATATATATAGGTTTTTAGGCCGATCTACAGCATAACTCAGTGGGGTACAACCAATAGAGTGGAATTTAATGCTTCTCCAAACGCAATGCTGTCTTCTGTCAATAAAGCAAAACCCACACACACTGCCATTATCCATCAATGGCACCTGCATCGCTCAAACCGAAAGACTTTCCATTCTCGGTATGTGTGTTAATGACAACCTCCGTTGGAATGACCACATATTCGATGTCGCCAAGAACGCTGCGAAATGTCTAGGATTCCTTAAGCGATGTAAGAAATATTTCACCCCTTCTGTTCTGCTACAATTTATAAGGCGTTTATTCGCATGAAACTCGAGTACAACGCTCATATCTGGTCCGGTGCACCAATAAATTATTTGGAGCTACTTGACAAGATCCTAAAACGCGCGATAAAACTTATCAACGACCAAGACATCGCGAGATCGATTGAATCTCTTAGTCATCGTCGTAATGTCACCTGCCTTTCGTTATTTTATCGTTATTTCCACTATAAGAGTTATATAAGAGTTCAAACGAAATAGCCAGTTGCATTCCACCCCTAGAACATTTCAACCGCAATACCCGCCATGCAATGAATGCTCATCAGTTCAGCCTGTATTCGGACGTAAAGTGAAGTTCAAAGAATCTTTCCTCAGCCGTACCACACGAATTTGGAATACTCTTCCACGCTCAATTTTTCCTTCACATTATAACCTACAAACATTTAAAACTAACGAGCATCGGCATCTCTCCTTTTCTTCTTATCCTAATTTCCTTAACGCCCGCGCTGTGTAGCCAATACAAGGGTACTAAAAAACCCTTTAGGTCGTGTACATTATAAAAAAAATCTCTGCCATTTTGTTTGGTATTCCATCACTTTCAATACCATAAAAATGACTCTGATGATTTTGATCCTTTTTGAAATATAAATAATCACTTCAGAGCGTAAGAAAATGGCGTACTAAATTTTTTCGAATAAAGTCGAATAACGGTACTTTACAAACATGCTTCGAGATCAGTCATTTTAAAGAAAGTTTACACACCGACTCATACGATTTGGCACGAATTTGTATTTAAAAATGTTTCAAATATTTTCTTATAACTCTTTTTTAATAATATAAAAGTTTTTTGAATTTTGGAAAATTCCCTTTTTTCAAAAACGACTCTCACGATTTTGATAAATTTTATTATCTTGAATACTTGGGCTAAGTGTCAGAAGATGGCTAACTCAATTTTTCCAAAGTAGGTACTCGATTAACTGTACTTTGGGAAGCTAACAATATCTCAAAAACGGGCAACGTACCTAATTTAAAAAATAAATTGATATACTAGTAGATACAAATATGAAGAAGAAATCTGTTTTGGCAGCAAATGGGTCTTTGCATCCACAGACACGGCAATTTGGCCATTTGCTGGGCAGACTTGTTTACTGCCACAAGGTCGAAAGTCGAGCCCACCGATTTACAAATCGGCCGAACGCAGTGTGCAGTGTGCATATGCGATTAACGAATCGAGAAAATTGTAAATAAAAAATGGATTCGATATCGGTATATCAAATTCGTACATTCTTTGAACAAGATAAGTTAAACCATACTTTTATCATATTAGCCGTGTTTCTTTGCACGCGGATATAGGGATAATTTGAAATTTGCATGTAAAATACAACAACAACTTATCCTATATACGCTAACTTTAGCGGGGATAGCTATCGCAGCTAAGTCAGTTAGCGGGGATAAACAGTGCTTCCAAAACAGATTTCTTCGTTTCTGATGAACCGATGCGATGAATTTTTCAGGAGATGTCAAAGTTTGACATCCCTCCGACCACTAACACATCCCGCCGAATATTTTGTTCGTGATTTTATTATTATTTTTTTTTTCAAACTTCATTATAAAGGTAATTGAATTTAGCAAATCTGTTAATGTGAAATTGTTTTTCATAATTTTAGAATATGCTTGGCATCAATTTCAATTGGCGGAAGTAAATATTTTTCAATTTCAGGATTTTCGATACAAATTTCTTAACTACAACTTACAGCTGTGTCACGGTGCATGTCATAGGTGCATGTGTGCTGCCAAGTTTTTTTTTGATGAATTCTTAAGCGGCGATGGTCGTTTTCTGATGCCATCCCTATATCCGCGTGCAAAGAAACACGGCTATTGTTATCTTCGTCTTATATGTGTACACGTACAGGTAGTTAACGTAGAAAACTCAGGAAAATGTTGCAGATGCGGTATATTTATGCAGGTACACTCCCGTTCCCCGTGTTTGCGAACGTGTAGTTTCTTGATTTAATTTTAAGATTTTTTTTAAATCCTTCGATAACATGGGAAAAACCAAATCCCAAATATGAAAGAAGGCTGGCATTGGCTGAAACATAAACGAACATAGCGGCGCCCATGCAAAAGTACTCTAACTAAAGCCCGCAACCCATACAATCCATCGTTTTAAACGCACGCCTAGTATCAAAGATGACCCATAGCAATAACCAACGGATATATGAGTACCGACGAATGAAGTAGGTAGGTTTACTTTCTACTTCTCTGTCCGTTAAACGCTTCACACATGCCCGCACTGAAGTTAACGCATCATGCGCTTCAAAAAAAAATTGAGGGATGAACATTCATTGGTCGAAACATTGGAAAATTGAGAGAAAACTGTCATTGCCGATTGACCGACAGTTCAGTATACCATAGCTTCACTGTAGCTCCACCCGTGATTGGTTGAAACGTCTTAAATTAAGGGACTGTCTCTCACATTTCCGTTAGAGAGTTAGATGAGAAATGTCAAAACTCGTTCTGTATCGACATTTCCTAAGATATTAGGCAAGTGGGTCTTAGATTAGTGGTACTTAGCTAATTTTAAGTTAGGCTTTACTACTCTCTTCACCTATCATTACCCGTGTTTCTTTGCACGCGGACATAGGCATGGCAGTAAAAAACTACCATCGCCGCTTAAGAATTCATTAAAAAAAACTTGGCAGCACACATGCACCTATGACGTTTATTAGTGACACAGCTGTAAATTGAGTTAAGAAATTTGTGTTGAAAATCGTGAAATTCAAAAGTATTAATTTCCGCCAGTTGAAATTAATGCCAAACATATTCTAAAATTATAAAAAAACAGTTTTACATTGACAGATTTACTAAATTTTGAAAAAAAAAATAATAATAAAATCACGAACAAAGTATTGGGCGGGATGTGTCAATGGTCGGCGGGATGTCAAATTCATTGCAACAATTCATCAGAAACGAAAATGGAAGCACTCAGCTTACTTTACCCCCACTAAAGGACTTAGCGGCGATACCTATCCCCGCTAAAGTTAGCGTATATGGGATAAGTTGTTGTTGTATTTTACATGCAAATTTCAAATTATCCCTATATCCGCGTGCAAAGAAACACGGCTAATGTTACCTTGGGTGTGCCTCAAGCAATTCATCTTGACCTCCTCTTTTTCTTGTTATTTGTCAATGACATTCCCAACGTATTTTGAAAGTCTTTCTTCTTCTCTAAATCATCTTCATTCGTTAGGTATTGAGAAATCATATTTATTGTTCCGATATTTTGCCCTTAATTAACTTCAATGTGCCTGCTAGGATGCTAAGAAACCGATTGTTTTTTTAAGATTCGATACAACAGAACAAATTATGCTGCCAACAAACTGTTGCTTAAAGGAAACAAATGCCGTTTGCGACATAATCGATTTAAGTATAACTAGATTTTCTGTCGGGTGCAGTGGCTCAGTGGTTAGTAGGAAAACTAATCGAAGGGTCCCCGGTTCAATTCCCGCCAGGTCCAAGTAACATCTAGAGTTTTTTTTTTCCACTGGCCCAGCCTTGGCGAATGGCTGACAAGAGGACTAATTGTCATGAGAAGCTTCTCAAATTTAGCGTTCGGATTCGGCTAAACATTGTAGGTCCCTTCCACTTCGCACAAGAAAGTGGTTGGAGAAGCTAGGTCTTACGCCATATAGGCTGTTAATGCCTAATATTTATTTATTTATTTTAGATTTTCATCCAAAAATAATTTTCTATTAAGTTTAAGTAAGTTTCATTGTGGCAATGTTTAATATTAAGATTATGGATTGGCCCCTAAAGATTGTGGGCGTGAGCTTTTAACTTGATTTCTATGCAAAAACCAGTCCACAAAAATCGAAGAGTTGTTTTACAATTGTGTTTTCATTTGGGGGCAAATTTAGAAACTCCCTCGAAGAGGACTAACTCTTATAGCTCAACTGTGCACAAGACTGGCTTGTTTATAGAAATGCATTGCTATTGTTACCTATTGGAGAAGTGTGTCCAAGTTAAAACTAAACCGCGACAACTTACCAAATTATTGCACTCCGTTTCACTGCAAGACTGACATTTCTCATCTCCATTCAACAAACATTGATAGAACTCATCAGCCGATAGTTCAGACAAGCAGCCACGCACTGTCACTCCACCTAAAATTAAACGATATAATTGGCAATTTGTATGCAAACATCATTCCTTACCATTGGTGTCAGAAATCTTGGTATAACACTGTGTATACGGAGTATTACATATTTCACTATCTGTCAGAGCATTCGGTTCAACGGCACAGTTTTCATTAGTAGCCGAATCGCATTTATAACACTTATTCGGTTGTGGATTGGTGACGAAGCTATTACATTCAGCGCCATCGCATATGAGCAATTTCTTATCTTTAATTTGTGCAACTAAATCCTCCTCTTCGAACTCACTGCGACATCCCAATTTGACAATATTATTGCTCTCATCAAACAGCCTATAACACTTATCATCGGCTGCATAGCTGACACATTCCTCGCTGGTTTGATCCTCGCACTTATCGCTCTTGCAAGTATAACATTTGAGGCGAGTTTTCGGAAATTTCGCTACATTGCACTTTCCCTCGGTACATGCCGTGCAGAATTCGTCACCATCATCACTACACAATTTCATGGCGTCCCAATTCTTATCGTCTAAACACGATCGTAATAGTTCATAAATTGGCTTCGCATCTTTCTCATTTCTCACATATAACGCTGCCATACAACTTTTGTGACATAATCGTGTGCTTGTTATGGCATTAGGATTCAGTATGCAATTTCTATCGGTTTTCGAATCACACGATACACATTCAACAAAATCGTTTAAAGAATGTGCTAAATTGCAGCCACTCGATGAACATTGAATGCATTTGTTACTGTTGCTGGCACAATAGTTCACTAATTCCAAAGCTATACCATTGCTGCAGCCCCGACCAATGACAGTATTGTCGGTGTCATTGCCAAAAACAGTAACACATGTCTGAGATTGAATATCGCTGACTTGGCAAAGTTGTTCTTCACCCAAAGAATTCCTACATTCATCTCCACTGCAGCTGTTACATCTGAATGAATCGTTTTCACTTAAAACTGTAAAAAAAAATTGAAAATGAATTTGTTGTCAGTTATATAAATATCGTAAATACAATATGCGATAAATCGATAACGTCATTTCGAAAAAGTAAAGAAGCGCCACAAATAAATAAAGCCATATTTTTTTAGAACATTTATTTTTATCCACGACAATTCTTTGTTTGAACCTATCTATTCTATTATGATGAATTTATTTGGATGAGATAAAGGATTAATAAATATGATACCGCCTCATATTTCATATTTATTTATTCATCAGTACCTAACAACATTTATGATCTCTCTTGCGAACGTCTGACAAACATCCAGGAATATCAATTGTCATGAGAAGCTTCTCAAATTTGCCATTCGGATTAGGCTCAAAATTCCACTGATTGGAGAAGCTAGGTTTTAGGCCCTGTATTGGTAATGCCTAATATTTATTTATTTTTTAAATATGGTGACACACTAAACTCCGCCATAGTTAACTTTGCATTTATGTATTTACAATTCTTCTTAGTTTCAATTTCTATAGCTCTACCGATTTATAGCTTATTATACCCTATTCAAAGGGTATTTAATTTTGACGCATACCTTAATATTGCCCGTAGACCCCTAAAACTTACTATATTTATGATAAGCATCGATAGTAATTTCGATCTAGCCATGTCCATCCGTCCGTCCGTCTGTCGCCAAAAATTAGGCCTTTAAACTGGGCCTAGCTGAAATTTTAACCATATACTCTCTAGGTTAAAATTTCCAAATTGTGTATTATTTTGTGTTACAAATCATGTTAAAATTGATAAAATTGTGTATAAACAGGTAATCAAATTAACCAAATTGTATAATATTTTGTGTTTCAAATCACGTTAAAATTGATATCATTGTTTTATATAATAATATTTCTTCATATCTTTTGTTAAACATTTTTGCTTTTTATTATTTCCTTTATTTTTTTTTTTAAATCATATTATGAAATGTCATCTCAGGCAGACGGCAGTATTGTCATGTCCTCATTCTTAAGTATACCAATTTGTAAACTTTATGATGGAAAAAATAAAGAATCTATCTAATCTAATCTAATCTACTCTCTAGGGTCCCGAAATAATCAAGTTTACGATTTTTGAAATCCGTGGGCGTGTCACAAACTCAAAAAAACAAAATTTTGGAAAAAATCGAATTTTGAGCTAGAAAGCTGAATTTTTTATATTATGATCTATGACTCCTAAAACTGCTCGGGATATAAAATTTTCAAAATCCGCCCACTGACACGCCCACAATTAAATAAAACAATTTTATTGAAAAACCAAAATTTGAGCTAGGGAGCTAAAATTTTGTAGTGATCACCTGCAAATAATATTTCAGTATAGCTTAGAAAACGGGTTATTTGCAGCACTTTCAAACGCCCGAGGGTGTTTCCTTATTCCTTCTTGTACTTTTGGGATTCGAAACTAATATTATCTAAGTGGTAATTATTTAATTTGTTTGCGAAGTTGAGTAGTAACGATTTTCGAAAAGACGTGACGTCACATCCTTTCTCTCATTCTCATTTCCTGGCTGAAAAGTCAAAAGGCATTCAAGTGGTAATTTCACTAGGGGGTTGTGCGTAGCTCTTCATGGCGAAATAGCAAAGGCGAATTTGCTTATATCTGCAACTTTGCTAAAAAAAAACTAAAAGTAACTCCGACTGATGTTAGAGAGGACATCACTCAAACGATTTTAAATTTTAACCAAAGTGATTTAAATAAGAGGTAAGGATTTTATTCATCGTAAAATAATATTCTTAATATTGTATCCTATGTAAAGTGTTTGGTTAGGCACGTGCAGAAGACAATCGGAACACATTAAGCTCAGGTCTTAACTAAACGAGTCATTGCAGGCCGCAAAGCATTAAAATCTGCTCCTGACCAGATGTATTTTCTGAAAAAGCTGTGTTTTCGTACGAAACGTGTCAACGACGAACAAGCACCTTGTTAAAGAGTCGCAAGAACGCTTAAACACCACCCATACTAAAAGTGAAAAGCTAATCACCAGCACTACGTTTGCTTCGCCCATATAAAGTACGCCACAGATCACCTCCAACGCAAGAAAAAACATTGGGACGGGCTACAGTCCGCTTGGGGGAACTGTTGGATACCCTATTCTTATTCCTATCCCTCATAAGTGGGCGTGACAAAAGTCTAAGTATGGTTGAATTGTTAAAAACTCTCTACATATTTTGTTATATAACATTTAAAGGATTTTATCAAAAAAAAACGCTCCCTAGCTCAAACTTGGGTGTTTCAATAAAATTGTTTAATTTAATTGTGGGCGTGTCAGTAGGCGGATTTAAAAAAAATTAACACATGAGCATAAAGGGCCCCTAGAGAGTATATATTATAAATTTCAGCTCCCTAGCTCACTTTGAATTTTCAAAAAAAAAAAATAATAATAATTGTGGGCGTGTCAGTTTGCGGATTTTGAAAAAAAAGTATCCCAAGCAGTTTTAGGAGTCACAGATCATATATAAAAAATTTCAGCTTTCTAACTCAAAATTCGATTTTTTCCAAAATTTTGTTTTTTTGAGTTTGTGGGCGTGTCTGTGGGCGGATTTCAAAAATTCGTAAACTTGATTATTTCTGGACCCTAGAGAGTATATGGTTAAAATTTCAGCTCTCTAAGTCCAGTTTAAAGGCCTAATTTTTGCCGACGGACGGACGGACGGACGGACGGACGGACGGACATGGCTAGATCGACATTACTATCGATGCTGATCATAAATATAGTAACTTTTGGGGGTCTACGGGCAATATTAAGGTATGTTACAAACTATGCGTCAAAATTAATATACCCCTAGAATAGGGTATAAAAATACCCTGATAGACGTCCCGAAATCTGATAGACCAAGCGAATTCGGTTGCCGTCTGGATAATCACCCTAGGCTGTAAACCGCAAACCATCACCAGATTTTCACCTGACATTCCCCGGACGTACTTTCTGTCCAACCAATTCAACCTCATCGGATTTTTCCATGGAAGAAGTTCATAAATTTCCTTCTGTACCTACAGGAAATATACGGAACTTCCAACGTACCAGATACTGATTTTCATTTATTTGTTTGATCGATTAACTCATCTAAAAATAATCTTTAAAATTTAGACTTAATTTAGTATTGTAAAGAGAAATTTGCCAAAAGTGCAGTGCTGTAATATCATCTAACACCTATCAAGCGATCCAGTGTGCACACCAGGTCTGCAGAATTTTCAGGACACCAAGTAAGTGTAAATTCAATCTGTTTGTAGTTTGGCATATTTCCTTTTCTTTTATATTATAATATTAGATTTATCTTTCATTTTGTTTCTACATATTTATGTTCGTATAATCGGTTCATACCGGCCTCATACATCAAATGTACATTTATTAAGTTTACTCACATGAATTATATTTTTTTTTGAGTTCAATTAATCTGAACAGTATAAATCAAACAAATAAATATTCATTTCCTTGAAATCATGAAATGATAAATTCCAAAAATGGCTTCTTAGATTTATTTTCAATTGGCATGAAGTGAAGTAGGTTGGCGTAAATCGGACGTGATTTAGACAATTGGGTTACCGTAGCATCGTAGGCAAGGTGACCCAGGTGCACAATGTGCATAGTAGGGTGGGTTAGTCCTACAAGAGGTGTTATGCATCACCTCTGGTCAACACCAACTAAGCAGTCTTAGTTTGGTATTTGTTTTTGAGCGTGCTTCCTTCTAGCTGGCACGATAATATTTTGAGGGAAGGTAAGTAACAAAACAAAAATATGTAGAGCGTTCTTAGCAATTCAACCATACTAAGACTTTTGTCACACCCACTTATGAGGGATAGGAATAAGAATAGGGTATCCAACATTTCGCCCAAGCGTTAGCCCGTCCCTATGTTTTTCATTAAGTTTTCTCACTGAATTCAAAAATCCCTTCGAAGTCCGACATGCTAAAAATTGTTCTTTCTTTTTCACCTGCATGCGTCCTTGTCCTGTAAAGGCCAAATCATTTAGCTCGTTATCAAATCGATTACAATTGCGAACATGCCTTTTCTATTTTTATCGTTTATTAAATTTTTTGATTAAAAATGCCAAAATCTCAATATTCAATCCTTCATTTCCAATAGTATCACTCGCCTCCTGAAGAATTTGGCTCAAATCATTTCTATAACATTATCTTTCCGTTGGAGTTTTATTAGAAGATGAGGGATGGTATCCCGGTATTGTACCAGCGCTACCGCATCGAGAGAGGCAAGTGTCTTATCCACGGCGGGGATGTCCCCAATGCCTCCCTTTAAGTGCCGCGATAGCGGAGAGGGATAAAGTTGATACGGAAAAGCAAGCTTGTATTGCTTCCGTGAGGTGACTGAAGCTGTAAGGCTTCACTCTGGCGACTGCCAGGCGCTCAGAAAACAACTATTGTAAACCAACGAGTGCTTAGAATCCTTATTACAGTTGATATAAGCTAATAATTAATTAAGCGGTGGCGACGGTGTAGAGGTTCGTGTTTTGGCTTGTGACCCGTGCGGAGCAGGTTCAATCCCCATCGGAAACAAGAAGATACGGTACCCTTGTTTTCTCCAACCTCTACACCCAAAAGAGGATTTCTTCCTGGTAGTACAATGGACCGTTACCGATGCTGAGTTCTCTCGGACTTGGATTTCCTTTTTTAATAAAAAAATAAAGCTAAAAATTTAAAAGTCAAGAAAAAAAAGTGTGGTAAGTGCCACCCAGGAGCACCACACAATCAACTTCCCAGCATGATATGAATATGTACATATATGATATCAATACTATAATAAAGTTAAATAATAAGTGGCAAGAAAGCGACATTCAAAGCTTGGTGAAAGTGCTAAACTAATAATGGAGATAAAAAAACTTGCCTCGAATTGGAATACAAACTTTTCAAGATGCTCGCAAAGAGAAAGTGTGCTCAAATTCAAAATAAATACTACTTAGGAGGCAGCAGTGTTGTGAACGACTTTCAATTTCCTCGGATATATGTTCCGAGAGCCCTTCCTAACAATAAAGAAGTACACGACATTACTGTCGAAGAAGAGAGGACGGCGGTAAATGACTCCAAAAAACGAAAAGCAGTTGGGCCGGACGTGATATCCTCGGAGTTCTGAAAAATATGGGAAACATCGGGTCCAATTGACTCCTGATTCTCATCCCGAAATTTATGAGAGTCGATCCAATGTCCAACACGTGGAGGGAAAGTTTTCTTCTTCATTTTTACAAAGGAAACGGCGATACGCTCGACCGTGACAAATAATAATCAAGCTGATGTCACACACCATGACGATTGTTGAGCGGGTATAAGATAGCCGAATGCGGGAAATAATACGTCTCACGCAAATCAACCGCAGATGTAATCATAGGTATTAGGATCATGATGGAAAAATATCGTGATTCCTTAAAGGATTTGCATATGGCGTTGGTTGATTTTGAAAAGGGATTTGATAGACAGCCAAGTGATCGGTAATGTGCTCTAAGACGAGGAGTTCCCAAGACATACAAACAGATCATCATGGAGATTTATGAGAGTATAAAAAGTCCCGTTGGAGTCACCGAGGAGTTCGCAATCAAAGTCGGTTTACTCCAGGAAAGCGTCTTAAGTCCCTTGATATTTATTACAGCCCTTGATTATCTGACTGAGGGAAAAGTGACGAACCTCAAAATGCATCAGTTATTCTTTGCTGACGATGATATCATTAGCGAGAATCAACCGTCCCAGCAACGAGCACTTGATGTATGGGTATCGTATTAGTGCGAAAAAACAGAATACTTGTGCTGCCCGTTCTCTGATCCAATCCGGCCTATTCAAGACATTAATATGAATTGAATATCTGGAGTTTATGATCAATAGCGAATCAAGCTGTGATGATGACATTAAGCATCGCGTAAGCGCACAAAGATTGATCGAATAAGAAGTTCCAATATCCGTAAAAGCGTTCAAGTCGAAGAATCTACCTTCAAGAAAATAGAGCGCGACCGGCCCAATGTCACTTTTTTCAAATCATATTTAGATAAATACGTTGCGATCGGGACCAGAACGATACCACCAGTTGATTTCACGTTTTACACGCGAGATATGCACCATGAACGAAAAAATTGTTCGCGTACGTATATACACATCTTCTTGAACGATTTTGAAAAACATATATCGTGGCTTGAAAAGCAAACTGACATAGGTAAGTCAAAATTTGATGATTTTGAGTTAACTATACAGAACGAATCGCAAGAAAACATACAATTTTCCTATCAAACCGTCATAACTATAACTCTTAAACTGACAGCATGAGGGCACAAGTGTCGTTTTGAATTTAAGGAATAATCCCTGTTGTATTCCCAGCTAAATGACTTTTTTTCAATTCTAACACTTTGCTTCTAAAAAAATTATGAATTCGTGATAAATAAGTTTCTTGAAAAGTGACATTTTTCGTGTTGTGTCATTTTACCTTGGAACAAAACTAGTTGATGAACTTCAAAGTTATTTTGATTACTTTAAGAAGTGTCGTTTTACCATTAAGCTAGGTTTTATTTTATATAATTTTATTATAGTCGATTTTTTCATTAAAAGTTCCCATATTTTTTTTATTATAACTTAATACTATTTTAAGTGGATTGTTTCTACAAAATACGCAAAAAAATACAAATGGTTTTACAGTCAACTCTCGATTAAACGGGGTGCTCGGGACCGAGCTCATGCCGGAAAATCGAAAATCCCGGATAATCGAAAATCATATTTTAAGAGAAGAAACGCACTTCATACAATGAGTTTCCACTTATTTGAAATAAAATACATAACTTTGTCAGTCAACGAACACAGAAACTTAAAAAAAATACATATACATACATACATAGTTAAAATGGCTTATCGCCCCGGGCTTCTTTTAAAGTATGTATCACGGATGATAGAGTGAATCCCGGATAATCGATATGGAAATATCTAAATATTTGAAAATAAATTTCCCGTTTGATAGGTTTGCCGGTTAATCGAATGCCGGATAATCGAGAGTGGACTGTATTTCAAAACAAAACGACACTATTTCACACTTTTTTCTTAAATAGCAATTTGGATGTAAAACGACATAAGTCAAAAAAAAAATTTGCAAAACGGCTTTTTGTAGTAACTTAAATATACCACTTGAAAGAAGAAAAAAAAAATAATACTTTTTTGCTTTACAACTTTTTGGTATTCATTGAAATTCAAAACTAAAATGATTTTTTTAAGTTATGAAAAACTTCAAATGGCTTTTCTGAAAATGTATAAATTTTGACTTATGTCAGTTTGCTTTTCAAGCGACGATAATTGAAGACCTTCAAATTCTTAAAAGATGTTGCCAGTCACGACTTTCATTTTCAGACCAATTTCAATAACTTACCCAGTACGTGAATCTAAAAAACACTTTGCTGGGACCATATGCGTCCTTTAAAATCACCAATTATCAAATCATTTTGCCTGCCAAAATATTCCATCACATCTAAAAGCGTATTTTAGGTTGTAGGAAATAAGTTCACACTCACTCGTGAGTGGTGACAACACATATACCCCTGGTATAAAATTTTTTTGTAGGAACAATCGCCCAAATTACAAAAATTAACAATCGCCATAATGTTTGGGCGTTTGTACATAATGTTAAAAAGCCAAAAAAAAACGGTGTTCGGGGTAAGTTTCTTGAAATTGACTCCAACTAGATGGGGTTGAACAAGATATGTCCATGTTTGGCATGGATTTCAAGGAACTTTGCATACACCAAACCTCGCACCTATGTACTCCGAATACATGTTTATGGGATCAACTAGTGATTTCACAACTCCGTATATAAAAATGAACATTCGCCCAAATGTAAATTAATATGTGCCCAAAGTAATTTTAGACTTTTTTTATACCCTATTCTAAGGGTATATTAATTTTGACGCATAGTTTGTAATATACCTTAATATTGCCCGTAGACCCCTAAAAGTTACTATATTTATGATCAGCACGTCAGACAGTCCGTCCGTCCGTCCGTCTGTCGGCAAAAATTAGGCATTTAAACTGGGCCTAGAGAGCTGAAATTTTAACCATATACTCTCTAGGGTCCCGAAATAATCAAGTTTACGAATTTTTGAAATCCGCAAACTGATACGCCCACAAACTCAGAAAAACAAAATTTTGGAAAAAATCGAATTTTGAGCTAGGAAGCTGAAATTTTTTATATATGATCTATGACTCCTAAAACTACTCGGGAGATAAAATTTTCAAAATCCGCCCACTGACATGCACACAATTTAAAAAAACTTTTTTCGATAATCCAAAGTTTGAGCTAGGGAGCTTAAATTTATAATACATTTAAATCCGCTTACTGGCACGCCCACAATTAAAACAAATAATTTTATTAAAAAACCAAAGTTTGAGCTAGGGAGCGTTTTTTTTTACAAAAGCTTCGTTTTTTTTGATAAAATCCTTTAAATGTTATATAACAAAATAATAATAACAACCATACTTAGACTTTTGTCACGCCCACTCATAAGGGATAGGAATAAGAATAGGGTATCCAACAGTTCGCCCAAGCGGACTGTAGCCCGTCCCTATGTTTTTGATGATTGTTCATTTTTGGAAACTGGGCGATTATTCATACAGCCAATGGTTTACCCATTCTTCAATTTTAATAAAAAAATATATTCACTGAATATTTTCAACGCCCGAAAAAGTGCGAAAATTACTTTTTTAAAATCAACCACGTCATACGTTCCCTTTTGAATGGTTTTTTAACTTTCGTGTTTATATTTTTATAGAGAAAAGATGCGTAGAGTAATGCATATTTTTCCCCAAGTTTATAATTTCGATGCCGTCAGCATATCCACTTTTAATGTTAAATTTTTGCTGAGCCCTGGTACTGGTACCCGTTGCGAATTTGCTTTACCAGGTAAGGTAAGGTAAGGTTGAAGTGTCTTTTAGACCATTATAGTACCACGTGGATCTAGGGAACTCATTGCTCTACTCGTTTGATCATTTGGAGCTCTGATGAAGCGCGATAGACCTCTAATATCTGTGTTAGTTAAGATCATTAAGTAACAAGGCTTCTATATGGAGCTCTCTTTTATGGAAGAGAGCAGTGCATGTACAGAGATGGTGAAATGTGGATTCCCCCTTCTCCTCTTGCATGCAGCTTCTGCAGAAATCGTTTGCATAAACGCCAAGCCTTAATGTGTGCTTGTCAATGAGAACGTGCCCAGTGATGGCACCTACATGGAAGCTTATATGCAGTCGATTACCGGCTAAACATAGGAAAAATTGGTCACAAATTCTTAATTTTCTTGTATACTTTGGTTAACTAAAAAGCGGGATATGCAATAGTCCATGCAATTCCGTTTATTGATCCTTAAGTCAGTCTGTCTGTTTGCCTATGGGCCTTCGTCCAAAATGGGTGGGTGAATTATTATCTTCTGCTTTCGTATTTAGGGTTTTTCATTAGGGACTTGACAACTTCTTTTTTAAATAAAATGCAAATTACTTGAGATATCTCAATAGAAATTTTATTGGCTTGAATTACTATCAAAACATTTATGAATGGAATTCGACTTCGTACATATGTCTACCACGGGAACGTATGCAGCGATCGATAGGTTGAATGCAATTTTCGATGACTCGGCCGCATATTTCGACCGATATGGCTATTTCTCGTTCAATATTGGCTCTGAGCTCCTCAAACGTCGACGGCTTGTTGGCATAGACCAATAATTTAATGTAGCCCCATAAAAAAAAGGCTAGTGGCGTTAAATCACACAATCTCGGTGGCCAATAGACAGGTCCGCTTCTCGAGATAACACGTTCACCGAACTGAGACTTCAATAACTCGATTTTTGCACCCGCTGGGTGGATTGTGATACCGTCTTGTTGGAACCACATAGCACTGATGTCCAATTCATGCAATTGCTCAAAGAAATAGAGTTCCAACATGTCTCTGTAGTGAATACCATTAACCGTAATGTGACGGTCATTTTCATCGACGAAAAAAACGGCCCAATGACGCCACCCTTCGGTCTGAAAACCGCACCAAACAGCGACTTTTTCCGAATAAAGTGCTG
Source organism: Portevinia maculata (assembly GCA_949715645.1). NCBI lineage: Eukaryota > Metazoa > Arthropoda > Insecta > Diptera > Syrphidae > Portevinia > Portevinia maculata. The sequence goes on along the minus strand of OX454526.1, from coordinate 268,710,518 downwards.
TTTCATGAAGGACATGAGGGTTCTCACCTGTCCAGTAACGCATAATGACGAAGCCGTTTAACAAAAAATGCGCTTTATCGCTGAAGATGATTTTGCGATGAAATTCTTCATTTTCTTCCATCATATCCAGAGCCCAATTCGAGAATGTGCGTCACTTTATATGATCAAGTGGATTTAGTTCTTGAGTCAGCTTGATCTTGTTAGGATGTAGGCCAAGATCCTTACGCGAAATTCGCCATAATGTGGTCTCGGAGAGCCCCAATTCTTGAGAACGCAGTAAAATTAACTGACTTCGCTGGTTTCCGACGGACGCCTCTATGGCAGCAACACACTTCGTGCAAAATGTAGTCTCACTGGCACGGCAACATCAAGCAGCGAGTATTCGGACTCAAATTTTTTCACTAGACTATAATTTTGAGAATTACGGACAAAAATTGGCGTTAACGCTCTTAAAGTTGCGACCACCGACTCGGTCTTTCTGTAGTAAATTTTAATTATTTGTAAGCGTTGTTCCTTCACCGTGATGAAAGTGTTGATTTAACTGAATATTTTGACATTGACTGTTCGGTAATCGGTTTAAGGGTGCGTTCACACTGAGAGTTTGAAGTTTCTTACTATCACAGGTTTTTTGTATCTCTAACGGTACATAGTTCCTCCCATACAACGAGTTTATACAATAAAGATTTTCTCTAAAACGGCTTTATTGACAATTTCTAAAAAAAAAACTCCAGCAACAGAAGGTAGGTACTTAAAAAACACGCGAGTATCTCAAAAATTAGTGCAGTGATTTTACTATGTTTGTCTAACTCTTAGCTTCAGACCCACTCGTGCACTTTATTTGGAATTCAATTTTTTTTTTTCACAATTTGCAAAATTCAGTATAACACAATAACTTACCCAGATTTTTGTTAGCTAACAAAAGCGCACAAATGAGTCCAAAAGTATATTTAATGGACGACATTGCACGTCGACGATACAAATTAATTCTCTTTTTGCTCTGAGAACGACGACAGGTAATCGTGAAATGATTCAGGAATAACTTGAACTACTCGTTCAAACCGTTTTATATACGCTTTGGATCTTTATCAAGACCTGTGAGAACAGATAACAGAACATTCAAACACGAAACTATCTTGACCTTTGGTTTTTTTTAAAACTAGATTTTGCGGCGATAATGTACGTCGATATAATAGTAGCAATCCTGTCAAGTTTGGAAGTCGATATTCCAAGTGATTGAAACACTATGTCAGGCGACAGGAGTATTATCGCTCATTAGTGTTTGCCAATCGCATAATAATTATGGTTTTAAGTTATAATAGATATAGATCAGTGTCAGTGTGTTAACTTTCGATTAGGTGATATAACTGTTGTATCTAACACTTTAAAAAACAAGTAAAAAAAAAATGAATAATAAACTGAATTTGACATAGAAACATGAGAGACGAGATAAAACGGTATTTTTAAGTATTTGCGCTTTGATTTCGCAACTCTACTTCGTCACAAATATCTTGTATACTTGGATAAACTAAAAAGAATTATATGCAACAGTCCATACAAATATATCCCGCAATTCCGTTCGTTGATCCTTTAGTTAGTCAGTTTGTCCGTTTGTCTATGGACCTGCCGCCAAAATGGATGGGTGAATTTTCTTCAACCTTCGTATTTAGGGTTTCTTCGGCTTATATTACCGCTTTTTTTTCACTTTTAACAACGGTACATACAATTAGTTTAAAAAATAAAGATTTTCTCTAATACGGATCTATTGATTTGGATTTTCTGTGTTTTGGATATTTGGAATGAGGGTTACATAATTTCCCAAAAAAAAAAACTCCAGGAACAGAAGGTACTTAAAAAAGACGCGAGTATCTCACTCATGCACTTTATTTTGTATGCGGTTGAACTATAATTTGTATACCCTATTCTAAGGGTATATTAATTTTGACGCATAGTTTGTAACATACCTTAATATTGCCCGTAGACCCCTAAAAGTTACTATATTTATGATCAGCATCGATAGTAATGTCGATCTAGCCATGTCCGTCCGTCCGTCCGTCCGTCTGTCGGCAAAAATTAGGCCTTTAAACTGGACCTAGAGAGCTTAAATTTTAACCATATACTCTCTAGGGTCCCGAAATAATCAAGTTTACGAATTTTTGAAATCCGCCCACAGACACGCCCACAAACTCAAAAAAAAACTAATTTTTCGAAAAAATCGAATTTTGAGCTAGAAAGCTGACATTTTTTATATATGATCTATGAATCCTAAAACTGCTCGGGAGATAAAATTTTTAAAATCCGCCCACTGACACGCGCACAATTAAATAAAACAATTTTATTGAAAAGTTAAAGTTTGAGCTAGGGAGCTGAAATTTATAATATATAAGTTAACATCGATAAAGTTAAGCGACATCAAACATCTCTTCCCACGAGTATGGCCACGGAATCCGTTGACGGCGCATTGCAATACGATTCGACGATGCAGCTGGACCCACATTCCATCACGTACGGTGTGAACTGCAATAGCACCGGTGGGAACATGTCGCCGTTAGATCTGCATCCGTATCAGTATTTAAGCCGTAGCTTTTTAGAAATGAGTGTTCAGTTGTCATCAAGGCAGAATCGTTTAGAAAATAAGTTTAAAAATTATAATTCGAAATTAATTTAAAAAAATAAAAATAAAGTTTTTTTTAAGATAATAAATAATAGATTAATTTAATTGGCGCCCGAGCAGGTTGTGTATCTAAAGTGCGTTAAAATATTTGCGGGATAGTTAACAAGCCAGTGCCTAAAGAAGTGACAGTGCTACCGCGGAAAATATTGCCAGTGCACTCAAGAAGTGACCGCGTAATACCTATATAGCCAGTGCCCTTAAGCAGTGCCAGTGTTATCGTGCACAAGCGATACCTACCCAGTGACATTGAACCTACTCAAAATTCAGTGCCCTGAAGTGTCGCCGAATTCTGAACAACATCACATTGGAAACAGGGCCCCTAGTAACCTCCGACGTGGGACACACAGGCACCATGAGACTGTCAGCCACCCAGATGCCAGTAATAATCTCAATGTAAGTTAGATTTTAAGCTTTTCAAAAATAAGTCCAAAAACTATATTGATAAAAAGAAAAACAATACGAAACCACATTATTAAGTATTTTTATTATAGAAATTAAGATATTTAAAATAAGAAGCCAGTAGAAACAAATTAATATTAACCCAAAAATGCCCGACCTTCGTTCAGGCACGTCCACAGGGGGCTTCGCAAATGTCACCATTTAAAATTTCTTTGAGCCCAATAGAAATGTTGTATTAGCAACCAATCCCCCAAGGAACTCCATGGGCGAGCAAAATCCGAATAACTCCTTCCAGTCTACAACATCCCATACGGATTCTGATAGAGAGGTTGGGTCAAATAACGTTAAAGGAACTCCAGGGCTAGACTCACTTATTTCCAATATTGTATTTGGGATATTCGAGCAACAAGGACGAAATTTAGTCCAAAATGCACTTAATCCCAGTGCCGATAGGTTTTCGGGTATAGATCAGACCATTGCCCTAGAACATAGGGGAAACCTCACTGATTTGGACAAAGTTCCTGACATAGTTCGATGCCTAAGGGACTTTTCGGGAGATCCAGGAGAATTTAGCTCCTGGAAAAAAAGTGTGAACCGGATCCTCCAAATCTATGATCCGATTAGGGGCACCCCGAAATATTACGGGATATTGAGCGTCATCCGTAACAAAATAATAGGGAACGCCGATATAGCCCTCGAAAGTTACAACACGCCGTTATCAATTCTGTCGAGTTTTATCGTTTTCCAAGTGATTGAAATCGCGAAAACAATATATCAGGCGACAGGAGTAATATCGCTCACAAATATTTGCAAATGGAATAATATTTGTGCATTTAAGTTTTAATAGATACAAATCAGCCTGTTTTGTTTCGCTAAGGTGATAAGTGTTGAATTGAACATTGGCATAATTGCACTTGTTAGAAAATTGAACGAAGAATGATGAAGTGTAATTTATTTAACCATGGAGAAAAAAAAATACAAAGCAACAAAAACTTTTTTCCTATCCTCCTATTCTTTCGAATAGTAAGTAGCACCTAAAATCATGCAATACAATACTACATTGCTAGGTGCAGCTTACGGTTCAACAAAAAAAAATGCATGTGCTGTGTTTAACACTATAAGCGAATTATAAAAAAAAATAAAAAATTGTCCGTACATTAATAGTTCTCGTATGAGCAGCTCATGACAAAATATACAAATGGATGTTTGACAGACTTTTGCCAGATTTGCAGTAATAAATATTTGTATTGGTACTGATATGGATTTGAACCTGGAACCCATCGTTTCACTCCCCAATGCTCTAGCCACTGACCTACTGCACCTTCATATAAGGTAATACATTTTTGGGTTAATACACAAGACAGAGCTATGTATGAAATTAGAATCGTATGTAAGCAATGTGTAATGATAATTTGCTGTTACCCTCGACAATGTTATTAAACCATCTGCGTTGGGCTTCTTTAGCTCTATTGTCCAAAAAGGCCTTGGTTGAATCCCATTCCTATTCACCAAGGAGTAGCATAAGGAATGGCTATATATTGGTGAACAGCCGTCATGATCCTTGTTCTGGATCCTTGTTAACATCCATGCATGAAAGGAGAAGGGGCCGCAGAACTTTGACACTACTGGGGCAAAAGGTCAAGACATCTAATCTCTGCCTTAAGTGTAACCCAAAGATTACTAAAGAATCAACCTTTCATACAAAGACGGGGATATCGATTTAATACCCTTCTAGACAAAAGCAGGTAAAACCACAGGAGACTATTCACCATGGCCAAATAATCCCAACGGACTATAGTGCCAATCTGCGATTTAATAAAAGGTGGTAACTCAATGACACATCCCGGCCACAGACTCCATGGACGTATCAATGATCTCATCGAGGGGTGCTTCGTCAATAGGTACTGTAGGCATGCTTGCGGTTGCACGATACTAGCTCGTCGGTTGGGTGGGATCTTGTACCTATTACGAAACTGACCATTCATGTTTACGTGCCTGTTGCTGGTTAGCATTTACAAAGCTTAGTTTTAGCTAGTTGTTTATAGCGAGTCAGGATGTGCCTGCCCTATGAATTCTCGATGGTGGTAAATATAAACTCCTAAAGCGAAAAGATGGGGACCTTGGATGTAGTTCGGGCCCCTGAGTGTGTCTGTACCCGCCCACAGTCACCATACCGAGAGGGTATAGGGACACCTTGGGCATTACTTCACTCATAAACTCTTTAGTAATGCCCCTTATCTGAAAAAGAATAGTTAAATCAGTCCAAGGACATAGCGGCTTTAATAGGCCTCATAGAAATACTTCCCCCTTGCACAAAAGAACTTAACCTATTGTTGCATGTTTGCTCAAACTGTGTCATTCATCATCAATTAGTCAACTTGTACCGCCATCTAGTAGAAAGTAGCCATATTACCGATTTTGGCAGCATTTGAATAGCAGTTTGAGTAGCTGTGGAATAACTAGTACACTCAACGAATCTGGAAATTTCGAGAGGTGTCACTAGGTGATATAAATAGATGTCGCAGGAGCACCCAAGACATTCGAGTTGTGAACCGCGATAAAGAAGTGCGATAGATGACAGTAGTGAAAAGTATAGGGAAAAAGTATAAGTATTGAGTAAGAGAAAAGTGATTATGTATTTAAAGTGATTAATTGTGAAAGTGAATTGTTGTGAATAAGTGAATTATTAGAATAATAATCAAGAATTAAATTGAAAGACAACTAATAAAGATTAATTAAATAGAATTACGTTTTATCTTTTCGAATCCTAGCCTGGATGTAAGACTATCATAGCGAATGAAAAAGAAACCGCTGATCAAATATACGCCAGAAAGTTCGTATCCAAATGTAAATTTAATTTTATTTCTTTCATAACTTAATCTATCTTAATTCTAGGTATTATCCAAGGTGTTATTTAGCGATGCCTTATGAACAGACTCGATCTTATCTGAATATGTGGTGGAACTCAACTAGTTTCCAATATATCAGATATGACAACATTTACTATAATTATTAGTTATATAATCAGACGTGCGATGGATATAACTCTTATCCTGGCTTCACACCAGTTAGCATTTATTTTACCTTCTCAGCACAGTATGTCACTTTTCGTATTCAGGTGTTATACATAAGTTTTCACCGAGAATCCAATTGGTTTGAACCCTGGCTCGAGTCGCAGATGGATTTATACAAGTTTTGGATGAAGCCAAAAATTAACTAGGTCACAGCTGTTTGTATGTTCTGATTACATAAGCCGTGTTTCTTTGCACGCGGATATAGGGATAATTTGAAATTTGCATGTAAAATACAACAACAACTTATCCTATATACGCTAACTTTAGCGGGGATAACTATCGCCGCTAAGTCAGTTAGCGGGGATTAACAGTGCTTCCAAAACCCATTTTCTTCGTTTCTGATGAACCGATGCGATGAATTTTTCAGGAAATGTCAAAGTTTGACATCCCTCTGACCACTAACACATCCCGCCGAACATTTTGTTCGTGATTTTATTATTATTTTTTTCAAACTTCATTATAAAGGTAATTGAATTTAGCAAATTTGTTAATGTGAAATTGTTTTTCATAATTTTAGAATATGCTTGGCATCAATTTCAATTGGCGGAAGTAAATATTTTTCAATTTCAGGATTTTCAATACAAATTTCTTAACTACAACTTATAGCTGTGCCACGGTGCATGGCATAGGTGCATGTGTGCTGCCAAGTTTTTTTTGATGAATCCTAGAAGATGCTACAATGCCAATGCTTAGAACACTGTTTGGGGCAGCAGCAAATGCAACATGCGGTCATCTGATCTTACTATCAACAATGTTGGCTCGCAGCCAACTTTTGTGACATCTAGAAGACAGGAGGTGATCGACCTAACTTTATCAAATGGATACTTTAAGGCGGTTACCAACTGGAGGGTCTCTTCGGAGGTGTCCCTCTCAGACCATAGATATATCGAATTCCAAAACGAATGCGAAGGCATAACTTTGCAGGAGAGAAGAAATCCGAGAAAAACCAACCGGATACGCTTCAGGGAGGAAATTTGAAAAACTCTCAAAACTCCAACCAAACTCAGTACGAGACAAAAGGTAGAGGAAGCTGTTCAAGACGTGAATAGCGCCATTACTATTTGTTTTGAACTGACGTGCTCAGTAAGCAAAACCCCTGGCAGAACGCCGGTTCCCTGGTGGAGCTCGGAACTGCAAAGAATCCAAAGAGAGGCTAGAAAGCTTCTAAATAGGTCACTCAAGACTGATTTGGAGGCAGACTGGAATGTCTATAGATCGAAGCAGATGGAATATAAGAGGCTAATTCGGGTATCTAAAAGTGCTTCTTATAGGAATTTCTGTGAAAAGATTGAAACACTGGATGAAACTAGAAGGCTGGTTAAAGTTCTGAAAAAGGACAAACCAGCCAAACTGGAATCATTTAGAAAACTTTATGGCAACTTCACTGAGACGAAAGCGGAAACTCTTAGTCATCTGCTGAAGTCTCACTTTCCGGGTAACCAGATTAGAATTGGTTCACAACCAGCCCCTACTACCGAGACTGTAAGTGAGCCACGACAAACAACTCGGCTTAACTGGTATGTTGCGAAGGCCGTGGCAACGGATGAGGTCATAAAATACGCTTTTGCGTCTTCTGACAGCTTCAAGTCACCTGGTACGGACGGAATATACCAAGCCATGCTGCAACAATGTACAAAAAAATTGCTACAGACTATGAAGAAAATCTTCACCGCTATCCTAGACCTGGCATGTATTCCAACACCCTGGCGTACAGTTAGAGTGCCATTTATACCAAAAATTGGCAGAAGTGACTATGACTACTCGCTCGCCAAGAGCTTTAGACCAATCAGTCTGACTTCCTTCTTGCTGAAAAGCATGGAAAGGCTGGTCGAGCTTTAAGTGCGCAAAGCTGCTTTGCAATTGCACCCACTATCTCAGATGCAATATGCCTATCAACGCGGAAAATCCTGCGAGACTGCGCTCCAAAATTTAGTTGGTAGAATTGAGGGCGCGCTTGACAGAAAAGAATACGCGATGGGCATTTACATCGATATTAAGGGTGCTTTTGACAATGCGACTTTTGATAGTATGTGCAGCTCTGCCAGATCGACTGCCTGTTAAACGCAGTCAACAGCTCTAATGTATACGCTCAGGCGTACGCGGATGATGTTGCCGTGCTTTCTCTTAGATCATGCCTAGCGAAGTGATCGACGAATAGTGCACTAGGAATGGGCTCTCGGTCAATCCTCTTAAGACTGAGGTTGTTCTCTTTACGAGAAGAAGGAAGCTGATCGGGTTGACTCAGCCAGTGCTAAAAGGCGTCACAATCCAACTCCAACGTGCAAATCTTAGAATTTTCATATACATTTTGTCCTATATCCATATGTCATTGGATATAGGACATTTAAGCCCAAACTTAACATAATAAATTATAATGCCAGTATAAAATTTGTCCTACTGCATACAAAAATGGATATAGGACAAATAAGCATAAAATTGATCGATAAAAATTGGTCTATAGGACAAAATAATTTTTTTTATTTCGAAAACTAAAAGATATAGGATAATTCTGATTTCAGCAATCGAAAGAGTATGACCGAAAATATAAGATGTCATTTATAACTCATTTTCGGCCAAAACGGTCTGTAGGACAAATAAGAACTCACATGACGATTTGTCTGTTATCCGAAACACACTTCGCCATAGGACAATGTATTGTCAACGTAATGCCAACATATACGTGTTATCACGCTAAGCTTCCAGCTAACAAAGCTAGAGGAGGATCGGCAATTCTTATAAAAAGTACTTAAAACACTATGAAGAAGCCGAGTTATCCAATGAAAACATGCAAGGGAAAACAATCAGTATTGATATTAAAAAGAACGTTTTTACAATAGCAGCAATATACTGCCCATGCCCACGAAGGTGCTCTCCATCTGAGGAAGACTAAGCAGAACTCCTTAATTTGATAGGTCATAACTTTATTGTTGGTTTTCGACTTCAATGCCAAACACACCCAATGGGAACCAAGGAACAGAAGGTGCTTTCCTAGACATAGAAGGCGCTTTCAACAACGTAAACACATCTGCAATCGCAAATGCACTAACAGAACTGAATGTGGATGGCTCGCTTGGTGTATTGATCAATCTTTTGCTCTCAAGAAGGATTATCAACTCAAAATTTGGCGATTCATCCGCTAGGAGGTCTGTCAGTATAGGTACACCACAAGGCGGTGTCCTTTCCACCCGTCTGTGGAACTTGGTGGTGAATAAACTACTGATATGCCTGGAGGGGGAGGGCTGCATGGTGATTGCCTATGCGGATGACGTTGCTATTGCCTTCTCAGGGAAATACCTCAACACTCTAAAGGAACTCCTTCAATATGCTCTCAATAAGCTGACAATTTGGGCAAGAACATTGGCTCTGCCATAGGTGTCATCACAGGACACTGTCAAATAGGCAAGCACGCATCAAGGCTTGGCGTCTATTCAAATGACTCCTGCAGAAGCTGCATTGATGAGGAGGAGGAGGAGACTATACTTCATCTCCTCTGTACATGTCCTGCACTCTCCCATAAAAGAAATCTCTATACAGGAGCCTTCTTCCTTAATGAACTCAGTGACCTAGCTAACACAGATGTTAGAAGTCTATCGCGCTTCATTAGAAGCTCCAAATGGTTTTAGCGAGTAGGGGTCGAAACTCCCGATCCATGTGGTATCACAACGAACCTCATTGGTCTAAGTGTGTTGGCTCTCAGCTAACAGCCACCTTAACCTAACCTAACCTAACAACAAAAGGTAAACGACTTTTCCAAGCAGGTCGCAAGCACAAATGTGAATTCTATTCCTCTGGATCGCCAACTTACTAACCCAGCAAAATACCAGATTTCATAGACTTTTTTGTTGCTAGGGGTATTAAACGAAATTATGATTTATCGTCAGATCATACTTCAGTTATCTTATCACTGATTGATGTAGAAATAAGAGAAGCAAATAATCCTAAGCTCGTAAATAAAAAAAACAAATTGAGAGGGATTCAAAGAAAAACTGCAAAGCTTTATAGACCTGAGATCCTAAATGGAATCAATTGAACAAATTGATCATGAGGTTCATCAATTTATCGCTGATGTGGAACAGGCAGCAGAAGAAAGTACTCCAACAATTTTGAACAGGAGAGAAACTGAAAAAAATACCCTGTAGAAATAAAGGAGCTGTTGCTCGAAAAAAGAAGGGCTCGAAGAAAATGGCAAACTACGAGAATCCCGGACGATAAAACAGTATTCAACCGTCTAAACAATGAACTAAAAAAAAGAAGTTATGAATTCAAAAATGAATCAGTATCAGAATCAGGTCTGTTCGTCTATGGACCTCCGGCCAAAACGGCAGGGTTAATTTTCTTTACACTTCGTATATAGTATTTCTTGGGCTTATATGATTTTTAAATAACGGTACATAGTTCCTACCTGTATACAACTATTTCTTTAATACAGATTTCATTGCACTTATGATTTTTCCTTTTGGTTTTTTTGGATATTTGGAGTGTGGGTTACACAATTCAAGAAAAAAAATCCAATGAAGGTATTTTAAAACCACTCGAGTATCTTAAAAATGGGTGCAGTGATTTTAATATTTTTTGACCTTTTAGCTTTAAAAGTAGAATAGAAAGGAAACAACTTTATGTTGTTTTCAATTTATTTTGATTTTATTTTCAATGTATTTTTTCACAATTTGCAGAATTCAATACTATACAATATCTTACCCAGATTAACGTTAGCTATTGAAAGTGCTAGAATAAGTCCAATAGTATGTTTAAGTGAACACATTGCGCGTCGACGATACAAACTAATTCTCTTTTTGTTCCGAAAATTATGGCGGTTAAAGTAATTTTTTTTTGGAATATGTCGAATTCTTCATTTAAATCGATTTATATAGGCTGTGTACCGTTATCAAAACCTTTTATTAGAAAAGAAAACGGAACATACACGTGCGAAATAATCTTGAGCTTTAACTGTAATACCACTTGGACTTTATTTCAGACTATATCTTTCTCGATATGATAGTATCAATTCTGTCGAGTTTTATCGTTTTCCAAGTGATTGAAATCGCGAAAACCATATATCAGGCGACAGGAGTAATATTGCTCACAGATATTTGCAAATGGAATAATATTTGTGCATTTAAGTTTTAATAGATACAAATCAGCCTGTTTTGTTTCGCTAAGGTGATAAGTGTTGAATTGAACATTGGCATAATTGCACTTGTTAGAAAATTGAACGAAGAATGATGAAGTGTAATTTATTTAACCATGGAGAAAAAAAAATACAAAGCACCAACAACTTTTTTCCTATCCTCCTATTCTTTCGAATAGTAAGTAGCACCTAAAATCATGCAATACAATACTACATTGCTAGGTGCAGCTTACGGTTCAACAAAAAAAATGCATGCGCTGTGTTTAACACTATAAAGCGAATTATAAAAAAAAAAAAAAATTGTCCGTACATTAATAGTTCTCGTATGAGCAGCTCATGACAAAATATACAAATGGATGTTTGACAGACTTTTGCTAGATTTGCAGTAATAAATATTTGTATTGGTACTGATATGGATTTGAACCTGGAACCCATCGTTTCACTCCCCAATGCTCTTTACTTTTACTTTTACTTTTAAATTCATTTTTATTAATTATTAGCTTATATCAACTTATATACTAGACAAAAATGAGTAAATCTAACTTAAAATTAACAGGATAGTTATTCTAGATTATTGATCCTTATGCGGACGCCCTAAACTTAACTCTATCTTATAATTATTGCCTTTCGGCCTAAAAACTATTTTACGAACTAATCTTACATATTATGTTTTCATCGAGAAAATTTTTAAGAAAACTCGGCATCTTTATCAAATTTTATATTTTTATATAAAAAAAAAAAAACAAATTACAAACTACCTACTCTACTTAATTAAACTACTTAACATATTCTAACTATAATTAGGATTCTGAGCACTCGTTGCATTACGAAACAAGTGGTCAAAATCCCAATTGCTTTCCGAGCGCCTGGCAGTCGTCAACGTGCACATGCGCCGCCGTGAGCTGACTGATGCCTTACAGAATCAATCACCTCCCGGAAGCACCACCACAAGTTGGCGAGCCCGGCCCCTCCCAGAAACGCCCTAGCTAACTTAATCTATCTTACAAACTAAGAGGATGTTACCTAGAGTAACGCACCGTCTTGGGAACTCCCCAATGCTCTAACCACTGACCTACTGCACCTTCATATAAGGTAATACATTTTTGGGTTAATACACAAGACAAAACTATGTATGAAATTAGAATCGAATGTAAGCAATGACAACTCTTTCCCAAAATTTCCCAATTTCGAACGAGTCTCGCATTTGAATTTACAGTTACAGAAAAAAACCCTTCAAGGAAGAGACCCCGCTTAACGTCCGCCAAACAGAGTCAATGACATACACTGGCAATGGTAATTTTAAGTCGATTACATTTATGATCATCGCTTATGGTTGTCCATTGTGGTTCAACATACGCCTAGTTATATGGAAAAGATTGAGGTTTTGGAGAGACTATGTCTTAGGGCCTGTCTCAGGTTGCTCCAAATGCCCGAATAAAACTAGATAAAACACTATCCCAACAAGGTCCTCTTCGATGGGGCTCAGTTGAATGGGATTGATAATTTACTCATTAAGGTGACTCGAAGGCACGTTGCCAGGTCGATGGCCAGCGACAATAGTCTTATATTTGAGGTTTAATACCCCAATGAAATGTGAGAGTACACTGCGGTCTGACTTTATCCCGCCAGAGGTATTTCGGCATATTGATGCAAAAGGGCTAGGTAGTTTGCAATTTGTTTTATAAAAAATATAGCATTTAATAACGATGCCGAGTTTTTTAACAAATTTCTCGATGAAAACATAATATGTTAGATTAGTTCGTAGAATAGATTTTAGGCAATAAATAGAAGATAAAATTAAAATTATAGCGTCCGCATAAGAAACAATAATCTTGAATAAGTATTCTGTTAATTCTCAGTTAGATTTGATGATGATGAGATGATGAGATGATAAATTGATATTTAACAACCAATAAAAAATTAATTTAAAAGTAAAGTGAAAGTGTTAAAGCTCTAGAATGTGGATTTCTCTTTTCCACATAAAAATAGTTTTTGTTTGAGGAACACCTCTTTCTCATAAATACATCAAGGTTATTAATCAAGCTTTAAACACATGCTAAACAAGTGATATGTCAAAATGTAAGGTCAAGAGTTAGATAATATTCAACTTTAATGTACTCAGCTCCAGCATTCGTTTGATACCTAACTTATTATTACTGCCAGGCCATGGGCCCAAAAATTTCCAATATATGCAATTACGTAATAAATATTATTCAATACTTATCACCTTAGTAAACAATTTCTTTAAAAGTAAGCTGATATGTATCTTACAATTATATCGCAATTCACAACTATGAATAATCGATAATACTCTTGTCGCTTGTCGTGTATTGACATTGATACTTCTAATCGCTTGAATTCAACCTGTAGAATTAGGTTTACTTTTAACAAATATCCTGACTTTCTCAGCGTACATTTTTTGTAAAATGTTTTGGTGTAGACAGTAGATTGTAAGTGGAAACAAATATTTTTTTCTACAGCAACGTCTAGATTTAAAGACGCTTAGGTTTTGCGCCATTTTCTTACATGAAAAGCATGTTCATTATACCCTATTCTAAGGGTTTTTGACGCGAAGTCTTGTAACAAACCTTATATTGCCCGTAGACCCCTAAAAGTTACTATATTTATGATCAGCACGTCAGTCCGTCCGTCCGTCCGTCTGTCGGAAAAAATTAGGCCTTTAAACTGGGCCTAGAGAGCTGAAATTTTAACCATATACTCTCTAGGGTCCCGAAATAATCAAGTTTACGAATTTTTCAAATCCGCCCACAGACACGCCCACAAACTCAAAAAAACTAAATTTTGGAAAAAATCGAATTTTGAGCTAGGTTAGGTTAGGTTAGGTTGAAGTGGCTGTCAGCAGAAGGCCGACACACTTAGACCAGGATTAGGTCCATTGTGATGCCACACGGATCGAGGGGTTTCCCCACTACTAGTTAAACCATTTAGAGCTTCTTATGAAGCGCGATAGACTTCTAACGTCAGCGTTAGACAAGTCGTTGAGATTGTTAAGCAAGAAATCTCCCAGATGAAGATTTCTATTATGGGAGAGAGCTGGACATGTACAGAGAAGGTGAAGTATAGTCTCCTCCTCCTCCTCGTCCAAGCAACTTCTACAGAAATCGTTAGAATAAACGCCAAGCCTCGATGCATGCTTGCCTATCAGACAGTGCCCTGTAATGGCACCTATAGTGGAGCTAATATGCAGTCGGTTTAGTGAGATCAGACTCTTAGAGCGTCGCAGGTCCAGCTTTGGCCAGATGTGCTTAGTCGCTAGACATGTATTACTACCTGTCCACCTAAGGTTTGTTCTCTCGATTGCGGATAGCTTGAATAAAAGTTTGCAGGTAGCGATTGGGATACCCAGAGAACCCTTTTCAGGTAAAAGGGGGAGTTTGGTTCCCTTTTTGGCGAGTTCATCAGCCCTGCAGTTTCCTGGAATATCTCTATGCCCCGGCACCCAACAGAGGTGAATGTTAAACTGCTCCGCCACCTCCATAAGAGATGAACGGCAGTCGAGGGCTGCAATGGAGTTTGAAGATACTGAATCCACGGACTTGATCGCGGCCTGACTGTCCGAGAAGATACGGATATCCTTTGTGGATATCACATTTCTCTTCAGCCACGTCAGGGCTTCTTTTATCGCCATAATCTCCGCCTGGAATACGCTACAGTGATTAGGGAGACGGAAAGAGAGACTCAGATTTAGTCTTTCGGAGAAAACGCCGCCACCAACCCCGTCACTAGTTTTTGATCCATCGGTGTAGAAGTGGATCGCTTTAACTTCCTCAAATTCAGCGTCCTCCCAGAATGATCTGGAAGGAATAGTGACTTGAAAGTTCTTTCCAAACTGTAATTGGGGTATGGTGTAATCTATGTTTCCTGGTAGAGACTCAAATGAGTCCAGAATGGTGGTGTGGCCAATGTTATTGTTAACCCACTGCGAGGTAGCCTTAAGGCGGACAGCAGAACAGGCTGCTGTTTGCCTACTAAAAATGTCGAGTGGTAACAGATGTAGCAGGATATCGAGTGCTGCAGAGGGGGTGGTACGGAGTGCTCCACTTATGCACAAACCAGCTGTGCGTTGGACTTTGCCAAGCTTAGCACAGTTTATAGCTTTACTTAGGGCAGTCCACCAGACAGCAACCCCATATGTGAGAATCGGTCTTACGACCGATACATATAGCCAATGCGTTATGCGGGGTTGTAGACCCCACTTGTTGCCAATGGCTTTTTTGCAAGAGAAAAGTGCCACTGTGGCTTTTTTTACCCTTTCTTGTATGTTGGGTTTCCAGCTTAACTTCCTATCGAAGATAAGACCCAAGAACTTAGCTTCGTCAGAGAATACTAATCTTATACCACCAATAGAGGGTGGGTCGATGTGCGGAATCTTGTGTTTCCTGGAGAAGAGGATTAATTCTGTTTTGTGGGGGTTGATACCCAAGCCACAGCGATTAGCCCATTTTTTTAGCTTGTTAAGAGCATTTTGCATGAGTTCTTTTATAGTGTTAAGGTACTTCCCGGAGACGGCTATAGCAATGTCATCCGCATATGCAATCACCCTGCAGCCCACCCCTTCCAGGTATATCAGTAGCTCATTCACCACCAAATTCCAGAGAAGGGGGGAAAGGACCCCGCCTTGCGGCGTGCCTCTACTGACAGACCTCCTGGCGGATGAAACGCCCAGTTTTGAGTTGATAATCCGACTTGTGAGCAGTAGATTAATCAATTCACCGAGCGAACCCTCCACATTCAGTGCTGTCAGTGCATTCGTGATTGCAGATGTACCCACGTTGTTAAAGGCGCCTTCTATATCCAGAAAAGCAACCATAGTGTACTCCTTGTGATGAAGGGAGTATTCAATAGTGCGTACCAGAGAGTGAAGGGCAGTTTCAACTGACTTACCCTTACAGTATGCATGTTGAGACGCAGATAGAAGCTGCGTATTTATGTTGGTACGGAGATGGATATCAATCAGTCGCTCCAACGTTTTGAGGAGGAATGATGATAAACTAATAGGTCTCAGGTCTTTTGGGCTGACATGGGAGTATTTCCCCGCTTTTGGTATAAAGACCACTTTCACTTCTCTCCAAGCCTGAGGAATATATGCCATTTTTAAGCAGCTGTTCAGAATCATCTCCAATACTGGTGTGATGATATCTGAACACATTTGTAATTCGGCAGGTATTATGCCGTCTGGTCCTGCAGACTTGAAGGGCTTGAAGCTATTTAGTGCCCAAAGCAGCTTGTCCCTTGTGATCAGACCTTGAGAAAGAGTCACCTGTGCCAGTGATCTATTCAGATCAGTGTACCCGGTAATATTGGAGCTTCCTGTGAAGTGGGTATCAAGTAGCAGATTGAGCGATTCCTCGCTAGATATCGTCCAGGATCCATCAGCTTTCTTTAGACAGCTGGGCATGGTTGGATTTGAAGCTAGGATTTTTCTTAGCCTAGATGCCTCAGAGACTTCTTCTATTTTACCACAGAAGAGTCTCCAGGATGATCTTTTGGCTTTCCTTAGCTCTTTTTTGTATAATTTGAGAGCTTCCTTATAGGAGTCCCAATCAGTAAGTAATCTCGAGCTTTTAGCGCGATTGAAGAGTTTCCTGCAATTATTTCTGAGTGGTCCCAGTTCCTGGCTCCACCATTGTGGCTTTCTCTTCCCCATAGGTCGTATGAGGGGACAGGAAGCGGACATCGCTTTATTGAGAGCCGAGGTGAGCTCGTAGACCTTGCCGTCAAGCTCGGAAAAGTTACAGGGTGGACTTAAAAGTTCAGAGGTAACTAGTCCGCGAAGAGTTTCTCTGTATTTGGGCCAATTGGTTTTCCGAGGATTGCGGAAAATGGGTTGGCAGGGAGGATCAACATTGAGGTTGAATTGAAGATAACGGTGATCAGAGAAGGAGTGATCAGTCGAGACCTTCCAACCCGTTATCATGTCGTTGATGGTATCGGAGACAAGAGTAATGTCAAGGACTTCTTGTCGATTTTTGGTAATGAAAGTGGGTTCATTACCTATGTTACATACAATGAGGTTGGTGCTTAAGATATAATCAAAAAGTGACTCACCCCTGTTGTTGATATCCGAGCTTCCCCATACGGTGTGATGTGCGTTAGCATCACAGCCGATTATGAGTTCAGCCTTCTGCCTCCTTGCTTCTTCGATCAGTCTCTCCAGGTTATCACCAGGGAGAGGTCCCACGTGGTCGTGGGCGAGATATGCCGATGCCAACCAGACTGATCTGCCTGCAGTCTCCAGTCTCGCAGCAGTTATATCCCGATCGCTGAAATTAGGGAGTAAGTAAGCATTAAGGTTTCTTTTCACTAGTATGCACGATCTTGGTTTACCTTTGTCGGTCACATACAGTGAGTAATATCCAGGAGTCTTGAGTCCTTGAACCAGGTTGTGTACAATCCATGGTTCTTGGATCAAGACGACATCTTCCCCGCCTTTAGAGAGGCGAAGAACGAGAGCGGCCGAAGCCTTGATGGAGTGTTGGAGGTTAATCTGGATTAGCTGCAGCATTGTCGCTACAATCCTGAGGCACCTCCACCACGGTGTTATTTAGGCCTTCCAATTCCGAAGACGAACTAAGAAGTTCATCTTCACTCAGAAGAACCCTGTCAAGGAAATCGTCAGTTTCCATATCCGATTGTATATCGCTTACGGAGAGTGACGATTTTGCAGTTGCCGCATGATCGGCGGATTCATCGTCCTCCAGCGAAGGGAACGAGGTAGATGGCTCATCATTCGAGAGTTCAGGGTGAGGAGAAGGAGGAGGAAGTTTTCCCGCCTCGAGTTCGTCCTTTTTGTACACCCTCATTTTGACCTCGATCCAGCCAAATCGTATGAGGCCATCTGTTTTTGCCAGGGGAGCCAGGGTTTCCTGATTGATAATGACTACCGCACATCTGTGGG
Source organism: Portevinia maculata (assembly GCA_949715645.1). Lineage (NCBI taxonomy): Eukaryota > Metazoa > Arthropoda > Insecta > Diptera > Syrphidae > Portevinia > Portevinia maculata. The sequence continues at coordinate 268,692,327 of OX454526.1, read as the reverse complement.
AGCCCTTTTGCTCCTCCAGTTTCGCCACCTTCCAGTTATGGGTCGGTAGAGAGGGGTTGCTTGATCTTAGAATGTCTAAGACGTCCTCTGGAGTGGATGGATTTGGGGGGATCCATATGCGCGATCTTGGCCGGCAGGGGATATCCTCCCTCGCTACGACCTCGAGCCTTGCGCCGGGCCACACCTCTCCAAGCCTACTAATCGCAAGCTTATAGAGGTCAGCCGATCTTTGGTCACTACATGCGACCAGCTTGATGTGGCCTTGATGCCACCCGCCTTCATGGATTAGCGGCGGTGGTCCCGGGTTTTCTCTCATGAATGAGGAGTAGTTGCCCGAGAGCGCAGATATTACATCATCCCATCTTTCGTGGGAGATAGTGCCGTCTATGTGACTACGGTCTATAACCGCGATCACAATTTTGTCCTTAAGGACCTCGCTAAAAGGCCTGTGAGATGCGGTAGTGGGAGGGTTGCCGGTGTTGTGCACCCTCTGTCTCTTGGGAACCGAAATGGTCCCTTCCACTGATCTCTGGCGTTTTGTCGACAAATCCCCGCTGGTTTTACTGAGGATTTGTTGGGCCCATGCCAGTTTCGCGATTAGGTCCGGGGTCCTGTCCTTCACCGCGATGTTGCCACACATACGCTGGATCCGGATGGCATTACGACGATTTTTGTAATTCGTCGAGGACGGATTGCGATGACGCGATCCGGCGCTGTTGGTGTGGGAAGGACCATGATGCACAGTCCCACCCCCGCCAGAATTGGGTTTGGTTGTGGGTTTTGCGCCGACACCAGAAGGACCATGAGAAGGCACAGTCCCTCCTTCAGTCAGCCTTGCAGACGCGGTGGTAGTTGAAGGGCCAGCAGAGGGGGGACCATGATGCATAGTCCTCTCTCTGTTGGGAAGGGGTTTTTTTTGCTCGCAACCGCTAGTGGAGGGACCATGTGTATCCACAGTCCCAATCCTAGCTGGTGCCACAAGAGCTTTGCCGGTAGACAGTTTGGTCGCCGTACTACCGTCCGGTTTTAAAGGGGAACCGGCCGTAAAATTTTTTTGTTTCGTTTTTGTTTGTTTTGTTTTGTTAGGTTTCATATTAAGTCCCACGAGTAGCGGAGAAAAGAGGTCCATCTGCACAGAGATCCGCATTGTGCAGATAAGGCTAGTTAATCCGGAGGGCGCCAGGTTTCCGGATACTCCGTACGCGACTGAGCTATTTGATGACTGGGCCCTCAGCCAGGTTGACTCTCGGCACGGGTCGTATGACACCTTACGTCCAGCCCAGGTGGTAAAGGAGGGGAATTTGGAAGGACGTATTGTCCTGTAAAGGCCGCATAGTGGTACACTTAACTGCGCTTTGAGAGAGAAAAGAGGAGAGGGGGACGTAGAGTCCGGGTCAATACTTGGTTGACGCTCGTCAGCAGCCTGTCTGTCATGGGTGGCCCTTAGACAGCATAGCCCGTTGAAGCTGCGCCATAAGCCTTCGCACCGGCACCATCGAATGCAATGATGGTACACACGTCAAGGTGACTGACCCCCGCGAAGGGGGGGGAGCTAGAAAGCTGAAATTTTTTATATATGATCTATGACTCCTAAAACTGCTCGGGATAAAAAATTTTCAAAATCCGCCCACTGACACGCCCACAAATAAATAAAACAATTTTTTTGAAAATACAAACTTTGAGCTAGGGAGCTGAAATTTATAAAATATACTCTCTAGGTGTCCTCTATGCTCATGTGTTAATTTTTTTTAAATCCGCTTACTGACACGCCCACAATTAAATAAAATAATTTTATTGAAAAACCAAAGTTTGAGCTAGGGAACGTTTTTTTTACAAAATCTGAAGTCCAAGAATAAAATCCAATAGCATCTCCACCTACAAGTGATACATCTGTGCAGGTAAGGCATCATTTGTTTATAATTATACCCTTTTGATAAGCAATTCGTGTTAGCTCTGTAGTTTTCTGTGTTTTCAATCGTTTACATTGTTCGCAGGCGATCAATGCTTGCTGAATCGTAGTACATCTGGCATCGTCCTAGCCATAATAAGGAAATAACGTATATTCCAGCAGCATGCAACGAAATTGCATTGCACCATAGCGCAGCACGTACACCTTGCATGGGAAAAGGCACACGCCGACGACGGCAGAGGGATGGAATAATAATAACCATCCACAACAACAACCGAACATCAGACATCGCAACAGGAAAACAGTCCCCAGAACATCAGGAAGAACATCTACACACGCAGCAGGAAAAATATCCCAAAGCACAGGAAAACCTACCTACAACAATTGGGAAAACTAGCTTAACTGTCTAATCCACCCAGGCAGAAAGTCATCACCTCAATACACATGCGTAGGCGTAGTTAATTCTGAATCGAAGAAAAAGCAAAGCATTCCAGTGAACCTGATGTACGACACCGAAACATTCCGGAGAATACCACGACATCTCCATACCGCATGGATGAGGGCGTAGAATCAAATTCCACCACCGTCATTCTACAGTGTAATTAAACTGCAAATCAGCATACACATCCATCGAAAGCATCAGCAGACAAAGCAAGCAGTAACACCAGCGAAATTGCATGGAAAATTCCAGTGCACGCAAATCATCATACCGACCAGATCATCTAGATCTCCGCAGTCATCCCCAGCCACATGTTCATATGGCAAAAGGAACAGTAGCAGTACACCAAAGTAATAGCAGAACAACGTATCCACTATTCTTGAAACAGCTGGAAGATTTCAACATAGACAACAGAAGCAGAATTAAAGTATACGTAAGATAAGTTTAAGCTATTTAAAAATATTCTTTTATATCATATATATACATATATAAAACCATTGCCCCTTGGCTGACCTATACCAGAATCGTAGGGTTTAGAAGATTTTAAATAGTAAAGGATCAAACGATTGTGAAGATCGTTCGAGACATATATATTGTTGCATGTTTGCTCAAACTGTGTCATTCTGCAAGCGCCATCTAGTAGAAAGTGGCCATATTACCGATTTTGGCAGCATTTGAATAGCAGTTTGAGTAGCTGTGGAATAACTAGTACACTCAACGAATCTGGAAATTTCGAGATATAAATAGATGTTATGTTGTTCTCGAACCTTCTAAACTCAACGAATCTGGAAATTTCGAGAGGTGTCACTAGGAGATATAAATAGATGTCGCAGGAGCACCCAAGACATTCTAGTTGTGAACCGCGATAAAGAAGTACGATAGATGACAGTAGTGAAAAGTATAAGTATCCAGTAAGAGAAAAGTGTTTGTGTGTTTAAAGTGATTAATTGTGAAAGTGAATTGTTGAATTAAATAAGTGAATTATTAGAATAATAATCAAGAAGTAAAAGACATTGATAGAGAACTAATAAAGATTAATTAAATAGAATTACGTTTTATCTTTTCGAATCCTAGCCTGGATGTAACAATATTATATTGCATTTACTTTAATTAACATTCTTCCCAAGTGTTTAGCTGCCGCCGTCATCAAATCCTGTGCACACCATACTATACTGGCGAAGATACAAAATTTTACATTTGTGAGTCATTGTGACTGTGTTGTCCAGACTTGATTAAGTGTCTTGAACGCATCTCAGTGAGACAGTTAGTGATTATATATAGATTTGTGAAAGGATAATTTCGATAGGCATAATTACATCTTTTGTATGCACTCGGCCACGCCATCGTGTGACTAAATTAGAACCAAATAGGTTATTGTAGTGAATTCTGAAACATCGAACACAATCCACGTAGCAGAACATCGAACCGAGGAACACGATACACTGTGTACCTATGGTGACCGTATACTTAAACCCATGAAGTTGCGATTACGCACGCCCATGGAGGAAAACTTTTCGACGTATTGTCAGGGAAATTAGATACACATAGAAGTATTACCTCTTCTTCAGAGTAAATGACAAAATATCAAAGAAATTACATTCTTTTATTATTACATATGGTATGGATTCGTAGAGTAGTATTCGGCCGCTTCTTGAATATTCCTGGTTTAGACTATAAGTATATGTGAACATAGTTAAGGTAGTAATAAGATTCTTGAATTACATAATTATATAGTAACGTAGTTAAGTAGAGTTAAAGATTATATAGTGGTATGGTAGATATAAGTATTGTAGAGGAAATAACTATGAATAAACACTTCATTATGTATATTATACATTATGTTTGAGTAATGATTTGAGTGGGGTATTGTGTAGGTCGGGTGCAAGTCTGTGCAGAAGGTTTAATCCTTGTAGATTCAACGTGGGTTAAGTCCAGTAAGGGACAGTTCTTTAATATTTCAGAGTACCAGAGCTGTCATGGCGTTTCGCGAATTTCGTGACAGGGAGGGAACCCTATGTACTCTCGGCACATCACCACCAGTTGTCGCACGCACATTAACAAGGGAAGAACATAACTACAAGGGAAGATCACATCAGTTGTCATCCCCTTATAGTAAGTGTAGTTGGTGTAGTTGAAGTAAATGTTGGAAGTTTTATTCGTTTAACAGGGTATGTTATATAGTACATTCACATTCCGTGGGAAGTAAGCTAAACCCCGTCCGCGATCATAACATTTTGTGGCCCAACTGGGATACGCAGTTAATGCTGTAAATATTGTCAAGTGTAGTCGTTACAGGGCACCGTGTAAATCTCGGCAATGGCAGGATTATGCCAGCAGCATTTATGGCGCCCACATTTGAAGCTCGATGGTAACCCAACTAGGATGAGTACGTATACCCTAAATCTTGGCATGAAGAAAGTTTTATTATGCCGACTGCTAAGGATACCTAAGGACAAGATCCCCGACCAATCCGACTTTACCTAGCTCAGCATATGCCAGCATGCCAAGTACGGTCCTTACAGGTACCCTTTTTACATGAATGGTAGGCATTCATGAGTAGCGCGAAGGCGCATCAAAGCAGCGGTCGCTAGATAAGAATCTCGCGGCGATAATGTACGTCGATATGATGGTAGCAATCGTGTCGAGTTTTATCCACTTCCAAGTGATTGGAACAATATGCCAGGTGACAGGAGTATTTTTTCTCATAAATGTTTGCAACTTTTCTAAAAGTGTTGACTTTTAAGTTATAATAGACTAGAGGACACGGCGAACTTGGTGTCGCCCCAATTTAACGCCTTCAGATAAACTCCAGAGTGATAATAAAACATAGATAGCTTAAATTTCAATGTAATTTATTTTAGTGGAATCGAAATCAGTAGAGAGCGATATGATAAACAATGTTTTTTGATTTGTTGTCCGGCGCAAAAACAAACAACGAAGACGGTTTGCCAACACGCGAACAGGCAACGTACAGCTGACCGTGCGAAAAACAGGGAAATCGAACGGGGAACTGAATCCGCTTGAATTGGTTAATTACTTCCTCTCCTTTGAATTTGCTCTTGATGATCGTCACTTGAATCACATTGTTCATCAGTTTCTCGACGGACAACCGCGTACCGTTTCACAATTTCGGATGATTCAGATTCCGCTACATGATTATGATCCATCCCACCATCAGCTGTAAATTATACGTCGAAGTTTCTGGGACGTCAAGCGAGTTCAAAAATTCTGTCGGATAGTTGGTGGCTCCATCCTCGACGGTCACGCTGTCAATGGATTTGTACGAATGCAGTTCTCCAGCGATTTGACTTTGAATACTGAAATTCAAGTTATCGACGTCCTTATTATTCGCTGCTAGTATTGCCCGTTCACTAATCTAATCGAGATTTTTATAATTTTTTGATGAGTTCCTCCTTCGACGATATGAACTCGCAAAAATTTGCCGGGAAAGATATCAATCCAGTGGAAACATCAACAGAAATTTGGCCATTGCAAAGTGCCAGCAGTTGTCTAGAGAATTCAGCACCCGATAGGTCGTTCTGCAATGCGGCTCTCATGTTCGTAGTTAATTTCAACTTCTTGACATGCCGCCACAAAGGCGACGATTTCAGGCATGCATTAAGTTCATCGGCAGCAGTAGATTTCGGGATGACGGGAAGCGTTTGACGAAAATCTCCGGCGAGAAATATCATAGCCCCATAAAATATTGTTGCGGAGATATTTTAAAATTATGATATCTCCTATCATGAAGTGATATCAAGGACAATTTTGTTCACAATTAAATACTTGTGATTAATAACATATTTATTTGGATAAGGATAAGTATAATGTTGATTAAACTCCTTCTCAAATAATTCATTTATTTCAAACAAATTTGATTACCATAAAAAAAAGGTTATAGTGAATCAATCTTAAAAGATAGACACATTTTTTCGGCTCATTTTCCAATACTGGCCTCTGGAAGCTTTAATCAAGAAATTCCTATGGATAGCTCATGAGGTTGATACTTATCAATGTAGCCTAACTCGTAACATTGGATCGCTCACCTCTCCTAACTCGGCCCCAATAGAGCATGTTGTGGAAAGAACCTTGGAAGTTATAAGGTCCTCCACTTCCCAAAATCGATACTCTAATCAGTCAATACCGCGGTACAGATGGTTTGATTCTGAAAGCATCAAACTCCGAAAAATAGCATTTGCTTTTCTTAAGTTGTTTAGGAAATCGAATTCTGACTACTTTAAAAGTGCGTATATACAAGCAAACAAACTTTATAAGCAAACTTGTAAAAATAAACAGCTACACTTCGCAAAAAACCTAGCTAGAAATTTGGAAAATTGTAAGGACTCTAAGACATTCTGGTGCAATGTTAGAGTGTTGGGTGGAAGCAATACCCTATCGGGGAGCTCATTACAAGCCGAACTTTTAGCTTCTCATTTTCGAGCTTTGTTGACAGGAGGTGTTGATTTGCATATATTTCACTACGCATTGCCGAATGTAATGGCTGACGAGCTTGACTCGCCTATAGCTCTAACTGAACTGGAAACGGCTCTTCTAAAAATGAAGAACAGCAAAGCCCCGGTGATATGCCATCAATCACCTGTTGAGTTTTTTAAAAACTCTACATTGGTTGTGCAAGAATTCAAACACTATCTGGTGTCGTTATATCATTATATATACGAATATGACTGTGTTCCTGAAAGCTTTAACAAAGCTATTATATTTCCAATTTTTAAAAAAGGAGATGCAAACTTGCCCGAAAACTATAGAGGCATATCAATACTTAATTCATGTAGGAAGGTGTTTGTTACAATTTTGTATACCAGACTCTCAAATTGGATAGAATCAAACCAACGTTTAAGTATATTTCAAGCCGGCTTCCGTGCGGGATTCTCAACTGTTGACCACATTTTCGCCTTGTCAAGCATTGCCACTAAATACACCCAAAAGAAAAAAAAGCTTTATGCCTGTTTTGTTGATTTTAAAGCAGCCTTTGACACTGTTAACCGCCAAGCTCTGATCTACAAAATGGCTTCCCTTGGTATATCTAGGAAGTTTCTAATCATGTATGAAAAATTTCTATGTGGAACTAAGGCGGTGGTATGGGATGGATCAGAGACGTCAACCTGTTTTAAAACGACGGCAGGTGTTCCTCAAGGGTGTATCTTGAGTACGATCTTCTTTGCTCTTTTTATTGACGATATTTGTGAGAGCCTGTCTGGGGGCGTCAGTATTGCGGACACGCTTATCAAAGTACTTCTATACGCGGACGACCTTGTCATGCTGGCAGATAACCCCTCTTCTCTTCAACTTCAAATCAACAAGCTTCAGAGGTATTGCAGCTCCTCGGACCTTAGGATAAATGCTCTTAAAACAAAGATAATGGTGTTTGAAGCTCGGAAATGTAAAAGATCTAGAGAAGAAAATTGAAATCTGGGCAGTGAATGCATAGAGGTTGTGCAGGAGTTCAAATACCTGGGAGTCCTGTTATCGGCAAATGCCAAGAGCATGGAAGCGAAAACTGCTCTTAGCGTTATGTGGCCGAATTTCTTCGCCAACCAGAATATAGACCTGGGATCAAAATATCGTGTTTTTGAAGCAACTGTCAACACCAGTATGTGCTACGGTGTTCAAACTTTCGGCCATATATACTTCGACGATTTTGAACAAGTTCAAAGATCCTTTTTCAAACGTCTATTTCGTTTACCGAATTCAACTCCGACATATGCGATCCACGTAGAGTCTGGTATTTCCCCCGTGTATATCAAAAACCTAAAGGCCAATTCCGATTTTTTGCTAAAAACTATGAAAAAACCCGGGGTTAGTCTCCACAAGTCTATCATGACTTACCTTTTGCGCACACAAGCGTCACCGTTTAAAGAATGGGTTGCACTTGCACGCTCTCATGGCCTCCCTCTCAATCTTTCCGAATCCAATCTAGATAATTGGCAGGAGCTGTTCTCAAATGTAATTTCAAAAGTTGACGAACAAATTTATCTTCAACATTTGAATCGTGCATCGGCATCCACAACAAGGGTTACATATAGAGAATTAAACCATCGCCTTCAAGCTGATAACTATTTTAAATTCGATCTCCCTGTGAAAGCTATAAGCACTATGATGTGGCGGACTTTTTTTTAGAACTTTTAAAGACGAACAATTCCATCGTATATGATTTTTGCGTAACTTTAACCGTTTACGCAGCGCTCGCAACGGAAGCTCTCAAAAAGGAATAATGGTCGCAGCGTGATGTTATAAAACCTAAAGCCTTCCTCACCAAATGAACTATCCAGGTAAGGTTAAGTTAAAGTGGCTGTCGTAATATCCTCCAAGTTTCATAAATCGAACGGAGCCTCTCTGATACCGGGTCACATCAAAGAGTAACCATGACCTTACCACGCTTATTCCCGCGCCGGAGGATCAAGCCAGAAGGAAGAGGAACAAGGCGGTCTAACCCCTACGTGGAAAACAAGGTTGCAGGAACGATCCGCTGAAAAGGGGGCTAAGCGGTGGTGGAACACGACGGGACCTCTGATAGCTCAAAATGGACTTCCAGCTTAAGGAAGCCAAATGAAGGGCTGAGTGGTATCGGCTCAAACGCGATTGTACAGAAGTGGCTGCGGGAAAAAGGAAAGAAAAAAATAATATCACAATCTATAATGCAATCTGTTAAGAGAGATCAGACTCCTACGGCGTCGTTGGTCCACCTTTGCCCAGATCTGCTTTGTTCCTAGTCATGTGTTTCCAGTTGTCCAGCTAAAGTCTGTTCTCTCGATTGCATCTAGCTTAAATACGAGTTTGCATGTTGCGATTGGTATACCAAGGGAACGTAGCGAAGGTAGATTGGTTCCACATTTGGCGAGTTCATCAGCCCAACAGTTTCCCGCAATGTCTCTATGCCCCAGCACCCAACAGAGGTGAATATTGAACTGTTCTGCCATCTGCTTGAGAGATGTTCGACAGTCTGGGCTACTAAGGAGTTTATAGGGACTGATTCCAGGGACTTGATGGCAGCTGGGGTATCAAAGAAACTGCGGATATCTTTAGCTGGTATCAAAAAAAAAAAATATTAGGCATTAACGGCCTATAGAGGGCCTAAAACCTAGCTTCTCCAACCTCTTTCTTTGCGAAGTGGAAGGGACCTACAATTTTAAGCCGAATCCGAACGGCAAATTTGAGAATCTTCTCATGACAAATTGATACTCTTGGATGTTTGTCAGACGTTCGCAAGAGGTGGGGCAGTGGAAAAAAAACTCAAGATGTTATTTGGCCCCGGAATTGAACCGGGGACCTTTCGATTAGTAGGCAGACACACTAACCATTGAGCCACTGCGCTGGTATCACGTTCTCTTTTATCCAAGATAAGCCTTTTTTAATCACCATAATTTCCGCCTGGGACACGCTAAGGTGGCTGGGAAGACGGATGCAAAGACTAAATAAAGCCTGTTCGAGAAAATACCACCATCCACCGCGGTCATTGGTTTTTGATCCGTCGTCGCGTCGGTGTAAATGTTGATCACGTTATCAACCAAGAAAGATCTGAAGGGAATGGTTACTTGGATACTATTACCAATGGTAGCTTAGGTATGGTATAGTAAATGTTTGTTGGAAGGATTCTGAATCTGTTCACGAAAGTGGTGTGGCCAATCTTTTTACTGATCCACTGCAATGATGCTTTGAGACGAAAGCCGCAAAAGCATGAAAATGTCGAGGGGTGTCAGATGAAACAGAAAGTCTTGTGCAGAGGGAGTAGTTCGGAGAGCCCCACTGATGCATAGACAAGTTGATCGTTGGATTCGGCTTAGGTTATCGCGATTGGTCGCTTTATATTAGGCCTCACGACCGAGCCAAATAGCCAGGTAGTAACGCGGGGTTGTTAGCCCCAGTTATTTCCAATGGCTATTTTGTAAAAGAGGAGTGATACTGCAGCTTTCCTGACTCTTTCTAGATCCTTAACCCTCCATCTAAAATAAGACCGAAATATTTAGCTCTGGCGAAAAAGGTTTGTCTAATACAGTTAATAGAGGGAGGTTCTATGTGTGGAATTTTATATATCCTAGAGAAGAGGACTAGTTCGAATTTGTAGGGGTTCCCCCCCAATCCACATCGAACTGCCCAGTAGCTTGTTAAGAGCCTTGTAGTTGGAGCTCTTTTAATGTACTGGGATACTTTCCTGAGATGGCAATAACAACTACATCCAGCGGATCGACAGTCTTCAGACGGAAAGACGATAGACTGATATGCCTGAGATATTTTTAACCAATGTGGGAATATTTTTTAGCTTTGTGTATTACCTAAGGCAACTCTTACTTCTCTCCAAATTACGGGTATATGGACCAAGTTTAAGCAGCTCTTCAATATCATCTCAAGCACTGGCAAGATGAAATCTGAATACATTTGCAATTCGGCTGGTATTATGCCGCCTGGTCCCACAGATTTATACGGTTTGAAACTTTTAAGTGCCAAAAGCTATTTGGCTTTAGCAATAAGATCTTGGGAGAAGATTATTTGTGCAAACGACCTAGGTATGCTGGTAATGCAAATAACTTGGGAGCTGTCTGGAAAATAAGAGTCCAGTACCAGTTAAAGCGATTCCCCGCTTGATGTCATCCAAACACTGTCCGTTTTGTTTCAAACGGCTGGGCATAACTGGATTTATTGAAAGAATTTTGCTAAGTCTTGATGCCTCATAGGAATGTTTAATTTTGCCAGAACAGAGCATCCAAGACATGCGTTTGTCTTTCCTCAAATCGTTTATATATAATTTGAGGGATTTTTTTTATCAGACTCCCAATCAGTTCCTGCTCGCTCGCTCTTGACTAGGTTAAACATTTTTCTGCAGTCATTGCTAAGCGAACCCAGTTCTGAGATCCGCCAGAGTGGATTTTATTCCTCTTGCCCTTACTAAAGGACAGGAGGAAGAAAGCACTTTATAGTAAGCCAAGGTAAAATCAATGACCTTACAGTCAAGCTTAATGGTGTTAAGGGCTTTAGAAGTTCAGAGGTCATTTAAACTTTTAGTATTTATCTATTTTTACGCCAATAAATTTTCCGTTAGTTTCCGAAAGCTTGTTAGTGAGGACGATCATCATTAATCCTAAATGGAAGGTAGCGGTGGTTGGAAAAGGAGTGTTCAGCCGAGACCTTCCAATTAATCATCAATTGTTTGTCGACTTTTAGTTGTGAACGTGAGTTCATTGCCTGTTTTACACACAATGAGGTTTGTAGGTACTTCAAATATAATCAAAAACTGGCTTAGCTCTATGGTCGATATCAGTAATGCTCCATACAGTATGATTACAACCGATTATGAGGTTCTTTTTTGCATCTCTCCTTCCTCGACCCACCCTTCTAGGTCTTCTCCAGGGAGTCCCACATGATAGTTTGCAAATATGCCAGTGGGGCTCGTGAGCTGCACCTACCGCCTTTTTGGAACCGAAAAAGTTCCCATCCAATCTCTGTCGCTTTGACGTTGAGTCGCTGCTGGCACTTGCAGTGTCACCCTTGAGCAATTCGCGGGAGCATTAGACTTTAGCATAAGCCTCCGGTATCCTATTGGTCTCCTCCGTGATATCTAAAAAGAGCTTAAAGGTATGGACGGCATTGCGTTGGTCATCGTAGAGCGATTTCGAGGGAGAGCAGTTTCGCGAACTTTTATCTCGAGATGCTGCTGTGCTGATATTCCTACTATCGGAAGGCTGTACACCTTCCTCCCAAGTACTAGCCGTGGTTGAACCATGTTTAGCTACAATCCTCCCCCCACTGCTTGATAGACAGTATAAACGCCGTACTACCCTTCGGTTTTGAAGGAGAACCGGTATCTTTTGTTTAATTCATTTTTAGACCCCACGAGAAGCGGAGAAAGGTGATAAGTCTTTAAAGATATATCAGGAGACGAAAATTATTTAGTCCGCTGAAAACAACTATAGTACCATTCACAAAAAAAAACGACTTAAAAGACTTAAAGAAATCCAACTATCACCCACGACACTGGTACCACTCAATGATCCAAAGTATGAAGGATTCATCTAGATAATAAGCTCATCTAGCCGAAACATACGGCGGTAATTTCTAAGAAAGCCAACCGTGCTGTCATGATATGCAATTACCTAGCGGGGCACGCATGGGGATGTAGCCCAATGTCCCTTCGTTGCATGTGCATTGCAATGTGAGACAAATTATCACATAAGGAACTCTTGAACGGGCGAAACGAACCAGTCTAGCAACGACAATAGGAATCCTCAACAAATTAACAGTACATCACCGGAGTAATGTGTACTTGCCTAACCACAGCCATAGAGGTGCTCTTCGAGTTGACTACTTTTCACGAACATGGCAGATAAGACAATCCTAGGAATGGCAAATGAAGGATTGGGAAGGGAGAAATGTATCGGTTCAAAAGAGGACGATGTATTGGTTCGAAAACCTGCAATTTTGGCTATACACGGGGATGACAGGATCAGCAGGAAGTTTAACTTCGAGAAGAGTTTCCAAACAAAGCTCAGCAATATGGAAGACTGGCGCGATGAATCCACAACTATAGCACTTGACGCCTACATCATTAAGTCATGCCTACACATAATGAACAAACTAGGCAAGAATAACACAGTAAGCAGCTGCTGAATACCTGGAAACGTAGGCATTAGTAACGAGGCAGCGGATTCTCTGGCAGAAAAGGGGCAGCGGAACCCTTCATAGGATCGGAACTATTGTGCGTGATAGAAGAACAGACCTTACGCGAAGAGTAAAGTAAACTTTACAATGAAACAAGGCCTAGAACCTTTCTAAACCTCCAAGGTCTGAGGCGTGCAACGAAACTCTTTGGAAACTACAACCTAACGAGATTTATAGCTTACATCAGCCTAAACAAGAATAACCTGGGAATCCTGACAGGCCTCCTTACTAGGAGATAGAAGGAACACCTAATGAAAATTTGTATATCAAAGGAAGGAGCAAATTTTGCAGCGAGGCTGCTGAAACTCCAGACCACATTCTGGATTCCTGTGGGCCAATGACTCACAAGATTATCAAACATTTGGGAAAACACCAAATAAGAGCCAAAATTCATTCTCAGATTCATGAAACAAACCGAACAGGATGCAATGCTCAACGGTGCGTGACCTGCTTCAGCTAAGTCAGAGCAAGACTCAAAAACAGCTCATAAAAGAAGTGTATTCCGAGGGGCTCTTTAAGAGATAATGTACTTTACCTCCATTATTATTATTATTCATAAGCCATAACTCTATGATCAGAGGATTGGAGTCTGCAGTGCTGAAGTCAGTCAGGACAAACGCTTTTATAAATTTATATTGTATCTACTCGTATAACTAGTGAAATTTATTAAAATATTAGACGTTGTTTTGTCCTTTTTGGTGGCGCGATGAGTTTGATTTTTTAATTCTTTAGCTGGCCCTGCAGCTTTAATGAATTTTAACCCTTTTATCAGGATGAATTAGCCCACCTTCAGGCAACTTCGTTCCTTTGCTAAAGGTAGCTGCTTGTTTTGTGGTGTCAGCTTACTTTTTCGAATCAAGCAGTGTTTGGGGGCCCATCCATCATTCTCCATACACAATTCTAGTTATATCTGTTTTTCGCGATTTTCCAATTTTTCTTTCGAGTTTTTCCAAACTTTTATGTGCTACAAACCTTATCTTTAGGCAACAACGAACAAAATAGAAAAAATCAAGCATATCCGTCGTACAGTTCGTGAGTGATGTAGACCCTAAATAAAAGCATTTCATTTTTATATATGTACTAGCTGCACCCGCCCGGCTTTGCCCGTGCCCGAGAATTCTATTGGCCAATATGTTCGAGTCGACTTCCTTATTATTGTCTATATATGTTGGCGTATGTTGCTGCGCCTAAAAAAGAAGACCGATTTTGGCTAAACTTCACAGAAACACTCTCAGGCCAATACCGAAGATTGCCTGATTTGAGCTCAACCGGTGAAAGGGACTGCACGTTTTTCTCCGCATGGCTTAGGCCTCTCACACACCTTCGTTGTTCCGCTTAAGGTAGGTGCTTGTTGTCTGGCAGGCGCCTATGTCAGCTTACTTGTGCGAATCAAACAAAAAAGCGAAAGTAAAAAACTTCGATAGAATCACTTTTCATTCACTTTCACACCGATTGTTATCAATGTGGGAAAACCAACTTTCCGATGTCCGATTCACAAAAAAAAATGCAAAAAAATTCAATAAGAGTTATTTGAATAAAACTTTGAACAAACGATATCTCAAGAATGAAAGTGCGCACAAACACCACAACAGACGTCACCTTTCATGGAAAACAATTTCATTGGAATAGGTTAACGCGTTTAGCCAAACACCGGCAACAAACTCAAATATGGATTGATTTTTATATATATAGATTTAGATTCATTTGTAGACGATTATACTAGTTTTTATATGAACATTTTTTATTTTGAAAGGACTGTTGACGTGCCTACGATGTACAATTTTAGATAAAACTTTAAACACATTCAAAATAAATATCTTGTCATATATGACATTTTTCGATAGTGCCAAAACTAATTTCGCTTAGGTGAGAATTTAAAGAACTGTATCTTTTCAACAATCGCAAGCAAAATGGTAGTCTTATATGTTCTTGCGAATTCGAAGATAAGAACGGTATTCCGAAGAAAAAATTTAGCACAATTTGGATATAAGCTATAAAAAATAATGACTGAGTTGGTTTGGTGTTAACGTCGTTTTCTCCTCAACATGCCAGATTAACCTATTAACCTCTGGGCAACGGTCGTATAATGATACGATGATACTAACGCAGTTGTGCCGTTACTCGTAGTCTGTGGATTGAAGTAGGTGCTAAAAGAAAAAACAACTTAGCATGGTATTAACCCTAGGTTATAACCCGATATTGCATCATCGGAAAAATGGCTAAAATGCTGGGCATTTTTACAAATAGCTTCTGCGGAAGCTGCAACAACGAAGGGGAAACTGAATCTGTAGAACAGCTCCTTTGCCACTGCCCAGCACTTC
The DNA here is from genome assembly GCA_949715645.1 of Portevinia maculata. Classification (NCBI taxonomy): domain Eukaryota; kingdom Metazoa; phylum Arthropoda; class Insecta; order Diptera; family Syrphidae; genus Portevinia; species Portevinia maculata. The sequence goes on along the minus strand of OX454526.1, from coordinate 268,676,987 downwards.
AACAACGCCGCACAGTGTGTAATTTCGCAAATCTAGCGGGATTTAATTGAAAATTCAATGTCGCCCGTTTGAAAATGTTTTGATATGACACGACGGCTAGAACTCCAGGTAATAAAATTCCAACAAAACAGATTGCATGAAACCGGTTTTTTAGGTTGGGCAACATTACAAACAGCGAACATTTTAGAGCAAACAAATAACTCAGGTCAGTTGCATATATTAACAGTCAAATTGTAATAACTGACGCAACGGAATACATATATTATTTTTTTGTTTTTATATTATAAACTGATTCTCAAAAGGCACGGTAGAAATTTGTGGTCACATGAAAAATGGAAGAAATGGTTGTTTTGTTTGAAGGCTTTTGTCTTGTCCGTTTTTTTACATCTTTGAACTTTGTGAAGCGTTTTAAAATTGTACCCGCATACACCCATCATGAAACGTTGTTTAGTACCTCCTCCTGTGTTTTGTCTATCAGAATCCATTAACTTTTTCTGTCCTTAGGTGCCCACCCCAAACAATTTTTTTTTTCGTTAGGAACTTATTAATATGAAGCATCAGGCAAGGTCGAATACAAATAGGGATGTATTGAACAGATTTCTACTTTCTTTGGGTCCGTATCTATCGAGCCGTAGTACTGCAATCCACAGAAAAAGAAAGCTACTTCCTTAATAAAGTATCGCACTATTGAAGCTCCCGAAGCTACCGAAACTCAATGTTGCAGCAGCACGGATGATGAAAGCGACTTATTTTTAATAAAAAAAATAAAATAAATAAATAATAATAGGTAAATAATAAATAAATACATTTTTTTAGTTGCATACAAATTCTTTGGAATGTTTTAAGGTACTAGGTTGGAGGAAGTAAGGTAAATGATCTACAGATTTCTTGGTCAATGGATGGGGTGGGGTAGGTATATGCCTCTTGTATCACTGAAGCAATATGTGTGTAAATACTTTAGCAACTTCCTGAAACTTAATGTATTACTCCATTAAACAAGTAAACAACAATACAAATATATACGCAAAAGGAATAAAGTCCCGCTAGATGTGTGGAATTACACAGTGTGCGCCGCTTCCTTTGCACGGTTTGCGGGTATCTACCTTTATCACACCTAAAAATAATTATCGGCAGATCCAAATGGTTTTGTAAGCCACATGTCTAATAATGTTGCAAACAGGGCACTTACTCACAAGTGGGCCACTTTGGCCTCTGAGTGAAGCTTGTGCAAATGCGCATACAGCCATCCTAACCTAACCTTACCTTACCTTGACTACCAATCTACTTTGAATCGCGACTGTGAAGTTCGATTTGGCTTTTATAGCAGCTTGTGTACGGTAGAACTTGACTATTTCTGTCGCGTTTCATTCGAAGCCTTTTAAATATATATTTACTTACAATACAAAATACGTTTCAATGGGTAAAATGGACTTTGTGCTTCTTATTGATGCTAGGGAAAACTAAAAATATCCAGTAAGAGAAGAATTATTTTGCCTAAAATGTGGCAAGTCCAAGTGGTCCTTACACGGGGCAAGTCTGCCAGCGTTTGGAGTAAGTTGGGCCATGGGCTTTAAACTTGATATTAAGGCCAAAACGTTAACTTTGTTCAAAGAATTTATTTACAATGGGAAAAAACTAACAATAGAAACATAGGGAAGGGCTACAATCTGCTTGTGCGAACTGTTGGATACCCTATACCTACTACTATCCCTCATAAGTTGGGCGTGTGAAAAGTCTTAGTCTGGGTGAATTGTTAATAACGCTCTACATATTTTGTTACACAACATTTAAATGGTTTTGTCGAAAAACAAAGTTTTTGTAAAAAAATTTTGCCCTTCCGAATATATTTTGGGAATGTTTTTTCTTTCCGGCAGACAAAAACAGTACTCCCAGTGGTCTAATAGAAACTGATATAACATTCGATTAATAATGTCTCCTGAAAGGTTTCTACTTTCCAGTGGAATAGCTATTTCCGCTTTTTCTATGGTGGCCTTTCAAATTACCGCAGTAGACGGATTTTGAATTTTTTTTTAAACATTAGCATTAAAGGCTTCTAAAGGGTATAGGTATATACAAAATTACAGCTACCTAGCTCAAAATTTGACTTTTTGATAAAACTGGTTTATTTAATTGTGGGCGTATCAGTTGGCGGATTTAAAAAAATTTAACTCCCGAGCAGTTTGGGAGCCTGGGGGTGTCAGTGGGCGGATTTTAAAAACCCTTAAACTCGATTATTTCGATTCTTAAATTTCAGCTTTCTAGCTCGAGTTTAAAGGCCTTATTTTGGCCGACGGACGGACGGACATGGCTAGATCAGCATTACTACCGTAACAGGGGGTTACTTTGCGCCGTTTTTTGCACTATTTACAGAAAAGCTCTTTAAAATGGCAGACAAATGATTTTTATCTATTTGTTTGTCCCTTTCATTAATTATTTAGATATGAAATAATGCATTTATGCTGTGAAAACTATTTAACTAATAGTTTAAATACTATTTTATTTTTTTGAAAATTGTGGCAAAGTTGTTGAAGGGACGGGGTTCCTTTGTAACATCTGAAACGTTTAGTTATATTGGCTTTGTCTTTTGAGCTGGAGCAAAGTTATTAGTGTATTTCAATAGCACGGATTCAAAGGTTCATATTTATCTGTAAAGAAAAAGGAATTTAAAAAACCAAACTTTTTTTTCTCAAAAAAATTTGCAGCAGGTAAGGTTGAGGTTTTCTGCAAACGGTACGGAAATTTGTTGTCTACCAATAAATGCTATTGTCCAGTTTAAGCCAGGAAAATTAACATCAAATATTTGCACTGTCCGCCCACAGCGGGTAAGGTAAGTATTTATTGGAAATCCATAGCCTCCCAAACAAAGCAAGCAATCAACAAATTTCGCCTCTTCTTCTGATAGGCGAGAAGCCACCAAACATGAAAGTTCCGTCATCACGCCTACTAAAATTTTAAATAAATCACTTAGCTTCCTACAAAATGTTATAAAACACAAAAAATACAAAAAGAATTTGAAATAATTAAGGAAGGAGCAATTTTAATAGAAAATATTCATGCATTAAATAACGATAAAACAAATGTCATTCATATAATAAAACACATTTAACAAAACTATAAATATACAGGGTGGGCCAAAAGCGACTTTCTAATATGAGAAAATCATAACTCTTTTGTTTATAATTTTTGTTCTTTTCTTTTTTAAGGTACTTATAAATAAAACAAATTTGGGAGATTTACTAAAATGAACTACAGCGCTCTAGAGAGGACCAAGCTAATTGAATTTTATTTTGAAAATAATCACTCGATTTAGAAGGTCACTTTTGGCCCACCCTGTAGATAGCAAGAATTATACGAATCATACTCAGAAAAAAAAATGTAGTTACATTAAAACACATGCCACTTATGATTATGTTATTGACTCCTATATATTAGACACAAACACTGAGCTTAAGTTTGAATTTGAGAATGCCAACCTAATTACTAAAATATAACAAAACCGTCATTACTTGGATTTATTACCATAGTTTTAATTATTGCTATATTAAACATATTTTTTAACAAAAAAGAGATCAAAATCAACAAAATGCTCATATACCTATCCAACATAAAGTCTAACCAACAGCTCCGGGTGATTCATTTTGAGCGACGAGGCAGTTATAAACAGTTATAAAAATGTAACCATCCAAATACTAAAATAGAAAAATATTCACAAGCCCATAGCAGATGTTTTGCAGATGTTCTGCACTCAGCACCAATATCTTACTGAACACTCAAGACATTATGGATATTTCTAATGCCAACACCAGGAAAACTTAGTGTTCACTGTGGAAGTAATTTCAAAATTATTAAAGTTGAAAAGAAAGGGCTACTCACCCTTTCTGATAATTGCCTAGCTGAAACACACTCCATAAAGTTGTTGACTGTGAAAGAATCGGGTTCAACAAAGGTGACCTTTCCCCAAGAAATAACAAGTCTTGCCTTGAACTCTTCTTTTAATTTAGATGCTCTTTTTGACAATAGCTATAATTTCACGAACAAATTTATTACGAGTCCCAAAACTATAATAAAGACTAGCTCCGACTTGCTTCCCTTTAGTTATAGTGTGCGAGAGCTACAGGAAGAGATACAAACATTGACAAAACTTGACGAAACAAAAAATCAAACCACCAAAACCATAATTTCAGTATGTTTCCCCATCCTACTAGGCACTGTACTTTGTTGCTTAATTTATTACCTGATTAAAATTAAATATAAGATAACTTTAGCTTGCTCCAAAAATTCTAACGAAACTACAGAATAAATTAAAAAAATTTTCTACTCACTTGCCTGTTAAAAATGAAAATAATAAAAAATAATATTCATGTTATTCATATAACATAGATTTTGTTAAAAATTTATACTTAAATTAATAAGACATATTTGTTATTAAAAATAAAAGTAAACTAATTGTTTAATCTAAAAATAAAAAAAAATAATATTCATGTTATTCATATAACATAGATTTTGTTAAAAATTTATACTTAAATTAATAAGACATATTTGTTATTAAAAATAAAAGTAAACTAATTGTTTAATCTAAAAATAAAAAAAAATAATATTCATGTTATTCATATTTTGTTAAAAAATTGTATACTTAAATAAATAAGACATATTTGTTATTAAAATAAAAATAAACTAATTGTTTAATCTAAAAATAAAAATAATATTCATGTTATTCATATTTTGTTAAAAAATTGTATACTTAAATAAATAAGACATATTTGTTTTTAAAATAAAAATATACTAATTGTTTAATCTGAAAATAAAAATAATATTCATGTTATTCAAATTTTGTTAAAAAATTGTATACTTAAATAAATATGACATATTTGTTATTAAAATAAAAATAAACTAATTGTTTAATCTAAAAATAAAAATAATAGCAAATGTATTCATGTTATTCATATAACATATATTTTGATAAAAATGTTATACTAAAAAAAAAATAAGACATATTTGTTATTAAAATAAAAATAAACTAATTGTTTAATCTTAAAATAAAAATAATAGCAAATGTATTCATGTTATTCATATAACATATATTTTGATAAAAATGTTATACTAAAATAAATAAGACATATTTGTTATTAAAATAAAAGTAAACTAATTGTTAAATCTAATTATAAAAAATTGATTCATGTTATTAATACAAAAACTATGTTGTTAAATAAAGATGACTATCTTTCTCAGGGGGGGAGGAAAATGTGGTGTAAAATATCGTCTGGGTTACTGTATCCCCTATGGAACATTACACACTCGAGACAGACGAAATGCATGGCTTGCAATATTATTCGTGAGAGCTTCGACGTTCCCACGAACTACAGGTATCTACATTGTTTGGTGTAAGATATCGTCTGGATAACTGTATCCCATATGGAACAGTACACACTCGAGACAGACGAAATGCATGGCTTGCAATATTATTCGTGAGAGCTTGGACGTTCCCACGAACTGCAGGTGGAGACACCGTTTTGTTCTGGATACTATTACACCACATTCAACTTCGCTTGACTTTGAAACGGAGAGTCTGTTTTTAGATCGAAAAGAAAGAGGTTGTTTTCTTGTTCGGGATTTAATATAAACAAAAGGAACACTTAACATGCTTGTATACCTTCACCAGTAATAGTATAACCCCGATTTTTTATTTTTGCTCGAAGAAATCCGCACTTGTCTAACCTTAGCTCTACTTTGTTTAAAACTCTACAGTCTATGCACATCCTAAGGTCTCTAGTTTTTTTCTTTACCAACACTATAGGAGAAACAAACTCCGACTCACTTGTTCTAATGTAGCCTTTTTCTAAACATTCGTCTAACAATTTATTTAATTCTGACTTCTCTGTGTATGACAACCTACGAAGCGGCCCATAAAAAGGTTTAGCAGAATTCAAATTCAATTTCATCTCTGTTTTTACTAATGGTTCTACCGGACGACGAGGCACCAAATAACAATTTTTGTAAATGACACGTAAATTTTTTAGTGTTGCATAACTTATATTTTGTAAAATTGTTAAAGTTTCTTCCTCGCAAACGTTAGGATTACAATCGATCATTAGTAAAGATTTTTCAGAACTTTCGTCTTTTACTTTATCACATTTTACATTGTTTTTTGTCATACGACTTTTATTTACTATTAATTCGTTTACGTTTTGGCAATAAACTGACTTGTTAATATTTTCTTTATATTTTCCATAATTTTGTTTAACTTTATACATATCGTTGTTTTCACTGTCGTTGTTATAAATTGAAACTAACTTAAAATTACCAGCTTTCAAAAAACTTCTTCCCCGAACCACCTTACCCAATGTCCGAAGTGAATGCGACCGATCTTTGAAATTATTCACCACGTATTCCATAAATTTGTCTTCTTCGACGCCCATTCCATTTGACAGCACCACCTTCTCGTTGTAATAATCGTGGAACGTTTCGTTGTATCGCCATTTTCGTGCTTCGAATTTTCGCCTCATTTTTAGTTTGTTTTCTTTGTTGCCAAACATCTCCGTTATCTCACGGAGCAGATCATTAAGATGTTGGTCAGCAAAATTCGGTTTTGAGAATAACCACTGTTGGCCCTTCCCCTTGAACTTGTTGACTAGTAATTTTTGCAGGATTTTTTTTTCGACGTTGTATACTTTTTTTGCGCTTCTGAGTTGTGCTAACCAAATTTCAAAGTTTATTCCACCATCGTAATCGGGCAGCATATCTTTGTAAGCGTTGTATTTCTCTCTGCTTTGTCATCTGTGTCTTCGTTTCGTTGTTTATCATTGTCGTTCGTTTTTTCCTCTTCAATCGTTTGTGTTTTCTCCAAATCCATCTGTTGTTTTAAGAATTCTTTTTCTCTGGCTAGTAATTCTTTTTCATTTTTTATTAAATTTAACTCTCTCATTAGGAGTTCATTTTCCTTCATTAACGTTAACTGCACACCACCACTATGACAACTCTCATTCTCCTCCTCATCGTTGTCGTCATTCTCGTTGTTGTCATCATCATCGTTGTCGTCGCCGCCGTCGTTTTCATTTTCGTTGTTTTCGTCTTCTCCCTCATCTTCGTTGTTTTCATTGTTTTTCTTTTCGTTGTCTGAATTTTTTGCGATGTCGTTGTTTGTGTTGGGTTTTTCTCCATGGTCTTCTGTGGGTATGCCGTTAACACGCAAAAGTAATTTCAATTTGGTCCCGTTGCTTGGCATTCCTAACCGTTGCAGCCACTCGCCCAGCTGGGTCATTGAAAATTCACTTGATTCCAACGAAGTGCTCATAGCGCCTATGGTTTTATGAACTATTTAGGGAAAAAAAAAAATTCACAGCACCATGTAACAGTCGACAAAAAAAATATGTAGAGGGCAAGTAAGAGACGCGCACACGATTGTTCACGAACAGATACAGCTTTTTTTTTACTGTTTATTATGCTATTAGGGCTGTATCCCACTTCTGAGGTTTTAGACGCTTAGTCTCAAAAGAAACACAACTCGATTGTTCGGAGGTTGGTCAAAGACTAACTCTTTGCCTCTTTCTTTATTCTTTCTTTCTTTTACTTATTCTATTATCACATATTATTGCATCAGTGTGGCCACTGTGCTTAATTACTATATTAACTACTACAATTGGGCTTAATTACTACATTAACTACTACATTCTCAAAGTTTTTTTTGTCAGTGACGAATTTGTGATTGATTAAAAACTTTAAAACTATCAATATTTTTGACAACCAAAGCACCGAATATTCCGAATGTTCCGAATGAATAAAGAAATACTCGGAGTATGTGGAAATAAAAAAATATATTTTTAATTTGCTGGGACTTGAGTCCTTTATTCTAACCTTATAAAAAGGAAATGTGATTACAATAGTACTTTATTAGCAAATTAACCTCGACGAACGCTGACTTCGGTTGACCTGCAACTACTGGAATGCTGTTCCTGAGTTGTAACCGTTATTTATATTTATATCTGAGATTTTTGTTCTTATCTTTGGTTGTGAGTGCGTTGGCCTTGGTCAAGTAGTTACATATTGCCTGAAACTATGGTGATGTTTACAATGTGCGATTTTTATCTTATTGGATAATGTCTTGAGTGTTCAGTAAGATATTGGTGCTGAGTGCAGAACACTCAAGACATTATCCAATAAGATAAAAATCGCACATTGTAAACATCACCATAGTTTCAGGCAATATGTAACTACTTGACCAAGGCCAACGCACTCACAACCAAAGATAAGAACAAAAATCTCAGATATAAATATAAATAACGGTTACAACTCAGGAACAGCATTCCAGTAGTTGCAGGTCAACCGAAGTCAGCGTTCGTCGAGGTTAATTTGCTAATAAAGTACTATTGTAATCACATTTCCTTTTTATAAGGTTAGAATAAAGGACTCAAGTCCCAGCAAATTAAAAATATATTTTTTTATTTCAACATACTCCGAGTATTTCTTTATTCATTCGGAACATTCGGAATATTCGGTGCTTTGGTTGTCAAAAATATTGATAGTTTTAAAGTTTTTAATCAATCACAAATTCGTCACTGACAAAAAAAACTTTGAGAATGTAGTAGTTAATGTAGTAATTAAGCCCAAGTGTAGTAGTTAATATAGTAATTAAGCACAGTGGCCACACTGATGCAATAATATGTGATAATAGAATAAGTAAAAGAAAGAAAGAATAAAGAAAGAGGCAAAGAGTTAGTCTTTGACCAACCTCCGAACAATCGAGTTGTGTTTCTTTTGAGACTAAGCGTCTAAAACCTCAGAAGTGGGATACAGCCCTAATAGCATAATAAACAGTAAAAAAAAAAGCTGTATCTGTTCGTGAACAATCGTGTGCGCGTCTCTTACTTGCCCTCTACATATTTTTTTTGTCGACTGTTACATGGTGCTGTGAATTTTTTTTTTTCCCCTAAATAGTTCATAAAACCATAGGCGCTATGAGCACTTCGTTGGAATCAAGTGAATTTTCAATGACCCAGCTGGGCGAGTGGCTGCAACGGTTAGGAATGCCAAGCAACGGGACCAAATTGAAATTACTTTTGCGTGTTAACGGCATACCCACAAAAGACCATGGAGAAAAACCCAACACAAACAACGACATCGCAAAAAATTCAGACAACGAAAAGAAAAACAATGAAAACAACGAAGATGAGGGAGAAGACGAAAACAACGAAAATGAAAACGACGGCGGCGACGACAACGATGATGACAACAACGAGAATGACGACAACGATGAGGAGGAGAATGAGAGTTGTCATAGTGGTGGTGTGCAGTTAACGTTAATGAAGGAAAATGAACTCCTAATGAGAGAGTTAAATTTAATAAAAAATGAAAAAGAATTACTAGCCAGAGAAAAAGAATTCTTAAAACAACAGATGGATTTGGAGAAAACACAAACGATTGAAGAGGAAAAAACGAACGACAATGATAAACAACGAAACGAAGACACAGATGACAAAGCAGAGAGAAATACAACGCTTACAAAGATATGCTGCCCGATTACGATGGTGGAATAAACTTTGAAATTTGGTTAGCACAACTCAGAAGCGCAAAAAAAGTATACAACGTCGAAAAAAAAATCCTGCAAAAATTACTAGTCAACAAGTTCAAGGGGAAGGGCCAACAGTGGTTATTCTCAAAACCGAATTTTGCTGACCAACATCTTAATGATCTGCTCCGTGAGATAACGGAGATGTTTGGCAACAAAGAAAACAAACTAAAAATGAGGCGAAAATTCGAAGCACGAAAATGGCGATACAACGAAACGTTCCACGATTATTACAACGAGAAGGTGGTGCTGTCAAATGGAATGGGCGTCGAAGAAGACAAATTTATGGAATACGTGGTGAATAATTTCAAAGATCGGTCGCATTCACTTCGGACATTGGGTAAGGTGGTTCGGGGAAGAAGTTTTTTGAAAGCTGGTAATTTTAAGTTAGTTTCAATTTATAACAACGACAGTGAAAACAACGATATGTATAAAGTTAAACAAAATTATGGAAAATATAAAGAAAATATTAACAAGTCAGTTTATTGCCAAAACGTAAACGAATTAATAGTAAATAAAAGTCGTATGACAAAAAACAATGTAAAATGTGATAAAGTAAAAGACGAAAGTTCTGAAAAATCTTTACTAATGATCGATTGTAATCCTAACGTTTGCGAGGAAGAAACTTTAACAATTTTACAAAATATAAGTTATGCAACACTAAAAAATTTACGTGTCATTTACAAAAATTGTTATTTGGTGCCTCGTCGTCCGGTAGAACCATTAGTAAAAACAGAGATGAAATTGAATTTGAATTCTGCTAAACCTTTTTATGGGCCGCTTCGTAGGTTGTCATACACAGAGAAGTCAGAATTAAATAAATTGTTAGACGAATGTTTAGAAAAAGGCTACATTAGAACAAGTGAGTCGGAGTTTGTTTCTCCTATAGTGTTGGTAAAGAAAAAAACTAGAGACCTTAGGATGTGCATAGACTGTAGAGTTTTAAACAAAGTAGAGCTAAGGTTAGACAAGTGCGGATTTCTTCGAGCAAAAATAAAAAATCGGGGTTATACTATTACTGGTGAAGGTATACAAGCATGTTAAGTGTTCCTTTTGTTTATATTAAATCCCGAACAAGAAAACAACCTCTTTCTTTTCGATCTAAAAACAGACTCTCCGTTTCAAAGTCAAGCGAAGTTGAATGTGGTGTAATAGTATCCAGAACAAAACGGTGTCTCCACCTGCAGTTCGTGGGAACGTCCAAGCTCTCACGAATAATATTGCAAGCCATGCATTTCGTCTGTCTCGAGTGTGTACTGTTCCATATGGGATACAGTTATCCAGACGATATCTTACACCAAACAATGTAGATACCTGTAGTTCGTGGGAACGTCGAAGCTCTCACGAATAATATTGCAAGCCATGCATTTCGTCTGTCTCGAGTGTGTAATGTTCCATAGGGGATACAGTAACCCAGACGATATTTTACACCACATTTTCCTCCCCCCCTGAGAAAGATAGTCATCTTTATTTAACAACATAGTTTTTGTATTAATAACATGAATCAATTTTTTATAATTAGATTTAACAATTAGTTTACTTTTATTTTAATAACAAATATGTCTTATTTATTTTAGTATAACATTTTTATCAAAATATATGTTATATGAATAACATGAATACATTTGCTATTATTTTTATTTTAAGATTAAACAATTAGTTTATTTTTATTTTAATAACATATATGTCTTATTTTTTTTTTTAGTATAACATTTTTATCAAAATATATGTTATATGAATAACATGAATACATTTGCTATTATTTTTATTTTTAGATTAAACAATTAGTTTATTTTTATTTTAATAACAAATATGTCATATTTATTTAAGTATACAATTTTTTAACAAAATTTGAATAACATGAATATTATTTTTATTTTCAGATTAAACAATTAGTATATTTTTATTTTAATAACAAATATGTCTTATTTATTTAAGTATACAATTTTTTAACAAAACATGAATAACATGAATATTATTTTTTTTTATTTTTAGATTAAACAATTAGTTTACTTTTATTTTTAATAACAAATATGTCTTATTAATTTAAGTATAAATTTTTAACAAAATCTATGTTATATGAATAACATGAATATTATTTTTTTTTATTTTTAGATTAAACAATTAGTTTACTTTTATTTTTAATAACAAATATGTCTTATTAATTTAAGTATAAATTTTTAACAAAATCTATGTTATATGAATAACATGAATATTATTTTTTATTATTTTCATTTTTAACAGGCAAGTGAGTAGAAAATTTTTTTAATTTATTCTGTAGTTTCGTTAGAATTTTTGGAGCAAGCTAAAGTTATCTTATATTTAATTTTAATCAGGTAATAAATTAAGCAACAAAGTACAGTGCCTAGTAGGATGGGGAAACATACTGAAATTATGGTTTTGGTGGTTTGATTTTTTGTTTCGTCAAGTTTTGTCAATGTTTGTATCTCTTCCTGTAGCTCTCGCACACTATAACTAAAGGGAAGCAAGTCGGAGCTAGTCTTTATTATAGCTTTGGGACTCGTAATAAATTTGTTCGTGAAATTATAGCTATTGTCAAAAAGAGCATCTAAATTAAAAGAAGAGTTCAAGGCAAGACTTGTTATTTCTTGGGGAAAGGTCACCTTTGTTGAACCCGATTCTTTCACAGTCAACAACTTTATGGAGTAACAGTAAAAAAAAAAAGCTGTATCTGTTCGTGAACAATCGTGTGCGCGTCTCTTACTTGCCCTCTACATATTTTTTTTGTCGACTGTTACATGGTGCTGTGAATTTTTTTTTTCCCCTAAATAGTTCATAAAACCATAGGCGCTATGAGCACTTCGTTGGAATCAAGTGAATTTTCAATGACCCAACTGGGCGAGTGGCTGCAACGGTTAGGAATGCCAAGCAACGGGACCAAATTGAAATTACTTTTGCGTGTTAACGGCATACCCACAGAAGACCATGGAGAAAAACCCAACACAAACAACGACATCGCAAAAAATTCAGACAACGAAAAGAAAAACAATGAAAACAACGAAGATGAGGGAGAAGACGAAAACAACGAAAATGAAAACGACGGCGGCGACGACAACGATGATGATGACAACAACGAGAATGACGACAACGATGAGGAGGAGAATGAGAGTTGTCATAGTGGTGGTGTGCAGTTAACGTTAATGAAGGAAAATGAACTCCTAATGAGAGAGTTAAATTTAATAAAAAATGAAAAAGAATTACTAGCCAGAGAAAAAGAATTCTTAAAACAACAGATGGATTTGGAGAAAACACAAACGATTGAAGAGGAAAAAACGAACGACAATGATAAACAACGAAACGAAGACACAGATGACAAAGCAGAGAGAAATACAACGCTTACAAAGATATGCTGCCCGATTACGATGGTGGAATAAACTTTGAAATTTGGTTAGCACAACTCAGAAGCGCAAAAAAAGTATACAACGTCGAAAAAAAAATCCTGCAAAAATTACTAGTCAACAAGTTCAAGGGGAAGGGCCAACAGTGGTTATTCTCAAAACCGAATTTTGCTGACCAACATCTTAATGATCTGCTCCGTGAGATAACGGAGATGTTTGGCAACAAAGAAAACAAACTAAAAATGAGGCGAAAATTCGAAGCACGAAAATGGCGATACAACGAAACGTTCCACGATTATTACAACGAGAAGGTGGTGCTGTCAAATGGAATGGGCGTCGAAGAAGACAAATTTATGGAATACGTGGTGAATAATTTCAAAGATCGGTCGCATTCACTTCGGACATTGGGTAAGGTGGTTCGGGGAAGAAGTTTTTTGAAAGCTGGTAATTTTAAGTTAGTTTCAATTTATAACAACGACAGTGAAAACAACGATATGTATAAAGTTAAACAAAATTATGGAAAATATAAAGAAAATATTAACAAGTCAGTTTATTGCCAAAACGTAAACGAATTAATAGTAAATAAAAGTCGTATGACAAAAAACAATGTAAAATGTGATAAAGTAAAAGACGAAAGTTCTGAAAAATCTTTACTAATGATCGATTGTAATCCTAACGTTTGCGAGGAAGAAACTTTAACAATTTTACAAAATATAAGTTATGCAACACTAAAAAATTTACGTGTCATTTACAAAAATTGTTATTTGGTGCCTCGTCGTCCGGTAGAACCATTAGTAAAAACAGAGATGAAATTGAATTTGAATTCTGCTAAACCTTTTTATGGGCCGCTTCGTAGGTTGTCATACACAGAGAAGTCAGAATTAAATAAATTGTTAGACGAATGTTTAGAAAAAGGCTACATTAGAACAAGTGAGTCGGAGTTTGTTTCTCCTATAGTGTTGGTAAAGAAAAAAACTAGAGACCTTAGGATGTGCATAGACTGTAGAGTTTTAAACAAAGTAGAGCTAAGGTTAGACAAGTGCGGATTTCTTCGAGCAAAAATAAAAAAATCGGGGTTATACTATTACTGGTGAAGGTATACAAGCATGTTAAGTGTTCCTTTTGTTTATATTAAATCCCGAACAAGAAAACAACCTCTTTCTTTTCGATCTAAAAACAGACTCTCCGTTTCAAAGTCAAGCGAAGTTGAATGTGGTGTAATAGTATCCAGAACAAAATGGTGTCTCCACCTGCAGTTCGTGGGAACGTCCAAGCTCTCACGAATAATATTGCAAGCCATGCATTTCGTCTGTCTCGAGTGTGTACTGTTCCATATGGGATACAGTTATCCAGACGATATCTTACACCAAACAATGTAGATACCTGTAGTTCGTGGGAACGTCGAAGCTCTCACGAATAATATTGCAAGCCATGCATTTCGTCTGTCTCGAGTGTGTAATGTTCCATAGGGGATACAGTAACCCAGACGATATTTTACACCACATTTTCCTCCCCCCCTGAGAAAGATAGTCATCTTTATTTAACAACATAGTTTTTGTATTAATAACATGAATCAATTTTTTATAATTAGATTTAACAATTAGTTTACTTTTATTTTAATAACAAATATGTCTTATTTATTTTAGTATAACATTTTTATCAAAATATATGTTATATGAATAACATGAATACATTTGCTATTATTTTTATTTTAAGATTAAACAATTAGTTTATTTTTATTTTAATAACAAATATGTCTTATTATTTTTTTTAGTATAACATTTTTATCAAAATATATGTTATATGAATAACATGAATACATTTGCTATTATTTTTATTTTTAGATTAAACAATTAGTTTATTTTTATTTTAATAACAAATATGTCATATTTATTTAAGTATACAATTTTTTAACAAAATTTGAATAACATGAATATTATTTTTATTTTCAGATTAAACAATTAGTATATTTTTATTTTAATAACAAATATGTCTTATTTATTTAAGTATACAATTTTTTAACAAAATATGAATAACATGAATATTATTTTTATTTTTAGATTAAACAATTAGTTTATTTTTATTTTAATAACAAATATGTCTTATTTATTTAAGTATACAATTTTTTAACAAAATATGAATAACATGAATATTATTTTTTTTTATTTTTAGATTAAACAATTAGTTTACTTTTATTTTTAATAACAAACATGTCTTATTAATTTAAGTATAAATTTTTAACAAAATCTATGTTATATGAATAACATGAATATTATTTTTTTTTATTTTTAGATTAAACAATTAGTTTACTTTTATTTTTAATAACAAATATGTCTTATTAATTTAAGTATAAATTTTTAACAAAATCTATGTTATATGAATAACATGAATATTATTTTTTATTATTTTCATTTTTAACAGGCAAGTGAGTAGAAAAATTTTTTAATTTATTCTGTAGTTTCGTTAGAATTTTTGGAGCAAGCTAAAGTTATCTTATATTTAATTTTAATCAGGTAATAAATTAAGCAACAAAGTACAGTGCCTAGTAGGATGGGGAAACATACTGAAATTATGGTTTTGGTGGTTTGATTTTTTTGTTTCGTCAAGTTTTGTCAATGTTTGTATCTCTTCCTGTAGCTCTCGCACACTATAACTAAAGGGAAGCAAGTCGGAGCTAGTCTTTATTATAGCTTTGGGACTCGTAATAAATTTGTTCGTGAAATTATAGCTATTGTCAAAAAGAGCATCTAAATTAAAAGAAGAGTTCAAGGCAAGACTTGTTATTTCTTGGGGAAAGGTCACCTTTGTTGAACCCGATTCTTTCACAGTCAACAACTTTATGGAGTGTGTTTCAGCTAGGCAATTATCAGAAAGGGTGAGTAGCCCTTTCTTTTCAACTTTAATAATTTTGAAATTACTTCCACAGTGAACACTAAGTTTTCCTGGTGTTGGCATTAGAAATATCCATCTGTTGGCTTGTTCAAAATTGATCCAAATGTCCTGTTTAATTTTTACGATTCGCATGTCACAATTTTCTAAGCGCCCTTCATGGAGAATTAAGCTTGATAAACATACCTCTAGCTCTGTATGTATCGGACGATTGGGCAAGCAAAGAATTATGTGATTTACATGCTTACAGGATTCTATGTCGCTAGAAGTTAAAGGTATATACTCCGAAAATTGTTCGTTAATAGCTACTTTCTGAAATGAAGGATTGTAAAAGTAGAACAAGTCGTTTTTGTATGGGATTGGAATTGAATGTATCCGGTTTAAAAGGAATTTGCCTGTACCAGTAAGAGGCACAGTAATAAGATACACAATTCTGTTTGCCGAATAGTTAAGTTCAATGTCCAAGAATTTCATGACTTCAAAAATACTTTCTATTGATACATCAATAGGAAATCTTAAATCAGCACTAGCTATGACCGGAATTTTTTCTATGGCTCCAATTAGCACATGCGGATCTATCGCTTTTAGATCAATTCGGTTTTGTCGCGCGTCAATAAGAGAATTGAGGATATTGTTTTGAACATTATTCAAATGGAAATTAGCGCCAAGCAGTATATTGGCTGCTTCGTCTAGGTGATGATTTAGTTCTTGAGCTATAGTTAAATTGTTTGATTTCTTAATAAGCTGATCAATAATATTAAAGAGCTCATCTAGCTTCTGAGTGTTATTATTAATAACTTGAAACATTTTTTTCAAATGCAACAAATAGGATTTAATCGAAATAATATTTGTGCCTATTGTTATGAACAGTCACCGTGCGTCTACCCATTTTTATCGTCGAATTGACTGGGCTTAAAATTGCACAAATTGTAAAAGGCCCCAGCCACATTTGACATAATTTGTGCTTTTTTACGGGGTTTAATAGCAGTACCTTGTCTCTGATATGAAACGACGACGGTCTTACCGTCTTATCGTAGTATACCTTTGAAGAACTTTTACTCTTCAATAAATTCTTACGAGCAATGGAATACATTGTTTGCAGCTTATACCTCAACTCGTAATAATAGTCTTCGCAATTATATAGTGGTTGCGGTGTTTGGTTGAGGCTTGACGGAATTTCCGCGGTAAAGCCAAACAAGCAGTCCATGGGACTTAACTTAGTTCCTTCATGTATATTGTTGTTATGTACGAAAGCGGCAGTTCTTAAGAATTTATCCCAACATTTAGGATTCTGATCTACTATGGATCGCAAGTATTCCACTAGAGACTTATGGGTTCTTTCCAAGGAACCGTTCGACTGCGGATGGTATGCCGATGTTTCGATTTTCTCGATCTTAAGCAGACTGCAAACTCGCTTAAAGAGTTTACTTACAAAATTCGATCCTTGGTCGGTAATCAACTTTTTTGGTATACGATATCTGCTTATTATTTCATCAAAAAATATCTGTGCCACCGTATTAGCTTCCATATCTGCGAATGGATACCAATCTGCAAATTTAGTAAGATCGTCCTGGAATGTTAAGATATATTTATTTCCATTGTGAGTCTCAATTAAAGGTCCAACTATATCCATATAAACCTTTTCGAAAGGTACTTTTGCTGTATCTGTAATTACCATCGGCATTTTTAAAGTTCGTCCTGTTTTGTTTTTTTGACATTTACTACATTTCTTTATATAGTTTTTAATGTCACGAACCATACCTTTTTTTTATATTTACGAAGAATGCTACCGTAGGTTTTTTTAACCCCTTGGTGACCTCCAAATGGAGTATCGTGATAGTCATGCAAAATTATAGGGATTTCTGATTTCGAGGGAATTATGTATTTCTGTATGGATGCGGAATTTGAAAAGGTGTGTAAAGTATCTGAAACCACTGCGGAACTTTGGTGGGCCATTTTAGAACTATCATGGTTACCTTTGTCTGAAAAAATATGGCTTGACCCGGTTTGGTCGTTTTCCTGAGTTGTATTTTCTTTTGCCTTTGATCGAGTGACAGCAAAACATCTCGACTCTTCCTCAACGTCCGAGTCTAAGAAGTGATGTACGTCAGCCTTAACCACCAACGTTCGACTTTCTTCTTCACTATCAGATTCGCTTATGCGCGGAATCCGACTAAGTGCATCCGCATTGCTGTTCTTTCTACCGGGTTTGTATTCGATAGAGAAGTCAAATTCGGACAGCTTTAGTACAAGTCTTATAATGCGGGAAGATGCATCTTGCTTTCAGAATTCCTTTCAAAGGCATGTGATCGGTGTAGATCATAAAATGCCTACCCTGTAAATAGCAACGGAAGTTTCTGACGGCCCACACTATTGCCAGGAGTTCCTTTTCAGTAGTTGAATAGTTTTTTTCAGCGGGATTTAGAGCCCGGCTTGCATATGAAATGGGAAGGTCGCTTCCAATGCATCCCTGGGATAAAACAGCCCCCAAAGACTCCTTGCTAGCGTCAGTTGTGAGTAGAAATGGTTCTTCGAAATTTGGGTATCTCAAAATAGGAGGACTTGTCAGTATCGTCTTAATATTATTAAAACTTGATTCACAATTATCATTCCACTGGAACTTTACATTTTTTCGTAGTAATTGCGTTAGAGGTAATGTTAGTTCAGCGTGATTTTTTACAAGTTTTCTATAATAATTACACAAACCAAGGAGGGATTGTAGTCTTTTAATGTTGGTTGGTCTAGGGAAACTGAGAACGCATGCAACTTTATCCGGGTCTGGTAGGGCCCCAATATTTGTGCATTTGTGGCCTAGATAAATTACTTCTTTTCTTAGAAAGTTGAATTTCTGAGGTTGGAGCTTTAGATTGTTCAACCTTAGACGGCCAAACACTGTTTTGAATTTAGTATTGTGGTCGTCAATATTCCGTCCATAGATAACAATGTCGTCGAGATAAACGAAACATTCGAAACCTTGTAATCCAGTCAATGCGTAATTCATTAACCGTTGGAAAGTAGCTGGGGCTCCCTTCAGACCAAACGGCATTCGTAAGAATTCGTAATGACCATAGGCTGTACTGAATGCAGTTTTCTCGTGATCCTTAGGATTAACTAAGACTTGATGGTAGCCGCTTCTTAAATCAAGGGTTAAAAAGTATCTGGAGTTGCCCAGTTGGTCAAGAATGTCTTCTATTCTCGGAAGGGGATATGCGTCACCGACTGTTTTTTCGTTTAGTTTACGAAAATCGACGACTATTCTCCATCGCAACTCTCCATCTAATCCTGGCTTCTTTGGGACTACCAACAATGGGGAATTCCAAGGGCTTTTGCTGGGGATAATGATTTTCTCCGCTAGCATTTCCGTTATTTGCTGGTTAATAATTGATTTATGGGATTCCGGTAATCTATACATTTTTTAATTTACTGGGGCTTGATCGGCAACTGTCGGAATATTGTGCATTACAGAGGAGGTATACGTAAGTTTGTCGCCTGGAAGGCTGAATATATCGTTATATTCGTGACATATTTGAAGCACACTTTCCTTTTCCTTTGAACTGATTGTACTATCAAAACATATATTTTCATTCAAAAGTGAAATCCGCTTTATAGGCAGAGTTTCGGGTGACATGTGGGCATTTAAACTACAAATGTTGACCTGACCCGGTGTATCTCTTTCGTTAAATCGCTTGGATTTATTTGCTTTTTATTTTTGATAGTAACTTAAGTTCTGCCCGTCAAACTCTTTTCATTTGCAAGAGTTCACGGTGAACTTATCTAACCGTTCATATTCCAGATTAAGAATAAGTGGTTCAAAATCGACCTCATTCGAAGTGATATTTAGAACTCCGATGTGCACTTGATTATTGACCGGCTTGACAATGCAGTTGGCAATGTACACACCGCCTTCGATTTGCTTAGACAGACAAACCATTTCTTCCGTATTATCCGAATGGATCTTTAGTATGGCCTTACTCCGGGATGGTATTATCAAACTTCCTTTATTTTTATTCACTTCGGGTTCACTAGTAGTAAGCGTGGTGGACAAAGAAGAAATTTCTCTCGGAGTCTCATTTCTAATATGTCTTGATTTTGGTTGCAATTTGCTTTTTTTTTTTTTTTTGACTTTTAAATTCATTTTTATTAATTATTAGCTTATATCAACTTATATACTAGGCAAAAATGAGTAAATCTAACTTAAAATTAACAGGATACTTATTCTAGATTATTGATCCTTATGCGGACGCCCTAAACTTAACTCTATCTTATAATTATTGCCTTTCGGCCTAAAAACTATTCTACGAACTAATCTTACATATTATGTTTTCATCGAGAAAATTTTTAAGAAAACTCGGCATCTTTATCAAATTTTATATTTTTATATAAAAAAACAAATTACAAACTACCTACTCTACTTACTTAAACTACTTAACATATTCTAACTATAATTAGGATTCTGAGCACTCGTTGCATTACGAAACAAGTGGTCAAATTCCAAATTGCTTTCCGAGCGCCTGGCAGTCGTTAACGTGCACACGCGCCGCCGTGAGCTGACTGATGCCTTACAGAATCAATCACCTCCCGGAAGCACCACCACAAGTTGGCGAGCCCGGCCCCTCCCAGAAACGCCCTAGCTAACTTAATCTATCTTACAAACTAAGAGGATGTTACCTAGAGTAACGCACCGTCTTGGGAGGGCATGTTGAACCCTCCACCCTCAAAAAGCCACCAAAATTCGGCAAATTGCTTTTCTGTATCGAATTTATCCCTCTCCGCTATTGCGGTACTAAAACGGAGGAGCTCATGAGCATTGGCGACGTCCTCGCCGCGGATGAGCCGCTTATCTCTCGCACTGCGGTAGCGGTGGTATAATACCGGGATACCATCCCTCGTCTGTACCAGCCCTTTTGCATCAATATGGATAAATGCCTCTGGCGGGATAAAGCCAGACCGGAGTGTACTCTCAATGTACATTTCATTGGGGTAGTAAGCCCCAAAGATCAGACTATTGTCGCTGGCCATCGCCCTTGCAACGTGCCTTCGAGTCACCTTAATGAGGAAATTGTCAATCCTATTCAACTGAGCCCCATCGTATAGGACCTTGTTGGGATAGTATTTTATATAGTTGGATTCAGGCGTTCGGAACAACCGGAGACAGGTCCTAAGACATTGTCTCTCCAAAACCCGAATCTTTTCCATATAGCTAGGCGCTATATTAAACCATAATGGACAACCATAAGCGATAATCGGCCTTATAAGGGCCACGTAGCAAATGACCTTCACTCTGGAGTCAAGTTGACTGCTATGAAACAGTCTCCTTGTTAGAGCATAAGCCTTCTTGGCCCCAGCAAGACAAGCAACTATATGTCTATCGAAATACAGATACTGGTCAAGCCAGATACCCAGATATCTAACTACGCTTCTCACCGCCAATGGCTGCCCATTTTGTCCAATAATGGCCAATTTCTTCCAGTTTTTTCTGGTATCCCTAGAGGCCCCAGCCAATGGAGTTCTGAACAAGATTGTTTCCGTCTTCTGAAAGTTGATTTTCAACTTCCAGTCGTCGCAATATCGCTTAATTTGATCGAAGTCACGCTGCAAAAGGATATTAATGACCTCGATTTTAGGACCTGACCTGTATGCCACCAAATCGTCGGCATACGCTATAGCATGGCTGAGTGAACCCACCAGATCACTCGTGTAAATGTTAAACAGGATCGGAGAATTGACCGCCCCCTGCTGTAAACCGTTTTTAATTTCAAAGACTCTGCTCGAAGTCACGTTGCCACATTTGACAACGAACTTCTTTCCCATAAGCATATTATAAATTACATATAGCAAAGGTTTGTGCATCCCCCGCCTGGTCAACTTGTAGAAAAGTCCCTCTAACCATACGGTGTCGAAAGCCTTCTCAAAATCAACCAGACAAGCACCCGTGCATTGGTTCTTGCATTTATTCCACTGAATGTCGGAAACCAGTTTCGACGCGGCATGAATAGTGTCATGCCTCGCCCTGAAACCAAACTGGTTGTCCGGAATTATGTTATTGTCCTCGACCCACTTTAACAGGGCTCTATTGACAACTTTTTCGAAGACCTTGCTAATATTCGGAAGCAAGCTAATTGACCGGAGATTGGCAGGGTTCGTCCTATCTTTACCTTTTTTCGGGATAGGGTGTACCACAGCTATCTTCCAATGCGCCGGATAATGTGCATTATTCAGCGCATTGTTAAACAGCGTGGTGAAAATATCTACAGCCTCCAGAGGCAGGTGTCTCAATATGACGTTTGGGACACCATCCATCCCCGCCGACTTTTTATTCTTTAGTGACTCGAAGATGCACAGAAGATCATCCTTCGACACGAACAAGTGCGATGCATCTCGGCCATTGGCGACAACTGCATTAGCATGGTTTTCATCAGTGAACACGGTGAATCCGTTATTCTCAGATCGCCAATTCTCAAGTTCGGTGCGCAGATCGAAGTGGCTCACCAGAGCCCTATTCTCAATGTCGTGGTTACGGCGAACAGGATTGTTCACCGTATACACGGCCTCGAAACAAGCGCCCAGCAAATCCACCTTCTCCTGTGGGTCCTCGACCACGAAAAAATCGTCGTTTGAAGCGACACTTTCTGGACTTATTCCAGCAGTCAGTACCGTCTGTCTGTTCTCTGCTGTCTGGGAGATTCGAACACAAGGAATATCATTGTGATCTTTCCTCCTGAACAACTTATTTATCTGTGTGGTTGCAATTTGCCTTCAAGATCGGGTGTTAAATTAGTTTTATTTTTCTTATGGGTTTCGGTTCTAATCTGCTCAGAATAAGGCATTGTTTTTCTGATTAAATGGCCTGTTGAATTACAGGTCGAAGAAGTAGAAATTTCTCTCAGAGTCTCTTTTCTCTCTTTTTTACCTGTAGTGTGGTAGTGGTATTACGAACTCAGAAGGGTTGTAGTTTGTTTTTGGGAAACGTAATAATTTATTTGGCCCTTCTACATTGCAATGCTCATTTAAAAAGTTATTACCCAGTAGTCCATCAGCGGGAATTGAATCGTTTGATTAATGATTTGGAATTCGCAAGGAAATTCCCTTGGTAATTACAATTTACCCATTTTGGAACCGAGCGTACGACCTTGGCCATATATAGTATTAACTTTTAGATTTCTGGAGGAATCTGGGGGGTAACCATTCGTACAGTTGTCCTTGAGCAGACTTATGTCCGCCCCTGTGTCTACCAACAAACTGACGCTTTTGTTTTTTGCGATATCTAGTGGCAAATGCACGAGGTTGTTAGTGTTTGACCCACTGTTTGCAATTAATGTCGAGCCGGGGAGTTTTCGGTCGACCGCTGCCTGCTTCCCGAGTTTCTACTTTCCCATGATTTTCTGGCGAAACATTCGGTAATGGTATGCGACGTTCGCAAACAAAATTCACATTTAACCGTGAATTTGTTTTTTTGCTTCTCACGATGTACACTCTTAGATATTTTTTCAGTTTTCGAGCATGTATTTACGTCATGTCCATAAACCTTGCAGTTAATACAGAATGGCGTATTCTTCCTTCTTCTGCATTCTGCATAGGAATGATTCGGCTTGTCGCAGAAACTACATTTTATATTATTATGGCCATTATATTTTTGCCTCATTGAAAAACTTTGAGTTTCGTTATCTTTTATGGACAGATTTAATGTATAGTTATTACTATTGGGTGGCTGATGATATGGTATTGAAGTTACTGGCATATTATTGTAAGGAAAATCATATTGATGCCCTTGGTGCATCTGGGGATTATTGTTAAAAATGGGCATATAGGGGTATGACGAGAAATTATGGTTTTGGGGAGGCCAGGACTGTACATTGAAAGGATTCATCATACTGACACTTTCAAGCTCTATTTTCAAAATCTGATCGCATAAGGGTTTAAGATTTGTTTCTTTTGCTGTTAGTAGGTATTGCCTTATTGTTGGGCTTAACACTCCCGATTTTATTGAATATATAGCTGCAAGTTCGGAGTCAGTAGTTAATGCTTTAGCATCCGCTGGAAATTGTTCAATGGCTGCTAACTTGCACTGTGCCACTAAATTGTTTAAACGAATTGAAAACGAAGTAAGAGTTTCCGTCGGGAATTGCCTACACTGTCTTAACTCATTAGATATTTGAATATAAGACTTTTTAGGCATAAAATGACCCTTAAGCTGTTTTTCGAATTCATCGAAGTTTGAAAAGTTGCTATTCTGCATAACAACAAACGCATTTCCTCTCAGCTTAGTTTGAATTAGCTGATAGAAATTATTTTCCTGCTCGGGTCTTAAACAAGATTTTACAACAGTTTATAAAGGTTTGCAAATCCGTCATTAAATGTGCACTATGTTCCCCCTCAAAATTAGGAACCAGATTCGTTATTAGCTGAACTAAATTCGTCTGTTGGGATGGAATGTCAAACATACTCTGATCGAGCTCATGTGTTTCATTACCCGCGCCATGGGCCATTGCTCTGTTTGCCGTATTAAAAATTGTTTTAGTGTTTTTTCTGTTTAGGGAATAAGAAAGATCAGGGACAGAATTTATTATTGCCGTTGTTTGTTGTTTGAATTGCCTAATATCTTCCTTAAATTCAGAAGTTTCTTTCCTAAGTTTATTATATGCTCCACTATTTATTTGCCTATCAAAACTATCCATTAACGTTATTAATTCCTTATCTAATTTTTTATTTTCTATTATAATATTCTTAAGGTCGCTTACTTTTCTATATGTGTTTCCGCTTCTTAATCTTCTATAGTTGAGGGTGTTCTCCGGGTCTCCTTCTGTTGTCCTGGTGGTGTCCTGGTCTGATTCTTCTTCTTCTGTTTCTTCTGTCCGGTTGGAACGCTTAACAGGGGTCTCCTTTCCTTTGTCCCGTTTTTGCTTCACTGGTATGTTTCTTCTATTTATGCAGAAGGAAAATCCAGGCATTTAATTAATGTTGACACTCGAGTGCTATTTCTTTGAGAAAAAAAAAATACTTGGTGCAATTGTTGGCTGATTCGATCACTTTTGTTTTTCTTAGATGGTTTAAGTTAATTAACTGATTTTTTATCAGTGATTGGTTTTTTATTTTTTCGTTTTTCTCTGAATGTCAAAAAAAATGATTTTTTTTTTTTTTTTTTTTTTTTTTTTTGCACTTTTACACCATACAACACACACTTTAATTTTCAATTCACAATAATTTTTTTTTTTTTTTTTTTCCGAAACGAGCGGGTCGAATTGAAAGCACCAAAAAATTTACCGGCTGCGCCAATTTATGTTATGCGTTCCTTTTGTTTATATTAAATCCCGAACAAGAAAACAACCTCTTTCTTTTCGATCTAAAAACAGACTCTCCGTTTCAAAGTCAAGCGAAGTCGAATGTGGTGTAAAAGTATCCAGAACAAAACGGTGTCTCCACCTGCAGTTCGTGGGAACGTCCAAGCTCTCACGAATAATATTGCAAGCCATGCATTTCGTCTGTCTCGAGTGTGTACTGTTCCATATGGGATACAGTTATCCAGACGATATCTTACACCAAACAATGTAGATACCTGCAGTTCGTGGGAACGTCGAAGCTCTCACGAATAATATTGCAAGCCATGCATTTCGTCTGTCTCGAGTGTGTACTGTTCCATAAGGGATACAGTAACCCAGACGATATTTTACACCACAAACAGATGATGAGGGGTTCGAGTCAATCAAACATTTTCCCCTACCACAGAATGTATATTCAGTTCAAAGCTCTTTATGCTTATGTTCACATTTTCGTAGGTTCGTGAAAAACTTTTTAATTTTAGCTAAACGTCTTTACGATCTTACAAGAAAAAACAAATTATTTCATTTTGGCGCAGAAGAATTAAGGTTATTCGAAATGCTTAAACAAAAATTGATAGAAAAACGTCCAAGCGTAATGCTATTTGGGATAAATCAAAACGGAAAAATGATAGACGAACTTAGAGACAACTTAGTAGAAGTTAAACAAAAGATAGTTCAGAAGAGTCACAAACAGATAAGACAAGAAGCAGTTTTAACACAAGAACAAGCTCAGGCTTATAATAAAAAGTATGTAGATAAGAAACGACAATAGCCAACAAAATATGAGTCAAGAGATTATGTATTAGTCAAAAACTTTGATTCACATCCTGGTACATCTAAAAAATTGTTACCAAAATTCAAGGGACCATATCAAATAACAAAGGTATTGCGAAACCATAGGTATCTCATCAAAGATGTGAACAGTTTTCAACAAACACGGTTACCATATCAAGGTGTATGGGCAGTCAGTAATATGAGACCGTGGTTCGGAGGTCGAGGTACCAAATATAAAACGTCCAATAAGTTGTAAAAGATCAGGTGATCTTAAGTGGTCAGAATGGCCGCATTGTAGTAGTTAATGTAGTAATTAAGCCCAATTGTAGTAGTTAATATAGTAATTAAGCACACTAGCCACACTGATGCAATAATATGTGATAATAGACTAAGTAAAAGAAAGAAAGAATAAAGAAAGAGACAAAGAGTTAGTCTTTGACCAACCTCCAAACAATCGATATCGAGTTGTGTTTCTTTTGAGACTAAGCGTCTAAAAGAATTCATTCACTGTTTTTATTTGTAAAACAAAATTTTTAAAACGAAATGGTGTCAGTAGAATTGTTTTTTGGGAAAATAAAATAATAGCTATGTATTGAATAAATACAATCACTGGAACTTCACTTCCATAAATCTTATGAACAAAAAGCAGTCACAAAATATATGAGCTTAAAAAACAACTCACAAAGTTCATAAACTACTTTCGTTTCATTAACGCATTAACAACAAAATTAAAATTAAATTTTAACTAAAGCAAAACGAAAGAACCAGAGATAACAAATTTGAATAACATAAACGTCAAATGAAATACCTCTTCACAATAGAGTACTTCGCGACCAGATCAGTGCCAAATGAAAGAGAGGAGTAATTTAGGATGTTATATAATTGTTCTTTAAAATCCTTATTTCACGTTTGTACTTATTGCGAATAATCTTATATTTTGACCAATTTTCCACCGAGCTATTGAAAACCGCGTAATTATAAGTCTTAACCCTGACTTTTTTAACTTTTGCAAATAAGAATTTAACCATGTATATATATAATTATATATTGATTGTTTCACCAGCGATAGCTTCATAACATGCGTTTATTTTTCCACAAAAAAAATTCGATAACAAATTTACATTCTCTTCATATATCTGAGAAACCTTCCGCATTTAGAAAAAAGTCAAAACGTTCTTTAGTATAACGAAAAGATTTATATTTTTGCACTTATACAACAGATTTATTTTTTATTTGAACTTTCACTCTGATAGTTCCCTGGTCCATTCTTTTGTCGTCTACATTTATAACAACTTTAACTTTGGATTTCAAGTCGCTATTTGTAGGTAACAATAGCCGTGTTTCTTTGCACGCGAATATAGGGATAATTTGAAATTTGCATGTAAAATACAACAACAACTTATCCTATATACGCTAACTTTAGCGGGGATAACTATCGCCGCTAAGTCAGTTAGCGGGGATAAACAGTGCTTCCAAAACCCATTTTCTTCGTTTCTGATGAACCGATGCGATGAATTTTTCAGGAAATGTCGAAGTTGACATCCCTCCGACCACTAACACATCCCGCCGAATATTTTGTTCGTGATTTTATTATTATTTTTTTCAAACTTTATTATAAAGGTAATGGAATTTAGCAAATTTGTTAATGTGAAATTGTTTTTCATAATTTTAGAATATGCTTGGCATCAATTTCAATTGGCGGAAGTAAATATTTTTCAATTTCAGGATTTTCAATACAAATTTCTTAACTACAACTTACAGCTGTGTCACGGTGCATGTCATAGGTGCATGTGTGCTGCCAAGTTTTTTTTGATGAATTCTTAAGCGGCGATAGTCGTTTTCTGATGCCATCACTATATCCGCGTGCAAAGAAACACTGCTAATAACACTCCTCCAATGTGTTGAGAGTGAGATCTGCTTACTAAAAATGTTTAATTCTTGCTCCGGAATCGAGATATGCAAAATGTGCTCGAAATACGAAAGTGTGCTTTTTTTCGCGCAATGAAAACCGAAAATTTGCTCTTAGAGAAAAAAGTGTTCTAGAGCTGTCAAAAATGGCCCGCTGGAAATCTAAAGAAAAAAAACAAATCTTCGTTCAATTGGTGCCATACCCTCTGAACACAAACACTGTTATGCTCTACAAGTAGAAATGTCGATTTTGACATTTTTCAATTGGTCGAATTTGACTGGATAAAAGAAACCCCATTTTTTGTACAAAAAAGAAAAGTCGTCTGATTCAGCTTCAGCTGAAACACAAATGAGTTCGTAAAAAGCAGATTTTAAAAAAACTAAAAACCAGCAGAACATGTAATTGAATGCAATACCTACGGAAATTTGCAAAGATATTCCTCTCAAGATGTCTAGTATCTACTCATACACCAGGGAAGCTGTGCGTGTTAAAGTTAAGGTTGGTTGAGCTGTTTTCTATTTTTTCTCTTTTGTTGGCTGCGTGACGCTCCATAAATCAATTTGCTTTCCGTAGAAATGTGAACCGAATCTTCCACCTGAATGGAGAAAATTCAGCGTAGACCCACAGATAACGTCTCTTGACGTGCTCTATAGTATCCTAGCGAAAGCGTTCGACATCAAATCGGATTTTTCCATCAAATACAAAGCCTTCGATCCGGCGGGCAATGAAATCTATTTGGCTGTGCTGTCGGACTGGGATCTGGATGCAGCGTTCCTCCGCATTCACAATCTCTCCATTCAGACTGCAACAGAACCGTGTCTAATTTTGCAAATTGATATTAAACCTTTTACCGAGGTCCGTGACTGGGAGGCGGAGACACCACCTGCTTCATTCGGGGTTGGGGCAAGGGAAATTATTCAACCGATTCAGCAGTCCATCGGCATGAGTCAGAAGTACGTGCAAAATATGCAGACCAAGCTCCCCGGACTGATCTTGAATCAAATGGAGAAAACGTTTTCCATCGTTCAGAAAGCCTTTAACTTGAATGACGAGCTAGTGTCGCCAGTGCCACCAAGGCCACCGCTATCGGACAATGAGTTTCGCCTCTTTCTCGACCCAGTCGGACAGATTACGCGGTTAGACGAATTGCGTAAGGTTATTTTTCTTGGCGGTATCGATCCGAGCCTGCGGCGCGTAGTCTGGAAGCATATATTAAACGTCTATCCGAACGGAATGAATGGACGCGAGCGGATGGACTACATGAAACGGAAGTCGGACTACTACCTGAAGCTGCGAGATACGTGGAAAAACGCAGTGAAACGGGGATGCATTGACAGTGAATTGTCCTACGTGACGAGTATGGTGAAAAAGGACGTCTTACGCACAGATCGGCTGCATCCATTCTACGCTGGCAACGATGACAACCAGAACATTGCGTCCCTTTTCAACATCCTCACCACTTACGCGCTCAACCACCCATCTGTCAGCTACTGCCAAGGGATGTCTGACATCGCCTCGCCCCTTTTGGTTACAATGAACGACGAGGCGCAGGCCTACATATGTTTCTGTGCAATTATGTCGCGAGTGAATGTTAATTTCATGCTTGACGGAATCGCGATGACCCAGAAATTTACTCACCTCACCGAGGCACTTAGCTTCTACGATCCGGAGTTCTACAATTATCTGCGGGCCCAGCAAGCCGACGACCTGCTTTTCTGCTATCGGTGGCTGCTTTTGGAGCTGAAGCGCGAGTTTCCGTTTGAAGACTCGCTGCGGATGCTCGAGGTGCAATGGAGTTCGCTGAAGTACGAATCTCTCGGCAGCGAGCTAGCGCTCTTCGAAAAGGAATTCGAGCCAATTCTGCCGGAGGAGCCGCCACCTGTCAGTCCCTCGTACATCTTGGCGAGGCCTCGGGAGAATCCGTACACAAAAATCTGCGCCCTACGCCGCCAAAGCTCGTCGGTATCACTTAGTTCGACGTGTTCCTCACAGAATCTCTCGATGTCGTTTACCAACTCGCCGGCCCGGTTGGACGGTACCCGGCGACTCAATCAAAGCATGGACGACAATATTTCGAGGAGTTCACGGAAAAATCGTAACGTTTCCAAAGCTCACCAGAGTCTGGACGAGTCCAAGATGCTGATGCTGATGGTGCAATTGAACGAAAACGTCAAAATTCCTCCGACGAAGTTCGATATTGATGTCAAGGAATTTGAAGAACCTGAAGATGCTGTCGACGCAGCTACAGCTGAAGATCTTGACAATGGGTGTGATTTTGTCTTTCATCCCACAAATCCTTTCATGGAGGACGCTGCCAAGCAAAGCATTGTGGGCGGCGTATGTTTTGCCGCAACGAGTACTTTATTGGACGGCGAAAATAGCAGCGAAGAGACATGTCGCATCCCAAAGAGCATCAAGAAACTGCACAATAAAAACATCTTCTCCAACTACAACGCCGTCACCAATATAATTGCAAAGCAAATCACCAGCACGACGGGCAAACGAGGCGGCCACTTCAAGGAGCTAAAGGAGAAAATCTCAGCCAACAAGAAGGGAGGTAAGTTTCGTTGCGGTTTTCAGTATTCAACTAAGAACCTTGAATCTAGCATGCGTTTGGCTATATCTGAATTTCTTTTAGCTATCGACTTAGTAGAATTGCAAGACATGCTTCTTATTTAGTTGCATGTAATGCCACTCAAATGGTCAAACTGTTTAACACTTTCCATTCTGCAAATGTGTCTCCTTAAAATGTTCAAACATGTTTTCTTTTATTTGTCAACTCACTCGATATTATTTACTTCTAGTCACAATTTGCGCCACCGACAGGCATGACATCTCAAAACCGGCCGCTTTCGGTGAACACGACACTCACAAACCCAACAACAAGGGGCAGCAGAAAATCATAAAAAACTTTAATGAATTCCTTAACCTGTCGTCAGCGAATCGAGATTGTATTTTGAACAAGCAGACGACTTCTGAAATAAAAAGCAATGAACATTTGCCTCCCCATCCGGTATTCAAGCTTACACGCGGAATATCATCACTGGAAGAACCAGAGTCCTCAACCGCCGATACCTGGAGTGATCTCACATTCCATGCCCCCGCTACAGCCACTGCAACGCATCCGGTTTCTCCCAGCAACCTCCAGCTGGACCTAAAGAATGTTTCTGTCGAACTCTCGACTCGTATTGCCAATGACCCGAACATAACCCCAGATGACGGCCAAGATCAGGAATACTACCCAATGTCGACGGCGATGACACGTGAACTACGCCTAGAAATGGAAAACCTAGACCGACAAGTGTTTGGCCCAGCCACCGTTCTCGTGGAGCCGCCGCCTCCGCAGTGCAGCTCGGAAATTGAATACGAAAAACTCGATCGTGACTCCATGGACCTGGTAGATGACCTTAAAGAGGACGAAATCATCACCTGTCCGGACATAAACGAGCTGATTGTGCGTCGCCGAGAACGTGATGCAAAAAATATTGATATTGCACATCGCATCAGCACATGTAGCAGCACAAAGTCAGATGTATTCATTTGGGAGAACCCGCTTCATCAGATCTCCAGCAACTCTAGTTGTAATTTCAATGAAATTGGAGCCCCCTCACCTCAGACGCACTACGATGAAGAAGTATTTCAATTCGGAACGGACTCCAACGCCGAACATCCTGCACAGCTTATCGCTTCACTGGATAACTTGAATCCCTTCATTGAACAGGGCAATTTTCAGGCTGACCATCCAGTCACCTCGACATCCGCACCCGAGCTTCTCGAAGCACAATCACAATTTCCAGACCTACCGGTCGAAGAAGTCACCACAGCTGATATTGCGTTATCTAAGCCCTCACCACCGCCCTTAGCAGGCTGCAATCCCCTACCGCCGCCTAGTGAACTCGGTGGCGGCAATCCATTCCTGATGTTCCTTTGCCTAACATTACTATTGCAGCATCGCAGTCCGATCATCAAAAGCGGCATGGACTATAACGAGATCGCAATGCACTTTGACAAAATGGTCCGCAAACACGATGTCGTCCGAGTTTTGAACCAGGCACGCCGCATGTATATCGACTACCTAAAAACTAAGAGTGCCTTCATTAGCACACCGGTAACCAAGGGTAGCAGCACATTTAAGGCCACTTAATCCTAGACTGCACCAACACAACAAAACATTCACATAAAATTCCGAGCATAAAGCTAGCTTTTAAGTATTCTACTCTCCGTATTCCCTTCCTTGCTGCTCTTTTCTAACAAAGAACATAACTTGACACACGAACACAACAGTAGACACTCATACTCGTACACCAATTAATTATTTAAAAAAAAGAACGTAGATTTAAATTTAAAAAAATTAAAGTCTGATCGCTTGTTATAGATTCCAAAGAACAGCAAAATTTAAAATTTTAAACAAAAAATAGCTTTAAACCCTTGTTCGTAGTTTTTAAGTAAGAAATGTTTGCGTATGGCTGTAAAGTGTTTCTTTTTCTTATAATTTAGACTTAAATTTGCATTTCCTCTTTTCTATGAACAAAACGGATATCCTTCCGCTCTAGTCTGATTATTTTTTAGTGTTTTATATTTAATTCTTCAATGTTCGTTCGAATTTGTTTCTTTTACTCTCGTGATGCGTTTTTGAAAATTTGTTGTGAACTCCAACTTTTTTTATAATTGATAACTGCGCGTGCGCATGTATTTGGCGTATTTATGCAAATAAAACAACAAAAGCATGTATTTAAAGAATGAAATATATTCATAACGTTTATTTTCCGAATAAAATAAAAACTAAAGTTGTTTTTAATGCATTTGCGGGTGGCAATGGTGCAGTAGTAGTGTATTCGCTTACGGAATGGAAGGTCGTGCGTTCGAATCCCGGCCAAGTCCATTACTTTATACCGAATACATGAAATCGTAATCTCCCTAAGTAACTTAGTGGAGAAAAACCCTACAACTGCACCCAAACACTTCTTTCCTATCTCTCTATTCTTTCTAATACCAAGTAGCTTACACTGTGTTCTTAGCATTATAAGGGTACTGTAACAACAGAAAAAAATCCCTTTAGCGTAAGCAAATTATAAAAAAAAAAAAAAATTGCAACAGGAAAGGGTAGCTTAATTTGTACCCGCCATTTTCTCATGTAGAAATCATGAACAACATAAGCTTTTCATACTTTTTGCGTTAGTTTGTTTATACCCTTGGCACACCGCACCAGGAGTAATGTCACCACCTCTACCCTTTCTTTCCCTCCTTTCAAACCCTATCCCGAATTCCCCTGGGACGGTCCTACGTGCCGATGGTTGGTCTGGTTGAGGGCCCAGTTTCAATAGCTCAGTCGTTAACAGAGTAACCGGATCAGCTTTCCTTATCTGCATGTTGCGGATTTTTGTGCAAACGGATCTTTCCTTCTCCGCTTTTGTGAAAACAAACCAAAGTCTTAGGCCGGTATCCCTTTAAAACCGGACGGTAATACGGCGAACAAGCTGGCTAACAGTAATGCTGATGTGGTGGAACTGTGGACGTGGTAGCGAGCAACTTTCTATCAAAAATATTCCCAATAAAGGCAGAACTTTGCATTATGGTCCCAACTCTGCTGGCAGCACCACGAAGCTGTCTTCGGGCACTGCTCCTGCAACGTTGAACAGCGTGATTGAAGAACCGTCAGTATCATAGAACGTGACACTTTACTTTTCTTACTTGATCTGACAATTTTCACTTACCTACTTCCTGTTCTGAGGGCCTACTAGTTCGATTCTACGACAAAAATGTTCGAGCTCGCAAAATCCGTACTTCGCAATTCTATAGCAAGCCCTAATAATCGAAAATTGAATGGATCCCAAATCTTTGTCATAAAGTTGGTACTATCTAATTCTAAAGTGAATCTCAAAAGCCTTCAAACTCGCAAATTGTTGTTCTAATGCAAATTTGTTTGCGAGCTGACTGTAAAAAAACCTGTAAAAATGTAAGTAATAAAATTGTTCATATCTATAACTGTCCAAATATATTTTATGCGTAAGGGACTCATCTAAAAAGGCAAATAAAATAAAGACTCAATTTGAAATTCTTGTCCAATAAATGACAAAACATAACTAAAAACCCCGGAGCTCAGAAGAAATTCTTCTTCTTATGCGCAAAATTTAAATCCAGATTAATTCTTTATATTTATTTCATTGTTTAAAGTCATGTCTATCCATGATAGTAAATATTATAACTTAAAAACTTGCTTGAATCTTTTATCAACAAATTATTGTTGATTGGTGATTGCTTCTTATTTTTCTCTAATCTGTCAATCCAAATGCGAGCGAAATTCAGAAATTTCGTGGGAAAGAGTTGGCATTACTTACAGTCGTTTCTAGTTTCATTAATAGTACTGTTTGAATGTAGAATCGGAAACAACTTTCGAATAGAATCGAATTAGACAGTAGGGCCCCTGTTGTGATCCAGTTTTGTTTTCGTTCATTTAACAAAGCTGGTAGGTATCAAATTATTCCTCCATATTTGCCTCAACAAAAACTTCAAAATAAAATATTATTTATTTGTTTGTTACATTGGCATCCCGATCTTGAAACGGAAAGTTCTTTTTTGGACTACGAACGGATAGCAAACGAAAATGCCTTTAGATTTGTTCTTGCCGCCAAAGTGTGGCAATTTCATTCTTGTTCAACAGCCGCGCTTTTGGTATGCGTGGAGATAAAATAATTACAATCGATTTATATTCAGTTAGGGCGCAGCTTCGCCGGATTGATGCTTATCAGTGCTTAACTTAATCGTACAAATCCCAACCACAGTTTTTAGTACGTGTATTATTAAAATAGTTCTGCGTTCTTTTGCTATCCGAACATCATCAACCTTAACAAAAAAGAACAAATGAACTTTAAATAAAGGCAAAATCCGGCCTATTTTAATAAGAAAAAAAAAACAATACAAAAAAGAAACGAAAGTCAGTCTACGCGTTCATAGAAGCCAAGTACCAATCCGGCAATAGACTAAAATCAGTTTTACCCCTGTGTAGTGTACTACTGACAGTTCCTTTGATTTCGTCGTAACGAAATTCATAGACTGTATCCGGGCAATCTATGTTCTGCAATTTGTTTTCAACAAGTTTGAAAAAATCTGACAAGAAATCAAAATTTGCTGTTTTGTTCGGCCAGTGTTTCTATAAAAGAATAAAACAAACTTAAATAAAAGGGGTTGTCCTGTATTTTAGATTAATTATTACTTACTGTCCAGTTGCGATGCAAAGTTTTTATGTCAAAACAAGTGATCTGCTGCACCATGCCCTTTGGATCTCTGAATCCGAAATACACCTCATTGACCCCAGTGAGGTAGCTTTGAGTCCACACATGTTGATATTTAAATTTTTGAAACTTAGGCAGACTTCTTGAAGAATGGTATGGGTAAGCGCTCACTTTAAGCTCGATGAACCGTATTTGCTCATACGTATCCCGATTATTTCTGCAATCAGTAGTATTTTTTTTTAAAGAAAAAGTCTAGTTCAGTATAAACAAATATTTATGCAGAGTATTAGACATTGAAGTAAAACATAATTTACTAGGTACCTATTTAGCGTTGCAGAAGCAGTAAAACTTCCATCCAGCGGGCCGTAAAATGCTTGAACTAACAAATGCTGCTACTTATATCTTTGGTTGTTCAAGACCAAATTATTACATTTGGTATTTTTCTTTTAGTTCACAGCAGGGCACTGAACATGGCGGGACTAAGTTGATCATGATCTATTTTAATAAATTGTACTTCAGAAAAATAATCCCCGATTTTAATTTTTTTGATCCGCTTTCCCTTATTTTCCCTCCTCACAGTCTGTCCCTGGCTGTGGTCAGTGTTTTTACTCAGACTGCTCAGTCAATTTATTCTGAGCTCATAGAGCGCGCTCTGATCAAGCTCTGAACGAAAAAGAATTACAGTTTGAACGCTCTGAGGTGCCAGTGCTTAAAAAGAAACTCTTACTTTTTTCTGACTACTCAGGCTCTGGACTAAAATAGAAAAACCCATAATGGGTGTTTCTGTGACGCCGGAAAGACAAAATACAGTATAATCTCGATAATTCGTAAACCCCTCTTATTCGAAATAAACTGCAGGTCGCTTGAAAAAATCCCGGTTATTCGTAAAAAAAACAGTGCATTTCGGTCCCCTCGGTAATTCGCAATAATTTCCATATGAAAAGTCATATAAAACGTCTTATAATTTGTAAGTCTCGTTGATAACCCCGTTTATTCGAAAAAAAAGTCTGATTCCTCATCCTCTATATTTTGAATCAAGTTTGTTACAATATGTTTATGTTTAATCACAAAGAGAGGACTTTGGGCGAAAGGGGATTTTCTCAAACTTGCAAATGCGTGCAGCTGCAGGTATTGGCAGCTGGTTCTATTTCAATGTTAGCACGTGCATTCACCGACTTTCTGGCAAAAACGGTTACCGTTATGCTAACGTAAATTTCCTATGACATTGCAGACTTCTACCGTATACATAAGTGTCTGTCCATTTGTGAAATTTTTTTTGTGCATACATACATACATATTATGTAAGTACCTATGTAGACAAATTGGGTTTTGTGCATAATATATCCAATATATTGTGTTAAATATAGAATTTGAATTTAAAACATAAAATCCCATTAAATCGTATTTTTATTTTTTAAACCTTCAATAATTCGTAATCTCGCTAATTCGAAACCCCCTATAATATGCAATAAACTCTAGGTCCCTTGACACTACGATTTATCGGGATTATACTGTATATAAAAACTGCTTGAATAAATTCTAAACCTTCAAATTAACAAGGTTTTGTTCCTGTTATATTTGTGAAAGCAAAATGGCTAAAGGATACTACGGCTCCACCACTTTTGTTGACATGGCAGAGGCAGGACCAAATTTAAAGTGCACGCAGTTTAAGAATCCCACATAGGTCTTTCATATCAAGGTAGATAGTACGAGTACACATTAAATATTATTTTTATTATTCGTCTGGCTAAAAACACTGTTTCAAAACGTCAATAGGTTTAATTCCCAGATTATAAAAATAAATCGTTGATCTAAACGCTAATGACTCCATTGGTCATATTTTTACTAGTGGTCAAATACAATAGCAAATACAAGTACTTTCACTAACACTACTATATTTGACATTTCTAACGTGTTTTCAATGATCGGTGGTTGTAGACAGCAAAACCTACAAACAAAACACGCTGTATTGAACTAATAAATACAACACCAGCCATATGTTGATGTTTGACAAAATTACCAATCAAAATCGATATAAGTTGTGTTTTTTTTACTCAAGCGCATATAAGCTTATTCGCATTTGCATTTTAACTACAACAACAACTTAACCTATATACGCTTACTTTAGCGGGGTTAACTATCGCGCTAATGGTAGAAACAGATCAACACTTCCAACTACAAATTCGACTTTGACAGGAGCGAGAACATCAGCGTTTGAAGTCGAGTAAAACACATTGAAAAATGCAACTTCGAGAGCGAAACAAAAAATGGTTCTAAGCAAAAGAGAAAATTATGTCAAAATACAAGCAAGAGATAAAATTCGCATTTGCATTGCACTTCAACTTTGAATTTAGGATTAAGGTCTACCTTTAAAGTCAAAGTTGAGGTTGAGGTGCTTATGTGCTCCATCCCATTAAAATGCATTAGTTCTAAAACGTTGTTGTCAAAGTTGAAGTCGGAGTTGAGGTGTTGATCTGTTTCTACCATAGGCGTTTTTCTTTTTTAGCTCCGAGCGGGGCACTGAGCTGTCAAAAAAAGAACTGTGTTACTTTTTTAACTCGGAGCGCTCTGAGGACAAAATTTGTATTTCTTTTTTATCTCTGAGCTAGCTCAGGGCTCGTTCGATGAGCTCGATTGAAAATGACCGAGCACATCGAGCGAAAAGCTGAGCGCGGCTGACTTCATTCATTATTTGTTCTTTTTCCATAGTTTATTTACTAGAAATTATAATTTAAGTGGAACAATCCTTGATAAACACCAATTTCAGAAGCAAACCTGACTATTTTGCAAATTAATAAAAAAAAATTATCTAATGACAGTTCAGTGCTCAATTCTGTTTCTTAATTAGCTCGGAGCGCTCAGGTTACGTTCAGCTCGGAGCGAGCTCTGATCGCTCGGGCCCCGCTCTGTTCCCCGCTCGGGGCTAAAAAAGAAAAACGCCTCATAAGTCCTTACGCGGATACTTGTGCTTCCAAACGACGTATTATACGTATTCCGATAGCTTTTGTTATCGAAACTTTGACGACATTTCTCACCTACTAAACTGACACATAGCCTCTAATTTTACTTGCATGTGTAGTTTTATTTTTACCAAAAAATATTGTACCGCTTCCATTTCCAAGCCACTAACTTGTCCTATCGACATTTTATATCGATTTTATTCTTAAGTTGCAATTATCTTGCACTAAACGGTCGCATAATAAAATTTTAATCAGAGTAGGATTTTGAAACTTAATTTTTAGGTTCAATATACTCTAGTATGACTGGAGAAAACAGCCGAAATGCCAAATGAAAGCCAGCATAGTGCTGCCAAGTTACAGTCGAACGTTTTTTACTCCTTGTATCTTATACTTTAGGATGAAAGACAAGAATTAAGTAGATACTTGCTATCATTAGGCGTTTTTCGTTTTTAGCCCCGAGCGGGGAACAGAGCGGGGCCGGAGCGATCAGAGCTCGCTCCGAGCTGAACGTAACCTGAGCGCTCCGAGCTAATTAAGAAACAGAATTGAGCAAGAAAAACGCCTATTTACATCTCTTGATTAATTAAATTTATTTAAAAAGCTTTGACAACAAGCGGGCTGTCAAATGTCACACCAATATTATTGGCGATGGTGTAGAAGGTAGTGTGTTGGCTTGTGACCCGTGCGGTGCAGGTTCAATCTCCACGGGGAACAACAGCATACGGCACCTATTAAAGGGCAGAAACGAATAACACCTTGTTTCCCCAATCTCTACACCAAAAAGAGGATTTCTACCGGGATTATTACAAAAAAATCAATCTGGTTTTGTGTTCGATTGAACACGAAAAATCTGAGATCTGAAAGCAAATTCCGAAAAGCCCAATCAAAAAGCCTACAAGCATACGCTTGAGTAAAAAACACAAATCTAAGTAAAAAAAAGTCATCAGGTTTAATACCGGCTCTTTCCATTTTTGTATGTCATGTTATGTTCATGATCGTAAGTTCTAACGAACCTATACCATGATTGGGCTGATAATTTTCAAACAATTCAACAAAGGTGACATCATTTACTCGCGCAGTTATTTAAAACAACTTGATTAGTTTATCAAATAACATATCATCAGAAATAAAAGTTAAGGAAATGTACGGTGTAGCGTTGGCGTGGTTAGTATATACCTTGAGCCGCTTGCATAATGTAATCTTATGGGACAATACACACAAAACTCAATGAGCGGAATATAATATGGAAGAAATTCCAAGTGCTATAATTATGGTACATAAAAAGGTATTTCATATAATTTTGACTGGAACGGACTAAAGAGGAGTATTGGTAAGTCCACCCAGTTGAGGTCAAACATTTTAATATAAAAAACAAAATAAGTTGCTGATATGAGATAAATAATAATCGTACATATTTAATGGGTCATTACTAATAACACCATCCATTTCAGCAGCAAAAAATATTGTCCGTCCAGCCAGCATTCTCTTAAAAGTACAAAAAAATTGTGGGCATTCGTCAACCTGTCCGGATGTGTCAGGCATTTTCGATGGATCATCTGAAAATAAAACAAACAATTTAAATTATATTTATGCGGTTAAAATGAGAAAATTTTTATATATGTATTTGTGTCTAATATGAAACTAAAGTTCCTCTTTCTTGATCGTGTTCGGATAATTTGGTTCAGTTAAAAAGTTGTGCTCTTTCAAGGCCCTTTTAGACGATCAGTTATAAGTTCAGTTGTAAGTTCAGTTAAGAAAGACAGTGCTGAGTGCATTTAGACGTCACTCCGGTGTTCACTTGAGCTTTTATTTTACTTGTGAGCAGTCGAAAGTCAGAAGTAATACGTTGCGTAATGGACGATGAAAGCTTAATTGCAATAGCTATAGTTTTGTCGCTTAATAAATCACAAAGAAGAAGAAAGAAACGAAGCAAAGATTGGTACTTAAAAAGACGAACCCTATCGCACGTAAATTAAATGAAGGAATTGAGGTTTGCACATGGTGATTGGTCAAACTATTTACGTATGAGTAAAAGCGTATATTTGGAGCTACTGCAACTAGTGACTCTAATAATAACAAGATACCAATAGGAGAGAACCCATATAACCTCACGAAAGATCAGGTGCAACCCTGCGATTTTTAGCAACTGGAAATACTTACCAAAGCCTTAAATTTCTTACTGCAATATCGGCACCAAGTCTAAGTGCAATTATACCTGAAACTTGTAAAGCAATAATAAAAGTATTTAGGGATTATACGAGTATAAAGGTAAGTTCTCGTATATTTGAAATATAAGGTATTCAAGATGACGAACAAATACTACACAAGTTGTATTTAACACGAACAATTTCCTCAGATTCCCAAAGTTCCAAATGTGTAGAGAGTAAACAGGTGTGCCGCGACTCACGACGACGTGCAGGTCGTGGTAGAGCTGAGATAATGAAAACTACGGTACCTTAACCTTACAACACTATTAGCTGAGGATCTCAATGAGAAAATAATAGAAAAAATTAAAGGCAAGAAACTGACAGAAATAAGGATGTACACCTTATTGTTTACGCACGCTTTCTGGATGATAATAATTATCATTGAAGACCTTCTGTTCTGCAAAACCATCATTGAAAGCGTAAAGGTGGTTTTAAAGAGTTGTTTGAAATTCTTGACAAGTTTACAACAGAAACTGATTAAGATTGGGTAAGATAATTTACTTCTGATGGTGCCCGATCAATATTTGGCCGCTGAACCAGACTGCTCAACAAATTATGCATGGACATGGGAGCTGAATACACGGACCTGTTTCACTACTGCAGTTCACGATGGCTTTCAGGTGGATATTTGGCATGCCTTTCATTCGGTAACATCAAGAAATTCAAGAGGATGGTCACGAAAACTCCAGATACTTCGCCGGACCACGCTTTTCAAAACTAGCATATTTGTGAGATATATTTGACAAACTGCATGCATTGAATCTGTGTCTGCAAAGCAATAACATGCACATTTTGAGACTATCGGAAAAGACTGCAGCGTTAGGGAAAAAATAAAGTTGTAGATAAACAAAATTAATGAAGCGGTCCAGATGTTATTGCAAGGCAATTCCTTTCGACCCTCATATCTATCGACGCTCACGTAATGGTTTGCACAGTTCTTTCTGAAAGACAATGGCGAAAAATTTGATTGGATCCAAGTTCCTTTCCTTGCTCAAGCTCTAGTAGATTCACATGAAGATCTCATTGAACTCTTGCGACAACAGCCTTAAACAAAAATTCGCTTGTTCCGATTTGGTAGAGTTTTAGATAAACGGTAAAAAAAGAATATAAAACTTTAAGTTCAAATGTTATAAGAATTCTCATTCGCTTTGCAATATCTTCTAGGGTGTGGAGATCATTAATCTTACCCGTCACATTGACTAACTTAGGGTCCCGAAATAATCAAGTTTACGAAGTTTTGAAATCCGCCCACAGACACGCCCACAAACTCAAAAAAACAATTTTTTTTTTATATGATCTATGACTCCTAAAACTGCTCGGGATATAAAATTTTCAAAATCCGCCCACGGACACGCCCACAAATAAATAAAACAATTTTATTGAAAAACCAAAATTTGAGCTAGGGAGCTGAACTTTATAACATATACTCCCTAGGGGCTCTTTAAGCTCATGTGTAAATATTTTCAAAATCCGCCTACTGACACGCCCACAATTTAAATTTTTTTTTTTTTAAATCCAAAGTTATAATATATACTCTCTAGGGGGCCCCTTACGCTCATGTGTAAATATTTTCAAAATCTGCCTACTGACACGCCTACAATTTTTTTTTTTTTTTTTTTTTTAAATCCAAAGTTTGAGCTAGGGAGCTGAAATTTATAATATATACTCTCTAGGGAGCCCTTAAGCTCATGTGTAAATATTTTCAAAATCCGCCCACTGACACGCCCACAATTTAAAAAAAAACTTTTTTTGCAAATTCAAAGTTTGAGCTAGGGAGCGGAAATCTATAATATATACTCTCTAGGGGCCCTTTATGCTCATGTGTTAATTTTTTTTTAAATCCGCCTACTGACACGCCCACAATTAAATAAAACAATTTTATTGAAACACTCAAGTTTGAGCTAGGGAGCGTTTTTTTGATAAAATCCTTTAAATGTTATATATATGTAGAGCGTTCTTAACAATTTAACCATACTTAGACTTTTGCCACGCCCACTTATGAGGGATAGGAATAAGTATAGGGTATCCAACAGTTCGCCCAAGCGGACTGTAGCCCGTCCCTATGTTTTCATTTCATTTTCTGTGCCTAGTGTACAAGGACACACATATTTCGACTAGAGCGCCGTGACAAAATACTAAACCTGTGAGGGTATTATGTCGGCCGTTAAGCCAGCTAGGAATTCCATAATGCTTTGTACAGTAAGCCAAGGACATGTTTGAGCGAGTAAAGTCAAGATTGGAGTCACCGAGGTGTACACTTCTTAAGTCTCTTGATATTTATTACAGTTCTTGATTATCTGCTTGAGGGAAAAGTTACTGACCTAAAAAAACATACATCAGATATTCGATGATGCGACGATGAAGCGGTCATAAGCGAGGATTAAGCGTCCCTAAAACGAGCACTTGATGTATGGGTGGATGTTTTGGAGGGAAATGGGAATCGTATTACCGCGAAAAACACTAAATACTTGTGGTGCCCTTTCTTTGACCCACTCCGACCTATTCCAGACATTTATTTAAATGAAAAAGCGACTCCCAAATATTTAAAGTTCAAATATCTGCGATCTATCATTAACAGCGAAGCAACCCGTGATGAAAGCATGGCGTAAGCGTAGGGTGGATGAAATCTCTACCATCTTTTGTGACCGAAAAAGCTGCAAAGAAGGCTTTACATCGCAGTAGTTAGAGGAAGCCTCCACGTCGAAGAGCCCAGCATTTAAATGGCCTTATGACGAAGTGTTTCGAAACTTGGAGGACCGCCGATACTTTTGAGGTGAACTGGCGAACCTCACTGACGGACCAGTAGGGTTGCAGGGAAGTGTGAGGGTTATGATACTCGTTTTCTGTTATATAACGTCGTTAAGAAGAAAGAAAAGGAAGAAAAAGATAAGCATAGGCGGCCATTTTTATCTGTTATAAATAGAAAGAAATCCTGGTCTCTTCAACCGACAGTACGGTTTCAGAAAGAAGAGAAGCACCATAGGCGCGGTTAGTGCCGTATGCGATATTGCCCGCAAAGCAATCGCAGGACAGAGATGGTTGGGAGGGAGAAAAAAGTATTGTGTCGTCGTAACACTCGATATCAAAAACGCCAGCCGACTGGAGATGCATAATTAGAGCGTTAGGCAACCTACACATTTTTGAATACCTGCCAAAAATTATATGCAATTACCTAAGTGAGAGAACCGTACACTATGACACGGAAGAGGGGCCTTAAACTTACAAAGTTACGGGAGGAGTTCCACAAGGTTCAGTGCTAGGACCTGTTCTATGGAACATAATGTATGACGGGATACTGAGAACACCGAGACCGAGCGGAGTACACATCATTGGTTCGAAAACGCTAGACGAGGTGTCTGAAAAATGCAGTCAGACCATGAAATATGAAAGTATGGCTACAAGGAGCCGGTCTAGAACCTGGTAGACCATAAAACGGAAGCACTGCTTATAAGTAGCGGGGAAAAGATAGATCGTCTTACTATACAGCTGGGCGGAAAAACCATTGAATTGAGCTCACACATTAAGTACCTGGGAATGATACTGGATCACAGGCTCAACTTTAAAGAGCACAAAGAGCGTTGCGGAGAAAATTACTTTCCGAACGGAAGCCATGATCTCAATCTTTCAAATCAATTAAACATCTGCGTGTGTGAAGCGGAAGGGACTCCAACCGCAAATTTGAGAAGCTTCATCACAATCGATACCTACTCTTGTTTGTCAGACTTTGGAAAGAGGTGGACCAGTGGAAAAAAGAAATTTTAGGTATTACTGTGCCCCGGTTCGATTTGAACCCGAGACCCCTCGATCATAATCATAATCATAAAAATCATAATCAATATTTAAAGTGTTATGCTGTGGTCAAATTAAGTGTATATTTAAAGCTACATATATATTTATATAGATCCTCTGATTGAATTGCGAAATTTTATGAAGCTCAAAATTAATCTATGAAACCAACAAAATTATAGTTTAGTTTCGTCTCCTTTTACAAGCATCGTAGGTACAGTTATTGATCATCAATACCGTTTCTATGCATTGCATCGCACTGTGTCTACTTATTAACTGTTTATTTGTAGGTTTCAAGTACATGTACATATGTAAGTTAACACAACGTTCCCGCGTTCACT
This sequence comes from Portevinia maculata, assembly GCA_949715645.1. Classification (NCBI taxonomy): domain Eukaryota; kingdom Metazoa; phylum Arthropoda; class Insecta; order Diptera; family Syrphidae; genus Portevinia; species Portevinia maculata. Next base: position 268,632,651 of record OX454526.1, on the reverse strand, counting down.
CATACACACATTCCGTATCCACATTCCCTTCCCACAGAGAATAGTAAGCAAATTGGAAATATTATAATTCTTGGAAATCTAAAAGACAACCCAATTGTAATTATTGCCGATCAACATTAAATAAATAACTTGTAATTTCATTTTGCTGACTCTCTTAAGATTGTTAATTCTAAGAAATTAGCCAAGTAAGAAATAAATGTATAAAAGAGAAATTGATTTCAATAAAATTGTTCAGTTGATATTCCCAGACAGTCGATATTTGTTTTTTTTATTTGATCGCGACAGCGACGCGATAACTGGCGCCCGAGCAAAATTAAGTTCAATACATTATCCGGTATAAAACTCAAGTAATTAGTCTATTGTGCGTAATAGTGAAGCTACGACTAATTAAGTGACTATCTACAAAGGGAAAAATAGTGCATACGGTAGTGTAAAAGTGCGCGATCGCATTAAACTAGAAAGTGTGTATTATTCTCTAAAAACAACCAACCGTTCACATAAGAACACGGCTGGAAAATTACCAATCGTTCACGTAAGAACACGTTTGGAAAGATTTCAGAACTGAAACGACTGAACCAAAAATACCAACTGTTCACGTAAGTACACAGTTAGAAAATAATTTGGACCAAGAATTACCAACCGTTCACGTAAGAACACGGTAAGGAAGTGATTTGGAACAAAAATTACCAAAGAACAAATATCAGTGCTATTAAAAGATATAGACGTAGCCCACCCCAACCCATCCCACATATTCTTGCAACCCCTAGAACGGAAGAAGATCTTGACGATATCAAAAAACTCCCTGACTGTGTCAAAGATTTACAAATTTTTGACGGCAACGCAGTCGAATACAATTCATGGGTCCACAATGTCCACTCAAAACCTACGAAATAGTCAAAAGCAAACCCAGTTATAGGGCTATACTGCAGAACATTCAGAAAATTAGAGGCCCGGGCAACGCCGCCCTCATATCTTACAATATATTTGATGAAGACTGGCTCACAATAAAAAAATGTTTATCACTACATTAAGCGGATAAACGCGATATTCGTACGTTAGAGCACGAACTCAATAGTATGAGTCAAGCCAATCAAAGAATTTTGACGAATTTTATGCAAAAGTAAATCATCAATTATCACTCCTTATTAACAAGATAAAAACTGAAGAGTACTCTCAGGAAACGATTAACATCCTAACAGCAAACTACAGAAACAGAGCATTAGACATTTTTGTTAGAGGTCTCAACGGAGATGTCTCTAGAATGCTCATAGTACAAAAACCACAAACACTCACCGAGGCTTATACCTCATGTTTGGAATTTCAAAACCTAAACTTCAGAAACTTTTCTATCCACCGCAGAGACATAAATAATATAGTCACTGCACCAATAAACCAAATGTTTTCTCCAAGATACCCAACGAGACAAAATGCGTTACATAGGCAAATTACGCCGCAAGAGCGAAATCAAATTTATAACATTCCTCGCTTTACCCAGCCGAAACCCAGCTGGAATAGCATACCGCCCACCAGGCCAACAAATCCTAAACCCCCTCAACCAATGGAAACAGACCAATCAACTCAAACATGACAGGTGAATTACATGAATCGACCTGCAAATAACCTTGTGCAGCGTAGATATAACGATTCAGAGAATTTACCACGAAAACAGCAGCGCCTCTTTGCAACCGATACCATCGAGGAATCGGGAAACAATCAAGAGGAACCACTCAACGAGGAATACTTCCAGGCATACCAAGAAACAGGCTATCAGGAAGAAAGTAATGAAGATTGTTGTGGTGAAGCAAATTTTATGACGGAAGCCTCTCTAGCGTACCATACCTAGAGTACGTAACTAAAGGCGAAAAAATATTAAAATTCTTAATCGACACAGGAACTAACAAAAATTTCATATCCGAGAATATCGCAACCAACAGTAAACCATTAGACACACCATTCAAAATACAATCCGCCGGTGGACAACTGGAAATCACTCGAAAACTGACTGGTCCCTTTTTCAGAAGTATAGGAAACAATACACCAGTCAATTTGTATGTCCTCTCAGGACTGACTTCACTCGATGGAATCATAGGCGATGACACTCATAAGGAATTAGAAGCTGTCATCGACAGGAAGAATAATATTCTTACCATAAGCCCCAACATTAAAATAAACTTTTTCAAAAAGAATCAAAACAAGTTAACATTTACATTAATTCCGACATAGACACTGATGTTCGAGAAATGCTTGCCAAACACCACGAATTGTTTGGAAATATTTCCGATAGTGGTATTGCAGACACTAACGTCCAAGCAGAAATCAGAACCACATCCTCCGAGCCAATCTATACTAAATCCTATCCCTATCCTGCCAATTTAAGGGCAGAAGTTGAAACGCAAATAGAGAAAATGCTTCCAGATGGCGTTATTAGACCATCTAAAAGCTCTTATAACTCGCCACTTTGGATAGTTCCAAAAAAGGCTAACGCAGCAGGCGAAGAACAATATAGATTGGTCATTGATTTCAAACGGCTAAATTCAGTAACAATCCCTGATGCATACCCCATACCAGATATAACGAACACTATGGCAAGCTTTGGGAGAGTGTAAATATTTCACAACACTTGACCTTACTTCCGGCTTTCATCAAATCAAGATGAAAGAAAGCGACATTCCAAAAACGGCAAAAACGAGTTCACTCGGTTGCCATTCGGGCTTAAAAATGCGCCCGCTATTTTCCAACGAATGATTAACGACGTTTTAAAACCCCTTATAGGGAAAACGTGCTACGTCTATATAGACGATATAATCATCTTCGGAAAAAACAAAAAAGAACATGTTTAAAATCTCGACGACGTTCTTTCACTCCTCGAAAAAGCTAATTTAAGGGTTAATTTAGAAAAATCTAAATTTTTGAGAACTGGAGTGGATTTTCTAGGTTATATAATTACCCAAGAAGGAATTCGCGCAGACCCCGAGAAAATATCTGCAATTCAAAAAATTCCACCGACTCAGAATCTAAAAGACCTTAAAAGCTTCCTGGGTCTAGCATCTTATTACAGGAAATTTATCAAAGACTTTGCTCATATAGCAAAGCCGTTGACAAATATAACCAGAGGACTAAATGCCCAGGTAAAGGCCAATCAATCAAAAAAGATAGAAATCCATCTTGATGACCAAGCCCGGAAAGCATTTAAAGATCTAAAAGAAATGCTAATGTCATCTGACATTTTAAACTTTCCCAATTTCAACATACCATATATTCTCACAACCGATGCATCTAATCTTGCCATTGGAGCGGTCTTGTCACAAGGTGAAATAGGTAAGGACAAGCCTATAACATTTATTTCTCGATCTCTAACCAAAACGGAGGAAAATTACTCTACAATCGAGAAGGAAATGGCTAGCCGGTAATCCAGACGCAACAGATTGGGACAACATTCTTGCAAAAAACAACGAACTTATTAATAATAATAATAAACAATACAGCACAAACCAACAATTCATTAAAGTAAATGACATCTTGATAGATAAATACAATAGAATAATTGATGAAATTAATACTAACCATACAGGAAAATATGAACAAATACTTTACAACAAGCTTAGCTTATTAAAAGAAGAAGTCGGAGAAATAGTGCTGGCAGGTCAACTAGCAAAAAAAGGTATCGTCAACTCAAATTTATTAAGTAAAACTGATATTGCTGACATACTATCAAGAACAGAAACACTTCCATTCAAAAATGAGCTACAAGCCATTGAATACTGTGAACCTATGATGCTAGTCAAAGATTCACTTCTCTTGTAAGTAATTTATTTGCCGCAAACAGACGAGGCAGTATTTAACAATATTATAGTTCGATCAACTGTACAAAATAACAAAAGAGTGTATCTTAACTTCTCTAACCTCTTTATTTCGCAATCAATAAAGTTTGGCATTAAAGAAAAGTGCATTGAAATTCAAGACGAAACGATCTGTAAAAGAAGTCAACTTCAAAAATTGACTCCTAGTGACTGTACACTTAAACTGTTAAACGGTGAAGAAGCGACATGCGACTTCCAATTCCAAAACAAACCTATTGTCGAACTTATAACCGAAAGCACATTATTCGTAACTAATTACTTAGGGCACCTCACTTACGGTAGGACCAATAAAAGCCGTAACGGCACATTCTTAATAAACTTTCATAATGAATCTATCGAAATAGCCAATACTAAGTATACAAATTGGGCAACTAGAACCTATCGCTTCCTACCCCCTGTATTACAGAGTAATCTTACAGAAGGTGACATAACATTGGACCTTCAATACCTTCACAAACTTCACTTGGACAATGTGAAGAAACTTTCTCATATGTCATCTCATACTGGACTTTTGATAAGCTCTGATTAACCATCCTGCTTATCAGTCTAGCGTTAAAATTAACATTGCTCCTTTGCCTAAGACGCCAAACTGGACGAAAGGTCATTCAAACCATTTCATAAAATTGTTCAGTGGATATTCCCAGACAGTCGACATTTGTTTTTTTTTTATTTGATCGCTTGTATGTATATTTTATATGCACATGCACATACGTATTACATACTGAATTAATATGTCGTGCAGCTTTGTTTTGAAATTACTCAAAAAGATAACAAAATCAAGAATTTGTACACGCTGCAGGCCGCTTGATTTAAGTAATAAAAATGCTTCCCAATTGACCACCCGATTAGCAATCTATTTATTTTTTAATGCTGCACTCACCTGATAAACAGCATTGCTCAAACTTTGATCCGTAGTTACAAAACTTTTTCTGCCAATCGGGCATATTTTTTTCCGCGATTCTCCTTATAGGATCGGTATTCTGACACAAATATATATTTCCTTTATATCTTGTAGCCAAAATTGTCCAGCCGCGTTGGTTATCGTATGGTGAGCACATAATCAGGCGAATTACGCCACGATAAGTAATGTATTGGGCTGAGGGAATCAGTGCTTGTCCCATTTTTTGATGATTACTGTCGACCAAGGAGGTCTTGTTCATCACAATAAAACGGAGAATGGAATCCATTTTTTCTTCGAAATATGAATCTGGCTTAACGTTTATTGATTCTAACCCCAAATTTAAATTCAGTGGTAGCTTTGGAAACTTAAAGTACTTTAGCGAAGACGCAGATTTATCATAGGATCGATCTTTTGTAATGGAATAATAACCATACATTTGCGGATTAGTATAACTCATTGTTGCAATTTATTAAACAAAACACGAGGCAAACACAAATTGTTTCATTTACAGTTATATATAAACACACTGAATAAGACGCTAGTTCCTTTAGCAATGGCGGCTTATCTTTCACTATTGAATAATATTAAAGTGATGCTACTCGAGTGACTGGTGTAACTCGTAATGGAATTAGATTTTCTATATGCGACATGCGAGTCGAGTCCACTCGTACCCGAGTGGATACTGGATACATCCTCACTCACAACAAACGTTACACAGATTTTCAAAAGTTATCAACTGTAAACTTATGATATTTTAAATTACATAATAAAACAGAGGAAAAGGCTACAATTCGCTTGGGTGAACTGATTTTGGGTGATACCCTATTCCTATTCCTGTAAACCATAAAGTGGGCGTAGCAAAAATCTAAGTATGGGTTGTTTGTTAAGAAGCATCTACATACGAGTATTTTGTTTTACAACATTGAAAGGATTTTATCGAAAAAACAAAGTTTTTGTAAAAAACACCCCTTAAAAGTTAAAAAGTGGGAAAATTAAGTAATTGTTCAAAACGACTTTATTTACATACTTTGCGAAGAATAGTGGGCATGTCAGTAGGCGGATATTAAAAATATTTACAAATCAGCATTAAGGGTCCATAGAGAGTATTATATTCCAAATTTCACTACTTTGGTTTTTTGAGATTGTGGGCGTGTCAGTTGGCGAGTTTTGAAAATTCTTACACTTGATTATTTTGGGCCCCTAGAGAGTACATGTTTCAAATTTCAGCTTTCAAGCTCGAGTTTTAGGTCCATATTTTTGTCGACGGACGGAGGGACGGTCATGGCTAGAGATGAGTGAGTTTCTTGAAGAGCGGTTGAATTTTTTTACGAGAGGCAGTTAAATTAAATTTAAACGAGTTATTCTTTCAAATTAATCCAATAAAAACATATTGACCTGTTTGCCAATATGCGCGGTGTTAATTGTTGTATTGGTATTAAGTAAATAACCAAGATTTAAATTTAAAAAAAAAAAAAAAAACAAAAAAAAAAAACACAAAAAGTGAACTAAAAGTTGTTTAATGGACAGAGACCATATATATACATACATACATAAATACGATTAAGTGATAGTGCAAAATGAGTGATGATTGCATCAAATGTAAAAAACCAATTCGCAACGAAATTGGTTTTCGATGTAATGGAGTGTGCGCGAAAATGTTTCATAAAAAATGCGTGGAATTAAAAGAATATGATTTTAAATTAATAACTGAAAAATCCAATATTCTATTCATGTGTGATAAATGTATTGAATTCATAAATGGCATAACACTGAAAATGGAAAATATTCTCAAGGTGGTGAGTGAAAATAAAGTGGCGTTAAACAATCAAGAACAAGAAATAAGATCTCTTATGAGCTGTATTAAGCAAATAAGCGAGAGTGAAAAAGAAAGAAACATAGTGAGTGTAGTGCCAAAAGTAAATAAACAAAAAACATATGCTGAAATTGCTGTAAAAAATATCGCCCCTCTAATTGTGGAACCTATACGTAAACAAGACAGTGGCGTTACCAATAAAGAAATAAAAGGGAACATAGACCCAGCGAGTTTGTCGGTTAAAATTAATAGCATTTCCAATAGGAAAAATGGAGCTATTGTTATTAAATGCGGAAATGAAGAATCAGTGGGAAAAATTGAAAAGGAAATTAAGGAAAAGTGCGGTGAAAAATATAAAATTAAAATACTTACACTGGCAAATCCGAAAATTGTGGTTAATGGCATTGATATAAAAGTCCAGGAAGAAAATCTAATTGATGTTATTAAAAACCAAAATAATTTAAATGGTGATATGAAAGTGGTTAAGTGTTATAAAAATCCCAAGAACAAAAATAAATATAATGCAATAATTGAAGTTCATAAAGATTTGTTTAAAGTATTGATGGAAACAACTGAGTGTCATTTCAACATAGGATGGAATAAATGTTCTGTGTTCAATAAATTAAATGTTAAAAGATGTTTCAATTGTTGGGGTTTTAACGATGCCAAGGTCTGCACAAATAATATTCAGTGCCCGAAGTGTAGTGGTGATCATAAAGGTGAAGAGTGTACAAGTGACAAACCCAAATGCACCAATTGTTTAAAAGCAAAAGAGCGTATACCAAAGAAGACTAGATCAGGAACGGGAAAGAATTGCGTACTAGCAATCAAAAAAAGTTAAGTGTCTTTATTTAAATATTCAAGGATTAATGAATAACTTTAATGAGCTGGAACAATGTGTTAATAATGGTGATTATGAAATTATTATATTGAGTGAAACACACTTAGTGAGTGGTATAACAGACAATGAAATTAAATTAGAAAAATATTGCGAACCATTTAGATGTGATAGCTTATCAAACAGAACTGGAGGTGTTGTTATATACATAAGGGAAAATCGGAATTGGGTAAGGTTAAAAGACATACGCATTAATTTGGAAATGTGGTTTCTAGCAGTTGAAATTGCTATCGAAGGACAAAAAATAATAGTGGTAGCAATATATCGATCGCCTAGTTCGTCTATACGACATTTTTGTGATATTTTTAATCAATTAATGGATGAATTAAAGGGTAAGAAGAATGTCTTAATAGCGGGTGACTTTAACATAAATTGGTTAAATAATAGTATTTATAAAAATGAAATTAAACAAACGCTGTCTGAGAATATCTGTAAACAAATTGTTAATGACTACACAAGAATAACAAAAGATACAAAAACTATTATTGACTATGTTATAACGAATATAAATAGCTGCGAGGCTTATGTCGATAATAATTTAAAAATTAGTGATCATGAAACTCTGGTGATAAAAACGAATCTAAGAACGATCTGTGATAATTATAGCTGTGATATTAAATTATTTAAATACAATAAATACCGATTTTTAGAAATTTTAGAAAATAGTGCAATCAGGCGTAACAAAAGAAGTATACTTGATTGAATCAGGGTGCATTTTAACGTGATGAAAGCCATTTTTCAAATCAATTACCGAAAAGAAATGTTTGCCTCCCAAATGCTCAATACACTCTTCCATCAACGGCAGTGGATAATTGTCACGTATGGTAATTTTATTTAAAGGCCTATAATCTATGCATAGACGAATTTCACCGTTTTTCTTTTCAACCGGTACGATGGCAGAAGCGTAATGTGAATTACTTTCTCGAATAATGTTCTCTTCAAGGAGGGACTGTATTATTTTTCTAATTTCTATTTTTTCATAGTGTGATAAGCGGCGAGGTCGGCAGAAAATCGGTGTGTCATGCGTTACGTTGATCCTCATATTATAATTTAAATTTTGCACTTTGTCTAAAGGAAGATTGTAATATGACTTTGCAATAATATTTTGAATCTCTGAAATACACTCAGCCGAAAGGGACGGATTGATGTCAAGTGAACCTTCCATAACACCAGAAAAGGGGTTTTCAATATTAATAGCACATAGTTCCAGAAACTCATCATTAGCATCATTGACCGCAAACGGATCAGAGGTACTTGCAAAAGGCAGTGTTTTTAACAATTTAAGCGATTTTTCATCTTGAACTGTGTTATGACTGACGCAATGATTAATTAAACCAAGTGAGTGAAGAACATCAGTGAGTTTCGAATCTAAACTTAAGTTTTTTACATTTTTATTTAATTCAATTAAACGATCTTTGCCATACTTATATTTCATTCTACACAGTTGGATCTTTGCTTTTTAAAAAAAATCTCGACCCAATAAGATTGCATAAGGCATATCTTCAGTTGGAAGTACTATTAACTCATGGTTGATATTTTGATCTAAGAATCTGATGTCACATTGAACTGATCCTAATTGCTTAAGTGGGTGATTCCCAATGCTGCGGTAACTGATGTTTGGCTTCAGTTTGGTGTAAGTGTAAGGTACCTCAGCACATCGAATGAAACTTCTAGGACTACCGGAATCGAAAAGGCAAAAAAACTCCTTAAACTCACTGTGTTCACACTCATTCCGAAAAGCAACACTTACCATTCTTAAAGATTCAATAGATTCAGCGAGAACGTCCTTCTCATCTGGTTCGACGGCGGAAACAATAGCAGCAGTGGCACGGTTGGGGCAATGACGGTACGCATGTTCTGTAGATGCGCATTTGAAGCACGAGTTCGGTGGTCGTTTTGGTTGTGGGCATTGGCTCTGGTAGTGGCCAAACTTTGAGCAGTTGTAACATCGGGGTAGCTCGGATTGATTGGTTGAAGAAGTGGCACTTATTGATCCAGTTTTGCCTGAAGTTGTGATGGCGGATCGTACAGCAGTTGACACATTTCGATTGGCCGCAGATACTGAAGGTCGCAAGCGTTTGCGTTCATAACGTTCCACGTTTTGCTTCAGTTCAGCAATGGTGGATGCTGAATACAATAAACTGGCATTCGCGGATGTATCCCCGATGCCTTCAATGATAAAATCGACAAGTTCGGCTTCGGGTATGTTCGACCGCATTGCAATTTCTTGCATTTCGATAATGTAACGATGAATTTTCTCATCAGACTTCAAACGGCGTCTGCTCAACTGAGCATACACTTCTTGTACAGTGCGTCTTCTGCCAAACTCTCGCATAAGTGCAGATTTCAATTCGGAATATTGAAAAGCGGAAATCGTGCGTACAAAGATTTTTGCAGTTCCCTCAAGCATACGGCGGCAGGCGACAAAGCGTAAGCGTTCATCAAACTGAAGAATTGTGCAAGCATCTTCTAAATCCTCAAACCAAAGTTGTCGGCAGAAAATTTCGGCACCATGGATTCAATTGCACTGACGTCAGCTAATCGGTTTTGCTGCAGGTTTGGCTGAAGTGTTTGCCGTGAAAGTGCCTCAATTTCGTTTTGCAGCAACAAAAGATCACGTTGTTTGCGTAATCGCTGCAGTTGTTGATCAATGGTTTCATCGGTGGCCAACGTCGGTGGTACAGCGGTTGCATTAGCGGCATCTGTTTCAGAAGATATTGCATCAGTGGCGGTAGAAGACACGTTGACCGCCTCCATTTGTTGGTTATGCACCTTTTCCTCAGTGTCGGATATATCAGACAGGTCGGCAGTGGCACCAGCTGACGGTAGCTGGAAATATAAGCCTTTAATTTGCTTCATTGTTGAAGTCGGTGGCACGATAATTTCTGCAGATTGTAATGCCATGAGCATCATTTCCTTTGTCACGATCACCATTTTGTATTTCGTCGAATTGTCCGCAATTTCGGCAGGAATCGATAAAATATCGGTTTGTTCACTTTCAATTTTAATTGTTTTATTGGTATATCCCACTTCTGAGTTATAACAGACTCAATTTTCAACGATAATACCAGATTTTTATTTTACTTCTAGTTCGCTCTTCTTTTTAGTTAGTCTTCTTCCAAGAAGAAACTCAAACTCAAACTCTATTTTCCAATGATACACTGAACTCTCCTTAAAAACTAAAGGCGCATGCAGATGCATATATCTCTCACAATCTAAGGGCATATGCACATGCATATCGCTTACACTTCAGAAAAAAACACTCATGTGAATCTGCATTAAATCTCGTAATTGCCAAATGGAAAGAAACAATGCATGACAAACACAACATCGCTGCAGTGTTCCTAGATCTTCAAAGAGCTTTTGAAACGGTTGATCGAAGTATCTTACTGCAGAAGTTGGAGACCTATGGCGTACGGGACGTGGAATATAAATGGTTCAGCTCATATCTTACTGGACGAAAGCAACAAGTAAAATTTAACAATGAAGTATCGGAGCCAATAGACGTTGACCTGGGAGTGCCACAAGGGACTATTCTAGGACCTTTACTGTTCCTACTATACATAAATGACTTGCAAAAATGCGTAAAAAATGGTGACCTTATATTATTTACTGACGATGGATTATTATTTGTTGAGGACTTAGATGTTGATATATGTAAACTAAAATTAGCTGAAGACGTTAGAAATATTAAAGCATTTCTTGAGATGAACAAATTAAAATAAAACGAAAAGAAAACCAAAGCTATGTTTTTAAACTTTATTACTAACACTGAACAGTTTGAAAACTTTGAAGTAGTTGAGGAAATAAAATATTTAGGAGCAAAAATTGACAATAAACTTAGCTTTAAGTCCCACTTCGACTACGTAATAAGCAAAATTGCAAACAAACAAGGATTTTTAAGAAGAATCAGAAAAAATGTTTCTGTATTAACAGCTATACAAATATACAATGTTATAATACGTCCATATTTTGAATATTGTCCAACCATTTTAATGTTATGTAATGAAGGTATCAAAGACAAATTACAAAAGTTACAGAATAAGGCAATGAGGTGCATTTTAAAATGTGATAGATATACACATATTAACTACATGCTAGAAAATTTAAAATGGCTAAGTGTTAACCAAAGAAATATAATGTTAGTCCTTGTTTATATTTTTAAAATTAAAAATAATCTATTGCCTAAATATCTAAAAAATAAATTATCAATTAGAGCAGATATCCAGCCGTACGGCCTTAGAACTAACAGTAATTTCAATTTACAATTTTATAGAAACAACAAAACTAAAAATATGTTATTTTACAAGGGATTAAAAATATTCAATGATCTACCCAATAACATTAAGTATGAAAATAATCTATATAAATTTAAGTCACTAGTAATTGAGTATGTAAAAAATAATTTTTGAATGGTAGTTTCTATTTAACTTGTAATTTAATTTAAAAATAATGTTAAAAATAGCGATAAACTAGCTAAATAAATATAAATCAATTAATCAATCAATCAATCAATCTGCATTACTGTCGATGCTAACACAAATTTGGTTGTCTCACATACCAGGTTTGTTCAACCGTTTGCGAGATACACAGTACATCAGTAGTGTGAATCTCAAAGATGCGTTCTAGCAAATAAATCTACAGGTGGAATCAACACAAAGAACAGCATTCGCGGTTCCCTTAAGACCACTTTATTAGTTACGTTCATAACCTTTTGTCTGTGCAATGCAGCGGAATGATCATTTCGATTGATGGATAAAGTGGTGCCCGCTGAGCATCGTGAATGTGTGTTTGTATACCTTGATGAACTCCTCGTGATATCCAGAGACTTCTATGGAACACCTGGAAATGCTGAGAAAGGTTGCGGACTGTCTAAGAAAAGCTAATCCCTCCATCAATATTCAGAAATCAAAATTGTTTTTCAAAGAACTCAAGTAATTGCAATGTGTTGTAGGACAGGATCTTAAACCAAACACGAGTAAAATTTCCGCGATTCGACATTTTTCAGTCTTCGCATGTGCGGCTGGTAACGAAGCCTTATACGGAATTTCGCAGCATCATCCGCGCCCTTGTCTGATATAGCACATTGCTTAAGTCCAAACAGTGTATTATTTCCGAAGAAGCTCTGGCCGCCTTTCAGGCTTCAAAGACAGCTGTTAAGTTACCCTAACTTTGAGAGGTGGAAATTGTTCATCAATATTTATTACCGGCGTGTTTGGAACTCGGGCTGGCGAACCAACAATGGGTGTTGTTGGCGAGCAAACGCACGCGGCGACGAAGATTTAGGTGGCCAAATCGGGTTAAGCAGGTCAGGAGCAGACAATTTATGTTATCAAGATCGCATACGCTAAGCATTGCGGATTATACAAATCTCGCACTCGCAGGATGCCCGGTAAGATTCTCTGGCACCTGTGCGTCGCTAGTATTCTTACGTGGCAGGCGATCTTCAACCAACGACCATACCAAGTCGAGTTAATCGGTTGTCAGATCACCGTAATTAAACGACGTTGGGCGCGGTTAGTACGTAGATGGCGGACCGTTTGAGAACAACCGCGTGTCGTTGGCTAGTCCCATCTACAGAGTTGAGGTAGATACTACATAAGTGGTATCACAATGGACCTAAATTGGTCTAAGAGTGTTGGCTTCTGCCAACAGCCACCTAAACCTAACCTAACCTACGTGGCAGGCGAGATCGACTTCGAGGCTGTTCGATATACAACTCTCACTAAGACGTACCTAAATTCGATATCCATACGTCGCGAATTTTAACCACGGCACGATATCGTTGCCGACGGCTATTATCTCTCCCCCGCCACGGACCGTAATGGTAATAAAAACAAAGCAAATTTAAATAAGTGAATTGAAAACTGTGATCCATCGCTCAAAGAGATCAGAGTTAATAAATGAATTTACAAATATACCCTGTAGAGACAAGAAGTTTTCATTCGATTGTTTTTACTCGGTAAAGATGGTCTTGAACACTATAAAAGGTGAGTTCGAGGAGAAGAGAAATTAACACACAAAAAGGGGTGAAATGCGGCATAGGAATAGGGGTGAAAACACGTGAAAATCAGAAGGTTGGGGAAGAGGTGTGATACCATGTGATGGATTCCACATCTGAGCCATCGCGACGGGAGGGACGTGCATGCCGGAACTAGATATATGTCTGTTTTGTTATAAAGAATTGCAAGGTCATCTAGCTCAAATTATTCATAGTTCCACGGCATTGAAGCATTCAGTACCCTGCGCTAGTAGATATAACAATTCAATTTCCTAGTTCGAAAGTTTATCCATTATTACGAATGGCGATTTTCGTTGCCTTACTTTCGTTATGGCCAAAAAGCATTTACAAGCTACGAGATCGGTCGCGGTTATCGTTAGCCTAAGCACAACATTTCAGCTGTCGTTATTTAAAAATGAAAGGCGAGTGACAGTGAATAGTGTTTGATTTGTGAGGGAGTAAGAGGCAGCAAGCTCCCCGCCCAATACGGCGAGCTAAGCTGAGCGAATGCAAACGTGCCATCCAACTGCCCAATCCGAGGAACTCATTACCACGATGCTCAGGCATATTCATTCAAGACTCCATCCTTACCGGTGCTTATGTGTTCCATCCCCATAAAAACCAGTGACTAGATTTACGGGCACCAATTAAAAATAAAATTGTATTGGAAGTTGTTAAGGACCAAAAAAAAATTGAGGCTCATGCACTGCACATTACTTAACTCTGTCCGGAATTAATAGTCAGTACAGTAAAGATAGGACGTTTGCTTCTCCCTCTGGCTATAATGCTTTACATAAACTTGCCGTAAGAAAGTTTAACGAATTTATTTTATTTATTTATTTATGTATTCAATTAAAACGCTGTACATAATTAAAAATTAAATTCTGTTCTTGTCCAGGTAACAAGATTATTACAATATTCATATTTAAAAATACTTAGGTACATACATTAGTAACTGAAGAAAACAATTAAGATAGTATAGAAAAGGAAAAATGAAAGCAGAAAATGAATGTACTCGAGTCATTGTAGTGTAAAGTTTGCAAATAATTTCTTTTTATATGTTCCATCCTAGTTTATTTTCCTTAGATTTTGAGGGAGAATATTCCAGAGGAGAACAAAGAACTATAAATTGGTGGAACTATTTTCAATGTTCTTTGGGAACTATTAAATTTAATTTTCGTATAAAGATAATTTGTGGTGTGGAACAAATGTTATTTTTTTTATTTAATTTTTTTAGGTTTCGTAGTTTTTGTACTTAATTGTGAATTGTATACTCATTTTTTAACAAAACAAGCCAAACTCGGAAAAGTACAACCACGGCGTAAATGTAAAATGTTTGCTTCTTTACTTTTGACATTTTCGATTGCAGGCAAAATTTGTCGCTCAAACTCCCCAAGTATTGTCAAAAATCGCCCTTAAATGTTAGACAATTCAACCAATCAGCGGTCGAGCCTAAGTTAGGCTGTGGCATACTGAATGCGCCCAATTTTCCACAAACAAATGTGAACGGAAGGCAAAACCGAAGGGTTTAGCGATATTTCATTTGTTTATCAATGTAAAAATAAGTCCGAACAATAATGTCCGACGAAGAAGACCAGTCATCTACAGAAGCCGACTTTTCCGCTAGCGAAGATGAATGGAAGCCAGGAAAAAATCATCGCCCAGCTACTGACGAAGAATCCGACGACGATGATAGTGACTTTGAGAACGATGCGCAAAGCTCCAAGAGGAGGTAAGCATATAAAACCTGCGAGTTATCAAGTTTTATTTCTACAAAACTTGCTATTTTATTAGGGAAGCAAAATTCCACCCGAGTTCATCATCCAAGTCTGACAGTGCCGCTAAACAAACAAAGAAACGCAAGTCTACCGCTACATCATTGAGGACAAAACTGTTTAACAAGTATAAACCCCCTCCAAAGACATTGCGCAATTTGTCGACACCCTCTAAAGCTGTCATGGAGAACCGCATCAGCGCTACTTCTTCCCAGTTGGCAAACAAACATGTGCGCGTTGCCGAAAAATCAAATTCCAGTGATTCAGACAGCAGTGGTGACGATTATCTCGTGAATCCTAATGAAATAAATTTGCAATCAAGCTTTTTCAATGTCAAACCATCGACATCTGGCGTGGCAGTGGCATCTGCCGGACCACCACAGTTTGATTGCAACGCTGGTATGCAGCTATCAGATACCGATGAAGACATCGGCGACGACGACGATGATGATTATGAAACCGAATCCTTCAAGCAGCCTACCAATGCTATCGCAGCACCAGTTGACCTCGGTTACTTAAACGATTTTGTCGTTAACATGGAAAAGGAAAAGACCCTTTACAAGCAGCACAAAGAACGCAGTCAGCTGGAGGTAGACACCAAAGAAGATGTATCATCTCTGTTAGCCATGAACGAAAACATGAGCAACGCCACAACTTCTACTGCTCTCGCAAAGAAAACCAAAAATCCCAAGCACCAAAGCAAGAAATCGGAACCAAGTCATGCGGCGGCAGACACTGACTCTGATTGGGAGGAAGTCGAAGGTAAATGCAAACATAGACTTAGTTAGATTAAAATCTCGCTCAACGCCTCTTAACGACTGACAAACACTTCTAACGTAGAATAAGAATAAACTGTTGCAGCACTTGTAGTACTTTAGCATATCGATTAGTTTTTTTCTCTCAAATAAACAATTGTAATTAATCAATCTCTTAACTCCGCAAGGTATTAGTTAATAAATGAAGTAAAACAACGTCACTTGTTTCGGTCTGTTTTGGGTATATGGGCGTTACTTCGATAATGGCAACTGTTGACCCATTTCCATTCATAACTCACTTTTCACATCATTTACTTTTCACCGACTCACCATATCGTACCGCTACCATTTCAGCCAACGATCACTACACCAACCAGGTATCGGATGCTTTAACAAATGGAATTCAAGTCACCATTGAACTTCCTCAAGGTCGTCGCAAAGACAAAAAAGCTATCGACATGGAGGCGACTGTGAAGCGGCGACTAAATCGCATCATAAAAGAGAATCAAGTTTACCTGCACAAAGTCAGTCTGCTCTGCCACATCTACCATGGTCTTTTTCTCAACAAAGTAGCAAACAACATTGACCTCATGCCGCTTGCTTTGAAGCTACTGCCCAGCAAGATGGCCTACCCGAGCGGCGAAACTGAGATAAAGTATTTCCAGTCTATGGCCACGTGGTACAAGGCAGCAGTGAAGATTCATGATGATCGAATGTATCCGCGCCTTAAAGTAAATCCTGTTTTGTCGTTGGCAGTTCAAATAAAGCATCGTCATGCTGTATGCAGGAGGGATTTCATCCTCATGTTTGTCATTTTGTTGCGTGCGATGGGAATGCAGTGTCGCTTGGTCGTAAATTTGGTTCCAATGCCATTGAAACCAGCACAGAGTGCTTTGTGTTCGTTGAAGATGAAGACGGCTGATAGAGACGACACGAAGAAGAAGGTGGTGAAGGAAGAGAAAATATCTGCTAAAAAGGGACCGCTAAAGAGTCCGACTTTATCAATGAAAGAGCGAGAGGAGTTAAAATTGAAAGTTCAAACGTTGGAGAAAGAAATACTTAAGAAGAAGACGGAGAGTCTGAAGCCAAAGCTGTCGTTTGAGGAGGAGTTGGAATCTAAAGTTCCTTCAAAGCCCGAGAAAAATGTTAAAGTTCTTCCAAAGCCGGAGAAAAAGAAGGATCAA
This sequence comes from Portevinia maculata, assembly GCA_949715645.1. Taxonomy (NCBI): domain Eukaryota; kingdom Metazoa; phylum Arthropoda; class Insecta; order Diptera; family Syrphidae; genus Portevinia; species Portevinia maculata. The sequence goes on along the minus strand of OX454526.1, from coordinate 268,615,464 downwards.
CTCGAATCAAAGGCAGCTGCAACAAAAATAGGGAATCGGTCGGAGATTAAAATTCTTCCAAAAACCGCAAAAAAGAACGAAAACCTTCAAACAAGTACAACTGTGCCAAAAGTGAATGAACAGTCAGAGGTACAAATGCATACAAGAACGTCTAAAAGGGTCGCGAAACTCCAACCAAAAGCAACTTCTAAAAACCAAAAGTTTGAAAAGCAGTTGAAAAGTAATGGTCTGACAGAAACCGACAAAGAAAAACTACAACTCACAAAAGATGATCTGAAGCGGAAGTCTCTAGATTACTCCAACGAACCCGACAAAAAGAGAAAACCACAAACAACTGCAACAAAATCGACTTACTTCCCAGATTCCAGCCAAAAACACGAACAAAATCGTCTTATAGCATCTCTCGACTCCCATTCCAAGTCGTTCGAAGAGCAGCAACCTAGCATTTCCATCAATTCAAAAGCGGCAAAGGTTCCTCCAGCCCGTTGTGTGCGCACTAGAAAGGACATGAAGCCCAACCCGAAAGAGAAAACCACACCAGACATAGTCATCGAAGCGGATAATAAGTTGAATATGGAGAACATAACCCACAAACAGAAAGCACCAACAAGCGGACGGCAAACTCGAAGTGGTAGCAAAAGTCCAAAACTTTATATATCAGCGGCATTCCTAAAAACTAAACCGGCCGAAACTCTTGATAAGCCGACACAAGTAAAACGCGGTCGCAGCAAAAGTCCCATTCCGTCGGCGTCTGCCTCATGCACGAGTTACATCTCGACGGAATTCCTAAAGTCGAAAACCAACAGCAACGCCACTGTCACGAAAGATAAAACTTACAAACCTTCCCCACGAAAGCTCCGTTCGAAGACAAAGCTGACAGTACCGCAACTAGATGGCGCTGATAACTTGCCCAAGTCGCGTCGGAAGCAAACTCTTAAAAAACCCGACTCACACAACTCGGATGATGATTTCCATCCATCCGTGCCGAAGAAATTGAAAGCCTTGGAAAAAGTAAAAAAACTGGACCGCCAGGTTTTGTCTCCTGACACGGGCGATGAGACCCAAGCTTCAAGTTCCACCAGAAAGAATGCCATCAACATGTGGGTGGAAGTGTACTCGGAGTTGGAAGCGCAGTGGGTGTGTGTGGATCTATTCAAGGGCAAGGTAAACTGTGCAGACTCGATTCGCGTAAGATTTCTCTTGCTTCTCACGATCCGAAAAAGCGCTTACAGCATTTATATATTTTTCTAGAAAACCGTAACCCCCTCAACATTGGCTTATGTCTTCGCCTTCAATAATGATGCAACTATAAAAGATGTCACCCCTCGATATTGCGCCCAGTGGGCAGCGGTTGTCCGAAAAAGTCGCGTTGAACAATCCTGGGTAGATAGTGCTATCCGGCAACACGTGAAGATATCGCGAACACAGCGGGACTTGACAGAGGACATGGATTTGAGAAGAATTCACTTAGATAAACCGATGCCGACTTCAATTTCCGAGTACAAAGATCATCCATTGTATGCGCTTGAGCGACATTTGCTCAAGTTCCAAGCGATATATCCACCTAATGCGCTTACATTGGGTTTTGTTCGTAGCCTGCCGGTCTATGCGCGTGAATGCGTTCATACTTTACATTCTCGAGAAATATGGCTGAAGTCGGCACGAGTAGTTAAGCCTGGAGAAAAACCATATAAAATCGTAAAAGCGCGTCCGAAATGGGATAAGGTGAGTGCAGTGATTCTGTTGTGTGGAATTTATCTTTAGTTGTTTTATACTTAGTGTATTCAGATCGTCTCTCCCGGTCGGGTCTGATGTTGCTAAATGCAAGATTCTGAGGACCATAATCACTAGGGTGACCACAAAGCTCGAAGAAATTTTTTTTTGCCGAATACTTTACGCTGGAACCCCATAAAATGATCAGCCTTTGCAGATTTTTAGATAGCCAAAATTTTAGCTCGATTGGATAACGGCAAATGGTGCCGACTCTCGCTCAAAGTTCCAAAAATCGCTCTTTTTTCCCCTGTGTTGCGAAGTAAATAAGCTCTTGCTCCAGAACAGAATGAACGAATTGCCATATCTATTTCCTATGGTAAAAATGAACAACTGCTAGGAGTACCAGTTATAGATAATGGTACTGGTGAAGAGCAAGCCGCAGCTGTGTATGAAATTCTGGAACAATGGGGAGTTTCACACACTGTAAAAGCAATGTGTTTTGACACCACGGCTTCGAACACTGGAAGGCTGAAAGGAGCTTGTAAAATTTTGCAGCAAATGTTGGATAAGGAGCTTCTTTACCTCGCCTGTCGTTACCACATTCTTGAAGTTTTGCTAAGAGGTATTTTTGACTGTAAGTTGGGTTCAACCACTGGACCCCAAACAGATATTTTTAAAAGATTTCGAAATGAATGGTCGAAAATAGACCCTAAAACATATAACGCAGGTATCCGTGATAAAAACGTTAATAAACACCTAACACCTGATGTTATAACCCAGATTACGGATGAATTAAAGGCAAAACTCACAGAATGTCAGCCTAGAGATGACTACAAAGAATTCCTTCAGTTGGTTCTAGTGTTTCTTGGAGTACTGGATGGTAACGCTGTTGGATTTAGAACACCAGGCGCTATTCATCATGCTAGGTGGATGGCCAAAGCTATTTATAGTTTAAAAATATTTCTGTTTCGAAGTCAGTTTACAATGAGTAATGAGGAGCGAAATGCTCTGGGTGATATCTGCGTTTTTATTGTAAAAATTTACTGCAAAGCTTGGTTTAATGCCCCAAGGGCTTATCTGGCTCCTAAACAAGATCTTGACCTACTGCGCAGTTGCATTGAATACAAGAAGATAGACAAGGATATTTCTGAGATCGCTCTTGCGAAATTCTCGAATCATTTATGGTATTTGAGTTCAGAGTTGGTAGGTCTCTCGTTTTTTGACCCAACTTTATCTGAGGGGGAAAAGTCAGAAATGGCCAACAAACTTTTGACAAGCAACGATGCAGAAAACAACCGAATTCCGAATCCAAAGCTTCAGAAACATCAAGCTGAACAATTTGTCGCAGCTGGATTAAAAAACATTGTCAACAAAGCGACATTGAACTTTTTTACCCGCTTAAAAATAAATCCAGATTTTTTAAAAGAACCTCCAAATGTTTGGGCTGAAAACTCACATTTTAAAGAAGGTTTCAGGATTGTTCAATCACTTAAGGTCGTCAATGATTTGGCAGAACGAGGAGTAAAGCTTATAACTGATTTTAATGACCTTTTAACAAAAGATGAAGATCAAAAGCAATATGTCCTCCAAGTAGTCAGTGAGTGCCGAAAATTGTATCCAAATGTTTCAAAAGCCACTTTATGTAAACCTCTGGATTAGATTGTTGTTCTTTTTATAAATTTATTTCATTTATAATGTCAAACGTGATATTAAAGTATTTTTGCACAAGGAAACTGTTATATGGCTCATTCTTTAAAATAAAACAAGATTCTTTAAAAAAAACATGATCTGTCAATATTGCCCCAATTTTCTTCTTCAGTGTGAATTACTTTATAATATTTATATTGGGTGTTGTTAGCAAAAGTTCAACCTTTAATTTCATATATAAATAGTGAAAATTGAGTCAGTATTTTCGGAGCTAGAGTTTTTTTTCTTCGCAAAACAAGGAAAAAAGAGCGATTTTTGGAACTTTGAGCGAGAGTCGGCACCATTTACCGTTATCCAATCGAACTCAAATTTTGGCTATCTAAAAATCTGCAAAGGCTAATCATTTTATGGGGTTCCCCCGACTCATTTTCGAAAATCGATTTCTTGTGGTCACTCTAATAATCACGGTACCGTATTTATGCCTCTATCCTTAAATCCGTTGCTGATTTTCTGCAATGTATTCCCCTGCGGTTTTGAATGACAAATTTGAAAACGGCAACTTCACTCTATGCATATCTTCTTTTCCTTTCAGTTTACCAGTACCGTAATTAAAAATCAACCTCTCGAAATATTCGGCTACTGGCAGACGCAAGATTATGAGCCACCAACAGCTGAGAATGGCATTGTGCCACGAAACGCCTATGGAAACGTTGAACTCTTCAAGGAGTGTATGCTGCCGAAAAAAACCGTTCATCTACATCGTAAGTGCAATATTGCCTTCTTGATACTATCATAATTTTATGTTTCATTTTCAGTGCCTGGTTTGAACAAAGTTTGCAAAAAACTGGGTATCGACTGTGTTCCGGCGGTTATTGGATTTGATTTCCATCAGGGCTCTTGCCATCCATTGTACGATGGCTTTGTCGTTTGCGAGGAATTCGCGGAAAAAGCAGCCGATGCTTGGGACAAAGAACAACAAAATGCTGAACGTAAAGAGCAGGAAAAATACGAGGCACGCGTTTATGGCAACTGGAAGAAACTCATCAAAGGATTATTGATACGAGAGCGTCTAAAGATTAAGTATAACTTCTAAGAGATCGCCGTTGGCAGGAAATCGTTGGTTATTGCTTTTTAATTAATAAATAATGAATTGCTAATTGCATCTAATTCGTTGTACAACTTAGTGTTAAGTATTTAATTGTCGAGTTCATAAATGTAGAAAGTACTTCTCTTAAGAAATAATTTTCGGAAACGGTGTTGGTTTCACTGAAGGAACAGTTTGAAATTGAATTGCTTCAGCGTATCAAACATTTAAAATAAAAAAAAACTGGACACTGGCAACTTTTCCTATACACTTTAAATAGAGAAAAAATATTATACTAGCAACTAGCAATATGTAAGTGCTTAATATCGGACTAATTAACAATTTCAACGAAATTGAAAATGTATTAGCGGTAAAAAAGTATGAAGTTGTGTGTCTAACAGAAACTCATTTAACATCAATGGTTGATGATGATGAAATCATGATTGAGGGTTACAAAACAGTAAGATGCGACTCAATCTCCACACATACGGGGGTGTTGTTTTTTATGTACGTGAATACTGGCAAATTATAACGTTAGAGAATATTCCACTAGGCATGGAAAGTTGGTGGTTAGCTATCAAATTGGTGTTTATGGAACATAATATATTAGTAGCTGGCATATACAGATCATCAAGTTCGTCAGAAGCTAGGTTTTGTGAAATCTTTAGAGACTACTTGGATAAGTTGCTAACAAGTGTGAATAAAATCAGAGCAATGGGAGACGTGAATATCGACTGGTTGAAATGTGATACGTATGCATCAAGGATTAAGCAGTTATTAAGTGATAACGCATTAAAACAAATAGTGAATGAACCAACAAGAATTACCCCTACCTCGCGAACTATTATAGATTACGTAATAACAAATAATGAAAACGTGAGTGCCAAGGTTGTGGATAGTCTGAAAATAAGTGATCATGAAAGTATCGAAATGAGCATTGTCGTAAAAAGGGAAAAAAGCCTAATAGAAGTACTAAAATACGATAAACGAAAATTTTGCGATCGTGTTCAGCTCAATATAGAAGCGGTTGAAGATGATGAAAGTGACGTGAGCTGTTCAGCGAGAAATGTAACAGAGTGTTTAAAGAAGGCTGTTGACTCTCTTAAATGTAAAAGAAAAGTTAACAGTTCTGTGGTTCTGGTGCAAATCAGTGGTTTAATAACATGCTTAGGTCAATGAAAAGCGACAAACTACATAAATATAGAATGGCGGTATGGTCAAATTCCCAAAATGACTGGCAAAACTACAGGTTAGCTAGGAACAATTTTAAATCAGCACTTGATAGGGCAAAAAGTGAATATGTTTCACAAAGAATTCAATCAGCTAGAGATCAAAAATCAATTTTATAGCTCTAAAAACACTTGTGTTGCATAAACAAAAAAGTGCAATAAAAGGAGTTTTTTTTGAAAATGTCTTGGTGAAAGATTGTAAAACGTTGTCTAGCAAATTTAATGTTTTCTTTGTTAACAGTGTGTGTGAATTAAATAATGCTATTCCCAGTATTCAATATGTGAACGTAATTCAGCCAGTGAACAAAACTTTTAAATTTAAAGAAATAACACTAAATGAGCTTAGGGTCATTTTAAAAAATATGAAAAATAAAAAAGACCCTTATATGTTAAGTGTGAAAATGCTTAGTGATGTTATGGGCAGTATTGGTCCGAAATTGTGCGGAATTATAAATAAGTCAATGGCAGATGGAATTTTCCCAGAAACATGGAAAGAGTCTATAGTTGTACCAATAGAAAAGTTAAAGAATCTTAAGAAACCTGCAGGCTTTCGCCAATATGCTGCTCAACGAAGCGAAAATCTTGGAGAAAATTGTGCAGCAGCAGCTTCAAAAATATATGGCGGAAAATCATCTATTCGCGGAGTGCCAATCGGGGTTTAGAGGTAGACATAGCTGTGAGACGCTAATAAATCTCATCTTGGCGGAGTGGAAAAATGAAGTTCACTCAAAAAATAAAATTGCGGCAGTCTTTATCGACCTGAGACGAGCATTTGAGACAATTGACAGGGACATCGTAATTGATACGCTCAATAAATATGGAATTAAAGAGAATGAATTAAGGTGGTTCGAGACATATTTGCAAGGACGCAAACAGAGAACAAGGGTAGATGATGCAGTCTCGGAGGCAATAAATGTAGTCTTGGGTGTGCCACAGGGATCGGTTCTGGGGGAGTTGCTTTTTATAATATATATTAATGAAATGCCAGAAGTTGTCAAGTGCTCACGATTACAACTTTTCGCTGACGGTGGTCTCTTATATGTTTCGTGTAATAATTTAGAAGAATGTATCGAACAGATAAACAGTGATTTAAAAGAACTGCATAAATTGTTTCAGATGAACAAATTAAGCTTAAATATAAGCAAGACGAAGTGCATGTTTATCAATGGGTTGTCCAATAGTAGAATAGTGACCAATGACGAATCAGTTGAAATTGTTAGTGAAATAAAATATCTGGGTATTATGATTGATGAGAATTTAAATTTTAATGGTCATATTGCATACATAGCAAAGAAAATTTTTAAAAAAAATTGGGTTTTTTGGCAGAATACGAAAAAGAATGTCAATTATATGTGCAATAAATATGTATAATACAATAATCCAGCCACATTTTGAATACTGTTCTACAATTATATATTTAGCGAAGAATACTATGTTGGATAGACTGCAAAGGTTACAAAATAGAGCGATGCGCATAATTTTAAAATGCCCCTGGCTGACTCCAATTGTGAACATGTGGAATGTGCTGAAATGGTTGAGTGTGCGACAAAGGACGATTATGAATGTGTTGTTGTTTGTGTTTAAGATGAAAAATGATTTGTTACCCAGATACCTCTGTGATAAAAAAATATATGTCGGTAGTGTACATAACTATAATGTCCGTAACAGAAATAACTTTCGTCTTCCATACTTTACAACAGTAAAAGCATAGAATACAGTTTTTTATAAAGGCCTTAAAATGTTCAACGAGCTACCTATTACCTACCTATGAATTGAAGTTAGAGAATCGACTTTTAAGTTTCAAGCGAAATGTTGTAAATTATGTTAAGACCAACTATGATTAGATTCCCTTAGTATTTTATACTACTGGTTTAAACTTTCTTTGTATTACAATAGCTAAATATTGCTAGATAAACTAAAATTACTACTAACCACTACAAATTGAACACCAGAGCCTAGTAGTTAACGTAGTTGAACGTTGCTAAAACAAAAAAAATCTTTATTCTTTATTCCAAAACTACAATTTATTTCACTAAAGTAAGTATTACTAATTAAAATTTCCCGGACCGCAACAGACAACGCGTGTATACTAAAAAATCTAAAGCTGAAACTCACGAACTGGACTGCACACTATCAACTGAACTTCTGCACCTTTTTCGTGTGTTTTTCACTTGCATTTTTTATGGTAAAAAGTGCTGATGCAATGTCTACTGTGGACAGAACATGCATTGCGGGCATGCATTGCATCCGTTCGAATTCTGAGAAATTATTATCGCAATGTTTGGTGTGAATGCACCTAACATTGTCATGAGAAAATGCATCAGCAAAATTTGGCGATTGCGAAATTGTGCTGATGATAGGATAATGTGAAAATTATGTATTTCATATGATGTTGGGTTTGTGTATAGCTGTTGCTATAACTCCTAGTCCCTTCTAGGGCAGGTGAAAATATCCTACTTATGTAGAGATAGTGCGTAGTAAATCTATACTAATACGTCATAAGTTCGCACTGCAAAAGGTTTATAAAAACGAATAAAGTAAATCTCTTTACTACCACATTGACCCAAACAACTTTATCAACGCCAAACAAATCCCAAATTGATTATTCATCCTCAAGAACAATACAATTTTTTAAATAGTCCAACAAATAAACATTGAGTAGGTAGAAATCCTCAAGAAAACCTCCTATAATGATAACATCAGCAAAACAAACGTTTTAACATTTATTGCAATTTTTTGTTTTGTTTCTTCTTCTTGCTTTTTGTTTATTTTTCAAAAATGTAAGTTTCATAATTCTTAACATACAAGTCTCTTCTAAAGAAGGATCAATAGTGTCCATAATTATAAAAAGAAAAAAGAAAATTCGTTTAGCAAAATAAAAAAAACTTAGAAGTTGAATTCAAAAAAAATAAAACATCAGTTTGAGAGAGCAGATTCTCCCAGGACCATGTGATCACAAATTAAGCTCGGATCGGCCGTATCAGACTGATGAATGAAAAAACAATAATAACCTCGGTTGAATTTTTAATTGTTTTTGTGAAGACAAACGATCGAATTCTCACTTAAAAATGGCGGAAAATGGGTAGTCATTCCGAGAACGACCGAATGCGCTTCGAGAGTGACGGACACGATGGCATGGCAACTGATGAGTTGGGACTCTTTTTTGTGGTGGCTACTGGCCCCACCACACGATCTACGAACCGCTCAGGTATGCCAACTTTTAATAAATAACTTCTACTGTAATTGTCTAGGTTAGGGTTGTAATAGGTTATAGCGTCCCAGCACATTTCACTCAGTTTTGGTATAGTCATCCACATCTTGTAGAGATCGTTGCGGCGTCGCATTGACGTTTTGTTGTACTCGATGCCACCGAATATGTACATGCATCCGTTGCCGGGACTAGCAGCCGAATGAAAGTACAATGGTCGTGGTAGCATCGCCGTTTTCAAAAGCGACCATTGCATCGTTCTAAAGTTAATCTTCCAGATGTCGGCAAAATATGTTGTAAAGTCGCTCTGCAAGCCACCTGTGATGTACGCCTCGATACCGTTGGGAGTATCGAACTGCACACAGGAGAAGCATTTGCGTGGCTTTGGTAGTCCATTGGGAATAGTCGGGTCCGGTTTCGTTTCGAAGTAGTCCCATTTGTTGGTTTTCAAATTAAAGGCGGGAATTGTTTGCAGATCATAGACCGACAATGAGGTGCCGCCGCCGAGGATGAATATGTGATCGCCATCATAGACGACTTCGTGCCGGTATCGTCCCTCCGGATCTTCGCGCATCTCTGGCCGGCATATATAGACGTTCTCCCAGACTTTGGTTTTCAAGTTTAGCCGGTACACATCGCAGGAGTAATCAAAACCTGTTGTACCGCCTATTGTGTAGAGGTAATCATCATGGATAACTATTCCGGGACCGTATTGTGCTGTTGGCATATCGCCCTCGACAGTGATGCGGTCAACTCGAGGTCGTTCTGTTAAAAAAACGTAGCAATCATTTGAGCAGCTTTGTCCGAATGGATACCCTGTACCGCCGTGTGACTGTTGAAGAAAATGAAATGACATTTAGTAGCTGTAAGAGGATTTAGTTGAAGTATTGAAATGGTTTTAAGGTATTGCTTGAGGTGGTGTCCAATGGAAGTGATGAAATCGCATTTCAAGGAGCTTTTTACTTGGAGATAATGGAAATGGACGACGAAACTCGTGACGGATGATGAAAGAATTCCACTTGGTGTTTTGCGGAAATAGCAGGGACAATATCTAAGCAAGTGCTTGGGCAAAATATTGCTTACTCCAAATGAAGGGCATAAGGCATCGAGCTTGTGGATTATGCTATTTATTATATCTACCGTCGAATATGCAGGACTTAATAGAGGACTATGGCTCCTTAGTTAGTACATAAGCCGGAATGGCAAACAACAGTTCTTAGTGAATTGTGTATAGGTAAAATGGTTTGGTGGTTGGCCTTAAAAGTTGCTTTTTAAAAAAATAACTAAACTCATTCTGACAAATTGTAAAGCAACGAACAGAATAACTATTACCTCTTTTAAGCTGACATATTGATAGAACGCGTGGCATCTTAAAAAATGACATCGGGAAATATATAAACTTTGCAAATATTTAACTAAAAAAACGCAACGTCATTTTATACACAACTTCACATCTTAATTTCTATAACTAGAACAAGAAATATTTGCACAGGTAGGAAAAAGGAAAACAATTAAGAAAAATAAAAGGATTTAATAAGGGTCATTAGGAAGTATTAAATACAATAGCAGGTCATTATCGGTAATGAAGGTGATTAAAATCACCTTACTCTGCAGTTACAATTTTAGTGAAGAACACTTCCCCCTTGAGTTACCTGTGCAGAGAAGATAGTTAGCAAAGAAAGCAACAAGGAAACCTTGGAGCTACCCTTGGTACCCATTTCTCGGGTTGCACAAATCTGGGTAGTATGCTATATAGTACAATCAGCAGCACCCCTTAACGTCCGGATGAAGAACTGGTTATTAGAGAGTGAAATCACAAAGACAGAACAGCATGTGCACTAAAATCCTTCCAAACGTGCAAGCCTGCAGGGCCGCACGTTATTTTACAACCCATGCTACAAAACACAAGCGGAACGGCTCTTTCATGGTTCCAAACTATATTTATAGGCTGCCTGGACTGTTTCCAGAATAGCTGGAAAGAAATGCGAGCGATTTTCATTCTCAAAGCGGAAAAACTCAATCACTCCGAAATTTTCTTTCATCATTTCTTCATTTCTCATGAAAACCTTGGAAAGACTATTGGACCTTTACTTAAGGAACAAACTGAATGCAAGTAGCGCACAACAAGCATATGTTAAAAGCGAATCTGTACAGAAAGTCATTAACAGCATTCTTTGTAATTGCGTGATTAAGAAAAACTTAAATTGCTGAACGCCGCAGGAGTCCTCTATCCTTTTTTTTGTGGAACATCTCAATTGACAAGATTTTAATTTCGAAAATGCATTAATATAGTTGCCAACGCAAATGACGTAAATATACTAATTAGAGGAATGTACCTTTCCACCATTAGTAAGATTATGAAACTGCGTTATCAGACTATCAAGAAGTACAGATGCCAACGACCTTGCGGTTATCCCCAAAAAGACCGAGCTCATCCTGTTCACAATGAAATACAAGATACCCAAATGGAACATACAAAAACTAAAAGACTTTTGCCTCAATCTCTCAAACGAGGCCAAGTACCTGGGCGTGGTATTTAATTCCAAGCTAAACTGCAAACGAAATACTGAAGAAAGAATAAAGAAGAAGTATCTGAAGGCCTTTTACGCCTGTAGGAAAGATTTCGGGAAGAAATAGGGCTGACAATCGAACATAATAGACTGGTTGTATACCACGATTGTGAGACCTATTCTTACGTATGGTTAAATCCTCAAGAGTCTGAACAAAATTCAAAGAATAACTGGGGGCCCATTCATAAATGCAAGGTTTGCAAAGCAATAACAGTGCAAAGCAGGAAGTACTGCGCAAATTGAAGTTCAGAGTTTCCTGCAAAGGATGCGCTTGCAAAACACATATCAGATGTTTATGAACGAACAACTGCATAAAAATGGAATTTGCGTCGATCGCTGTCATTTTAATAAGTATGTAATACTATAGATTGTTCTCAACCATTACTAAATATGATAGATTGTTCTCAACCATTCTGTAGTATTTTCACCCATTTTCAACAAAAAGAAATTAAAAAGCAATACGATTCTGAAATCTGCACGATTGCGCAATAAATAAAACTCTACTACATTTATGAATTCTCTGCTTAGCAGTGATGAAAACTGATGCATTTGTGAACTCTCTGCTTAGCACATCTTGCGCAATATTGCATTTATGAATGGGCTCTGGTTCAATAAAATACACACCCAGCTGGGTCTGCAATCATTACTGAATCTACATCCCTTGGAGCTCTTCACGAAGAACGTGGCACCGGATGTGCTCTCAGAGTGAGAGAGATAAAACTTTGGAAGCTGCACACTTTAGGAAACATGAACATACTTGACATCTTTAATCAAAGCGGGCTCATGCCACTGATTACGAAAACCCCAGGTATGACTTTTTGACAAGAACTTTAAACTCTGTATTACCTGGTAGGCAAGACTGGAAATCTGCCAGTAAAGTCACCAAAGGTATAGATATCTTCACAGATGGCTCGAAGACGGAAAAAGGAACAGGATTAAGAGTTTTCTCATGCAGTGTTTTCCAAACTGAGATCTGCGCGATTAAGAAAGCAGGTGCCTTTTGAACCAGTCATGTCTATTTCCAGTTTTCAAACATACCGTTTATACACTTTTGTGCATCTAGAAACATTCGTAAACGGACGAAAAATAGTGCTCACTACCACAGTGCTCGAATTACCATGAAGATACGATTAGATAACAGCATGACGCTGTAGATTAAGAAAATACGTATTGGTGCATATTTGATGTGTCATTAGGGATTGTGATGCAGTTTTATCTGGCATACGATAACGCCATTTTCTATGGATGAGCAACAAAAAAAAAGTTACGCACAAAATGTGCCCTTTTTCTGTAAGACAAAAGATACGACATCGGAAGCTCTCAAGATTAGAGCTCGATACGAACATTGCTTGCTTTTGACTACCTGGCTCTCATATTGCTTTCTTAGTAAGACAAAAAGAAGACCAACAAAAAGCGATAGGTTTATATGATTTTCAAACAGTGCCACCGGAGTCCTTTTTCATATAAAGAGAGATGAAGAACGCCACAGAAAATTTCTCGAACTAGTAAACTTAGGGCTCACGAATTTTCGAACATAGAAAAATGTAGCAGGTCAACAACAACCAGTGCCAGATTGGGGGGACAACTGAACACACCGGATATTAAAGCCCACAAAGCAGCGATGGCATTCTAAAAAAAAAATTTAGCCAAACGGATGACCAATTACATTGAGGTGTATCTTCATTACTGTGATCAAGACTCTTAACGAGCTGAAGATTTATTACGATCGGATCAGAAACGAAGTCTTTACTGCTTGACAACATAGATTGAGTAGTTACTAACGCCAATGCCGAGTAATCTCCAACCATTGACATTGATAAGAAAGCAGAATGTGGTACAAAGCAACGCGTTTTACACAACTTATGAATATCGAAGCTTATTGGCTCCCACTCAGTGTTAACTCGAAACTGGTTGGAGTGTTGGCGTTGGCCAAATTATCCCTCGAAAAGTGTTCGTTGTCAGAACAAATAAGCAGGCAACGAATGTAAGCTACCTCACAGAACACTTACTAAGATTCGCCGTGGAATTATCACAGCCTGAAAGGTTCGATTAACGTATGGATGTTTCCAGACACAACAGAGGTTTTCCGGATCCACATTTGAATAAAAAAAACATTTCACTAATATGACTGATATCAAGTTCATCGTCGATTCTTCACACCGCACAATACACCAGACATTTTGCAAGGCTAATGGGAGTAGAGTAGATCTGCAATCCCTTCCAATGGCACCACAACATACCTTGTCTTGCGTATAATATACATGCGCATTCCTCAACACCATGCAACAAAGAAAATATTAAAAAAGAAACGAAAATAACAACAAAAGCTACGTATACTTACAAGTAAAACATTATTGTGTATCGCCAAAGCATTGGAGGCCAATTCCCGTGGCATATACGGGGATTTACTGTTTAATAGCAACTTCCACTTGTTCGTGGCAAAATTAAATGACCAAAGTTCCTGAAACAAGAGACACTGTCCTCGCCGTGCAGCCGACACAGCTGATCTGGGATTATAGCCACCCAGAGAGAATAAATGTGAATCAGAGGCAATTACTCGATGCCCACTCCTGGACACGGGATACTCGGTGGACTTCGAGTTCTTGTAGTTCACCTTAATTAGATCGTACGCTCTAAATACGTACTCGTCGCGCTCCATGTCAACGTCCTCGTCGCCACTACTACTGCCGCTGCTGCTGTCACTGCTGCTCGACGAGCTGGACATCTCATGTTGGTTCTGATTCAGATGCTGAGGTAAATTATTCCAATCCATATTGTCCGTTAGCGGGCAAGCAAACTTCCGAAGGACAAAATTAAGGCAACTCTCGAAAAATATAAAAATATTCCAGTAAATCGTATTCAATGTCGTAAAAAATATATTTTTTCTTTTCATCACAAAATGCTGGATTGAGTTTTGATTCCTTTTCCCCTTTTTCGTGCGGTTAGTTTAAAGCTTTAAAATTAATTTTAATTCTTTCAATTTCAGAACAAAAAAAGGCAAAAAATATTTTTTTTTTTATTATTAGTTTGGGGTGTTTTCTAGTTATTTTCTTCTCTCAATAATTGGCTTGATGAAGTTGGGCGGTTTTGGTAGATTTATCTCAACTTCCTTGAAAATCGCTAATTTGTTTTGAAATGTGTGCACATTACTTTTTTTGTAGTGTTATAACTAGACGACCTTGTGGCTGCAGTCTTCATTTTCTTTCGTTACTTTTCAACATCTGTTGGCTCTTGGGCCAGCTCGGGATGTGCTAACGATGGCAGATAGCAGTCGGATACCAAAACACCAACTACCACTGGCTGGTGGAAGCTGAGACAGCAAAATGTTGGAAAATAAAGCACAAAAGGCCTTCGAAAGTACAACCTAAGTTTTTATTTTTTTGTTCGAACAATTTGACAGATGCAAAAAGAAAATGAACAAAAAAAATGGAAAACTGACATAACGAAATTTTTATAAGGTGTAGCAACTGTTGTGAAATAAAAATGTTCCTTTTTGACAGGGTGAGTGAAAAACATAACCACGCAAGAGCGATGTCAGGCTGCTTTACTAAAAGGATAGATAATAGTGTTTCTTTTGGATTTCCAAGGGATCCATGTTGCCTGTTAGTTATCTTATGACAAAGAATTTGAACGCATTGACTTACACTTCTATTACCAACGGTTTTTCTTTTTTTTTTAGCTCTGAGCAGCTCCGATTTGTTCATGAAACAAATTTGAGCACTTTAATTGTGTCATATGATTAGCAATCATGGTTATATTTAAAAAAAATATATTTTAATAATTTCATTACATTTTATCCCTGAAACAAAGCCCGACAGCAATTTTATTAAGTTTCCCCTTATTTTCCTTCCGCCCGGAGCACGCTTTGACTGAACAAAAACACAAAAAGAGTGCTCTGTTGAGGCATGCTTAGATTCAAAGTGAAGTTCATAAAAAATAAAATATTATGAACTTAAATGCGAGTGTGTAAACTGAAATAAATAAGACATTTGAGCTTTTAGTTTAAGTAATTGTTTTGATTTAGAACGATATTGAAACTGACTTGTGTTATAAAATAAGTGAATTGCTAGAATAATCGGCCATGAAGATAGTGTTTGTAGGCTAGGATTCGAAAAGATAAAACGTAATTCTATTTAATTAAACTTTATTTAATTCTCTTTCAATTTAATTCTTGATTATTATTCTAATAATTCACTTATTCACAAAAATTCATTTTCACAATTAATCACTTTAAATACACATTCACTTTTCTCTTACTCAATACTTATACTTTTTCTCTATACTTTTCACTACTGTCATCTATCGCATTCTTAATCGCGGTTCACAATTAGAATGTCTCGGGTGCTCCTGCGACATCTATTTATATCTCCTAGTGACACCTCTCGAAATTTCCAGATTCGTTAAGTTCAGAAGGTTCGAGAACAACATAAGTATGTATGTACTAGTTATTCCACAGCTACTCAAACTGCTATTCAAATGCTTCCAAAATCGGTAATATGGCTACTTTCTACTAGATGGCGCTGCAACTTGACTAATTGATGCCCAATGACACAGTTTGAGCAAACATGCAACAATATCCCCCTCTTAAACTTGTTCGTCCCGAACAAGCACGTCAATATTTTCGCCATGGTAGCGATGGAGACGATCCACATGGACAACTTTCAGCTTGCCTCTTCCTCGCTGGATCCGGTAGACAACATCGTTGATGTGCTCCACTATCTTATAGGGTCCTTCCCAATCCTGCTGTAGTTTAGGTGACATGCCTTTTTGGCGATGAGGGTTGTATAGCCATACCAGATCACCTTCCTGGAATCCTGTGGTGTTTGCTTTTGTATCGTACCTCGTCTTCATGCGGTCGCTGGATATCCGAATCTTATCTCTAGTTTTCCGATGAATGTTTCTGATGATTTCTCTGAGATCCGGAACATAATCATGTTCATTCGTTGCTTCATCAGTCGGAGATCCAAACATCAATTCACTAGGTAACCGGATGGTTCGACCAAAAAGGATTTCGGATATAGAATGTCCTGGTGTGTTATGAACTGCGCTTCGATAAGCTAATAGGAACATGGGGATCTGCTTGTCCCAGTCCCGCTGGCAGTCGCCAACAACCTTAGAAAGGTGTTCGTTTAAGGTTCTATTGAAGCGTTCCACCATTCCGTCCGATTGTGGATGAAGCGGGGTTGTTCTTGTCTTCTTAATCCCTAGTAGCTGGCATACTCCTTCAAAGATCTTGGACTCGAAGTTACGACCTTGGTCCGAGTGCAATTCCATTGGTACGCCAAATCTGCTTACCCAGTTGTGGACAATCTGCTCTACCACGGTTTTAGCTTCTTGGTTAGGTATAACAAATGCTTCAGGCCATTTAGTGAAGTAGTCCATCACTACGGGGATATAGCGGTTTCCACTATTGGTTTCTGGAAACGGTCCTGCGATGTCAACTGCAATCCTTTCAAAGGGCGCTCCAACGTTGTATTGATGCATCTTGCCTTGCATTTTTACTCTCGGGCCTTTACTGGCTGCGCAAGTGGCGCATTTTCGGCATCAGTTTTCGACATCGTCTCTTGCGTGGATCCAGTAAAAGTGTTCTCGTACTTTTTCTAGTGTCTTATTTACTCCCAAGTGACATCCGGACACTCCATCATGCAGTTCCCTAAGCACTTCGTTGACTTTCGATCTGGGTACCACAAGTTGCATCACCGCTGATGTACCATCCGAACTTTCCCATTTTCTTTTCAAAATGCCATCCTGAACATGAAGTGAGTCCCATTGTGCCAAGTAGGTATGCCTTCAGTTCCGGACTCTTATTGGAGATCTGCTGCCAGTCCGGCTTGCCTTCATGTTCCTTCCAGGCGAGAATCGGCTCGATATCCGGATCTTCCTGTTGAGCATTCCGGATCTCCCGTGCACTCCAGCCGCTAATGGGCTCAGCTCTCAACCGTTGGACTGATACTTTATCTTTTTCCTCCTGGCATACGCAATGTTTACAAGCAGCCTTGCAGGGCCGCCGGGAGAGGGCATTTGCGTTGGAGTGAAGAGTTCCCTTTCGGTGCTGTATCTCGTAGTCATACATCTGCAGCCGTTCAATCCACCTAACGACTTGTCCTTCAGGGTTCTTAAACTGCAGCAGCCACTTTAGAGACGCATGATCTGTACGCAGGATAAATTTCTGCACATATAAGTACTTGTGGAAGTGCTTTGTTGCCAGGAGTTCCCACCTGGTTACGCAATAGTTCCTCTCCGGCTTGGATAGCACTTTACTGAAGTAGGAAACTACTCTCTCTTGGCCATCATGGATCTGCGAAAGAACGGCTCCGATCCCAACATTACTAGCGTCGGCATCTACAATAAATGTTTTTCCTGGAGAAGGGTACGCTAGAATTGAAGCATCACACAGTTGGTGTTTGAGACTCTTAAAACTCGCTTCGCATTCACCTGACCATTTGAATGGTTTTCCCTTTTCCGTCAGTTGGTGCAAGCTCTTTGCGATCCTTGCAAAGTCCTTCACAAACCGTCTGTAGTACGTTGCAAGTCCCAGGAAGCTCCTCAGTTGGTGTTTGTCTTTGGGAACGGGCCAATTTTTCACCGCATCTTCCTTCTCTGGGTCAGTCCTTACTCCCTCGGACGAGATGATGTGCCCCAGATATTTCACCTCAGATCTAAAGAGATCACACTTTTTCGGGTTAAGCTTTAATTGTGCACTTCGTAGTCTCTGGAACACTTAGGTTGGGTTAGGTTTATGTGGTTGTCGGCAGAAGCCGACACACTTAGACCAATTTAAGTCCATTGTGATACCTCGTATAATTATCTACCTCAACTCTGTAGATGGGTATGGCCAACGACACGCGGTTGTTCTCAAACGGTCCCCCATCCACGTACTAACCGCGCCCAACGTCGTTTAATTACGGTGATCTGACGAGAACCGATTAACTCGACGTGGTATGGTCGTTGATTCACTTCCTTCAAGTTATCTCGATGTTCTTCAAACGTTTTTCCAACCACGATGACATCGTCCAAGTAGACCAAACACGTTTTCCATGTTAGCCCCAACAAAACACGCTCCATTAGACACTCAAAGGTTGCCGGCGCGTTACACAATCCAAATGGCATTATTGTGAATTGCCAGAGTCCGTTTCCTCCTGTGAAAGCCGTTTTCTCGCGGTCTTCCGGATGGATCTGCACTTGCCAGTAGCCAATCTTCAGATCTAGAGTGGAAAACCATCGGGCTCCGGACAGTGTATCCAGCGTATCGTCAATCCTTGGTAGAGGGTAGCTATCCTTTTTGGTGACATTATTCAGTTGACGATTTTTTTTTTTTTTTTTTTTTAAAAAAGGAAATCCAAATCCCAGAGCACTCAGACTCGGTAACGGTCCATTGTACTACCAGGCAGAAATCCTCCTTTTTGGTATAGAGGCATGTGAATGGGTGGCGTATGTTGTTGTTCCCCATGGGGATTGAACCTCCACCGCATGGGTAACAAGCCAACACACTAACCTCTACACCGTCGCCACCCTTCAGTTGACGATAGTCTACACAGAACCGAGTGCTGCCATCTTTCTTTTTGACTAGGACAATTGGAGATGCCCATGGGCTTTTAGAGCATTCGATTACTCCTACCTTCTCCATCGTCGACACCATCTCTGCAACCTCCGTCTGCTTAGCCAATGGTAATCGTCTGGGAGGCTGACGAATCGGTCTTGCATCTCCAGTCCCGCGAAGCGAATATATCAGCAAACTCGTTGATGAGGTTCCCTGCCATGGCTTGCTGCTCCCGATTCAGATCGCAGTGCTTCAATAAAGTTCTTTTCACCTCAGTCATTCCCATTGGTGAACGATGCTTCGCAACACCTTCCTGTGATAGTTTCGTGATGGCAGTAACCGGTACACACTTTCCAACCAGGTCACCTTGATTCACTTTGACGCTTTTGTGTTCCGCAGTTTCGGCAGTGGTTGCCTTCTGGCTCAACTAGAAAGAATCGGTGGCCCCCAGGATCACCTTTCAGCTTTGTCCAAATCAGTGTCTCTGAAGAAGGTGGTAGGACCTCGTCCTTACTAATGACTGTCCTCAGGGATGCGGCGTTCTAGTTCCCGTACACCATCGGAATCTCTACGCTTCGATACTTGAGTACTTGCATCCCAATGTCTAATACTACATCATGCGCCTTCATGAAATCGATTCCAATGATGCATTCGTCACATATATCGGCTACTAGGAAAGCGTGGGAGAATACTAATCCTGCCAAATTTATTGTAAGTATGACCTCTCCATACACTTTCGCTGTCGCTCCTGTTGCTGTTTTCAGACAGTAACTGCTGGTGTTGTGCAACCAAGACTGACGGACGATGTCCCTCCTTATATTGGAAGCGGTGGCACCGGTGTCGATAGTTGCCACGCACTTATTTTGACCGATATAGGCTTCCACTGTTAGACTCTGGTTTCCGCGTTTGGTTTGGGAGACTTGAATTGTGGTCCTGGGGTCGTCGATTCCCCACTGCTGTTTCTGCGAAGCTATATCCGCAGGATGGATGTTATCCCTGCCAGATGCTTCTTCGTTGCGCCTCCTAGGCACGCAATGTGGACAACTGCCTTGTCTGGGTGGAGCTCTGCACTATCTTTGTAGGTGCCCTATTTTGTTGCAGTTCCAGCAGCGCATTTGACCTCTGTTATCTCTGTTCCGGTCTACGATGTCCGTTCTTTGACATGAGCATTCAACGGCTGTCATTTCCCTTACGCGGTGGAACACATGCGATGCCTGATCAGCAGCTTGCATTGTCAAGGCAAATGCTAGGCCCTCAGCGAGAGTTCTGTTTCCAGCCATTCTTACGGCCATTTGCAGTTGTCTATCTTCAATGGCTTGGATAAACGCCTCCACAGCCATTTCATTGATGAGAACCTCACCAGCATTAGGATATGACAAATGTGCCAGACGTTCGATATCTGCTTGCAGCTGTTGAAGTGTTTCTTCCCGCTTCTGGACTCTACTGCGTAGCTGGACCCTGTACACTTGCTGCATATGCTCATCACCGAAGCGCATCTCTATAGCCTTGACCAGGGCGTCGTAGTTGTGTTGCTTCTCTTCTGAGACGGTTTGGAGTAACTCCGCAGCTGTACCTCTTAGTGCGAGCGTTAGCGCAATCGACTTTTCCTCGTTGTCCCAGCTGTTCGCAATTGCAGCTGCTTCAAACTGTTTCTTATAAATTGGCCATGATGATTGACCATCGAAAACAGGAGGCTGCATCTCTTTCCTTCTCGGGCAGTCCGCAGAATTTTCTCGAGCCTTCTGCTTCTTCACTTTCTCGAGCTCTTTAGCCAAGTTCTCGATGTTTGTATCGATTTCGTCGAATTTGGTTTCAACCTTCTCGAACTTTTGGTCAATTTCTTCGAGTTTTCCTTCGAGAACATTTTTAAAATCTTCCACAGCGCTCTTTTGGGCGGCAACTATGGAATTCTTTTGTTCTTCCAATTAAGAGTACATTGATTGCAATTTGGAATCTAGAGAATTCTTCTGTTCATCAAATTTAGAGTCTAGAGAATTTGTCTGTTGTTCTAGAGAATTATTTTGTTCCTTGAACTGAGAGTCCATAGAATTCTTCTGTTCATCGAACTTAGAGTCCATAGAGTCGAATTTCTGATCGAACTTGGCCAGAAGTAATTCCATCATAGCAGACATATCAACGCCTGTACTTAATTGTTCTTCTGCTACGTCGAACAAAACGGACTTGGGGTTTTCTCTTTCGTTTTCAACTCGAAGCACCTGATCACTTTTTCCTCCAGCTGTGGAGAGATTCCGCTTTTCTAGTTCAGCTTTTAACTGCGATATACTGAGCTGTAGTAATTTCAATGTGGGGCCCATGTGAGATTTGCTAGGCATTTGTTCAAAGAGCAGGGGGCTCATCACGTAAGGCTGTCGATATCGTTTTCGATATCTATAACGATAGCTATGCTTCACGTAAGCAAAAAAAACCTTTGTCGTCTGAAAGATATCGACTTAACGATTTGTTTTTTGCTTCACATAAGTTGGAAGGCTGTCAAATACCATCGTCTCGTCGCCAGTGATTGCACGATAGCTATGTAAGTATCTATCAACCAAGAGAAAATTGCTGTTTTTGCAAATATTTGTGCTGCTTTGCATAATATTTGCATTCTTCGAAATGAGCAAAATGATTTTCCAGCAATTGAAATATGGGATAACAATGAAGTGGATACAAATAGAACTCCCGAAACTATCATCCCGAATAGTCGATTAAAACAACTGGCGCAGAGAAAACGCGATGATATAAAAAATTCATTGTTCATTTAATATTTTATAATAGAATCAAAGACAGAATTTCTCTTTTCAAAACAAAAGATTATATATTGCATTTAACTTAAAACTGCAAAAACAAGGTATTCAGTATACTTAAAACTACAAGAACTAAAAGAAGTAAGAATACTGCTAACTTTAAATCTTCCAGCGATTCTTCTTTTTCTTCTTTGATGTATTGAGCCCCGTAGCAATATAAATAATTACTCTCAGCCACTGCAGCACGGAGCGAGGTCATTTCATTCCTTAAATTCAAACTAAATCTGCAGTTGCGATGGCGTTACAGACCTAAAGTTTTGTTTCACTATTATATTTGTTATTGCCCATTAAGAGTTTACTTACATTTTAATGAAGTAAGAATATTAATAAATATATTTGAGAAAAAAAAACAGCAGCTATAAACAAATCTCAGACTGACTGACGTTTCTGACAATTAGATGTTGTTTTCAGTGTATCTCAAACTGTAGCAAACGAGAGCGATGGACGACACGAGAACGATTGTGTTTCGTGAACCAAACTATTGATGACAGCGTTCAGTGCAATCGCATGGACGACAATCGTCCGCAAAGTTACGTGATGAGAGCACAGGACGTTGGGGCTTTCTGAACACGGGCAATTTCAAGTTCTATGACAACGCAAGTCGCCTGCAAGTAAACTTACGACTGGTTATTTGAACGCTTTGCCCAGCATCTGTTATTGCTGTCAAGTTCACAGATGAAGTGAAAACTAATAACTTTTGCACACTCATCAGACGCATACAAAATTCGTCCGCATAGTGATGCACAAATGAATCTTTTCTGGAGTATTCTTGTAATGCATTCATACATATTGTTGTATGTTTGCTTGAACTGTGTTATTCAGCATTAATTAGTCAACTACGCCATCTAGTAGAAAGTGGCCATATTACCGATTTTGGCAGCATTGGAATAGCAGTTTGAGTAGCTGTGGTATAACTTGGTATGTTGTTCTCGAACCTTCTGAACTTAACGAACCTTCTTTACGAATCTGGAAATTTCGAGAGGTGTCACTAGGAGATATAAATAGATGTCGCAGGAGCACCCAAGACATTCGAGTTGTGAACCGCGATAAAGAAGGGCGATAGATGACAGTAGTGAAAAGTATAGAGAATATTGAATAAGAGAAGTGATTGTTTATTTAAAGTGATTAATTGTGAAAGTGAATTGTTGAATTAAATAAGTGAATTATTAGAATAATAATCAAGAAGTAAAAGACATTGAAAGAGAACTAATAAAGATTAATTAAATAGAATTACGTTTTATCCTTTCGAATCCTAGCCTGGATGTAACATTGGTGTCAGAAGTGGGATAAAACGTATTCAGTGTGAAATTAAAGTGAAGTGAATTAGTGAAAAAAAAAAAAAAAGGAAAGCAAAAATGGGCCGCACATTGAAATTACTACAGCTCAGTATACCGCAGTTAAAAACTGAGCTAGAAAAGCGGAATCTCCCCACAGCTGGAGGGAAAAGTGATCTGGTGCTTCGACTGCAGGAAGCTGTTGAAAACGAAGGAGAAAACCCCAAGTCCGTTTTGTTCGACGTAGCAGAAGAACAAGTAAGTACAAACGTTGATATGACAGCTATGATGGAATTACTTCTGGCCAAGTTAGATGAACAGAAGAATTCTATGGACTCTCAGTTCAATGAACAGAAGAACTCTCTAGATTCCAAATTTGATAAACAGAAGAATTCTCTGGATTCCAAATTGGAAGAACAAAAGAATTCCATAGTTGCCGCCCAAAATAGCGTTGTGGAAGATTTTAAAAATGTTCTCGAAGGAAAACTCGAAGAAATT
Organism: Portevinia maculata; assembly: GCA_949715645.1. NCBI lineage: Eukaryota > Metazoa > Arthropoda > Insecta > Diptera > Syrphidae > Portevinia > Portevinia maculata. The sequence goes on along the minus strand of OX454526.1, from coordinate 268,591,897 downwards.
GACCAAAAGTTCGAGAAGGTTGAAACCAAATTCGACGAAATGCATCAGACGTTTTGCAAGCATGAAACAAACATCGAGAACTTAGCTAAATAGCTCGAGAAAGTGAAGAAGCAGAAGGCTCGAGAAAATTCTGCGGACTGCCCGAGAAGGAAAGAGATGCAGCCTCCTGTTTTCGATGGTCAAACATCATGGCCAATTTATAAGAAACAGTTTGAAGCAGCTGCAATGGCGAACAGCTGGGACAACGAGGAAAAGTCGATTGCGCTAACGCTCGCACTAAGAGGTACAGCTGCGAAGTTACTCCAAACCGTCTCAGAAGAGAAGCAACACGACTACGACGCCCTGGTCAAGGCTATAGAGATGCGCTTCGGTGATGAGCATATGCAGCAAGTGTACAGGGTCCAGCTACGCAGTAGAGTCCAGAAGCGGGGAGAAACACTTCAACAGCTGCAAGCAGATATCGAACGTCTGGCACATTTGTCATATCCTAATGCTGGTGAGGTTCTCATCATTGAAATGGCTGTGGAAGCGTTTATCCAAGCCATTGAAGATAGACAACTGCAAATGGCCGTAAGAATGGCTGGAAAGAGAACTCTCGCTGAGGCCCTAGCATTTGCCTTGACAATGCAAGCTGCTGATCAGGCATCGCATGTGTTCCACCGCGTAAGGGAAATGACATCCGTTGAATGCTCATGTCAAAGAACAGACATCGTAGACCGGAACAGAGATAACAGAGGTCAAATGCGCTGTTGGAACTGCAACAAAATAGGGCACCTGCAGAGACAGTGCAGAGCTCCACCCAGACAAGGCAGTTGTCCACATTGCGGGCCTAGGAGGCGCAACGAAGAAGCATCTGGCAGATATAGCTTCGCAGAACCAGCAGTCGGGAAACGTGTAAGGGGCAGCTTCTCGGAGCAGTGATTGTTTATTTAAAGTGATTAATTGTGAAAGTGAATTGTTGAATTAAATAAGTGAATTATTAGAATAATAATCAAGAAGTAAAAGACATTGAAAGAGAACTAATAAAGATTAATTAAATAGAATTACGTTTTATCCTTTCGAATCCTAGCCTGGATGTAACAATATCTACTGAATTTATTTTGGTACAAACGTATGTCTTCCGTAGATTGCATCCGATGCATTTCTAGAACGACGACATGCTCGTGTGCAGGAGTATGAATTTGTGTTCTACTCTCATAAAAATACACAAAGCGTCTGATACACAAATTTCATGAAACAATTTGTGTATCATTTGTGTATCCCAAAATCAAGGAAAAAGTAGGGTCAGTGATTTTGCTTGAAGGGCAGCCGGCATCGACTGCCACAGCAGCACACCCAAGAGACAGCAGGTGTGTGTTTTGCAAGCCGGTATCGGATTGGGTGGCAGACCTTTGTCAAAATTTACATTTCAACATGTCAACCGCGGGTAAACAAAAAAACAAATCAATCAAGTCCCAACCAAAACTAAAAGTTATTAATAATGGAAAATAAATCAATAATTGAAAAGAGCCAAGATACAATAATTGAAAATGAATTTATTTTTAATAGGGTTCATATTTATTCGAATATAATTTCAAATATAAAAATAATTGGTTGAGGAGGAATTATGGAGAAGTACACGTGCGGCGTCAGCAGGATGAAGCAATCGAAGATTTTTGGTCTTTTGTCTCACAACAAATCTCACAACAAATTTCAAGTTCAGAAGAATCAGATTTTGAGCCAGACGCGAGCTTACAAACTTACATTTTATTCAATAGCCATATAATGTCTACGGATCAACAGCACAAGAAAGATAAATGTTACCAAAATATAAACAAGATAGAAAATCCGCTCAATATATTAGCATTTGAACGCTGAAAAAACTAAAAACATCGTCGCAAGATTGGTAGAACTCGCATTAGAGAGCATTAGTTCTAAAGTCATTGCTTCGGCTGTAAAAATCACTGTTGCTGTGGAGATGTGTTTCTGCCATTATCTCTTCGAATTTGTTTTCGATCTACGTGCTTTATAGCGCATTTACACCATCACCCACGCGCATTTTTGCAACAAAACCGAAAAGAGAGATCCGTTTATCCGCAGTCAATGCTAATAAGGTGTAAGAGTGAGATCACTTACTTTAACTTGCTATAACATTATTATGGAGATTTGACAGATCACATGTAAACAAACAAATTTATTTTCCTCGGTTTTGTTGTGGTAGAATTAAAAAATAAATAAAAACATGAATCTCGTAAAGGCTGCCGTATTAATAGTGTTTTCCATCTTGAGTAGGTACAATCGGCGATGTGAAGCAGAGAAATGTCAAAAATGTATTATGGCGATTAAAACATATGATAGCAGCGCCCATTTTGTTTTATAGGAAATCGAAATTTCGTAAGCCATCGCTATAAAAATATCAACATGCATAGCTTTCCCATAATTCCTACCACGTAAACAGATGGCCGACCTGAATACGTGTCACGTTTTTTTGCATGTTAGGTAATGCTGTCCCTTTCAGTCACACGGATATTTAGTATTTGACATCCCTTTAATCTTACATGTTAGGAATGTGTGACCGTGTAAATAGCCCATAATGGGTATTGTATTTTTTATGTCAAAGTTTTGCTAGAATTGTAGCTAATGTTTGCAGAGGAACACTTACAGGTGGCTAAAATTAAGTTCGCTCGGGCTGCGTACTTAGCTTAAATAAATAATTATTCGTGTCGTTCAAATTGTGTGTGCATTAGTGTTAAAGTGGATTCAGACTTGAAAGCGAGAAGAAAAATCCTTTTCTCAGGATCGTCAACGAGAATTTTTGGGCCGATGGAACGGTGTTACAAGAGATTTTGTTTGATACTTCAAGCTCCCAGACTACTCTTTTTAACAAATTTAAAACGAGTAAAATAAAGATCCACAACGACTGGCAGCACTGCAAACTGTCACCATAGATACTGAACTCTAGTTTTCACCACAATAAAATTTGACAGCTCGAAACATTTCTCCACAATCCGCCCCGATCGGAGCGCCATAAAAAGGGAAATAGAAATGTGCAAAGCTTTCCCATGGCAGCGGAAGAGTTCGATTTCGCATTCGCTAATTGTTTCTCCAACAAAATAAACCACCATCGATGTCTACTAGTGTTTATAAAAACCAATTGAACAATTTCAAAACATTTTTAAAATGTGTCGCTTTAGTAAAATTTGATATTTAATACACCATAAAAAAAAATAGGGAGACGTACATTTTGAGGAGTACGCACACCGAAACCTACCAAGTCTACTTCCAAGTCCTATCTCGTCCAATACATATTCTAAATTGTAATGTTTTCCTTTTTTTGACGTAAAATCTTTGGGTTCTTTTTTTTAAACGCGAAGGTTTTCCTCGCTGCCGTGATAAGTGATTTCATTGTTCGTTTTTCATTTCATGAAAAATAAATATCTAATTATTTTTGTTTCAAATCATATTTGTGTGCAAATAATGAATTTCTAAATAAAAACGCAGAACCTGGAGCTGAGGAAATATTATAAAACAACGCAACACAATCTGCAAGGAAAATAGATACAATGGATTCGGCGGTCAAAAAACGTGTTTATAAAATTGTTCTAACTGGTGGTAAGTACATAGTATACGCCAAAATGCATAATATACGTACAAACTGTGATTGACAACTTTGAATCGTCCTATTATCGGCATCCGAAGAAATCCATGTGGTTGCAAACTTAATTGTTCGCCCTGTTCGACGAACGATCGTTCTTGTTGGTCATTTCATCGCTGCTGCCATGTGATTTTTTTTCGGGTGGTGAGATTCAAGTTTTATTTATTTTTCTCTTTTCGATCTCGAGATGTCGATGTCGCGTTGAGATGGTGCACGAGGTTGACACAAACGTATCGTGCAAAGTGACGGTATGTTGTGGCAATTATCCAAAGTGTGGTAGAAACAAGTACAACCGGCAAAATTCTTGTCAGGGTTATTGTATGTGTCATTCGCATTCTTGGTGTATCCTTGTTAAAAGCCAAAGTGACGCACATAATACCAATATTTTTTTTTTCTTTTTTTGAGGGTCTAGATACATACTAACTTTAGTAGGTCTGCGTTGAAATTACATTAGATAAGCAGATTAAGTTATTTATCTATCCGCCACATCATCTCGTTTTTGTAAACTATCCCGGTACGATATTTTTGTTATTTGCTGTGACGATGTACATCGTCTACTTAAAATGGTTTGTCATAAACTTTCGTGACAAGAATTGAAGGAAAAGATAAAACTGAAGCTTCTTACAACTTAATTACAATTACTTTAAATGACATCAATATATGTATGTTTGAACCTACAAGCAAAATGCCAAGCTGGCTTAAACTTTAATTAACTTTTTAAAATGATCGCTAAAGACAGAACTATAAAAGATCGAGCAGTGCTTTCGTCGAAGTTCTGAACTAAGCGAATACAAAGAATTTGTATTGTGTGTTCATAATAATGGATTCCTTCGTCTTTTCTGTTTACTTCTGCTTATGTCTAAAAACAGCCATCCCATTAGCGATTAGCACCATATGTCCGTAAATTTGACAACCAGTTTTTTGTATGGAAAAACGCAGGCAGTTGCTTCCTCTTGTATACTTTTATTATGGGCTATTTAAGCAATTCATAGATAGGAATTGAACGCTTCGTTCAATAATGAAATTCACTTTTTTAATCCGTCAATTATTGTTGGGCCTTAAGCCTTGGGTACCTACGATCGTTAGGTCAGTGGCAGTCGCACAGAAAGTTCAAATAGTGTTCAGAGCAGTCAACATTTATTTCCTCACATTTTCCCCCATTGGTACAGTTGTCTCGGCCATGTCCAAGTTGAATTTCGCCAAGTTTATGGCATTCCTTTCGATTTATATTGTCGCACTCCGTACTTGACTTGAGCAGGGTTTACTTGTGCCTGATTCTTCCCGTTTTCCATTGGTTGCGAGGACTCCTCTTGTAGATCACAATCACGATACCACTAACGTTTCTAGAAATGCTTTGCTTAAAGTTCTTACCTCAATGCATTTGTTTTAAGTACCGTAAAACACCCTAACGTTGACCACTTTTCAACTTTGAAACGTTGCTACTAATTACTCTTATTTCGTATTTAGGATTTTTAATAATTGTACTACGGGGACTGCCATTTAGTATTATTATGTTTAAATCACGGCGTTTTTTTAATTTCGTTAACAAAGTTATTGTTAAATACGTAAGCGGTCAAAGCAAATCATCTGTTGCCCTAACATTGACCGTGGTTCATGACAGTCTGCAAACCAAAAATTATTTGTTTTATGTTTTTATTTTTTAATAAAAAATACATGAACACAAATTTTTAAATTGAACTCAAAATCACATATTACTAACACTTTTAAATAACAAAAATAATAGAAACAATAAAATAAATAAATAAATACTTCTTAATTCAGTCTTTAAAAAACAAAATCACATATTATTCAGTTCTGTATAAAATAAATTATAAAAATAAATAAATGAAATAAAAATATAAATACTTTTAGGTTTTATATGTTTTATAAAATATTGTTTATTTCAGGAACAACATAAGTCGGATTTTTTCAATTTTTTTTTTCCAAATTTCTCATTTTTATGTAGTTATTCATCTTTTCGAGAAAAACTGCACATGTCAAACCCCTCAAAGTACAAAAACTGAGAGTATTATCTCAGTGTTTTGAACAAAAACAAAATAAGTCATTGACTTATGCTGTTTCTCCGCAATTTTTTTTTACTTTGTACACATACCGTACTACATGCAAAATCTTCAAATCCCATGTATACCTGTACAGGAAACGTTCTACTTAAGAAAAGTTTCTGTAAGCGTATTTTGTATACACGATCTTCGGGACAAAACCCCAACTTCTTTTGTTTACCATGAAGGGATCGCTGGATCGCTTCAATTTTTTGAAAGTAAAATGAAGGACGTCCAGAAGTCGCATATTTTTTCCGATGGCTATGGTGGTCAAAATAAAAATTACACAATGATAAGGTTTTTGTCATCTTTAGTATCCTTAAAAAAGTTCAAGAATATCGAAAGGTATTTTCGTATACGAGGACATTCTTTTTTACCATGTGATAGAGACTTCGCAGACTTAAAACTTAAAATTAAAAAAAGTGAAAAAAAAAACTGTTCAAGAATATACCGATTTGATACTATCCTCTTCAGTATCAAAAAAATTCACGGTCATTTTACCAAAAACGATAGACCTTATCGACTACAAAAGCTGGTGGCCACGTTTTTATAAAAGACACATGCTTTCAATGGAGTCTATTGGAAAACAGGTGGCCAAAGAAAATAAGTATACGTTTACTATAAGTAAATTTTCTCATTTTTCCTACTCGGATTGTTTTGATAAAACTGTTGTTGCGAGAGATTTTATTAATGGTTTTACAAGTCATACATTTAACCTGGGAAACCTCAAAAGAGATGAACTGGAAGCTTTGTCGCAAACCCTTGCTAATACCTCTGGAAAGGTGGCAATCAATAGAAGACGAATGACATAAAAAAAACTAATATCATGATGAAATCTTTGCTTGGCCAACTTGTGAAAAAGATTCTAATCCAATTTATACAGATCAATAGTATTTCTTTATATTTTTTTTAAAAAATGTTTTCTTATTGAAAGCTTATAATAAATAATAAAAAAAATATAAACAAAAGTTTCTAAAGTTTCTAATCCAATCCAGATCAATACTATTTTCTCTATATTATTGTAAACCTTTTTCTCCTGTTTAAAGCTTATAATAAATAATAAAATAAATAAAAATTAAAGTTTCAATCGATTCTTATCCAATCGATACAAATCGATACTATTTTCTTATATTTGTAAACATTTTTTTTTGCTTAAAGCTTATAATAAATAATAAAAACAAACGCTTTTATCGAAAAAAGTTCGTTTATTTTAGAAACGACATAAGTCAAGCGACTTTAAAGGCTTAAAAACTTGTTAAGACTTTAAAAAAGCTAAACATTTTTGCGGTTTTTACGTGTATCTTAAGATAAATTATAACTTGGCATAGTCACAACGTGTAGTGTTGTGGAATTTTTTCGCATAAAACAGTTTTTTGTTGCTCCTGAAAAGTTAATGCTCATTGACTTATGTTTTTTCTGAAATAAACGATTCACTTAGTAGGTACTTCTGTTAATAACTTCAATTTAGAAAAAAGTTAAATAGCTGGTTTTTAAAGAACATACTCGTACATTTATGTGACTCATTTAGAACTAAGAACTCATTGAAAAAGATATTCAACGGATTGATCTGAAAGAGGATCGTCAATTTGTTGCTATTGTAAAACCTGTAAATACATTTCTTCAAAGTCGTCTGCAAAGGTGTCTGATAAATGATCTATTTCATCTACCATTTCTGGTTCCGTTGTTATGTGAGGTGCTGTTGCTGATGTTGATGGCGATCCACCAAAATCAACCATGGTTATACCTTTTCCCGGCTGCACATTAACTTTAGTTATTTTTTTTTCCTGTTTGTGTGCTTTCTTTTACATAACACATTTTGGATAATAAAGAAATAACTGCTGAGGAAATATTAGTTCCGATATCTGATGATGAATTTTCTCAGCGGGGTACTTCGACCTAAAAGATCTTTTGTACCGTATGGGCCAGAAAAGTTTAAACTAGTAGAATTTCCACTTTCCGTGTAAAGCGGACAATTTTACCAGTAGAAGAATTCTTTATGTCCTCGGGACTCATTTGCTCCCTGAAAAAGATCTTCTTTCTAATTCCATTAAGGGCTGGACATTCACATAAAATGTGTTCAGCTGACTCGTCCTCTTCAAGCCAGAGTCGGCACTCAGGAGAGTCTGATATTCTCATTTTGTGTAGATGATATCTTAAACCATGGTGACCAGTAAGGTAACCTACTAGGTTTTTGATATCATGCCTGCTTAGGTTTAGACATTTGCTAGCATTTTTATTGAAGGGCGGAATGGCTCGTTTGGCCTGTCTTAGACCTGGGATGCTTTCCTAAAGATAGATACCTACATTTTCTATGTTCCCAGCTTTTAATTGCTGCCGTTGCTGCTGATCTAGGAGTGCAGCAGAAAGGTTCGGGACCTATGAAAGGTGTTTCTGAACCTTTTCTGGCCAGTTCGTCGGCCTTTTCGTTACCTTCTACCCCGACATGACCCGGAACCCACCATAATTTGGTCTTGTTTCTTATTCCGAGTGTTTGTAGGGTATTGAAGCAGTACATGACTGATTTAGAGTCAATGGTATACGAGCTAAGGGCGTTTATAGCTGCTTGCTATCCGTGAAAATATGGATGGTTGCACCTTTTATGCCAGATAAAATAATGTGGCTGGCGCATTCTTGAATGGCGTGGAGCTCTGCTTGAAATACGCTGGGACTTTTTCCCATGGGTATCGTAAAACGTTTGTGTGGTCCGTATATTCCCGCTCCTACCCCCGTTTCCATTTTAGAACCATCCGTATAACACTTTATGCCGTTGTGGCTGTTTGGTGGGTTATTACTAACCCATGCTTCTCTCTTGCGGATATCCGTGGAGAACCGTTTGTTGAAGCATAGTGTTTTTTGAATGCGGTCTGTGACCGCGCAGTTCATGTTAAGTTCTGGCAGTTCATCGAGCAGGGTCTTTAGTTCCGGGTGATCATTAAGACTTATCTCGTTTAACTGTATTAGACTTATTGCACTGCGGATCGCCACTTTTTGAATGTATATGTGGAGAGGTGTAATTCCTGTTATTGCCTCTATGGCAGCTGTTGGACAGGTTCGCATGGCTCCGGAGATACCAAGGCACGCAAGCCGTTGTATCTTTTTGAGTTTCTTAATTGCGACCTTTTGTGTGGATTTTGTCCACCATACTATGGAGGCGTATGTTATAATGGGTCTTATCATCACTGTGTAGATCCAGTGGACGATCTTTGGAGAGATTCCCCAGGTTCTGCCATATGTGCGACGACAGGCCCATAAAGCTCTATTAGCTTTAGTGATTTTGTTATTTATGTGAGAGTTTCAGTTAAGTCTCTTGTCTAGGATTACTCCAAGATACTTGACTTCGTCGGAATACTCTACGAACGTGTCGTTTATTGTGATTAGGCCTAGGTCTAATTTCCTCCTTTTAGTGAAAGGAACGATGACGGCTTTACTGGGATTTATGGAAAGATTTTCCTTTATGCACCAGTCTATGGCTGTCTTTGGAGCATTTTTCATTTTTGATGTGACTCCAATTGAGTCTTTGCCCCTGACTATGATGACAATATCATCGGCGTACCCAATTGTAGTGTAGCTCAAATTGCTCAACTTGTATAGCAGGTCATCGATGACCAATGACCACAAAAGGGGTGAAAGTACTCCCCCTTGTTTTGGTAGTACAATGGACCAGTATTGAGTCTGAGTGCTCCAGTGCAGAAAGTCTCCCACACCCCGACAAAAAAAAAAAAAACCCCCTTGTGGGCAGCCCCTTACGGCTGTTACTGATACTGAGGTCGTTCCTGACGAGGCAGTTATTTTGCGACTTTCCAGCATCGCTTTGATCCATTTAATAGTTGGTTTGTCTATGTTGATGTGGATGTCAATAATCCTTTCCATTGTTTTCAGAAAAAACGATGTCAGCCGGACGATAGGATTTAGGTAATTCGCTCGCCTTGTTTCCCGGGTTGGGTATAAATACTACGTTTACCTCCCTCCAGGTAACTGGTATATACCCCCAGTTGAAGCTGAACCTAAATAAGGCAATCATGGATGGTAATAAAAATTCTATTCCATTTTGAATGAGGGCTGGAAAAATACCGTCTGTTCCTGATGCCTTGAATGGTTTAAATGAATTAATTGCCCATTTAACCTTATCCGGAGTAAAAAGTGTTCCGGATAAACTATTAATTCTGCTGAGGTTTCTTGGAATTGAGACCTCCGCTATATGGTCATCTGTAATGTCCATCGTGTGAGACCCTGGGAAGTGAGCCTGAAGCAAAGTTTTCAGCGTTTCTTCCCGGTCGCGTGTGATTGAACCATCTGATTTAATTAACAATCCCATGCCTTTTTCTTGATCCGTTGACAGGGCCCTTTGGAGGCGTGCCACCTCTGGAAGTTTTTCTATCTTCTCACAGTTTGCACGCCATGAGACTCTTTTGGATCTGCGCAACTCTAAGTTGTATATGGTCAGCATGGATTTATATTGTTCCCATGTGCCGGTGCGTTTGACTTTGTTAAAAAGCTTTCTCACCCTCTTTCGAATAGACTCAAGGTTATCGTTCCACCATGGTACGCACCTTTTAACCACGTTTCTTTTAACCTTGCAACTATTTTTGAATGAGGTAAGAATAATATCATTTATTTGACATTGCGCAGCATCTGCATCGTTTGTTGTTGATGGTGCTTCTGGCAGCATGTCAGATCTGACCGCAAGATTTTCGCGGTAAGTTCTCCAATTTGTCAGTCTGTTGTCATAACGGACTGACGCGTGTTCGGCATTGCATCTTATCTCGCCAGACACATGCCAGCCCTCTATAATATCCTTCATAAAAGGAGATGAGATAGTAAGGTCTAAAACTTCTTCTCTTATGGAATTTCTAAACGTGGGACTATTTCCCTTGTTTAGAAAGACGAGGTTATTGCTATATAGATATTCTAATAACGACTCACATCTGTTGTTTGTATCTCGGCTGCCCCAGATGGTGTTATGTGTGTTTGCGTCGCAGCCGATTAGAATATGTACTTTCTGGTCCTCACAGTACCGGACAAGTTCCTGTACTGGTAAGGGAGGCACTACATCCGTGTCTCCAGCAAAGTACGCCGATGCGCATACAAATTTATGCAGCTCTCGGCCTTTGTGGCGCTTTATTATTACCGCCACCAGGTCCCTAGTTATGAAACCTGGAATGAGAGAAAATTTTATATCTTTCTTAATAGTGATAGCCGCCCTTGGTCTGAAAGGACCTTTGGCGAAAATTAGCTCTCTGTGTTTACAATTTAATCCGGATATCTTACCATTGGTTGCCCATGGTTCCTGGATTAGTCCAATAGCAATGTTCCCTTCGGCACATCGCTGGCTACAGGTGTCCGAGGCACCCATTGCCCTGTGCAGGTTGTCCTGCAAAACGCTGAGTCGGGTGGTCATCATTTGCGTCTGTATTCAGGGTTTCGTACTACAGGCATTTTCGACAAAACCATGTCTGCATTGAATGGTACCACCCCACATTTTTTAAACCCAGCAATCAAATTATTCGACCGACCATCCTTACTAACACTTTCAGCGACCAGCTTGTTTAATAAAGATCGAAACGCTTCTTTGGACAAGCTTTGTGACTTTTTTCCTCTAGACTGTTTCCACACATCTAGAACTTTTCGCCACTGTTTTTTTAAAGGACCATAAAATGCGACGTCTAGATGCTGACAAAGGTGGGTTGAATTCAGTAGAAAGCATGCAAGCCGAATATTGTTTTCTACTGCTGATTCAATTATTTGTGGAGAAAAATGACTTGCAAGGTTATCAGCTAAAATTACTTTTTCACCTTTATGTCGTCTTGTATATGGAATAAAGTGGTTTTGAAACCAGTCTTTAAACAAAATTCCATCAAACCAACCAGATTTACTTCTATTGTACCGTGCGTTTGGTGCACCTCCTTCCATCCAAGTTTCCCATAAATGTTCCGATTTATAAACAACGTACGGTGGTATCATTGTGCCAGATGCTGCACCGCAGAACATAATTAAAATACTGGATTTCGTGCTATCTCTTATTCGCTCAGGATATTTTATACCTCTCTTGAAAACGGACCTAATACTTCCTGGATCATCCGACAAATTCGTCTCATCATAATTAAAAATTCTTTCAGCAGGAAGAAACTGACCATTCTCATCTGTCAGAGTATGTTTTAAATTTTCGAAATATATCTTCATTTCAGTTTGGCTAAGTTTGGCCTTTGAAAAATTTAAATTTTGACAGGTCCGTAATGTTAATATGGATTTGTTCCTTTCCAAAAACCAGCGAAGCCACTTTTTACCAGGCAAATTAAAATCCCCAAAGGCTCGAACCTTTATCCCGACATTGTCCAAATAGTTTTTAGCCAAGTTTCTGGTATTCGGCGCCGAGAAAGCAAAACCCCACTCACTAACAGTAACTAGCGCTTGAGCTAAACATTTCTCCTCTGTTTCGCTAGTAACAGTAGGAGGGCCAACAGGTTTACTGTGACGATTTTTAAGTTTGTTCATTAAAGTCCCCTTAGCAATATTGAACTCCTTTGAAACTTTTGTAATTGATAGCTCCTTTCTTTGAATTTTACCAATAACTTTATTAATTAATTCTCCTGGTACACTTTTATATCGTTTTCGAGGCTCGTTTTTTTCCTTGGGAGGAATACTTATATCTATATATGTATCTATAAATTAAAAGAATGTGTTTGTAGAGCTTTACACTACGAAGTAATTAAAGGCATTAAAGGAAATCGCTTCATATCATTCTAAACGCAACAAAACCAGAGGTTGGTCAATGTAAGAAACCCGAGATTTTTAAGCGGTTCCCAACATTGACCGGACGGCCAAAGTTAGGAAAACTCATGATTAGTATAAAGCATTTTTTTAATTTTTACTTGAAGTTACTTAAGAAAAAAGAAACGTGCCAATTCCAATGCTATTTGATTGAAATAAAGTAAACTACTCACTTGTTTGGTTATACATATTTACAAAAAAAACACCGTATCTAGGTGTACAGAGATAATTTTGCCAATACTTTAAATTACACGTTAAAATACTTCCGTACGTTATCGGTGGTTAAATTTAAATCTGCCGGCTGAATGTTTTCAAAATATATGCTGTCAACAAGAAGGGACAAACAAAATCGACGAATCGGACAGAACATCACGATAGACAGATATAATTTTGAGGTAGTTAGGGACTTTGTCTACCTCGGCTCCGCTATTATTTCTGATAATGACACTACAGCGGAAATCAAACGAAGAATTACATTTGCCAACCGCTGTTTCTTTGGCCTAAGACGGCAATTGATTAGTAAGGCCTTGTCAAGAAAAACTAAGGAGACTCTATATAAGACCCTCGTCATCCTAGTCCTGCTCTACCGCGCGTGGACATTAGCAATAGCGGATAAAGATCTTCTTGGTCGTTTCGAACGCAGTTTGCGTTGAGGGGCTTTGGAGGAGGAGATTTAACAGCGAACTCTACAAGCTGTACAGCGATATCGACCTGGTCAAAAAATTGCGAATCAGTCGACTAAGATAGCTAGGACATGTATAGCGAATGGACACCAACGCTGCGTCCCGAAGAGTCTTCGATTCCAACCCGGAGGGACAACGCAGTAGAGGAAGACCTCGCCTTAGGTGGCGCGCGCAAGTGGAAGGGGAACTTGGATTGCGCAACGGGAGGCAGTTAGCCAAAGATCGTGCTAACTGGAGAGGCGTATTGGTTGAGGCCCAGGTTCACCCCGGAATGTAGCGCCACCTAAGTAAGTAAGTAATGCTGAATGCTTTCATTTTGTTTGTACTACTTGTCAGTAAACAGATGTTATATGTGAGGTACGAAATTCGCATACCTAGGACAGGGATGTCGTGAAGACAGTTTATACACTAAGTTCATTTTTGGTCAATGTTAGGGTGTTTTATGGTAGTTTCGCATCCCTCCAGGTGATGGATTGATGGATTGATTTGATGTATTAGATGTGAAATGCTATTTACAATATTTACAATTCAATAATTTCATTTTTTAAGTATATTATATACGCAAATATGTCATAGAAAATATCCTTACAATCAAACATGTTCTTTACGTTCATGGATATTTCTCTCTGATTTTATTCTATTTGGAAGCGAATTAAAAAGTTTAAACTCATTATAAATAATGCTATTTTGTGATCGACTATTTTTAAACGAAACAAGTCTTAAGTCATCTCTATTCCGCAATAAATATGGCTATACATCTCTTACATAATGAACATATTTTGACAAATACTCAGGCAAACATTTATTTTTAATTTTGAAAACAAAGTAAAGAAATGTAGATACCTATATTCTTTGTTTTACATTGAGCCACATTAATATAGTATTTAGCATAACCCGAATTGGTGTGTAAATATTACATCGTATAATGTGCGCATTGCCTTATTTTGCAACCTTTGCAATGAGTTAAGAGTGGTTTGGCTCGACAAATAAAGTATTGAGGAACAGTATTCAGAATGAGGCTTGATTATTACATTTTATATATATATATGGCCGTAACAGTACTAATAGATCTTCTAACACGTTTAAAAAACCCTATTTTCTTAGAAATTTTCATGATAATGAAATTGGCATGTACATTACATCAAGAGATGCTTGTGCATTGAAGTGATCGGTTGTGTCTATTTTGCTCTCTCAAGTAGTAATTTCAATTTGGCGACAAAGCGTTTACCTTAATTTTAAACAACTAAAAAAATACCAGTGAATCAAGACAGTGACTTTTATCCCTTTGTGAAAAAACGTATAAACACCTTCCAAAAAAAACCATTAAAGTTTTACTTCTACTTCTCCCCTTTCCTTTTTATTTGATTTAAATCACCAATTATTTGCCTAACTGAAGTTATTCCCCTCTGTTATTGCACTCACACATTCATATATCTTTTCAAATCGTTCAACATACAACATATGTTTAATATGGATCCATGTGCAGAATGCCTTTCCGACCTCCCTCCCGATGGAGACTTCGTGACATGTTTCAGGTGTGATCGGAAAATGCATTATGGTTGTACAACGATTTCCGAAAAATCCTATCGGAAAATGACAGCGGTGAGGAAAGAGGAATGGAGATGCTCTGCGTGCAGAAAGGAGCTCTCGGGGGTTTCTGCACCCAAAGCGATTCCAGCTGAAATAACTCCAATTCAATCAGTGTGCAAGAGAATGAGAAGTGTGAGTTCACCTGATGCTTTACAACAAGAAGCAATAACACCGGTATTAAATGCTGCAGCGACTTCACAGGAAAATAGTTATCAGACAATCTTATATGAAATGAGAAAGATGAGAAAAGAAATATCCGAAATAAGTAATAGTTGTGAATTTGTTGCTAGCAAATACGAAGAAATAAAACAACACATGACATCAAACAATGAGGCACTGCAGAAACTTTCAAACGAAATAAAAGAACTCAAAGAAAACAACATGAAAAAAGATCAACAAATATATTTAATGGAAACTAAAATCAACGCACTTGAACAACAATTATTAAAAAATAACGTTGAAATTAAAAACATTCCGCCGACACAAAATGAAAATTTGATTGAAATTGTTCAAGCACTCGGTAAAACAATTGATTATAACATACAAAACTCTGATATCACCGATGTCTATAGAACAAACAAAAAAAATCCGAACAAAACAACAATCGTAGTTTCTTTTGCAAGCCACACTTCTAAAATAAATATAATTAAAAAGGCAAAAAGTATTCGCAATATTTCTCTTAAGAAAGTCAGGGAAAACAACTGCAATGGTCAAGCTGCTAATGCAGAAAATGAAGCATTTGTGTTTGTCAACAACCAGCTTACACCAACAAATAAACACCTTCTATGGTTAGCAAAAAACAAAGCCAGAGAGTGTAACTGGAAATTTGTGTGGGAGACAACAGGCAAAATATTAGCAAAAAAAATGAAAACGGCGAAACAATACACATCGCAACTAGCAACGATGTAAATAAGATAAACAACTAATCTTCATCCATACAGAAAAAACTACAAGAATATATATAAACAAATAATAAAAATGGAAAACCAATATAGTGAATATAGCGAAGCTGATGTCGACTTTAGGATAATAAATGGTGTTAGTGGCATCGAAAAAGAATTTTTAGAAAAAATGAATTTTTGTTGTGTAAGTTTCAACATAAGATCCATTTCAAAAACTTGGGATACATTTATGGCGGAAATTGGAAATGTTTTATGTTATATAGATATATTAGTGCTAAATGAAATAAATATACCTAAGACCAAAAATGATTTCTACAACATTGAAGGGTTTAACCCTGAATTTACTAATCGTGATGCAATGAAAGGAGGAGGTGTAGCTATTTATATTAAAAACAGTATAACGTACAATATAATACCAGCAAAACCAATGAATTATGAAGGCATCCACATAGAAATCACAAATAAAGGGGAACCAAAACATATACATGCAATTTATAGGCCACCAAGTTCTAGTGTTACAAGATTCATTGAGGAGTTGAATGAAATCATCAACGAAAACAAGAAAAATATTTTGCTAGGTGACGTTAATATAAATATCCAAGATAAGCACAATTCCCTTGTCTTAAAATACGTGGAGATGATGGCCTCGAAAGGATTGACAAACGTCATCAAACAACCTTCACGTGTTGACATAAAAAATAAAACTGCAACGCTTATAGACCATATCTACGTAAGCGTCACTAATCTAGATATATTCTCAGCTATAATTGAAACTGATCTCTCTGACCATTATGCCATTCTTTATGCGACAAAAGGTTCAAATAGCACGGAACCACCTGATATATATGAGACTGAACACATTAATCAGCAAAAAGTTAATGAGCTTATAGAGCACAAAAACTGGCAAAATATGCTCAAAGAAAACGATGTTGAAAGACTTTATAATAATTTTGTAAGAGAAATTAATAATATATACACCGAAGCAAAGAAAACCAAATCAACCAAAAGAACTAGGAAACATAAACCGTGGATTACAGCCCAAATAGTCCCAATGTGCAAAAGAAGAGATGAGCTTTATAGGAGGTTTAAAAATAACCCGAGGAGTAAGACTTATGAAAGCGAGTATAAGAATTTCAGAAACATTGTTAATAAAAACATCGCACTCGTAAAAGCCAATTTCTACAAACAACAGTTTGTAAATGCTTACAGTGATCCGAGGAAAACATGGGTGATTATAAACGAACTTCTCGGAAGAAAGAAGCGTACAATAGACGAAACCATTAAAACCAACTTTCCCGACACTGACAAAGGTTTACGCAATATTGTGGAGAAATTTGCAGAGCAATTTTCGAACTATGCGTCAAAGATGATACATGTTTGCACTACAACCACATTAAACCATGAAAGCCGGCAACTTCAACAAAACATTTACTTAGAAGAAGCAAGCGAATTAGAAGTTTACAATATGCTATGTCGATTGAACGATAAAAAAGGTCCTGGAGCAGATAACATCAAACCCGTTGATCTTAAGATAAATGCTATGCAACTTGCACCAATAGTTACTAAGATTATCAACCGAAGTATTTATCAGTGTTATGTTCCAAAGCTAATGAAGACTTCAATCATTCGTCCAATATACAAGGGAGGGACAAAAAATAACACTGAAAATTACAGGCCAATTGCAATTTTGTCAGTCGTTGAGAAATGCTTGGAAGAAGTTATAGTGAGTCGACTAAATAGTTTTTTGACCAAACATAAAGTGATTAACCCAAATCAGTACGGCTTTCAAAAAAATAAGAGCACTGGAAAGTTATTGGGGGAATTTACCAATACGGTTAATGCTGGATTAAACAAAAGCCATCACGTCCTTGTGCTATTCATCGATTTTAGCAAAGCGTTCGACACTCTTACGCATGAAAAGCTTTTGGAAAGTGTCGGCAGAAATGGCTTAAGAGGAGTACTTAAAAACTGGCTTAGGAGCTACCTTACTGAAAGAACTATTAAAGTCAAAATATCAGATACAGTGAGCGAAGAAAAACCAATCGAGTATGGTGTACCACAAGGTTCAAAATTGGGCCCTATTCTATTCATATTGTATACCAATGAAATTTTGCGACTACTTAAAAAATGCACTGCCTATGCTTACGCCGACGACATTGCAATCGTGGTTAAACACAAGTGTTTAAAGTCTGCAGTCGAAATATTGCAGAGCGAATTCAACGTTGTCTCCAACTGGTGCCATGATAATGGGCTAATTATAAATGCAGCCAAAACAAAGGTTATGCACATACGTGCTCCAACCAAGCAAGCCGAAGCTGTCCAGGTTTTTCATCAAAATGGCTGCTCTCTACTTTCAAGCAATAACCAACCAATTGAGGTAGTCGGAACCTTCAAATACCTTGGAGTAACCATCGACGAACATATGCTGTGGCGTGAGCATATAAATGTCCTACGTCTTCAATTAAAGAGCACTATCTTCGCAATGATATATCTCAAGCGATACTCGAATTTGGAAGTGCAAAAACAGGTATACTACTCGCTAGCTGAGTCTCGCATCAGATACGGGATTCTGGCCTGGGGAAACGCAGCGAAATCGAATTTGGATAAAATATCTAACTTACAACATCGCCTTGTTAAAATTTTTAGACCAAATAATTCATCTTTTAAAGTTTTAGATGTATATGCAATTTTCAAGATGACAACATTGCTACAATACAGGGATGACCAGCGTTTTTTGCAACCTATACGCCATACGCTAAATACAAGAAGACGAGCCCAAGAGATGTTAGATGTTCCGGAAGTTTACAACACCTACGGACAACGAGAACTACGATGTACCATCCCGAAACTGATCAACGCACTTCCACAATTTTTAAAAATCATTCCAAATTTTAAGAAAAGAAAAAAAGAGCTAAAAAAGTACTTACTTCAATTACACTTTGTAAAGTAAAACATAAACAACGAATAATATTTTTGAAATTAAATTATTTACCTTTAGTCCTTAAGAACTTATTGCAATTAGTATGTATACAATTTTTTTAAATCTTCGATCACTTCAAACCCAAATTTATAAACAACCATCTGCAGATAAGCACTTTGCTTTGCGGATAAATTATATATATGTATAACAAATGTGTAAATAAAAATCCAAAAAAAAAAAAAAAAATCCTAATTTGCTATCAATGATAATCCCCAAATATTTTCTTCAGCAGGTAGCTCGATTATTTCGTTATCAATTGATAAATTTAAATTTGCATAATCATTTATAATTAGACATTTCGTTTTCTGGACATTTAGTTTTAATTTGTTGGTTTTTAACCAAAGGCAAATATTTTGGAGGTCTTTCATCATTAACCGTTGACATTCTTCCTCGATGAATAAAAGTGCGTCGTCGTCAAACAAAGCAAGTGTAGAGTGAGTAACAGCTTTCTGCATGTCGTTTATGTAAATAATGAAAAGCAATGGGCCGAGGATAGAGCCGTGTGGTATTCCTATCATCGCTGGTAAACCGCCGAATATTTGTTATTTGCATTCGTAATTTGGATACGACGTATTAGATAGCTTCTAAACTATTCCGACGCAGTACCATTAACCCCATCTTTAGACAGCTCCTCCAAAAGGATGCAGCGGTCTATGGTCTCTCCCTTTCAGTGTGTTATTACCATGTTTAATGCTGATTCGCATGAATGTGATTTGCGAAATTTATACAAAGAAAGCGAATTAGAATTAATGCTTCGGTCTGCTTTTCAATGGTAGATACGGTACTCTCTTGGACACGAATTTATCATGTTCTCCACTTCCATTAAATAAGTACGACAAAGTTCATCGTAAGGTTTATATGCTGCATATGCTTTCCTTACTGCCATTCGTGTGACCTGACCCTGGGTGAACCCCAGTTGACCAGTTGACTGAGCTGGTTTGGACAAATACAAGCCTTTTACAGCTAATCTTATACTTAAGGAGGGGTACCTACTGTACTGAATTTTATCTGTTATCGATAAATTTTGTGTGCGTTTTTGGGGAAAACAAAACAAGAAATCGATCGTTTGGTGTCGGAAGAAACCCAAGTAGTGGGCAGGACCTGTATTTATTATTCAAAGTGCATTCTATTCGCAGCTTAATACGATCCGTCATTTACTTCCTCGCTCCGGAATTGTTTCACAAAATTAGTGGGGGTAAGGTAGTGACGGGTATGACTACAATCGGTATACAAAACATTAACATACATACATGAACCCTTTTTTCTTGAAACCACTGCTTCGTAAGTTTGCTGGTATGCTTTGGATGATTGTCATATCATATCAGTTTCATTTCTTCTCCAGCATACGGTAGCATTGCTTTTAGCAGGATTTTGACGTAAAGATGTTGATCCATGATGCTTCGATTCGGTGTATGGGACCGACCCCATTAAAGGAAAAAAATGCCCAGCCATTATGCTTGATCCTTACAGCCCAATTAATAAACGCAAATAAGGAATGAATTATCTTTAATCAATAAATTAAATGAGAAATATTAATAACAATTTTTTTGAAGTGATAACTTCCTTAGCCGCGTTGGGCACTTTTCGGTAGGGGAAAATCTTATGGGTTCGCGTCACGCGACATGCTCATGACTATTTTACAACTTATTTATGCTATTGCAAGGCAACGGCTGGATGGATTTTAACGGTTGATGGCTCATTTTAGGGTAAGGCAGCGGGATTTAGGGAGAAAGAAGAAGTTTCATTGTTGTGGCGCCACGCCTACAAACACAATGGCGGCGGGAACTTGGACATGAAATTCAAATCTGATTGCTCGATTGAAGTCTCGTTTTAGAGGTTAGAGGGGAGAGATTTTGCTCTGAAAAGAAACATCATACCTGTCCAATTTGCGCGACGAAAATGTTCGCGAAATCCATTTGAAAATTCACGCCCCCATAATTTAAATGGGCGTGGCCAAAAGATTAAATACATAATTTTATCGAAATCCTTAAAATCACACCTTCAAAGTGAGTGGTCAATCATTGAAATCGGTGCAGCCGTTTGCCCACAATCATTTATTGCATTTTGGTGGTTCCACTAAAATCAGCCGAAGTACCAGGCGCCCAAAATCAGAAAATTAGCAGTAGGTATCCGCAGAAATTTGAATTTTTGAAATGAAAACGCACGCGCCGCGACGCGTTAGACGCTTTTTAGATGCGTTAAATCTCATGCGTTTTTGTCATGATCTTGTACAGCCCGTAATATATTTGAATAATAAAAAACAATATGAACATGCATATAATTATTGCTCGGACTGTCAATAGATGTGAAAACCAGATTGATGTTGATAATTTTAATTCAAACAATATGAAATTTCAAATTTTGATACTAAAAATTCTAAGTTTTCACTTCTATCGGCTGTCCCTAAACTTCCATTTTTTTTTTAGAGTTAATTGACGTTGATAAACATGCATTCAACGAATTCACCGAAGTAGTTGAATTAACGAGTAATTTTAAAATACAACTGACAGCATTTTTGGTATAGTGGATGTGGTAGGTATCTAGATAAATTTTATTACTTAACGATTTCAAATATCCATACCATTTATTACTTAACGACAATATGCATGGACATGGTTTTTAATTAATGAGCCGGGAAACTTTTAATCCACATTGTAGTTAATTTGTGAATTAGAGGCAAACAAAGTAATTTTTATTAATTAGGCTGTTATTGTTTTGGCAGTAAAATGAGGCTTTCTTGAAGGAATCCCTTTCGACCATGCAACACTTTTACTCGTCCAAACACAGAATATAAAAAACAACAAACAATTTAGATACACAATGTTTATATTTGCACTACTATTCTTTTTACCGCAACTGTACATAGTTGGCCTTGAGATATGCCACACGCGAATCAAAACATACTTGTAAACAAATTATTGTAAATGGAAACAAAAACAAAAAACATGGTACTTCTATGATTTGATGAAATTCGTCAATACGTGCACTGCGCAATTGTTTTCCAGCTATTTCTGCTTGTCGGATTGGAAGCGATTTCCTTAAATAAATCAAGCCTAAGCTAGTGGCAGGAATCACTTTTTTTGCAGCATTTTCAGAGCAGAAATAAAACATTTGTTCACAGTAGTTTTTTTTTCACAAGAGATGTGATTCGGCAATCACAATCGGTTCACTCGAGAGTTACATGTAAAGTGTTTTTTTAAAGCCCCTACTAAAGTAGATTTTGAACAAAACACATAAAATTTCATTTAATATCTACATATTTATTTATATTCAATCGAGAGAATACATTCTGCAATTAGATTTTCAACACAAATTTGGGTATGATGAAAAATGCCTACCACGGATGGATCTGATGAATGTCATCCGAGAGACAAAGATTTCTAGCACTTTATGAAGCATTTGTGGCCGTGTTACAACTTCAATAACACTAATAATGTGGGCTTACAATTACTCGATAGGTTTTGGTTTGCCAGCGTAAACTAGCAACTTTACGTATCCCCAAAGGAAATAATCAAGAGGCGTCAAATTACAAGATCTTGGAGGCCAGTTTACAGATCCATTACGCTAAATTATGGGTTCATCTAGTGTTTCCTTGAATAAGTTGATTGTTTCGTTTGCTGTTTGGCACGTAGCGCCATCCTGCTGTCTTCCACATTTCTTCCACAATCATGAGATTTCTTTCACATTCATGCCATCGAAACGAAACGAAAATCATTAATCGTGGCTCTTAACTCTAAAGCGAACACACTTTACCGTAACACGCTGATTAGCCTCTTTAAAAAATATAAAATATGGTCCGATGATTTCACAGGCCCACAGCACGCACGAAACTGTTAATTTTTTTTTGGGATGTAACGACGTTGTGATATTCTCATTCGGATTATCTTCGCTCAAATGCTACAATTTAGCTTGTTGACATATTGAGAAAAAATCAGCCTAATTGGTGAAGACAATTTTTCGGTAAAACAGCGGATCCAATTCCAGTTGATTTTGGGTCATACAGCAAATTTCGACGCAAGCGAATGTCAATCGGCTTCAATTCTTGCATGAGCTGGATCTTGAAAGCCTTCAAACCCAGATCTTTACGTACAATTTTCCATAAAGTGGAGGACCAAGTTTTTGTGATCGACGTCGAATCGATAAATTTGAATCTTGCTCAACGCTCCTGAAAAGATGCAATATTCTCTTCAGTAAGCACTCTTCTTATGCGTCTCGACGCCACTGCAAGAAAATGTTGTGTGAAAACGGTCAACAACTCGGCAAATAGTTTCAGATGATCGATTATGTCGGGTGTAATATGGTACAATGGTACAGGCGCTCTAAAAGTTTGGCGGACAAGACCATAATTTTGGAACCAAATTTCTAAAAACGTTGGTAACGTTGTTAAACCGTGTATGTTATCACGATAATACCTGAAACACAATAACGCTTTGAACCATTGGAAATCAATGAAACATATCACAAAGCAGCGTCGCGATTCAACATAAAAAGGGGACTCGTAAAAACAGAACGTTTTTCGTAACTTTGCTGTAAAGCGCCGTGTGTCATCGCGAAGGTAGGGAAAAGTGTGGAATGTCGAAGTTTTTCCTGGCATTCCATAAGAGTCTTCGGTAAAATTTGAATTTTCGGTTTAAGACAAAGGTCAAAGCCCACCTAAAGCCTATGGAAGTAACGGAAGCAACACACGCGCCAAAGCGTGATGGACCACTTCGCGAAGCTATCTCTTTCTGAAGTGCCGAATCCCTTTCGTATACTTCAGAAACCAGTTGAATGATAAAATTTGAGAAATTTGCACAAAATATATGAAAAAATCATTGTGATTGTTAACAAAGTGTATTTTTAAGTGAAAACAGAAGCAATTGAAAAATAAAAAATGAAATGAAAGAGAAAACACCATGTTAAAGCAAAAAAAAAAAAAACAATAAAAACAGTGAACATGGTGACCAAAAACGCTTGTGCAGCTCTTGATTTTGTACAATTTTGTTATTAATTAATTGTTGTTTGTATTAATTAGTATAAAATGTATGAATTGAAAATTGTTCAACTTCATCTACGACCAAACAAATATTTTTTTTGCCACAACAACGCGATTCGAACGGTTTAACTTTTATTTTTTTAAAGCACCTTTCTATATTGTTAACTTTTTAGTATGTATTCAAAAATAGTGTTTGGATACTCCTTCTTAATTTTGGAACTTTTTTTGTTAAAACTCGCTTTGTCATAAACTTTTTACGAAATATTCAAAACTAGTCTCCCGCCATACATATTCGGCATTGTTTTCCTTCATTTCATTCTAATGCAAGTTTTTTTTCATTTGCCACTGACGTTGTCGAGAAGTACTCTATTGTGGTTTAGGCATAACATTGCAAAAGGCGTTTTTCTTTTTTCTTTTTTTTCATTCAGAGCTAGATCAGAGCGCGCTCTATGAGCTCAGAATAAATTGACTGAGCAGTCTGAGTAAAAACTGAACACATCAAAAGGCAGGCTGACAGGAGGGAAAATGAAGGAAAACGGAATCAAAACAAATTAAAAACATAGGGACGGGCTACAGTCCGCTTGGGCGAACTGTTGGATACCCTATTCTTATTCCTATCCCTCATAAGTGGGCGTGACAAAAGTCTAAGTATGGTTGAATTGTTAAGAACGCTCTACATATTTTGTTATATAACATTTAAAGGATTTTATCAAAAAAAACGCTCCCTAGCTCAAACTTAGGTGTTTCAATAAAATTGTTTTATTTAATTGTGGGCGTGTCAGTAGGCGGATTTAAAAAAAAAAATAACAAATGAGAATAAAGGGCCCCTAGAGAGTATATATTATAAATTTCAGCTCCCTAGCTCAAACTTTAAATTTAAAAAAAAAAAAAAAAAAAAAATTGTGGGCGTGTCAGTGGGCGGATTTTAAAAATATTTACACATGAGCATAAAGGGCCCATAGAGAGTATATATTATAAATTTCAGCTCCCTAGCTCAAACTTTGGATTTTCAAAAATTAATATACCCTTAGAATAGGGTATAAAAAAATTGTTTTATTTATTTGTGGGCGTGTCAGTGGGCGGATTTTGAAATTTTTTTATCCCGAGCAGTTTTAGGAGACATAGATCATATATACAAAATTTCAGCTTTCTAGCTCAAAATTCGATTTTTTCCAAAATTTTGTTTTTTTGAGTTTGTGGGCGTGTCTGTGGCCGGATTTCAAAAATTCGTAAACTTGATTATTTCGGGACCCTAGAGAGTATATGGTTAAAATTTCAGCTCTCTAGGTCCAGTTTAAAGGCCTAATTTTTGGCTACAGACGGACGGACGGGCGGACGGACGGACGGACGGACGGACATGGCTAGATCGACATTACTATCGATGCTGATCATAAATATAGTAACTTTTAGGGGTCTACGGGCAATATTAAGGTATGTTACAAACTATGCGTCAAAATTAATATACTCTTAGAATAGGGTATAAACATAGGAACGGGCTTGGGCGAACTGTTGGATACCCTATTCTTATTCCTATCCCTCATAAGTGGGCGTGACAAAAGTCTAAGTATGGTTGAATTATTAAGAACGCTCTACATATTTTGTTATATGACATTTAAGGGATTTAATCAAAAAAAAAAACGAAGCTTTTGTAAAAAAAACGCTCCCTAGCTCAAACATTGGTTTTTCAAAAAAATTATTTTATTTAGATAATTGTGGGCGTGTCAGTAAGCAGATTTAAAAAAAATTAACACATGAGCATAAAGGGCCCCTAGAGAGTACATATTTTAAATTTCAGCTCCCTAGCTCATGTAGATATTTTCACCACGCTGTTTAACAATGCGCTGAATAATGCATATTATCCGGCGCATTGGAAGGTAGCTGTGGTACACCCTATCCCGAAAAAATGTAAAGATAGGACGAACCCTGCCAATCTCCGGTCAATTAGCTTGCTTCCGAATATTAGCAAGGTCTTTGAAAAGGTTGTCAATAGAGCCCTGTTAAAGTGGGTCGAGGACAATAACATAATTCCGGACAACCAGTTTGGTTTCAGGGCGAGGCATGACACTATTCATGCCGCGTCGAAACTGGTTTCCGACATTCAGTGGAATAAATGCAAGAACCAATGCACGGGTGCTTGTCTGGTTGATTTTGAGAAGGCTTTCGACACCGTATGGTTAGAGGGACTTTTCTACAAGTTGACCAGGCGGGGGATGCACAAACCTTTGCTATATGTAATTTATAATATGCTTATGGGAAAGAAGTTCGTTGTCAAATGTGGCAACGTGACTTCGAGCAGAGTCTTTGAAATTAAAAACGGTTTACAGCAGGGGGCGGTCAATTCTCCGATCCTGTTTAACATTTACACGAGTGATCTGGTGGGTTCACTCAGCCATGCTATAGCGTATGCCGACGATTTGGTGGCATACAGATCAGGTCCTAAAATCGAGGTCATTAATATCCTTTTGCAGCGTGACTTCGATCAAATTAAGCGATATTGCGACGACTGGAAGTTGAAAATCAACTTTCAGAAGACGGAAACAATCTTGTTCAGAACTCCATTGGCTGGGGCCTCTAGGGATACCAGAAAAAACTGGAAAAAATTGGCCATTATTGGACAAAATGGGCAGCCATTGGCGGTGAGAAGCGCAGTTAGATATCTAGGTATCTGGCTTGACCAGTATCTGTATTTCGATAGACATATAGTTGCTTGTCTTGCTGGGGCCAAGAAGGCTTATGCTCTAACAAGGAGACTGTTTCATAGCAGTCAACTTGACTCCAGAGTGAAGGTCATTTGCTACGTGGCCCTTATAAGGCCGATCATCGCTTATGGTTGTCCATTATGGTTTAATATAGCGCCTAGCTATATGGAAAAGATTCGGGTTTTGGAGAGACAATGTCTTAGGACCTGTCTCCGGTTGTTCCGAACGCCTGAATCCAACTATATAAAATACTATCCCAACAAGGTCCTATACGATGGGGCTCAGTTGAATAGGATTGACAATTTCCTCATTAAGGTCACTCGAAGGCACGTTGCAAGGGCGATGGACAGCGACAATAGTCTGATATTTGGGGCTTACTACCCCAATGAAATGTACATAGAGAGTACGCTCCGGTCTGGCTTTATCCCGCCAGAGGCATTTATCCATATTGATTCAAAAGGGCTGGTACAGACGAGGGATGGTATCCCGGTCTTATACCATCGCTACCGCAGCGCGAGAGATAAGCGGCTCCTCCATGACGGGGACGTCGCCAATGCTCATGAGCTCCTCCGTTTTAGTACCGCAATATCGGAGAGGGATAGATTCGACACGGAAAAGCAATTCGCCGAATTTTGGTGGCTTGTTGAGGGGGGAGGGGTCAACATGCCCTCCCAGGACGGTGCGTTACTCTAGGTAACATCCTCTTAGCTTATAAGTTAGATTAAGTCAGCTAGGGCGTTTTTGGGAGAGGCCGGGCTCGCCAACGTGTGGTGGTGCTTCCGGGAGTTGACTGACGCTGTAAGGCTTCAGTCGGCTCACGGCGGCGCGTGTGCACGTTGACGACTGCCAGGCGCTCGGAAAGCAATTGGGATTTTGACCACTTATTGCGCCAGGCAACGAGTGCTCAGAATCCTAATTATAGTTAGAATACGTTAAGTAGTTTAAGTAAGTAGAATAGGTAGTTTGTAATTTGTTTTATATAAAATCTCAATAATGATACCGAGTTTTAGTAAATTTTCTCGAGGAATATATATGTAAGATTAGTTCGTAAAATAGTTCGTAGGCCGAAAGGCAATAATTCTAAGATATAGTTAAGTTTAGAGCGTTCGCATAAGGACCAATAAATAAGAATAAGTATCCTGTTAATTTTAAGTTAGGTTTAATCATTTTTGTCTAGTATGTAAGTAGATATTTATCAATGAATAAAAAAATGAATTTCAAAGTCAAAAAGCTCCCTAGCTCAAACTTTGGATTTTCAAAAAAAGGTTTTTTTTTTAAATTGTGGGCGTGTCAGTAGGCGGATTTTGAAAATATTACACATGACCTTAAAGGGCCCATAGAGAGTATTACAGTGCGATTCATTTGATTAGACGCAGGCATTTTTGAGAAGTTAAATCGATATTTCTCCCGTTACATGATGGATTTGAAAAAAAAACGACTATGGTACATGAGAGACTGTTTTGTTAACAACAAAATATGAAATTTGTGTAAGGGAGAGATTTAGTTAACGGAACTTGAAAGACAAATTGTAAATTGAGTAAAGAATATGCGCAAATAAATCGGGTCATTAGATTAGACGCACTGAACAAATCAACGTTTTTTTTTTGAAGTGAGTATATTTTTTTTCGGTTTAAACGGTACATATTATAAAGTAATTGTTCTTGATTGAGTGTTAATAAAAATGGGAAAGAAAAAATGTTTAACAATAGAGGAAAGGGCAAGAATAGATGTTGATTGCTCTGAAAGTCTTTCATGCCGTGCTATAGCCCGAAACATTAAGCGAAGCGATCATTGTGTCAGCAATAATTTAAAAAACCCTTCGTATTATACAAAAAATTATAAATGAAATACTTCTACTGCCTTAACACTTCGCGAAACCAAAGTATCCTTAGAATAGCGTCAAATTCAGCTTTATCGGCAGCTAAAATTAGAGAGACAGCTAATGTTAAGGCCAGCTTATCCACTGTTACCAAACTATTCGCCGTGCTAAACACTTAAAGCGCCTGAAACTTAAGAAAAAACCATCACTTAATGACGCAAGAAAGAAATACGCTTAGGTTTCGCGAAACATCACATGAACTGGGATGTGCAAAATAATTATTTTTTATTTAAAAAATAAACATTATTTCTAATCAATTATAGCTGATTGCTCAAGTTTGTTTCATAAACATTATGAGTACGCCCGGTTCAGAGCATGCTACATGCTCTGTTTAGTGCTCTGCTCTGAACTAAAAAAGAAAAATACATAAAGACTATTAAATAAAAATGACACTGACAGTTTGCAATCTGACGATTGCTTTGACAGATATATTTTGATTTTACATTAGGTCCGCTCGCGTACTTTATGTGTAGAAAAATAAAAACTGCCAAATCTACAAAATCGAAAGAGAATCCTCTCATTTCAAAGAAAAGTACGCGAACGCTTTTGTGTAAAAAGATGAAAAACGTCTTAGTTTGGCGTGAAAAGAAGCAACCGCTGTTTTTTTTTTGCTGGCAAACTCATAGGATTTTATCATTTGACAGTTTTCATTTTCTTACCAGCCGAAATTCTGTGTGAAGAAAAATGAACGAAAGTACATTTTTCTTTCGTTCATCTTTTTACCATTTTCTCAGAACGCGAACGCGTTTGTGTAGTTTTGCACGAAAGTTTATATAAATTTACGTTTGCATATTAGTTCGCGAACGGACCTATTATAAGGCAAGTGGATTCCTTAAACGAAACACAATTTGACTGAACACTCTATTAGGCTTCAATAGTGTTCCATCGATAATGCCTTTTTTCAAATTATAATTTAATTTGGATAAAAGCGAATACAAATGCCAATTACAACCAGTTTCACGTACTTTTCAAACAAGCTCCAGGCAAAAACATATCAAATTCATTCTCATCTATCGTAGCAACTCGTGTTATGCAATGAATTTAATCCATTGCATTTTTTGACAAGAACCCGATTCCAATAAATACTTTCATATTTCAATAATTGTTTAGGTAAGTAATTTGAGTTTCAATGACGACATTCGCAGTGGTTTCTCGTTCGGCGTTACTAATATCCCCTCGTTCACTAACGTATATGTGCTCAGTTCTGTGAAGTTATCCCCTAATTCATCAAATTTTGTTTTTATCTGTATAATTATTGTTATCTAATCTACTGGCTCATATTGGAGGTTTATGATTGTGTGGCACTTTCGCACGCCTTGCTTAGTGAGCTTATTTTTATTTGTTATTTATTTTTACTGCTTCGATATGAGAGGCATATGTTCTCATTAGATATTCGTTACTATGTACGCTAGAAATTTATTTGAAAGACCAATCACACCTTTTTGTTCGTAGCGGAGTAGGTACTTATTATTCCATATATTTTATTTTTTGAATAAAGTGTGAATAGGTAATTCAATTAAGTGCAAGTGTAAACTGAGAGTTGTACAGAAAACGTGCAATTAGGATATTGCTAATTAATGCTAGAAGAAGATCCAATAGATCTGACTGGATATTAGTTATTTATTAATACCAACAATGACAAACGATCACATGAATGTTAAATGATAAATCATACACGCTAGAGTACGATGTTTTGTCAATATTTAATGAACTTCCGTGAAGGGTGATGTGGAGGTCAATAAAATCTTAGAAAAAAAAATTACAAAAATGTCATTCCTAGTAATTGTTAACACGTTTTTTTTATTATTCTTTTTGTACGGCGATTTCAAAATTTTAAGAATCTGAAGCTTGATGTCACTGTGCGAAATTTTTGCTTTTTTCGAAAAAAAACGAAAGTACCCAATTGCAGCAAATTAGTACGCCTAAATAAGTTGCGACCAATATGGGGCCTAAGACTTATTATAGTGGAAAGCTATATTTCTGAAACAAATGGATCGGGCCGATTCCGAACGGCAAATTTTTGAGAAGCTTCTAATGACAGCTGTTACTCTTAGATTTTTGTCAAACATTAATAAGAGGTGGGGTAGTGGACAAAATGTTTTATTGAAACCTTAAACCCCTCGCTAAGTAGTTTACAGCACTCCCCACAAAAACATAGGTTAGGTAAGGTCAAAAAGGTGTTAGGGGGAAATATAACTTAATACAATACTGGGCACCAAAATGACTCATCGTAATCTCTGGATAACCAAAGGAACTATAAAGTCGATGGAAAATCGAAACATTCCATTAAAAAACACCAAAAATAACGCTTAAATAAAGATCAACTTATTTCGTTACATCCGCTTAGGCCCAATTTACATATACTGGCGTATAATGCGTGTGTAGTGTGGGCGTCTAGTTTACAAGTGATACACTCAATTCACACAAGTAGCGACGGTGAAGAAGCCGCTCTACTCTAAATTGAAGATCGTCACGCACTGCACATTTACACATGAACGAAACAAATATTCAAGAGTATCAATATGTCATGAGAAGCTTCTCAAATTTGCCATTCCACTTCGCACAAGCAAAACTGTTAGAGAAGCTACGTCTTAGGCGCTGTGGTGGGTTTTCCAAAACCCGGTTATTTGGGCGCTTTTAGGTCAAAAACATCGGCGCAGAGATCAAGCGAAGAATCACTCTTGCCAATCGTTGTTTCTTCGGGCTAAGAAGGCATTTAAGAAGTAAAGCCCTCTCTCAGAGAACCAAGGAGATATTGTATAAGACCTTAATCATTCCGGTCCTGTTGTATGGTGCAGAAGCATGGACCCTGTCAAAAGCGGATGGAAACCTTCTGGGATGCTTTGAGAGAAAGATTCATCGAGTGATATTCGGTCCAGTTTGTGACGATGGAGTGTGGAGAAGAAGATTCAACGACGCTGACCTGGTCAAAAAGCTAAAAATACAACAACTGAAATGGCTGGGACAAGGGGAGCGTATGGGCAACAACGCACCAGCCCGACGAGTCTTCGAATCCACCACTGAGGGTCAACGCAGCAGAGGAAGACCCCACCTTAGGTGGCGCGCACAGCTAGCGAGGGACCGAGCTAGTTTGGAGGGGCTTGTTGGTTGAGGCCGTGGTCAACCCGGGACTGTAAGCGCCACCAAAAGTAAAGTAAGTTAGGTCAAAAAACCCAGTTAACCAAAAACCGATTATTTTGCAAAAACCGCCACCCCTATCAAAGACCCCTCAAAATGAATATATAAGTGATCATGATCAGCATCGAAAGTTATGTCGATTTAGTGATGTCTGTTTGTCTCCAACTTTGAAAGCTTTAACTTCGAGCTAAAAAGCTGAAATTTGTAACATAGGGGACCGAAATGATCAAGTCTGCATACATACATATTAGGCCATTAACGGCCCATATAGGGCCTAGAAGCTAGCTTCCCCAACCACTTTCATGCGAAGTGGAGGGGACCTACAGTTTTACGTCCAATCCGAACGGCAAGTTTGAGAAGCTTTTCATGACAATTTGATACTCTTGGATGTTTGTCAGACGTTCGCAAGAGTCTACACATTTTTCAAATCCGCCACTGACCACTACATAAAGAAAGACGTTTTATAAAAAATAAAAATTATGGAAGTGAAGGTCCTGTTCTTCGCGAAGTATGTAGACAAACTCTTTCTTAACAATTCTTTTATAATAAATTTTTTGTCACGCAAATTTTTGGGGCGTTTTTGACAAACACGGTGTTTTGTCGATATTATCCCTAAAAACGACAAAAACAGTAGGTACCACAAAAATAATGTAGACAGTGTCCTTCTTAACAAATCGCCCATACAAAGTTTTTGTCACTTAACCACTTTGAATAGTTGTCGTTTTTGTTAAAAATATTATGCACTTACGGTCTATACAGGGACCTAAAACCTAGCTTCTCCAACCACTTTCTTTGCGAAGTGGAAGGGACCTACAATTTTGAGCCGCATCCGAACGGCAAATTTGAGAAGCTTCTCATGACAATTGATCTTTTGGATGTTTGTCAGACGTTCGCAAGAGGTGGGGCAGTGGAAAAAAACTCTAGATGTTACTTGGCCCCGGCGGGAATTGAACCGGGGACCTTTCGATTAGTAGTCCGACACACTAACCATTGAGCCACTGCGCCCGAAACGAGTATACTAGCCGTGTTTTTTTGCACGCGGATATAAGGATAATTTGAAATTTGCATGTTAAATACATCAACAACTTATCCTATATACGCTAACTTTATCGGGGATAGCTATCGCCGCTAAGTCATTTAGCGGGGATAAACAGTGCTTCCAAAACCCATTTTCTTCGTTTCTGATGAATCGTTGAATTTTTTTTTCAGCAAATGTTAGAGTTTCACATCCCGCCAACTAATGGGCACATCCCGCCGAATATTTTGTTCGTGATTATATTATTATTTTTTTTCAAAATTTAATAAATCTGTCAATGTGAAACTGTTTTTTATAATTTTAGAATATGTTTGGCATTAATTTCAACTGTCGGAAATAAATATTTTTGAATTTCACGATTTTCAATACAAATTTCTTAACTCAACTTACAGCTGTGTCACTAATAAACGTCATAGGTGCATGTGTGCTGCCAAGTTTTTTTTGATGAATTCTTAAGCGGCGATTGTCGTTTTTTAATGCCATGCCTATATCCGCGTGCAAAGAAACACGGATGTATTTTACATTCAAATTTCAAATTATCCCTATATCCGCGTGCAAAGAAACACGGCTAATGCAACTTTGAAGATAGCAATATTCCCCTCAATTACTGTTGTCGATTTCCACTCCAAAAATACACGACTCATCCAAATCGCAGTTATGCTTGTCGTTTAACACCAGAAAGGTCGGATAAAAATGTCGAACGTCTTTTTGTACTTTTCTTTGATTACCTAAGAAAAGCTGCCGCGACTAATGACCCTAAAAATGACCTCTTTTGTCGTTTGCAATTTTTCTAACGACAATTTCTAATTTCAATTTGACTGTGTTTGTCCGTTTGCTAAGTCGTTTGTTTTTGATTTAATTTTTTTTCCATTTATTCATTCCGTTGACCGAGTTCAATTTTAAAAAAGTGGAATAGATATTAAAAACAACTAATAAAAAACAGGCGGAAATTCTTTCTCGATTAATGGTACATGCATCGAAAAGCGACCACAAACGCTTAAATTTCAAATAGTCCGCCAAACTCGCGCAGCTCCACCATGTGAATACAAACTGTGAATACAAACGGAATTGTCTCAACAAACTACTTTTTTTCTTTTTAAGTTGTGTACAATTTAGTCGTGTTCAAATCTACTACGAATTCGACGGGTCTTCTGCTTTAGGTATTGTGAATTGAAAACCGGCACGACTCAGGAAACGACAAAAGACGTTTTCAACGCATGACAACGGTAATGACGGAAAGATATGTGCAGCTTAGACGCACGCAGTAAGAAACTGCCATTATTCAGTATGCTTTTTGCCTGTCCAAATATCACTGAATGACCAAACAGAAATAAAATAGTTAATGTAGAATTTCACTGCACAAAACATCAAATCAAAAAAATCGTATCATATTGCGCTGTTGAAGCAGTATACGGAGGGGGCTTTTAATTAACAACCCGGTTTAACAGCTAATGATTCGCTTGGACGAACTGTTGATTACCCTTTTCTATTCGTATCCCCCAAAAAGTGGGTGTTACAAAAATCCAAGTATAGGCGAATTGTTAAAAAGGATGGTCTACTCGTACATATTTTGTTATACATAAATGTTTTGTACATTTTTTTACGGATTGTTATTGGAAAAACAAAGTTTTTGTAAACCTCTGATTTTTGCGTGCTGCCTTCAATGGAGGTTTCTTTTCATTTCTTAAAGTCTTATATGGTTGATCTACCAGTTTCAACTCCATTTTAACGAAGACGAAAAAACGAAGAGATCTGTTATGGGTGGCACTAAGAAAACACTAAGTTTCAGAAACCTACGTACAGATGATTACGGACAAGTATGAGGGAGTAAAGACAAAAGTAAAAGCCCCTGGAGTCAGAGAGGAGTTCGCAATCAAAGTCGGTGTAAGCCAGGGAAGTTTCTTAAGTCCCTTGATATTTTTAACAGTCCTTAATTATCTGCTGCAAAATGCATCAGCTATTCTTTGCTGACAATGGATCCGTCATAAGCGAGGATCAAACGTCCCTGCAACAAGCACTTGATGTATGGCCAAGTTTTGGAGGGGAATGGGTATCGTGTAAGTCTTAAAAAACCAGAATACTTCCGATCTCTGATCCACGCCGATCTATTGCAGACATGTATATGAATTTAAGAGTGATTCCCAAGTGAAAGAGTTCAAGTATCTGGGATCTATGATCAATATCGACGCAAATTATGATGAAGACAATCATTTACAATCATCAATCAATAAAGGTCAGAACAGCTCTAGTTCTACCCCTCATCACATATTCAGTCGTTGTTTATTGTACACTTGTCTCCTTTTCTCACCGAGAGCTTCAGGTAGCGTTTGCCGACTCAGTGTATCTCTGATGAAATCCAGGAGCCTTTTGAGCTGCACTCTACAGCAGCACAACAGCTAAATGCCATTAATTGTTTTTCTTGTATAAATTCATTACTAAACATAGGGAATGGCTACAGTTCGCTTGGGCAAACTATTGGATACCCTATTCCTGTTCTATGGTTTAACCCTGCGCTCTCTGTGATACGATACATGTCAAAAGTCAAATCTTTTGTCCTTACTCGAGTAAAACATAACAGTATTCCTTTATCCGTCCTTATTATACTCTTTGGGTTTATTGCAGATAACTTACCTTATCCCTTTTATCCATACATTTTTTTTAACCTTCCCATTTGTTTGACGAGGTTGAGTAACCTTTTTTCATTGTTCTTTAAACATAATGCAAAGTATCTACAGAAATGTTCTAAGTCATGTTCATAATCACATGCCATTTATACGAAAGTGGAATACCTCATTTGAATTACTATTCTATATTAAAACAAAGCCAAACAAATTAACAAAACATTTATAAATTTTTTTTGGGTTTTCCCTTATTTTTCAGGACCATGTGGAGGCAAAACAACTGGACAATCGCGGCTTTGTACGTTTTTTGAGAACTTGGGATGGAAGGTTAGTAGATTTTGTAATTTTTTGTATTCTCATTTGCAATTCAAGTAACTATCATTCAAATATTTATTAAATTAAGTAATAAATTAAGGGTTGGTTTTTTCTTTCGAAAAAAGGAAACACAAATTTATGTCATTTAAAAAAGCGATTTACAAACAAGACATTTATTAACAGTCAGTCGACGTCAACCTTACTAATTTAATTCACAGATCTTAGATTCGTCTATGAATAAGAAACAACCAAATTTGGTTAAAAATATTTTGAAACCAGTTATTTTTGCTTAAATAAGTTAATAAATATTAAACTAACTTATTTAAGAACGAGTATTAAATTGGTGCTACGAGTTTTTTTTTTTTTTAGAAAATGAGCTAACTCAAGAGCGAACTCAAACTGAGTGTGAGGTATAGAGAAATCCAAACAAGTTTACCCCCATTTCCGTCCGTCATCGGTCAGTCTTTGCCCGAGGCTACTGCCACAATTAAACTTCGTATTTGGCGCTGCCATTTTTAATTCTATCATCTTCTTAACGGTGACGAAATATAACTTCACGGACAATAATTTCACATGGGCAATAACTTCACCTCGAGTGGGAAATAACATAACTTTTTTTTTGAAGTTATTGCCCACTGACGGTGAGCAATTACTTCACCGTAAATTTTGTGAAGTTATTTCCCACCTATATTTTGAGAATTTGTCTATTATACCTGAAGAGGAAATGTGAAATGGAGTTATTTATGAGGTTTTTGTATAATTTCATTTATAACAAAATATAACAATTTATTTTTAGCAATTTATATCGGTGCCATAAAATAAGGACTTGCGCAATAAGGCCAATTTGGCGTTATTTCACTTTCCATTGGTGCTGTTTTCAACAATTTGCCCTTGCACCTACTCCAAATCAAACAGTGACCCCAAGCAGGGGGGTTGCACTGCACTCTATAAGATTAGTTGCGAAATCGCAAGTAGATTCCATAAACAGTGCAATGCCTGCAACCCCCCTGCTTGGGGTCATTGTTTGATTTGGAGTAGGTGCGAAGTACGGTTCCTGAATTATCATAAAATGTTAAGAGAAATTATTTTCCACAAAAAAGTGAAGAGATTGCTCACCTATTGTTACAAAAAAAGTGAAGTTATTTCCCACTCGAGCTGAAGTTATTGCCCCTGACGTTATTTCCCTGCACCCTTCTAAACATATAATAAAATTGTAAAGTTTGTCTCTTTCCTTATGGAAGAACACGTATCACTCTAGAACTACTCACCCAATCAGTATTGATTTTTCAGAAAAACATAGGGCTTAACAGGGAACAATCATTTAGCAACATGGACCAACTCATTCAGAAGATATACGAATTTAAAGTTTTTTGAAAGAGGTTCACGGCACATACAGTTTGTCGATGGTCTATGCGATATAAGCTTCGTTTTCAGGGAAATGTTTGCGCATGGATTGGTGGTAAATTGGTTGTCATGTGTCGCGTTGTTTTCGTTCCTTTGTTGCGTCCTTTTCGTCCACGTATGAATTGATTTAAATGGAAATATTTGATTTTCTTTGAGTTGACTCTTATTAGTTTTAAATAATTGTGCCTACCATACAACTGGTTTTTACAACATCGATTTTCTGAAAAACAGTTTTGTAAGAGTACGATAACTAGGGTGCCAAAAATTGATAACGGTTTTTTTTATAGAAGGGTCAAAAACAAGCATTTTTTACGACGGAAAGGAGGGGGGGGGTCTATCTCACCCCGTTTAGGAGGTAGGGGCAATTTTAGAAAAAAGGACTTAAATTGAGAAAAAACAACGGCAACACTTACAATAAAGTACTAAGCCAAAAATCTGTTCTATAGTCTTAAATTTAAATTAAATTATTTATTTCAATAGTTTTTGAAAAATTCGCATGCAAACTCAAAATTTTGATAAGAAAAATTAAAAAAAGGTATAGTATAGTATAGTACTTTATTGTAAGTGTTGCCGTTGTTTTTTAATATTTTTTTTCAATTTAAGTATTTTTTTCGCTCCGTTCAGGAGAGAGATAGGGCTCTCCTTAACGGAGCGAGATTCTTCTTCTACAAAAAACCGTTATCAATTCTTAGCGCCCTAGTTATCGTAGGTACTCGTGCCAACAATTTTGATCGTTTTTGAATTATCAGTAATAAAATAATTGATATGAGCGTAAGCAAATTGCGAATTCAGTTTTTCCCAAAATAGTAGACTAACGATACTTTACAAAAATGCTTGTCCTAAAAACATGTCTTTATTTCTAAATTCTTACCCCAGCTAATACCACCTTTTTGAACAAATTTGCATACTCAGGTTTTCAAAATATTTTATTTATATTTTTTTTTATTCATAAACAGTTCTTGGATTTTTTTTTCAAATTCCGCTTTTCGGGGTTAGTGTAAGATGATGGAGTATTCATTTTCCCAAAAGATTGCATTAACGGTAGATTGGTAAACGAGTACCTAATATTTTAAAAACGGATGAAGTGATTGCAAAGAAATTTGATGTATTAGCGCTGATATGATATTTAGAATTAACCCAGATTTTCGTATTATTTTTTTATAATTTTTGGTCCAATCAGTTTCTGCAATTTTCAAAAACGGCTAAAATTAGGATTTTGATAATTTTTGGGGTGTTTAATACTTGGAGTAAATGTAAAAATATGGCATACCTACGTAAGATAAACGGGTATACAGTAACACCTGGATATGTACTTTATTAGCTGCCGTATTGCAAACTAAAATTCCAGGCTTTAAAAACGTTTATTCGAATAAGGGCAACTTGTCCTCCTAAATGCCCAAAATAAATCAGAAAAATTTCAAGGCAGTTATCCAGGTTGCACTGTATCTCAAAAACTGTTGAAGTGATTTTAAAGAAATTTGATATTTTAGGTAATAAAACCCTGAAATCAATTTCGGTTAATTTTTTCATTTTCCATTGCTTTCGAATATATGGTGTGCTCATTTTTGAATTCGTTCTATTTCCCCCGAATGTAGGGGTGTGCTTAGAAACGGTCGGAATTGAAAAAGCAAACATTTCGCCCGGTTTGTGTTAGGGGAATTGAATCCACAAAACTGAAAATGTAAGTTTTAGGTGAATAAATACATTGAATCTTTATGTTTATATAATTTATGGTAAATAACCATGACCTGGCAAAAGATTTCACTAAAACAACAATTCAAGCAGTGGTTATCGATGGTGTCTGAAAAACATTGACAGAAAATTCAACAAGTCTAGGATCACCTAGCAGAGACGTGACTGATCAAACAAAGCAAGAATACTTTTTTAAAGTAATTCCAGTCAGCACGTGTCGAAACGGTGTTTTGGTGAGATTGAACATTTGGACAAGACTTAAACGAATTTTGCTAACTTCAGTTAATGAATCAAACATGCTTAAACTATGAACGCACATTTCTTTTTGCAAATCTAATGGATTTTTATTATATCCTAGCATTCTCCGATATCTTTGCATGGAAATTAAATTTGTGCGCCGTCCTTGTACACTCTTTCTCCTCATCAAATATAACACCAACAGAAATATCATAATCCATTTCGCAAACTTCTATTAAATATCCCACACAAGAATTTTATTTCAATTAAATCTTTATTGAGTCTTGTCACACCAGCACACAATTGATTTTTATAGCAAAGTAAGCACACGCGGCTTATCCTTTCAGAGGTTGGAAGATATATATTTGACATAAAGAAACAATTATATTAGGTATAGGTAGTTGTAAGAGTATCCAAGGTGTAATACTGAAGTTTATAGATTAATATATAGGGTAATGATTAACCTTTAACAGCTATTTTTCACATAGCTAATTTGGAATTTCATTTGAAGGGTTTTTCTAACTTCGATTTTGTTTTCATTTCGTGCGAATTATAGCACATCCTTTGTTATTCGCTTTTGTTTGTTTTTGAATTCGGTTTGCGTTTAAAATCCGGTCGGAATTAAGCACAGCAGGGAATATTACCATTTAAAAAAATTTGCATACTTAGATTCTCAAAAGATTTTATTATAAAGTTTTAACTCAATTAGAGATATTAGGCGCATTCACAGTCTACATCTTGGGTCACGTGAAAATGACTGATTTCAAAGCACAAATAAATTAAATCAACACAAATATACGAGGGCGGGTCAATAAGTCCGTGACTTTTGGAATAAAACACAGATTTTTTGATAATTTTTTTTTTTATTTTTCAACGTAGTCTCCCTTGAGCTCTATAAACTTTGTCCAACGCTTCTCCAATTTTTTTATCCCTTCCAAAAAAAATG
This sequence comes from Portevinia maculata, assembly GCA_949715645.1. NCBI lineage: Eukaryota > Metazoa > Arthropoda > Insecta > Diptera > Syrphidae > Portevinia > Portevinia maculata. The sequence continues at coordinate 268,552,338 of OX454526.1, read as the reverse complement.
ATTTGTCGAGGTCCTCAAAATAGGCCTTTATTTGCGAGATGACTTCATCATTGGAGTCAAATCTTTTTCCACCAAGCCATTTCTTCAGGTTTGGGAACAAGAAGTAGTCGCTTGGAGCCAAATCTGGAGAATAGGGTGGATGAGGGAGCAATTCATAGCCCAATTCATGGTTTTTTGCCATGGCAACTGCACATGTGTGCACCCTTGCATTGTCTTGGTGGAAAAGAACTTTTTTCTTGGCCAAATGAGGTCGGTTTTTTTTCAAATCGTCATTGAATCGGTCCAATAAGTTGGCATAATATTCCCCATTGATTGTTCTTCCCTTTTGAAGGTAGTCAATGTGGATTATCCCGCGTGCATCCCAAAAAACAGTCGCCATAACTTTATTGGCTGACAAACCCACCTTGGCCTTCTTTGGCGCCGATTCACCCTTAGAAACCCACTGTTTTGACTGTTGTTTGGTCTCTGGTGTGTTGTGATGGATCCTTGTTTCGTCCACGGTTACAAAACGGGGCAAAAACTCCTCCATATTGCGATTAAACAACGCCAAACCTTCCTGTGAAGTTGTTACACGATTGCGTTTGTGGTCGACTGTGAGCAAACGCGGCACCCATCTTGCGGAAAGCTTTCTCATGCCCAAGTGATCATTCAAAATTGAAACCACTGAGCCATGCGAAATCCCTACGGCTTCCACAATCTCTCGCACTTTCAATCTTCGGTCGGCCAACACCATATCGTGAATTTTTTTCGATTGTTTCGGGTGTAGAGACCTCAACTGGGCGTCCAGGACGTTCGGCATCTTCAGTGCTTGTACGGCCACAACGAAATTCAGTAAACCACTTTTTTACCATTGAAATCGATGGTGCAGAGTCCCCATAGTATTTTTCAAGCTTAGCCTTGGTCTCGGTAATGGTTTTTTTTCGCAAGAAATAATGCTTAATAAGCACACGAAATTCACTTTTTTCCATTTTCTCCTCAAATTAGTGAGTAGTCTGATAAAAATAGCTGTCAAACACAAACTAACTGACGCAGCAAGTTTAAATTTTGGCAGGAGTCAACTGACAGATGCCTGTTGACAGGAGCAGTGTTGCCGTTTCAGTACAGAGGTCAGAAATTCAAAAAGTCACGGACTTATTGACCCGCCCTCGTATGTTGGTGTTATCCTACCCATTCTATACATAACCTGACTAAAATTGGTACTACCTACCTCCTACAGTGGGCTAGCTGAAAAATAAAAGTCATATCTACATAAATAATTTTCAATATTACGACACTATTTTTCTTGATTTTACGAATATAAAAAATGGCTAAAGAGAAAATGGGATTCGTAACCAATTCGTAAAAAAGCGAGAAACTTTCGTACGATGCGGTAGTGAGCTGTACTTTTTCAGTTATTTAAACATGTTAGAAATATTTAAAAATAAATAGTCTACAAAAACCTCAACTTGTTTCTTGTTCGGATAATTGAGTTAAACTTCGTTGAGCATTTTTTTCAATCATTCCAATTATGTATACTGTTCTGAATGGAAAAGGATAGAAAAGAACTGTTAGAAGAAGGGATATTGACAAAAACATCCATGGTTCTTAATGTGTATCAATTCGGTAAAAACTAGTAGCAATCAATTTTTAAATCTCCACTGAAACAATATTTAAAAAAAAAACATTTAACGCAAAGTTGATTATGTGCATGCAGGAAATGTGACGAACTCTAAACTATTTTATATATTCTTTGCTGACGATGGAGCCATCAGCGAGGATTAAACCTCCCGGCAACGATCACTTGATGAATGGGTATCGTATTAGTTCGAAAAATAGAGAATACCTGTACTGCCCGTTGTCTGATCCACTCCGACCTGTTCTAGATATTTATTTGTGTGGACAAGTGATTCCCAACTGCGAACGATCAATAGGAAAGAAACCTGTGATGACGACATTGATCATTTCGTAAGCGTAAGTGGTTGAAGTGGCGGGAAAACTCAGTCATCTTCTGTGACCGAAAAATGCACTCTTAGCGAAAGGAAGGCCCGACACCGCAGTTGTGCGGTTGTGATCTCTTAGTCCTTTAGTTCAGGTCACACCTCGTCGTCGAAGAAAATTTCTTACTATTTGCGTTTATTAATTAGTCGAGGATCAATAGGTTTAGTTATAGCATTTTGTTTTAAACCAAATGAGTAAATGTTATTTCATAAATACAGTGCCCAGATCACGTAAAATGAAAACGATCAAGCGACATCTGGATACAGGAATTTTCAATAATAGGTTTCATTTTGGTTTACCAAGAAAATATTAAGTTTTGAGGTTTCAATCGATAGAACAACGTTTGCCATTAACAATGAACAACAATATCCGGTAAATGACCTCCACGAGCTCTGTTGCTTTTCCAGGCCCTGTCGATACAATTTTTTATCACTTTTTTTTTTTTTTTTTTATAATTTGCTTACTTTAAAGGGATTTTTTCTGTTGTTACAGTACCCTTATAATGCTAAGAACACAGCGTAAGCATTTGTGTTTTAACAACAAGCAGCACCTGGCAATATCGTATTTCATTGCATGCTTTTCGGTGCTACTTGTTATTAGAAAAGATAGAGAGATAGGAAAGAAGTTTTCGCACATTTGCGGCTCTATGTCGATAACGGCACGAAGGTTACTTAAAGTGATTAAATTGACTGGGAACCATTGGCAGAAACCTTCTCGTTGACTTACTGTGTGAAGGTCTGTAGCCTTACCGGCCCGGCAGGTCGACAATATATCAACTTTTCACATTAAAATACTAGAAAAGACCAACTAATTTTAAATCAAGACTTTTCATCGACATTAAAGCTGCATATGACAGCATGGGAGCCCGGCAAAACTGATCTCGCTGTGTACCGTGCCGTTTGAAAACATTGCGTGTAATGTGCAGTTTAGAAGCAGCTCTTCTGAGTTATTCCAAACTTGCACCAGATTTCCGCAAGAAAATGCGTTGTCATGTGACTTCTTCAATTTTGCACTATCTCCAAAAGATCCGTCCAGCTAAACAGGCATATCGGCGGCGGCATAGGTTTTTAGGTGTTGGTCTTGAAGTTAATGAGGACAAGACCATCAGGTACATGCTATCAACGCCTACGACAAAATGTCACTTTTGATATCAATACCTTCCAGGGAGTTCGTCTACCTTGAAGTAAACATTAACGCCACAAATGACACCTTCCGACAGTTTTACATGTCACGATCTCGGGAGGGGGGATTTTGATCGCCATTTCAAGAAATGAGTCACCCGGGAAACTTGTCGCAAAATAGCAATGGGTCTGCCATTTGTGTGCCGGTAACGTCGTTTTATTAAAAATAAACATTGCTCATACCTATCTCTTCGAATTTCGACAATACAATATTATTAATCAAGGTTCGATAGCGCAATCCATTCACGGTATCATATAAGGTAATAAATAAGGCCTAATGACGTCTCCTGCGGCAAAGCCACATTAAACAGTAACATGTTGTTGATAGAGAGAATTCTCGACAATCATTTTTGGCTTTTCTGAGCCCCAAATGCGACAATTTCGCTAGTTAAAAAAGGATTGATGATAGAAATGTTTCTTGTCGCTCGGAATGATTTTGCGTGAAGTTCTTTATCAAATGTTGTATGCAATTTTAGGAATTTCTATGAGTTGTTTAAGCGTGTATCGTTCCATTTTACTTAATGAACTAGTTTTTACTTGTTATCTGTTTAAAAAATACTGCATATTCTTTGACGGATGCCAAAAAAGCGTGCTTTTCAAAATTAAAACTTTAATTGGAAAACGCTTAACCTAAAAAATATAAAGATTTCTTATAGTTTTGTTGCTTGAAAATGCCAAAAGTGCAAAAACTAAAAATATAAAAAAAGACGACGGTAAAATGGTAGACAATATTTATTACCATTTTTTCCAGAAGCCACTTCTAAACACTAAGTAGCAGATATTCATTTCATTGAAATTTATATAACTTTAACTGTTTTATGCTTTAAAATTGTTTCCCCAAAATCAGTTACCAAATTTCCTCTAAAGTTACTTAAAAAAGTTGGAGTGGGATTTGAAATGAACTCGTTGGGGTAGAATATACCAATTTCATCAAAATACTCAGACTTGTTAAGATGTAATTGCGTCCCAAGATGACATTAAGTTTGAGTAACCTCTGATTTTATTATTTCATTCCATTTCATATGCGTCAGATACTGAGAAAGAGTTTTGAGGTTAGTGTGTTTAGAAACGAATTTTTCTAACTCTCGTTGATGCTTGACTAACGAGAGCTTTAAAATAACTAAATATAAGGCATTGAATTAGGCATTGAATTAAACCCAGCTTCTCCAACCCAAAAAGAACCTACAATTTTTATCCGAACCGGAACGGCAATTTCGGCCTTAAACCCCAGCTTCTCCAACCCAGAAAGGACCTACGTTTTTAATCCGAATCCGAGCGGCAATTTCGAGAGCTTCTCATGACAACGGATACTCTTGGATGTTTGTCAGACTTTCGCAAGTGGTGAAGCAGTGGAAAAAAACGTTAGGTGTTACTTGACGTGATTTGAACCTGAGACCTCTGATTAGTAGTCCAATGAACTAACCACTAAACCACTGCGCCGACGAAAGTTTAAATGCCCAAAATAACCATTTGTGCCGTTCGGACTTGGAGTATAAAGGAAGATCTTATCATGTTCGAGGTGGTAAGTCCTGGTTCTGTAGGGCTGTTGCTATGAACTTTTTGGCTTTTTGTATATGTATTACTAATGCATCCAGTGAATTCCAAAACCGGCTTTGTTTTAAATTGCATTTTGGAAGAGAAATTTCTTCCGGGTACTAATGATGTGCATTCATTGCTTGCATGGGTTGATTAGGTTGAGTTCTTATAACGTAATGCTCGTGGTAAGGTTTAGATCAGCGACATTTCTTTGATTTGCTAGAGATTATAAGTTTAAAGTAAGAATTGACATTGAATTTCATAGGCAATATAAGCTCGGGCAAATAGTTGTAACAAAATAACAGTTCAGGTCAATTAGAACTTTACTTAAAGGTAAGAATGTGTGCAAGAAGAACCAGCCTTTAGTTTGTTTTGATTTATAACTGAACATTTCACGAGATTTTTCAACTCATATTAAACCAAACTAAAATTATTAGAACTCAAGAAAAAAAATCTATCTATATCCTTCGCTATAAACCATTAAAACATTTGTGTGCTTTCAATCAATGCTAAGACTTAGTTTTCCTTTTCTTACCAATAAGCCTTGTGAAATGTACAGGTATATTTGCTATCATTTTTCCTACTACACATTTGTTCAAAATAAATAACCTATTAAACTGTAAATGAATTTTACATCACAATCATATTTGTATCTATCAGTACATTGGGACTACAATCCACAACTATGATTCTAGTTTTCCACGAGTAATATAAAAACAAAAAAAATATTTTTAATTGTTTTCAAAATTTTTTAAAAACAAATAAATGCCTTTATAAGGCCCCAAAAATGAGCATATTCTCGTTTATATCAATATTTTCAGGTATTCCGTGTGCCTGAAACGGCTACTGTGCTTCTCAGGTAAATGCCCCATGTCTTGAAATGTTGGCATATACATTACATTTTTTTTTAAATATCTCTCTCATGAAAAAAAATAATAAAAAAAACGTTAAATGAAAACTTAAAAAATAAAAATATAAATGTTAATTAAAAAAAAAAAAAAATTAAATTTTCGGAAAAGAAATTACAAAAGAAAACCAAACTACAAAAAAAAATGGTTAACTCCAGCTCATTAATTTTTCTCAAAATATCTCTTTCTTGCAATTTTCTATAATTACAGTGGCGGCGTCAAATTCTCGGATCTCACAGAAAAAGAAGGTAAATATTTATTTATTTTTATGTAAATTTTTTCTCTTCCATCTAACTTATAAACAACTTGCAAAATAGAAATTTATGTAAGAGGAAAAGGAAAAATTGCGTCTTTAGCTTTCTTATGTCCGTTATTTGTTAGTACTCATCGTTGCACCTATGAGGTATCTCACAGGGTTGACGAATGTCTGTCTCTACCCTGAAGTTCAAGGACGAATCGATTTTGTTATTTAAGTAAACAACAAATTGAATTAAATGAAAGAGGGGCATCGTTTGCATTTTATACCCTCCGCCTTCCCAAACACTCGGTTGTGTTTCATAGTGCGAAGGTGCTTTCTTGACAGAAGCAATTCTAATCCTATTGTGTGCTTTAAAAATAGCATTGCGTTTTTTTTTCTTTTTTGTCTTATGTCAATAGCAATGGAAATTGCGTTTAAATAGCCGTGTTTTATTTGTTTTGTTTTCTTTTTATTTAATTTGCCCTGACATTCAATGAGAGAGATCGGAAAACAAATTGATGTTCCCGGTTGGCAATGTAACTGCGACTATATAACCAAAGTTGTTGCATACAAATATCGTAACGTAATTGATATTCTTGATAGATAGCCTTTTTTCAATAGACGTAGCGTCCTTTTGCTCAGTAATTTTATTGCTGCGTTCAGTTAGTTTGGAGGACACTGGTAAGGGCGGCGATTGATGTAAATGAAATTGCGTGTCAAAAACACATAATGTTCGTACTTTGGAATTAATTCTTATTTGCAATACTTAAAAAGGCAAGTTTTATAGTTGGACCTTTGACATTTTCGTCCTGCTTTTAGGGAAGGAGTATAATTGACTTTATTGATTGTCGTGAGATAATCTGATTTTGTGAATTTCTTGATTAAACTTTAATTTTAGTCCCTTGGCCTGCTTTGCAATCCAAGTATCGATCTTGCTTTTTTGCATGACGAAGAATGGTTCAAATGATAATTCATTTCGATAACATTAATGACTTTTCCCAACTGACGTTTCACCTAGATGTAGTGGTGTTGGATCATCAGTGGAAAAACCACAAGACATCAGATTCCTACGCAAGGATGAGTGCGAATTTTTTTACGATTTCAAATGCGTCTTTAGTTCGCAGAATAAAACAATTGAAATGTTTGTTTAGTCCGGGGTCTGGCTTAAATTGTCACGATTCTTTTCTTTTATATTTAGTCAGCTATATCAGCCACAGCCTATATAATGATTGGAAATTACTTCATCCTTTGATAACATTAATGTTTATTGAAAGATTAAAGTTCAAAACAAACAAATCCTTTAAATTTAAAAAAACATGTAAAACAGATTTGAGTTTGTGATATAGGTTAGGTTAGGTTAGGTTAAAACAGGGGTATGCAATTCGCATACAGCACTAGGCATCAGAAGGGCCCATCGCGATCCCTAGGGAACCAGTTGAAACCAAGACTTCAAAGGAGAAAACCTAAAACCTAAACAATTTTTTTTATACAAAGCAGTTAATCTTCCTGCTGAATTTCACCAGCTTCCTGTAGTGTGTGCCGCTCTGCTATCCTAATTCCTCGAAGAAGTATTCTCCTAGAAACCTCCTACGACTCCGTGCTATAACCCTCGCACTCAGACAGTATGTGCGTTACGTCTTCCTCGGCTTGTAGATCACCACAGAACCTGCATATATCCACATCTTCCAATCTAAGCTGCCTAGCATGCTTCCTTAGGAGACGGTGCTCGACATAATCCCAACTACTGTTCTAAGCTGTTCCCTGCTCAATTTGAGAATTTCCTTAGATATTTTCTTGTCCAAATGAGGCCAAAGTGCTATAGACATCCTATGCCCCTCTAAATTTTGCCATCTAAGGTCAGCCATTTTTAAGATTTTCTCTTGATAGATTGATTATTCCCTTGATAACGCCAAGGGGTGGTTTAATGTTCACACCTCCACTATTTTCCAGTTCGCCTCCCTTTCTTGCCAGCTCATCGGCTTGCTTATTCCCCTCTATATCGCAGTGTCCAGGTACCCAGCACAGTCTTACTCGATTAAGTCTGCATACTGCTTTTAGCATTGTGCGACAGTTTCTGACTGTTTCAGAATTGATGTAAACAGATTCTAGTGGCTTAAGTGTCGCCAGACTGTCTATGTATATGGCGATATCCCTTCCTGAAATTGATCCCATATGCACTATCTCTGCCGCCCTATGAACAGCCAGAACTTCCGATTGGAAGACACTGCAATGTCATAGAGCCATCAGTATAGATAGCAACCTCATTTGCTACTGTGACTGCATCTCTTTGCCACTCTTCCCTTCCCGGATATGACACCTCATAGGGAATGTCAAAGTCGATCAAGGGGCATTTTTCATCTGTCCGTATAGGATTTCCGGGTAGGACATCAGTTAAGATCGTGCGGTACCCAAAACTGCATTCCTTAAACTGGCCCAAAATTTTGAGGGATAAGGTGTCTAGTGGTGCCGTGGGAGTAGTACGGAGTGTCCGGAGGAGGCAGTGTTGCTCCGCGATTGCCTCTCCTAGGATCACTTTGCAATCTTTAACAAGAGGCTTCATGAAACGTGTTACCAAATAGTAATCAATCTGGATTTCATATCCGCCGCTGCTGTGAGTGCCCAGGTGACAGCTTTGTTTGACGAACATGGTATTTAGAACGATAAGACCTTGTGACTTGCACAGGCTTAGGATATCTTCACCTATCATGCATGGCAGTCTTCATAGTCTTCGTTTGACTTGTCCATCCGTTCAAATCTGTGGCACAGAACAAAAGTTCTCCTTTTGGAATGTTCTGAATGAATCTGTCCAGAATGCATCTTTTTCTCTCTGCTCGCATCCAACTTAGGGAGCATATGCAGTGACAATATTCCACACCACACCTTGAATCACCAGAGAGATATAAAACGATCACTAGAAATGGTCAAGATGCTGCCAAGTAGATCTGCCGTAAGGATGATACCGATTTCGTTCCTAACCTGTTCCGTCCCGTAGAAGAACATCTTGAAAGCTTTTGTCCTAACGTCCAAGAAACGCGCCCGATTCGCGGTGTTTCGCCATTTCGTTTCTTGAACACATAACATGTCAACTCGCTTTTTAACCATCAGCTCTTCAAGCTCCAATGACGACTCATACTTCCAACGTTCCAACTCTCGACCCTTAGGTTTCGCCTAAGCTTAAGCAATTTAGCTTTGGCGAGCGTATAGATAAAGCATTTCTCTTTGCATCTCTTCAGAAATCTGGGTTTTTACAGCTATCATAATTAGGTAGCCAATCAAAAATATTTAATTTACGAACTGTGTATTTCATGAAGTTTTGTTTTAAGCTTTAGAAGCACTATGGTAAATACCAGATAATCGAAGAGCAGTCCATATTTTTGGGATTATGCACAATCTCGAAAGTAGCTGATATTTAAAGGAAATATGGCATAAATGACCCATAGAGGGCCTTAAACATAGCTTCTCCAACTCTTTGCTTATGCGAAGCGGAAGGGACCTACAATTTTAAGCCGACTCCGTACGGCAGATTCGAGAAGCTTCTCTTGACAATCGATACTGTTCGATGTTTGAAAGACTTTCGCCGGAGGTGGGACAAAAGCTTCAGGTATAACTTGGCCCTGGCATGATTTGACCCAGAACCAGCGCTCTAACCTCGGCGCCCACTGGCGTAATCATAATGTAAAGTAAAATTAAATTTATTGTCAAATGTGAGACCAAAAGTTTTTACTTTTTCGTTCGTTAAAGTCTTATATCATTTATATTTGCCCTTTAAAGCGAGATATAATTAAACTGCTTCGCATTGGATTCGTTAACGTTTAGCAATTTCTTTTTTGAACATCGGATTAAGATAATGTTTTATGCTTAATCGAGGCAACACTCTGCGGATAAATCTAATTATTTGTTTGCTGGTGTCGCAAGCATTAGTTATCCTCGATTGTTTCCAGTTGGAGACGTGGCTCTTCACCATAAGAGAAACCCAATAACAAATTTAACATGAAGCTTTAATTAGCTCTCCCGTTCTTTTGAATTTCTCTTTTTATATTAGAGAAAAAGACTACACAAACATTTAACCTTAAGGTACTAAATTTGTTTTTGGTACGGGCCTACTGCGCCTATCCAGTGACGGCTTTAACTCGTTCACGAATGCCGTGATTCGATCCTTGTTTCATGTCAGCTTGTTGTGTATTTACTGACAATTTTTTGAGTTTGCCGGTTTTGATAAATAGGCTTTTTTGCCTTGTTTTATGCCTTAAGTTGATAATCGTCAAAGGCTCTTAACTTTGCGCACATTTTTGCGGTATTTTATTATCCATATTACTAAGTTCAGTAGGAAGATCCCACATCCAAGATAAGAATCTACTCGTTCTTATACCCTATTCTATTTTTACTCATAGTCCGTCCGTCGGCAAAAAGTAAGCCCTAAAACTCGAGCTAGAAGGCTGAAATTCGAGACATGTACTCTATAGGGGCCCGAAATATAATAAGGGTATAGGGTATGCATTTTTAAAATCCGTCCTCTGACACGCCCACAAACTACAAAAAAAAAACAAATGTATCAAAAAAAAAATTGACAAAAAACTCTAGCGGCCTGAAATGCGCCTGTGTAAATATTTTCAAAATAAGCCTACTGGCACCCCACTATTTAAATAAAATGTTTTATTGAAGAAATCATAAAAAAATAAAGTCCTATTCTTCGCAAAGTATGTAGATAAAGTCGTTTTAAACAATTCCTAATTTTCTCACATGGCCACTTTTAAAAGGCGTTTTTTACAAAAATTTTGTTTATTACAAAAACTTTTTTTCAATAAAATCCTTCAAATATTGTATAACAAAATATGAAGATTCTTCTTAACAATTCACATATACTAAGATCTTAGCCACGCACACTTTATTTGGGATAGGAATATGAATAAGGTATTCAACAGTTCGCCCGAACAAAGGTAGCCTTTCCTTATGTTTTTTTTCTTTCACTGTCTAAACTAAATTCAATGTGCTTGAAATTTCAAAATGCATCTCAATTCTGTAATTCGCATGGAAAACTGTGTGTGCCCAATATTATTGCCTCGCACTTATGAGTTGTCAGAGAGGCTTTTTCTTTTTTTTCTAAATGAGAACATAAAGTATGTATCTAGATATCCCACTTTCCTTCTTTTAATACTTTTAAAATTTAATTAATATAAAACTAAAAACTCACAATGCAAACGCCTTGGAAATGTTTCACCCTCAATGAGCTGTGGTGAAATTTGTACATAATTCGGAATGCATATAGCATTTACTCGTATAACACTGCTGCATCGTCTTGCCTTGATAAGAATTAATAGACTCTGTAACTGTTGTATGAACCCTGTTATCGTATATTATCTTTGCTAAAGCATTCATTTTAAATTTGAAAGGACGTTACCCTGAACTCGTATCCTTCCCTGCAAAAACCAAGCAACATTAAAAAGCCCATGGTATCTTTCATTCTGTCATTGAACTCATGCTGGTTCTATTTTTAATCCCATTTTGTTCGCTTTTATTTTATTTATTTTTGTTTATAACATTTCAATTGTGAATATTATTCAGCACCTGAAACGCCAACCACTTTCAAATATCAACAATTCCCATTCGGCTCACCTGAGCATAGCCAAATCGATTTAACTGCATCGTGTCCAAGATGTTTAGGCTGTGCGGCGGAAAAGTCTGGCAGCGATGGTGAGTGTGAATCCGATTTTTGTCGTTGCGCTCTATTTTTGTGTGTCTCTTCATATGTGTGTTTTTGACATCTCACATTCTGCTCGATAAATGTTATTTCTTTAAATTCTTCTTTGTCGCAATACTCTGCATCTGACACTGCCTCGCTAGTCATCCTTTGTGCTTTGCATTATAATCTAATCTCCTCCAAACCATTTGCCTTACTTTCGCAAAGATTGTTACAGTTGGTTTTATTTTCAATGAAAAAAAATAAATTTGTATTTAAAATTATAGGAATTCACTATAAGTAACAACAAGGAAAAATAAGTTTGATAATATATTAATTAACAAATGAAATTTTAAAAATACATAAAAAAATAGCAGGGAAGAAATTGACATGGATAATAATAGGTGATAGGTTTTTTTTTCGCGGCTAACAAGATACAGCCGAAATTTTGTTTTTTGTACTTTATTAATGATAGCTTCATTTTATTATCGCCTGTGATTTGATGGGGATCGAATTTGCATTCCTAAATACATGTACTACAACAACTACGCAAGATCCAGATGAAAAGCTGGATCTTGTGTTGCCACATCCAAAAAACCTAACCCTACTAGGTACCAACCATACCAACGAGTAGGTACTACGCTCCACTTCCTGATTCTTCTTCGATTTCCAACTGCTGTCAAGGCAGTTTTTTTTTAAAGTGAAAAAGCTTTCTCAACACTAAAAAAAAAATTTTATGTTATGAAAACATTTCGGTTAGCGAAGCATAATAATATTGTTAAATAGCGTTAGTGGAAAAGCGACTCCCAGACATTTAAGTCCACCAAATTGAAAAATGTCGTCGGGTCCTCAGAAACGAATCGGAAGTTTATTAAGGAGTTGCTGATTCCTTTAGTTAAACCGCAATATAGTTAAGTTGCAATAAAGATCTTTAAAAGAGAAAGAACGTTGCAATTGAAACAACGGAAACAATTTTACTGCGAGACAAAATAATCAAATAGAAATGTATTCGTGAAAAACGAATAGAATTCACAAAACGTATACATTTCGCAAACATAATTACCCCAACGCGAATTTGAAGAGCCGCACTCATTTAGTTGATACTCAGATGCCAAGAAGAATAACACAAAGGATTAAATTGGTTATTGGTAGGATCTTAGCTAAACAGCAGATTACAATTATTTATGTTGGCTCTTACAAATAGTTTTTTTTATTATTTTTTATTTATTTTTATTTATTTCAAACTTTGTTTCAAAAACATCTTAAAGCTAACATCTATTACAATGGCAAAAATAGAAATAAGAGATATTTAATAAAAAGCTTTAAAGTAAAAGTGAAAAGTTAGGACGATTCCTTTGCCAGAAGACAAGTGACTTATGGACCATTAAATAACTAAAGATTATTTTTAAAATAATTGATGGGGGTCAATTTATAATAGTGAGCTTAGTTGTTTGCTTAGTATGACCCTCCTTGCATATTCCTATCATCGAAAGTGTGCGTGGTATCGGGTTGAGTCTTTGTTTAATTTGTATCACTTTCTATACCCTATTCTAAGGGTATATTAATTTTGACGCATAGTTTGTAACATACCTTAATATTGCCCGTAGACCCCTAAAAGTTACTATATTTATGATCAGCATCGATAGTAACGTCGAACTAACCATGTCCGTCCGTTCGTCGGCAAAAATTAGGCCTTTAAACTGGGCCTAGAGAGCAGAAATTAACCATACACTCTCTAGGGCCCCGAAATAGTCAAGTTTAAGAATTTTTGAAATCCGCCCACAAACTAAAATAAACAAATTTTTCGAAAAAATCTAATTTTGAGCTAGAAAGCTGACATTTTTTATATATGATGTATGACTCCTAAAACTGCTCGGGAGATAAATTTTTTAAAATCCGCCCACTGACACGCCCACAATTAAATAAAACAATTTTATGGAAAAGCCAAAATTGAGCTAGGGAGCTGAAATTTATAATATATACTCTCTAGGGGCCCTTTAAGGTCATGTGTAAATATTTTCAAAATCCGCCTACTGACACGCCCACAATTAAAAAAAAACTTTTTTTTAAAATCCAAAGTTTGAGTTAGGGAGTTGAAATTTATAATATATACTCTCTAGGGGGCTTTTATGCTCATGTGTAAATATTTTCAAAATCCGCCGACTGACACGCCCACAATTTAAAAAAAAACTTTTTTCGAAAATCCAAAGTTTGAGCTAGGGAGCTGAAATTTATAATATATACTCTCTATGGGCCCTTTATTCTAATGTGTTAATTTTTTTTTTAAATCCGCTTACTGACACGCCCACAATTAAATCAAATAATTTTATTGAAAAACCAAAGTTTGAGCTAGGGAGCGTTTTTTTTTACAAAAGCTTCGTTTTTTTTTTTGATAAAATCCTTTAAATGTTATAACCTGAATATTGACAGTATACCCTAAAAGTTACTTTATTTGTGATCAGCATCGATAGGTCCTTATATGGGTCTAGACATGTCCGTCCGTCCGTCTTTTGGCAATGTTTAGGCCATAAAACTCGAGCTAGAAAGCTGAATATTACATATACTCTCCAAGGGCCCGAAATAATCAAGTGCAAGCATTTCTAAAATCCGCCCACTGACGCCTACAATTTAAAAAATAAATGATTTATCGAACAAATCAAAATTCGGGGTAGAAAGCTGAAATTTGAATAGAAATCTAGGGGCTCGAAATGCTCAAGTTCAAAGATTTTGAAAATACCTTTATGACTCGCCCACTATTTAAAAAAAACAAAACTGTGTATTGAAGGAATCGTAGAAAATGAAAGTCCTAGTCTTCGTAAGGTATGTTGGCAAAGTCGTTTTTAACAATTCCATTCAAAGTTTTCTACACATTTTTTTTGATAACACCCTCAAAAAACGTAGAAAACAGTAGACCATATTCTTCCTAACAATTCATTAATACATCATACTAAGATTTTTGCCACGCCCACTTTTTGGGGGTTAAAAATAGGAAAACGGTGTCCATTCAGCATAAGCCGACTGCAGCCTTTCCCTATGTTTTTTGGTGGATTTCAACTGGACTTCTGTGGACTTATTTCGCATTCTTTTCCGGACTTAGGTTAGGTTAGGTGGCTGTCGGTAGAAGCCGACACACTTAGGCCAATTTAGGTCCATTGTGATACCACGTATGTAATGCCGGAACTTATATAGCCTGAAATTGTATTTTTGATGCCAGAATCTAATATAAACGTGAATGGTAGTAATGCGATGTTCACATTTTTCTAGAAGCGTTCACTTGCCACAAAACTTTGCTGCCGGGCGATATTTTGTTAGCAGAAATTGTTAGCCCAGTTTTTGAGCATATTCCAGGGTGTGCATCGATTGCTTGCGTAGTTTATAACAAATAGTTTACATTTTCAGCTATAAGATACTTCTTTCTCTTTTAACTGCGAGCTAATGATCTGGATTAAGGGGACCCTGCTAGTTCACCGGAAGGGTTCGGCAGTTTGGCCTAAATAAACATTGACAAGCCTTTCGTTTCGGATCACTTCTTTTATGAGGTCAATCAATTGCTGGTGTTATTACATTTGCGTGTTCTAGAAGTTTTTATGCCTGCTTCGGATTTGAACGTGTATACTCCTGTTATTGATTATTGTTTCATCGTCCTTTTACGATACCGGGGATATCCGTTCGTATTAATCCACGGATTTGTATGTACACTTGCGGGATAGTTTCAAGTTGATACATGTGTCGATTTTGTTTGTTTGTTTGATGTTTTTATAATTAACACACGCTTAAAGGTTGGGTACCCTTGTAACGAAGTAACACAGCGCGGTCATTTAGAAAGTGAGGGATTAGATAACAGAGTGAGATGCCGATTCGCGTTGGATTTGAATGTTTGTAAATATGCAAAGGAAAAACAGAGCTTAGTAGATCGTTCCACATTCGTGTGGTTCGGTTGAGGACAGACTCCTTGTCTTGACTTCATGGTGCGTCTTATGCTTATTCCTAGCATGTCAGGAAATAGTCTAGGGGGGAACGCAACTGGGTATTTCGCGCACCAATGGTTGAAATACCGTTATAACGACATTGTGACGATGACTTAGATAGTCAAGCAATTTCTAGATGCCACGGCTGTCGATAAGTTTTATCACGCTCTTTTGAATTGCGAATCGGTGCTTCAGACCAGATCTGAGCGTAGTATTCAAGTTTGAGGCTAAAAAACGCCTTGCAAAATGTAGCCTGAGGGTAAAATATTTCTTGCATTGCTTGAGGAAGTCTGTACATCTTGCACCGTTCTTGGCGATATCCAATATGTGGTCATTCCAACGGAGGTTATCATAGCGACACATACTGACTTTCGGTTTTGGTAATGCAAGATCCATTCATGGATAATGCCAAATTGTTGAAGTTTCGCTTTAGTGACATAAATCAGCATTGTGGTTAGGAAGAATTGAATTCCACCCTATTGATTCTGCCCCAATTAAATATGATGCCAAGATCGGAATTCCATGAGATGTCTTATATACGTAAAGTGCTCGAAACAGCTCTTCAAAAATGTATTCTGTCTTAGTCAGAAAACTCCTTTAGAAAAAAACATTCCTCGTTAAGATCATTGCAAAAGAACCATCTTACCAGGCGCAGATTTCTAAAAAAGTCCAGCCGAGTCCCGGAAATTCAAAATGTTGTCCAGAAATGTTCTACGTATAATCTCAATAATTCGTACCCCGTTAATTACAATATGTTTATTGTTTGTTACAATATGTTTATGTTTAATCACAAAGAAAGGACTTGGAGTAACATCCGGGGCGAATGGGGATTTTCTCACCCTTGCAAATGTGGGCAGGTAATGGCAGCTGTTTCTGTTTCAATGTAAGCACGCGCATTCACAGACTGTCTGGCAAAAACGGTTACCTTATGCTAGCCTAAATTTCCTATAACATTGAAGTAATTATTCTTTATTTCCATATGTCTGTCCATTTGCGAAAAAGAACTTTGTTTTGTTTTTTTGTACATACATATTATGTAAGTACCTACCTATGTAAACAAATTTGTATTAAATTTTGAGTTTTCTGTTATTTATTTTATGTTTTTTTGTGCATAATATATGCAATACATGATATATTGTATTAAATATTAAATTTGAATTAAAAACAAAAAATCCCGTCAAATCGTATTTTTTTAAACCTTCCATAAATAGTAATCTCGCTATTTCGAAAACCCCTATAATTCGCAATAAACTCAAGGTCCCTTGACACTACGATTTATCGGGATTATACGTATTTGCAAACTGGCAACCCTTAGTAGACTTAATGCCATCCAAGACAACTTGAATTGAACGTCCTGAAAGTGAGTTTTTAATCCATGGAAATTGGCGTTTCCCTCCAGATCATATGATCAACTAGGTCAACTTTCAACCACAGCGCATAAACAAAATAATTGACGAAATATTTTCAACTTCTAGACATGTGTCGTCATATAAATTGCTTGTCCACGCAACTACAATGTGCATACTTCCTCTCGCAAAGTCCCCTCCGTTAATCCAAGTGTTGCAAAAAGTAGGCTCGTATGAAGGTGTGTCAAAACACTAATGCGCTGATCTATTGCTATTTGTATTTCCATTTCGCCATTAATTTAGCTTGTCAGATGTCACATGTCCACTTACGTAGGCATTATTTTTGCCAAAATACTTTTCATCTCATTCCAATTTTCTTTCTCCGACGCAACAATCCATATAAATACTATTTTTAATCGTTAAAGTTTCCTGTATTTAACACTGTCAGATATTACTAGTACACATATCTACACTCCATCAACACGCGTTAAAGATAAATTTGACAAAATGTAAATGTGTATATCTACCCCAATCATTCGACGTCTATTTTACATAATTTTTGAATTCTTAACCTAAAAACAATTCATGGAACGGATAATTAAGCTTTAGAATAAATGAATTGTATCAGCAAATTGTGTGTATGTATGAGGAGCTATTAAAAATAACAATCCAGATTTGTGCCAAGCTTTTTACTAACAATAAATATATTTTATTATAGCTGTTGCTTTCTTCATTCGCCACAAAATGTATGTATGTAATATTGTAGTTAATTTATTTTGAGTAGTAATAAACATTTACAATCAGAATTTAATTCTTTTTTCCATACTTTGCGGCTTCTTTTAACTGCTAAATTTTCCAATCATTTAGTAACTTAAATGATTTGTTATTTGTTAAATTGGTTTCTAGTTGGCTTCTATGTGATAGGAGAGGAAATCAAGCGCATGTGCCTTTGCCTAAGTTTGATTAATGAGGCCGGTATGCTGCCGTGATAATTACTGGAAGTCTTGTGATATAGAAATGCCTCTTTATGGGGCAGTTGTTTATGTTAATTCACTCGTTGCTTGTGCCCAAATAATTAAGGGTGCCTTAAGTCAAAAAGTTTAGTATGACTCAATTTGGAGGCAGTATTTAGGAATTTTAAGAATTAGTTCAATAGTTCCCCCTTGAGTGGTAAACATTTTGTTCTGCATTGTGTTGACCACAACATTCGAATGTTCATTAATTGACGTCACTCAACAGTTAGGTTTTTAATAAAGCGAAGGCAGTGAGTGATTCATTTCTGGAAAGATGGTGATTTTTATGGCAATTAATCGATTGACAAGTAAATCACCTACAGTCTGAATCGGTTGTAAAATCACGTGAAGATATACATACATAACTATTAATACATTAATTGTTTATCACATGCGCTGTGCAGGCTTTCGAATTCGAATTCAAGAGCATTGCAATTAGGTAAAGAGACTTTTCCGATTGTTTACTGACTGATTTAAAGCTTTGTTCCTCATAAAGGCGATTATTTGAGTGACAGGGACTGCAGGTATCAACGCAAATCGGGATCAGCCACTCGAAGTAGTATGAATCATTATGTAGTATTATGCCCGCCGATCGTTGTTGTGTATGTCAACAGCCAAAGTCATGGTCATAATAATTATTGCTCTTTTGTGCACCTAACTAGGTTGGCTTACTTTTAAACTGATAAGAACTCAGAATGCCGTCTACAAACATTATTTTGGGGGTATTTGTTTTTACATGTTCTAATGACTTACGTTACATAAAACGAAACTGATAATAAAGAAGTCGAATTCCAATTTCGGTTAGCGCTCGTTAGTAGTATTCAAAATATTAGGCATTAACGGGTCAGGGCCTGAAACCTAGCTTCTACAACCTTTTGTGTGTGCGAAGTGGAAGGGACCTACAATTTTAAGCCGAATCCGAACGGCAAATTTGAGAAGCTTCTCATGACAATTGATACTCTTGGATGTTTGTCAGACGTTCGCAAGTGGTTGGGCAGTGGAAACAACCTTTAAATGTTACTTGGCCCCGGCGGGATTTGAACGTGAGACCTTTAGATTAGAAGTCCAACACACTAAACTCTGCGCCTCTGCGCAGTATATTCATCTCTCACAAAGCTTTGCGGCATCCGAACTCCGTTGGCAGCTGCAACTGGAGGACTAATAGTCTCGCTGCTGTCAACTGTCATCAATCAGGATGATGAACATTAGTTGCCTGTTGTTTGCCCAAAAATATAATTATGATTACTTGCAAAACCTCTCAGGAACTCTTTGGACCTACACAGATTGGCAAGATGTTGCATCAGAAATCCATTGAACGATTTTGAATGGGCATCCGAACTAATCGAGAAGAATTTTGTCATCGAAAACTTCCTTCAAAAACTCGATGGCATGGCCGGCAGTATGTCATGTTGCAACATTCTGTTGAAACCAGATGTGCTGCAGCCATATTCACGCGCTTTTGGAAACAAAAATCGTTGATCACGGCTCTGTAGCGGGCGCCATTTAAGCGGCCCTTACACGGTCAATCGAATGACATCAATCACTAGCATGCATTTGTGAAAATGTATCTGTATGAGTCACACACATTTGGTGAAGTCTGATTGACGAAAATCAAAGCAAGTTTGATTTTGCATGATGAACGTCATGCTGATTGATATGTGTAAGGGTTGGATTGACGTGATTACTTAATTGTGTCTCGTGTCACGGAAGCGAAAACATGTCTGGCGCCAGCGGAAAACTGAAGGACGATGAAGACCGACCATTGTTGTTAATTGAAAAGTATCGGTCATTGCCGAGTTTATGGGATGTCAAAGGGAAAGATTATAGCGACCGAATCAAAAAAATTCAACAATATAAAGTTTTACTGCAAAAGTATAAAGAAAAGTATCCTGATGCACAAAAAGCACCTTTTTTCTCGATTTTTTTTCTTTTTCCTCTTTATGCAATGTGCAAGAGCAATATATGCAATACAATCGTCCGTTTCACTCATCGCACATCCGTACACTACGAAAACTCACAAAAACTAAAAATTTCACGTGAATCGATTAAACTGTGTAAGGGGTAGCGTCAATCCACACATACACGATGCATGATGTGAACCGATTGACCGTGTAAGGGCCGCTTTACGGTGATATTTCGATTTTGTTCATTTGGAAGAAGTTCGTCATCGGCCCAATGCGGGAAACAGCCCATAAACCGCACCAAATAGTGCGGGCATCGACAACTGATTAGGACCACCTTCGGATTTTCCCTTCCGCCTTGTGCAACAATGTTGGTTATTAAAAAAGCCGATGATACAGAAGTGAGCCTCATCACTGAACAAATTTTGAGGCTAATAAAGGTCGAGTTCCAACTGTTCAAGCACGCAATAACTGTACTCAGGACGCAATAGATGAATGTCTGGCTTTAATTGTTACACCAATTGAATATTGTAAGCGTGCGAAACAAATCCTTGCGCAATATCTTTCACAAAGTTGATGGACGCAGGCCAAGTTCTTGCGACGATAACGCATCGATGAAATGCAATCTTCTCCATTACTGACCGCAAGCGCCGGCGCCGTTGATTGCATCTGTAAACACTGCGCATTCTTGTCAGCGGATTGGAGTCCACAAGAGCAAATTTAATGCAAACATTTTGGTCGATTTTGTTGACCGTGCAAATGGCTTGGCACTTATGGTAAACGCTCTCGAGAGCAAGATGGTGTCAGCTGTCTGTCTGCTTGTTACCATATTGAAAAAAAAACGAAAAAAAACACCATTTGAAAAATCGATCGTCGCTTCATTTCCGAAACCTGGCAAAAAGGAACCACTGCAACTGCAAACGTTTTCAATCACGTTTGTTCTTACAGACAATGCCATGCCTTTTGGGTGTAAATTAAACATAAAGTTATATAAACTTTTGTGCAAAACTACACAAACGTGTTCGCGTACTGAGAAAATGGTAATAAGATGAACGAAAGAAAAATGTTCTTTCGTTCATTTTGCTTCACACAGAATTTCAGCTGGTAAAAAAATGAAAACTGTCAAATGATGAAATTTTATGAGTTTGCCAGAAAGAAAAAGACGTTTTTCATCTTTTTACACAGAAGCGTATCCGTACTTTTCTTTGAAATGAGAGTATTCTCTCTCGATTTTGGAGATTTGACAGTTTTCATGTTTCTACACATAAAGTTCGCGAACGGACCTAATGTCTTCTAGCATCTAAATGTCTTTTAGCTTGATGATGAAATCCTTTTTCTTAAAGTACATAAAGGTAGATAAGTCTTGCTTGGTTGAGTCGAGGAAAGTGTTGTAAATCGTACCGTTTGCTTGCATCCTTAAAATTTGCATAGCTATTTCTATGAGAATCAGAAGAAATGACTGTTCGTTACATACCAGTAGGTGTGCTGGTGCATGAGCTTCAAAACGTTACTGAGATCTTAGATGCTTTATAACAAATTGAAAAAATCGTCTCTTCCTACTCTAACTAAGCCGAATCTAAAAAATCTAGACAATTTTTAAAGGCAATATTGCAGTACGTTAGTATGCAAACATCTTTGGCGCAATCAAGGTGGTTTTGGGGGGGGGGGGGGCTAAAGCTTCGATTTATTCGGCTTAATACAAGCTGAAAATACTTGAAACTAAGAGAAACTAGGACTTAATTCTAGAGCGGGTTATGATAAATCCAACGGTGTTTCCATAGATAAAAGATACGAGGGTCTTGTAAATAACGAGGGTTAGTGTTAACTATGTAACTTAAAAAGTGCTTACATTAAAAGTGTTCTAAGAATCCCTTTATTGCACGTACATTATAGCATGTAACATATTGCGCCCTTACAGCTGGCTTTAATAAAAGCCACCAGTGTGGTGATTCACCAGCGGCGTTCAGCTCTGAGATTGCACAGTAGTGCACACTCGCGATCTTTTTCTGTGCTTTCCTACCGCATACGCGAGATCGCAAGGGAGTCCACAACAGGTGGCAAGGCATACTCTGTTAATACTTCTGAAATCGTTTGCGAAGTCGATAAACCGCATGGGGTAGCGAAGATTTGTGTCGTCGTTCAATGATAAGTTTCAAGTCCATTTTTATTATGTTTGCATTTGGAGCTAGTTATAGACATTAAACACTAAGGATTTAGGAATTTCTCATTCTGAAACATTTGATTTTTATTTCATTTATAAAAAGGGATGGGTCAAAGACGATAAATGTTTTTTCCTTGCTTTAAGCAGTTGTTTTGATTCCTTTGTTGTGGTGGAAGATGTTCTAAAACGTTCACTTCCTCCCATCTCTCCCATATCTGTCAATCAAGCGGTTATCAATGGTGCACTGAATTGGAATACCAGCAAATGTAATACATACTTAGCAAACATATGGCTAATCATATTCACCTTAGTTTTGACCTATCCATTATTGTATATTTTCAGCTTTATCTAACCTTAATACAATCTACAATTAGTGCCCCATATCATGGTCAAAAAAACATTGAAAAGTCTTTGAAAAACCTACATTTTTAGAGGTCGTTTTGTTGTTGTTTTGAACATTTACAAAATTCTCCCAAACAACCGAATAACGTCAGAATAGTTCGTTATAAATATTTTGAAAAGTCTGTGGGCGTGTGAGCACGAATACTACAAAATTCTGAGTATGTATTTTAAATTAGATAGAAATGTATACAATTATTTGAAATAGAATTGTTGGAATACGTGCTAGAAATGCTTTTCTGAATGGTTTGAAAGCCCAGATTTTCAATTTGAAAAAAGAAAAACAATTGGGTTTCAGCGAGAAATTATAACAATGACTAGTCACTTCACTTCGGGTAAAATTTTAATCAAGATATATCATTTTGGCAGAAATAAAATCGTTGTTTGTGCCAAAATTTGTTTCTAGTCAACATGGTGTTACATTGACAATTAAAAATATCGAAAAAAGATCAATCAAAGAAGTATTCAGTTGAAAAGTGGGTGTGTTTTCATGAGTTATACAGTATTTCTCTAAAATGTTAGCACTATTATCGTTAGTCAATCCACCAAGTACACTTGTAAAGAAATTAAAATGTATCTTTCTAGCAGATTGTGTTGTATGAAATTTCCCCTTTTTGGTCACACATCATCAAGTGTGACATTTATACGCTCATTCAAATGCATTCAGAAATCGTGCATTTAAACTGCTTCATGTCATGATTTATATGTCTCAGATGAATAGATTACTTAATTGCTAGATTCTCCCACGACACATGTGACTACGTCTGTGATACGTGACTTGACTTTGGGCGTATTTGCATATTTCTGAATACTCTGCATATCGGCTATTTTTCTGGGTTGTATTCAACACGTTTCTGCAAGGTACGAGTATCTTAAAATAGCGAAGCGTACTTATTTCGTCCATCAAAGTCCGGTATAACTCTGAATTTAATGCGCACACTTGTTGATATATAGACATACGTTGTGTCACTTATTGAAAACGTTGCTAAATTCGAAATATGTAGATGCAGTGCAGAACAAAGTACAATCAGCCTGGTACATAAGGAGCTTTGTCTCGATATCGAATTTAATAAAGAGAATCATTTTGCGGAAAGATCTGGTTTCTAATTGCCGATTGTAGTTGGCGAATGAAATTGTAAACGTTCGTCGTCTTCAATAAAAGACCAGATTTATTCGTTTATTATTAGCATTTTGTAATTTTAATTTCACCTCAGCAGTTAAATACATATAAATTGAATGATATTTTTGCTGCTGCTAAAGCTTACGAGTGAAATGTGGTATCAAATCGTTATGTCACTTCAGATGATATAATTGAGTTTTGATGAATCGACCTTTTTGAGAGGGTATTGTGCTGTTACAAGTTTATGTATTAAATTCTTATCGAAATCCAAAATAAAAGGCGTGTCCACATTCCAATGTTACCTCATAATTTTAAATTAATTTTGTTTCCCTATGTCACACAATGTTGTCGGGCGCAGTGGCTCAATGGTTAGTGTGTCTGCCTAAAGATAGGACGAACCCTGCCAATCTCCGGTCAATTAGCTTGCTTCCGAATATTAGCAAGGTCTTTGAAAAGGTTGTCAATAGAGCTCTGTTAAAGTGGGTCGAGGATAATAACATAATTCCGGACAACCAGTTTGGTTTCAGGGCGAGGCATGACACTATTCATGCCGCGTCGAAACTGGTTTCCGACATTCAGTGGAATAAATGCAAGAGCCAATGCACGGGTGCTTGTCTGGTTGATTTTGAGAAGGCTTTCGACACCGTATGGTTAGAGGGACTTTTCTACAAGTTGACCAGGCGGGGGATGCACAAACCTTTGCTATATGTAATTTATAATATGCTTATGGGAAAGAAGTTCGTTGTCAAATGTGGCAACGTGACTTCGAGCAGAGTCTTTGAAATTAAAAACGGTTTACAGCAGGGGGCGGTCAATTCTCCGATCCTGTTTAACATTTACACGAGTGATCTGGTGGGTTCACTCAGACATGCTATAGCGTATGCCGACGATTTGGTGGCATACAGATCAGGTCCTAAAATCGAGGTCATTAATATCCTTTTGCAGCGTGACTTTGATCAAATTAAGCGATATTGCGACGACTGGAAGTTGAAAATCAACTTTCAGAAGACGGAAACAATCTTGTTCAGAACTCCATTGGCTGGGGCCTCTAGGGATACCAGAAAAAACTGGAAAAAATTGGCCATTATTGGACAAAATGGGCAGCCATTGGCGGTGAGAAGCGCAGTTAGATATCTAGGTATCTGGCTTGACCAGTATCTATATTTCGATAGACATATAGTTGCTTGTCTTGCTGGGGCCAAGAAGGCTTATGCTCTGACAAGGAGACTGTTTCATAGCAGTCAACTTGACTCCAGAGTGAAGGTCATTTGCTACGTGGCCCTTATAAGGCCGATCATCGCTTATGGTTGTCCATTATGGTTTAATATAGCGCCTAGCTATATGGAAAAGATTCGGGTGTTGGAGAGACAATGTCTTAGGACCTGTCTCCGGTTGTTCCGAACGCCTGAATCCAACTATATAAAATACTATCCCAACAAGGTCCTATACGATGGGGCTCAGTTGAATAGGATTGACAATTTCCTCATTAAGGTGACTCGAAGACACGTCGCAAGGGCGATGGCCAGCGACAATAGTCTGATCTTTGGGGCTTACTACCCCAATGAAATGTACATTGAGAGTACACTCCGGTCTGGCTTTATCCCGCCAGAGGCATTTATCCATATTGATGCAAAAGGGCTGGTACAGACGAGGGATGGTATCCCGGTATTATACCACCGCTACCGCAGTGCGAGAGATAAGCGGCTCATCCGCGGCGAGGACGTCGCCAATGCTCATGAGCTCCTCCGTTTTAGTACCGCAATAGCGGAGAGGGATAAATTCGATACAGAAAAGCAATTTGCCGAATTTTGGTGGCTTTTTGAGGGTGGAGGGTTCAACATGCCCTCCCAAGACGGTGCGTTACTCTAGGTAACATCCTCTTAGTTTGTAAGATAGATTAAGTTAGATAGGGCGTTTCTGGGAGGGGCCGGGCTCGCCAACTTGTGGTGGTGCTTCCGGGAGGTGATTGATTCTGTAAGGCATCAGTCAGCTCACGGCGGCGCGTGTGCACGTTGACGACTGCCAGGCGCTCGGAAAGCAATTGGGAATTTGACCACTTGTTTCGTAATGCAACGAGTGCTCAGAATCCTAATTATAGTTAGAATATGTTAAGTAGTTTAAGTAAGTAGAGTAGGTAGTTTGTAATTTGTTTTTTTATATAAAAATATAAAATTTGATAAAGATGCCGAGTTTTCTTAAAAATGTTCTCGATGAAAACATAATATGTAAGATTAGTTCGTAAAATAGTTTTTAGGCCGAAAGGCAATAATTATAAGATAGAGTTAAGTTTAGGGCGTCCGCATAAGGATCAATAATCTAGAATAAGTATCCTGTTAATTTTAAGTTAGATTTACTCATTTTTGTCTAGTATATAAGTTGATATAAGCTAATAATTAATAAAAATGAATTTAAAAGTCAAAAAAAGTCAAAGTGTGTCTGCCTACTAATCGAAAGGTCCCTGGTTCAATTCCGGGGCCAAATAATATTTTGATTTTTTTTCCACTGCCCCACCTCTTGCGAACGTCTGACAAACATCCAAGAGTATCAATTGTCATGAGAAGCTTCTCAAATTTTCCGTTCGGATTCGGCTTAAAATTCTAGGTCCCTTCCACTTCGCAAAGGAAGTGGTTGGAGAAGCTAGGTTTTAGGCCCTCTATGGGCCGTTAATGCCTAATATTTATTTATTTTTTTATGTCACAATGGGGTAGAATTGCCTTAAGGCTGGCATTTAATCAACCAAAAAAAGCTATAAACTTGAAATTTGCATGATCACTCCTGGGACCATTCTTAAGACATTTTGAACCCACTCTACTTTTTTGAATAAAAGTTTTTTTATGCATATAAAATATTATGAAATACGTTAATAAGATTTAAAAACAAAATTTTAGTAATTTTGGTAAACTAAAAAGCTAAGCACCTGTAATTCAGAACTTACTACTTACTTACCGGGTTCCCGACCCTAAAGAGTCTCTGCCTGAGACACTGCAGCCTTCCATCCTCTGCGATCCCGGGCACGCTTCCTCCAGTTCTCCAGGCCAAGCGCTCTGGCATCCGCGATGGGTTGGTCTTTAAAACGGAAGTTGGGTCTTCCTTGCCTTCTCGAACCAGGTGACTGGGAGTCGAAGATCCTCTTGGCCGGAGCATTATTTTCCATTCGCCCAATGTGGCCGAGCCAATATAGTCGACGTGATTTAGCTTTGTAGACTACATCCACATCTTAGTACAGCTAATAGAGTTCGCGGTTGTATCTTCTCCTCCATTCGTAATCCTCGCACACAGGACCAAATATCCGACGGAGTGTTATTCTTTCAAAAGAACCCAATATTAGCTCCCCTTTTCTACTTATCGTCCAGCACTCTTCACCATAAAGCAGGATTAGTAGGATTGCGGTTAGATAGAGCATGCATTTTGTCCTTCGAGTGAGGAGTTTTGAACCCATTTATTTTGCTAAACCGAAGTATCAGCGGCTTCCTAACTTTATTCTCCGCCGGATCCACTAAGGTGTCATTCGTGGAGTTGACGTTTTGACTCCTTGGTAGATGAACTCCTTAACTACCTCGGAGTTATTGCCATCAACAGTGACGTTTTGTCCAAGGCGGTGGACAGATGTTTGTTTGTTTGTTGATAGCATGTACTTTGTGTTGTCCTCATTTACTTCAAGACCAACCAATTTCGCCTGTTCTTCAATCGCCGTGAAAACCTCTAACACGGCACGCTGGGAACGGCCGGTAATGTCGATACCGTCCGCAGCATACTCCAGTAGTTAGACGGATCTATTGAAGATAGTGCCTTGCGTGTTAACACCTGCACTTTGCACTATTTTCTTCAGATCAAGATTGAAGAAGTCACATGATAGCGCATCTCCTTGCCGAAATCCATTGCAAGTTTGGGATAAATCGAAAGAGTTGCTTTCAAACTGCACATTACACCGCGTGTTTTTAAGTGCCATGCGACACAACTAGATCAGTTTTGCCGGGATCACGAATTTGGCCATTGCTACGTAGAGCTGCTGACGATGAATGCTATTATATGCAGCTTTAAAGTCAATGAAAAGGTGGTGGGTCCCGACTTGAAATTCATTTGTCTTTTCCAGGATTTGCCTCAGTGTGAACATTTGGTCTATTGTCGACCTGCCGGGCCTAAAGCCACACTGGTACGTGCCGATTAGTGTGTTGCAGAACGGCTTCAGACGTTAACACAGTACGTTGGATAGGATCTTATATGCGAAATTTAGAAGGGGTATGCCTCGGTAGGTCTTGCAAGATATAAGATCGCTTTTTTGAAGATGAGGAATATGGAGCTGATAGTCCAGTCATCGGGCATGCTTTCTTCCACCCATACTTGGTTGATGATTTGGTACATGCGCCCTACCAAAACATCACCTCCGTATTTGATTAGCTCCGTTGGTAAACCATCAGAGCCGGTGGCCTTATTGTTCTTTAGCTTTCTTATAGCTAAGCTAACCTCTTCTATACTGGGTGGTGAGATCTGTTCCTCCTTGACAGGACGTGGGTTTTCTTCTTGCTCCATCACTCTCTCTACATGATGCCCATTTAGCAGCGGTTGGAAATGCTTCTTAAATATATCTACGATTCCCTGCGCTTCGGTGTCTAGGATTCCGTCGCTGTTTCGCAGAGCCTGCGTTCCTGTTTTAAAGCCAGCAGCCAGTTGCTTTGCTTTTCTGGGAGACTTGAGCTGGGAGACTGCGTACACCCTCTTCGTTCTACGCAGGAACTTCTTCTCCTTACTTATCTTGGCTCGATACTCTTCCTTAGCTGCCCTTGTTTTCCGCTGCAGCGGCTTTAAATGTGCATCTTGTGTCACCTTCTTTCGATAAGCGCATACATCATACCAGGCTTTTTCTCTGGGATGTCTGGAAACCTACGGTTGTCTGGGCTACCTCCGTGATGATGTCACGATATCGGTTCCACATATTGTTGGCGCTTGTGGCGCTCATCCGCTCTCTGTAGACTGTGGCTACTCCAAGTGTGGTGAGGCGTCCAACGTCGAATTCCTTCTTTTAGGCAGTTCGCAGCTTTTTCTCATTGGACAGTGCAGCTCTAAATTTAGCCGCAGCAATGAAATGGTCAGAGTCGACCTTTGCCCCTCGGAATGTGTGCACGTTTATGATGTTGGATGCGTGCGTTGCATCGATTAGCACATGATCGATTTGGTTGGCGGTTCGACCATCTGGAGAGCGCCAGGTTGTTGTGTGGATACTGAGCCTTGGGAACCTAGTGCTACTTATCACCGTATTACGAGCTGCTGCAAAGTCGATTAGTCGAAGCCGTTATCTGTTGTCGTGACATGAAGGCTGTGCTTAGAAACTAATCCGCCGAAGATGTTTCCCTTACCGACTTTGGGACTAAAATCCCCGAGCACAACTTTGGCATCGTACTCCAGACAGGCTCCGTAGGTCATAGAACTCCTCCTTGAAGTGATCTTCAGCCTAATCGTCAGGGGCGTGCACTTTTAGGCTAATGTTTTGAAGTGTAGCTTTGATGCGGATCACAGCCAGACGATCACTTATCGGCTTGAAGTCTATTACTTTTGTCATAAGCCGATTTCCCACGACGAGTCCGCACTCTAACACATGCAATCTTTTATGGCAGTTGTAATAAATGCCGTATTTTTTTCTTTTCATCATACCTGGTCCTATCCATCGTATCTCCTGGACCGCGGTAATATCTGCCTTGTATCGCTGCTTGAGGACAGACTCAAGTTTTTGAGCAGCACCTGGGGTATACTGTGTACGCACGTTCCAGGTGCATACTGATGTTCCGGGTCTGGTGGCCATACGAGGGTATCCATTATCCGCTTCATATGTCGCTCTCAAACTATTTATGTTTCACGTGGTCGGGAGGTAATTCCGAACACATCAGACAATATTTACACACCTTTTTATATATATTTCGCAATACTTGAAAATGAAAAAAAAATACATACATAGTTGATTTGATTATCCACTTGGTTTTTTCTGCTTCGGATACTTCTGTGGTATCTTTTGAGAACTCAATTTTCAGTGGCCTACAGTAACTGCTTGACCACGGGCGAAGTTTTTGTCAGATTATCTTTCCACCGGAAACCTGTCGAAGAAGTAGAAGGCAAGAAATAAACTCGAGGAAAGGTACAGTCCACTTGGGCGAACTGTGGGATACACTATTCCTTTTCCCCGAAAAGTGGGCGTGGCAAAAATCTAAGTATGTTAAGAAAAATATTTTCTACATATTCTGACATAACTGTTTGTTACGTTTATTAAAGGATTTTATCGAAAAAACAATGTTTTTGGTAAAACACTTTGTATAAAAGAATTGTTAAGAACGACTTTATCTACATACTGTGCGAAGAATAGGACTTTCATATCCATCCAATAAAACGTTATTAATATCAAATAGTGCGCGTGTCAGAAGCATTTCGGCCCCTAAAGAGTACATATATATTCCAAATTTCAGCGTTTTATCTCGAATTTAAGTGCGTACAAATTGACAACGGACGGTCGAACAGACAGACATGGCTACATCGGCACAACTTTCGATGCTGATCACAAGTATAGAAACTTTTATGGAGCCCCTTACAGATCTTTAAACAAGACATATCACACAAGAAGATAAATGGGCCATCTCACGTCTAACACAACTGAAATAAGGAGTCCGTTGAAATGCGAAATAAACACACATTTTTGTTGACAATTTCATTTTCTTCTTTAACGGCCAAGTTATGATCAGAATTAAGGGGACCATAACGCTCCCAATTAACTACAGGTTCGGCGGTACGACCCCAATAAACATCAGCAGGCCTCTCGCTTTCGGATCACTTCACCACTGAGGCCAATTAAATGCCGGTGTTGTTGCATTTTTGTGATGAAGGAGTTTTTCGGCCTGCCTCTTTTTTTTACGAGTTCGACACTTGATTATTGTTCGATCGTTTGATGTTTCGTTGTCTCAACCCACAGCACACTTGTAGGACAGTTTCAATATGTTGTGATGCTTATTTAACAGCTGCTGGAAATGCTGCATAAACATATCCCAACAGTGTAAATGCTCTTCGAAAGGAGCAATAGGTTGCAGACGCAGGTGAACTACATTGAGTTCAAAAACAACATCATCATCAATAACCCCCCGATTCTCGAACTATATTTTTTTCGGCAACAGATTTCTCCATAAAAAATAGCCTTAAAAATTGATTTTGTTTCCTCTGTCTATGAATCGCGCGTATAAGCCTTTGTTTGGAAAGTCGATAGACTCGTATTTTAGTCATGCGAAACGAGAAATTGTTAAGAAAAAAATTGATTAATTTGAATAACTATTTTTATGCAAACGCCTTATTTCCCCCCGCTATATATTTCACCCCGTAATACGATCGATTTTCATAAGGCCTGGACGTTGCTTGATTCTTTGTCTTTTTGATGTCTTACAATATTGCAAGCCTAACCCAAGATCCTTCTCTCCCACGTGTTCGTTTCCATAAACTTATTTACCTATCTTCTTTTCATTTATAGCTTACAAGTTCCAGGAGAACCTTATTCGTACCATGATCCAAATTGAGAACACTTACTTCGAAGTTGGTAGCTCGTGCCAACGGAACTGTTTGATTATATGCGATCGTGGTGTCATGGACGCAAGTGCATGTAAGTATTTGCTGAATTTTATACATGCATGCCATAGTTATTAAAATATACATCCCTTTGTAGATATTTCCAAAGAGAAATGGGAAAAAATGATGGCCGCCAACAACTGGAATCCCATCGAGCTTCGTGATAATCGTTACAATCAAATTCTACACTTGGTATCAGCTGCTCATGGAGCTGAAGAATTTTACACAACTGAAGTAAGTTAAAACCACTGTATGGGTGGTGCACATAATGATGAAAAAACCTTGTTTACTTTTTAGGACCACGCATGCCGATCTGAAGGCGTTGAACTGGCTAGAGAATTAGACTATAAATCAGCAGCTGCATGGGTCGGTCATCCATACTTCGATGTTATCGACAACTCTACAGATTTTGAGTCAAAAATGAATCGTACCATCGAAGCCGTTTGCCAAAAGCTTGGCATCGATATTGGTGACCGTCTCAAGACCTCCTCAAGAAAACTTAAATTATTGGGTAAAACTTACAAATTTTCACTTAATTTGGAACTAATTTATTAAAACAAAAAAAATAATTCTATTTTAGTTGGGAGCTTGCCACCCGATTCCGAATTTCCACCGTTTCAAGACTTTGATGTCGTCCATCATTATTTACAATCCTCAGGACCAAAAGTACAGGCACGGCTTCGCAAGCGGGGCCAGAAAAACCATTGGAGTTATATTCACACAATTCGCCGGCCGCATTTGCACGGACAGGCGGTTGAGGTGAAAACTCTGCTCACCCATCGTGACTATATGAATTTGTTGGCCCAGCGCGACTATACTCATTTTACAATCTACAAGAAGCGTCGCTGTTTTCTAATTAACAATCAATACTTTCAATTAGACATTTATAGAGAGCCCAGCCATCCAAGGTGAGTTTTATGCCATTTGAATCCATTTGTGAATATCAAATTCCATTCTAATGCAGATGCAAAGGCCTGATCCTCTTGGAAACCTATTCATCGTTGTCCGGTGATGCTTTAAAGAATTGCCTGCCAACATTTTTGAATATCATCAAAGAGGTCACTGGCGATCCAGACTACTCCATGTTCAATTTGTCACTGAAAGAGGATTGGAGTGTCACCAAGAAATTCTGTCATTCATTGCATGGTAAGGAAAAGTGTAAGCATTACCTCGACGATGTCGGTGATGAATGATGAAGATGTATGCTAAAAAAATGAATAGATATACTGCTAAAGTGGGAGAAAGAAAAATGCTTGTTTAAGTGTGTTTTTAGATTTTTCATTTGTTATATATTTGTCATATATTTCGTTTATTGTATCTTCTTCTTCTTTTAATTTATGGCCTGTGGGGTTCGCCGGTTCGACCTCAATAAACATCGGCAGGCTTCCTGGTTTCGGATCCTTTTTTTATTGTATTAATCTATCTTTTTTGTAATCAATAAACTTGGTATATAAAAATTGCATGGATACATATTATTATAGTGCATGTTGTTTTATTTTTTCAACACTAACCCAAATCATTTCATCAATTTGAACTATATACATTTATAACGATTCAGATGCATAGCTACATAAATTTGCCATACAAATTATGCAGCTTTACGTATAGCGAGATTGGTATTGCAGTTATTAATTAAGTTTCGGTCAAGGTGCTATAAAATTTGTATTTAAGTGTCACGTTTGAGGATTTTCTGAATAGCTCCGTAGACTAAGATTGCATGTATGATATGTTTTTATGTTCGTTTTTGAAATTCTAGGATCAAAAAATATATTTTTGCAAAAAATGTGCGAAATTAGTTTTTTAATTTTATTTTATTGCTCGACTTCCGAGCGAGTCGCTTTCTTATCAGATCTTGCAAAAGTTCAAATATGTGTATCAATGGATAATACGGTAATGGTTTGTACAAGGTGGCGCAAAAGTTGTCAGGTGGCGCAAAAGTTGTCACCCGATGTTCTTTCGCTGTAATTTTTTTTATGAATGAAAAACTTTGGTTCTGCTTTTGGATTATGTTAATTGGTGTCTTAAGTTTTTTCTGTATAGTTAACTTCACAAATGTCAAAGTAGAATTTACATTTGCCGCCATTTGCAAAAATTACAGCTTCTTCCGATAGGATGATTACTTTTGCGCCACCTTGTAGGTGTAGCGCTAAGATTATTTTCGTTTACAATTTATTTTAGTACAAATCAGAGCATACCATATTGTGGTCGATATAAATTTATTTATCCGATCATTTTATCATTACTTGAAGTTAAGATATATGGAATTATCAAAAGCATAGTAGATGATTACAAATTGATAGCTTGTTATTTCCATGAAAACCTGAGTACCACTTCATAAGCGTAT
This sequence comes from Portevinia maculata, assembly GCA_949715645.1. Taxonomy (NCBI): domain Eukaryota; kingdom Metazoa; phylum Arthropoda; class Insecta; order Diptera; family Syrphidae; genus Portevinia; species Portevinia maculata. The sequence goes on along the minus strand of OX454526.1, from coordinate 268,518,976 downwards.
TTATCCAGAACTTAATGAATCACCAGCTAAATAAAAGCAATCCTGATATAATATTAGGGAAAACGCAAAAAACTGAATAAACTCCTTATTTCAATGTTCTCAAATGTTTGGCCTTTAAATGAAATTAAGAAGGGCTTTCGGCTTAATCATTACACATTATGGATAGTTAAATGTAGTCTTCTTAACACATTAAAGCGATACATATTCCATATATTTGCGTTGGATAGTGTTGCTTTCATAGACCCGGTGTTTAAAAGACATATATGGGGTATTCACGATCCGATACAACTGGTCTAGTATCTTTGCGAAAGTACGAGTACATCATTTTCTTGCACGCCAACAACAAAATATAGACTAAAATGTTGCAACATTTTCGCATTCTCGTTATACCCTAGCCCTATTGCAGCAGAAAAATACAATAAAAGGTCTATTCGCGAACTAATATTCAAACGAAAATTTATATAAACTTTCGTTTAAATATACAAAAACGCGTTCACGTACTGAGAAAATGGTAAAAAGATGAACGAAAGAAAAATGTACTTTCGTTCATTTTTCTTCACGCGGAATTTCGGCTGGTAAGAAAATGAAAACTGTCAAATGATGAAATCCTATGAGTTTGCCAGCAAAATAAAAAAAAAACAGCGGTTGCTTCTTTTCAAGCGAAACTTAGACGTTTTTCATTTTTTTACACAAAAGCGTTCGCGTAGTTTTCTTTGAAATGAGAGGATTCTCTCTCGATTTTGGAGATTTGGCAGTTTTCATTTTTCTACACATAAAGTACGCGAGCGGGACCTATAGTAAGTTTTACATTCTTACAAATTTTTGTTGACCAAAATACAATGTAAATAAACAATCCAAGCAATATAAGCGCCGCCGAGGGAAAAAACCAACAAAAAAATGGAAATAAAAGGAAATATAATGATACTGATTTTGATATGCGCCAGTATTGCTACAGATTAGAAAAATCCGTTCACGATATATTAAAAAAAAGTGTCAATTTCACAAGGCCAGTTGCACCAAATAGTGAATGACCCAATTGTTTGATTAGAGTTACAAAGTTGGCAATACGGTGGATTATTGCTAGTGCAGAGGTGGCTGTGTCTAAGGTCAGTGTGTCCCAGCTGGAGTCAGATAAAGACTTTAATTGTTTTCTTGGGACAGCCAGTTGGTTAGATAGCTGTTTGGCCATCGGGAATGAGTGTTGCGTAATAGTGGGTGTATTCGTTCCACTGTTCCCTTACTCTTTCGTCCAAGAAACGGTGCATGTTCGTTCTGATTTCATTTTTGTTGATCGTTGAAGCTCCAATAAGTTTTCTTTTATAACTGCGTAGCCAGGTACTAAAAGGAGTGGTTAACATTGGCGATAAATCTATCTCTGATACTTGCTATATCCGGTGTATTGGTATTAACATTTTGATTTGCTGCGATAGCTGAGAGACTATCCGTACATCAAATAGCCTTTTTGTTGGATGTAAGTTGCGTGATTCAATTTAAATTGGCGATTCTATCTGAAAAGATTTTGTCTAATACCCCTTTATTAAGTAATCCAAAATGAGTTATCTCAGACGTTATTGATCAGAATTGCGATTAACTGAATTAATAAACAAATTATATATACCCTTGAATTTTTTTTTATCAAGGAGTTATTCATTCGAAATCTTTTTATTGGCTAAATATATTTTCCTACTGTTCAGTTCGTTGCGTGTTACATTGGTACTTTATATAAGTTATCCGAATTGATCCAACAGGTTTTTTTAAAAAATCAAAATCCCTTAATATTTTTAAAACATATGCAAAACACCGCACTGGCGTATTGTCGTCTGTCCGAAACCTTATTACTTGGAATATGAATTATTCGAATAAACAAAAAGGAGCGTAGCTATGCAACTTAGGTATCCAGGCCTTCATTTTTTTAAATCCCAGTTGTCCGACTTAATGGTAGAAACACATCAACACTTTAAAGTTGCCTTCAACTTTGACAACCAAGTCGCACGTTTTAGAACCAATGCTTTTTAATGCGATGGAACACATTAGCACTTCAACCTCAACTTCACCTTCAACGTTAGACCTAAATCCTAAATTCAAAGTTGAAGTGCAAGTCCCACCAACCTTGAGGCGATGTTTTCAGTTTTCCCAACATGCTTATATTTTGAGCGAATTTTCTCGCTTGCTTGTATTTTGACATAATTTTCTCTTTTCTTTACAACCATTCTTTGTTTCTCTCTTGAAGTTACATTTGTCATTGTGTTTGACTCAACTTTAAACGCTAAAGTTCTCGCTCTTGTCAAAGTCCAAGTCGAAGTTGAAGTGTTGATGTGTTTCTACTATAATGAAAGAAGCCTTTGGAGCTTAAAGGCGATTGATGTTTAGAAATTTTCAGGGAAAACGCTCATATAGATATTGTAGTTTATCCAAACCGCGTCTTATAGAATTTCAGCATATTTCAACGCAACTCCTTTAGGCCCCAATTATAGCAATACGTAAAAAGTGGAACAGTAAACACATTAAAACGAACAACATTATAACAGGAGCGATTTGTACCATTTCTGTGAATTGGTTGAGAAGTTGCATAGACAAAAATTGTCCGAAAAGTTAATGAATTCGTTTTCCAGCCATTTATGTTCACTTTCTCAATGATTTGTGAGAAATTAGTTAAATAATTCATAAGCAACATTTTAAGACAAAGATTGTGTCGATCTATTCATTTTAACTGGACCAAAAAAGCAAATCAAAATTTTTACGTTTTTATTTTACGTATGGCTATAACTGGGGCCATAACTAGCTAAAAAGTTCATTTCCTTTCTTTTATAATAAGACAAATTTGTTTATATATTTAGGTATGAATATTTTTTACTAGTTTCTTAAACTGGTTTCCTTAAACGAATTTACAGGAATTTTCATTTTATTTTATAGGAAACATTTACCCATTTTATAACACAGCTTTGTTACCATGCATACCATTCAGTCAGTCATTCATACTTCAATTGTTTTAATTTTCATTTAGTTTTATTCTCTTGCTATGATGATAGTGATTTTTTTTTTAAATTAATGTTGCTTAGTGAAGAACATGGTCAAAATGTGATTACAATTGAAAAGCTCTTTTATTTTAATGAAACAGATTATCTGGCTCTAATCTGACTAAAGTTAATAAGAAGCGCACTAAAGAACACACCTTCTGCCGATTCATAACAAAATCCACCAGATCAGCTTCCACGCATAGAGATCTCAGAGATTTTTAAAGTGGGACAAAAAATCAGCCGAGCGCTCCGTTTTTTCCGGAGATTTCTGAGACAAACTTTTTATGGATTCATTTCTCCATTTTCTTGCGCAGAGCGCTCCGAGATTGTGCTGCACGTGCAATGAGCATAATTTGTGTTCCTTATATTAAATGTTCACTTTGCAATATCAGTTTGAAGTGAAGAATGCAGTCTTGACTTTTCTTATACATTAAGTTTGTTTGTCTGTTGTAGTGAACCTACCTGAACGTTACAAGATATTATGCTTCGAGTAACAACAATTGTTACTAAACAAACGAAACACTGTAAGCCACACGCCATCAGAAGAAATCAACATTGTACAATGACTTAATGCATTACACTACCCTATGTGTGAGTCATGTGGATTGTTGCACTGAATCATGCGCGAGCGATGCAATGTGTTTCAAGTGATTGGAATAGAACAATGTCTGGGTCATACAGTGTTAGCCGACATTTGATGGCACACGACCCACTTAGTATCAATATGCATTAGAAATGCCAATGGGGATAAGGTATATAAGGAGCAATTATTTTGGAATAAATTCAGTCCCATTTTCAAACTAAACAACTTGTTATGGCATTCGTGCCCTGCCGACCGAAATACAAATTTTGCCAGCTACATATGACCGTCGAGCCCTGCCCAACGATTCACACTGTGTTAGCCAGCAATATGAGAACATGTTCTGAAGTCTTCCGTCAAATCTGTTAATTTTCTTCCCCCTAAGAAGTGGTAAACAGATGTCGAATAGGGTTGGTTACCAGTGCAGGTGTTTGTTTCAGCGAAATGTCTGTAAGGAAACAGCACATAAGGCCGGATGCTTTCTATAAAAAAATATAGTACAGATGAAAATTGCAACCTAAGTGAGCATGGGATTCGTGCCCTGTCAGACACCGTACCTAACCTAACCTAACGTAGTACAGAGAACCTTATTCCAAGGCATTGCTATTCTCTTATTATTATTATTATTATTATATTTATAATAATCTTTATTAACTCATAATAAATTACAAATTAATGAGCATAATTTATCAGCACTAGCTTCCAAGGCTTTCGGGTAATTGGTGTACACACGATACTAACTTCATTAAAATAAGTAGTTTGTATACATTTTTAATATTTTGTTCACTGGGAACACTTGGTAAGTCGCTTAAAGTAGAAAAGGGAAACAGTATCTGATTAAAGTTGCAGGTTGTTTCCAGTATCCTGGCCAAAGGCGGATAAAGACTCATAATTTTCATCTGTTGGGTTGATGGCTGTACTGCCACTAGGGTTGAGCGTTGCGTAATGATGGGTATATTCATTCTCTTAACTTTCCTGCTCTTTCCTGAGATTTTTCATAGACTAAAGTCGATTTAAGTAACCCTGTGTAGGGACGGGTTAAGAATATCACTACAGCGCACCCCGATAAACAGCGCTTGTCGTAAAATGCGACTAAGGGAAAAATCAGATCTAGGCAATTTAAACTTCCATTTAACATCTTAAAGCTGTCGCGCCAGTGTGCATGCAAATCCTTGGGTTGACACGACTGGAGATCGCCGGTGTCGTAAAAGTAAGATCAAACAAACAAAAAATAAAAGAAGCATATACGTGTCGAAGGAGAGGTAGGCCTTAAAACTCCTGGATTACACAAATACAGCAACACCAGCTTTTGACTGGCCTCAGTGAAGAAGCAATTCAAAGTAGGTAGGATTGCCCTTATTTTATGAGATCGATCCGGCGAACCCCACAGGCGGACCAGTATAGCTGCAGTTAAGTGGGAGGGCAATGCTCCCTTTAATCCTATTCACAGCCTGACCGCCATTAAGGAAGAAGAAGCAGAAGAAAAGTTGTTTTAAGTAAATCAGACGTAACTCCTTAGCAATCTATAATTCTCAAATTTAAGCGCTTCAATTCACGTAGACTTATAGACGGAGTCGTAGGGCAAATCTTATCATTTTCCTAAGCCAAGTTCCACGTCAAAAAAAAGTACTCGCATGTCACATTTTTCATGCGGATCGTCTTCCGGCGTCTAGTACTCTACTACTGTATAGCTTTATATATATTTATTTGTAGTTAAGCTATGGACCTTAATTTCTGTAATATAAATCTATAAATCCTGCATCTTGGTGGTAGTGCTGACCTTTATCGCCTATATATTTATAAAGAGCATACTTAAAAATATTTAAAGTAAATGAGCAAATGTCGTCTTTCGTAATCACATTGACTATGGGTTTTTTACAATTTCAAGTAGTATACTATTTTTTTTGTAAAAGAAAAATTTTCTTATATCTAAAAAAAATGAAAAAGAAATCATTTGGAAAACAAAACATTTTCTTTCATTGCATTTATTTTATTTATAGACCAAGGCACCGCTTACATAAAATCTAAAACAAATGGAGTATCGAATACACAATTGATTGTTAACGGTCATGCAAAGGGTTAGTTTAATTAGTAATTTTATTATTATTATTAATATCTGTAGCGAATTTCTTTAGCGAAATACCGAAAAGTTGTAGAAGACCACCATCTTGACTTGAAAGTTGTTTAAAATTAAAAGAATTAAAAATACAACAATATAGTAGTAACGTTAAAGTTATAAATACTTCGATACACTGATTATTATTTTTTGGCTGAATTTTATTTTTAAAATTATTTTCATTTAGAATGTTGAAAAAAAAACAATTGAATACGATCCTAGAGTTTGTTTTCATTTTTATATTTGTAACTTACTTCACTGTACTTACCGAAGATGGAAACTACTATTTTACAATTATTATTTTTTTGAACGCTTTCTCGACATTCGATTTATTTTTTTTTTATTTTTGACAATACATTATTATTTAGTTTGACTGTAGTACTTAAATAAAAAGCAAAAACCAACTCTCACTATGAAAATTGTTATTTACTTAATAAAATAAAACAGAATTAAAAATTCTTAGTCAAATATTTTGTTACTTTTAAGCTTTAAAATAAATAAATATAAGCACTTAATAAACCAGAAAATGTATAACTTCATGTGAAAACAAAAATATAAAACTGATTCTATTTTCATAAATATTTTAGTTTTTATTTTATTTTATTTATTTTGGAAAATTTTAATTTGTGCTTACCAAAGAAAGTCAAAAAGAGTCAGAGAAAACTAAACATTTCAGAAACAATTAAATTACTTTGAATATAATTTAAGAGATCTAGTTAGTAGGAGAATCAGTGAACATTGTGGGTGATACATGATGAACTTTGTTGTTAACACCAAAAAAAAATCAAAGCAAAAATATATTTGTTAGAACAGTAACGAACTCTAAAAGTGACATTGGTTTTATTCGAAATAAAATATTCCAAGACAGGTAAGAAAACATTCGAGTTTGCTGTTCTATGTAAGTTTGATAATATGTATTTCGCAGTTGATCCTTCTAAAAACGGTTTGGCATTATAAAATTGCAAGCAATTGCTGCCAAATGGACTCCATTTGTTTCATTTTTTTTTGTGGTTTTGTGTGCACGCATAAAACTGAAGTACTTACTTGTAAAGTGGAATCTCGATAATGTGAACTCTAATAATATGAACTATCCAATGATCACCGTTATTCCCATTTTTATAAAAATATACAAATTTAACTGGCAATCAATTTTTTGTGGAACATAATGTAAATGCTATTTAACTACGACAAGTATGATTTGATGAATTTCGCTCTTGTAGGTACGGCTAGGTTAGGTGAGGTTGAGATGGTTATCAGATACAGCCAACACACTTGCACCAATGTGAGGGCCATTGTGATGCCACGTCGATCTAGGGAATTTTCCCCTCTACCCGTTAAACCTTTTAGAGCTAATGAGGCGCGATAGACTTCTAACGTCTGTTATCCAAATCACTAAGGTCATTAAGCAAGAAGGCTCCTGGGTAAACATTTATTTTATGGGAGCGTACAGGACATGTACAAAGAAGGTGAAGTGTAGTCTCCTCCTCCTCTTCGTCCATGCAGTACAGAAGTCGTTTGAATAGATGCCAAACCTTGTTCTTGCCTATTAGGCAGTACCCTGTAATGAGTAGAGCTAATGTGCAGTCGATTTAGTGAGATAAGATACTTAAAGCGTCGCAGTTCCAGTCCAAATATGCTTATTCGCTAGACATATTGTACTACTGGTCCACCTAAAGTTTGTTCCCTCGATTGCGAATAGCTTAAACATATTAAGTTTACATGTAGCGATAAGTATACCGAGAAAACCTTTATCAGCTTACAGTTCCCTGGAATGTACCTATGCCCCGGCACCCAACAGAGGTGAATGTTAAATTTCTTCGTCATCTCATTAAGAGATGATCGGCAGTCTGGGGCTACGATGGAGTTTAAAGAGACTGAGCCCAGGGACCGAGAAGAAACGCATGCCCTTTTTTGTTATTGTCGGGGTGCGAGACTACACTGGAGCACTCAGACCTCAATACTGGTCCATTGTACTACCAGGCAGACACACCACATTTTACTGAGAGAATTTACTCGTTTTCCTAAGAAAAACGAGAAGGCGCTTTAATGATAAGGAGCTTAGGTTTATAGCACTCACCAAATCAGCACCAAATACCTGCCACCTGATACGAGCAAAAGCAGGACAATCACAGATTAAATGTTCCGCAGTGTCGTCGCTTTCTCCACAGGCTTCGCAGTTGGTGGTATCGCTTAGGCCTAGCACCTTAAGGTGTTTGGAAAAAGCGTAATGGCCCGTAAGAACGCCAGTAGTCTGTCTGCAGTCTTTTCTGTTGAGAGACAACAAGAATGCGGCAGATTTCCTACAGACGTCGGGGAGAATTTGCTTAGTCTGTCTGCACCCTGGAGAGTCATGCCATCGGCGATTGTGTTCATATGAAACCCAACCGTCAATGGAAGCCCTGACCGAGGACGCAAGAAGACATCGCTGGTTCAGGTCCTGAGAAGTCCTCCTCTGAGCCCTGTCTAACAAGTTCATCGGAGATCTCATTTCCCGTGATCCCGTTATGACCCGGGACCCAAGTGTCTAAGTGCGAGACTTCCGACCGAATTCAGAGAGATCTTGCATTCACGAACTATTTTGGAGGTAGTTAAGGGGATGAGCAAGGCCTTAGGCGCAGCCTGACTGTCGCTACAGACGCAGATACTTCGCCCCCTCCACCTTTTCCTCGCATAGTCGATGGCCATTAGGATAGCATAAGTCTCCGTTTGGAAGACTGACGCATGTTTGCCTAACGAGAAGAAAAGTCTAATGTTGTCGCTCTCCATGAAAACACCGGCACCAGATCAATAATCGGTTTTGGATCCATCCGTGAAGATTCGACATAGCTTTGATTGTGCAACCCATAATGTAAACATCAAGGGGCGGGAGGTTCAATAATGCATCCAGGCTGGAGCCAGGCTTGCTGGGGAAGGCCCCGTTCAGCCAGGACATACCTTCCTTTGGAGTTTAGCGAAAGCAGCAGTAACGTATTTACGTGAAAGCTTATGCCACCAAACAACCGATGCGTATGCTAGAAATGGTCTTATCATAGCCATATAAATCCATAGGACTCTTTTCGGTGATAAGCCCCATGTCTTGCCGAAAATGCCCCTACACTGCAGACAGCGCCTTGGCAGTCTTCAGCTCAACATGCTTGGACCAAACAAGTTTGCTATCCAGGATGACTCCCAGATACTTTGCTTCATTTTAGAGTTAGATTGTGACGCCTTTTAGCACTGGCTGAGTCAACCCGATCAGCTTCCTCCTTCTTGTCAAGAGAACAACTTCAGTTTTAAGAGGATTGACCGAGAGCCCATTCCTAGTGCACCATTTGCCGATCATGTCAAGGGCCGCCTGCGCCTTGGCGCAGACAGTCGCTAGGCATGATCCAACAGAAAGCCCGGCAACATCATCCGCGTACGCCTGAGCGCATAATAAGTGGATATCGTATTTCTCTTCAGCCACGACAAGACTTATTTTATCGCCATAATTTCCGTCTGGAACACGGACAGAGAGACTAATATTTGTTCTTTCTGAGAAAACACCTCCACTTGTTTTTGATCCATCTTCCTAGTGTCATACGAAGTACAATGTCTAGTGCAGCGGAGGGAGTTGTTCCGCTAACTCGCAGACAAGCTGTACGTTGGACCTAGTCTTTCACGATTTATCGCTATGTCGAATGCAGTCCACCAGGCAACTACCTCTTCTGCTAGAAATGGTCTTACGGCCGATACATTTAGCCAATGACTTACGCGGGGTTTTAAGCCCCACTTGTTTCCAATGTTTTTTTTTGCAAAAGAAAGGTAATACTGTAGCTTTTTTGTTTTTGTTTTAACCGCCTCTACCAATGCACGCTGAAAGCGGGCGATGATGTCGGTATCGTCTATTGTAGATAGCGCCTTCCGTGCTGACACCTGCACTCCGCACTATGTTCTCCCCAACAAGTTTGAAGAAGTTACATGACAGTGCAACTCCTTTCCGAATTCCGGACCAAGTTTGAAGTAATTCAGAAGAGCTGCTTGCAAACTGTACATCACATTACGTGTTTTCAGTTTTGCCGGGATCCAATATTCGGCCATCTCCATATGGAGCTCTCAAAGACGAATGCTATCATATGCGGCTTTAATGTCGATGAAAAGATGGCGAGTCTCGACTTGAAATTCGTTGGTCCTTTCCAGGACTTGCCTCGAAAGCTGCACTGGTACTTGCCGACTAATCGGCAATGTTGTAGAACGGCTTGAGACGTTCACAAGTTGTGTAGGATATTATATCCGACATTAAGGAAATGCCTCGATAGTTCTTGCAAGACATCGATCGCCTTTCTTGCGGATGGGGCATGCTGTCCTCCCTTTAAAATCGATCCGAATAATTGCAGAGAAAAAAGTTACTATTCACCCCTATCGGGAATTCCGAGGGAAAAATGTTTCCCCCGAACATTTTTTGTTCCCGGGAACTAAATCTACCCATCGTGAATTTCCATCGGAAAATTTTTCCCCGGGAATCAAAAAAGTACTTTCGAAAATATGTTCGAATGTTTTGACACCATCAAGTAGACAAGATACGGGAATGAAATTTGTTGAAAAAAATTAAAAATAATAGTTTAATGTTTAGAAGTGCGCATTTTTCAATATGTTTAGAAGTGCGCATTTTTTAATATGTTTAGAAGTGTGAATTTTTTATTAAAATTTAAAAGAGCTTCACCAATCTGGTCTAGTTCACGTTGCAGTTGAAGCTCTTTTTGTAAAATATCTGTGATTGTAGTTGTTTTCTGTTGGCCTTTTTGTTTCGTTTTATTTCTTCTATTTGCATTTAAATCCATAGCTCTTTCATCCGCGGGTACGCATCATCAGAATTCAAAAGCAATTCAGTTAAGTACGATTCGTCGAAATCTGAAGATAGCTCATTGGATTGCATGGTTTTTTTGATTTGCGATGATCCTGTGGCTGTTTTCTTTTTGTGAATCACCGCATTCCTCCTCATTTCGTGTGTTGATGCAAGAAGCCAATCCGAATCGCTTTGCATCTGAAGAACCTTCAACCGACACACTCATAGCACAAATGTTGATGACTGCTTCTTCGATGGGGGAATATTTCTATTCTTTGTAAGGACCTCCCCCGGTTGCATTTTTAGCTTGAGGTTCTCGGACGTCCTCTTTCTGGTGTTTTTTTGTCACTCCAAACCTTAATTTGGAATTAAAAATTAAACATACGTCTAAAATATGAAACTTACCTTTTTCCACTCAAATACAGACTTCATGGATGGCCCAACAATGTTCTTTTTTTTCTCCAACGCTCTCCAAAAGCTGTTCACTTCCTATTTTTTTCTTTGTGTATATCGATTTGCTATATCCGGATATTTTTCCATATGATTTACTTATAATAATCTGCATCTGTTTTGTCTTTGTTGCGTTTCACCTTCATCAAAGCTAACTGCATTATTTTTCTAAATATTTGTCAGAAAAAAACTTATATTGTTGCTCTTTAGCTAAAGTTCCCAAACGAAATGGTAGCGGAATATTTCGGGGAAAATTACGGCAATATTTCCATCGGATATTAATTCACGATACCTAATTTTTCCGACGGAATTTTTTGTTCCCTTTCGAAAATTGTTCACGATACCTATTTTGTGAAAAAGGGAAACATTTCGGGGGAAATATTATTCCCGATAGGGGTGCTTGTTTTTTTGGTAGCGCGTGTAACAGCCCCATCGGTTTCTTTAAGATTCTTTTAGATTTCTGCTGCATGGTTTCTTTAGTTCTCATGACTTCTTCCTCGATCCGGAGAAGATAGACAAGATTCGTGCATTAAGCTAAAAAGCGTCGATGGCTGAATTCACCACGATTTCATCAATCTCAATTCGAAAGAAAACATCTTACTCACCCCTATCGGGAATAATATTTCCCCCGAATATTTTTCACAAAATAGGTATCGTGAACAATTTTCGAAAGGGAACAAAAAATTCCGTCGGAAAAAATAGGTAGGTATCGTGAATGAATATCCGATGGAAATATTGCCGTAATTTTCCCCGAAATATTCCGCTACCATTTCGTTTGGGAACTTTAGCTAAAGAGCAACAATATAAGTTTTTTTCTGACAAATATTTAGAAAAATAATGCAGTTAGCTTTGATGAAGGTGAAACGCAACAAAGACAAAACAGATGCAGATTATTATAAGTAAATCATATGGAAAAATATCCGGATATAGCAAATCGATATACACAAAGAAAAAAATAGGAAGTGAACAGCTTTTGGAGAGCGTTGGAGAAAAAAAAGAACATTGTTGGGCCATCCATGAAGTCTGTATTTGAGTGGAAAAAGGTAAGTTTCATATTTTAGACGTATGTTTAATTTTTAATTCCAAATTAAGGTTTGGAGTGACAAAAAAACACCAGAAAGAGGACGTCCGAGAACCTCAAGCTAAAAATGCAACCGGGGGAGGTCCTTACAAAGAATAGAAATATTCCCCCATCGAAGAAGCAGTCATCAACATTTGTGCTATGAGTGTGTCGGTTGAAGGTTCTTCAGATGCAAAGCGATTCGGATTGGCTTCTTGCATCAACACACGAAATGAGGAGGAATGCGGTGATTCACAAAAAGAAAACAGCCACAGGATCATCGCAAATCAAAAAAACCATGCAATCCAATGAGCTATCTTCAGATTTCGACGAATCGTACTTAACTGAATTGCTTTTGAATTCTGATGATGCGTACCCCCGGATGAAAGAGCTATGGATTTAAATGCAAATAGAAGAAATAAAACGAAACAAAAAGGCCAACAGAAAACAACTACAATCACAGATATTTCACAAAAAGAGCTTCAACTGCAACGTGAACTAGACCGGATTGGTGGTCTTTTAAATTTTAATAAAAAATGCACACTTCTAAACATATTAAAAAATGCGCACTTCTAAACATATTGAAAAATGCGCACTTCTAAACATATTAAACTATTATTTTTAATTCTTTTCGACAAATGGCATTCCCGTATCTTGTCTACTTGATGGTGTCAAAACATTTGAACATATTTTCGAAAGTACTTTTCTGATTCCCGGGGAAAAAGCTTTCCGATGGAAATTCACGATGGGTAGATTTAGTTCCCGGGAACAAAAAATGTTCGGGGGAAACATTTTTCCCTCGGAATTCCCGATAGGGGTGACTATGTTCTTATAAATTAAAATAAAACCAACAGAAAACGTGTATTTCAATTCATTCTCGCGTGTGGACATCAAAATAAATAATAAATAAATCGAACAAACAAAACAAAAACAAATACTTTCCAAACGTCTTTCAATAGCAAAGTTGTTAACAGTTAATTTTCTATTTTGTATTGCTTGTAAATTGAGTCATTGGACGAAACCATTTTATTGGTTTGGATCGCTTGATGTAGTTTAAAACTACATAAAGGATTTTACAAAAAGGGTTGCTTAAAAATCATCTATTTAATTTTATTTATTCTATTAATTAATCTATCGACCGACCAGTGAACTCGGACGACCAAGAGGTAGCCAAAGATTATCGCAGGGAAAGACACAAACGTGGACAGACCTTCGTAGATAAATCGCGGAGCGAATATCTTCCATACCATCAGATGGCGACAGTGTATCGTGCACGCCATCATTGCACAGAATATCTGTAAGGATAAAAAGGAGCAGAGATTAGCATAGCTCCAATAATTGCTTAGCTTTCGGGTTACCTTAACTCCTTGAAGCATAAAAAACTGCGTAGCCAGCTTGAAAAGCGTTCCTAGGTAAACGCACTCGTTCTCGAAGAGTATAAGTTCACCTCGAGTGATGTCGAAGCCAACGTTCTGTTGAGAGATTTCACTGTTTGTCTTGTTTGGATTGTTCAGCCGCGGATCAGTTTCTTTGATCTTCTCCTTTGAGTTGGATCGTATCAAGGTTGGGAACAGAGCGAAGATGGAGAACGTCTCCGAACTGAGCAGACCATACATGCACATAAAGAATATTTGACCGCAGAACGTGTTGAGGATGACGAGAATACCAGAAACGAAGTTCGAATTGCCAATGTATGCTGTCCGGCCAACGAATGCGGCCCGCCAGTCTATCTGCGATAATGTCGTCTGGTGAGATGTGGCAAAGAAGCAGAAATTCGATAGTAAATACCACCCCACAATAGCTGTGAACGTCGGCTGTATACAACTCTCTGTAGGGAAGAAAATGTAAGCAAATTGTAATGAAAGGGGTAAGCCTTACCAAAACTCGTGGCGGTTCGATATCTGAGAACCGAGTGTATAACCAACAAGATTGCACCTACAGCTATGCAAATCACAAGTCCAATCGATGACTTGGGTTCTAGCAACACAATGAGAACCACGGCCAGGAACACGCCAAACGATATCAAAATCGAGGAATAGACTGTCGCCAGACCATAGACCACCGGAATTTCATAATTTCGTTCACTGTCGTCGCTGTCGTAGTGCTGCTTCATCTTTTTGAAGATCTCAGGAACAACTCCTTCGTGCGTCTTCACTGAAATCATCGGGCTTTTCGGTGGAAGAACGTATGTCATCAACGGTGATACGGACACTATCACGATTTGCAGTAGGAGAAGAGCGTAGATTAACAAAGCCATCGAATCGATGTGACTCCGTTTGATGTTCTTGACGGCACTATTGGTCAGAAGAATATGTCCACCAGCGCATATTGAAGCAATAGTCGGACCGTAGCGAGCCAGAAGCACATTTGCCGATGACCCAGTTAGATTCCCACAAGAGCGAAGATACAAGCGGGTCAGTGTCGTATACAAAACGACAACCACTACCGAGAGAAGGTACGTTTTAGCGTTCGCAGGGCGCTTGAAGGAGAACCCATTAAAGTTGTTCGAGAAATCTCCGCAGTCGGCTTGCTCCTCGCGACAGCGAAACAGCGAATAAGCCGAACGCAACAGAATAATCGCCAAAATACCAGCCAACAACAACTTAAATGCAGTCGACTTGATAAACACTCCCACCCTGAACCGTGTCTTAAAGTCGACTTTGAGACTAAGTTGCAAGATCTCGTAGACTAATGCTATAATCACGGCACACAGAAGGTACGATATGATTTTCGGTTCCTGAATGATGAAACTATTCGAAAAGAACACCGAGATGAGGATGAAGCAGATGCACCGTGTTGTCATGTTACCGAATCGTTTAGTACCGCTCCAGTTGGTGGCTATGGCTCCCCAATTTTGCAGCGTCATGAATGCCAGAATCAAAGTGCTTAGAATACTGGTGAAAAATATGACTCCATGTTCCTCTGTTTTGAATGAGAAACTCTTATAGTAGCGGTAGCCAAACACTCCACTGGCTAGATTCATCAGGTATGTATACAGAACCACTTTCATGGTGAAAATCTTTGGGAAGTCTTGCGCACGCGAGTTATTAATGAGCAGGAAGGCAAAGAATATTGGCAGGAAGGTGATTAGCAGACCCTGCGACATTTGAGTTGCATCAAACTTTATCCAAATTTCACGGCAAGTGTTGAGAATCTCCCGTAAGTGCGAGTTAAGGTCCACGACGAAGTTCTTGAATGCTGCTTCTGTGTAAATGGTCTTGACGCGATGCGTTAGCAGAAGGAATTTGCTTTCCATTGAGTCCATTTCTTCGAAGCTGAATGTACGCTTATTCTCAAGAGCATAATTGTAGAAGTATTTGTAGATTTGTTGAGCATTTTGCCACGCATGCAGCAGCAGAGCTTGGTATCTCAACATAAAAGGCACGTCGACATCAGGCACTATGTTGAAATTGATGAGACCCAAATTCGAGAAGGGTATCGGTATGCCAAGAATAGTAGCTAACGTGGGGACGAGGTCGATCTGAAATTGAAAAGTGGTCAATTGTGTGCAATTATGTAGTTTAGGTTTTTATAAACAGAATTTTATTTAGATGAGAGAGAGACTGGTGGGCAGGGTGAGGGGGAATTGTTAAATAGGTAAAAATTTGTTACATGCAAAAGTGAAGAGACAACGTTCGGGAGGTTGGTCCATGCCTACGAATAACAAAAGGTGTTCGGATTAGAGAGAATTGAAGAAATATACCAAAAGTTTGTGGGAAAACACCCTTCAAATTCTGTTGAACATAACAAAACGTTGTTTACATGTATGTTCATTTCAGAATGTTGCCAAAAGCATGGGAGACCTGCCAGCTCCTTAGCTTACATGCCTCTTGAATGATAGACACATCAGTTAACTCCAAGAACCTATTGTCAAGCCAAGAATCTCAGTAAATGCCCTTAAATCCTAATCTGAACTACCATTAAGTAGAAAAGGAAAAGGTATTCTTAAAAATAAAGAAGAAAATGCGATGATAATCCATGAGGGTTAGCATAACAGACACCACTCATGAAAAAAGGAATGATGATAACTGTAGACCTAAAAAGGCTTTTCACTATGCCAAGTGAATTGAAATGCACAAAAACACATTTTCCGATTACCATAAAACCCCCTTTAAGCTAGGAGCAATGGGTGGCAAAAACAAGTGGCAACACCCGTTCGTGGTAACACAAGGTGGACAAGTTGTAACACATGTCTAGCGACAAAGCAGAATTGGCTAGAGCTTGACCTACGACTTTCTAAGATTTTGATCTCTCAATATGTCTTGGCGTATATTCAAACAATTTTTACAGAAGCGCATGGACGAAGATGACGACTCTCCAGGGTGCAGACAGACTAAGCAAATTCTCCCCGACGTCTGTGGGAAATCCGCGGCATTCTTGTTGTCTCTCAACAGAAAGACTGCAGACAGACAACTGGCGTTCTTACGGGATACTACGCTTTTGCCAAACACCTTACGGTGCTAGGCCTAAGCGATACCACCAACTGCGAAGCCTGTGGAGAAAGCGACGACACTGCGGAACATTTCCTCTGTGATTCTGCTGCTTTTGCTCGTATCAGGTGGCAGGTATTTGGTGCGGATATGGTGAGTACTGTAAACCTAAACTCCTTATCATTGAAGCCTTCTCGTTTTTCTTAGGAAAACGAGTAAATTCTCACAGTAAAATGTTGTGTGTCTGCCTGGCACGATGGACCAGTATTGAGTGTGAGTGCTCCAGTGTAGAAAGTCTCGCACCCAGACAAAAAAAAATGGACGAAGAGGAGGGGGAGACTGTGTTCCACCTTCTCTGTACGTGCCCAGCGCTCTCCCAGAAACGAAAACTTCATTTGGGTGCTTTCTTCTACAACATCGTAACGATCTTACTAACACTGACATCAGAAGGCTCCTACACCCCATCAGACGCTCTAATAGGTTGACCGAGTAGGGAGAAAATTATTCCCAGATCCACGTTTTACCACAACGGACTTTATATTTGTCTAAGCATTGACATTATACAGATATGCAGTGGACTGTTACTTTCACAAAATCTCTGGAGTACTTTGTGTCCCATCATAACCGTGTCGCTTATGTTTATAGTGGCAAAACAGGCGCCATATGGAAGTAAAAAATGCCGGAACGCATTGATGTGCCATCCAGTGTTGACGATTTGAAAAGATGCCATGCGACACCCGGTGGATAAAAATGGTATGTGTGGAGACCTACAACGGTTTAACGACTCTTTATTTTGTGTAAATTCGACTAAGGACTAGCAATGATGTTAATTTTAAAAAAAAAAAAATATTTTATTAAATTGCATTTTAATTATATTCAGCTTCTTACTCCAACTACCCGGTCGTTTTATTTAGAGCTCACAGAGCGCGCTCTGAGCAATTAATTCAACCATAATTTCAATTGTCGGTCTTAAACATAATTGCAAACTATGCAAAGTATGAAATGCTGCGCAATAGAAATGTCAAATTCATTCCAAAACATGTGCTTGCCAAGCATTCATCAGATCTTGTTTGTGTCTTCCATTTTGGTTGCTTATCAGTACAAATACGGAAAGAAAACAGCCCAAGAGCAACTAGGCGTGCAATTTGATTCTAAGAGATGATTGATTAAGTTCAAAATAACACAATACCTAATTTAAATCCACTGTATATTTGAATTGTCTGCATTGCAGTGATTCTATTCAATCAATTGTGATTGAATTTCTCTCACAGGAAAGGCGAGCCTATAAGACTCTAGCGTCCCAAGATGATTGGAGAAAAGGTTTTATTTTTGCATTTGAATTGTTGCAAATTGTATTCTTCCGGAAACATGTGTCGGGAACAAATTACAATGTCAGCAAAATGTGTTTTGGTACAGTGCACCACCCGATTATACGTATTAGCTCTCTGCCTAAAATGACAAGTAACTGATGCATTTCAATGAATTATTTCGTTTAATTTCCCATGCAGAAAATCTCCCATTTTTGTATCTTCTAGAATTGGAAAATATTTGGGACAAGTCTTCGATCCACCCCCATTTGAAGGGATGCCAATTCTAGATCATCAAATAAGCGGACTGCTCATCTCGTCTAAATATTCCTCCTCGAATATTTTTAGAGAATGTTTGGAAATAAGAACTCCAGATGTGGGAACAATACATAAACGCTAACCTAATTTGTGCTTGATATAAGGGGAGGAGATGCTCCGGAATAAACTACCCTTTGCTTTGGTAAATTGAACTCAATTTCATTTCCCGGTAAAATATTTTGCAATAATTGATAAGTCGGTATGCCCGAGTTTACGGTGACACCGAGAAAATGCGTGATGTCATTAGGTTTAATTGGCTGCTCATCTATATTATTCTGTGCAACAGGGATAGTATTCTTTCGAGAAAATGTTGTCAGAACTGCCTTTTCTTCGCATTGAATATAACCGGCTTTATGTTGTTTTGAATGAATAACCTTACATTCGTACCACGTTAAGTGGACGGCTGGAGTTACAACGCTGTTTCACGGTTAGCCACAACCGATCATCAGACTCCTTCTGTGGTGCTGGTCTGTCTTTTTTCTTTATTTTATCCCGCAAATCCATTTCTTCCACTGGGATTCGAACCTAGACCAGCATCTTCTCAGGCAAGCACTCACGCACTGTGCCATTGAAGCCACGAGTTCATCCAGTTTTTATTTTGATTTTCTTGGACAAACTTTGCTCCTGTAAGTATATTATGTTATTCATTCTGGTTGTTTCTTTCCGTGTTTTCTCTAATTCTGATTCTCTAATGCCTGAGAAGATGCTGGTCTAGGTTCGAATCCCAGTGGAAGAAATGGATTTGCGGGATAAAATAAAGAAAAAAGACAGACCAGCACCACAGAAGGAGTCTGATGATCGGTTGTGGCTAACCGTGAAACAGCGCTGTAACTCCAGCCGTCCACTTAACGTGGTACCAATGTAGGGTTATTCATTGAAAACAACATAATATCACATACAACAACATAGTACCTATCACATAAAAAAAAAACATTAATCGTATAACCGGCTTCACCCCACATATGAATATTATCTAGATTCGACATAACCTTGGAATAATGATAAGATTGTTTTGGATACCTACGTTGTGCCGTTCCAACAAATCAATTTAAGTCAAACCTACTGGAGGTACTGCTGGCAAGGTACACTCCATTTTTAAATGAACTTGAGTAGACCAATTTTTTTTTTAATTAATCGGAAGTTAGTTTAAACGCGATCAAAGCAACAGCATGAGAACGAAGGCAGTTAATTAAAGTAAATTAGACTAGCAGCTTATCGTCATTTGGCAACCCAAAACGAGCATTATTGTTTTGTTGGCTATTGATTGCTGCAATGTTTCAATGACCTAAAAAAATGAAAATAAACGCCTATCTCACCTGCTGAAGAGCACTGATGTCGGATCCATAGTCACCTGTCACGAATTTCTTCGACTTGGTGTAGGCAAACAGCAACGCATTTGTCTCGTCATCAGATTCCCCGCCGTGGTCACCAGATATTGTCATTCCATGATCTCCCATAATTAGTAGGGTTGTATCGTTATCCATTTGCTCGATCACTGATCTGTTAACAAAATTAAACCATTACTTCAATATTCAATGCAAAGCAATTCCTCATACCTGATAACTTCATCCATTTCGCTTAGCTTTCGCGACATCTCATCGTGCAGAGGCCCATGCCTATGGCCACAGTGATCCACGCCGAGGAAATGTGCTATCAAAACCTCCCAATCGTCCTTCGCCAGCTCCTTTGGCAAATGTTTTCGGATTTTTCTGTCCACCGTGTCCAAGTCGAATATATCAAAACTTGGATATGAGTACGATCGCATGAATCGCCTCGGATACAAGTCTGTCCACGTGCTGTCGCCCAGAAACACCACTCCCAAACTGTTGTGGATCATCTGATCGATAATGTTATCCTCGTTGATCTCTGGCGAGGCGAAATTCGAGCCGATATCAATAAAAGTAGGCAGACTTCCCGTCGTGAGTCCTTTCAACCGCTGCATCGTTGTCGTTGGCGGATCAGCACGGAATCGCATAATCCGGCTGCGTTCCGGTTCGGCCAACAGGAGATCATTGAAGATTGTCAGCTTATTTTCGTAAGGTAATGGGTTGGACAAGTTCGGCTTGAATACGCCGAACTCATACTTTAAGGCATCGATGACTAGAATAATAACTTTTGACTTAGCTGGAAGACAAAGATTCGATGACGCGTTCACATCCTTGAAGATCTCCTGAACGATTTCATCGCTCAAATAATATTCCTGCAAAACAAAAGAAAAAAAAATTACCGCCAAAAACAACAAACAATTAAAACTAAATAAATTGACTGCGGCCACCTATGTCGTCAGTATTACTAATCTCTGGGCGCAGTTGACGTCAGACTACGGCTGATATAGGATGATTACCTCATCTGGATTGTTGGACAGCCGTCGGCACGTGCTGACGTCTGTTTTTGACACTCTGGACAAGAGGAATCCTCGTGAAAACAAAAAGACACCCGATCCAATAAGATACGATACCCAAATTAACACAAATAA
Organism: Portevinia maculata; assembly: GCA_949715645.1. Classification (NCBI taxonomy): domain Eukaryota; kingdom Metazoa; phylum Arthropoda; class Insecta; order Diptera; family Syrphidae; genus Portevinia; species Portevinia maculata. The sequence goes on along the minus strand of OX454526.1, from coordinate 268,498,418 downwards.
GTAGTTCCATGCGAAATTCATTGTACACGCGACTGGGAAACGAACGATGTGCCCTCGCTATCATGTACGATATAAATAAATACAACGTAAAATATTTTTTTTTTTACAATCAAATGGGGTGTAGCATTTTTGTATGTACGAAACGCAAGTGAAAAACAAGAGATCGGATTCTTAAGAGTTAACTTTTGTTTTGAATGCTCTTGTAACAGCTACACTGTATGCGAATAGAACACACTCTAAATTAGTTATCTGAGCGAGTTTAATTCAAATAATTGTGCACTTTATTTCAACATTTTGAGGGTTTTTACTCGGAAATACGCGCGGAAGAAAAATTGTTCACTGACATTTTTTTCATTTTTCTCTCTGCTAGCGCAAGTTGACAGTTGGCTGGGTATAATATGGTAGTTGTTTAATGACAGAATATTAGGTATGTAGGTTGAAATCGCTGAGTAGAGCTACCATGCAATTTTTTTAAATTTACAAAATACTTTAGATTTCCAAAATATATTCGTGTATTCATCAATAGGGCGAATGAGTTCATATCGTTGCACACTTCCGAATTCGAATACAAATTGCCTCATATCCATACTACAGATTGCTACGATGAGCTAAAGTCAACCAAAAGTGCAGGATATGAGGGGAAACAAAATCGAACAATTCTAAATTGAATGCAGTTGAACACTTTCTGAGTAAAGGTGTCAAATTGGTAGACGTCAATTTAAAAGTAAATAAAGGTCTTCTAAGAGCACGGCAAACAACTGAACCGAAATAAATGTATCGTGATATGCATATACAATACAATTATTGCTTTCAAAACTTCCAGGAGCGAATGCGGGATTGCAGTGTTTTTCTTTTGTTCAATTTTCTACTGTGCGTGTGTTCATGAAATAAATATAGGGTTGAGTTGAAGTTAGAGCTGTCTCTATTTCTAATGGTGAAAAGAGGTCAACACTTCAACTGCGACTTCAACTTCAACAGCAGCGAGAAGCTAAGCGTTTGAAGTCGAGTCAAACACATTAGGGGTATTCACGATTCGATGTAAGAGGCCTAGTAAAATTGCGAAATTTTTTTTTTTTTTTATCGGATCGTGAACGCACTTTTTCTCATGTCTAGCAAAACTGAAACAAATGACAGCTCCAGCTGGACAATTGACATTTGTTTTGAAAAAAAAAATTACAATTTTTTGAAGGAGGAAAATTTGTTTTTAATTGTTAACTATGCCGAAAAAAAGCGAAAAAGAAAAAATACTTCAATGTTTATTGGAAGATGCTGCAGAGAAAATTATGTGGATTGAAGGTATGAAGAAATACGCGATGAAAAAGACAAAAAAAAATTGTTTTATTATTTTATTTTAGATAATGGAGAGATAGACGATGATGATATCGATGAAGTACTTTTTGATCTTGACGAGGATATTCTATTCGTCCTAGCATCTCGTCGTGGTTCTTACAGCACAATACCTAAATCGATTGACTGGCGTGAGAACATTTTAGCTGCTATGGACGAAGATCGCTTCCGCCAAATGCTGAGAATGGAAAGAAGTCAGTTTGCACATTTGCTTTCATTAATACGTGATGATATCGAATTCCAAAAACCACATGCTTGTAAACAATTTTCAATTGAACTCCAACTAGCTATTGTGCTTTACCGCTTGGGTTCATCAGGTGAAAATGCTGCAGTCAGAAAAATTGCAACAACTTTTGGTGTTGGAGATGGAGGTACATTGAGTAAAATAACAAATAGAATTTTTCGAATTGTTCTAAAATTGATAAACAAGTATATATATTGGCCAAACAATGAAGAAAGAAAACGCATTGTAGCGGAAACGTATCATGAGCTGCCATTGTGTATTGGTTACATTGACGGTACAGAAATAAAATTGGCAGAGGCACCAGTTATAGACCATGAATCATATTTCTCAAGAAATCACGTCTACTCAATAAAAGCTCAAGTTGTATGTGACTACAAGCTGAGAATTCGCGACGTTGTAGTAGGAAGCCCTGGCAGCAGTCATGATGCAAACATTTTTAGAAACTGCTCAATTTTCAAACAAAATGAGAATTATGTATCGACACAACAATGGATAGCTGGAGACTCTGCATACCCTTTAAATAACTTTATTATAACGCCATTTAGAAGCAACTCGGAACAACTGGACAGCTCAAAACGAAAAGCATTTAATTTATGACACAGCAAGTATCGGGTAAGAGTAGATTACTGTTTCGGTCTCCTTAAAGAGAAGTTCGGTAGCCTAAAGGAACTTAGGATGCGCATTCGCGATAAAAACAGTCACAAATTTTGTTGTAAATGGATAATGGTCTGCTGCATTCTACATAACATCTTGTTAACTGACTCCGATTTGGATTTGAGCAATTGTTTTGAAAATGGGCACATTGCAGATGCTGAAGATTGTCCCTATGAAAATTATGTAAACAAAAAACAGTTTGAAATCAAAAGACAGGGGTTATATTATCTCATGTTCGATTAATATATGTTTCATGTATTTGTACTCTATTTTTGTTAATTCAAATAAATTACATGTTCAAATAAATATGAATAAATAAATCTATTTTTGTAATTCATTTCAAAACTAAAAATAACCAAAGAATAACTAGGTAGGTCTAGGCATACTTATTTATTTGCATACTTCATATCAAGTTCCTTCATAGCAATTCTTTCTTCTTTTGCAATTTCGAGCTTCCTCAGTTCAAAATTATTTCTAATTTTATCTTCTTTGAGTTTTAGTTTTCTTTCCTCCATTTCCAATTGCTTCTGCATTTTTAGGTTTTTCCACTCTATCTTTTTTTCTTCGATATCGGAAAGTTGAAGAAGTTTATCTCTTTCTAATTTTAATTTTTCTTCTTGAAACGCTTGCCTTTCACCATGTAGCTGTGAAAGCTGGCCGATAGCTGTTTTTGGTGCAAACTTCCGAAGCCTTTCTGCGCATTTTAAGGACTCACTTAAGTGCCCTTTCCCGGAATTGGAGTTAGCTTGTGTTGATGGTGTTGCTGGCCTGGCTATTGTTGGTGAAAGCTCTATTTGATAATTTGGGAATTCTTGCTCTTCGTATATTTCAAATTCTGGTTCAAGGCCAAGTTCCTGTTCAAGAACAAGTTCCTGTTCCTCTTCAGAAATGATGAAGTCTGCAACTTCATAAGTATTAAAAGAACTTCCTCTATCACTCTTGTCGCCGAAGATTTCTTTAAGTCTGTCGTAATACGGACAGATTTTAAGAATTTTTGCTATATAATGAAAAAATAAATATGAAATGTAAGTATGTGAAAAAATAATACGTGTAAATTTATTGTTATTTTACTTCGAACACATCCAACTCCTTTTTCAGTTTCCAGGAGACCGGCACCGGTAGATTTTGTCCATTCCATTGCCTTAACAAATGATGTTTTCAAGTTTCTCATTTTCCAAAGAATTAACTCCCAGGTGGCATTCTTCAGTTGATTGTGCTCCAAAAATTTTCTATAAAAAATTTGTGCTGTAGGCTTCTATAATTAATAAATAGTTTCAATTCATAGATAACAATTGATAAATTTGATGTCGTATACTAACCTCGAATTTTCCTGCTTCTAGAATGTAGTCTAATATCAGGAAAACTTCTTTTTCTGTCCATTTTTTCACTGGATTTTCCCTTCTGCGGCGCTTACATTTGTTTTCCATTCTCTTTATTTTTTTCTGTTAGCTATACACATGTCGTTTTCCATTGGTTTCACTCGGGGATCCACTCATTCTGAAATCCAATGGAACAGCAAAATTGCTTCTACTCGAGTTTTGACGTATTGTCTTTGTGTTAGTTAAACGTCAGAGGTTAGTTGTTTGCAAACAAAATTTAATTACACAAAATGGAATACAGCGAACTCCAGAAATTTAAGCTTGTGGTGGATGAAAATGGGCAAGTTAGCCAAATTAATGGAAACGTTGTCCTACAAAACATTTTGAGTAAGAATACTTGCTCTCTTGAAAAAAATTTATCTACAAACATAAGTTTTATTTCAGCTCAAGAATTTGTTTCGGCGTCTTACGAAGATGTTGCCGAATTCTACAATTTAAGGAGATATCGTAGACGAAATGGAAGACCAAAATCGTACAGGTACATAATATAATCAGCATCTGATAAGAGCTATATATTCTTAGCGCATTTTTATTTCTATATCTACAGAAATATTTAAATGGTCTAATGACCAAACAAAGTATCTTCTAACGCTTTACGAAGAAAGTTTCAAGCAAATAGGTCCCATGAAACAATTCCGAACTAAGAAGCATATGTGGGCTTTCATCTGCGAAGCTTGCTGTACAAATTATGCAATTAATGTAACTCCGGAACAAGTGGAGGGTCGCTTCAAAACAATCATGAAAAAAACAAAAGCAATCATAAAAAATAACCAGACGAGTGGAGCAACACGAAAAGAAATGCCGTATGGAAGTATAATGAATAATATCATTAATGATGACGATTCTTTGTTTCCGGAGGTTTTCATGGGACCTAATAAGCTGCTAAGGAAGTCAAACCTCTTACCAATTCAAAATCAGCAATGTCAACCATCGACAAGCCATCACGATACAGAAAACCAGTCACCAAACCCTTTGTCTGTCGAGGATTCGGATGAGGCTGATGACGGTGATGGCATTTTGCTACCCAGCCGCAGTCCTACTCCAAAAAAAAGAAAGTGCCTTATGGAGAAGATGGTCGACCGACTAATCGAGGACAAACGTGTGCGGTCTTCTGCAAAAGAAGAGCAAAAAGAAAGACGCCACAAAGAGAAAATGGAGAAGTTTTCTCAGCTGGGAAATTTGCTTTCCAGTGTGCTCCAAGCAAAGTCACCATGAATTACATGTTTTTTTTTAGTTTACTTTATTTATTAATTAATGTTTCCTGTGATGCAAACAAACAAAGCCACCATGAATTCCAAATGTTTTTTAAGTTTACTTTATTTATTAATTAATTTTGCCTGTGATGCAAACAATCAAAGTCACCATGAATTACAAGTCTGTGTTTTTTTAAGTTTACTTTATTTATTTTCTTATTTTTTTGTTTCTGTGATGAAGTACTATTTAATTTTAGCCTTAAAATCCTTGCAATAAAAATCAATATGTACATTAAAATATGTTAACTAAAACCTGTCTGCTATTCTGTTTCTTTTAATTTCTCCCAATCGCTGCAATGTTAAATCAGGCTGCACTTCAACGTTTTCCGTTTCGCCGTTGTTTGTAATGTCTTGCATGGCTGCGGCTTCTACATCCCAATTGTCGTTTTCATCTATACACATATTGTGTAGTACGCAGCATGCCAGTATAAATTTGCACATCCTTTCCACTGTGTGAAAATCCAAACGCATTATCTGACGGAACCTGGTTTTTAAAGAGGCGAATGAGTTTTCAATCTTAACTCGCGTTTGGCTCAGCCGTTTGTTGTATTTTCGCCTCTTTGCTGTCATGTTTCCAGTGTCCTTAAATGGTGTCATCAAAAATTCCCTTAAGGGATATGCGGCATCGCCCAATATGTGGTATTGTGATCCGCAAATTAGTGGTAGATCCTTACTGATAAAAGATAGTTGGAATACTCTAGCATCATGAATTTTGCTAGGCGCTCCAACAAATACGTCCAGATATCGGGTATCAGCTTCACTAATACCCTGAAGGGTCAAGGACAACAGGTCGTGTCGATTTATGTATGTTGATCGGATTTTGTTTGCTGGTTTCCTAACGTATATGTAACATCCATCGATGCATCCCAGTACATTTGGAAATCCTGCTATCTGAAAGTAACAAATTTAGGTTTACGTTATAAATTCTATGCATCGACTAACCTGTTCAAATTTTGCTGAAATTTGAGCTTTCTCTTCGACGGTTGATGGAAATTTAACGAATTGGGGTGAAATTTCAAAAATTAATTCCAACACATTCGATATGAGTCTGTATGTTGAAGATATGGATATACCAAACAAATTAGCTACTTCTCGGTAGGAGTCCTTGTTTCCAGCAAACCTTAAAATAATAAACAAGTCCTTCTTTTGCTCGCCAATTATTTTTAGTAATGCTTACCAAAGAAATACGTATATTTGTGTTTTAGCAGGAATTTCTTGTCTGCCTCCGCCACCCTGCCTTCTTTTAAAATGAGTCGAGTTCTCGTACATATTTATTATTCTTAGTGCAGTTGCCCTTTGGACACGAAATTGTTCGCGGAACTACAATGAAATAACTTTTAACAAACATCTTTTAAAAACATATAGCTAATGAATTATACCTCAGTTTCGGAGTATTTTTCCACAACATCAATAAAGTCTTGGACTCTGTTTCGTTTTGTTGGTTGAAATAATTGTTGCACCACGAATTCATCATTATCTGATGAGGACGATGATGAGGAAGATGACAAAAGATCACTTAATACCATAAATATATCCATTTTTTTAATACTTTTTAAAACGAACTTGTTGTTGTTTCTTGTCCCGCACTTTTTTCTTTCTTGTTTGATTTTATTTCTTTGTTTTAAATAAACTTTTCGCCATGAAACTACAAATTTGTTTTAAACCACTGCGGAACGTAAACAAGAATTGACACTGACGTTTTCTTTTGACGTTCGGTTTGTGTGTGTATTAGTGCTTCTTGAGTGGATTCTGACTTCAAATCGAGAAGCGAAATTCTCTTCTCAGAATCACCAGAAGAGTATTTTTTGTGCCAATGGAACGGTTTCAGAAGTGATTTTTTCGATTCCGGACTCTTCCGGACGCTTCTTTTTGCCCAATGGAAAACGACAACAGGAATCAAGAATTTAAATGAGCTGTCAACTTCATAAGGCTACTCTGTTGTATTTTTCGGTTGCAATAAGGTCAGGGTATAGATAAAGTGTAAAAGTGTTGCGAAATTTTATTCTGTATACTTTGTTGTTGTAGTGCAAAAAAAGTTACACTTTCGCATTTTCGCAATGATACAAGACCAGTTGCATCGAATCGTGAATACCCCTATTGAAAAATTCAACTTCGAAAGCGAAACAAAAAAATGGTTGTGAGCATAAGAGAAAATTATGTCAAAATACATGCAAGCGAGAAGATTCGCTCAAAATATAAGCATTTGCATGTTGGGATTTAGGTCTAACGTTAAAGTCATTTCATATTTCATACCTCACATGTGTTTTATGAGCGTTACTGCATGCATTACTGCGTGCGTCCTTGCTGCACATCTGTTTCAGACATAATGCTTGTGTAAAAATGGCCGATGACAGTTTTCACCCTTTCTCTCACCGTTTTCATCAATAGGCGTTTTTCTTTTTTAGCCCCGAGCGGGGAACAGAGCGGGGCCCGAGCGATCAGAGCTCGCTCCGAGCTGAACGTAACCTGAGCGCTCCGAGCTAATTAAGAAACAGAATTGAGCACTGAACTGTCATTAGATAATTTTTTTTCATTAATTTTCAAAATAGTCAGGTTTGCTTCTAAAATTGGTGTTTGTCAAGGATTGTTCCATTTAAATTATAATTTCTAGTAAATAAACTATGGAAAAAGAACAAATAATAAATGAAGTCAGCCGCGCTCAGCTTTTCGCTCGATGTGCTCGGTCATTTTCAATCGAGCTCATCGAGCGAGCCCTGAGCTAGCTCAGAGATAAAAAAGAAATACAAATTTTGTGCTCAGAGCGCTCCGAGTTAAAAAAGTAACACAGTTCTTTTTTTGAAAGCTAAGTGCCCCGCTCGGAGCTAAAAAAGAAAAACGCCTAATGCCACTGAATTTTGTAAGACGTAAACTTGAATGTGAGAAAGTGCGAACATGAATGTGCGAATTTGTGAAAATGCTCCTCCACAAAAACAATCTTTCAGAAGAAATTTGCTTTAATAAAATGTAGAAGAATCGTATGTTTTTGGTTAGTGCTTAGTTCTTTTACTTATCGAGACACAAACCTAGTTTGACAAGCACACACGTGTACTCGTGGAACATACTACACAAAATTCCTGACTGAGTCATTTCTCGAAATGGTGATCAATAAAACATGTACCTACGTCAGCATCTATCTTGGCAGCGCTTTTTCACGGTTTTCTCAGGGCATACAGGTGACGCGGAGAATTCGTTGACCCATTTGTTCTATTTGACAAACTGGAAATTTGATAAATTCAAACATTCAAAATTATATTTGACTGCTCATCCAGGTGTATACAAATACTATAAGAAAGATTGACATAACATATAGATGTCATAAATATGTTTATTAAAATATATATCAGAGGCGTTCAATTAAGAGATTAAGTAAAAGTGAAACAATGCGAACACCGAGTGAGTGTGAACGGCGAAGCAGTATACCGCTACTGCGCTTCTATCGGAACCTGTACAGTTACCGCGTACCTTTCTGGTATGTCAGAACCTTAAGATGGAAATGTATAGAATGCAAACCATACCATGGTTTGTCTATATAAACAAGTGGGCCATCAATCATTCTCAAAACAAAAATGGCCGAATACATAACCCCATAAAAAATGTAAAACAAAAAAAATCTAATAATTACGGTCCAGCTAAACCGTTAGACATAGAAAGTTGAATTTTAAGCTATCGCTCAGCTTTCAGCTCCATATAGAAGTTTAGCTACAATAAATCTTTAACAGATGATGTTATTTTATATTTATTTAAAACGATTGTTCCTGATGGTAGCACTGCTTTGGGGTGGTGGCGATCGAAGGCTGCATACAAACGCCTATGCAGCATTTTCTCTTGTGCATAGAAAAAATAATACTTGATGACAAACCTTAAACGGTCCGACTCAGGTGCATACATAACTCTTAGGTTTTAGGTACAAAATAAGTGCAGCAAATAGTTGTATCTGTAGATATAGCTTTTAATGATGTAAATAAATATGAAAATATGGTATATGCTGCTTTCCTCGTTCTCGTTTCTACTGCTTTGCATTTTAATAAGTGTGTTGTTATGCACTCTAACTTTTCATATACATCCCCTGTTATAGTTCAAAGACAGATTCATAAAAAAAAACGATTTAATATAAAAAAAACTACTTAAATCTAGTGCAAGTTCACAAATACGTCTTCTCATAACCTACAACTTTCGTTCAACGGAACCATATTTATCTATTGATGCACGAGTTATGTTTCTACTCATAATAATATTTACGGTATAGGTAACTTACATTTCAAAATATAATCTAATTAAAAATATATTTTTATCACTCTAAGAAGTTGATTTATCTTTTCAAATTGTTTTTAACATATAGGTAATGTTTTATATTCTTAAATAAAATAACATAATTTACATGGCAGCTTTTACTTATGAGCTAAAATTTTAATTAATATCTGAGCTGTTTAAATATTTGGTATTTTTAAATGATATCAGTTGCTCAGGAGCCGACCGGAAGATACACACATTGCATAACTTCTGTTGGCTTCTCGCTTTAATCCTCATCATCTGTTTCATCGGCCGCTTGTTGTTGTTCCTGAACCAGTTTGTCCATTTCTTCTTTCGTTTTCCTCCTAAAGAAACCGGCCTAAGAACAATAAATGGAATTATTATGATTTGATGCATTGAAAAAAGTAGCTTCTACAGCTTACCTTGTGCATGCCATAGACTACTGTTGCAAGGACTAAAAGACCAGCTAATACTGACAAGATAATGATCCAAATGGGAGTGCTGTAAAGCTGATGTTTCGAAATAACGTTGTATTCCAATTTTCGGGTGATTTTTGTAGATTTACTGAAATTGAATGCAACACAATATTATAGAAAGTTGATGATAGAAGTGGAAAGGATTGGTATACCCATCAACATCGCCCACTTTGATAATATCCAATTTCGTGACAATGACAAAGAACTCCCACGGTTCGATGAGGATTTCATTCACTTCTTTCAAATCGACGTGATATTTAAAGGTGATCGTCACAGGCATATCCGGCTGGAAATTGTACACTCTGAGCACTGCTCTAGCGCATAGTGTCGTATCAGGATCAATGCAGCTAAAAACAATTGTTCGGTTAATGGGTAAAGTTCCGATAAGTTCTTCGCTCAGAGGATCATGAGGATTCTTTTGGGCAGCTTTGATGTAATCATTTTTGGTCGCAACTCTTTGTACATCGCGACGTGATCGTCTCACTCCTGCTGAGTAAACTTCTGCAATAGAGAGAGGGATATCTTAGTAAAAGTGTCAGTAACAAGTTGCTTAAACAAAATAGGGCTGAACACTGAACCTATGGGTACTCTGTCATTTAGACTTCTACATTGGGATCACCTGCGTCTATTGAATTTAATGTCAGTGGCCCGTTCCAATAACAAGTTTAGTTTGATGCATCAATTTATAGTCATTTGTATTCCTACGCAAGAGTAATTTTACGGGAACGACTAGATCTCGTAAAGCTGAGTATATCACTATAGTATCCCCCAATACAAACTGGTTGTCGAAGAAGACGACTAAGGGAAGGCGTTTTCATGTTCAGGTAAGGCAAATGACACTTTTAATAGAAAATGAGATAGGAGATATGTATCCCAAAAAAAAACTGCTGTAAAACGAACTTTTTGAATAGCGTTTAGCGCTATTCTAAGCTTTCAGTTTGATTGCTATAATCAAACTAAAAGCTGACATTTGCATGGGTATATTTTAAACGTGAATTTAAGACAAAACTATTTTTAAGAGTTTAAAGCAGAGTAGGGATACTCAATCAAAAAATACATCGATATTTTATTCAATGTAATGCATCGACACGTTACATCGATTATTATCGATGCATTGATTAAAAACATCTATGTTTTCGATGCATCGATTAAAAACATCGACGTATTGTATTATATGAGCTAAAAATAAGAAATTTAAAATAGTTTTTAATAGAGTTTTATTAAAATTACAAATCCCAATACTTCCGCTCCAAACTTTGCATAAACAATATTTTGTTTATCCGCTTTCCTTGGATTCTATTCCTTTGCTTACTCAATACTTGGGAAGCTTTGGAAAAAAGCGTTTTCGAAGGAACTGAGCTGGCTACCATAGTTAAATAATTAAAAGCAACTTTAAAAAGTTTTGGAAATTTCACTAAGGCGACCAATAGGTGCCCTTAAGTAGACGGAAAGCTCATCACAAACACTGTCTTCGCTTTTGTTCGCCTTCCAATTTCTGTGAACGAGTTTATGATGGTCGCTCCAAAGGCTGAAATCTTCCCATACTTTGTCCGAACTAACCGAATCAGATTCAATTGGATTTTCATTAAGAAGGTCCTTCGTCATCATCTCCTTAATTTTTTGGATTGCGTGGGCACAAGCTATGGGGTCTTCAAAATTAAGCTTTTTGAACCGCGGGTCGAACAAGGTAGCTATAGCTAACGAAGAAACTTGTTCAATAGCACCCATCCGTTTCCTGATTTCTCCAAGAATGAGCTTGCTTTAATAGACATGACAGTATAGTCTCTCTGTGGATCTGTGTCTGTGATGCGAACTTCGGTCTCGGTCGTCGCATCGTGTTCCCTCGTCTTACATGTGTTGTTGTTTATGTGTTTGGTTGGCGAAAATAGCTTATTACAAATTACGTTATAATTTCTCATATCCTTTATTAATACAATCAAAGAGAGGAGAGCATATACATATAACGTATTAAATTTGAAATTTGATACTGTGAATCATGCTTCGATGCTTCGATGCATCGAATGAAATACATCGATGCATTGTTAAACATTTGATGCTTTCGATGCATTGGATTGATTCGATGCAATCGAATACTAAACATTGTTATTTTCGATGTATCGATGTATTATGAGCAACCCTAAAGCAGAGATGGCAGAGTAATCTGCCGCACGTTAGCAGACGTAATAAGTGCATTTTTCTGTTCTTCCAAAAAATGACTTTTCAGCAATATCTGGCCATCACTATTGGAAATTAGCAACAGGTTATACCTTTGTTTTTGTTGCACATGATACTAACTGATGGGCAATTTTGAGAAAGGATTAGGAAGCTTCCACTTGCGAGTTTAGGTGGACATCTAAAGTATTTTTAACTTCCCCAGCTCTTGCCAACGTCTGGCAAACATCCAAGAGTATCAATTGTCATAAGAACCTTTTCAAACTTCGCATATGGTTTTGGATTTAAATTGTAGGTCCTTCTACTTCACTCAAGCAAATGGTTGTACAGCCTAGGTTTTTGGCTTTGTAGGGTCGTTGATGCCTAATTGTTTGCTACGGATTCTGAGCTTTTTTGATGTTTTGAACACTAAAAAAATACTTTACTCTTAATCACCTATCTTCACAATTAAGAAAATGGCTGCACCCATGAAAAACCGTCACTCGGAGAATGTGTGCGTGAGCTTCACATTTGATTTCTTTGTTAAATACTACTACTAAATAAGGCAACGGTTTGTTTTTTTGTTTTTTTTGGAGGCGAAGTCGATTATCTCGAAAAACTCATCTGTCTGTGACTTTTGCATACGTTTTGACTATCAACTTAGACTGAAAATTCCAATAAAACCAAAGACAGATCCTAAACCGTGAAATGACTTGACAGTTAATTTTTTTCTCTATCCTCGCGTTGACACACGGCACTTTTCCGCAACGTCACAAAACAATATGTTCCGGTTTTACCAATGCCAGTTTGATCAATGGTTTCCTATGGTCCAACTTAATGAGTCTGTCAACGCGAAGGTTGAAGCGTGATTACTTAAGGCATAAACGGTTCTATATAAGCACAATTCTGTTTAAAATTTTACTTACTCTCTGAATTCGTTTCAACAGCAATTGAATTGGTCTTTGATGTTTCATAAACAATTTGATTTCCATTTTGAACGACTACTGTTCGTGTTGATGACGTTGATATTTCGGTTGGATTTGCCAGCAACATGGTTTTATTCTGATAAAGTTCAACGGCAAGTAGTTGACGATCGTAGACCGCTTGAATTGTGATGTTATTTATGTCAACAATGGGAATTGTGACACTTGATTCATAAAATTTATACGCAATTGGTATTTCAAAAGCGATTTCAAGCTCCTGAATGCGACTTGGTCCATTACTTTTGATCTAATTGAGGTTTAAACAAACACATTCTTATTACTGTAGTTTAAAGAAAAGTTAGTTATTTTAAAGACTCACCTCATAATTGTTAATGATCTCTGCTGTGTTGAATACTTTCTCTAAATTAATGTGCGCTGTATTTGGTCTCCTAAGTAAATAAAACAAATAAAATGTTTAGTACCATCAGCATCGATAGCGCTCTCAGCACCCTAGAGAGTAGATAGACCTACCTACTTATCACATTTCACGTGACCTGAGTAAACGCCTAAGTATTAACAATTTTATTTTTCTTACCCGATAGCTTCGATTTCTGTGAATTCCTGTAGAGCTATGATATCCTTAGCTATATTATTGGACGGATTTAGTTCTTGGCCCGTACTAGATACGGCCGCAGTCAGTGTCATTGATGTGCCTTCAATTCGGCTAACATCGTAAACGATTATAATACTTTGTTTGCTATCTAAAGCCATTGGTTGCCCCCGATTTACGTCACACAAAAGGAAATGTTCGTGTTGATTACACGATGATGGTATCTTAGCAAATGGCATCTTATTGGAAGAGGTGATGTTGATTTGAGGTAGATATGCAGTTTCACCAGCATTGGATACATCGTAAGTCACAGCAATTGTTCTGCTACTCCCGAGGATATACGTCGGGCTATAAAAATTCGTCTAATAGTAATTATGCAACCGATGTGACTAAGGGCACTCACTGTAGTCCTACGCTTTTTACTTTCAAGTCGGCAATGCAAATGTCACTTTTGCAGCCTGTGCTGAAAATAATTTTTTCTACGTTCACTTTTGGTTCAGATGGATCTACGGCAGCACATCTATCGCAGAATACTGGAATGAAAAAAATCAAACATTTGTATCGTCCACATATTGTAAAAGCTGTCATTCTAACCTTCTGAGTTCGGTACGCCATTGATCAGGTCATAATGCATTTCCAGTTCAATTGGCTTGAATATGTCTGCTGTGTTAAACCTCACCGTTGCATCCAGCAGACGACAATTTCTCTGTGTTCCCGCTGTTGCATTAAATACCAATTCACCAGAATTAGTTTGTTTCAGAGTGACACGCTTAACCTGTGGATCGACATTAACTCTCAATGCCAAATCCTGATTTTGCACCTTCGGTGATGTCGTCGTTATCATGTAGCAGATATTTATTTGGAACTGATTCTGGTCTGGTTTGATTTCTCGACTTAGAGAATTGATAGTGGCTATGATCTTTACGACAGGATAGGCACGGTACACATAAACAGACTCAGCGTTAGGAGCACCGATTGCGAAGTCATTGAATCCATTGTTATCAATGTCAGAGCCCTTCGACAAACCATGACCAAACATATGTGGACCCCATGCAGTCGTTCCTGAAACTGCGGCCAGTTTTTGACTGTGCAGCTCGCGAAGTCCGTTCGGACTTCCCAAATAGATAAACACGACGCCATTGTCGGCGAACGGAGCTCCAATCGCGATATCTATATTAAATTGAATTTTATATAATATTTTAATAGAAGCCCGAGTCATTTTTCCTACCATTGAATCCATCGTGATTGATGTCCCCCAGTTTCGAAATGGACGAACCAAAGCGCCCTTTGCCATTGATTGGCGATACGATCTTTTTTTGAAGCTCGAAAACGAACTAATTAAAGGAAGACAGGATGTAAAGATTGCGCACCCAGATAACTCCATCTAAACTTACCCTTCCTTTGTTGATGTAAACATATATCGCTCCCTGCTCCACATTACCTCCTGAACTGAATTGTGGAGCTGTGATGATAACATCCGTCCACCCATCACCGTTTAAGTCTTCAGCCAAAACTGCATAGCCATAGTACTCACCGAACTGAGTTCCATGGAATGTATAGTATTTGCGGATGGTGTAGTCCGAGAAGCCAGGCTTGACAATGTCAAAAATGTACGCTTCTCCAGATTGTTCGTTAGCCTGAGGAGCTGTTGCAACGTAGAAGATTTTATTTGGCTGAGTACTGTCAAAGTAGCCGGAGCTAACTGAGTAGCCAAAGTATGAATCTGCTTGCTGTTTCCAAAGCTCTGGATTTGGGACTTCGCTTGTATACGTGACTGAACTTTGCCGGGATATGCTTAGTCCATCTATGTCACGTCGACTCAGATTAGGATCACTGTTGTTACTTTTGACATGGTATCGTATTACCGAACCTACGAATGAAAATCAATTAAAAATACAAAAAATATATTTCCCTCTTTCATGGTTTTATAGTTACGCACCTCTCCAAGTGTGAATGCCAGGAGCTCCGATGAGGATCTCTTCGTTGTTAGTTGTTACATGAACGCTAATACCCTGTTCGCCGAACATATGGTAAAAGTATCTATTGACGTTATCTTCTCGTATCTGATTGGCTGTCGAAATAGATTTGGAAAAAGTTAGACAAGCTTTTTGAGCAGTTCATGTTCACCTTACTTTGCAATCGAAGTGGAGCAATTTTCTTGACATTTTGTGGCCGATCAGATAATGTATCCGGTGTCCAGTAACAAATACCATGGAGGAGGTAATCGCTTGGTAAGTTCGCCACTAAGCGAGGCGCGCATACCACCAACTTGTCGTTATCTTTGGGTCCACCATCTATCGAAGCACCCAACCATTGGTAGTCTTTTTTTTCAAAATCATATGTATAGTCGTTATTTTCCGCATAAATGTTGCCGTTGTTATCAAAAATGTGTGGTGCACAGGTGCCGGTTAGCGGACACTTGTAGATGGCACCAGTTTCATTAATTTTACGCTGCGACTCAAGAGTGGATTGAGCTCGTGGAGCACCAATGATTACGCTGTAAGGAAAATCATATACTACAATGAGTCTTTGGAGCTTAAGATATGAGGAAATATCAGCATTGAAAGCTTAATAGTCGCACAGAACGCCGACAAATTTATTGTCGAAAAACGGGTCCCAGTTATGTTTTTATGAAAAGATTCAATATTTCGTATATAATTTCGTCCATACTTTACAAATTTGTAGTATATTTCTACACTTTACGCAGCACATAGATAACCGATCACCGGATAACAAAGTAAGGGTGTTTATCCGTTTAGAATAATGAAAATTCAAAGAGGTGCCCATGTAGGAACCTACTAAGAATATCAACCCAACAAACCGCGCTTGTCGTCAAAGGCGACTAAGAGAAATCACATCTTCACAATTTAACTATTCATGGGAGCTTATAGCGACCTCAAGTGTAAATCCGTGAGTTGACACGACTGGGAATCACCGGTACGTAAAAGGAATATCAAAAAATAATCAATAATGAGAGCATGCACGTGTTCAAATCGATAAAAAAAGGCTGGCTTAAAAACTCCAACCGGCGTTTGACTAGCCTCAGTTGTGAAGTGGCGGACCAATAGGAATGCAGTAAGTAGCTTCACCGTCAAGGAAGAAGAAGAAAAAAAGACAAAATTTATATGATGAATCTTGAAATATAAGCCGTGTTTCTTTGCACGCGGATATAGAGATAATTTGAAATTTGCATGTAAAATACAACAACAACTTGCCCTATATACGCTAACTTTAGCGGGGATAGCTATCGCGCCGCTAAGTCCTTTAGCGGGGATAAACAGTGCTTCCAAAATCCATTTTCTTCGTTTCTGGATTCATCCGATGAATTTGTCAGGAAATGTCAAAGTTTGAAAACCCACCGACCACTCACACATCAACTTCATTTTAAGGGTAATTGAATTTAGCAAATCTGTTAATGTGAAATTGTTTTTCATAATTTTAGAATATGCTTGGCATCAATTTCAATTGGCGAAACTTGTTTTTATAAAAACTGTAAGTGATCCTATGGTAATGTGAATCCATTTCATTAAGAAGGGGAGGACGGGGTTGGTTTCAACGGGGTAGGTTGTAACAGCCAAAATGTATTTAAAATGTCGCGAGAGCTAGGGATATCAACCAGATTGGTACACTCTTTGGTTAACATACCCCACAAGTTCAATAAATGCAGCCGTGTTCCAGAACTCGCCTTCTGAATGCAGGTGCCGAAATCAAAAGGTTTTTATTTCTTCTTCGTACATAAGGAGTACAGGAATACGACATTGTCTTTGGGGTTCATTGCTTTCTATACCATATGCGAATGTCTTTTTTAAAACCGTAAGACCTTAGCTACATTTTCCACTGTGCCTCAATTGTTGAATACCGGGATAGGGATTAAAAGTAACACAATCGTGCGTCAGGAAGTAACATGGTACAACCTGCCCCATGAGACTTTTATAAGGAGTTTTCCAATAGGGACGGGTAGATTTTGACAGTTTATCGCGGCCATGATGTTTTATCTGTTGTTTATTTTCCCGTTGTTTGTTCAGACACTGGCGAGTTTCAGTGTCGAGCAACACGTCAAATGATAAAACTTTACTATCGAAATGGGTGTTCTCCATTTAACGGCGTACATGATCGTCCTTTCCAGTCGACTATCCCATTCGAACATTAACATATCTCACACACAACTTGTTTTATTCAATCTTAACATCTACCCGTCCTTATTGGAAAACTCTTTATTTTATTTTAACTACTACTCGTTTGTTGTCGAATTTTTGCACAACATGAAAATAAAAGCAGAATAGCGCAAAAAATACGCATAGAAGTGGATGTCGTTTCGTGGTAATGTTAAAGGTGACCAAAACAGGATTACTTTGTGACTATTAAATCGTCAAGTAAGGCAATTCATGTTTATGGTTAGAAATACAATTATTTGTTGCGAAGCTTACTCCCGGCAAAGGATCGGTGTAAAAAATGGTGCCACTCTAAGTGCATCAAAGGTCACACCGCATATTATATGCCTCAACTGCGATTCAGACTTGTCGAATTTATCCAATTTCGCTCTTTTAAAGTTCAATGAATTTTCTTTAAATTTTATGTTTTTCTTTTCATTTATTTTTGAATATTTGAAAAAGTATTATCAATTTTTAAAAATTCTGTGCAGTATTTTGAATCGGGAGCCCACCCGTGAAGAGTCTCTTCCTGATCAAAAAATCTTTTTTAATAAAAAGAAATTATTTTATAAGTAATTATAATTAGTGGTACGCCCTCCACTCCCTCAAGTTATGACAGAAAAACAATTGCAAGTTCTTATGGAACTTATAAAAAAAAAATAGAGACATCGCAACAGTAGTATACGAGTAGGTACCCAAAAACACAAGGAAGACGTCGATGGGAGAAACTTCCAATGAATCTTAATATTTTGAGGGAGGTCTCAGACATTCGAACATTGGAAAAATAGGTCCAGATAAAAACATTTTCCATCTCAATTTTCAATTACCGGTATGTTAATTTTCTTCTTTAGGTCGGGTCAAACTAACCAAAAGAAAAACTAAAAATAATAGTGTAAAAATGCTTTGGAAGTTTAAGCAACAGGTGGTGGGCCAAACAGAGTACACGGTCTTTGCCACATTCAACATATGCGTTGATCCTCTTGATGCCGTTTGAAGTTGAACGAAGTAGATTCATTGTAGGCATTGGATTTAACCGAAGTTACTAAAGATTTTTCACAGAAACAAAAATTATGAAAAACATCTGGAGAGGGATTGGCGCTTCCAAGTTGAAACTAATTTTTACCAGGAAGTGCAAAAAATGCAGAAAACAAAATGCCTTATTGCATTTCTTCCATAATCCTCTTCAGACTCCTAGTCACTTAACGACGCCTCGATTGTATCAATTTTTATTTTTATGCTTCTTATATTTATAAAAACGAGTTATTTGATCGATAACACTTCGCGAATTCGCTCTTTTATTAACAGCAATCTGTTTCTCTATAGATAACACCAATCGACTGCTGATCTACACTCACAATAAGGGCCTCAGTCTTCCTTGCCGTCTCGAACCCGGGGGCTAGGAGTCGAACATCCTCTTAGGTGGAGCATTATTGTCCTTGTAGTCCACGTTATTTAGCTTTTCGGACTAGGTACATCCACATCTTGGTACAGCTTATAGCGTTCGCTGTTGTATCTTCTCCTGCATTTGCCTTCCTCGCACATAGGACCAAATATCCGACAGGGTTTTTTTTCTTTTGGTGGAACTCTATGTGGTCTTGTCCTCATCAACTTCAATTTCGTCCTTTCTTCAATCGCCGTAGCTGGACGGATCTATTGAAGAAAGTGTATTCCGTGTTGACGCCGGTCCTGTGCTTTATTTTCTTCAGAACAAGAATGAAGAAATTACGTGACAGTGCATCTTCTTGCACAAATCCTTTGCATTGCAATAATTCAGAAGAGCTGTTTCCAAACTGCACAAACGGCATATTGATCGCCATGTAGAGCTCCTGATGATGAATATTATCATTTGTGGCTTTGAAGTCGATGAAAAGATGTGGTGAGTATAAACTCGAAATTCGTTGGTCTTTTTTAGGATTGGCCTCAGCATGAAAATAGGGTCTATTGTCGATCTGCCGGACCAGAACCACACTGACACGTGTCGATTAGTGTGTTATACAACGGCGTGAGATGCTCACGCAGTACGTTGGATACGATTTTATATGCGACATTAAGCAGGAGTATGCCTCGATGCTTTATAAAAGACTTACGAGTATAATCACTTTTTTGTAGATGTGGCATATGGAGCTGATAATACAGTCATTGCGCAGCACATGCTTGTTTGATGATTTTTTGAATGCGTCCACCAAAACACCAACTCCGTATTTAAAAAGCTCTGCTAGTAAGCCATCAGAGCCGGCGGCATCGTTGTTCTTTTTTACAGCTATACTAACCTCTTTAATACTGGTTGGTGGAACTGCTTCTTCGTTGACTGGACGTAGGTATTCTTGCTTCAGTACCCCCTCTGCATGATGCCCATTTAACAGCTGCTGGAAATGCTGCATAAACACATCTACTGCTCCCTTTGCATCGGTGACTAAGTTTCCTTCTCTGAATCGAAGAGCCTGGGTTCCCGCCTTAAAGCCGGCAGGCAGTTGCTTGTCATTTTTTTAAAACCTCCGGACATTGTTTCGATCGCGAGACTTTTCGATCTCCTAGAGCTGGGAGACTGCGTGCGCCCTGTTCTTTCTACGCAGGATCTTACTGTCTTCACATCTTCTGGCTCAATACACTTCAATTTCTATCCTAGCACGTTCTGTCACCATTTTCTGGTGAGCGGAATTATCATATCATGGGCTTTTTTAGTGGGAAGACTGGTAACCTGTGGTGCTCCAGGCTAGCTCTTTGAAATTGCGGCAATACCGGTTCCGTATAAATATTTGGCGTCTGTGTTATAGATGAGTGCACATCACTTTTACCTACATATTGTTTTAACCAAGCCCAAGGGCGTTGTTGAAAGTAAGAGTCCCTGTAAGATGTAAGATACACACATTTGGCATGAACATTTTTTGTTTTCCATAGTGTACATACATATATATTAGGCCTTAACGGCACATACAGGGCCTAGAACCTAGCTTCTCCAACCACTTTTATGCGAAGTGGAGGGGACCTACTGATTTACGCCGAATCCGAGCGGCAAATTTGAAAAGCCTCTTATGACAATTTGATACTCTTGGATGTTTATCAGACGTTCGCAAGAGATGCCAACAACACGCGGTACCCCATCTAAGTACCTCGTTTAATTGCGGTGATCCAACGAGAACCGATTTCCATAGTTTACAACCTATCAAATGTGACTACCAACCCTCTTCTCCCCTTCTTATACTACTCAAATACGGTGATATAAGGACAATTGCTATCGTAACGGCAGCTGCTATATAGCCAAGAAGATTGGCCGAAGTTAAACAGTTCAGAGAAACTTCATCCGGAACAGGAGAAACTATGGACAACATTACAAACGTGTAAATATGGTCTAAAAACCTCAGGACCGATATCCTGTATTTCAGGAGGGCTCCAATAATGGGAATGGTTTGAGAAAAAATGTTTATTTGGCCTTCAAAAACAACTGTAAACTAAAATTTACATTTTACAAGCACGGTGGCAAGGTTGGGCTATTTAATGTAGGTACTAAAAATTACAGAATGTAATTTACGAAAGTAGATTTACTCTGTGTAGACTCTGGGTTGTTTGGGTTCCATTTTTTTAAGGAAATTGAGAATTTCAAGCGTATTTCTACAACTTGCTGACTATCAAATTTTAATTTGAAAAACTAAGTGCAAATAGGTTTATATGAACCTGAACAGTACAGAAAAGATCAGAAACGTACAGGTTTTGGTGTTCCATGAGTAAAAATCTTGCCCCAAAGTTTTCTACATTCTGCCACTTTGCTGTGCAGATCAGTTTAGCACAAGATTTTCTGCACCTAGTTTTGAAGTAGGGCAAATTAGTGAAATGTGTTAGATTTGAAAATTCAAATTGTATTGATGCCAACTGATTTATTTGTTGGCATTAGATATAAAATTTCTTAGTTTTTTGTCAATAATCCTATCAGCAAGCCAATCCTCAGCTTCACCAGCATCAAGTACAGAGGACCAGTGGCAACACTGCCAGCGTTGCATCAGGAGTGCCGCTACCGAAGTGCTGGGTATCACTAGGCGACCACAACGAAACCCTTGCACATGCAGCCAAGAACGAGGCCTATCAATTAATGCTGCAGACAAGAACCAGAGCGGCTGAGAGTGCTGCCCGCGAGCTCTACGGGCAAAAAAGAAGGGAGGAACACTGACTTCTCAGAAGGAAAAAGAAGGATCACGAAAAGCGATCGGTCGAATCAATTGAGGGACTGCAGAGGGAATATGGGAATGTTCTACCAAAGGGTAAAACGATCCACCCAAGGATACAAGGCCCGAACAGAAGCCTGCAGAGATGAGCACGGGAATACAGTAGTAGATTAACAGTCGGTGCTAAGGATTTGGAAGGAACACTTCTGCAGACTGTTAAACGGCGGAGACAGCCAACAACCCGCTGTCAGGCAGCTTGGAAAGCCAAAACTTCCTTCCACCCGACCTACACGAAGTGAGGATGGCGATATCCAAACTTGAGTCCAACAAAGCTGCTAGATCGGATGGCCTTCCGACCGAGCTTTTCAAAGCAGCGGGAGATGCATTGGCAAGGCGCATGCACCAACTCATCTGTAAAATTTAATCGGATGAAAGCATGCCCGGCGAATGGAACCTCAGCATCATGTGCTCCATCCAAGAAAGGAGATACTCTGAACTGCGCCAAATACAAAGGAATAAGTCTCCTGAATGTCGCGTGTATAAGATCTTGTTGGCTGTATTGTGTGAACGCCTAAAACCTTTCGCCAACAACCTGATCAGCCCATATCAGCGTGGAGTCAACCATTTTCACACTTCGACAGATCTTGGAAAAAAACCCAGGAATTTCAGATCGATACACACCATCTATTTTTCGACTTTAAAGTCGCCTATGATAGCGTTATAGGGACGAATTACACAACCATATCAAGTTTTGGCATCCCCGTCAAACTCGTCCGTTTGTGCAGGATGGCGATGAAGAAATCTCGCTGCTCCGTCAAAGTCGGCAAAAACACCACCGAGCCATTTGATGTCGAAAAAGGTTTGAGACAAGGCGACGCGCTATCATGTACTTTCTTTAACATCGTTCTTGAAGCAATTGTACGAAATTCACAAGTCAACACCAGAGGTACAATTTTTCAAAAGTCCGTTCAACTACTTGCCTAGCTGATGATACTGACATTATTGGGAGAACGCGGCGAGCTGGCAGTGGCGCACTTGCAAGCGTCGAAACGAAGGCGGCGAAGATGGGTTTGGCTGTTAATGAGGACAAAACAAAGTATGTGCTGTTAACGAGAAAGGACTCTTAACATCGGCGACTCAGACAAAACGTCACGATGTACAGATAAAACTTCGAAGTAATTAAAGACTTTGCCTACCTGGGCTCCACTAACACTTCGCAAAATGTCATCGGCGCATAGATCAAGCGAAGAATCACTCTTGCCAATTGCTGTTTCTTTGTGCTAAGAAGGCATCTAAGAAGTAAAGCCCTTTCTCATAGAACCAAGGAGATATTATATAAGACCTTAATCATCCCGGTCCTGCTGTATGGTGCAGAAGCATGGACCCTTGCTGGGATGCTTTGAGAGAAAGATTCTTCGAGTGATATTCGGTCCAGTTTGTGACGATGGGGTGTGGAGAAAAAGATTCAACGACGAACTATACCTACAGGCTATACAGCGACGCTGACCTGGTCAAAAAGCTAAAAATTCAACTTCTGAGATGGCTGGGACACGTGGAGCTTTTGGACAACAACGCACCAGCCCGACGAATCTTCGAATCCACCCCTGAGGGTCAACGCAGCAGTGGAAGACCTCCCCTTAGGCGCGCACAATTGAAGAACGACCTCAACCTACTTGGTGTGCGTAACTGGAGGCAGCTAGCGAGAGACCGAGATGGTTGGAGGGGCTTGTTGGTTGAGGCCGTGGTCCACCCCGGACTGTAAGCGCTACCGAAAGTAAGTAAGTATGTTACAAATATTAACATTTTTATAAATAAAATCAAATGAATAACATGCAACAAGTTCAAATTGTTATCAAATCGACATTAGGCCAATTATTGACGGTCTAGATCACTCGAAAGACAAAGTTAATAAGAATACGCTGAGCATCATCTATTTGATTCCTTTTTTTTATAAAAAAAAAAATCATCTATTTGAAAGGAAAACATATGACTCAATGTACTTTTCTGTTCTGATTTGATGTGACAGTTTTTCCTGACTTGGGTCTATTCTTCTGATCTAGTTTTCGTTCATAAAACAAAGCTATTTAGTGGCGTTCAAAAAGTGACCAATCTTTAATATGAAAATTCCCTGTTGTCCGAATTATCCCCGGTATTGAACAAGTCAGACAATACTTGCGAACTAATAATGAGCCTGCTCATTTCGCTGGATCTCAACTGTTTTAATCTTATCAGCCTATAATAATTCGCGCAATCATTTCTATATAAAACGACAACGAAAATGTTTTTTTCTATATCATATCTACCTATAGCTTTTTCAAGCTATAGGTAGATATGAAAAAAAACAGTGGCTGATGAGAGCGCCGGAACCTTATGCCTTCATTATCTAATTTTGCAACTTCCAAGGAAACGTAGGTATATTCTTATTTGTAAAACCTATCGTATTAAAAAATCAAACTACGATTATTATTTTAAGAATAAACTCTTACCCAGCCGGACGCAAGCTTAGACTAAATCCAAAGTATGATGATTCAACTTTTGGCATTGATGTTGAGACTTTTGGCTCTTTGATGATTCGATTAGGTTTCGGTGAGATATTGTAACCATTGACACTATTCGCAATATAACCGATAAATATTACGGCCAAAAAGATGACCAAATTTTGATATTTAAACATGTTTTGTGGCGTATCAAACGCGATCAATGACAAATAAAAAAAGGTATTGACTTGAACCGATCGTTTAATTGTTGTTTTTTGGACGTCTCACCTGTCGAGGATAGAATAACCAACTGAAGTGTGTAGAATCACTTTAACACTAAAGAATGACATAATAAGCAAACCCAACAGCAATCGTTGTGTTTACATAAGAGTATGAATAATTCTATCTAAAGAGTAACTTGTGCAACTTTATCTATTATTTCCCCACATCAGGGGAAACGAAGAGTTAGAACAGCATGTTATCGTGTTTTGATTTCGATTTAACTATCAATGTCGATGCAAAACAAACGCTTGCGCACGCGTTAGCCGGTGAGTCATCGACATAGATTTCTAAAACTGGTATTACGCCGGCCGTATTCATCGTTTGATTTTCTGAGGTTTAGCTATTGGAATCGAAACATCACATAAATCACTTGACATGGCGAAAAGGTGTTTTGGTTTCCAATTACAAGGTACGCATACTTAAAATACATATTTGCTTTGGCTTAGCGATGACGTGAAATATGAGGTATGGATATTAATTGAAAGTTACTCGAATAGGAGATTGCCTTAAGAGTGCCATTCATATGGTCCGAAAATTCGAATTAAATAATAGTTTAATGGTAAGTTAATTTTTATTAAGCAAATGCCCATCCATATTAGGTTTGAGCTTCTTATTACTTTGTTAAAACCTGATAATAGTATGTAGATACAGATGAATTAATTTGTTTTTAATTGGGTTATTAGTTCTATTTCATTGCCGAATCGGGGGAAAAAAGGTGTGAGCCACGCTGCACTCACGGTATAGTTGATGTGTAAACATGTAGGCTCGTCAGCGTTGAATTAATTTAAATTGTGGGCATGTCAGTGGGCGGATTTTTTAAAATATTTACACATGAGCATCAAGGTCCCCTGGAGAGTCTATATTATAAATTTCAGCTCCCTAGCTCAAACTTTGTTTTTTTTTAATTGTGGGCGGATTTTTTTAAAATATTAACACTTAAGCATCAAGGGCCCCTGGAGAGTCTATATTATAAATTTCAGCTACCTAGCTCAAACTTTGGTTTTTTGCCGTTCGACCTAAAAATCTGACGATGACGCTGAAAATCTGACGATGGCGCTGAAAATCTGACGATGACGGTGACGCTCGATATTTCCAACTAGCCCCTACCGAGAGCAAAGATGTTTACACATCAATACCATCTAAATGTATATCTAACTTAGGTATATCGTGTTAAAACTATTTTACCCGAATATTTTGCCTTCATAGGGGAGACATCATAAATAGGCAGTTTTAACATTTGTGTGAGCTTTGCAACACATTTGTTCTGCTTCTTTCCTCTAACGACGAGGTTATGATCTTGACCCACCCACTTCACTGCATCCCTACTGGTCTGCTTGAGGGGTTCACCTTGCAACACAATTTACATTCTTAAACTTTCCCGCAAGTGCGAAGGCGAATCCGCACGTTGAAGTGGAAATCACCGATGTCGTAAATGAAAAATCAAACAACAAATCAATAACAAGAGCACAAACGTTTCAAATTTGTAAAAAAGAGCCAGTCCTAAAAACTCCTGGATCACCCAAAACCGACATCAACAGCACCAGCATTTGATTTGGGTCAGTGACAAACTGATTCGAAATCAGGAGGACTGCCAGTTGGCGGAACCCACGTGGAACTGGCGAAACCCGGTTATGGCCCCCAGAAAGACCATTAGGTCATAATTTGGCCATAAATGAAATATAAGAAGAAAGAGGAACGTATTACAAGTATTTATAGCATTTTTAAACTAGCTCAGAGAACGCCGTTTGCCAAAAAGTTAATGAACTTTAGACCTCAACTTACGACCTTCAGTCACCTCGGTCTTAAGCTGGCTTCCTGAAGATATGCACACACAGTTGGTTGATGTAGCGCGCGCCACCTAACATAGGTGTGTTCCTTTGCTGGTTTGTCTCTCAGGGGCGCACACAATGATTCGTCGGTCTGGTGCGTTGTTGTCCATACCCATACCCTCTTACGTGTCTCAGCCATCTCTGGCGTTGTATTTTAAGCATCTGGTCAACCATCAAATCTTTGAATGCAGCAGATTAGAATCGGATAGAAAAGCGCTGTATTTTCCGATCGGTGTTATTACTCCGGACAACATAGCAAGTATCCTCCTTTATAACAAAGGTATTCAATACAAAAAAAAAAAGAGCGAAAGGCGCAAACATACCTTCGTTAGGCAAAGACGCCTTAGGCCACGAATAATAACTCTTGCCCTCTATTGAATAACTAAGGAGACTCTTACCCCTATCACAGAATCCATTGTATTTGGAATTTCGATTACGATGAATTCAAAAGTTCATAGAAACATATTAGAATAGAGAATATTATTTTGGAGTTCGTAGTGGAATTCCGAAAAGAACGGATTCTGCGCATTGGGTGTTTTAGTTGGATAAGGCAGCTTAGAGTCGAAGATTCTTATAAAATGTTTACGTTTTCGCTTACTCTAACGTGTGTTAATGAAGTAATGCGATTTAAATCGTCTGTCAGGTGTCGATATATTAAATAACTAGCTGACCCATGCTCGCCTTGCTTCGCCAGTCTGCCATATCTTAAATTTAAAACAAAATACTTGCTGATAAGAACTGATAAAGAAAACGTCGAGAGCGTCCCTTCTCATTATATGGATATACTCTCAGTGTGACTCCCTCTCAATCTCAATTACATTTCATACCCTATCTTTCTCAATCCCATGCGCCACAAAAAAACAACACAAACTACAAAAGGTGCATAAAAAAAAGAAAGAAAAAGCACACAGCACAAAAGGTATAGAGAGAAACAGATTTGTGCCGCACACACACACAAATTTTCCTCCACTCAACGCTGGGAAAATCCAACGATCTAGCTTCAATCGAACATTTTACTTTTTTTGAATTGTGTAAAATTTATAGTTTAATGCTTATTGTTCAACTTAAGGATAACCTACAAAGATGATTTATGTATATCTTAAAATCTTTGCACATAATTGAACTTTATTTTAAAAAATATCCTATTTCATTTGGATAAGTCATTCCAAAACTAGGAGCTAGAAAGCATTCGAGAGTTACAACTTTTCTTAGGTATCAGCTTAGATCTCCGCTTCTGGACAGCGGATGAAACATTTGCCGCGGTAAAAAGTAGCCTATGTCCATTCTCAGGCTCTAGACTATCTGTGTACCAAATTTCATTTAAATCGGTTCAGTAGTTTTAGCGTTAAAGAGAGACAGACAGACAGACAGACAGAGTTACTTTCACATTTATAATATTAGTATGGATAATTTAGTAAAACAGGGGTGGTGTGGAAGTGGACATAACCTTCCATTATCCGCGCCAAAAAACGCCAAAAAACAAAACAACGAAAGCCTAATAATAACGAATGTGTTTAAAAGTTGTGAATAAAATTTAGGGACAATATTTGCTGCAAGTACTAACTAACAGACAAATGCAAATGCCGGTCAGACAGACCAGCGGGCGGGTGTAGGAAGGTTAAGGTTGACTGTTTGTCCAATATTCTCAATTTGGAAAATTCGTAGTTAGGAAGAACAAGGCAAAGTTTAGCAGAAGAACCGCTTCAAAACAAATAAAACATAGCATCAAGTAGGTAACTAGATTTATCTTTTGCAGGTTTAAAAAACAGGGCCTTAAAACTAGCTTCTCTAACTATTATTGCTTGTGCAAAGTGGAAGGGACCTACCGTTTTAAGCTGAATTCAAACGGCACATTTGAGAAGCTTCTCATGACAATTGATTCTCTTCGATGTTTGTCAGACGTTCGCATGAGGTGGGGCAGTGGAAAAAAACTCTAGATGTTACATGGACCCAGCGGGTTTTGAACCTGAAACCTTTGGGTTAGTAGTCCAACACACTAACCTCTGCGCCACCGCGCCCACATGTTTATATTTATACCCTATTCTAAGGGTATATTAATTTTGACGCATAGTTTGTAACATACCTTAATATTGCCCGTAGACCCCTAAAAGTTACTATATTTTTGATCAGCATCGATAGTAATGTCGATCTAGCCATGTCCGTCCGTCCGTCCGTCCGTCCGTCTGTCGGCAAAAATTGGGCCTTTAAACTGGACCTAGAGAGCTGAAATTTTAACCATATACTCTCTAGGGTCCCGAAATAATCAAGTTTACGAATTTTTGAAATCCGCCCACAGACACGCCCACAAACTAAAAAAAAACAAAATTTTGGGAAAAATCGAATTTTGAGCTAGAAAGCTGAAATTTTTTATATATGATCTATGACTCCTAAAACTGCTCGGGATAAAAACTTTTCAAAATCCGCCCACTGACACGCCCACAAATAAATAAAATAATTTTTTTATACCCTATTCTAAGGGTATATTAATTTTTGAAAATCCAAAGTTTGAGCTAGGGAGCTGAAATTTATAATATGTACTCTCTAGGGGCCCTTTATTCTCATGTGTTAATTTTTTGTAAATCCGCCTACTGACACGCCCACAATTAAATAAAACAATTTTATTGAAACACCCAAGTTTTAGCTAGGGAGCGTTTTTTTTTTTTGATAAAATCCTTTGAATGTTATATAACAAAATATGTAGAGCGTTCTTAACAGTTCAACCATACTTAGACTATTGTCACGCCCACTTATGAGGGATAGGAATAAGAATAGGGTATCCAACAGTTCGCCCAAGCGGACTGTAGCCCGTCCCTATGTTTTTTATATCGATTTGAAATTAATAAAGTAATAGAACATTAGAATGACTATTGGAAAAACTTTGTTGGCTTTACCAACGTAAGGGATGCAGCATAGTGGCTAGTACGTTGGACTTCTCATTGAGGAGTCTTAGGTTCAAATCACACACTTTTTGAACTACATCCACATCTTGGTACAGCTCATAGAGTTCGCGGTTGTATCTTCTCTTCTTCTCGCCCTCCTCGCTCTCGGGATCAAATATCCGACGGAGTATTTTTCTTTCAAATGAACCCAATATTAGCTTCTCTTTCCTTACTAATCGTCTAGCACTCGGCATCATAAAGCAGGACTGACAGGATTCGATACAGCATGCATTTTGTTCATCGTTTGATTAGTTTTGAATGCATTTGTTTGGCCAAACCGAAGTAGTAGCGGTTTCTTTAGGTAATTCTCCGTCGGATCTCCACTAACGAGTCATTTGGGGAGTTGATGTTTACTCCAAGGTAGGTGAACTCCCCAACTACCTAGAACTTATTATGCTATCAACAGGGACGTTTTGTCCCAGGCAGTGGACAGATGTTTGTTTGTTGTTAGAATGTACTTGGTCCTGCGCTCATTAACATTAACATTAAGACCAACCAATTTCGCACTATTTTCTCCAGAACAATATTGAAGAAGTCATATGATAGCACATCTCCTTGCCGAAATCCGGTGCAGATTTGGGATAATTCGGAAGAGCTGCTTTCAATCTGCACATTACACCGCGTGTTTTCAAGTGTCACGCGACGCAACTGGATCAGTTTTGCCGGGATCATATATTCGTCCATCGGCATTTAGAGCTCCTGGGGATAGCATTCATATCATATGCGGCTTTAAAGTCAACGAAAAGATGCCGAGTCTCGACCTGAAATTCGTTAGTCTTTTCCGAATTTGCATCAGTGTGAAAATTTGGTCTATTGTCGATCTGGCGGGCCGAAGCCACACTGGTACGTGCCGATTAATGTATTGCAGACCGTCTTGAGACGTTCACACAGTACGTTTTAAAGGATCTTTTATGAGACATCTCGCGGGGGTATGCGTCGTTCTTACAAGACATTGGATCGCCTTTCTTGTAGATGCGTCATATGGAGCTGATAGTCATCTGGCATTCTTTCTTCCACCATACTTGCTGGATGATTTGCTGCATGCGCCCAACCAAAACATCACGTCCGTATTTGAAAACCTCGTATGTTAGGCCATCAGATCCGGCGGCCTTATTGTTCTTTAAGCTTTCTTATAGCTAAGCCAACCTCTTCTTTACTGGGTTCTGAAATCTGTTCTCCATTGTCGTGGGCTCTCTTCTTGCACTATCACTCTCTCCTCATGACGCCTATTAAGCAGCTGTTGGAAATGCTGCCTAAATAAATACATCTACTATTCCCTGTCCTTCCCTGGCAGACATACAAGAGTAACAATAATTGTTATGAGAAGGTTCTCAAATTTGACGCTCGGAGTCGGCGTAAAATTGTAGTTCCCTTTCACTTCGCACACGCTACTCTTGCGAAAGTCTGACAAACATCCCAGAGAAACTTCTCAAAATTCGTCATTCGGAATCGGAGTTCGATTGTAGATCCATTTCGGCGCCATGACGCTTTTACAAAGTGTCGTAAAGCCATATTTTGAAATATGGCCTTATGTCGCTTTCACAAAGCGACATAAGCCCATATAAATTTGAGACATAAGACCATGTGTTATTTTTTTTTATTTTTCCAATAACAAGATCCAGTTTTTACCGTTGGAAATATGATTATGAATTACCCTGACCACTGGTAATTGCATGTAACAAATTTGCGCGCTTCTCATTCGTATATCGTGACTCGGACAGAACGTGGTTTTTAAGATGGAAAATTCTATTGATTCAATTTACAGTTTCGAATATTGCGAAGGTCTTAGGAGAGGCAGTAACCTA
Source organism: Portevinia maculata (assembly GCA_949715645.1). Lineage (NCBI taxonomy): Eukaryota > Metazoa > Arthropoda > Insecta > Diptera > Syrphidae > Portevinia > Portevinia maculata. The sequence continues at coordinate 268,467,490 of OX454526.1, read as the reverse complement.
CTTTATATTCCGGAGATTAAGCATCTATATAAATTTAAATACAACTCAAAATTATCGAAGCGTTACGTATGCTATAATAAAACGTGTAGTGCTAGTGCAGTTGTAGACTTTCAAAATCAGAATCCGGTCCGAATCCCTAAATACAAACAACGAAAATCTAAGGAAAAAAATTAAACATTTTTGAAATAGAAATAGAGTGTGCAAATGCCTCACTTAAAAGAAGTGACATTCGCGAAGTATTTAATGAAGTGTGCGCAAGGGATCCTGAAAATCCTCCACAGGTAAGATCCAAATGTGGCGTTAAAATAGGTACTTCTCATAAAACCTGTTTCTAAAATACAGCTAATTTATAATTAGGTTCCATTTGGTAAATTACGGAGGCAGCTCATCCGGATACGGAATCATTTGTTTCCAAAAGCTCCCGTTAATGCGAAAGAGGTATCGGACTTATTTAAAACCGAAACTGTAATGGGTAGTTTTGGTATGTCGCGATATCAAAAAGCGGAATCTTTTTATAGGAATACTGTAATTGAAAAAGGTTTTTGCTATACAGTGTTTTTATCGCCAATAATCGCAACAGCCATTCAAAATTTGCCTAAAGATTCCTCCTGAAACTATCTTTTGGATGGCACTTTCAGTGTTGTGCCATCTTGCGGTTACAAGCAACTACTGATTGTACATTTTTCCCATAACAATCATGTGAGTAAACACTATTTACTTGTGTTGTGAACGATTATTTCAGTTTTTGAGCATTAGATAAAGTAATAGTGAGAAAATTCGCGCGAATTATCTCACTATTACTTTATCTAATGCTCAAAATCGATATATCTAATTTGAGAATCTAAGCTTCAGTTTTTGAGCATTAGATAAAGTAATAGTGAGAAATTCGTTAAGTTTTTGAGCATTAGATAAAATAATAGTGAGAAAATTCGCGCGAATGTTATGCTATGATATTTCATTTGCATGTTTACCCTTTTATTTACGTACTCATGAGTCATCAGTCGGAGGCCGCTTATCTTCATGTATTTCAATACATTGAAGCCAATTTGTTCAAATTTGATCCGAATTCGTTTGTAACGGATTACGAAAAGGCAATGAGAAACAGCTTACAAAACGTTTTTCCAAGGGTAAAGTGTACAACATGCTGGTTTCACTTTTGTCAAGCTGTTAGGAAAAAAGCGTCAAAGTTACCAGCGTTTTTGACTTCTTTGCATAAAAACAAAGAAGCGAATAGACTATTTCGCAAATTTTTAGTTCTTCCGCTCATGAGACCTGAAGATATACAGTCAGCTTTTGAGTTTCTGAATGGAGAAGCAAATGGCGCACCATTTAAAAAAAATGGACAGAGCATTTTTAAGGACTTTCTGATTTATTTCAATAGACAATGGATAGAGAAGGTAAACATATTTTTTTGGTTTTCTAAGGGAAATATTTTCTATACTAATGCATATATATACGAGTATATAACATATTTACTTCAGGAAACTCCTTCAGTCTTCTCCGTGTTTAATGCACCGATGAGAACTACAAGTGCACTTGAAGGCTTTAATAGCCGTCTCAGCGGGAGGCTTTCCAAACACGGAAGTTTCTTTAAGTTTCTTGATATTTTGTTCGACGAGGATCAAGTTAAATCGAGAGAATTAATAATGTCCTTAGATGGCACATATGACAGCTTTGAACCTACAAAAAAGAAATTTAAAGACAAAGGAGCTCAAATTGAAATAGCCTTGGGAAAACTAAGCAAAAAAATAATTTCGATCAACGATTTTCTCAACCAACTTACCAACGAACACAACAATCTGCTTACAGAAGAAGCTGCGAAATTACATCACTGCCAAGAAGATGAAGAAGAAGAAGGTCAAGATTCTTCTGAACATCAATATTTAAATGCAGATGAAGCACCAGTTCTTTGCGTTATTTGCTGCGAAAATACCCACACCATTCTCTTGCAGCCATGTAATCACTTTAAATTGTGTTTAAATTGTTTTACAAGGCTGTCGGAGAACTATATAAAGAACAACAATCCAATTCTATGCCCAATTTGTAGACAAATTGTCGCAAATAGCACAACTATATTCTGTTAAGAGTTTAAATTTTTTTTTTCACCTGATTTAACATAATTGTATTTACAGAAAAATAAATATTTACAATTCTTATAATAACGTTGAGCTTTTCAAAATCCTTAATAATTTCGAGCTTCTATAGATGAAATTTTATCAGGTAATTGCTAAAAATCCATTTGAAAGTGACATAAAGCCATAATGGTCTTCTGTCGCTTTCTGAAAGCGACATAAGGAAATATTTCAAAATATGGCTTCACGACACTTTGTGAAAGCGTCATAATGCCATATTTTGAAATATGGCCTTATGTCACATGGCCTTATGTCACGGCACCATCCATTCCATTAGTGTCACACACACACAGATTGTTGGCGAGAGGATTTAAGCCCTATATGAGCCGTTAAGGCCTTATTTTTTATTTTTTTAAGACAAAACCACATCTAAAAGTGAAATCGAAAATCGAACAAAATACGCATCGATCCAGCATCACTAGAAAAATAACGATGAGTCGATGGAAAAGTCTCTGGATGCTTTTTTCGTTCGTGTACCTACTTTAACGTGAAGAAAAATGAACTGTAAAATCTCTAAAATCGAAAGAATCCTCTTATTTCAAAGAAAAGTAACACAAGTGCTTTGGCAGAGAAAAATGAAAAACGCCTGAGTTTGGCTTGAAAAGAAGCAACAGCTGTTTTTGCTCATAGGATTTCATCATTTGACAGCTTTCATTTTCTTACTAACCAAAATTCTGTTTAGAAAAATTAACACTTCTGACAAATTCATCTTCTTACCACGTTCTCGTTTCTGCTGCTCGCGTGTATTTAAACTCTTTTTTTTATAATTATGTTGTTAAGCACTCAAACTTTTTACATGCAGACTCAGTTAAGGGTCAAAGACAAATTAATAAAAAAATAACAATTTAATATAAAAAACACTAAAATCTAGTGCAAGTTTACAAGAATGGCTTCTCATAACCTGCAATTAGTACAAATTTCGTTCAACTGAATCATATGTATTTATCTATTGCTGCACGAGTTATGTTTCAACTCATAATAATATTTACGGTACATCTTAAAAAAAACATTTTATAAAATAATCTTATCAAAAATATATTTTTATCACTCTAAGAAATTGATTTCTCTTTTCAAATTGTTTTAAACATAGCCTACAACTTGCGACTAAACAAGATATATAATTTACATGGCAGCTTTTACTTATGAGCTAAAATTTAATTTAATATCTAAGCCGTATAAATATTTGGTATTTTTAAGTGATTTTTGCTTGTCGGCACCTGAGTTGCTCCGGAGCTTATCGCACTGGTAGATACACACAGTACATAACCTCACTTTAACCCTCGTCTTCAGTTTCATCGGCGGCTTGTTGTTGTTCCTGAACAAGTTTGTCCATTTCTTCTTTCGTTCTCCTCCTAAAGAAACCGGCCTAAGAACAAAAGATGGTATCATTATGATTTGATGCATTGAGGAAAGAAGCTTCACAGCTCACCTTATGCATGCCATAGACTACTGCTGCAAGGACTAAAAGACCAGCTAACACTGCCAAGATAATGATCCAAATGGGAGTGCTATAAAGCTGATGTTTCGAAATAATGTTGTATTCCAATTTCCGGGTGATTTTTGTAGATTTGCTGAAATTGAATGCAACACAATATTATAGAAAGTTGATGATAGAAGTGGAAAGGATTGGTATACCCATCAACATCGCCCACTTTGATAATATCCAATTTCGTGACAATGACAAAGAACTCCCACGGTTCGATGAGGATTTCATTCACTTCTTTCAAATCGACGTGATATTTAAAGGTGATCGTCACAGGCATATCCGGCTGGAAATTGTACACTCTGAGCACTGCTCTAGCGCATAGTGTCGTATCAGGATCAATGCAGCTAAAAACAATTGTTCGGTTAATGGGTAAAGTTCCGATAAGTTCTTCGCTCAGAAGATCATGAGGATTCTTTTGGGCAGCTTTGATGTAATCATTTTTGGTCGCAACTCTTTGTACATCGCGACGTGATCGTCTCACTCCTGCTGAGTAAACTTCTGCAATAGAGAGAGGGATATCTTAGTAAAAGTGTCAGTAACAAGTTGCTTAAACAAAATAGGGCTGAACACTGAACCTATGGGTACTCTGTCATTTAGACTTCTACATTGGGATCACCTGCGTCTATTGAATTTAATGTCAGTGGCCCGTTCCAATAACAAGTTTAGTTTGATGCATCAATTTATAGTCATTTGTATTCCTACGCAAGAGTAATTTTACGGGAACGACTAGATCTCGTAAAGCTGAGTATATCACTATAGTATCCCATAATACAAACTGGTTGTCGAAGAAGACGACTAAGGGAAGGCGTTTTCACGTTCAGGTAAGGCAAATGACACTTTTAATAAAAAATGAGCTATAGGAGATATGTATCCCAAAAAAAACTGCTGTAAAACGAACTTTTTGAATAGCGTTTAGCGCTATTCTAAGCTTTCAGTTTGATTGCTATAATCAAACTAAAAGCTGACATTTGCATGGGTATATTTTAAACGTGAATTTAAGACAAAACTATTTTTAAGAGTTTAAAGCAGAGTAGGGATACTCAATCAAAAAATACATCGATATTTTATTCAATGTAATGCATCGACACGTTACATCGATTATTATCGATGCATTGATTAAAAACATCTATGTTTTCGATGCATCGATTAAAAACATCGACGTATTGTATTATATGAGCTAAAAATAAGAAATTTAAAATAGTTTTTAATAGAGTTTTATTAAAATTACAAATCCCAATACTTCCGCTCCAAACTTTGCATAAACAATATTTTGTTTATCCGCTTTCCTTGGATTCTATTCCTTTGCTTACTCAATACTTGGGAAGCTTTGGAAAAAAGCGTTTTCGAAGGAACTGAGCTGGCTACCATAGTTAAATAATTAAAAGCAACTTTAAAAAGTTTTGGAAATTTCACTAAGGCGACCAATAGGTGCCCTTAAGTAGACGGAAAGCTCATCACAAACAATGTCTTCGCTTTTGTTCGCCTTCCAATTTCTGTGAACGAGTTTATGATGGTCGCTCCAAAGGCTGAAATCTTCCCATACTTTGTCCGAACTAACCGAATCAGATTCAATTGGATTTTCATTAAGAAGGTCCTTCGTCATCATCTCCTTAATTTTTTGGATTGCGTGGGCACAAGCTATGGGGTCTTCAAAATTAAGCTTTTTGAACCGCGGGTCGAACAAGGTAGCTATAGCTAACGAAGAAACTTGTTCAATAGCACCCATCCGTTTCCTGATTTCTCCAAGAATGAGCTTGCTTTAATAGACATGACAGTATAGTCTCTCTGTGGATCTGTGTCTGTGATGCTAACTTCGGTCTCGGTCGTCGCATCGTGTTCCCTCGTCTTACATGTGTTGTTGTTTATGTGTTTGGTTGGCGAAAATAGCTTATTACAAATTACGTTATAATTTTTTTTTTTTTTTCGCTGATGTTAAAAAAGCAAGTTCATTTCATTTATTGAACATCATGTACAAGTAAGACTTAGTCTTTTATAGTACTTAACAATAGAGGATAACATTTCATGGTTAGACCTACACTATACCTAACAATAAGAAAATAAGAAAAAAAAATAAATAAAAATTATAAAGAAAACACTATTGCAGGAAGGAAGAAAGGGGAAAAGGAGTAGAAGAAAAAGAGTAGAAGAAATTTAAAGAAATTTGAGAGTTGTTGCTTCTATTTTTTTTTTTTTTGTTCTTTCAAGAAAAGTACTCCAACGCAGATTTTTTGAATTCAGTTGCTCCAGTTATTTGTTTTGTTGCATTGGGGATAAAAAGTGTTCCAAAGTCTAGTGGCATAAACGAAGAAATGGCGAGACGTGGTTAAATAATTGGATGGGGGTGTAATTATATTAAAAGTTCTGGAAGAGCGGGCAAATTGAAGCTTTTCAAATAGATATGGTGGCGATTTATTGTGAATTACTTTGTGCAGAAAGACACAACATCTAACATCTAGAAACTGCTGAAGTGTACAACCGAGCACTCTTTTGTTATAGTTTGATATGTGATCATATCGTCGAAGGCCATAAACATACCTAACCATATCGTTGAAAGCAACGGTAAGTTTATGCAGCGATAAAGAATCAAGTTTGCAATAAACAGCGGAAGCATACTCAATGTAAGGCACAAGAAGGGATTTTATAAGCCTGAGCTTCGTTTCAACTGGAGTAAAGCTCGCAAATAACCATAGTTTACGTAAACCACCGTAAATTCGCCCTACTGTGCAGTTAATATGGTCAACTGGGGATAACGAACGATTGATGCGAAAACCTAGATTAGTTACAACTTCCATGAATTTCAAATGTACACTGTTAAGAACAATTGGAGGTAGTTCTTGAGTGTCATGAGGTTTTTTGGATATTAAGATTACTTGCGATTTTGATGGATTAAGCTGAAGACCATTACACCGCGACCATTCATCGATTTTTGATAGATCTTCATTCATCCTACAAACAAGGTCGTCTACTAGTCCTATTGGTCTGGACAAGTAAATTTGAGCATCATCTGCATAAAAATGAACGTTAGTGTTCAAACATACACCGGGCAAGTCATTAACAAAAATGCAAAACAAAATAGGGCCTAGGATTGAACCTTGTGGTACTCCGGCAAGTATCTCTTTACTGTGAGAAGATTTGTCGCCAACCTCAACCCTTTGAAAACGATCACTCAAATAACTTGCTATAAAACGCACAGATCTGTGACTAAATCCAAAATAATCACTTAATTTTCTCGAAAGGATGACATGATTAACACTATCAAAGGCCTTAGAAAAATCAAGCATGCAAAGCACAGTAACATAGTCCATGTCATAACAAACCCGAATATCATCAAGAATCTTAACCATAGCCGTGGAACAACTGTGTTTTGCTCTAAAGCCAGACTGAACCGGAGATAGCAAACTGTACTGATCAAGGTGCCTAGAAATCTGCTTAGCAAGAATTTTTTCCAGGACCTTTGATAGGCATAGCAAAATGCTGACTGGTCGAAAATCTGTTACCGAAAATGGATTTGGTTTCTTGGGAATGGGAATGACTTTGGCACACTTCCAACTGAGAGGAAACGAGGATGACGTGATACAAAAATTCAAAACATGCGTAAGACATTTCAAAATATGGATCAAAATCATTTTTACAAAACGAATGGGAACACCATCATCTCCAATCGCATTTGACTTCATAGAACGTATGTAATTAACAACATCAATTTCAGATACAACCTCAAAGTCGAAATCTGATAACGGTGCAAAACAGAGCTGATTGTTAGGAGTAAATGATGTACCACTTACTGGGTTAGTCAGGAAAGCGTTATTTAATTCATCTGCATCAGGCATGGTGATTAAAACATTTTTTTTACCAAATCCAACCGAACGCAAGTTACTCCAAAGTTTTTTTCCACTTTGTTCTGTTCCCAGCTTGGACAGAAAATATCTTTTTTTAGCTCTCCTCGTAATGAAAGTTGACTGGTTACGTGCACGAAGAAAAATTCCCAATTATCAATTGTTGGACTTTGCTTCCACCTTGAATACATTTTCCTGCGAACTTTCATAGCTCTATGAACATCGGATGTAAACCATGGACAGCTGCTGTTACGGACTTGAACCGTCTTTAAAGGAACGTGTTTGTCAAATAAATAGAGTAACAGCGATTGCAGGTGATACACTTTCTCATTAACATTTGATGCATAGTAACAACTGTGCCAAGGAAGTATACTCGCATCATAATGCAAGGCAATGATATCCACCGAAGAAAAATCCCTAAACTGAAAAGTTGATGGTGTGGCAGAACGAGTCAAATCAATATTATATGTGCAATAATTAAATCATGGTCAGTCACACCTTCTAACGATAACTGGTCTTGTAGCAGTACATTAGACCGATCAGATACCAGGAAAAGATCCAGGAGACTAGGGGAGGCATTAGGAGCGTAACGAGTCGGATATGAATTTACTACAGCTAACCCTGCAGATGCAACAAGTTCCAAAAGTTCTTTAGATCTGCAGTCATTTTTGAGAAGATCAGCATTAAAATCACCACAGACAAGTATGTGTTCATAAAGAGGGGTGAATTCCTGGATTGCGGAAAATAATGGTTTTGGAGGGCAACTTCGGTCGGGGATGTAAACTACGCCTATAACACACTTACTATTACCATCAGATACTTCCAGAAACAAGTACTCATTGGTACTCCCATCCGATTTAACAATAACTTTGCAGTTTAAAGAACTATTACAGTACACAGCCACTCCACCACCAGTTGTGTTCGTGACCCTATCATTCCGAAAAATTTTATATCCATTAATATTGAACAAACTATCCCCAATGTCAGCCTTAAGCCAGGTCTCAGTGATACATATTATATCAACGCTCGATTGTTCGAAGACGTGACGTAAATAATCTACTTTTGATATATTTAAGCTACGAGCATTGATACAGCATACCTTAAACCCTTCACACGCATTGGACAGTATTCTTATCATTGATCGCACATTGACTTCGTCGATGCCAGCTGACGTGTGCTCATTATTCAGAGTCAGCATTTAAAAAAAAAAAAAAAACAAATAGCAGGAGCAAAGTTATGACAACAAATAGGAGAACTCTTAAAAAAACAAATAAAAAAGCAACACGAGTAGAAAATAGAAGTAAATGCATGGTAGAGAAAGAAGTGAGAGGAAGGATAGGAATAAGTATAAAAATAAGAAATCATAGTTACATAAAATAAAATAATAAAATCTAATATAAAATCAAATGTGAAAAAGAAACAAATTAAATTTAATCACTAGTAAAGAATAAGCTCAAGAGCAAAAGTGTGTATACGAGTACCTATATATTTTCTTTTTCTTGTGTTTACTCTTTTGGCAATGCACATAAAAGTATTTATATATCGCTCCAGCTGTTGGCACTGGTGTTGAGGCAAAAATGTTGCAGGCTATGTTGAAGATCTTCAAGTGAGTTTTGTTGCTGCTGAGAGTTTGAACTCGATATCATCCATACTCTTTTTAACATACACAAATCCATTACGCGTTCTTGCAGAATACAATAAACCCTCTTTACGGAGCTTAAGAGCATAACGTAAAAGAGAACTATTTTCTGGAGTAAGGCTTTCATTCATATATATGCGAGTGGCATTGGAGATTTTAGGGTCGGTTTTTATGGTGCAGCTGCTGTCGTTGGTGTTATTAATGGTGTCAAGTTGTTCCTTCTCTTTATCCAGATGTGAGAATAAAAGCCCGTTGTTTTGGCGAAATGCAGAGAGAAGTGCTTTTTGCTCGGAATGGGAAGAGAGCCTAATTAGTAACGGGCGGTTGTTGCCAGCAGTTTTGACTCCAAGGCGAAAAGCATCCGTGTGTGGTGTTAGCTGGTGATGTAGTTTTGCGGCTATGTTTTTAGCTATGTCCATGGCACTCTCTCTTTTTGTGTGCGGGACGCCATGTATAGTGCGTACCAAAACAGTTGGCCATTCTACTGCGCAGGTCTCTTAAAATGTGTTTTACAATCTCTTAAATTGCAAAAACAAGCATAAAGAGACGAAAATGGGCGGAGCCATAATAAAAAACGACGTATACCCTGCCTTGTGTTCAAGATCGCTGTCGCGATCTCACTGAGGGTGGTTTCTTCATTTTCCTTCTTTTATACTGAAATTAGGAGCGGAGGAAAAATATAGACCATTATATGTCAACTTTACTTGGAGGCAAATATATTGTTTCGTTTTTTGTCTTGTCGGTTCTTTGTAGGAGTATGATGTGATCACGGTCGGATAGATTAAGCAAAACATTGCACATGAATTGATTGTGTGACTGTGTCTGTATGAAGGTGTACGGTTTTAGATTTAAACCCTATTTGCTCATTATGCTTTCGTTGATCATTATTAATTGTGTCGTGCATATTGATCATGTAGGTACTGATATTGGCACGCAAAGTAAAGTAAATTGCAGTGTCACACCAAATTTTTTTTGTTTATATCATTGAATTTGGGCGAGGTAGGTAAATTTAATAAAAAATTTACAATTTGGGAATTTTTTGGAAACGTAAACGATTTTATGCCCAATAACAATAGGCACGATTTTCTGTCACAAAAAAGAGGATGGGGTATTAAACGGTTCGTTAAAGACAAAATGGTGAACGTTCTTGATTCTTCAATAATTTTTTTTAAGAAATGCAGTTTTTAAAACTTTTTGAACTACCCACCACTTTTAAATTTGTAACCTTGATTAAAAGTGTAAATTATAGCGAGATAAAATTGACGATGAATTGCAAATATAAAACAGATTTACAGCGAGCAGCAAAACAAAACACCAGTATACCAAATGGGTGGTTCGGTTTGGTTTGAAATAAGAAGTAAAAACACACACGTTTTAGTACTAAGATAAAAATATTTATTGATTATGCTACCTATATATGAAATAGTTAATATTAATGTATATTAAATTGAATTCGAAGAACTGTCAGTTTCATAATCGGTTGAAGAATCATCTCCTGGATTGATAATTATTGCATCCGACATTGTGTCCCACATCTGCTCGTGTGAAAAGTATTCCTCCTCTGTCCTTATAAATTTTTCACAAACTTTGCGCCAATCTTCAACTGTTATTTTTGAAAATTCTTCTTCAGCTAGTTTCTGAACATCCGATAATCTAAACGTTGTATTTCGGCTTCCGACTCTTCCCTTGACTGTTGCCCAGATCTTTTCAATAGGGTTGAGATCTGGATGATAGGGTGGCAATCGTAGTACTTCGTGTCCCGCGCCGTGAATCATATCGTCAATCTTATGCTTGGGGTGGTGATTAGTCCGATGTCGCTTTATAAGGTCATAAAGTTCGACTTTGAGCATTTTTGAAGAATGCGGTATATTGTTGACGGAAAGCCATTCTAACATCTCCGATTTAACGGAAGCAGAAGTGATTTGCTTGTGTTCCCATTTGTTGTGATATGATGCGTTGTCCATTACAATAACCGATGGTTCCTCTAGGTTATTTAAAACTTGATCCTTCATCCATTTGGAGAAATTTTCAAAATTCATCTCATCGTGATAATCTCCTGTTTTCGACCCAGATTTAAATAAAAGCAAGGCATTATTCACGAAGCCCTTCGCTCCACCTGCATGCGCCATTATCAGCCTTTGGCCTTTTGAAATTGGCGCCTTTAAACCTTGACTGGTGCCGTCAGTCCATGCCCTTGGCCTTGTGTGAGAGCTGTGAATAAAGCTCTCGTCCAAATAAATAATCTCATATCCTTCTGACCTGTACTCCCGCACCTTCCTCAGATATTTCAGTCGTAAAAGTTTGATTTCATTTCTTTCGCAAAGAAATTTACGGTTGTTCTCCGTTTTCCTATAAGAAAATCCATTTCTTTTTAAAATCCTATGTAGCGACATATTGCTTAGGTTCAGCTCAAAATCTTTCTGCACCCGTTGTCTTAACATTTTTAATGTTATCATCATTTTTTCTTCAATGTGGAAGTTGTATATAATTCGCCGAACAGCTGTGATACCAAATTCGTCCAATCCAGTTTTCCATTTTGTATGTGGTACTCTTTTAGTTGGAGATTCAATAGCGCCTTTCTTCTCATATTCTTTAATTATCCTTCTTATTGTTCGGGCCGAAATTCCCGTAAACTCCTCTGTCTGTGAATTTGCGTATGTGATGGGATTATCTATACATAAATTCCTAGCTTCTTCAATTTTTTTGTAATATATCCTAACAACGATCTTACGTCCTAGACTTCCTATTGGTTTTCCTTTTCTTGAAAGATCCATGACAATTTATTTTATTTTAATAAACTTATGTCCTAGCAATGCTTTTGTTTTCGTGAAAGTGAATTTCAAATAGGAAATCCATAATATATATGCGTTATCTTAAAATAAAAAACTCTAAAAACCAAGCAACAAATTTATTCCTTGCCCCTACAGGTAACCAAATGCAAACACTAATCATGTCGTAAAACTTTTACACTTAAGTCAAACAGGTAAAATCAAACATCATAAAATTAATACTAACCAAGCACACCACCCATTCAGGTACCTAGCGCTAAACCACGAAATGTTCAACCATAAAAAGGGTTGGGAACCCTTTCAAATACAATCGGACTTCTAGGTAGAAATGTATAAAAGTCGACCTCATAATAAAAAATTAAGTTTATTTAGATATTCAACAGCATTTTAGTTCTAAGCACTGTAAAGTTGGGTTACGCATTGTAAATTACAGGCAAAAACGCTTAGTGATTAAATCTCTTTCGCGTCATTTTTGTTCTCTTAAATCCTCTCTCTGCGCAATCGACCGTTGGCCAACTGTTTTGGTACGGACTATACAAGTACATCACAAAGTCGCTCTTTTCGTTGCAGGTCGGCTAGGTCCGCTTTTACTTTGTGGTTTTCCTCTTGCAGCTCTTTGATAATGCTTTCACATTCAGTGACTTTGCTATTAAGAGATGACATGACTTCACTTAGCTTATTATCAATTTCCATTTTAAAGTCCGAGATAAGCGTTGTAATTTTCTTCATCATGTTCGTTTCCATATCTCGAAGTTGCTCAGATAACGATGATGTTTTATCGGCTTTTCTATTGCACGGAAGAAGTGCATTTTTCAAGGCGGATGAGTTGGATGGAGATGACATTGCGCTTTTCTCTTTGATAGCTTGTAAGCGAGTGGTTGACATGTCAAACAGATGAGACGGGGAAACAGAGATAATGATTTGCACTTTTAATTGTTTTTATTATTACTTCTGTTTGACGATCGGAACAGCACAAATTTAAAAATTTATAAATTTATCGGAAAGGTAAAACAACTAACTTGAAAATCCACTGGTTAGATAATTTTTACACTTCAAGAACAGGATAAAAGGGCTGTATGCCAAGAGCGAGGTATAAACACGTCAGTAAGCTTGCATGACTTGCATTGTTGTTCCTCATATCCTTTATTAATACAATCAAAGAGAGGAGAGCATATACATATAACGTATTAAATTTGAAATTTGATACTGTGAATCATGCTTCGATGCTTCGATGCATCGAATGAAATACATCGATGCATTGTTAAACATTTGATGCTTTCGATGCATCGGATTGATTCGATGCAATCGAATACTAAACATTGTTATTTTCGATGTATCGATGTATTATGAGCAACCCTAAAGCAGAGATGGCAGAGTAATCTGCCGCACGTTAGCAAACGTAATAAGTGCATTTTTCTGTTCTTCCAAAAAATGACTTTTCAGCAATATCTGGCCATCACTATTGGAAATTAGCAACAGGTTATACCTTTCTTTTTGTTGCACATGATACTAACTGATGGGCAATTTTGAGAAAGGATTAGGAAGCTTCCACTTGCGAGTTTAGGTGGACATCTAAAGTATTTTTAACTTCCCCAGCTCTTGCCAACGTCTGGCAAACATCCAAGAGTATCAATTGTCATAAGAACCTTTTCAAACTTCGCATATGGTTTTGGATTTAAATTGTAGGTCCTTCCACCTTACTCAAGCAAATGGTTGTACAGCCTAGGTTTTTGGCTTTGTAGGGTCGTTGATGCCTAATTGTTTGCTACGGATTCTGAGCTTTTTTGATGTTTTGAACACTAAAAAAATACTTTACTCTTAATCACCTATCTTCACAATTAAGAAAATGGCTGCACCCATGAAAAACCGTCACTCGGAGAATGTGTGCGTGAGCTTCACATTTGATTTCTTTGTTAAATACTACTACTAAATAAGGCAACGGTTTGTTTTTTTGTTTTTTTTGGAGGCGAAGTCGATTATCTCGAAAAACTCATCTGTCTGTGACTTTTGCATACGTTTTGACTATCAACTTAGACTGAAAATTCCAATAAAACCAAAGACAGATCCTAAACCGTGAAATGACTTGACAGTTAATTTTTTTCTCTATCCTCGCGTTGACACACGGCACTTTTCCGCAACGTCACAAAACAATATGTTCCGGTTTTACCAATGCCAGTTTGATCAATGGTTTCCTATGGTCCAACTTAATGAGTCTGTCAACGCGAAGGTTGAAGCGTGATTACTTAAGGCATAAACGGTTCTATATAAGCACAATTCTGTTTAAAATTTTACTTACTCTCTGAATTCGTTTCAACAGCAATTGAATTGGTCTTTGATGTTTCATAAACAATTTGATTTCCATTTTGAACGACTACTGTTCGTGTTGATGACGTTGATATTTCGGTTGGATTTGCCAGCAACATGGTTTTATTCTGATAAAGTTCAACGGCAAGTAGTTGACGATCGTAGACCGCTTGAATTGTGATGTTATTTATGTCAATAATGGGAATTGTGACACTTGATTCATAAAATTTATACGCAATTGGTATTTCAAAAGCGATTTCAAGCTCCTGAATGCGACTTGGTCCATTACTTTTGATCTAATTGAGGTTTAAACAAACAGAGGTCTTATTACTGTAGTTTAAAGAAAAGTTAGTTATTTTAAAGACTCACCTCATAATTGTTAATGATCTCTGCTGTGTTGAATACTTTCTCTAAATTAATGTGCGCTGTATTTGGTCTCCTAAGTAAATAAAACAAATAAAATGTTTAGTACCATCAGCATCGATAGCGCTCTCAGCACCCTAGAGAGTAGATAGACCTACCTACTTATCACATTTCACGTGACCTGAGTAAACGCCTAAGTATTAACAATTTTATTTTTCTTACCCGATAGCTTCGATTTCTGTGAATTCCTGTAGAGCTATGATATCCTTAGCTATATTATTGGACGGATTTAGTTCTTGGCCCGTACTAGATACGGCCGCAGTCAGTGTCATTGATGTGCCTTCAATTCGGCTAACATCGTAAACGATTATAATACTTTGTTTGCTATCTAAGGCCATTGGTTGCCCCCGATTTACGTCACACAAAAGGAAATGTTCGTGTTGATTACACGATGATGGTATCTTAGCAAATGGCATCTTATTGGAAGAGGTGATGTTGATTTGAGGTAGATATGCAGTTTCACCAGCATTGGATACATCGTAAGTCACAGCAATTGTTCTGCTACTCCCGAGGATATACGTCGGGCTAAAAAAATTCGTCTAATAGTAATTATGCAACCGATGTGACTAAGGGCACTCACTGTAGTCCTACGCTTTTTACTTTCAAGTCGGCAATGCAAATGTCACTTTTGCAGCCTGTGCTGAAAATAATTTTTTCTACGTTCACTTTTGGTTCAGATGGATCGACGGCAGCACACCTATCGCAGAATACTGGAATGAAAAAAATCAAACATTTGTATCGCCCACATATTGTAAAAGCTGTCTTCCTAACCTTCTGAGTTCGGTACGCCATTGATCAGGTCATAATGCATTTCCAGTTCAATTGGCTTGAATATGTCTGCTGTGTTAAACCTCACCGTTGCATCCAGCAGACGACAATTTCTCTGTGTTCCCGCTGTTGCATTAAATACCAATTCACCAGAATTAGTTTGTTTCAGAGTGACACGCTTAACCTGTGGATCGACATTAACTCTCAATGCCAAATCCTGATTTTGCACCTTCGGTGATGTCGTCGTTATCATGTAGCAGATATTTATTTGGAACTGATTCTGGTCTGGTTTGATTTCTCGACTTAGAGAATTGATAGTGGCTATGATCTTTACGACAGGATAGGCACGGTACACATAAACAGACTCAGCGTTAGGAGCACCGATTGCGAAATCATTGAATCCATTGTTATCAATGTCAGAGCCCTTCGACAAACCATGACCAAACATATGTGGACCCCATGCAGTCGTTCCTGAAACTGCGGCCAGTTTTTGACTGTGCAGCTCGCGAAGTCCGTTCGGACTTCCCAAATAGATAAACACGGCGCCATTGTCGGCGAACGGAGCTCCAATCGCGATATCTATATTAAATTGAATTTTATATAATATTTTAATAGAAGCCCGAGTCATTTTTCCTACCATTGAATCCATCGTGATTGATGTCCCCCAGTTTCGAAATGGACGAACCAAAGCGCCCTTTGCCATTGATTGGCGATACGATCTTTTTTTGAAGCTCAAAAACGAACTAATTAAATGAAGACAGGATGTAAAGATTGCGCACCCAGATAACTCCATCTAAACTTACCCTTCCTTTGTTGATGTAAACATATATCGCTCCCTGCTCCACATTACCTCCTGAACTGAATTGTGGAGCTGTGATGATAACATCCGTCCATCCATCACCGTTTAAGTCTTCAGCCAAAACTGCATAGCCATAGTACTCACCGAACTGAGTTCCATGGAATGTGTAGTATTTGCGGATGGTGTAGTCCGAGAAGCCAGGCTTGACAATGTCAAAAATGTACGCTTCTCCAGATTGTTCGTTAGCCTGAGGAGCTGTTGCAACGTAGAAGATTTTATTTGGCTGAGTACTGTCAAAGTAGCCGGAGCTAACTGAGTAGCCAAAGTATGAATCTGCTTGCTGTTTCCAAAGCTCTGGATTTGGGACTTCGCTTGTATACGTGACTGAACTTTGCCGGGATATGCTTAGTCCATCTATGTCACGTCGACTCAGATTAGGATCACTGTTGTTACTTTTGACATGGTATCGTATTACCGAACCTACGAATGAAAATCAATTAAAAATACAAAAAATATATTTCCCTCTTTCATAGTTTTATAGTTACGCACCTCTCCAAGTGTGAATGCCAGGAGCTCCGATGAGGATCTCTTCGTTGTTAGTTGTTACATGAACGCTAATACCCTGTTCGCCGAACATATGGTAAAAGTATCTATTGACGTTATCTTCTCGTATCTGATTGGCTGTCGAAATAGATTTGGAAAAAGTTAGACAAGCTTTTTGAGCAGTTCATGTTCACCTTACTTTGCAATCGAAGTGGAGCAATTTTCTTGACATTTTGTGGCCGATCAGATAATGTATCCGGTGTCCAGTAACAAATACCATGGAGGAGGTAATCGCTTGGTAAGTTCGCCACTAAGCGAGGCGCGCATACCACCAACTTGTCGTTATCTTTGGGTCCACCATCTATCGAAGCACCCAACCATTGGTAGTCTTTTTTTTCAAAATCATATGTATAGTCGTTATTTTCCGCATAAATGTTGCCGTTGTTATCAAAAATGTATGGTGCACAGGCGCCGGTTAGCGGACACTTGTAGATGGCACCAGTTTCATTAATTTTACGCTGCGACTCAAGAGTGGATTGAGCTCGTGGAGCACCAATGATTACGCTGTAAGGAAAAATAAATTCTACAATGAGTTTTTGAAGCTTAAGAAATGAGGATAGCATAATCATCTTATTGTTGCACAGAACACAGAAAAATACTGTAGGGGATCTAAAGCAATCCTTCTCTTTATGAAGCACACAGATAACCGACCATCGCATAATAGCAGCAGTTGACAAAATAAGGGCGTTTATGTGTTTTCAATGGGGAAGTACAATTTTCAAGGCAACACCATTCACCTGCAAGCTGCAAGTTAACTTATTAGTTATTTGAACGCATTGCCTAGCATCTGTTATTGCTGTCAGGTTCACAGATGTAGTGAAAACGTATGCCTTCTGCACACGGCTCATTAGACGCATAAAAGATTTGTCCTACATCGAAAATTCCTCTCCGCCTAATAATCCACAAACGAATCTTTTTTGAATTATTCTTGTAATGCATTCATTCATATCTACTGAAATTTTTAATGCAAGCGTATGCCTTCCGTCCAGTGCATTTAATGCGTGTCAATGACGACGAGACGCTCGTGTACAAGAGACGAACACTGAAGCAAAATGAATCAATGCTTTTGACACCTGTACCTCACTGACGAGTAGTTAGAATTGCTTTCTTTCAATTGCTCGAAGGGAATATTTTCAGTGAACAGCTGATATTCACATGCGATTTTTGTCCAATCACATAGGGTTGGTAGGGAATAGTAGCTGCCTTGCAAATTGAACGCGCCCAATAATTATTACAAGTCTAAGATATTTTTTGTAGACTTCACACGCATTCAAGAAATGAAGGTATGCAACTTTCAGGTACTGAGGAAACCAAATGCGCAATGTGCAACAGCAATGAAACAACTCTGTAGTACGAATAGATTTTTAGGGGTTCTGCCCAAGCACCGTTCGACTATGGATATATCTCTTTCTCCCTCCCATGGGTATTATAATTTTGACTCATAGTTTCCAACATCCTTTATATTATTCGTAGACCCTTAAAATTTACTTCGAAAAAAAAAATGTTTTAGCGAAGAAATCAAAATTCGAGCTAAAAAGCTGATATACTATAATAGGGGTCTGAGTTACTCAAAGTGTGCATGTTTTTAAAATCCGCTTAGGTACTGATACGGATACTATTTAAAAAAAACACATTTAATTGAAGAAATCAGTGAAAATGAAATTTTTTTTTCTTGCATATTTAGATTAAGGCATTCTTAACGATTCCATCTTACAAAGTTGTTTGCACGCCCACTTTTTAGGGGCGTTTTTACCAAAACCAATGCTATTCAACAAAATGTTTCAATGCTTCAATTTTTCAATGTTTATTCAATGCATGCCTACACATTAAGATATCTTCTTATAACTAAGTGCAAGGCTTATTATTACAGTGTGATACGTTTTTAGTAAAGCAGAAGAAAAGATACTATAAC
This sequence comes from Portevinia maculata, assembly GCA_949715645.1. Lineage (NCBI taxonomy): Eukaryota > Metazoa > Arthropoda > Insecta > Diptera > Syrphidae > Portevinia > Portevinia maculata. The sequence goes on along the minus strand of OX454526.1, from coordinate 268,448,799 downwards.
AAGACGTGGCTTACGTTACACAGCGAACTACATAATCAACATAAGGTTCCATATATTGTACACGAGAAGCATATATAAATATAATATACTAGCTGCACCTGCCCGGCTTTGCCCGTGCCCGAGAATTCTATTGGCCAATATGTTCGAGTAGACTTCCTTATAATTGTCTATAGCGGGTATCCGGCATGTTGCTGCGCCTAAAAAAAGAAGACCGATTTTGACCAAAGTTCACAGAAACACTCTCAGGCCAATACCGAAGATTGCCTGATTTGAGCTCAACCGGTGAAAGGGACTGCACGTTTTTCTCCGCATGGCTTAGGCCGCTCACACAACTTCGTTGTTCCGTTTAGGGTAGGTGCTTGTTGTCTGGCAGGCGCCTATGTCACCTTACTTCTGCGAATCAAACAACAAAGCGAAAATAAAAAACTTCGATTGAATCACTTTTCATTCACTTCCACACCGATTGTTATCAATGTTGGAAAAGCAACTTTCCGATGTCCGATTCAAAAAAAAAAGCAAAAAATTTCAATAAGAGTTATTTGAATAAAATATTGAAAACACGATATCTCAAGAATGAAAGTGCGCACAAATTCCACAATAAGCTTGAAACGTTCGTGTGGTCTCCCTCTTTCATATGCTTGTTCGGATAACAAAATAAGTGACGTCTGTACGGTCTCTGTATCTGCGTCGTAATTTACACGCATACGCACATATGCATGTGTACTCACTCAAATGCCCATATCTCACACACCGATGCAGATATAGCCAAACATAACAACCTTCGTGCAGACGTCGCCTTTCATGGAAAAAAATTTCATTGGAATCGGTTAACGTGTTTGGCCAAACACCGGCAACAAACACAAATATGGATTGATTTTCATATATAGAAAATATTACACAAAAAACTTTTTATTATTCACTTAAATTTGTTTTTTTTTTCAAAGCACATGATACCTACTAATGAAACACACAGTGTATAAATACATTGTCAATTTTTTTTTTCTTTTTTAAGAAACACATAATTTTCACACCGATGTAGATACAGACATCGCACATACATAACATCCTTCGTATAGACGTCACCTTTCTTTAAAAAAAAAATTCATTGGAATCGGTTAACGCGTTTGGCCAAACACCGGCCACAAACGCAAATATGGATTGATTTTAATATACATATATGTATATATAAATAGATATAGATATATTCTCATATCAAATTTAATTCACAAAAACTCACAAAATCGCAATGAAGAAATCCGAATCCGACAGCGCCACCAAACATGAAACAAAATTGGCTTCTCCATTGATCGATAATAGATGGCGTTACGTTGCGTGTCTATCTGACAGTTCAATTGTGATACGATATACGACATTGATATACGACATTCAAATGTGATTCTTTATTTGGTTGTTGCCAAAATAAATAAATACAAAATGAAAAAAAAAAAAAAATTAAAAACAAATCGAAAAAAACCTGTCGTAACACGCTGGGTGGTCAAAATAAGCCATTTTGAAATTTAGATTTTTTTTTCTTCTAAAACCCGTGCTGAGAAAATACCTTTCCAACAAAGTATAAATCATCAAAATCGGTTCGGCCAATCTCGAGTTATGCGGTTACATTGCTTCGGACACTTTCTTTTATATATATAGATATAAAAATATCCCTTTAAAATACATAAAAAACCGTAATTTATTAAAAAACATAGGGACGGTATGGTAGGGAGGTATGGTTGAATTGTTAAGAACGCTCTACATATTTTGTTATATAAAATTTAAAGGATTTTATCGAAAAAAACGAAGCTTTTGTAAAAAAAACGCTCCCTAGCTCAAGCTTTGGTTTTTCAATAAAATTGTTTTAATTAATTGTGGGCGTGTCAGTGGGCGAATTTTAAAAATATTTACACATGAGCATAAAGAGCTCGTAGAAAGTATATATTATAAATTTCAGCTCCCTAGCTCAAACTATCACTTTTCAATAAAATTGTTTTATTTAATTGCGGGGGTGTCCAATGGGCGGATTTTTAAAAAAATATCTCCCGATCAGTTTTAGGAGCCATAGATTATATATAAAAAATTTCAGCTTTCTAGCTAAAAATTCGATTTTTTTCGATAAATTTGTTTTTTTTTTTAGTTTGTGGGTGTCTGTGGGCGGATTTCAAAAATTCTTATACTTGATTATTTCGGGACCCTAGCGAGTATATGGTTAAAAATTTCAGCTCTCTAGGTCCAGTTTAAAGGCCTAATTGTTGCCAACAGACGGAATGACATGGCTAGATCGACATTACTATCGATGCTGATCATAAATATAGTAACTTTTAGGGGTCTACGAGCAATATTAAGGTATGTTACAAACTATGCGTCAAAATTTAATTTTAAATTTTTTTTTTAAATTGTAATTGAAGAATTAATCTATCCATCTTTATCCATTTATCTATCTTTCCTGAAATAATCAAAATTGTATTAAACTTAAACGTCTATTAGCTCTATTCTGTTAATTAGCTTAAGACTAACTTATAAGATATTGTATCTTACAGTCATTAAGCAATCACGTGTTAATAAATAAAATAAATAAAAAATAAAATAAAATTAATATGTATACCCTTGGAATAGGGTATAAAAACTGAAATCCGTCCGCGTCTGCGTTGGCAAAAAGCTCTTAAACGCAAATCGAAAAAGTAAAGTGTTCAAATAACTCTCATTTAACTGCATTAGGATTATGTTCGATAATGCTGTTTGCGCAAGTCATTTGTTCGGAAACTTCGGGTTGCAGATGTGCAGTTTAAAATCCGGAGTGACAAGACTTTTTGATGGCGGACAAAATTTAATGACTGAAGTCGAGAATGATTAATTTAAATTATTAAGCGTGTTTGTTTATTTTTAAGTGCGAAATTAAAAAAAATTGTTTTATTTTCCACAATCGAGCTAAATAGGTACAGCCAACATGGGTAGTGATTACTAAAACCGGAATTTTTCTCCTGGTATTTCGTGTTCTTTAAATATCTTTTTCTTAAGATTATTTTTTTTTGTTATAACAATTGTTGCAAAGCTCTCAGCAAGATTGTCTTCAACAATTTGCCGGGTTAACTAGTAAAGGGCACCAATAAGTTCGCGCATATCAATGTGTATATGCATATAATGGTTGCATTTAAAAAATAATTATTAACTACGTTTGTAAGTAAAATGAATCGAATGCAAAAAAAATTAAGAAAAAGACTCCTAGGTATATTTAAAAAAAATGTTGTTTTTTTAACAGTGGAGTTTCGATGCCCTTTCGATATGTGCCAAAGGACCCAAAAAAAGTCTCCTACGTCAACTCTTGACATAACTGTAAGCAGATTTTCTGGCATTTATTACAATATTACCAAAACTATAAAATTAATTAGTTCTCTCTTAATGGTTAAAGTTTGAATTGCTATTGCTTTAGTATCTTTGTAAAAAGCATTGATTACCTATTTGAAGAACCGCTAATGTTTTTCTGATCAAGATGTGTGGTTACTGCTAAACCCTTCATACCCTTGTATAGGTTGGGTTAGGTTATATAGGGGTATGCAGTTCGCATACAGCACTAGGCACCAAAAGGGCTCATCGCGATCCCTGGGGAACCGATTGAATCAAAACTTCAAAAGGAGGAACCTATACACGTTCCCTCGCAAACCCAATCACCCTACAGAATTTCACGAGTTTTCTTTAGTCTGTGCCGCTCAACCCCGCTTCGTTAGGAGACAGTGTCCTGACTAAATTCCAACTACTGTTCTAAGCTGTTCAATACTCAATTTGAGAATTTCCCTAGATCATTTCTGGCCCAAGTGCCCCTCAAAATGTTCCCATCTAAGGCCAGCCATTATTAAAATTTCCTCATTAATTATTCCCTTGATAACGCCAAGGGATGGTTTGATGGCCACACCTTCACGACTCTCCAGTTCCCCTCCCTTTCTCGCCAGCTCATCGGCTTGTTCATTCCCTACTATACCGCTGTTTCCTGGTACCCAGCACAGTCTTACTCGGTTCTGCCTGCATAATGCTTTAGCATTTTTGTAATTCATTTTCATTTTTGGTAAACTTATAACTAACTTATAGCTAGACAAAAATTCAGAAAACAAGCATATATGGAGCAATCTTTGAACTACCTTACTGCCCCTTTACTTACTTTCGTTTTTTTTTTAATTTAAAAGTATTGGTCACCAAGAAAGTACAAAAAAAATTGGTTTCTCTGTCTTTTACTTTTTTTTCTTTTTAATTTTTGTTATTTTACAAACTACGTTAACTACTTACAACCTACACCCTTCTTTACCCTACTTACACTAAAAGCAAGAACAGCCACATATGTTTTTTTTTTAACAAACTAAAACTACTTACAACCTACAAATTATAACTACTTATAGACTACTTACAAAACTAAAATAGCCACACTTTTTTTTTTATACTGCCCTTGCTTAAAAGACCTAGACCTGAACCTATGTAAGTCGGCCAAAACTCTATTGTTCAACTTTGAATGACTGAACTAAGTAAGATAAGCTAATTGGCTACCCACCGAAATTGGGTCTCCTGTTTTTGCGTATCTAGTCGATCCCGATCGGATAAGTTTATTCTCAACTTCCAGTCATCACAATATCGGTGAATCTTGTCGAAGTCGCGCTGCAAAAGAATTCTGATGACCTCAATTTTTGGACCTATTCTGAAGGCGGTTAGATCGTCGGCATACGCAATAGCCTGCGTTAGACTTCCTATCAGATCGGCGAATGTTAACAGATTCTTGGCCTTAAGTGCCGTCAGACTGTCAATGTAGATGGCGATGTCCCTTCTGAACATTGATACCGGTTGCATTATCTCTGCCGCCCTAAGAGCCCTTGTATAACCTGGTCCAGATTTAATGCGTGTCCAATATTCCACATGGATACCATTTTATGAACATCTTTTACCTTTCAATTTCCAATTGCCAGCTTGTGGTGGTGCTTCCGGGAGCGACTGACTCTGTGAGGCTTTAGTCGGCTCCTAGTGGCGCGTGCGCACGTTGACGACTGCCAGGCGCTCGTAAAGCAATTGGGATTTTGACCACTTGTTGCGTAACGCAAAGCTGCCGAGTTTTTCATAATTTCATCGATTAAAGCATTTGTAAAATTAGTTCGGAAAATAGTTTTTAGAACGAAAGGCAATAATTATAAGATAATAGTTACATTTAGAGCGTCTGCATAAGAAAAAATAATCTAAAATAAGTATCCTGTTAATTTAAAGTTAGATTCAATCATTTTGGTCTAGTATGGAAGTTGATATTTAATAATCAATAATAAATGAATTTAAAAGTCAAAAACGAATCGCTATTGGTAATCGGCGGAAAACTGCAGGTCTCTTTCATTTGTGCCAAGAATATATTTGGCTATTTATGCCAACACAGTAGCATGTGCTTCCATAACGACATTGTAAATAGTTCAAGAAAGAGACAAAGAACTGCACTTAACCCCTCGAGGTTGTTATTTTAACAATGCCCATCATTACAACTCAGTGGCACACCCTCCCTTTTTTAGAAGCAGCGCCTGCAATCCACCAAACATGTCAATCAAACACGTAGAATATAGCTGAAAAGGACATTTAATTTTAATTCCTAGTTTGCCATATTTGCATACATTGAGACGTTTCGTCTAGTCGCCATAAATTTCAATATTCATTGTTTTGCTGTCTGGTCTAGCTCTAGCGTCTAGCCAGTAATTTTTTTATATTGAAAATGCAGAACAATTACACAACACAGATATAAATTTGTCAAACAATATTAAACCAAAGAAAAGGGTTGTTCTGTCTTGATTTGCTGTCGGCGTCATGTCGACAAAATTGATGATTCAATCACTTTTTTCCTGGGGAGGTGTAGCATATGGTCAATGATTTTTTTTTGTATTCTTAGTTACCTTGACTTGACATTCTATTTACCGTGAGTGAGTTTTTTATGTCATAACAAGTGAAATTTCAGACACAAATATTGGGACGGAAGTTAAATTGAATCGCTTGATGTAATTCTTACTTTATTCACTGCACAAATTATAAATGCAATTACGGCTTTTTACCTAATGGTATAGGAGGGGTTACTTGTTAAAATAAATAATTACATTATGTGCCTACTTACCTTTTGAAAAATATTTCTTAAACATGTATTTACATACACAGTACCTAATTGTGTGTCAAAAGTAATTGCCGCAGTTCGCGTGACGTGAATTATTGCACTTGAAGGCTGATCCCGCCCTATTCTGATAAATGTGATCATCATGGAAATTTGGATAATAATTATGGATATCTATGTGTATATATTGCAGTGCCTTTGTAACTACCTACATAGCTTTAACTTGAGGTATGTATAAGAGGTTTAATTTGCAGGTTAATTTTAAATCTTCAGTTTAGATGGTTACAAATTGTTCGATTAATCTCGTTGTTTAGTGAAGACTCTTCGTCTCCACTCTACCAAAAGTAAAATGAGAGTAGGGTAGGCTTACCAGTATCCGGCCACCTTTCATTCATTGTGTCTATAATTTCAGGCTCATCTGATGTGGTAGTAAAATTTGAAAGAACTACACATCACATAACAGCGTCAACAAAAAATACCAATTTGTAAAGTTTGTTGCGAGAGTAAGAAGTGCGTTTTTGAGTTGGGAGAGCTGGTTGAAGCAGTGAATGAAAAACGTTTGTTTTAGGGTTATTTATAAATAAAAAACAGTGTTTGGTGGCCGGTTACTGGAACACACGTCCGTCCGTCACGAATTTTCAGGCCCTCAAATACGAGTTATATTGCTAAAAATGGGAACATACACTCTTTACGAGCCTAAAATGATCAAGTGTTCAGGTTTTGTGAATACGCCCATGACACGCAAACTATTTCAAAATAAAAACATTTTATCGAAGAAATCAAAATGTTATTGTGGCGCTAAGACAACGAGGAGTTCCAGAAATTTTAATTCCTAGTAGATCATGGAGATGTATAAGGGAGTAAAAACAAGAGTAAGATGCTCCGCTGGTGTCACCGAGGAATTCGCAATCAAAGTCGGTGTACAACAGGAAAGCGTCTTAAGTTCCTTGATATTCATACAGTCGTTGATTATCTGTTTGAAGGAAAAGTGATGGACTCCAAAGTGCATCAGCTATTCTTTGCTGACAATGGAGCCATCATTAACGAGGATCAAACTTCCCTACAACGATCACTTGATGCATGGGTGGAAGTTTTGGAGGGGAATTGATATCGTATTAGTCCGAAAAGACAGAATACGCTGGCCGTTCTCCAAATCAGTCCGACCTATTCCAGACATTTATACGAATGGAAAAGTGATTCAAATATCTGGGATCTATGATTAAGAGCAAAACAAGCTGTGATGAGGACATTGAGCATCGCGTGAGCAGCGTAGGGTGGATGAAGCGGCGGGAAAACTCAGGAAGGTTCTAAACCGCAGTTGTGTGCCCAGCGCTCACCTAATGTTGGACAGCGAACAAAATATATGAGGGCAAAGAAATGACAGCGGAAATAAAGATTCTTCGCATGACAGCAGGAGCAACAAAGATTGATCGAATAAAAAGTTCCAAGACCCGAGGAAGCGTCAAAGAATCTATCTCGAAAAAAATGGAGCACGACCGGCTCAGTTGGTATTGTCATGTTCAAAGGAGAGATCGTACGAACCCTGTCAAAAAGGCATATCGATCAACGTTCCAATACAAACGCGAAAGAGGGCAGGCCTAAAAACTCCTGGATCACACTAATGCAGCAATATTAGCCATTTGATTGGCCTCACTGACGAAGTGATTCAAAATGGGGAGGTCTGCCGTTATTTTCTGAGGTCGAACCGTTGAGCCCCACAGGCGGAACAGTAGATATTCAGTTAAGTTGGAGCGTTATGATCCCTTTAATCCTGATCATAGCCTTACCGTCATTAAGGGAGAAGATTAAGTTTGAAGAAATCATTGTAAATGAAAGTCCTATTCTTCGTTAATAATGTAGATAAAGTCGTCGGGAAGTATTTGCTTAGTATGTCTGCACCCTGGAGAGCCATGCAACTCCGCCCCTCCACCTGTTCATCACAACATAGTTCATAGCTATTAGGATAGCATAAGTCTCCATTCAAAAGACAGTCGCATGTTTGCATAACGAGAAGTAAAGTCTAATGTTGTCGCTCTCCCCGAAAACACCAGCACCAGATCCTTGATAGATTTGGTATTAATCTTGTCTTTACTCCCTTGCACATGCCCAAGATCATCTATACGTAGGCTCTGGAACTCGTTTTCTTAGCGTCGATCTCCTGGTTGTCCACCATATGCAAACACTTTAATGAATCTTAATGTTTTCCCATCATGGCCCTTATAATTGGATTGCATCTGTGGTTGATTTACCTGCGACAAACCCCCTCTACTCATTAAATAGCCGTATTATTTTTCGCAATCGATTTTTAATACCTGTTTAACAATCTTCATAGTATGTGACATTAGCTGGATAAAAATAAAAATAAATATTAGGCAATAACGGTCCATGCAGGGCCTAAAAACTAGCTTCTCTAGCCACTTGTTTGTGCGAAGTGGAAGGCCCTACAATTTTAAGCCGAATCCGAAAGGCAAATTTGAGAATCTTCTCATCACAATTGATACTCTTAAATGTTTGTCAGACGTTGGAAAGAAGTGGGGCAGTGGAAAAAAACTCTAGATTTTTATTGGTCCCGGCGGGATTTGAACCGGGACCTTTCGATTAGTAGTCCAACACACTAATCATTGAGCCACTGCGACCAACAATTAGCTCAACAATTAGCTGGATAGAACGGTAATTAACACAGTCTCGCGTATCGTCCTCTACTGGAAAGGTATTGGATTGCCTCTTATCAGCTTGGAGAGAAGAATCATGAGCGATTTGGACCCGATTCCTTCCATCTTTTTACAGAATTCAGAGGGTATCTCGTCCGGCCCAACTGCATTTCGTTTTTTGGAGGCTTTGACCGCATTCCTAACTTCTTCGACAATGATGCAGGGTACTTCTTCACTGTTAGGAACGGCTCTTCGAAAGTATATCCGAGGAAATTGTCCGTTCCCACCTGTGTAATGTTTTTTCTTCATTCAAAAGAAGCAGCCCTCGAGCATTAATGTTGAACCAAGATGAAGGGATTTCCTGAATATTTCTCCTTCTCTGAGCGGCAATTTTGAAGATGATATGTATTGTAATTATACACATTTGAAAAATCTGTGCAGTATTTTTGAAACAAAAATTAATTGAAATAAAACCAACTACTATTTATACCCAAACATATTGTTATAATTAAAACCATGCGGGGTTGAAAGTAACTCTCGTCAAATCCATAGGTAATAACTTGAAATCTAATCAAGTTCTTATTTGTAGAATTTCAGTTTCTAAACTTCATTTAATAGGTGAGATACACACCTTTGGCATTCAAATTTTGTATCCCCACAATTTACAACATACGAGTACATACACTACAATAGGGACAAGGTTTTTTATTTAATTTTCGGTTTTCCAATAGTGGTATAATAATATGTTTTAAATATTTGGAATAACATTTTTTACTTCAGGAAAAAAAAGCATCCAACTCTTTCCGTTATTTTAATAAATATGGTTTTGTAAGTGTTGCCAACATAATTTACATTTCTCTTACGGAACTTGAGTAGGGGCACAAACTGAAAACAAGGATAATTAATAAAATATAACACGAATTTAGTTCAATTTATTAATTAATTAACAATGGTTGTATGCCCCTTTGTTGGAAAGTGATTCTAACAGAGATTTAAAGTGGTTCAAGTGACATTGATGGGTTCTCTTAATGATCTCGACACTTCGACAGCATAAATCAGTCGGGTGTAACTAATAGAGTGGAATTTAATGCTTGCAAAACGCAATGCTGTCTTCTGTCATTAAAGCAAAACCCTAATACCATGCCATTGTCCATGAATGGCACTTGCATCGTTGAAACCGAACGGCTTTCCATTCTCGGTATGTGTTTAAATGACAACTTACGTTGGAATGACCGCATATTCGATGTCGCCAAGAACGCTGCGAAATGCCTAGGCTTAAATAAGCGCTGCAAGAAATAGTTCACTCCCTCTGATCTGGCTACAATGCGCATATCTGATCTGGTGCACCAATAACTTATGTGGAGCTACTAGACAGAATTCAAAAACGAGCGATAAAACTCATTGGTGACTGTAACATCGCGAGATCGCTTGACTCTCTTAGTCATCCATAAGTGCTCTAATGAACCACTAGAACATTTCAACCGCAATACCCGCTGTGCAAGGAATGCGCATCAGTTTACAAGGAATCTTTCCTTAGCCGAACAACACTAATGTGGAATGCTCTTCCCTGCTTCATTTTTCCTACACATTATAATCTACAAACATTTAAAACCAATGTGCATCGGCATCTGTCCCTATCTTCTTACCCTAATTCCCTTAACGCCCGCCCTGTGTAGCTATTACATTATAAGGGCATCCAAAAATCCATTTAGTGCAAGTGCATTATAAAAAAAAAAAATTTGAAAATTGTCTACCAGACGCGTTTACCTCCCGTGACATTTTTTATGATATTGAGATCAGGCGAATATGGTGGGCACTCCCTTATAGGCAAATTTTGGTAACAAATCCGCTCTTTTTCTATACGTGTAGTATGGATTGTTGAATTATCCTGTTGAAAAGTCCATGACACGGGCCGATTATGTTTTCGTAGTAAGCAAAAGCCTTCTCTAGTAAGCTTTCATAGTTCTTCGCGTTCATTTTTTATGACAAAAAACTGCAATTCACATTTGCCATAATGAGAGATCGCATCCCACATAACGAAATAGATAGTAAGGTTAATGAGAGATCGCATCCCACACAACGAAATAGATAGTAAGGTTATTCATGCAACGTCGCGAAAACCTTCGTAAACGTGGAAAACTTTGAAAGTTTATGACGTGGTAAATAAACTGTCAAAATTTGTAGAGGAAATCTTTTACAATAAGATGGCAACACTCCACAGATGAAACAAAGGGCCGTATCTAACAGCTGATGATTTACCATAATTGGCGCAAGTAGTTTTTAGGGGTGTTCATGAAACGTTTATCGTAAACTTACACTTTTACAAAGACGGTTAATTTTTCAAGTTGAATGAATACATTTAGTATCTTTCTTTGCGTATGTCATGATAATATTATTTATAGCTGTCGGGGTTATAAATTAAACTGTTTTTTGTCCGAAAAATTGATTCGATGCCACTCGCTATTCCATGTCATGCAATTCCGAGCAAAAATCTGACGAGCTTTTTTACGAGCCTTAGTAAGAGGGGTTTATTATTTTAATTTTAATCTTTTCAGATGTCGAGCTCTCGTAATACTCGTCTAACCGTGGCAACGCTGGCAGTTATTCCTAGATTTGATCGGATTTGTGATGCAGATCAATGAGAATTTGAGGCTTCTCTAACAATCCGTCTATCTTCAGTAGATGTAGTTGCTTTTTTGATCCGCCTTTTCATGGTGCTCCTATAGTGCGACTTATTGTTAAGAAAGTTGCATGCCACGGACTAGCTTCTTCCAATTTTTGCGGTAATAACTCGATAGGTGAGATTACATCCCTTATAGGCACGTATTAGGAATTATAAGTCTAAACTTTACCTCGACCTATTTGTTTTACAATTTAATTGGTTTTATATGTGATAGCTCACAATTTTTCCTGGTTTTTGTTTTTGTTTTCCGTCAATTTCCTTTATATTGTTTTTGAATGAACAACCATATATCTTACAATCCTTACCACGTGAAGTGGACGGCTGGAGTTACAGCGCTGTTTCACGGTTCGCCACAACCGACCATCAGACTCCTTATATGGTGCTGGTCTGTCTTTTTCCTTCATTTTATCCCGAAAATTTATCACTTCCACTATTTGTTTTAAAAACAGAAGTCGGACAGAGAGCCGAAAAACTTAATTCCGAAAGTTGCACCTTGCACCTACTCCAAACGCAACAGTGACCCGAGGCAGAGGTCTTACAGGGTGGCAGCATGCCCCCAGATTACTGCGTTTATGGGTCTACTTGTGATACTGGGATTCTGGTCTTTGAGATGTTGGGCTTTCGGGATTTTGGATTTTCGGTATTTTGGGTTTTCGGGATTTGGGATTTTCGGAATTTTGGATTTTTAAGATTTCGGATTTCGGGAGTGTGACCTAGTCCCTTAAAATATATATAAAAAAAATGCATTTTGCGTTAATATGATTTGATAAACAGAACTGAACCAATTTATTTGTCCCTTTTCAAGTACTGCAAGTAAACAACTCTTTTTTGTGCAAGGGTAAGGCGAAACTATAATAAAACCTAAGAGTAAATTTGTTAGAATTGCTTTCCATTTCTCAAAGTTGCATTTAACTATGTTCTAAATAAAAGTACAAAGCAAACACCGATAGGTAGTCCCTATTTAAGTGCATGAAAGTGCATAAGATGTGAAGGTGCAACTCCTGGAAAGTATTACGTCCAACCCCGTGTTCCCCTACTTATTCTACTCAAATTCGGTCTTATAAGAATAAAGCAGGTGCTATATTGGACAAAAAGATTGCCCTTAGTTAAACAGTTCAGAGAAACTGCATGCGAAACATGAAAAACTATTTATAAAATTATAAACGTGTAAATTTGGCTACAAAATCTTGGGATCGATATACCAAGCTTTAAAAAGGCTCCAATTACGAGAATAATGTCAGCTAAAAAGTTTAAATGTCACGTAGCAGAACGTACCAGTGTTATTGTAAGAGACAATTAACATTTCCAAGCAAGTATTTACTTTTACGGTTGCGAGGTAGGGCTATTCATCGTAAATGCTTCTAAAAGTTACAGAATGTAATTTAACAAAATTCGATATAATAGAACTTTTGGGTTCCAGTTTCCTTAAAAATCAAATTTGAATTTTAAACGTATTAGTAATCTCTACATTTTGCTGATTGTATCAAAATTTAATTAAAAAGACTGAGTGGAATTAGTGCGTTCAAAAGTCACTAGTCTTTAATATGAAAATACCCAGTTTTCCTATTTATCAGCAGTATTGGCCAAGTCAACAGTCAACAATACTTGCGAAGCAACAATGAGTCCATTTATTTCTCTGGATTTCAACTCTTTTAATCTTATCAGAAATCGAAATTCTAGCAACCATTGCTATATAAAACGACAATGACAAACGTCGTCGTGTCGTTTTATATCGCGTTTTTTTTCAAGATATAGATATCTACCTATGATGATATAAAAAAAGAGTGGATGACGAGAGCACCAGAACCTTATGCCTTCATTATCTAATTTTGCAACTTCTTGGGAAAAATGTATTCTTATTTGTAAATGCTAACTTATTAAAAATTCAAACTACGATTGTTGTTTTGAGAATAAACGTTTACCCAGCCGGACGCAAGCTTAGACTAAATCCAAAGTATGATGATTCCACTTTTGGCATTGATGTTGAGACTTTTGGCTCTTTGATGACTCGATTAGGTTTCGGTGAGATATTGTAACCATTGACACTATTCGCAATATAACCGATAAATATTACGGCCAAAACGATGACCAAATTTTGATATTTAAACATGTTTTGTGGCGTGTCAAACGCGATCAATGACAAATAAAAAAAAGGATTGACTTGAACCGATGGTTTTATTGTTGTTTTTTTGGACGTCTCACCTGTCGAAGATAGAATAACCAACTGAAGTGTGTAGAATTACTTTAACACTAAAGAATGACATAATAAGCGAACCCAACAGCAATCGTTGTGTTTACAGAAGAGTATGAATAATTCTATCTAAAGAGTAACTTGTGCAACTTTATCTAACATTTTTTTATATCAGGGGAAACAAAGAGTTAGAACAGCATGTTATCGTGTTTCGATTTCGATTTAAGTGTCAATTTTGATGCAAAACATAGGGACGGGCTACAGTCCGCTTGGGCGAACTGTTGGATACCCTATTCTTATTCCTATCCCTCATAAGTGGGCGTGACAAAAGTCTAAGTATGGTTGAATTGTTAAGAACGCTTTACATATTTTGTTATACAACATTTAAAGGATTTTATCAAAAAAAACGCTCCCTAGCTCAAACTTGGGTGTTTCAATAAAATTGTTTTATTTAATTGTGGGAGTGTCAGTAGGCGAATTTAAAAAAATTAACACATGAGCATAAAGCGCCCCTAGAGAGTATATATTATAAATTTCAGCTCCCTAGCTCACTTTGAATTTTCAAAAAAAAAAAATAATAATAATTGTGGGCGTGCCAGTGGGCGGATTTTGAAAATATTTACACATAAGCATAAAGGGCCCATAGAGAGTATATATTATAAATTTCAGCTCCCTAGCTCAAACTTTGGATTTTCAATAAAATTGTTTTATTTTTTTGTGGGCGTGGCAGTGGGCGGATTTTGAAAATTTTATATCCCGAGCAGTTTTAGGAGTCATAGATCATATATGAAAAATTTCAGCTTCCTAGCTCAAAATTCGATTTTTTCCAAAATTTTGTTTTTTTGAGTTTGTGGGCGTGTCTGTGGGCGGATTTCAAAAATTCGTAAACTTGATTATTTCGGGACCCTAGAGAGTATATGGTTAAAATTTCAGCTCTCTAGGTCCAGTTTAAAGGCCTAATTTTTGCCGACGGACGGACGGACGGACGGACGGACGGACGGACATGGCTAGATCGACATTACTATCGATGCTGATCATAAATATAGTAACTTTTAGGGGTCTACGGGCAATATTAAGGTATGTTACAAACTATGCGTCAAAATTAATATACCCCTAGAATAGGGTATAAAAACGCTTGCGCATGCGTTAGCCGGTGAGTCATGGTATCGCTAAAAGTGGTAGTACGCCGGCCGCATTCATCGTTTGATTTTCTGAGGTTTCACGCTATTGGAATCGAAACATCACATAAATCGCTTTGACATGGCATTATGATTGTTTTGGTTTTGGTATCCAATTACACGGTACGCATTATAAAAATACATATTTGCTTTGGCTTAGCGATGACGGGAAGTATGCGGTATGAATATTGATGGAAAGTTACTCGAATAGGAAAAAAATTTAAAGGTATCATTCATATGGTCCGAATTATCGAATTAAACAACAGTTAAATGGTTAATTAATTAACATTATGCAGATGTCTATCCATATTAGGCATAAAGCTCTTAAGTGCTTTGTAAAAGCTTGATATTAGTTTGTACGGGTGCGTTTGTTTAATTCTAATTGGGTTATTATTTCTATTTCATTACCCAATGGGGGAATATTTAAATATCTGAAACTATATCTAACTTATATCGTATCCAACATATTTTACTTGAATAGCCCCCGATAAAAAGCGCTTGTCGTTAAAGACTAATAATAGGAGAAATCGCATACATATTTTGCAATTTCAACATTGTGAGTGAGCCCAGCAACACATTTTACATCTTTCAACTGGCCCGCAAGCCGCAAGTGTGTATGCAAATTCGTGGAAGATCAAACAAAAAAATCAATAACAGAAGCATAGATAAACGTTTCGAATTCGTAAAAAAGAGGCATGCCTAAAAACTCCTGGATCACACAAAAGCGACACCAATAGCATTTGATTTGGGTCAATGCCGAACTCATTCCAAATCGGGAGGCCTGCCGATACTTTTGAAGGACGAACTGCTGAACCCTAAAGGCGGACCAATAGGGAAGCAGTTAAGTGGAAGGGCTTTGATCGCTCCAATTTGGATCATAATTTCGGCGTTAACAAAGAATAAGAAGAAAGGAAAACAATTTAAAGTATTTTGCGTACATATTTTAAAACTAACTCAGAGAATGCAGTTTGTCAAAAAGCCTGCATTTCATTTTTAATCAAAATAAACAAAAAAAAAACGGCCAAGTGCGAGTCGGACTCGCCCATGAAGCGTTCCGCGCGAATTATAATAATTATTTACTTGGGCACCTATTACAGATTTATTATTAGAAAATAATGGTTCACGGTTTACGCATAAGGTTTATGTTTATGAAATTAAATTTTTTTTTATATTTGAGTTGATTGAATGAAAGGTAAATTGCGGTTTACGATTTATGACGTATTAAAAAAAACTGCTTACTAGATCTCGTTCAAACCAATTTTCGGTGGAAGTTTGCATGGTAATGTACATCATATATTTTTTTTCAGTTTTATCATTCTCTTATTTAGTTACAGTGTGTGGGGGGGGGGGGGGGGGCACATTTTACCACTTTGGAAGTGTCTCTCGCGCAAACTATTCAGTTTAGAAAAAAATGATATTAGATATCATTTTTGAAGACCTATCCATAGATACCCTACACGTATGGGTTTGATGAAAGAAAAATGTTTGAGTTTCAATTCTAAGTATGGGGAACCCCCAAAATTTATTGTTTTTTTTCTATTTTTGTGTGAAAATCTTAATGCGGTTCACAGAATACATTTACTTACCAAGTTTCAACAGTATAGCTCTTATAGTTTCGGAAAAAAGTGGCTGTGACATTCCCGGACAGAGAGACAGACAGACAGACATGACAAATCTATAAGGGTTCCGATCTATAAGGGTTCCATTTTGGCTACGGAACCCAAAAAAACTTTTTTTTTTTCTTGAGTGGTATCGCCACTGATGTATGTGTAGAGTTTTTTTTTTTCTTTTTTGTCGGGGTGCGAGACTTTCTACACTGCAGAACTTAGACTCAATACTGGTGTAGAGGTTAGTGTGTTGGCTTGTGACCCGGGCGGTGCAGGAGCAGGTTCAATCCCCATGGGGAACAACAACATGCGTCACCCATTAAAGAAGAGAACCGAATAACACCTTGTTTCTCCAACCTCTACTCCAAAAAGAGGATTTCTGCCTGGTAGTACAATGGACCGTTACAGAGTCTGAGTGCTCTGGGATTTAAATTTCCTTTTTTCATAAAAATAAAAGAAAAAAAATGATTTTTTTTTTCATTTAATTGGATACCTACTGCTTTTATGGCGCTAAGCGCTTGTTGTACTTTTGTTTTCGTTCTTGTCTTAAATGTTATAAGATGTTGTATTTGTTTCCTTTTACTAACTTAAATCGAATTTAAGGAAAATTTGTAAAAAATCTATTTGCAGTGATCTTTTTTTTGTTATATAAAATGAATTAATTTATAAAACTAACTAAATTAAGCTTAAATCTATGGATGAGGCCCTGCAATGCAATCCTTATTCCATCCATCTGAAGTTTGAGTAAACCAATAATCGCTGAATCAAAAATCACATAACAGGTGCTAGTTTGGCTTGTCTATATGCCAACTTCAGCCTAATCCAGTAACCAATTTCCTCCTGATTGAGTCTGTCAATATTATTCTTATCGCTGTTTAGGTATCTTTACGCAGTATCTTAAGTTAACCTGCAGTTTATTCTCTAAGATTTGCTGCTTGTTCGATATGATTCCTAACAAGGTTTTAAATTACATTATCAATTCTGCACACACCGGAAGCATCTAATAGCTTCGTATTAGAGACGTAATGTCAAAAGTCGGAATGTTCGATTCTGTACGACTGCATGCAAGCTCTAGAGCATTTTTATCAAACATTCTAAAGTTTTCCAAATACGATGGATTACTGTTCCATACTGAACTCACTTTCGTCAGTTTTTGACTCGATCTGAAGACCCTATTAGAACTCATTATTTTGATATTTTTCCAGTTACGTCTTAAGTCTGAATTTCCACGTCTTATTGAGGTGCGGAACAGTAGAATAGTATGGTTTCACATTTTATATAGGTGATGTTAAATTTCCACTCGGAATGGTAGTCATGGAATCTGTGTAAAAGGACTGAGAAGACTAACAAGGTGGCCTTCACCCTCATGTTATACAAAGAGCGGTTACAGAGTGGCAATCGAGGCTGCAAGTGGCTATGGTAGTTACAGCTTACAGACTTTGCAAATCCAAATCTTATCAGAAGCTAAATAAAGGATAACTCTTGCCCATGGATGTTTCTTTGGGCTGAGGAGGCCATCTCCCGAACAATTTAGATGCATCTTAACCGTAGAATCAGAATGCGTAGTTACTACAATTTCGCTACGGATCCAAAAGTTCGTAGTACACATATATAAATGGCATAATTCTATTTGATTAGAATTCAGTAAAATCGCTTTCTACGAATTTCGAAAATATTTCCACCAAAAACAATTCCGTTGGAATAATATTAATTTAACGTTCGTAGTGAAATTCCGAATACTCTGTAATAGGGGTGGCTATATGTAGAAGACCTTAATAATCCCAGTCCTGCTCTGTGTATCTCGGGCGTGGACTCTTTTGAAAACAAATAAAAATATGCTTGGGCGGTTCGAGAGAAAAATTATTTGTATTCGGCACTGTTTGCCTTGACCGGGTTTGGAGGAGACGTTTTAAAAATGGAACATACGAGTTGACGACCTTTTAAAAAATTTCTCATTGGGTGTTTCAGATGGAAAGGACAGTTTCAGGACGATGATTCTTCGGGCCAAGGCGTTGATGTCCATTTATCAACTCTCCTGCCTGAAGAATCTACGACTCTAACTTAGAGGGTCAACGAAGTTGAGGAAGACATCGTCTTAGGTGTCTCGCACAATTAAAAGACCAACCAAATACCGAGCGTACTACTTAAGTGACTCACTTAATACCTTGATGACAAGAGAATGTGGAATTTTGTTGTTTGAGATGTTCCATATACATAAGACAGAGATATATAACTCCTTATATTCTTTTAACAGTTTTTTTTATTGAGCTCTCGTCAACACCCCTATTAATGATTTTGCTGTTTAGTATTGTCTTCACTCAGTTCATCGAAAGTAGGATAAATCAAGCTTATGTGAAGGTTAAATTTGTACTTCCTTTCACTCCAAAAGGATATTGAAAAGAACGGGACCACTAACTTAAGCTCTACATTAAATTTGATATTGGTAAGGACCATTGTGTTTAGCGAGATAGCGAGTGCGAACCGATGAGCATGGAGTATCGATTGCAAATTTGTCTTTAAGTGTTAAGTGGTATCTCAAAACTGTGCCGATTCAATCTAACCCACCGAACAAAGCCAAAAGCAGTCTAATCCGCTGCACAAGGCAATGGGATATTTTGTCAACACGATAGGGAATACCACAGTCTTAAGTTCAAAATCGTAAATACCACTCAAAGAACTGTAATGTAATGTTGAATGCCACTAATTTTATCCTTTCATTAGGTTACAAATTATTGTACAAAGCACATATTTATAGGGCTTACACGATTGTGTAACGATCTGTCATTTTTTCCGACATACCACTTCGAACATTGCACAACATGCCAAATGGAAGGAATTTATTATCTGCGCTCGTAGAATGTCAAGTGAAGCAGAATACGGCTTAAGTTGTGACATGCGTGAAAGCACCTTCTTTTTCTTTATTGTAGAGATCATTGACCATAACGTTTACAGAATTTATTTATGTCCGCTTTTTGCCTTTTTAGTGTCTTCTTGAATGCATTTATCCCTCATTTACACTGTTGTTTGTTTGTCATTGGAGCGAAATTCCGGCAATATAACCCGTTTTGATAGTTGTTATGTTTAATGGCTTTTTCATAATTTTTCAGAAGGTCAATGGAATTAAATTCCAATCGGTTGTTGACATCAAACAGTATAGGCATTGTGGGTAAATTTACAAAGTGACTAGTGTCCCCAAAATTGAGTGAGTGATAATGAATGTGTCACGAAGTCACAAACACGCCTTCAAATGTTGACATACTACCTAAGTTTGTATTTGGTATTTAATGGACTGATAAACAAAATGTCGGACAGGTACAAAGATTGCCAAATAAAACAGAATCCGTAATAGACGTCAAACACAAACACTTTTTGTGTTGATATAAGTTAAGTTATAGTTACATCAATAATTGATAAGCAGCAGTTTTGCTTAGAGTAATTATAGTTAGAAATGTTTTGCTTGGGATTTAGAAGTGATAAATTATTATCGCTCATTGAACCTTAATGCCATTTTTGCCGGTGTTTTGTTTGTGTTAATCGTTTGTCATTTGATTTATTTATTTATTTGTTTTATTTGCATACTTGCATTTTAAGATACAGTATCTTATAAACTAATACAAGTTTTAATATGAACTACTGTTAAGCTACTTCAGGTAAAAAATAAAAATTTTAACACGCATATCAATTTATAAATTCAAAGTAATAAAAAAAAGAAAAACAGAAAGAGAGAAAGAAGGAAATAAAGAAATTTTTACATTTGTACTCAATCTATCACTTAAATTCCTGTATATTGCTCTGGGTAGAAACAATAACACGGTTTAGTTGGAGGCTAAATAAGCCCTTAGATCTTTGTTGACACCCCGGGGGTCTCTGATACCTACGTCGTATACTTCGAGGTAAACTGTTCCACAATCGAGAAGCGTTAATGAAGAACTAGCGTTCAGACGTTAAACAAGTGAAACGAAATTGTAAAATTTGTTGCGACCTAATCGATGAGGACATTCGCAATCTGTCAAATAGATAAGATGGTTGATGTGTTTGCATTATCCTAAACAGCAAAATCAAAGTTCTATACCGAATGAGATTATCAAATGAAACATTATAGATAGCTTTTGAAAAGCACGATATCCTATCATATCTTTTTAGCCCGTATATGTATCTCGCTACACTATTATATGTAACATTTAGATTTCTTTTGCTGTTATAGGTGCAGTTGCAATATATCTCACATCCATAGATCAATATTGGTATAATCAATGTTTTAGCTAGCAATATCCTAATTTTAAGAGGAGTATAACTTTGCGCGACCCATAAAGTACGCAGTACACCATATACTTTCCCTATTGCTGTATTGATATGTGTGTCCCAAGTTAATTTTCGGTTAAATACCATTCCCAGATTTTTTGCATTCTCTACATAATGAACTACAGCACCATCAAGAGTAATTTGTGGGAAGTATGACAGATCAACAGGTTTTTTGGAGATAATGAGGCATTTAGACTTACTCGGATTCAAAAAGAGACCATTACTTTTGGCGAAGAATAAGATCTTTTCTAAATCTTCATTAATAACCGAGACACAATCTTCGATTAATCCAAGAGGGCGGCTTTTGTATAACTGGAAGTCGTCTGCGTACATTTGGATTGTGGATTGGGAAGCGATTTGAGGAAGTTCATTAATGTAGAGAGAGAATAGCAAGGGACCAAGTATTGACAACTGGGGAACACCTCTGGCAGTAGGAAGGAAACGGGACATTTGACCATTAACACACACAGCTTGCTTTCTTTCAGCTAAATATGAATTAATGAGTTGAACGGCCGAGTTTGAAAAGGTAAACAGTTCTGACAGCTTGTTACAAATATTCATATGGTCAACCGTATCAAATGCTTTCGAAAAATCCAGCAGTATAAGAAAAGTAATATTATCTACCATCATCTAAGGGGTCTCGTATATCTTCAATTACATTAATAAGTGCTGTAGAACAACTATGTTTTTCCCTAAAACCAGATTGGTTTGGTGATAACATATTTTTGCTGCGGAGGTAACCGTTGATTTGGTTTTGAACGATTTTTCGAATACTTTTGATAAGAATGGCAGTATTGAAATGGGTCTGAAATCATGAGCACTTTTTGCAATGGGTATTATTTTAGCCATTTTCCACTGGTCGGGAAAAATACCTGTTGTCAGGATAGTATTAAAGATGTGTGTTAGGTGTTGCAGTAAGACAGGCAAAATGACTTTTAGGAACTTGGAATGCATTCCATCTATTCCTGTTGCATTAGACTTTATCGACAAAAGACACTCCACAACATCAGTACTCTCAATTCTTGAAAATTGAAAAAAAAATTCCAGGTCGTTTTGATATTCATTAGCACGTCGAAGGGCGATAGCTGGAAGCGGAGGGAAGGGTAGAGTGACAAATTTTTCATTTAAAACATTACCGTCGATTTCATCAGGAACTGTAGCCCTTTTTTTCTTCGCCACTCCAACGTCACGTAATTTTTTCCACAGTTTCTTGCCACCCATAGATAGGCTCAGACGGTAACAGTAAAAAAATTGTTTTGTCGATCTCATTTTTTTAATGACTAAATTGCGCAGATTTCGATAGTTTTGCCTGAATTCTGCAATCCTATACCGTTTCCAATTGGAAAAAGCTTGATTTCGCAGCCGCATGAGTTCACGAATTTCAAGAGTAAACCATGATCGTTGATCGTGCCTTTGCGTTTTCATTCTTAGTGGCACATGGGTATTAAAAAGCGATAATACTTGTGAGTTTATAAATTCAATTTGATCACTCGAAGAAGTAATGTAATAAACGCTGTTCCACTCGACATTGCGAACATGTTGCTCTAAGATGACGTAATCAATTGAATTGAAATCCCTATATTGATACGAAATATCCGAACCCTGAACTTCAAAGTCAAATGTCATGTAAATAAGATCATGCTTTGAGAAGCCTGGTGCTGAAAGTTGATCCTTAAAGATTACCCCATTTACATCACTTACAAAAAAAAACATCTAAAAGTGTCCTCGAATCTTCAGAGAAATGTGTTGGAATAGTGGTATTTACTGGGAACATATTGAATGTTTTCATTCCGTCAACTAAATTGTTTTTAACTAAAAGATTACTGTTTAAGTCTCCAAAAATAACAATCTTTGAAGGTTTAACTGATATTTCATCCATAAGCTGAAAAAATGTCGACAGACTAATGTTCTTGTTTGGTCTATATACCGTTCTGATAAGCAACTTGTCTTCACCACATATAAGATCTACAAACACGTATTCAATTGCACAGCACCTGAATGACGTTTAATTTTGCATTTTATCTCTTCTCGTACAAATATCGCCACGCCACCGCTTATCCGTCCTTGCCTATCACCACGAAAAAGCCTATAGGTACCCCCCTAGACCACACAACTCATCGTTGAAATTACTGTTAAACCAAGTTTCAGAAACGCAAATTACATCGACCTTATAAAATGAGAGAAAGAAGTGCAGTCCGCGGTAGAGTATAATTTTTTTTTGTCAAGCACTCGCGAATAAAGAATGGGGTTTCCTTAGCTTGATTTAACCCTACATCACGTAAGCTTAGTTGTTTTTTGTTCGGGTCATTGCGATGCTTGGATATCGTTTTCAAGATGTAATTCCTGTCATACGGAGATTGAAATTTGATGAGTATCGAAGAGTTTTTGGTTGTGTTGTTTACCGGGCGAGTGCGAAAAATGCCGCGTAAAGATGGTGGTTTAATTTCGAGAGTGTGACATAAGTGATTGAAGTAATGTTTTAAGTTCTCGTCTTCTGTTTGCGGAATACCATAGAGAACGGCATCGGATGCAACATTTTTGTTGTTAACCAGTTCTTGTTCAAGTTCCATTGCGTGAATGTGTTCGGTGGCATCCGCAATCTCGTATTTGGCATCAGTTAGTTGCGTAGTGGTGCTCAACAATTCGTTTATAGTTTTAGTGAGCTCGGTTTTAATTTCAGACACTGACAATGTTAAATTATCGAAGTCCGATTTAAGTTTGTTTACATCTAGTGAAGTTTTCTGATTCATACTTTCAATCTGATCGACGCGTTTGTTTATATTTGTTATGTTTGTTTTAATATTGGCTATTTGTTCTTCGATATTTTTTGTTATTGTTTGCTCCGATTGCTTAATTTGTGTTGTTAGTAAAGCGATAATACACTCACTTTGTTTTGAGAATAGTTCGTCCATTTTCTCCCACAATTTGCTGTCATCCAAAGGTGCGGCGGTCTTACGGTGGGCCGAGCTTTGATTAGGGGTATGAGGCGAGTTTTTCACTTTTTCGAGAGATGTGTTGGTTTTGTTTGGCTTACCACTACCGGACATATTTATCATTGTGCGAGTGTTTAACGTTATTTTCTAAACATTTTGTGAAAAATGCAACGGAGAATACAATCTACCAAGAGAGGGAGAGCGAAATTATTTGCCGCACTTTGTAGAATATATTTAGATTTTTTATGTTTTTATTTAAAAATGGGCAAAATTCACTTCGAGATTGAACAAAATTTATTAAAGTCACAGTTCTGAATCTTTTGACACCAGCTGTACTAGACTATGAAATCTTTACAATGTGTAAATTTTAAGTGAAACTGCCGCCAAGAAAAACACGTCTACTCAGTAGCTTTCGACATTGCACAGAAATTTAAAAAATTGAATGCGAAATCCAATCAAAGTTTGAGGAAATATAGCTATAGAAACAGGACCTTTTTTTTAAATTTTTGTTAAGGACGGATGCCAAATCACTTATTTTTCCTCAGAAAATGTATCTGCATATTTTCCAAGGCAACCAAAATATTCGAAAGTTCTTCCCGTATGTATATTCAAATTTAAATCCCATACCCATCTGCCTTTCAAATGATGATTTAAAATACGGAATAATGTCAATTACTAAGATGTCACATATTACAAAATGTTGCACTATTATACCTAATATGTGTTTATTTTGAATTTCCTACTCAGACATAAAAAAACATGTCATAATTTTAACATTGAAGGTAAGAACTTTATGTTTTTCTTTTTCTTTTCATAAAAAGGGACCCTCATTAGCGACTTGACAACTTCAAATTTTCAGTGTGAACGTACCCTTAAACCAATTACCGAACTGTCAATGTCAAAATATTCAGTAAAATCAACATCATTGGTGAAGTACACGAAGGATCAACGTTTAAAAATAATTAAAATTTACAAGCGAAATTCCGAGTCGGTGTTCGCAACTTTAAGAACGTTAACGCCAATTTTTGGCCGTAAATCACGTTCCACACGTCAAGCAATTCATAGTCTAGTGAAAAACTTCGCTGCTTTATGTTGCCGTGCCAGTGAGACTACGTTTTGCCCGAGGTGTGGAGAATATTGCTGCCGTCACAAAGCAGCCAAATCAGTCAATTTCTCGGCGTTCTCAAGAATCGGGCCTCGCCCAGACCACATTATGGCGAATTTTGCGTAAGGATCTTGTCCTACACCCTTACAAGATCAACCTGACTCAAGAACTAAAGCCACTTGATTATATGCAGCGACGTACGTTCTCGAATTGGGCTCTGGACATGATCGAAGAAAATGAAGAATTTTATCGCAAAATCATCTTGAGCGATGAAGCTCATTTTTGGTTAAACGGCTTCGTCAATAAGCAAAATATGCGTTACTGGACAGGTGAGAACCCACATGTGCTTCATGAAACAGCACTTTATCAGCAGAAAGTCACTGCATGGTGCGGTTTTCATACCGGTGGCGTCATTGGGCCGTTTTTTTTCGTCTATGAAAATGACCGCCAGGTCAGGTTGGAAGGTTATTTCTTTGAGCAATTGGACATTAGTGATATGTGGTTCCAACAGGACGGTCACACAAGCCACACAGCGGGTACAACAATCGAGTTATTGAAGTCTCAGTTCGGTGAACGTGTTATTTCGAGAAACGGACCGGTCTATTGGCCGCCAAGATCGTGTGATTTAGCGCCTCTAGACGTTTTTTTATGGGGCTACATACATTGGTCTATGTCAACAAGCCGGCGGCGTTAGAGGAGCTCAGAGCCAATATTGAACGAGAAATAGCGGCCGTATCGGTCGATATATGCGGCCGAGTCATCGAAAATTGGGTTCAACGTATCGCCGCTGTATACGAATACGTTCCGTGGTGGACATATGAACGAAGTTGAGTTCCATTCATAAATGCTTTCATAGTAATTCAAGCCAATGATTTGTTTTTTGAGATATCTCAAGTAGTTTGCATTTTATTTAAAAAAGAAATTGTCAAGTCCTTAATGAAAGACGCTTTATAATAATATAATGTTAATTGGAGTGATTTTATTTTCTTCGTCTTTTAATATTGTTTTTACTTTCTCAACAGAGAAGTTTCGATCAGGGTGAAAGGCACCATAACCCTCCCACTTTACTGCCTTCCTACTGGTCCGCCTGCGGGATTTGTCGGTTTTTCCTCTCGGTTTCGGATCACTTTTTTATGATTTTTTACGGTAACGACTATCTCTTTAATTCTGATAGTAATTTAGGTTGAGGAAAGGAAGAAGATGGTTACAAAATTTTCTAAAAAATATCGCCTTAAATGTCCAATTTAGGCGCAACCATTTTGAAAACTCGCTAGCCATACTTCAAGTAATTAACATTGCCCAGGTTTTTGTTTGCACTTACGCCTGAAACGCCCAACCTAAGCAATCAATTTTGATGAGTTTGCTAATAATATTCACATTCATATTATTTTATTCAACTCGCTAACGATAATTAAATACTCACCAAAAACAAACATGCCAACCAAAACAAAGTTAATCATGAATTCAGTTCGAAAACTACATTGAAAAAATCGAAAGGTTTTCTGCAAATTAATGGTTTGTTGACTAAAGGTAAAAAAAAATTTTGAGAAGCAACTATTTAGTTACCAGAGATTTTCAACCATGGTTTAAGCAAAATCGGTGGCAGCCTTACCACAGAGTTAACCAGCTATGAACATAATGGACCCTATAACAATTATTAGAAACCAAGCACTGATCGATAGGGTGTACCATTTAAGCGACGAAGTGTGAAGTCAGGTAGTTGAATATGGTGTTGAGAAGCATAAGTTCAGTTCTGTCGAGTTGACTTCAAGACAGCACCTTCTGGTCCTGGTGCCTTCTTTGCTAATAGCCCTCCCTATGATTTTGCTTATCGTGAATTAGTGTACTGCTCCAGGATCTTAAATTGTATTTCTTTTTGTTTGTTTTTTTCACTACTTTCTTTGCTTTTACGTACTTCCTATAGGAATTCTTCGCACTAAATACCTTTTAATTTCGCTTTAATAGACAGTTTTCAAACAACAACAATGTTTCAGGGATTATTTTTCAATATTTTCCTGTATGTTTACTTGACTTATCAACAGAGCTATCTCTGCATATTTACCGAATTGTCAATTTAATGGTATTTATCCATAAGTGCTTCTTAAGTACTTTTCCCTTTTCAGATGACTTCATCCCCTTTGAATACCAAACTAACTGCAAATAATGGGTTTTTTCATAATAAAATTAGTTTATAAATAAAGACAAATGAAAAGTCATAAATTAGGCTTTATTTTTAACTTAATTGAAGTCTCATTGGGTTATCCACTTACTAGCGTATCAGACATTGAGGTCATAATAAAAAGAATTCAATTGCTAAAGCTGTGAGCATATAACGTTAAAAAATACGGTGATATTTACATTAGCGTTTCCATCTCTCGGTATTCAATTATCTATACCTAACTCAATTTTGTTATTTTAATCATTAAAAAAAAAATAAGCAAATTCAACTCAATGCCATAGGATTCAACTAAACATTTGACAATTGAAGAGAAGCAGTAACATTTATTAGCGAATGACGTTATCGTGAGATAGCCTTAAGAAAAAGTGATCACTCGAATAAGAACCACTATACACAAATTAAGTCAATCAAAAAAAAATCTTTTAACAACCTAATGACAGACAATTTTGTTTAAATACTAAAAATGAGAATGGAAGTACAAAAATCCACAACAAATGTAATTATGTGGAAAATAGCCGGAAATCATTACGAGATGAGGTATCCACTTTTCCAAATGACATTTGATGGAAGAAAATCTACTAGGTACTACCGGAAGTAAAAATTGGTTTAAGCAACAATCGGCTATTGAATGACTCATGAAAATATATTCTGATATTCTTATTGAGAAATAATAAGGGCAAGTCAGTGACTAAGTAATACATCATTGGATTCCATGTTAAGCAAATGAGTCAAGGTTCGAATAATAACAAAGAGTAATCTTGCTGTTATTGACCTTGCACAATTACTGTCATGCAAATAAGATAATTGCATTTATTCACTGCCTACAGAAGGATATTTATGTTTTTTTGATATCTACTCGTAATTGTGAAAATCAAATTGTCACTCGCGCAACGCACGAGTATGTTGTGACATTCATTGGTAATGATTCGATTTAAAAATATGCCAAGTAGATAGGTGTAAAAGATGTTTAGTGGAACAGAAATAACATATTTACATTATTACAAAGAGATTGGTAAATTAAAAACTAATGAATGATAACTACATTGTGCTAAGTGAAGATTTTTTGTGACCACTGTGTTGGAGATCCATTTTAATGTTTTCGCACAACTTAATGACTTTTTTGATGGAATGTTAGTTTTACGTTTTGAACTAAATTAGACTTATGGCGTTTTCGATTTTTAATGCAGATATGTCCGGAAACATTTCGGGCTCTCCTGAAAGGGTTTGATTGATACTCGAATGAAAGCTCATCTCCTAAAAAGAAGAATTCAGAATTAAAATCAGAAGCACTCACCCATTCATATGCTATAACCGTCAAAATCGATCAATCAAATCCTTGTTTCATCACACAGCAATTTTGACGAGATAAAGACAGATTTTATTATGTTTATCTCAATCTATTCATGTTTCCATTTTCTTGCATGATACAATATCAAATTCACCCAAAATTTGTTTAGGCCAACTTGACTAATAAATAACAAATCAATTTGGCATCTGCGTTTCACATTTCACAAATGCAACGACACTTCAACTTCAAAATGAAATGTGTGCTTGTTTAGAACCCCTATCCCGGATAGGATAGTTTCATCCGGATTACCAATTATGTAGAAATAATTATTTGAGCAATTACAAAATCTGAAACAGAGACGTGTTAATAGGTAGGGGAAGATGGGGCTAAAAGTTGTAACCACAAAAAAATAAAAGGTTCCACTGAAAATTAAGAGTCACGTGACTTGAAAAAATATACGTATTTTCCAAAGCAAACTGCGTGTCTACTTACGTTGTGGATTGATCGTTAGTGGAAGGAATTGTGCTTGAGGTCCACCAAATTGAGATGTTTGTATATTGTTTTTTGTATTTTTGGTATTCATCTTCACACGCAAGAGATACACTGCTGATTTTGTTTAAGTATAGGTACATATATGCATTTATGTTTTGGTGGAGTTTCTTTATATATATGAGCTTTGTGCCGGATCCGGCATGTTTTGTATAGTGTTATGATGTTTAAGTTCGATATTTTGACGTCTTCTGGCAGACTTTGTTAGATTTTGTTGGTGGATTTTATAGCTAATCTTTTGCTTTTTGATTTAAAACAGGTTTGGCCGACTAATATGCAACATCTACGGAGCAGTATGAAATTCAGACGAAAGTGTTACTTCTAACTCGGCTCTCCCCTATTCCAAAGAAGAACTAAATTTTTTCGAACAAAGTTTTTGTATTAAGCGGCCGTCTTAGACTTGCAAATCTTTCAATAGGGATACTTCGAAACCGTGCTGTCATTTTCAACGTTCATCCTCAGTGAGTATGTTTGATATATCATCATGAACAGATTTCCACCACAAGACCGCTTTTTTATCAGCTCTTTAGCAGCTTAAAGACGACCATTCTCTTGTCAATGACGAACTATAGAGACAATGATACAGACGATATGCGGTTCCAGTAGGAAATACTAAGTGCCCATGGCTATGGTGGTGGATGCCGATGCATTACAAACTATTGAGGCCATGGAAGTTAGTATTCAGCGCCTTATTGGTAAAATAGACTACCAACTTCTCCAAAAAAAGGTCGAAAGTTACACTGACACAATGGGTTTCGTTAGAAGCTGCGGAGCAAGCGTAAAATCATGCGTAAAAAAAATGTATGAACCATAATGCCTCAAGATCTTTGAAACGAACCCGATTCCTGTTCTTTAGCACTTAAACCAATACAAGTCAAACTACTTACACGCAAAATTGACAAAATAAATAAAATACTTGGCACAAATAACCTAGCATTGTTAAGATCGACAGATTCGAGAAGCTTTCTCATAACAGCTTACGGTCCATGCGAAAACTTTAAAAGTTGCGGGAATTGTTGTCCAATTCATCTTTCATATTATTTTTCTTAACCGGGCGCTTCTGTTGAAGTGTGTTCGCGTTATCTTCTATGTTCGACAGCGACTGGCTGAAAGATGAATCAAACGTAATTTTACGATGCCCAAAGTTGCCGTAAAAAGGATATGTGACGAGCGTTGTGTTTCGCAGTTTAACTTATAGTAAGATCAAACCTTGCGTTGGGCGCCATTTTTCAGTAGAAAGAGGCATTTTCTCTTTAAATAAATGATAGAGTTTCGGTTTCGAGCTCAGTTTAATCTCCTAAGATAATTATCATAAGCATCTTGTGAGAACACTTTTCAAATTAAAGCCTGAAACTTACAATTAATTACATTTGGCAAACCAGTTTGTAATGTGATGCAGATATCGTTGTTTAAACGAAAAGAAAAACCGCCAAAAGGTCTGACTCAAATTCCAATAAACTGTTCCTCATATAGTCATAAAAATAGAACCGGCTATGACCACTACCACCATGCGGTCAATATATATGATCCGTGGATCTACATTTGTATGTAGTCTACCTCTAAACGTAATCAGACCGGATGCGGCGTAACTGAGCAAACATTTTCAGCACCACTATATGCATGTTTTGGCTTTGCTAAAATAAAAACTACTGCACACAATACCTTCCCAACATTCTTTTTTGAGTTCATGATACGAACAAAAATCACCACTTTTCCACTAAACATTAAACACTTCAAGGCTATTTCAATTAGCATAGACTAAAGCACTTCTAACCGAAGTAACCAAACGACTTCAACATTACGTGCCCATCTTACTCTGCAGCTATCAGAGGGGTGTCAGAAGCAAATCAAAACGAATAAACATCCTTCTGCGGACATTAGATACATAAAAGTAAAGGCGCTTCGCATTAATAGAAACTGCAATTCTCCTGACAATATTTATAAATAAAACATCATGCTCACGTCGAACGTGTCTTTTGCATATTTAATCGAATGCACTTCCAGGTTGATATAGTGGCGAACAACACACCGACACTTCGTGCTTCATCTGTCCCTATTATCACTCGTATCCTATCACTTTGTCTGTACATTTTCCCTTTCATTTCTTTACAAATAGAAATGAAATCTGCCAATGACTAACATTTGACATCTTTGTATAAACTCCCCTCCCCCCACCAACCCACACCGCCTTCCAGACACGACGACATTCTGAATAATAGTATCTAACTATCAATTAGTCACTCTCTCTTTCGCTGCTGTAGATGTTGTTGGAGCTTGATAAGAAGCTGTGAGAAGCGCCGGAATGATTCACTTCATTTTATTATACAAATAAAATAGAAACTCTTAAAATCCCCCAGAGACTTACCTCGATTTCCTAAGGTTTATTGTAAATCCAAAATAAGAGCTCTGAACTTTTGGCATAAAGGTTTTTAAGCTGGGCTCCCGGTAGGCTATATTGGGATTCGGTGAGAAGTTAAATCCATTTGTTGAGTAGATGGCAAATGCCAGGATGATGATATTTACACAATATTGGACCATTTTTACTTAAATATTTTAAATTATTTTGAAATATATTTTTTCTGACAAACTTTTTCGAAAACTAAAATCACAAACTGCAGGTACAGGGAAGGAAATGAAATTTTCGTATGGAGAGGCGCAGCAACACAAATATTATAATTTTTCTGTTTCAATCGACCACTTTATCACTTAAAATTAAATTAATTATAATAAAAAAAAAAGAAATTCGTTCGCGGCTAACCGTACGCACATTGCTACTACACACACTTGATTGGTGTGTTCACGTTGAAACTCTGTCGAAGACTGCAAAAGCAGATACAATGCTAGTACCAGCAGTACGTGTCCGTGTGATAGTATCTTTCAAGCAGTAGATACATTTCGCTCGCACAAGAAAAAATATCGTATACGGTCTACCAGTAGAATTGTTTAGTACTTAACAACGTTAAAGTTCGTAGCTTAGCATCGCCTTCACCGTGAGGGAAACGGCAGACAGAAGCGAGTGATTAAGCCGGAATTCGTTGAAATAAACTCGAATTACTTGGAAACGTTATGCTTTTCTTATGCAGGCCAGCCTCTTGGCTTAGAGAGCTCTGGTTTGTGGTTAATACACGATTTCGGTGAATCATCAGGTAAACTGATGTTGGGTCATCACTGAGTAAATATTTATATGGTACACTGAAAAAAATTGTTGGACTAAAGGTACAGGTGAAGTCGATGGGAATTTCGCTTTCAAATGCATGTACAATTGTACAGTACTTATAAAGGGTCTTTCATTAAGGTCTTAACAACTTTTTTAAACTTTTTTAAATAAAATGCAAGCTACTTGAGATATCTCAAAAAAAATTATGTTGGCTTGAATTACTATTAAAACATTTATACATGAAATTCGACTTCGTTCATATATCCACCACGGGAACGTATGCAGCGGTCGATACGTTGAACCAAATTTTCCATGACTCGGCCGCACATTTCGACCTATACAGCCGCTATATTCTGAGCTCCTCTAAAGTCGCCGGCTTGTTGGCATAGGACCAATGATTTAATGTAGCCCCATACAAAAAAGTCTAGAGGCGTTAAATCACACGATCTCGGCGGCCAATAGAAAGGTCCGTTTCACAAGATAACACGTTCACCGAACTGAGACTTCAATAACTCGATTGTTGCACCCACTATGTGGCTTGTGGTAACGTCTTGTTGGAACCACATAGCACTGATGTCCAATTCATGCAATTGCTTAAAGAAATAGCCTTCCGAAATTTCTCTGTAGCGAATACCATTTACTGTTAAGTGACGGTCATTTTCATCGACGAAAAAAAATGGCCTAATGACGCCCCCGGCATGAAAACTTCACCAAACAGTGACTTTTTGCAAATGAAGTGCTGTTTAATGAAGCACATGAGGGTTCTTACCTATCCAGTAATGCATATTTTGCTTATTGACGAAGAAGATGATTTTGCGATAAAATTCTTCATTTTCTTCCATCATGTCCAGAGCCCAATTCTAGAAGGTACGTCGCTGCATTATGATCAAGTGGCTGTAGTTCTTCATTTTGTAAGGGTGAAGGCCAAGATCCTTACGCGGAATTGGCCATACCGCCATGAAATTGACCGATTTGGCTGGTTTATGACGGACGCCTCTACGTCAGCAATATTCTCCACACTTCGGGCAAAACATAGTCTCACTAACACAGCAACATCAAGCAGCGAATATTCTGACTCAAATCTTTTCACTAGACCATGAATTGCTTGTTTACTGGGACGACAAATTACGGCCGAAAATTGGCGAACACCGACTCGGAATTTCGGTAGTAAATTTTAATTTTTGTTAACGTTGTTCCTTTGTGTACTCGACCATGATGAAAATGTTGATTTTACTGAAAATTTTGACATTGACAGTTTGGTAATCGGTTTAAGGGTGCGTTCACACTGAAAGTTTGAAGTTGTCAACTCGCATATGAAAGGCCCTTTATTTGTTCGCGACAGTTGTGGGTAAAATGTTTTCCATCTAATGATAGACACTCGAAACAATTATAACGAAAATCTGAATTTATTCATCGAAAACTGAAATAGTCTGCTCTCTACAAGGGAAAATCATATTAGGCTATCATTTATAGCGTGGAAGTGTTTTTAAAGACGTTTTTGCCAAGCTCAAAAAAGCGGGTCGATTAAACAAATAAAAGCTCTACAAACCTTACAAGGACCGTACACGGCTTCGCAAACGTAAAACACAAAAATTCCTTCTCCTTAATTTGTAAAGATAAGAGTAGACTATATGGCATGTCGCCATTTGTGTGATCGCAAATATATGACTACTTCATGACCGGAAACTCAATGGAAATTTCTTGCACTATATTAGATTTTATGATCCCGTTTGCCGAAATAGTAGCTCTACTGATGATATGGGAAGGCACAAATTGTTTGTCAAGCATCTACTCGTAACATATACAAATTATTGAGATAAAACAGGGTATTGTTTATACCCTAATCTAAGGGCATACAATTGAGCTAGAAAGCGAGAATTCGAACCATATACTCTTTAGCGGCTCAAAATAATCAAGTGTAAGAATTTTGAAAATCTAACTTGGTTTTGGATGTGGTATCTCACAATTTTCCCGTTTTTGGTTTTGTTTACATCAATTTCCTTTTGTGTTTTTTGAATGAACAACCATAATTCTTACAATTGCTACCACGTGAAGTGGACTCCAGCCGTCCACTTCACGTGGATTATGGTTGTTCATTAAAAACAACACAAAAATTTGAAAATCTGATCACTGGCAAGTCCAATATCGTTTTATTGAAGAAATCATTTTAAATGAAAGTCCTATTCTTGGCAAATTATGTAGATAAAGTTGTTTTGAACAATTCCTTTATATAAAGTTTTCTGTCATGCCCACTTTTGAGGGGCGTTTTTTTTACAAAAACTTTGTTTTTCGATAAAGTCCTTCAAATGTTGTATAACAAAATATGTCGATCCTTCCTAACAATTCACCCATACTTAGATTGTTGCGACGTCCAGTTTATGAGCGATAAATCTGTCTTAAATTGTTGGGACAATTAAAAATTAAAAGTGTTGCATTTGTACCAAACGATATGTCTCTCCATGAAATATTAAGGCTAGTAATGTTCCGAGTCGAAATTTAAGTTACCCCACCGTTTGCAAATAGCAAGAAGCAAAATACCGTGGTAAGGGGTAAGCTTTTTAATGAGGTCCTCGTTGAGAAGCGAGAGAAAGAAAGATGCCGAATTGATTGGCACATTTTCTCAGGATAAAAGATATTTATAACACGTTTGCCGGAATGTGTGGCGTTATTTTGTATATTCCATTTAAAATCTGTTGACGTAGTTTTTCATGGAAAAAGTAGATTTTCCTATTGAGATTTGGGTCAAGTGGTCTTCGATTGTATATACCTAATATCTATATAATATGTTTGTTAAGTTTTTGACTTCAAAATTAGCGAACGCTTTGTAGATATCTGACGATTGAAAGTAGGAACAATTATTTAAAGAAATACACAAGAGTCACTGAGGGAGCTGCGAATAGAAAACCATGTAAGTCACTGGATTGTATCTATGCAGAGCAATAGAATCCTTCAAGGAGCTTTGGAAACAGCAATATGACCAACTATGAAAGTAGGGGAACACCTCGCGGATGAGTCACCTCACCTCTACTCTGGCCCAAAGCAATGAACGAAATCCTCTTGAGTTTAGACAGAGAAAGATTCAAGGTTGTCGGGTATGCGGACGAAATGGTGATATTTGTATCAGGAATGTTGCCCCCGGTGGACAGATGTTTGTTTGTTTGTTGATAGCATGTATTTAGTCGTTTCCTCATGAACTTCAAGCCCTACTAATATTGATATCGACCATACCCCAGTAGTAAGACGGATCTATTGAAAAAAGTACCTTCCCTGTTGACACCTGCTCTGCGCGAGTTACGTACACAGAGACGCCCAACAACATCACATCACATTGTTTTAACGTGCATTTTCCTTAACACACGTTTTATTTCTTTTTTTTTATTGTAATTCAGTATATCCGTTCGTTGCATTGCATTTCACATTCTTTCTGTAATATCGAATTGTACATCTACTTTTCATCTTCCGTTCTCACTCGGGAATATTGCAGCGTTGACAATTAAATAAGATAAAACATTTTCATAATTCAGTTGTTCAGTCAGTTTAATAAAGTCGCAGTAGCAAAGCTCTGCTGAAAATAATAATTGTTTTTTTTTTATTCAAACGCTCAAACACCAACATAACTCGTACTATTTTCTCCAGAACATGATCGAAGAAGTCACATGATAGCTCATCTCCTTGCCGAAATCCGATGCCGGTTTGGAATAATTCGGAAGATCTGCTTCCAAACTGCATATGACACCGTGTGTTTTCAAGTGTCACGCGACATAGCTGGGTCACTTTTTGCCGGGATTCCAATTTTGGCCATCGCTATGTAGAGCTCCTGACGATGAATGAAGCCAATGAAATGATAGTGAGCCTCGACTTGAAATTAGTTGATCTTTTCCAGGATTTGCCTCATTGTGAAAATTGCGTCTATTGTCGATCTGACCGGCCGGAAGCAGCACTGGTACGTGCCGATTACTGTATTGCAGAACGGCTCGAGACATTCACACAGTGCGTTGGGTAGGATCTGTTATGCGACATTTGGCAGGGATATGCCTCAATAGATATTTAGATATTTAGATATTTATTTATTTAATTAAACAACCATATACAAAAGATTACAACTAAGTATCTATAAAGTGTAGATGTGATCAAAATGAAATTATTTTAAATAAATTGATTATAAAAACAAGGAAACAAACAAAAAAAAAAAAAAAGGTGTTTACATTTAGTGTGCAATTGAATATTATAAATTTATGAAAATAAACCTATCCTAGACCCTACGATCCATTTATCCTATTATTGCCAGCCAAATATGTGAAGAGAGAATCAGCAAAACCACCCACAAAACAAAGTCGTCTAATACCGAGAGGAAGTAAATTCCATAAGCGAATAGCATGAATAAAAAATTGCCTATCAGTAGTTACACAGGTAGTGCGCGGAGGAATTAAGCTCAGAGATCGTGATGAATTAGAAAAACGAAGTTTTTCATACAGATAAGCAGGTTGTTTAGTTACAATGATTTTATGCAAATATTTTAAAGTACAATATTCTAAGTACACATCCAAAGTACATCCAAGAATTTTCTTTTTGAATGCCGATATGTGATCATAGCGCCTCAGTTCATAAACGTAACGAGTAACGTTGTTAAATGCAATATCAAGTTTTCTCTTGGTTTCCGCCGAACAGTTACAATAAACTTCGCAACCGAAACTAATAATTGGAACAATTAGGGCTTTAGCAAGCATCAATCTTGTGCTTAGGGGCGTAAAGTGTTGTGACATAGACAAATTTCTTAAACACCCATATATCTTTCCTATAACGGTACCAACATGATCATCCCATCTTAATCGAGAGTTAAACCAAATCCCCAGATTCTTGGCTTTATTAGTAAATTCAATTATATCATTGCCTAAACTAACAATTGGTAAACAAACTGTATCCACGGCATTTTTGGATATAACCAAGCATTTCGATTTCTTAGGATTTAGCTGTAAGCAATTTCTTTCGGACCAAAGGTTAATACTATCAAGATCTTCATTTAGTTTAGTAACTGCATCCTCAATAAGTCCGTACTTACAGCTTAAATACATTTGAACATCGTCCGCATACATATGAACTGAAGAGTGAGTTAAACAACCAGGCAGATCATTAATGAAAACTGAAAACAGTAGAGGACCCAAGATAGATCCCTGTGGTACCCCCATAAAAGTTGGTATGAAATCTGACATTCTATCATTTACTACGACAGCTTGACTCCTGCCTGACAAGTAAGAGGAAATCAATTTTGCAGCGCTCATTGAGAAATTGAAAGAAGTTCTAAGTTTAAAGACAAGTTGAGAGTGACTCACAGTGTCAAAAGCTTTAGAGAAATCCAACAAAGTCAGAAAAGTGATATGATCTTTATCTAGTGTTTGCAAGATATAGGATCGCCTTTCTTGTGGATGGGGCATATGGAGCTGATAATTCAGTCATCGGGCATGCTCTCTTCCACCCATACTTGGTTGATGATTTGGTGCTTGAGCCCAACTTCGCTTTCTTGTAAAATCTCCGGATGTTGTTTCGATCGCGATACTCTTCGATTTCCTTAGGAGACTGCGTACGCCCTCTTCTTTCCATGCAGGATCTTCTTTGTAGCTCCTGCATCGCGGTAATATCTGCCTTGTATGTACCACTCGGGGACATACTCAAGTTTTTGATTGGCACCTGGGGCGTACAGCGTCCTCACTTTCCAGGTGCGCACTCTCATTATCGTAGTACTTTGGTGACCAAATGGGGGTACTTGTTATCCGAGACTTCTCGTGTCTCTCTCATCACTTGATTTGTTTGCCGTAGTCGGGAAATTAACCCGACGACACAAACCCCAACCTGGAGGCCAGACCAGTAGCGGACTAACCAGGGGGCGGAAGGGGCGGCCCGCCCCGGATCTCCGGTCTTGGGGGCCCCACAAATCCTTCAATTTATAATAAAATGGGACTTCAGTGAATCGTTACCCTGTATATCGGTCTTAATTCAATACTTCTTGACCATTTGCATCTCGGTTGCATCATGTGAGAGGAGTTTTTCGAAACTTAAACTAATTAAAAAACATAGGGACGGGCTACAGTCCGCTTGGGCGAACTGTTGGATACCCTATTCTTATTCCTATCCCTCATAAGTGGGCGTGACAAAAGTCTAAGTATGGTTGAATTGTTAAGAACGCTCTACATATTTTGTTATATAACATTTAAAGGATTTTATCAAAAAAACCGCTCCCTAGCTCAAACTTAGGTGTTTCAATAAAATTGTTTTATTTAATTGTGGGCGTGTCAGTAGGCGGATTTTTAAAAAAAAACACATGAGAATAAAGGGCCCCTAGAGAGTATATATTATAAATTTCAGCTCCCTAGCTCAAACTTTGAATTTTCAAAAAAAAAAAAAAAAAAATTGTGGGCGTGTCAGTGGGCGGATTTTAAAAATATTTACACATGAGCATAAAGGGCCCATAGAGAGTATATATTATAAATTTCAGCTCCCTAGCTCAAACTTTGGATTTTCAAAAATTAATATACCCTTAGAATAGGTTATAAAAAAATTGTTTTATTTATTTGTGGGCGTGTCAGTGGGCGGATTTTGATTTTTTTTTATCCCGAGCAGTTTTAGGAGTCATAGATCATATATAAAAAATTTCAGCTTTCTAGCTCAAAATTCGATTTTTTCCAAAATTTTGTTTTTTTGAGTTTGTGGGCGTGTCTGTGGGCGGATTTCAAAAATTCGTAAACTTGATTATTTCGGGACCCTAGAGAGTATATGGTTAAAATTTCAGCTCTCTAGGTCCAGTTTAAAGGCCTAATTTTTGGCTACAGACGGACGGACGGACGGACATGGCTAGATCGACATTGCTATCGATGCTGATCATAAATATAGTAACTTTTAGGGGTCTACGGGCAATATTAAGGTATGTTACAAACTATGCGTCAAAATTAATATACCCTTAGAATAGGGTATAATTATCTTCGATCTACAATAGATCAAGAGCGACTGGTTAATCTAGCCGTGCTTTCAATAGAAAGAAAAATTTCCAAAGAAATCGATTTCACAGAAGTTATTGAGGAGTTCAGTTAATTGAAGGCATGAAAACACATATAACACGCTACAAAAAATAAAAAAAAACTATCTTTGATTTATTTTATCTAATATTTTTTTTGTCGATCGATGCGTATTTTATTTTCCTCACCCATATCCATTCCATATTGTAGGTATGTATGCTTATTTAGCCTAAATAATTTAATTCGAATTTAAATTTCACTTACCAGATTTTAACGAAATAAACATAAACACTTATTTATACATACAAATGTGAATTAAATAAAAAGCTTGTAAAACTATTTTTTTTTTAAAAAACTGGGGAGCCTCGTTCAGCTTTGCCGCCCGGGCCTCTGACGGGCTTAGTTCACCACTGGGCCAGACCCTTGTTTTCACAGGACAGCGGGCGGGATATTGATGATAAGTAAATCTAAAACGGCTTTTACCTTATCAATTGTATTGTTCCTGATCTTAGCCTTGCTTAGGGGTTGTGCATCAAAGCCATATATACATACATATATGCATACAAAGACATGCACCGATTTATCTTGTAGTCAAGGACTGCCGATGCACTTGAAATAGTTTGATGAGCCGATATGTCATGTTGCTTTTACTCTCAAAAAGTATAAATACAAAAATATACCTTTTTTTTATTTAACGATAAAAATTTTTCCAGTGTACTCCGTTCGTGGTTGAATTAAACACCTTAGATGGAGGCCATAAGCATTGGGGAAGTCGTTCTCGTCTGTACTTTTACACGACATTCCATAGTGATGAGTGTAAGGTTACGAACAAAGACATTGGATTCAGCTAAGAATCAATGTTCAATTGGCGTAGTCGTGGTCACAACAAAGCAGTTACCAGTTCTCAGATATCACTTTGTAAATAATGATGAATTACAATGCAATTAAAATATAAATTTTTATTTTCAAAAATTCATTTTAGATTGTAATAGAAACACCACACAAAAAACAAGAGCTCCAGCAAATGCATTTACTGCACCACTGATAAGGGCCACTTTTGCTGCTTCTGATGGTGCTAGCTAATGTAATTGTTATTATGTTCATTTTTATCTGCTTAGCGTGGCATACGTTGATAGCAGGTCATGCCCCTAAGCACTTGAACTTTTTATGTTATTATTGCTTCTAAATGAGACATATTCAAGAGGGAATAATCACCGCGTCCGTCGCCATAGGGATCTAGTGGTTTTCCCTGCATAAAGCACACGCATAGGCGCATAAGTGGATGATTTCGTTCAATTATGGTTTGGAATAGAACTAATTTATGGGTAACCGGCTTTGTAACGAATGTTTTGTATCGGGTTTTCTGTTCAATGGGAATAATGTGGTTTGAAGTTGCATGTAGGTTTTTGTGTTGTTATTTTGTAATTGAATTAAAATGCTAATACTGGTTGAAAGTGTTGTGCACTGAGGTATGCCGCAGTAGTTTCCTTTTGCGGTGATTGTAATAAAAATAATTAAAAAAGTTTAAAAAAGTTAATTATAGATAAATCTCGATATGAAATAATTCTCATGGGAAATAACTCTATTGTACAGATAAGATATTTGATACAAACTGACACTGCTTATTTTGGCGGCTTTTGCTAATTAGGTTCAGATAAAGAATATAATTAAAACAGCCGGGCTAATAAAAGACATCTTACACTAATAAACTGGGCAGCTTTCAAACGAAACTTTTACTAACTAACGCGCATGCAGTATGGAAGTACAAATCTGCACCTTTGTAACCATGTACATACGAGTACATAAATAATGTATCTTTATCAATAAACATATTTTCAATTAGCAAGAAACTTATGAAGGAATTAATCAATCTTGCAATGAGTCATTATGCATGCTTACAGACTTGAGTCATAAAATGCCATCCACAACAATAGTATGAGACTTAAAAATGTGATTGTGAACCAGATTTTCCTGGAAAAATTAACTATAATTGCAAAACTTTCTCGCAGGCTAATAATACTCTTTAATTTAGCTCTTGAATACTTACTTACTTAACGTGGAGAGTTTCTGACTGAGACGCTGCAGCCTTCCATTGTCCGCGATCCCGTGCGCGCTGCTACCAATTGACCAGACCAACCCCTCTGTTATCCGCAATGGCTTGGTCTATAAAACGGAGGTTCGGTCTTCCTTCTCGTCTCGAACCTGGGGAGCTGGGAGTCGAAGATCCTGGAGCATTATTGTCCATTGGCTCGATGTGGCAGAGCCAATGTAGTCGACATATTTTAGCTTTTTGGACTACATCTACATCTTGGTACAGCTCATAGAGTTCACGGTTATATCTTCTCCTCCATTCGCCCTCCTCGCACACATTACCAAAATAAGCTCTCCTTTTATGCTCATCGTCTAACACTCGGCGCCGTTAAGCAGTTTTTGTAGAGTTTGTATTTGGTCTTCCGGGTAAGGAGTTTTGAACCCATTTGTTTCGCCAAACTGAAGTAGCAAGGGTTTCATAGGGTAAGTCTTCGTCAGATCTGCACTATGGTGTCATTTCTGGAATTGATGTTTACTCCGAGGTGAGTGAACTCCCTGACTAGCTCGAAGATGCTGCTATCAACAGTGTAGTTTTATCTTAGTCGGTGGACAGATGTTTGTTTTTTTTTTTTTTTTTTTTTTTTTTTGTCGGGGTGCGTGAGACTTTCTGCACTGGAGCACTCAGACTCAATACTGGTCCATTGTACTACCAGGCAGACACACCACATTTTACTGTGGGAATTTACTCGTTTTTCTAAGAAAATCGAGAAGGCGCTTCAATGATAAAGAGCTTAGGTTTACAGCACTTACCATATCCGCGCCAAATACCTGCCACCTGATACGAGCAAAAGAAGGACAATCACAGAGGAAATGTTCCGCATTGTCGTCGCTTTCTCCACAGGCTTCGCAGTTGGTGGTGTCGCTTAGGCGTAGCACCTTAAGGTGTTTGACAAAAGCGTAGTGTCCCGTAAGAACGCCAGTAGTCTGTCTGCAGTCTTTTCTGTTGAGAGACAACAAGAATGCCGCGGATTTCCCACAGACGTCGGGGAGCATTTGCTTAGTCTGTCTGCACCCTCGAGAGTCATGCCAACGGCGATTGTGTTCATAGGAAACCCAACCGTCAATGGAAGCCCTGACCGAGGACGCAGGCAGACAGATCGCTGGTTCAGGTCATGAGAGGTCCCCCTCTGAGCATTGTCTAGCAAGTTCATCGGAGATCTCATTTCCCGTGATCCCGTTATGACCCGGGACCCAGACAAGTTTAAGTGAATTCAGCCTTCCGACCGAATTCAGAGATATCTTGCATTCACGTACTATTTTGGAGGTAGTTAAGGGTTTGAGTAAGGCCTTAAGCGCAGCCTGACTGTCGCTACAGACGCAGATACTTCGCCCCCTCCACCTGTTCCTCGTAACATAGTCCATGGCCATTAGGATAGCATAAGTCTCTGTTTGGAAGACTGACGCATATTTGCCTAACGGAAAGAAAAGTCTAACGTTATCGCTCTCCACGAAGACACCAGCACCAGATCCTTGATCGGTTTTGGAGCCATCCGTGAAGATTCGACTGCATTCTCTTCCAGGTTCAGAGTTCGGCCAGAGCCAGTTCTGGACGCGAGGAAAGTCGACCTCGTATTTGCGCTTTAGCCGAAGTTCCGGTGTCATCGCATCAGACGGCATATCCATAAGACAGGAGTCGAAGGACAACCGTTGCGCA
Organism: Portevinia maculata; assembly: GCA_949715645.1. Taxonomy (NCBI): domain Eukaryota; kingdom Metazoa; phylum Arthropoda; class Insecta; order Diptera; family Syrphidae; genus Portevinia; species Portevinia maculata. The sequence continues at coordinate 268,406,118 of OX454526.1, read as the reverse complement.
AGTTCATCAAAACTCCAGTGCGAGTTATACCTAAAGCCACCTCTTCTAAGACGTGAGATAGCCTTGATTGTACAGCCCATGATGTAAACATCAAGGGGCGGAAGGTTAATAGTGCATCTAGGCCGGAGCCAGGCGTGCTGGGGAAGGCCCCCGTGCAGCCGAGACATACCTGCCTTTGGAGTTTGGCAAAAGCAGCAGTGACGTATTTACGTGAAAGCTTATTCCACCAAACAACCGATGCGTATGCTATAAATGGTCTTATCATAGCCGTATAAATCCATAGGACTCTTTTCGGTGATAAGCCCCATGTCTTGCCGAGAATGCCTTTGCACTGCCAGAAAACAGACAGCGCCTTGGCAGTCTTCAGCTCAACATGTTTGGACCAAAGAAGTTTCTGTCAAGCGCGCCCTCAATTCTACCAACTAGATTTTGGAGCGCAGTCTCGCAGGATTTTCCGCGTTGATAGGCATGTTGCATCTGAGATAGTGGGTGCAATCGCAAAGCACTTTTGCGCACGTGAAGCTCGACCAGCCTTTCCAAGCTTTTCAGCAAGAAGGAAGTCAGACTGATTGGTCTGAAGCTCTTGGCGAGCGAGTAGTTACTTCTGCCAATTTTTTGTATAAATGCCACTCTAACTGTACGCCAGGGTGTTGGAATGTATGCCAGTGCTAGGACAGCGGTGAAGATTTTCTTCATAGTCGGTAGCAACTGGTTTGTACACTGTTGCAGCATGGCTGGGTATATTCCGTCCGTACCAGGCGACTTGAAGCAGTCAAAAGACGCAAAGGCGTATTTAATGGCCTCGCCCATCACCACGGCCTTCGCAATATACCAGATACGCCGAGTTGTTTGTCTTGGCTCACTCATAGTCTCGGTAATCGGGGCTGATTGTGAACCAATTGTAATCTGGTTACCCGGAAAGTGAGACTCCAGCAGATAACTAAGAGTTTCCGCTTTCGTCTCAGTGAAGGTACCATCAAGTTTTCTAAGTGAGTCCAGTTTGGCTGGTTTGCCCTTTTTCAGAACTTTAACCAACCTACTAGTTTCACCCATTGTTTCAATCTTTTCCCAGAAATTCCTATAAGAAGCACTTTTCGATACCCGAATTAGCCTCTTATTCCTTCTGCTTCGATCGGTAGAGATTCCAGTCTTTCTCCAAATCAGTCTTGAGTGACCTATTTAGAAGCTTTCTAGCTTCTCTACGAATTCTTTGCAGTTCCGAGCTCCACCAGGGAACTGGCGTTCTGCCAGGGGGTTTGCTTACTGGGCATGTCAGTTCAAAACAGCTAGTAATGGCACTATTCAGGTCTTGAACAGCTTCCTGTACCTTTTGTCTCGTCCTGAGTTTGGTTGGAGTTTTGAGAGTTTTCCCTAATTCCTTCCTGAAGCGTATCCAGTTGGTTTTCTCGGATTCCTCCTCTCCTGCAAAGTTATGGCTTCGCATCCGATAAGGAATTCGATATATCTATGGTCTGAGAGGGACACCTCCGAAGAGACCCTCCAGTTAGTAACCGCCTTCAAGTATCTATTTGATAAAGTTAAGTCGATCACTTCCTGTCTTCTTGACGTCACAAAAGTTGGTTGCGAGCCAACATTGTTGATAGTAAGATCAGATGATAGAATGAAATCCAGGAGATGGTTTCCTCGCATGTTGCATTTGCTGCTGCCCCAAACAGTGTTTTGAGCATTGGCATCACAGCATATAACTAGGCCCATCTTCCTGGTGTCGCAATAGTCAATGAGTTCAGCAATTGCCCTCGGTGGTGGAGGCACTACCGAATCATAGGGGAGATAAGCTGACGCTACGACGAAGGTCTTCCAATCTCCATTCGTTTCGTAGCTAATGGCTGCAGCAACTAAATCTTGGCCACAAAATTTTTTTTTTTTTTAAAAAAGGAAATCCAAATCCCCGAGCACTCAGACTCGGTAACGGTCCATTGTACTACCAGGCAGAAATCCTCCTTTTTGGTGTAGAGGCATGTGAATGGGTGGCGTATGTTGTTGTTCCCCATGGGGATTGAACCTGCACCGCACGGGTCACAAGCCAACACACTAACCTCTACACCGTCACCACCAAGCTTAGTCGTTGAGAGAATGTTCGACACAGCAAGACAAGCCCTTGGTCTCTCGGACCGCTCGTCACAGAGTATCGTAGTGCCACAGACACCTCCAAGGCCACAGATGCGATTTTTCCACACCCATGACTCCTGTATGGATGTTATGTGGGCTTTTGTATTCAACACAGAAAGCTTCTTACTGATTAGTGCAGTAGCAGCCTTGGAGTGTTGAAGGTTAATCTGAGTAAATCCAATCATTGGAAATACATCAGCTTGAAGTGTTCTGGTGGAAGGGCACGCAGAAGGTGCGCGCACAGTTCCACCGACAGGAGTGCTTGAGGCCTTCTTCCTCCGTTTTTTCCTGTTCGAGCTATTGGAAGGGGAGGCAGCGTTGGTTTCAGTAAGCTGGCTGGTTTCGGTTGGGGTAACCTCTGCCGACCTGCATCTCTTTGCCGTCGCCGCCGGGGAAGGGCAGTTCTCAGCGCTTGCGCCTTCAACTGGCGGTGCAGTTTCTTTGCGCCGCACGATAGCCGCCTTTCTCCTTTTCCTCTTTCGCTGGCTCTTCGATGGACGCTGACCAGTGGACGCCGCCTCTGTGGCCCGTTTCACCAGCGTATCAGGTTGAACCTCTCCGCCACTTTCTCCATGTCTCCAGCCCAGTCTACCGAACGTGTCGGAGATAGAGCTGCAGGAATCTTCGGAAGCAAACCTTTTCGCAACTCGAAGGTCAACGCCTGTACAGGCGGGGGGTATATGTATGTCGGTTGGGGCCTCCAGAATCCGTGCCCCGACCGTGGTCGAAAAGACCACGGGTGGATTTTCGCCCATGCGAGTACCACCTGGAGTATTTATATCGTAAAGTTGTTCCTGCATACTTGTTTTTTGGTCTGGTTCTCGATAGAGCTTTGACGGTGTATAAAACGCCGCTATAACTCTAAAACCTCGGATCACGAACGTATCGTACCGAGGTCCCCCTATCCACCACCCGGGCACGCGCCTGGTAGGTAACCAACCCGCAGGCGTTCACAGCTTACCAGCTGAAGAAAATCGAAGAGTCTCGCTATCGAAACAACATCCGGAGATTTTACAAGAATGTGAAGCAACTGGCTGCTGGCTTTAGATTGTAACGAAGGCTCTTCGAAACAGCGACTGTAGGAATCCTAAATCTTCCACTTTGGACGTCATTTAACATCAGACAAAGCAAACTTTCCTATATGCCAAATCATATTTTCGACACGAATGAAACAGACCAACCATTTTGGGGTTCCATACGACAAATTTTACAATGACATAGGTTACGCAAAAGTTGACCCCCGATGTTCTTTGGCTGTATTTATTTTATTGAATGAAACACTTTGAATCTATTTTCTTTCACGTTCCTTAGGAGTATAATGATTCATGTCTTGTTGACTTGTATTTTGTATCTGTTTACTTCACAAATGTCAAAGTAGAATTGAAATTTGCCGCGATTTGGAAAAATTATAGCATCTTCCGATAGGGTAATGACTTTTGCGTCACCTTGTATGTACTCTTGGACTTTTGTCAGAAAAGAAAATATTCTTTCCTATTCTTATTTGGAATTCAAATATATATTCTCAAGCTCAGTTGTATAACCCAGCTATTGAGTTAGCCCAGTGAGATCGTTTGAATACCATATACAACGTGGCGCAAAAGTTGCCACCAAATTGCTTGCAAATGGCGGCAAATGTCAATTCTACTTTGACATTTGTGAAGTAAACAGATGCAAACTTTGCGTATAATATAGATTCCAGTAATCGAGTGAAGTTAAATCCGAATCGATATTGAAAATCGAGTGAATTTGTTTCCAGTGCTCCACATTTCGACGGATTATATAATATCGAAACATTTTCAAAATCACTTAAAGTGCAATCAAGTGCTGATATTAATCATTTGATATACTTCACAAGTATTTTGATTTAGTAATTTCTATGATTTTAAAGTGCACAAAAATTCACTAGTTTTAACTTCGAAGAAAATGAATATCGATAAAAGTGAAATGTAAGACACCAGATTTCACTTTAGATCGACTTCAATTCCATTTGGAGTGAAAGTGAAATGTGGAACCTAGCTGCGTTAACAGAACTGTTCGAATTTTATTTTGACATTTCACATAATAATAGGTTCCTTATTTCAGTACAAACATAAAGAACTTTTATAAATTTTCGATAAGACTTGAAGAGTATCGAAATCAAAATTGGGGGCAAAAAACTGCATGAACTTCCTTAAGTTCCCGAATGTGTTCCATTTTCATGTTTTATCTCACTTGGTGTTGCCTCTGTTATCAAGACTTTAGAGACTACAAATAATTATAATATGATAATGCTGTGTTGATTATTCTCTCCGTTAATTGTACATTCCGATAAGAATAAAGTATCTACGATACTACGATGTTGTTGTTCTCCGCCATTAGATCTTCCATTTGACAATAAAAAATATACGTATACATATTTACGAGTACATACGATCTTGTATCTCTCTGGAGTCTAGGGTCTAAAAAAAAGTATATAAAATTAAATTCAAGACCGATTTAGCAACCGCATACATAGGTATGCCACTTCAATAAGATTCGGATGTGGGACAGATTTCAGTATGATTTCTCTTAATGAATTAATAATTTTTTTTTTGAATTGGATATGGCTTAAACGCCGGCAGTATCTGAATCTGAATCTATGCAATACTTCCTTCACTTTTCTTTGTTTGTTTTAAATTTGTCCTACGCGAACATTTTCTATCAGAAACCAGTTTCGGGATGAATCACAACAATGGCAACCGCGCAAAAGTAAAAGTGTCTTTAAAAATCGAAGCGTTGATTTTTGCAATTTCTCTTTTTGGTTATGTTCAATTGTTATTTTATTTTGGATCCACATCCGAATATTTCCTCGCCCGGCTAAGTGTTAGAACAATCGTCGAGTATCGTCAACTGAACCGGCAGGTGTCTTCCCGTTTGTTAAATTTGTTCAAATTCCAAATCATTGATGCTGCTCACGTTCCTTTAATCAGATAATATTCAATTTGTTTAAATCATAAATGTAATCAACGAACCCACTGCCTCTGGCTGCCATGCATGATCAATGGGATCAAATGGTTACACATTCACCAGCAATCAGACTCAATTATTAGAAACGGCCAGGCAAAGTACCAATTAAGGGCTTCAAAGAGCGGAAAGAGGAGCTATATTCTTTTGTTTTTCTTGGAGCGAGTGCATTATGTACATTATGCATGTGTTGTGTGTACACAATTATTATGTTTTCCTTCAAATCGAAGACTGCCGTTGATACGAAGAAGCAGTGAGATAGGTCAGCAATCAGTATTAGTGGCGGCAGGCTTCCTCATACTCATACAGCACGTTGCGTTGAGAATGATAAAGTTGCTGACCATGCAGTCAACTTGACAATACCAAGGTCGTTATTTGTGATGAGTTTTTCTTTTTATTTATTTTTAATTGGGTTGGGTTGCATTGACATTTAGTAGGCTTGTTGTTGTAATTGTTTCGTTGGAAGATATTTTTTTGACGCGAAGGATTGGTCATTGTTGCTATTTATACATTCAACTGGGCTGTGGCTTGATTTGCTTTGCGTTGAATGACTTTCCTGTATCAGTCTTTTGTAAACAATAATGGAAGATTGTCTTTTTTTGTTTATAAATATGTGCATGCATGTTTAGTCACGCGTGAAGTCATTGTTACAGAAAAAACCCATACGAATAGGTACTCAAGTAATAAAAATGTACCTCGGTATTTTTTTTTCGATTTTTGAAACAAATCCTAAAAAGTTCCAGATTTTCGCAACTTTGAAATTGCATCACACAAAATATGTGCGTGCACTTTACTATGCAATGTTGCAGAGAAGATCAACAACTTTCCGACATCACAAATCGTCTCAAATGCTCCTTAAAGACTCGGTTAATTGAAATTAAAGGTTTCAGCATAACCTTCCTTCTTCTAACTGCACTGCCATACAGAGAAGGACTGTGATTATTAAGGTGTTATAAAGGATCACTTTAGTTGTTCTAGAGGGGGCTTTTCTACTCAATTGCTTTCTTAGCTTTGTCAGGCTCGTTTCTATAAATGCTATCATAGGCGGCCTTAAAATGATGAAAAAGTAATGGGTCTCGATTTGGACTTCCTGGGTTTTCTCCAAGATCTGCCGCAGTATGAATATTTGGTCGATGGTAGACTTTCCTGGAACGAAGTCACACTGATAGGGACCAATCAGGTTGTTGACGAAAGGCTTCAGGCGGTCACACAGCATGACAGATAACATTTTGTAGGCGATGTTAAGAAGAATACATCAACCCATGGAGCAAAATATACTAAGGTTGCTTGACCTTTATGACAAAAAATGTGTGTTCAGCCACTTTGTGGGTTCCTTCAACTAAAAAGGAGCACTGAAAAGCTTCAATTTGAAACATGTAATATATTTCTTGGCAAGCGGTTGAAAAGCGAATATAATATTGATTAATAATAATCAATAACAAATAACAATAATAGTTGTGACAATAAAATATTAAAATAAAAAAGATATTAAAGAAAATAAAAACATTTGTTTAATTTAATTATCACCTTTGACAGATAAAACACAACTGGAGACAAGAACAACAAAATGTAATAGAAATTTATACAATTTTTTGTTCGGCGGAACTTCAGGAATCTCCCCTTAAAGGATTATTATGGTTAACTGGGACACACATATAGGTTTTTTTTTTAATAAAAATATAATATTAAATACAGCTACAGATTATGTAATTATTTTATTTCGCGTGACTTTTTAAAGTGTTTATAACCTATTCTAAGGGTATATTAATTTTGACGCATAGTTTGTAACATACCTTAATATTGCCCGTAGACCCCTAAAAGTTACTATATTTATGATCAGCATCGATAGTAATGTCGATCTATCCATGTCCGTCCGTCCGTCCGTCCGTCTGTCAGCAAAAATTATTCCTTTAAACTGGACCTAGAGAGCTGAAATTTTAACCATATACTCTCTAGGGTCCCGAAATAATCAAGTTTACGAATTTTTGAAATCCGCCCACAGACACGCCCACAAACTCAAAAAAACAAAATTTTGGAAAAAATCGAATTTTGAGCTAGAAAGCTGAAATTTTTTATATATGATCTATGACTCCTAAAACTGCTCGGGATAAAAAATTTTCAAAATCCGCCTACTAACACACCCACAAATAATTATATATATAGTATATTAATTTTTGAAAATCCAAAGTTTGAACTAGGGAGCTGAAATTGATAATATATACTCTCTATCGGCCCTTTATGCTCATGTGTAAATATTTTCAAAATCCGCTCACTGACACGCCCACAATTATTATTTTTTTTTTTGAAAATTCAAAGTTTGAGCTAGGGAGCTGAAATTTATAATACATTCTATCTAGGGTCCCTTTATTCTCATGTGTTAATTTTTTTTAAATCCGCCGACTGACACGCCCACAATTAAATAAAACAATTTTATTGAAACACCCATTTACCATCTTATTGTACGGCTGCCCGGTTTGGGGTAATTGTGCTGAATGTCACATTAAAAAGTTGCAAATCGCACAGAACAAGTTATTAAAAATGATGCTTAACCTCCCATGGCATCACTCTACGCTAGACTTACATGCAAGAGCTAATGTTGAAATGATCTCCTTCAGAATACGCAAACTAATAGAAACATTTAAGATCAGATGTGATATCCCAGACAATCCTCTTATTAATCAATTAAATATTGAATATCACTAACCTTACTCATATTACCTAACGCAATATTCAACTTTTTGTTATTTTATTTGTATGTTATCAATTTGATATTATATATTTGTCAATTAATTTATGTTTATTTGTTTATTTGTTTATTTACTTATTTATTCATTTGTTCACTTATTTATTTATTTACTTGTTTATTTATTTATTTATTTATTTATTTATTTATATATTTATTATTTACTTATTTATTTATTTATTTATTTATTTATTGATATATCTATTTATTTACCGACTAAACAATTTATTTATTTATTTATTTATTTATAACTTATTTATTTATTTATATATTTATTTATTTATTTATATTATTTATACATTCATGTATATTTTATTTTTATTTATTTATGCATTCATGTATATTTTATTTATTATCATCTTTTTTTTTTTTTCTCCTTAATTTGAGGTTTTTAGTCGTTGTTTTTCCTCAAAAACAAACATTTTTCTAATTTATGTTAATTTTTGTCACTTGTAAACTTTTTTCAGTAGAAAGACATAAAGCTGTCATATCTCTGTATTTGAATTATGTAAATTGTGCTATAACAAATAGTAAATTATAAACGAAATAAAATATCTATCTAAAACAATTTTATTGAAACACCCAAGTTTGAGCTAGGGAACGTTTGTTTTGATAAAATCCTTTAAATGTTATATAACAAAATATGTAAAGCGTTCTTAACAATTCAACCATACTTAGACTTGTGTCACGCCCACTTATGAGGGATAGGAATAAGAATAGGGTATCCAACAGTTCGCCCAAGCGGACTGCAGCCCGTCCCTATGTTTTCTATTTGATTTGTACAACTTTTTCGTATATTTTTTTAAATATAAAAATATATCTCACGAAAGCAGAACCTGTAACGCTAAGATAGCGTCCCGAGATGCTTTCCGGTAAGTGTTGATGACCAGGATTAAAGGGATCATAACTCTTCTATTTAACTGCATCCCTACTGGTCCATAGGGATTTTGAATCACGACGACGCCGAGGTCAATCAAATGCTGGTTTTGCTGCATTTGTGTGATCCAGGAGTTTTAAGGCCTGCCTCTCTTTCGCGTTTGTATTGGAACGTTGATTGATATTGCCTTTTTGACAGGGTCCGATCAACCTTTGTTACACGTCCTGTCATGCGAAGCATCTTCCTCTCAGCTGCCGTTAATTTGCCCTTTTACTTTTTGTACGCTGTCCAACATTGTGAACAGTATTTGAAATGTGAACGCCGAGCGCACAACTGCGGTATAGAGCTTTCCTTTTAGCTAAGGGGAAATTTTTCGGTCATAGAACATTGATGAGTTTTCTCGCCATTCCATCCACCCTACGCTTACTCGATGCTTTATGTCGTCATCACAGCTTGCTTCGCCATTGTTCATAGATCACATATATTTGAACTTTTCGCATTTGGGAATCACTCCTCCATTTTTATAAATGTCCGGAATAGATCGGAGCGGATCGGAGAACTAGCAGTACAAGTATTCTGTTTTCGTCGGACTAATACGATACCCATTTCCATCCAAAAATTCCACCTATACATCAAGTGCTTGTTGCAGGGACGTTTGGTCCTCGCAAATGATGGCTCCAACGTCAGCAAAAAATAACTGATGCACTTTGGAGTCCGTTACTTTTCCTTCAAGTGTAGAATCAAGGACTGCAATAAATATCAAGGGACTTAAGACTCTTCCCTGGTATACACCGACTTTGATTGCGACCTCCTCGGTGACGCCAGTAAGGCATCTTACTCTTGTCTTTACTCCCTCATACATGTCCATGATCATCGTTCGAAGGTTTCTGGAACTCTTTCTTATCTTAGCGCCACCCAGAACAGATCCCTTGGTTGTCTATCAAGCCCTTTTCAAAATCAACCAACACCACATGCAAATCCTTTAAGGAATCATGATGTTTTCCCATTATGATCCTTATACTTTGGATTGCATATGTGGTTGATGTACCTGCGACAAACCCGCATTGGTCTTCATTTAGGTCTATTAATCAGCTTGACTGAACGGTAAATACAGCCTTTTAATCAGTACAAAGGAAGAAGAAAACGTTCCCTGTACTGGTAAGGCATTGGATCGCCCCTAATTAGTCTGGCGATGAGAGTCATGAGCCATTTGGACCCAATGTCTCCCATCTGGGGGGCCCAACTGCTGTTTGTTTTTGGGGTCTTCGACCACCTTTCTAACTCTTCGACATTAATGTCGTGTACTTCTTTAATGAGGGAAATAATCCTGGAAAATAATCCTGGAAAATATATCCAATGAAAGAAGTCCTTCGCAATGTTGCCACCTGCGTAGTATTTGTTCGTCTTCCACAAGAAACAGCCCTCGAACATTGTTGATGAACTTTGCTGAATGGATTTCTGGGCATTTCTCCTTCTCAGAGCGGGTATTTTTAAAATGCTGGTTTGTTGGAGGAAGAAATTTCTTCAAACTCCCGATACAGGACCTCCAGACACTTTGCTTGAATTTGAGCGCACTTCCTCTCCGCGAGCTCTCGCAAAGTCTGCATTCCAATTCGAGGCGAGCTTTTTTCATCTCCATTATTAGTGGATCCTTTGACTTCGGTTCAACTGAATAAGCACAAACATTTTCTAAGCTACGTTGTCTATTTTTTTCAAAACCTTGTTCCGTAATATATCATTTGATGATGCTTACTGTTTGCTTATAATGTTGAGAAAATAAATCGGAAAGAATAATTCAAAAGGTACCGGTATTTTTTCCCTGGGTCTTTTGCAAAGCGATTAATATGGAAAAATGCAGTTTTATTTTGCGTCAACTGAATAGACACAAATATTGAAATTGGAAATACAATTTATTGGGATTAAATGAAACAAGTTTTTCTTAAAAAAGTTTTTTATTGGTCAATTTTAGTAGTGGATAGGTACTGCCGCCTTTATTCGTAATAGTTTCGTAAATTCGATCCGGCATGGAATCGTACAGCCTGTAGTCCACCGAAATTTTCCTCCAGGCCAATTTAATTGCTGCAATAAGGGATTCTCTCTTCTCAAACTGACGGCCAGACTCATAAACTTTTCGTACTAACCATCCACAAACGTTTTCTATTAGGTTCAGGTCCGGTGAGCTATTGAAGCAATTCCACATTCTGCTCCTCTATCCAATTTTTTACTATGCGCGCCGTGTGGATGGGGGCGTTGTCATGCTGAAAAGTCCAGTTTATGAGTCCAAAAATGCCTGCAAATTTAGGGAAATTTCTTTCCGAAATTCCTTTATAACTTAATGCAGTCATTTTTGAGGTTTGGGACGCAAGCTAAACAGTGCCACAGTAGCTAACTGCTCCCCATACCATAACACCACCTTCTCGACTATGATGCCGCGCTAAAAATCGTTCTTTTTTCCTCACTTAGTGGAAGTAATAATTAAACCCATCACCATCAGGGCCATCAAAATTAAACTTCTTCTCATCCGAAAAAAAAACGTGACGCCATTAATTTTTCCAACTCATATGGAGTCTAGAGAATTCTAAGCGCATACACTTCCGTTTCTCGTTAAGTGGTGGTTTCTTTTGAATTTTTAACCGTTTCAGATGTTTGGCACTATTGATAACCCTTCCCACTGTTAAAACGCTTGCAGTAGCCGATGTGGCTTTCTGCTTTATTTTTGCCACACAGTCGCAGGAGTTGGAAGCACATCTTAAAATTGCTCTCCGATCAACTGCTGTGGTTGCCGTTTTTTGACCTCCTTTCATGTTTTTTCCATACGAATCTTTGCTTCTTAAATAAGAATAGACCACACTAAAACTTCGTCCAATTTTGTTAGCTATAGAACGCCCGGTTAGTCCTTGTTCTTTTAGTAAATCGGTTTTAGCTCTTTCAACATTATTTAGAGATTTTGATCTACCCATTTTTCTTTGAAATATAATTAATCAAATAAAATTCACTTAAACCACCTTAACTGTTGATCTAATGTGTCAATCTCCACAGAATATTCATAAGCAGTGAAAATAATGACCTTGTGTCTAATCAGTTGACGCAAAATAAAACTGCATTTTCCACATTGAACGCTTTGCAAGAGAACCAGAGACAAAATAGCGGTACTTTTTGAGTTATACATACATATAACCAAAGATATGATATTCATATCTAATCAAATTGGCTCCTGTCTAAATTATTCCGTTTTAAGTGTTTGCAATCAAAATCAATAAAAAATTAAAAATCAATTCTATTATCTACTTCATACAATTGTTTTCTTTTTTCGCAAGCGGTTTTGAAACTTTCCAGAATATTCAATTTACAAAATGAATAATTTACATTTTATATTGCAAACTTTTGTTTATACATTTTTCTTTTGTTGGTTCTGAGTAATTTTGAGCTTATGAACTAATATAAATTACCCCTTATTAATAACAAATTTATTTAGGGTGTTTAAGTTATTGGTCCCGTTATTATAAATTTTCCTTTGCTCAAGAGTGAAATGGATAACAAATTTGAGCTTGCTACTAAATTGTTAATGGCAGGGTCGTTATCACCCCCATCAGAAAATTCTGTTCGCATCGAATTCCAAAAGATACTATCACAGAATCCATCGTAGTGGAAATATTTGATATGAATTTTGAATTTTGTACAATGTAGTCTTACTTTATCCTAATCTATCAATTTTTATATTTATACATATTTATTTTATCATCGCACTTTTCAATTCTTCGTAGGGAAATTCCGAATACGCTTGATTCTGTGATGGGGTGATCAACTGAAAATGTTCATCATTCAGCCCTTGAAGAGTTCACTATTCTGGTCTTCAGGGCATTTGGCAACTTGTTTTTGCTGTTGAACAAGTTCGGCCATTTCCTCTTTCTTTTTCCTTCTAAAGAAACCCGCCTGAAAAAAACTAATAAAATAATTTGTTCAAATGAAAATATGCAGCCATGTGCCTTATGCATTCCGTAGGTCAGTCCTGCGAGAAGTATAAGTCCACCCATTATCGCTAAAATAATCACCCGAATGGGAGTGCTATACAACTGATGCTTTAATATCACACTGTATTCCATCTTTTGGATAATGTTGGTGGATTCACTGAAATTGGATAGAATATATTAGCAGAGGTAAGAGAAATTAAACCAATGGCATACCCATCTATATCGCCTACTCTGACGATATTCAACATTGGGGCAATAACAAAGAATTCCCATGGTTCGATGAGAATTTGATTGACTTCACTCAGATCGACATGATATTTAAGTGTGATAGTCGCTGGCATATCGGGTGCAAAGTTGTTCACTCTTAGAACAGCTCTTACGCATATTGTCGTGTTAGGATCAATGCAGCTAAACAGGATTGTTCGATTAACGGGCAAAGTTCCTACTAGGTCTTCGTTGGGAGTATAATGCGAATTCTTTTGGTTCGCATTGTGGCCGTTGTTTTTGAATGCGACTTCTTTTGTGTCGCGACGCATTCTTCTCTCATGAAATGGGTAAGATTCTGCAATTGCAATAAGAGGTTGTGATGTAACCAATGATTTGGGTCTTTGCATAAAGTTACACATTTTAATTTCATAAAAAAACAAGATTTAAGTGTTCAACACATTTTCTTTCAACACATACTTTCTGCATAATTGTCTTCCCCAGCAAGTGATTCGAATATTACTGTTTTATAAGCAAATCGAGAGGCGTTCCTTATTTCCAGAGTTCCCCTTGACGACGACGATATTTCAGCAGGATTTAACAGCAACATGATGCTATTCTGATAGAATTCAGCGTCAATCTGTTGCTGATCGTAAAATCCTTGTACTATGATGTTGTTAATGTCTACGATTGGAGATCTAGCAGTTGCTTCAAACGATTTATAAGTAATTGGTATCTCGATTTCGACTTCCACCTCCTGAATTCGACTTGGCCCATTGCTTTTTATCTAAGTAATTAATTATTTACTTTAAGCATAACACATTTTTAAGTTAGTCCAAGAACTGACCTCATAATTGTAAATGACTTCAGTCGCGTTTAACACTTTCTCTAAACTAATATATGGTGTTTGTGGTTTGCTAAGTAGGAGAAATAAATTTTAACAATGTTTAAAAAAGTCTAAAGCGGTTTTTATCACCCGCATTCCCTTAGTTGAGCCCAACTTCATTGCCACAGTTAACCAGTGCCGGATTTAGGGGAGGGCAGCCGGGGCTACAGCCCTGGGCTTCCACAAAACGGGGGCCTCCACAAAATCCGGGACCCAATATTTCAATTTCCGACGAGTAGTGTATTCTACTCCTGACGAATCTCATATCGATGAACTAACTATAGTTGTTAGATATATTGAAGGATCTATGCCAAAAGAAAGATGTCTCACCTTTTTAACAAACTGCGGCCATACCGGCGAGACCATATCAAACGCTTTACTAACATTTTTAGGTGACCATCATATAGACATTTTGGATTGCCGCGATCAATCATATCACAATGCTGCAAACATGAGTGGTAAATACAAAGGAGTGCAGGCTCTTATTTTGGAGAAAACTCATTTATCGCGGCGTTTGTACCATGTTGTGCTAATTCTCTCAATTTAGTTGGAAAGGCAGCTGCTAAGTCTTGTCCATCGGCTTTTCAATTCTTCGATTTCGTTCGGAATTTATATACGTTTTTCACAGCAAGTAAAGAGCGATACCAAATTCTGACTGAAAAATTATCGCAGAAGAAAAGTGGACAATGTTAAGCTTTAAAAAAGCTTAGCGATACTCGTTGGTCTTGTCGAGCTGAAATCTGTTATTCTGAAATCGAAGGAGCGCTAACGAACATATTTTCCGATAAGAAGCAAAAAGGCATCTTGAAGAATGACGCATCGAACCTTTTACGATAGATGAGTTGTCTCGAAACCGCCTTATTTGCTATCTTTTGGAACGACATCTTAGAGCCATTCGAAGCTACAAACAAGATATTGCAGGACCCGAAAATGATTCTTGAATCTGCAATGCGTGCATTAGAATCATTGAAATCATTGGTTGAATCCAAAAGAGACGATTTTGATCACTACTAGAAAACAGCTAAAGAAATATGTAGTACTGACCAATATGCACAATCACGCACCAGAACAAGAAATGTGAGGTTCAATCTACTCGATTATATGAAAGCACAAGACGCAAATCTGTCACCAATAGAGAAATTCAAAGTATCCGGCTTTATCCCAGTTATCGATCAGCTATGTGTTTCTCTTACTCAAAGATTGCATGCATACGAAGCTGTACGTTCGCGATTTGGATTTCTCAATCCCATAGAAAAAATGGATGCAGCATGAAAGATGATTTAGAGCCTAGTCTTGGTAATGAGTTCGATTCAATTTCTATCTTTGATCAACTTATACAAAAAGGATTATAGAAAAGACCAATCTGCCGGGTTATTTTACAATGTGATAGTAGTGAAGATCAAAATTTTAGAGCTACATTCCCAAACATTGAAATTGCACTCAGAATGTATTTGGTTTTGATGGTGTCTAATTGCACTGGAGAGCGCTCATTTTCAAAAATGAAAATTATAAAAAATAGACTTCGAACTACGATGGGACAAAACGGTCTACCAAAGCTATCCCTACTCAGCATTGAAAGCTATTTATTGCGGGAACTGGATTTCAGCGAAATCATCAAGGATTTTTCGTCGACAAAAGCTCGCAAGGTTTCATTTGTTAGTGCTTTTATTTATATATGTAGGTATGTTTGTTAAGTTGATTTACTTGGATTCGCAATAAATTATTAAACACTTGACTGAAAAAAATTTTCATTTTATTTGGAAAATAATAAGCCAAGGGGCCTCCACTCATTTTTTGCCCAGGGCCTCCAGACCTCTAAATCCGGCCCTGCAGTTAACTAAAGTACATTGATAGTGTTCTCACTTTAATCGAGTGTATGAGAATATGAGTTGACGACAACTCACTGAAAATATTGCCCTACTTACCCAATGGCTTCGATTTCCGTGTACTCTTGCAGAACTATTGTATCCTTAGCTACATTATTCGACGGACTTAACTCATCGCCAGTGCTAAAAACAACTACTGTCAATGTCAGGGATGTGCCCGCAAGTCGACTAACATCGTAAACGATCGTGATATTTTGCTGGCTACCAACAGGCATTGGCTGGCCTTGATTTAAGTTACACAAAAGGACGTGCTCGTGTTGAGTACACACCGATAGTATCTTAGCAAATGGCATATTGCTCGATGAGGATATGTTGATTTGAGGTAGGTAAGCTGTTTCACCAGAGATCGATATATGGTAAGAAACAACCATTGTTTTGCTACTTCCAAGGATATACGCTGACCTATAAATAGATGCATATATGTATATGTAAATAGGGTATTCAAATGTATTTTGAGATACTCACTGTAGTCCAATACTTTCCACTTTTAAATCAGCAATGCAAATGTTACTTTTGCAACCAGTACTAAAAGCAATCTTTCCTATTCGTACTTTTGGATCAGCGGGATCTACGGCAGCACATTTATCGCAGAATTCTGAAAATGAAATATAGGACTCAGTAAAGTTGTTAATCTTCGCTACAGCCCACACTTAAAGCGTAAGAGGACTTGGCGATTTTAATCTTCCAAATCTTCAGTGGAGTTTATCGGAAGATCAATCTTTCTTCGTCCGCCTAAATCCGATATCTAGTAAAGAATGTCGTTTTGTTGACCGCGTAATTGATTCTGGTCTTTATAGAGTCAGTGGTGTTTAAAATTATATGGGACGTCAGTTGGATCTTGTTTTCAGAACTGACCCTTTAAAGTCCTCAACCATTGAAAGTTCTCTGTTGATGACTCGGCTACTTCACAGCAACAGAGATCGTAGAGTATCCAAGGAAAAAGCAAAATGTTGGAGTTATCGAGTTTTGGATTGAATTCGCTCGCGAATACTTCAAAATTTGAACAGTCTGATGGCAATCATTGCTGGTCTTAATCTATCGCGATATTAGTTCGAAAGAAAACTATCTCGTCGGCAAAGTTTTCTGCACTCGAACTGGAAAAAAAGGAGCTTTAGATCAACACTAAAACCAGCTATGTGAATGCCACCACAAGGAACCACTACCGAACGCGAACCTATCATCATTTCAATTTTTAGTATCTTAGTAAGAAATGTGTATATCTTAAACGGGGGATGTTCGAATAGACTGCCAAATGGTCATATAAAATTTGAAAATTCTGGCAGCTAGCCAAGCAAGTGATGCAATTCAACACATGAAAGAATATAATGTGTCCATTTAAGAAACTTCCCAACGTAATCATATTCCTAAAAGGAAGCACAGTACTGAACGAGAATACACTTTCGATGGCATCTTCTTAATTTGAGCCACCAGAAAATAATACCTTTCTACTATTCACGCTTACCACCCTCCTCTGCTACTTTCTTCCTTTTATCACTCCTCTTCCCAATCCCTACCTCCTACTAACCTTAACTCCTACGACTTCCACAAAGCTAACTTCCGAAATATTAATGACTTTCTGAGCAGAATCGAACTCAACTTCCCGAACTCATCCGTTGATGAAGCTGCCACCCGTTTTTATCGCGAAATCTTTAAATCCATTTACTTACTTATTTGTTCCTTTTCGCCATACAACTTAAACATCTTCCCCTCAGTGGAATAATAGCAAACTACGTTCACTTCGTAATAAAAGTAACAAACTATGGGCAATCTACGAGTATCTTCAATCCAGAACTGCGACAGATTATTCGAATTATCTCGCTACGTACTTACAGTTCTCTAACCATCCTAGACGGCCTTCCAGCCATCCTTCGTAAAAAGTGTTCTACGGTTCTTTCACCTTTCGTTGGCTGATCTCTTTAAACGTTCTCCATCTCTTAAAAATTTCCTCAAATCTGGAAAACGTCCTTCATTTCACCAGTTCACAAAAAGCGGCCAAGTGCGAGTCGGACTCGCCCATGAAGGGTTCCGTAGCAGCAAGTAACATCATATAAAAGTTCTTGTAGTTCGTTGTAACTTTGATTGATGTTTTTATAATAGATAAGTGGCGTTTTCCGATTTATGACGTATTAAAAAAAAAACTACTTACTAGATCTCATCCAAACCAATTTTCGGTGGAAGTTTGCATGGTAATGTACATCATATGTTTATACCCTATTCTAAGGGTATATTAATTTTGACGCATAGTTTGTATCATACCTTAATATTGCCCGTAGACCCCTAAAAGTTACTATATTTATGATCAGCATCGATAGTAATGTCGATCTAGCCATGTCCGTCCGTCCGTCCGTCCGTCCGTCCGTCGGCAAAAATTAGGCCTTTAAACTGGACCTAGAGAGCTGAAATTTTAACCATATACTCTCTAGGGTCCCGAAATAATCAAGTTTAAGAATTTTTGAAATCCGCCCACAGACACGCCCACAAACTCAAAAAAACAAAATTTTGGAAAAAATCGAATTTTGAGCTAGAGAGCTGAAATTTTTTATATATGATTTATGGCCCATAAAACTGATTGGGACATAAAATTTTCAAAATCCGCCCACTGACACGCCCACAATTAAATAAAACAAATTTTGGGAAAAATTGAATTTTGAGCTAGAAAGCTGAAATTTTTTATATATGATCTTTGGCCCATAAAACTGCTTGGGACATAAAATTTTCAAAATCCGCCCACTGACACGCCCACAATTAAATAAAATATTTTTTTTGAAAAACCAAAATTTGAGCTAGGGAGCTGAAATTTTTAATATATACTCTCTAGGGGCCCTTTATGCTCATGTGTAAATATTTTCAAAATCCGCCTACTGACACGCCCACAATTATTTTTTTTTTATTTTTGAAAGTCCAAAGTTTGAGCTAGGGAGCTGAAATTTATAGTATATACTCTCTAGGTGCCCTTTATGCTCATACTTAAATTTTTTTTAAATCCGCCTACTGACACGCCCACAATTAAATAAAACAATTTTATTGAAAAACCAAAGTTTGAGCTAGGGAGCGTTTTTATTTACTAAAGCTTAGTTTTTTCGTTAAAATCCTTTAAATTTTTGTCACGCCCACTTATGAGATATAGGAATAAGAATAGGGTATCCAACAGTTCGCCCAAGCGGACTGTAGCCCGCCCCTATGTTTTAAATCCGCCTACTGACACGCCCACAATTAAATAAAACAATTTTATTGAAACAACAAAGTTTGAGCTAGGGAGCGTTTTTTTTTTGATAAAATCCTTTAAATGTTATATAACAAAATATGTAGAGCGTTCTTAACAATTCAACCATACTTAGACTTTTGTCACGCCCACTTATGAGGGATAGGAATAAGAATAGGGTATCCAACAGTTCGCCCAAGCGGACTGTAGCCCGTCCCTATGTTTTTTTTAAGTTTTATCATTCTCTTATTTTAGAGTTAAAGAGGGGGGGGGGGGGGGCACATTGTACCACTTTGGAGGTGTCTCTCGCGCAAACTTTAACTATTCTGTAATGATATTAGAACCTCAATATCATTTTTGAAGAGCTTTCCATAGATACCCCACACGTAAGGGTTTGATGAAAATAATGTTTGAATTTCAGTTAGACAGACATGACGAATCTATAAGGGTTCCGTTTATTGCCATTTGGCTACGGAACCCTGAAAAAGGATCAAAGAATGACGTATCAAACTATCGACCAATTGCTAAGCTCTCGCATACACCCAAGGAATTTGAAAGTTTTCAGTACAAGTCTATCTCCCCCCTTCGGCATGGTTTCCTCAAAGGTAGATCCAGAACCACCAACCTGGTTGCCTTCGTGTCCGTCACACTTTTTGCATTACAAAGTGGCAATGAAGTGGATTTAATCGCTACTGACTTCAGTAAAGCCTTTGAAAAAATATCTCATCGTTTGATTCTTTTCAAATTCTCCTTCTTGGGTTTCGATCCCCTCCCTACTATTGAATTGGTTTTCATCTGGCCTTGAGGACCGATCTTATAATAACGTTTGTTTCCGCTCTGTTCTCTCTTTGCCTTTCAAAGCCGCCTCTGGTGTTCCCCAAGGTAGCCACATTGGCCCTCTGATTTTTATTCTGGCGAAACATGATATTGATAACGTCGTTAAGTTCTCCTCCATCTCTCTCTATGCCGACGAAGCTAAATTCTTAAAAATCATTTCGTTGCCACACGACTCTGATCTCCTTAAACAAGACTTCAATATTTGTTCGGTCTGGTGCCAAAAAAACTTTATGGATATTTTGTGAATTTCTTACTTTTTCGCGTAAGCGGACTCAGTATCCCAGCAGACGATACTATTTGAACAACCAACCCATTGTTACCGTTCTAACCATCCGCGACCTAGATGTTCTGTGTGACAGAGAGTTTAAATTTAGGGCACATATAAACGAAATAATCAATAAAGATAACTCGGCCCTTGGTTTCATCCACCGTTTGATGAAACCTAAAGGATTTACTAATCCCTACGTGACAAAATCCCTTTACATTACCTATGCCCGCCCTATTCTTGAGATTGAGTATGCTAGCCAAGTGTGGCTACCATATTATCGGGTCGACATTGCTAGAATCGAAAGCATTCAACTTCGATTTCTCCGTTTTTCTCTTCGTGGGCTCCCGTGGAATAATCACCTTATCCAATCACCATATTACAAACGTCTTAATTTAATAAACCTTCAGACCCTTGAAAAAAGAGGAGATGTTGCTGACATTCTGCTTATACATCGTCTTCTCACTGGCTCCATTGATTGGTCCTATTTTTTGAATTAATTGACTTTAAGACCAACCCTCGCAATTTAATATCCCAACCTCTTTTCTATTTACCCTCCCGTCGCACGTCATACGGCTTGAACGAGCCGATCTCCCGCATGTTGCAGAAAGTCAATTCTAACCACCTCCTCTTTGATTTCAGTCGCTGCAGCTCTTCCCTCAAATATGCCGTCCTCCACCCCCACCATCCACTTAATTAGTTTTAAGTATGAGATTTAAGACCTAGCTAAAGGTCTTAGTTTTGTAAGTAAGACATTTAGCTTGTATCAAGCCGGCCCCACCAAAGTTTTTAAAAAAAAAACGAGTTACCTTCTGATTCCGGCACGCCATTCACCAATTCGTAGTGCATTTCGAGCTCAATTGGTTGAAATATGTCGGCGGTACTCACTCTCACTGTTGCTTCCAGTGAACGGCACTCTTCCGTCGTCGTTGCGGTCGCATTGAATGCCAAATTGTCCAATTTGGTTTCCTTAAAAGTGACACGTTTCACGATCGGATCCACACTAAGTGTAATTGCCAAGTCCTGAGTTTGTATTTTGGTAGACATTGTCGAAAACATGTAACAAATTTGGACTTGGAGTTTGGACTGATCCGGTTTGATCTCTCGACTCTCAAACTTTATCGCAGTTTCAATTTTTACTACCGGATAAGCTCGATACATATAAACAGACTCTGCGTTAGGAGCACCGATGGCAAAGTCATTGAACCCATTGTTATCAATGTCGGAACCTCTAGATAAACCGTGACCAAACATTTGTGGACCACAAAGGGTTGTGCTTGGAGCTGGTGCTAGCCTTTGAACATGCAGCTCGCGAAGACCATTTGGACCACCCAAATAGATAAAGACGGCACCATTGTCCGCGAACGGAGCTCCAATCGCAATATCTGTGAAAAGTAATTTTATTTTGGACTCAAATACAAGTCGGAATTATGTTCTTTACCATTATATCCATCGCGGTTGATGTCGCCTAACCTCGAAATGGACGAACCAAAGCGTCCCTTCCCACTTATTGGAGATATGATTTTCGTCTGAAGCTCAAAGTTAAACTATGGAAGGCATTTTTTTTAAAATGATCATGCTACTTTAGTGAATTCTTTGAAGCCTTACATTGCCTTTATTCAAGTTAACATAGACTGCTCCTTGTTCGACATTGTCCACCGAACTGAATTGTGGAGCGGTGATGATCACATCCGTTAACCTGTCGCCATTTAAATCTTCAGCTAGAACTGCATACCCAAAGTATTCGCCAAACTGATTTCCATGGAAAGTGTGGTACTTCTTGATGGTGTACTCCGTAAATCCCATTTTGGCAATATCAAATATGTATGCCTCTCCGGACTGTTCGTCAGCCTTAGGTGCTGTTGCTAGATAGAGGATCTTCTCCAGTTGTGTGCTGTCAAAATAACCCGAGCTAACTGAGTAACCAAAGTACGAATCTGACTCTTGTTGCCATAAAACTGGATTTGGGACTTGAAATGTGTACACTGGTCCACTTTGTCGGGCAACACGCTGCCTAGATACGTCTCGTTGACTTATGCTGATGTCATTGTTGCCACTTTTGCCATAGTATCGTATAAGTGAGCCTTCAATTGAACAAATATGAAATTTGATAGAATAAAATACAGAACATCTATTATTAGTAATGGGCTACTTCACCTTTCCAATTGTAGATCCCCGGAGCTCCTATAAGAATCTCTTCATTGTTGTCTGTCACGTGTGCACTTATCCCTTGTTCGCCAAACATGTAGTAAACGCTTCTATTTCTAGCATCGTCAAAGTCTAATACCTGGTGTGCTTTTAAAATTAATAAGGAAGGAGTTGAGTTAAAAACAACTTTGACAGCTCATTGTTTTCGACCTACATTGCAATCGAAGCGGAGCAATCCTTCTTACATTTTGTGGTTGATTACTTAAAGTATCGGCCGTCCAGAAACAAATTCCGTGGAGGTAGTAGTCGTTTGGCATATCCGCTATTAGTCGAGGTGCGCATACGACCAACTTGTCCTCGTCACGGATTCCTCCATCCATCGAAGCTCCTAACCACTGGTAATCCTTTTTCTCACTTTCGTGTGTGTAGCCGTTGTTTTCCACTTGAATGTTGCCATATTTATTGAATATGTATTGAACACAAGTACCGTTTAAGGAGCACTTATAGATGGCTCCTGTTTCGTTAATTTCACGCTGCGACTCAAGTGTGGATTGAGCTCGTGGCGCACCAATGATAATGCTGCAAAAAAATACCAAAATCAATAGTTGAACTTTAAAAGGATGCAGAAGCTAAAAAAAGCTTTTCTTGAGTGTCCTAAATGAAATAAGTTGAATTTCAAAACACCATTTCACTCTTACAGCCTTTTTGAAAATGGCAGCAAATAATATTCCACTTCAGAGCGATCAAAGCAATTTACATAGATTTCACTGCGATCCTGGAAGTATCTACTGTGCAAAAGTTTTAAAATGTCCCATATTTTCAACGACTTTAAAGCCGCATAATGGGGACTTCTATATATCGATGTCTGAGTTCGGGATCTCGATATAACGGTGTCGCGTGGCGCTTGAAAACACAGACTGCAATCTTCAGTTTGGGAATAGCTCTTCGTAGCCATTGGAGATCGTTCTGGATGAAATAGTGTGTCTACGATTGTAGCCGCACTTGTCGATCAAAGTAGTTTCACCTTGACGATGCACATGAGACAACTCAAGTTTATACGTGAACCAGAATGTCTTTAAACAAACGTACCGGTGTGGCTTTTATTCAGTTGTCTTTTCGTAGTCTAATGAGGGTCTATCTTGCTGCCGGGACTCTTTACTGGCGCTGGTGGGGGGAAGTCGAGTGAAGTTGAGAAATAATTGTTTGCCATGGAACTGATCAATTACCAACAATTTTATTCTGTAAATTATCGGACTTATATACATAGATACATAGATAGATACTAATTGCCAATTTGCTGACTTTTCCGTAATATGCAATTTATTGTGTTAATAGTGTCTTTGAGGTGACATAATAAATTAATGAAGGAAAATAATAAAAATTAACTATGCAATTGTTCTAAAGTCAGCAAAATTGTTGTGGTTTGAAAGTTATGCGTGGTACATGTATTTAAATGCTAAGAATTAATGATAATGTTTTGTGCAGCATGGTTGTTTTTTTAGATTTGGATTTAAATTTAGATATACTTATTCATTAAGACTTTCGAATGTAGTAGAATTCAATATTTTTTTTTAAATAGTCCAAGCAGTCTTTCAAAACTATGTTCACAAATAAAACGAATAATAAGTTTCAAGCTAAAAGCAGCTATAGCCTTAAAAACAAACAAAAAGTGGGAAAATACAAAATGTTTGAATAACCGTTTACAAAATTAAAAGTTGATGATGCTTTAAAATACTTTCATTTGCATTTTTGTTTACCAAACGAACGTTCGTCGGAATCTCCTCCCGCCCTCTCTTATTCGAATTTCCATTCTCCCCGCGGGCTGTGCAACTATTTGAGGTGCTTGACGGGATACTTTTTGGAGCTCAGACTTTCTACTTAACCTATAGAGTGACTGTATTCAGGAGAGTGGCCGCCATCCTAATTGCTAATGTTTGTGTGCTTATTATCGGAATCCCGCTTTTTAAAACCCCGCTTTTCAAAAATGCCCAAAAAAAGTTTTAAAATCCCGTCTACTTAAATACTTTTTTTTAAAATCCCGTCTTCTAAAATCCCGCTTGTTCAAAATTCGGATCTATTATAATCCCGCTTTTTAAAATCCCGCCAAATCCCGTATTTTTACTAAACATTCCTAATGGAAGTAGACAAGTGCAGTACTCTCCTAACTTTTTGTCTGTGTATGACAGTGCAGAAAAACAATTCCCGAGAAAACAAAATAATGCTGAAGCGTGGCATCGCAGACTGAAAGTTTTGGTAGGACGAAAGAGTGCTGCCTTGTATAAACTCATTGCAGATTTGAGAAAGGAACCAATTGTGGTGCAAACTGAAATACAAAAATTACGAAATGGACAAGAAAAATTATATAAAAAAACTAATGTCACACGCTGTAAAAAAATTAATGAGAAATAGAAAAAAATTAGTAAAACAGGTTTTTTGCGTCGCATTGCTTATAACACCTATACACTTGAACTAATAAAATAAAAAATGTTGTTTGAAGTTTTTTTTGTTCCCTTTTGCAGAATATCATATAACATTACTTTATATTTTTTTTTAATTATTGAAGATTGTCATATTTATTACTTAAAAATTTATTTTGATATTATTTATTTCTTATTTTGTTACCTCCTCTAAAAATGATAAATGTTAAAATAAACTGCATTTCAAAAAAACACTCATTGCTTAATTTATTTTAATTTTCTTATTATCCCGCATTTACAATCAAAAGTAGTTGCTTTATTTTAAAAAATCGCGCGATTTTTCGTGAAATAGAATGAATCTTGCCTTAGCCGAATAGCACGAATGTGGAATGCTCTTCCCCGCTCCATTTTTCCTACACATTATAATCTACAAACATTTAAAATCAACTACATCGGCATCTCTCCCTATCTTCTAATCCTTATTTCCTTAACGCCCGCGCTGTGTAGCGGTTACATTATAAGGGTATCCAAAAATCCCTTCAGTGCGAGTGCATTATAAAATGAAATAAAAATACTTTACGTTAAGGGAATAATAATCGTAGACTCCCAATATCACGTAAAAACTTCAACCACACCAATTCTGACAAAGTCCGGTCAGCCAACCTATGCGAAACATTGATACTATCACACACACTTTATTTGTAATGCTATAACTTTACGACGACAGTATTCTCATAAACAGAGCTCCTAAAGCCGAGCCATTCAACCCAAACTATATTATTGGCACGAAAGAAAAGGACTTAAATTTTACACCGATTTCGAATGGAGTATTCGAGGAGCTTCTCATATATATGCATTATGCATATCGTATATACCATTGACTTAAAAGAAAAAACAAAAAAAAAAATGGAATAGTCCTGCGGGTCAGTGCAAATCGACAAAACGAAAGCTTAAGCAAACGGAAAACTTTGTGTGCGATCACACTTTCCTACGGAAACCACCTGTTCCGCAAACACTATTTGTCTATTCGCGTCGGAAGAAGTTGTGTATAGCGTTCACCAGCCAACGTATTTCCGATGCGATGCTGTGCTAGATATATATGGGTTCTGTAAACAATGCACCAAGAAGTGACTTTGGGATAGTGCTAAGGCTTCTCGTGCAAAATACGCTGAATCTTAAGTGTTTTTAAAAGGATAAAAGTGTAACGACCCATATTTTGTTTTCGTGGCCATCTGCAAAAATGAGATCATCCCGTACAATCAATATGAGATTTTTCCCAACTTCCTAAAGACTTACAACAACCTCATGCAATAACAGAAAATAAGTTGTCTTACGAACACATACAACGTTCAGCAATAATTTAAGCAAGAAATAGCAAGATTCTGTATGGGAATTCGAGACGATAAGAAAAAACACTGGGGTAGCCGAAATGATTCAATTTGTTTGATAAAAAATAAATTCTAAAAACCCTTCAAAAGTATGTACCTCGATTTCCTTAGATTTAGTGTGAATCCAAAATAAGAGCTTCGCACCTTAGGCATAAAAGTCATCAACTTTGGCTCTTGAAAGATCATATTTGGCTTTGGTGAAAAGTTGAAGCAATTTGTTGAATAAATGACAAATGCCACGATTATTATTTTAACACCAAATTGCAGCATCTTTTTGTTTAAATGTTCACACAAAGTCAATCAAAATAATACTATATACATTAAGTATGTACTCGAATATTATTTCGAATTTATTAAAAAAAAAAATATCAAAAAATATGGACGACTCGTTAAAATTCTACACTTAGCTCATGTGCTCCTTTTGAAGTTCGTTCGAATACTGGGGATTTGGATACAGTCCATATTTATGACTTAGATATTATCGCTCAGTTTAAGATACATTGAGCTTGTGTAAGCTAAGCTGATATGGAAGATTTCGCATTAAGCAGTGCAAACTTAGTTTGGAATATACGTCGAATGACGAACGATAGCGAACTACTACGTCGGGGAATTCAGTGAAATATTTACTCTTACTACTGAAAACGTTTGCACAAAATTATAGTCACCATGCGTTAAGAAATGTTTGTGTGCACTAAGTCGATTCACTTTTACTTTGTATTTTATTATTAACACTCCTAACCTACCTAAGTACAACTGTTATCAACCTTCGACTGTACACGCAACGAATTTTGGT
Source organism: Portevinia maculata (assembly GCA_949715645.1). NCBI lineage: Eukaryota > Metazoa > Arthropoda > Insecta > Diptera > Syrphidae > Portevinia > Portevinia maculata. Next base: position 268,379,389 of record OX454526.1, on the reverse strand, counting down.
CAAACCGATCCATAACCTGACAGCTTTAGGGGATAGCTTTTGAATAATTTTAAGCGATTTGAATTTGATTGTTTGCATTTGAAATAGAAAAGTTTTTTCTAGCTAAAAACCAAAATTGTTACAGGCCAAAACTGGATCTGCGACGCTCTATGGGTTTGATCTCACTTAACCGACTGCACATTGGCTCTGCTAAAGGTGTCATTACAGGACACTGTCTAATAGGCATGCATGTAGGGTGGGTCATCGATGTATGCAATTTTTTTTTTATTTTTTTTTTTGGATTGGAATAGTGATCTAAGTTTGACCCCTATCCAAGGGATACTAAAAACCAAAAATATTTTTTAAGAACCTTCCTTCCACCCGCGCATTGATTTTGAAAATTTGTGTTTTCGCCAATTTTTCGATATTTTTCAACACTTTATTCTGAAAAGATTTTTAATTTTTTTTTGTTGGAAAATAAAATAAGAAAATAAGAATCAATGAACAGAAATATTTTTTTTATTAAAAACATGCAAAAGTTGATAAAAAACATTAATAAACTAGTCAGTGGAAACTTTAAAATCTTGCTTGCTTTCGAATTTTGGCATAGATTTTCTGGAACTTATTTTTGCTTTGATGAGACCATCTCTGGAGCTTTTCTCGCACAACTGCATCGAAGCCTCTGTTACCATTTTAACTGAGTGTTCTACAGATTGCGTGTGACATGGAAGCCTTAAAAAAGGTATTATGTCATCACCTCCTGATTCCACTAGCGAAAGCAGTGTTTCATCTGTTATATCGCGAAGAAGAGGAGGTTGTTGATATTCTTGTTGCCAGTCTATGAGCTCAACGTACGACTTTGCATTAAGATTTATGTCCGGTACAGTGAAACCACGAAGATGTTGTTCGAAATTAATCTTACGCCTGGATTTTAAAATTCTCCTGCCAGCAAGCTCTCGAATGTGTTTTTGGGGATCTGCCAGCATTGATATTAAAATATTTTCCGGATGAGCAAAGAAACTATTACGCTTAATAACTGAATCTATTGCCATTTTAAGTTGAGATGGAAGATATCGTGAACTAGAAACTAGCTTCCAAAAATGCATAGATCCATCCTTACACGATGGATGGACTTTTATCTCGAACCAAACAGGCGCATAAACTGTAACAACGAATGTGGCCAAATATTTGAGGTTGTTAGATGGTGTCTTTGTGGAAACATACAGGCGTAATATTCTGTTAGCTTTCGTCAACCAACGAGCGTGAGACATCTTTCCTGGAGATCTGTTCGCTAGATCAGAAGAGCATTCACCACTCAGAACAGCCGACGATATCTGGTAAAGGTAGCTTTGATCACCGCTTAGGTCTTTGACGTCACCAATATCCGGCAATACACAACCCTCTAACTTTTCAAATGGCACAATAGGTTTTTTTCACAGTCTTCCAGAAGCTTTCCGATACTACCTGCATAAGAATTTGGTCCAGTGGTTGTACCATCTAAGTGCAAAAACAGGTGTCTCAGGGGAAGTTCATTCATATGTAACAAACAAATGATCCATTGTAAGGGTTGCTCTAGACGCTTTTCGATAAGTCTTATTATACCGCCTTTCTTTCCAGTATTTGTCGCTGTTCCATCACATCCAACAGCTGTCCTTTAAGGAAATATTTTGCGAAGAAAGCAACTGAAAAATAGCAAGTTCGATAGCCTTAGACGTCCCGTCACTTGGAACAGCGTAACCGATGTAAACAGAGTCTGGTTCCTTGATGACGGATATATTCTCCTCGACGATAACTTGGCGGTATTTTTTTGCACCCTTTTCAACAATCCTTAATGTTTTGTCCTTCCTGCCATCAAAATATAGTGCTGGAACATTTATGCAACGGTTCTTAACGCAGATCTCTTTGCGAACATTTGCTCTCTCACGACGTACCTTAGACTTATCTATTAAATCAACAGCTGATTGTGTGTCATAAAGCACAGCAGATGCAATTGCTGCAGCAGCTCGATCAGATACGCCATATCGATCACATGTTTTGGACAATGTTGGCAGTCTCAGAAGTGATATTTTTGTTCGTCTCTCACGCTCACGTGGCACTGATGTTGACGGCAAATAATCGTCACTTTGACTGCTTTCTGAGTCATCGGATGAAATGGAACATTCCTCAGTTAAGTCAACTACTGCATCTTTTTTGGTAATACTATTTTCGTTATAGTATAGTTGTAGTTTTTCGCTCCTATGATGATGTTTTTAATTTTTGGTTGTTGCTATGCCACCTATTATCATTTTTCTCTCCGATCTCTGATCAATAACAAAATTATGTTCTGCTTTCGGAATTTTTTTTTCTTTTCAGCAATTATCTCATCTATTCAAATCTTTGCATTTGCATGAGCAAATATCAAAAAGCTTGTTAGAACTTATATCAAATTCTGCCTTTTTAGGACTTGAAAGTCGCTTCCAAGATTTGATCAACTTCTTACATTTAGAGTGGTATACTTTCAACAATTGTATCACGCGCTTTAGGGTAACGGTTGGAATAGAAGCCTTGCACCATATACTTATCAATCTGACCGCAACAATTTCCGCGATATCGTTAATGGCTGGTTCCTTTCGGGTATCTGTTTTAAGCTTAATTTGATACCTCGTAAAGTTATAAAACTTCATGACCTCTTTATAAGAAGGCAGAACATTATCTTTCATATCTTCAATATTACCAAAAATGCAACAACTAGATGCTTGTCTTGTTTTTTCCATATTGTATTGCTCTTGATATCACAACCGTTTATTGATATAAAATCGACTGAAAGTAACACTTCACGCACTTAATTATTGCAACTTCAAACTTCTGTAAACAACTTGGCGTTTTGATTGGAAACTTTTGAAGTAAAGACCGAACGGCAGAAAAAATATATAAGCTCCTACGTTCCTTTCGCCCCCTACTTGTTTTTGTTAACCTTTTTAATCAAATTAGAATAAGAATACTCGTACATTTTTAACGTAAGGTACTTATTTTAATTCCTTTGCCAAACAAATCACGGATACCAATAAAATCAACCTATTTTTGTCCGATTTTCCAAAATTTCTTCATATTCAAATGAAATGCGCGGGTATAGACCGACTAGAAAAATAAAATTTAAAAAATATCTGCACGCATTTTAAAGCTTCGGGTCACATTTTAGTTGCTTTTCCAAAACGATCGGACAAAATTTAATTTTTCGACCCACCCTTGCACGCATCAAGGCTTGGCGTCTATTCAAATGACTTCTGTAGAAGCCGCAGGAGCGATGAGGAGGAGACTACACTTCAGCTCCTCTGTACATGTCCTGCACTCTCCCATAAAAGAAATCTCTGTCTAGGAGCCTTCTCAAGTAACAGTTTTTTTTCTGTTAAGGACTTCCATGTGTAAACATTTGTAAAATCCGCTCACAGACACGCCCACAATAAAGTTCGAGCTAGAAAGCTGAAATTTGGAATACATATATGCACTCTATTGTTCGAAACAAAACCCTAAAAAAACATGAACAACAACAAATATAGGCAGCACCTTTCTAACAATTCGCTCATACATAATTTTTGCTACGCCCACTTTTTGAGAGGGTGTTTTGACCTAAATTTCAAATTTTTGTTATTTAGCTATAAACAAAAAAAAATCCAAAATGGGTAAGGACTCCCAACCCGATGCCACGCCTAATTTGAAGGTAAGGAACATGGATAGGGTATCCAGCGCCCAAGTGGACTTGATATTTCGAGTATTGTAAATGGCTTACAAACGAGAAAGTCTTCGTTGTCGCTTTATTTTATATGGTGAACAGTGAATATTTTTAAGAAATCATTATTAATATTGTTTTTGTGTACTGAAATTATGTTTTCGTAATGTCATTTAAATGTATATGTATTATTATAAATGTTTTTGCTAATGCTTTAATGGATTACTACCTTAATTAGAAACAAGAACATTAATCGCAAGTAATAAATTTTGTACTTGCTCTTGATTTAATTGGTAACGCTGGTGAACAATTGGTTGTCATTCTTTTCGGTCCAATTCTGTTCTTTATTCATTCCATACTGGATGTTCCGGATACAAAATTCAAAAATTCTGTCTTTTCTATTCCTCATCCGGGAAAAATAAAGAAACACAATCTTTACTAAATTAAAGAATATAATTATACACAATAGGTAAGTAAGATTACTAAGCTACTGTCTGTTCTCCGTCTTCTTTACATCTGTGGGCTCTGCTAAGACGGGCGTTTAGTACGGACACCGCATCACGACATATTACAGCACCGCTTTCTCGGAAAATCATAACTTAAGCAAACACAAAATTTAATAAAATAAATTAATATTCGTAGGTGTACAAATACACTTCCCATCTACTGTTTCATATACATTTCATACACCAACCATTATTAAGTTAGTACATAACCCAATCGTCTATTGTAATGGTTCCAAAAAGGGATAAATACGATATAGCATATCGTAATCTACGATACGTAGTTCCGTCTGTGTCTTAACTAATGCCAGGTTTTTGGTATTGCCATATAAACTTTGCTTTTTTTTTTATCATTGAAAATTAATATACAGGCTCATCCAATACGAGGTGTCGTTTTAAACCAATAGAAAAACGCGAAGTTTTTTTTGAAAATTTGTGATATTTTTATTGTAATCTGAAGGACAAGCTCTGGGGTTTCTAATGGAATAAAAAAACTATTACAAATAGTCATTCTTTTGAAGACATTTTTCATTACGTTTACGCATAATTGTGTCTGTATTTTGCGAATAACAGCAGTGATTTTTTCGTATGGTGCATGGATCGTCTGTGGAGCATTGGCGTAAACTTAATCGTTAACATAGCCCCAAAGAAAAAAGGTAATGGTGTTAAATTATTAGAAAATTAGAGAAATCACACGAAATTCGCTACGCAGTAGAGCTATTGTTTCACTAGCTGTGTTGCGTGTGGCGCCGTCCTGCTGAATATAAACATTGTGCACGTTCATTGCATTTTTTTAATTTTTATTTATTTATTTATTTTATTTATTTATTTAGTGATTTACCTATACACAGTAAAATACAATATCAATTGCATCAATTTCAGGTAAAAAAAGTCAGTCAACATCGTTCGGTGCCGCAATCCATTCACTTATTCAGCGAACGCTCACTCGTTGTGGATGGAGAGGTTATTAAACTTTTTCTCTAAGGTTTTTTGAGCTCCAGATGTGACAGTATTTTGTTTACGTACCAAGCAGGGTTCGCACCTCAGTAGTAAAACTTCGGAGCAGATTTGTAAAAAAAGTGAAAAAAATTAAAAATTTCCGGAGTAGATTTGACAAAGCAAGAAAAACTCAAGTTTTCAAAAACCGTATTTTTAACATAGATTTATATTAGCAAAAAAAAAATCACATAAATTCCATTTGTTTCAGACTAATAATTAATATTTTAACAAAAATTAATCACAAATTGCATTCTTTTGAGACTAGAAAAGCTAAAAACTATCCTGACTTTGATCTCATACAAATGAGAACAAAATGAACGAGGATGAAAGTCTGAAAAAAATGATTCCGTTCAGATAGAATTTCAGATTCAAAGTATACAAAAACATTCAGAGTCAGAGTTGGTTGGAAAATTGAATAACATAGTTCTTTTAATTATTTTCATGTGCGTTGGCAAAGAATTTTTCACCGTAGAAAAAATGAATAGATTTCAAAAAAGTGGCGGAGTAGATTTTTTTTCTTTCTTAAAATTGGAGTGAAGTTACTCCGATTGGAGTAAGGTTCGAACCCTGGTACCAAGGCAAATGGAAATGCGCCTATATTCCCGCGATATTTTCACTGATTATGTAGTGAATTTTCATTATTTTAACGCGTTGTGCGAGTGTGTTTAGACTCATATATAATAATCTCCTAAAATTTACTTGTCAATAGACATCGCAATGATAGTTTGTCGACGGTTAAAAAATGGCGCGAATTTTAAAATGACACCACTGACCCTATAACAAAAAGGATGAGAAATAGATAGGTCAATATATAGGGGATAAGGGTCGAATTTTTGGTTGGGTTTACCATGACAAAAAAATGAATGATATGACAAAACCGCTATTTAAATATATTTATCTTGTATATTTACGTAAACTGGAACAAGAGTCAACAAAAAAAATGTTGGTTGGTGTTAATGGAAAGGACAAAAGAAAAATAAATAATGAAATAGCATTATGTTGTGGTGTTTCTTTCTTTCTTTCCACTTCACTGCATCCCTACTGAACACTCGTTGGGGCTCCTTGAAATGTTTGTGTTGTTGCATTTGTGTGATCCAGGAACTTCCAGGCAACAACTCAGCCGATCGCGCTACATTTTGTTTAAGATAGGTTCTTTGACTGGAAGTCTTCCTCGGATCTTGGAACGTCTTATTCGATCCAGCTTTGTTGGTGCCGCAACATAAGGCCACGTCTCATAAGGCTATATGGCCTTACGACACTTTCGCAAGGCGACATGGTGTTATGTTTATATTTAACGTGTGGTCCTATGTGTCCTTTTGTTTTTTTTTATAATTTACTTACGCTAAAGGGGTATTTGTTTTTCTGTATTTTTACAGACCATTATAGTGTTGGAACACAGCGCAGTAATTTTTTGTTGAACAGTAAGCAGCACCTAGCAATGAAATATTGCATGGCATGATTTTAGGTGCTACTTACTATTCGAAAGTATAGGAGGATAGGAAAGAAGTTTGGTAATTTTGTAGAATTTTGTTCTCCACCTGTGGTGCCTAAATTGCTTAAGGAGATCTGTATTTACGTGAGTATCCAATTTAAAAAGCATGGCCGTGGCCGGGATTCGAACGCACGACCTACCAATCATTTAGTGAACCATTGCCACCCGCATTGTTGTCAAAAATAAAAACATATATGTTCTGCTTAAATATGTATAGATAAAAAATGTACATTGGAAGTTAGAGGAAACCTACAACCTGTATGCATAATAAGAAATTCTAGTAATTTGATTTTTATTTTTGAGTTTTGCAAAGGTTTAAGGAAAATAAGTAATCTCCTTTATATTCCTGATACAAAACATTAAAAAATATTAGCTCTCAATAAACTTAAAAACTTGCTGTCAAAAAATTATAACTGATTTGAAAACCTTGTGCACTAAGTAAGCTGTTATAAAATTTAGTAGCAAGATTGTAAATTTTTGAGCATTAGGTAAAATAATAAAAAAACACGCGATCACTTTTTGTACGCTGTCCAACATTGTGAACTATATGTGATTGCCAGGCGCAAACTGCGGTGCATTTTTCATCATGAAAGATGGCTGACATTTCCCGCAACTTCATCCACCCTATGCTTACACGATGATTAATGTCGTCAATACAGGTTGCTTTGCTTTTGATCATGAAACCACTCTTAGATTCATATAAATGTCTGGAATCGGTCGGAGTAGGCCAGAAAACGAGCTGCACAAGTATTCTGTTTTTTTCGGACAAATACGATACTCATTCCCCTCCAAAACATTGCCCCACCCATGCTCGTTAAAGGTACGTTTTATTCTCGCTTATGATGGCTCCATCATCATCAAAGAATTAATGTTGTATTTTGGAGTTCGTCACTTTTGCTTCAAGCAAATAATGAAGAGCTGTAATAAATACTATTGGACTTGATTGCAAAGTCCTCGGTGACTCTAGCGGGGCATATCACTCTTGTCTTTACTTATTCAAACATGTTCATGATCTTACGTACGTACGTAGCTTTCTAGAACTCCTAGTTTGCTTAAATCCACCCATAACAGATCTCAACAATAATTCATTTATTTATTTACCATCTATCGAATACATATCTCTGAAAGACTAAGCCTTATGCAAATTTACAATATTACTACCTATATTTTATAAATACATATATAGGTATAATAATTAAAATGGAAGGTATAAATTAAAATGATTACAAGAAAAAAAATAATATGCGTTAATGCTACAACGAACATAATACAAGAGCTTTAAAAAGATCCCTGCTAAGGAAGAAGTCGATGTTTTGAGAAAGAGAATTAAACTCAAAACTGGATCTGGAAATAGGATCGGATCTTCCGTAGTTGGTGTATGAAAGGGGAACAAGAAAGAGTGCTTGTCTCATCCTTAACGACCTTGAGGGAGCATATAGACAGAAAAGTGAGAGCAATTTAGGGCAATCAATCCGATTACAGAAAGTATCCCTTACGAGCATTATTAGATAATATTTCCTTCTAACTTCAAGGGATTTAAGATTAATCAGAAGACATCTGTGGGCATACGGTGGCAAAATATCGTCAACCCACTTGAGTTTTCTGAGCGCAAATCTTGTAAATTTTCTTTGTACAGCTTCTAAACGATTTACATCCACTTTATTCAACGGACACCGAATACAGCAGGCATACTCTAAAGTTGACCTTATCAAAGAAATGTACAACGCTTTCAACGTATACGGGTCAGAAAACTATTTAGAGTTGCGCACTAGGAATAGATCTGAATAATTTCAAATCGTCAGCATAAAGCAAACAATTAGAATATCGAATTCTTGACGGAAGATCATTAACACACAGTAAGAATAGGAGAGGTCCCAGATGACTGCCTTGTGGAACACCTGAGTGGTTAAGGATGTCTTTAGATACCATTGTTCCAATTTTGACATTCTGTCCACGGTTCGCCAAGTAGTTTTTGAGCCAGAGGAAAATATTCGAATGAAATCCTTAGTCCTTCAACTTACTCAGTAAAATATTATGCTGAACTCTATCGAATGTATGGAAAAATCTGTATAAACTGCATCAACCTGGTTCCCACGCTCAATGCCCTTAATGCAAAAGTTGGCAAATAAGGTGAGATTGGTTACCGTTGATATGCCACTAACAAAATAATAAAATCAATACTGAGCGCACTCTTACTTACAGAACGAGCTCCCGAAATGTGGAGAGTCTCTGCTTGAGACACTGCAGGCTTCCATCGATGTGGCCGATCGAATGTAGGCGACGTGTTTAAGCTTTTCGGATTTACATCACATCACATACACATGCAGGTGCCAATGGTGCGATGGTAGTGTATTCACTAAGTGATTGGCAGGTCGTGCGTTCTAATCCCGACCAGGGCCATGATTTTTATAAATTGAATACACACAACAAAAAATTATCTCCCTAAAGCAATTTAGGCGCCACCTGTTGAGAAAAAAAATCCCATCGCACCAAACTTCTTTCCTATCCTTCTATTCTTTCAGTAAGTAGCACCCAAAAATAGGCAATGAATTGCTGGGAGTTACTTGCGCAACAAACTAAAAATGCCTTCGCTGTGGTTTTATCATTATAAGGGTACTGTGTCATTACAGAAAAAAGAAATCCCTTTAGCGCACGCAAATTATAAAAAAAAAAAATGTTGTTGAAGCTCAGACAGTTCGCTGTTGTATCTTTTCCTCCACTCGCCCTCCTCGCACGCAGAACCAAATATCCAAATATCCGACCTAATCCTGCTTATTTTAAAGCACTCGCCGCCATAAAGCAGAACTGGCAATATCAGTGTTTTGTAGAGCTTTTACTTGCTTATTCCGGTTAGCAGTTTTGAACCCATTTGTTTTTCGGATCTCCACTAAGGTGTCATTCGTGGAGTTGATACTTATGCCGATCTAGGTGAACTCCTTTACTACCTCAAACTTGCTGCTTTCAGCAATAAATTTTGTTGACACCTGTAATAAGCAAACTCTGCTCCAGCACAAGATTGAAGAAGTCCCATGATAGCGCATCTCGTGGCCGGAATCCGGTGCAGTTATGGAATTTTTCGGAAGAACTTTTTCCATTTTGCAAATTGCATCGCATGTTTTCAGCGTTACACGACACAAATATATCAGTTTGACGGGATCCCAAATTTGACCATTGCCATGGCAAAAATGCTTGTCACTGCCGTACAAAATTGAGCAGACAGAGTATTTTATGTACTCCTCTATAATTTTAATAGTTTCTTTAACATTTAATTATAAAAACGTTTTCGATCACTTATTGGACTTTTGCACCCCATTTGCACCCTTCTTGTCGATAGTTTGTAGTGATAAAGTCAGGACAAAATAAGTCGAATTCCTGTCTCTTCCTCATTGAGGAATCTCAACTAATAAGCTTTAATCCCACCCCAATGCTCTTAATTCACAGTTCGACTGATAACACTTATTTTGTGAACATTACATCCCTATTTGCTTTTAAAAAGTTCATAAGAATGACAGTCAAAGAAGGGATAATACATTTGCGTCCAATTAGACACAAAAGCATTAAATCCTTGGCCAACAAAAAATGTAAAATTTCAAAGTAAGAGGTTTCCCCCACATTTTTTTTTTCCAAATCAAATGCAAATATACTTAACAGCTAGAGGTAGGTCCGGAAATAAAAACAGTCAAACGACATTGATGACGGAAAGAGAGGAATAACCCTAAACAAATTGATTCCCACAAATCCAATTGATCCTTTAGTTATATGTATGTCTGGGCGACCTTCCAGCCTATGTGGGGGCTTAGCATTTATATAACTTTTTTTCTTTATTGCCATTCCATCAGGTTTCGGATTTCGATGTCAACAGACGGGAAAGTTCCATTTAATGAGTTGACAAGGGAAGACAGGCACACACAGGTTACAGTGTAATTGAGTTGAATCATGACTTACGTATAGGGGTAGGGGATGTCGAGCATATGCCTTCCATTGAAAAATGCTACCACAAAGTAAAACAACAATCGCAAGGGTATACACGCCCCGGCCGGCCGTCGACAATATTCAGCTTGGCTAGGTTATTCTTTCGCTATGGGCTTTCAGTGTTCCTTTTTGGTTTAGGACAGGCCCCCTCCTTTGAAGTCAAAGGAATTGGATTTGTTTGGTCATTTGTTTTATTTGATACCCGATCGAATTACACGTTAATCCCTTTGTTGAATCAGAATTAATACGCCTTTTTTCTGCTCAAAGGGGGGCACCTTTAGATGACGTATCGGGTATAAAGTGGAAGTGGAACTGAATATGTCACTGAATTGCTTAAATGGTATTAAATAGGAAACGATATCGCAAAAAGGATTGTCTGCGAATATGATTAAATGCGCCTGATACCATAAAGAATGTCTGGCTTTTCTTATCGTGAGATTAGAGATATTTTCAAAGGGAAATTATTGGAACGTGACTTTCTTTGACATTAAGAAAGGAACCGCTGCGAATGACTGAAGCCATAACCAAGACTGATTAACACATCCTACGTTAATTGATTAACAAAATGAAAAGTTATGGTACCTATCATCGTTGAAGTTGAAGTCGATTTACAGATGAATGAATTACAAAAGCTTTTTCAAATCCGTAGACAAATAAAGGTAAGAGATGCGACAACTTAATTTTAATCCTGTAAAACTCAGCTTGACATAACTTGAAAGATGTTTGAATAATCTTTGGAAATTATCATCTTATACAGGGTGTCCGATTGAGAAAAGTTCTGATGTTTTTATTTTGATAAAGAATGTAGACATAGAGCTTATATATGGAATACAATTTCCTTCCTTTCATGGCGGTGAGGCTATGATCAGTATTAAAGGGATCATTGCCCTCCCACATAACTGCATCCCTACTGATCACTGATGTCACTGCGACCAATCAAATGTTGGTGTTTGGATTTTGGATTTATTAGGTCTGCCTCTCTTTCGCGTTTGTAAGGAATCGTTGATTGATGTTCCATTTTTGACAGTTTTCGAAGGATCACTCCTTTGAAAATGACCAACTGAGCCGGTCGCGCTTCATTTTTTTCGAGATTGGAAATGGAACATGTTTGGAACACAATGTCCGATAGATGCCCGCTTTGTGACTGATAGCACACGTTGGTTCTTTTGAAGAAGTTTTGATCACATTTTGGTATAGCGCATGCTGATTTTTATCAATGACTCGTCGAATCTCGTCTTTCAGCTCGGAAATTGTTTTTGGATTATTGGTTTACTTTCAAAAAACCCGAAAAATAAATCCAATGGCGTCAAGTCGCATGATCATGATGACCAAATTTAGTCTTCAACAATTCCTTTGTTTCGTTCGCTGTCTGTCAGGTTGCACCCGGCGCCCTTTAGAAAATAATATGTCTTCAAGATCCATTTCAGCAATTTCAGACGAAAAAAAGTTGTTAATCATCTCGGGGTAACGAACGGTCTAATCACTCCGCCAGCCAAACAGTGTCTCGTACTGGATGCATGGGAAGCGGAAGTTGACGGATCAGTCTTGTATTTTCAGCTCCCCTATCAATATCATAGCCATCAAGCTCGAAATGCTCCTAAGCGGAGAAGATCTCTATTGAAAGTCTCAATTACTGAAGGATTCTAGTCAACACTCTCACTAACTGCTACAATGTTTTCATTAAAACGAGCGGCACGAACACGGACAGGTCTCTCCTGTGCTTAAATTGACCCAATCGCCTAAAATCTCTCGATTGCTCGGCGAGAAGTTGCATTAAGGTGAGCGAAAAATTTACGATAGTGTATTCTCACAATTTCTAGGCGTTGCGCGTCGGTGTGATTCTCCATCACTAAATCTTTGCGCGATGGCAGCTGTTTCACAACAACGCTGCATGACCGACATACCCAAATATGGCGCTAAATTCAAAATAGGTGGCCTTAATGGGGTACCATTTATTAGCTTTCATGTTTCCTTTAGAGCTCGTTAAGTTGTGAAATTCATTTCTTGCAGCCATTGGAACTCAGGCATTCTCAGACGATGTTCGTCTTGTACATAGGTAGGTTCAATATTACTTCGAGAAGCGCCTACATAAAAACACATTTGAATATATCAATTTGTACCCTTGCCAATATTAAGCAAGCTGTCAGCGTATTTTTCTACCGAATCGATTTTTTATTATGAAATAAAAACAAAAATGTCTACTTGTCGTTTACTGTGTAATCAAATGCTCCGGCAAAGGTTTGAACTGAAGTAATAAAACTAATTGATTTTGATATGGCTATTAAAAGCGGTGTTAACGCATTTAAATACTTTTGCAAATTGATATTTTAATTATACCATACCTTATCAGACTTGTTAAACTTGATTTTGTTTTGCTGTGTATAAATGGAGTTTGAGGAGGTATTTACCTTTGGCGTTCTCATAAGGTCGTAAAAAAATTATCTTTGAACATCTATGTGAGTGCTATCTCAAACTAAAGTAGGTGCAGCTGTAGTTGCATTTGCTCAAGAAGCTTTTAGGTCGCTTTAATGGAATTCGGCTTTTTCCAACGATATTATATTAAAGGAACATTTCTTTATTTCATGTCCGAAGGACAGTCCAATTTACAAGTCACCTTAGTTACACTTAAAGATTTTCGACTACACAACCTCTTTCTTGTTTTATTATGAATTGCGGGCCATATACTACGGGTTGTTACATTATTTCATAGCCGAGCTTCCCATGATTCCGTAAATAAAATATTTTGCTCCATTGCAGGCGGGTAACACCTTCAAGTCAACGAACACTGAAGCTACAATAGTGAGACTATGATAGAACATCGGAGGTCCAGCGTTGTACAGGCCTGTTCTGTAGCTAGACAATTGCTGGAATTTGACAACATAATGTTTTTATACCCTATTCTAAGGGTGCCTATATTAATTTTGACGCATAGTTTGTAACATACCTTAATATTACCGTAGACCCCTAAAAGTTACTATATTTATGATCCGCATCGAATGCCGATCTAGCCACGTCCGTCCGTCCGTCCGTCCGTCTGTCGGCAAAAATTAGGTCTAGAAAGCTGAAATTTTAACCATATACTCTCTAGGGTCCCGAAATAATCAAATTTACGAATTTTTGAAATCCGCCCACAGACACGCCCACAAACTCAAAAAAACAACATTTTCGAAAAAATCGAATTTTGAGCTAGAAAGCTGAAATTTTTTATATAAATGATCTATGACTCCTAAAACTGTTCGGGATATAAAATTTTCAAAATCCGCCCACAATTTAAAATCAATTTTTTTTGAAAATTCAAAGCTTGAGCTAGGGAGCTGAAATTTATAATATACTAGCTGAACCCGCCCGGCTTTGCCCGTGCCCAATAATTCTATTGGTCAATATGTTCGAGTAGACTTCCTTATTATTGTCTATAAAAAAGAGGACCGATTTTGATCAAACTTCACAGAAACACTCTCAGGTCAATACCGAAGATTGCCTGATTTGAGCTCAATCGGTGAAAGGAACTGCACGTGTTTCACCGCCCACAACTTAAAAAAAAACTTTTTTGAAAATCCAAAGTTTGAGCTAAGGAGCTGAGATTTATAATATATATTCTCTAGCGGCCCTTTATGCTCGTGTGTTATTTTTTTTTAAATCCGCTTACTGACACGCCCACAATTAAATAAAACAATTTTAATGGAAACCCAAAGTTTGAGCTAGGGAGCGTTTTTTTACAAAAGCTTGTTTTTTTTTCATAAAACCCTTTAAATGTTATATAACAAAATATGTAGAGCGTTCTTAAAAATTCAACCATACTTAGACTTTTGTCACGCCCACTTATGAGGGATAGGAATAAGAATAGGGTATCCAACAGTTCGCCCAAGCGGACTGTAGCCCGTCCCTATGTTTTTCCATTGCAACTAGCTTAACAAAAGAGTTTACAAGGTATACAAGGAGACTTTTCAGGTAAAATAGGTAAAGCACCGAACAAAGGTGAACACTGAGCTGCTCCACCATCACCCTTAACCCTCTACTGCATAAATCTTCCCCGATAGGCGAAAAAAATAAAAATCGATTGTTTTAGCTTTGTTCCGCTATTCTTAAACAATTTTTATTAAAAAAAAACTTTTAAAAAATATTTTGTTTAAAAAATAAAAAACCAAGTCATTATGGCTTCGTATGCATTAAGGGTTACATTTATTAACTGAAAATGAAAATATAAAGATTTTTACTACTTCAATTTATTTGCACTTTGTAACAGATGAAATCGTGGTAGTAGTGTGCGTGTACACACTCGATGTTGCCACCCGTTCGGTGTTGCTGTAGACGGGCGAGAGAAGGAAACGGCTGCCACCCAATCAGTAAGGTTGCCTCCTTGTAGGCAATGCAGATGCTGAGGTATCTCTACCGTACTGCATTTGTCTGACTAGAGAAACCTATGAACCAGCGGGCGATCGACCCTTGCTCTTGCTGCTGTTTGATTACCGTACCCTTCGGTGTAGACGTCCGAGGCAATCTTACGAAGCAATGGTAACGCTGAAAATACGAAGTATTAAACCAATGAAATACTTCGTTTGTCTACCAAGGGAAACAAAACACTCTTTCAGGCTCCTGAGAGGCTGAGGTAACTCTACCGTGCTGAACAGGTGCCGATCAAGTGTGTCTTTTATTTTTTCGGGAGCTTCTTTTATATTGCTAGAAGAGTTTTTCTTTACATTTGCTGGAAGAGCTTTCTTTACATTTTTTGCTAGAAGAGCTTTACTTTATATTTTGCTAGAAGAGCTTTCTTTACATGTTGTGGCTGCAAATGAAATGTGGTGTGGCGCCATTGCCAACACTATATTTAAAAATGCAACAATTATTTTTTATTATTTTTTGTTAACTCATTTGACAATTCTTAATTCGAAATTTAGTAAGTAGGTTGGGTGTGAAGGTGCGTTACAATTTTAGATTACTTAAAACAATGCTTCATATTCCAAAACAATAAATAGCTTAAAACAAAACCAAAAGAATTCATAACAGAAAAAAAGTTGTCTTGCAGGACGCTTTCGTTTTGGCGTAATAATGGACTCCATATCCGTAGTTTTCCCTCGAGCGGATCTACTGCAGACTGATGTTGGCGTTCCTGTAGCGGATCCACTGGACGGCCGTCCACGTTTTCTCTGTGGTTTATCTGATTTGCGTAAGTGTTCAGATATTGCCAATTTGAAATCGTAGAGCGGCATATGAAAATCGTTTCCACGGCGCCATAGAATCCAAGCGTTTATTGTGCATAAATCATATGGAAAAATATTTTTTTGTACCATTTCTTAGATCTCAAAGGGATTTTATATAGTCCAAGTATCGAATCCAGTAAATCCACACCACCCATATATTTATTGTAGATTTCAAGAGCTTGAGGAGCAGGAACAGTTTTATATTGCTTATCTCTTCTGAAATATCGGCGTTTGCTGGTGACCGGTTCGCTTCCAACATACAAAGACAGCATGTTTACGAGTTTGTTGTCAAACCAAGATACCAAACTAAGTTGAACACCCTGGATTGTTGCCACTTTTTCAGTCATACTTCCACGTCCCTGTTTCTTTATTTCTTTTTCTGATGGCATTTTAGAATTGGGGACTCGGTTTAGCCTAACTGTACCCAAAGATAATAATCCATTTTTAAAAAGGTGGACTTCTAAATTTGGACTATTGTACCAATTATCGAAAAAATGTTTGTGGTTTACATTCCTTTCTACAGTGGAGGTTAACCTTGTTACGATATTTCCGCTTACACCTAAGTCCGCCGCATCTTCAGGAAATGCATTGCTTTGTTCTCCACCAAATATATCGAAATCGTAACTAAATCCAGATACCCCACTGAGAACTTGGTTTTTGTAACCCCACTTATGAGGCTTGGCTGGATTTTATTGCTTAAGTTCGTGGCGGCACTTAGTGGGTATTATTTATTCATCCACCGCTAGGAACTCCTACTTTGGAATTAGCAGCATCCTTTCCCTTAATTTTTCTAAAAGGAGTCTCACCTTAAAAAGTTTGTCGTATCCCTCTGTTCCAAATGGTTTGAAATCGTTGTCATTGTTGAAATGAAGGAACCTTTTAATTGTTTCAAATCTATTACATGTCATCGTGATGTCTCGATTAAGGTAATTGCACACAGGACGTGCAAATGACTATGCCGATGAATTACTCCATTTCACTTTTCGTTATATTTGCAGGCTTATTAATGTTATCTTGAAGTGCTTTAATATTTGATTGCTCTACAATAAATTTAGTCACATCCTCCGTTAATAAGAACTAAAAAAATTTGACGGTGTCTTCAATGCTTTAACAGTTTCTGGCAATTCAGTAACTCCCATAAATAAGGAGGGATAAAAAGGAGGATTTCTGCCTGGTAGTACAATGGAACGTTACCGAGTCTGAGTGCTCTGGGATTTGAATTTCCTTTTTTATAAAAAAAAAAAAAAAAAAACTCCCATAAAATTGAAGTTTTGTTCATCGTATGGGTTCAAGCTTGCTTTTTTCCAATAAACTTTATTTTTCTTCAGACTAGAGGTTGAGGCAACGACGACTTCATTTTCAAGTTCAGACTCTTTATCAGTTTCATCCGCTGTAAGGCAGTCGCTATCATAATTCGTATGATTTAGTTGAGGTTCAAATTCCATATCAGAATCTGGTGCTAGATCGTCATCACTCGTTGATCCATCCCCAGGAATGCAATTCACATGCAACGATTTACCATAAAATTGAAGAGGATCCATTGCTGAAGCAGAAAAAAACAATTATCAAATGAAGAGAAATTAGTTACAATAGAAAAAAACAGCCACCAATGCATTCGAAGGCGTTAGTAATAAAATCACTCACAAAGCTATACTAATCTTTTTTTTCATTCAAAATGCATTAGTAACAATCACAATTCAATACTATTCTCATTATATATTTTTGTATTCACTTTACTTACCAATTAATTACAATAACTAGCACTTTAAATCAGATGTTTTCTTGCACTCTCTTGAACGCACTCGATCGGTAGACTGTCACAGTCACTGAACTGTAAACATGAATATACCTCTGTCGTCATTGTTTGGCAGACACCTAGAAGCTAAATAATGTATCCTATACGCTATCCAACAAAAATTGTCAGTACAGGGAAGTTAGGATGTTTGCCTCTCAGTCTGGTTGCAATGACTTACATAAATCGGTCCCTCTTTAAAGCTCTCACAGGGTTACCGTAGTGTGTATGATAACTCGCCATAACTCAGAGAGCAATTCTATTAGGGTTACCATCTTTCAATTTAAAATAAAAATATTGCGGAACGAAATAAATTCCGTTTATCTTTTTCTTTTTTTGGTAAGATAATAATAGGCGGGTTTTTTTAAGAGTATCTCCAGTAGACCAACAAAATATATAAATTTCGTAACACAAAAAAAAAATCAAAACGAAAAATATATCACTGTAATCCAATTAATTCATTATAGCTAAATATTGTAAAACATAAAATACTAATTTCTAATATCACTACTCAACTAATCCGATGAGTAATTACTGCTACTGCTCTCATTATTTAGGTCTATTATTAACCTTTCAACTGCTTCCTCGGCAAAAATGTCCATTTCCCACATATTTGGCCCAACAACCTGTTCAACGTGTTGGACACATCGATGTCATTTTTCCTTGTCAACCCTTGTAAGTGCTGTCGTTAGTAAGTCTCTTATTTCAGCCATTTTAAATGACTTGTTTTGGCTTGGTACCAACCCTTTCAATTGAGACCAAACCAATTCTATTGGATTAAGGTCACCGTGATAAGGCGGCAAGCGAAGCACTTTATGTCCCGCATTTGGAGCCATTCACGTCGTATGTTTCATTCTTGCCTTTGTAACGTTTAACGATTTCAAGCAACCCATTGTATGATTGCATCCCACCTAACTTGAGATCTTCCTTTTGGAAATTCCCGTATTCATTGGCAGAACAGGCGTCATTCATCGGAAAACCAAAGACATCATACAAACAGGTACATAATGAGATGAAAGGATGTTTTTTTTTATTTAAACAGTTTGCGACATAAACTCAATCAGCAAGATTTTATAAAAACATTTTCCAGTCCTTTCCGCTATATGTATACTAGCTGTCCCGTGCTCGCCTTGCTTCGCCAGTCTGCCACTTCTCAAATTAAAAACAAAATACTTGCTGATAAGAATTGATAAAGAAAACGGCGAGAGCATTCCTACTCATTATATGGATAAACTCTGAGTGTGACTCCCTCTCAATCTCATTTATATTTCATACCCTATCTTTCTCAACCCCATGCGCCACAAAAAAACAACACAAACTACAAAGGGTGCATAAAAAAAGAAAGAAAAAGCACATTGCACAAAAGGTACAGGTAGAGAAGCAGATTTGTGCCGCACACACACACAAACTTTCATCCACTGAACGCTGGGAAAATCCAACGATCTAGCTTCAATCGAACATTTTACTTTTTTGAATTGTATAAAATTTATAGTTTAATGCTTATTGTTCAACTTCAGGATAACCTACAAAGATGATTTATATCTTAAAATCTTTGTACATAATTGAACTATATATTAAAAAAAATCCTATTTCATTTGGATGAGTCATTCCAAAGCTAGGAGCTAGAAAGCATTCGAGAGTTACAGCTTTTCTTAGATTTCAGCTTAGATCTCCGCTTCTGGACAGCGGATGAAGCATTTTCCTGCGGTAAGTAGCCTATGTCCATTCTCAGGCTCTAGACTATCTGTGTACCAAATTTCATTTAAATCGATTCAGTAGTTTTGGCGTTAAAGCGAGACAGACAGATAGGCAGACAGAGTTATTTCCGCATTTATAATATTAGTATGGATTGTGAAAGGTAGACACAATCAGGCAATTAGAATACAGAATTATATAACCACGACGCAATGCCATATACCTAAACAGATGGTAAACAAAACAGCACTTGTGCAGCTGTACAATACAAATACAATCAATTTAAAACCGAATGGCAACACCCCACGTAATAATTCGTTCTCAAAAGCACCAAAACCGAAAGTTCTTTGACAAGATGAATAGAAAAACCCTTAATGATATGCTTCATTGTAGATATGGTAATATTCTTCTGATGTGCTTCAGTCACACACACTGCTTATTTTGGTGGATGATAATAGCAAGCGAACACAAGACGATCATGCTTATTCCCATTCGGCTGTGTGGTAGACTGGTTGTGGTGGATTGTATGCGAATTTTAGGAAAATTACAACAACAATTCCTTGGTATGACAGTGGTTTGGTTTTTATTTCAGTGGCGATTCTTGCGTTTGAGTGCCGTGAGAGTATCTACAGGCACCACTGGTAGAAAAAAAGCTCCTCCATAAGGCCTGTACTGACAATTTTTGTTGGATAAAGTATAGTGAGTTTTAGATAACACACACTAACGAATCGCGTTGCATCTTGTTGATTTTGAATTACAGGGGAACAAAAAATACGCCACGAAGAAGCATAACCATAAATGGCTTCGTATGCGGTAAAGGTTTAAGAATGATTGGGCTACTATAAAATTTATTAGCGAGACTTATTGAAAGGCTTTTAAATGTAATTTTCCTTTAGCCAAGATATGACTCATTTAATCGCTTTATAATTTCCTCCTGGAATACGCTGCAGGATTGAGAAGAAAGTAGGAAAGACTTACATTTAGTGTGTCTTAGAAACCACCACCACCAACCCCTTCATTAGTTTTCGATATTTCGGTGTAGAAGTGGATGACCTCATCTACCAAGACTGCATCATCCTCCCAGAATGACCTGGAGGGGATGGTGACTTTTTATGTTCTCTTCAAACTGTTACCGGGGTATGCTGTTGTTTATATGTATTTGAAAGGTTCTAAATGTATTTCTTTATTATTGACTCACTTTGAGATTGCTGAAAGACGTATAGTTGCGGCCGTTTGCTTCCTAAAAATGTCGATAGATGTGAGTTGAAGCATAATGTCTGCGGATTCGGTAGTTCGAAGAACTCCACTTATGCATAAACAAGCTGGTCGTTGGAATCTGCTTAGCTAATCGTGATGTGTCGCTCTATCTATTGCTGTACACTAGACAAGCGACATTGTAAGGATAATTCTTACGACTACTGAGTAATACGGGGCTAGAAGCCCCACTTATTCCCAATGGCTTTTATGCAAGAAAAAAGGGCAAGATTAAACTTTATGGGCACCAAGTAAAAAAAAATTATATTATATATTTTTTCTTTCGTTAAAAAGGCCTAAAAAAAGGATAACATTAAAAAAATTTGCTGGCGCTCTCATATAGTTTGAGAGTTATAAGGTTTTGAAAATTCCAATTTTCAATTTTAAAATTGGTGGATTGATGCAAAAACTGTTTTTTTTTGTAGGCTTAAAGCGTGGGAATATAGTAGAGAATCAAAAGTAGATCCCATGAACAGTAATGTGTATGGGGAGCATACCGACCCCCTACAACCCCTCTGTTTGGGCTGATTGTTGGATTTGTAGTAGGTTCGAGGTTAATTTTTTTTTTATTTATGGCCCTTAATAACTTCCCACACAATTATTTTTGTTTTTTGAATTGGTGCCCGTAAAGTAAAATCTAGCCGAGAAAAATACATACTTACATTTTAAGCTTTTTTTACTCTTGAATGTTAGATTTCCACCTTAACTTTCTATCTGAAATAGAACCCCAATATTTAACTTCATCGAAACAAAACTTAGCTTATACCATCATTGATTGCGAAGGGTCACTGTGTGAATTTTCATATTTCCTTGCGTTTCGTAGCAGTTCATTTAGTGCGTTTAAAGGCTTTCCTGAGACGGCAACACCAACGTCGTCCACATAAAGGATAACTTTGCATATTAGGCATGTGAGAATTTTAATTATGGTTTCGTACAGCTCGAAGAGTTCTCTGTGAAAGGCGCAGCGGCTCACTTGGCAAAAGTCAATCAAATTTGACATTCGCAATCTGCGTAATAATTTCACTAGTTAAAAAATGCAAGGCTTCGTAGACATGGTTAGCGAAGCTATATTCTACGCCCTATATTGGGCTGTTCCGTCCCCGAAAACAAAACTTTACCATTAGGTATTAGGACCTACTCTTCCTCAACTACCGATCATAAAATAACCGCATTTCCAGAAAAGTTCAATTAATCATCATTTCAAGCTTGACTATCGCTATTTTAGTTCCATTCGTGCGACTCAAAGCTGCTGAAGAAAATTTATTACAAGAACCATTCCAATAAATTCCCAATCAAAATGCGAGATCAAATGATCAATGAATGCTTGACCACAAATAACAGCTTTAGAGCGAACTTCCTTATTTCACGCGTCCCATTTCTTAATCCATCACTTAACTCTTAACCACCATCTACATACTTTTACCACTAAACAATTTAAATTGTGATTCATTTTCTCCGTTCTATTACTATAAGGCCATGCCAAAGTAGCAAATTTCAATCCATCAAAGCCGCTTAACCCAAAGCAAAAGAGCTATTTGCCGCTGCAGCAGTCGGGCTGTATGCCCATTCAACCAACAGCAGATGTAATTGCACGTTGCACTGGAAATGATTATTACAGTTTGATTAAAAATGAATCAGGCTCAGAGTACAAAGTACCACTCTCTACGTTCGCTAATTACCAATTCGAAATTGGATTTATTTCGATTATATTGCGGGCAGCACTGTGTGCTGCGCCATAGATACGAATACAATTCCTCCAGCCAAGCAAGTCATATCCGGCGAGTACTGCACTTCCAGCTCTGTTTAACGTTCACTCCGTACGTCCACACATGAGATGGTGATTGGAGTTGACGGCTGACTCGTGTTTCGCTGTGGTTGATGTGCCAAAGTACCAGTAGCGCAATAAAAAAAAAACAGCCATTGAAAAATAGTTGGCCTCATGCCTCCTGCCCCGCAGCACCAGGAATTCAATAACCAGACCGACGATCTCTAGCCGTGTGGTCAATTCAATTTTAATTACGTCGAATCCATATACGCGCGGTGTAACTGGGTTAAACAATTTCATGGATTTACGAGTATTTCTCTAGCGCTGGACATACCGAAGAGGAGCGCAATCCTGTACTTGATTTCAAAAAACAAAAATGTTTGACGAGTAATGCTTGCATTAATGAGTATTTGACTCATCCGGCGGATTTCAATTTTTTGGAACTCATTTAGCCACGATTTATGCCATTATGGTCGGTAAATTTGAGGTATTTCAATAATTCGCCGGAAATTAGAATAAATGTAATTACCCCGCTTGCGATTTTGAATGTTCTTGCTGCATTCGTGTTCGTGTGCGTTGGTTGTGGATTGATGTACATTCATGAAATCGGAATTCAGAAACGGGTATGTTTTGAATTGAAAATATAACTCAAGTCAGAAGGCGATGGATACGGGTGGGGTGTTAGTGATGGTAATTTTGTTAGTTTGGTGAGGAAGACTTGTGCAAGTGAGGCATGGGATCATGAATTATTAGTGTTAAGAGGAAATGCAAACCGATACAGGGATAGTCAATGCACCTACATGCATTTCCTTATCTAATTACGAGTACATGAATGGAGACCTAAGCTCAGGAACACTTTTTTCGTCATTTGAGTATAATGCGGTTATTACAATACCTGTGGTGTACATTGTGATTAAGACAGAAATGTTGGGAAGCGCATACTGCATGTGTGCTGCTTCGTATTAACAAATACAATACAGATAGGAAGTGCCATGTTATTATAAGAGACACTATCTTTGTTCATTTGTATTATTAATAAAATAATAACATAGTAAATATTAGTCATTGAGGCGTCAATATGGGTGCAGGGAAATTAGTCCACGGGAACTAAGTCCACTGAGGGACTTAGTTCCCACTTAGTGGGAAATAAAACCACTTTCGCGAAGTGGACTTAGTTCCCATGTTAAGTGGGACGGTACCTATATTACTCTGTCTCAGTTAGAAGTTAATTTCTATTTTGTTAATAAAAATTGCAAAGTACCTACTTGCC
This sequence comes from Portevinia maculata, assembly GCA_949715645.1. Lineage (NCBI taxonomy): Eukaryota > Metazoa > Arthropoda > Insecta > Diptera > Syrphidae > Portevinia > Portevinia maculata. The sequence continues at coordinate 268,355,764 of OX454526.1, read as the reverse complement.
TCTTTAATTTTATTTTGTTCTTAGTCGACAGTGAGAATTTACTTCACATTAAAAGAGAACTAAAACCACTCAGAGTTTTGGGAATTTATTTCCCACCTTACATGGGAACTAAGTGCACTTCGCGAAAGTGGTTTTATTTCCCACATTCTTATTTCCCTGCACCGTCAATATGGTATGGTAAAGCTTCTCCAACCTTGGCTTTCGAACGGCGAATTTAAGAAACTTCTCATGACAATTGATATCTACTCCTGGTGGGACAGTGAAAAAAACTTCAAGTGTTACTCGACCGCAGTGGGATTTTAACCGGGGCAACTGACTGACGATTAGAAGTGCAGCACACTAACCACCAAGCCCACATACACAATACTGCTTGGTATTTCATGGAGCCAACTTGTTTTAGACCGACATTTTTTCTTAGGCCTTAGATCACAACCTCGATCGTTCACTTAAAAGACTCCGACGATGGCCGAATATGGGACCCCGACGAAACTAATCCAGTTATATCGCGTGACACCTGAAAACACGCTGTGTAATATGCAGTTTGGAGGCAGCGCTTCCGAATAAATCCAAACTTGCACCGGATTTCGGCGAGGAGATGCGCTACCATGTGACTTCTTCAACATGCAGACCACTATCAATATTCAATAGATTCGTCCAGCTACTGGGGTATCAAACTATTGAAGAATAACCGACATTGGTTGGTATTGCAGTTATTCAGGACAGCACCATGCACTTGGTCTTGTTATGAACGTTGCCACTATATGCGCTTATCTATAGCTAGACTATACCTCTCTTTAAATAAAAATTAAAAAATGTATTTAATAATGAGACCATCCCTGTTTTCAAACTGATGTATATTCCATTTGCGCCTTGCTTACGTACAGGAAGGAACATGCCTGATTTGGCTTACGGAAAGTCTTGAATTTGAAGCCGCTCTCAGTATCACCCTGATCCTGAATTGTTGTTGCTTTGCTTACCATTCATTTTCATAGTTCTCAGGGTCCATAAGATAGCTATGCACAACAGTTGGTCCTCTTTCAATCTTACCGGCTTTAAAATGGATAGATTTGCCTTGTTCCTGGTAAGCACGAATTTTGCCCTATTTCCTCCTATGTTAATGAATTTCCTTTACAAATCGTTGTTGTTTCTATGAAATTATTTTTTGAACTAAGGTCCCTCCCTGGTACTCTTCATGGCTTTATAAAGGGTCTTTCATTAAGGACTTGATAACTTCTTTTTTAAATAAAATGCAAACTATATACTTGAGATATCCCAACAAAAAATTGATTGGCTTGAATTACTATCAAAACATTTATGAATGGAATTCGACTTTGTTCATATGTCCACCACGGATAATTTTCGATGAATCGGCCGCACATTTCGACCGATACGGCCGCTATTTCTCGTTCAATATTGGTTCTGAGCTCCTCTAACGTCGCCGGCTTGTTGGCGTAGACCAATGATTATAAAAAAAAGTCTAGAGGCGTTAAGTCACACGATATTGGTGGCCAATAGACGGGTCCGTTTCTCGAGATAACACGTTCACCGAACTGAGACTTCAATAACTAAATTGTTGCACAGTCTTGTTGGAACCACATATCATTGAAGTCCAATTCATGCAATTGCTCAAAGAAACAACGTTCCAACATATCTCTGTACCGAATAAGTTTTACCGTAATGTGTCGGTCATTTTCATCGACGAAAAAAAAACGGCCCAATGACGCCACCGGCATGAAAACCGCATCAAACAGTGACTTTTTGCGGATGAAATGCTGTTTTATGAAGCACATGAGGGTTCTCACCTGTCCAATAACACATGTTTTGCTTATTGACGAAGCCGTTTAACCAAAATGCGCTTCATCGCTGAAGATGATTTTGCGATAAAATTCTTCAGTTTCTTCCATCATGTCCAGAGCCCAATTCGAGAACGTACGTCACTTCATATGATCAAGTGGCTTTAGTTCTTGAGTCAGCTGATCTTGTAAGAGAGTAGGGCCAAGATTCTCATGCAAAATTCGCCATAATGTGGTCTGGGAGAGTCCCAGTTCTTGAGAATGCCGTAAAAATTGACTGTTTTGGTTGGTTTACGACGGACACCTCTATGGCAGCACTTCGGGCAAAACGTAGTCTCACTGACACGGCAACATCAAGCAGCAAATATGCTGACTCACATTTTTTCAGAACTACGGCCGAAAATTGGCGTCAATGCTCTTAAAGTTGCGACCACCGACTCGGAATTTCGGTAGTAAATTTTAATTATATGTAAACGTTGTTCCTTCGACTACTTCACGATGATGAATGAAAATGTTGACTTTACTGAATATTTTGACATTGTCAGTTCGGTAATCGGTTAAAGGGTGTGTTCTGACTGAAAGTTTAAAGTTGTCAAGTCGCTAATGAAATGTAACAACTGTTAGTTTAAATTACTGTCCATAATAAAGTGAAAATCCTTTCATATTGCATATTCTATTTCATTTATAACCTTTGTTTTTTTCTTAAAAACCTAAGGTGGAACGTTATTCTAAATCGAATTGGGAAACATAGTATACCGATAAGTTTTTTAAAGAAGTTAAATAAATAAATACGCAAACTATAAAAGGTATGGATCGTACCAAAGAATAATTATCATAGGTAATATTGCGCTGAGTTAATACACGAACTTATAAATCCATACTAATATTATAAATGCGAAAGTAACTCTGTCTGTCTGTCTGTCTCGGTTTAACGCCAAAACTACTGAACCGATTTAAATGAAATTGGGTACACAGGAAGAGCCTGAGAATGGACATTATGCTACTTTTTACCGCGGGAAAATGCTTCATCCGCTGTGTAGAAGCGGATATCTAAGCTGATATCTAAGAAAAGTTGTAACTCTCGAATGCTTTCTAGCTCCTAGCTTTTTAATGACTCATCCAAATAAAATAAAATATTTAATATAAAGTTTAATTATGTACAAAGAATTTAAGATATAAATCATCTTTGTAGGTTATCCTGAAGTTGAACAATAAGCATTAAACTATACATTTTATACAATTCAAAAAAAGTAAAATGTTGGATTGAAGCTAGATCGTTGGATTTTCTCAGCGTTGAGCGGAGGAAAATTTGTGTGTGTGCGGTACAAATCTGTTACTCTCTCTGTACCTTTTGTGCGTGTGCTTTTTATACCCTATTCTAAGGGTATATTAATTTTGACGCATAGTTTGTAACATACCTTAATATTGCCCGTAGACCCCTAAAAGTTACTATATTTATGATCAGAATCGATAGTAATGTCGATCTATTCATGTCCGTGCGTCCGTCCGTCCGTCCGTCTGTCGGCAAAAATTAGGCCTTTAAACTGGGCATAGAGAGCTGAAAATTTAACCATTTACTCTCTAGGGTCCCGAAATAATCAAGTTTACGAATTTTTGAAATCCGCCCACTGACACACCCACAATTAAATAAAACAATTTTATAGAAAAGTCAAAGTTTGAGCTAGGGAACTGAAATTTATAATATATACTTTCTATGGGCCCTTAATGCTCATGTGTAAATATTATCAAAGTCCGCCTTTTGACACACCCACAATTGAAAATCCAAAGTTTGAGCTAGGGAGCGTTTTTTTACAACAGCTTGGTTTTTTTTCGATAAAATCCTTTAAATATTACATATAAAAAATATGTTAACAATTCAACCATACTTAGACTTTTGTCACGCCCACTTATGAGGGATAGGAATAAGAATAGGGTATCCAACAGTTCGCCCAAGCGGACTGTAGCCCCTCCCTATGTTTCTTTCTTTTTTTATGCACCTTTTGTAGTTTGTGTTGTTTTTTGTGGCGCATGGGATTGAGAAAGATATGGTATGAAATGTAATTGAGAGTGAGAGGGAGTCACACTGAGAGTATATCCACCATATATAGTGTATACTATGTACTTAGCTCCTATTTTACTAAGCTTAATACTTTAACTCTTAATTCCATAACACCCTAAGCATACCCAAAACGCCCCTCAATAATTAAAAGTATGCATTTAGCTGTTTCTTGCTTTGCCAAATTAAGGGTTAATTAAGTATTTATACGAATGTGGCTTATTCTTAAGATAATTAGCCGAAATAATTAAAAATGCTACCCGAACTCACTATTCCACTCGGACGAAGTCGCGGATACAGCTAGTATTTATATATTTAGTATTTATACCAAATTATTTGTTTGTTCATGAAGTGAGAAATCCATGTATTGCGAAATCCTTAAAAAGAGTAATTTCAATTAACATAAGATAAATAAAATAAAAAAAAATATATGAATCAAATTAATAATACATAGTAGTATAATTATGTACCGAAGTAAGTTGCCTAAAATGTATCGCATTACATCGTGTTAATAAATGAATTTATAACGTAATGCCAGTGAATTAAAAACAAATTTGTTAGGTTGCCATTGTCGGGCGTCTTTCAGGATGCCGTAAGCAGTACAAAGAACCATTATGATAAGGGATATCACTAAAGGTGCGAGTGGTGTCATGGTGGGTTACTGACATATAGCGAGGAAACAAATGCACCTAAGCAACAAACCACCGAGTTGCTAATTTCATAAGCGCAGTGAAGATCAGTAGATTGCAGATAAAGATTAACATTTTGCTTTATGATAAACATAAAGTAGGCTAATTGTTGTATTTGCTTTGAAGGGTACTCGAGCACTGCTGCAAGTATGTCAAAGTGTTCCCTGATATAACCAAACGGTGAGACCAGCTGCATCAATCCCGCCTAGGACAAACATCACAATAACTTTGAGATAGTTAAAGAATTCCTCTACTCCGGAGCAGGGCCGGATCCAGCCAAACATGCGCCCTGTGCAAGATTTACAGGAAGCGCCCTATTTTGAGTTAGATTCTCCTTGAAGTTGCAATATTGCAAGTGATGTGAGTTAATGTGCAAAAATTCAGCACAGGTGTGATGGATGTTGCTATTTTGGGCTTCTTTGAACAAGTTTTTTGTTTTAAATGCAAATGGCAGTATGTATCCGCGCAAGGTAAAATTAATTTTTCTTACTCCTAGCAACGCGCCCCGGAATTTGCGCCATGTGCATTTGCACATCTTGCACATATGGTTGGGCCGGCCCTGCTTCGGAGTAAACATCAACTTCATGAATGGTGTACTATTGTGGATCTGACGGAGAATAACTATAAGAAACCGTCGCTACTTTGGTTTGGCAAAAACAACGGGGTCAAAACACTTGACTCGAAATATAAAATGCAAATGCTTGTTTTTCAATTACGTAATTTAGGAATGTTGGAACATTGTTAGAGCGGGCTAGTATTAGCGATTTCTAGTTTCTTTCGGTGTATAAGAGTGCTGATTTAAATAGAATTTCAAAAAATTCAGTCGCTGACTGTTTTTCGGGTGCCAGTCTTCCAATCTTTTTCATCTGCTATAGGCTTTACTTACTGCGTCAAATCACACAAAAATTATACTCCTATTGGATGGTGTGTACCCGCTTTAAAGAAATTGAATATTGAACTAAAACGAGAACGCAATTTTTTGTTGCACTTTTCAGTCAATTGTTATGATGTTTTACGTTCGATTTCAAAACTATGTTCTCTCCTAGCCATGTCAGCATCCCTTAAACATTTGCCATTGCGCTTCTAATCAGATTTCATCTCCGTCAGCTTTTCCATTTACTGAATATGCAAATCGGTCGGCCATTTGATTATTTTACCATCGCGTAAGTGATTATGATTGATTATCTCAGCTGGGACGATAACTTTAATTAATTGGTTCGCAAAATCACACTAACAGCAAGTTCACACAACCTATGGCCGTAGCACGACAGACGCGGACGGCAAACAAAACTCAATAGACCGGACGTAATTTGTGCCTGCGTGTGTTGGTACCGCAAATTAATTCGAATGGTCAAAGCGCACAACTTAATAACAATTAGCAATCCTGCATTTCAAAGAGCAGCGTGCATGGATAGCCCAAGCTCTTCGCTCCAGCAACACATAGCAACGGCTAACATCAGCATGTTGCTTTTGTTGTAACAAGTTGTAGTTCAATGATTTATGAGCGCTCATAAACAGAAGAGGTCTGTCTCTATCTTGCCATATATGTCTGCGGGGAGACTTGTCTGGGAATTTATAGTAAACCCGCGACGTACGCTTAATATTTACCTACAGGGAGTTTCGCCCCGAGACGGGAGCCACTGCCGCATGCACTGCAACGCCACCAGAATGCTTTGGTATTTTGCTCATGATATATAGGCGAATTATTAATTCATTTATCTAAGTGAGACATTTTACGAGTGTATTATGAAACAGTAGACTTAACGTCGTCATTAATTATCATGCAAACAGTGTAATTGAATAATGCATCCAGACTTACCATAATTATGCTACTTTTTCAGCAGGCTGCTCCGCAGACATTGGCAACATTTAAATAGAAAACACCAAACATAGGCGAGCATTTTTTTCTGAATAGATTTTAGTTTAAATGTTTTTGTGCTTTTGAAGTTTTAGAAAATATTCATATTTCATTTTTCATATTTCCGAAAATGGTGTCACTTATTTAATGAAATTTACCTTCTCTGTACAATTCAGAATATCAAAAATGAACAAGAAGCCAAGTTTCAAATGCCCATATGTGCCTTCAAATCAAAAAATAGCAGTCCTGATCAAATGGTATAAAGAGGTATAAAAGAACTCTTACAAAACGCTTTAACAAGCTGACGAGATGGGCAGATCATCTTGGCCTCGGTGTAAGCTCCCACAAAACCAAACTTGCGTCCTATCACAGGAAATACGAAATCCCACAAATTGACCTACGGGTACCAGGTTAACACTGTCTCACGAAGCTAAAGACTTGTGTCTTATTTTCGGCAGGAAGTTACAGTATAGCGGTTTTCTCTTGCAAAAAAGCATTGGAAATAAGTTGCGCTTCCAGCCACTAGCTATATGTATCGGTCGGTTGACCGGTTCTTACATGTCTGGTGGACTGCCTTAGATAAAGCGACAAATCGTCATAAGCTTGGCAAAATCCAACAAACAGCATGTCTGTGCATTAGCGGAGCATTCCGTACAACTACCTCTGCATCACTGGACATTCTGCTTCATCTGACACCCCTTGACATATTAAGCTGCCAGTTCGGCTTCCGCTTAAAGGCTACATCACAGTAGATCAGTAAGTAAATTGGTCTCTTCATCATTCTGGACTCATTTGAGTTTCTGCAAAGAAAGAGTAGACTACACCATACCCCAATTACAGTTTAAAAATAACTTCCAAATCGCCATCCCCTCAAGGCCATTCTAGGAGGAGGATGGATCAAAAACTAGTCATAGACTGGGTGAAGGCGTTATCTCAGACAAACTACATCTTAGTCTCTTCCGTCTTCCTAATCACTGTAAAGTGTTCTATGCGGAAATTATGGCGAACAAAGAAGTCTTATCGTGGCTTAAGAGAAATGTAATACCCGCTCAAGACATTTGTCTATTCTCGGATAGCCAAGCCGCTTTAAAATTCCTGGATTCAATCTCTTCAAAGCCCTTGACTGGCTATCATATCTTCTGTAGGTGGAGGAGCAGTTCATGACGTTGAGTTGACGACTGCCAAGCGCAACGAGTGCTCGTTTCTGCATACCCTGTGTCTCACTGCCCGATCTTACTAACTGAACAGTATTAGTCCGATCGCAACTAATCCACACATATGGCTGGCTCCAGCTGTCATGTATCTTGTCCGGCGGCCACCAGGCCAACCACTCAACTGAAATTCCCTTCTGAAAATCGTATGCTCATGCCGGTGGTGACTTCGCGAATTTGAGTGTGGCAAATGTGTTCGCGTGTGTGGGTAGTGTTGGAAGTGTGCACTGTGGTAGGTTGACTGCTTGTGTGGTAAGTTTTGTTAGCGGTAAATGTGTACGCGTGTGTGTAGTGATGAATTCCACTGGTGCACTAGTTGTAGCGTTCAAGAGTTGCAGTTTATGCAGAAACCCAAAAATGCAAAGTTACTGACATACGGAATAGTCTTACCACCTAGCTCAATCGCCGGCAAATCAATGGATTAAGCAGAAGTTATCTCAATCTAGCCCAGCTTTGAATGCTCCATAGATCTTTATTTACTCGAGCAACAAAATCGTCCATCAAAGCAATAGGTCAAGCAAGGTATATTGAGACATCTTCAGCATACATCAGCATTTTGCACCGCACAATAGATTCAGGAAGGTCGTTGATAAATATTCAAAAAAGAAGGGGTCCGAGAACTGAACTCTGTGGCACCCTGGAGTTTAAAACGGAGTGTAACGTCGTTCCACTTGCAGTTTCTACGATCTGCACCCTATTTGTAAAGTAATAATTTAGTGTAGTAGAGGAAAAATTAAACTTATTGCTTAGTTTGACCAGTAAAATTGAGTAATCAATGCTGTCAAATGCTTTAATAAAGTGTAAAAAAACCGTAAGCCCGAACTTCCCAGTATCAAGTGCAAAACCTAGATCAGACGTGAAAGTCTTAAATTAAGTTAAGTGAAATTTGACTTAAGTTTAAATTTATTCTTTTGTTAAAAATAAATACGACAGACTTACTGGGATCGATGGAGTGATTTTTCCTGGTGATTACATTTTTTTTTTTTTTTTATAATTTGCTTACGCTAAAGGGATTTTTTTCTGTTGTTACAGTACCCTTATAATGCTAAGAACACAGTGTAAGCTACTTGGTATTAGAAAGAATAGAGAGATAGGAAAGAAGTGTTTGGGTGCAGCTGTAGGGTTTTTCTCCACGGGTGGTGTCTAAGTTACTTAGGGAGATTACGATTTCATGTATTCGGTATAAAGTAATGGACTTGGCCGGGATTCGAACGCACGACCTTCCATTTCGTAAGCGAATACACTACTACTGCACCATTGCCACCCGCGAATTGAGATGTGTGATTCCTAAAACAATCAATTCAATCCCACAAAACATAAAAAAATTAGTAAATTTTAAGAACAGAAAAAAAAAATAAAAAAATATTTGCTTGATTTTTATTATGTTCAGTAGCAAAGATAGTGAATTCGATGGTTAAACTTTTCACTTTGAATTTACTTAAAACCTATTCATAAATTTAACTATGTTAAGCTGAAATCAGATAAAAAACTAAAACTACCTGCTTCAAAAATTGCAATCCTATAATTGTTTCTAACCACCTGCAGATAAGCACTTTGCTTTGCGGGTAAGACTTTTGTAAATGTATAAATGTGAATAAATAAAAAAAAATAAATAAAAAAAAAAAAAACAAAGTAAAGATCAGACTATTGTCAGGATATTTGGCTATGAAGCGTCAATGTACTGCAATGCGCGATCCAGAAGAAAAATTAATATCGCCTTTGATATTGTGGCTCTTTTGAAGCGCCAGGATCATACTATATCCAGATGTTAAAGAAGTATTTTGGGTATAACGTTAGATAAATACTGATACTATTGTACAATAAAATACTTGCATAAAATTGAAATTCCCCGAAACCCAAAATGCTTATACGATAAACTACTTTTTTCAATTTTTTCTCGTACTCTTACGATAATTCCCCCGCGTGCGTCAAGCAATACAACCGAGCGTCAATTTTATGTTCAAGCTATTTCTGTTTAAATTATTCATTCATTTTCTTTCAGTCATCTTTTCAATAATAATGTTCCCAATGTGTCTCTGTAGTGTGCTTGCCTGAGAAAACGCTGGTCTGGATTCGAGAGCCAGTGCAGGAATGGGTTTTTTTTGACAAAAATGAATGGAAAATAGACCAGCACCCCGGAAAAAGGACTCTGATGATCGCTTGTGGCGAACCGTGAAACGCTATAACTCCAGCTTCACTTCACGAGGCAGCAATCAAAAGCTACGGCTGTTCATTTGACCATTCAGTAATGTTCTCAATTTAAATCAATTTTTTTAAATAAATGGTTAGCATTGAAGTAAATAATATTAAATTAAATTGTAATAATACTTATTGCACTCACCAAATTTACGCCATTATAGATACTTTATTCTAATTTTTGTTTCCTTAAAAATACCATCCACCTCCAGGGGTCTGAATCATAGTACAAAAAGTCTTGTTCAACAAGTGAAATTCAATTCAAATTCATTTTAAATTCAAACAAGTCCATATCGAAATAGAATTGAATTTTACTTGTTTAATAAGAATTAGTGTATTGTGGTACAGGCCCGAGATAGCTGCTCAATTTTTTCCAACCATCCTATCATTAGATGGTGAATATTCGTTCACATTGCATGCATTTTATCTCTTCGATAATTGCGGCTTTCGAAATTAAATTAATATCAAACTCGCTAAGTTTGTAATTCCTTATATTACATCGACTGCGGGCACAAAAATGTCCCCAATAAGTGGTCCTCCTATTGAATCCACTGCTTGCATATATTATGTATCTTTCGTCCATACAATGTGTCTCAACTATTTTATGATCAAAACGTACAATGCATTGCCGGCTGCCGCATTAATTCAATTCAAGTACCTTTTGTTTCTGCTGTACCATTAGTTAAAATTTTTTTTCTTTGTTAAATTATCTACGCGAATCTCTAACTGGTGCGAGTAGCTGCAAGTTCTTATTTATTCGGCTAACTCACGAATGTACTAAGTTTTAGAATTTCATGTCGGCTGCTGGCACACAGTCGTCAACAATCGACAACGGGTACTCCCCAACTCAATTTAGATACATTTTTTTTTGAAGTTAAAAAGACTTGCTCATGCTTCCTATGCTTCCCGACCTAACAAGGTCATAATTTAGATCTAATTACCCGATATACAAAAGGTATACTGTATACGGTACCCAACGCGTTTAGCTTCGCTCCAATTTCAGCCTAAATGCAACTACCCTGCCGGCTGGAGCGGGAGAGTAATAATTTTCAAAACTCTGCAGCGGCAGTAAATAGGGTTTTATTGACTGTTTGCGTGCTCGTCGCTTATTAAGTATCCTTCTTGGAGTTGTTCGCGCGTTCAATAGACCATCTCAACCTCATCTAATGAGATTTTCAAATTTTCAAAAGAAAAGCATTTATCCCGCTCTCGCCGTGCAAGTAACGCGTGGAAAACAGAAAACCCCATTGCCCATTGAATGATGTCATCCGGCACCGCGACCTATAAGAAAGAATTGCCGTGCCGTAGAACTGTGATCCATCTAGCCGGTCAGCCATCGTCCGACCGAATGGTGTATTAAATTCACTTTTAATGAGACCTCTTCCGAGGACGCAAGCCATATGTCAGCTCCCAGCTCACCATCGTCATCGTCGCGGTTGCGAAGCTCATGGTAGTGGTGCTGCACCTTTGATCTCAACTACCCGCAATACAACAAGTTCTCTAATCTATCTTAGTGCACCTCATGCAATGCATGAAGCAGTCGTCACAGTGGGACAATCGAATTGCAGGGTGGTAGATGGTGTTGGTGCAATGCCAGACACAATGGCAATAGCTAACAGGGACAAATCTCTACGGCTTGATGGAATTTCTACGAATGAATGCACTTCAAGGAAATACGGCTTCTTATCGGGAGTATCGATTTGTGTTTTTGCGCTCATTATGTGTTGTATCTGTAAACCTGAACACTGTAGTTGTTCCATGGCACTCTAACCCAAAAGAAGGTATCTCACCCTGGTTTTAGACGTGGTCCATGCGTATTTCTAATCAACGACACCTCTTTGCAATCGCAAAGATTCAGTTTAAACAAGGCCTAATCTGCGTCTGTATATTAATAGGCTTAGGCGCCATATAACATAGCTAAAGAAGGCATTGATACACATTGTAGCTTGGTAGCGGTCTTTTTTGTGCTTTGATGTACTGTGCCCGGGCTAATAGCTAATTGGATTTGAATAGGACTGGCAATGGACGAACAAGTGCAACGAAGCGGGTGCCTACAATTGCACGTGTGTAAGCTGGATTCAGTCACTGTAAGATTTGTTTTCAGTTGTAATTCGTTTGAGGCATTTGAATCTTAAATGCTGTTGAGTGGTTTGGAGTAGCCTTCGTGGGCTCTAATTTACACATAGCTTTAAATTGCAGGTGATCAATTTTTAACTTTTTCTTTTAAAGGAAACTGCTACTAAAATGTTGACGATATTGTGACAGGTATTTTTGGCTATGGCTTGAAGAAATCGAAACCTACACCGTTATTTAGCAACGTCGCAGGATACATAGAGATTATATTATATTAGATTAGATTAGATTTTATTTAATATAATAAATTGAAGAATATTAATCATTGCGAAAAAAAGGAATAGTTTGGAGCATGACATTTTTGTCGTGTGCCTAAGTGAACAAGATTTCGGTAAGGATTACAATATAATTTATAAAAGGCTAATTGCTTGTAAGGTAAGACTTTAGTTATACAAATTTTTAATATTAGCAATATTAGTCATGCTAGAAATTGTTGACTTTATATTAAATGTTTGTATTGATTTTCAACCATAACCATATGCTTGGCTAAAAAATCAATTATTGTTTTTATTCTTCAAATTGAAGAAGCATTTGAAATGGAAGGTTAGGTTAGGTTAGGTTAAAACAGGAGTCAATTCGCAAACAGCACTAGGCACAAGAAGGGCCCATCGCGATCCGTAGGGAACCAATTGAAACCAAGACTTCAAATGGAGAAAAACCTAAAACACTTTTCCTAGACAGAGCCCAAACTCTATTTTTTTTTTTTATAATTTGCGTGCGCTAAAGGGATTTCTTTTTTCTGTAGTACACAGTACCCTTATAGTGGAAACCACAGCGCAGGCATTTTGTTTGGTGTTGTAAGTAGCTCCCAGCAAATGATTCATTTCCTATTTCTGGGTGCTACTCACTGTATGAAAGAATAGAAGGATAGGAAAGAAGTTTGGTGCGATGGGATTTTTTTTTCTCAACAGGTGGCGCCTAAATTGCTTTAGGGAGATCTGTTTTTGTTGTGTGTATTCAATTTATAAAAATCATGGCCGTGGTCGGGATTCTGCAGAATTTAAAGAGCTTCCTGTGGTCTGTGCCGCTCAGCTCCCCTAATTCCTCGAAGAAGTATTCTCCTAGAAACCTCTTACGTTTCCGTGCTATACCCTCGCACTCACACAGTATGTGCGTTATGTTTTCCTCGGCTTGTAGATCACCACATAACCTGCATATATCCATATCCACCAATCTAATCCGCCTAGCATGCTTGCTTAGGGGACAGTGCCCCGACATAATCCCAACTACTGTTCTAAGCTGTTCCCTGCTCAATTTGAGAATTTTCTTAGATCTTTTCTTGTCCAAATGAGGCCAAAGTGCTATAGACACCCTATGCCCTTCTAAATTTTGAAATCTCAGGTCAGCCATTTTTAAGATCTTCGCATTGATTATTCCTTTGATAACGGCAAGGGGCGGTTCAATGTTCACACCTCCACTATTTTTTAGTTCCCCTCCCTTTCTTGCTAGTTCATCGGCTTGCTCATTTCCCTCTACACCGCTGTGTCCCGGTACCCAGCACAGTCTTACTTGATTCCGTCTGCATAGTGCTTTTAGCATTGTGCGACAGTTTCTGACTGTCTCAGAATTGATGTTAACAGATTCTAGTGCCTTAAGTGTCGCCTGACTGTCAATGTAGATGGCGATATCCCTTCCCGACATTGATCCCATCTGCACTATCACTGCCGCCCTTAGAACAGCCAGAACTTCCGATTGGAAGACACTGCTTGTGTCCGGGAGCCTTATAGACTCTCTCAGGTCTGGATCAACAGAAAAAATGCCAGAACCCATTCCCTCCTCTGTCTTAGAGCCATCAGTGTAGATAGCAACCTCATTTGGTACATTGACTGCATCTCTTTGCCACTCTTAACTTCCCGGATATAACACCTTGTAGGGGATGTCAAAGTCGACCAAGGGGCAAAATTCATCTGTCCGGTTAGCACATCAGTTAAGATCGTGCGGTGCCCAAAACTGCATTCCTTAAACTGGCCCAAATTTTTGAGGCGCAAGCGCTATTGGCACCAAGTTGTTTTATTTTTAAGTCTAGCGGGATAAGGTGCAGGAAAGTGTCCAGTGGCAGTGCTGCCGTGGGAGTAGTATGGAGTGCACCAGTGATGGCTATGCTAGCCGTTCTCCGCACCGTTGCTAGTTTTCCAATTATTGTTCAATTGTTTGTTGCCCTCCACCACACAAGTAAACCATTATGGGTATCACCACTACTGTGTATATCCAGTGTGATATGGCGGGTTTCAAACCCCATGTTTTGTCTATTGTTCTTTTACAAATGAAGAGGACATTATACGCTTTCTTAATGAAAATGGAAAAATCAATTCACATTCAATCTTGAATCGTGAATATACAAAATCGATTTTTTTTAATATTATATTTTTTTTTTTTTTTTAAAGCTAGTTTTACAATTGAAGTTAGATTTTTATTTTGCTTCCAACAAAAATGGTTATATCATTTCGTGGTTTTGCCAACGTTGACACCATGTAGGCAGCTTCTGCGATTGCCAGTACTTCAAATTAGAAAACACTGCTATGATCAGGCAGTCTGATTGAGCGTTGAATGTTTATTTTCTTTTTAACGAAAACTTGGCTGAATTCCAAAACGCCAAAAAATGCGCATTGTAAATGCACACTCTTTTGTAATGCCAGGTTGTGAATGCTTTTGTGCTGCCTTGCATTTGTGATGCTTTGCAATTTTTGAGGTTTTGGAACGACTTTGATGCGAACAATCGTAAAATGTTTCAAACACCAATAATGGGAGGGAAGCAGTTTACTCTCAGAATGTCTCTGCTTTCTTCGATTAAATAATAATTTAATGCACTCACTCGCACATTTTTATACCCTATTCTAAGGGTATATTAATTTAGACTCCTAGTTTGTAACATACCTTAATATTGCCCGTAGACCCCTAAAAGTTACTATATTTATGATCAGCATCGATAGTAATGCCGATCTAGCCATGTCCGTCCGTCGGCAAAAATTAGGCCTTTAAACTGGACCTAGAGACCTGAAATATTAACTATATACTCTCTAGGGTCCCGAAATAATCAAGTTTAAGAATGATTTTGAAATCCGCCCACAGACACGCCTAAAACTAAAAAAAAAAAAACAATTTATCTAATTTAATTAACAAATAAATAAAACAATTTTATTGAAAAATCAAAGTTTGAGCTAGGGAGCTGAAATTTAAAACTTATAGGTACTCTCCAGCGCCCATTATGGTCATGTGTAAATATTTTCAAAATCCGCCCACTGGCACGCCCACAATTAATTTAAAAAAAAAAAAAAAAACAAAGTTTCAGCTAAGGAACTGAAATTTATAATATAGACTCTCTAGGTGTCTGATAGGAATAAGAATATTGTATCCAACAGTTCGCCCAAGCGGACTGTAGCCCGTCCCTATGTTTTATTACTGCAAATCAAAATAAAATTGACAAGTTATTGCAAAGTATATTATTTTCTTTACGACTCCGGCGATAAATTCATTTTTTTTTTGCGGTTCAAACTGAAATATTAAATGTCATTTGCATGATAGCCATTCACGATGCTTTGTTTGCTCTTGTTTGCGCAGTTGATGCATTCAGAATGCGTTTTAGAAAAGTATACATTGTATCATATGTAGTAATCCGTTTGCGTTTTGGAACGCTTGATTAAGCAGTAATGCAGAAGTACTGCGTTTTGGAATTCAGCCTAGTTCTTGAAATTTTTAACAAATTTTCAAAGTAATCGCTTAATTCAGAAAGAAGTTAAAGTTGAAAGATATCTACCGAGCGATACAGTGGGTCAATTTTCACATCCAAAAAGCAGAAACCCTTCAAAAATATTTGAACAAAATTTTAAGTTTATTTCTTTGATTGAGAAAGAAGTTCGAGTTTGCTATTATTCGCTGAAACAGAGCGCTGCTGTTAAGTAAAGTTAGTTGTTTTGTTGCATAGCTACGAGTATCTTCGTCATGATTGAGATTTTGTTTCATAGTGTAGTTCCTTAGTAAAGTATGAGCGGTAAGAGTTCCTATCAATTTGGACAGTGATATTCTGTATATTTTGACCGCAGTATCCGTGATATGTCACGGTTTGACCGACTGAATTGTCTGTTCTTATTATACCCTATTCTAAGGGTATATTAATTTTGACGCATAGTTTGTAACATACCTTAATATTACCCGTAGAACCCTAAAAGTTACTATATTTATGACCAGCATCGATAGTAATGTCGATCTAGCCATGTCCGTCCGTCCGTCCGTCCGTCGGCAAAAATTAGGCCTTTAAACTGGACCTAGAGAGCTGAAATATTAACCATATACTCTCTAGGGTCCCGAAATAATCAAGTTTACGAATTTTTGAAATCCGACAACAGACACGCCCACAAATTCAAAAAAACAAAATTTTGGAAAAAATAGAATTTTGAGCTAGAAAGCTGAAATTTTTTATATATGATCTATGACTCCTAAAACTGCTCGGGATAAAAAAATTTCAAAATCCGCCAACTGACACGCCCTCAAATAAATAAAACAATTTTTTTTGAAAATCCAAAGTTTGAGCTAGGGAGCTGAAATTTATAATATATACTCTATATGGGCCCTTTATGCTCATGTGTAAATATTTTCAAAATCCGCCCACTGACACGCCCACAATTATTTTTTTTTTTTTTTGAAAATTCAAAGTTTGAGCAAGGGAGCTGAAATTTATAATATATACTCTCTAGGGGCCCTTTATTCTCATGTGTTAATTTTTTTTAAATCCGCCTAATGACACGCCCACAATTAAATAAAACAATTTTATTGAAACACCCAAGTTTGAACTAGGGAGCGTTTTTTTTGATAAAATCCTTTAAATGTTATATAACAAAATATGTAGAGCGTTCTTAACAATTCAACCATACTTAGACTTTTGTCACGCCCACTTATGAGGGATAGGAATAAGAATAGGGCATCCAACAGTTCGCCCAAGCGGACTGTAGCCCGTCACTATGTTTTTTTATTATATTTCTTGTCCTTCAAAGACTTTTCATAGTGCTAATGACGTCGTGTTCCACTAATCTGCCTTTAATGTCAGTGTGTTGTGCTACGGAAATGTCAACTTAACCGAATGCAATTTTTGCTCTTTAAAAAATAAAATGGGTTTAAATTCTCTGCAAAAACTTAATGAGTAATTTTTGTTAAATACCAACGTGTTAAAAAGGTTAAATACATAGTTGCAAATAACACACTAAATTGTTGTTTTCAATTAAGTTGCTAGATTAACAGTCTCGTTTTGATGTTTGGTTAAATTTAAATGAGTATCTTGTTTAGGAAAAACCTACTTAATTTGGGGTTTTAACATACTGATTGGTTATTAATAAACGTTCGACACATGCAAATTAAACCAAACGAATGTTTTTTAGAATCTTACTTAATGCTTTAATATAACCAATGATTGGGTTGTTTTTTACCGCTTAACTCGCCAACCGACCGAGCGGCCGATTTGGTTACGGTATACACAAATGTGACCATGACCGGCCCCGTTGACTAAATTCAGCAGTGGTGGCGTGCACCTAGTCTTCATCCTGTCCACCGACCAACCGACCCATATAACAACATACCACCAAGTACGACCAGCGAGCAGATGAAAATAATGCAGAACAAATTGTACATTCGTCATCATAATTCACACCGGCTGCTTGGTCTTGCAGAAAACCACACTAGTAGACCATCAAATTTAATACTCGAGGAGGTTTTTCTTTTGCCTGTTTTGGGAGTACCACGAGCACTAGCTGCGAAATCTCCAGCGAAATTTTCGAATATACCCGACACAATTTTTAAGGGGAATAGCAAGACACTCCAGTGTATCATCTTATAGTCTGACGGACCGGTATTACCACTACGGTCTGATCCTCCGTTAAGTATTGGTAGCGAGACGCATCGCCCAGATCCGACCGGATCAGCTTTTATCGGCTGTCTGATTCACCTCCTGGAAGGGCAGATATTAAGACATAAGACTTGTGGGTGGCCTGATCCGTCTGACGCGACCGATATGAGGCGAAGGCGAACAGGTGAGGAGGCTCATCCGACTCTATAAGGCGTTTGACGTCCCTACACTGGCGTAACCCCAACCGTAACCCCCGGTTCTCCCGCAAATATTGGATAAGTATTGGATTTATTTGTGAGTCTAAAGTTTTCGTATTTTCTTTGGGAAATCCTGGCCTCCGACAAGCTTACTTCAGTCAAAAAGACAAAAAAAAAACATTCAACCAAGTAGGACCGCTAATTCCAACCAAGTGAGTAAGCTAACTTTAAGCTGGTTAAATTCAGCCAAGAAGGTTGGCTAATTTCAACCAATTCAGATTGTTAAATTGAACTAAGTATGCAGGTTAATTCCAAGCCTGAAGTTGAATAATTTCAACCAATAAGGTTGGCTGATAACAACAGAGTTCGTCTAATAACAACAAAGTAAGTTCGTTAAATACTACAGAGTTAGTTTGCTATTTACAGCAGAACAAATTTCGGAAGCGAAGGTTATTTTTAACCGATTTTTCTTAAACAACAAGACCCAGTTACTTTTAATCCCGCAAATCAGTTGCAGCTATATGACCAGTATTACTTAGTTGTTATTAACCGAAAGTTGGTTGATTTTAAATAACCGATTTTTCTTCGAGTGTAATATACTCTTGGATGTTTGTCCGATTTTCGCAAGAGATGAGTGGTAAAAATGTTAGATGTTCTTCCTCTCAGTACTCCGACGCGCTAACCACCAAGCTACTATATGGTTCATATTCATGCATATTTACTAGCTAATTAAAAAAAATGCATTTCCAAATAATGGATTTCCTGTGCTCGATTTATTCCCAAATTATTCATTCGTCGACTATTATTATGAATTTTATTCCTGCCATCATCCACTTCCAGCGCTGCGCTGACCTTATTTTCGCTGGTGTAAATGTCATTCAAAACTTCGTTGAAAAATACCATTCCAATTAAAAATAAATATTCCATTTAAAAACTACTTCTGCACTTAACATGTGACATTCTATGCCCAACCACCATCCAAGTCACCCTCAATGCCCACCCACTTCTAGTCCCGTACAACTGCTATATATTAACTTGCAGTAGTAACACGGGTGTTGCACATTGAACAATTCTCATACGCCAACAACACGACAACATGCACTCTTACTCAAATTAACCTCGTAAACATGTTTCCCCATTGGCTTAATATTAAGTTGAATTGAAGTTGTAAACGTCCTTGTCTCCGCAGCATGCTGCAAATTACTTACTTACTGCGCAAAGTTTAGATACATTGCTTTGCTTCCCATTTGGTAAATGAGTAGATACATCTCTGTTTGAACTCGCCATTCTATACGTGTGTGTGCTGTATGCTCCTAACTGTGGGAGAGGTGCTGCCGAAGGAATGTGTCAAAGTGTTATTGATTAAGCAGCAAAAAAGTAATTTAACAAATTTGGCTTTCAGAAATGTTTTTTTGTGTTACTTCTGGTATAATCTTTGCAAAGTATTATTTAAACAAAAAAGTATCATGGTGCCTTATAACAAATGTGTAATAGTTCAGCTCATGGCATTGTCATAGCTTCAAAAGTATGTTCTTCTCTCTCTTTAAAATCGAGGTAATATGAATGGACAATAACGCTTCAACCAAGAGGATCTTCGACTCCCAGCCCTCATGTTGGAGAATGCAAAAAAGACTGAACATCCGTTTCAAAGGCCTAGCATGGCAGAGCGCTAGATACCCGGTGAATGGTTAATTAAAGCCAACTAATCTGCGGTGGCCTAGCAAGGGCTGACGCAGAATACGCGTTACTACGATCATTACTTTATTTGACATAGAACTGAAGTGCTCTAAGAATGACTGATGATTTAAAAAAAAATAATCTAAAACGTAAACACCTTATAGGCCTTACTCCGTAATTATAATCTTATACAAAATACAAGGGATAAGAGACAAGTGTTAGGAAGCTGGTGAGGCTGCTGTCAGGCCATTGTGTCTTGAGATATAATCTCAACAAATTAAAGCTATGTTCAGAGACAGAATGCAGACTTTTTTTTCCAGAGGAGTATAAAATATAAATGCGATGAATACAGCCTCTGTTAATGCCCGGTACTACGTTAGTTAAAAATGTGTATCTTCAACAGTAAAAAAAAACCCTGACACCCTGCCCTTTATAAAGGAGCAGAGGTAAAAAAAGTCCGACAACACAGATACATGTACTGACCTTTACAAGCATAATGCGTAACGCCACACGACACAGATAAGCAGTAAGAAGTCGCCATCATTCAGCATGCTTTGTGCCAGACTTAAATATCACTGAACTACCAAACAGACTTATATGTTATTTAATGACAGAGAATTTCACAGCACGAAACGTCAAACCAGATGTACCAATTGTTCTGTTCTACTACTATCGGTGCAGTAAAATTAGAAATAGAGATAAATTGCAGCAAGAATTGGCATGCAGTAAGCAATGTGTCATTTTACATACAAAACCTTCTTATTGCACGGGTCTTGGTGCACATTTGTTTCAACATAAGCGAGATTGTAAGTCACAAAACACATCAAAATTATGCATCTTCAATTCAAAGACTCAAAAAATCGAACACTTAAATCAACCAGCGACAAAGATCGATTCAAATCGAGGTTAAAAATAACCCTAATCTGGAAGGCTTCTTCCAATGTTCCTTAACTAACGTATTACGTATCCCTTAATGTATATTATATTTAAATGCTTAGCAAAAATAAAAAAAATAACAATCGTCGAACCAACTGGCAACTCTGGTTCTATGGTTTATAATATTAATGTTGGGCAAGTTGATTTTGTTGATATTCTGTGTATATGAAGTCCGATGTATCTGGGGCCCATGGAGAGTGTGCTGCTGAAAAAGTATCGCTAAATACGCTACGCGAGGAAATTTATTCGTTTGTCCGTCGTCGAATGTGGATTCAGTTTGTTTTCGATCATCAAATGCAGCGAACGCAATTGACTGTCGGCTCAATCGTATTTTATTTTTCTAATTTAATCGTCTTGGCGCAAAATAAATTCATACTCCCTAATTGCATTTGCATCTAACTGTACTAATGCATAATGTTTTGATTTTATTTTTAAATATTTAGTTAAATATTTGCATAAGTTTCCCTCGTCGAAACGGAAGAACTGCAAGTGTGGCAAGGATTGATAAAAGTGCATTCAGTGCAATGCACCTGCATTCAACAACGTCAAACGTGAACCCCGTTTTATGTTTACTCGGCGAAATCTTTTCGCGTTTATATCGTGAAAACAATTTTAGTGACAGTATCTGACGGTTTTTAGTTTTCAGTTTTGCTTACGATCTGATAAATACTGATCTCTCTGGATTAAGATATCCACATTTATTTATACAAGAAATACGTCGCGTAGTGCATTTTCGTTTTGATGTAAGTCCACGACTTTTTTTTTGACAAAAGGTAGATACACTATCGATACTTAGTGCCGTATGTCCGCTTATAATTATTTCGTCTGGCGTGTGAGATATACGCGTGCGGAGAGACACTCCATAAAGTAAATACTGTTGAAGTTTCTTGCCGGTCTTCAGACAGGAGGTTTAGTTTTTAAATCAACACACGCAAAATTTTCGTTTTTGTGACGTTTTGGTGGATATTTAGTGAGCAAGAAAATATCGAAGCGGCATCGGTCAGCATTTTGATGTTTTTATTAAAATAATACAAATAAATGTAACTCAATATAAAATCAATAACAATAAAGTAAAAAATAAAATAAAAGTGAAGCAGTCAGTAGTCGTCGGGCTGGACATTGAATGATTTGTGGATCGTGCTGCACATATTTAAATGGTTTCGAGTTTTTGGAAATTTATTTGAATGGTTAATGTGTTGTGCTGCATTTCTTCCACGGATAATAAGGTAAATAAATATTTTATTTTTTGTAAATATTTATTTGTAGTTTGTGCAAAAAAGAAACGTGATTTAGATGAATGATTTGTTCGATGTTTATGTCGTCTGGCACACAATGTAGATCATTTGAGTTGTCATTTGGAATGTTTTATTTTAGTTTTGTAGATGATCCGTCTGGAATTTGAATGACATTTTTGAAAAAATTAAAAAAAACATTTTAAATTAATTTAGGAGGAAGTAGGTATGAAATGTAAAAAATATTAAAGGCTGTCCAGTTGTTGTTTTCCTTTCCTCTTTTGTAGGTAGGTAGGTAGGTTAAATACCCGCTTAACTGACTTCTGTTGTGATGAAGTTTTTTAATTAAGTTTATACATGCTTAAATAAAAGTCATTTCCTCGTCAAAGGGAACTTCAAATGTATTTCGAAACCTTTTCAGTCATATGTGTTCCTTGAAAACCCTGTTTTATTCTTCAAATCCGATACAAGCACAAGCACGAGAGCCATCTGTTTGTCATGCCAATTTATAGATTTGATGAATTTGCGTTCTTGGGAACACCTCATTGGTAAAAGATACGAGGGCGGGTCAATAAGTCCGTGACTTTTGGAATAAAACACAGATTTTTTGATAAAAAAATAATTTTATTTTTCAACGCAGTCTCCCTTGAGCTCTATAAACTTTGTCCAACGCTTCTCCAATTTTTTTATCCCTTCCAAAAAAAATGATTTGTCGAGGTCCTCAAAATAGGCCTTTATTTGCGAGATGACTTCATCATTGGAGTCAAATCTTTTTCCACCAAGCCATTTCTTCAGGTTTGGGAACAAGAAGTAGTCGCTCGGAGCCAAATCTGGAGAATAGGGTGGATGAGGGAGCAATTCATAGCCCAATTCATGGTTTTTTGCCATGGCAACTGCACATGTGTACACCCTTGCATTGTCTTGGTGGAAAAGAACTTTTTTCTTGGCCAAATGAGGTCGTTTTTTTTTCAAATCGTCATTGAATCGGTCCAATAAGTTGGCATAATATTCCCCATTGATTGTTCTTCCCTTTTGAAGGTTGTCAATGTGGATTATCCCGCGTGCATCCCAAAAAACAGTCGCCATAACTTTATTGGCTGACAAACCCACCTTGGACTTCTTTGGCGCCGATTCACCCTTAGAAACCCACTGTTTTGACTGTTGTTTGGTCTCTGGTGTGTTGTGATGGATCCATGTTTCGTCCACGGTTACAAAACGGGGCAAAAACTCCTCCATATTGCGATTAAACAACGCCAAACCTTCCTGTGAAGTTGTTACACGATTGCGTTTGTGGTCGACTGTGAGCAAACGCGGCACCCATCTTGCGGAAAGCTTTCTCATGCCCAAGTGATCATTCAAAATTGAAACCACTGAGCCATGCGAGATCCCTACGGCTTCCACAATCTCTCGCACTTTCAATCTTCGGTCGGCCAACACCATATCGTGAATTTTTTCGATTGTTTCGGGTGTAGAGACCTCAACTGGGCGTCCAGGACGTTCGGCATCTTCAGTGCTTGTACGGCCACAACGAAATTCAGTAAACCACTTTTTTACCATTGAAATCGATGGTGCAGAGTCCCCATAGTATTTTTCAAGCTTAGCCTTGGTCTCAGTAATGGTTTTTTTTCGCAAGAAATAATGCTTAATAAGCACACGAAATTCACTTTTTTCCATTTTCTCCTCAAATTAGTGAGTAGTCTGATTAAAATAGCTGTCAAACACAAACTAACTGACGCAGCAAGTTTAAATTTTGACAGGAGTCAACCGACAGATGCCTGTTGACAGGAGCAGTGCTGCGGTTTCAGTAAAGAGGTCAGAAGTTCAAAAAGTCACGGACTTATTGACCCGCCCTCGTATATACATTATACATGTGCCTTTGATCCAATTCTTAATTAAAATAATTTACAAATACTCAATGATGCATTCTTGCCAGACCCAGATGGCATACTTGCAACATAACTCAAGAAGTGTTCCTCCAATCTTTCCCTTTCCATTTATTATCCCTCCCCCAAGTGATTTCACTAAAGTTATATCTCGTACATAAATCCTTTCTAAAATTGTGTTCCGCCGGCTTCGAAAATGGACAATCCTTAAGCTAGAAAACCGTTCGTATGTTGTCCGCCTTACGTCCGTCCTCTCGGCTCATTTCTTGGCTACCTTTGGTCTGAGGTACAGCCAGGCTCCCTTTTCTTCATTCTTATTATGAATGATCTTGAAAGGGTAATTTAACACTACGAATCCATGATCAGGATCCAACGTATCCAAACCCGCCTGTGAGGTTTGCCGGTTCAACCTCAACAAATAAAGGCCTCCCGATCTCGGACAGTTTTTTTACGATTTTGATACATGGATGCACCCATTATTGATTTATTGATTGATGTTTCTTATATGACACAGGTGATCTATAGTCAGGTCGACACACGGACTTGCATGCAAACTTGTGGCGCAATTTCAAGATGTTAAACAAAGCTTAAGCTTATATGGCTATATTAAAACTGGTTTACCATGTTTTTTAAAATTACCTTAAACATCTTAGATTTTGTGCTTATCGTAGGAGAATTTCATCATTCAAAAGTTCAGCAATCCTTTGAAAACAAAACGTGTTCGATGTGACATAATTAGATTCTTTTATTTTATTAACTTATGTCCCACTTTGGTGGGATTATCTTATTTTTTTCGGATGGAGGTGGGGAAACTTTCAAAGATACCAATGGCCCGTACCATTGGAAATTGACTTCCCTCTGCTTCCAAGACGGCTCCGGCCGTTTGTTGTATACGCTTAGCTGTGAAAATCTTCCGCTAAGCTAATTCACCTCTCTGAGCCTGATTTCCAGATCGTCGCATTTCTTTTTAACGTGTGACTTCCAGTTGAGTTTTGCGTCTTGAGTCATTCCCAGATAATTTCCCACGTCTGCACACGGTATTTGCACCGAGTTGATGAAAAGGGATAAGTTATTCACCTTTCTGTATGGAGAATTGACATAAGTTGATTTGGACTAATTAAGAACGATTCGCCAGTTCTTTTTCATTCGCATTTTTTCTCTAAATCTCGTTGGAGTTAACCCGTTGATGATTCAACAGTCTTACTTTTTGCGACTATACTCGTATCGTCCGCGAACGTAGCTATGACTTTATCTTCGTCTTGAGGCATGTCTTTTGTGTAAAGCACGAACTGGATTGGACCGAGAACGCTGCCTTGCGGTATACCGGCGTGAATTTCGTTGAACTCCGAGTACTCAGTCCCATATCTAACACGAAAGAGCATATTTTCCAGGTTGGAACCCAATATTCTTAAAATATTTTCAGGTTAAATGAGCTTAAGCTTATAAAGGGTTTTTCAATAATATCAATGAAATTCTTTATTCCTGTGAAAGTACGTTCGATGCCATTATGTATGGAATTCGATTTCTTTTGCATGGCCACCACGGGCACACTTGCAGAAGTCCAGACGCTGAACCCAATTATCGACGGTTTTCAAGCATAAATCGGCCGATACTGCTGCAATTTCACGTTCGATATTCGTACGAAGTTCATTAATCGTCGCTGGCTTGTTGGCATAGACCATAGACTTGACGTAGCCCCACAGGAAATAGTCTAACATGTGGATTCAAACTTTTCCACTAGACGCTCAATTGTTGGTCTGCTAGGACGATTATGACGACTATAAATTGGACGTAGCGCTCTTAACGTTGAGGCCACTGACTCCGAATTTCGGTAGTAAATTTTAATAATTTCGACTGTCAAAAGAGCGACAAGAAATTCGGCGTCGTTTGCTGTCCCTGTCGCTCTACTTTTGTAGCGTCCCTGTTGAAAAACCCTTTACTTCAGGCCTTCGTGACATACCAAGGCTTTCGATATGTTCAGAAAAGCACTAGAACATTTTTTTTTTCAAACTCATTTTCCATCATCCAAGAAGTTTCTCAACGACCCTAGACACTATTGGCAGTAGTGAGATAGGTCTATACGATTTTTGGTCGTTTGGGCATTTTCCATGTTTTGGAACCATTATGGCTTCGGCGACTTTCCATTCCCTCGGAACATATAAAGTCTGAAGGAAGCATTCATTATATAAAGAACCTTAACTAATGCTTTTTTTGTTAACTCCTTTAGAATTTCACCAGTAATTAGATCATATCCTGGAGCCATGTTATTCTGTAACTTTCTTATGGTGGTATCTCGAAGTTCGGATACGGCTTTAATGTTAAACTTGTCGGTGTTGGCATTGGGATCTTCCGTCAATGGTTTTCCGCAGTTCGGCAAACAAATCCGCTCTCTCTTTTTCTCTTTTTGCGCAACCGCCTTTAGCTTTTCTTATCCCTGGCCGAGCGCATCACAGGTTTCCTTTTAGGCTTAACGGCTTTACACAGCAAGTAGTTTGAGGTCTTTTCGGCAGTCGAACCTTCAAGGCAAGCAGTAACCTCGCAATTTGTAATACCTTGCAGCACAATTTGTAGCTTGTTGCATAGGTGGTTCAAATAAGTTTCATCAGGGGGCGCTCTTTTCTCGTATGAGGTCTTCGATTTCTCGCTGGTGTTCCGATTTGTTGTTTCCACGCAGCGCTCTTAATGGCTTCCACAATTTGGTCAACTTCGTCTTCTATCTCGAACGGCGTCTCAAGTGACACATTTAGAGCAACATTTGCCTTACAGTCTGTTCTGAAACCGCTCCAGTTGGCTTTGTTACTAACTAATCTAAGCGATCCTTCCTTTTTTGCTAAACTCCCGCATATCTTCAAGATAACTGCTGAGTGGTCTGAGCAGAGATCATAACCTTTTTCGATGTACGTGCGGTATTTGGGGACCCTTTTTGCGAGAAAGAAATCGACGATGTCCTGCATTTTATTTCTGTTGGTTGGCCATACGTTTATTTGTCTCGTCGAGAATAAGTCTACACCACGTTTCATACAGGCTTTTTACAGTACCTAATCTGCATTTCGTGGAATTGTATCTTGAACCCCAAACAGTGTATTTCGCACCAAGCTAATGTGAGTCAAGGAGGCGGGTGATGACATCGTATTCCAGCCTATATCCCGGAGGCCGGAGGGACATAAATAGACGCAATGTTGTAGTCTAAATGGTTAATTTTTACGGAAACTGAACTTCCATGCAAATGGATTCAAGTTCTATATGTACTAGTGTTCTCGGTGTGCTTAAGGCAGGTTTTGGTGCAAGGCGAGGATCCGCCTTTCGTATTCTACGAAGGGTGATGCGCGTGATAATCAATGTAACCTTTTTTACAGTTCAGATCCATTTTTGAAGTGGGTTTCCGATATCAGGCATATTACAATATTGTTTTTCCGTAGTAATATTTCTAGTTCGTAAATTTTTTGCCGAAAGCCATGGAATGCAAACGCATGTTAATATTTTGAGCTTCTGTTTCATATTAATACCTTCTTATGCGTCTTGCAAGGTTTAAAATCGAGTTTGCTAAATTTGTCAAGTATAATTTGATTACTCTTAGTTTGCTCCTCAAGTTTTCCAAAACTACTGATAATATCTGAGCGACCGGATCAGATGCAGCCAAACTTATTTTATTCTCATTTGATGCGACTTGTGCGTACGATCTAAACCCCGATAGTACCGGTCTTTCCGTTTTACTTAATGTAGCGACGTTCTCTCTTACAATTTTTATGTTTGCCTTTACTGGCCTCTTGTTGTTTATAGCCTAAGTGGTCTTGGGCTTATCGGACTTGAGTGGTCGTAGGCTCGGGTCCGGAGCAGTATCGCGTCTTTTTTAAAATTTGTTTGGTATAATTTTAATGAAGTGCTCAAAATATCGTAACAAGGTAAGACCTGCAAAATAGACCGAGACAAGTCTTCGACTAGGTAATCTTAAATGAGATTGCCGTCAAAAACATGAAGAGAACTTTTAAAAGCAGATGTTAGATCCGTCCAGCGTCTGCGGTATGCAGACGATATTGACATCCTTGGCCGTTCCTAGCGTGCCTTGGTAGTGGCTTTCATGGTGAACGATGATGAGGCGAAAATTGTTGGATATGAAAGTAACGTGATCAAGACCAAGTATAATTGCTATCAATAAATAAAATATAAAAATCTGTCCACCGCGAAGGACAAATTGTCACTGTTGATAGCAACAACTTCGAGAGAGCTTGGAAGTTCGTGTATATTTATATCCGGAGTAAAAACCAACAGCTTAAGACTGTTAAGTAAGTACATGGCAGCGAGCATAGTCGTTACTTGGGTATTATGAAAAAGGGGGAGTTGCTTTGAGTGAAGGTACTTTTCCTCTTAATAGGTAACTCAATTATACAGAGTAAAGTTTTGCGATATTTGTTAAATTTATATGTCAAGTTATGGTTGTTAAATTAATATGGTCGGTAATACTAAGAAGATATTTTACATGGGTATCTATCTATGTATGTATATGGTATCATTTATAGATAGATATTTTTATTTTGCATGAAAAATTATAAAATAGGTTTAAAGATTCATTGTCTAGTCATTCATTTAAATCTGTCTCAGCGGCTTTGTTTGAGTTTCGTAGCTAATAAAAATTACAGAAGAATTCGTCAGAACAATAATTTCAACCACAACATTGTAGCCGCGTTAGCGAGTGCACATTTTCTATGATATTAACTTCGATGAAATGTTTCTCGCGCATACATCAGCCTCATGAAACAAGCTAACTGAACAAATTGTTTATCGTCCGCTCTTAATCCGCGAAGCTCCTCCTCCATAAAGTCTATAGCATCATGTCGAATTTGAAATATTAGAATATGTATCTACTTAAAAACTCAGCAGGTAACGAAGATCAAGACAAAGGCATTATATATGTGCACAAAGCTTTCTAGGATCTTCATTGAAATATTGCTTAGTTTACTCAGAATTCCGTCCGTATCCCACTATACATTGTAACAACCAAATGCCCAAATCGCTAAAGGTATGTATCTTTCACATTTTTCCTAGTAAGGAACCTCTTCAAAAGTCTACCTATTTCTACGAAACACATCACGTTGTGTAACCCCAACAAAGCAACAAAAAAAACGACTCCAAAAATGGGCCTACAAAGTAATTTCAGCAAAAGGAAAAAAAATACATCTACAACCGTTTTTTTTGTCTACTCAATAATTCGTCAGAAATTTGAAATTCCATTTAGTCAGTTGAAATGACGCAGAAATAATTCCCACAATCTTCCTAGATGAAGCCAAATTGTGAAATCGTATACTCCGCTTTCATTTATCCGGTACACCTATCGCCAATCCCCGAAAATTTGGTTAATTAATAGCCCGAAATGATTGTTGACATTCCTAGCATCTGAAAGTATTCAAAAACAACAACAACTATTTTGATTCATCCCAAAGCAGGAAACGAACACCAAAGTAGAATCTTTATTCCAGATGCTGGATTGCTGGTGTTACCTAACTGCGTACTAGTAAACAACAAACAATAAAAAAAGGAATGAAATACAAAAAAGTGTGTAAAAAGAACGAACCCCACAAGATAATAACGCGCCGCCATGCTACGCCACCGACTAATACAACAACAAAGAGGACGACTTGATTATGTCATTCTAAGCCGAGTCGTTTCTTACCTCGTGTTATTTTTATTTTTCGTTACCTTTATTATTATTTTTGGACCATTAATGCGAAGGTTGTCTATGTCTGGCGTCAAGGTAAGAGATGCCATGGCTGGTACATAAAAAAAAAGTATCTAAACCTTCAAGAACGCATCTTAAGCAGAAGAAAAAACAAAAAAAGATACTAACCTGGTCCAGATGCAGACTCCTTGTCTTGGTGTGCATCCGCGACACAGGACGGGACCATGGGCCTTCCACTGCAACTATTATCAATGCGAACAAAATAAAAAAATACAAAAACGCGACACGAGAAACTGCAGGAACAAGAGACCTTGCGAAAGGTATGTGGTTCGGGTGATGATGGTCTTTGGTAGTTTCAGTCTGTGTAAGCATCAAGGAACACTCTGTGGCAATAATAATAGATGACTCAGAACGAAGAGTGTAGTATTTCGACGTCCTCGTTTAATAGTTTCGCAAAAGATTCGCAGTCGAGATTGGAGGTATTATTTACCATTACTGCGAATAGATTACTTCCTGGCGAAGCACATAATAGGGGATATGCACTAAAGTTGCGAACTTCTTTTGGTTTTTCTTTTCTCCTTCGCTTTGAGCACATTTTGTGAATGAATGGTTAATCGGTGTAGATATACAAAGTACATCCTTCCTACGGAGTAGCGTTGATGTCAAATTATCAGCGACATTTCGTTGCAGTTTCCAGATGGTTTCTATACATAATTTGCTGGTTCTAAGATTTTTTTTACTATTATTTGGATGCTGCAGGAACCACCATCGACAAGGCTCGTAGAGGACAATCCATAGATGTTCAATCGTACCGGCGCACAATTTGACTGAAGCCCTGATGAAGGTGCAAGTTGAGGAGGGATATTATACTCAAAAAATAAAATCAATATCTGGTTAAAGGTGACAAAACTTGGAATGTTAGAATGTTGCTAGAAAGCAAGAGCAGTCAATTGTCCGCACCTTGCGCCCAGTTGTCGGGGTTAAGCGACTGGCACCCACGAGGGCTTTGTCTGTTAGGCGGTGGTTCTGCCTTCCTTATTCCTTGGTGGTTGGGAAACGCAGATCCTATTAGCTGGAGCATTATTGTCATTTTGCTCGACAAGGTCGTAGTGATGTAGTCGAGTTAAAAGAACCAAGTATCCGCTCTCCTTCCCTACTTATCTTTCAGCACTTGGTGTTATTAAGCATAGAGCCGGTTGTATTTTGTAGAGCTTAAACTTAGTTATCTGGATTAGGAGTTTTGAAAGCATTTGTTCTGCAAACCGAAGTATTAAGGGTTTCCCAGTGTAATTCTTCGTCGGAGAGGTGCCATTCGTGGAATCGATGAGGTAGGTGGAATTCCTTAAACGAAATTCTGCGCAGGTGAGTTTGAAACTTTTATGTTGTTTTGAATGAATAACCTTACATTCGTTACAACGTGAAGTGGTGTAGTGTAAGTAGTGTAGAAGTGTAACTCCAGCCGTCCACTGCACGTGGTAACGAATGTAAGGTTATTCATTCAAAACAACATAAAGGAAATTGACGGAAAACAAAAATTAAAACCAGGAAAAATTGTGTGGTATCACATAAAAAAACCATTAAAATTTAAACTTTTGCCATGTTCCTCAGAATACAGTGCCCTGACAGAGTTCCAAATAATGTTCTTAGTTGCTCATTGTTTGATTTAAGAATTTCCGTCTTAGGTTGCAACATTGAAAAGGGTGTCCTTAACAGTGCCCTTAACATTCCAGAAGTTGGTTTGACAACTGCCCTCTCACTGCTTTCAAGCTCATCAGGTTGCTTATTTTCTTATTTCCGGAACAGTTTCATTCGGTTCCGACTGCATAATGCTTTTAGCATTGCGTGACAGCTCCTGACTGTCTTAGAATGGATATTGGTGCGGTGCGTTGAGCGGATCCGGTGCGTTGAGCGTAGCTTGTATAATGATGTAGTTGCCAATATCTTTTTTATACCCTATTCTAAGGGTATATTAATTTTGACGCATAGTTTGTAACATACCTTAATATTGCCTGTAGACCCCTAAAAGTTACTATATTTATGATCAGCATCGATAGTAATGTCGATCTAGCCATGTCTGTCCGTCTGTCGGCAAAAATTAGGCCTTTAAACTGGACCTAGAGAGCTGAAATTTTAACCATATACTCTCTAGGGTCCCGAAATAATCAAGTTTACGAATTTTTGAAATCCGCCCACAGACACGCCCACAAACTCAAAAAAACAAAATTTTGGAAAAAATCGAATTTTGAGCTAGAAAGCTGAAATTTTTTATATATGATCTATGACTCCTAAAACTGCTCGGGATAAACAAATTTTCAAAATCCGCCCACTGACACGCCCACAAATAAATAAAATATTTTTTTATACCCTATTCTAAGGGTATATTAATTTTTGAAAATCCAAAGTTTGAGCTAGGGAGCTGAAATTTATAATATATACTCTCTATGGGGCCTTTATGTTCATGTGTAAATATTTTCAAAATCCGCCCACTGACACGCCCACAATTTTTTTTTTTTTTTTTTTAAATTCAAAGTTTGAGCTAGGGAGCCGAAATTTATAATATATACTCTATAGGGGCCCTTTATTCTCATGTGTTAATTTTTTTTAAATCCGCCTACTGACACGCCCACAAGTAAATAAAACAACTTTATTGAAACACTCAAGTTTGAGCTAGGGAGCGTTTTTTTTCTGATAAAATCCTTTAAATGTTATATAACCAAATATGTAGAGCGTTCTTAACAATTCAACCATACTTAGACTTTTGTCACGCCCACTTATGAGGGATAGGAATAAGAATAGGGTATCCAACAGTTCGCCCAAGCGGACTGTAGCCCGTCCCTATGTTTTTATTTTCATAATGTACGCGTACTAAAGGGATTTTTTAGTAGCCTTATCATGTAATAGCGATACAACTACACAGCACGGTCGTTAGGGAAAGTTAGGTTAGAAAAAAAGGAGAGATGCCGATGCACGTTGGTTTTGAATGTTTGCAAGTTATAATGTGAAGAAAAAACAGCGCGTGGAAGAGTATTCCACATTCGTGTTGTACGGTTGAAGGAATATTCATTCAACTTTACTATACGTCCGAATACAGGTTTAAAGGTGAACTAATGAGCATACCTTGCATGCCAGGTATTGCAATTGAAATGTTCTAGCGGTGAAAAGCAGCTGGCTATTTCGTTTGAGCACTTATTGTGGAAATTACGATAAAATAGCGGGAGACAGGAGACCCTGCGACGATGACAAATAGAGGCAGTCGATCTCGCGATGTCTCGGTTGCAAATGAGTTTTATCGCGTGTTTTTGAATCCTGTTAAGTAGCTCCGAATAAGGTTTTGGTGCAGCAGACCAGATATGAGCGTTGTACTCGAGTTTCGGGCGGCTAAACGCCTTATAAATTATAGCCAGATAAGAAGGGGTGAACTATTTCTTACATCTCTTAAGGTAGCCTTGACATTTCGCAGCGTTCTTGGCGACATCGAATATGTGGTCATTCCAACGAAGGATGTCATTAACATACATACATATCGAGAATGGAAAGTTTCAGCACTGCAAGTGCCATTCATGGATAATGGCAGTGTGTGTTTTTTTTTTGCCTTAATGACAGAAGACAGCGTTGCATTTTAGAAGCATTAAATTCCACCCTATTAATTGTACCCCACTGAGTTATGCTGTGAAGATAGGAATTTAATGAACTTAACACACATTGCCGTTCCAGTTCCATACCAGAAGAAGAGGGGCGTGACACAAGAAACGAATATGACAAGCTGAAGCTACTGTAACTGACAGGAGATCATTTATGAAAATGAGAAAGAGAATCGGAGACAGAATAGAGCCTTGGGGAACACCAGCATTTATTTGGTGCGTTGCAGACTTGAAACCGTCCAAAACAACTTGAATTGAACGGTCCGAAAGATAATTTCTAATCCATTAAAGAGGAGTATCGTCGCTTCCAAATGCACGTATTTTTCACAACAGAGCTTGATACCAAACTCTGTCAAATGCCTTTGAAATATCGAGCGCATAGATCTTATTTTCACAACCATGGCGAACAGAATGGTTCCACTTTTCGGTTAGATAAGTCATCAAATCACCAGGAGTCATGTTGCTGCGAAAACCATACTGCCGGTCATTAAAAAGTTTCGGGATTCAAGATATTTCATTTGCTGACGCTTGATCAGCGTTTCCATGACATTGCAAAGAAGGGGCATAGGTGCAATTGGTCGGGAGGAGGAGGTTGAAGAAGATTCGTCTTTTTGGGACGATCTGGATAGATGCTGTTTTCCATCTGCTCGGAAAGAGCCCTGAAGAAAAGGATGGATAGAAAAGCTTACGCAATGGGCTTACCAGCGTGGAGGAACATATCTTCCGAACGATAGTGGAAATACCATTAAGATCATGAAGTACTCTAGCCACTGTACGAGTGCGGAAGTGGATTCGTCCGATGGAGTATTCTACGCGCTCGAATACAGGGGGGAGATAAATCACAATCCGGCAGCGTTGAGCTAGCTGCGAAGTGAACACCAAGCAGATTGGCTTTATCTATAGAGCTGACAGCTGGAATGTCATTGTAAATAAGTGTCGGGAAAGAGGACGAGATGGAATTCCTGATGTTTTTAATAAATGACCAAAAGTGTTTAATACCCGTAGGACTTTGTAGTATTTTTTAACGCAACCGGATGAGAGGTAAAAAACAACAATCTCATGACAATTGATACTCTTGGATGTTTGTCAGCCGTTCGCAGTGGAAAAAACTCAAGATGTTACTTGGCCAGGCTGGAATCGAACCGGTGCATGCGCCCTACCAAATCATCACCTCCGTATTTGAAAATTTCCCCTGGCAAATCATCACCTCCGTATTTGAAAAGTTCCCCTGGTAAACCATCAGAGCCGGCAGTCGTGTTGTTCTTTAGCATTTTTACAGCTATACTAACATCTTCAATACTATATGTTGCGTTGACTGGACGTGAGCTCTCTTCTTGACCTGTCACTCTCTATACATGATGCCCATTTAATAGCTGCTGGAAATGCTACTTAAACACATCTAGTTTTCCATCTTCTTCGGTGCTCCTTCCGAAGATGAAAATGCATCTGATAAAAAGCCTGATGCTCCCATTTTTGTCCTACAATTGTACAGTGTACCCCAGTTTGGATTATGAATGCAGGCGTAAGATGAAGGTTGCCTTTAATGATTGCATTCGGTATATTTATGATATTCCAAGATGTGTTAGTGTTGCGCAACAGAAAAGGTCTCTGTTAGGAATGAGTTTTGACGAGTATTATGATTTTAGAACCATCCTTAAGCTTCATGGAATCATTCATAACAAATGTCCGGAATATTTGAGTGAGTATATTACGTTTGTTCAGTCACCAAGAGGTCTTAGGCTTCTTTTACCACGATTCACGCACACAGTGGGAGAGCGATCTTTCTTCGTCGGGTTGGGTTCGATATCCCGCTTTTTATAATCCGGATTCTTAAAATCCCGCTATTATAATCCCGCTTTTTATAATCCCGCTTTTTTTAAATCCCGTCTTTTAAAATCCCGCCTCTTATAATCTTTAAAATAAAGCAACTACTTTTGATTGTAAAAGCGGGATAATAAGAAAATTAAAATAAATTAAGCAATGAGTGTTTTTTTTGAAATGCAGTTTATTTTAACATTTATCATTTTTAGAGGAAGTAACAAAATAAGAAATAAATAATATCAAAATAAATTTTTAAGTAATAAATATGACAATCTTCAATAATTAAAAAAATAAAATAAAGTACTGTTATATGATATTCTGCAAAAGGGAACAAAAAAACTTCAAATCATTAACAACATTTTTTATTTTATTAGTTCAAGTGTATTATAAGCAATGCAACGCAAAAAACCTGTTTTACTAATTTTTTTCTATTTCTCATTAATTTTTTTACTGCGCGTCACTTTATAACATTAGTTTTTTTATATAATTTTTCTTGTCCATTTCGTAATTTTTGTATTTCAGTTTTTCTCGGGAATTGTTTTTCTGCACTGTCATACACAGACCAAAAGTTAGGAGAGTACTTCACTTGTCTACTTCCATTACGAATGTTTTGTAAAAAACGGGA
Organism: Portevinia maculata; assembly: GCA_949715645.1. Lineage (NCBI taxonomy): Eukaryota > Metazoa > Arthropoda > Insecta > Diptera > Syrphidae > Portevinia > Portevinia maculata. The sequence goes on along the minus strand of OX454526.1, from coordinate 268,320,309 downwards.
TTAGCGGGATTTGGCGGGATTTTAAAAAGCGGGATTATAATAGATCGGGATTTTGAACAAGCGGGATTTTAAAAGACGGGATTTTAAAAAAGCAGTATTTTAGTAGACGGGATTTTAAAACTTTTTTTTCGGGATTTTTGAAAAGCGGGATTCCGATACGCTCCCTTCTTCGTCATATTCGATTGTGGAATTTTCTTCCACTTCAAATATAAAGAATAAGTTCGTCAGTTGTATTTCGGGAAAAACTATTTCTACACATGTCGCAACAGAATTAGTCATATTATATCAATAAATATAAAATCTTTAAAACCTTCCTTTTATCATTCATTATTAGTTATCTGTAATTAATAAAAAAATCGATACTTAATTTTAAGAATTATTTTCTTGTAGTATCATGTAAGCTTTAAACTAAATAAATAAATAAAATGAAATTAAATGAGACTTTGTTACTTCTCTGTTTCGAACAGTCTGCGTTCCGGTCTTAAAGCAAGCAGCCACTTGCTTGGCCTTTTTATAAAACCTCGGGATGTTGTTTTGGACTGCGTACGCCCTCTTCTGTTTACGCAGGGTCTTTTTCTTCTCCCTTCTGCGGGCTAGAATACCCTTCCCGTGCTGCCCTTGTTTTTTGTCGCAGCATTTGTGGACTTGCACGTGCAGTAATCATTACCCGGTGAGTGCACTCATCATCATACCACTCTACCTTTCTCTGGCGTGGCTGATGCTCTCGGCTACCTCTTTGATGATGTCGCGTTACAGGTTCCATATATTATTGGTGTCTGTGGTTGGTGAGTGCACCGGGGAAAATCTCTCGCTCAGGCGCTCTCTGTAGACGCTGGCTACTCCACTCGTGCTAAGGCGTCCATCGTCATTTTTTTTTTCTGGGCTGTTCGCAGCTTCTTCGTGTTCGAAAGTCGAGCTCTGAATTTGGCCGCAACAAGAGAATAGTCAGAGTCGACGTTTGCCCCTCGGAATATGTGCACGTTTAAGATGTTTAATGCGTGCCTAGCATCGATTAGCACATGGTCGAATCGGTTGGCGGTTCGACCACCTGGAGAGCGCCATGTTGCTTTATAGATGCGCAGTCTTGGGAACCAAGTGCTACTTATCATTTTAGGTCCCTTCCACTTCGCCCACGCAAATGGCAAATGAAAGCTAGGTTTTAGGCCCCGAATCATGACATCAAGCATGAGACGCGAAGGGCGAATGAAGTGGAGGAAAACACGGCATTCTTCCGAAAACTTCCACCCCCAAAGCTGAAACGAAGGCTCTACACACCGCAGTTCTGCGCCCGGCGCTCATATACGGTTCACAATATTGTACAGCGTACAAAAAGTATAAGGGCAAATTAACGGCAGCTTAACGAAATCATGAGGCCTGCTGTTCTTTGTGGAATAAGCAAACCCCTCAGGCGGACCAGTGGGGATGCAGTTAAGTGGTTATGATCCCTTTGGTCCAGATCATAACCTCGCCCTTAATGAAAAGAAGGCTCATCTTCTTTTATTGTTTATGCCAAAATATTTATTTATTTTTAAACAGAGACTTGTTATGGTTTTTTTTTTAATTAAAACATAGGGACGGGCTACAGTCCGCTTGGGCGAACTGTTGGATGCCCTATTCTTATTCCTATCAGACACATAGAGTCTATATTATAAATTTCAGCTCCTTAGTTCAAACTTTGGTTTTTCAATAAAATTGTTTTATTTAATTGTGGGCGTGTCAGTAGGCGGATTTAAAAAATGTTTCAACATAAGTATAAAGGGCACATAGAAAGTCTATATTACAAATTTCATTCTAGAAATGTTATCTCCCGAGCAGTTTTAGGAGTCAAAGATCATATATAAAAAATTTCAGCTTTCTAGCTGTTTTTTTTTTTTTTGAGTTTGTGGGCGTGTCTGTGGCGGATTTCAAAAATTGTTAAACTTCAATATTTCGGACCCCTAGAGAGTATAAGTTATGGTCACATCAAATACATGTAATAAAAATGCTTCGGCGTACGGAAAGTCACTAGACACACGGTTTCATAGCTGTCAATATGCAAACGGTAGAAGCTGCACTATCAAAACAGTTAGTGCGGCCGCAGCATCACCAAGCATAGCATAACAACCACCAAACGCTTTCCAAGGCACAAATGACCCGCTAAGCTACAGCAAGAAATTCCAGCCAGCAGCAGATTAACGGATCAGCGTTATCTCAATGTTAGTGGTAATGCTGCAAACGGTAGAAGCTGCACTATCAGAACAGTAAGTGTGGCCGCAGCATCACCAAGCATAGCATAGCAAACACCCGTTAAGCTACAGCAAGAAATTCCAGCCAAGCAGCGGATTAACGGATCAGCGTTCATGTCTTCATGTTAGTGGTAATGCTAGTTGTAGTATATAAGTTAGTTCGTTTTGTATTATATAAGTTAGTTATTAAGTGGAACTGCGCCTGAGCGGTGGTATTTATTACTAAGCTTCCTCATAGAGGAATTGAATAAGAAATAAAATATTTCTAAGCTTCCTCATAGAGGAATTTAATAAAAATAAAATAAGAAATATATTTGAACAAATTGTGTGTTGTGTTTAATTTGAAAAAGAAATAAAAATTATTTTATATGGTTGAAATTTCAGATCGACATTACTATCGATGCTGATCATAAATATAGTAACTTTTAGAATATCTTCGATTGAAGCTAAGACTATACAAAATTTAACTTCCAGAACTACCTGCACACTCGGTAATAAGTAAGTCTTTCGAGTTTCAAGTTTAATAATTTTTTTTAAATTTCTCCAAGCGAAATTGTCAGGTTAATCTCCCGCAGTTTAAAATTGCAGTTGCAGAAAAAATCCTGTTTTAAAATTTTGTTTTGCCACCATATAGCCAAGAATGCGGAGGCGATTCACTGTCTGTGAGGTTAACTCAGCTGAGTGTGAAAATTTTCCTAAGGTCGTAATCCCCCCCCACCAGAGTTGCAGATGCTCATCGTGTGCTGCCGTCTCGGCGCACATGCAATTATGACGGCATAGGTACTTTGCACTTGTTGAGCCAGTAGTAGTTGTAGGGTTATTCTCCTCTATCCGTCCACCAGCCAACAACAGGAAAACCTACGTAAATAGGTTCGATCCAGTGGAGAACTTTGGGAGTACAAACAAATCCACAATAACAAAAAAAAAAAAATGAAAGAAAAAACTGGATAAAACTATCCAGTTGCAGAACAACAACAAGAGAGAAAAACATTCTCAAAAATTTAGCAATGTCTCAGTCTTTCGAGACGTCCCTTGCAGCTTCCCTCGTGTTGACTGCCGCGCCTTCTTGCAACGAATATGGCAATGGCACAAGACAAACTTCCGCCAAGAATTTAATGGGCTCCTCGGAAAAGGTTACCCGGGAACGGACGACGGTCACACGGTCCGATTTTTCGTATAAGCAGCGTTTGGGTTCCTCTGATTCTCCGAGAATGGGCTGTGTGTGAATGTGAATATGTGTGACTCCGTTCTATACCTTGCACGTTGCATTTTTCATGTTTCTGGTTGAGTTTCGGTATTATAGAGCTGACTGGAATTCACTGCGTCAGAAGATGCAATTTTGCCGCCTGCAGCCTGCCGTCTGCCGTCTGGTAGAGGCAGAGGACATATTGCGCGCATTAAATAAATTCGCTTCGTCTTTTTCAAGCATTTTCGTTACTTTTTGTTCGTCGATTGTGTTGTTGGTTTTTGGTCGTATTCAGATGTTTTTGGTGGATTTTTATTTTCGAAATACCTGTTTGGCTTGTGAAACAAGTGCAACATGGAATGGGCATGGGATGGAAGGAAATGCAGTTGTGGCAGTTGTGGTGTGGCCGGCATGCAACGATCGTCTCCGGCCGGCGATGATGACGCGTCGGCAGCAGGAGCGCGCCCTCTTCGAGCGTGATCACCGGATTGACCAGAAATTAAATCGAACAGTATCTGGCGGTCGTCGCAGTAGACGCTGGCCGCAACAAAGTCTATAAAAGCGGTCAGGTCGAGGGAAGGTAGGAGGGTTTGAAGTTCTCGTATCTGTTTCGTCCCAGGTTTGTTTTGATATTGACTTGGAAATTCGGTAGTCCTGGGGTGCATTAGAGCTTCTGACTTAGATTGTTATAGAAGAAAACTTTCGAATTGAGTTTTCTAAACAGAATGGTCAGGGGCAGGAGAGGAAGTAAGTAGTTCGAAGTACTCCACTGATACAAAGACAAGCTGATCGTCTGAATTTGCTTAGCTTCTTAAGATTTATCGCCTTATCTTCGGCAGTCGCCCAGACAACCACACCGTGTGTTATGTCTGAAGAGTCGGCTAAATTCATTTTGTTAAGGTGGTATCGTAAACTGTGGTGACCTGTGTGGTAGCCTATTAAGTTTTTAATATTATGCCTACGTAGGTTTCGGATCCTGCTGGCATTGTTTTTAAATTGCTGGATAGCTCGTTTGGCCTATTTTAGACCAGCAGTGTTTTCCCAGTGTGAGATACATTTTGAGTGTTCCCAGCTTTTTATAGCTAAATTAGTAGCTGATTTAGGTGTTTAGCAGAAGGGTTCAGGTCCTGTGAAAGGGGTTTCTGAACCACATTTGGCTAGTTCGTCAGCTTTTTCAGTTCCTTCAAAACCCCCAAGTTTCTGTGGCTGACTTTCTGGAGGGTATTGAAGCAGTTTAAGACTGATTTGGAGTGTGTGAGCTAAGGGCTTTTATAGCTGCTTGACTGTCCGTGAATATATTGATGTGAGCGCCTTTGATACCAGTGTTGAAGATGTGGTTAGCGCATTCTTGAATGGCGAGGAGCTCTGCCTGGAAAACACTATGGTTTTTTCCCATTGGTATTGAGACGTTCAGATTTGGTCCGTGCCCGATTCAATTTTAGAACCATCCGTATACCACTTTAATCCGATTTGGCGGTTCGGTGGGCTATTAATAGCCCATGCTTCTCTATTTGGTATCTCCGTAGAGAAACGCTTATTGAAACAAAATGTTTTTTGAAGGCGGTCTGTAACCGCGCAGATCATGTAAAGTTCTGGAATTTCTGAGAGCAACGTCATGAGTTCCGGGTGGTCATTAAGACATATCTCATTCGTTTGTAACAGACTTGCTGAGCTGCGTATTGCCACTTTGTTTATATGTATATTCAAGAGTGTTAGTCCTATTATGGCTTCTATGGCAGCAGTGGGATAGGTGCGCATGGCTCCGAATAAACCAAGGCATGCGAGGCGTTGTACCCTTGTGAGCTTTGATATGGCGGTTTTTTGGTTTGTTTTGGTCCAACATATTATAGAAGCGTATTTAATGATAGGCCTGACCATCACTGTGTAAATCCAATGAGTTATCTTTGGAGAGATCCCCCAGGTTTTACCATACATGCGACGGCAAGCCCATAAATCTTTTGTTGCTTTTGTTATTTTGTTCCATAATAACTTTGTTAGCTCGTGTCGCTGTATCCGACAACATTGGAAAAATCAGACACTTGCCCTTTTACAGACTATGTAGTGCTTCTCTTTATACCCTTTGGCCACGTAAAGTAATTTAAAGTCATTGTTTACAACATGTCTGAATATTGGTTGTAGACCCCTTTAAGTACTATATTATGTCATCAGCACCGTCAAATTTGTCTGTCTAGCTAGTTATTTCCGTCCGTCAACAATTTTGAGGACACAAAATTAGAGCTTAAAAGTTGAAATTTGGGACGTGCATATACTCTCTGGGAACTGAAAATGATAATGTGTAAAGGATTATCAAATACGCCCACCGACATGCTAGTTAGTTAAATAAAGCGATTTATCGAAGAAGTTAATGCAAATGAAGTTCATGTTCTTTGCAAAGTATATAGACAAAGTCTTTGTCAGCAATAAGCTCTTACAAAGTTTTGCCAACGCCCACCGTTTTTTTTTTGTAATATACACGTACTAAAGGGATTTGTTGGGACCCTTATTACGGCGGTTCTAAATGTTCTCCTGAAATTCCCTGCGACTTTATGTGAGAAATAGAAATTCCGCAACCTGACGTTTATTTGCAATTGGGCTGTCCAAATATGGCTTAAATGAATTTTTTTTGTAAACTATTCGTAGTTCAGCCCGTAGATTAAGAGAGGAAGTTTACTATGTCATCTCTTCTTTTAATTCTTACAAATAATTTGCTCCTAACTTTACATTAAAGAAAATGGCTGCGACTTTGAAAAACTACTCGTACTTTAATTAAGAATGTTTGCATGAGATTCGTATCTTATTTCTCTTCAAAAACCAATAAACAAATGTTTCGTTGAAGGAGTAAATTGAGATGTAACAATTTCAAAGTTTTGTAGTGATAAATATTGTTAATTATATTTCTAATGAGAAAAAAAGCCGACACAAAAAATTATTTGCTTGGTTACATCTGATCTATCAAAATGTTTTTAGTAAAGTTATAGCGGCTGATGGGTCTGGCTGTTAATGAGGACAAAACGAGGTATATGCTGTCAACGTGAAAGGACCCTCAACATCTGTGACTCGGACAAAACGTCACGATGGACAGATACAACTTCGAAATAGTTAAAGACTTTGTCTTACCTGGGCTCCACTATCACTTCGCAAAATGACATCGGCGCAGAGATCAAGCGAAGAATCACTATTGCCAATCGCTGTTTCTTCGGGTTAAGAAGTCATCTAAGAAGTAAAGCTCTCTCTCATAGAACCAAGGAGATATTATTTAAGACCTTAATCATCCCGGTCCTGCTGTATGGTGCAGAAGAATGGACCCTGTCAAAGGCGGATGAAAACCTTCTGGGATGCTTTGAGAGAAAGATTCTTGAGTGATATTCGGTCCAGTTTGTGATGATGGAGAAGATTTAACGACGAACTATACGGGCTATACAGCGACGCTGACCTGGTCAAAAGGCTAAAAATACAACGGCTGAGATGGCTGGTACACGTGGAGCGTATGGACAATAACGCACTAGCCCGATGAATCTTCGAATCCACCCCTGAGGGCCAACGCAGCAGAGGAAGACCCCACCTTAGGTGGCGCGCACAATTGGAGAATAACCTCAACCAACTATATGTGTGCGTAACTGGAGGCAGCTAGCGAGGGACCGAGCTGGTTGGAGGGGCTTGTAGGTTGAGGCCATGGTCCACCCCGGACTGTAAGCGCCACCAAAAGTAAGTATAGCAAAAATTCCCTCCTACCAACTTCAAACGTCGACGAAAATGAAGCAACAAATGAACAAAAAAATCGACAAACGATTACCACCAGTCCATGCGCAAACATTTTCCAATGAGATACGGCGGGCGCAGCGATATAAGTACATGGGACATAAGTCCATTATGGACATAATTCCGTAATTGGATACGCATTGCACTGTTTATAGGATCTAGCAAAAATATCACAAGTAGATTCCATAAACAGTGTAATATATATGGGGGGTACTTCCCCAGTGCAACCAATGCCTACCTAGCGGAGGCCAACACGTCTTTAGTGACAGAATTTCGTAGCTCAGCCTGTGAACGTATCTCCCTGTGAAATATGCGTCTTCTCAACCAATGGAGAGCTGAACATTATAAGAGAATGTGCTCAGAGGTTGTCTCATCCTCCATACAGAACCTACCTTCCGTCTCGGGACTTTAGTTAATTTTATTGAGATCATATCTCAAGCCGCAGTGGCCGTTGAGAAAGCCCACCAGCTTTCTAATATTTTCCTTATTCAGCTTAAGGATTTCGTTACAGGAGTAGGGCCAAATAAACCGTTGGGATTGTCTTAAACGTCCCAAAGTTTAAGACGAAGCTTATGTTCCCAATCCTTAATTAGCCACAAAGCAGCAGCCCAATTGGCTCTGCAGTAAGGTTCTGGTCCAAAGAACGCAGATTCGGATCGCGCTCTAGTAAGTTCGTCTGCAGATTCAGTGTCTGCTATACCTTGGTGGACGCCCGACAGTCAGTGACATCTGCCCTCTTTCATAAAAAGAAAACTGTGAATCAAATAATATTGAATGCTTAAGAAGTTCCAAGATCCAGGAAAGTCTTCACGTCAAAGAACCTATCTCAATGAGCATGAAGCGGGACTCGCTTACTAGGCACCGTCGTGTTCAAAGGAGAGCTCAGAAGAACCCCGTCAAAAACGGCAATATCAACCAACGTGCCCTTACAATCGCGAAAGAGAGGCAGGCCTAAAAACTCCTGGATCACACAAATACAGCAACACCAGCGTTTGATCGATCTCCGTGTCGAAATGTTTTGAAATCGGGATTCGGGAGGGATGACGATAATTTTAGAGGTCAAACCGGCGAACTCCACAGTGAGGGGTGGGGTAGTCCAGATCTAACCTCGTCGTTTAAGAAAAGAAGAATTTTGAATGCTTCTTCAGGTTCAATTAGTTACTCAACATACATTTTGACAATCGGAAAGCGGGACAAGGCGGTCAACCGTGTAGGCATGCTGCGATAGAAAATTTCATCGTTGCAATACAGCTGAAAAGGTTGCGGTATACCGCTCCAATGTGTGCATCTATATTTGCCGCATTAATATTAGGTAGCACTGTACCGGTACCCGTACCGTCACCGTGTGAACTCCTTTACCTTTTTCCAAATAGATTGTCTAGACTAAATAGATAGAAAAAAAACTATTTTTAAAACAAAAAAGCAATTTCCAAGCAGTTTTATAAGACAAAGAATGTCTGTTGCTAAATATTTCTGTATAATTTTTGTTTGTTAAAATTAGTTCACTACTTTGAGCTAAAAATATCGCATAGCATTTTGGATTTCTAAAAAGAAAACAAAACTAATTTACGATCATTTCAATCTGTTATATCAATTTGGTTGTCTTGCTACGAGATAATTTATAAACATTAATTTTTTTTGTGTTTTTGGCACAGCTTATATGAATAACAAATATACACCCGATATGATTGCTTAAAACTCTAAATATAATTTATTAAAATATTTCATTCACAAAACGGTCGAACGTACTACAGATTTGCAAGATAAAATTAATAAGAGACATCATAATTTATGTCGGTGATGTAGATAAATGTTAAGAGATCTGTGTTTGAAGGCAAATAAACACTTTGGCCGGTTTCCGAAAATGTTGGAAAGATTGAGTGTCTTGTCAATTTTGGTATTTCGTCATCGGAATAACAAATCGTAAAAATTCTTCAAACGCTCATCTCAGATGTTGTTATTTTAATGATATTTGTTTTTCTTATTTAAAAAAAAAGAAGAAATGAATTGATTTATTTATTTAAAACATATTTATGACATATCGGATTTTCACATGATGTTAAACAGAACAGAAGTTCACTCGAAGAACATCCCACATCTATATGATGGGCTTGTAGAAACGTGTAGGCTGGCCCCTCTCTGTGGTCATTTATTTATGTTTACGAAATTTAAATGATACGAACATTGTTAATGTGTCAAGTATGATTTTTGATTTCCTTCGACACGTTGACTGATATATTCCTGCTAAAATAATTTTACAACAAGGATCTCTAAACATCATGATCTTAAAGAAATGTTCTCTTATGTAAGAAAATCCAATTCATGCATATTTTGCATGAATATGTCATGTCGTATTTGAAAAATCTGTATTTTGACATTCGATCGAATATAAAGTTAACATTACTTTATTTAAAGAAATTTGACACGAGGAAAGGACAAGGCTCATAAGGTGCTCAAACCCTGTTATAATTTATTAGAGGAAGCGCTCACAATGGATCTACCGCAAATATCTACGCGGGTAAAATCAAGGCCCCAGAGACGAGATAATCAAGTTAGGATTAGCGTCCAGGGCCCTATTTCATAAACTTTGACAAGTGAAAATTCTACAAATTTGTCGCTTTTATCTGACAGGTTTTCATTGCATAACGTGTTGACAGGTGACATAATTGTCAGTTAAATACGACGGCAATTTTGTCACTGTCAGACTATGACAAATTTGTCGTGACTATCATATAGTAAATGAATTATTTCGTAAAACTATTGTTTTTTTTTCATACATTTTTATTTACGAGAGTAACATGACTTTCAGTTCCACTAATTTGTATACCCTATTCTAAGGGTATATTAATTTTGACGCATAGTTTGTAACATACCTTAATATTGCCCGTAGACCCCTAAAAGTTACTATATTTATGATCAGCATCGATAGTAATTTCGATCTAGCCATGTCCGTCCGTCCGTTCCTCCGTCTGTTACCAAAAATTAGGCATTTAAACTGGGCCTAGAGAGCTAAAATTTTAACCATATACTCTCTAGGGTCCCGAAATAATCAAGTTAAAGAATTTTTGAAATCCGCCCACAGACACGTCCACAAACTCAAAAAAACAAAATTTTGGAAAAAATGGAATTTTGAGCTAGAGAGCTTAAATTTTTTATATATGATTTATGATGCCTAAAACTGCTCGGAATATAAAATTTTCAAAATCCGCCCACTGCTACGCCCACAATTAAATAAAACAATTTTATTAAAAAACCAAAATTTGACCTAGAGAGCTGAAATTTATAATATATACTCTCTAGGGGCTCTTTAAGCTCATGTGTGAATATTTTGAAAATCCGCCCACTGACACGCCCACAATTTAAAATCAACTTTTTTTGCAAATCCAAAGTTTGAGCTAGGGAGCTGAAATTTATAATATATACTCTCTAGGGGCCCTTTATGCACATATGTTAATTTTTTTATAAATCCGCCTACTGACACGCCCACAATTAAATAAAATAATTTTATTGAAAAACCAAAGTTTTTTTTTCGATAAAATCCTTTAAATGTTATACAACAAAATATGTAGAGCGTTCTTAACAATTCAATCATACTTGACTTTTGTCACGCCCACTTATGAGGGATAGGAATAAGAATAGGGTATCCAACAGTTCGCCCAAGCGGACTGTAGCCCGTTCCTATGTTTTTTTGTATGTTTAAGAATACGAGTATCTGAAAATCTATTCTATATACAACCGTGCGAAAAACAGCAATTGATGTAGATTCGTTGATTTCGTCTTCGTTGGTAGTGACATCTTCTTCTTCAATACGATCAAGTATATCTTCAGCATCTATACGTTACATTATTTCGCTATATGCTTACAAAATTTGATGTTATTCTAACTTACCATTATCATCATCCATTATTTCATATGGTGTATGTCCACTTCCCAAACGATTTTCCAAGTAATGCAGTACTGTACAAGTCAAAATAACCTTGCATGCAATTGCTGGTGACAATCTCAAATAGTTTAGACAAGGAAATTTTTCTTTCAGAATGCCCAATGCATTTTCTACAAGCCTCCTCGTTTTCTTATGAGCCCTCAAAAATCTTGGCAATGCTTCAGATTGTTCAATTTGGTGTGGAATAACTGGTGTGATTAGCCAACTTTTTCGTCCATAACCGCTGTCTTCTAATATTAAAGCATTTGGAAATGGCCTCCATCCATTTTCCCACCGTTTTGCTAAAGAGCTATTTATTAGAACCCTAGCATCGTGAACGGATCCAAGCCAGCGTGCAGAAACATAAAAAAAACTCAAAATTTGGGACGCACACAAACATGGCATTAATTGAGCAACACAAGCAAAATTCGCAAAATGTCTAAAGCGTTGAGGTATAGATGTTATATTTTCCGAAGGCAACCGAATTTCTTCTCCCATAAGGTTATCTACCGTCAGATTGCAAAATCTTTTGACGCAACGATGAATTGAACTTTTTGAAAGACCCTGTCCATCACCAACTACATGGTACTGAGCTCCACTTCTAAGCCAGTGTAACGCACATATGACTTGGGTCTTAGCATCAAGGGCATGATTTCTTTTTGTGGAATGCTGGAGGTGTCGACCGATTTTAAACAAAATAAATTCCGCTGTAAAATCACTTAATGCAGCAAAATGATTGTTAATTCTCTCTTTACTAATTCGAGGATGGCGTACTTCGCGAAATTGCTCATCAAAATCATTATCACTTTCACTTAAAAACATAATATTAGAAATTTTTTACCGAAATTGTCACTTCACTACCGAGATTCAATTGCCTGTCACAACTGTCAATTACATACTCAAATTCAAATTCAAATTCAAATCTTTATTTAATAGTCATACACAGTAAGATACAATATCGTATTTGGTAGTGCATGCTTCAGCAAAGTGCTATATGTACTTAATTTTAAGTGTTACAAGACGAGTAGGTACTGTATAATTTACAAGATCAAATACGAGTACACCAATATAAAAATACAAATAAAAAAATAGTTAAATTCAAATTCAAATTAACACAATTATTTAATTAATTACTTATTGCTAATAAATTTAATTGCAGGGAGTAATAAGTAAAGAAAAGAAAAAGTAGAAAAGAAAAGCAAGGAAGAGGGAAGAAGAGGGAAGAAGAGGACTTAAATAACCAATCATCATCATCAAAGTGTTTCAAAGTTTTGTTGCAGTTTTGCCTTGAACTGCGTTTTGCAATTTATTAATCTTAAGGGTCGGGGAAGGGAGTTCCATAGCCGAATCGCATAGACAAAGAATTGACTTTCAGAAATCAAGAAACGGGAACGAATTGTTATGAGATCAAGTTCTACTCGAACGCGTAAAACGGAATCTGTTATAAAGGTAAGGTAGTTGGCGTGTCTGGAGTATATTGTGAAGAAAAACCAACGTTCTGAGCTTAAAAATGTTTTCGAGAAAGATGCCATAAATCGATTTGAAAAACGAGGAAATGTGGTCATATCTTTTTATTCCAAAAATATATCGCGCAATACTGTTGTATGCCACATTTAGTTTCCGGCTGTGCTCATAATCACAATTGCTGAAAAGCTCACATCCATATAGCATTATAGGAATGAGCAGCGTTTTGGAAAGAATTAATCTTGCCTTTAAAGGTGTGATTTTCTGCGTAGCCCAGAGCATACGAAGTCCTCCATATACCCTACCTAGAGTAATTCTGATGTGGTTATTCCAAGTAGGAGTTTTGTTGAAAGTTAAACCGAGATTTTTTGCAGACTCAACAAATTCAATAGGGTTACTATCCAGATAAATATTTGGAAAATAGGAGGTATCAATCGGCTTCCTAGAGATAACCAAACATTTTGATTTAGAAGGGTTCAGGTGAAGGCGATTAGCCTGAGACCAGCGTGAAATCATGTTCATGTCTTCATTTATTTCACATGCAGCATTTTCCACAAGGCCCAAAGGAAAACTTCTCCGCACTTGCACATCATCTGCATACATATCAACTGAGGAACTTAATAAGCACTCAGGAAGATCATTTACATAGATTGAGAAAAGAAGTGGGCCCAGTATCGAACCTTGAGGAAAACCTGAACTAAGTGGAAGGAAGTCTGACGAGGAGTTTTTCACTTCAACTGCTTGAAATCTATGATTTAAATAAGAGGCTTTCAAGTTTGTAGACGGAACTGAAAAATGATTCCTAAGCTTACTATAGAGAATATTGTGGTTAACCGTATCGAATGCTTTAGAGAAATCAAGTAGTACATATAAGGAAAGTTACTTCATCATTATCTACCGCTTGTCTGATGCCTTCTGTTACATTTATTAAGGCAGTAGTACAACTATGTTTTGGGCGAAAACCAGACTGATTAGTGCGCAGTAGATATTTATTTAAAAGTAATTTCCGTATTTGGGAATTCATAACCCTTTCAAGAACTTTGGAAAGAAACGATAATATCGCAATCGGTCTGAATTCGTTGTTGGTTTTCGGGACTGGAACTACTTTCACTCGTTTCCAAATATGAGGATAAACACCGGTCATGAATATGTTATTAAATAGGTACGTTAAATATTTTAATATATGCGGAAGAATGATTTTAACAAAAACTATCTCATCGAACCCAACCGAGTTAGATTTTATAGATAAAACGCTTTCTAAAACATCAGCGTCATTGACAGCTGTAAAATTAAAACTCAGTGAAGAAATCGAATTAGCAAGACTGTTCTCGACAGGAGGTATGTTCGACGAATCGTCACTGTTTGGAAGGTTATGGTTGCTTGGGGTATACCTAATCGACGTTAGGGGACGAAACGGAAACGAAGCTCTTATTTAATTCATTACAATCAACATTATTGAAACAACGATTCATTTGTTTGCCCACTCCTATATCCCTAAGGTTTTTCCAAAGTTTTTGCTTGGCTTGAGAAGGATCAAGTCGTGGGGCATAATTACGTCTTTTTGATTCTTGTATCTCGCAGGTAACCCTATTTCTTAAAATGCGGTAATCATTTAGGAGTATATCCAGCCGAAATCTTTTCCAGCGCTTGTATGCCAGGTCACGATGGTAGATAAGGGGTTTTATATCGTTGTAATAACCCATGGAGATTGGCATTCAACTGGTCTGGCAGACTTGGTTATAAGAGGAACATGAATATTAAAGAGATTCCTGATATTATCTTGAATAAATGCAACTTGAGGGCATTCCATAAATCCTGTACCATTCAATCGCGAATAGGTCCTCCTGTAATTGATTCAAGTCAATTTTTTTTAAAGTCACGGAAACTATAGGTGTTTTCTGATATTATGTACTCACAAAATTACTTTTTTATCTGTTCCATCAAAAAATTGTCACTACAAATTTGTCAGAAATTTTGTGACAATTTTCAAAAAATCCCTGACAATTCATTGTCATGACAATTTTAAATGATCAGAAATCTTGACAATTGTCGCAAATTCTCCGACAATTCTACAAAATTGTCGATGTTGTTATGGGAATAATTTAGACAATTGGCAAGTTGTCATTTACAAATTATCACCTGTCAATGTTTATGAAATAGGGCCCAGATCTGGATGTGAGATCACGATTGTTTTAGCGTCTGTAAAAAAGTCAACGCAAAAGTCATGTATGTGAAGGATGCTTCAGTAAGCTGCCACCTTAATTTGCAATACAAGTGGGATATGACTATTGATTACTTCAAAGAGCATTTAGTTTAGTTATTAAGTTTATTTCTTATTGTTTTAAAATTAACAGTGTTCAAATGACAAGTTACAATATTTAGTATATATGTACATAATAAGAAAGTTGAAGACATTTTATATTTTTGCATAAAAAGTATGAAAAAATAGTATTAAATGCCACATCAGATGCTTTAACGGTATAAAATCAAATTAAATTATTTGGGTGGGGTGACCCTACACTATAGAAACAAAAACAAAATAAAAATAAAAAAAATTTTGTAAACAAAAAATAAAATCAAACAAAAATTTGTAAACAAGATGGAATGAACAAAGTTTAAGAAATTTACATTTAAAAGCAATAATTAAAGAACCAAACGCAAATCAAGACGAATGGGGCAAAAATGGAATTACATAAACAGAATGGACATAAAATTAGAGTTAAACCAGAATATCAGTAGATTGAGATAAACCCCAAAATCAAAACCTAAAAAAAGATTCAAAACTAACATTATCAAAATTAAAGAGCCAACATTTTACGTTTTTAATGAACATACTAGTCACAGATATTGCCCTGATCGACTGTGAAAGTTTATTAAATAAGCGATACGATGAAACGGAAAAAAACATAGGGACGGGCTACAGTCCGCTTGGGCGAACTGTTGGATACCCTATTCTTATTCCTATCCCTCATAAGTGGGCGTGACAAAAGTCTAAGTATGGTTGAATTGTTAAGAACGCTTTACATATTTTGTTATACAACATTTAAAGGATTTTATCAAAAACAAACGCTCCCTAGCTCAAACTTGGGTGTTTCAATAAAATTGTTTTATTTAATTGTGGGCGTGTCAGTAGGCGGATTTAAAAAAAATTAACACATAAGAATAAAGGGCCCCTAGAGAGTATATATTATAAATTTCAGCTCTCTAGCTAATTGTGGGCGTGTCAGTGGGCGGATTTTGAAAATATTTACACATGAGCATAAAAGGCCCCTAAAGAGTATATATTATAAATTTCAGCTCCCTAGCTCAAACTTTGGATTTTCAAAAATTAATATACCCTTAAAATAGGGTATAAAAAAAATATTTTATTTATTTGTGGGCGTGTCAGTGGGCGGATTTTGAAATTTTTTTATCCCGAGCAGTTTTAGGAGTCATAGATCATATATAAAAAAAATCAGGTTTCTAGCTCAAAATTCGATTTTTTCCAAAATTTTGTTTTTTTGAGTTTGTGGGCGTGTTGTGGGCGGATTTCAAAAATTCGTAAACTTGATTATTTCGGGACCCTAGAGAGTATATGGTTAAAATTTCAGCTCTCTAGGTCCAGTTTAAAGGCCTAATTTTTGCCGACAGACGGACGGACGGACGGACGAACGGACGGACATGGCTAGATCGACATTACTATCGATGCTGATCATAAATATAGTAACTTTTAGGGGTCTACGGGCAATATTAAGGTATGTTACAAACTATGCGTCAAAATTAATATACCCTTAGAATAGGGTATAATTACGGTAAGCAGTGGTACGAGCAATGGGTACAGATAACAAGTTAGAAAAATTTCCACGTAAATTATGAGTAGAGATTAAACGAAAATTACGATTGCCAGACCTCATAAAGAAAGTCTTCAACACCTTAAAACAATATAAATGACGAACAGGTAGAATACTCAAGTCACAAAACAGAGGAAAACTAGGATATCTACACGGCTTTTGACATATTTTCCTTAAGACATACATACTTCTGCATAGTTAACAGAGGCTGTATTTTATTAAAATACGCACCTCCCCAGCAAACAATTCCGTATTGCAACTTGGAATGAAAGATTCCATAGTAAATTGTTTTAAAAAGTTTTTTAGAGCAGATATTTTTCAAATAAAAGAAATGTCTAAGAGTGAGTCGGAAATAGCTTCTCAACGCTTCTGCGTGATTCATAAAACTCATTCTTGGATCAATAATTAGACCCAGATATTTAAATTCAACGACCTTTTCAATTAAAAAACAATTATTACTACAGATTAGACTGCTACAAAAGGAGGGAGAAGAACAACTAAACACACAATTATTACAAACTGACATTTTATATCGTTGACATTCGGGAGCATGGAAAAAAACATTTGCGTCCAAATTGTTTAAAGAAGACAAACTGAAAAACATTATTTTAGTTTTCGAGGTTATCACTAAACTATGTTCACCGAACCAGTTTCTTAATAAGTTAAGATCCCAGTTAATGTCTGAAATCAGATCCAAAGGACTGTCACAGCTATACGAAAAACCAATATCATCTGCAAAAGCCGTAGGTCTACCCCTGAAATTGAGTGAAAGCAGTGAGTTAATATAGATTAAGAATAAAATTGGTCCCATAACAGAGCCTTGCTGTACACCCATTTTGAAGAACTGAACTGCACTCCCAACGGCGTCTAACTTCACCCTTTGCGACCTGTTTTCAAGATAAGGCCTAAACCATTTAAGCATAAATCCACGAAAACCAACACTTTCTTATTTCTTTAACAATAAATTATGGTTAACCATGTCGAAGGCTTTGGTGATATCAATAAATAAACCTGCAGTACACTTTTGCTTATTGAGGCTTGACATTATTTGACTACAAAACTGTAGTAGTGCATCTTCAGTCGATTTTCCTTTTTGAAATCCGAATTGAGATGGATTAAAATACTCAGTTGCATTTAAAAAACTCACTACTCTATTTTTTATAAGTTTCACAAAGATTTTACTAAAAACGGGAAGAAGTGATATGGGCCTATAGTTTCAGACTTCAACAGAAGAACCTTTTTTAAACAGTGGTACAATATCGGCACATTTGAGCTCGTCCGGGAATACCCCAGCAAATATGCAGTTATTAAAAATATTAACTAATACTTGCAGTATGTAACATCCAATTTTTTTGACCACTATATTCGAAATACCATCAGCACCACATGAATTCGAATTTTTTAGGGTTCCTATAACTTTTAAAACCTCAAGAGGAGTTATAGGCATATAAACAAAACTGTTTGTTTGAAAATGTACAGCACTTCTACGAGAGGACGAACATGTACAACAAATCCTTTGGTCATTACATGATTGAAAGCTGCTAGATATATTAGTAAAGTAGCTGTTGAATTCATTAGCAATAACAAGTTTGTCAGAAATTTCGCAGTCGTTAATCTGAATAATATTTAGTAGGCTTTTTAGAGAACGATGATTTGTTCAAAATATTATTGACTACACGCCATTAATTTTTTAAATTTCCCTTAGCAGAATTCAACTGAAAACGGTAATAATTATCCCGACAGAGAGGAATCTCCTTTTTGAGTTCAGCGCACAGTTTCTTGTATTTTCTTTGAAGGCTCATATTCCTAGGTACTGTTACACTTGATTCTAAGATTGTTTTTGCCTTTAACTTTATTCAATAAATACCTTGAGATCCAAGGTTTAAGCCTTTTTACCACTTTTTTAGATGGCAAAAAGGAGGAACAATTTGCAATATGATTCTTCAGGGTATCAATAAATAATGCAAAAGAAGTTGAAGGATCCCTGCAGGAATATACATCTTCCCAAAACTCGTAAAAAATATAGTTTTTGAGCTGTGTGTAGTTAATTTTCATAAGCTTACTCGCTTTAGTTTTGTTTTGTATGACCTTGCATTCGGATTTGTTCCTTATTGGCTTGAGTCCTTTACAAAAGCGAAGAAATCACTTTTAATTTGTAAACAATTATTTAGCTAGATTTACTTATACATTTTTCAGAACAGAATGCTTAAATCGAGTTGATGTTGAATTCTTTTAATTGTTTGCAGGGCATAACCCTACCTTCTCCAACCACTTGCTTGTGCGAAGTGGAAGACACCTACAATTTTAAGCCGAATCCGATCGGCCTCTACGTTTTCCGATAAGTTTTGGAATCGAATATCGAAACGTTATAGCCAAATTTTACTTGCGTGTAAAGTTTTCTTATTACCAACAAAATATTGAACCGCTTTCCAAGCCACTCGTTCTATAGGACACGGTGGTATAATTAGATTTTAAATCCGAATAGTATTTTGGAATTTAATTTTTAGGTTCAATACATACATTTTGGTTTGTCTGGAGAAAACAGCCGAAATATCAATGCCAGTCCGCATAGCGTTGCCAAGCCACAGTCGAGCATTTTTATACATACCTTCTGGTGGAAACACATCATGACTTTAACTTGGACTTCAACTTTGACAACCACACCGCACGATTTAGAACCAATGCTTTTTAATGGGATGGAACACATTAGCACTTCAACCTTAACTTCGACTTCAACATTAGACCTAAATCCTAAATTCAAAGTTGAAGTGCAAATCCCACCAACCTTGAGGCGATGTTTTCAGTTTTCTCAACATGAAGCGAATTTTCTCTCGCTTGCATTTTGACATAATTTTCTCTTTTGTTTTCAACCATTTTTTGTTTCGCTCTCGAAGTTGCGTTTTTCAATGGACTCGACTTAAAACGCTGAAGTTCTCGCTCTTGTCGAAGTCGAAGTTGAGGTGCTAATGTGTTTCTACCACTATGCAACAGGTCCTCGAAATGACAGTGTCGGTAAGGAAGTTACATTTCCACATACAAGTGCTGCCAATAGTTAATTGCTTTTGAGTGATCGCTTTACACAGAGCAACGAATAGTTGATAATCAAAAACGACTGTTCGTTCTTGAACTGTTGTTGTAGTGATTTGTCATCGATTTGCTTCTTGTGTATAATTTTGGACTAAACATCCAGACGTGCAGCAATCTGTTATTAGAAAAATCATTGCTTTGCAGATAAATTAAAGCTGTAGGTATTGGGAGACATTGAAAGACAATGGCATAAGTGTTTTTCACTTAAACAAAGAGTGAAGAATGATTGCTTCTAAATGCTTGAGCGTCTTAGCCCTGCATCGCATTATGCTATGCGAAAAATAATTAATGTTAAACTAAAATCGACTAGAGCACTCATTGCCGGCTTTAATTGCCATAGTGCTTTTAGTAGAAGCTGCTGGAGCACAGCTATTACGGCACTTTCAAGCTTATTTTCGCAAAAGAACTTATTTCTGGGCAAGAACGGCAACTTACACTCTACTACACTCGATAGACTGTAAGAAAGATGGTGTTAAGACATTCTCAACAATGCCAGTAGTGTTACGTATGTACTTGAGCTACTACCTATTATTATTTTTACATCAGAGAGGGAATACGCTGACATATTTCGTTAGCAACACTCTGGAAAAAATTTAGACTTAAAATTTTAGCAATTGGTGCCTTTATAGACTAATCCGGCATCTGCGTGGGCGCTTCAGCCCCACAAAACCTTTTGCGCACTTTGAAACCCTTTATTATCATGACAAATTTGAATGTTTTTCATTAAACGCATTTCTGATTGTCTACATCACACCAAACAGTGGAACTTTTCTTGGACTCGGGTTCTCCTCTGCTCTACATGCGTTGCCATTGTTCAATCATTGTCTCGTCAATGACATGAACACATTTTTTGAAAAATAAATTTAAAAAGGGGCTATAGTTGGGCGCCATATAGCAACAAAACAAAGCTGACGGACCCATGAATCACCATGAATCACCTGCAAATTCTGCAAATTCTGAATTCCCTTCAAGTTTTGGTCAAAAAATACCAAATTGTTGCAGTAAAAAACTTATCTAACTCTGAGGCAAATCAGTTTATCTTTGCATTCCATGACCTTCAAAAATATCAAAGAAAAAAATAAACATAAGGCATAAACGGCTAATACAGGGAATAAAACCTAGCTTCTCCAACCATTTGCCTGTGCGAAGTGGAAGAGACCTACAATTTTAAGCTGAATCCGAACGGCAATTTTGAGAAGCTTCTCATGACAATTGATACTCTTGAATGTTGGTCAGACGTTCGCAAGAGGGTCAGCGGAATAAACTTTTACTTGGCCCCAGCGGGATTTGAACCGGGGACCTTGTAACACACTAACCACTGAGCCACTGCGCCCCATCAAAAACATCTCATGCGACGGAAAAAACAGTGTTAAACATTTTTAATAATCTTTCTGTCTGCTGCTTAATATAGCTAAAACATTTATGAAATGTATTTCAACCTGCGATAAATATTGAAGTAGACGAATTAATTTTTTTGAACCGGACAAAAAAAGTGAAAAGCTATCAAAGTGGTAATTATAAGTGAAGAACATGTATGCTGCGATGATGATTTCAACGGTTAGATACTTGCAAAAAGAAACGGCGAACAAAAAATAAAAAAAAAAAAACAGCAAATAAAACTCTAATATTAAGTCACGTACATGGGGCGAAAGCATTTTACTGATTCGACCCTTCAACTCTGGCGGCTTGTATTTTCCATAAGAATATCAGCAGGACAACATACAATCATTTTATTGAAAGCAGCCAGCTGAAGATGGAATGCGCTGCAGCCCTTTCAAGGATACACTACTTCATGCAACAGGTACTTGCCTCCACTCCAGCCATGGGGTTGGTTTTTAAGTGAAATGTGAGCTGTTTCTGAATCCCAAGTACATTATCATCTGCTGTGTATGCAACTTGTGTCTGCTCAAATGAAGATGATTACCAATAAGAGTCGAGAGCAATTCTTTTTATTTTTGCTTTATGTATTGTTAGCTTGGCATATGAAATATTTCTTTAATTTCTGTTTTTTTATTTCATTGTTGAATGACAGGCAGTAGTCTGATTTTTGGGCAGCGAAATTTGTATAGTATACCATTTATACTGTCTTGGAAAGGTCAGTAACTTTTGATGGATTTGATAAGATTACTTACTTTGTGGGTTGTAGTTTGCAGCGAGCAGAGGTCAATGAATCGTGGAGGAGGGATTTTCAGTTTTTTTTCTTTCGTAATTTTGAACCATGAGAGTCTCATGAGTTAATTTCGAAAACAATGGATTTGTGGGAAACGTGCCTAATAGTTAAAGGAGGCAAATTGGTAAAGAATCACGAATAGAGAATAATTTGGCATTTAGTGAAGTCTTGCAATGTGAAATTAACAAATAGCCTATGGTAATTCTTCGTCGGATCTCCGCTAAGCTGTCATTCGTGGAGTTGATGTTTACTCCGAGGTATATGAACTATCTCGCAGTTGCTGCCATCAACAGTGACGTTTCGCCCTACTCGGTATGTATGTTTGCTTGTTGAAAGCAAGTATTTCATTTTGTTCGTCGTTGACTTCAAGGACAACCAATTTTACCAGTTCCTAAATCTCCATGAAAGCCTCTACCGCGGTACACTGAGATCGGCCGATGATGTCGATATCGTTCGCGTATCCCAGTATTTGGACTGATCTGTCGGAGGCAGTGAATTCCGTCTTGACTGAATCAGTTTTGTCGGGATACCTAATTCGTCAATCACCACGTACAGCTCTTGATGATGAGTGCTTTCATATGCGGCTTTAAATTCGATGAAAAGTTGCTGGGTCTCGGCTTGAAATTCAGTGTTCTTTTCCAGAAATTGTGTAAGTGTGAAGATTCGGCCTATTTTCGATCTGCCGGGCCGAAAATCATACTGGTACGTGTCGATTATTATGTTGAAGAAGGGCTTCAGACATGCATTTATCAAATACTTGCACATGCCCAGCATGTGTTGCAATGCCTCTTTTAGTTTTATTGTAATTTGTTTGAGGTTGGTACCTACACATATACAAAGCAGTCATATTTACATGTAGGTACAAGATAAATAAAGGGCATATTGTTTTTAACCGAACTGCTACACAGGACTTCCATCACATTAGAACATTATTCATTTATTGATTTTCATTATTATTTTCCCCTTCCCATACGGTAAAGCAGAACTTTTACATTTGTCTTTGAAGTCTTCTCCGGTCTCGCGCGCCACCTATTGCACGTTCATGGTTCATTGGACGTTGATGGTAGTGTTGGGCGCACGACGGGAAAAGAAGACTAATAAATTGGATGCAGATAGCATAGCCACGGTAATAACGACAACTTAACCAGGTGTTGAGACATGTGCATCTCTGGATGGAAGACCACGTGCTAAGACTGGCCACGGAAAGCACAGAGATAGTTCTCCTGACCAGGAAAAAGATTATCCTATCTTCGGGTTTCAAGTAAGCTCTGAGAAATCACAAACATTGATTTTTAAATAAAGGATTTTGGTTACCTATAGATGTATGTTTTAATTTTGTTAGTTTAAAATTAACAATTAAATATCAATATGAAATCAATGATAAATTAACAATTTAAAGCAAATCCAATTGTTGGTAGTCCAGTTCAGCAAATTCAAATAAGTAGCAATTATCGATAGCTGTTTGTGTCGCTTACTGATTTTAATTATTTAATAGGGTTTTTGAGTAATTCAACATATTGGATTTTCTTCCTCTTGCTCAACTGCATGTGTTGATCTTTCACACTTGTCTTGGAAATCTTCTTACTCGAGAGACACTTAGTGCATGTTGATGGTCATAAACCTTCACGCAAGTGCCAAGGCCAACAACAACTGGGCGAACCCATACAAGACAAACACACAAACATTGAATTTTATATATAGAAGATGAAGTAGGTACTCGATAAGAAGGAACACTTCAAAATATAAAAAAAATAAACATGGATACTGATCAACATGTTCCACTCCATGTTTTTTCGAAGCTACCTAAACAAACTTTCTTTACTTTGGCTTAATGGGTCGGAACATCACCCACATAATTTCAACATAACCACAACTTGGTTGAATTGCTAAGAAAGCTCTACATATTTTGTTATTAACATTTACATTATTTAATCAAAAAAAAAAACGATAAAATTATTTTATTTAATTGTGGGAGTGTCAGAAGGCGGTTTTAAAAATATTTAAACATAAGTATAAAGGTCACCTAGAGATTCTATATTATAAATTTCGGCTACCTAGCGCAAACTTTGGTTTTTCAAAAAATGGTTTTTTTTTAAATTGTGTCCGTGTCAGTGATCGGATTTTGAAAATATTTACAAATTAGCACATAGGGCCCCTAGAGTGTATATATTATAAATTTCAGCTCCCTAACTAAAACTTTGGTTTTTCAATAAAATTGTTTTATTTTTTTTTTTATGATTTATCTGCGCACTATCTCTACATAAAGTAGGATACAATTCACCTGCCCGTAAGGGGCTAGGCTCTGATTTCCAAGCAGGTTATAACCTATACAAATAAAATAAAAAAAATAAATATTATCAATTATTACAAATTGCCCGCAGAACCAGTAGGTTTGTCTGCAGGCGGTTATTCATAAAAACAAAATATACAACATTATGCTGTAGCTTACTTATAATAAATACTATTAGCACTAATTCATTTTCCGGTACATAACCAAACATATTAAAATCAAACATCAGGATATGTGTGCTCTCCATTAATATCAGATAAATTAGTGTAACGAAGGTAATAATTCTTTAGTTTTTTTACGCTTTTTAAAGTCAACAATATAGTTATTGACATGCGCTAAAAATGTGGTAAGTTATTGATAACTTCCAGAACTGCATATTGTAGTTGCCTTCTGCCATAGCTATTGTTGAAAGGAGGTATATGAAGTAAGCCTCGTGCATGTCTTCGTGTGTTAACGTTATGCTTAATTGGAACATTAAAGCGAGCATCTTGATAATACTCCAACGCACCAAACTTCTTTCCTATCCTTCTATTCTTTCAGTAAGTAGCACCCAAAAATAGGCAATACATTCCTGGGAGCTTCTTGCGCAACAAACTAAATGCCTGCGCTGTGGTTTTACCATTATAAGGGTACTGTGTCACTACAGAAAAAAGAAATCCCTTTAGCGGACGCAAATTATAAGAAAAAACAAAAAAAAAAAAAAAAAAAAAAAAAAAAAACCCCAGCGTCATCCGTAAGATATTTTCTACTGAAAGAACATTGAAATTTGTATCGCCTCGCCGTCCACTTCCCAGTATAATCCGTATTATTGAGTTTTGTATTCTCTGCAGCTTTTCAAGATGAGTTTTTGTTGCGTTTCCCCAAGCAACAATCCCATAACGAAGTTTAGATTCTACCAGTGTGTAATATACCTGTCTAAGCACCTGGAAGTTAGAGTTTCGTTTAAGATAGACAATTGCAAACATTGCTTTTTTTAAGTCGCTTCTGACTTTTAAGTGGCAATCAATTACTACCCCTAAATATTTAAACACTTTTACCAGTTCAATTTCTCGTTTCAAGCTTCCGGGACATGCCTGATTTTCAAAATATATTTTAATCTCCGTGTCTTGGTAACAGGGTTGACGTATGTGCATGACTTTTGTTTTTTCGGCATTTATTATTAGCGCCATATCTGGCACCATTGAACTGTTTTATTAAATTCTGCTAGCATCTTCTGTATTACAATTTGTAAGCTTTGATCGGACACTATAATGGCAGTATCGTCAGCAAATGCAAAAGTAGAGTTGTTCTCAAAAGCTCACAAAAGTTCGTTTGTATATACGATATACAGAAGTGACCCCACTTTTTCTTTATTGCTTAGATTATTATTTATCTTCACAACGAATTTCCTGTCGCTGATATAATTTCTAGGCCATCTTGCAATTGGTCCCCTCATTCCAGCTCGATCTAAGGTCTCCATTAATCTGTCGCGGTTCAGGGTGTCGAATGCCTTACTAAAGTCGATAAAAAGCACCAGCACATGATGGTTTTTATTTAAACTGCTATTTACTGTATTCGTAAACTCTCCTAATAGCTTGTTTGTGCTTTTACTTTTTTGAAATCCCTATTGATTTTTATGTATAAGATCGTATTTATTAATAAAATTTCTCATTCGGTTCACTACTACTTCTTCGAGGCATTTTTCGATAACCGGTAAGACTGATATTGGTCTATAGTTCTCGATACGATCTTTTATCAAACCTTTATATATAGGCCTTATTATGGCGGTTTTTAAGGTGTCGGGTATTATTCCATGTTTAAGACTAAGATTTATCAGTTTCGTAAATATAGGAGCAAAAACGTCGCAATTTGTCTTAAGGTCTAAAGCTCTGATGTTATCACAGCCGGCAGGTTTTTTTACATTCAGTGTATTTAATATTGTCATTACTTCCGTTTCGGTTGCTTCTTCTAGAAAGAGCGTGTTCTCTGCGATGCTGTTGTTATGGTTTGCTGTCACTATTCTGCATTTGTGCAAAACTTTTTCCGATGTTTCGGAGAAATGTTTAGCGCATTTATTGCCCACTAATTTCATATCTTTTTCTTGTACAAAGTTCTTCATTAACGTGTCATCAATAGACTGTTTCTTTCTCCCCATGACCTCATTTTTTAATCCCGAAGTTTTTCTGATGTCTTTTTCTCGCTTCGTTGAACTGCTTCTGATAATAAATTGACTTTTGGAGTTCTAATTCTTTACTTAGTTGATTGCGATAGCTTTTATATTTTTATACCCTATTCTAAGGGTATATTAATTTTGACGCATAGTTTGTAACATACCTTAATATTGCTCGAAGACCCCTAAAAGTTACTATATTTATGATCAGCATCGATAGTAATGTCGATCTAGCCATGTCCTAGCTAGAAAGCTGATCTATGACTCCTAAAACTGCTCGGGATAAAAAAATTTCAAAATGCGCCCACTGACACGCCCACAAATAAATAAAACATTTTTTTTGAAAATCCAAAGTTTGAGCTAGGGAGCTGAAATGTATAATACGAGTATATACTCTCTATGGGCCCTTTATGCTCATGTGTAAATATTTTCAAAATCCGCCTACTGGCGTGTCCACAGTTAAATTTGTTTTTTTTTTGAAAATTCAAAGTTTGAGCTAGGGAGCTGAAATTTATAATATATACTCTCTAGGGGCCCTTTATGATCATGTGTTAATTTTTTTTAAATCCGCCTACTGACACGCCCACAATTAAATAAAACAATTTTATTGAAACACCCAAGTTTGAGCTAGGGAGCGTTTTTTTTTTTGATAAAATCCTTTAAATGTTATATAAGAAAATATGTACAGCGTTGTTAACAATTCAACCATACTGAGACTTTTGTCACGCCCACTTATAAGGGATAGGAATAAGAATAGGGTATCCAACAGTTCGCCGAAGCGGACTGTAGCCCGTCCCTATGTTTTTTTTCCAGGGAAATGCTGGATCTATTATTTTTCCATTTGCGGAATATACTCGTATCATCTCTTTTTTTACATTTCCTTACTAATTCAGTGGTTATCCATGTTTTTCGGGGTTGTTTTGTCCTAAATTTTGTTTCTTCTGATGCTTTATTGTATATAAGATCCATGTTATTTTTAAGTTTGTTATAGAGCGTGCTGACTTCCTCTTCTTCGGCTACCTCAGTCCAATCTGTTGCTCTGATCATCCTACTAACTATGCTGTTTCGTAAAAACTGTCAACTTATTGTATTTACTTCTGCCTTTGTGTCAATGAACATCGTACCATGAAAAGTTGCAAAATGATCTGAAATATCAGTCTCTACAACCGCTGAATACATTTGACCTCTCGGGATGCTTATTAATACGTGGTCAATTAGCGTCTTGCTACCGGTTTTAAGGTCAACACGTGTATTTTCCCTTATAACATTATACAATGCTTTTGATGTTAACATTTCTAAATACATTGTTGACGTGTGATCCATCTGTGTTTTGTAAGTTGATGTTTATATCTCCGGTTATTACAATGTCGCTACCTCTCGTAAAATTTTCGATTTCATCACTTAGTTCGTTTATGAATTCATCAACATTTACTCGTAGATTAGGAGGTCTATATATTGCGCATATATGCTTCTACTTGTTGCTTTTAATCTTTATCGATATGCTCTCATATGAAGATGTGATATTGTTTATCCTTTCATAAATAATATTATTTCTTATGAACATTGCAATGACCCCTCCTCTTCGTTGTGACCTATTTATAAATTCTGTATTGAAACCATCCAAATTATAAAAAGCGTTTTCCTCATTTTTAATATTTGTTTGCACCAATACTATAATTTTTAAATGGTCTTTGATGTTTTGTATATTTGCGCAGAACTTATTCCAATTTTTTCGTAACGATTCAGGCTTAGATATGAAAAATTTAAATCCTTAATTTCATTTATGTTAATCGCGCTAAAGCCATGTATTACCCTATATTTTATATCTAGCTCCACTGTATCGTTTTCTTCGTTTTCGCTGTCCATTATTTACAATCAAAAATGTGTGCTTCTCCGTCGCTCTCACAGCTATTATATGAGGATAATTACAAATTTAAATGTGAGCGTGTCAGTAGGCGAATTTAAAAAACATTTAAACATTAGTATAAAAGGCACCTAGAGAGTCTATATTATAAATTTCAGTTTCCTAGCTCAAACTTTGACTTTTCAAGAAAATTGTTTTATTTAATTGTGGGCGTGTCAGTGGGCGGATTTTAGAAATTTGATCTTGATTTTAGGAATCAAAGATCATATATAAAAAATTTCGGCTTTCTAGCTCAAAATTCGATTTTTTCGAGAAATTTGTTTTTTTGAGCTTGTGGGCGTGTCTGTGGGCGGATTTTTAAAATTCCTAAACTTGATTATTTCGGGCCCCTAGAGAGTATATTGTTAAAATGTCTGATCTCTAGGCCCAGTTTAAAAGCCTAATTTTTGCCGACAGACGGACGGACGGACGGACATGGCTAGATCGACATTACTATCGATGCTGATAATAAATATAGCAACTTTTAGGGGTCTACGGGCAATATTAAGGTATGTTACAAACTATGAGTCAAAATTAACATACCCTTAGAATAGAGTATATAAACAATGACCAACATAATATATACATACATTTACGTATTTGTTTCCCTGGACACTTCATTTGCTTTGGTATATTTTAGAAGAGATCCAGTCTTCCTACAAATACATTATAAATAAACTAGATACCTACTATGTCCCCTAAAAAATAAATTTGCATAAGAAAAATAATATTCAACAAATGAACTACCTTTTTCCTCAAGAAAGATTGTTCACCTCACCCGGACAAATCCACGAACCTCTATTTACCGCGACAAATCTGTTTACCCCCTCAGTTTTCTCGCTCAGCCCATTTGCATCAACTGACCATCAACTGCAAAATTTATAACAACATTCGCTGTTAAAGTAATTCATTCATCTCTCAAGCCAATAAGAATCTCGGCGTTGAAAAACACAAAATGCACCAAAGTGGAACGATCATTAGTATAGCAAATGAAAGAAATGCCATTAAATTCACATAGTTTGTTTTGGCGTTTCCTCAAACCGTTTCGTTTCTACTGAATCCCATCCCACTCGTCTAGAAAATAAATTCAAAAATATTAAAAAAATAGGTACACCGGGATGTTATTGTCAATTAAAATACTCCCCGAAATTCCAGTTCGCTTTCAACCTACGACGACGAAAATAAATTGCGCATTCTTTATTTTGGCGCCTCAGTTCCAATTCACCTCCCGCGGTCGCTCCAGGTTGGATGCGCTCCATAAACTAGTACGAGTGTTTTTGTTTTGATTTGCCTGCTTTATGTTGACAACTCTGGCGACGATTTGCGTATTGCGTGCACTGTATCTAGCGGTGCACTGATGGTGCCAGCCGGCCTTTGTCGCCGCCACCACCGCGCCAGCAGTTTTCATATTTTCACAGCGCCATCTTTTTCTTTTCGCTGTCTCTTGGTGGCAGTAATACGGCTTCGGGTACTGGTCAGTAAAGTGGGCGATATTTTTAGAATTCTGCTGAAATAATTGACACGTCATTGGTTTTGGTTTTTTTTTTCGTTTCAGATTCTGGATACCTATTCCATGATATAATGTTCCTACGTAATCTGCTGAGGAACATCTCCTTTCATCGACA
The DNA here is from genome assembly GCA_949715645.1 of Portevinia maculata. Taxonomy (NCBI): domain Eukaryota; kingdom Metazoa; phylum Arthropoda; class Insecta; order Diptera; family Syrphidae; genus Portevinia; species Portevinia maculata. The sequence continues at coordinate 268,290,699 of OX454526.1, read as the reverse complement.
TGGAGCTGCTGCCGCTGTCCACCGATGATGCATCGAAATCGGAAGAGCAACCGGTTAAAACGACGACGCTACTGCTTGGTATCAATGCTGCGAATCGGTGTGATATCCATGACAGCAGAAACCGGAAGAATATGGTTCCGTTTCTCAAGGCGAATTACAAGTACAAAAGAAGATTACTTTCGGGTATTGTTCAACCTTCACAAGTGAACTTTCCGGTGAGAACACCGAACCAAGTAAACGTGGGAAGTTTTGAGAGGCGTCTAACGCCGCCGTCAAGTGATAGTTTGTCAGTCGGGTTTATTGCGAGCGCTGTTGTTGTATTTCGTAATATGTTGTTGAATTTCTTGAGACGTGTCGCACGTGAGACGCAGGCGTGGTGTATAAATAGCAAAAAAACTCATCGTCGCCGGTTAAGTGAAATGTCGAGCGAGCTGAGACGGTCCCCGTTGGACGGCAATAGATGGCGGTGCGGCGCTGCAGTGGCGATCAGCTGGAGCAAATCGTTTGGACTGAAATATGTCAACGCGAGTTGCAAAATAATTTATCTGACAATTTGTATTGCCCTCTGGTTGACGGTGTACGAAGTACAAGGTAAGTTTTTCTCTTAATATTCAGATACGTGTTTCTGAAGTATTCATTTATTTAATTATTAAAACGGGAATGGCAAGTGTGGGTTAGTCTGGAGATTTCTTAGAAGAACTACGTTTATATTGATAATATATTCTTTTTAATTTTATTATAAAATGAAGACGGGTCAGGGCGGCGAGTGATGTTAAGACACCCGTCATAGAATTGCGGTGATAATAGCCGCGTTTTATTATCCCAATGATCTTGATACGGATCCGATCTGATAATAAAACGATCTGGATCATCAGTGGCAAGTTGTGGCAACAGTTGTTTTTAACACATAACAGACGATACCAGGTATTTCAAGTTTCGATTGGCGCTCAGCCATATTGCAAATATAGGGTACAATGTGACGTCACAATATGATCGCTTGTTGTGTCGGGGGTGTTGCCATTTGAATACAAATCAACATACATTTTGCACTCAATATTTTTTTTTCAGAAACTATGTTCAAATATGCAACATATTAACAGTATTGTACTGCTAATATTTCCATTAATTTTTGTGTATTATATTACGAAGCAAAACGTCTCAAAAGTCGCAGTGGTAAATTATTCGAATATGAAAATATGCTAATTGATTTTTTGTGTTATTAATAGTGTTTCATATTTTGGTCTGGCAATATTGTTGTGTTCCTATAATTTCCTATAATTTAAATAAGCAACGCCACGAAAAAACAGGTAGTGAGTTTTGTAATTACATTTTGGATCACGATTAATGATCCCGATAAATAGCAAGATCCTGTGTTGTTTTTGTTTTACGTATTAAATTGATCCAGATCCAGATCCGCATGGATAATAAAACACAGCTAATAATTCCAACTTATTTGATATTAAATAATTTTCTATTTACTTTCCTGGCAACACTGTTTGGTTAGCAATTAAAGTAGAGAGAAAAAAACCGAGAGAACATATTACCGTTCATTATTTAGTTAACAGTTTAGTCTCTTAGCTTCGAATTTACTATTCCGATGGCACTTAAACGGTTAGTTGCATCCTTTCTTTGATTTAGCAAATGCATTTCAAATGCACAACGTACACGTAGACGTATCGTGTGCGATTGTTACAGTCATTGGCGCGTGGAATATAAGTAATTGCTGAGTAAATATGTATTTTCCATAATTGTTCGCTATTTACATAGAGAGTTGCTTGAATACTTAGCAGATACCTACTTAGCAGATACCTGGGTTTTAATCTTAAAATATTAACGATGGTGCATGAAAAGTACGTTCTCTATGAAGAGGTCAGTGCAAGTGCAAGTGCACAGATGAGCTGAAAATTGTAACTCATCTGCGGGCGAGTGTCTGATTATATCTCTACCCATTTACAAGATGGCTGACATCCAAATATACAAACATAGATACATTATCAATTTTACGCTGCAGCGTTAGGAACACAGATGCCAATCCAACAGAACTTTCTGTATATCTGCAGAATGTTTACCTTGCCTACAGAAATACAGAAATCGAACCAAAAATTACAAATAGCTAAAACAATATCTGACAAAATAATTCCTTTCCACATTCCACCTTAACAAATCTATTAGTTTTCTCTTTCTTTCTTGCCAAATTTGGCGTAAGCGTGGGAGCAGTAATTAAATACATTATTTAAATTAAAATTTACCATCCCAACAGCCGTCTTTGTCGTTCTAATGTGATTTCATATGAATGACAATGTCATTGAACGATTGAACCGTTATTTTTATGACTGCTTATGTTGACCTACAAACACAAAGTGAACAGTTTGTAGTGCGCTCACGCATTAAGATTTCAAAAATAAAATTTGAAAGTGAATTGAAAATAAATTACATAGAACTAAAGATATAAATATGAGTTCAAGTGAAGATTCTGTGGAGCAAACCACTCCAAAAAAGAAGCTAAAACTGCGATACAAGCAAAAAGATTTCCAATCTTGGGAAACTGAAACTAAATACCTATAAGGCATGACATAAATAAAAGTTGGTTTTTCTGAAAAAGTGATCTCTGCTGTGCTGGTGGAAAGCAGATCTGAAAAAGCATGCAATGAGCATTAAACACTTATCTCATGCTAAAGGTGAGCTTCTTTCTAAGGGTTCATTTTTATTTTTGTATACTATACGTAAATGTATACGTCAGGTGCAGTGGCTCAGTGGTTAGTGTGTCGGACTACTAATCGAAAGGTCCCCGGTTCAATTCCGGCCGGGGCCAAGTAACATCTAGAGTTTTTTTTTTCACTGCCCCACCTCTTGCAGTCGTCAACGTGCACACGTGCCGCCGTGAGCCGACTGAAGCCTTACAGCGTCAGTCACCTCCCGGAATCACCACCACAAGTTGAGGAGCCTGGCCTATCCCAGAAATGCCCTAGCTAGCTTAGTCTAACTTATAAACTAAGAGGATGTTACCTAGAGTAACGCGCCGTTTTGGGAGGCATGTTGACGCCTCCCTCCTCAACAAGCCACCGAAACTCGGCGAACTGCTTTGCTTTTCCGTATCGAATTTCTCAATCTCAAATTTTGTGCTCCTAAAACGGAGGAGCTAATGAGCATTGTCCACGTCCCCGCTGCGGTAGCGGTGGTATATAATACCGGGATACCATCCCTCGTCTGGATCAGCCCTTTAGCATCAATTAGGATAAATGCCTCCGCCGGGACGAAGCCAGACCGGAGCGTACTCTACGTACATTTTATTGGGGTAGGAAGCCCCATAGATCAGTCTATTGTCGCTGGCCATCGCCCTTGTAATGTGCTTCGAGTCACCCTAATGAGGAAATTGTCAATCCTATTCAACTGAGCCCCATATAGGACCTTGTTGGGATGGTATCTTATATAGTTGGATTCAGGCGTTAACCGGATTACCGGAGACATGCCCTAAGACATTGTGTCTGCAAACCCCGAATCTTTTCCATATAACTAGGCGATATATTGAACCACAATCGACAACCATTAGCGATGATCGGCCTTATGAGGGCCACGTAGCAAATGACCTTCACTCTGGAATCCAGCGCGACTGCTATGAAACAGTCTCCTTGTCAGAGCATAAGCATGTGGCCCTAGCAAGACAAGCAACTATATGTATATCGATATACAGATTCTGGTGAAGCCCATTTTGTCCAACAATGGCCAATTTCTTCCAGTTTTTTCTGATATCCGTAGAGGGGGGTCAATGTTGTTGTAAACAAAATTGTTTCCGTTTTCTGAAAGTTGACCTCGATTTTAGGACCTGATCTGTATGCCACCCAATTGTCGCAACACGCTATTGCATGTCTGAGTGCACCTACCAGATCACTATTGTAAATGTTAAACAGGATCGGAGAATTCACCGCCCCTGCTGTAAACCGTTTTTAATATCAAAGCTTCTGTTCGAAGTCACGTATAGCAAAGGCTTGTGCATACCCCGACAGGTCAACTTGTAGAAACGTCCCTCGAAGCATACGGTGTCGAAAGCCTTCTCAAAATCTACCAGACAAGCACCCGTGCATTGGTTCTTGAATTAATTCCACTGAATGCCCAATTTCGACGCAATCGCATTTTGAGCTAGAAAGCTGAAATTGTTTATACTCGTATATGATCTTTGACTCCTAAAACTGATCGGGAGATACAATTTTTAAAATCCGCCCACTGATACGCCCACAATTAAATAAAACATTTTTTTCAAAAGTCAAAGTTTGAGCTAGGGAGCTGAAATTAATAATATATACTCTCTAGGGGCCCTTTATGCTCATGTGTAATTTTCAAAATTCGCGTACTGACACGCCCACAATTAATTTTTTTTTTTTTTTTTGAAAATCCAAAGTTTGAGCTAGGGAGCTGAAATTTATAATATATACTCTCTGGGGCCCTTTATGCTCATGCGTAAATTTTTTTTAAATCCGCCTACTGAAACGCCCACAATTAAAAAAAAAACATTTTATTGGAACACCAAAGTTTGAGGTAGGGAGCGTTTTTTTTACAGAAGCTTCGTTTTTTTCGATAAAATCCTTTAAATATTATATAACAAAATATGTAGAGCGTTCTTAACAATTCAACCATACTTAGACTTTTGTCACGTCCACGTATGGGAGATAGGAATACGAATAGGGTATCCAACAGTTCGCGCAAGCGGACTGCAGCCGTGCATTTTAAAATGTTGGTTGACCCGCGACTGAAACACTTATTTTCGAAACATTTAACAATTGTGCGCATCCCGTACGCAGAAGGAAGATTATATTGACCGAAAAAATACAATTCTTGCGACATGTTACATGTTTCATAATAACTTTGAATAACAAAAACATGTTGTTGTTTGGTTATGGTCCGTGACTAAAATTGCATAAATCTTAGCTTGTAGATTTGTGAAAGAATGCATTTTCCTTGGAACTATTTACATTCAGATAAGTCTAACTAGCGTGTGGCAATAGTGCAGTAGTAACTGAATGGAAGGTCGTGCGTTCGAATCCCGTCCAAGTCCATTACTTTATATGGAATACATACATAACCTCCCTAAGCAACTTAGACACCACCCGTGGAGAAAAACCCTACAACTGCACCCAAACACTTCTTTCCTATCTCTCTATTCTTTCTAATAGTAAGTAGCACCGAAAAGCATGCAATGAAATACGATATTACCAGGTGCTGCTTGCTGTTAAAAACAAATGCTTACGCTCTGTTCTTAGCACTATAAGGGTACTGTAACAACAGAAAAAACCCCTTTAGTGTAAGTTAAACTTTACCTGAATACTCGTACATCAACTTACAAAACAACATTCAGCTGTAATTTTGAACAACCTGTTTGTTCAGTTAACGGAAGCATTCTATTGACAATAAGTTAAGAGAATGCAGTACTTTTTGACTTTTTGTATTCTTTAAATTTGTTGCAGTGAGTAAGTCTTTTGGCTGCATTCCTTTGACTGTAATTCTTTTGACAGCGTTTGAGTCTTTTGAATGCTTTATTTGGCTCGCGGTCGGAACGGAATATTCAAAATAACTGCTGAAAGAAATTTTGCAGTAAAAAAATTTTTAAGTAAGCCAAAAGAATTGCATTATAAGTCTTCTTATTCATTAAACTGCAGTACTTAGTTGACTGCATTCTTTACAACTCTTTTAGCTTGGCACGGTGTCTCAAAAGTCAGCCATGATAAATTCAGTAAATGACATTTAATGATAATTTACATCCACACCATTTGTTGGCTTACCTTTTATTGTTTTTTTTATAGGAAGTTTGATACCAAGTTGCGGACGTCCACAAGCCACAAGTCTGCAGCTTATGGTATCTTTGTAAGGAGAATACCTAAAAGTTATTCCTATGTTGAAATTGAATCATGGACAACAGTATTGACAACAATACGTAGAGGTATTGCTTTTTTATAACCGACATAGGAAGGTAGGTAGGAGTGGATGCCTGGTTGTACTTCACATAGCAAAATAAGGGCATATGCGCCGTTTTTATATCACCACTCAAGTGACCTGAGGTGTGACTTTTTTTCATTTTGTAGGTCAGTAGTCTTCTGCAAGATTTTTTTTGGCAGTCAGTGAGTCTTTTAACTGCATTCCATTAACTATCTTTTGACTGCCTTTCAGTCTTTTGGATGATTTAAGTCTTTTGACTGATTGAGTCATTCGACTGCTTTTTTTTGCAGTCAGTAAGTCTTTTGACTGCATTCCATTAACTGTCTTTTGACTGCCTTTAAGTCTTTTGGATGCTTTAAGTCTTTTGACTGATTAAGTCGTTCGACAGCTTTAAGGCTTTTGACTTAAACGGTATAATTGTTTTCAATTTTATTTTATTAAGAGGTTCTTGGAATGAAATGGTTGCTTGACTGATGCTCATAATATGCAAGCCAGGATGCGTTACTGAACTTTATTGTTTATTTTGCATCAGATTCGTGCAAATTGCGTTGGAACGGTTAACAGTGCATGACAACTGCATCGAAACCTATTTCAACGCAGCCCTAGATTCTCCAACCATTTGTTTGTGCGAATTATAATGGTACCACAATTTTAAGCCGACCAGCAAATTCGAAAAGCTTTTGATAACAATTGGATGTTTGTGAGATGCTCGCAAGAGATTTGACAGTGAAAAAAAACTTGGACCCGGCTGGGTTTGAACCAGACCCTCTTCCATCTCCTCTGCCTCTATCACCTCCTCTGCCTCTTCCACCTCCTCTTCCTCTTCCTCCTCCGCTTCCTCCTCCTCTTCCCCTTCTTCCTCCTCTGCCTCTGCCTCTGTCTCCAACTCTACCAGTCTTTCTTACCCAGCCTCAGCCACCACCTCCGCCCCTGGGTACATCTTTTTATACCCTATTCTAAGGGTATATTAATTTTGACGCATAGTTTGTAACATACCTTAATATTGCCCGTAGACCCCTAAAAGTTACTATATTTATGATCAGCATCGATAGTAATGTCGATCTAGCCATGTCCGTCCGTCCGTCCGTCCGTCCGTCCGTCTGTAGCCAAAAATTAGGCCTTTAAACTGGACCTAGAGAGCTGAAATTTTAACCATATACTCTCTAGGGTCCCGAAATAATCAACTTTACGAATTTTTGAAATCCGCCCACAGACACGCCCACAAACTCAAAAAAACTAAATTTTGGAAAAAATCGAATTTTGAGCTAGAAAGCTGAAATTTTGTATATATGATCTATGACTCCTAAAACTGCTCGGGATAAAAAATTTTCAAAATCCGCCCGCTGACACGCCCACAAATAAATAAAACAATTTTTTTATACCCTATTCTAAGGGTATATTAATTTTTGAAAATCCAAAGTTTGAGCTAGGGAGCTGAAATTTATAATATATACTCTCTATGGGCCCTTTATGCTCATGTGTAAATATTTTTAAAATCCGCCCACTGACACGCCCACAATTTTTTTTTTTTTTTAAAATTCAAAGTTTGAGCTAGGGAGCTGAAATTTATAATATATACTCTCTAGGGGCGCTTTATTCTCATGTGTTATTTTTTTTTTTAAATCCGCCTACTGACACGCCCACAATTAAATAAAACAATTTTATTGAAACACCTAAGTTTGAGCTAGGGAGCGTTTTTTTTGATAAAATCCTTTAAATGTTATATAACAAAATATGTAGAGCGTTCTTAACAATTCAACCATACTTAGACTTTTGTCACACCCACTTATGAGGGATAGGAATAAGAATAGGGTATCCAACAGTTCGCCCAAGCGGACTGTAGCCCGTCCCTATGTTTTTAGATGTGGCCCTGCTTCCGAGTGCTTTCATCACTTTTTGGAGTTTGGTGGCTACCACCATTTCTTCCCCCAGGCTGTAATAATAATAATCATAATAATAATAATAAATAGTAGAAAGCATCAATTTCAAAATTCAGCTAATTGCCATTATTTTAGTTATTTATTTCCTAACAAAAAGACGGCTGGACCGATTTCGCTGGAAACTTAATCATTTCTGAGTTACCTTATTACGCTACAAATAAACCCGGTCCCATGTCAATAGCATCTTTAGTTCTCGACATAATCGTGGCGAAAGATAATTCCGAACGCACATACGAACATATGCACATACGCACATACATACAAACACACAGACAGACATCTCTATAAAAAACGTGGAGATATGTCAAAATCCGCGATTCACAAAATCGGCCCCATTACAACAACTTCCACTGAGAAGTTGGTCCAGTGCAATTCTTGATTGATATTTACTTACCAACATGTTATCAGGATATTTATCCGACACACCCGGTCTATCGGAATAAGCAGCAAAACAGCTGTTTAAACTCTCCATATTGCAGCAATAGTGTGCGCTGGGAAACAGAGCTTCTGTGAAATAAAAGCCAAATTATTAATCATACAGAAACCAATTCGCCATTACCGTCGGTCTCATTACGTAATTGCATCACCGCATGTGTATCTTTGAGTTATGTCAGTGTTCGATGAATAAACCTCGCCAAAAGAGACAACAAAATACAAAATTTGTCGGACGAAGTAATAACAAAAACTCGCTCCCTGATGATCTGATTGCTAAAACTAACGTCTGACTGCATGCGCACTTTGTTTGTCATGCCCGCGCTTCTGTCTCTGGCTACGCGATGACAATTGGAATTCAATTATTGTAGAAAAATTAGTCAGCAGCCATGCCCGTACCAATGCCAGACATACATTTTATAAGTATTTAGGTATTACTTTTTAGTAGTTATTGTATCTACTTATAATTGTTTACCCCCGTGTTTGGCATTGCAATTGATGTATATCCCACTCGAAGGGTTTCAAATGATCACACAAGCGGCCAAAACACACGATGCGAACTCACTTAACGTCAATAAATTATAAAATTACTGTGAAAATTGACCACGCGGTGGCGGAAACGGCGTACTTCTCATCGCCAAGTGAAAAATAACACAATCCTATCTACTTGCACTCAAAATACGCCTAAAGCAAATTTATGATTGCGTGCCGTTATGGAAGAAGCATCATTCGCGCTATGTGACCTAAAATAGCCGACGGATAAATACTACGCCGATCGATATGCATCGCGTAAGTGCATTGGGCGCCGGCCGTTACACGCTGCCATATATCCGAGATATTTATAATGATGCAATGATCAACGACCCATTGTAGATGGCAATTTTCTAGTGCTATTTGTGTGTATAATTTCGAGTCTTCCGTTCTTAGTCGTAATCGCACCTCGCGCCCTCCCAATAGTGCCCCGCCCACCGGCCACCCGTACTCCTGCGTTTTAATGGATGATTATTTTTAAGCGGCACCTTGGCATTGATTGCTAACAGGTTCAATATTGATGTACAGTCCGTCCGCTTAGTGGTACTGCTCCTTTGGCAGCTTCCTTCAAGGTTCACTTAGATCTCTCGCGCTCATTGTCGGTTGTATGCATGAAGCTTATTTTCAACAACAACAAAATATACAAAAATTTGCAGTTAGGGAAATAGATGGACTTGTCGGGCAGCGAGGGGGCAGCCCCGATTATATGCCATTCGTGGAAAGGGGCCAAGAAATATAACTTGTCATGATGATTTTTCTGACGAGAGAGCGTGCAGTGATTTATGCTTTCGATAAAACTTTCTGGGTGAATGTGTTTGAGAGATGAATCTGCTTTGATTTGCTTAGATTTTGTTCTTTCTAATTCCTTTCTGGCAAACGTACATAAATTCCCACTTGGATCGTGGATCTGTGCATTCGGAGGAAGGAGCCAAATTGTCTGAAATGATAACTTGGTTACCATGATGCTTCAGAAGGTGAATAGTTGGCACATGCCACGAGGCACAGTGGTATTTGAGATAAAAATTAGTGAGGAAGTAGATTGCATTATCGATGTGTATCCCATATTCATGTCAGCGGGTCTGTCAGCATCACCTACCTATACAGGGATGAAGTAGATTCGCTTTGTGTTTTGTAGTTCAGCGTAGGGATGATCAATGTTCATCGATCTTCGGTAAACATCGATGTTTAAGTAAGCAAAATATCGCATAATCGATGTGAAGAACAAAACATCGCATAATCGATGTTAAGAACAAAACATCGGCTTTCGATGTTGCCAAAAGACCTACTTTTATGTGAAAATTTTGAATATTTTTTTTCCCAAATCGAAGACAGCTTGCGTTGCCTCATATGTAAGTATCTACATACAAAAACGTGAGATTAAAAAACACCTATACATATATTTATACGAGAATAGGCGGTATGGCTACGTTAGGTTCCATTGGCTTTCACTTGTGGATAGAGTACTGACTGCAACTAATGTGCTTCAATTGATTGATGAATACGACCAAGGTCATTCTTTCATTCAGTTCACTTACATCACGATCACAGTTCAGAATTCAGTTTATTATTGTTAGTAGTTTCATCATTTTGGTTTCCATTTTATTTAAGTTGCATAGCCACTTCGACAGCCTCTGAGAGAATGTTCTCTAAAGCGGGGTATACTCTCTGTCAACAACGCAATAGACTGAAGGGAAAGCTTCTTGCAAAAATATTATTTTTGCAGTCAATAGACAAAGAGTTTTTGGATATGTACATACATGTGTTTATATTTGCTGTATGAATATAATATGCCAATATGTTTTTTTAACTACTTATTAATAAATACGATACCTAATAGATGAAATAAATTCAGGTACATACATTATAAATTCATTCTATAACATCGATGTTAACGAACATCGATGTTTTGAGTTCGGTTATTATCGATCATCGATGTTCAGTCATCGATGTCGACAGCGATATGAACATCGATGTTTTGCCAACATCGCTCATCCCTAGTTCAGCGTACATACCTTACTTTACTTCTTCTCCACCTTCCTCCACTTTCCGCGTGCAATGATTCATACATACCCACAACAAAATCTCAATACTCGGACATAGATTTTTTATCACTCACAAATCGAGACTAAAATGTCACAATAACACACCGGTACACAACTTTGACAGACAGATGAACGATAAACGAAAAATAAATGAACAAAAACAACCGCCACCAGTAGCTGATAATTTATTACAATGTCCAACGCTTTATCCATGTTCAATTCAATTATGGCCAACGCGCGACCTTGTCTTCGATTCGAGACGCGTTCACGGGAGCGTGAAACCCATAACTCGCCGGTATGTTGTGATCGGGTGTGCATTCGCTATGGTTTTCGACGCAACACGTCGTCCACATTTCCTACCATAAAACAATTGGTCTTGAGAGAATGCATTTGTCAAGATATACGATTAGTTATACTTATAGGTACATAGGTATTCCGGCGTAGACATAGAGTTCCATGCACCAAGCAGCAATCACCATCATCAACTATGCAGAGGTATAGCTTCAGATCTAGCTCCAGCAATGCCTTTCACTTTATGTCGCGTGCGACTTGCCACTGTAACTATGCCACTTGAGAGTGTTTAATTATGTTTTTTTTTTCGTATTCGCAGCCTAACTAATTGATTACTTTAATTAAACTGACCTGGTTTTTAATCAAAGTGTTTCCATGTTTTTTTTTGTTTTTCTCAATTCCACAGCCGGAACATGCTGGTTGGAGCGGAGGGACGATGGCAACTGTGACACACCATACTCAAGGAATATGACGAAAGCCCAATGTTGTGGCAAGAATCCACTGTTCTCGTTCACAGAAAAAAATCTATCGCATGTGGATTACTTTTTCGGTATGGCGCTAGGCGGAACTGAGTGTGTTCCATGTTTAGGTAAGAGAATGACATTTCTATAATTAACAACTGTGTATTTTTTTCTTAATTCTATTAAATTCAAAAGGGATAATAGGGTTACCTATACCTTGTTAAAGCTACAAATTGCGATAAGCTGGGCAAAGTCCAACGCACAGCTTGTATGTGCATAAGCGGAGCACCCCGAACCACCCCCTCCGCAGCACTAGATATTCTGCTACATCTGATACACCTAGATAATTTTAGCAGGCAATCAGCGGCCTGTTCTGATGTCCACCTTAAAGCTACCTCGCAGTGGGTTAACAATAATATTGGATACTCCATCATTCTGGACTCCTTTGAGTCTCTACCAGGAAACATAGACTACATCATACCCCAATTACAGTTCGGAAAGAACTTCCAAGTCACTATTCCGTCCATATCATTCTGGGATGATGCTGTATTTGCGGAAGATAAATCGATCCACTTCAACACCGATGGATCAAAAACTAGTGATGGGGTTTGTGGTGGCGTTTTCTCGGAAAGGCCAAATCTTAGTCTCTCTTTCCGTCTTCCAAAACATTGTAGCGTATTCCAGGCGGAACTTATGGCGACAAAAGTAGCGCTGAGGTGGCTGAAGAGAAATGTGATATCCACAAAGGACATCCGTATCTTCTCAGAATGTCAAGCCCCGATAAAGTCCGTGGACTCAGTCTCTTTAAATTCCATCGCAGCACTTGACTGCCGTTCATCTCTAAGGGAGCTGGCGGAGCAGTTTAATATTCACCTCTGTTGGGTGCCGGGGCATAGAGACATTTCAGGAAACCGCAGGGCAGATGAACTCGCCAAAAAGGGAACCAAACTACCCCTTTTACCTGAAAATGGTTTTCTGGGTATATCAATCGCTGCTTCCAAACTTTTATTCAAGCTATCCGCAATCGAGAGAACAAACCTTAGGTGGACAAGTAGTATAGTAATACATGTCTAGCGACTAAGCATATCTGGCCAAAGCTGGACCTGCGACGCTCTAAGACTCTAATCTCACTAAACCGACTACATATTAGCTCCACCATAGGTGCCATTACAGGGCACTGTCTGATAGGCAGGCACGCATCGAGACTTGGGGTTTATTCAAACGACTTCTGCAGAAGCTTCTTGGACAAGGAGGAGGAGGAACTATACTTCAACTTCTTTGTACATGTCCTGCACTCTCCCATAAATGAAATCTCCATTTGTTAGATTTCTTGCTCAATGATCTAAATGACTTGACTAACGCGGACGTTAGAAATTTTTTTCAATTTTTCAATTTATTTATTTCAACAATGTCTTGTACAGAGCTTACAAAGAACTTTTAATCTATAAAATTAATTAAACAATAAAGTTTCAAAGGATAAGAAAATTTACAGACAGATTAAAGTTAAGTGTTTTTCATAAAAATACAAATAAAACATTGTTTTATATCTTTACATTCTATAGAGACTATTACAATTGTGATTGTATTAAGGCATAATATACGGTTTGAAGGAGTTTTTGGGAGCAAAACCCGTTTAGATGATACATTATATAATCTATCGCGCTTCATAAGAAGCTCCAAATGGGTTAACGAGTAGTAAAAGAAACCCCTAGATCCGTGTGATATTACAATGGACCTAACATTGGTCTAAGTGTGTTGGCCTTAGGCTGACAGCCACCACAACCTAACCTAACCATACCTTGTCTTTTGTTTCGAGTTAGAATTGCTACGTGTAAAATGGATATTCGTTGCCAATCATGAATCATGATTATTTTTTTATTTATTAGGTTTCTTTGAAAAGTCCTTCTAAGGTATAGAAGGACTTTGAGGTATATAATCTCTTTAAAATAAATTTCCATTGATTGTGCAGTGTGCACTCATCATGGCGAGTTTGAAGCAAAAAATGTTATTCATAATAAGGAATGGTAAATGTCGCAATTTCGAAGAAATAATCACTGATCATTGCTCGTTAACATTGCCCATTCACTGTAACGTGAGCTCCGGTATCATTTTTGGAAAAAAATTTACCGATAATGCCACCAGGGTGAATACAACATCAAACAGTACACTTTTGTGGGTGTAGTTAAATCTCATTACGTGTCTCGTGTGAATTTGACTCACGCCAACAACAAAAACAAAAAAAGGCTTGTCAAACAGTACTGAACATAAGTGTCACAGAACTGTCAAAAATAATAATAATAGGTTCGAAAATTGTTCCTATTGGAAGATCTCTCCTCTGTCTTTTACTTAAAAAAATTCAAACTGAATATCAGAATTCGTTTTATATATTTTCAAACAACTCAAAAGGAAAATGACGGAAAGCAGCCTAAATGCAAGTACATTATGTTATCACACAAAAAACCATTTCAAATGTTTATTATTTGATGCTATAAGTGTTTCAAACTGCAGGCAGAAAAAAAATCGTTTTCGATGTGAATACTTTATTTACCAATCCCGCAAATCCTGGGATAAGGTCATTATAGTCCCTGTATTTGTTTGTTCAGAAAAAAAACCGGATTCGGGATCAGGGAATTGCAATATCCATCTAGGTGCAAATTGCCGAGTTCAAGATTCTGGCGAAACTGATTCAGCAGCGTCGCACGATGCGGTGAAATGTACGAGTACAATTACATGCTTGCACTTGGTTTGAAGCAGATAGTGTGCACTGTGCAGATGCAGAGCAGATACAGTGCTCTTCACTTGATTAGAAGCACACATTTTTTTTACGTAAATTTAATTTTTTGTTAGTGTGTGTAACAATTATCAAAAAATTACATTTATTAGAAAGGTTATTAAGTTCTCAACAAAAAAACACAAACAAATGGTAGGTGAGTGGAAGTTAACGGATATTTTTTCTCTTTCTTGCCTATGCCGTAAGAAAAAGTGCAGTTTTTTTTGTTCACATGATTAGGTGCACCCATGAAATTAGTTAGTTGGTCGCGATCTGCTACGTAGATTTTAGTTAGCTACAAAGTTTAAGAAGCAAGGAGTGTTTTCTATTAATTTTCATTAAAAATGGGGAAATAAATGTTTTAACCGCGGAGAAAAAGGTAAAATTGACACCTTGCATTCCGAAGGGTTTTCAATGAGAAGCATTGCCAAGAAAATAGGCCGAAGTGATCACGTTGTGAGAAATAACATAAAAAATAGTGCTTCATACGGTAAAAATTACAAGGGAAGGACAAAAATCGGTTTAACACCTCAGGACAAAAGAAAAACCAGAAGAATAGCGTCAAATTCAGCTGTCTCCACAAGCATAAAGGAAAAAGCTGGGATAACTGCCGGCACATCAACTGTTCGGCGAGCTATTTTGAGTGCAGAACATCTAAAATTAAAAACATAGGGACGGGCTACAGTCCGCTAGGGCGAACTGTTGGATACCCTATTCTTATTCCTATCCCTCATAAGTGGGCGTGACAAAAGTCTAAGTATGGTTGAATTGTTAAGAACGCTCTACATATTTTGTTACATAACATTTAAAGGATTTTATCAAAAAAACGCTCCCTAGCTCAAACTTGGGTGTTTCAATAAAATTGTTTTATTTAATTGTCGGCGTGTCAGTAGGCGGATTTAAAAAAAATTAACACATGAGCATAAAGGGCCCCTAGAGAGTATATATTATAAATTTCAGCTCCCTAGCTCAAACTTTGAATTTTCAAAAAAAAAAAAAAAAAAATTGTGGGCGTGTCAGTGGGCGGATTTTGAAAATATTTACACATGAGCATAAAGGGCCCATGGAAACTATATATTATAAATTTCAGCTCCCTAGCTCAAACTTTGGATTTTCAAAATTTATTTTTTTTGGGCGTGTCAGTGGGCGGATTTTGAAAATTGTTTATCCCGAGCAGTTTTAGGAGCCATAGATCATATATAAAAAATTTAAGCTTTCTAGCTCCAAATTCGATTTTTTCCAAAATTTAGTTTTTTTGAGTTTGTGGGCGAGTCTGTGGGCGGATTGCAAAAATTCGTAAACTTGATTATTTCGGGACCCTAGAGAGTATATGGTTAAAATTTCAGCTCTCTAGGTCCACTTTAAAGGCCTAATTTTTGCCGACGGACGGACATGGCTAGATTGACATTACTATCGATGCTGATCATAAATATAGTAACTTTTAGGGGTCTACGGGCAACATTAAGGTATGTTACAAACTATGCGTCAAAATTAATATACCCTTAGAATAGGGTATAAAAAAAACTAAAAAAAAGCCCCACTAAACGCCGTAAGAAAAGAACAGCGATTGGAATTCGCACGCCTTCACATGACATGGGACACCATTCTTGGAAGAGCGCTAAATTGGCGAAATGTGTTTTTTTCTGATGAAAACAAATTAAATTTGGATGGCCCTGATGGTTACAACTACTACTTCCATGATCTTAGAAAAAAGGAAAAGTTGTTGACACGTCACCATTCCAGGCAAGGAGGAATAATGGTATGGCCATTTCGTACTATGGGGCGGTCGATTTGGTTTTCATTTCCAACAAAATGACGGGTGTTTCCTACAAAGCCCTTTTGCAATTAGCCTTCCCCGCCATGAAAGAACTGTTCGGACCTCTACAGTGGATATTACAACAAGACAATGCGCCAATCCAAAACGCTCGTGTAGTGAAAAGCTTTCTTGCCGAAGAAAATGTGGAATTGTTCCCGTGGCCACCCTATTCACCTGACCTCAATATAATTGAAAATGTTTGCGGATTTACACGCGTAAGGTTTACGAAGGAGGTAGGTAGGAGGTAGTATGAGACCTGTGAAGAGCTAACTGTCGCAATAAAAGAAGCCTGGATGACGATTCCCTTAAATTATTTAAAAAACCGTATGATTCACTTAAAAATAGGATTTTTGATATGATTTTAACATGGTGGTTGTACAAAGTACTGAAAATATAAAAAAAACATAGGGACGGGCTACAGTGTGCTTGGGCGAACTGTTGGATACCCTATTCTTATTCCTATCCCTCATAAGTTAAGAACGCTCTACATATTTTGTTATATAACATTTAAAAGATTTTATCTAAAAAAAACGAAACTTTTGTAAGAAAAAACGCTCCCTAGCTCAAACTTGGGTTTTTCAATAAAATTGTTTTATTTCATTGTGGGCGTGTCAGTAAGCGGATTTAAAAAAAATACGCATGAGCATTAAGGGCCCCTAAAAAGTATATATTATAAATTTCAGCTCCCTAGCTCAAACTTTGGGTTTTCAAAAAAACAAAAAATTTAATTGTGGGCGTGTCAGTAGGCGGATTTTGAAAATATTTACACATCAGCATAAAGGGCCCCTAGAGAGTATATATTATAAATTTCAGCTCCCTAGCTCAAACTTTTTTTCAAAAAAAATGTTTTATTTAATTGTGGGCGTGTCAGTTGGCGAATTTTGAAAATTTTATCTCCCGAGCTGTTTTAGGAGTCATAGATCATATATAAGAAAATTCAGCTTCCTAACTCAAAATTCGATTTGTTCCAAAATTTTGTTTTTTTGAGTTTGTGTTCGTGTCTGTCCTAGAGAGTATATGGTTAAAATTTCAGCTCTCTAGGCCCAGTTTAAAGGCCTAATTTTTGCCGACGGACCGGCGGACATGGCTAGATCGACATTACTATCGATACTTATCATAAATATAGTAACTTTTAGGGGTCTACGGGCAATATTAAGGTATGTTACAAACTATGCGTCAAAATTAATATACCCTTAGAATAGGGTATAAACAACAAAAATAAAAATAAAAGAAAAAAGTAAATTAAAAAGTTTGTTTCATTTTTAAGATTTTTTTACAGGTGCGTCTAATCATGTGAACAAAAAAAAACTGCACTTTTTCTTACAGCATAGGCAAGAAAGAGAAAAAATCTCCGTTAGCTTCCACTCACCTACCATTTGTTTGTATTTTTTTGTTGAGAACTTAATAACCTTTCTAATAAATGCAATTTTTTGATAATTGTTACACACACTGACAAAAAAATTCACATATTTTAAAAAAAATGTGTGCGTCTAATCAAGCGAAGAGCACTGTATCAACACAGGAGGCACTAACAATAAATCTGATCAGCTACGCTATCGTAAAAAGGCATTCACGGCGATTGAAGAGTAGGTGAAATTTGTTGTTCTTAAGGTCACTGAATACAAAACAAAGTACGAACTGTCAACAAGACAAAACAGTCATTCAGACAGTTTTGAATTCACCTTCCGTGCAGCGCCTTCAGCTCCCTCAACAGTGTCTGTCGTAAAAAGCGACTTAGGGGGGAATTAACATATAGGCAATTTTAGGTTGAGACCAGCGACACATTACGCCTCAAAACTCCTGGAACACACAAATGCAACAACACCGAAATTTGATTAGCCTCAGTGATCCAGGTGCTGGACGACAAACACGAAAGAGGAGTTGATAGGTACCATGTTCCTTCGAAAGAAAATTTGTTTGTCAGAAATATGGTCCCGAATTGGGAAGAAGGTTTTTCAGGCAGTTCACGGGTCTGCAACCCGTTAGGTTATGAAGAGGAAGGTATAATGACGAACTCTATACGGTGTACCTAGATGTTGATGTATTTTTTTCCACATTTATTGCTTGTTCGCGTGAAAAATGTATTAATTGCCTTTTACTATTTTTTCAAATCAAGCTATTTCTTAATAATTCAATAAGTCCTTAAAATTTATTTTTTCTAGAAAGTTGCAAGGGCGTTGTTTGCGGTGCAAACAAACGATGTGTCAAACGTAAAGGCCGCCCAAAATGTATTTGCGCGCCGCAGTGTGGATCCGGCAAAAAGCACAAAAAAAAACACAAGCGGAAGCAACACCAACAAAATGGCTCCTTGAAGCCGCCGCACGTTATCGATGTCAGTCGCAGCAAGCACGTATCTTTAGTTAATTTTCATAGTCCAATAACCGTTAGAGATGTACGTAGTTTAAGTAGTGAAATTCATAACAATCCGTCCTCAGTATCCACCACCATGATATTGTCGAGTCTAGGAGATTCCAGCATCTCCGAATCGAATAGCCGAAGAAGAAACCAAAGAATACCCATAACAACTAATCCCACCAAAAATCAAGTCAACCTGTCAGATGCTCACCGGCATCGACTCCATCATCACCAACATCATAGTCATCAGTTGCAGCAGCAACAACATCACACGTTCTCGGTGACCAGACGTCGTCATGCCAACGCCGACCGGAATAAAGGCGACAAACTGATTATAACAGCCGATGATTTCGTCCGGCCCAGTACAGAGCGCGATAATGACTTGGCCGAGAGCAATTCATTAAGAGACAACGGCCGGACCAATGCTGCAAGCAAACATCATCCTCATCAGCAGCAGCAACATGGTAGGCATCATTTCAAGAAGCACGCCAAGCCGAAGCCCAAGATCGGCAATCAGAATGGAGTAACTCATAACTTCGTCCACAATGGGACAATGACAGAGATGGCAACAGCGGACCGTAACGAAATGAAATTAGCTGATCGGCGACGGCTGAATCAGGGCAACAAGAAGCAGAAATTGACGCCAATGCTGCATCCACCAGCAGGCATTGCGAACGAACAAAATAACAACAACAGACCGCTGCACCTAGGGCAGGATTATGCTGATGATCGGACATTCGATGATAAAATTCACAATGGATTCTTCAGCAACGGCTTCCCGTATCCGCATCAGGAGCTGTCGGTAAGTCTAAGAATAGTAGTGATGGTGTTGAAGCTGCACGGCTGTGACTCGGCAGAGCGGAACATTGTTATTTATGTCCACCCATCGCTCGTGGTCACAGTTGAAATGCTTCAAATGCTAACTAGCTTATTTATCCATTTGATTAGATCATGTGTTGCGGGCGCGCGCATCTAACTTACAGGCTTTCCCTTTATCTAATTTGCATGTGCATCCCGACATCATCATCCTGTATTCTCCTAAATTGGATTTGGACCAATCATCTGCAAACGAACTGGCGCTGATCCATCTCTTTCTTGGAATTAATGCACTGCCCTCAACTGTGGACATATCTGTGCGGGGTTTGGAACGGATAACAGATAGACGAAGATCGTTATACTCATCCGGTATGTGGGAGCGATGGACGTACCTACAACACTTTGTGTCAGCTGAAGAAACGTGCCTGTCGAACGGATGATACTGCTCTGGTTGTTGCCTATCGTGGACATTGTCAAAGTGAGTATTTGTAGTTGTTTGCATGTTTTTAAAAATGTTTTAGGCTGCATTTGGACGCATTTGGATTGGATTAGAACATTTCCATGTCCGTTGCGTGTCGTTTTGTGGTAAAGGGTTGTTGATTTTATTATTTTGAAGTAGTGTGTGTGAATCGTTTCCTTCTTAAAATAATACACCTCCCGATGAAGAGCATCCGCTTAAGACACTGCAGGCTTTCATCCTTTGCGATCGCAATCACGCTACTTCCAGCTAACTGAAATAAGCGCTCTGGCAACCGGGTAGTTTAGTATCTTTGAAACTGCGGTTCAGTACTTGTCATCTCGAACTTACGGGGGCTGGAAATCGAAGATCCTCTTGACGTATTTTAGCTTTTTGGACTGCATAAAGAATTTAGTTTTGCTCATAAAGATCGCCGTTGCATATCTTCTGTGTTGACATGTGCCCTGCAGGCTGGGATAGCTAAAAAGACATTTCAAAATGTACATTTCACCAAGTCGTTTCGCGTCAGAAAGCGTCACGCAATACAGCGGGATAGGTTTTGCCAGGATCTCGAATTATTTCATCGCCTGACAGGACAGTTTTATAGAGCTTATAATTGATTATTCGCGTTAGTAGTTTTGAACCCATTTGTGTTGCTAAACCGAAATAGTGACAATTTCCTAAAGTAATTTGTCGGATCTCTACTAAGTTACTTTGAATCAATGTTTACTCAGAGTCGGCGGTGGTCATTTTTTTTCCGATGGCAGATGGAAAATTTGCATGAGGCACCAATGGTCTGACGTCCATTCCTACCGGTTAAAACCACCTCCCTTCCAGAACAGGCCGATTCGTTTCCTCCACGGAACCGTAATTCGCGGGGGTCGGACTTAGCTTGTTGCTCTATTGTTGGAACTATTAGCATTCCGTTGGCGTTCTAAGCGTCTTAGATCGCTGAGTATACGCACCGCCACGTTACTTACAGTGGTCCAGTGTTCGTCATTCCGAAGCATATAGCTTACGACATTATCGGGAGTGGGCCACTCTCCGAATTGGTTCCGTAGGGAGATCCTGTCGGTTTCGTACCGTTGGCAATGGAAAAACACGTGTTCCGCGTTTTCAGAAACATTTTCGCAATGCGGGCAATTTGGGCTGGTTTCATGTCCGTGTTTGAAGAGATATTCTCTGTAACAGCCATGACCAGTCAAGAACTGAGTCAGATGGAAGTTTGTTTCACCATGTTCCCTCTTGATCCATACATCGATCACTGGTATAAGCCTGTGCGTTCATCCTCCCTTTAACGATTCATTCCATTGTTGTTGCCAAGTTGCTATAATCAGACTCCTTTCATATTTTCTTTTGTCGTTATCTACCCGACCATTTCGGACTCGCTCGCTTTTTAATTTTACCATTTCTTCAGCAAGTATATCGATACGTAACATTGAAGATACGACGAGTATAGCATCGTTCGAAGCTGTTCGAAACACACAGGCGACTCTTGGTGCGCTAAGACGGTAGACAGATTTGACTCCCCTCATGTAAGACTTCACTTTCGTTGCACTTGACCATATTTCTATCGCATACATGAGAATAGAACTGTCAGTTCCTGCAAGAAGAAATCTCTTTGTTTGTTTCGGGCACCGATGTTACTCATCAGCCTTGAAAGCGCGCTAACAGTTTTTGATGACTTATACATATTCCAGATAATGTTTAAAGCTTAGGCGAGCGCCTATAATTACTCCGAGGTACTTAATAAACGGTTGGGAAACTACCTCTTGCTCTCCTACTCTTAGCGTTATCGTTTCCCGCACTTTCCTACTCGTAATAAGTTCTACTTCCGTTTTTTTGTCGGCGAGTTTCAAACCTGCGCTAGATAGCCATGTACGTATATTTGCAATTGTCTCATTACAGTGCAGCTCGACTTCTTCTATTGTTTTTGCCCCAACTACCACGGCTATGTCGTCTGCAAAGCCGATAATCGACGCTTCAGTTGGAATCGGTAGACGCAGAATTTCGTCATACATAACGCTCCATAGCAAGGGGCCTAGAACTGAACCTTGTGGCATACCGCCCGTTACTTCATACTCTTTTATTCCCTCATCAGAGTCGTAAAAGAGAACTCTATTCGAGAAGTAAATCGTTATAATCTTACGAAGATAGGCCGGTATTCCAATACTGTGGAGACACCTAATGATACGTTCCCAATTCGCCGAATTAAACGCGTTTTTTACATCGAGTGTTATAACGGCGCAGTTTTTTTTGGTTCCTCCTTTCCAGCGCCTTCCTTCTATAGCAGCACGGGCTCTCGTTATTACCGCATTGATTGCATCTACCGTAGATCTTGTTCTTCGAAAAGCGTATTGGTGTTCCGAGTGGCCTCCCACCGTTTCAATTGCTGGCTGAAGCCTCTTGTAAATAATTCGTTCGAGAATTTTACCAATCGTGTCTAGTAAACAAATAGGACGGTAGGAGGATGGTTCGTTTGGATTACAATTCCTTTTGGCATTGGACAAGTCTTTGGCGCTTCAAAGGTTCAGGAAAAATGCCCCCCTGAAGACACGCGTGGAACATTTTGGCAAATAAGTCAAGTCGTGTTTTAACTGCGATTTTTAGGGCTCTATTTGGGATACCGTCCAGTCCCGGAGCCTTTCTATCGCGTACCTTCTTGCAAGCTTCGGATAATTCTTCGCGTGTTAAGATTGGTATAGGCGTAATTTCGTGAATACTTTGACTACCGAGCTCTGTACTTTCTTGGCGAGGAAATAGGGTCTCAACTATTTGTCATAACAGAACTGGGTACGTCGGTGATTGCATACGGGGACCTTTTAGCCTCATCGATACGATTTAATAAGCTTTACCCCAGACATCATTGTTGAGTTCTTCGCAGAGATTCCTAAAACAAAGGCGCTTGCTAGACTTAATAGCTTTTTTAAAACGGCTTCTTGCTTCTGGGTGTTCGTTTCGTGTAAGTTGAATTTGATGGTCATCAACGTGTCGTATCCGGGAACGCTGGTAATTTCTTCGCGTTCGGTGACGTAACGATCTGAGTTCCGCGATCTCAGTAGTCCACCAATATACTGGAGGTCTGTGCTTTCCTGTTCCCAACCTGGACATTGATGTATTACACGCGTTGACTACCAGCCGTGATACCTGCGTTACGAATTCTCCTGCATTCTTGGCTTCAATTATCGCCTCACTGACGACGCGGCTTAGGAGATCTTCATCTAGCGTGTTGACATTCCATTTAGATCACTTCAACGTCATCCGGTTATGACGGTTTAGTGGTCCAGTGTTGGCTCTGAATAAAATGGCATTGTAGTCGCTATGCGTGTAATGGTCGCTCACACGCCAGTAAGCATTCCGTAGCAGGCTGCTACTTGCGAAGGTAAGATCGGTGATAGATCCCGATCTAGCTGTGTTAAAAGTTTTAGTACTTCCACTGTTATCTAAAATGACGTCCAAACAAGAGAAAGCTTCACTCACTATACCTAATGGTTGGTACTATCATAATGACCCTTTATCCTAGTCAGTGAACAGATGCTTATTTGTTTGTTGTTTTGTCTCCATTGACTTCAAGAAAATGCACATGTTCTTCAGTCGCTGCGAAAACCTCTAGCAATGCACACTGGTAAACGATGGGGTTTGGATTTGGGTCATATTTCTACTGGAGATACCATTAGTCCTGACCCGAGCCGGGTTGAAGCAATTTTGAATATTAAAGATCCAAACGATAGAAAACAACTAGAACGGATAATGGGTATATTTAATTATCTCCGTGCATCTATACCGAAGTTCTCGGAAATTAATGCCCCGCTTCGAGAATTACTTAAAAAGAATAACGAATTTCGGTGGACATCTAATCGCACTGAAATTTTAAATAAAATAAAAGAGGCACTAGCAAAACACTCCATTCTTCACACTTTTAACCCCACTAAAAACATAACTCTTCAAACTGATGCATCTCAGTATGGTATCGGTTGTTGTCTGTTACAAGATAATAAACCGGTGGCATATGCATCTAAGAGCCTTACAGATACCGAGACCAGATACGCACAGATTGAAAAGGAGTTATTAACAGTGGTTTACGCTTGCGAAAAATTCAATCATTTTGTCTATGGACATCGGTTTACTATACATTCGGATCATAAGCCTTTAGTGTCAACTTTAGAAAAAGATGTGGGACAAATTCACTCGTCTCGTTTACAACGGATGAAAATTAAGCTTGCGAAATATGATCTCGAGATTAAATATGTCCCCGGTAAGCTTTTATATGTAGCTGATTTGTTGTCAAGGAATTTAATTTATGATCCAGAAGTTAAAATGGAGCATACATTAAAGGATTTAGTCCATAGTATTGACATGAGTGACCCTAAAAGAAAGCTATTCGTAGAAGAAACAAAAACAGATCAAGTTCTTCAATACCTTAAAGACTTATATAATGCTGGATGGCCAAAGAACAAACAACAGTTGCCTGACTGTGTTAAGTTTTACTGGCAATTTAAAGACAAGATTTATGTGGATAACGATTTTGTATTTTTTGATAATCGTGTAATAGTCCCTAGAACTTTATTTGGGGAAATGTTAGACCTTCTACATAAATCGCATATGGGGATTACCAAAACCTTAAGCAGAGCTAAGGGCTCTCTCTATTGGCCGTATATGGCTAGGGATATTGAGAATATGGTCCAGAGCTGTCTCAAATGTGAAAAGTACAGGCCTGAAAATAAAAAGCATTCACTAATGATGCATCCTCCACCTGATACCCCGTTTCAGAAAATAGGAGTGGATTGCCTTTATTATGGGGGAAAGTCATATTTAGTAGCTATCGATTATTTTTCGAAATGGATTGAGCTCTGCCACATACATGATAAGACCGCAAAGACGGTAAAAAGAGCTTTAGAGCAAATATTTTCTGTTCATGGCATACCTCAGAAAATCATAGCCGACAACCAACCCTTTAATTCCTTTGAACTTCGGAAATTCGCACAAAATTTTAATTTTGATTTTGTCTTCAGCAGTCCTCGATATCCGAAATCAAACGGACAGGCAGAAAAGGCTGTTCATATAGTCAAGTCAATGTTAAGGAAAATTGAGAGGGAAGATGGCAATGTAAAGATCGCTCTTTAGAGTAAAGAACGACACCTATTCCTGGTATAGGGTATTCACCAGCGGAAATGCTGATGAGTCGTAAGCTAAGAACATTCTTGCCAATACAAAAGGAAGAGTTAATTCCAAGAACTCCAAAAGATTTATATAACATATTAAAGGAACGTCAAAGACATATATACGAAAATAACAATCCTGCTCGACCTACCCGAGAATTAGAACTAAAAGAGGGTGAAAATATAGTTTACAGGCATAATGGGAAGTGGGAACCAGCTTGAATTGTGTCAAAACATGAGTTGCCTCGGGCGTACCTTCTCCAAAATGAAAACAATCAAATTATACGTCGTAACACAACTCATTTGCGTAGGTCATACCATTCACCATCGTTTATAATGCCTGAAGCAGAAGCAATATAGCAAGAACATCCACATGCATCTGAAAATATCAGTGATTCCGTGAAAGATGCCACCTCTATGCAGCATGATCATGCTCAATGTGATTTACCTATGTCAAGCAAAGATAATAATAACAACATCCATTAAGATTTGTCGCACCCTCAAGTCACTGATCATTATATTACCAAATTTCGTCGTATAAGTAAAAAACCGTCGTTCTATCATCCCTAACCAAATAAACCATTTCATTATTTTGAATCGGATAACAGCGGATAATTAAATGTTCTTGATTCTGTTGAGAAGAGAGATGATGTATAATTGAGATCACTATTACTCTTGCAATCACACCTACATAGCATAACAACATACATAACATATAGTAACACAAGAATATGATACAACTACACATGCCTGCTGGTCTCACTCTTTGATTGTCTTTCTACTCCAGTCAGTTGTAATTCTGAGCTTAAATAATAAACTTAAACTTATACCTAATTAAGCAAACACATCTTTTAATAAAAATACAACAGATATAATCCGTGTAGCCCATCCCCATCCAAGAACGAATTTGTTTTCCGTGTTGATACCTGCCGGGTAAACTTTTTTTCCCTGATCAAGATTAAAGAAATCAAGTTATAGTCCATCTTGTCAAAATCTTGGACTGGACGTAAGTTGCCAGCACGACATTTAATTCTTATAAACGAATTGAACAAATTGCATATATTTTCTTTCCTCAAGGTACTGAGAGAATACTTCTAAATATAATTATAAATTTTCAAATCATTGACAGTTCATTGCACCTGGACCTTACCACGTTAGGAGTCCAAATACAATTACGCGAAAGTGTGCACCTTGCTTAATTGCTAAATGTTGCTTAAAGTGGCATGATGTCTACGCCAAATCATTCGCACCTTCAGAATCCAATAACATTTTTCACACGCTCCAGTTTCTCGTAAATTGCTCGCCTGTTTCTTCGTATTTTTGTTTTCTTAGCTAAAAAGGAAAAAAAAAAAAAACAAAGGAAAATCCTTTCATCCATTTAAGCATAAAATCGCATTTCCTGCGAAAGTGGTTGCAATTATTGGCAAGTTGCCTGTTTGTGTTGGCATTTTTCTCAAACGACAACAAAGACACTCTCTAATGCACGCTGATGTTGATGATGTCGCTTAGAATGGCGATGTTGACTGATTTTACACAACGCTGAGGTCTATGGGCGTGAAAGTGTTCATGACATGAATTATTTCGCGTGATTGAAAATTCAATTATAAATAGAGTGCATGGCTGGATCGTTCGAAACTTGCTCGCTTTTATTAGAAGCGTTTTCGAATCGCATTAAATAAAATTATTTATTATTATGCGAGTCTGCACATTTGTTCTAAGTTGAAGTTTGAGCTCCACCCATTAAAGAGATATTACCGTTTTGATAAAGTACCGTTGTTCAAGTCTTCAGCGACTCAGGATTGCGGAAGTTTGCCGCACATCGCCACATCAGAACTGAACATTCTGATAAAAACAGACACCTCTATCCGATGAAATGAATTTCTTACGACTTTAACACAAACCCCATCGATTTAAAAGATAAATTTGTATATTTTACTTGACTATGGGGCCCAAGTATACATTTTCTATGGCGCCACTTATTACACAAATTGCTTCTGCCTTCATTCGCAGGTATGTTCTGTCAAAATATTTTTATCAATTTTATTATTGCGCCCATGGCACTGGTCGTTAGTCTAACGACAACAACCCGTGTTCCCGCGTGAACTAATATAATTTTTTATAAATATACACATTGACATTAGCCCTGTCAAATTTAAAATGACATTCGATCCATTTTAGCAATCTTGACCTAGGATTAGTTGGCTCTCTGTAGACAGATGTCTTGAATTTGCAAAAAAAAAAAGAAGGAAACTAGTTTCTAATTTGACATCGCCACCACTGGCCAGGCGGGGAGTTTCGAATACAAAAAAGCCAGATATTTCCTGCATCATTGAAATTATTAGTTCCCCCTCCCGACCACTTCACCCATCCACCGGTTGCAAATCTAACTGAATCTGAAAATAGAAAATAAAACCTGATTCCAGAGAGTCGGATGGCTGGCGCGGCGCCAGATTGGGGAGATCAAATCATTTTGCGCAAACAAACCTCGCAAAGCAAATATTATTATACTTCACCATAACCGAGTGCCGTGCGGGGTTGTTATTGTTGTTTTTGCGGGATTCGTGCGACACGTTACTTTGGGGAACGTTACCATATGTGCATGCAACAAACGCTCTGTTGACACTCTTCAGTGGTGTCAGTGGTTTTGTGAGAATTAATGGAATTTGCCCGTTGACCTGTTTACCGCTTTTGTAGTTGTATTTTCAACTTCAAACGCCCTCGTGAGATGTCGCTCACGGATTTGGGCATTCCATGCTATCATGTCCCACGCAACAAGGTGACATATGCGACTATGACACGCAGAGTCATTGTGAGGGGCCTTAATATCTTCTTGGCACCTTCTTCACCGTTAGCCCTTATCCATCCGCACCCGTAGTTTCAATAGTTGGAAGCATGTTGGCTCACATGTCGAGGTATTTATCATGCAAATCACATCTCATTTAAATGAGGAGCAGCGTGAACATTTTCATCCTGGCTATTAATTAGCCGAGAACAAGATCACAACAAGATCGGACCGATGTTGAACATATCAACAAACACATGCACACACAAACACATACACACTCATACCATCTCTTCTCTTTCGGTTGATGATGCTTAACGAGCTCTTGAATGCAATGTAAATTCGAAGACTGTTGCGTTGCATTTGTTTGTGTGGTGTGTATTTCTTTCGTTTCATGAATCGATCGTAGGAGGTGATAATTGGTGACTGAGGTAGGAATAGTGTTGCCAATGTGTTAAATAAATAAATAAATCAGTAAATAATATTCGTTAAGTATTCAGGCTCTTAATATAATTATAATAGTTTTGTTTGTAGAATGAAGATACTTTTATATGATGGTTGCTGAGATGAAGTTTTACAAGGAAGACCTCACGGAAGACATTTTTATATACAGACTTTTCCAAAAAGAGTTTTCATTATGATTTATCAAAAACACGTGTTTTTATTGGACCTACATTTTTGAGATTAGAAAACGTAGCAAAAAAGTTTGCTCAAATTCATACCTTCAAGTTCCAGCCATACAAAATCCTTTGGTCATCGTTCGATAGCGCAATCCATTCATGCTTACGGCCACAACCGCTTTATTTTCAAAGAAACAATCCCCATTCTTGCCGCCTTTCCGAAAGATCGCACCAAACACTATGAGATTGAGTATGAAAAGGCTTCACGGCAATCATTTTTGGATTTGCTGATCACCAAATGAGAAAATTCCGTATATGAACAAAGCCTTCAAGATTGAAATGTGCCCCAACGCTCATGATGAATGATTTTTCTTTAGGATTCTGGATCAATTTCATGCATTTTCAAGATCCAAATGACAATGATCTCTTGCGAAAGTCAGACAAACACTCATGAGAAGTTTTTCAAGTTTGCCGTTCGGAGTCTGCTAAAATTGTATGTTCCTTCTACTTGAACACAGCAACTGTTTACAAAAGCAAGGATTAAGGCACTGTAGGGGCCGTTAACGCCTAATATTAATTTTTATTTTCTATTGGCAATGTACGACGCTGCTGATGGTCAAAAGGAAGTTTTTGCTTCAAATCAACCTCATGAACTGGTAGTGATGCGAATGTATGACAGCACATGCGTTCTCACGATTGCCTCTCGCTACCAACTCCTCCTACTGTATACCTCCACGTTTGTCGCGGGTGGGTGCCTAGTATCTCGACAGGAGATTGGGTAGTGTGTAATCAAGAGTTCAACGGCTTATTACAGATGACTCCGAGATCACACACTGAATCAACCTGGGAAATATGTTCATTGTTTATGAAATACATTCTAGGAAGGAGCGCAAATCTTTTTCGCGAATAGGTTATGGCTTGACACTTATTCGCATTAGGATTATTAGGATATGCCCCTATAGATCTTTTTGTCATTGGCGTAGATTGATAAAAAAGAGTATTTTATGATACGGACATCATTATTTGTGGGAATAAAAATCAGTGGGCCAAGGTGCCTTCCCTGTAAGGCACCAGAGGTTGCTACAAGGGGCACATTTGAAGGATCGAAATATGACTTTATATTAGCGATCGGTTAAGTTGTATTAAACCCATGCAATGATTGTGGGTTAAAAGCCAATGGCATTAAGTTTGAAAGTGTGGGACAATTTGGCTTTGGTGAGGTCGGTTGCAATAACATCAACTTCACATCCAACCTCAAGAGTGCATAGAGTTCCAGAAACAAGTTCTAATAAATTAGTGGTGGTTGCTCTTCCTTTAAGGAAACCATGTTGGTTAGGGGAGAATATTTTTTTGTAGTGAAAGATTATTGTTTCGTAGGCAATACTTTCGAAAAGCTTAGGAATGGAAAAGAATTTTGCAATATTGCGGTAGTTGAGACTTTTTCTTATGATCTTTTTGGTGAATAGGGATTAAGCACATGGTATTGCTCCCATACCTAGAGTTCGTTTGGCCTCCAAATATTCTGTGAAAACAGTTAAAAATATTCACAGATGAAGAGAGTCAGTCCAATTAAATATCCATTATCTGAGTCCATTCTCTGATCTCTATCTATTCTATAAATTTTGTTGTATGGAAGTCTTTTTCTTCTTCCTTTACGGCGAAGCTATAAGCAGGCATTCATTCTACGCCGCCTGTGGGGCTTGACGGATCGATCTCTAAAATCCTAGTATCGGATCACGTTATAACTGAGGCCAATGAACCGGAAGAATAAAATTTACAATAAATTATACAGAGCATTTTCGACTGATTGATCCTGTGTGCAAGAAAGGCGAATGGAGGAGAAAATACAACCGCGAACTTTACGAGCTATACCAAGATGTGGAGGTAGTCTAAAAAGCTAAATCCCGTCGACTACATTGGCGTAAATGGTCAATGAGGCTCCAGCCAAGATGATCTTCGGCTGCCACTCACCAGGTTCGAGAAGGCAAGGAAAATCAAACCTCTATGTTAAAGGCCAAGGCATCACGGATGCCAGAGCGCTTGGACTGTACAACTGAAAGCAGAGTGTCCGGGGCCGCAAAAGATGGAAAGCTAAAATGTCTCAGGCAGAAACTCTTCACCTGTCGGGGGCATACTAAGTAAGTAAGTATGTTCGAATAAATGTTCAATACTTTGGAGGATGATTTTTGAACATGTTCTTAGAAAAGTCGTTCTGCGGTGCGACATTAAGGGTATATCTCAAATCGTAAGTAGTAGTAAAGAAAAAGAAGTAAACGTATTATTTTGTTCAATAGAGTCGAAATATTCCCAAACAGAATGTGTTCTGTGTCCTTGCTTTCAATACAATTAAAGCGCGACCGAATGTTATGATTATAATGTGGAAAACATTAACTTATATTAATTGAGAGAGAGAAATAAGAGAAATAAAAATATATAAAAGCATCAGCATTGTGTACAATGCTATGCAATTCAAATGAAAGCAAACAATTCTTTTTTTCTGTCGTCCGTTGCAACTGAAATAATACAATGTATCTCTTTTACTAGTTGCAGTATAAGAACCTCGAAATAAATTTCGTTAAAATCCAAGTAGGCTTACTTTCTAAGACAGCAACTTCTGCATAAATCAATTCAAATAGTGATCGGTGGTGTCCCTTGATCTGCTGATTAAAAGTTAAAAAAGTGGTCTGGGTGCGACCCGCAAGGTCCACACGACTAACTTCACAGTGGCATCAATATGATTTATGCGATTAGTAGTAAATTTTGAAATGGTTAACCATAAGATATGGTTAACAATTATTTAATATTAAAAAATGCTCTTTAATATTGTTCATGGAAATTAAATGTTGTTAATACGAGTAATAGCGAAGTGGGACATATATTAATGCAACCATTGTTATCAACACGGAGACCTGTAAATTTACATGTATACGAAATAACGGAGCACAATGTAATAGTGATTTGCTCAATGACAAATGAGAATAAATAGTACAAACAAAGGCAAATTATTTTAGTTATTTATTTACTAACAAAAAACGGCTGGACCGATTTCGCTGGAAACTTAATCAGGTCTGAGTTACGTAATTACGCTTCGAATAAACCCATGTCTCATGTCAATACCATCTTTGGTTCTCGAGATAATCGTGGCGAAATATAATTCCGAACGCACATACGTACATACGCACATACGTACATACGCACATACGTACATACACACACCCAGACATCTCTATAAAAACGTTGGATTTGGATTCTGGTGACCTTGAAACCTGAAGATATGTCAAAATTCGCGATTCACAAAATCGGCCCCATTACAAGAACTTCCACTGGGAAGTTAATAATGAAAATCCCCCTTTGCACGATGAGAGTTGAATAATCAGTGGAATTTTTTTAATTGATTTTGAGAGAGAGGTAGATATTGATCAGTATTATAAGTTGCATTCAGTGCGTTATGATTATCTAGTACAGTGTAATGTTTTCTGATGCATAAATCCTAACATTGCAGAACAAATGTGTGGCCTATCGCCCTATGCTGTATTAAGCGCAGCACGCTTTTTATATTTGCTGTTATTGTAGCGCAGCTCGCTAATGAACAAATGGCATGTGAGTGCCGCTGTTAAGGATGAGTCGAAATTAGGATTAAGACTGATTTTATTCAAATCGATATCGCCCTTTT
Organism: Portevinia maculata; assembly: GCA_949715645.1. Classification (NCBI taxonomy): domain Eukaryota; kingdom Metazoa; phylum Arthropoda; class Insecta; order Diptera; family Syrphidae; genus Portevinia; species Portevinia maculata. The sequence continues at coordinate 268,258,626 of OX454526.1, read as the reverse complement.
ATACAAAAATCACTTACAACTAATTCACAATACGTATCGCTAACAACTATACATGCATACCATAAGAATAAATATAATTCTTTTAACCTACATTATTTGTAAAACATTCATGCTCACATTTCATTATTGCAATCAATTAATTGTCCTAATTTCTATTACCTGGGTCAATGAATGCAATGAAAACAATAACAGACACATGTACCATGTTGAACTACTGCATAGCATGAATCACTGTCGCTATTACTTGGATGCCATTTGACACCTTCCGTATTCGAAGCAAAGCGCAGTGATTCAATGTTACGCAATCATTTTCATTGTTTACTTTGTGCCTGTATTGAGTCACACTACATCCTTCCCCCCAAAAAATTAATGACATTTGTTTACATTTCTTATAATTTAAATAAATGTCATTTGTATTGGATATCATTGTTCTTATTGTACATTATGGTAATCTTAGATCTATGCCTTATTACTTATTCTGTATGTTCTTAGTTCTGTCTAGATTTAATTATATTATTATTGTGTATTTCATATTCCTTATTCTCTAGTAGTATGGTACTATTTACACCATTTCTTTTAATTATTTTATAAGGTCCTTTAAAAGGTTTTTCAAATTTTCTTTTGTTTTGATTTCTTAAAAATACATAATCTCCTACCTTAAAGTTAGATTTATTTACATTTTTCTGAGAACTTTGTCTTCTGTTTTTCTCTTCAATTAATTTAGTTTTTGCTTGTTCATGAGCATGTCTCAACTTACATTTCAACTCATTCAAGTAGTCGTCAATATTATAAATTGTTTCTTTGTTTTTTATTATTTCACATGGCAGTGTACACAATTTTCCAAACACTAGTTCAAAAGGTGAATATGAGGTTGATGTATGTGGCATAGAATTATAGCAATATGTGTAGTATGGTAACTATTCTTCCCAATTATCTTTATCACCTATGCTCATAATGTATGCATTAAATACCCTATGGTTTCTTTCAAGAGATCCCATCGTTTCATGATGAAACGGTGTGGAAACTATTTTATCTATATTCAATAATGTACAAATATTTTTCAGCAATTCATTCGTGAATTCTGTTCCCTTATCAGTTTTTAGTTTTCTGAAACATCCGTATTTCAGAATAAATTTTTCAACAATCGTTTTTGCTACAGTCTTTGCTTTCTATCGGGAAAGCTTCTACAAATTTCGTTAGTTCACACTGTACAGTGAGAATGTATCTGTAACCATTTGATGGTCTCAGAGGTCCCAACGTATCTATGGTGATCGTTTCACATGATGTATTCGGCGTGTCCGTAATTACCATATTCTCTCTAGTGTATTTTGTTACTTTAACTTCATTACAGGTCTTGCAATTATTAATGTACCTTTTTACCATTTTGTTCATATTTTTCCAAACATATTGTTGTTTTAATTTGTTGACGCATTTCCTTATACCGCAATGTCCTCCCAGTTTTGAGTTATGATGATCTTCAATTAATTTGTGCATTTCTTTTTCATCTTTTATTTGTTTTGGAGGTTGAAATAATATTATGTCTAGACATTTTTCCTCTGTTTTATTTTCTTGCAGCTTGTTAAATATTTCTTTAAATTCTTGTATGCATACATATTCAAATATTTGGCTATTTCTTGATAGCGCTAATGTTTTAACACCTGCATTGTTCATATTGAATATTAGCTTCCTCAGAATCAATTTTATCTCTGATAAAGATTTATCGCTAAATTCTACAATCACAGTGTTTGCTGCTATTATTATTTTATTTCTTTTTCTTCCTGTAACGTTACTTTCTCTAAATTCTATTTTCATTAATCGCCTTATGTCCGATATTGATGTACAGTCCCAAATATGAAGGTAGCTAGTCTCCGTATTTGAGTCCAAGGCTTTTGCACAATTTTCAACTGGTTTCTCGTCTTTATTTTTCTTCATTGCTCTTGTTAGTACGTCAATGGTATAATTTGGTATCATATCTTTTAGCGTTTCTGAATCAATTTTTATTCTTGATAGCGCGTCAGGGTTCGTGTTCATTTTTCCCTTTTTGAATATTATCTCGAAATCGTAGTCCATTAGATCTACACGTATTCTTGTCAGTTTAGATGAAGGACTCTTATGCGTGAATGGACTTACTAGTGGTCTATGGTCAGTGTAAACTATAAATTTTCTTCCAAATAGGTATGGTCTGAAATAATTTATTCCCCAATGTATCGCTAGTAGTTCTTTTTCTATGATTGGCTTGTTCAGCTCATGTTTGTTTAGGGATTAACTTGCGTATGCTATGGGTTTATCTGTTCCAATTTCACCTTGTGACAACACTGCTCCCAGAGCAAAATTTGAAGCATCTGTGGTTAGTATGAATGGTTTCTCGAAATCAGGATAGCTGAGTACAGGTGGCTTAATTAAATTTTGCTTCAGTGTCTTAAAGGCTTTCTCACAGTCATCTGTCCAAGTGAATATTTCTTTCTTTTTCAGTAGTTGATTCAGTGGTCTAGCAATTTCTGCAAAGTCTCTTATAAATCTCCTATAGAAATTACAAAAAGCTACAAATCTCCTAATATCGTCCACATTTGTTGGTACGGGATAGTTTTTTATGGTTTCATACTTTCTTGGATCTGTTTTAATTCCATTAGATGTTATTAGATGACCTAGATAAGTAACTTCTGGTTTTAAAAAGTCACACTTCTCTATGTTTAGTTTTAAATTATATTTGCGCAACCTTCCTAGAACTTTAATTAAGTTTTCGTTATGTTCTCTTAGATTTTTACCAAATATAATTATATCATCTACATAAAGAAATGCTGAAGCTTGTAAACCACTAAGAGCTATCGAGAGCATTCTTTGAAAACTGTTTGTTGAGATTTTTAAACCAAACGGTAGACGTTTGAATTGGTAATGTCCTTCATTCGTTGAGAATGCCGTTAATGGTCTAGAACTTCTATTTAGTGCGATCTGGTGGAATGAGCTTGTCATGTCCAAAGTCGAAAAATATTTAGCTTTACCTAGTTTATCTAGTACGTCTTCTAACCTTGTAAGTGGGAATTTGTCGTCTACCACTTTCTTATTTACAGATCTAAAGTCTACTACCAGTTTCCATTTAGTTTGTCCGTTGAGACTCTTCTTGGGCACAATGAGTAATGGTGAGTTATAAGGACTGACTGATTCTTCTATTATGTCATTGTCCATTAATTCGGCCACTTGTTTCTGTATCTCATTTAGCTGTGCGTTTGGTAGTCTATAGTTCTTTATATAAACAGGATTCTTATCTGTCGTAGAGATGTGTTGCTCATAGAAGTTGTTCATGGTTAGTTTTTCATTCTCGTCATGAAAAACGTCTTGGAACTCTTCGCAAATTTTCAGTATTGACTGAACTGCGGACTTATCTAATGTTCTATATTTATCTTTTTCTCTAAGCGTTGATACCTTGCTTTGTCTTTGGGTTTCATGATGTTTGACAGTATTTTATAGTTATTTAATGGTTCTACACTGATCATCGCATTTTCTATGATTTCTTCTTTATCTTCTGTATTCAGTATTTTTACATGCTTGATTCCCTCAGCTGGTAATATTGCATTTGATATGAAGACTCCTTTCTTTATCTCATTACCAATTACCACACTGTCTTGATTCAGATCTATTTTGATGTTTGTGATTAGCTCTGTCCTTGGTGGAACTGTCAGTTTCCCAATGTTTCTCATTGTCATGTTCATTGGTAGTACAATTTCTTCATCTGGCAACATTATTACTAGTACACAGGTTTCATAATCAATCTTGCAATCATACGTTTTAAGGAAATCTCTTCCCAGTATTCCGTCACTCGTTATATTTATATCTTCATTTACTATGTGGAATTGATGCTCTATACCTGCTTCTCCTAATGCAAGTTTTAGTTTTGAAACACCTATCGAGAATATTGTTTTATTTGTTATACCGTTTATTTGACATGCCGAATTCTCATTTAATTCTTTCACCAGATATTCCTTACAAACGGAAATATCTGCACCAGTGTCAACCAAAAATCTTAAAGGTTTTCTTAAGTTTGTTACTAATATGCTTACGAAATTTGTATCATTTTCCCCATAGAAATTTAGAATCTTCTTTGGTTGCCCCGATTCTGATGACCGGGGATACCTCTGTTTTCCGACCTAGTATTTCCTTGGTGGTATCCTCTCGTGATACCTCTACCTCTGGCACTGCTTACGTAATTGTCTCTATAGTCATTATTACGCCAATAGTAATTATTGTTGTCGCTATAATTATTTTCATGTCCTCTAGTAAAAGGTCTTCTACCCCTGTTATTTCTGAAATTTCTTTGATTGGATTCATGATTTCTTTGAAGACTACCTCTGTAGTTTGTTCTAAACTGCATAACATTGTTTTGTTTGCTGGTTGCTTCTACTTTAGCTGCTATTTGTACAGCTTCACTTAATTTTGTCACTCTGGACGCCTGAATTACAGTTTTAATGGGATTGTTAACGCCGTTCTTAAATGCTATTAAACCTAATTGGTCACTTAACTTTATAATGGTTTCCTTGTTTGCTTCTCCTTGTTCTGATATCTGAATTTCATTAAGCTGAGATATTAGGCTGTCAATTCTCTCTGAAAAACCATCAACATTCTGAGTCCCTTGGTATAGATTAGCTAACTCATTATGTATTGTGAGCGGATTTACTTTTGGTTTGTAGCTATCTATTAATGCTTTCTGAAGCGTCTCATAAGTCGTTGGTTTATCTTGCACTAATAACCTGTTCCTAACTTTATCTGTCAGCTTTGTTGCAAAAATGAATTCTATTAGCTTATTTTTTTCTTGTGAATCACCAAGTGTGTCACTATAAAATTTTATTAGTCCTAAGTAATTTGATAAATTTTTCTGTTCCCCATTAAATTCTGGAATTAGCTTTGCAGCTACCAATATTTTAAATTTTGCCATTTCAGTTTCCAACAAAAATTATACATGTTTTCAAATTAGATTATTATTTTGTTTTGTTTCAAGCACTAATCTATCTTTGTATTAGTATTTATTATTAAAATCATGGTTCTATACATTCAAAGAACGTGAATATACAAGTACAAATCTTTCTTATGTCTGTTACGCTAGCTACTTAAGGTCTTATAAGAGAAGTCAATTACAAAATGCTTAAAATTAAGATTACATTTACAATAAGAAAATAGCTTAAAAAAATATTTTATTTTTGTTTGCATTTATTTTTCCATTATTAATAAAAGTCCATTATTTGGAAACATTAGGCTTGGAGGTCTTGTTCCGAAGGGTATTTTGCTTTCTGCATTTTCCTGTATGTCCACTTCCATATCTTCTTCATTTCTCTCTCTGAGTCATCATCGTCGTCGTCACCGGCTCCTCTTCTGTGCGTTTTCGAACTCATAGTACTGCTTCAAACTCATATCTCGTCGCGTTACGCTTTGTCGTGCATTGTTTGCACGTATTGCATTTGTGAATTCTGAACTATGTTAGTGAGGCAAATATGTTCGTTTTGCTTTTACATTTTCCGAGGAAATCAGCTCGCAAATTTAATTTTCAACTTTGTTAATGAAGCAAATATGTACTTTTTGGTCCCCTCCCTATTGAATATTTTTTTTTTAATTAATCAACAGTTCAGCAGGATCGCCATGTAATGTTTTTTGATTCCATTAAATCCTAACATTGCAGAACAAAGGTGTGGCCTATCGCCCTATGCTGTATTAAGCGCAGCACGCTTTTCATATTTGCTGTTATTGTAGCGCAGCTCGCTAATGATCAAATGGCATGTGAGTGCCGCTGTTAAGGATGAGTCGAAATTAGGATTAAGACTGATTTTATTCAAATCGATATCGCCCTTTTATACAAAAATCACTTACAACTAATTCACAATACGTATCGCTAACAACTATACATGCATACCATAAGAATAAATATAATTCTTTTAACCTACATTATTTGTAAAACATTCATGCTCACATTTCATTATTACAATCAATTAATTGTCCTAACTTCTATTACCTGGGTGAATGAATGCAAATGAAAACAATAACAGACACATGAACTATGTTGAACTATTGCATAGCATGAATCACTGTCGGTATTACTTGGATGCCATTTGACACCTTCCGTATTCGAAGCAAAGCGCAGCGATTCAATGTTACGTAGTCGTTTTCATTGTTTATATTGTGCCTGCATTGAGTCACACTACAACAGTGTCTGATAAAAATATTGCAAACAATTTAAATTAGCTAGGTTACATCAATAGAGGTCGATTGCTTATTTTGCCAAAATTCAATTTCTACAAATTTATTAGGGGTTTGTTACACAAGCCGACAGGAGATTGTCAGAATTGTAGCAATCAGCAATGGACATTGGCCTGTCGGCACCTACGCTGCCAAGGTAGGCATTCCGTTCAAAATACATGGCTTTAGCTACAACCAGACAACGCTAACTCGACAAAACCTTCTTGAGGAGAATTTAGTATTATAAAAATCGGCCAACATCATTGAATTCCTCAATTCCGCAGGTTGGGTTTGAAACACAAATTGGCGCAGCCTTGGTCACTTGAGTGGTGGTATCAAAACAGCGTCGATACGCTAATTGCGTCTTCATATACTGGTGGACACTCCTACATACATACCCTACCTTACTCTGTAACATTCGAAACAATTTTCTTATCATTTATAATCATAATTTTTGTTTTACTACTTTGAGTCTACTCTACCATATCTGCAGAACTTGCACTTCAATAACAAGGAACAAATAAAGCAAATTACATGAGAATAATGCTAGACGGGCGTAAACTGCCCGAAAGAACTCCTCCAAATTGTATTTCGTCTTAGTCAAAGAACTCTTTTAGCAACAATATTCCTGTTTTTTTTTTTTAATTAAAACTTTTGCCCTGTTAGCTGACACTGCGATCTAAAAGGTCTTCTGCGTCAAAGGAGCGCTTTATCCTAAAAGACAAGTGAAGGCCAATACGCCTTTATTGGCAGAGTTTCTTAGCTCCGACTGCGAATGTATCTTAACCCACAGTGGCCAGTGAGAAAGCCCACCAGCTTTATAATGCTATCCTTATTCAGCATAAGGATTTGCTTATAGGAGTAGGGCGTAATTAGTCGTTTGGATTGTCTTAAACGAGGGACAGTTTCCCGATATTTAAGACGAAGCCGTTGTTCCCAGTCTTTAACTAATCCTATAGCAACACAATTGACTCTGCAATAAGGTTCTGGTCCAAAGAACTCAGATTCGGATTCCGCTCTGACAAGTTCGTCTGCAGATTCATTGCCTGCTATACCTTGGTGGCCTGGCCAGGTACCCATCCAAGTTTGATCTAGTTGTTTTTTGGCTAGATTTTGCAAGCCTCGTAGCAGTTTTTTACAGTCAAGGAGTCCATTGTGTTGGACAACAGTGCCTGAAGTGCTGCTTGGCTATCGGTAAAGATACACTCGTCGCCACTTGAATAGGACACCCTGTACGCTCTATTTGCAATAGCTCATAACTCGAAAGCGGAATGATAAAATAATGATATTATGTCCGTTATCTTTGTCCAACTCTTCTTCTTTCTCTGTGACAAAATTGCAAGTTCTGGGAAAGAGCCGTTATATGTTTTTTTCCACTTTATGTTAACATTCGTTGGAACATTTTTGCACCACTTGAATAGAACATACATTTAGTTTGATCGTTATCTTTGGCACGTGCACTCATATTCTTCGTTGATCGATTTTTTTTTTGTTAATTTTGACTAGGTATTTAATTAAAAAAAAACCTAAAATGGGTCGAGAAAAGCATTAACCGAGGCGGAAAAAGGACAAATCAAAGCTTACAAGGACGCTGGCTTTATTTGCCGAAATAGCTAAAAAAAATCGAGAGGAGCCGACACGTTATATCCACATTTTTAAGTAATGAGATGGAAAAAACATGAAAGACCGGACATACAGCGTGCTAGCTAATGCGGAAAGGCGGCTTATTTTAAGAAAAGCTTCAAATTCTCACGACTTTTTGGTAAAAATCAGGGATAAATGCGTGTTATTTCGAAAGCTAAACATCTAAAAAGACTGAAAATCAAGAAGAAGCCACCTCTCAACCCGGTTCGAAAAGAGCCCCGCCCCAGTTTTGTCGCGCAGTAGTCGCGAGTAGTCTTCTCTGATGAAAACAAATTTAATTTGGAAGGCCCCGATGGCTATTGCTACTATTTCCATGACCTCCGCAATAAAACATTATTTGGACCGGACGCATAGCAGAGTTGTAGGTGTGATGGTGTGGGGGCCATTTCGTATTATGAAACCTGCCAACTACAATTTATGTCAACCACAATGAATGCGTTGTATTACAATGGCATATTGAAAAAGGCCTTTCCATACTTTGATACCCTTTTTGGACCTCTGCCGTGGATTTATCAACATGATAATGCGCCAATACATACAGCTCGGGTAGTTAAAACCTATATACAGAGCCAAAATGTGGAGCTATTGAGCTGGCCGCCCTATCCCCCGGATTTAAATATTATTGAAAATATTTGGGGATGGTTGACACGTCAAGGATACGGATCAGGACAACAATAATCGATTAAACCCCAACTAACCCAAGCCATCGAATTAGCTTGGAGCTGCATTTCACTGAATTATTTGGCTAATTTGTATACATCCCTTCGAAACCGGATGTGTGAAGTTTTGGAACAGAAAGGTGACTCAACACACTATTAAACATGTTTTTTTTTAATGTAAAATACTCCAATTATCTTAAATTTAAGTTATTTTTGTAATAAAAAGAATCAGAAATCTCTAAAATGTTTTTTTTATTAAAGTGTCCTATTCCAGTGGCGCAAATTTTCGACCCCGCATTTTGACGGTTTTTATTTGATAATATTTTGTTAAAACTTAAAGCTTTAATATTGAATCTTCCTTTTAATTAAATACCAGCAATTAAATTAACTTTAATTTACAACAAAAAAATTAAGTCTCTAGCATGCTTGGTTTGGGAGCAGTGAAGGATAGAAAACAGACGTAAGGGGTGTCCTATTCAAGTGGCGAGGAGTGTATGTATACCAGCGCCTTTAATTCCCTTATTGGAGTTTGTAACAGCGCAGATCTTAATGGCATGGACTTCTGCCTGGAATAACGTGGGACAGATTCCCATAGGTATGGAGACTTTGGTGTTGGGTCCAAAGACACCAGCTCCAACTCCAGATTCCATTTTTGATCCGTCGGTGTACCATACCAGACTTCTCGGGTGCAGTGCTGGAACACTCTTGGCCCATTTAGAACGGTTCAATATTTCTACGTCAAATAATGTCCCAAAACTGTATTCCCTTGCCATTGAGTCAGGGATGGTGTAGGTCGGGCACAGTGGCTCATGGTTAGTGTGTCGGACTACTAATCGAAAGATCCCCGGTTTAAATGGCGCCGGGACCGATTAACATCTAGAGTTTTTTTTCCACTGCCCCACCTCTTGCGAATTTCTGAAAAATTTGCCGTTCGGATTCGGCTTAAAATTGTAGGTCCCTTTCACTTCGCACAAGCAAGTGGTTGGAGAAGCTAGGTTTTAGGCCCTATATGGGCCGTTAATGCCTAATATTTTTTTTATTTATTTATGGTGTAGAACATGTCCAGTTTGTTATTGAGTTAAGTATTTTCAGGTGGCCCAGAGGTCATTTGATTTAAACGTGATTTTAAGCTGCAGATTGATAGCTCATCTAGCAGCCGTATCTTATGAAGATTTGTGAAGGTGAGAGCCCAATAATAGCTGCAAGTGCTACCGTTGGGCAGGTGCGCATAGCATCTGTTATACCGAGACAGGCAATACGTTGGAGCTTCTGGAGCTTGTTTGCCGTTGTTCGTTCAAGTACTTTGAGCCACCAAACGATGAAGGTGTACGTGATAATGGGTCTAACCATCATATTATACAACCAGTGTATGATTTTGGTGTAAAGACCCCACGTTCTGCCTTACAGGAGTCAAGACGCCCACATGGCTCCAGTAGCACGTTCCGTGGCGGACTTGACATGCGAGTTCGAGTTAGTTTTCTTATTTATGATGATTCCCAGATATTTCGCTTCATTGTTGTAACTCATGGCGTTGCCTTTTGTTGTGATAGGTTCAAGATTAACCAGCCTTGTTCTAGTAATAGGCTCTTGGATGGTTTGAGAGGACTGATGGATAGTCCTTTATTTGTGCACCATTCTGAAACCTGTAGCAATGCATTCTGCATCCCACTAGAGGAGGAGCTTATAAATCGGCCTTCCAACATGGCTCCGATCCATTGTTTTGATTTGTCGAATCTTCCTTTACTACGATCCCCCTGGCAATTGAGTCGTATCCGATGTTATCGAAAACACCCCTAATGTCTAATAATGCACAAAGAGCAAATTCCTTGGATTGAATTGCTTCCTCTACCCTTTTAAGAAGTGCCCTTAGTGGATTTGCCTTTTCTGTGAGTGAAGAGGACTAGATATTTCTATCTGTCCTCTAATATGAATATCTATAAGTCTTTGCATGGATGACATTCCTTGTTATCAATCATTGCAAAAAAAAAACATCTCACTAAAAGCGGATTTCTGTAATGTGAAGATGTTCGGGCGAGTCCCGGAAATTGAAAATGTTGTTGAGATATTTTTTTTTTGCAAACTGTCAACCCTACATGTAGCACTCAGGAGAGAACATACCGTCTCTTGAAAACTGTCCTAATAGCTGTGTACCTCTTCCTGTTAAGTACTAAACATATATTGCGACGAGGTACATTAAGGTCATAAATTCCCTTAATACTATAATGGGAAATAAATATTTACTCGCCAGGTCACCAGCCCTTTCACAATCTTATAATTATCTCTTTCGTTACACCTTATCTAGGGACGGTTAGGGAAGGCCTGATAACCTGGTAGCGGGAAACTGTCTTCTGTATCGCAGTGAATGAATTCGTACCCTAATTGTAGCCTTGCACACAGTAGCTTGTTAAAGGACTTCCATATTAACTTTTATTATCTATATTCAAATTTTGCTATCCTACTTTTGCCTAGGGGAGACCTATAATTGAAAACCACTGAAAGTCAAACCCAATTACTAACGAAAATTGCCAAACAAAAAAAGTTTGCTTGCATGTGTGTTCATAGTCTCATAGTAAGCTAACAAATTATTAAACCTAATTGTCAGAAACACCTCTCCCATTAGTTTCAAGCCAAAGTGAACGTTTACATCCAGCTTGTGACAACAAACAAAATCGAACCAAAAAACTTGTTGACAATTTTCTTACTACTAATTGGGAATTTTAATTGAAAATCTGTCGCCACACCCTTTTTCGGTTGACAATTAGAGTTCGAAAACACCCCCGGCAGCGCACTCTTTCCACATGCCCCTTATTTTAATCGACTCCTTGTATACAATTTTCTAGATTTGACAACATACTACCATAATATTTGTTAAATTGACCCACAAATGTGGTATCGCAATTCGCAAAGCCAAAGGCCAGATGCAAAAAAAAACTGAACTTACTCTCAATTGTTTTGGAAAGTCATTCGGTGCTGCTGCTCTCCTTGTAAACCCGCAATAATTGTTGCAAGAACTCGTGCGGTACTCAAACTAGTATCTGTAGTGAAAATCAAATCACTAGCAGCACCGACGACGATAGCCAGACAACCTCTACGATGGATTTCAATTAGTAAGCGATTTGTAGCCACTTTGTGTCTTGTCTGCTCGAACATGGTAACATATTTCAATATCTGACGCATAAGCACATACATCAGTCGACTTGCATTTCAATTGAAGCTTTTTTGTATTTCCAGCGTCCTGTAAAAAGGTCAACTGTCTGAGCGGACTGCAGTGCGTCGAGGATCATTACCAAATACCACACTGCATCATGTGCTCGATTGAGTGTCCAATGGACGACGGTACACAGATTGACCCGGCACGAGCGGTATGCGGCGTCGATGGAAACACGTACAAAAGCATATGCGACATAAATCGCATGGTCTGCAAGATCGGACGTTCAATTGCGGTGGCCTACCCTGGACCGTGTCGTGGTAAGTGCATTTTACAGCTCAGTTTTCCCTTCTTTTGCACTGAATACGCCATAAATGTGATTGTCATAGCAATTGTGTGTTCATTGGGTTTTTAGTAAAATGATATGGATAGGAGGTGCAGCCGTTATCTGACTGCAGTGCGCCACACCGCAACGGTATCCAGTGTTGGCTGTAATCATGTCGTCTTGATTTGAATTTGTATACAAATCAATCTTGTTAATTGAAACAAAGTAATACGGTTGCACTGCGCCAGTGCCTTGTGCAATTCATGCACGTAAGGAGACAAAACCACTATTACACTGATTCATCTGCATTGAATTACCATGCACAGTATCTACAATTTCTTATTACAATCTTATTGCTTACAATATGGCCTGACAACAAAGTTGTCTCGGGAAGCATACAATGTATCAAGATGAGATCGAGCATTTAGAGCGAATGCACACGGTTGTCTCTTTGAAGTTGTTTGTGGCACTGCATAGCGGTCATCGGATTAATTAAGTCTTTCGGATGAACATTTCACGAGAACGGGTCTTAAGTTGTTTGCGCTTTTGGCTTAACTTAAAACCATCTGTGGAGTACAATGTATTGGATGAGTAGAGTTGGACGTGTAGGATGACGTCGATGATTGACGTTATAAATGTCATATTGCTGCATAATTCATTTGCTATACATGCGTGTTAAACCTCGACTGTACTTAGACCTAAAAAATTCATGCCGCGCCGAAACTGGTTTCCTACATTCAGTTGAATAAATGCATGAACCAATGCAAGGGTGCTTGTCTGGTTGATTTTGAGAAGTCTTTCGACACAGTATGGTAAGAGGAACTTTTCTATAAGTTGACCAGGCAGGGTATGCAAAAACCCTTGCAATTTGTAATTTAAAGTAGTATGCTTATGTGAAAGAAGTTTGTTGTAAAATGTGGCAATGAGTCTTTGACATGAAAAACGGTTTACAGCAGGGGGTACGAGTGATCTGGTGGATTGACTCATACTCGCTACAGCGAATGCCGACGATTTGGTGGAGATTAGAGGTTGACCTCGTTCCTTAATTGACGGCAAATGATGCTAAGAAACAAGGAACATAGATTGCGAAACAAAACTTAATTGATTTGAAAATTTTGTGGAGATAAGGTCATAAAACTGAGGTCATCAACTTTCTTTTGCAGCGTGATCGAAGAATCAAGGGATATTTCCACGACTCGAAGCTGAAAATCAACTTTCCAGACAGATAACAATCTTGTTCCGATCTACTTTAGCTGGAGCATCTAGGAATACCAGAAAAAACTGGAAGTATTTTGTCTAATAAATGTATTAGATCTTATTATAAATGTTAATAGTTTAATCAAACTAAATAAAATAAATATAGTACAATACAATTATTGATCAAAGTGGGCAGCTATTGGCAGGGAGAAGCGTAGTTGGGTATCTGGGTAGCTGGTCGATTAGTATCTGTATTTCGATGGATATAAAGAAGCTGGTTTTGTTGGGGACAATAGAGCTTATGCTCTAACAAGGGTACAGTAACACAGCAGTCAACTTGACTCCAGAGTGAAGGGCATATGCTAGGTACGTATCCCTTATAATGCCAATCATAGCTTATGGCTGCTGCGCCAAAAAAAAAACTTATTGTAAAAGGCGAATACATTCACGTGAGTCTAGCGACACAATTAACATATTGAAACTGTCCCACAAATGTGCATGTAACTCTCTGGGTATATCACCGGTGTGAACAATCTAATGCAAGGATAAGTTCGTTTTCTGTAACGCCTGCCAAACGTACAAAGTGATTGCTCACAATGTGCAGTGTGGCGTTGTCAATTCTTCTCCACATCAGACCTCCGATATTTGCAATAAACACGATTTTTAAGCGTCATAAATGACACTCTTGCCTTCTCTAATTGAATATTTCTGTGTGCAATATAGTATAGAAAATTATCCAAATGAACACCTAAATACTCCATATTCGAATTCGACAGTTTTGCTTGTTTACTTTGCCGTTTAAGTCCATCTGACATGCGGGTGGCATTGGTGCGATAAATGATTGGTAGGCCGTGCGTTCGAATCCCGGCCAGGGTCATGATTTCTAAATTGAATACTCACGTAAATACAGATCTCCCTTACCAATTGACCCGTGGAGAAAAAAACTCTACAAAAGCACCAAATTCTTTCCTATCATCCTATTCTTCCGAATAGTAAGTAGCACCTAAAATCATGCAATGCAATACTTCATTGTTAGGTGTTGCTTACTGTTCAACAAAAAATGCCTACGCTATATTTCAACACTATAAGGGTCTGTACAAATACAGAAAAACAAAAAAAAAACTTTTGGTGTAAGTAAATTATAAAAAATAAATCTGACATAAAAACGGCGTTGAGCATGGTTTCGTCTTCGTCCACTATTTGATGGAGCTTCTGGCAAAACTCCAAGTGGATAGGAAAGTCTGCAGGGTTTTATTTGCTGATCATTTGAAACTTATAAGCAAACGAATTCAAATTTTTGTGCAGAATTTTCAACAGATAAATTTCTTGTCGAAACGCCTGAAGTAGCCTGTATGGCAGCAGCTACAGCAGTAATTGTTTGCTGTGTCCGAACTCGAGGATTTTGGTGGGAAGCCCTTCGAGCGACCGTCCCGCTCTCGGTAAAAGAGTTTACCAACCTCATTATGGTCCATTTACTCGGAGGCGTGCTGCCAAACGCGTGCTGAAACTCTCTTTGGACGGAAACTACCGACTCCGGTGCGTGATAGCGGCGGACGCACAAAACAACTTCAAGTTTCAAATCTCATTTGTTCATTTTCATTAAATATAAACAACAACCTACAAATTAAAAAAAATGGAGTTGGTTAAATACTCAGAAAGAAAGTTATTACATTTTTTTTTTGGTAGCGAGATAATACAGGGTGCCTGATTTATAAAGTGGCGGTGTAGTTGCTGTGCCTTGCAAAAGACCATTAGCGAAACTTGAAACTTCAGCAGTCGTGTATTCTCATTTTTCCCGTACTAGGTGGATGATGAGGTGGAAATTCATATCGAATGAGTTTGTTAATTAACCCGTTGATCCAGACTGTGTAAAGGCTTTTTCGATACCTACTAGACAGGCAGCTGTACATCTTCTGGCGTTAAGGTTCCAGTTAACATCCGAAATCAGTTTTGTAAAAGCATGCACCGCGGAGTGATTTCTCGTGAACCCAAATTCCGCGGTATGCTCTCCTTTTCATCACATACGAGCAAAATAGACATGCTAATAAGTACCTCAAAAACCTTCCCGATATTTTGCAGGAGACTTATAGGCCCGTATTTAGAAACATCCAAGGGATCATTCATCTTGTTAATTATTGGAAATACCTTTGATATCTTCCAGCAACTCGGGAAGTAGAAGTTATTTAGAAAATTGGTAAAGAAAACTCAGTATTGCCGTATGATGTCGATCGGTAGATATTTAAGCACAATATTTGTAATGCTATCTAAGCCGCTTGACTTTTTAGGGTTAGGTTTCCTAAATATTTCACTTGGTTCTTCGAGAGTCATGAAGTAGTTGTTGGTCTGTTCGTCTGTTATTTCGTCAGCTTCAAGTCTCTCGAAAAATCTCAGTATCTAAGGTTGGAATTTCAATGTAACGAAATAAGAATAGTTCATCACTTACTTAAATAGTTTTGCAGTTGGGGAGTTCCCTTGCATGTACCGCCACAATATGAGAGCAAATAAGTTTAAGCTTGTCCTCTCCATCATCAATAAGATAGTGAATTCGATTCGGATTCGGGATTTTGAAAACGGTATCTGGTTTTGAATAGTGAGCATATTTTTGAAAACATGTTCCCATTATCTGATTATACCCTATTCTAGGGGTATATTAATTTTGACGCATAGTTTGTAACATACCTTAATATTGCCCGTAGACCCCTAAAAGTTACTATATTTATGATCAGCATCGATAGTAATGTCGATCTAGCCATGTCCGTCCGTCCGTCCGTCCGTCGGCAAAAATTAGGCCTTTAAACTGGACCTAGAGAGCTGAAATTTTAACCATATACTCTCTAGGGTCCCGAAATAATCAAGTTTACGAATTTTTGAAATCCGCCCACAGGCACGCCCACAAACTCAAAAAAACGAAATTTTGGAAAAAATCGAATTTTGAGCTAGAAAGCTGAAATTTTTTATATATGATCTATGACTCCTAAAACTGCTCGGGATAAAAAATTTTCAAAATCCGCCCACTGACACGCCCACAAATAAATAAAATAATTTTTTTATATCCTATTCTAAGGCTGTATTAATTTTTGAAAATCCAAAGTTTGAGCTAGGGAGCTGAAATTTATAATATATACTCTCTATGGGCCCTTTATGCTCATGTGTAAATATTTTCAAAATCCGCCCACTGACAGGCCCACAATTAATTTTTTTTTTTTTGAAAATTCAAAGTTTGAGCTAGGGAGCTGAAATTTATAATATATACTCTCTAGGGGCCCTTTATTCTAATGTGTTAGTTTTTTTAAAATCCGCCTACTGACACGCCCACATTTAAATAAAACAATTTTATTCAAACACCCAAGTTTGAGCTAGGGAGCGTTTTTTTTTTATAAAATCCTTTAAATTTTATATAACAAAATATGTAGAGCGTTCTTAACAATTCAACCATACTTAGACTTTTGTCACGCCCACTTATGAGGGCTAGGAATAAGAATAGGGTATTCAACATTCGCCCAAGCGGACTGTAGCCCGTCCCTATGTTTTTATTATGCTTTTCGCCCTTTTCTTCCAGTGATCGTTGACACTATTCAGAGTCCTAGCAGAGTCTTCACATTTCTTAGGCAAATTTCCATCTTTGTAGCTCTAAATTGTGCGGGGTGTTTTGAAATTATCGTTGTATACGATTTATCTGTCATGGTTTAGATAACATTCAATGCTTTTTTGGTTTCATTTTCGAAATTGACGACGCTTATAATCTCACTGTGCTTAGATTCTTGATATAGAAATCACACTCTTCGTTGGACAGAATCCTATTGCTAGGAATACTAGAAGAGGACGGGCCATTTCTATGTGTTCAACGCTGGAAACGGCACCAATTGGTTTTCCTAAAATTTAATTTAGGGACGTCATCGCATGTTGTAAAGCACCAAAATGTCAACAGCATAAGAATCGCATAATGAATGCTACTCGTATTATACGACAATATCGGAATTTAATTGTTGTGGACCATTTGTATTTGCAACCGTGCGTCTGCGATGCAAAGATCACGATATGTATTTCCGGAAGAAAAACTGGGCTGTATAATTTTGTTCTATAATCGATTTGGTTATCGTCTATAAAACGATTGAAGAATCAGCCTCTTCCATTTGCCTTTGTGTCTAACCAAACCGGATGTTTGGCATTTAAATCGCCTGCTAGAAGGAAATAGTTATTAAGCCTATCTATTCTTAATAATTCAAAGAATTTTGGGATTTCAATATTAAACTGACTACTTGAACTTGCTGGAGCATACGCCGAAATTAAATAAAGACAACAATTATCTCTTAAAGGCATTGAGATAATGGTTGTGTCAATACAACTAAAGCTTCTTATATCGGTTTTTTTTCAATATGTCCATAACGAAGAATCTTCCGGACAAGAATTGCCGTTGCATCCTTGAATCCATATTTCTAAATAGTTTCTATCGTTAAATTTTGTTACGCTAAAAATAACACTTCAGGTTTATGATCTTCTGCAAACTACAATAAGTCAGCACACATTTTATGATAGAGTTAACATTAAAAGCGTCTATTTTGAGAGAAACACATTTATTAAGAGCATCAACCTTTGCTGATTTCGTTAGGCTAGCAACTTATAATTTTTAGGGTTCCGCAGCCAAATGGCAAAAAACGGAACCCTTATAGATTCGTCATGTCTGTCTGTCAGTTAAGATTTTCACACAAAAATATAAAAAAACAATAAATTTTGGGGGTTCCCCATATGTACTTAGAACTAAAACTAAAAAAAAAATGTTCATCAAACCGATACGTGTGGGGTATCTATGGATAGGTCTCCAAAAAATATATTGAGGTTTCAAATATCATTTTTTTCTAAACCGAATAGTTTGCGCGAGATACACTTTCAAAGTGGTAAAATGTGTGCCCCCCCCCCCCTCCCCTTCTAACTTCTAAAATAAGGGAATGGTAAATCTAAAAAAAAATGTATGATGTACATTACCATGCAAACTTCCACCGAAAATTGGTTTGAACGAGATCTAGTAAGTAGTTTTTTTTAATACGTCATAAATCGTAAACCGCAATTTACCTTTCATTCAATCAACTGAAATATAAAAAAAAATTAATTTCATTAACATAAACCTTATGCGTAAACCGTGAATCATTATTTTCTAATAATAAATCGCACTTGTCCGCTTTTTCCTTTGAAGAGCAAGAAATCATATTAGATTTGGGACTTGAATCTAGCTTATGTGCAAGCCTTTGAAATTTTTCGCAACCTCGCCAGGACGCACGGCGACTGCTTTTTTGAAACAATATGCAAAATAATTTATCCCTACTTGCTTCTTTTTGCACTAGGCAACTTCCAGGCTCATGGGTGTTTTCGCATTTGACGCACTGCCATGATACGAGTATGTTGCAGCTTGAGGCGGCACAACCAAGCCTTTGACAACGCCGACATTGGAAAACTCCATCTCTACGAATTTTTTCAAAAGACACAATATGTCTTTTAATTTGCCTTATTTCTCGGAGGGTTCCGGATTTGATAACTGTACCCCTATAAAAGGAAGGGTCCGTTTAAGTCTAATGGAATGCACCGTAGCATACCTAAACGCACTTTCGAATTTTAGGTCATAAAGTTTTAAGCTCCGAAATTCTTTTAGAACTTCTTCTAGGCTAAAAATTAGTACTACCAATTTTTTCTTTAAGTAACCTTCTTACATTACGACTGTTTTCATTAAAAAATTGAATAGGAGGTGGTTTCTAATTTGGTCGTTCTTGTCCTTGTTTTTATATTCTGCTTGCTATTGCTGCTGTTAATGCTATTGTTGTTTTCTTTATCTGTTCTATGACTTGTATGTTTAACTTTAGCCTCATTGGCAATCTTCATTTCTTCTAGTAATTTACTTGAAACATCTGGTCGATCATTGTCATTTGTTTGAGCATCAATTAGATGAGCAGCATTATCATTAAGGAGACTAAATAGATTGCTATTGAATTCTTTACAGTCTTTGTGGGTTTTTTCTTTTAAATTTCTTTCTTTTACCATCAGTCGTGCTTGTAATAGAACCATCACCATTGCGGTCCTGGCATGAAAACATACTTCTACTTTTTTAAATTTTTAGGTTTTTTTTTTTTCAATTTTTCTTCTATTTTTTAATGACAATTAAAACATACGTCTCTTTGTCAGGAAATAAACTTTTGAAACTCATATTAAATACCCTTCCTCCATTGAAGACACAAGCTTTGTCTTTTCTAACGAAGCTTAATATTAAGGTCTCATTTTGGCTAAAAAGCTAAGCTGCAAACCTAACACACAAGAAAGAGTTCGGAAAGCTAAGGTAGCAATCTTTTCTTGCCTAAGGCTATCACTAACAAACGGGGCCTTCAACCCCCTTTTACTCACTGGCTATACATTTTGGAAATAAAACCGATGCTTATGTACGGTGTGTTTGTTTGGTGGACTACTATTGTATTTTGGTAGTGCATATAGTTATTGCCCTCATTTTATTTAATCACCTGCAGATAAGCAATTAGCTTCGCGGGTATCTCAAGCTATTGTCTATTTTTAAGGTGATATAAAGAAAGTTTGTTACAAAAAAAATGACATAGCTTAGGGTATTCACTTCCATTCTTTTCTGTGTCGTTGTCCGTTGCTTCTTTATGGCCATAACAAATGGTGTATGATTTTTGATTATTATGCGGTTACTTGTTATGGTAACAGTGTAGATTTTATCGAGCATAAAGCTCCACTCTATGTCATCCCAAAGTACTAGTGAAAACTTGTCTATTCTACGCATTATACAGTTTTTATTCTTTTGTAGTTTCTTCTTGGAAAATTCGAACATATTTATAAGGCTAAACTAATGCACTGCGATACTTTTGGATAAGTGTTGCGTCTTTCTTCTTTTTTTTAACCACCAGATTATGATCTGGAATAAGGGAATCATAATCCTCCTACTTAATTTCATCCGGACTGGTCTGCCTGTGGGATTCGGCTGTTGACTTCAAAAAGTATCGACAGGTGTCCAGATTTCGAAATACTTCATCTCTAAGGTGTTGTTGGATTTGTGTGCTCCAGAAGGTTTTAGGCCTGCCTCTCTTTCGCGATTGTAAATAGAAACGTTATTTGATATTGATTTTTGACGGGGCTCGTAGGGTCTCTCCTTGAACATGAATACAACAGAGCCTGTCACGATCCATTTTCTTTGAAATAAGTGTTTTGACTTGTAGGCTTCCTCGATCTTGGAACTTCCTATTCAATCAAGCTTTACTCCTGCTGCCATGCGAAGCATCTTCATCTCAGCTGCCGTTAATTTGCCGCATACTTTCTGTATGCTCACCGACATTGTGAACTGTATGTGAGCGCCGGCCGCACAACGGCGGTGTAGAGCCTTCATTTCAGCTTAAGACTTCGCCACACAGAACGCGTTTTTAACACCGCGGTGAAATTATTTTACGCGGCGCGGTGAGGCTATTTCTACGTGGTGTTCTGTTGCACCTCGCAATCACACTTCCATTCAATGAATGGGATGATGAATGTAATAGGTCAGAGTGGATTAGAGAGCGGTCAGCACATGCACTCTGTTTTTTCGGATTAATACGCTACACATTCCCTTTCAAAACGTCCAGCCATAAAAAAGGAAATCCAAATCCCCGAGCACTCAGACTCGGTAACGGTCCCTTCTACCTACTACCAGGCAGAAATCCTCTTTTGGGTGTAGAGGTTAGAGAACAATGTGCTATTCGTTTCTCTTCTTTAATGGGTGGCGTATGTTGTTGTTCCCCACGGGGATTGAACCTGCACCGCACGGTTCACAAGCCAACACACTAACGTCTACACCATCGCCATCACACTAACGTCCACCCATACATCAACTGCTCATTGCAGGGACGTTTGATCCTCGCTTATGATTGCTCCATCTTCAGCCAAAAATAACTGATGCACTTTGGAGTCCGTCACTTTTTCTTCAAGTGCAAAATATTAATAAATATCAAGTCGCTGAAGACGCTTACCTGGTTTACAGCAACTTTGATTGCGAACTCCTCTGTGACTCCAGCGGGTCATCACTCTTGTCTTTACTCCTTCATACCAGTCCATGATCATCTCTTCGTATGTTTCTGGAACTCCTCGAGGTGGGGCAGTGGAAAAAAACTCTAGATGTTACTTGGCTCCGGCTGGAATTGAACCGGTGACCTTTCGATTAGTAACCACTGAGCCACTGCGCCCGACACCAGAACATTCCAGGTCGAAATAATGGCGATAAAAGAAGTCCTATCGTGGCTGAAGAGAAACGTAAAGGACATTATACTAGTCTGATAGGAAAGCTGCGATAAGATCCCTGAAATCAGTCCCTACAAACTCTAAAAAAAAAGCCCTTGACTGCCGTTCGTCTCTTGCGGAAATGGCGGAGCAGTTCAATATTTATCTGTATAAGGTGCCAGAGCATGGACAATTCAAGAAAACTGTAGGGCTGATAAAATCGCCAAACAAGGAAATTACTGACTATTCTACCTGAGAAAAATGTCCCTTAAGCATTTCATGCAAAATTATGCTATGGTTAGATGCCATCGTTAAACCTATATAAAGTGGTACAAATTGTTTGCCGACAAATCAGATTTGGCCAAAGTTGAATCCGAAACGGTCGGTAGCGTAATGGTGCTACAATTGGTGTCATTACCAGGTATTGTCTGATAAGCAAGTATGCAACAAGGCTTTCCGTTTGTTCAAATGATTTCGACAGAAGCTGCATGGGCGAGGAGGAGGAAGATAATATACCCAACTTCTCTGGATATGCCCAGCTGTCTCTCAAAACTAAAACTCGATCTTGGAGCTTTCTTCTATAATGATCTTAATGATCTTACTTACTTACTTTTACTTAACGGGCTTCTGACCTGTGAAGAGTCTCTGCCTGAGACACTGCAGCCTTCCATCCTCTGCGATCCAGACCAAGTGCTATGGCATCCGCGTTGGCTTGGTCTTTAAAACGGAGGTTCGGTCGTCCTTGCCTTCTCGAACCAGGGGGCTGGGAGTCGAAGATCCTCTTGGCTGGAGAAAAGTTTTCAACCAGCAATAATCGCACCTCGGTAGGACCTAATTGGTTACGATATGGCCTCTGCACAAAGACTGATCTTATCAATACTAATTGTATGTCTTTCCAATTATATGTTTCTAACACTACATTAAAAGATCTAACTGGCTCAACGAATAGAGTGGAGATACGTATTGATCCACGTGATATCACAATGGACCTTATATTGGTCTAAGTTTGTCGGTTTCTGCCGACTGCCACTTCAACCTTACTGAACCAAAGTGACAGTGCTACCCATTGGCTCTTCCTTTTCTACTTCCCATAAGTTGGGTTGTGACTTTGGAGTCACCTTCGCTCGACAAGATTTTTTAGACATATTTTACGACTTTGTTTGGGATATCAAAGGAGCTTTCTGGTTTTTTTATTTATGTTTCTACATTGAACTGCCCAAGAAATGGTATACGCAAGATTTTAAACAAATGTTGTTGTCAAATGACTTTCCACCGCAACAACATTCTTGACATTTCCACTGCAACAATGTGATTTTGCAATCACACCACTAGCAGCTATAGTTACGAGAACATTTGAAAAGAAAACCTTGTTTTCAATTTTTCTACTTCATGTTTAGATGCGAAAGATCACACCTTTCCCAGTCCCATGCTACTATGCGATCCAAAAATTTCAACAAAAATAACTGCTTATGTATCTACCGCGCGCGAGTGTATGGCATTTCCGTCATAATTACACTATCACGACCCGTTCATCGTTTCGCCCAGATTCTTGCACAAAACGTGTAGTCATAGGTCGAGTTGGTTATGCCAATTCCATCCTCGCTAAAGTAGCTTGACTGAAGTCACTTAATTTGTAATTACTCACGACCTAGAATGTATATTTTTTTGTGACGCCACACGGCCTCAATGTGATGTATAAGTATGTATGAAAAAACCATAGGCGCATTCGCAACGCTTGTCTCAAAACGTGTGAACCTGAACATAGATGTTAATTACTTTGTAATACCGCTTTTGTAATCGAGATAAAACACGGCCAGACAGACACCAGACCTTAGCGAGTGTGCAACCACAATGTACTGAGGGATCACTTCGGTTTCTCTACACTGCTATCCATTTGAAATTCGAAACTTCAAATTGCTATTTTGTGCCCGCAAATTCCTTCAATGAAACATTTTGTACAACAAGAAAATCTGAAGATACTAAATTATTAAGTTTTAAACCACAGTATTGAATTCAATGGATACGATAGATATACAATTACTTGTCAGTCTAGCTGGATGTGGAAACAGATAGGCCTCTTTTTTGTATTTAGATAAAAATACATGTTCTAGCTGAGATATCCATAATGAGTCGTCGTCGTTGTTGTCGATGTCATTTTAGACATGTACATAGTTCAAAATAACTAAAACACAATTTTCAGTCACACACATGCCATGGCATATAGATTTGAAATGTAAGCGAATACTATAGAAATAATTGTATCTTGGGACATAAACCGCAAATTGTTTATGTCAAGGGAACGCTTTGAGTAATTGTAATCCGACGCAATTCAGGCAATTTTTATTCGAACTAAATGCGAGACGGATATTTTCTTGTATTTTTATACCCTATTCTAAGGGTATATTAATTTGACTCATAGTTTGTAACATCCAGGCTAGGATTCGAAAAGATAAAATGTAATTCTATTTAACTAATCTTTATTAGTTCTCTTTCAATTTAATTCTTAATTATTATTCTAATAATTCTAATTATTATTCTAATAATTCACTTATTTAATTCAACAATTCACTTTCACAATTAATCACTTTAAATACACAATCACTTTTCTCTTACTCAATACTTATACTTTTTCCCTATACTTTTCACTACTGTCATCTATCGCACTTCTTTATCGCGGTTCACAACTAGAATGTCTTGAGTGCTCCTGTGACATCTATTTATGGATTTAAAGTAAAAGAAATTCCTTTTGTTTATGATCACTGACTTTACTTTAATTCCAATAAATTTTAATACATATACATATTGTGTATACTCAAGCTTTGCAACTCTCTAGAAAGGCAGTTGTTTTTAATATATTTGAATTTATAACACAGCTGTCTAGAAGACTATAAAATGTCAAAAAAGAGTTTCGTGCAAACAATAATTCAATGTTGTTTGGGTTTAAGCAATGTATCTTGTAATGGCTCATAGATGGATTGTTAGCACTGCTACGACTGCCACATATTTATATCTCCTAGTGACACCTCTCGAAATTTCCAGATTCGTTAAGTTCAGAAGGTTCGAGAACAACATAATTAGTTAATCCATAGCTATTCAAACTGCTTTTCAAATGCTGCCAATTATTGGTAATATGGCTCTCCACTAGATGGCGGTGCGAGTGACTAATGGATGCTGAATGTCACAGTTTGAGCAAACATGCGGCCATACCTTAATATTGCGCGTAGACCCCTAAAAGTTACTATCACCCCTATCGTGGAATCCGTCGGATCTGAGATTCACTTCACTTATTCGATTCACGTGAACAGAAAATTGCTATCGTGGGATCCGTCGGATACTCTCCCTCACCGACGACTATTGTTGATTAGGAAATTCAATTGTGACAGCTCATTTCAAACACATTTGTTTTGTAAAAATTAAATTCAGTGATAATAAAATAAAAACTGCGGATGTCAAATGCATGGATAGATTCGATCCGTTCGTTTTCCACGATAAAGTGCATTTTATTCACGTTAGCGACATGTAGATGGTTCACGTCTGCGGTTTACACTATGCAAATTGTTCACTATTAGCGGATCGTTCACCCTGACGGATTCCACGATAGGGGTGAAAAGCTTCGTTTTTCCGATAAAATCCTTTAAATGTTATATAACAAAATATGTAGAGCGTTCTTAACAATTCAACCATACTTAGACTTTTGTGGTACAGGGAAATAAGTCCACGGGAACTAAGTCCACTGAGGGACTTAGTTCCCACTTAGTGGGAAATAAAACCACTTTCGCGAAGTGGACTTAGTTCCCATGTTAAGTGGGAACTAAGTCCATTTTTTTATGGGAACTTAGTCCACATTCAAATATAAGAAGAGCGAACTAACATCAAACATTTAGAATTAAACAAAAAACTGTGCAAAGTGCAGTTAGTTATCACACTCTTTAAGCAAAGTCTTAAGGTTATCATGGTGACATAAAGCCAAAGTTTCAAAACCGTACCTCGCACCTACTCCAAATCAAACAGTGACCCCAAGCAGGGGGCAGCATGCCCCCCATATGCATTACACTATTTATGGAATCTATTTGCGATTTCGTAAATAATCTCATAAACAGTGCAATGCATATCGGTGCGCATGCTGCCCCCCTGCAACCCCCCTGCTTGGGGTCACTGTTTGATTTGGAGTAGGTGCGAGGTAACGGTACCTATATTACTCTGTCTCAGTTAGAAGTTAATTTCTATTTTGTTAATAAAAATTGCAAAGTCCCTATCCCGCTATCACAATCAAAAGTAGTTGCTTTATTTTAAAAATCGCCCGATCTTTTAAAATAAAGCAAATACATTTGATTGTAAAAGCGGGATAATAAATTAATATTAATATATAATAATAAATTAAAATAAATTAAGCAATGAGTGTTTTTTTGAAATGCAGTTTATTTTAACATTTATCATTTTTAGAGGAAGTAACAAAATAAGAAATAAATAATATCAAAATAAATTTTTAAGTAATAAATATGACAATCTTCAATAATTTAAAAAAAAATATAAAGTAATGTTATATGATATTTTGCAAAAGAGAACAAAAAAAAAACGCGGTCAATAGTTCTGCGTGCGCACTCAATCCAATACTACACAATATAAATTGGCGCAAACTCCAATTATTGTTACAGCAGTAAATGATAAGGGTAAAACCGTTAGCAAAAGGTAGGTTTTTATGTGCAAGTGCATTATATACTATTTTCGCAATGCGTAAAAATAATGTAGAATATGTAAGCAAAAACAAATGTGTACAGTAAAAACATAAAACATTCGGATGCATTTTCTTTTTGGTTGAGTATTTTTAATATTTTTAAATATATAATGATATAATAATATAATAAAACATAGGGACGGGCTACAGTCCGCTTGGGCGAACTTTTGGATACCCTATTCTTATTCCTATCCCTCATAAGTGGGCGTGACAAAAGTCTAAGTATGGTTGAATTGTTAAGAACGCTCTACATATTTTGTTATATAACATTTAAAGGATTCTATCAAAAAAAAAAACGCTCCCTAGCTCAAACTTGGGTGTTTCAATAAAATTGCTTTATTTAATTGTGGGCGTGTCAGTAGGCTGATTTAAAAAAAATTAACACATGAGCATAAAGGGCCCCTGGAGAGTATATATTATAAATTTCAGCTCCCTAGCTCAAACTTTGAATTTTCAAAAAAAATTGTTTTTTTTATTTGTGGGCGTGTCAGTGGGCGGATTTTGAAAATTTTGTATCCCGAGCAGTTTTAGGAGTCATAGATCATATATAAAAAATTTCAGCTTTCTAGCTCAAAATTCGATTTTTTCCAAAATTTTGTTTTTTTGAGTTTGTGGGCGTGTCTGTGGGCGGATTTAAAAAAATCGTAGACTTGATTATTTCGGGACCCTAGAGAGTAAATGGTTAAAATTTCAGCTCTCTAGGTCCAGTTTAAAGGCCTAATTTTTGCCGACAGACGGACGGACGGACGGACGGACATGGCTAGATCGACATTACTATCGATGCTGATCATAAATATAGTAACTTTTAGAGGTCTACGGGCAATATTAAGGTATGTTACAAACTATGCGTCAAAATTAATATACCCTTAGAATAGGGTATAAAAAGCGCATATAACCAACATCTATTTTTTTTTGATAACAATGTTTTGTAAAAAAACGGGATTAGCGGGACTTGGCGGAATTTTAAAAAGCGGGATTATAATACATCGGGATTTTTAACAAGCGGGATTTAAGAAGACGGGATTTTAAAAAAGCAGTATTTTAGTAGACGGGATTTTAAAACTTTTTTTTTCGGGATTTTTGAAATGCGGGATTCCGATACGCTCCCTTATTTATCTATTTGATATACATTGACTTAATTACGCGTATGTATTCTAAATCATTGAACTATTTAATACATACATTTACCTACCTACCTAATTATACACACTTATACGTGTATATATATTGAACTATCTAAAATATCTAAATTGTGAAAATGTCTACTTAACTATTGTTCAATGTTGTTTCAATGATGTTTTTAATCATGCAAATTATATTTCTATTGAGTTATATGTAATGTTTTGAAATCAATTATTTTTGTTCATCAATAAACATAGGGTTTTGTTGTAATCGCTTCTAAAACATGGCTTTTTAGATTGCTGGTGTAAAATTAAGGGGCTTGCTCAAAAATGCGTAGGCAATGCAACCAAGGAGCACTTTACCAAGTGCATTAAGGGTAAGACCTGTAACGAAGCAATTATCTTCCTTTGCCAGTACACCAGGCAGTTTCCAGTTGTCTTTGATCATGTGGGCATCTCTTTCTTGTGCACGAAAAATTTTTTTGGGAGTAGTCTAGTGACGACAAGATGCCCCTATCCGACGAGCTACTGCCGTGCATATCCAGCGTGCTACCCAGCTGTCACAAGGGTAGCATCCGCCCGAACCCTGCCTTGCCTGATACAGTATCAAAAAAGTGTTGCAATAACAAAAGCAAACTACACTATCGTTACAACGGCGTTACTGGTTTCAAGGATGTACCAATATTTGTCACCTTCATATGTGTTGGAAATGTTTTTGTTTAATATGCTCAAATCTTTTGCAGGCATTTTAGCCTGAGTTTTTGAAGACGGGATAATCTTCACCTACAACTCTTGACGTAAACCGAAGACGAACACGAATATGTGTTTCTTGGAAATACCTTTTACCTGTGGACACTCCCTCGGGCTCCGAGAACGCTAGCAAAGTATTGTCTATCTTTACTTGAGTGCGAAAAGATAAAATGTTTTGAACATCAGTGTTCTGAAAAGTTAAATGTTTGATTGGTCCTGAAATCATCCAACTTAACTAGGTTAGCTGTTCCAATGAGTCATTATCAGTTATGGACGATTTCATAGAACACATCTGCTCAAACAAATAATTCGATTCGTCCTGGCTCTCCAAAGAACGGATCTGCCAACGCAATTTGATCAATATTGAAATGCAATGTTCAGTAGGAACATAACTACTAATAGATCTCATAACTAAAAGAAGTATTCTGATGTCGCCATTTGTACAAAGGCTAAGAAAGAATTCGACTGATCATTTACAAACGTTCGAAGTGGATGCGCCGTTAATTACGTAATGGAAAGAATTGTTCTTGAATTGTAACTTTCGAACACATCGTTCAGTAATGAAGGATGATTGAGATTCTGGATCTATTAGTGCCTTAAGGAGAAGTCTCTACCAGCACTAGATATTTTTACCTTTGCTGTTGCAAGGAGTATTTGTGAAACTGAATGTGAATCGCATTTAGTTGACAAAATTAGAAATGTCACACCTGCTACGTGCAACAAATTTGAAGTCATACATCATTATGCATGTTGTGCATTCTCATATATCGTTCCTCTAAAAAAATGCGACTGCACTTTTGTACCCATTCCCGGCCACTGCTGAAAGGTATATGATTAAATTTCAAGATGTTTTTCAACTTACCCATTCACAAACGCAATTGAGACAAATCAAATAGGTATATACTCGTACAATCATTTTTTCTCTGATTTTAAGAGTATAGAAAATGACTAGGAAAAAAATGTGATTCGAAATCAATTCTTATAAAAGTGAGAAATTCCTCGTAGCTCATTCGTGCAGTTGTTTTTTTTTTTCTTGTAATTTTTACATAAAAATATACGATTTCAACGCATCTCGGTTTTGACTATATTCGTTGGGGTGATTTCATTCAGGGATCTCTTGCCAAACCCTTTATTACCGCGGTCCCTACCGTCCTCACCCACCCATCATTATCGAGATGCTAACTATCCATTGAGCTCTAATGGGTGGCGACGGTGTAAAGGTTAGTGTGTTGGCTTGTGACCCGTGCGGTGCAGGTTCAATCCCCATGGGGAACAACAACATACGCCACCCAATCACATGCCTCTACACCAAATGGAGGATTTCTGCCTGGTAGTACAATGGAACGTTACCGAGTCTGAGTGCTCTGGGATTTGGATTTCCTTTTTTTTTTTAACAAAAAAAAAAAAAAAAAAAAAAAAAAAATTGAGCTCAAAACCTGTCCCCCAAAACTCATGGAAACGAGCGAGCATGAAATGAAGAAATCAGGGAAACAATACTTTTGTGGCTTTTATTTACGCGTTAAAACAGAAATAATAACTGTGAACAGCATACAGGGTGTCCCAGTGAAGCAGTATAATCCTTTAAGTTGAGATTCCTGAAGTTCCTCCGAACAAAAATAGAAGTGATAGGGTGATAGAAGTCTTTAATACTTTGGGTACATATGTGCAGCTAAAAAAATATGACTTCTTAAATTTAAAATTACGAAAATTTGTTGTTCCAAATGCATTTTTCTCAAAATGTGTACTTAATATTTTTTTTTTTGCTTTATGAGTTTTTTTTATCTCTTTTTTACGTATGATCAGCAGAAGTTATAGAAAAAGCCATTTTTGGACAGACAAAAAGAAGTGTACCTACTGAATTAATTCTAAAATCACCAAATCGTAGAACACCATGTAGCCGGCTATTCGCTGATACGTATCAGCGCCTTAGTTGATGCCGGGTCAGTTGCACCAAATAAAAAGGAGCGACGTTTAGACGCAGCAGCGGCAGAATTCGAGTGTGGGATTTTGCGTGCTGTGAAGTGAAGTTCAGTCTTCAGTCAACGTCCGCAGACTAGCTGTGCAGTTGAAACTCCCCAGAACCAGGATTTGCAATACTCTACCGAGTAATCGATTATATTCTTTCCATTTAATACCGAAACAGGATTTACTACCAGAATTTTGCCAATGGCTACTGCGCAAACAAGCAGAAGACGGGTACTTCCTCAAGAACGTTCAGCGGACTGACGAAGTGCAATTCACAAGCGATGCGGGTTACAAACCACCATAATTTGCACCATTGGTCAGACTGCAATACCCATTTAATACGCACAACATCCTTCCAAAGGAAAGAATTTAATTATTGCGAGGAACTTCTTCAATAATGTGTCGATTATTTTAAATGAGGTTTAGCGTGAATGTTTGGTCTGGATTAATAGGAAAGACTTAAGCAGGCCCGCATGTTCTTCCACAAATAGTTAATTCCCATTACTACCTGGAATTTCTTGGAGAACGGTTGCCGGAGCTCTTTGATGATGTTCCGTTTGTTCAGAGAAGGGCGATGTTATTTCCACAAGATGGGGCACCTTGTCACAGTATCCGCGGGTTAACTTCTTCAACCAAACTTTTAACGAACGGTGGATTGGTCGATTTGGCCCCAACCCGTGTCCACCCAGATCTCCTGATCCAACACCCCATGGATTTTTTCTTCTGTGGTGCTATGAAAGAAAAAGTTTGTTTAAGAGAAATGTCAATTCTGAAAGACCTCCAAGAAAAACAATGCCGTTTCAGAAAAGATGAGAAGAATTTTGCTGCTCGTTAATCTGTCATCCGAAATGCCTAAACGCGCCCAAAAGTGTATTCAACTGGAAGGACGGCACTTCAAACAATTCCTATAAACATTCCATAAACTGTTCCAAAAAAGTGCTTTTGCGGGCCCACAAAAAAATATCTAAGAGATTTTAAGAGTAATTCAGTAGGTACAGTATTTAACGCTTATACGAAACACGCTTATAAGAAAACCTCGCTTAAAAGAAACCTGAACAAAAGCACCGTGTACTTTCCCATATATTTTAATGTTAAATTGTGTGTTTATAGGAAACACGTTTACAAGAAAAACACTGATAAAAGAAACATTTCTCCAACCATGAACTAACCATTTTCCATATAAAGTTGGTTGGATTTAGGAAAGTTTTTTAATAAAAAAAAACTTACGAACCTCATAAAAAAAGAGACCCTTAAGAAAAATTCAAAGCAAAAATTGCAAATGTCATTTATGGGCTATTATTGTAGAGAAATTATGTTCAGTGTTCCATCTGACATTTGAATTAGTTTTTTGTTGTGTTCTAATCTGTGCTTACTGCTGAAAATGTCGCGAAATAATATTTCACTGAAAACTAAATTAATAATCTTGGAAATTAAATCGGGAAGAAATCGAAAAGAAATCTGCGAAAAATATAAAATTGCATAAAGCACGACGCTGAAGCCGCTGAAGCCGCAAACTCGTTGTGCCAGATATATGACAAAAAATGGTTTAGAAAATATTTACAACGCAAACGAGACTGGATTGTTATTTAAGGCTGTTCCTACTGGTACCCATGTCACAAATGGGCAAGATATACAGGCGCAAAAAATGCCGAAAGATAGAGTAACATTGCTCTTCATATGTAATGCTACCGGCACAGACAAATTTGTTTTTTCGATTGGAAAATATAAGCAGCCCAGATGTTTCAGAAACCAAGCAATTCCAATCGCTTACAAATTTAATAAAAAGGGTTGGATGACAAGTACTCTTTGAATTGAAATTATCAAAGAACTTGATGATGCCATGAAAAAAAAAGAAAAAAATTCTGCTCTTAGTTGATAATGCCTCATGCCATAAGTTGGATTTTGAGCCGAAAAATATTGAGATACAATTTTTGCCTGGTTTTGAAAAGTAGATAGTGATGATGATTATATTCATAACATCGAAGATATTCTTTTCAACAAGTAAGAGTAAGAGTGTAATGGGTACGAACTAGACGTCTTTTGTTTGAGCTCCGCAAAAATTTAAGTGTAAATAAGTCTTAGTTGAAAGTAAAGTGTTTCTTAAAATACCAGAACTGAAACTATTAAAACTGTGCATCACCTACTAACTGAATTTGAGAAATACCCCTGAAATATATTAAAACAAAAATTAGTTTTCTTTTTTTGCCCAAATAATTTATATAAAGTATCAAATATGTCAAGTGCAAATACTCAAGAGCGCCAGAGAAAGTTGAGATCCGAGAAAGGTTTTTCCTCCCACCCATCTCCCTCTCATTCACCCATGACACCAATGTCAACAACCAAATTATGGGATCGAATAGAAAAGCGACTTGATATTCTAACTAATAACATAAGTGATTCTATTGTAAAGCAAATAAAAGACTCAATAGATTTATTAAATAAAAGCCTATCGCAGCGCATAATGTCTCTTGAGAGTGAATTTAATGCAAAAATTAAAGATGTGGAACAAAAATGCAATGAGCGGTATAATTTCATCGATAATGCTCTTCATGCATGCAATGATCGACTCACTCAGTTTGAAATTCAGTGCAACAACATCAATGCTCTCCAAGAGAAAAATTCTTTAACGCAATTACAACATCAAGCAGATGACAATGTTCTCTTAAGTGGAAAAGTTGATGCACTGGCCAGACGCAATATAGCTGGGGACTTGGTAGTTCATGGTATCCCATTCAAAAACAATGAAAACCTCTCCGATATTTTTGAAAAACTATGCACAACTCTTAAACAGACAATATCAACACCTTTGCATATTTTCCGCACTACACCTGCAAATAAATCGGTGAATGGTCCCATAATTGTGAGGCTACCCCATGCAATGGTAAAAAAACAATTACTGATTGCTGTTGCAGATTTTTTCAAAACAAACGGGAGATCTGTTTCTCTTGATGATCTTGGATACGCCAGCAATAAATTTGTAAGAATCTATGAGAGTCTGACTAAACAAAATCATTCTATATTTAAAAAGGCAAATGAACTCAGGAGAAACAAATCATTACACTCCGTATTCACAAGAGATGGCAAAATATTTGTTAAAGTCACCGCTACAAGCCAACCACTATACATCGATAATACTCTTTCATTGAATCGTGTACGTTGCAATGTCATGGAAGCGCCAAACATAACCCCAACATCCCCTTCACCTGATGCTGCCGCCCTGATGCTCTTTTAAAAAGCTGATCTAAGTATATTTTTCTCCTTTTTCTTTTTTTCTTTTGCATTTTAATATCAAAAAACAAAAATCTTAAACTCTATTATTATTTACTTTTGGAAGTACTCATTATGTATGTGACTGTTAATATTACTCAATCTCATAACATCTTTTAACAATTGTTAATTAGTGTTGCCAATTTAATTTTTAGTATAAAAAAAAAAATATTTTTTCTTGGTAAAATTTTACTTAATTTACTTATCATTTATAATTTTGTTATTAAATTTCTTGCGTTGCTCATAGTAGAATGAATTTAACTCACGAATATAATGATATTATTTTGGATATTTCTTCCTCTTTTCTCCTATTTAACTTTGATTGTTTTGACATGTGTGGGGTGGATTTCTGTCGAAAGCCTTGTGACGATGTTTTCTCAAAATGGTTTTTGGAATAGATCCTGACAAAATAAGATGTGTTCTCAATGTTATGTGCAACTTGTATAACGGTTTTAATATTTGTCACTTGAACGCTGGAAGCCTTAAGTCAAAGTACACTGTGCTTTATCAAATGTTTGGTGCATCGAAAATGGACGCTGTTATGGTTTCGGAATCCTGGTTGAATCCTGATATTTCATCCAATCTTGTTTCATTTCCCGGGTTCTCTTTGTATCGCAACGACCGTAAAAATAGAATTGGTGGGGGTGTCTGTATGTTTATCAAGGACACTTTATTAACAAAGCATGTATTTTCATCTACAATCTCAGCTATAGAATTTCTTTGTATTGAAGTTAGAAATGAATTTGAAAAGACCCTATTGATCACTGTATACTGTCCACCATGCAAGTTTAAAGAAGAACATTTAAAAGAGTTTGAAGACACATTAATTAGACTTAGCGCAATTTACAGCAATATTTTAATTGGGGGTGACTTTAATGTAAATTTCTTAGAGAAAAATGGAACCACTCAACTGTTTCAATATTTTTGTGACAAATTCGGTCTCTTTGTTGTTAACAAACGCTGGCCAACTTGTTTCCAATCAGTAAGGAATCCGTCATTAATCGACATGTTCCTAACGAACTCAATGGATCAAGTAATAGGAAATGATCAGTTGAGATTAACATCGGATTTTATACACGATCTTATTTACTGTTCATATAACTTTAATATTAGAAGAGATCATGTAAAAACATTCAGTTTTAGATCATTTCGCAATGTTGATTTATTGAATATCCAACAAAGTATAGAGGGAATTGGGTTAGGTAATATCTGCAATTTTGTAGACATTGACATGAAAGTCTCTGTTTTAACTGACATAATCAATGAACCTTACCAAACCTATGTTCCTGTAGTGACAAAATTCGTAAAGCCTCAAAGTTGCCCATGGTTCAATAGAAAAATAAAAACATTGATTCAAGAAAGGGAGCATCTTTTCAGAAAGTTTAAGCGAAACTCAACGGTATATAATAGATGTCAATACATTTATGCACGAAACAAAGTTACCTCCCTGATTCGCTATACTAAACGTATGTATTATCTTAAGCGTCTTGACCCTAAGTTAAACACAAAAATCCTTTGGAAAAACCTGAAAAATGTTGGTGTGATCGAGAGTGAAATACCAAAATGCAATTATTGTCCTTTAGAAATGGGCTCAGTTCTTGTCCCAAAATCGACCTTTGCGGTGCCGTTTGAATTTGGAGATGATTATTCACCAGTATGCTTTGCATTTAGGTGTGTTAACAGCTTAGATGTTGAATTGGCGATTCGCTCGGTTAAATCCAATGCTATTGGACCCGACCACCTATCACCTAAGTTCATTAAATTAATTCTTCCTGTTCTTCTTCCCTGTCTAGTACATATTTTCAATTTTTGTATATACAGTTGTCAGTTTCCCGAAAAATGGAAATATGCCAAAATTATTCCAATTCCGAAAAAATCAAATCCTACAGATCCTTCGCAGTTTAGGCCCATCAGTTTACTGCCATTTCTATCAAAAGTTTTTGAAAAGTTACTCGCCCAACAGATTCAAGAAGACCTCGATAGATATAATAAACTTTCAAAGTGGCAATCGGTGTTTCGAAGGAAGCATAGCTGTGAATCTGCAGTATTAAAGGTAACCAACGACTTAAGGACAGCTATAGATCGTGACGAAATCAGTGTGATGGTAATGCTTGATTTCTCAAAGGCATTTGACTGCATAGATCATTCAATTTTATTAAAAAAACTTAAAACCAATTTTCAATTTTCCAGGTCTGCTCTTGAACTGGTTTTCAATTACTTAAGAAACCGTTTTCAAACTGTAGAAACTGAGAAAGGAATCTCCAGTCCGTTTCTTGTTAATTCAGGTGTTCCGCAAGGGTCGGTTTTGGGACCCCTTCTTTTCTGCGTCTTTGTAAATGATCTGCCTGATATAGTTATTAACAGTAATGTTCATATTTACGCAGATGATGTAATTATTTATTTGTCTAGAAGGCCTGGGTTAATCGAGGACTGTGTGGCTAGAGTTAATGAAGACCTACTACATATTCAGAATTGGTCTGATATCAACAAAATACGTCTAAACCCACTAAAATCTTCTGGTATGGTGCTCTCAAGAAGTGAAATATCTTTACTAGATTGTCCTACTCTCGATCTCAATGGTATAACTTTACCCTATGTACAAAGTGTTAAATATCTAGGTTTTATTATTTATAGGACATTGAGTTGTTGTGATGCTACTTCAGATTCCATAAGAAAAGTCTATGGTGGATTACGAAGTCTTAGGTCATCTTCGAGCTTATTGCTTCCAAATATGAAATTGCATCTTGTTAAATCCTTGTTACTACCATTTTTTTCTTATAATTGTTTAGTTTATCCCTGTCTAGATTTTGATTGTAAACGCAAAATCAATGTCGCATTTAATGACTGCTTGAGGTACATTTACAACATACCACGGCATATGAGTGTTTCTAGGTATAAAATGACACTGTTAGGAATGAGCTTGGATGATTATTTCGAATTCAGATCAATTCTTAAACTCCATTCCATAATTCATAATCATTGTCCTGAGTATTTGTATCAATATTTAACTTTTTTACCCACGCCTAGAGGTCTAAAGCTATTGATACCACGATTTGCACATACAGTAGGAGAGCGATCTTATTTTGTAAGCGCGATTCGTCTGTGGAATAATCTTCCACATCGATTGCAAAGAACAGTTTCGTCGAGGGTATTTCGGAAGAATCTTTACAACCACATGTCAAAACAATAGTTTTTCCTAGGAATGATAAATGAACATCTTATTTTTATTTAATAGTCTAATTCATTCTATCTAATACAATTATACCTACCTATTATTTTATAAAAAACTACGTAAATAAATACCATTTTCCATTTATTTACACAACAATTTGTAATTTAAATTTTGATACTTATTATAAGATTCAATATCTTGAAGTACTATGTAATAACTTTAATTCGAAATAAATGAAAAAAAAAAACAAGTGTAAGGAAGCATTGATTCAAACAATTGATTCCACAACTTTTGATGATCGCACATAAAAAAGTTGCTTAATAATAATTTTTAGGGAATTTTTCAAAGATAAAAATTTCATAAAAAAAAATTATTAAGTAAAAATTTTGAGAAAAACGCATTTTAAGTAAAAAAATGAAACAACACATTTTTATAATTTTGATTTTAAGTATAGTTAAATTGTTAAGAACGCTCTACATATTTTGTAATACAAAATTTAAGGGATTTAATCGAAAAAACGAAGCTTTTGTAAAAAAATGCTCCCTCTCTAGCTTTGGTTTTTCAATAAAATTGTTTTATTTAATTGTGGGCGTGTCAGTGGCGGATTTTAAAATTGTATCTCCGGAGCAGTTTTAGGAGTCAAAGATCATATTTAAAAAATTTCAACTTTCTACCTAAAAACTCGATTTTTTGAGTTTGTGGGCGTGTTTGTGGGCGGATTCCAAGAACTCCTAAACTTGACTTTTTCGGGCCCCTAGAGAGTATATGGTTAAAATTTCAGCTCTCTAGGTTTAAAGGCCTAATTTTTGCCGACAGACGGACGGACGGACATGGCTTGAACGACATTACTATCGATGCTGATCGTAAATATACGAGTAGTAACTTTTAGGGGTCTACGGGCAATATTAAGGTATGTTACAAACTATGAGTCAAAATGAATATACCCTTAGAATAGGGTATACAAAAAATACGTTTTGGGGCTGTCTTTGATTAACCGCAAATTAGGAGTGCACTCTGGATCGCTGATGATTTTGAGATGTTTTGTTGTATGTATTTTTGCTTTGTTGACAAAAAAATCTTGGCTTTTTTCAATAGGTATATATACTGGGTTTGGTAGATTGGGGTAAAATGAAAAGTATGTATTTTAGAACATTATTTTTTTTTTACTAAGTTCCCCTTTTTCTACTAAATTTATCTTTTGAGAATTTTTCCTTTATAATTATGTTCACGTAGGATAGTTTTTTTTTTACACAGGCGCAGATAATATCTTACAGGAACTGTGGATCAGATTGAAGAGAGTGTAGGCTTTGTTGCCGCGATTCCTTCGACGATCCGCTGGGACTGCCGTTGCTTAGCTTATCAATTGATGACGCTTGGTGCTCCATACAACGTGGGTTGGTCCAGCCGTGCAAAATTCTTGTTTCCCATTAAATAAAGCCGGGCAAATGATGTTTTTGGCTCCGTAGATGGTTCGAAAACTCCACTAAATATGACTTGAGCTTATTTAAGTGGATGTCTTTGGATTGATGTCTTTTACGTGTCTATGATAGTAGAGAAATTGGCACCAGTAATCACACTTTTTATTTTTTATAAATCCAAACCCAACAAAAATCTTCGTTTAGTTAATATACCAATTAACTTTGGCTTAACTATCGCGCAGCAAAATTTCCTTTTATTTTATTTTGTCTCGATACGTGAAAACACTACTAAAGGCGATCTTTAACACTCTCTCCGCTTGCTGGTAAAATGAGACTGTACGGAAACTCAACATGCCGGAAGAGCAGATCAAAGCAATTGCAAAAAAAAGAGCAAGTTTACGGAGACTTACGTAAATGTTTGTCAACGAAACTGTGGCGCTTTAGGGATGTGATGTAAGCTTAGGTAGGTAGGTAAATGGATGCCCTTGTGACGGGTGTCACGGCTCACTTACACCATCAGTTTAGGTCCATTGTGTCCATTGTTGGGATTTTTCCATAGTTTTAAAACCAAAGAAACAAAAAAGATACTACTG
Organism: Portevinia maculata; assembly: GCA_949715645.1. Lineage (NCBI taxonomy): Eukaryota > Metazoa > Arthropoda > Insecta > Diptera > Syrphidae > Portevinia > Portevinia maculata. The sequence goes on along the minus strand of OX454526.1, from coordinate 268,220,169 downwards.
TTAAACAGCTCAATGATCCGCTGTATCAGAACCACGCGTATTTGTAAATCGCAGGAGTTTCCTCGGCTTTATATCGGTCAGGTCCTCCAGCTCCTCAAGGAAGTAGCTGCCAACAATAATGAATCTGTTAGCTCTAAGGGCAGGGCATTCGAATAGATTCTATCTCGACGTAAGCTTAACCCTTTGACGTCCACGGGGACATATTTGTCCCAAGCCAAAAATTATTACCAACTTAATAATTAACAAGTCTATGTCCTTTTTTTTGCTATATAGTAGTCTCTGAAAGTGCCTACTATGTTTTTCTTATCGGCAACACAACATTTATAATACCATTCTTTTTCTAATGCCATTAGAAACTGTCACTTCGTTCGATTCGGTAATCTAAAATTTTGGAAAAGTGTTTTTTATCATTTCGAAGTGTGAATTAATTATTGCCTGGTAAGTAAATTGTTATTATACACATTTAACTTATCATTATTCATTTTGCATAGGCTTATTATTCATGATAAAAAAAAGGGACACCGGTCTCCCAGTGGACGAATAGAGACGTTATTTATGAGAAATAGTTTACTTATAGTAATGATGATTTTTGTCTTTAATTTTTTTATTCATATTGTTGCAGATTATTTTTCGTAGGGGGTATGGAGTTTTTGAACTTAGGCAGAATGAAGTCCAACAGATTTTGATGGGTGACAACAGTGATGGTGAAGATGATTTACTGCTTGACGATGAAGATCAGAGGATTCTCACACAGGATGATGACCAAGGGGTTTTGGATGTTGAGATTGAAGATATGACTCATGAACCTCAGGAGTCAACAAGTGCATCACAGGAACCTTCAACGTCTACAGCAGTATCCATCAGCGAAGAACATGGTAAGCATCAACCAGTTTTCCAATGGAACCCTAAAACATACTGTCCAAATGTTTTTCGTAACGTCAATTATGAATTCGGAAAGGTGCAAATCTTAAAAGAAGTTGAAGCCGATAAACTGACATCTTTTGCCATCTTCTGTTCAGCAACAAATTTCGACGTATTAATTCAGCAAAATGCCCTGAACAGCACAAGACAGCAATCAATTGACGAACATATGATCAAATTCAAAGGGCATAATGTAGTGAAACAATACATAAAGAATAAGCCGGTCAAATGGGGCTTCAAGTTATGGTGTAGATGTGATGCAGCAACAGGCTACCTATTTGAATTTGATCTATATACAGGTAAACGAACTTCTGAAACTGAATATGGCCTAGGTGAATCAGTAGTTCTTCAGCTTACAAAAAAGATGGTAGGCTTGGGATGTGAAATATACATTGACAACTTTTTCAATTCACCTTTGCTTCAATACCAGCTCATTGACCGGAATACCAAGGCGTGTAGGACTGTTCGAACAAACCGAAAACATCTTCCAAAGACTGCACCAGTTGATAAAACAATGAAGAGGGGAGACATTTACACCACAAGTTTTCGAGGCATAACATATGTGAAATGGATGGATAACAAAGGGGTTCATTTGTTGACCAACTTTTTGTCACCTTTAGAAAAAGATGTAGTAAAGCGCCGCAAAGCTGGCTCAGCAGAAAAAAATGATCTCATTTGCCCCAAAATTGTTTCGTTTTATAACAAACATATGGGTGGAGTAGACCTCATGGATCAACGAAAGGTTTGCTACGAAATTGATCGAAGATCAAAAATCAAGTACTATCTTCGACTATTTTTTGATCTTTTTGACTTATCGGTAAATAACGCATACACCGTCTACAGTAAACTTCATGATGAAAAAAAATAGAAGGAAGTATGTTGTCCAGCCTGCAGTATAGACAAGTCGTAGCTCGGAGTTTGGTAAGTGATCTTACCGTCAGCAACGAGGTATTCCCTCTTCAAAAACCAGTTCAGTACGAAAATCTGTAAAACGTCAATTACCCTCGCATCCCATGAAAAAATCACGTATGAGAAAGCGGTGCGTAAACTGTGCAAAAAACAAAATAGAAAATCGTACCAACATGTGTCGTATGTAAAGTTCATCTTTGCTTCACCAATTGAAGAAATTGTTTTTCGGAGTACCACAAATAAAAAAAATAATATTATATCTGATAAATAAATAAAAACTAAATAAAAATAAATGTGCATTTTCATAAATTTAAAATTATTTGTTTACTTTAACGACCATAGGGACATATGTGTCCCAAAAAATGCCAAGAAAACCGTTATATTTTTTCGAATTTTGATTTTCAAATATGTTTTTTAGAAGCTTAATATATCATTTTAAAAAGCTGAAATAATTTTATTAACTCCCATAATGTTATGGTCGTGAGAGGGTTTTAAACTAGCCTATGTTACTTTTTTTAGTTTTTAATTCTTAGTGTACAATGGATTGCTACAATAACAAACTAAGAAAATGAAATGAGGCCCCAAAAACATACAAAAGACCCAAAAAAAATATGAAAATACGTCTCGTTCGGATTCGGCTTAAAATTGTAGGTCCCTTCCACTTCAAACAAGCAAGTGATTAATGAAGCTAGGTTTTAATCCCTATATGGTCTGTTAATGTCTTTTTTTTTTGCCATGCAATATTTTAGCCACATTTTTCCTTATTTTTTTTTATAATTTGCTTACGCTAAAGGGATTTTTTCTGTTGTTACAGTACCCTTATAGTGCGTAACACAGCGTAAGCATTTGTGTTTAACAGCAAGCAGCACCTGGCACTATCGCATTTAATTGCATGCTTTTCGGTGCTACTTACTATTAGAAAGAATAGAGAGATAGGAAAGAAGTGTTTGGGTGCAGTTGTAGGGTTTTTCTCCACGGGTGGTATCTAAGATGCTTAGGGAGATTACGATTTCATGTATTCGATATAAAGTAATGGACTTGGCCGGATTTCGAACGCACGACCTTCCATTCAGTAAGCGAATACTACTGCACCTGTGCCCACTTTGCATTGCTTAAGGGCAATTTCCCCTAAATGTAATGGGACATTTTCAATTTTGAAATCTAGCCGTTTTTTTTTAAATACGCCAATCAACAGGTAGCATAGTATTTTGAAATATGTTGCAAACAGTGCCAAGAGTGAATCACCAATCATAAAGATTCATAAATTATGATAGAATGCGAAGAGAAATTATTTCCCACAAAAAATGAAATTATTTCCCGCTCGAGGTGAAGTTATTTCCCTGCACCTTTAATTGCCTTATACAAGTATCAGAGGGCAGAGCACTCCAATGATAAGTATCCAGACCTATACTTGAGCGTCAACTAAAACTTCCCCACAACAGTACCACCAGTTTGGAAGGTGCGCTTCTTGGTAAGGGCGTGCTTATTTAAAAAAAATATCTATCCCCCTTTCCGATGACCTTTTCTATTACCATCTATAACAATTAGGTCCAAAAGACCACAACTTTATAGACATCCATTTCCTTATGACTATATGCAATTAACTCTCATTCACTTGTACAGGGTTTCAAAACTATATAATAAAAGCGTATAGGTAGTTTTACCTGACCTATAACTAGAACAAAGAATAAACGAGTGAACAAAAAACAACGATTTCCGCTCAACAGATGCATCCGAAGTCATAAATTATCGTCGAAGTTGTATATTGCTTCGATACTACTGCAATTAATACCATTCGTTCCTTAAAATTAATCAAAGTGCGGGGCATAAATACTCGTATGCGCCATCTACAACAGTAGCACTTTAGTTTATTGCCATTCATAAACTGATATCCCATTACTGCCATCGTGCATTAATTCAACATTAATAATCGCGCTCCTCCAAGGGGCATACCCGTTGCTGCGCAAAAGTGATCGCTGCCAATGCAAATAGTCTCGGGCCAAACATACTTATTACAAATGCAAAACTCACCACAAATCGATAAATCTTAATAGATCCTCGGATGTGCTGCAACGAGTATTGCAATGGCAAGATCATGTAAATGCTCTGCGAAACCAAAGCGAAGCAGACAACCAATGTGAATCATTGTTGATCTACACCAAATGAGCTCTGCTCTTTGGATTTCTAGGGCCAGCCAACAGTACCGGGTAGATGGAAGGAATGAATGAATGAATGAAATATATGAATGGTAATTACGTTGCAATTAATCCTCTGTCGAGCGGCGCGGCGATACCACCCGATCATTACGATGTCCGATGAATTTGAAATTAGGAATGCAGGATGCCGATGTAATGATATGAAATTACCCAGTGAGATGGCGAGATCTATGTAAATCTCATTTGTCTTATTCAATTGAACGATTAACATATACATTGGTAATACGACTAAGTCGGGTTTTCGCAATAACAAATTACTCGTAGCTTTGGCCTAGAAGTCTGCTGCCAGCTGGGTTTTTTTCCGGACAGGTGCGAAAAACTAATTCGGAAAAACTAATATAGTTGTGTCGCGCGACAATGGAAAACATGCCGTGCAATGAAAATTTGTAAATAGCTTTAGAACAAACTTGTACCGGATCCCGGCAAGGAGAACCGATATCATGTGACTTCTTCTATCTTGTTCTGGAGCAGATAGTGCGTAGGGCAAGTATTATCGCGGAAGGTTAGGTCTTTAATATATACACCCAACTACTGACGTACGCGGATGGTATCGACATCATTGGCCGATATCAGCGTACCTTACATACTTACTTAACGTGCTCCCGACACGTGGAGATTTGCCTGAGGCACAGCAGCCTTCTATCCTCCGCATTCCCGGGCGAGCTGCCTCCAGTTGTTCAGAACAAGCACTCTGGCATCCGCGATGGCTTGGTCTTAAAATCGGAGGTTCAGTTGACTTGTCGTCTCGGTGGCTGGAAGTCGAAGATCCTCTTCGATGGAGTAGTATTGTCCATTCGCTTGATGTTGCCGAACCAATTTAGTTGACGTGTTCTGGCTTTTCGGACTACACCCACATCTTGGTACAGGTTATAGAATTCGCGGTTCTATCTTCTCCTCGCACACAGGACCAAATATCCGACGGAGTATTTTTTGGCGCCATTAAGCAGAACTGACAGTATCAGTGTTTTGTAGAGCTTGTATTTGGCCTTTCGGGTTAGAAGGTTTTAAAACTAATGGGTTTTGCCAAACCGAAATAGTTACCGTTTCCGACGGTAATTCTTCTTCGGATTTCCACTAAGGTATTATTCGTAGAGCTGTGAACTGCCTTACTACCTCGACGCTGTTGTCAACGGTGACGTTTTTTTCTAGTCGGTGAAAAACTCAGCCATCTTCACTGGACGAAAAACGCTCCCTAAGTTGAAAGTACGGCTTAACACCGCAGTTGTGCACTCGGTTCATAGTCTTGGGCCGCGTAACAAAGTTTGAGGGTACAACAACGGCAGCTGAGATGAAGATGCTTCGCATGGCAGCAGGAGTAAGAAAGCTTACACAAACCTCTTCCCCGTCGCCACCACTTTCGTACTGCCATGTTCAAAGAAGAGAATCTACCAATCCCGTTAAAAGTGCAATATCAATCTTCTTCTTATTTAACAGCGATTCCAGGATCAGACATAAAGGGATAATAGGTCTTAGGTTAAAAAGGGGTATGCAATTCGCATACAGCACTAGGCACCAGAAGGGCCCATCGCGACCCCTAGGGAACCAATTTAAACCAAAGACTTCAAATGGAGAAAAATCTAAAAAACATAAAAAAAACTTTTCCTAGACAAAGCCCAATCTTCCTACAGAATTTAACCAACTTCCTGTGGTCTGTGCCGCTCAGCTCCCCTAATTCCTCGAAGAAGTATTCTCCTAGAAACCTCATACGATTCCGTGCTATACCCTCGCACTCACACAGTATGTGCGTTATGTCTTCCTTGGCTTGTAGATCACCACAGAACCTGCATGTGTCCACATCCACCAATCTAAGCCGCCTAGCATTCTTCCTACATCCCAACTACTGTTCTAAGCTGTTCTCTGCTCAATTTGATAATTTTCTTGGATCTTTTCTTGTCCAAATGAGGCCAAAGCGCTCTAGACACCCTATGTCCCTCTAAATTCTGCCATCTAAGGTCAGTCATTTTTAAGATCTTCTCATTTATTATTTCCTTAATGACGCCAAGGGGTGGTTTAATGTTCACACCTCCGCTATTTTCCAGCTCCCCTCACTTTCTTGCTAACTCATCGGCTTGCTCATTTCCCTCTATACCGCTGTGTCCCGGTACCCAGAACAGTCTTACTCGATTCCGTCTGCAAACTGCTTTTAGCATTGTGCGACAGTTTCTGACTATCTCAGAATTGATGTTAACAGATTCTAGTGCTTTAAGTGTCGCCGGACTGTCAATGTACGAGGGCGGGTCAATAAGTCCGTGACTTTTGGAATAAAACACAGATTTTTTGATAAAAAAATAATTTTATTTTTCAACGTAGTCTCCCTTGAGCTCTATAAACTTTGTCCAACGCTTCTCCAATTTTTTTATCCCTTCCAAAAAAAATGATTTGTCGAGGTCCTCAAAATAGGTGTTTATTTGCGAGATGACTTCATCATTAGAGTCAAATCTTTTTCCACCAAGCCATTTCTTCAGGTTTGGGAACAAGGTGGCAATGGTGCGATGGTAGTGTATTCACTAAGTGATTGGCAGGTCGTGCGTTCGAATCCCGACCAGGGCCATGATTTTTATAAATTGAATACACACAACAAAAACTGATCTCCCTAAAGCAATTTAGGCGCTACCTGTTGAGAAAAAAAAATCCCATCGCACCAAACTACTTTCCTATCCTTCTATTCTTTCAGTAAGTAGCACCCAAAAATAGGCAATGAATTGCTGGGAGTTACTTGCGCAACAAACTAAATGCCTGCGCTGTGGTTTTACCATTATAAGGGTACTGTGTCAGTACAGAAAAAAGAAATCCCTTTAGCGCACGCAAATTATAAAAAAAAAAAAAAAAAAAAAAAAGAAGTAGTCGCTCGGAGCCAAATCTGGAGAATAGGGTGGATGAGGGAGCAATTCATAGCCCAATTCATGGTTTTTTGCCATGGCAACTGCACATGTGTGCACCCTTGCATTGTCTTGGTGGAAAAGAACTTTTTTCTTTTCCAAATGAGGTCGGTTTTTTTTTCAAATCGTCATTGAATCGGTCCAATAAGTTGGCATAATATTCCCCATTGATTGTTCTTCCCTTTTGAAGGTAGTCAATGTGGATTATCCCGCGTGCATCCCAAAAAACAGTCGCCATAACTTTATTGGCTGACAAACCCACCTTGGCCTTCTTTGGCGCCGATTCACCCTTAGAAACCCACTGTTTTGACTGTTGTTTGGTCTCTGGTGTGTTGTGATGGATCCATGTTTCGTCCACGGTTACAAAACGGGGCAAAAACTCCTCCATATTGCGATTAAACAACGCCAAACCTTCCTGTGAAGTTGTTACACGATTGCGTTTGTGGTCGACTGTGAGCAAACGCGGCACCCATCTTGCGGAAAGCTTTCTCATGCCCAAGTGATCATTCAAAATTGAAACCACTGAGCCATGCGAGATCCCTACGGCTTCCACAATCTCTCGCACTTTCAATCTTCGGTCGGCCAACACCATATCGTGAATTTTTTCGATTGTTTCGGGTGTAGAGACCTCAACTGGGCGTCCAGGACGTTCGGCATCTTCAGTGCTTGTACGGCCACAACGAAATTCAGTAAACCACTTTTTTACCATTGAAATCGATGGTGCAGAGTCCCCATAGTATTTTTCAAGCTTAGCCTTGGTCTCAGTAATGGTTTTTTTTCGCAAGAAATAATGCTTAATAAGCACACGAAATTCACTTTTTTCCATTTTCTCCTCAAATTAGTGAGTAGTCTGATAAAAATAGCTGTCAAACACAAACTAACTGACGCAGCAAGTTTAAATTTTGACAGAAGTCAACTGACAGATGCCTGTTGACAGGAGCAGTGTTGCCGTTTCAGTAAAGAGGTCAGAAATTCAAAAAGTCACGGACTTATTGACCCGCCCTCGTACATGGCGATATCTCTTCCCGACATTGATCTCATCTACACTATCTCTTCCGCCCTTAAAACAGCCAGAACTTCCGATTGGAAGACACTGCTTGTGTCCGGGAGTCGTATAGACTATCTCAGGTCTGGATCAACAGAAAAAATGCCAGAACCCGTTCCCTCCCCCGTCTTAGAGCCATCAGTGTAGATAGCAACCTCATTTACTTTTATGACTGCATCTCTTTGCCACTCTTCCCTTCGCGGATATGGCACCTCAAACCTCAAAGGATGTCAAAGTCGACCTAGCGGCAAATCTTATCTGTCCGTATAAGATTTCCGGGTAACACATCAGTTAAGATCGTGTGGTGCCCAAAACTACATTCCATTCCATTGCCAGCAAGTTGTTTTATTTTTAAGTCTAGCGGGATAAGGTGCAGAAAGATGTCCAGTGCCGTGGGAGTAGTACCTAAGGATTGCACCAGTGATGGCTATGCTAGCCGTTCTCTGCACCGTTGGTAGTTTTCCAATTATAGTTCTTTTGTTTGTTGCCCTCCACCAGACAAGTGAGCTATATGTAAGTATCGGTATCACCACTACTGTAAATAAGGCGGTCTATGACCTCACTTAAAATATTTAAATATTTTTTTCCTGCACTACTATAAACACGTCGTCCGCATACGCTGTGGCTACGCTTATACCCATTGACTTAATTTCCTTTAAAACGTTGTCAATGACCAGTACCCACAACAGTGGCGATATGACTCCCCCCTGTGGGGTTCCTCTGGTAACAGACATTCTTATGGAGCTTTGACCAAGGAGCAGTTTATGTTCCTGTTGGTAAGCATGTTGCATACCTAAACGAGATAATAACTCTCCCACTCTCCTGCATCCCTACTGGCCTACCTGTGCGGTTCGCGCGCCGGTTGGATCTGAATATAGATAGGCCTCTCAGTTTAATCAGCTGGTTTGTGTGATCGAGGAATTTGTAAGCCTTCGACAAGTGCATGGTCAACTTTTGATTATTATTTGATCGTCCTTTCGCGACACCGGTGATCTTCAGAAGTGCCAAACCACGGATTTCCAAAAACTCGAGGGACGATTTCAAGATGCTAAATGCGTCGCTAGGCTCACATGAATGGTAACATTACTTAGATATGATTTCTGCCCTAAGACGACAAATGACAGAAAAGTAGAAAGTAAACCTACTTTGTTCGTCAAATTTCATGTATCCGTTGGTAATGGGCAACCTTCAATAAAAATACGTGTATTCTATATTGCTCTCAGTTGAATCAACGGATCTGTTGGATAGACGGTTAGGCCCTTCAAGTAGAGCTTCTCTGTTAAGTAAGTATGTTTAAGTTACCTTTTAATTCTAGTTCTATAAATAAAACAAGTCCATTTTACATTTTACGTACAAATACTTACTTACTTAGTTGGCGCTACAGTCCGGGGTGGATCTGGGCATCAACCAAAACGCCTCTCCAGTTAGCACGATCTTTGGCTTACTGCCTCCAGTTGTGCACTCCAAGTTGGTTGAGATCCCCTTCCACTTGCGCGCGCCACCTAAGGCGAGGTCGTCCTCTACTGCGTTGTCCGTCCGGGTTGGAATAGAAGACTCTTCGGGTCGGAGCGTTGGTGTCTATTCGCTCTACATGTCCTAGCCATCTTAGTCGACTGATTCGCACTTTTTTGACCAGGTCGATATCGCTGTACAGCTCGTAGAGTTCGCTGTTAAATCTCCTCCTCCAAAGCCCGAACCGAAAATCACTCAAAGAATTTTGCGTTCGAAAAGACCAAGAAAATCTTCATCCGCTTTTGCTAATGACCACGCTTCTGCGCCGTAGAGCAGGACTGGGATGATGAGAGTCTTATATAGAATCTCTTTAGTTTTTCTTGACAAGGCCTTACTAATCAATTGCCGTCTCAGGCCAAAGAAACATCGGTTGGCAAGTGTAATTCTTCGTTTGATTTGAACTGTGGTGTCATCAGAATTAATAGCGGAGCCGAGGTAGACAAAGTCCCTAACTACCTCAAAATTATAGCTGTCTATACTGACGTTCTGTCCGATTCGTCGATGTTATGTGTCCCTTCTTGTTGACAGCATATATTTTGTTTTGTCCTCATTCACCACTAAACCCATTTTGCCACTTCTGTGCTAATACTTGCAAACGCAATGACAGTGACAGCTCGCTGTGTTCTGCCAATAATGCCAAAGTCGTCAGCATAAGCAAGTAGTTGCACAGACTTTTGAAAAATTGTGCCTCTAGTGTTGGCTTGCGAGTGTCGCACAATTTTCTCAAGTATGATGTTGAAGAAGACAGCGCATCACCTTGTCTAAATCCTTTTTTGATATCAAAGGTCTAGGTGAGATTGTTTCCGACCTTTATGGAGCAGCGGGCGTTCTCCATCGTAATTCTGCACAATCTGACAAGTTTGGCAGGGATGCCAAAACTAGACATGGCTCTGTATAGCTCGTCATATGCGCTCTTAAAATCGATAAAAAGATCGTGGGTATCGATTTGGACTTCTTGGATTTTCTCCAGGATCTGACGTAGTGTGAATATCTGATCGGCCGTGGACTTACCGGGCCTAAGATCGCACTGGTAGGGACCAATCAGGTCATTGACGAATGGTTTCAGCCGTTCACACAGTACAGCAGGCATGATCTTATAGGCAGTATTCAGGAGACTGATGCCTCTATGATTGGCGCAGTTTAGAGGGTCTTGTGGATCGGGCAAACGTTGCTGAGGTTCCATTCATCAGGCATACTTTCTTCTGACCAAATCTTGGAAACGAGTTGGTGTATGATCTCCACCAGGTCATCTCCCGCTGCCTTAAAAAGCTTGACATTTAAGCCGTCTGGTCCAGCAGCTTTGTTGGACTTAAGTTTGGATATCGCTATCCTCACTTCGTTTTGGTCAGGTGGTCGGAAGTCTTGGCTTTCATCGTCCGGGCTGAATTGTTCGTTCTGCCTGACAGCGTAATTTGTGTCGTCTTTGCCGTTAAACAGTCTGCAGAAATAGTTTTTCCATGTCCTCAGCGCCGACTGTGACTGTACTACAAGATTTCCTTCTTCGTCTCTACAGGACTCTGTTCGGGTCTTGTTTCCGTGACACATCCTTTTTACCTTTTGGTAAAACTTCCGAACATTGTTCCTGGAGTAGCACCTCTATATTTCCTCGATCGCGCGCTTCTCATGCTCTTTCTGTTTTCTCCGGAGAAGCCGATGTTCTTTTACGAACAAATATAATATATAAATAATAAATATACCATAGAACCTTACCGAGGAGAAAAATAACAAATTGTCATATATGAATATTAAAATACTTTAATAATTGTAAAGTGTCCTTCGACATTGCAAGTCAATCAACAATTTTCACGACTGAATTTTAAAATTCGCTTCAAGCACTGAAGGCTTGTTGTGAATCATGACGTTGTATGAAGTTACAGATTATTTTCTTTTCACACCCAGCAAATTGGTTCTTCTACTAACACAATCTAGGACATGAATCCATATGTTCTTTGTGGCAGTCGCACTGCGTTGCAATCAAATATCTAACAGCAATTCTATGCAGATTGATAGGGGAGCCAGATTCAAGTAAAATCAGGTAAAACCCGTTGTTACGAGATTTCTTAACTGACAGAGTGTGGTGGCGTTGTTTTTTAATTGTTCACTTCATGTTCTCGAATAATTGCCCTATTTGTCTGTCCAAGTCCCACATATCTTGGAATGGCATGGGCCCGAGTTTTTATACCCTATTCTAAGGGTATATTAATTTTGACGCATAGTTTGTAACATACCTTAATATTGCCCGTAGACCCCTAAAAGTTACTATATTTATGATCAGCATCGATAGTAATGTCGATCTAGCCATGTCCGTCCGTCCGTCCGTCCGTCCGTCCGTCCGTCTGTAGCCAAAAATTAGGCCTTTAAACTGGACCTAGAGAGCTGAAATTTTAACCATATACTCTCTAGGGTCCCGAAATAATCAAGTTTACGAATTTTTGAAATCCGCCCACAGACACGCCCACAAACTCAAAAAAACTAAATTTTGGAAAAAATCGAATTTTGAGCTAGAAAGCTGAAATTTTGTATATATGATCTATGACTCCTAAAACTGCTCAGGATAAAAAATTTTCAAAATCCTCCTCTGACACGCCCACAAATAAATAAAACAATTTTTGTATAACCTATTCTAAGGGTATATTAATTTTTGAAAATCCAAAGTTTAAGCTAGGGAGCTGAGATTTATAATATATACTCTCTATGGGCCCTTTATGCTCATGTGTAAATATTTTTAAAATCCGCCCACTGACACGCCCACAATTTTTTTTTTTTTTTTTTTTTTTTTGAAAATTCAAAGTTTGAGCTAGGGAGCTGAAATTTATAATATATACTCTCTAGGGGCCCTTTATTCTCATGTGTTTTTTTTTTTAAATCCGCCTACTGACACACCCAGAATTAAATAAAACAATTTTATTGAAACACCTAAGTTTGAGCTAGGGAGCGTTTTTTTGATAAAATCCTTTAAATGTTATATAACAAAATATGTAGAGCGTTCTTAACAATTCAACCATACTTAGACTTTTGTCACGCCCACTTATGAGGGATAGGAATAAGAATATGGTATCCAACAGTTCGCCCGAGCGGACTGTAGCCCGTCCCTATGTTTTTATTCATATCTTATAATTACGGTTTAATTGCCGATCTATCGTGATAAATATGTGGAAGAAAACTCACCTATGGAAGTTTAAAGCAATAATTTGCATTCTTTTGTAGATTTTTTGTTCGCCATTTAATGTTTAAATCGAATTGTCCGCTTTAAGTGTTACTCTCGTAGCTGGTGTATGGATTTTACAGTAACATTTACTAATACAGGGCAATACGAGTAGAGTGCAAGGCTTTTCTGAAATGGGGTCTCACAAGTAACTTTATTGTCTATTACTGAATCCACAAAACCTTGCAGGGATGGTATAAGAATATCACTGTAGTGCCTCCCAGAGAAAGCGCTTGTAGTCAATGGCGGCAAAGGGTAGAAATCACGTCTACGCAATTTTACTATTCATGTGAGCATTGCGGCATATTTGACATGGTGCAGGGAAATAAGTCCACGGGAACTAAGCCCACTGAGGGACTTAGTTCCCACTTAGTGGGAAATAAAACCACTTTCGCGAAGTGGACTTAGTTCCCATGTTAAGTGGGAACTAAGTCCATTTTTTTATGGGAACTTTGTCCACATTCAAATATAAGAAGAGGGAACTAACATCCAACATTTAGAATTAAACAAAAAACTGTAAAGTGCAGTTAGTTATCACACACTTTAAGCAAAGTCTTAAGCTTATCATGGTGACATAAAGCCAAAGTTTCAAAACCGGACCTCGCACCTACTCCAAATCAAACAGTGACCCCAAGCAGGGGGGTTGCAGGGGGGCAGCATGCCCCCCATATGCATTACACTATTTATGGAATCTACTTGCGATTTCGTAACTAATCTCATAAACAGTGCAATGCATATGGGGGGACATGCTGCCCCCCTGCACCCCCCTGCTTGGGGTCACTGTTTGATTTGGAGTAGGTGCGAGGTCACGGTACCTATATTACTCTGTCTCAGTTAGAAGTTAATTTCTATTTTGTTAATAAAAATTGCAAAGTACCTACTTGACTCTTTAATTTTATTTTGTTCTTAGTCGACAGTGAGAATTTACTTCACATTAAAAGGGAACTAAAACCACTCAGAGTTTTGGGAATTTATTTCCCACCTTACATGGGAACTAAGTCCACTTCGCGAAAGTGGTTTTATTTCCCACTTAATGGGAACTAACTCCCTCAGTGGACTTAGTTCCCGTGGACTTATTTCCGTGCGCCATTTGACATCTGGAAACTGTTCCGCAATTGTGTATGTTGAGAAGACTTGAGATCACCGGTGTCATAAAAGAAAGATCGAACAATAATAAATAATAGGAGCATGCACTTGTCGAAATCGTAAAAAAAAATCTGTCAGACTTTAAAACAACAATACCAGCATTTGATTAGCCTCAGTGATGAAGTGATCCAAACCCGGAAAGACTGCCTATATTTTCGCTGTGGTCTAGCCGGACCCACAAACGGACTAGTCGTGGGAGGGCTGTGACACTTTGAATCCTGATCTTGGCCTTTTTGTTTAAGCAGAAGAAGAAAAGTCAATCCGAGAAACGCAAATTAAATCGCATAATAATTTGGTGAAGGAGGGGTACTATCACCCTTAATGTGGAGCCTAGTTGTGGACGAGCTGCTTTAAAAATTAACCAACCTTGGCATCAACTGTCAGGCGTACGCCGATGGCATTGTATTGATTGCCAGGGGCAAGGAAAAGACAACTTTAAAGACATAAGGATATTAGCATATCAGGCACGACACTGATACCAGTCAAAGAAGTAAAGTATCTAGGACTTCATCTAGATAGTAAACTCCTCTGGCGAAAACATACAGAGGAGATTTCCAAGAAGGCCACCCGCGATCTCATGATATGTAGGAGCCTGGCGGGGAAGACATGGGGATGCAGCCCAAACATCCTGCAATGGATGTACATGTACATTGCAATTATGAGACCAATGATCACATACGGAGTGGTACTCGTACCATTGGCGAAACGAACCAGTCTAGCCACAACAAGAGAGACACTCAGCTAAGTGCAAAGACTGGCGTGCCTGTGCATTACCGGAGCAATGCGTAGCTGCCCAACCGCAGCCATGGAGGTGTTATTTTAATTAACCCCTCTACACATCATGGTACGCGGCAGACAAAATAATCCTAAGGATGGCAAAGGAGGGAATTGTAAGAGGGAAATGCATCGGTTCGAAAGAACACGGTGACTTACTCAAAAAATTCCCACTTCTTGGCATACCTAGAGACGATAGCATCAGGAAATTCAACTTCGAGAAGAATTTCCAGATAAAGCTCAGCAATAAGGAGAACTGGAGCAATGAATCCACAACTTATGGACTGAGCAACCACACATCAAAGTGGTACACGGACTACTCGAGGACCGAGGAGAGTTAGGTTAGGTTAGGTTTTATGTGGCTGTCGGCAGAAGCCGACACACTTAGACCAATTTAGTTGCATTGTGATACCACGTATGTATTATCTACCTCAACTCTGTAGATGGGACTGGCCAACGACACGCGGTTGTTCTCAAACGGTCCCCCATCTACGTACTAACCGCGCTCAACGTCGTTTAATTTCGGTGATCTAACGAGAACCGATTAACTCGACGTGGTATGGTCGTTGGTTACCGAGGAGGGAACTGGTGCAGGAGTGTTTGGGTCAGGAACTAAGCACTACGAATCCATGGGCAAATGTACCAGCATCTTTCAGGCAGAAATATGTGCCATAGACAGGTGTATTCGAATCAACTTCGAGGAAAACTACAGAAATTGCAACATAGCAAACATGTCCGACAGCCAAGCAGCCATAAAGGCTCTTGACGCCTACGTCATCAAGTCTAAACTCGTGTGGGAATGCCTACACGGACTGAATAGACTAGGCAAGAATAACAGAATTTCCATCTGCTTTGTACCCGGTCATGTTGGCATTACAGGCAATGAGGCAGCGGACTCTCTGGCAAGAAATGGGGCAGAGGAACCCTTCATAGGACCTGAACCGTTCTGCGGGATAGGAGAACATACTCTATGCGAAGAGTTCAGGAGACTGGAGGAAGAAACAAGGGCCAAAACCTTTCTTAACCTCCAAGGTCTGAGGCAAGCAAAGAAACTCTTAGGAAATTACAACAAAAAGAGATAGAAAACTTGTATCAGCCTTAACAAAAACAACCTCAGAATCCTAACAGGCCTCCTCACGGGGCACTGCAGACTCAAGGAGCACCTGAGGAAAATGAGTATATCAGAGGACGGGCTCTGCAGATTCTGCAGTGAAACCGCCGAACAACATACTGGAATCCTGTGGGGCACTGGCCCACAAAAAATTGAGATATTTGGGCAGGCACCAAATAACAGACAAGGACATACGAACCAAGCTCATTCTCAGATTCATCGAAGAAACTGGACTGGACGCTGTGCTCTAAGGAGTGTGACCTGCCAAGGATAAATCAGAGCAATACCTCGAGACGCTTCACAAAAGAAGTATCTAGAGAGGGCTCTGAAAGAGGGCATGAACCTCTCCGAGGCACAAGCAGGGGACACAATAGACCAATAGGTCGCAGTATAATATACCCTAACATTATTATTATTATTATTGGTGAGGCCCTAAAAGAGCATTCGGCTATGGGTTTGATCACATCTTCTGATATGCGCTGAAAGACAGCCGAATGACAGTAACATATAAAAGAGAAAGAAGTAAAGTTATTACAGATAACTTTTAAGTTTTGTTGAACGAAGAAAAAAAAGTACCCCACGATGGGCGCGTCATGTAATTGTCACTGAATTCGCTGATGACAACAGCAAAGACGAGAATGATGATGACGACGATCATGGAATGACTATCAACAACATTAACGAGCGCATACTGGCAGACAATACCTAGATACGTGCGTCTTAGCAGACCCTTAGCTGTCATTAGCCAACGTCATCGTGATAATTGTTGTCTCCAGCGACACACTAGACATGCTTGTCCATCGTGAGCATCGGGAATTCAACATAAATTCGTCGGCGATTATGATCCAACTCATCATTATTGCAGTCATCGTCATCGTTGTGTCATTCGCAGTACAGAAGCCAAGACTGGACACAGAAGCGCTGTAGTATTAAAGTGTCTGCCTTTTGTAAATCGTCGGGAACAGACACACACACACAGCCAAAAGCGCGAGGAATCCCAACGAATACAAAAGAAATAAACTTTGTTTATGCTGCAAACACATTTGCGTGGCGGACGATTTATTCATTCACAATTATCGCGCGTCCACTTTTTCAGCACTTTTGCCTTTTTTCCAGTAGCTGTGCTTCCCAATTCCCAACCCAACTTACCAAAAGTCGGAGTCATCGTCGACGTCGGGCCCCTCGGCCTCTAGGAGGAAGTTCTATAAATGTTTGTTGTTTTTTCTGCCTCTAGACGGAGAATGACAATGTATCCAGCTACTGTTGCCAATCTTAAGCTTACTTTGTTATGTGTGTTGCACCACGACCTTTTCCTTGCTTTCATTTTCTCGGCCTGTGCACCTCGACACGTCGCGTCTTCACAGTTGACTGCAAAGTTATGTGCACAGTAAAAATATTTTATTTTTCTGTCTCGGAAGTAGCTGCTAAACGAGCGCTCGCTCGTGTGCAATATCGCGCCAATTTTGTATCAGCATTTGGCTGTCTGGCCTGCAGCCATGTATAGGTGCAGAGCAAGCTATCTTAACTGTATGGCTAGATTGAGTCTACTCAGTATGACTACACACAGAGAAATTCTCGCTTAGGCTTTGAATTCGATTTGCATATTTTGAGCCTCTGTTCCAGACATTTTGCATTTTTTTCTTGTTTTTGTGGAAATCAGTTTTTCCTGTTTGCAAAGGGATGAGAGTGCGTGATCGTCATTAATTTATTTGAAGCTACAGCGTCTCATAAAAATCTTGTCAAATCGATTTAAGATAGATACGAATCGTGCTACAAAAACAAAACGTAATAACTTTTTTTGGCAGGTTACTATATTTAGATTTATTAAAATGAATGCTTGGGTTACCGAAAAGAGGATTTGGAAAGTGCAGCGGTACCATGCGTTTCAGTCCTTCGTTTCCGTGTAAAGGGAATTTAGGCGGAAATTTGGCGGCACTTCCCCGAGTAGAAGCACCATTATGAGGCCGGTAAACATGTTTGCCGAATCTGGAAGCATCGCACAAAGACCATACCATCGAGATCCCTATGTTCGGGTTCAAGACACAATCGCGGCTGTAGCATCGTCAATTCAGACAAATCGAAGACTTTCGACTCGCAACTTATCGGCGCAAATTGGAGTTAGCAGACGGTCATTACAACGGATAATTCGTAATAACTTGCGTTCAACATACATCAAATCGTATAGGTCAAACCGAGAATGAAATGTCAAAGTTGTAAAACGCGTCGAATAGCAGAAAGTACGAGTAGCTTTACTTGGGTGTCGCGTTTGAATTTACGATATTTTCGATGAAAAGTCTGAGGTCGCATTTTGTGTTACACTAATGTTGTTTCTACTCAATCTGTGGTTTGGGCATAACGCCCAAGCAGCGTTTACAAGTTGTGGAAAGTTATTTCCAAAAACAGTCGCAAAATAACTAAAAAATTTCGCAGTACATTTACTTTTTAGGACTCCAATCAACTGACAAAATGACAATATCGGTGCGCCGCGCTTTTGCCGTCAGAGTTGAGTAAGATCCTAACTCATTGATTCGTCATCGTGCGCAAGAACTTGACCTGCGTCCACCGACTTTGTGGAGATTTCGCGTAGGGCTCTTGATTTACACGCTTAGCAATTAGTTTGCTGCAAGAATTGAAGCCAGATGATCATCGTTTGCCTCGTGGGTTCAGTGATTGGGCGCTTGATTAGTTGAAAGTCGAACCACTTTTTTGCCTCCAACATTTTTTCATGATGAGGCTCACTTCTGTCTTAGTGGTTTTGTTAATAGCAGGAATTAGCAATCACTGAAGTTGCAAGCATGGTATCAATGATGGCGATACCACACAGTGATATTACCATTTTTATTGATAGTCAGGCGGCCATTAGAGCGTGTCAGCTACCGAAATAAAGTCTCTGCTTGTTCGCCGTTGCCGCGAGGAGCTCAAAGCTCTTGGCACGAAGCATAGGACGAGTCTCTTGCTGGGTCCCTGGACACAAGGACATATCCGGTAACTAGCGAGCTGACGAACTGGCAAGAAAGGGGTCTGCGATGGGCCATGAACAGGCACTTCAGTCGGTCAAACCACCACTCTGTAATGAATGAAAGCCAACAACAGGTGGTTGTCACTAACCACTTGTGACATATCACGCAAGCTGTGGCCAAAATATGATAAGGGCCGAACCAACAAACTTTTACGTTACGAAAGGACATCGCTGTCAAAGTTGAACGGGACTCTTACTGGCCACAACCTGCTAAGGAACCACACAATGAAACTAAATCTCAAGGATGACGACATCTGTAGAGGCTGCGGTGATGAGGAAACCCATGAGAATACTCCTCACTTTCTCTGTCACTGTCCAAGTCTGTGTCACCTGAGGAACAGAACACTTGGAAGTTACTTCTTCCAAGGCATTCAAGAACTTTCTGATGTCTCACTATCGAATCTTTACAGGTTTATAAGGACATGCAAATGGCTGAACAACCTGAAGTCGGAAGGAAACCAAGAACCAAGGACCAAGGCCAGAACAGCGAGGCCAACACTACCAAGAAAGGGTATCACAATGGGACCACATGGACCTAAGTGTGGTGTAACAGATGCACTATGTTCCATCAGCCCGTAAACCTAACCTAACCTAATAGGAGGAATTGTCGCGTTTGGGAGGCGAAAATCCATTCTATCGATGCACTTCGAAAAAGGCACCGTTTTGTGGTTTATAGGCTCGACTTCTGCAAAAATTAACAAAATCGAACTCGGCATGCATACAAGCCAACAACGAGTACAGCCTTGGAAGCCCACATTGAGCGCACAATATGTGAGATTCGGCCTCAAATGCTCCAATGTTGAGGCTCCAGGCAGCAGCTCCTGGGACGCTAAAATATGATGGATATGTGCGAAATAATTTTTCAATGTTTATGTCATAAAATTATCTATCAAATAAAAAAACTTTGCTGAGGTAAGGTTTGTCTGAAGTGGCAGCCAGCGAAAACTAACAAGAGGCGATGAAGCGTTCCTCCTTCTCCTTAAACTACCCATACAGTCTTTAGTTAAGTGATTTAACCCTAAATATGTTTTCGATCAAATACTTATTTTCCTTGCAATCGGATGTTGCAAAAAACCTCCTTCATCTCCCAATGCCATCGGTGACCCAGAATATACAAAATAAATGATCCACTCAATCGACGAACAGAAATCCATTTCTCTTCCAAAGGAAAACAAATTATCGTGCTCCTATCAAGGAACGCTATCAGTATATGAAGTGCTACCCTGCAGTCGTACTGTGAAATATTTAAGGAATCCGAAGTAAGAAAATCCACCAATCCGACGTAACTGAATCTCGGATAAATTCAATTTAATTCAAGAATCGTGTTTGGCATTCCTAAAAGTCACAAGAAATTGAAAAGTCCCCCACAAAAAACGGGAAACAAAACGATGGTTTGCATGCAATTCGGCATCAGCAGCGATAGTGAGTGGCAGGCAGCACATAACGCAGAATTTGTGTGAAGAATTAGTTTCCATTAATATGAACGCGGATACGGATACAATGTTGCATGTGCTGGTGTTGCCAGGTGGAAGGAATAAGGTTGGAACAATTTTCAAGACTTCTGAAGGACTTGAAAGGTATATGAAATTTGAAGCAATCTGTTAATATTTAGCAATTGACGGCGAATCGGAGGCATGTAATAAATTGGAAATGGTACAACCCCGTGTCAATAGCAGACACATAGTCGAAAAATATTTGCTAACATTCATCCGGATTACTTTTCGAAGATTTAGAGGAGAGTAATGTGCAGCGGCAATGTCATACCATTACTTAAAAGGTGATTGAGCACGCGAGGGACACTTTCAAATTTGTTTTAGGAGATTCGATGTCGGGCTACGGAACACATTTTGTCTTGCGGCGCGACTCCACGCAGAGCGCATAGAGGATGTCTTAACAGGTAGTTCAAAAAAGTATCGTTGGATTGTTTCTATCTCTTTAAGTATTATTTATATCCATACACTTTATTTGCATAGCAAAAATATCTGTTAAGGGTAAAATCAACCACGTTAAACTTGGAAGCAGCATCGACATAACTTCTTAAAAAGAACTTAGACCAAAGGGTACTAACTGCCACTTTAGCTGGTGCAGTTTTTTCCCTCATACGTGGACTGATGTTCAGATTATAAGTAAGCAGAAACCCAAGATCTTAAGATCCCATTTGTCGCAGTATTCCTTAAGCTTATTTATTTAAAGTTGGAGTGTTAATGGGCTTTGAGAAAGAATTACCAAATCATAGCATAAAGTACGAGTAGCACTTTAGCTTCCACATCACCATAGCTAATACCAACTATTGTACTCTAATATACTCTAATAAACAACAACAAAAGAACCGGGCATAGTATGCAACCTTGGGGAACACCAGAACTTGTGTCGAAGGTTTTTGATCTGTTATTGTTATTTTGCACAGATACACACTTATTAGACAGAAGTTTTTTCCAAATTCGTTCACAGTTTGACGATAAACCCTATGTTGATAAAAAAAGCAGCCATAAAATCTACAAAAAGAGCATAAAAGCTTTTTTTCGCTCTCAATCTTGGTCTTTGCTAAGGTGGTTAGGGTAAATATTTGATCAGCCGTCGACAAATGAGCAAATTTGGACGAAAACCAGCCTAAAAAATACTTATTTTGTAATTGTTTTCAATTCATCTGATCAAACGATAGTATAAAATTTTGGTGAATAAGTTCTCAGTGAATTTAGAACCGATATACGAGTACATCTATAATTCTCCGGGAGAGACGGATCACCTTTTTTAAAAATAGAGCAAATGGAGGAAGTTAAAAAAAACTTTCGAGGAATACATCATTCACAAAAATGCGGTTGAAAAACTGCTTGTAGAACCCGAGAGGTATTCCATCTGGTCCAGATGCCTTATTTGGTTTCATTATTTTGCGACATGCTGACAGCTCCGACAATTCTATTCTCGAGTCGGGATCTGCATCCCGGAGGGGTCTGATATCCGGAGGGGCATAACAAATTCTTTTCTGTTCGGGGTTCTCCAATGAAAGTTCAACACTATTTTTTTTTCTTTTTTGTGTTGGGAATTCGCTGGAAGTAAAAAATCATCGATAGACATTGCAGAGCTAGTACTCGAGGGATGCTTCTGCAATAGTGATAGACTTTAACTCATCTGAAAAAACTTCCGGGGGACTGACATTCGCCATCCCGAATGAGATTGCACCTAGTCATCGACTAATCGGCAATTTGTTTTTGAACTACATATTTGTTGAATTTAACAGATAAAAATAAAATAAAATAAATTTAATAGATTTTGTCATTATTTAATAGTTCTGTTATTTCTGTGTTTACGTGGTTGAGAAGCCTACTTCTATGCCTTTGAGCAACTTTCTACACTAATTAATGACGATATGTATACATTATTTTTACAGTCCCCTAACTATGAACATTGGTCCAAAAAGACTAGTCCTTACATGACAACAACTTATTGGCGATATTTTTGAAGTAGAGTGATTTTTTGCTCAAACGACTTTGTTTATACATTTATTTGTACGGATGTATCGCATTCTAAATCCTTCGTTGTTTGTTGTTGTGGATTTTAAATCATCGGCCAGAGGCATAACCAAGTGAAAATTAGGCAGCGTAGAGTGTTTTTTTCAAAAGATATGGTTTGTACAAATTGACAATCACTTATATAGGTACATAAATTTCTTACCGCAGTTTGCACCTCTGGTCTGCTCGAGTAATAAAATTGAAATGCGGTCTTGCAACTGGAGTTAGCTCTAGTTAACAATGAACAGTGTTATTTATTATCTCACACATAGAGGGCGCTCCTTGCCTTGCTCTGTTTGTTGATAATATAAGTGGGTGGTCGTTCTGTTACAGGTGTTCTTAACAACTTCATTTCATTTCATTTCATTTATTTATTTATTTAATTACATAGCTTTACACATTAAGATACAATATCTTATTAAATAGCGTAAGCTTCAATATTTTAAACTAAGTTGAGTCAGTTGGTAAGAAACAATAGATATGAATTCAGTTTATACTGTTTAATAATTACAATAATTTATTATTATTACTGATCTCGTTGAGAAAGGAGAGGTAAAATGAACTAAGAATACAGTAGTAGGAGTAAGAAGAAAGAAATAAAAAGTAACAATATTACGATATCTCGTCATCATCATCATTAAAGCGTCTCGAGGTACTGCCTGAGTTTCACCCTGAACAAAGCTGCGCAACTCATCAATCGAACAGAAAGGGGAAGGGAATTCCACTTCAAGAAAGTAAAAGCTGTATCTCTAAGTCGCCTACACTCGTTATCGTAACAGCACATACAAAAAGAGGGAATTTGTTGATATGATTGTTAGCTGGTACGCCAGCTTGCATAATTGCTAGAAAGATAGCGTTTGTAGCTTCTTCCGTAGTGCAGATATCTAAATTTGGCAATACCCCCACTAGTCGACTAAGATTGTTTCTATAGCCCATCAACCCATCTTATTGTTTTTTCACTCCGAACTACCTTGCGTTTTTGAAATACTTGCTGCTTTCATTCCAACTGAAACCACAATAGGCAAATGGGCTGAGAAGCTAGTAGCAGTTGCATCAAAATCACTAACAACATTGAGCCATTCACATTTAATTAGACATTAATTTATAACTAAACCTCCTTGATCGGATTCAAATGTGGCATCGCCCCTAGCATCACCCTTCACATACATTATCAGTTCTGTGTCGTGGAGTGCTTAAAGCAAGCAACTATCACGAGCAGAAATTTGCCGGCACTAAAAGTGCTCCCACAGGCTCATCATTTAGTGCAGGTGTTAGTAAGGACAAAACAATTAAAAATACAATAATTTGGAACCTATAAAATACTAACACAAACACAAATCATGCAAATAAATTAAGACATTAAGGTATTATTGCGCAAAATATTTGTCAGCTTAATTTTACTAACATGCAAGTCAATCACATGATCATTTATATTACAGATTCTACTCATGCGACTAATAGGCTCATGCCTCCCATAATTCGTTCTATGATGGGGGCTAACCAATAAATCAACACTACGTAAATTATGGGCACCACACCGAAAATTAAAGCCAATAGATGACAGTAAGTCAGGTGCATCTATTTGACCGGATATAAGCTGCTGTAAAAAAGTGATATCGCTATTAAGCCTTCGTTGAGAAAAGGGTAATTTGAAGAAGCTTAATACGCTGACTGTAAGGAGGAAGGTTAAAAGGATCATCCCATGGAAGTCCTCTAAGTGCAAATCGAATAAATTTACGTTGAATGGCCTCTATTCGATTTGAATGAATGTTGTAGAACGGCGTCCAAACTTGTGAAGCATACTCTAGAATCGGACGGACAAAACAATTGTACAATGACATAGTAACGTATAGGTCATTAAATTCTTTCGCCCACCTTTTTACAAAGCCCAGCATAGAATTAGATTTATTAACAATAAAATTGATATGCTTGGCAAAAACCAGTTTGGGATCGAAATAAACCCCAAGATCCTTAAAATTATCAACATTATAAAGAATATGTTGAGACAAAGAATATTGAAAGGTGGAAGGTATATTCTTTCTAGAGAATGTCATAGGTTGACATTTAGTAGGGTTCAGGGATAAACCGTTTTTATCACACCAATTGGCGAAGCTATTAATGTCAGATTGAAGAAAAATTCGATCTTGCTGACTAGTGATAGATTTAAATATTTTCATATCATCAGCGTAGATCAGGATATTACTGTGATTTATACATGCTTTAACATCATTAATGGCTAGTATAAATAGAATTGGTCCGAGGTAACTACCTTGCGGAACTCCAGACTCAGCTGTAAAAGATACAGATAGCGATCCTATAAATTTGACTTGATAAACCCTTGATGCTTGATCTAAGCTATGAATTAACCCATTTTATTAAACCTGGTGGGAAACCAAAAGCCCTGAGCTTAAACTCGATTATTTCATGGGACAGCTAGTCGAAAGCTTTAGAGAAGTCAGTGTATATGCAATCCATTTCGTCCTTATTCTCTAAGGCACTAGAACAATCATGCAAGAAACTTAACAGATTAGTGACAGTGGATCTGTTTCTGACAAATCCATGCTGTTCATTACAAATTAAATTGCGACCAAGAAATATTAACTTTTCGCAAACAATTTGTTCAAAAAGCTTAGGGATACAGAAAAGCTTTGAAATAGGCCTATAATTAGTGATATCACCACGTTCGCCTTTTTTAAATACAGGTGTGATAAAAGCACTTTTCCATACATAAGGGAATTTACCAGTACTAATGGACAATTCAAACAGGTATTTAAGATATGGAGCAATTGCATGACTACATTTTTTTAGAACGATCGGTGCAATGCCATCAGGACCTGATGATTAATCATTCTTCAGACAGGAAATAAATTTTAAAATTGTTTCCAAGTCAATTGAGAAGCTACTAAAACTTATTTGGGAACAGCTAGTTAGATAACTAAAATATTGTTCATCTATGTGAAGAGGGGTCACCCTAAACGACTTACTGAAATAATCTGCAAACATATTGCTTGCATCTAGCGAATCAGCAGTTGTAGAGCTATTGTAAGTAAGTTTCGATGGATAAACATCGGTTTTTTTCTTAGAATTAACAAATCCCCAAAAAAGTTTGGGGTCCAATTTTAGAGAGCATTCCATTTTACTTATGTAGTCAATATATAAGTTGCAGGATAAAGATTTGAATTCGTTGAATAGTGTAAGATAGAGCTCAAGATCTGAATGGCGGAGACTTTTTAAATAGTTCTTCCAAGCCTTATTACGCCTGTTTCGTATTGATTTGAGCTCTTTAGTGTACCAAGGATGGGACGTTTTCAGATTCCTAGAGGATTTCACAGGAATCACTTTTTTCATGCAGTTATCCATCAAAGAATAAAAGGAAACTACTGCATCTTCAATATTAGAAAACGCAGTAAGATTAAAATTAAAGCTGGAAATTTCATCAGAAAGCCTTTGAAAATTTGCTTTCCGAAAGTCAAAAGATTGCGAACGATCATACGAATTACTATTTTCGTACAAATGTGCGCCTAATTCAATAAATACAACCAATGGTGGATGATTATTATCTATGTTAGTTATACTGAAGTGGGATTCCAGAACCACAGTACTAACAGAGTCAGAAGAAAAAACAGCTATACAGCTAGTTTGCTGTAAGTAAAAAGACAAGATGTTGTCCAGTAAAGCGAGCTCTTGTTGGGCAGAGTCAAAGGATGGGATGAGATGAGAATCATCCTCAGAAGGTACTAGGGTCCCGCTAAAGGGCTTTTGTCCCGCAAGTGTCCCGCGACGAAATTTGTCCCGCAAATTGTCCCGCACTGACAATTTGTCCCGTAAATGTCCCGTCTTTCAACTTGTCGCCCTATTATTGCTTCATTATTAAATAAAATAAATTACAATTAATAATACAAGGTGGCGCAAAAGTAATCCTCCTATCAGAAAATGCTATAAATTTTGCGATTGGCCCCTAATGTCAGTTCTGTTTTGACATTTGTGTAGTAAACACATGCGAAATACACGTTAATAAACAATGTTACGCTACACTGCTCCAGAACGCGGAATATTGGTGACTATTTATTTGAGCAATAATCGGTCGGTGGCCAAACAACATCGGAAGGTTATTTTTGCGCCACCTTGTACATAGAAATTATAGTAGTTAGCTATAATCATAACATACAAAGTGTGGAAAGCGCCTTAATTTGATGATGATAGTTCAGTGGTCAAAAAGTTAGCCGCAAGCCGCCTGTTTGAAATTTCACTTAATGTTTGTAAATGAACGGCTCATTTCAACTGAACAAAGTTCAAAATAAGGTGATTTCTGAGCGATTCTTCGTAGCAGGAAGGTATTTTTATAGATAAATTAGTTCTTAACAACGACATATTTTATTAATTTGAAATCATTAATGAGCGAAATTAGATTTCTTTGGAAGCATTGGAAGCAGAGCTTCTTGTTAGCAACATTTTTCGATGAGTTGCAGGGAATTCAAGGATTTTTGCGAAACTGAGTTTGGAAAAAAAGAAATAGTTTCGAAAATAACTTCATCCGATAAGTACCTACTGAAATTTAGAGTTTGGCTTTCGTAGAATCGCATCTTTTTTAATATAAAAAACTTTGATGTGTATAACTTAACTTACCCATAAATTGCAATTAAAACGAAGACTTTTAATATAAATAAGAAGTAATAACTTGTTAGTTTTGTGAAATGAGTCGTTAGCTTCTACTGTTCCTTTTGCATAATTAATTTTTATTTATTTTTTTGTATAAAAATAGCTTAGTCAATACAAAGACTGTTAAAACATTATATTAATATATAATCTTCATTTCAAATATTTATTATTATCTATTAATATTGAGTTACGTTCCTTCTTTAATTTTTACTCATTTAACATGTACATCGTCAATATCCGAAAACTTAATACTTTTAAAGTACATATTTGCTTTGAAGAAGTTACATAAAATGTTTAAATATAACTTAAAAGACTTACCTAAACCAATATTACTTAATACAACAAATAAAATGATAACTAAAATAAAAACGTTTTTTTCACTTCAAATGCAAAAATGTCCCGCCAGCTAATTTTTCAGATCTGGCATTCCTAGAAGGTACCCATCCAATATGTGGCAGATTGAAGTCGCCTATAAGTAAGACAGTGCTGTCACAACAAGATATGTCAAAAATATGGTCTAGTGCCATAGAAAGTTCCGAATACAAGGAACACAGACGATACGATGGAATGTACGCATTAACAACATATAAATGTTTGTTCTTAAGTGTTATTTTTACACAGATAATTTCGACGGTTAGTGGAAATGGAAAGTCAATCTTTGGTGACTCAAGGTTGGAACGAACAGCAATCAGGACACCTCCTCCAAGCGCTTTCAGGTCATTTTGATGACGATCGTTTCTGAATACGGAGAAGTCATGATTGAAGAGTTCCGTGTCTAAGATTCCGGCATTAAGCCATGTTTCCGTCAAGGAGAAGAAATCATGAGAGAGGGCTTGGGAGTTTAAGTTCGAGACCTCTTTCAAAGAAAGAAATCGAAGTAGTCCTCCAGCAAGTCTCCCAAAAGCTTCCCATCTCTGTTTAAGAACACATCTTAAGACTTTCTGACCGTTGGAAATTTTGGGTTAAAAAAATGTGTTGAGTTTTGGTAGTTACTTATTCGTCCGTTAAAATCACCAATAAGCATCGCATTTTCAGTTCTACAAAATTAGAAACCCTAAAATTTAAACAGGTCGGAATGATTAATAATCAATTTTTCCGAGATATTAAATTTATGATGATTTTACTTTCAACATTTTGAAAAGATATGTTGTTGGTTGAATAACTGTTTCTTATTGCACATATAATGAATTTTAAACTATAATCTTTAAAATATTTATAATACTGCAATTCTTTTGATTTTTGTAAAAAAAATTTCGTAAGCAATTTACATTTAAATCCAGTAATGTTATTGTAAATTACACTTATTTTAGGAATATTAAGATTCTTATTGAGATTGCAGACTTCATCCTTTCTTTGAGCATTTAACCTGGACCGGAACCAGGCGCACAATCTTTAGAGGTGTTGTTTTGACGTGAAGGTGACACATGCGTCATTAGGTGGTGTTGTTGAGTGTCAGTTGGGATTTCAAAATAATACATTGCGCTGTCATCGAAGGTTGATTTTACGAAAGTAAAATTTGATGATTTCGGTGACAGTTTCCCTGTCTTGAAAACTAACAACAATCGTTATGTTTTTGTTGTGTCAATTGGTGAATTCCTTGGTGTTCGCAATTTGTAAATCAGCATTCGCATTTACATTGGGTAGGCCACGACAGGTTTATTTTGCAAATTCCAGCTTGGTGATCTTCTTGTCTGAAGGAAAGCCATTGTTGCACCATTGACTTTAAAACTTGATAGACCTAATGTAATATGTTTTTACAAGTTCAACGAACCTGACATCTGCCATCAATTGTCATAACAATTTAATAGCAGCTTTGTATATAGACTTTAAAGTTTATATACAAAGATAGCAGCTAACAAAATCCAACATACATAAACAACAACAAAGGGATGTTTTGTTTCCTGATTTTTCTCCTCGTATTTTATAATTAAATTTCGGTGCCGAACTGTCAACATATTTTTTCATTCCATTTATTTTTAAAGAAACCACAGCATAGCAACAACCTAGTGCTGTATGCGATTGCATACCCCTTTTTCGTCTAACCTAAAATATATTTTAAGAAGAGCCTATACATTCATAATTAAGATATAATTTCTTAAACTAGTGATAAGGTAAAATAAATATATATAATAAAATAACTTAAACATAAGGAGCATTTCCTTATTCCGCTCATTCGAACTGTTGGATACCCTCTCCATATTTCTATCCCCTAAATTGGGCGGTTCATTGGGCTGAGAATCTTTGTTGATTTTCTAACATTTTTTGTTCCTAAAAAAATTATCTTAACGTGACAAATTGGTAAAAACGTTTTTAAAAAACGTTGGTTAGATGAGTTGTTAAGAAGAACATTTTCTATATACTCGTAGTTTCTTAAATCAGTTTAATATATGACCTTTAAAGCAGGTTCACTTTGATTGTTTCATGCGTTCTTAATCAACTGATACAAAAAAACATAGGGAAATACTGCAGTCCGCTCGGGCGCACTGTTGGATACCTTATTCATATTTCTCATAAAGTGGTCGTGTCAAAAATCTAATTATGGGTGCTTTGTTAAGAAAGGGTTTATATATTTAGTTTGTTATACAACATTAAAGAGATTCTATCGAAAAAAAACAAAGTTTTGTTTAATATTTCAGCTTTCTAGCTCAAGTTTTAGGACCTAATTTTCGCCAGCGGACGGACGGACAGACATGGCTACATCGACATAACTAACGATGCTGATCACAAATATAGTTATTTTTACGGGTCTATACAACCAATATTAAAGAATGTTTCAAACTGCAAGTCAAAATGAATATACCCTTAGGATAGGGTATAAAAAGGGAAGAGCTAAGTCAAATCCTTTATAACTAAAATCATTTCTTTAGAACAAGGTACAGTAAGGTTAAATAAATTAGTTCAATATTTAAAATCCGCTACCAGATGATGTCACCGGAAATAGATTCGTTCTATCACTAAAACCCTTCGAGACTTAAAAACTTATCAAAATTTTAGTTTCTTAAACTGGGCAACTATGGCAGAATGATCAGGCCAGTACTTAATCAGTAATAGCCATCTGTCCGATCGTTTCGATAACCAGACTCTCGAAACGTATAAATGTTCACTTGTACACTCAAATTGTGGTCTTGGATGCAGGACGACGTGGGACTTCATCAACATATGCCGTACAGCACCAGTCGCGACTTTGCCAAGACTATTGATGCTTACAACACAACACACATGGATTCTTATTTTGCGGAACTTTATTGCTCGTATTAATCCGAACGAACAAGAGACGGCACCTTATTGTGAATTATAATTTGTGATTGGAACGGCGACCTCGTTGCCGTATACAAGATGAAGAGCATCGTATTTGGGAGCTTGAAGGAGGGCATGGTGCTGATGCCCCTTTCTCTATGGCTTTCACACGTCAGGCCGTGTCTCGCTGTATGCCTGGTTGTATTTGTTTTGTATTTTTTTACTGTCTGAGAGGTAACTCTTAACACCGGTAGCTGATACCATTCAAAGGGGGAATTTCGTTTAACTTCACCTTTCGCTGTACGTAACCTGAGGTGTATCTTGGAAGTAGCAAGCAGAAAAAAAAACCGACGTAACAAATGAAATAAAATATTCTCTGACAGAAGAACATAAATATATACATCTTTTTCTTTTCCGGCGATGTTATGATAATTCCGATAAAGGGATCGTATTCGTAACCTTCCCACGTTATGGCATCTCAACTGGTCCGCCTGTGCGGTTTGCCGTACATACATTTAAATGTTTAAAAAAAGATACAAGGATTGGCGAAAAGCCGCTTTGGCGCCTTCAACCAAACATCTGTTCGAAGATCCCTTAAGTGACTGGAATAAATATTTTGAGTTTTATATGTAGGAGGAATGATGTTATTTGGGATAGAAATAGATGATAATGCGTGCAACATATTTTTGGATCTTTTGATGCGGTTCCATTTCTCCAATGAGGAAATTAAAATTACATCGCTAGTTTCTACTTAGATGGTCGATCGAATATCAGGATATACATAGGTTGGAGTGATCATGAAAATAGGGAAAATCGAGCTGAGTATGCAAATATTTAAGCAAATAAAGTAAGAATGCGATAGGTGAAAATGAGCACAAGGGTTCAATGGTTAGTTCGAAGGGTCTCAAATTCAAATCTAGCTGTTCAGAATCCGCTTAAAATTGAAGGCCCCTTCCATTCTTGATAAAAAACGCTGACCACATAAAAATGGTTGGAGAAGCTAAGTAGCTGGCGGTTTTTTTTTTGAGAAAAAAATGCCAGATGTACCTTTAAGGGGCCTTATCATTACCGCGTTGGTGTGTGAGACACTAGCCGACACTCATTATGAAGTGATCCGAAAACGGATGGAAACTTTGGTACTTTTTAACCCCAGAACAAAAATCTTCAAATTTTAAGGCATACATTCAATTGTGTTTTTATATATACTTTAGCAATTGTCCTCTAATAAGGGGCTCCTTGTGAGATAAAATCTTAAAAAGTTTATATCTCGTAACAAGAGTCCACATATATTCTTATTGTACTAGTACAGGTTTTGAGAAACTTTGTAGTGTAATACTCTTATAATAACAGTACTACGAGATCTAATTTAAGTTGGGTCGTGTGAGTAACTTTATAGGGGTGTTCAAGAGTGTTTTAAGAGTCTTGTAAGTGGGTTATCCAAGTAGTTAGAAAATAGATATCACACAAAAAACTACTTAAATGGTTTTTAGAGTTATCAAGAGTGGTAGTTGGGTTTCGATGTTAATCGTTAGGGCAACCAAAAATATGATATAAAAATGCCGTAAAAAAACATTATATGCCCTTATAATATAATGTTCATTAAATAATAAATATGTATAACAAAATGCATTTCTTGTATAAAATTGTTAAAAAAATGTTAATAGAAAGAACAATGCCAACCCAGAAATGATAAAGCAGCATTCTCCACTTCAAACCCAAATAAATAAAATACATTGTTTTTATTTTCACAATTACAATTTGGATTTATTTTATAAAATAAATAATAAAATGTTATTCAAGAAAATGTTTGAATGTATGAAGTGATTTAAAACAAATCTTAATTGAAATTTTGATTGCAGTTAGGTTAGGTTAGGTTAAACCGGTCTTAGACATTAAAAATAAATATTAGGCATTAACGGCCCATATAGGGCCTA
This sequence comes from Portevinia maculata, assembly GCA_949715645.1. Taxonomy (NCBI): domain Eukaryota; kingdom Metazoa; phylum Arthropoda; class Insecta; order Diptera; family Syrphidae; genus Portevinia; species Portevinia maculata. The sequence continues at coordinate 268,188,093 of OX454526.1, read as the reverse complement.
AAACCTAGCTTCTCCAACCACTTGCTTGTGTGAAGTGGAAGGGACCTACAATTTTAAGCCGAATCTGAACGGCAAATTTGAAAAGCTTCTCATGACAATTGATACTCTTGGATGTTTGTCAGACGTTCGCAAGAGGTGGGGCAGTGGAAAAAAAACTCTAGATGTTACATTGGCATAATTGGCCCATCGCAATCATTGGGGGAATCAACTTCCATTTCCTCAAAGCATTTCCAACAAAAACTCATTAATTTGTTGAAGTCAATCGGCGCTACGTGCTCTAGAATATCAAAGAAATAGTTGCCTAGCCGTCTTCTTCCATGTCGAGCGATACCCTTGCATTCACAAAGTGTTTGCCTAATGTCTTACGTGACGCAAATATCATTGCAGTATCTGCAAGCGTCTGTTTCCGAGAGCCACAATCTTTAGGCGTGCTTCCTCAGTAGGCAATGTACAAAATGGATGCCGATTGCCGTTCTAATCTGATACCTACTTTATTTCAAAATCGCCCCGTTTTCTTTTTGTTAACACATTGACTGCCAAGCCAATTTTCGAAAAATAGCAGAAGGTGAACAACAAAAAATGCTTAGGTGTTTTTATTTGGTTTGCAAAGGAATGATACATATTTTCATTACATACCACGTCATTCAAATATGAATGACACACAATTTTCCGTGGGGGGCCACGTCATTCAAATGTGTATGACGGCTACATACCACTAAAAGGCCATGGCATTCAAAAATGAATGACACTAGGAACAAACTGAATAGAAATGTAAAAGCCTGGCCTCTGGTGATCATTGCAGTACATTTGGTTCGGGCAAATCTGCAAAAATGTGATTTTTATCGAAGATTGAAATTGACGATGAAAAAATTTACGAATTATAAGAAAAGTTTTATTTCAGTACAAAAAACTTAATTCAGAATCCAGTGTTTATAATAAAAAAAGTTAGAAAATACATTTTATTTACATAAAATAAATTAAATTCACAAAACAAACTATGGGTGCTCTTTGTTGAAGCACGGAAGGTGCATTTGTGGCTGCCCAGGACATTCATTGCAGAAAGAATATACCATTTTCGAATGTTTTTTGGCTTCTTCACGTCCTTGTTCTTTCGATACTTTTGCATAGCAAATGGAACATTTTCTGCACAATTTTTTGCCATCCGGGTCGGTTCTTTGAGAGAGGTGGTGTGTGTTTCCTAATGACCTGGGCCTTATCCGCTGCTGATGGACTGGTATACCCAAGATATCTGCTACTTAGCACTCCCTGAATGCGCGTATTTGAATTTTCGCATATGAGGCCATCTGATCAGACAGATCAATGCCAGCTTTACCTGTATTGTATGAAAGTACTACAATAGGTTTTGTGGTAATCTTTCGATGTTTACTTCCTTTGGATGTTGCCTCCTTCTGAGAATTTTCAAATAATAAAATGTAACCAAATTATGATAAATAGGATGAAAAATATAGAAAATTGTTAAGTCTGTTCACAACTAAAACCTGTGTTCATGTTTTTTTTATCGAACCGCAAGACGCTTCGATAACTTACATGAATGAATGGCATTACCTATAACGTAAAATTATATCAGAAATTTCATGCAGGGCCACGTCATTCATATATGAATGACAGTCGTCTACACGTCTTACCGCTTCAAATTCATCAGCATAACGACCAATCTTTACTACAAATATATTTTTATTAGTAAAACAATTATAAAAAAACCGAACGCATACTTTTCAGTTAAAATTTTTTTTTCAAATTGGCTTGGCGCGTAATGTGTAACTTAAGTGTCATTCATTTTTGAATGCCATGGCCTGCAGTGGAATGTTACCGTCATACATATATGAATGACGTGGCCTCCACGGAAACATGGGTGTCATTCATATTAGAATGACGTGGCAGTCAATGTGTTAAAGCTGGGCCACAGGACCTTGGATACCTTGTGCCCTACTATCTTTGGCCGCTTCCAATAACTTTCCTTCGACTACACACGGGGAGGTTTTATGTCCACTCCCATTATCGGGTGGCGACGGTGTAGAGGCTTGCATTAATAACGAGCTTTCCACTAAAATGATGGGAAAAGAAACTTTGTCTGTTTGAACGAAATACGTAAAAAATTGTATACATATAGAAAAACTGCGTTCAACGTTAACAGGATGTGATTGGTGCTTATTTAAATGTTAACACTTTAGCAATCGTATAGCTGTCATTTTCAGTTACTACAGATTCCTCTTCAGATAAAACCATCGAAATAGTTTTAATTTGTCCCCATATTTGTTTATGCTTCCCTTCACTGATACGGCCGCCTTGCTATTAAGACTGTTGATGGCTATTTAACTCTTGGTCTTGGGCGATCTCCACTAATCTGTCTCTGAGAACCCTTACACGTGATTGAGTTGTTGTTGCTATATTTAGATGTTTGAAATTTTCTTATTTTTTTTTTTTTTTTGTTGAATGTACACGTTCTGGTGGTATCAGGGTATCCCTTATTTTTCAACTTTCTTTTTTTACGCCCTCGTCGTTAATTTGTTTTATTAGGGATAAACTGTGTTTAAAATCTAATGAAACTCTATGAGCTGTGGAAAGATTTGCAAACAAATATCCAATAAAACTCAGGATTTATTCAAACAACAGTAAATGGATTTTCCCAGCGAATTTGACAATTAATTTGATTTGCCGCATGCTGATTCCTTGCTCAAAATTAAAATAGAGGAGGTTAAAACACTTCTGCTGCGTCACTTTTTAAAGGGAAACGCTAACAAGGAACACAAGATTCGAACTCCAGGAGCACTGCACCAAGCTAGCTGGAATGCAAGAGCAATTTATTCTCTGAAAATATATTTATTACAGTATAAGTTTAAACAAAGCAAGAAGGGAAGGCAAGGTCTTGAAGATGTTGTTTTTTATTACCACAACTTATTTTAAACCATGCTTTCAGTGTAATAAGGCAAAAGACATGCGTTTTATTAAAGCGTTAAAAGACTATGAACGTGTGGATTCGTCAATTTCGAATGCAGCTTTTAGCAAATTTTGCCAGTATTTTTAATTATTTTACTGAGGAAACAGTCCTTTTACCCCTTTTAAATGAAGTTGTTGACGTCAGAACCAAAACAAAAATGGTAAACGACCTAACGATGGAAAGTTATTTTGATAGCTCCAAACAAAAGTTCCCTCGCAGGATGAAATTATTTGATTACTTCAAATTAATGTTTTGAATTCTGTTTCACAACTCAACCGTTTTTGCAGTTTGATAGTCTCTTCGACATCTTAAGCTTTCCGAAAAAAGCTTTGATGGCTTCGTGTCGAACCATCTAATTTAACAACTTTTCCTACTACTTTCCGGATGCACTATGAAAGTCGTCTCTTCGTTAATTTTAGTCGACGGTTTGTCAGAGGGCAATTCCTTACATCCATCACCTTCGACAAATTTCCGAAATCTAATATACAGCAGAAAGGGCCGTCAATCTGTTACAAGACTTTCATGGGCTTATCACAGCAGAGGAAGAACAGACGCAATTTCTCTTACGATGTGTCCAGGAACATAGAGAAAATGATCCTGACTGCAAAAAAGAAAACATTAAAGAGGAAGTATCCGCAATAAATAAAATATATATAAATAATAATAATATGTATTTCTATTTATTTTGATTGGTTTTGAATTCGATTGCAACGAAAAAAAAAAACATTAAAACTCAAAAAATGATCCATATGAATGTTACTTCTTGGCTTTGAAGTCCTGTCGGGTAGAATTCCCATCTTTAGAGGAAGATGATATTTTTCATATGAGTAAGTCTAAGTGGTTCAAAAAAAAGAATAGGTTGTGCGTTACTAATTTCCAAAAAAAGGCATACTGCTAAATAAGCGCAATTTCTTACTGCACATTTTTTTCATGGGCATTAATGCATGCATTACTGCGTGCAGTCTTGCTGCACATCTGTTTTAGGCGTAAGGATAGGGTACTCAAAAATCTTCATCGTCTTTACACCTGTCAGACAGGACTTGAGTAAACGAAAACTGCATCAATGTATACTTGTCCTTGCGGATGTCTCAAAAACCAAGAAATAATGAAAGCAGGAGTCTTCCCAAAAGCTCTTCTCAGCTAAATATATGCAAGCCTGCCCACTGGAACAAAAAAAATTGTAACCTCAGCATTGCCCAACATTGCAGGATTTCCAGACGGGTTTGAAAGGAAAGTACTTCGCGAGGACAGTTTATTTAGTGTCATTAAAAACATTGCTTAAATGTTTTTTTTATCTTAACTGATGTTTTCTACAAAAATGGTTTATCAGGTTTTTCAAAATCTTCCGCAAAATAACAAAAATATCCTAATGAGTTATAAAAAGGTTCTTATCGTTTTGCCAGTTTTTGGTTTTTGATTTTAAAAATACACAATGCTTGAGTCATGGTGTTATGCTATTGAAATATCCACGCAACCTTTTTTTATGCAAATCTCAGTAAGAGCGGCAGCTAAGAACCACTACTAAACCATTTTACAATCGTTACCAATTCCATCACGTTTCTGACACATAATTATGAAAGCAAAATAGTTCACTGCATCGAAGAAGTGAGAAACGGCTTAAAGCCGGATAATAAATTGTTGCAGATACACTCATATAATTCATATTACTCAACAGTCAACACGCATATTATGCGTAAATTAAACCGCACATAAAACCGCTTATAAATAACGATCAGTTCAAATATCTAGATGTGAAGAGTGGAAGAGAAATCCCAGGGAGTAGCCTCGGGACTATAGGGGCAGGACAACAGAAAGAAATATACATAAATAAAAAAAGGGAGGCAGTGTGAAGTGAATGCAACTGCAGGAAACCACCGTGAACGAGACGGATCCAAACCTTCAGACAGTCAGTCATAAAAATATTGATGAATCTTCTCACAAGGTCTTTGAAGGTCAGTTGTATTTCCTTTCATCTAAGTTTCTTTGGGCTATAAAATTTAACGCACGCAGTTAGTGGATAGTTTTCCAATATCATATCGACGTGCACTCATTCGTTACTCACTTTTCTTTGCTTTTTAATGGGAATCGCATTTGCAAGATGATGGGCTATAAGTTGTGGGAAAATTCAATATATTCTTACCGACCCGGGGTACACTTGTCATAGTGGTTTCTCTTCTGTAACATGATTTTTTGAGGAAATAACAAACTCATAAAAAGATAAACTCCACCCAGCACCAGCAAGGAAAAAAAATTAATGCGCAAAAATAAAACTGCAATAAAACCACCTCTAAAAGCCACAAAAACCTTGGAAACATTTCAAGGGCATGTGATCCAAAAAACAAAAATTTTGTGTATTTCCTTGCGCGTCCATTTCACTTTTATTTTTAACCTTTCACCTGCTCACACAAATTGTTACATTTAAAGAACATCCGCACCTGCTAAAATTCTCACGCCAATCCTTTTTAAAACCAAAAACATCATCCTGCCGTGATCTGGGTCTTGGGCTTGATATTCAGCAGCAGCGCACTAACCCCCTAATGCAGGTGCACTGATGTGTAGGGTAGGGGACATTCCCTATGGGTGTATAGGTGTGCATTTCGTTGCAGCACTGAAATATTTTATGGTCTTTTAATTCACCTTGGGCAACAGAATACCCAAAAGATGCATGCGCACTATTACATAGGACACTCATTAGAGGCAGAGCAAGGGTAGCGTCAAACGAATGCGTTCTTCACTCACTCGGAGAGCTCTCCACCATCATTGTGCTTATCCAGTCGAACGTAAGGGCAATAAACATTTTTAAGAGGCATCCAAAAAGTGTGTTCAAATTTTACAGATCGCGGCTTAAATCTGCATCCACCGCAACCACGCTTGCACTGCATTGCACCGGCACCACTACCACATTGACGAAAGGACGAATAAATAACTCTGGGATTGCATGGGATCGGGATGGTATGACGACGATCAAAACATCCCTCGGTGCAGGTCCCGTTCTCCATCCAACACCAAGGCAAGCTATTAACGAAAGTAATCGAAAACAATAAAATTAGAAGAGGAGGACCGGAGCAGGAATGGCAACTTTTTCTCCCCTGCTTTGTTTTCGTGCATGTGGTGTTGGTTGTGATGCATTTTTTCTTATCTGCGTCTGCGGTTAGTTTTTTGGTAGATGACGCGAGCGTATACACTATACAGTCAAACCCAATGTCTTTAAGTTTTCGAATAAGTTACCTGTGTTTGTGTATTTTGGGATTTTTTTTTTGTCAAGCGGCTTCGCTATATTTGTGGCCCGCTTGCCAATTTTGCATTCATCCACAAATCTTCGTTATGGTGAGAATGCATTTTTCTCATGTTACTCTGCGATGCATTTTTATATTGAATGCAGTTTTCGGTTTACACTTTTCGACTTTACGCTTGCATTTTACTAATGTTGGTCATTTTTATTTACAGAAGATCGCACCAGCTGTAGTACCGTGAGCTGCGGGCCCAAGATGACGTGCTTGACGGATTTGGTAACACATCGGCCAAGATGTGTTTCGTGTAAATTTAAGTGCTCACGGAAACGCCGACCAGCGGTAAGTTTAACTTAAATAGATACATTTTGATAAAAGATAGAGGCGTGTTATTCATATGATGATATGTTGATTGTTTTCTCAGTAAGTTGCCCCAATTCCATCATTTTTGATTAAGTGGTTTAACGACAGACAGACACAAATTTAGTCAATTTTATCTGTCTCTCTATTTTTATCTGACCGTAAAATGTTATTAACACAATAAAGGCATCCATAAAAACATTTTTATCACCGTAGTACATACGTTCATAAAAATAAATAAACAATTCTACATCACGAACTTTCAATATTCAGTCTCATAACTAATTAAGTACGAGTACCTTCTCTACGAATATAGGTTAAGTTAAACTACATATTGCATATGACGGATGGGCCATCAGGTATAACCCTATCGGAAAGTGTCATCGATTTTATAAATGGCATCGAATGTCAATGCGATTCTGACATTTTTATATAATAACTAGCTGAACCCGCCCGGCTTTGCCCTTGCCCGAGAATTCTATTGGCCAATATGTTCGAGTAGACTTCCATATTATTGTCTATATATTATGTTGGCGTATGTTGCTGCGCCTAAAAAAAAAAAGACCGATTTTGGCCAGACTTCGCAGAAACACTCTCAGGCCAATACCGAAGATTGCCTGATTTGAGCTCAACCGGTGAAAGGGACTGCACGTTTTTCTCCGCATGGCTTAGGCCGCTCACACACCTTCGTTGTTCCGCTTAGGGTAGGTGCTTGTTGTCTGGCAGGCGCCTATGTCAGCTTACTTGTGCGAATCAAACAAAAAAAGCGAAAGTAAAAAACTTCGATAGAATCACTTTTCATTCACTTTCACACCGATTGTTATCAATGTGCAATGTATCAAAAGCAACTTTCCGATGTACGATTCACAAAAAAAAAAAAAATTCAAAAAAAAATCAATAAGAGTTAGGTATTTGAATCAAACTTTGAACAAACGGTATCTCAAGAATGAAAGTGCGCTCAAACACCACAATAGGCTTGTAACGTTCGTGTGGTCTCCCTCTTTCATATGCCCGTTCGGATAACAAAATAGGTGACGTCTGTACGATGGTTTTTTGTATGTGCGGTCTCTGTATCTGCATCGGAATTTACACGCATACGCACATATGCATGTGTACTCACTCAAATGCCCATAATTCACACACCGATGCAGATACAGACATCGCACTTCGCACATAGAAAACATCCTTTGTACAGACGTCACCTTTCATGGAAAAAATTTTCATTTGCATCAGTTAACGCGTTTGGCCAAACACCGGCAACAAACTCAAATATGGATTGATTTTTATATATATAGATATAATAATAATATAATAATGAATTTATATGAATATGATTTATGGAACGCTATTTCTACTCCTGAAGCACGCGGAATAATCGCAGACTATTGCGCAACTCAGAAGAACCATGAATATGCCATAGAACGAGCCCAAATGGTAACCATAATCTGCACTGGCGGCAGCGACTTAAGCTATTGCATTTTCAAAACATGATGGAAACAAAATTGAACGCCCAAATAAACATTTTAAAACGCATTTTTTTATTCTATTCCATAGATAAAGCTCAGAAAATTAGAGCCATACTCCCGTTATTTATCGTTTGAACCTAATTTCAAAATTGTCTGATACTATAGAGTTATTTTTTTTTGTTCTTCCGTTTATTTGGCATTAATTTGCCATTTAAAAAATTCATTACAAACTTAACATAACACATTATGTATATTAAATAAAACTATTTTTTACATAGGTAATCCACCAACTGTCTTTTGAATCTTGACAAATTTTGTTCATTTTTTAAATAAATTGGTACCTAGGCTATTATATATTCAATCCTCTGTGTAGAACCATATTTTTTGTGTTTAAATTTCTAAACCGTGGCAACCTAAAGTCACCAGCATTACGTAACGCAAAAGGTTGTACATCACTAACATAAGACAGATATTCATTTAAATAGTTAGATAATTCGAATTTGATTTTAAATACAAATATAATCACATTGTACATAATTCTTTGGTTTACACTCATCCAAGACAATTTAGACAACATTTCTCTGATTGAAGTTAATCTATTACACATTACAACAATTCTCATTGCCCTATTTTGGAGCTTTTGTAATCTACTCATCATTAGATTGTTACACATAAACAAAATACTTGAGCAATACTCAAAATGAGGTTTAATCATTGTATTGTATACTTTAATTGTTGTTTTTAGCGATATTTTTTTCCTAATTCTACCCAAGAAGTACATTTGTTTCGCTATCTTTTTACATACATAATTTATATGGACATCAAGAACTAATCTGTCGTCTATTCAGACACCTAAATATTTAATTTCAGAGACTGTCTCAATATTCTGACTGTTTATGCTGATGTTTTTGACAGTACTACCATTTAAAATCATAGCTTTGGTTTTGTTTATATTCAATTTTAACATGTTTCTGTCAAACCAATCTTGCAACCTATCTAGATCTGAATTAATTTTATCTATACAATCATTGACATTATAACCAGAAATAAACAATAACGCGTCATCAGCAAACAGCACAATTTTTGAAAAACGAACAGCAGTTTCCATATCATTGACGTACACCAAAAACAGCAACACACCAAGCAAAGATCCTTGAGGGACACCATGAAGTACAGGAGCAGGGTTTGAAAGAACGTTAACTTTTGTTTTTTTGGGTTCTGTTTTCAACATATGACTTAAACCAATTAAGTGCCGTATTCTCACACCATACATTTTAAGTTTATCTATTAATATTAATTTGTCCACAGTTTCAAACGCTCTTTTTAAGTCTAGAAACACGGCCACAACCACTTTCTTGTCATGAATGTCAATTTTCCACTTAGTGATCACTAAATTCAAAAGGGATTCACAATTATGATTTTTTCGGAAGCTAGGCTGATACTCGTAACATGAAATTAAATTGAAAGATTCGAAGTAAGCTTGCAGTTGATTATGCACAACCTTTTCAATGATTTTACTCTCTATGGTCATCATATTGACCGGTCTAAAATCTTCCACCTTTTTAGAGTTCTTTACTTTTTGAATTGGAACGATAAGGGACTCTTTGCAGCAATTAGGAAACGTGCCACTAGCTAAGGACAAATTTACGATTTTTAACAACAATGCACCACAAAAATGAAATACATCCAAGTACATTTTCACACTGACTCCGTTCGTATCTTTTTTATTGTTCATCGATTTTAGCACAGATTTTAGGTCACTGATATTAATTTCTTTAAAATTAAAATTAAGGTAGTAATAGTCAAACACTGAATTAATGTACTGTTTTTTTGGAATATTGCTTCTAATTTCCACAATACTATTCACAAAAAACGAGTTCAAAACATTAGGTAATTCGATACAATTGCTGTATTTTTTGTTATTGTAAATAACTTCACTTATGCGGTCCCTAGACGCTCAATATTATTGTGCAATATTTTATATTGCGCAATATTATTGTCCGTCTATGGATAATATTGAAAGGTTGTGCAATATATTGTGCAAAATCAAAAGCCTTTTGATATTTATTGCGCAATATAAAATATTGTATCGTCTGTGGGTAGAATTGCACAATATTTGTTTATTTTATTTTGAAGTGTCGAAGAGTAAACACCTCCGCGAGTGATGTTGTCTTCACAAGTATCAGCTGCCAACTAAAATATTGTATAAAATATTGAACCGTCTGGGGGCCTAGCCAATAATATTGTGCAATATTTTGCAATATTTAGACATTATACCAAGGATTATGATTTTCATTAAATTTTTTATAAGTAAAATAAAAAATTAATATATATAAAACTATTAACCGTCTGCACAATGTTGTTAGATAATTTCTTAGTTAATGCGTCAACAGATATTTTGCTATTTGGTATGGACAGATCACAATTTGCTAATTTAGTGACAAAACTTTATTACAACTATAATCGCAATTCAGTAAAATAAAAATGTCTGCTTCCAATGCTTTATTTGACAAGCTGTTTCATTCTCTTCGCCACGGTGTTAAGGACCAAAGTTTTCTCCGATTTTTTATTGAAAAGCGTTGGCATGGTAGAATTGAAAGCATTTTGTTCCTTGCAAGTTAGATGCTAAGCTCTTTGCAAATGTGTTTTTGTCAAGATTCGTAAAATATCGCTGGCGAACGATAAAAAAAAGGATCTTTATCGTTCTTTATCGATGTTCGCACGAACCATAAAAAATAAAGTTCGCGAACTATAAAATTTTCTATCTTTAAAAATGATCAGTTTTCTCACAAACGAACTGTAGGTATCCTTTTTTCTATATCTCTCGTTCGTGAGAGATCGGAAAAAAGAAATTCAGGTAGAATATGGTTCGATAAGGATCCGTAATGATCCATAAAACAAATCATTCTCTATCAAGTATCCGTTCAGTACGGTTGTGAAGCGATTTATATTTTCAATACTTATTATTTTGGTTGAAATGGGGAAAATAAAGACATTTGAGTTAAATTAATACTCGTATGTTTCTTATAATAAAGAAGCTGACGAATCAAATTTTGCTTACTTTGTGATAGAAAATTGAGCATTGGAAAATATTGAGCAGGAAAGAGGTTCTTCTAGGAAAACTTGCACAAGTAGTGATGGCAGTGCCATCAACTCAAGTCTCTGTTGAACGGGCTTTAAGCGCTCTATCAGTTTTTTTTTGACAAAAAACAGAAACAAATTATCCAAAGAAACAATAAATAATGTTTTGTTAGTTAAACTGAATGCAAATTGATTCCAAAATCTTAATATGTAATAGAAATACTTTTCACTTATGTTCTTTCAACCGCCTTAGTTTGTATACCTCCAACTTCAGAATGAGATATGGAATACTGTGCTGAGCTTCATTTGCACATGGCTTTATGTACATTGCTAACGCTTCCTAGCCAGGGATCAAAAACACCAATCGGTACATACAGCACAGTCACAGCTTGTTTGAAGTAGTTTTAGATTCTGTCAAACAGCACATAACAGTTAATGAAATGACATAACTCTATATGGATGTTTGCAACACATGTTATTATTGTTGTATTTTTTATTTCCGATAAATTTCAAACGAAGTAGAATAAAAAGAAAAAGTCGGGATAAAATCAGAACATTTTGTAAATCAGGATAGATATAAATATTGGGACTGTCCCGCTTAAATTGGAACGTCTGCCAACGATATATAGGAAATTTTACCATTCATGTCAGTCTAGCGACACATTACTTGACCCTGTCCTTCAAGTGTGCATGCGAATCCGTGGGTTGACACGACTGGAAATACTGGTGTCAAACAAGATCAAACAATAATCAAAACAAAGGGACGGTCTACAGTCCGCTTGGGCGAACTGTTGGATACCCTATTCTTATTCCTAATACTCATAAGTGGGCGTGACAAAAGTCTAAGTATGGTTGAATTGTTAGGAACGCTCTACGTATTTTGTAATATAACATTTAAAGGATTTAATCGAAAAACGAAGCTTTTGTAAAAAAAAAAACGCTAACTACCTCAAACTTTGGTTTTTCAATAAAATAGTCTTATTTAATTGTGGGCGTGTCAGTAGACGGATTTAAGAAATATTCAAACATAAGTATAAAGGGCACCTAGAGAGTCTATATTATAAATTTCAGCTTCCTAGCTCAAACTTTCGTTTTTCAATAAAATTGTTGTATTTAATTGTGTGCGTGTCAGTGGGCGGATTTTGAAAATATTTACATATGAGCATAAAGGGCCCCTAGAAAGTATATATTATAAATTCTAGCTCAAACTTTGACTTTTCAATAAAATTGTTTTATTTAATTGTGGGCGTGTCTGTGGGCGGATTTAAAAAATTCCTTAACTTGATTATTTCGGGCCCCAAGAGAGTATATGATTAAGATTTTAGCTCTCTAGGTGCAGTTTAAACGCCTAATTTTTGCCGATGGACGGACGGACGGACGGACATGGCTAGATCGACATTACTATCGATGCTGATCATAAATATAGTAACTTTTAGGGGTCTACGGGAAATATTAAGGTTTGTTACAAACTTCGCGTCAAAATTAATATACCCTTAGAATAGGGTATAAAAAGGGACGCTCCCGTGTCGCAATGGTGAACAAATAAAACAGTTTGGGCGAGCGCGACCCAGGAGCTTCACATGATCAACTTCTCAGCGTGATATGGATTTGATATCAATAATAAAAATAAGGAGTAAAGGGATGAATAGGTTTATGCAGTCTGCCGATAATAATAATACATAATTATGTACTGTACATGTACATAGACTTTTTTTTTATAAATTCACCTGCCAAATGACTGATGGTGTGATCTAAGCGTTCTATTCTATCTAAATGGTTTACTATTCCGATAGACGTACCACTTCCCTTATGATGGCCAGCACGTCCTTGGTAGCTAAGTTTTTCAGCTCTGCTAGCGAACGTATTTCTCTACGGAAGATGCGTCTTCTAAGCTAATGTAGCCCCGGGCATTAACAAAGTATGTGCAAAGTATGCCCCCAGACAAGAGCTACATTCTGCCCTCGAGCACAAGTTAATTTTCTTAAGAAGACATCTCAAGCCACAATGGGCTGTCAATAGCACAGCTTCCTTATACTTGCCTTATATAGTATATATTAATTTTCTTATAGGAATAAGGCATGATTAATAGTTTGGATTGTCTGAATCCCGGAAAATGGTCCAAATCAATAATTCGGATTGGTAATACGCCGGCCAAAGAACACCAGCAGCATATGATTGGTCTCACCTATGAAGTTTTTCGATATAAGGAGGGTTGTCAGTATTCATTGAGGTGAACCCCATAGGCGGACCAGTATTGATGCAGTTTTCTGATCATAGCCTCGCCTTTAAGCAAGGCGTAAAGAAGACCTTGATAACTAGATGTATAAGTATGATGAAATACAAAAAGGAGCTGAGGAAAGCCAAACGCTCGTCTTGGAGAATCTTCTGTGGAAAAATAGAGGAATCTTCGGAGGCAGCTAGGCTAAGAAAAATCCTCTCAACCAACCCAGGCATGCCTAGCTATTTAAAAAAGGCGGACGGCTCCTGGACGAATTCCAGCGAGGAATCGCTCAATCTACTACTGGATACACATTTCCCTGGTAGCTCCCACGTTACTAGCAATAAAAACCTATCTAGGTCAATTGCACGTACCACTAACTTCAAAGGTCTGATTACTACGGACAAACTGCTTTGGGCGATACACAGCTTCAAACCATACAAATCCGCGGGACCAGATGGCATAATACCAGCTGAAATTCAAAACACCTCGGATATCATCTCGCCTTAGCTTGAAGTAATCCTGAAAAGCTGCATAGAAATGGCTTACATTCTGCTGTTATGGAGAGAAGTAAAAGTAGTTTTCCTACCCAAAGCCGGTAAATGTTCCCATGTTCATCCTAATTATCTCAGACCCATAAGCCTATCGTCAGTCCTTCTTAAAACATTAGAAAGGCTAATTGATATCCATCTGCGTACTAACATTGATACAAGACTTCCGTCTACGGCTCAACATGCATATTGCAAAGGCAAATCTGTTGAAACAGCCTTACACACGTTAGTACGTTCAATCGAATACTCCCTTCACCATAAAGAGTACACTATGGTTGCATTCCTGGACATTGAGGGTGCTTTTAACAACGTCAATACATCCGCGATCGCAAATGCACTGTCAGATCTGAAGGTGGATGACTCGCTTGGTGAGCTTATTAATTTACTTCTCACAAGTCGGATTATAAACTCGAAACTGGGTATGACATCGGCCAGAAGATCTGTCAGTAGAGGTACGCCACAAGGTGGAGTCCTGCAGGGTGATTGCCTATGCAGATGACGTTGCAATTGCCGCCTCAGGGAAGCACCTCAACACCCTGAAAGAACTTCTCCAAAACTCTCTTAACAAGCTAACTACATGGCAGATAGTTGTGGGTTGGGTGTTAACCCCCACAAAACCGAACTTGTTCTATTCACTAGGAAACATAAAATTCCACACATAGATCCCCACTCTATCAGGGGCACAAGTCTAGTCTTTTCGAACGAGGCAAAATACTTGGGTCTCATTCTGGATAGAAAGCTTAGCTGGAAACCTAACATTCAAGAAAGAGATCGTAAAGCTACAGCAGCACTCTTCTCCTGCAAAAAAGCCATTGGTAATAAATGGGGGCTCCAACCCCGCATTACCAACTGGCTATACATCTCGGTAATAAGACCGATACTTATGTATGGGGTGGTTGTTTGGACATTCTCTTTCACCTGACACCCCTGGACATCTTTAACAAGCATGTGGCTGCTAGTGCGGCTATCCGCCTCAAAACAACGTTCCAATGGTCCGAGAATGAAATCGGCCACGCATCTATTCTGAAAAAAATAAAAAATTAGAATCCTCCCTAGTAACCACCCCTCAGACCCTTTTTGACAAAAACTTCAAGGTCAAGATCCCTCCCAGAACATTCTGTGAAGGGCCACCCGTCGAAAATAAATCGATCCATTTTTATACTGATGAATCCAAAACCAACGAGGGGGTAGGAGGTGGTGTGTTCTTTTACAGGCTGAATCTCAGCCTCTGCATTCGACTCACTGATCACTGCAGTGTGTTCCAGGCAGAAATCTTGGCTATTAAAGAAGTCCTGTCGTGGCTGAAGAATAATGTGTTATCCGTCACGGATATCTGGATCTTCTCAGATAGTCAAGCTGCATTAAAATCCCTGGATTCTGGGTCCACAAACTCTATCGTAGTCCGTGACTGTCGATCATCTCTAGTGGAGATGGCGAAGCATTTCAACATCCACCTATGCTGGGTGCCAGGACATACAGACATTCCAGGGAACTGTAGGGCGGATGAACTCGCCAAAAAAGGAACCACACTACCCCTTCTACCTGATAAAGGTTCATTAGGCATCCCAATCGCTACATGCATGTTTATGAGACAGACCATTGAGAATTGTAAACTTAGGTGGACCAGTGGCAACACTTGTCTAGCGACAAAGCAGATTTGGCCAAAGCTGGATCTGAAACGCTCTAAGTGTTTGATGTCTCTAAATAGATCTCACATTGGTGCTATAATTGGTGTGATCACCGGACACTGTCTCATAGGCAGACATGCAACAAGGCTTGGCGTCCACACAAATGACTTCTGCAGAAGCTGTATGGATGAGGAAGAGGAGGAGACAATTCTCCACCTTCTCTGCACGTGCCCTGCCCTCTCTCAAAGACGTAAACTCCACTTAGGATCCTTCTTCTACATTGATCTTAACGATCTCATTGACACTGACATAAAAAGTCTATCAAGCTTCACCAAAAGCTCCAACTGGTTCAACGAGTAGGAGGATGATACATCCGTGTGGTATCACACTGGGCCTGTCATTGGCCTAAGTTTGTCGGCCTAACCTAACCTAACCTAACCTATGATGAATGAGTTTTACTTGTATCACAATACCGACGGAGAGCAAAGCAGTTCTTCAGTCGATTAGATTCGATTCAATCACCCCTATCTTGGAATCCGTCGTGGGAAACGATCCGCTAATAGTGAACAATTTGCATCGTGTAATCCGCAGACGTGAACCATCCACATGTCGGTAATGTGAATGAAAATTAATTTAATTTTTTACAAAATAAATGTGTTTGAAATGAGCTGACACAATTGAATTTCCTAATCACCAATAATGGTCGGTAAGGGAGAGTATCCGACGGATCCCACGATAGAAATTTTCTGTTCACGTGAATCGAATAAGTGAAGTGAATCTCAGATCCGACGGATTCCACGATAGGGGTTATTATACCTTATTTAAAGCAGTGTTGATTGCTGGCTTGAAGAATTTATGATTGCCCTTCAGTGAGTGTTGGATGAAGAAGTTCAAATGCTTAAACCCAAAAAAAATCGAGCTAGAAAGCTGAAATTTGGAACATATACTCTCTAGGGGCCCAAAATTATGCAATTCCACGTTCGAAAGTCGAATGATAACCTCCTAATTTGGTGGAATGTCGGTGTCTGTGACAGCAGTCAGAGGAGAAGTACTCTCTCCCTCCGGTGGTCACTAGTCATCGACAATCTTTTTGTCATTCTTTAGAGACTTGGCTTTAACGCCATTGCGTCTGCATACCAGATGACCTGGCTATTATTATAAGTGGTATGCATAGCACGACCATCACTACACATTTTAGAATGGTGTTATAATGAAGCACTCTCCATCAATCCTTGCAAAACCGGTCTAGTGCACTTTTCAAGAAGGGCACTGGGTAATTTTGAACCTATCATCATTTAAGGCACCACCTTAAACTACTCAAGCGATGTCAAATATGTCATTAAAGCCATGTGAACCAAAAGGCGTCTGTATGGCAGAACTTGTGGTCTGAGTCCCAAAATGATATACTGGCTGTATATCATGATGGTGAGAGTTATTGTAACATGCCATCGTCTGGTGGCCGAAAGTTCTCGAAAGGACAACAGCAACCAAGCTCCAGAACTGCAGCAGTTGTAGATGCTATTGTTGGGCTATCACCCTTATAAATCTTCATCAGGTAGACGGCTGCTAGATGCGCTATTAAGCTGCAACTAGAATACAAGTTGAAACCAGGTGACCTAGTGGGACACCAGAACATACTTGACTCAATTCCAAAAACGGGCATGTTTTGTTCCATCCCGGGTTAGGAAGTATTGTTTTGGAAGACTATTTGAGGAACACCAATGGTGTTCCGACTCTTGACCCTAGAAGTTTGGTCCAGCTCACCGACGGATCAAAAATGGAATCAGTCTCGGTTCCTTAGGGAATGTTGTCCACTGTGTTCAAGTCAGAAATCCCTGCCATTAAAATCTGCTCCAAAATAAATCTTGAAAAGTGTCTAAAAGGGGCCAGAATATACATATTCTCGGATAGTCAAGCCGCACTTTAAGCACTGTCGTTCAATTCAGGAATCGCGGGCTCTATGACAGAAAAGTGCTGTTATGATGCGCTCCAATCCCTAGCCAGAAACCAACAAGGTCAAACTTGGTCCACCGGGGTATTGCAGGCAACGTATCTGCGGATTAATTAGCTAAAGCTGACTCAGAACCCGCGTTCTTGAGCCAGAATCTTACTGCAGAGTCAACTGGACTACCCCTGTAGGTATTCTCTACTGATTGATAATTGGAAATACCAACTTCGTCTAGCCCATTGGGAAAAGTTCCCGAGATCAGACAATCCACCAGGTTAATCAAGTCTTACTCCTTCTTACTAGATTAGACAAGTTTTATGAAGCTGGTTTGCTTCCTGTCAGGCCATTGTGGCTTGATGTATCATCTAAACAAATTGAAACTGTGCTCAGAGACAGAATGAAGGTTGTGTCTGGGGGAAGATAAATCCTCCTAATACAGTGAAAGCCCGGAACTATATTGGTTAATAAGACGTATCTTAAAACGAGACATACGTTCGCCAGCCAGAATTGCGAAATTATGGCGCCAAGGATGTGCTGGCTCTCATTACGCAACGTTTCAGACGATCGTCGTCACGACGATAGCACCGAACGAATCACTCTTGTCTCACAGTTTGAAAAATGGCATGTGCCTCTATTGTTTTGTGTCCTCACCAATTTCTGGTTGTAATTGTAAAGCTGTAAGATAATAAATATCAAGGACAGCTAACACCAGCGCAAATGAAAATATTTGTTAATTTCATGGAGGAACACTCTGAGTTGGTGAAAAAGGGTGTTTTCATAAACGTCGAAAATCTGCGCTAGTACAATCGGCTTTCTTCTTTGTTGCATTATTGAACAAACTTATTCTGAAGAACGTGAGCAGGCCTGCTTAAGTACAATTTTAAGTAGTCTTTGAATGTTCATAAACGTCAGATTTTTTGATATCCAAGACCTGAAAGGAGAAGAATGTATCAACTTTTTTTCATTTCATATAGCACCGTCCTCCACAAAGAAATCTTTTTCTTTTCCCCAGAGTTGAATTCTTTTTTGAATTAATAGCTTAGTTTTCGCCATATTCCACGCCGCAGCTTCTACTTCCCTTAAAAAAGTTAAATTTGGTTATAAATAAAAAATGATTAAAATATTGCCAATAAAACTTACATTTTTCGCACTTTAAATTTTTGTTTTTACCTCCCGCGCTTTCTGCAGTCAAAAAAATTTGGATGCACAATCTGCTAGACGCTGATGACATTTATGACGTTTATGAACATATCTTCTGCAATTCATCTAAGTTAGTTCGATCAAAAATCTGACTTTATGAGCATGTCTAACTCTAACGCAGGTCTTGGTTTGGCAGACGTTCCTGAAAACACCCAAACTGTGTTGCCCAATCGATCTATCAGAATCACGCTTTGGAATGATTTGGCCGGACTACTCAACGCATCTATGTTATCTCAAAAATCGGTGGATGAGAAAGGTTTTTAAATTTACCTTAATACAAGCAAACCGAAACCGACGCACGGGTTCCTATCTATGTTTATGGTTTCCAAGCAAAGAACAAGCTCTTCCTTGGATAGACGGAATCTTTAAATAAAGCTATACTAAAAGGAAACGAAATATAAAAACAAATTTATGTTCCAATTACATAGGTACTCTTTTGATGGAAGCGATAGCGGATGCATATTGTGTTCTTTGCCTTCGCAATAAATGTTCTTTACTTTCTATATTCGTTTCTAAAAACAAAACATTCAAATGTTTAAAAAAAAATTTTTAAAATATGCAAAACGATAATGACTTAGCTATCGCCCTAACTCAGTCGTCCATACAACAATATTTGACAGTTCTTTCTGTTACTTGTAGCAGAGAATGAATCGTCGAAACGATGACGTTGATACGACTTATAAATTTAATAGTAATGTCTTTCGAATTAGTTGGGCTACACGAAGTTTATTGTCACGTTCTTATTTTGGATGTTGGAGTGGAATGTTAGATTTTAGAACAGTTTTGCCATAGAACCCCTCGGATAATTCAACGAAATGATCCGAAACCACTGTAGCGATTTTATTATTTTTTATTCAAATAAATATTTAAAAATAAAAACTATGAATCGCGTTATTTTGCATAATAAATGGTAATAAATTAGTTAGGGTATATTACACTGCGACCTATTGGCCTATTGTGTCCCCTGTTTGTACCTCGGAGAGGTTCATGTCCTCTTTCAGAGCCCCCTCTAGACATACTTCTTTCATGAAGCGTATTGGAGTATTGCTCTGATTTATCCTTGGCAAGTCACACTCCTTAGAGCACAGTGTCCCAGTGCTGAGAATATGATGTGGGTCCATGGTTTGTATGTCCTTGTCTGTTATTTGGTGCCTGCCCAAATATCTTATCCTTTTGTGGGCCAGTGCCCCACAGGATTGCAGTATGTGGTCTTTAGGCTCGGTGGTTTCACAGAATCCGCAGACCCCGTCCTCTGATATAAAAAGATGAAAAAGGTCAAAGTTTGGCTTGAAAGAAGCAACTGCTATTTTTTTTGCCGACAAACTCATATAATGTCATCATTTGACAGTTTTCAGTTTCTTGTTAGCTGAAATGCCGTGTGAAGAAAATGAAGAACGCGTTTGTATAGTTTCCCACGAAAGTTTATATAAATTTTCGTTTGTATATTAGTACACGAACGGACCTATTATTAAAACTTAAGTCCACGTTCAACAATTGTTATGCATACCTTTGCGGATAAGCAAAAGGCCTAATGAAAAACCCAATTTTTGTAAAAAAAAAAATAAAAGAAAATTATTTTTGAAAAAATAAAAACTTTTAACTTAAAAAAAAAATTTTGTTTATATATAATGTATAATATATTTTTTTAATTTTGTTTCAGAACCTTCGATATGAAGAAGGTAAGCTGTGCGGCACCAACAATCGTACTTACTTTTCGTGGTGTGAATTGAAGAAGGACTCTTGTCTTACTGGATACTACATTGATATTAAGTCAACGAGCGAATGCCAACAAAAATGATAAGCAGTAGTGTTTCTTTTTACACAAACACACTGTATGCCAAGTGAAGTCTCATATTTACCTAAATACGTTTTTTTTTTAATTATTGTTCCTTAACAAATCAGTTAGAAGGAGAAACATTAGTTCTTCTTCTACTAAAGATAGTTTGTAAAATATAATTTATTTATTTTTTGTTTGAGAACTTTAAAAATATTAATTTAAACTAGAGGCTTATCCTATAACGTACCCCTCCATTCGAATGATTTCAGTACTTAAAAATACGTTCTAATATTATTTTTTTAATTTTATTTAGCTATGTTCTTGTTGTTGTTGATGTTTTTTTTAAAAAAACAAAATGCTTATAAACTAAATAAAACAATGAAATAATATATACTCTTGTCCAA
Organism: Portevinia maculata; assembly: GCA_949715645.1. NCBI lineage: Eukaryota > Metazoa > Arthropoda > Insecta > Diptera > Syrphidae > Portevinia > Portevinia maculata. The sequence goes on along the minus strand of OX454526.1, from coordinate 268,167,271 downwards.
GTAAAATCTAAAAGTATTAAGAAATAGAAATTGTTCTACAGATAATTCTAACAAATATTTGTCAATGTATAGCGCTTAGTTGATTTCTGTGTAACACGTTCATCTCTCTTTGACACTTTTTTAAATTTAATGTCAAATTCTTGCTGTAAATGTATTTTTGTCTTATAAAACTAAGTAACAAATCTTAAGGAATATTAATTATATGAACACTTAATAATATTTATGTTTTTAAATGAATATTTAGGTCTTCAATCTAACTTAGCAAATCCGACACAATATTGGTGATACAATTTATTATTACACATATAATTTTCTTTTGTCTAATTCAATTGTTATAAAAATGTAATTTATTTATAAATATATTATATAAATAGTGTTTTATAGACTGATAGATTAACAACTTAGTAAACTCTGTTATTCATATTTAATTAGAATTGAATTAAAAATAAAATTATCAATTGTGTAGCAATAGTAAACAAATTAATTGTGCGAATAAAAATTTTTTTAGATATTGCAATCCCGCGATTCAAAAAATTGTTTGGATTCAAAAATCGGAGGAGATTGGTACCTAACTAAAATATTCAAATCAAAAACGAGTTTTTTCTGCCTGCGGTTTTACACCAGTGTTTTCCAAAGCGTGGTTCAAAGTAAGAAATGAAAAATAAAAACAAAGTTTGGTTTTATTTTTATTAAACAATTTTTTGTTGTTTTATTTATTTTAATGAGAGGAGTTGGCTTGTTTTATATTGACCTATTTTTGCATGGATGCTATTTTGGCAACTGTCGGGCGCAGTGGCTCAATGGTTAGTGTGTCCGACTGCTAATCGAAAGGTCCCCGGTTCAATTCCCGCCGGGGCCAAGAAACATCTAAAGTTTTTTTCCACTGCCCCACCTCTTGCAAACTTCTGACAAACATCCAAGAATATCAATTGTCATGAGAAGCTTCTCAAATTTGCCGTTCGGATTCGGCGTAAAATTGTAGGTATCCTCCACTTCGCATGAAAGTGGTTGGAGAAGCTAGGTTCTAGGCCCTGTATGGGTCGTTAAGGCCTAATATTTATTTTATTTCTTTTTTATTTATTTTGGAAACTCACACTTTTAAGTGGGCAGATATGGAATTAACGGGCTCTCCAGCCGTGAATTCTCTGCCAGATGCAATGCAGCCTTCCATCCTCTGCGAGCCCTCTGCGCTCTGGCATCCTCGACGGCTTGGTCATTAAAAAGGAGGTTCAGTCAACTTACCTTCTCGAACCTGGGAGCTGGGAGTTTGAGGCCATAGCATTATTGTTAATTCGATCTAAGTCGACGTGATTTAGCTCATTGGACTACATCCAGATCTTGGTACAGCTCATAGAGTTCTGGGTCGCATCTTCTCCTCCATTCGCCCTCCTCGCACACCAGCCTTAAATATCCGACGGAGTATTTTTCTTTCGATATATGCCAATATTAGCTCCCCTTTCCTACTTATCGTCCAGCACGATAAGTAGAAAAGGGAACGACTGATATATGGCCTAATAATTAGCTTCTCATGACATTTTATACATTTGAATGTTTGTCAGACTTTCGCAAGAAGTGGAAGAGTAAAAAAAAACACAAGGCGTGGAATAATTCAAACTTCGGCCACTTCGCTCAGTGGTCCAACGTTCTAACTAGTGAGCCACAGCGCCCAGATATTACTAACACGTCATCAATGTTACTTGACGGGAGCATTGAAGAGCATACAAATGATCAATTTAACTTGAAAGATAACTCATTCAAGTAATATTGATAAGTAACATTTACCGTGCGTTAGGCTCTATACAGAGCCTAAAACCTAGCTTCTCCAACCATGTGAAGTGGGAGGGCCTTTTAATTCAAGCCGAATCCAAAACGCAAATTTGAGAAGCATCTCATGCCAACTGATACTCTGGGATGTTTGTCAGACGTTCGCAAGAGATGGGGCAGTGGAAACAACTTTTAGGTCTTACTCGGCGGGACGTAATCCTCAGATTTTTAGACAACACTCTTATAATATCGAGTTTAAAACTTCAAACAAAAACACACTCTTACTTGTTGAAATAAATTGAAATTTAATGGCAAATATAAAATTATAAACAAAACAAAATTCAACTCAATAGATCTTCATCATCGCTGCTACTGAAAACATTAATCTGCGAAACCTTGTTGTACCTCTCCTGGGCTTTCTGCCACTTTTCCATGTTCTTCTTACTCTTTCTTGACAATACCATAGTGGGTAGAACGTCCTCACAGCCCAGACCTTTAGTGCCTTCATTCGAATTCACAGAAATCTATTGAACAAAATATATACATATATACATAAATATTTCTAAATTAACCGGACAAATTATTACCGGTTCAAGGAGTCCACTGGTGTTGGATTTACCCAAGGCTTCACCCTTATTCCAACCGAGTTTTGATAGCATTTTAAAGCCTTTGTTTTCGCTCGATATCGCACTGTAACAGAAATTTGTAATCATTTTTAAGTTAACGAAATGTAAGCCTTACGTGTCCACCGAGGCAATATCAGTCTTTTCGTTTTCTGTCGTGCTACCAACTTCGATTCGACGAGTGGCGGCTCTATCATTGTAACCTGCGGCAGTTTGATTGTCTAAAAACTCTGTAAAAAAACAGGATATGAAAAAGGAAACATCCCCCCCCCCCCCCCCCCCGGTCAAGTGAGAAGGATGGTTAATACTCACTTTCGTTCTCGAGTCCATATCTCTGTTGAAGCCTCTTCAGCTGTTGTTTGTGTGAGAGTACTACGGATTTGGAAGTTTCTTCCTTTGTTTCTACTAGCAAGCCCGGTTCACATTGACCACATGTACTGTTGCCAGGATGAATATGGCACAGGAGTTTCGTTTGGGACAGTTGAAGCACACTTCCATGAACTAAATCAAGTGAATCAGACTCTTGCTGTGAAGCCGACATTCGCTTGCCATTCAATAGGGTTCCATTCCTTGAGCCGAGGTCAACACAGGAATACAATTCTTTATCTTCGTCATAGGTAAACTTCAAATGGAACTAAAAATAAAATAATTTCATAAAAAATTCCAGCAGTCCAATTATACTTACCTTGGATATATTAACATCAGGAATGACCACATCATGGTCGCCTTCTCGGCCTAGGGTCCCACCTTTGAAGGTTATAAGCAGCAGAGTCCCAACTTTAAGTCTATCCAAATTTGTTTCCTGCACAATTAGCCTTAGCGATGGTGGATACTTTCTTGCAATATCTTTAATAGATTTATTTGAGTCAGTTATGTTGGAGAAGAAGGGAGGTAGGAAGTAAACGCGGATTTCTTTTCCCTTTCGACTCGAACATACCTTGATAGTGACCGTTCTCTTTGAGTTCTTCTATCGAATCAGCACTGCCGTCGCTGGTACTTGAATTTAGTTCGCCATCCTCACGTTCTTTAGATTTTGCTGCTGACTGCCTTTCTTGCTGCTCCTCAGACACAAGCTTACGTTTTCTCTTGTTCGACTTTCTTTTCGACTCCTTTCGGCAAACTTTTTCCACGTAATCATAGCCCTCGACAGCTGCCTGTAACGTCAAAAAGAAATCCGCGTTTTCATCGCATGTTCTGGTCACAGTTCTTACCTAATGCGTTCGAGCGCATCTGGTCAATGTTTAGTTTTGAGAAATTATCTAAGAGATTACTAATTACGTAATTGTCATGAACCTGAAAAAAAAAATAATCAGAGTTTATTGATATCAAAAGAGACAAAATGTTTGTTGTGGCCAATCGGATGGCCTGCCAATTGCTTTTGCATTACCTTATCAGCGTCTGATGGCTGCATTTCGACTTGTGAATGGAATTCAAACTTATTATTGTCTTGATCGTATTTATAGTAACAGCCGGTGTTACCGTCATAATATAGACCGTATTCCTGGGGAAATAAGATATTAGTTAAAGGAATGTGGATGGAATGTTAAAATATACTGCATTGTAGTAGTAACCGGTCCGCTGATCGTAATAAAGCCCAGATGTGGGCTCGTATACAAAGCCAGTATCATTTTGAGCAGCTTCAGCTGCTTCACGGATTTCATCGACTAAACTTAAGGGCTCCTTTGGTTCTTCAGGCTCTGAAATGGTAAAGAAGAAAAAAAATTTATTGGATTGTATTAAGCGTAGTCGGAATTATGATGTTAACCAAAATGTCTGTTACTCTGTATGAGCACTCTCATCTAAAACTTGATTGGTTTAGGAGACTACTTCAGACCGTCACATTATAACAGCGGCTAAACTGAAGCTACCAGGGGAGTCAGCAGGTAGCGGTTGGCCTGCAGAAATGTAGGTTAGGTCTTGGGATTTTTTTTTTATAATTAGCGTGCGCTAAAGGGGTTTATTTTCTGTAATTGATACATTGGCAGATACGCAGGCAGTTTTCAATTTAACACCTACAAATGCAATGTCATTGTGGACGTATTTCATTGCCTACTATTAGGTGGAAGAACTAGGAAGAAGTAAAAAGATAGGAAATATAGGTTTGTGCATTGGGTAGGGTTTTCTCTCCACAGGTGGCGTCTAAATAACTTAGGGAGCATTATGCTGAAGTTTTGTATTCAACATCCATCTGTCATTGTTGAAAATATTCAAACAAATAGTTTCGTTTTTGATACTATTTCTTCAGGGGAGCTTTATAAGGTTATAATGGCCTTAAAAAACAAAAATTCGTGCACAACTGATGGTTTAACTAGTATTCTGTTAAAAAACCTTGTCTGGCAAGTGATTGATGTACTGTGTTATGTGTTTAACTTAAGTGTCTGCATTGGTTGCTTGCCTCAATCTCTCAAGTGTGCTGAGGTAACTCCACTTTTCAAAAAAAGTAGTAGAAGAAATCTTACCTATTACCTATTACCTATTTCCATTTTACCAACTTTCACAAAAATTTTTGAGAAATTACTTAAGGCAAGAATGCTTAAATTTTTGGAACGTAATGATTTCTTTTCTAGTAATCAATTTGGGTTTAGGTCTGGTTTATCAACTGAGGATGCTATTCTCAGGGTGTGTAGTCAAGTGCATGAAGGGCTTAACATTAATCAATCCGTAGTGGCTTTATTCCTAGATATGACAAAAGCATTCGACATGGTTGATCATCAGCTTTTGCTAAGCAAATTATATAACGATTGGTTGAAGTCGTACTTAAAGGACAGGAATCAAAGAGTTAAAATTAACGGTATCTTTAGTAAGCCTCGTGTTCTAAAATCTGGCGTCCCCCAAGGCTCTGTACTCGGACCTCTTCTCTTTTTGATATACATCAATTCGTTCTTTAAGCTGCGGTTAAATGGCCTCGCTACTGCATTCGCTGATGACATAACGTTAACTTATACATCTAAAAATATGTCGAATATGTCGAGATTGCAGAAGACTTGGAAACATTAAGGCAGTGGTTTGCTGCTCATGTGTTGATTGTCAGCAAAAAAAACCAAACTTTTGCCCTTTAAAATTTCAAGTTGTGCTTCAACTGATTTTAATCTTTATTTTCATTCACATGACTGTAATAGGTTTTGCCTACCATTACACACTTGTGGCAATAATAACTTTAATGGTAACAGCATATGTTCTGATAATTGTTTTAAAATTGAATCCGTAAAAAACTTTAAATACTTAGGAGTACTAATAGATAGCAACTTGAAATGGAAGGACCATATCCAATCAATTGAATCACATATGAATCTAGTGGCCCAGAAACTTTATCATATCAAACCTTATTGCTCTAAGGATGTTTTATTAAAAAATTATTATGGTCTCGCACACTCGAAGTTGCAGTATGGCATTGTCAGTTGGGGTGGATGCTATATGAATGCTCTTCAATCTGTTTTAATTGCACAGACACATCTAGTTCGCATTATTTCTAGTGGTAATCGTTGCACTCATAGCTGGCCTTTGTTTAAAAGACTAAACATTTTACCCGTAAGACACTTGTATGTTTTTAAAGTACCCAGGGAATTTTTTAAGCAAAGTGGTAACATCCCAAGCAGAAGTAATCAAACACACAACTTATTATGTTATCGTATCAGCCGCACGTAATTCTCATTTTTCTCACTTTTACACAATTACAGCCCCCAAGTATTTTAACAAGCTTCCGCATTCCATCCGAATTACTAACAATTTTAATGCCTACACTAAACAAATAAGAAAATAGTTAATTACTCTGGATTATGCTAATGTTGAGTCTTTAATAAGAAACACATCTTAAAAGATTATCTTATGATTGTAATTCATTAACAAATTCGAATTGTCACCCCACATCAGAAGAATTATTTGAGAATTTTTTGAAGTTGCGTTCAACACTAATTTAAGACAAATTGTACTTAAGTTAAAGAACGTTAACTATTTATTCATAGATTTTTCATTAAATAGTGTTAGCATAGATTAAGTTGGAATGAAATGAATAAAAAAAACTCTATCTAAAAATCTCTATCTAAGTTTAGTTTAGTTTAGAACTGCGATGTATATGAAAATACTTCAAATTAATCTGAATCACTGCATAACTGTTCAAGGCCTGTTAACACTGCTAGTTCGTGAATAATGTATAGATGTAGCAATATTAAGTGAGCCATACTGGACATACGATCAAATTACATGAGCTGTGAACGCTACAACAAAAGCTGCGATGTGGACTTGCGGTAAACTAGTCTTCGAAGGAATAAAAATAACATCAAAATCAAACATTGGATTTTACCGGGCAAAAGTAGGAGGAATTTACATCTAGAGCTATTATGCTCCATCGAGCTGGACCACAGAAGAATTTGAAAACTTCTTAGACAGGCTAGTTACGGATGCTAGAGACACGAAGTGGAATTGCAATAGCTGGTGGTTTAAATGACTGGGCAACGGATTAGGGATGCCCAAGAAAAAACAGAAGCGATTGCAGTCTGTAAGAGACATTCGCAGTCGAAAACACATTTAGCAAAAATGGTGTACGATCGCCTTATCGATCTCACATTTGTAGTTCAAATGACAGGTGGAAAGGAAGCACGCATTATACACAAAGGGACTAAGAGGCTATCATCTTCGAAATCGATCAAAGCCTGAACAAAGCCGTAGAGGAAACGCTTCACAAAATAAGGCACAAATGATAGAATGGAAGTCAAAAGTCGTTGATAAGGACAGTTTCCCATATGTCTGAAGGTGCTACGATTTCAGGGGCAGCTACAAACAAGTAGCTTATTATGGCTCACATTGTTTGGCCATGCAATGTCTCTATGCCCAGGAAAAGGGCCACCCGCAAACATCCTTCTGTCTATTGGAATTTGGAAGGTCGATGAAATTGCGCAGTTACGCACAAAGAAGCTGTTTAAGCATATACAAGAGCCGTGTTTTATGATGACTTATGATCTGTATAGATCGGCCGACGATTATAAAACTGTATATATCATCGAAGACTTGCACAGCCAATTTGAAATCTAGCCGGGAGTTACCATACAAAAAAGTTTCCATAAAATTAAGATTGTACGCTAACAGCCTTAAACCTTTTCGAGCAGCTGCATCACATGGATTGAATTTGACTGTCAAATTTTTTTTATTTTATTTGATAACGGTTCAACATAAAAAAACGCGGTATGCTAATTTCATGGAATAAAAAATGGTGTAACAGTGTTTGGCTTTTTGAAATGATTTCAATATCGGATATTGCACCGTCAGCTTATGAAATATCTTGAATCCCGAAAACTTCTTAATGACCGGCAGTATAGTTTTTGCAGCAATAGGTCCACGGGTGATTTGACGACTTATCGAACCGAATAGCGGAACCAATCACTTCACCAGGTTGGTCAAAATTAAGATAGCTGCGCTTGATATTTTATAGGCATTTGACAGAGTTTAGTATCAAGCTCTCTTGTCGAAAATGAGCGAACCGATGATTCTCTTCTTCAATGCATTAGAACTTCCTTTCAGACTGTTCAATTCAAGTTGTTTTGGACGATTACAAGTACGCAACTCACCAAATAAATGCTGGTGTTCCACAAGGCTCCGCTTTGCCTCCGACCCTCTTTTTCATTTTTATAAATTATCTCCTGTCTGTAACTTCTTATCCAATTCATTTCATCGGTGATGGAAGTACCTTCAGCTTTTCAAATTCATTTCCTCGTTCACGCCCTTCTTTTTCGGGTGTGGAACTGGAACGCCAGCATATGTTAAGCACATTAAATTTCGATATTGACAGCATAGGGTAAAATTTAATGCTTCTAAAACTCAATGCTGTCTTCTGTCATTAAAGCGAAACCTTAACAGTCTGCCATAATCCATGAATGGTACTTGCATCGGTGCAACCGAAAGACTTCCGTTCTCGGTATGTGGGTTAATGACAACCTTCGTTGGAATGACTACATTTTCGATGTCGCCAATAATGCTGCTAAATGTATAGGCTTCCTAAAGCGATGCAAGAAATATTTCACCCTGGCTACAGTTTATAAGGCGTTTATTAGTCCCAAACTTGAGTACAACGATCATATCTGGACTGTTGCTCCAATCACATATTTGGAGTTGCTTGACAGAATACCTGCCTATCATTGTTTTATCGATATTTCCGCCAAAAGTGCTCGAATGAAATAGCCAGCTGCATTCCACTCCTAATACATTTAGATCGCAATATATAAATTCATGAGCCGTATAGATCGATGGCGACAATAAAACACGGCTAAATATAGGAGACAAAATACCTTCACCAACTCTAACGCCTGTATCTGCCGAATTATGCAATGCAGCTGGGTGCGGCGTGCCAGGTGGTGATGAAAAAGCTGATAGCCTTTCCGTACGTCAATCTCCATGTGTTCAAAAACGGATGAGGAAGTAGAGTAAGAACCACAAGTGATTCCCTGTTAACATATTCGGGGGTAAAAAAGCTCCAAGACTGGGCGGTATTCCCAAAGAAGCTCTAAAAAAGCGCGGAACTGATCCGACCAGAATTGTTTGAAGATGTAAACAACACTAGCTGTGAGAACTATAGAAAAAACAAAGTCTCGTTCTGCTATCCAACGAAGGAAAAAAGAACCCCTCACGAGATCCTGCGTCTTACCGACCGCTTGGCATGCTAGACACAGCGGGGAAATATTAGAACGCAGGCTGGAGGCGGCCACTGTTAATATGTGAGGGTTACCTGAGCACCAATATGTTTTCAGGAAGAACTGCTCAACACTCGACGCCATAAAAATCTCAGAAGGCACAAATCTTGGAAGGCACAAGTTGGAAAGGAAGAGCTAAGCGGTACTGCTCCGTTATAATTTTGGGTCTTAAGAATGCCTTTAATTCTGCAACTGGAAGTCTATTTTGGGAGCACTTCAGAATGAATGAGGGTACCGGATTATAGCCGTGTTTCTTTGCACGCGGATATAGGGATAATTTGAAATTTGCATGTAAAATACAACAACAACTTAACCTATATACGCTAACTTTAGCGGGGATAGCTATCGCCGCTAAGTCAGTTAGCGGGGATAAACAGTGCTTCCAAAACAGATTTTCTTCGTTTCTGATGAACTGAAGCGATGAATTTTTCAGGAAATGTCAAAGTTTGACATCCCTCCGACCACTAACACATCCCGCCGAATATTTTGTTCGTGATTTTATTATTATTTTTTTTCAAACTTCATTTTAAAGGTAATTGAATTTAGCAAATCTGTTAATGTGAAATTGTTTTTCATAATTTTAGAATATGCTTGGCATCAATTTCAATTGGCGGAAGTAAATATTTTTCAATTTCAGGATTTTCAATACAAATTTTTTAACTACAACTTACAGCTGTGCCACGGTGCATGTCATAGGTGCATGTGTGCTGCCAAGTTTTTTTTTTTTGATGAATTCTTAAGCGGCGATAGTCGTTTTCTGATGCCATCCCTATATCCGCGTGCAAAGAAACACGGCTTATATTATCAACAAAGTAATTACGGACTACTTCCGGCGAAGGTATCTTATATATATGACACCGATGACGGTGCGAATTAATACACGGTCACGTGAGGAGTGACACAGGGTTCGATTCTGGGCTTTCTCCTGTGGACGTAATGTATTATGGCATCATTTGACTAGACATACCATAACAAGCTAAGGTAACAGGTTTTGCCGACGACATAGCCATAGAAGCATTTGCGAAACTACTGGAAGTAGTCCAAGTCAGCAACAATTCATCCGTGTTATCCGTCGCTGGCTGGAAACCGTTGGGCTTGAACTAGCTGAAAAGGCAACTAATTAGCTTTTTGAAGGTGGGCATAAGATAACATATAAATCGCTGATCAAATACCTAGATGCTATGAACGATTTGAGGCTCCCTTTTGGGGAGCATCTAAAGACAGTGAATAATGCGCGTGCATGTATTATGATCGGAGGGCCAAGACACAGTGGTAGGCTACTAATGGCTAGGGTGGTCACGCCTGTAATTCTGGATGGGCCGAAGCCATGAACACAATGACGAATGGACGCCAAATTAGAATGATAAATAGGCTATGTGGATTGAGAGTATGCAGCGCTTATCGCACAACCTCCGGTGATGTAGTCCCTGAAGTTGCAGGAATGAAACCAATCTACATACTGATAAGAGCTCCAGAGAAAATATGAGAAGAGCCGCCAAGAAGATGAAGAAGTGTACGGCGACAAAACAGTGAAGATTTGCGAGAATGGAAACGCTCAAATAAAGCCGATGGACTTATCGTCTTATACCTAATATGGAACTCTCAATATGTCAGCACTGCACAGACACAGTAGAAGATTATGTTCCCTTAGTGCCCACGGTTCCGACACAACGGCAGATACTAATAGGAGAACTAGATGAAACACCGACTCTAGAAAATCTAGTGGCATGTACGCCAGAGTCGATTATGGAATAAATTGCAGTGCGCAAATAAGACTTCTGGAATATGGAAGGCGAAAATGTAGAAGGCAACAAAACGACGGCGAGCGTAAAAACAACAAAAAAACGATGTGTCCAGAGAGGAGCTACAGCATCTGAGAAAGATGAAGCCTATGGCTTCTATCGTTTAATAACTCTTAAGAATGGACGAACAAATTCGTATGAACGTAATGTGCATAATTCTAAAATCTGGCGCATATGGTGAAGCATTCACCTTCGTGGGGGACAAGGAAATCTAATAGCAGGGAAGCACACTAAAAAGATAAGACTGACTCCAACCCCAACGAACGTGCGAAAAACAAACAAAATTTTCGAAGCAAAATATTCGATTATCAGTTTAATATTTATTATAGCCAAACCCTAAGTGTTTTTTGATAAAAATGTTTCGTATTGTAACTCGAGTAATTAACAAAATAAAACTACAACATAAAAACAACATTTTATTAAGTTTGATAATAATAACATTTATTGATGTGCAAACACTTAGCGTCGTAGAATTAGGTATATGTTATTTTGGCGTGTTTCGTTTTAGAATGTTCGGAAGCGCTGGCATTGTTTAGTTAAAAGACGAATATGGTTATCTTGAAATTAGTTCTGAGTTTTTTTATATTTTTCAAACACTTCCAACAGTTGTTGTAATATGTTAGGCGCAGCGTATAGTGCTTCAAACACCCATCATTATCGACCAAAAATCAAAAAGCTTAAACATAATGTATTAAAGTCCAAGTTTTCTCTAGAATTTTCTTAAGTTTGTTTCCTCAAGTGCATTTGTTTGCCATTCGAGGAGATGAAGCAGTGAAATTAAAGGTGGTTCTCTGAACGCGGCCCACTGAAATTATCATGAATTCAAATTCCAGGCGGGAGGCGGCGAATTCATTAGGGACAACATTGAATATGACTGATTTAATTGAATAGATACAAATTGCGATGATAAAAGAACTTCAACAAATTAACCTAATTGTTTAATTTTCCAATCGGCAGACAAAATTAAAAAAAAAAAAACTAGAATCAACTCTCGCTAAACATGCTTTTAGAACGTAATGTTAATACCAAGCAATCGCCATATCTATCACCGCCCTTAATAGACTTCATAGGAACTTGATGGGGACTAAGAATGAGCAATGGCTCTGGATTTAGCCCCGTGCCTACATGAAAATCACATCTAGGCAATTAAACATCCAGCTGAGCCTAGCAACTTGTGATGGGATCTATCGAATGAATTTGACTACCGATAGTGAGCTACTGAATGATGACAACCATCGCATAGAAAGCGTGGAGAAAGCGACGACACTGCGGAACATTTCCTCTGTGATTGTCCTGCCTTTGCTCGCATCAGGTGGCGGGTATTTGGTGCGGATATGAGTGCTGTAAACCTAAGCTCCTTATCATTGAAGCGCCTTCTAAATTCCCACAGTAAAATGTGGTGTGTCTGCCTGGTAGTACAATAGACCAGTATTGAGTCTGAGTGCTCCAGTGCAGAAAGTCTCACACACCCAGACAAAAAAAAAAAAAAAAAAAAACCATCGCATAGTTTTATTCATTCATCTATTCAGTGAGTATTGCAACATTTCCCGCATCGTAGGGAGGAACGTTTTCTAATATAGCATTCATGGAATAAAAACTGCAACATTTCCCACAATTTGAAAGGGTTACGTTTTCCAATATAGTTTGTAGTCTTTTGCAATCTTTCGAATATTTGGTTGGTAGCATGATATTCGACAAAAGTTTCCGATTGAGAACTCGGAATAAGGACTGTATTTTCCGCGAGTATTCTAGAAATCCTGCGTTTTCCACATACGAAAGTGGCTGCAGGTCTGTCACAATCATTTTTATAATGGAATCGTCAATGCCCTGTGTTTCAGATGCCCCAGTTCTAGACGTTTATCAGTCACAAATAACCTCAACTGAACCGTTCTTTTGATTTTCGGAAGTGCACTTGTTGATGTTGATGTTTCGGCTACCTGCGTATGGGCGCTGGAAATGGCTGTTGTTTGCGATCTTGCGTTGTCATAGTCACTGATTGTGTGACATGTATTGCAGTTGGAGGTCCCCATCATTTGCTGTTGAATAGCCTGGATGTTAACAGCGGTAATGGTAATTTAAGTTAGACGTGTTGCCAGAAAATTGCATCTGTCTTCTAGAAAAACTCCCATGCAAGCGACCTTTTTATTCAGGACGCATAATTGCCAAATGTAATCTAATTACACAGGGTGGCGACGGTGTAGAGGTTAGTGTGTTGGCTTGTTACCCATGCGGTGCAGGTTCAATCCCCATGGGAAACAACAACATACGCCACCCATTCACATGCCTCTATACCAAAAGGAGGATTTCTGCCTGGTAGTACAATGGACCGTTACCGAGTCTGCGTGCTCTGGGATTTGGATTTCCTTTTTAAAAAAACAAAAAAAAATCGAATGAATGAATATTACGCAACCATCGAATAAATCTACTAGCGACACATTGAACACATTTAACATCTTAAAGCTGTCCCGTTAGTGTGCATTCAAATCCGCGGGTTGACATGGCTGGAGATGGAGATCACCGGTGTCGTAAAAACAATATCAAACAATAATCAATCAAGGGAGCATGCACGTGTGGAAATCATAGAAAAGAGGCAGGCCTTATCCAACTCCAAATGCAACAACACCAGCATTTTATCGGCATCAGTGATGAAGTGCTCTGAAACCGGGAAACCTGCCGATGTTAATTGAGGTCGAACCGGCGAACCCCACAAGCGGACCAGTAGTGTTATGATCCCCTAATCCCGGTCATAACCTCGACGTAAAGGAAGTAGAAGAATGGCACTGAATAGACTTACGACTCAACCAATAAGACTGTTCATTGTCCAGCCAGCACGGTCGTTATTTCAACTGTGTATGTGTGTTTGTCTGTCATTAATTTCCCAAAATAAATAATGTAGTATAAGCGCTCAATTACATATATTGAATTGAACACCTTACTAAAATGTCATACTATGCTACGTTAAAATGTTACCTAGTGCCACAGCTAATTATACCCTATTCTAGGGGTATATTAATTTTGACGCATAGTTTGTAACATACCTTAATATTGCCCGTAGACCCCTAAAAGTTACTATATTTATGATCAGCATCGATAGTAATGTCGATCTAGCCATGTCCGTCCGTCCGTCCGTCCGCCTGTAGCCAAAAATTAGGCCTTTAAACTGGACCTAGAGAGCTGAAATTTTAACAATATACTCTCTAGGGTCCCGAAATAATCAAGTTTACGAATTTTTGAAATCCGCCCACAGACACGCCCACAAAATCAAAAAAAAACAAATTTTGGAAAAAATCGAATTTTGAGCTAGAAAGCTGAAATTTTTTATATATGATCTATGACTCCTAAAACTGCTCGGGATAAAAAATTTTCAAAATCCGCCCACTGCCACGCCCACAAAAAAATAAAACAATTTTATTGAAAAACCAAAATTTGAGCTAGGGAGCTGAAATTTTTAATATATACTCTCTATGGGCCCTTTAAGCTCATGTATAAATATTTTCAAAATCCGCCCACTGACACGCCCACAAATAAATAAAACAATTTTTTTGAAAATCCAAAGTTTGAGCTAGGGAGCTGAAATTTATAATATATACTCTCTATGGGCCCTTTATGCTTATGTGTAAATATTTTCAAAATCCGCCCACTGGCACGCCCACAATTATTATTATTTTTTTTTTTGAAAATTCAAAGTGAGCTAGGGAGCTGAAATTTATAATATATACTCTCTATGGGCCCTTTATGCTTATGTATAAATATTTTCAAAATCCGCCCACTGCCACGCCCACAATTAAATAAAACAATTTTATTGAAACACCCAAGTTTGAGCTAGGGAGCGTTTTTTTGGTAAAATTCTTTAAATGTTATATAACAAAATATGTAAAGCGTTCTTAACAATTCAACCATACTTAGACTTTTGTCACGCCCACTTATGAGGGATAGGAATAAGAATAGGGTATCCAACAGTTCGCCCAAGCGGACTGTAGCCCGTCCCTATGTTTATACAATATTCTAAGGGTATATTAATTTTGACGCATAGTTTGTAACATACCTTAATATTGCCCGTAGACCCCTAAAAGTTACTATATTTATGATCAGCATCGATAGTAATGTCGATCTAGCCATGTCCGTCCGTCCGCCCGTCCGTCTGTAGCCAAAAATTAGGCCTTTAAACTGGACCTAGAGAGCTGAAATTTTAACCATATACTCTCTAGGGTCCCGAAATAATCAAGTTTACGAATTTTTGAAATCCGCCCACAGACACGCCCACAAAATCAAAAAAACCAAATTTTGGAAAAAATCGAATTTTGAGCTAGAAAGCTGAAATTTTGTATATATGATCTATGACTCCTAAAACTGATCGGGATAAAAAATTTTCAAAATCCGCCCACTGACACGCCCACAAATAAATAAAATAATTTTTTTATACCCTATTCTAAGGGTATATTAATTTTTGAAAATCCAAAGTTTCAGCTACGGAGCTGAAATTTATAGTATATACTCTCTATGGGCCCTTTATGCTCATGTGTAAATATTTTCAAAATCCGCCCACAATTAATTTTTTATTTTTGAAAGTTCAAAGTTTGAGCTAGGGAGCTGAAATTTATAATATATACTCTCTAGGGGCCCTTTATTCTCATGTGTTAATTTTTTTTAAATCCGCCTACTGACACGCCCACAATTAAATAAAACTCTTTTGTTGAAACACCCAAGTTTGAGCTATGGAGCGTTTTTTTTTGATAAAATCCTTTAAATGTTATATAACAAAATATGTAGAGCGTTCTTTACAATTCAACCATACTTAGACTTTTGTCACGCCCACTTATGAGGGATAGGAATAAGAATAGGGTATCCAACAGTTCGCCCAAGCGGACTGTAGCCCGTCCCTATGTTTTATTTTAGTGTCGAGTTAACTTGACTATAATTGTACGCCCTTATTTTGAAGGGTCGATGTTGTTGTTGTGGCAATGATGACAATATTTAGTATTTTTCCCACATTTTGGGCGCGGTTTTTACTTTACTTAATTTTTGTAAATGACTTTGCAGAATCATTCACATCTATCGCGAACAAATTTTGCCGGGGAACACTTCTCATTCAGCGATCTACCTTACATTGCTGACAAGGAAGAAATTCCTTCGGAAATAATAAATGCTAAATGCTGATTTTATCTCGATGCACTTTTTAATAAAATAAAGGAAATACAAAAAAACGCTACAAAACCAAAAGCAAGTGCGGCTTTATTAAATTAACGCAGAGTGTAAACACTATTGTATGATTTTTACGCAATAATCCTATTAGAGGGTTTTCCTTCCGCGATCATTCACTTAGTATATACGAGCATCATTTATAAGTGTGTGTGTGTGTTCGTGAAAACAATTTAACCACTTAACGATAAAAATATAGATTCGATTCACACGACTAATTTACGAGTACAACGACCGATTGATTTTGTGTTTGTTGATTCAAATTGTTTAAACGATAAAACTGGGTTTTGGCTTAGCTTGCAGTAGACATATATTTTCATTCATTCTTCCTAGTAAATTTAAATGAAATGAAAGATTACCTCGTTTGTATGGCAATATTAGGTTTAACTGAACACTTGTTAGGTATTCGGCCATATCGAGGTATCCGTTCGGAGGAAAATGTTCTCTGGTTTGTACGAAATCGAGGATTTCCATTCGAGGTATCCGTCGGTCGTTTCGACTCATTTATCGATCGTGATTTCCGTTTAAATGCAACGCCCATTTCCGCACTGCGGAAGCTATCCGACAAAAAAATGCTGCGGAGTATTTTAAGTAGAATGGAATAGTGTTAAAATTTTAATGTAATCTTCTTCTTCCTTTACGACGAGGTTATGATTAGGATTAAAGGAATCATAAACCTCCCACTTTACTGCATCCCTACTGTTTCGAATCACTTCATCAATGAGGCCAATAATGCTGGTGCAGTTGCATTTCTGTGATCCAGACATTTAAGGTCTGCCTCTTTCAACGATTTCTACAAGTGCATGCTCCCTTAATGGATTACTGTTTGGTCGACCTTTTACGACACCGTGATCTCCAGTCGTGACAACCCACAAATTTGCATACACACTTGCGAGACAGTTTTAAGATGTAAAATGTGTAGCTAGGTTCAACTGGATGTTAAAATTGCCTAGATGTAATTCCCCCCACTAAGTCGCCTATTACGACAAGCGCTGTTTTGGGGGGCGCTGCGGTGATATTCTAAGCCCGTCGCTGCACGTGAATGAAATTTGAATGTAATAAAATAAAAAACAAATAATTTGTTTAGGTATTTGGTATTTTAGAAAGAAACTAACGACAAGTGGTCGCACTTTCCATTACTTTCAAATTGTATCAAATTTATCACAAAGTTTTCCACACTACAATGGACTTAAAACAGCTCAATCTTTGTCAAAAAAACGCTGATTGGGTTTGCCTATCGTTTCGGAATTTTTTCCGAACGGATACTTCGATAGGGCTGATTACCATCTTCTTATTAAAAGTGGGTAATGATGATCTGAACTAAGGGGATCATTATATACAATACAATTATATCATATTAATACAAAAGATCGCCATAGAGAAGCTCAAAAAGGTACAACGTCTTGCGTGCCTAGGTATCTCCGGAGCCATGCAAACCTGTCCAACAGCTGCCATAGAGGCAGTAACAGGACTAACACCTCTCCACATATACATTCAAAAAGTGGCGATCCGCAGTGCAACAAGTTTAATACAGTTAAACGAGATAAGGCTTTTTTTAAATACACTATCAGCTCTGTGTCGTGGAGTGCTTAAACCAAGCAACTATCACGAGCAGAAATTGCCGGCACAAAAAGCGCTCTCACAGGCTCATCATTTAGTGCAGGTGTTAGAAAGGACAAAACAATTAAAAATACAATAATTATGTACCTACAAAATACTAACACAGACACAAAATAATGCAAACAATTTAAGACATTAAAGCATTATTACGCAAAATATTTTTTAGCTTAATTTTACTAACATGCAAGTCAATCACATGATCATCTAGATTATAGATTCTACTCATGCGACTAATAGGCTCATGCTTCCCATAATTCGTTCTATGATGGGGGCTAAACAATAATTCAGCACTGCGCAAATTATGGGCACCACCACGAAAATTAAAGCCAATAGACGACAGCAAGTCAGGTGCATCTATTTGACCGGATATAAGCTGCTGTAAAAGAATGATATCGCTATTAAGCCTTCGTTGAGAAAGGGGTAACATTTGAAGAAGCTTAATACGCTGACTGTAAGGAGGAAGGTTAAAAGGATCATCCCATGGAAGTCCTCTAAGTGCAAATCGAATAAATTTACGTTGAATGGCCTCTATTCGATTTGAATGAATGTTGTAGAACGGCGTCCAAACTTGTGAAGCATACTCTAGTGAAGCATACTCTTAACGACCATCCGGAACTTAAGACCCTTCTCGATGAACTTTCGGAACTTAATATGAGCTGCGCGGTCATAGACCGCATTCAAAAAATACTATGCTTCAACAAAAGATTCTCCACGGAGATCCCTAAGAGAGAAGCATGGGTTAGTAATAACCCACCAAACACCCACAACGGCATAAAGTGGTATACGGATGGTTTTAAATGGAAACGGGGGTAGGAGCGGGAATATACGGACCAAATAAACGCTTTATGATACCAATGGGAAAAAGTCCCAGCGTATTTCAAGCAGAGCCCCACGCCATTTAAGAATGCGCAAGCCACATTTATTCATCTGTCATTAAAGGCGCTATCATCCATATATTCACGGATAGTCAAGCAGCTATAAACGCCCTTAGCTCGTACAACATTGACTCCAAATCAGTCATGTACTGCTTCAATGCCCTTCAAACGCTCGGATTAAGAAACAAGACCAAATTATGGTGAGTTCCGGGTGATGTCGGGGTAGATGGTAACGAAAAGGCCGACGAAGTGGCCAGAAAAGGTTCAGAAACACCTTTCATAGGCCCTGAACCCTTCTGCTGCACACCTAGATCAGCAGCAACGGCAGCAATAAAAAGGTGGGAACATAGAAAATGTATCTATTATTGGGAAAGCATCCCAGGTCTAAGACAGGCCAAACGAGCCATTCGGCCCTTCAATAATAATGCCAGCGAATGCCTAAATCTAAGCAGGCATGATATCAAAAACTTAGTAGGTTACCTTACTGGTCACCATGGTTTAAGATATCACCTAAACAAAATTAAAATAGCAGACTCTCCTGAGTGCCGACTCTGTCTTGAAAAGGACGAGGCAGCTGAACACATTTTATGTGAATGTCCAGCCCTTAATGCAATTAGAAAGAAGATCTTTTTCAGGGAACATTTGAGTCCCGAAGACATGAAGAAATCTTCTACTGGTAAAATTATCCGCTTTACACGGAAAGTAGAAATTCTACTAGTTTAAACTTTTTCTGGCCCACATGGTACAAAAGATCTTCTAGGTCGAAGTGCCCCCTTTTAAATCACCTTGGCGAGTCCGAAGTTTAAAAAAAAATGGGATTATAACCCTTTCACTTCGCAGATTTCACACTGGTCCGACTTTGGGGTTCGCCGATTTAACCTCAAAAACCAACGTCAGACCGCCCGATTCCAAATCATTTCGTCACTGAGGCCAATCAAATGCTGGTGTTTTTGCATTTGTCTGATACAGACGTTTTAGGTTTATTTAGTTGATCTCTCATTTTCTCTGCGATAAGTTATTTGACGTAAAGGCTTCCTTGGGTCTTTGAATTGCTGTTATGCGAAGCATCTTCACCTCAGAGCGCACAACTACGGCTGAGAGCCTTACTTTCAGGTTTTTTTCGGACACCTCATCCACACCTCATACGCTTACGCTGTGATTGAAATCATCATCACAGGAGATTCACTTTTTCATTCAAATAAATGTCTTGCATTGATCGCGTCGTTCATAGAAGTGGTATCTCAGACATTTGTCTTTTCGAACTTACACGAAAACATTCCCTTCCTAAGCATCCTCCCAAACATCAAGTGATCGTTGCAGGGACGTTTTATCATCACTAATTATGGCTCCAGCATCAGAAAAATATAACTGATGGACTTTGGAGTCCGTCAGTTTGCCTTCAAACAGATAATCAAGAACTGCAATAAACAGCAAAGGACTAAGAACGCTTCTCTGTTGTACACCGAATTTGCTTGGGAACACCTCGGTGACTCTAGCGGGGCATCTCACTCTTTGCTTTGCCAGACCTCAGACGGTATCCCGTCCGTACATGGGTAATGTTTGGTAATCCACTTTCATTAAATTGTTTCTTAAGTGTTGTTGTAAAAGAAAAAAAAGTCATGTAAAAAATATATTTCTACAACTCAAGTAAAGTATTCCCCGCTTAATTGAAGCATGCCGATTGATTTTCCCGCTTAATTGAAATATGTAAAAGGAAAAAAAGGAAATAAAATGAAAAAAAAGGAAATAAAAGGGGCATACACTAATTTCAGCCGTGATGCAATTATGCAGATTATGGTTAATTCCAAAATCGGAAAAATTGTGCCAATTAACCAGGGAATACTGCACATTCACATAATTCGCCAGGTTGTGAATTTTAGATTTAAATGGACATGTTAAACATTACATGATTCTGGCTGCTTATTATTAAACCTGATCATTGTTGTATTACCAGGAAATTACGGATGTATCACTTTTAGGAACACTAATTAGAAGTACTCCTACTAAAGTACTCCTACTCGTAATTGTTCATGTTATTAAGCTTAATTAATCTTCAAGTTAATTTACAATCTTTGTGGTGGCAGTTTCTGTTTGGCAAAGAAAATCATCAAGTACAATTGCATGAGGGATTTCAACGGTTGGATAATTCTATTGTGCACGTCTACAATAAAAATATTTATTCGATTATGTCGCCGCTTTATAGAAAAACAAAAAATCCTATCTAACACTTCCTATCTTTATTGCATGTTATTAACAAATATACCCGCCAGCGAAATTTGTGGCCTAGAAATTGTTTGTGCTGCCCAATAGAGTATGGAGTCCCTTGCACTCGTAAGAGAGCTAAGGGTGTTAAACAACGATTACATAATCGCGTGTTAATCTTTGGGGTGATAATCTAGTGTCAGCATTAAAACACGTTTTGTTGAATACAGCCGACAGGGAAAT
The DNA here is from genome assembly GCA_949715645.1 of Portevinia maculata. NCBI lineage: Eukaryota > Metazoa > Arthropoda > Insecta > Diptera > Syrphidae > Portevinia > Portevinia maculata. The sequence continues at coordinate 268,146,263 of OX454526.1, read as the reverse complement.
AATTATTTAGATGATGACTTTAAGTGAATCGTCAATATAGAATCGCTCAAAAACGAGATATAATTCGAACAAGTACCTGCAGAACCATTACAATCCGAAATATGCGACAGTTTTCTTTCTTTTTTAAACGACGAGGTTATAATCTGGATTAAAGGGATCATTAACCTCCGACTTCACTGCATCCCTACTGCTCCGCATGTGTTTCGCCGGTTTTTCTTCAAAGTATCGGCAGGCCTCCCGATTTTGTATCATTTCGTCACTATAGCCAGTGTTATTGCATTTGTGTGAAGCCCCTGAGTTTTTGGGCCTGGCGCACTTTCGCGAATGTATGTAAACGTTGATGGACATTGCGTTTTTGATGGGGTTTGTAGGATCTCTCGTTTAAACAATACAGTATCAAATGAGCCGGTCCATTTTCCACCCACCATTTTCTTTGAAATAGGTTCTTTGGGGTGAAGGCTTCCTCTGATCTTGGAACTTCTTACTCGATAAATCTGATTTACTCTCGCTGTCATGCGAAGCATCTTCATTTGTACGCTGCCCAACATTGTGAGCTGTATAAGAGCGCCCAACTGCGCTGTAGAGCATTCTTTGTCCTTTTTTGTCTTTACTCCCTCTTACATGTCCATTTACAGATGATCAGTACGTAGGTTTTTGTAACTATTTGTTTTCTTAACGCCACCCATAACAGATATCTTTGTGTATCAAAGTCTTTTTCAAAATCAAATAACACCATTCTTAAATCCTCTAAGGAATCACAATGATCCTTATACTTTAGATTGCATCTGTGGTCGATTTACATACGACAAAGCAGCATTGGTCCTCAGATAGCCGTATTATTTTTCGCATTCGGATATCTAATACCCGCTCAACGATCTTCATGGTGTAGTAACATCAGCTTGATTGATCGATAATTGTCACATTCTCGCGTCTCTCCATTTCATTTGTACAAAGGAAGAAGATAACTTTCCTACACTGGATAGGCATTGGATCAGTTTAGAGATGAGAGTCTTTCTTACTTTTTAGACATTAATGCCGGGTACTTCTTGTCTCGGGCTCAGTGGTTATTGTGTCGGACTACTAATGGAAAGGTCCCCGGTTCAATATCCGCCGGGACCAAGTACCATCTAGAGTTTTTCCACTGAACCACCTCTTGCGAACGTCTGACAAACATCAAAAAGTATCAATTGTCACGAGGAGCTTCTTAAATTTGCCGTTCTGATTCGGCTTAAAATTGTAGGTTCCTTCTACTTCGCACAAGAAAGTGGTCGGAAAAGCTAGGTCCTGTATGGCAGTATGGACCGTCAATGCCTAATATTTTTTTTTTTTTTTTTACTTCTTCATTGTTAGGAACGGCTCTTGGAAAGTATATCATTATGTTCATTTAGAAGTCTTAAGTTGTTCATCTATTTTTTTCGTTTCGGGGCAAATTAAGAGACTGGGCAAGTTCAAGATCCAAGGCAACACAAGTCGCCTGCAAGTTAACAAACGAATAGGTATTTGAACGCGTTGCTTCGCACTTCTGTAACTTCTGTCAACGATCACAGAGGTTATCTTTTTTTCAAATAAGTGAAAATGCCCTCTGCACATAAAAGTCATCATAACACAACAGCTTTTTTCAAGATAAACCTCCAGGTACAACTATATTGGATAACATATTGGCCCAAGCGCAAAAAAACATATGTAAAGGGGCTTTCATTAAGGACTTAACAACTTCTTTTTAAAATAAAATGCAAACTGCTTGAGATATCTCAAAAAAAAATGTATTGGCATGAATTACTATCAAAACATTTATGAATGGTATTCGACTTCGTTCATTATGTCCACCACGGGAACATATGCAGCGGTCGATACGTTGAACCCAATTTTCGATGACTCGGCCGCACATTTCGACCGATACGGCCGCTTTTCTTCGTTTAATATTGGTTCTGAGCTCCTCTCACGTCGCCGGCTTGTTGGCATAGACCAATGTATGTAGCCACATAAAATAAAGTCTAGAGGCTTCAAATCACACTATCTCGGCGGCCAATAGACGGGTCCGTTTCTCGAGATAACACGTTCACCGAACTGAGACTTCAATAACTCGATTGTTGCACCGTCTTGTTGGAACCACATATCACTGATGTCCAGTTCGTGCAATTGCACAAAGAAATAACGTTCCAACATGTCTCTGTATGGAATACCATTTACCATAAAGTGACGGTCATTTTCATCGGCGAAAAAAAACGGCCCAATGACGCTAGCAACACACAAGCATATACCTTCCGTACATTCCATCTAATGGGAGTCTATAACGACGAGACGCTCGTGGTCAGGGGACCTGAAAATACTACGAAATTTTCTGTCAACAGCTGATATGTACGTGAGCTTTTCGCGAATCACAGAGGGTTCACTAGTAAGCACACGTAGTTGCCTTGCAAATTGAGCGGACTCTTTAAGTCGACTATCTGAAACCGCTCATCTGTGGCCCATCACTCTTGGCTTGTCTTGTCTTTGCCAGCATTAATCAAATCTTTGACTTGTGTTTTTGATTAATTCTTTTTCTGAGAATCTTCATTGCTAAGATACGAAACACCATTGAATCAAAATAAAAAAAAAATTGTATTTGGCAGAAAATTAAATTTAGAAACCAATAACTAATCAACGTCCAAACGCTTTTAACTTATGTAGCCACTATACAAAGTTGCATAAGTTTTATGAATAAGGTTTTTGAGTTTGCCTAACTAAAGCCTAGCGACCACGAAGAGCATAGAACATTCGCGTATTATGTCGTGGAGCAGGAGGCGGTCGATACCAATTTTGACGTGCGATTTGACATTGATAAACGTCTCCCTGTGGGAATTTGCAGACGGACATACAATGTAGTTATACTTTTTGTGCGTTAACCCCATTGGCCCGACGTGGTAAATGTGGTAAGTCGCCAGAGGCCTTCCTTATCGATGGGCATAGCGTAAAAGTGCCTCAGCAGATGTGCAACGCCAATTATCTGCTGTTTCATTACCGCTGGTACAACCACTAATTCCTTGTATAGCACCCCCGTCTTCACATAGAAGTCTTCATATTCGTTATTCCCGAGACCTTCAGTACCGCGCGAATCAAATCAGCTGCTGGTCCCCTCCACTTCGCACACGCGAATTGTCGGAGAAGCTAGAAGTTTAGATTTCTTCTTTTTCTTTAACGACGAGGTTAGCCGTGTTTCGGTGCTAAGTGTATACCCAGCTCAGCATAATTTTACACGTAAACAATAACAAAAAGGAGTGCTGAAGATAAAGAGGTCAGCAGTCGAGGACTGAGACGAAGTGAACATAGAGTGTTTATGCCATGAAGCGACTAGATGGCGGTAAAATAAGTTTGAAGCAAAAATATTCCGATTGTTATGCAGAGATAGTGGATATGTTCGTCGATTAAACAAAAAAATCCTCATTTCAAAGAAAATTATGCGAAGAAAATTAAAAAAAAAAATTTGCCAAAAATAAGCATCCGTTCTTTTCCATGCTGTCAAACACAAAGGATTTTATGATGTTCAAAAATCTTTCAAAAAATATGTTTGGATTTGCATCCTTGCTTTAATAACAATCCAAATCGCACTCTTTTAAAGTACAAACACTGCGAACACATCCTTAAAAATGAAAAGTGAATATACGAGTATAATACGATCTTGTTGTTTTATTGTAAAATTATGCTGAGCTGGGTATACACTTATCACCAAAACACGGCTGTTATAATCTGGACGTGTCGCTAACATGCTTGGGGTGTAGACCGACTTCGGGTCATTCCGTAAACGTTTACAGTTTCACCCCACATCCATATGGCGGCAAAAGAATACAAACACACTATTTTATATCACTAGCAATTAATTATGCTAATCAACATTTTTAACTTATTATCCGCCGACTGCCAACAAATATCTGCTTGTAGATTGCTAGAAGCTAGTACAAATCAATTAACGGACAACGAACTCTGGAATATACTGACGAAAACAGCGACACTTGTGAGAAGTTCGAGATGTGGACAAGGCGATAAACCAGGCACGATTTACCAATTATAAGCTGAGAGCACGATTGTGAGGTATTTATCGACATCTTTGATCTGGAAATCTAGCCTGAACATCGCCTTCTTTAGATAACACACTACTCAACTGTTATGTAAGACCGCAGCGATACCCTATTCTTACTTCTATGGGAAATATTTATAAATACATATCGAACTTGTTAAAATATTCATGATTCATCGATTAAACTGAAAATTTAAAGTATTCATGTTTGTCAGAAATTCTTTGCTTATTATTATTATCTATCTTTGATTTTTTGCTGAATATTAGTAGATTTAATGCTTTGTGCACAAAGCCTATTTGCGCCAAAAACAGGACATTTGAAAGGTATCTGCTCAACTCCCAATAAACATTTACGCCCCTATTGCGAGTGTCAATCGACAATTGATTCGTTCAGAATAGCACACATTGAAAATAGTCAATTATCAATTGTCGATTGACACTCGCAATAGGGGTGTTAGGAAATCATTTGAAATCATTATTTTGAGTAGCAAGCTTTTGGATTTTGTCTGCTGCAATCAGAAGAGTCCCTCAAGGAACAATCATTTGCACTATCTCTTCTCCAAACAAATTACATTTTTGAATGAATATCAATGGTTTTGCGACAAATTGTTGTTTTATCTTTTTCAATTCATTGAGGCAAGCTTTGCACAACACGAAGACATTGAAACGCAGATTATTCATAGATAGATGAGATATAGATAGTAGCCAACCCGTAGTTCTTCTTCTTCTTTCTAAACGCCGAGGTTGACCAGGATTAAAGGAATACAAATCCTCCAACTTTAATGTACATCTTGTACTTGTATCGCCTTTGCCTTGTTCCAGAGCCTTTGGCTTGCCTTGTTAACGATTTCGACACGTCCAGTAATTGATAATTGCGTGTTCATCTTGGTACGACACCGTATATGTCCAGATCAATTACCTTTGGGGTTCGCCTAGTAGGTTAGATAAAATGAGGTTCGTCAGGCTTTACTCCTTGAGTAAATACGCGTCGGTCTTTCAAGATGAGATCTAAGCTTTTCGGCCCTGCATGGCCCTGCGTTGCATTGAGGAACAGGTGGAGGGGCAAGATATCCGCATCTCCAATGACCGCCAAGCTGCATTTCTGAATCCCTTAACCACCACTAAGATAGCATTTCAACTCAAGAATTTTTCACTTATAGCGGCTTTTATTAATGTCTCGGTCTTCCCTAGAATGATCATTATCGAGAAGACTATAGACGCCTAGTGGACATTCTTATGGGCAACAACGCTTTCGCAAAGCACCACAATGTTTGAAGCTTAAGTGAAACAACCATCTGCAACACTTGGGGAGAGAACGATGACCGGAGCACTTTCTCTGTGACAATCCTGCCTTTGCTCGCATCAGGCTCCAGTCTAGACCCTGGGTACTGATGTGGTAAATGCTAAACATCTTAGCTCGTCATCAAGGAAGCATCTTCTCTGCTTTCGCAAAATGTCGGGTTAAATAAATACTTACTTTACTTGCTCCTGACCTGTTGAGAGCCTCTGCCTGAGACACTACAGCCTTCCATCCTCCGAGATAACGGGCACGCTGCTTCTAGCTCTCCAGAAAAAGTGCTCTGGCAACTCCGAGATAGGTGACCTCCCTTACTACCTCGAAGTTATTTTGTCCTAGTCGGTGGACAGATGTTTGTTTGTTTGTTGAAAGCAAGTATGTACATACTTCGTTTTATCCTCGTTTATTTCAAGGCCAACCAATTTTGCCTGTTCTTCAATCGCCATGAAAGCCCCTAACACGGCACGCTGAGATCGGCCGATAATGTCGATATCATCTGCGTATCCCAGTAATTAGACGGATCTGTTGAAGATTGTACCTTCCGTATTGACACCTGCCCTACACACTATCTGATCCAGAACATTGAAGAAGGTACATGACAGCGCAATCTCTGGACACTGCATACAGAAGGGTTAAATAGATACTATAGGAAAATTACTACCTTTCTGAAGGTAAAATTTTTGGGTCCGGGTGCTTTCGAAAATATACATATTGTGCAGACAAATTGTGGTAAGTATATTATCTTTGAGCCATAGGTATTTGAACAATGGACAGAAGCGGTCTTCTATCGCAGACATCGTTATCCAAGGCCCTGTGCTAGTTTTTGAACCATCTCTCATGCCAAACATTGGAGGACCTAAAAATATAAGCCTTAAAGTTAAAGCAAACATGTATGCTTGGATAACAATAACGAAATCGGTCAGTAAAATAATTTGGGATTAGATTAGATTAGATTTTTGGGGGGAGGTGGTACATTGTAGCCAGATCACTGCGGCCGCTTGTGGGCCTATTGTGATATCTTCCATTTAGAGCTCGTCCGTAATGCCGCAATTTTTTAGGAAGGCGGCTAGTTCTTTGGGAGAGCTGGCAGCTACGAGGGCGGGTCAATAAGTCCGTGACTTTTCGAATAAAACACAGATTTTTTGATAAATTTTTTTTTTTATTTTTCAACGTAGTCTCCCTTGAGCTCTATAAACTTTGTCCAACGCTTCTCCAATTTTTTTATCCCTTCCAAAAAAAATGATTTGTCGAGGTCCTCAAAATAGGCCTTTATTTGCGAGGTGACTTCATCATTGGAGTCAAATCTTTTTCCACCAAGCCATTTCTTCAGGTTTGGGAACAAGAAGTAGTTCCTCGGAGCCAAATCTGGAGAATAGGGTGGATGAGGTAGCAATTCATAGCCCAATTCATGGTTTTTTGCCATGGCAACTGCACATGTGTGCACCCTTGCATTGTCTTGGTGGAAAAGAACTTTTTTCTTGGCCAAATGAGGTCGGTTTTTTTCAAATCGTCATTGAATCGGTCCAATAAGTTGGCATAATATTCCCCATTGATTGTTCTTCCCTTTTGAAGGTAGTCAATGTGGATTATCCCGCGTGCATCCCAAAAAACAGTCGCCATAACTTTATTGGCTGACAAACCCACCTTGGCCTTCTTTGGCGCCGATTCACCCTTAGAAACCCACTGTTTTGACTGTTGTTTGGTCTCTGGTGTGTTGTGATGGATCCATGTTTCGTCCACGGTTACAAAACGGGGCAAAAACTCCTCCATATTGCGATTAAACAACGCCAAACCTTCCTGTGAAGTTGTTACACGATTGCGTTTGTGGTCGACTGTGAGCAAACGCGGCACCCATCTTGCGGAAAGCTTTCTCATGCCCAAGTGATCATTCAAAATTGAAACCACTGAGCCATGCGAGATCCCTACGGCTTCCACAATCTCTCGCACTTTCAATCTTCGGTCGGCCAACACCATATCGTGAATTTTTTCGATTGTTTCGGGTGTAGAGACCTCAACTGGGCGTCCAGGACGTTCGGCATCTTCAGTGCTTGTACGGCCACAACGAAATTCAGTAAACCACTTTTTTACCATTGAAATCGATGGTGCAGAGTCCCCATAGTATTTTTCAAGCTTAGCCTTGGTCTCGGTAATGGTTTTTTTCGCATGAAATAATGCTTAATAAGCACACGAAATTCACTTTTTTCCATTTTCTCCTCAAATTAGTGAGTAGTCTGATAAAAATAACTGTCAAACACAAACTAACTGACGCAGCAAGTTTAAATTTTGACAGGAGTCAACTGACAGATGCCTGTTGACAGGAGCAGTGTTGCCGTTTCAGTAAAGAGGTCAGAAATTCAAAAAGTCACGGACTTATTGACCCGCCCTCGTATGTCTGCTGCTTCAAGGTAGAATTTACTTAGATAACGTTGAATTTGGGCTTCTTTTTTATTCTCTCTTCTGGAGGCGGTGTCTAGAGATTTGGCTTCAGTGGAGAGAGCGATAAACGCCAATTTTAAATTATTTATTTCTGATATAGTTTAACTTAAAAAATTACCAAACAAGATAGGCGAACGCGGAGGACGCTCAGAAATCAAAGAAATTTGTCAAGCTTCGCTTACCACGCACCAAAGTGGTGTTTATGGCTTTAAAATATTAAGCTTGTGAATATTTGCTAGAAAGTTTTTTTTATTTTTGTATCTCAATTCACACAAATACATACAATGCTTTAGGAACTATTTTAACTTGTTCGTATCGCTGCGCCAAAGCAAATGCAACGCAGTTCGGCCTTTTTCATGTGAAGAAAAAAGTAGTAGGCCGTGCCGTCTACGCAGCTGTGAGTGGTTTTGTGTGATAACGTCTGTGGATGCTAAGAGTAAGAGAGAAATAAAAGATTGTGGTTTTGCTAAAATCAATTAAAAAAAAAAAAGGTGTGAGCCACGCTGCACTCACGGTATAGTTGATGTGTAAACATGTAGGCTCGTCAGTGTTGCATGTGGAAATATCACAGAGGTTGTGGTTTTGATAAACAAGAGATTTGGGTATTGTATTGAAATAAAACCGTGATATACTCGTATATTTAATGTCAACGACAAAATTTATTTAATGTTTGACCGAACAAATAATTGGTTTGTGAAAGCTGAAGTAGGAGACGTACAGCGACGACTCAAGTGTGTCGATGTACCGGGAAAATATAGCATCGATTGTCGTTTAAGTGACATTCTTAAATCGGCCATCGGTTACCGAAGTACAAATCGATATTTTTCCTCTTACCTTCAACTGATGTACAACAAACTACAAGCTATACAACCTCAAATATTCAAAACAAATCTACTTCCACACAACTTTCCGGTGTTTCGTAAGGACATAATAATCTCTAAAATTTAACAATAATTAATAAAAAAAAAACAACGACACGCGGTTGTTCTCAAACGGTCATCCATCTACGTACTAACCGCGCCAGACGTCGTTTAATTGCGGTGATCTATCGAGCAGCGATTAACTCACGTGGTAATGAAAATCTGACGATGACGAAATCTGACGATGATGGTGACGCTAGATATTTCCAATTAGCCCCTACCGAGAAAAAATATATTTACACATCAACGAGAGCAAAAATGTTTACACATTAAAAATATTTTTAGATCCTTTATAGGACTATTGACGGAACCCCTCGTCCTTATGACATCTGAGGGATAATATTGTGTGGGATGCGTTATGCCTAAGGTCAAACCAATACAATTGTAGGTTGATATTTAACATACTGTGTAATTTTGAAGAGTAAATACGCTGATCCGATAGCAACATCTAAGGCATTCCACTTATCCCGACAACATAATTGGGAAACATCTGAAGTTGATGCAATATCACACCTCACATTATTGAGGGAGTTGCAACAAAATGGCATTCGATGTTTTCAGATTGAGAAGAGGTTTAAAATGGAGTCTTAGTTTTGCTAATCGATGGAAACGCGCCGCTAGCCCCGCACCCACAACCATAACTGAGAAATGGCCAGGACCGAAATCAATGAAATTTCACACCGATCATTAAATGTGCTGAACGATAAGCAGGAAGAGAGTTTAGCTCCTTTAAAAAAAATTTAAATATTTAGTCCTGTGAACGAGGAAGCCGAATGGAGAAGAAGAAACAACCGCGAACTCTATGATGTAGATGCAGTTCAAAAAGTTAAAGCACGTCGAGTACATTGGCTCGGCTAGATCGAGCGAAAGGACATACCTACTGCTTCAACCAGGAGGAAACTCTTGTTCTGGACAACTGGAAGCAGCGTGCCCGGGATCGCAGAGAATGCTATGAAGTACTATAAAATGGCATTGGAGTGAGTGGACGCTGCAGCCATCGGGGCATAGGTTTGTTAGATCAATATGTAGTTTGCTTAGAGCTTTGCGTGCCTTGAAATTGATTTGACGTTTTAATTACCCAAATTTTCATGGTTTGCGTTACTTCAGCTTGCAAGATTTCAATTATATGAATAGGACTAAAGTCGTTTGAGTCGGCATTTACCGAAAACCCGAAGAAATGTCCAAGTACTCCAACAAAGCCCTTCTCCAACCTTGAACATTTTTTCAAAGCAACCTTCAGTGGTGTTAAGGGCCGACCTCTAAAAACATGTAATTAGTGATGCGATTGTTATGAAATTACCATAAAACTCGTACCAGGACTTGTATACATTTTATTGTTGGAGTGCCACTACCTTAATTTAACTTATCTTGACACAAAACTAATCCATTCACCAAACCCGATGACAAAGCTTATCACGTATTCGATTACCCCAAAATGTATGTGGTTAAATATGTACAAGCCATCTCGTGGAATTTTTGCAAATCGATACGATTCAATCGACTCGGTGTGGGACTCGCCAAAACCGATACCAACATACACGTGGGAATTCGGACTGCAAAGAGATATCCATCTTAAAGTCTTATCAATTTATGGCCATAACCTAGAGCTCTGGTTAGAGCACGTGTCATTCTGTATTTCGTCGGATACACTTAATTATTTAACTCTGCTTTTCCGAACGAAGCCCTCGCTCTACGACACAACAGCTAAGCAGTCACTGAATGTTATCTAGATCGTTTGGCACTAGTTAAACAAACACTATAACGTTTAGGTATTCAGTCGCTGCGCAACCAACGACAGTTGTCTTTAAGAATTCAACGCGTCAACATGTCCGCAACAACGCCCCGAGTTCGCAAAGTGCTAGAGGAGTTCTTCCTCAGCAATACCCAACTGAATGAGGTGACACGTAGGTTCTTGAACGAAATAAATCGCGGCTTGTGTAAAAAGACGCATGAAGAGGCGGACGTTAAGTGTTTCGTGACCTACGTTCAGGATCTCCCCACGGGCGAAGAAGTTGGAAAGTACCTGGCACTCGACTTGGGTGGCACAAATTTTAGGGTGCTGTTGGTTTCCTTGAAGGGACACCATGAAGCTGATCTGGATTCAAACATCTACGCCATTCCGCAAGACATCATGACGGGTCCTGGAGTACAGTTATTCGACCACATCGCCCAGTGTCTGGCCACTTTCATGAAGGAGAGAAATTTGCTCGACCAACACCTGCGTCTCGGCTTTACATTCTCATTTCCGCTAAGGCAGCTCGGCTTGACCAAGGGTTTACTAGTTCGCTGGACCAAGGGTTTTAACTGTCCCGGTGTGGAGAACGAAGACGTTGTCCAACTGCTGAAGGATGCTCTGAAACGTCGTCAAGACATCGACATATCCGTCATGGCCATACTCAACGACACCACAGGCACATTAATGTCATGCGCACATAGGAATCCCAACTGCAAGGTCGGAGTGATTATCGGCACTGGGTGCAATGCGTGCTACTTGGAACATGTGGAAAATGCTGACCTCTTTGATGGACCGCCGGGCAAATCGCACGTCATCGTAAACACCGAATTCGGTGCATTCGGTGAGAGTGGAATGCTGGACTTTGTCCGATCGGAATACGATCGCATTGTGGATCGTGTATCGCTGAATCCCGGCAAACAGATCTATGAGAAAATGATTTCGGGCATGTACATGGGTGAGATTGTGCGACTGGCCATGCTGAGGGCTGTCGACGAGAAGCTCCTTTTTATCAACATTACAAAGAAACCGCAGCGACTCCAGATTGTGGGCAGTTTTCAGACGAGATTTGTGTCCGAAATCGAATCAGAAGCCAATGGTGTTTACACAAATTGCCGAAAGATTCTCAACGAATTCGGCATTTCAAATCCCAGCGATGAGGATTGTGCGGATGTCAGATTCATTTGTGAATGTGTGTCAAAGCGTGCCGCTCACCTAGTGGCCTGTGGCCTGGCAACTTTAATCAACAAACTTGATGAGCCCTTAGCAACTATCGGCGTTGACGGCTCAGTGTACAGACTCCATCCGAAGTTCAGTAATTATTTGCAAGACAAATTGAGGCAGTTGGTCAAGCCGCATATTGCCTTCGATTTGATGCTGTCGGAGGATGGATCGGGACGTGGAGCTGCGTTGGTCGCCGCTGTTGTTAGTGATTGATTTAACCAATTTTAGTTTAATTGTATATAGCTTTAGATTCGTTTTTGTTAGATTTGAAAGAATTAAAAGAATTGAAAGAAAACATAATATTTTGTTGGGTGTTTTGTTTGGTTAATGATTAGAAACTGGCAATGTTGTTGCATTGATTTTGTTGGCGAATTGTGCATGCCTGCTGTCCTCAGGATTATTAAAAAGCCATTCATTTATCAACCTTAATTAATAGATTTACTTATAAATAACATAAGGAATGTGTTATGGATGAGGGCACTCTCGGAAGGTAAAGCCTCTGACACTGCGACAATTCCAAGCGGCAAGGGAAAAATTATCTTGGCAATAGCTCATTGCAGTGATAACGAACAGATCAAGCGATGATCAAACGACCTTACAGCAAAATTTTTTGCAAATAAAAACTGATAAGGTGTTCTATTCAATAGAAATTGAAATAATTTCACCGTCGCATAAGTAGGATTGAGTGAAGTTAATCAACACACCAGGCGCGATATCCCAGCCGGTGATTAGCCGTTTCTGTCTTGTTTACACCGGAAGATTTTCTTAAACTTCCTATGAAGCATCACCCGAGCGACCGTCTTGTCACTTATTGATAAAAAAAAGATTTCATTGAACTTGTTGAACTTATTTTTGACAATTAAATTGCGTATCGTAATCATCCGCTTTTAGAAATCTTCGTGTGTAAATAAACCTTGGATGATTACGTATGTTTTAGCAAGTCAAGCTTTGGGAGATAAGCGAATGCGTAAATCGAGATAGATCCCTTGACATCATGAAAACACATTCCAATTGTATTGTGGATCAAGCAAAGAAACGACGACATAGAAGCTCTTTTTGGCTCATAAGGAATCTATATTTTTGTAATAAATATTTTCCAATGTGTTGCAAATTGTGAAACATGACTGCATTCGTAAAAATATGGCACAACATTTTGATTTAAGGTCCGTCCACCGACCTTATGTGTAGAAAAATTAAAATTGTCAAATCTCCAAAATTGATAGAGATTCCTCACATTTCAAAGAAAAATAAGCGAACACTTTTTCGTAAAAAGATGAGAAACGTCAAAGTGTGGCTTGAAAAGAAGCAACGGCTGTTTTTTTGCCGGCGAACTTATAGGATTTCATCATTTGACAGTTTTCATTTTCTTACCAGCTGAAATTCTGTGTGAAAATTAACGAAAGCACATTTTTCTTGCGTTCATATTTTTACCATTTTTTCAGTACGCGAACGCGTTTGTGTAGTTTTGCACGAAAGTTTATATGAATTTACGTTTGCATATTAGTACGCAAACGGACCTTTAGTAACAATCGGTAGAGTCAACATCTCGGTGGGTCGTTTAAGCAGCAAGGAACAAACGCATACACATATCAATCAAAAGTAAAAAAGATCAGAATCGCAAATTATATGCGGATATAGAGGCAAAATGGTGGTTGACATCCCGTGATAGAAACTTCATGTTTCGCTGTCGAAGGACTTTGTTTATCCAACTGTCACTTTATTATCGAAGCAAGGGACGCAGTGTGACGCCGAGTGCGAAAAGTCGTGGCAAAAATCGAATAGTCGTTGTTGAGGAAAACAAAACCTTTGCCGATCGGGTATCCCTCAACCTCTCGAGAAGCCCTATGCTGTCAGCATCAAGTGCCGAAGACCAGTGGCATCGATGCCAAGAAGCCAGCAGAAGCGCCGCAACTGATGTGCTCGGTTTTACCAGGCCACCAACAAAAACCCCTGCTTTGACGAGGAGAGCCGGCAAGCGCATGCAGCAAAACAAAGCGCCTACGAAGCGGCACTGCATAGAAGGACGAGAGCAGCTCGTGAGCTCTACGAGCAAAAGGTGGAGGGAAGAACATCGGCTTCTCCGGAGAAAAAAGAAAGAGCATGAGAAGCGCGCGATCAAGGAAATAGAGAGGTGCTTCTTCAGCAAGAATGTTCGTAAGTTTTACCAAAAGGTAGCTAAAAAGGACGTGTCACGGAAACAAGACCCGAACAGAACCCTGTAGAGACGAAGAAGGAAATCTTGTAGTACAGTCACAGTCGGTGCTGAGGACATGGAAAAACTACTTCTTCAGACTGTTAAACGGCGCACATAGGAGTACTTGCATCGAAAAGCTGGTCAAAATTCAATTTACTAAATTTTTTGCATTTTTTCTTTGCATGCAATATCGGTAGTGTTACTCTGTAAGTGATTTCAAGTTGTGATATAAATCTTAATTTGTTTTAATAGAGAGTTCTACTGCAGGTACAGGTATGTATTGACATTTTAAATGCATTTTTGGAAATCTTGTGTTGTTGTTTTTGTTTCAATTTGGGTTCAAACGCAATGCAGCAAATAGACGTCGTATTTCTTTCAATTTTTTTAAGTTTTAATGATTTTAATAAAGGGTTTTTCATTAAGGGCGCTCGGACTTTTTTTTTAAATAAAACAAAAACGGATTAAGATATCCAAAAAAAAATTATTATGCGTTCAAGTACATTTAGTGGCAATTATGTGTGAAATTCAATTTCCTTCGCATGACCACCACGGGCACGTTTGCAAAAGTCCAATCGTTGAATCCAATTTTCCACGACTTTTTCACATAAATTGATCGGAATCGCAGCAATTTCACGTTCAATATTTGCTCTTAGCTCTTGTAAAGTCACCGGTTTATTGGTATAGACTAATGACTTCACATAGCCCCAAAGAAAATAGTCTAAAGGCGTTAAATCGCACGATCGAGGCGGCCAATCGACTGGTCCATTTCTTGAAATAACACGTTCACCGAATTTTTCGATGAAAATCCGGATCATTTTCAAGTTGTTCTTCAGCCCAATCCACGAATCGGCGACGCTTCAGATGGTCAAGTGGCTTTAGTTCTTGTGCCAATTTGATCTTATATGGATGTAGGTCAAGATCTGTTCGCAAAATTCGCCACAATGACGTCACAGAGATGCCCAAATGTTGAGAACGTCGTGTGAGTGATTGAGTTGGGTCTTCTGGAACAGATGCTTGAGCGGCGGCAATATTTTCTTCACTTCGTGCATTTCTTTGTCTCACTGGCACTGGAACATTGTGTAGCGAAATTGCGGATTCAAATTTTTGCACTAGACGTCGAATTGTTGATTCGGCAGGCAAATGATGGCGTCGATAAAATGGTCGTAATGCTCTTAAAGTTGCGGTGATCGAACTCGAATTTCGGTAATAAATTTGAATAACTTGCAAACGTTGTTCAAGTGTGTACTTCTCCATGATGATTTGCCAACTAAATACGAGTATAAATGTCAAAAAAAACATGAAAAAATATGGCGTGGTTTACCGTTCCTATCGAAAACAAGACCTATTGAAAAACCCGATCTGCATATATCGTGTATTTCTGTGAATGTTTGCACATTGTAAGTTAGATTTAATATTTGTCTTTATAATGCAAAAAGATTTGGCTACTACTAGCTGCAGTCCGAAATTTTATGAACGTTTTAGTTTTTCGATTTCGTGTGAAAAAAACACTCATACGCCATACAGTGGTTATTGCAATGTTCCTATACTGTTTTAATTCTTTTTTCGTTTCCGGAATAAAAACATACACTGGGATATATTTTGTAGTTCAATTCTTAATACATAGCATTTTTTTAGGATCATCTAATTTGAGAGTTGTGACAAAAAATATTTATTTAATATTGTGGAAGAAAGTGGAGAGGTCAATATGAAGCAAAAATTAAATTATTTAAAAAAATTTCTGTTAGATATTTCTTGTTCAAAAGAAAACCTTCGAACTTATAAGTCAAACGTATCTAAAATTGTTTTCGATTTGAAGCAAAGATGGTTAGCCTCTAGTTGAAGAAAGGATTTGATTTTAGAGAGAAACAAAGAGTGGCTTGATGGGACTTTCACACATCCAATTAAGAGTGTCAGATTATCAGGGTGACCTGAAAAGCCATTTGAAGAATCGAGTGAAAGGATTAAAAGAAGAAGAACTGAAAATATCCGAGAAAAACAAACTAAGGAACTAGCTTTTACAACTCAGATAAAGTTAAGAGAAAACGGGAATACTGTTAAAAGTATGTATTTACAGAAATCCTTAAATCTCCTGGAAGAGCTCCAAAATACAAAGAGGCATATTCTAACAGCCTTACAGATAAAAAAGAAAAATTGTCCATACAAAAGGCTCTTCCTATGTTCATTGAGGCAGGACTAACGCGAAAGAAATATGAAATTGTGGCCGCAACGAATAAAGGTTTTTTCCGTGTTACAGTTTGCTTCAAAAAGCTGAAAAGGATTGCTATCCAATAGAAGAAATCATATACTGTGACGGAAACATTGGCTGAAATAAATCTGCAGGATTTGTTGGATCACACTGCAACTCGACTACTCATGTATATGCAGGAAGTTGTAAGCAGTCTTAATGAAAATGAATGCGCATCTCTTGAACTCATTACAAAATGGGGTTGTGACGGATCCTAGCAAACGCAATACAAACAGAGATTTGAAAACAACTCTGAGTCAGATGCGTTTATATTTCAAAGTTCGTTTGTTCCGTTGCGTTAGTGTTCAAAAACCATCTGGCAGAACCCGATTCCATCTTCTCCCCGATTTTGCCGGCCATTAAGAATTAACTTCATTAAAGAAAGCACAGACATACCTACATAAAAGCGAAATCAGCTATATCCAGTCAAAAATCGATTCACTTAATAAGACTGTAATAAGTTCGACCATAGAAGTGAAGCATACATTGCTTTTTACCATGGTCGATGGAGAATATGCAATGCAATAACTGAAACTACATCAACACAGATATGCTGTATTTGCGGGTCAACATCAAAAGACTTAAACAAATTAACTCAACAGACAAACGAAAATAATGAAAACTCCATTAAATTTTGTTTATCAGTACTACATGCAAAAATCAGACTTTTTGAGAGTCTTCTCTATGTAGCTTTCTATAGTAAAAAAATGGCAAATTAAATCCCAAGATGAGAAAGAAGTATGTTAAATAAGAAAAATTCAAATTCAACGGGAATTTAGAAACAGGCTTGGTCTCATTGTGGATCTACCAAGAGCATGTTTCGGCAATACAAATGAATACCGGTCGAAGATTTTTTAATAACTCTCAAATTGCCGCTGAAGTCACAGGGATTGGTTTTAACTTGGTTTTTCGATTCAAAATAATATTAGAAGCAATTTCAAGTGGCTGCAAAATTGATTCCGAAAAGTTTGGTTTTTTATGCAATGGATACAGCCAGACTTTATGTCGAGTTATACCCATGGCATCCTATGACTAAGACCATGCACAAGATCTTAATGCACGGGTCTATAATTATAGAAACTGCCCTTCTTCCCATTGGTCAGCTATCGGAAGAAGCAGTAGATGCCAGAAACAAACACTTTAGGTGAGCAAAATAAAGCAAAACTACATTCAACAAAAATATTCATATATAAAACTTTCAGATTATATCGTCTTAATTATGCTAGAAAGTTCCCAAGGAGAGATTGTAACCATGACGTCCTAAGTCGATTGTTGCTCAGCTCTTATCCTCTTATGACTTCTCTTCGAAAGACGTAATCGAATACAAGAATGTCATTTACAAAAGAGACGTTAGAAATGCTACTTCTAGAGGGTCCAGAATGATAAAAATCTATCGCTTAGCTTTTGAACAATAAAAAAAATTCAAATAAAAAACCTGACCTGATTGGTACCTACCAGTGCGGTTTAAGGACCGGTAAGTCCACGACCGATCAGATATTCAAACTACGGCAGATCCTGGAGAAAACCCAAGAAGTACAAATCGATACCCACCATCTTTTTATCGATTTTAAGGCCGCATATGACAGCATCTATAAAGACGAGGTATACAGAGCCATGTCCAGTTTTGGCATCCCTGACAAGCTTGTCAGATTATGCAGAATGACGATGGAGAACGCACACACACAACATCGACGAATCGGACAGAACGTCACGATAGACACCTATTAATTCTGATAATGACACCACAGCGGAAATCAAACGAAGAATAGTGTTGCCACTTGTCCACCTAAGGTTAGTTCTCTCAATGGCCTCCCTTATAAACATGAATTTGCATGTAGCAATTGGAATGCCTAAGGGTAGAGTTGTAAAAAAAGCAGTTAAGTTAGTACTGCAGTTAAATTAACTTAAAGACTTATTATGTAAGTCTATTAACTTACTTAAAGAATTTAACTGCAAAACAACATTCAGCAGTCATTTTGAAGATTGTGAATGGGCAGTTAAAGAAAGCAGTCAATTGACTGTAAGTTAAAAGAATGCAGTACTTTTTGACTTGTTGCATTCTTTAAGTTAGGTGTAAGTCTTTTCAAGTCTTTTTTTTTGCAGTCAGTAAGTCTTTTGACTGCATTCATTTAACTGTAAGTCTTTTGACTGCTTTTAAGTCTTTTGAATGGTTGAAGTCTTTTGACTGATTTTAAGTCGTTCGACTGCTTTAAGTCTTCTATAATATTAGATTCTTGCAAGTCCCTATTTTATATATGTATGTACATATATGAATATATGTTCTTTTACTAAGAGGTCCTTGCAACAACAAAAATGGTCCTTTAATCCTGGAAAAAGGATTTTTTTCCAAAATGTAATTAGAAACCGCAGGGTATAATTGTGATGAACGTCATTTTGCTGAGAGGTCCTCGCAACATCAAAAATTGTCCTTTAATCCTGGAAATAGGATATTTTTCCAAAATTTAACTAGAAACCGCAGGGTAGAATTGTGCTGAACGTTATTTTGCCGAGAGGTCCTCGCAACAACAAAAATAGTCCTTTAATCCTGGAAAAAGGATTTTTTTCCAAAATTTAACTAGAAACCGCAGCGTATAATTGTGTTGAACGTTATTTTGCTGAGAGGTCCTCGCAACAACAAAAATAGTCCTTTAATCCTGGAAAAGGGATTTTTTTCCAAAATTTTACTAGAAACCGCAGGGTATAATTGTGATGAACGTCATTTTGCTGAGAGGTCCTCGCAACAACAAAAATAGTCATTTAATCCTGGATGCTGATGAAGGCACAGGTGTATTGTACCTTAAAAATGTTTTTTTTATGTTGGGGTACTTGTGCAATCCGTCAAGAGATGGTGATGATTGAGCAAGATACAAATCAAAACTTTCGTTTTCGTCAGACATTGTGGATGCACTTCCTATATCATCTGTAAATTGTTAATAGATACTTGATTTTATTTTTGTTAAACCAATAAGTGTATACCGTCAATAAAATATAGCTCAGAGTTTTTACCTGCCACGAAAAAGTCGAAATATGAACTCTCTGGTGCTGCTTGCATGGCTGATACATTTGGCGCATTACTGTATCTGTTGATTTTGGATCTTACCAAAGAGCTTATCTCACAAACTTTAGCTTCCGTAAAATTTGGTTTCTAGTTAAATTTTGGAAAAAAATCCCTTTTCCATTATTAAAGGACTATTTTTGTTGTTGCGAGGACCTCTCAGCAAAATAACGTTCAACACAATTATACCCTGCGGTTTCTAGTTAAATTTTGGAAAAAAATCCATTTTCCAGGATTAAAGGACTATTTTTGTTGTTGCGAGGACCTCTCAGCAAAATAACGTTCAACACAATTATACCCTGCGGTTTCTAGTTAAATTTTGGAAAAAAATCCCTTTTCCAGAATTAAAGGACTATTTTTGTTGTTGCGAGGACCTCTCAGCAAAATGACGTTCATCACAATTATACCCTGCGGTTTCTAGTTAAATTTTGGAAAAAAATCCCTTTTCCAGGATTAAAGGACTATTTTTGTTGTTGCGAGGACCTCTCAGCAAAATAACGTTCAACACAATTATACCCTGCGGTTTCTAGTTAAATTTTGGAAAAAAATCCTCTTTCCAGGATTAAAGGACCATTTTTGTTGTTGCAAGGACCTCTTAGTAAAAGGACATATATACATATATGTACATACATATATAAAATAGGGACTTGCAAGAATCTAATATTATAGAAGACTTAAAGCAGTCGAACGACTTAAAATCAGTCAAAAGACCTCAACCATTCAAATGACTTAAAAGCAGTCAAAAGACTTACAGTTAAATGAATGCAGTCAAAAGACTTACTGACTGCAAAAAAAAAAAAAAGACTTGAAAAGACTTACACCTAACTTAAAGAATGCAACAAGTCAAAAAGTACTGCATTCTTTTAACTTACAGTCAATTGACTGCTTTCTTTAACTGCCCATTCACAATCTTCAAAATGACTGCTGAATGTTGTTTTGTAAGTTAAAGTATTATGGTAAAGTTTAACTTACATTCAATTTTTTCAGTCATAGGACTGAGACTTATCTGAATGCAGTACCAAAGTAATGCATTCATTCACAACTCTGCCTACGAGACCTTTATCAGGTAGAAGGGGCAGTATGGTTCCTTTTCTGGCGGGTTCATCAGTCCTATAATTAACTGGAATATCTCTGTGTCCCGGCACACAGCATATGTAAATGTTGAATTGCTCCGCCATCTCCACGAGAGATGATCGGCAGTCTAGGACTACGATGGAGTTTGTGAAGACAAAAATTGATGATTTTTTTCAGAAAATTTAAAATAAAATAAAATTTAGTGTGGTTCGATTTAATTTAAAAATAAAATGAATTCCTTTTGTCTGTAAATGCAAATTTTTTTCTAAATATTTGTAGAAGGCAGTCGGATATAGCGACCGCCGGTTATAACGACCTCATTTCCTCGGTCCCTTCACCGTCGTTATAAGCGATTTCTTCTGTATATATATCTTAATGAACTCCAGCATTTTAAGAAAAAACACGGAAGAGAAGTGAAATTTCGCCTTAATGTAATTAATTAATGTAACTCAATGAACTAGCATTCACACTACCTTTGCAATTGCAACTGCCACCAAGTTGAAGAATTGCACACTTGCACAGAAAAATAATACACACTTGCGTTCAAGCTATGACGCCGTCATGACTACCATGACTATGGAAATGGGAAATCCGCGTTAATGAAATCTAATTATGGAAAGTAAATGTGTTGCTGGTGGAAACAGTACCTGTGTATGTTTATTGTATTATTTGCATAGGCAAGAGTTAAAGCTGACCTGCTCTTACTAAGAGGTTTTTTTTTGCTTGTTATTTGCAATTATGGTATTGTGCTAGAATAGAATAGCTCATATGTTTATGTGTGCTGATGCTGTGTCCCAAATCATTTTTCGATATATGTAATCTGAGAATGATGTTTTGAATGAATTCTGAATGGAGTTTGAAAATATTTCAAATAGAGGAATGAACAAATTTATTGAAAGCGGAACAGTGCCAATTTCGGGGGGAATTTGGCACGTCCCGCCAAAATCGGGACGTCTGGCAACGCTGGCAGGAACCCAGAGGAGGAAAAAATTGAAACGACAGCTAGCCAGGGTCAATATCTCCCCACAGTCCTCAACAGTCCCAGCACGAGAGCCCAGTCACAAATTCGACTATCACCCTTATTGCGGTAAACAAAGATCAATCGATAAACGACAATATTTGTCAATCGATCGAGATTTTCGACAAGATTTTGTTCAGAACCACAATCCAGAAGAAACGAATTCACCCCTCCGTGAGGTGTACTTGTTATAGCGTACCACTGTTTATAGATTGGGTTGTATGCTGCTTCCTAGATTTGCTTGATGTTATTGAAAGCATATTCGATATCCAAGAAGGTATGCAGGGTGTATTGGTGGTGATTGATTGACATATGTCAGTGCTGTCTCTGTGGACTAACCTTTAGAGGTAAGGGTGTTGAGGTTTACATAAGGGCCAACTAACCAGGTTCGACTTTATGTGAATTCATGCTTTTATGTATTCAATTGACTGCACAGTTTGTCTAGTTAAACATATCAGTTACGAAATGTCAAGTTGAGTTAACAAAGCTTATTTGAGGAAAATCTTGATTCACACCAAATTGAGTGGTAACTTTGAGAAAACAACAGTTACGCGAAGAATTGCTTGGAGCGTTTACTCAGTTTTTCACTGACAGGCGGCAACATGTTGTTTAATCTAAAAATTGAATTATGTTCTTCAATCGGGCACAAGTATCCACTTCAGAATTATTTCGTAGCGTTAGCGTACTGCAAAACGGAAAGTAAAACAAAATTGTTCGTCTACGATTAGACACTACGCTTGGACATTTTTGTTCCGCATGGCATCAGTAGCGTGTTAGACCTTAGGGAAGAAAAAAACATACAAACACATTCACCAATTTATCCTCCCTTTCTCTACTTCATTCAAATAGTATCACCTCAATGTGCCCGGATAGACGACGTAATAGGGAAAATATTGGTCTAGGCCTCTAAGTGCAGGGCACAAGTCTTAATATCATCAGAATTGAATTAAATTTGTTGTTAAAATGGATTTGCAGTTGATCTGTGTAGACCATCTCCGCGAAAACGTAATCAAATATAAACATTGCAAGCATCCAAGCCCAATCCACTTACCTTCAACTTTCTTGGCATTTCTCTTTTCCGTTGCAGCTGTTACAATTGTCTTTTTATCGCTTGGTGCAGATTTCACCAATTGCAGTTTGCTAATTTTTTTCGTCTGAAAATATGAAATTTCGATAACAAAACTAAACCAAATGCAAATACCTTCGATCTTTACCAATTTTTTCACTTTTTCTTTGTACTTTTTAAGTTTTTTCTGATTTTTCTTCAGAACATCGTGCAAGCCATCAATGTAGGCGAACACCTCTCCTTGGGTGCAATTTTTTTGCAAAAATGTCACTGTTCGAACTGAGAATTTGCTGGATTTTTTCAGTTTAGATTTCTCTACTTTTGTTTCCTTATTCCCTTGAGTTTCTTCTGTTTCGCTTGCCATTTTTGATGAATCTGCCGCAGTTTCTAAAACGATTTGTAAATTATTTCACATTTTTCAACCATGACAAATGTCATAGTAGCTTGTTTTGTTTTGATTTCCAGTGAGGAAGAGTTGACTTCCAATATTGAAGGAAATGAGCGAAAGGTAGGTGAGACTTTAGATCAGGAAATATGTTGAATGTTCATTTGGTACAGTTCAGCTGACAAAATACTGTCTAACGGAGCAGGGAAATGAAATGTGCACATTGGATGCATGGATGGGTGAAGTAGGGAAGAGGCTTATTTTTCCGAGTTAAAATCGCAGATGGCAGAATAATCCTACTTTTTTTTTTTTTTTTTTTTTTTTTTTTT
This sequence comes from Portevinia maculata, assembly GCA_949715645.1. Classification (NCBI taxonomy): domain Eukaryota; kingdom Metazoa; phylum Arthropoda; class Insecta; order Diptera; family Syrphidae; genus Portevinia; species Portevinia maculata. The sequence continues at coordinate 268,123,234 of OX454526.1, read as the reverse complement.
TTTTATAAAAAAAGGAAATCCAAATCCCAGAGCACTCAGACTCGGTAACGTTCCATTGTACTACCAGGCAGAAATCCTCCTTTTGGTGTAGAGGCATGTGATTGGGTGGCGTATGTTGTTGTTCCCCATGGGGATTGAACCTGCACCGCACGGGTCACAAGCCAACACACTAACCTCTACACCGTCGCCACCCATATTAACTACCAGAATCCACAGTAGATATAAGAATTGCATTGAGCAGTAAACGTAAAACGTAGCAATATTTAAAATCTGAGCATTTGTTAAATTTCGTATGAATAAAAACTTATTTGAGTAAACTCAAACATTTGACATGTTCGAAAAGCCACGTCAGCAACTTTTTATGCAAATCGGTATGAATAAAACGTTTGAAACATAGCATTAAATAGAAAACTAAGTCTGCTATTTTGTTGACTCAGTGCATTTGCTTAGTATTCTTATTTCACGTATTTTAAAACAATTAAACCCTTATGAGTTTTTTATGGTTTGTTCATAAATTGTTGGATTAATTTTACTATGTTTTTGTTTTGTAGGTACAGGAAAATTAAACTAGATTGCATGGATTCAATTTTTATACTTTCAAACCAAAATACAAAACAAAAAATAAACAAAACAGAAGGCTCCAGTCCACTTGGGCGAACTGTCGGATACCCTATTCTATACCTGTACCCCGAAAACTGGTAATGGCAAGCATCAAAGTATGGGTGAATTGTTAAGAAGGATATTGTCTATATATTTCGTTATACATAATTGTATTTTACGTTTTTTAAAAGATTTTGTAAATAAAAAATAAGCTTTTTGGGAAAAACATGCTTATAAAGTGAGCGCGGCAAAAAAACTTTGTATTATATAAAAGATTTTTTAAATAGTGGGCTCTTTATTCATTCGACCTCCTAGAGTGTATATTTTCCATTTTATTTCTTTTCTATTTACTTAAGGTATTCTTATTTGTCAATATAGCAACATCTAGTGGAAAGCAATTATAAAGAGAAGTACACGTTCAGAAAAGTAAATGATTTTGCTAGAGGCTTTTAATTTACCGCGATCTTTTATCCAAAGTAAATGCTAGTTTAAATTATACGACTCATTGTTTTTTGCCCCGAAAATTCGGCATTTCAGCCATCTCTGGATAGCACTATTGAAAATTAACGTCAGGATTCCTACGGAATCTACGGGTCTTAGGGACGGGGATGCGGAAGTTGAATATCTTGTGCAGCTCATCTGTGCTAATTACTAAACTAGAAATGTGAGACTAGTAAGATTTTTGACGTTTCTCGATTCCCTTGAATCGCAGGCTAAATTACTTACCTAAGCTCCCTAAAAGCGGTAGGAGCTTAATTAATAATAATAAAATAATGTTTTAAATTTTTAATCTTCTTTTATACATATATTAAGCACAAGGGCATACATACGACCGATTTGATCTGCAGTTTTTTGTTGTGTTCGTCTCCGCCCAAGGAAAACGACAAGGCGCGAAAATTGAAAAATTGTAAAAGCTAATTGAAAAATTCGGGAAAATCGATACTCCATACATTTTATATGGGGAAATTTCTTTCCTTTCATTTTGATCGTAATATTACAATTCAAATATTTATATTGATCTCTGCGAATAACTGTGCATATGAAACCGTTGAGTAACGCACCGAAGCGAATAAATAGCTTCGAGCACACGTAGCTGCTGAATGACTGAGATAGCAGCGTTATTGCGATCTGCATCAAGTTGAATCAAATACCAATCGTGGAGTGAGCAAAAGTACCTTTTTTTTTTTTTTTTTTTTTTTTAAAAGAAATCCAAATTCCAGAGCACTCACACTTGGTAACGTTCCATTGTACTACCAGGCAGAAATCCTCCTTTTGGTGTAGAGGCATGTGATTGGGTGGCGTATGTTGTTGTTTCCCATGGGGATTGAACCTGCACCGCACGGGTCACAAGCCAACACACTAACCTCTACACCGTCGCCACCCTTGAGCAAAAGTACCTTGAATGTCCAATTACATCGTGCTGCTTTCCAATATGACCGCACGATTCACTAAAGCGAAATGCCGTGTGTTACGATTGGGCTGTGATTTACCAATATTGCAATGCGCCAAAGTTTCATTCGGAGACTCCACGATAGTGTTGTGCAGGTGGCAAAGTCAAATTACCACCGTTGACTCAGCAACCAGAACCATTGCGCACTTTGCTTTACGGTGACTTACCAGAATCAAGACATTTCTTGACGAATACCCATAAATACAACGGTTCCTTTCAAATGACGTCATTTGGTTAGAGTATTGTTAAAGAATGGTGATTTAATCCGACATTTAATGCGTTTCGTTTCAAATAAAACTATAATTGGATTTCTGTGGACCAACGATACTCACTTTGAAACAATTGTACACATTTTTCGAATCTTATAACACAACCTATTTCAGCTATAATTCTTAAAAGTGTTGCTTAATTTAAGATATTTATTCTAAGCGAGCCCTTCAAAATAGGGCATTGCTAATTCCATTAATTTACCCAATGCCAAATAGTACTACCAATGGATAAAATCGACAAATGATGCTTCGATTGGAAGTCGACAACCGCAATCAAGGCCTCAAATTACAATACAAAAAGTATAAGAAATTCCGTGCCCAAAACCGATTCCAATTAAATAATCAAATATGACGGAAGTGCGATCACCAATTTGCAATAAATTTCATTCGGTCATTAGCCCGTTATGCCAGCTAGTATTTGCGCTAATTGTCCTAAGAATAAGAAGTACTTCTTATTCTTAGTAATTGTCCCACTACACACTTGACATACAATCTAATCTTACCTTTAGGCAGTTCAGCCAACTTCACCACGCAAAATCGTAGCGCATGTTTACATCAAAGAAATCAAACCTGCATTTGGTATATGTATATGTCATTCGAACGTTGTTGCTTGTGGTGTGATATAAAATCTTCGCGCCATGGACAAATTCAAATTCATTTTGTCAGTTTTCTTCGTTTTGATTGTTATTTCAAATGTTTTAACAACGAAATTAAACTATCCACGTGTTCTTTTACCAATATTTGACAAGATTTCCATAAATTTCACATTGGAAGTCATCGAGAAAGGATGTTTCAAATGGTGAGGCATACGCTTAACCTCAATTTACCCGGTTTTTTTTTATTCTAAATGGTTTCTACCTAAAAATTCCAGGATGTCCTCAAGGCAAGATCTTATCCTTATAACTCCACAGTACGAAGATTTTGAGAGTGAGTGCACTTCAAAGGCTGTGGTCACAGTACTAACCCGAGAGCGTCGCCGAAACACAGCTATTGTGCTCGCAGAGGACACTGCCACTACAGAGGTGCTGCGTTGCGATGTGATTCTCGATGTCATCGATCAGTTGCGAGTGTTAACCACTACCCGAGAGTTGTATTTGGAAGAAGCGCCGGAAACATTTGAGCTCTGGGCTCAGGATTCACAAGGGAATGCTTTCACTACCCTGGAGGGGGTTGAGTTCGATTGGAAAATTTCACCAATTCGCATTGATTCCACCGCGCAGACGGACTGGCAGCCTGCCTTGCGGTTTTTGACATTCACCGAGAGCAGTTATCACGAGGTTCCCAAATCATTGGAGAAATTCGAGGCGCTACACATGAAGGGATACATGGTGCTTCTGGAGGGAATAAACACTGGAACGGCAAAGGTACGTTTGTGACGTGGTCATACTTTAGTTTAAAATGGTTTTCTTGCAGGTTACTGTTCACATTCCTTATCCGGAATATGCATCAACGGTGCCAATCAATGAGGTGTATATCAATGTTCTGGCAAATATCATCCTGGATCCTTCGGATGTGCATATTTTGGCTGGAGATACCGTGAATTTTCGCATTCTACAACTGAAACAGGGCAAACTGCAAGAGGTTTCGCTTAACAGCCAGTACTACCTGCAGATTGAAGATACTGATGTGGCTACAATTAGTGGCAGTAAGGCAACTGGTTCGAGGTTGGGAAGGACGTCTGTTGTGTTGCGGGATAGAAATGTTCAATTGGATGGTAGCTTTACCTCGGACAGTAATGCTCCAAAATCAGCATCACCGAGAGCGACACTGACTGTGAGTGTACCAAAAAAGTTGACGGTGAATTTGTTGCCGCACTACAATTGGGTGACGGTGGAGGGTGAGAAGCACGAAATAGCCGTGGATCTATACACGAGGTGAGCTTACATAATTTTATCTGTGGTTGGGAATCTTTAAAGAGTGTTTATTGTTCAGAATGGCTTGCGTCTTTATGTATGCCGAAAATGCTTTCTTTTTTGCGTTACCGCCATTAGCAGATTTGATGATTATTTGGCAACGCGCACAATCAACTTGAGTCTACATGCGCTCCTAGCAAAATTTTTGCGTTGCATTTCATGAGCTCTCCACAAGGCGTCGCATTTTTAGCCATGAAGTCGGAGAATTCGTTACTCCCACTCAACAAAGGTTTTTGCTAACTGCTCTTTCTGCTCCTAGACTTCCAATACGTCTACTTTCGATTTGTCTGTCTACAGGCGTTTTGCGTCAAGCTCGATACATCCATCCCTTTTGTATGCATGCACTTCAACATTGTTCATTATTCCTTATTTCAGCGACAATCAGAAGATAACTCTCGGCCCCCGCTATGCTTTTACCTCGCAACTAGATGAATCCATATTCTACGTGTTGAAGAAGTCGAAAAATGGTAGTCGCATATACGGTGAAGCTTTCAAAGAAGGATCAAGTCCTGTGTATGCTGCCTTCGATGATGTAAGACTTTTTCTACTCATTTTCCCAACTGACTTACTTTTCTCTCTTCGTTAGCTAACGGCCAAAGCTGATCTGCAAATCTTCAAAGAACTTCTTTTGACGCCATCAAAAGTTATCCTGCCATTCGACCCGAACGCCCCGAAAACCCAGAAAGTGAATTTCCGTGCAACTGGTGGTGATGGCTCCTACATGTGGTCGTCACAGAACCCCTCGCTTTTGCAAATTACACAGACTGGTATGGCGTCCACTCGCATTGACACCGACCTCAAGCTACCATCCGACACCTTTGACGAACGCAGCAAAGCCATGCTGACCAACTACGCCCACGTGCGCGTCGCCCTTGCAAGAAATATTAAAATCTCTCGATCGGCTGATATCTACTTCTTGCCGCCCGTAAAGCTGGAGATTATCCAATACAACTTTGAGACTTCGCTGCGGGACTACGTCAAGCTACACATTGCCGTGTATGCCTTTGCCAACAACACCTACGTTCCCTTCACTAAATGTGAGAATCTCAACTTCCATTTGGAGTTCATCAATCAAATCTTCCAAATAGACACTATGCGCGAAGAGGTGGACAACTTGGCTCCGAATGCTTGTCACATAATCTACTTGCGCAGCACAAGTGTCGGTACGACGCATTTTAGCGTGTCTTACAAATTTATGGACAAGGTTCTGAAGGACGAAGCTACGCTGGTGGTGTTCGAGAAGCTGAACATCCTTAATCCCATCGAAAACGAAATTATTCTACCAATCGGATCATCGAGAAATCTCTTATACACAAACGGGCCACAGAAGATCTTCACACTTGCCGCTGAGTTGACAAAGAACATGAAGTATGACACTCAAATTGCACAGGTTTCCGAGATTCAATTTGAATCACCACGACCGATATATGCGTACACTGTCCTCTGTCGCAAAGTTGGAGAAACCACTCTTAATTTTGATGTCTTCAACGCATTGCAGGCGAAGAACTTCCAGCCGTTTGTGTCAAACTACGCCACCAAGATAAACTGCGTCAAGCCGAGGTTCTTAAATCTCTATGCCACGGAGAAGTTGCGACAAAGTTGTCCCATGGAAATGAAGAACTCGCTTGTGCACTTGAAAGACCGAGAGGATAAGTTTGAGATCGAAATCGAGGTGCAAGACGACAAGAACAGGAAGCTGATGAACATAACGTCTCTGATGTTGGATTGGAAATTCGCCCAAGCTGGCGAGAGCTATCACAAAGACATTTTCTACTTCCGCGAGACTGATGAGGAAATTGTAGAAGGCGTTCGAATACCGGCTAGAGATATGCTCATAAGTACGATCAAGGAGGTTGCAAGCAACTTCAAAGTAAAAGGAATCGTGACCAGCTATGATGAGAGCGTGTTAGCCAAGCAAGACATTACTGCGGAGATTCCGCATTTTGGAATCAAAAAGGTAAGTTTATCTTCGTCAAGTTGGAGTCGAATTTCATGTTTGTTTTTCTAGGGCAAGACAGAAAAGCTAATAACCCCGGTCATTGAGAATGAAATCAAGTTTATGGCGGTCAATAGTACGCTTTTTTCAATGGAGCATGTTTCGATATTTTTAGCCAAAAACCGGCAGCATAAAGTACCCATCCTTCAAGGTAGTGGTTACTATGACTTCCAGGTCTCGGAGAATGGCGTTATATCGATTGATTTTGATGCGAAGACACGGGAATTGGTCATAATACCGCTTCGCATTGGACATGTGAGTTTCTTAGTTAACACACATATTTTGATTACATTTTTATTTCTTCGCCTAGGTTCGCATTGAACTGACTGACCGCTGTTTGATGACCGAATCAGCACATTTATCTGTGTCGGTTGTTTCTATTGGCGCCATCAAGATCGAAGTCCCCGACAGAGTGGAGAGAACTAAGTCCATCGATGCCATTGTCAAGCTGTATGATTCCAATGATAATCTCCTCCTCATTGATCCGTACAACCTTCAAATTTATGAGCTCACCGAGGACATCTTCAATCCCAACATATTGAGTGTGAAATTGGGGGACCAATTAGACCTCCAAGTGGGAGAAATTAGGTAGTAAAATATTTTTCACTGTCATTCTACTAAATACTGATCCAAATCATTTCTACTCGCAGATACATTGTGACTGGAGTTTCGCTGGGTGAAACCAAGGTTGTCTTCAATACTGGACATGGCGAAACTCTTGTTTCCAGCATTGCTGCCAACATTCAGGTAGGATGATGGACATAAAACAGACGAAAGAAAAAACATTCATTTAAATTTCGTTAGGTTTTCCCTCCTTTGAGACTGTATCCAAGGAACTCGACCCTTGTCATTGGTTCCAGTGTCCAGATTTACTATCATGGAGGACCCCAGCCAGATGTGAATATTGTTTACTCTGTTCACGATCAGCATGTAATAAGTAAGTCAATGTTGTTTGAAATGATCTTAAAAATAGTACATTCTCTTATTCTAGCAATGGAATCGGCAATGGTAATGGCTAGAAAGCTTGGGCATACCAAAATTACCGGCAAATGCGTCAGCCAAAACACGAACGGCAGGGAAGTGATCATTTCCGAAGATACTGTTGATATTCATGTTATCCCGCTGTTGGAGATTCAAATCAAAACGCCTCTCGTTCGCATCAAGAGCGGTGCTGTGATGCCCGCCGTTATCTGGGGTAAGTTGGAATATATTAAAGGTATCAAGCATCATAAATGAAACATTTTGCCGTGCCCTAGGTCTTCCTGAATTGTCTCCAATGGTCCTGGGCACGCTAGAGAACATGCGCGTCATTTGGTCCACTAATCAACCAGACGTCGTAGACATTTACAACATCTTCTCCGAAGCTGGTAAGTGTGCGCTATTTTACAGACTTAAGTGGATGATTCGATACAGTTCGTACGCAAAAGCTCACGTACAAGCTCACATGCCATCCGCAAAGAAAATCAGTTCTCCGATGATCTTGAGTAGTTAAGCTTCGACTCAAGAACAGATACGGGACTTACAAAACTCACGCATTCTCCGAAAACTGAGCAGTTGAAACTAATTTTACACTCCCCCTATTTCCTTAGGCATTGAATACACTGACAGAGATCTAATATCGGTGCGCATCAAAGCCCTCAATCCAGGCAAAGCAAAGATCCAAGCCAGCGTAATCCTATCCGCCGGCCAAAAGCTTACAGCCAGCGCAGAGGTGGTGGGTAAGTTAAGAGATTTAAAACACCCTATCCCTTCATTCAATCAACTTTCTTTCAAGTTTTTAAAATTCTTGAATTGGAATCACCCAAGCCGATTACAATGGACTCAATTCTGATTGCCCCACGTAGCACTATCCAATTGAAGGCTAATCTCGATGACGTTGTCTACAAGCCAGATTCAGAGACGACCAATGGAATTGTTCGAGTCACATCCGATGGCACTCTCCGCAGTGGCGATACCCTCGGACGAGATTTGATAATTGTATGTTATTCATTTCCTTTGCCGTTCTGTGTGTGCAGTCACTTTAATCTCTGGAGAAACATCTTACGCTTCTCGATTTCTCTGTGACACTGCATCGGAACAATGCGAAATTACTTTTGCAAATTCTATTTTTTAATCGCTTTCTCATTGCCTCCTTCCTTTTCAGGCGAGGACTTACGAACAAACTTTGCCAATTGGTATCGAAGTGAAAAACGTTCAATACATTTTGGCCTCACTGCAATACCCTTCGATTAAATTGAAACAAACGGAAGAGAAAATCCCCCGTGGAATGAATTTCGTGCTGAAAGTTTCCCTTCACGATAATCTGGGCAATGAATTCTCGCACAATATCGAAGATGTCAATGGAATTAAGTACGATTTGTCGCACAAGGACATAGTCGATGTGCAGATTGGAAACAATTTGACAGTCGCGGTGAGTACAGTAAAAAGAAGGAAGAGTGAGAGTTTGGGGACAGAAATATCTTATTTGCATTGGAATGAGTTTAAAGTGATTCGTATGATTTATTCAATGCGAATGATGGCGGGACCGGGAGTCAGGCGTTGGTCAGTTTTAATTGTGAATCTTCCGCACTTTGTGATTTCACAGTAAGGGTAAAGTTTTCGAATTGTGGTCTGTCGAGCAGAAAATTGTATAATTTCAATGTGGAGAGTGGAATTGTGAATTTATATCTTACGTTGAATTTGAGTTGCTTGGGTTTTGCTTACTTTCTCAGCGGGCGCTTGACCCGTGGAGAGTTTCTGCCTGTGACACTGCAGCCAATGGCGAAAGGTGGAACTCAAACGGGTGCTTCTTAAATAATCTTGACAGGAACTTCTTCCTTCTTGACAGCAGAGTCATGATCAGAATTAAAGGAACCATAACCTTCCCAATTGACTGCATCCTTACTGATCCCCCTGTGGGCTTTGCCGGTTTGACTTCAACTGACCTCGGCAGGCCTCTCGGTTTTTTACAGAAGGTAATAAAATGCGGGTGTTGCGTTTGTTTGATCCAGGAGTTTTTAGGCCTGCCTTTTTTTTACGATTTCAACACGTGTATGCTCCTGTAATAGTTTACTGTTGATAGTCCTAACGACACCAGTGATCTCCAGTCGATTCAACCCACAGATTTGCATGCACAAAATTTGTTGGAGATTTGAAGATGCTAAATATGTCGCTCACCTAAATGTTACAACTGCCTAATAGTAATTTCTCCCATTAGTCGTCTTTTAGGACAAGAGCTGTTTTTTGGGGGCGCTGCAGTGATATTCTAGTCCATGAACAGCAAACCTTGGCAGGAACATTTGTCACCTTCATCCTCAACATCGTAAAAAGGTACAGCTTTCATGGCGATATGAACGGAATCAAACAAACAGCCCTATCGAGATATCCGTTCTCAGAAAATTCCGAAACGAAGGGTAAATCCAATCAGATTTGCGTTAAAGGTATCCCTTTCGGACAAAGATATTTAAAGCATTCAAACGCGTTCATTTGACAGAGATTCAGCTTATTTGAAGCCATTACAGTGTGAACAACTTTGTGATAAATTTAATACAATTTCAAAGTAATGAATAGTGCGGCCGTGTTGACCATTAGTCGTTATTTTTTTTCTAAAATACCAAATAACTGAACTAAACAACAATAAATTGTATTTTCTTGTCGGAGAGATTCAGATGAAATTTGTCGTGTGTCTGCTGTTTTGTTTAACGCATCACGTCGCACTGCGGAAATGTGCATTGTATTTGATAGGAGTATTAGTCCGATAAATAAATCGGAACAGATACCTCCAATGGAAGTTCTCCGACTTAGTGAAAAATCGGGGGAACCGGGATGATTAGGGTCTTATACAATATCTCCTTGATTCTGTGATAGAGGGCTTTACTTCCTAGATGCCTTCTTAGCCCGAAGAAACAGCGATTGGCAACTGTGATTCTTCGCTTGATCTCTGCGCCGATGTCATTTTGCGAAGTGATAGGGATCCCAGCTAGACAAAGTCTTTAACTACTTGGAAGTTGTAACTGTCCATCATGGCGTTTTAACCAACGACCATACCACGTCGAGTTAATCGGTTCTCGTCAGATCACCGTAATTAAACGACGTTGGGCGCGGTTAGTACGTAGATGGGGGACCGTTTGAGAACAACCGCGTGTCGTTGGCCAGTCCCATCTACAGAGTTGAGGTAGATAATAATACATACGTGGTATCACAATGGACCTAAATTGGTCTAAGTGTGTCGGCTTCTGCCGACAGCCACATAAACCTAACCTAACCTAACCTATCATGGCGTTTTGTCCGAGTTGTTGAGAGCCTTTCTCGTTGACAGCACATACTTCGTTTTGTCCTCATTAACAGCCAGACCCATCTTCGCCGCCTCCGTTTCAATCCCTGCAAATGCGCCACTGACAGCTCGCCGCGTTCTACCGATAATGTAAATATCATCAGCGTAGGCAAGTAGTTTAACGGACTTTTGAAAAATTGTACCTCTGGTGTTGGCTTGTGAGTTTCGTACAATTGCTTCAAGAATGATGTTAAAGAAGGTGCATAATAGGGCGTCGCTTTGTCTCAACCCTTTTTCGACATCAAAGGGCTCGGTGTTGTTCTTACCGACTTTGACGGAGCAGCGAGATTTCTCCATCGTTGTTCTGCACAAATAAACAAGCTTGGCGGGGATGCCGAAAGTGGACATGGCTTTGTATTGTTCGTCCCTATAAACGCTATCGTAGACGACTTTGAAGTCGATAAATAGACACCGCCTATCGTTCTGAAATTCCTGAGTTTTTTCCAGGATCTGTCGGAGTGTGAAAATGTTGTCGATGGTTGACTTTCCTGTCCTAAAACCACACTGATATGTGCCGATCAAGTTGTTGGCGAAGTGTTTTAGGCGTTCATATAATACAGACGACAAGATCTTATATGCGACATTCAGGAGACTTATACCTCTGTAGTTGACGCAGTTCAGTGTATCTGTCTCCTTTCTTGTGGATAGAGCACACGATGCTAAGGTATATTCGTCGGTCATGCAATCATCCGACCAAATTTTACAGATGAGTTTGTGCATGCTCCTTACCAAATCATCTAACGCTACTTTAAAATGCTCGGCAGGTATGCCATACGCTCGCAGCTTTGTTGGACTTAAGTTTGGATATCGTTATCCTCACTGGACGGCAGTTTTCTCTTTCATTGTCCAGGCTGAACGGATGGTTCTGCCTGACAGCGGGTCGTTGGCTGTCTCCGCCTTTTAACAGTCTTCAGAAGTGTTCTTTCCAAATCCTTAGCACCTACTGTGAATCTACTACTGTGTTTACATGCTAATCTCTGCAGGCTTCTTGTATCCTTGGGTAGATCGCTTTACCCACTGGTAGAACTTTCGAACATTGCCTCTGTAGTAGCGATAATGATAATGTACTAATAAGCTGGAAAGAGGAGAAAGCTGGAAAAAGGTTCGTGTTTGCGGTTTTCTTGACTTCAAAAGAGCCTTTGCGACAATTGACCAAAAAATTCTTGCGAAACAGCTTAGTGCTTATGGTGTAAGAGGTAAGGAACAGTTTCTCTGTCTAATAGAAAATAAAAAATCACCTGTGAATGGCATAATGCCCAAGAGCATCGAAACAAGACACGGAGTTCCTAAAGGATCGATTTTGGGCGGACTGCTATTTATAATTTACATAAACGACATTACAAAAGTTTCCTCGACATTCCCAAATTGTGCTTTTTGCCGATGATGCATTCATTTTAATATCGGGAAAGAATGCGGACGAATGTGCGAATCTAATACAAGAAGACCCCTAAACAGAGTCAACGAGTGGTTGAAAGCGAACAAACTAAAATTCAACGTAGCAAAATCGAAATGCATGGCCCTGAAACAAAACGTCAGCTTCAACATTGAGATCGATAATGAAAAATTAGAAAAAGTGAATATAATGAACTATCTAGGCATAGTTAAGCCTGAACTAAATCGAAACAAAACTGGGAAAAAGTACAAAAAAGTGGAAAAAAATTGGATATACTGCTTCATCGCATAGTGCGCTCTGTATATTTCTTCTCATTTTTAAATTTTACTGTCGTTCAAAGCTCGAACATGTTCCAGCTTTCACTTTTCGCAAAGCTCTAGAAACAAACACAATCAAAGAATACCTTACCGAATTTTTCGCTAGATGACGCTTCCATCACATAATTCCTGTCAGTTTCGCAAGAAAAAGCGCTTTTGACAAGCAAGTGAAAATAAATAAACGATGGCGAAGACGATAAATGGAAATAATTGGAACCATTTTCGCGTCACGGCTATTAGAACACATTTTTAATGATGACGTTATAAAATCTTTTATATATTTCCAAATTTCACATAAATTTTACAATTTTTTGTTTTTAAATTTGTTTTTGAAATTCCTGGAAATTTTAAAATGTCAAACGAAAAGCTTCAGAGCTTTTTTAGTTCAGATTTTAATGATAGATGTCGTATAAATATGCGTGTGTTTTCGATGAGTTTCGTGTTTTCACTTTTTTAAACTTTTCTTCACTTTTGTTTCAATTTAGTTCAGACTTAATACTTAATATAATAATCAACAACCTGATTGGTCCCTATCAGTCCCTATTAATGTGGCTTCAGGCCAGGAAAGTCTACCATCGACCAAATATTCACACTGCGGCAGATCTTGGAGAAAACCCAGGAAGTCCAAATCGATACCCACCACCTTTTCATCGATTTTAGGGCCGCCTGTGACAGCATTTATAGAGACGAGTATACAGAGCAATGCCTAGTTTTGGTGAGAATGCACGCTGCTCCATCAAGGTCGGTAACAAACTCACCGAGACCTTCGATGTCAAAGAAGGATTTAGACAAGGCGATGAGCTGTCATGTGACTTCTTCAACGTCGTTCTTGAAAGAATAGTGCAAAACTCAAATGCTAACATCAGAGGCACTATCTTTCAAAAGTCCGTCCATATACTCGCCTACGCCAGCGACATCGGCAGAACGCGGCGGGATGTCACTGGCGCGTTCGTGAGTATTGAGACGGAGGCGGCGAAGATGGGTTTGACGATCAATGAAAGCAAGGCAAAGTATATGCTGTTATCAAGAAAAGGACCCCAACACCGACGTCTCGCACAGAATGTGACTATAGACAGATATAACTTTGAGGTGGTTAAGGACTTTGTCTACCTAGGCCCCGCAATGAACTCTGGCAATGACACCAGCGCTGAGATTATCGAAGAATAACTCTTGCCAATCATTGTTTCTTTGACCTAAGAAACCAATTGAGTAGGAAAGCCCTCTCTCGAACAAATAAAGTGACCCTTTATAAGACCCTAATAATCCCAGTCCTTCTCTATGGTGCAGAGATATGGACTCTATCAAAAGCCGATGAGGTCACTCTTGGTTGTTTTGAGAGGAAAATCCTTCGAGTAATTTTTGGTACCGTCTGAATAGACTTTGAATGGAGGAGGAGATGCAACGACGAACTGTACGGGCTGTACAGCGACATCGACCTTGCCAGAAGAATGAAGGTCCAACGACTGAGGTAGCTGGGTCATATAGAGCGAATGGACGTGAATGCCCCGCAGTAGAGGAAGACCGCGACTCAGGAACGAGATAGATAAAGCTATGCATTTTTTATCGAACCCTTCGTCAATTTATTTCAAGTGTTTTAAGGGAGCTATCAGTCAAAACTAGTCTCTTTTTTCGTATTTTAGTCCCCGCAGAGAAAAATGAAGGGGGGGGGGGGCTGTATAATCATCAATTTCCTTCTGTAAGTGAGGACAATAAAATTCAACTAAAAGGCACACGAAATGTTTTCACATTAAAACGTTCATCTTGTCACCTTGTGAACTAGCCCATTTTGCTTTCGAAAAAGTCCACCGCTCAAGTCACCACTTAAAGGTGTACCCGACCAGATAGTGGCGAACGATGTCAATTTCAGCGCACGTCTCCAACGAACATAATTCGTCCTAGATTAATATTCCATAGTGTTTTATCTTTTTTCGCTGTGGCGTCTTCCCATTACGTTACACTAAGGTGCACCATAGTTTCTGGTCACTTTACCAAGGCACAAGAGTAATCTGCTTTATGTGCAACGTCGTTGGTGTGGACTTAATCCCCAACTCTGTGACCTACGTGCACCCATATCTCCGTCCTGTGTAACGAACAAAATTCCAAGTTACTGTGCAAAATCTTTCACTAAGCGGATATATGCTCGCAATGGAGTTTCAAAGAATAGTTCAGCTCTTATTCAGTTTGTTGGAAAATGCTGCTGCCACAGTGTTTGTGTTTTTTTTTTGTATTTTCATTCACTGTATGGTCCTGGTTTGTATTTTACTTTCCGCAGATAAATCTTCCAAGGGAAACAAGCAACATGATTGCCATTAGTCTAAAGGACACCGCCGGAGTTAAACATGCCGAGGATTACATCAAACTGTCTGTTGCAGAATCTAGAAACATCTTCCCGACCAAGGTAAGCGAACCAAGCACACACATTTGCACTGAGGAAGGGCGAGGAGCTACGAAGAATTTAATATCCTTTTAAGTTTTATTTTTTATTTTTTTGGTATAAATTCTGCGATTCCTGATAGTGTCAAATGAAATTGTATATTCGCCACACAATTTTTATACATAGACGTTCCTCCTCGTACTGCTCGGTCTTCCAAAGAAATAGGAATACAAACTAACGGTGTACATGTTTTTGTAATTTTATTTTTATTTCTTCCCATCAATGCGGACTATTGTCATCGTCCTTGCACATCTCTGGAATAGACAATCTTTTCTCTTGGTGACATTATCTGCTTCGATTCACCTCTAACTTTGTCCTCACACTGGTCCAGTTCTGATGAGCGTATCGTTTCGATTGACAGGAACACTGGTAAGTTGGTTGATTTCTAATTTATTTTGCGACATCCGCTCATGACGGAAACATTTTCAACTGTCGACTGAAGCGGAAATCACTTCTTCCTCTGCTGTATGCCGGCTGGGAGGGTGTTTCGAGAGAGATTTTATGAAGTTGTAGAATCATTTGTTTTGATTTATTCCCTTTTCTGTGCGCTGAATTACAGATTACGAGTTTTCGAATCGGCTGGATAGCTAATTTTAAGTATCAGTTCGATTGGCAGACAAGTTTATTTGCTCATTCTGCTGGACATTGTTTCGGAAATTTTCGCATTCAATTATTACCCATAGCGGACGAAAACAGCCATCAGCATTGCGTATTGTCATTATTTTGTGAGTGCTGTATCCGTTAATAGGACGCCAATATTTGCGATGGGATAATTTGTGAATTGAAGTGATTCCTAAAATAAATACGGAATTCCCAGAAATAACTCTGGTTTATGTGGTGGACTTAATTTACCACAAAAGTTATCGTCGCCTGTGCTTAGGAATTCCATGTGCATAATTTCGTTAAACAATTTTCTCTTTCATTCCTAAATGAATTCAATTTACGAGTGAAGAGTGTTTGCGTTTCAAGTGGAGGTACATTTAGAGTTTTATTACACCTAATGAATAGGTTCAAATTGATATGTCTCAACAAGAGCAAAGTCTAAAATTACCATAAATGCCAATGAGGTTAAGATGAGCGTGGAACTGAGAAATTAAATTTTGTGTATCCAGCCACTTCAAGTGTTCTACCACGAAGGCATTTGACAAAACATTTGGAAGATAAACTATGGGTGAAATAGGAAACGCCAACAAAGTCCGCATCGATGCGGCATCAATGCACAAATTACGATGCCGATACGCAACATAGCTGATGCAGATGAATCGAAAGCATCGGGTATTTTCTGAATGGTTTTTTCGTCGACATTTGCGCATCAGTTTACGCAACTTTACAAAAATGAATGTAATAATATCTTTCCAATGATGCGAAATTTGAGCACTCCGACCTATTTCAGACATTTATATGAATGAAAGAGTGATTCCCAACTGCGAAAAGTTCATATATAATCTGAGATATATGATCAATAGCGAAACAAGCTATGATGACGACATTAAACGCGTAGTTACGGATAAAGCGGCGGAAAAATTCGCCATCTTCTATGACCGAAAAATGCCCTCCAAGCTGAATGGAAGGCTCTACACCACAGTTGTCCGCCCGGCGCTCACAAACGGCTTGTAATATTGGACAGCGTACAAAAAGTATGAGGGCAAACTGACGGCAGCTAAGATGAAGATGCTTAGCATGACAGCATGAGTAGCAATGCTTGATCAAATAAGAAGTTCCAAGGTCCGAGGAAGCCTTCACGACTAAGAACCTATCTCAGAAAAAATGGAGCGTACTGTCATGTTCAAAAGTGAGATTCTACGAACCCTGTCAAAAAGGCAATATCAATCAATGTTTAAATACAATCGCCAAAAAAGAGGCAGGCCTAAAAAGTCCCGTACCATACATATGCAGCAACACCAACATTTGATTGGCCTCAGGACGAAGAGATTAAAAATCGCGAGGTCCGCCGGTTTTTTTTCTGAGTTCGAACCGGCGTACCCCACAGGCGGAACAGAAGGGATGTGGGAAAGCTATGATCCCTTTAGTCCAAATCATAAACTCATCGTTAAAGAGAAAGAAGAAGAAGAAGAAGAAACAAAATATTTTGTAGGTAAATATCTAGTTGCCTATAGTCTACAGATCAAGTAAAAACAAATCAAGCTTCGGGTGAATTCAGAAACGGCAAAAAATTGGGCATCACGGTGATGTACAACACAGCTGATGCCGATGCGATGCTGCTGCCTTTTTATACCTTATTCTAAGGGTATATTAATTTTGAAGCGAAATTTGTAACATACATACCTTAATATTGCCCGTTGACCCCTAAAGGTTACTATATTTATGATCAGCATCGATAGTAATGTCGATCTAGCCATGTCCGTCCGTCCGTCTGATGGCAATCATTAGGCCTTTAAACTGCACCAAGAAAGCTGAAATTTTAAACATTATACTCTCTAGGGGCCCAAAATAATCAATTATACAATTTTTTTTTTTGAAAAATCGAATTTGAAAGCTCACATTTTTTATATATGATCTTTGACTCCTAAAACTGCTCGGGAGATACAATTTCTAAAATTCGCCCACAATTAAATAAAACAATTTTATTAAAAAGCAATTTTATATGAAATTTATAATATAGACTCTCTAGGTGTTTAAATCCGCCTACTGACACGCCCACAATTATGAAATAAAACAATTTAATTGAAAAAAAAAGTTTGAGCTAGGGAAGGTTTTTTTACAAAAGCTTCGTTTTTTTTTGATTAATTCTTAAAATGTTAAAAATGTTAAATTCTTTAAATGTTATATAAGAAATTATGAAGAACGTTCTTAACAATTCAACCATACTTAGACTTTTGTCACGCCCACTTATGAGGGATAGGAATAAGAATAGGGTATCCAACAGTTCGCCCAAGCGGACTGTAGTCCGTCCCTAAGTTTTGTCTGCGTTTTAGAATATTGACAATAAGTTTTAAAAATTACCAGTTTTTAATTAATACGCAAAAAAGAGGTATGCGTTTAAATAGGACGAAAATGTTGCTAAGCGATACTTATACAATCGATACTTCATATAAACAAAAAAAAAAACGTTTTAAACAAATTTTTAAGCAATAGTTATACACTTATACAGTCGACACTTCACTAAAATAAAAATCTGTAAAACAAAAGTATAAAGTTATACTTTCTTCTTTTCAATACTTCAAGGAAAGAAACCTTAGCATTGGATTAAATTGTATTAAGACGACTAAAGTATTTTGGGTTATGACTTGCGATGCATAATTAGATTATTACTCAGCTGTATTCCCTAACATTTACTGCAAAATCGTTTTCAAGTCTCCCATATGCTAAATTTGGTCCTTTTCTGCAACGAGCTTTTCCTCTCCAAGTCCATTACTTCCGTGTGTCGGGCATCCTCTCTTTTGGATTTCTTATTCTGCTTATTGCTCTGCATCAGTATCATCACCTTATACCTTAAGGAGGAAGAAGGTACATTTAATGAAGATCTTAGATTCTCCGGAGGAGGCTCGACCAAACGCCTTGTACCACATACGAGACCTATTTCATCAAAAAATTCCCAGTATGTATCCTCTCTTCCAGTAGTATTATTCCTTTTTTTTATCCTCTTGTACGTTATGATTGAATTTAAGAATTTTTTCTCTAAAAAATAATTTCGGAATCTTCCATCCTCATTTCCTCCAAGATTTGTATTTGTACCCATATTTTTGCTTGTTTTTTCTCCCAGAAATGAAATCGTTCTCTAATTTCAATCTGATAGATATAAGTAATCTTATATTCTCACTGAAAAACAATGAAACGAAATACTTTAATATTAATTCTGTAAAAAAATAAAAACCCGAACTTACTTTTCTTCGTCCATTTTCTTTTGCATCATAATTTTCTGTGATGCATCAGATGCTGACATTTGCGAAGATAAATGTTTGACGTTAAAAGTGATGCCAATTTTTGCATTTTTGAACACGATGCAGAGCTGATGCTGCATCAATACCGCAGTGATGCGTTTCTGAATTTACCCTTCAAAAACAACAGTCAAGGGAAGAATACAATTCACTTTGAACTGGAAAATAAAAATATTCCTTAGCCGTTAGCCGTACATGTAGAGTAGATACCCTCTTATATGAATGAAGCTACAAAGAAAAAGAACCAAGGATATGGACATTTAACTAATGTCAATTTCGATCGGTAACTTTGTTTACCCCGAGTGCTGTTTCGCCTCACTGATCACTGCAGCGTGTTGCAGGCGGAAATCATGGCGATTAAAGAATCCTATCGTGGCTGAAGAGGAACGTGATATCCGCTATGGACATCCGGATCTTCTCAGATAGTCAAGCTGCGCTAAGATCTCTGGATTCTGTCTCCACAAACTCCACCGTAGTCCGTGACTGTCGACCATCTCTAGTGGAGATGGCGGAGCAATTTAAAATTCACCTATACTGGGTGCCAGGACATACAGACATTTCAGGGAACTGTAGGGCGGATAAACTCGCCGTGCTGCCCCTTCTGCCTGATAAAGGTCATGTTTATGAGGGAAACCATAGAGAAAACTAACCTTAGGTGGATAAGTGGCAACACTTATCTAGCGACAAAACAGATTTGGCCAAAGCTGGATCTGAAACGCTCTAAGTGTTTGATATCTCTGAACAGACTGCACATTCGTGCTATATTTGGTGTAATCACCGGGCACTGTCTCATATGCAAGCATGCAACAAGGCTTGACATCTATACAAATGACTTCTGCAGAAGCTGCATGGACGAGGAGAAGGAGGAGACAATTCTCCGCCTTCTCTGCACATGCCTTGCTCCCTCTCAAAGACGAAAACTATATTTAGGATCTTTCTTTTACAATGATCTTAGCGATCTCATTAACACCGACATCAAAAGTCTGTCAAGCTTCAGCAATAGCTCCAACTGGTTCAACGAGTACGAGGATGATATATCCGTGTGGCATCACAATGGACCTTTCATTGGTCTTAGTGTGTCGGCCTCTGCCGACTGCCACTATAACCTACCATAACCTTACCCCTAGTGCACTCTAACTGCTGTCAGAGCAAATTATCGTTTTCTTTTCGGCACAAAAATCACTCGCAGTGCACATTGAGAGCACTTTTTTTCCACCAGATAAACAGCGAGGGTAAACAAGTACTTGGTTTGACATTTTTGGCGTGCTTGCAATGATCGGCAGTTTTAGACACACACAAAAAACAAAACACGCTGCAAAATTGTACCATACATACAACAGCAGTTTTACTCTGTTTTCGTTTTCGCGCCGACACCAATTTTCTGAAGATTAAGAAAATCACCAATCGAAATCGACATAAAAACATAGGGACGGGCTACAGTCCGCTTGTTCGAACTGTTGGATACCCTATTCTTATTCCTATCGCTCATAAGTGGGCGTGACAAAAGTCCAAGTATGGTTGAATTGTTAAGAACGCTGTACATATTCTGTTATATAACATTTCAAAGATTTTATCAAACAAAAACGAAGCTTTTGTAAAAAAAACGTTCCCTAGCTCAAACTTTGGTTTTTCAATAAAATTATTTTATTTAAATGTGGGCGTGCCAGTAAGCGGATTTAAAAAAAATTAACACATGAGCATAGAGGACCCCTAGAGAGTATATATTATAAATTTCAGCTTCCTAGCTCAAACTTTGGATTTTCAAAAAAAGTTTTTTTTTGTAAATTGTGGGCGTGCCAGTAGGCGGATTTTGAAAATTTTTACACAAGAGCATAAAGGGCCCCCTAGAGAGTATATATTATAAATTTCAGCTCCCTAGCTCAAACTTTGGATTTTCAAAAAAAGTTTTTTTTGTAAATTGTGGGCGTGTCAGTAGGCGGATTTTGAAAATATTTACACATGAGCATAAAGGGCCCCCAAGAGAGTATATATTACAAATTTCAGCTCCCTAGCTCAAACTTTGGATTTTCAAAAAAAGTTTTTTTTGTAAATTGTGGGCGTGTCAGTAGGCGGATTTTGAAAATATTTACACATGAGCATAAAGGTCTCCTAGAGAGTATATATTATAACTTTCAGCTCCCTAGCTCAAATTTTGGTTTTTCAATAAAATTGTTTTATTTTTTTGTGGGCGTGTCAGTGGGCGGATTTTGAAAATTTTATATCCCGAGCAGTTTTAGGAGTGATAGATCATATATAAAAAAATTCAGCTTTCTAGCTCAAAATTCGATTTTTTCCAAAATTTTGTTTTTTTGAGTTTGTGGGCGTGTCTGTGGGCGGATTTCAAAAATTCGTAAACTTGATTATTTCGGGACCCTAGAGAGTATATTGTTAAAATTTTAGCTCTCTAGGTCCAGTTTAAAGGCCTAATTTTTGCCGACGGACGGACGGACGGACCGACGGACATGGCTAGATCGACATTACTATCGACGCTGATCATGAATATAGTAACTTTTAGGGGTCTACGGGCAATATTAAGGTATGTTACAAACTATGCGTCAAAATTAATATACCCTTAGAATAGGGTATAACAATGTATGGAACTAAGGAAACTATTTGAGACGAGAACGAGACCTATTACCGTATACATATTTCGTTCATGGACTATCTATACTGGGGCCCTACTACGTGACTCGTTTCTTCTTTCGAATCTATTCGAAAGCCATTTCCAATTCTAACTTTACTTGTGCTTTGTACTCTGTTAGAATCGAATGTTTATTATATCGCCTATTTTGGGGCGCAGTGGCTCGGTGGCTAGTGTTGCACGTTGGTTTTGAATGATTGTAGATTATAATGTGTAGGAAAAATGGAGCAGGGAAGAGCATTCCACATTGGTGTTGTACGGCTAAGGAAAGATTCCTTGTATTTCACTGTACGTCCGAATACAGGCTTAAGGGTAAACTGATGCGCATTCCTTGCAGAGCGGGTATTGCAGTTGAAATGTTCTAGGGGTCGAATGCAACTGACTATATCTTTTGTTTTTTTTTTCTATTTTTCTTAACGAAACTTCCATATTCGTTCCACCTGTTTACGAACAGTAACTAGATCTACCTGTTATTATATTTTAAACCAAATGTAAAGGTATTAAGAGTACCAGGGACCTTAGTTCAAAACATAATTTCATAGAAACAACAAAAATTCATTATCCAAGGAGGAAATAGGACAAATTCGAGCTTACAAGGAGCAAGGTTTTATAGCCGGTAAGATTGGAAGAGGACCAACAGTTGTCCACAGCTATCTTAAGGACCCTTAGAAGTATGGAAAAACACGGGAAAGGAGGAATAATCAGATTAACAACCAGTCAGGATCGACGGCGATACTGCTGCTTCTAATTCAAGACTTTCCCTAATTAAAAATCAAGGCAAAAACTGGAGTTGAAGCAAGTAGATCAACTGTTTATCGCGTGATACAGCAGTCCCACCATATCAGACACAAAAATATAAATAATAAAGCACAACCTCAATGAAATAAGTCACATCAGGTGGAGTCGAGAGTGGCATACCGCTGTCTTTTCAGATAAAAAAAAGTTTAACGTGCATGAACCTGATAGATATAATTATTATTTCCATGATTTGAGGAAGGATGAAATAACCTTTTATAGAAGACACAGCAAGGGAGGTGGACTAATGGTATGGGGAGCAGTAAGCTTTTACGGAACTGCAAACCTTTTTTTCAAAGCTCAAGAATGACCGCAATCACCTACAAATCTATACTGGAAAGAGCTTTCCCTCATTTTTCCGAATTGTTTGGTGGACAAGATGGATTTTCGAACAGGAAAATGCAACGATACATACCGCAAGAATAACCAAAACTTGGATTCAGACTCAAAATTTGGACCTACTGGCATGGCCGCCATATTCACCGAACCTGAATATCATGGAAAATTTGGGAATGGCTTTCAAAAAAGATCTACGAAGGAGGAAAGCAATTCTCCAACCAGGAAAAAATAATTCAAGCCATAAAACAAGCCTGCTCCAAAATTTCACTAAATTACTTGGAAGAACTACATAAATCTCTTCATACCAGACTTATTGAAGTGATACACATTATAAAAAACTATTGTTATTGGTCTATAACTTACGAGGGGCGTTCAATATATTCTCGGTATCGGGGTGAAGCTGTGGTTGTATATATAAATTGACTTATTTATCAAGTAATACTATTATTTTAGTGCATTCATGTACAATTTCATATAAATGTGGTTATTAATTCGCGTTTTATCTCTAGTTAAACAGAATCATAATGGCAACTGAGACGATGATGGTGAAAATTGAGCATCGCGCTGTAATTAAATTTCTCACTAAGCAAGGAAAAATCAAAAAACTGTTTATTTATTTTTTTATTTTTTTTATTTATTAATTTGATTTTGAAGGCTTACACATTAAGATACATTATCTTTTAAAGAAGTGCTAAACTTATTATAAACATAACAGAATTATACAGCCAAATGAAATATAACAAAATAATAAAGGCAACGAGAAAACACAGTTTGAAAAAATAAATTGAAATATAGCTACGAGGGCGGGTCAATAAGTCCGTGACTTTTGGAATAAAACACGGATTTTTTGATAAAAAAAAAATTTATTTTTCAACGTAGTCTCGCTTGAGCTCTATAAACTTTGTCCAACGCTTCTCCAATTTTTTTATCCCTTCCAAAAAAAATGATTTGTCGAGGTCCTCAAAATAGGCCTTTATTTGCGAGATGACTTCATCATTGGAGTCAAATCTTTTTCCACCAAGCCATTTCTTCAGGTTTGGGAACAAGAAGTAGTCGCTCGGAGCCAAATCTGGAGAATAGGGTGGATGAGGGAGCAATTCATAGCCCAATTCATGGTTTTTTGCCATGGCAACTGCACATGTGTGCTCCCTTGCATTGTCTTGGTGGAAAAGAACTTTTTTCTTGGCCAAATGAGGTCGGTTTTTTTTTAAATCGTCATTGAATCGGTCCAATAAGTTGGCATAATATTCCCCATTGATTGTTCTTCCCTTTTGAAGGTAGTCAATGTGGATTATCCCGCGTGCATCCCAAAAAACAGTCGCCATAACTTTATTGGCTGGCAAACCCACCTTGGCCTTCTTTGGCGCCGATTCACCCTTAGAAACCCACTGTTTTGACTGTTGTTTGGTCTCTGGTGTGTTGTGATGGATCCATGTTTCGTCCACGGTTACAAAACGGGGCAAAAACTCCTCCATATTGCGATTAAACAACGCCAAACCTTCCTGTGAAGTTGTTACACGATTGCGTTTGTGGTCGACTGTGAGCAAACGCGGCACCCATCTTGCGGAAAGCTTTCTCATGCCCAAGTGATCATTCAAAATTGAAACCACTGAGCCATGCGAGATCCCTACGGCTTCCACAATCTCTCGCACTTTCAATCTTCGGTCGGCCAACACCATATCGTGAATTTTTTCGATTGTTTCGGGTGTAGAGACCTCAACTGGGCGTCCAGGACGTTCGGCATCTTCAGTGCTTGTACGGCCACAACGAAATTCAGTAAACCACTTTTTTACCATTGAAATCGGTCGTGCAGAGTCCCCATAGTATTTTTCAAGCTTAGCCTTGGTCTCGGTAATGGTTTTTTTCCGCAAGAAATAATGCTTAATAAGCACACGAAATTCACTTTTTTCCATTTTCTCCTCAAATTAGTGAGTAGTCTGATAAAAATAGCTGTCAAACACAAACTAACTGACGCAGCAAGTTTAAATTTTGACAGGAGTCAACTGACAGCTGCCTGTTGACAGGAGCAGTGTTGCCGTTTCAGTAAAGAGGTCAGAAATTCAAAAAGTTACGGACTTATTGACCCGCCCTCGTATTAGAGTATAAACGGCCAAATAAAATTAGACAATTCGGGAAAATGAACGTTATACCTATAAGCAAAATTAACGGAAATTTGTGAAATTTAATAAAATTTAATAAGCGGACAAGTAAGATTTTAATTCCGTTAGAAATCTCTTTTTCAGTCTTATTTCTCTGATTTGGAGAGGGAGGGAGTTCCAGAGTCGAGTGGCATTTACGAAAAATTGACGTTCCGACGTCGAACAAGAAAATCGTGGGGGTAATATTTGTCTAGTCCTAGTGGATGCACCAAACGTTAATCTGTTAAAAAGGTTACAGGGTTGACGTGTATAGATTATGTTATGCAGCATAGATATTGTCCGATACTGTAGGAGCCTATCAAACGTGGTGTTACTGATCCGGTAAGAGAAGAGTGAAATGCGGTCGTGACGACGCAGACCGAAAATATATCGAGTTGCATTATTATAGGCGACATTGAGTTTCCGGCTACTCATCGAATCGCTCTTTCCGAAGACTTCGCAACCATAGGTTAAAATGGGAGTAATTAGGGTCTTTGTTAAAAGGATTCGTGTTTTTAAGGGAGTGAAGTGTTGGGTCGCCCACAAAGAACGAAGAATTCCGTGAACTTTTCCCACTGTAAGGTTAATATGGTCATTCCAAGTTAACGTTTGATTGAATACCATACCCAGATTTTTTGCCCTATCCACATATTCGATTACACCATCATTAAGTAAGATAGGTGGAAATGACGACGTGCTACGAGTTTTTCGGGATATAACGATACATTTCGACTTTTTAGGGTTTATTTGAAGCAAATTCTGTTCCGACCAATTTGAGATTTTTTTCAAGTCATAATTTATGCAGCTGACGCAGTCATCAATTGAGTCAGGTGAGCAGCTCGTATATAGTTGCGTATCGTCGTAACTGTTCATGAAGAGATGGTGGCTGTTTACCAGGGTTCCGCACCTTCATTATCAACTGTGCAAAAGTGGTCAAGTGAGTTCAAGAGAGGCAGAGAGAGCATTGAAGACGACCCCCGCTTCGGCGCCCCGGCTACTGCTTGTACGGGAGAAAGCATCAAAGAGGTCGAAAAACTTGTTCTTGAGGATGCCCGAATAAAGGTGAAAATGATGGCAGAGATCACCAAGCTTTCAATTGGTACCATTCACACCATTCTTCATGACCATCTTAACCTTTCAAAGGTCAGTGCAAGGTGGGTGCCACGAATGCTCACAGCGCCTCAGAAAAAAGTGAGAATCGCATGCTGTAGAGAGCTTTTGGAGATGTGTAGTGAAAACGCGGACGGTGTTATGGATCGAATTGTTACTGGGGACGAAACATGGGTCCACCACTGTGACCCTGAAAGCAAACAAGAGTCCATGCAGTGGCATAAAAAAGGAACAGCCACCCGAAGAAGTTCAAAGTCACTCCGTCTGCCGGGAAGCTCATGGTCACAGTTTTTTGGGACTCAAAGGGAATCTTGCTCATTGAGTACAAAAAAAAGGTGAAACCATCAACGCCACATCCTACGCTTCCACTTTGCATAATTTGCGGGAGGAAATTAAAAAGAAAAGACGGGTAAACTCGCAGAGGGTGTGTTGCTTCTTCATGGCAACGCTCCTGTTCACACGGCGCGAGTTTCCAAGGCTGCTGCGCGAGATTGTGGTTTCGAAGAAATCCAACACCCACCCTATAGTCCAGACCTTGCCCCTAGTGATTATTTCCTGTTTCCGGATTTTAAAAATGTCTTCGTGGAAAAAGATTTTCGGATGATGAAGAACTCAAGTCGGCAATAAATGGGTATTTTGCAGAGAAAGAGGAAATTTATTTTTTTGAGGGTTTAAAAAAGCTTATCTCAAGATGTAACAAATGCATTGTATTAGGGGAAATTATAATGAAAAATAAAGACAATTTAAATTGAATTCGCATTTTCCTTCATATCGATACCGAGAATATATTGAACGCCCCTCGTAATTCGTGCGGTTTTTTTTTTCAAAATTTGAACGTTTATTTAAGAAAAACATGTACAATAGTATTATTGCCCATCTGAAGCTATGACTTCTTCCCATCTTTCTGGCAATTTGTGGATCCCATCCCAAAAGAACTGCGCCGGCTTGGCAGCCAAGAATGAATCAAGCCAATTTTTGATATTCTGCTCTGATGTCAATCGTATTTCAGTGAGGGCGTTCTGCATCGACTGGAACAAATGGTAGTCAGAAGGGGCAAGGTCTGGGCTATAAGGCGGGTGGGGTAAAACTTCCCATCCACTGTTTTCAAAATAGAAAATTATTGCCTCGTGTCTGGTCGCATATTCCGGGCGTTTTTCGGCTACTGCTCTCTTCAAACGGAATAATATTGTGTTCGGTAGCGTTGGTTTCACCCGGTTTTAGCAGCTCATAATAAGCACACCCTTCTGATCCCACCAAATACAGAGCATTACCTTCGCGCCATGGATATTCGGCTTTGCCGCTGATTTGGCTGGTTGCTGGGTTTCACATATGATTTTTTGCGCTTGGGGTTGTCGTAATGGATCCATTTTTCATCACCGGTAACAATCCGATGCAAAAATGACTTCCTTTTGTGGCGTTCCAGCAGCATTTCGGACATGCAAAACCGCCTTTCGACGTCTCTCGGCTTGAGTTCATATGGAACCCAATTTCCTTGCTTTTGAATATATCCAGCTGCTTTTAAACGTTTTGAAATGGCTGCTTGAGTGACACCCAAAGATTCTGATGTTCACCCTAAACTTCCACCAAAATACGATGACTTTCGGCAGCAGTTTTCTTCATATTAAAGTAATGAAGAAGAACTCCCCGCAAAAACACTTTTTCAGGCACAAAGTTCGACATATTTGAGTGAAAAGAAATTATTGTTGTTTACGCTTCAAATGAATGACATATACTGAAATGGCGTACAATGACAGAGCTTTCCAACGCATGTTCCAATGGAATAATAACAATGGAATAATACGAGTTACGTAATCTCTTAACAAACCGCACAAATTAAGTTATAGACCTCAATAATTAAATCCAAATAAATTTATTCCAAAAAAAATTGTGTTGTTTTATTACCTTTTAAGCATCTATCAGGTAGATTTAGTTACTTTTCGTAAACAGGTGGGACGAAAAAGTGGCTAATTTTATGACCTTATTGGGAAAAGCATAATAAAAATTGAATTTATCTACCTAATCCCAATTGTTTTTTACAACTTAAACATAATATGTATAGCCTTCTTTCATGGTGCATTGGGTTTTCCCATATTATCGAAGGATTTAAACAAATTCTAAAAATTAAATAAAGAAACTACATGTTCGTAAACACGTGGAACGGAGTGTAAGTTGACAGATAAGTCCATTACTTTATATCGAATATATGAAATCGTAATCTCCCTAAGCAACTTAGACACCACCCGTGGACAAAAACCCTACAACTGCACCCAAACACTTCTTTCCTATCTCTCTATTCTTTCTAATAGTAAGTAGCACCGAAAAGCATGCAATGAAATTTGATATTACTAGGTGCTGCTTGCTATTAAAACACAAATGCTTACGCTGTGTTCTTAGCACAATAAGGGTACTGTAACAACAGAAAAAAAATCCTTTTAGCGCAAGCAAATTATAAAAAAAAAAGATAAGTTGAAAAGAAAATTTAAATTCTAACGATTTTATTGTAGAATCGAGTTACATAGTTGGGCCCAGTTTTTCAGGTATGTTCGGACATTATTCTTTATCCCTTTTACTCCATTTCAGTGTGCCTTGTTCTCGTGTATTAACACGTGAGTTTGTCAATTCTATGTATGTACCTATTTCTTCACATTTTTTATTTTTCCTTGCAAACTGAGACATGTTCGTTTTCCTTCCTTTTTCTTTTATTTTTGTATTTGGCTCTGTGAAGTTGGACCTGTGGACATGATTAAGTTCAGTTTGTGGAATGAAAGGAAATGTTTCCGATAGAGGACATGGTTCGTGGAACTATATATGTCCGGAACAACACTACTCTATGTGCCACTCGTTCGTAGCTTCCTTTCTGGTTAAAATATCTCTGCTTTCAAATCTGTTAATCAGGTATCGTTTTAGGGCACAAGTATTCGGTTTTTTTTGGACTAATTCGATAAACATTTCCCTCCAAAACATTCACCAATACATCAAGTGCTCGTTGCAGAGACGTTCGATCGTCGCTATTGATCGCTCTGTCGTCAGCAAAGAAAATCCGATGTACTTTGGAGTCCATCACTGTTGTTTCCAACCGATAATCAAGGACAGTTATAAATATCAAGAGACCTAAGACGGAGTCCTCGTGTCCCTAATGCCCCAGCGGGCCATCTTACTCTTGTCCTTACTTCCTTTACAACGTCTATGATCATCTGAACTTAGGTTTCCGGAACTCCTCGTTGTCTTAGCGCAACCCATAACAGATCTCGTGGTTATCTATCAAAGACCTTTTCAAAATCAGCCAACACCATATGCAAATCCTTTACGGATTTATGATCTTTATACTTTGGATTGTATCTGTGGTTGATCTACCAGCGACAAGTTAGTCGTCAGATAGCCGTATTATTTTCCGCAATCGGCTATCTAACACCCGCTAAACGATCTTCGTTCAGTCTCGCGTATCGCCTTTTCCTTTGTACAAAAGAAGGAGATAACTTTCGCTCCACTTGTTAGGTATTGGATCGCTCCATCAGTTTGCGGGTGAGAGCAATCTAGGCCCGATTTCTCTCATATTTTTCCAGAATACAGAGGCTAACCCGGTCGGGCCCAACCGCTTTTCGTTTTTTGGAGTCTGACCGCCTTGCCAACTTTCCAAATTCTTCGACAGTAACGCCGGGTATTTCTTCATTGTTAGGACCGTGACAATACTTACCTAACGGGCTCCCAACCCGTGAAGAGTCTCTGCCTGAGACACTGCAGCCTTCCATCCTCTGCGATCCCGCGCACGCTGCTTCCAGTTCTCCAAAAGCCTGGTCTTTAAAACGGAGGTTCGGTCTTCCTTGCCCTCTTGAACCAGGGGACTGGGAGTCGAAGATCCTCTTGGCTGGAGAATTATTTCCCTTTGCTGAATGTGGTCGAGCCAATGTAGTGGACGCGATTTAGCTTTTTGGACTACATTCACATCTTGGTACAGCTCATAGAGTTCGCGATTGTATCTTCTCCTTCATTCGCCCTCTTCGCACACAGGGCCAAATATCCGACGGAGTATTTTTCTTTCAAAAGAACCCAATATTAGCTCCCCTTTTCTACTTATCGTCCAGCACACGGTTTCCCAAGGTAATTCTCCGCCGGATCTCCACTAAGGTGTCATTCGTGGAGTTAATGTTTACTCCTAAGAAGATGAACTCCTTAACTACTCGTACCTCGAAGTTATTGCTATCAACAGTGACATTTCGTCCTAGGCGGTGGAAAGATGTTTGTTTGTTTGTTAATAGCATGTACTTTTTCTTGTCCTTATTTACTTCAAGACCAACCAATTTCGTCTGTTCTTCAATCGCCGTGAAAGCCTCTAAGACGGCACGCTGGGAACGGCCGATAATGTCGATATCGTCCGCATACCCCACGGATCATTGACGATAGTGCCTTCCGTGTTGACACCTGCCCTTCGCACTATTTTCTCCAGAACAAGAATGAAGAAGTCACGGAAGAGCTGATTCCAAACTGCACATTACACCGCGTGTTTTCAAGTGTCACGCGACACAACTGAATCAGTTTTGCCGAATTCGGCCATCGCCACGTAGGGCTCCTGACGATGAATGCTATGCGGCTTTAAAGTCGATGAAAAGGTGGTGGGCCCGACTTGATATTCATTTGTCTTTTCCAGGATTTGCCTCAGTGTGAAACTTTGATCTACTGTCGACCTGCCGGGCCGTAAGCCACACTGGTACGTGCCGGTTGGTGTGCTGCAGAACGGCTTCAGACGCTCACACAGTACGTTAAATAGGATCTTATATGCAACATTTAGCATGGATATGCCTCGATAGTTCTTGCAACTGTCACAATACCTACCTGTGTATTGTTTTTTCGTCATCCACAGAAGCACTCCTTGAGCATTGTTGATTGAATAGTATGTTTGAGATACAGTGGCGCCTTCTCGCACTCGCAGTTGGAAAAAATAATAAAAAAGATTTTAAAGTCCTCCGAGACCAAATTGCGAAATACCTGTATTTTTTTTATTTTTTTTTCGCTACACGATGCAAATTTTCACTTTGATATGTAAAGCGGTTTGTGAGTTGTACCTACCCTTACCGTCCAACGTAGGGGACTACCGCATTTGCTTTCATTCTTAAACCCATTTATGAAAGCTGCCAATATTGACCTTAATACAGACGGAAAAAGAGCTGCATTCAAATCGTCGCCATAACTTAAAGTTTGCTCTAACCAAAAGCAAACGTGTATACCAAAGGACCACGAGGTCTAATAATAGAAATATCCAAAGTCAAAGCCGTTTTTATTGACCAAATTATGTCACCGATTTCCGATGAATGGCATAAACCCATGCAGGCAAACAAACAAGCAAACAATCCAAAACTATTTGCAACGACGAAGCACGAAGCACCATCGAAAGAGATACACCAAAGCAGAGGAAATGACTCAAAGGATAATAACACTAATCGATTTTTATGATGGCATAGTTACGAATACAAACGACGATGACTCCTTCGTTCTGAGCAATATTTATGAGACCGGATTTAATGCAATGAATTATGTGTCCCTGATTTGCCATTCTATTTATTTTGCATAAATCTCTCTCACTCTGTCGCTGTCGGTGCAGTTAAGTTAGTCTAAACTAAAACTAAAACATCCTTCCAATCCGCTATTTTTCTATGCATTTTAAATCGCATGGTTTTTCATTTATCTCTTGCAGGAGTTGCTAAAGTCTTGGGAAATCGATTCAAGTTGGGTGAAAAGGTCGTCGTCACCAATGGCGATAAAACCGGTAGTTTCCTTAAATACGATGTTGAAGTTCGTGATGCCGATAAGGTGAGTTGAGTATGCAGACGAAGAAAAAAAATAAATAGCTTTCTAACCATCTGGAACCGACCCAACTCACCCACAGATTGAGTTCTTCAAATCCTTCGACATATTTAGTGGTACTTCGTACCAAGGACACTTAATCGTGCGCAATCATCTTCAAGTGGATAAGTTCGCCAATTTGGTATGTTCCAACTAAAATTGATTTCAATTCAATCTAACTAGCTCTCACTACGTATCGTTGTCTCGCCCTCTCCATGTGTATAGATTGCCAAGAATGTATCCAAATGCTCAAACTTAATTGATAAAGTTCCCATAAAGTTCTTCACGTGTCGTCTAACAACAAAGCAACAACAATTCGCGTCGTTATTTTTGGACCATTACAGGGCGATTCCCGCATTCGACCCCGAACTGGGAACATATGCATGCCAAATTGAGTTGACTACAACTTTTAATGATGTTCTGAATATTGTCAAAACGAATGACGTTAACTTTGAGCTTGAGGTAAGTTACGATGAAACGAAACATTAGTTTCACTATGTTTGTGTGTGTGTGTGTTTTATTTGCAGGCTCAATTGCCAAATGGATTATTAGATGTTATAACGCTAAAGTTTGTGCCTGGCGTGCGAGTCACTCCAGAACAGATGTCTATCGCTGATATCGGCCAACAGGATATCATCATTACCGGCCTGGATAAAGTACTGCAGAAGATTGAGGTAGGTAGTGGGTGTTTTGTTTTTTTGTAATTACCTACTACAAATTCATCGTGTCGTTGTCCTTGTCTTGATGGATTTATGTGCCATTTGTCGTCGTTTCATACTGTGGCGCATTAAAACGATGCAGCCCGCCCCCCATGTAAGGACGTAAATTGACTGTCAGATTCAATTAAAAAAAATAACGGACGACAATTTGCATTTTTTCTTAGACGAACGGCGGGGTATGGATTGCAACTGTTGCGATTGAAGTTTTCCCATCCCAAGAGTGCATCTGCATGTTGAATTTAAATACAATCGTTTATCATTTAAAAAAGACCATCACAGATCACACAAAGGAAGATGGGGAATTTTTATTTAAGTTGAAACTTGATATACCGCGGGTATTTAAGGCGGGCAGAAGAATCAGCTTGAGTGGGAGTGGAAATAAAGGGAGAAAAATACTACATACATATTTCTCTTTGGGTAGTTGGAGTGGATTTTTCAATGAATAATTTATTTTTGCGGGTGATATTGAGTAAACACTTTGGTGGACATGATTTCTGTGAAAAGAGATTTTTTTAGCATCAGTTTTGTGATAGTGAAGGACTTTCTTTTAGAAATTTGTTACAAACGAATTTAATTGAGATTTATTGTTTTTTTTTACAGCGAGCACCATTTTTTAGTTTAATTTATATTCAGCAATATTCAAATTTTTTCAAAATGCTTGCAGATAATGGATGATGTGAATAAAAAGTATTAATTTCCTTAATCTGATAAATGTTTACAGAAAATGAATAAAATGTTAAAGTAAAAGCTTACATTTTTTCTAGTTTAAATAAAGTCCCGGGGAGAGTTCGATAACTAGGGCGCCTAAAATTGATAACGGTTTTGATAGAAGGGTCAAAAACAAGCATTGTTTACTATGGGAGTGGGGGGGGGGGTCTATCTCGCCCACTTAGGAGGTAGGGGCAATTTTAGAAAAAAGGGCATAAATTGAAAACAAATTTATTAAAAAACAACGGCAACACTTGCAAGTAAATGCTAAATGAATTGCTGTACTTTACAAAGATGAACCACATCAACATTAATCCTCAAAATGAAATCACCGTAAATACCAAAAATCTCATAAAAAAGGATTTTTAGTAATTTTCAATTTTCTCAAAAACTAGACTGGTCTAAACTTTTTTTTAAATTTTTTTCTATCAAAATTTTGAGTTTGCATGCGAATTTTTCAAAAACTTTTGACATAAATAATTTAATTTAGGATTATAGAACAGATTTCTAGTTTTCAAAACCGGTATATTACCCTATTTTAAGTGTTGCCGTTGTTTTTTTAATAACTTTTTTTTAAATTTAAGTCTTTTTTTCTAAAAGATCCTACCTCCTAAACGGGGCGAGATAGACGCCTCCCTCCCATAGTAAAATTTGTCGACCCTTCTACAAAAAACCGTTATCAATTTTTGGCGCCCTAGTTATCGTACTCGTGCCAAAGTCCCTTATTTCTATAACATTTCCTTTTGCCAGAAGAAAAAATCGTTGCAAGGGTATGTATTGAAATTCTCGCATCTTCAGGCTGCCAGAACTCGGGCGTGGTAATCAACGTTATAGGGAATTTAATTGAAGAAGATATCCTTCAGTCAACATATTTAGTTAGAACTGTTTTTAACTTTTTTTTTAAAAGAAATTGATCGAAAAAATATTGTTTCTGAAAAAAGCCCCAAAAAGTGGGAGTGTCAAACATATTTTATAAAAGGTTTTTTTTTTAAATTTTTTTTTTAAATCTTGATTCTTTACACTTAACCGCCAATCAAATCGAGCGCATGCTTATCGATGCGAAGTACGAATCACTATCCTGAATGTAAAACATTCAGCTGGGCGAACTTATAATCTGACCATTTCCTTACGGCAGCCAATCTCAAAGACTGTCCAACGAGGAGAAGCTGCAAACAGCCGAGAAAGAAAAGTCAACGTTGGACGATTAAGTACGACTGGAGAGCCAGAGTTTACAGACAGGGACTGGAACCGGTATCGCGACATCATTAAAGAGGTAGCTAAAACGACCGTAGGCTACCGCAGCCACAACCACGCTGCACCGCAAAACTAGGGTCGCAAGGGTGACAGAACGTGAACATCTGCAAACACTGCACCGCAAAACTAGAGAAGCAGGGAAAGAGTTTGGATCCAAGGTCCTGATTACAAATTACAAGACGAGAGTGACGACAAACGATTTTGCCTTACGGTAGCTATGACCTGTACATACATACATATTACGCCTTAACGGTCCATACAGGACCTGAATATTAGGCCTTAATGGCCAATACAGAGCCTGAACCTAGCTTCTCCAACCACTTTCATACGAAGTGGAGGGGACCTACAGTTTTACGCCGAATCCGAATGGCAAATTTGAAATGCTTTTTCATGACAATTTGATACTCTTGGATGTTTGTCAGACGTTGGCAAGAGGTGCCAACAACACGCGGCATTCCCAAGTGGTAATCCATCTAAGTACTAACCACGCCCTACATCGTTTAATTGCGGTGATCGAACGAGAGCCGATTGATTCGACGTGGCATGGTCGTTGGCACCTATGACCTATGCATATTACAATTACGAGACGAATGGCATGCAAATATCGCCCACACCCGAAGATGAGGTGCGTGAAAACAACCAGGAAACGAATGTGAATGAATTGATTTTTTTGAGAAAGAGGGCTCAAAACGGAGCCTTGGGGAACACCAGAGCTTATTTGGTGAGTTGCAGACTTGTAACCGTCAAAAACAACTCGAATTGAATGGTCAGAAAGGTAGTTTCTAATCCATTGAAGAAGAGAATCATCGATTCCAAATGCACGCATTTTAGACAAGACAGCTCGATGCCAAACTCATCAAGTGCAGCAATCTTACTTTAACCACCCTGGTAAAGAAATTGGTTCCACTTTTCGGTTAGATAAGTCATCAAATCACCAGTGAACCTGTTGCTGCGAAAACTGTACTACTATTTCATATTCTGACGCCGACGAAATTGATTGGTAGGAGGGGCGGGGGAAAGAAGGTTCGCCTTTTTTTTGGAACAGGACAAATGCTGTTTTCCATCTTATCGAAAAGAGCCCTGAACAATAGGTCAGCGTAGAAGAACACCTCTTCAGAATGATAAGGGAAATACCATCTGAACCAGTGGATTTCTGTATGTCAAGATCTTGCCACTATACGAGTCAGTGTGAAAGTGGATTTGTCCCATACAGTCTTCTACGCGCTCGAGTGCAGGGGGAGATAAAGCACAATCTGGCCGTACTGGGATAGCTTTATCTATAGAATTGACAGATGGAATGTCGTTGTAAATGAGTATCAAGATAGATGGCCAGACCGAATTCTTGATGTTTTTATCAAACGACAAAACGATTTTACTACACGTGGGACTTTGTAGTATTTTTTGCCTCAGGTTTTGGTCGTAGGAGAATTTGACGCGATTATTGAGAGCGGTGCAGTCATGTGCTTCCTTTCTATTTAAAGAAATTGTCTGTTTTTCCAAAAATATCGAGGTAACTCAAAGCATTCAACGAAAATGTTTCTTTCACTGCCATGATGGACAGGCAACGAGAACCGTTATTTGTAATCATGGCCCAGAAGAAGCGTGGCAGTCTCCCTGTTCAAAGAAATCAAAGGTTTTATAAAAAAAACTAAGCAACTGTCTGCTGGCTTAAAAGACAGGCAGGCTCTTCGGGAAATCGAAAGAAGCCTAGTCACAGACTACACGGAATAATAGATGCGCCTAAGCAACATTGCCTGCAGCTGTTAAATGGGCAACATAAAGTAAGAACGAAAAGGCAAGGGGAGAATCCACGTTCAGTGAATGAAGAACTCCGGTTCCACCTCCTAAAGGTCCTGTCCTGAAAGAACTTACCAGACATATCATCGTCATCATTACATAAGGTACAATTTTATCGCAAAAATTGGTCAGCTTATATTTTATATCATATGGAATTCACTGCACTTCTTATATAAGTCATAGATCATGTTGTGACCTATTGTATTCAAATATCGAAATATAAGGTTCATTTGCTTACTTTTTGTAGTAAGATGTGGGCATTTAAGATGTCTGAAAATATCTCAAGTGAAAACAAAGTAGCACGAAAGTTAAAAGCAGAATCGGATTAAAGCTTCCGAATTTGAAATCGGAATCACAATCAGAAGCACTCACACATTGAGCCCTTTTTAAGCATTGAAATTGATAAATAAATCTTTGTTCTTTCACATTGCAATTTTGCCGTGATAAAGGCACAGTGGCTAAGTGATAAGTGCGTTGGACCACTGATCTCAGCAGGTTGAAATCACCACAGGGCTCACCCACAGTAACATCTAACATTTTGTCCCCTGCCGCACCTTTTTCGATAGTCGTACAAACCTCCAAGACTTAAACTGTCATCAGATGCTTCTTAAAATTCCCATCCATTCGTGTCAAAAATAAAGCTTCGCGCACACAAATGCTCGGAGAAGTTATGGGCAGTTATGGCCTAATATTTTATTATATTTTACCAACTAAACCGACCGCGATACATTTCCTAAGTTCTTTGATGTGAAGGCTTGCTTAAATCCTTGAACTTCTTATTGGACCAAGCTTTGTTACCCCTGCTGGCATGCGAAGAACTTTCATCTCAACTACCTTTAATTTGCGTTTGCGATCGGCGAACCAGCCGAACGCATAACTGCGGTGAAGAGCCTTCCTTTCAGCTAAGGGTTTATTTTTACGAGTTTTACCGCCACCTCATCCACCCTTAGCTTACGCGATGGTTAATGCACTCATCAGGGTTGCTTCAGTAAGGTACTCGAAAATATCGTAATAACCACCACTTTTTTTTTTATTATTATTTTTATAAAGTGGTTTGCTGACACTTTTTGCGACTGAAGAAGCGGCGAACCTCGCAGGCGGACCATTTGGATGCTGCAAGGTTATGGTTCCTCTAATCCAGATCATGACCTCGCCTCGGCGTTTAAGTCGTCTGCCGTTTTTAACTTTATTTTCCGGTAATCCATATGCTTTTGTTAAAGAGACGGCAAGAATCGCACATAAGCTTATTTCAATAAATTGATTTTTTCCGGAAGGTCGGAAGCGACATTTTTCCGATTATTCCGTTCATTGAATTTTGTTGGATCATATAATATCCGCCAAATTCTTCAGCCTGTGCAGGATGTTGCAACACCATGACCTACGTCAAAATAGGCAATAAAAGCAAGCAAATAGGGATTTTATTTGTTTTTGTACAGAAAAAGAAAAAGTTACGCACTGACACATTCATTCCTGGATTAATTTCTTAAAAGGTTGCAAGAAAATCGGCAAAATCTTCCATAAGGAACACGAGGAAGAACACAGCGAGATATTCGTTAGCGTGGTCCGTTTGGAGTTATCAAGTAGGAAGCGGCGAAAGATGGGTTTGGCAGTGAGTGGGATAGTTATTAAAAAATTTTATTCAACACAGTCGACTTTATCCAAAAGGTAGCCCACTGTTTACACTTAAAACGATACTAACGTAATATGCATTCCAGTTTGTGTTAAAGAATAAAAGCTTGTACCTACATTAACAATGACAGATAAGCTTTCTTTTGGGGCTTTCAAACAACTTCCTAAAAAAAAATTCTGATTGGGTAATTCTTGGTTGAGAAGTGGGTCAAGAAAACATGCTGTTTTGGTGCAAACCCCTAAAAGCATAGCCAAGGAGTTAGCTGCAAATTAAAAAAAAGGTACTTCAGTCAGTTAAGGTTTTTAGTTATTTCTTATTGGCCAGGCAAAAGTACAAAGGATACATTCGTGTTTAATGTAAACAATGTTGTTTTTTGAATGAATAACCTTACATTCGTTCCCACTTGAAGTGGACGGCCGGAGTTACAGCGCTGTTTCACGGTTCGCCACAACCGATCATCAGACTCCTTCTGTGGTGCTGATCTGTCTTTTTCCTTCATTTTATCCCGAAAATCCATTTCTTCCACTGGGGTTCGAACCTAGACCAGCGTCTTCTCAGGCAAGCACTTGACGGGCTCCTTAGGTTAGGTTAGGTTGTAGTGGCTGTCGGCCGAGACCGACACACTTAGGCCAGTGACAGGCCCATTGTGATGCCACACGGATGTATCATCCTCCTACTCGTTGAACCATTTGGAGCTTCTGATGAAGCTTGACAGACTTTTTATGTCGGTGTTAATGAGATCGTTAAGATCATTGTAAAAGAAGGATCCTAAATGGAGTTTACGTCTTTGAGAAAGAGCAGGGCACGTGCAGAGAAGGTGGAGAACTGTCTCCTCCTCCTCCTCGTCCATACAGCTTCTGCAGAAGTCATTTGCGTGGACGCCAAGCCTTGTTGCATGTCTGCCTATGAGACAGTGTCCGGTGATCACACCAATTATAGCACCAATGTGAAGTCTGTTTAGAGAAATCAAACACTTAGAGCGTTTCAGATCCAGCTTTGGCCAAATCTGCTTTGTCGCTAGACAAGTGTTGCCACTTGTCCACCTACGGTTACAGTTTTCAATGGTCTGTCTCATAAACATGAGTTTGCATGTAGCGATTGGGATGCCTAGTGAACCTTTATCAGGTAAAAGGGGCAGTGTGGTTCCTTTTCTGGCGAGTTCATCCGCCCTACAGTTCCCTGGAATGTCTGTATGTCCTGGCACCCAGCATAGGTGGATGTTAAAATGCTTCGCCATCTCCACTAGAGATGATCGACAGTCACGGACTACGATAGAGTTTGTGGACCCAGAATCCAGGGATTTTAATGCAGCTTGACTATCTGAGAAGATCCAGATATCCGTAATGGATATCACGTTCTTCTTCAGCCACGACAGGACTTCCTTAATAGCCAAGATTTCTGCCTGGAACACACTGCAGTGATCAGGGAGTCGAAAGGAGAGGCTGAGATTCAGCCTGTCAGAGAACACACCACCTCCTACCCCCTCGTCGGGACGGGCTCCTTACTCGTGGGAAGTCTCTGCCTGAGGCATTGCAGCTTTTTATCCTTCGCGATCCCGTGCACGCTGCTCCCAGTTCTCCAGACCATCCGCTCTGTCATCTACGATGGCTTAGTCTTCAAAACGGAGGTTCGGACTTCCTTGTGGGTGTTTGGAGTCGAAGATCCTCTTCGATGCTCGATGTGGCTGTTCGGACTACATCTAATTCTTGATACAGGTCATAGAGTCCGCGGCTGTATCCTCTCCTCCATTCGTCCTCTAGCCACATCGGACGGAGTATTTTGCTTTGGAAAGAACCCAATATTGCTCTCCCTTCCTGCTTATCACTATCCAGCATCACGCCACACAACTGGATCGGTTTCGTCGGGGTCCCGAATTCGGCCATCGCCACAAAAAACTCATTATGCGGCTTTAAAGTCGATAAAAATCATGAATCTTTTCCAGAATTTGCCTAACTGGAAAGATTTGGTCTATTGTTGATCTGCCGGGCTTAAAGCCTCGTTATACAACATATACAACGTTATATTGCGTCGGCGGATGAAGATTATCGTTATTTGCTCATACTGGCCCAAGTTGTCTTCGAGTATAACTGGGTCTGCCAGGATCGGGTTTGCTACTCATGCGAGCAGTACTCCATGACTGGAACTTTAAAATTTACTAAGGTATTCCAGATTTTTCTGAATTAAATGGTGAATAACGTTGTACTTAACTATTTAATAATTGAATCATTAACAGCACCGCTTCTCTATTAAG
Source organism: Portevinia maculata (assembly GCA_949715645.1). Taxonomy (NCBI): domain Eukaryota; kingdom Metazoa; phylum Arthropoda; class Insecta; order Diptera; family Syrphidae; genus Portevinia; species Portevinia maculata. The sequence continues at coordinate 268,083,431 of OX454526.1, read as the reverse complement.
TTCTGCAAATTTTGAGCCAACAAAATCTAGTTGGCGTTGTTTTGTCAGTCATAGAATTTCGGCTTCCTGATGAGAGCGGTTGAGGTATATGATCTCCTTAAAATAAATTTCCAGTGATTGTTCAGTGTGCACTCATCATGGATTGAAATTTTTAAGCTCTTCAAAATACCATACATGATATAAATTGATTGGGACAACAAACGAGGTAACAGTCTCCCATCCATCTCCTGCGTTCCACGACTTCCACTATATTGAGGACTCTGATGTTTGGGATACAAAAATAAGTCTAAATTTCGACCAATTCTTGTAATATTCCATTCCAATAATATCCATTACATTCATTTCCCTCGTTCAGCCTCTCATTAAGCAGCTCCATTAACAAACCATTTACCTTGATTTCCCTTCAATAACCATTGTTTGGCGAAAGCCCAACCATTACGCTTCACCAAAATTAATAAAATTTTAACTAACCATTCAGAAATGAAAACCTCTGCCCAACCATTCAAAAGCCGCAACGTCCATTATTTGAACTTGATCACTCAATGATTCCTTGCGTCGTTCCATCCCATTATAACTCCATTGTAATCCATACAAGTGTGGGCGAAGAGCTCCTGCCGCCGCCCTTATTTGCTGCCAGCAGAAATTGTTAAACTTCGAGGCCATTATATTCCGACACAATAGAGGGCGTTTTAGTGATTATCCACTTTCAAAGGAAATGCTTTTTCCATTGAAGGAAACCTCTTGTGTGTGAAACTGCACCGGGCAATGCTGGGTTAAGGGAAACCTGCATCTGCCGCCTCTCTGTACAGTTTAAAAGTTACCTAATGGAATTTCCTCGAGTGTTCTTTCATGCCCCTGCCCTCACTCGCTTGCACTCTCAATACCACTTAAGTGCGAATATTATCGAATTTGATGTGCATTCGATGATGGTTTCCTCCAACTCATGAACACCGATTCGACATCCTTCTCGTCATCCACCAGCCACAGACTTTTAACGTCATTTCTGATCGCAAACGGAGACTCCTTTATGATTGTTAGCGTATAATTGATAAGCCGCTGCTGCATAAAAGCTTTCGTAGACCAACTTAACGATTTAAACGGGTTAAATGCGAGGGAGACTGGGACCTGCCCTCATATAGACAGCAGCATTCCCGAAATGTGCTGACACGTATTTAATTGTTATAATGGAATTCGATAATGGATACGATAAGGAAATAATTGTATATTTATCGAACGTACAAAGTGCAACAAACCATGCGTGCATAAATTAATAATTAAATTTATCCAATGGCTGTGTCCTTTCCGTTGGGTTATTTTTTCTGTATTTTTATTTGCAAGCTGGTCCTTATCAAATTACGCGCACGCAACAGTATACAGTCAGAGTACACAGTCCCTCAACCAACTCATTGCACAAAGTATGATTGTGTGAATAAATTAGTGTCCTGCAATAAAAAAGGCCAATTGAACCGCCTGGGCCTAACGCCCACAGCAATTTGTTTGAATACCACAAAAAAGGCTTCAAATTAATAATAAAATGCAATTGCATACTTTGAAACGCGTTGTTAATGTAAAATTGCGCGTGCGTTGATTAAAGCATTAAATAATTTTAAGTGGAAAAAATGTTCTAAGCGGATTGTGTTTGGAAACAAAAGATTGTCGTATGTCTGGAGAAATCAAGTTTCAATTACAATTACAATTTTATTTAAACAAATGGGTTTTGTATCTTTTATAGTAAACCGTACTTTACAGATTCAGTCAGCTTTTGCAATAACTGAAAACTAATAACGTTTTAAGATAACCTGCTATGTAAGAAATAAGTGGGAAACTATGTAATATAATAGGTGAAGGGATATATTAAAGTGACAGGAAGAAATAAATAGAAAAAGGAGACATCGGTAAAAGGAATTTATTCGCGTGTTAAAAGTAGAAAAAGGTTTGCACTTTTTAAATATGAAGTTCTACAGATTGTCTTAAGTTGCGATGGCAATGAGTTCCATAGTATTACACTTTTTTAAAAAAAACGAAACGAAGTTAGAAAACTCTTTTCAGAGTTGAGTTGATAAGCTCAAAACTGGGCGCTGCCTCTGCCAGGGGCCTATAGCACAATACAACAAGTATTGTTAAACAAGTGAAATTAAATTCAAATTCAACCAAGTTAAGTTCGATTTTATCTTCTTCTCCCTCCTCCTACCGACCAATTGCACTTACGTCCCTTCTTTCTAAGGTCATGGAAACGCTGATCAACCGTCAGCTTACGAAATATCTTGAATCGCGAGAACTTCTCCATGACCGGCAGTACGGTTTTCGGGGCAACAGGTCCACCCGTGATTTGATGACATATCTAACCAAAAAGTGGAACCAATCTCTTTGGCATCAAGCTCTCTTGTCGAAAATGCGTTCATTTGAAATCGATGATAATCTTCTTCAATGGATTAGAAATTACTTTTCGGACCATTCAATTCAAGTTGTTTTGGACGGTTTCAAGTCTGCAACTCACCACATAAATGCTGGTGTTCCTCAAGGCTCTGTTTTGTCCCCGACTCTCTTTCTCATTTTTATAAATGATCTCCTGTCTGTTACTTCCAATACAATCCATTCCTTTGCTGATGACAGTTTCTTGGGTCACGCCCCTCTTCTTCGGGTGTGGGATTGGAACGGCAACGTATGTTAAGCTCATTTATTAAATTCCATTCTTAACATCATAACTCAGTGGGGTACAACCAATAGAGTGGAATTCAATGCTTCCAAAACACAATGCTGCCTCCTGTCATTAAATCAAAACCCACACACACTGCCATTATCCATGAATGGCACTTGCATCGCTGAAACCGAAAGACTTTCCATTCTCGGTATATGTGTAAATAACAAACTTCGTTGGAATGACCACATATTCGATGTCGCCAAGAACGCTGCGAAATGTCTAGTCTTCCTTAAGCGATATAAGAAATATTTCACCCCTTCTGATCTGGCTACAATTTATAAGGCGTTTATTCGCCCGAAACTCGAGTACAACGCTCATATCTGGTCTGGTGCACCAATTACTTATTTGGAGCTACTTGACAGGATCCAAAAACGCGCGAGTCTTGTTAAACAAGTGAAATTCAATTCAAATTCTACATTGAATTTTACTTGTTTAACAAGACTTGTTGTATTGTGGTTCATGCCCCAGGAGATCTGTCAGTAGAGGAACACAGCAAGGCGGACCCCTTTCACAAGCCCTTTTCTGGAACTTGGTGGTGAATGAACTACTCATGTGCCTGGCAAGGGAGGGCCACAGAGTGATTTCCTATGCGGATGATGTTGCTATCTGGAAAGCACATCAATACTTTAAAGTTACTCCTGCAAAACGCTCTTAACGAGGAGGGCAGATCGATGTGGTTTGGGTGTGAAACCCACAAACCGAACTTGTCCTCTTTTCCAGGAAATGCAAAATCCCATACAAGTCTCATACAAACTCTCTATTAACGGTATTAGCTTAACATTTTCCGATGAATACTTGGTTATAATTCTAGACGGAAAGTTAAGCTGGAAAACCATCATATAAGACAAAAAGCCATTGGAAATAAGCGGGGGTTGTAAACCCGCATCACAAACTGGCTCTATGTTTGGTCGTCAGCACAGGACATTCTGCTTCATCTGACCCCCCCTTGAAATATTAGGCAGGCAACAGCTGCAAGTTCGAATGCCCGCTTAAAAGCTACCTCACTGTGAATCAATAAGGAAATCGACCACGACATCATTCTGGAATCATTCAGGTCTCTACCAAGCAACATGGACAACTTCCAAATTTAATAGCCATCCCCACCAGGTCATTCTGGGAAGACCATTCATTTTAGAAAGATAAATAAACTCTTGGATCCCAAAAATATAATAATACCAGCATTTGATTGGTCTCATTAAAAGTAATCCGAAACGAAGAGGCCTACCGAAGTTTATTGAGGTCAAACCGGCGAACCCACAGACGGACCATATGGAAAGCAGTAAAGTGCAAGAGTTATGGTACTTTCGATTCGAATCATAACTTCGTCGATCATGTAGAAGAAGATGTAAAAATACATTGAGTAGAGCAACCAAGTAGGCTTCTGCAGTATTCGAAGATATGATCGTGTCTACTTGTGCCATAGATGTATCGCAGGGCAGCATTAAAGGCTACTTGAAGCTTCCGCTGGGATAAAGTATCGAAGAAGCAATAAATCACTTCAGCGTACGTTATCATAGGCATTGGGCAAGATTGATTTTACGATCAGACTTCGTCGAATTTCGGTCGGTTTGAACGGTGAACTTAGCACTAAGCTGCAGCTTGCGAAGACATCCGTAGTTACGCCAAAACACTACTTGGGTGTGATTATATTCGGATAAATTTTGATTAATTAGATAATCCAGACTAGGTACAGTTACTGCAGATTGCAGTTCCTTGTTCATCAGGTAGAACATTACTGTCAAATGCTTTATTAGGGATCAGAACTGCGAATTAAGAGAATGCTATACATTCACCTGAGACTAATTGTGGATTTTCTTAAGATCCTCGTTAAGCCGGAACACCTTCTTTTATTCATTGTATGAGCCGAATAAAGCTGTATTGATCATCTGCATAGATGTGCACAGCTGCATGTTTACATACGGACGGTAGGTCGTAAGATAACCTGTAAAAGGTTTCAAAGCAGAGAGTTTTTTTTACCAGTAATAACTCGTTGCAGCCTACCGGAAAGAAAACTACGATAGAGTTGCAGAGCTCAATCACTTAAACCAAACAGATACTTTAACTTTCAGCTGAGGACATCACGATTAACTTTTTCAAATGCCTCCGTGAAGCGCAGCTGATATAAGGCCTGTTCGCGTACTGACATGTGAACGTAAATTTATATAAACTTTCGTGCGAAACTACACAAACGCGTTCGCGTACTGAGATAATGTTAAAAATACGAACGAAAGAAAAATGGACTTTCGTTAATTTTTCTTCACACTAAATTTCAGCTGGTAAAAAAATGAAAACTGTCAAATGATGAAATCCTATGAGTTTGCCAGCAAAAAAAAACAGTGGTTGCTTATTTTCAAGCCAAACTTTGACGTTTTTCATATTGTTACGCAAAAGCATTCGCGTACTTTTCTTTGAAATGAGAGGTTTTTCTCTCGATTTTGGAGATTTGACAGTTTTAATTTTTCTACACATAAAGTACACGAACGGACCTATAGAATAATGACGTATCCCTTTTCAAATACTTGTCCTATTTTATCAATTTCATTAATGACGTAGAGCAACATATTTCAACCAGTGGGTCCACCTCCCTAATAGGAGGTTCGCTATCAGGTAAAGCGTAGGTTCCAACCTGTACACCAAATAAGACCCATATAAGAGTTCGCCGAGACTCCACTAGTTGCAGCACCGATATGTCGATGCTTTCGGTTTAGTTAATTCATAATAATCAGCCCTATCGAGGTATCCGTCCGGAAAAAAATTCCGAAACGAAAGACAACTCCAATCGGAACTCAGATTGTGCTCGAGGTATCCGTTTTGGAACAACTTCAATAAAGCAAATAAACGCGTGTGAACTTTGTGATAAATTAATTACAATTTTCAATTAATGTAATGGTGCGGCTCTAAAATACCAAATAACTGAACTAAATGACAAAAACTATTTTTTTTCTTATTATATAACTTCCAAGTTTTTATCCTTTTCCTTAAAATAATCTGCAGCATTTTCTTGTCGGAGAGGTTCGGAAGAAGTTGGCCGTGTAGTTGTTTTACTTAACGCGTCACGTCGCACCGTGGAAATGTGCGTTGCATTTGATCGGAGAATAGGTCCAATAAATGAATTTGAACGGATACCTTAAATGGAGAGAACATTTTCCTTCCAACGGATACCTAGACAGGGCCGATTGAAAACCAGAAGTATACACGTTAAGTGATTATCTTCCTCACGTGGAAATACCCATCGCATTGTTTCTAACGTGTAAGCAGGGCTTACTAACTTGTTTGTCATTTTAGTACACTTAATCCTCGCTTTGGCCGGGGGTTAGGGAAACGAAAAGAAGCGAAGCCGTGCAAAGCAAGGTAAGAACGTCATGTTATTTAGGGCGTTGCGTTCCTTACAAAGGTAAAACCGTATAAAAAGAATTCGCACAAAGCGAAGGACAAGTGTAATGCAAAACTTTAAATAATGTTACCAAGGTGGTTTACTTATTTTTTAGGCTTTTAAGATTCCGAACTGCGGGCACTGAATTTGCTGCAACGGAAACCGAAACTTTTTTTAAATTAGATGCACTTTGTAGACTCAATGATAATGAAGACATGTAACTTTGGATCAGCGTTGCCATTTTTTGTTTTTGCCAAGTCGGGATTTTGGAACTTTTTGAGTGAAAACAGCGGGATTCTTTCGTCGAAAGCGGGACATAATAAAAAAACGTATATAATCAGAAGTTTTCAAATAATGTATCTTTTTATTTGAATTAAAATAACGTTTACGTGACAATAGATAGTTTCATGCACTGAAACTTGGCTCACCGATAAACATCACAATGCGGAAATGTGCAACAGCCACCAATATTTCGTATTTCGGAAAGATCGTTGCTCCGATATAACCCAGAACGTGAGGGGAGGTGGAGTATTGGCTGCTGTCCGAGCCTCATGGCATAGCCAAGAAATTGTATTGCCTGTACAAACCGCTGCAATTGATGTGGACCAAATAGCTGTTAGTATTAAATGTATTCCTGTCTCAGAAATCATTCTTGTTGTTAGTTATATTCCACCAGGAAGCCCCTTTTTATTATATAAAGCTCATATTGATTATACATATTCATTATAAACAACCTAAACGACAAACAACATGTAATTCTAATTGGTGATTTCAACTTACCTAATCTAATATGGACTTTTGATTACAATGAATCTAGGCTTATTCCATCAAATGTTAACTTAGATTATGAATATGAAGTTGTTGACACGCTTGCCTGGCTTGATCTTAAGCAGATAAATAGTTTTCACAATGAATTTAATAATTTACTTGATTTAGTTTTCGCTGATTCAGGGCTTGACATTAGTGTTAGCAGCCCCATAGTTGCTCTTTGTCGCAACACAATTTCTCATGTAGCACTTTCTATAAGATTACAATTTTGTGAATTTATTAAACCGGCTTCATCTGGATGTAATTTTAAGTATAACTACTCCAAAGCTAATTTTAATAGCATTTCGAATTGCCTAAATAGCACTGAATGGTTAAATGTTTTTAGTAGCCATAATTAAAATGATTCCTTCAACCTTTTTACGGAAATCGTTAGAGTGACAATCGATATGTTAACACCGAAAGTAAAAGCCATAACTGGCACCAAACCTATTTGGTTCAATAAAAGGGTTATAAATCTTAACAATAGGAAAAATAAGATCTACAAACAGTTTCGGAAAAACAATAATGATCCTGAGCTCTATACCCAATACCGTCGACTCCAGGAGCAATTTAATGTTTTAAATAAGTTCCTGTATAGACAGTATGTTCTATCAGTTGAGTCAAATTTAAGGAATAATAGCAAATGTTTTTGGAATATACTTCCTCCGGATCTTCTTCTTTTAGCGATAGTTCAATGTCAAATAATTCTTTAAATCTTGGCATATTCGAATTTTCGCCTTCTGAAGTGGAATTAGCACTTTCCCTTTTGAAGACCGATACAAATCCTGGTGTTGATGGAATTCCGCCAATTATTCTTCGTAACTGTTCTTACGCGTTTGCTGTACCTCTCTGTTTAGTATTTAATCAATCCATTCAAAATGGGGACTTTCTCAAGGTCTGGAAAAATTCTTTAATTACACCTATTTTTAAATCTGGTTCCAGACATGATATCTCTAATTATCGCCCAATCTGCAAAATTCCAACTATACCCAAGCTCTTCGAAAAATTAGTGTCTGATAAACTTGCACCTATTCTCAAGAATTACATCTCTCCATTTCAGCATGATTTTGTGGCTGGTAGATCAACTTCAACTAATCTCTCAATTTTCTGTAATCAGGTTTTAAACGGTTTGGAGAAAGGTTTTCAGTTTGATGTCATATACACTGACTTTTCCAAGGCCTTTGATCGTGTAAATCACGCCATCTTACTGCAGAAACCTGCAAGACTCGGATTTCATTCCAATCTGTTGAAGTGGGTTAGCTCATATCTTCAGTTTGTATGCTTAACGACATTCGGTCAACACCGGTACAAGTTACTTCAGGTGTACCTCAAGGTAGTCATATTGGCCCCTTACTCTTCCTGTTATTTATTAACGATATTCCGGATATGTTTCAGAATTCTCAATGTTTGATGTTTGCCGATGATTTGAAAATTTTTCGTCAAATAACATCGGTGTTAGATTGTAGACTTTTACAAGATGATCTTGATAGACTCTCAAATTGGTGCCATAACAATGACCTGCACTTAAATGTATCTAAATGTCAAAGCCTTAATATTTTGTCGTAATCTGTCCCCAATTCCTGTCTCGTATATGATTGGTGATGTTCCGTTATCCATTATACGATCAAAAAAAGATCTTGGCATTATGTTTGATCGGAAACTGAATTTTATTGAACATATTGAGCTTCTAGCTGCTAAGGCCAACTCAATGCTAGGATTTATATTGAGAAATTCAAAGGAATTTCAGGATCCTTATAGTCTCAAATGCCTCTTTTTTGCATTTGTTAGATCTCACCTCGAGTACTGCAGTATTGTCTGGAATCCATTTTATGAAGTTCATTCCTTCAGAATTGAGAGGATCCAAAAGTGTTTGACTAGAGTTGCAGTAAGACGGCTTCGTTGGAATATTGAAATGCCTTCCTATGATACTAGGTGTAAACTACTGGGAATTTTACCTCTATCGACTCGGAGGAAATACTTATCAATAATGTTTGTGAGGGATCCAATTACCTGTCATATCGATTGCCCCTTTCTGTTATCACAAATTGGTTTTTATGCTCCGTCGAGAGAACTCAGATATCGTCATGTATTTTACGTACCCTTTCATAGGGCTAACTATGGTTATAATGAACCTATATCTAGATGTCTACGAGAGGCTAATAATTACTGTGATTTATTAGAATTTCATCTTAGTAGGTATTCTTTTAAAAACTGTTTAATATTAGCATTAAGCAACTCTGGTGGTAGCTGATAGGTATTTATTTTTTGTATTATGTAATCTAAAGAGAACTGTGAATGTTTACTCATTTGATGAAAATAAATAAATAAATAAATAAATAAATAAAAATAGCCATAGAAAATGTATTTTAATAAAAATATAATATTTTAAATCAGATTCACCCTATCTTTAATAGATGAGTCTTATTCGTCTTCAGAATAAAAAAAAACAGAAATCAAAATGAAAAAAGTTTTATTCATTAGAAAAATATGGCGTTTTAAAAAATAGTCCGTGGAGTGAGTGTTACAAATTGCAACTTACAATAAGAGAATAATTATTTATAAGAATTACTTATTCATGATATTTCTGTGAAGATTTAACTTCTTTTAAAGTTTCCTTTTTCTCTTTAATAAAGATGAAGAACTCTTCACAGGATAGCTGTAGATTAAACTGGATAAGTAATTCTTCTTTCATTAAATTTACGGAGCATTTATTTCTGGCATCCGACCATATTAAATTCATCTGGAAAAAACGCGTTCGTTACTTAATATGAAAGACGCTAGTTTAAATATATTCCTGGTATCTTTTTTATGAAACTGTTGAACGAGCTGGTGCCATTTCTGTGCGGTGGTGGCAGTGGTGTCTTTGCAATTTCCTACTAATACGTCCAAGGATGATTTCAACAAGTTAAATTCTTGATATAAGTTATCTACCGAAATATCGTCTTTCAATTTTATTAAAGATACAGCATTTTCAATCATGTCAAAACTAACTTCACTTTCCAGGTTTATGAATTTAAGTCTAGAAAAAATATTTTCATCTGAAAAATTATAACGTTTGTCTATGTATATACACAAATTGCCATTCTGTAAAAATTTTTGAAGTCTTCGATGGCGTTGGTCCGTTCAGATTCAACCAATTTATTTAAAATCTGTTTTGTCTGGTACCCGAAAAACCCATCCTTTAGCCTTTGAGTCAACCTTGAGCGGAGGAGCACAATGACTCATGCATTTCTGTTATGGCAATATCATTTCCCTGAGACTCTTTTATTAATGTACCAAAAGCATTCATCACATTAAGAACAAAATTCAAGTAGGCTAGAGTTTTTGTTTCCTCTGCTTCAGAGTAAAAAATCTTTTGAATGGCTTTCGCATATGATTCTTGCTTATCAAAGTAGCTTTTCAAAGCAGGCCAAACCTTGATTACTCTCGCAACAGCAGGACAGAGCGACAGAAATCTTGTATTTACGTGACGTAATAATTCGACAAACTCCATTTCCGTAGTTTCAAATATCTTCATCAATTCTGCACGATGTTTAGCTGAATGTGAAAAATGGCCGTATATTTTCAAGATGATAGCTTCTACATCTATGTCTAATCTATCACATGCAAATTTGCTCATGTTATGCAAGATGTGAACTGAACAGTTAGCTTTTAATATTTTTTCTTTTTGTCAACGACATTCATGAAAACAGAATTATTACCCCATAAAGCGGGACTGAGGCTGTCCCGCGCGCGACATTTAATTTTGATTTAAAAATCGGGACGTCCCGCCAAAATCGGGACGTCTGGCAACGCTGCTTTGGATATATTAATCAGGGTTCGTAAAATATCGCTCGCGAACGATAAAATAATTATCTTTATCTTTCTTTAACGATATTCTGACGAACCATACAAAATAATGTTCGCGAACGATAAAATTTTCGATCTTTAAAAATATATTTTTTTTTCTGTATCTCTCGTTCGTGAGAGATCGGAAAAACGAAATTCAGGTAGAATATGCTTCGCTGGCGATAAGGATCCGTAAAGATCCATAAAACAAATCATTCTCCATTCGCGATTTATATTTTCAATAGTTATTCACCCCTATCGGGAATTCCGAGGGAAAAATGTTTCCCCCGAATATTTTTTGTTCCCGGGAACTAAATCTACCCATCGTGAATTTCCATCGGAGAGTTTTTTCCCCGGGAATCAGAAAAGTACTTTCGAAAATATGTTCGAATGTTTTGACACCATCAAGTAGACAAGATACGGAATGCCATTTGTTGAAAAAAAATTAAAAATAATAGTTTAATATGTTTAGAAGTGCGCATTTTTCAATATGTTTAGAAGTGCGCATTTTTAAATATGTTTTTTAATATGTTTAGAAGTGTGAATTTTTTATTAAAATTTAAAAGAGCTTCACCAATCTGGTCTAGTTCACGTTACAGTTGAAGCTCTTTTTGTAAAATATCAGTGATTGTAGTTGTTTTCTGTTGGCCTTTTTGTTTCGTTTTATTTCTTCTATTTGGATTTAAATCCATAGCTCTTTCATCCGGGAGTACGCATCATCAGAATTCAAAAGCAATTCAGTTAAGTACGATTCGTCGAAATCTGAAGATAGCCGATTGGATTGCATGGTTTATTTGATTTGCGATGATCCTGTGGCTGTTTTCTTTTTGTGAATCACCGCATTCCTCCTCATTTCGTGTTTTGATGCAAGAAGCCAATCCGAATCGCTTTGCATAAGAAGAACCTTCAACCGACCACTGATAGCACAAATGTTGATGACTGTTTCTTCCAAGGGGGAATATTTCTATTCTTTGTGCATTTTTAGCTTGAGGTTCTCGGACATCTTCTTTCTGATGTTGTTTTTGTCACTCCAAACCTTAATAATTTGGAATTAAATATTAAACATACGTATAAAATATGAAACTTACATTTTTCCGCTTAAATACAGACTTCACGGATGGCCCAACAATGTTCTTTTTTTTCTCCAAGGCTCTCCAAAAGCTGTTCACTTCCTCTTATTTTCTTTGTGTATATCGATTTGCTATATCCGGATATTTTTCCATATGATTTACTTATAATAATCTGCATCTGTTTTGTATTTGTTGCGTTTGACCTTCATCAAAACTAACTGCATTATTTTTCTAAATATTTGGCAGAAAAAACTTATATTGTTGCTCCTTAGCTAAAGTTCCCAAACGAAATGCTAGCGGAATATTTCGGGGAAAATTACGGCAATATTTCCATCGGATATTCATTCACGATGCCTATTTTTTCCGACGGAAATTTTTGTTCCCTTTCGAAAATTGTTCACAATACCTATTTTGTGAAAAAGGAAAACATTTCGGGGGAAATATTATTCCCGATAGGGGTGATTACTTTGGTTGAAATGGGGAAAAAAAGACATTTGAGCTAAATTAATATGTTTCTTATAATGACGAATCAACTTGCTTACTTTGTGAGAAAATTCAGCATTGGAAAACATTGAGCAGCAAAGAAAAAAAAGAAGCTTTTAGGAAAACTTGCACAAATAGTGCTGGCAGTGCCATCCACTCAAGTCTCTGTTGAACGGGCTTTTAGCGCTCTACTAGTTTTTTTTTTGACAAAAGACAGAAACAAATTATCGAAAAAAACAATAAATAATGTTTTGTTAGTTAAACTGAATGCAAATTTATTCCAAAATCTTAATAAGTAATAAAAAATACTTTTTATTTATGTTCTTTCAATATTAAAATATGTAATATAATTTTCATGTAAAATTACTTTTTTTTCTTATGAGAATCATTCGCGAACGGATCGCCAATAGTTCGCACGTGATAAATTCGCGAATGAACTATATTTTACAGATCGCAACAGATTTGATTCGATCGTGAAAACGAATTTTATTTTTAAACGAACCGGAAAATAAGATTCGCGATCGAATCAGAAATCAAATTCCTTTGCGAAGTTTTCATGAGAGAACGAATCATATTTTATCGTTCAGCGAACATTGATATTAATGTTCCTCTTCGGCATATTTTGCCGACTGAAAAAAAGTAGCGCGTCTTTTTATCACACGCAATTCCTTTGAATCTTTGAATATGAAAGAATATTGTGGTTACAGCAGTTTTTAACGACTCAATATTTAAACAGTTATCGGCAGTCCTCACTCGATTTTCTAAAGCAGCAACTTTGCTTTTTTTTTAATTTAAAAACAATTATTGGTTCTGTTTGTTGATAAAGTGGGGAACATAATCGGCCGTGACCGCATTAAGAGTTTATGAACACTCGGCCTAGCCACCAATGACTGTAATAGTGCTTATAGACCCAATATTTTAATGAGAGTCTGAAGCGGCCAAATGGGTCGAATTTGCAGGTCATTGCAAATCTGCAAAACAAGAACAAACAAAGTTCCACCATCCTGCTGAAACCATCGGCCAATCACTTTCCCCCCTTAAACGCCGCACCAAACAGTGATGTTGAGAGGAAGTAATGGTTTCATCGTGCCACATAAGTGATCATTCTACTTATCTAGCTCACGACATCTTTATTCTTTATTTCTTTTATGCGAAGTTCGGATAGCTGAAATAAATGTTACGCGGAGGTGTTTAAGTCTCAATTAATAATTTTTAGTAGTTTTCGTAATTTTTGTTGAAACAATTCTTTCAGTGAACCAGTTTTTTCAGTTAAGCGGGTATCACATAAAAGTGACCTCGGTGATAAATTTTGTGTTTAAGTTAACCGATTTGCTCAGTAAAACTTAGTTCAGATAAGCCTAGTTGACTGTATTTTGCTTCTGTTTATTTCCCAAAAGTCAAAGTCACCATGTGCAAAAATGTCAGAGGAATCGTTCAATGTCTTGCGCACACTTCACTGCACAGTTGATGCTCAATCAGCCCTGTCACACGTTTATCAACGGAAACATTTTGCATCACTGGAAAGATATTACGTTCAGTTTTGTAAAGTTGTGTAAATTGATGCACAAATGTTAACGAAAATTGCTAATAGGTGCTTTCAATGCACCCCCGTCAACTGTTTTGCGCATTTTGTTGACATTTCCGAATTCGCCCTTGTATTTATATCGACTTCGTCGATTTGTCAAGTGATTTGTCACGTGTAGTGGCTCAGTGGAACGAAAAGTTTGAAGTTAAAATCATAAGTTAAAGTCATTGGGCTGGTATTAACTTTGATCTTCTGATTACAGATCACTGCATGACTGGCATTTTGTTCAAACACCTTAAATATGAGGCCCAGAAGAAATACCTCTTCACACACTGTAACAAAGATTTGGTTTGATCTTCTGAATACCATGCTGCGTTTTGAAAACTGGTAGACAGTTTATGCTGAAAGTGATTCTAGTAGGGCTTATGATCTATTTCAAGAGTCCTTACAATCGTATAACGAACTTGCAGTTACAGTTGTGTGATTAGAAAATCGGAAGTGAGATTGAAGCCCTGGATAACCCGATGTATTCTCAAATAAATAAAACTTAAAAACAAACTTTCTAAAAAATGTCGTAAACATCCACTCAATTCTATGTTAAAAAGTCGTTTAAAAAAATGTGCCAGAATGTGAATCAGAAAATTAGAATGTGCCGTTATAACTACTATTACTATATGATGTGCAGGTCACAAGGTAACCCTAAAAAAGAGTGGAAAGCTATTAATAATATAATTAACTCCAATGTATCGAACATTACTAATTCTATTATACTAAATAGTGCTGGTGTTTCAATTGACGATCGCTCAACGGTCGCAAATATATTCATTTTTTTTTTTCTTCTGTTGGTCTGATGTCCCACTCAAATGATTTCTGTAATCGATGTATAGCTGGTTGTTTAGTGGAAGATACGAGGGCGGGTCAATAAGTCCGTGACTTTTGGAATAAAACACAGATTTTTTGATAAAAAAATAATTTTATTTTTGAACGTAGTCTCCCTTGAGCTCTATAAACTTTGTCCAACGCTTCTCCAATTTTTTTTATCCCTTCCAAAAAAAATGATTTGTCGAGGTCCTCAAAATAGGCCTTTATTTGCGAGATGACTTCATCATTGGAGTCAAATCTTTTTCCACCAAGCCATTTCTTTAGGTTTGGGAACAAGAAGTAGTCGCTCGGAGCCAAATCTGGAGAATAGGGTGGATGAGGGAGCAATTCATAGCCCAATTCATGGTTTTTTGCCATGGCAACTGCACATGTGTGCACCCTTGCATTGTCTTGGTGGAAAAGAACTTTTTTCTTGGCCAAATGAGGTCGGTTTTTTTTCAAATCGTCATTGAATCGGTTCAATAAGTTGGCATAATATTCCCCATTGATTGTTCTTCCCTTTTGAAGGTTGTCAATGTGGATTATCCCGCGTGCATCCCAAAAAACAGTCGCCATAACTTTATTGGCTGACAAACCCACCTTGGCCTTCTTTGGCGCCGATTCACCCTTAGAAATCCACTGTTTTGACTGTTGTTTGGTCTCTGGTGTGTTGTGATGGATCCATGTTTGGTCCACGGTTACAAAACGGCGCAAAAACTCCTCCATATTGCGATTAAACAACGCCAAACCTTCCTGTGAAGTTGTTACACGATTGCGTTTGTGGTCGACTGTGAGCAAACGCGGCACCCATCTTGCGGAAAGCTTTCTCATGCCCAAGTGATCATTCAAAATTGAAACCACTGAGCCATTCGAGATCCCTACGGCTTCCACAATCTCTCGCACTTTCAATCTTCGGTCGGCCAACACCATATCGTGATTTTTTTCGATTGTTTCGGGTGTAGAGACCTCAACTGGGCGTCCAGGACGTTCGGCATCTTCAGTGCTTGTACGGCCACAACGAAATTCAGTAAACCACTTTTTTACCATTGAAATCGATGGTGCAGAGTCCCCATAGTATTTTTCAAGCTTAGCCTTGGTCTCGGTAATGGTTTTTTTTCGCAAGAAATAATGCTTACTAAGCACACGAAATTCACTTTTTTCCATTTTCTCCTCAAATTAGTGAGTAGTCTGATAAAAATAGCTGTCAAACACAAACTAACTGGCGCAGCAAGTTTAAATTTTGACATTTTTTTGAATTTTGACTGACAGATGCCTGTTGACAGGAGCAGTGTTGCCGTTTCAGTAAAGAGGTCAGAAATTCAAAAAGTCACGGACTTATTGACCCGCACTCGTACATTACATAGTGGTAGTTTCCACTTTACCCCAATCACTGGGTCTGAGATTTATAGATTAATCAACTCGCTCAACACTTCTTCCGCATGCGGTGAGGATGGAATCTCCAACCACACTTTAAAGAATATCGCTCTTACGAGTAATATAGCAGATATCCTAGCTCATCTGTTTAACCTCAGTATGTTCACTCGAGTTTACCCCGTTAAACTAAAATGTGTCATTGTTATTCCGATTTTTAAAAAGGGGAGTAGAAAAGAGGTTAACAACTACAGACCGATTTCCTTGCTGTCTTCAATGTCTAAAATTTTTGAAAAAGCTATTAAAAAAAGAATGTTAGGTTATCTAAAAAGTATTAACTTTTTTAGTCCTATGCAATTTGGATTTAGGGAGGGCCTATCTACCGAAGATGCTCTTCTACAATATTGCTCCTTAATTAATAAAGGTTTGGATGAGAAAAAACATTGCGCTGGTTTGTTTGTGGATATCACAAAGGCCTTTGATATGATTAGCCACAGCATTCTTCTTAACAAGCTTCATTCCGTTGGTTTCCGTGGTACTGTACATGATTGGTTTGCATCCTACTTAAAAGACCGAACACAAAAAGTAAAAGTGGGGGACCACCTCAGTAACACCAAGACGCTAAACATAGGTGTACCACAAGGATCGGTCCTTGGTCCAATTTTATTCCTTGTTTACATAAACTCCCTGTTTAACCTACCATTCGCAGGTAAAGTAACAGCTTTTGCAGATAATCTCGGCATCGTATATGCCTCATCTAGCCCTTTAAGCTTATTGACTAAAATAAACCTCTATGTTCACTTACTGAGAGTCTGGTTCGCCAAACACAAGCTAAATGTAAGTAACAAAACCAAACTGATGTATTTCAGCTTAAGAATACAAGAATTTCCAGATTTTGAAATCTACTTTCACGATGGAAATTGCCTACGTTATAAAATGGTAAATTGCACATGTACTGGGGACGATTCCTTAGTGGCTTTCAATGACGGTAATGTTTGTAATAAGAATTGTTTTAAGATAGAAAGAGTTGATCATTTTAAATACTTGGGTGTTTTAATTGATCAAAATATGAGCTGGACTAAACATATTTCAACAATGAAGCAATATCTGCGCTCTTCTATCCGTAGCTTCTATCATCTCAAGAAATATTGTGATAGCAGAACTTTAAGCACAGCCTATTTCGGCATTTTCCATTGAAGGCTTCAATATGGTATAAGTTGCTGGGGAGGCGCCTACCTAGCAAAAATTCACCCTCTCCTCGTCCTGCAAAAGTGTGCTTTAGATCATTAAAAATCCTTCCGGTCAGACATTTGTACTATTTTAAAGTCTCTAAGTTATTTTATATGAGAGGTGGCTATATGCAGAGTCCTATATCTGACGTCCGTACTCTGCGTAGCAATCTTGACAATTATGTTCGTGTTCCCACTTTTCGTACCACGCATTTTAGAAACTTCTACTCCATCGTGTCTTATAAGTTGTTTATTACGTTTCCTATGGCTCTTCGGTGTACCAGGTCTTTGTCAATGTTCTTAAAAAAAGTTAAACTGTGGCTTCTGGATTTTGATCACAGTCAAATTGAAGTTCTGCTGCCTTATATTGCTTAGTGTTAAAATAATTTCTTAAATTACTTACTTACTGCTTCTTTTTCCAAAAATCATTGTATAGCTTTCTTCGCGTTTTGTTATATTATTCATATAATATAACAAAAAAATAAATCATTTAAATATTGCGTACCCCACATAATTCTGAATTTTATTTATGAAGTAGTATTTATCACTATTTGAATTTTTAAGTACAAATGTCACTAACTATTCTTTATTAAACCTGAGTTTGTGTTATGATAGTTTAAGAAAATTATATTTCCATTGTTATAAAGAATAATGATTATAAATAATAAAAAAAAAAAAAATGTCTACCGTTCCAACATACATGAACGTTTGACGAACATCAGAGAGGGTAAATATCACGAAAAAGCATATCATCGTTTCATTTAACATTAATCTACCCTTGCATTTGCGCAAATAATATAACTTCGAGCACTCCAATGGCTGGAAACGTTTGTTCTCGTTTATTCAAATATTTGCTATGTTTTTGTATCGTATGTCCCTCCGGAGATGGTATTGCGTTTGTTTTAAATAAGGGTCTACAACAAGCTCTATTTCTTCTACACATCGAAGATTTACCGCTCTGTCTGTAAGCAAAGATATTTCATCAGTGCAAATCCGCAGCAATCTATTCATAGAAATGTCTTAAAGGGACCTAATTCTATGTGAACAATTAATGCACATCACTTGCCATTGCACTTTAAGAAAATTGACTTCGTATTAACAGCACTTCTGGAAATAAAGTACAAACATAGAGCAGTCTGTCCCTATCGCAGTAGTTCCTTTCATCAGTATTGTTTCTTATATTAAGCTAAACTACAAATTCCAGCAATAAAAATACCCCACTCACTCATGTTTATGCCTCAATCCCAGCAATCCAATCCACTGACTCTGCTTATTGAAAAACTGGCCACAGTTTCTTATAGCTGGGACCAAAATCTCTATGTACAAAAACATCGTAACCGCACTCTTAAGTCCTTAACTACTTATCCAATTTATGCGCCCTATTTATGCAGTAATAGCTCTCGTTACACGCTATCTTCTTGGAGGATATCATGTCGATTTATTATCTTCCAACAAGACTAGTGTAATACGTCTCAGTTTTAGTACACTCCTTCGTCGTGGCAGACAGTTTTAGGATGATTCTTAAGGATTCATTGCATGCATCGTAACTGATTGACAACATCCTATTCTTTATAAAGAAAGTTTATAAAACCAATACCATCAATAACCCTCTACGGAAATTAGCTCGTAAACCAAAAATTTCTTTCCACAATTAATTGTTCAAATTTCAAAATGGCATTTATCCTCTCGCTATATATGTACTTAAATTTAACTGTGTGGTATATAAAATTACGTACATACAATTTTACCGCCTAATTTAACTCAGTTTTCCACGAAATAATCAACATACCTTGCAGATACTTCGGGGGTCAAATTAAAAGCACCCTTTCGACACCGTGCGTTGTGCTTCTACATGCAAGTCTCTCTCCATGTGTGATGGAATATAAAATTCAATTTAAACTAAAAGAGAACTGTTTTATTTCTTTTCGTTTCTAGATAAAACCATCAGATACATCCGTCCTGGAAGTGACTCCTCAGGCAAAGGTACATGGCTCATTACAATACAAGGTGAAACTACTGAACAAACTTCCAACAGAGGAGCAATTGTTTATCTATGTGCATTCACCATTAACCCTGCAAGACATTGAGGTGAGTGGAATTTATTTGATTGCATGTTATGTGCGTTTTAAGGGTATCTTGTCGTACCCATGGCCATGAATAAATGGATGTAAGAGCAGAGCTTTATTAAACATTTGATTGCCATCATGGCTACCAGCGCAGTACTTTCTAAAGTTATACAGTCTGGTGAGAGACGAATGCAAGTTTGGAATGTACATTTGTGTTTAATTTTAATTTGGATCTTCGCATGCTATTCAAATATCATCGCCAAATAAGTAAACTTCCGCAGATAATTTCCGTTTCCACACTTCCATCATACAACAAGTAGTTTCATGGTGTTATCCTTGACTTGATTTTATTTTCTTGTATGTATGTATACAAATACATGGACATGGACATGGACATGGACATGGACATGTACAAATTGTGTGGACAGGTAATTTTTTGAAAATGTTACAATATTTTGAGGCCGAACATTTTTAATTTTATGATTGTTTTTCCAACAACGTCATTAAACGTACCTCTATTTTTGTATCGGTATACACTAAAGATTTGTTTTAAAAAATACAGTACGTTCTCGATTATCGCAACTAATTAAAACAAGGGTGGTTGCATTGACCGAGATTGTTGCAATAACCGAGTAAATATTTTTTTTTTTTTGGCTCAATCAAGATGCAATGATTTAATTGAAGCTTCTTTATTAATTTTTTCTATTATCTCACTTTTTTTTTTAATTGACAGTTCCACAATTTTTTTAGTAACACCCATTTTTTTCGAAACGCACAAGCGACTTATCACTGGACAAAATGCATTAAATTAAAAAGAAAATCTTGCATTGTATGGATACATATGATGTACATTCATGCAAATTCATCGTACCATCAGTACGGTAAGTAGCGGTAAAATAGATATAAAACAGAGAAAAACAAACATAGCCAAGAGCCTGAGTAAATAAAGACAAGCATATAAAAGCAAAAGTTGCACTTATCGAGTCAATTTTTAAAGAGTTGCGATTACTGCGTCAACAATGATATAAATTCAGATGTTGCAAAAATCGAGGAGTTGCGTGAATCGAGAGTTGCGTTAATCGAGAACGTACTGTAGTTTTAAATTGTATTTTTAGACCTATACACTTTTTGGTAGTGGGTGCTGCCTCCGCATCGTTGAATCACTTCAAGTAGCCTGTTCTGTAGAGATTCATAAAGTGTCTTTAAATAATTAAGAGAAATTTTCAGAAGAGGCTCTTCAATTATCTCGTGCGTATTATTATAAGACTTGTGTAGTTCACGAACTTACTAGTTCAAACTTGAGCTCTAACAAGTGAACGAAGTGAACTAGTCATTTTAGTTCACGTCATCAATTCTAGGGGTATATTAATTTTGACGCATAGTTTGTAACATACCCTAATATTGCCCGTAGACCCCTAAAAGTTACTATATTTATGATCAGCATCGATAGTAATGTCGATCTAGTCATTTCCGTCCGTCCGTCCGTCCGTCTGTCGGCAAAAATTAGGCCTTGAAACTGGACCTAGAGAGCTGAAATTTTAACCATATACTCTCTATGGGCCCGAAATAATCAAGTTTAAGAATTTTTGAAATCCGCCCACAGACAAAAAAAAACAAAGTTTGAGCTAGGGAGCTGAAATTAATAATATATATACTCTCTAGGTGCCCTTTATGCTCATGTGAAAATATTTTCAAAATTCCCCTACTACACGCCCACAATTAAAAAAAAAAACTTTTTTGAAAATCCAAAGTTTGAGCTAAGGAGCTGAGATTTATAATATATACTCTCTAGGGCCCTTTATGCTCATGCGTAATTTTTTTTTAAATCCGCCTACTGACACGCCCACAATATTAAATAAAACAATTTTATTGGAAAACCAAAGTTTGAGCTAGGGAGCGTTTTTTTTACAACAGCTTCTTTTTTTCGATAAAATCTTTTAAATGTTATATAACAAAATATATTGAGTGTTCATAACAATTCAACCATACTTAGACTTTTGTCACGCCCACTTATGAGGGATAGGAATAAGAATAGGGTATCCAACAGTTCGCCCAAGCGGACTTTAGCGCGTCCCTATTTATACCCTATTCTAAGGGTATATTAATTTTGACGCATAGTTTGTAACATACCCTAATATTGCCCGTAGACCCCTAAAAGTTACTATATTTATGATCAGCATCGATAGTAATGTCGATCTAGCCATGTCCGTCCGTCCGTCCGTCCGTCTGTCGGCAAAAATTAGGCCTTTAAACTGGACCTAGAGAGCTGAAATTTTAACCATATTATACTCTCTAGGGTCCCGAAATAATCAAGTTTACGAATTTTTGAAATCCGCCCACAGACACGCCCACAAACTCAAAAAAACAAAATTTTGTAAAAAAACGAATTTTGAGCTAGAAAGCTGACATTTTTTATATATGATTTATGACTCCTAAAACTGCTCGGGATAAACAATTTTCAAAATCCGCCCACTGACACGCCCACAAATAAATAAAATAATTTTTTTATACCCTATTCTAAGGGTATATTAATTTTTGAAAATCCAAAGTTTGAGCTAGGGAGCTGAAATTTATAATATATACTCTCTACGGGCCCTTTATACTCATGTGTAAATATTTTCAAAATCCGCCCACTGACACGCCCACAATTAATTTTTTTTTTTTTTGAAAATTCAAAGTTTGAGCTAGGGAGCTGAAATTTATAATATATACTCTCTAGGGGCCCTTTATTCTCATGTGTTAATTTTTTTTTAAATCCGCCTACTGACACGCCCACAATTAAATAAAACAATTTTATTGAAACACCCAAGTTTGAGCTAGGGAGCGTTTTTTTTTGATAAAATCCTTTAAATGTTATATAGCAAAATATGTAGAGCGTTCTTAACAATTCAACCATACTTAGACTTTTGTCACGCCTACTTATGAGGGATAGGAATAAGAAAAGGGTATCCAACAGTTCGCCCAAGCGGACTGTAGCCCGTCCCTATGTTTTTTAGTTCACTTTGATTTCAACGATACACTGAACTGAACTATATTGAACCAATAACCAAATTGAAATGGCACAGTGGCGCAGAGATTGGTGTGTTGGACTACTAATGGAAAGGTGTCAGATTGAAATCCCACCGGCGCCGAGTAGCATCTAACAGTTTTTTTCCACTGCCCTATCTCTTGCGAACGTCTGACAAACATCCAAGAGTATCAGTTGTCATGAGAAGCTTCTCAAGTTTGCCGTTCGGCTATAAATTGTAGGTCCATTCCACTTTGCACAAGCAAACGGTTGGATAAGCTAGGTTTCAGACCCTGTATGGGCCCGTTAATGCCTACAGATAAGGGTTATTATCGTTTTGCCTACACCGCAACGATGCCCGAAGTGCTCGTGTTGCAGATTGCACATTTGCAGGCTGTTTTTCTGTATATCTTTGTGCAAAGTTGGAGTAGCTTATGTATGTAATTTAGTTCTGTAAGTCAAACATCTTAGGATTATAGCGGTATCTGCAAAGAAAGTTTCAACATCGTATATGTGCGCGAATGTACTTACTACTTACTTACATATTTACTTACTTACTTACTTACTTACTTACTTAATAACGTACTCACTAAATGGGTTCCCGGCCCGTGAAGAGTCTCTGCCTGAGACACTGCAGCCTTCCATAATCTGCGATACCTGGCAGTTTGCTTCCAGTTCTCCAGAGCAAGTGCGCTGGCATCCGGGATGGCTTGGTCTTTAAAGCAGAGGTTCGCTCTTCCTTGCCTTTTTAGCTTTTTGGACTACATCCACATCTCTTTACAGCTAATAGAAATGGTCATTCGTGAAACATCTTATGCGTTGCTTTTGATACGTCTTAAAGCTTTACGTGCGCTCTGACCAAGAAAAAGCTCCATAATTGTTCCTACCTTCGCGTTAAAAAACTGCGCTTTACAGAAAAGTTACGAAAAATTACGTTTTGTTTTTACGTCTCTCAGTTTGAAGTTTAGACACAACGCGGCCTTTTGTGATAGGTTTCATTAATTTCCTATGGTTCAATTGGATGCCTCAAAACGAAGCTCCAAAGCGTGATTGTGTTTCAGGCATTAACTACCTTTTTTTTTAAATGATTTATCTGCTCACTATCTTTACATAAAGTAGGATACAATTCACCTGCCCGTAAGGGGCTAGGCTCTGATGTACATTGCTATCAACAGTGACGTTTTGTTCTAGGTGGCGGACAGATGTTTGATTGTTTGTTGATTGCTCGTACTTGGTTTGTCCTCATTAACATTCAGGACAAACAATTTCGCCTGTTCTTAAATCGCCTCTAACACGGTATGCTGAAAACGGCCGATGATGTCGATATCTTCCGCATACTACCATAGCTGGGCCGATCTATCGAATAAAGTGCCTTCCGTGTTGACTCTCGAACACGATAGCGCATCTCCTTGAAGAAATCCGGTGAAAGTTTGGAATAATTCGGAAGAGCTACTTCCAAACTGCACATAACACCGCGTGTTTTCAAGTGTCATGGAACACATCTGTACTGTATAAGTTTTGCCGGGATCCCATATTCCGCCATTGCCATAAAGATCTTTATATGCGGCTTTAAAGTCGATGAATGGATGATAAGTCTCGACTTGAAATTCGTTAGTCTTTTCCAGAATTGCCAAGCGAATACGGTGGAGATAGGTAAAAAAGGTTTACACTTTGGTTAAGAATCCAGGCACTATCGTGCTGAAAAGTCAATCGTGGTCAACCAAACAATTCGAAATGAAAAGTTCTTTCCATTATAGATTTGTAGGCATTCGTAGTCATTCTTGAGCTTTGAAATTCCAGTTCTACTTTGCCGTCAAAGTTATTGGTCCCCATACGATTGCACCGCCTCCCTTGCTGTGGCGCCTTTGTAGATGTAGTTCATCCTACAAATCATGAAAATAGTAATTGTATCCATCAGGTCCGTCCAAGTTAAACTATTTTCGTCGGAAAAGACGACGAATCACCGCTCCCGACTCCCTCTAATGTTTCTTATTGCAAATTCAAGTCGCTGAGTCCTACATGTTGCATTCAGTGGTTCAGTGGTGGCTTCATCTTATTTATTTGTGCTGAAATTGGGCGGCTTTCTGTATCACGCGGTAAACAGTCATTCTACTGGCCTTAAACCCAGTCAATGCTAGATTTTTTCGATAGAGAGTCTTGAATTGGAAGCAGTTCTAAGTATTGCTCGCCGTTCTTGAGAAGTTGTTGCCTTGCTGACACCTCTTTTGCGATTTCTTCAATAGTTTTCATTGTCCTTAAGGTAGTAATGTACAGATGTACGGCGTCTTCAAAGCTTTTGCTCTATGCCGCGAATACTTTGCCCCAGCTCCTTGTAAGCTCGATTTTGCCATTTTCTCCTTCAGTTAATGTCTTTACTTTTCCCATAGTTGCTGAAACAGTCAAGAGATGTCTTGAACTACTGTCCGAATGTCAGACCAAAACGAATCCTTAAAAAAATCACAAAATTAAAAATGTTCAACCTAACCGTGAATTGCGTGAATGGTTTTAAAAATATCGTAACATTTCCAACAACAACAAAATTACTTGTCCTTAATCAAGTGGTACGGGAGTGTATATCCCTTTTTCTTGGTTGCTCTGCAATATAGATACTTTTCTAGTTCCTATCTCCAGGCGGTCATATAAACGCAAAAAAAGAAAACCAAATGTATCGTTCCAAGGTACATAGTTACTTTCGTATTTTTTTTTCATTTTCATTTCTTCATTTCTTTTGCTAGGTAATTTTGTCCTGTGCTTTTAGATATAGAAAACATTCTCGTGTGTGAAGGGACACGGAATTTTCTTTATGCGAAACTTTCAAAAACTTTCCTTTCTTTCTAATGGAAACTAACATTTTCTTCTTGTGTCCTTCAAAGTGTGATAGACAAATATATGGACTTAAGTTTAATGACAAGCTAGTGGGTGTTTTACTTGCACAACTGCCCGTTCGTCTCTATTTTATAGTTTGATTATTGCGCGTAATTTTGATGTTGGTGCTTCAAACAAGATCTTTTACCAGCGTCGTAAATCGTGGCCATTGTAAGAGATAAGAAGGGGAAATGTGTTGGAATTTTGTTTAGAAGAATACTTAATTTTCACGAAATAAACAGAATTGCAAATACAAAATTGATCTTCTTCTTTGCATTTTGTTAGTTCTTATTTTTGTTTAAAGACTGACGTCACATTTTCATGTAATTTTCATTTCATTCAATTTGCTGCAACACCATGTAGATGTTGCGAACGCAACTTTAAGTAAAAATGAATGGTACGGACAATAAAAACGGAAAGTATTTTCCTGAAGTAGCGCTGGATACGTTGCCCTTCGCCAAATAAGCCATAAATTACAGGACTTTCCCCTAACTCCTTTTTGTTGTCGCCAATAAAAAGCAAATTGGCATATGAGCTGCTGACCGGCAATTGAGTCATAACATTAAACACAGATAGGATACGGATTGACATTATAATATAGGTACCAGTCGTAGCTTGACGTACTGCAAATAGAGATTTAGCTTTGACTTGACTGTTCTCCAATATTATTATCAGTTTTACCATCAGTCGAGACGTGATAGTGCTACCAAGATTTTGAAAACCTTTTATTGTGTTTTCAGCTTGTCCTGTGTACTTATTCCGTAGCTTATATAGTAGTGAACGGGATCGACATGAATTTGTTTCACGTAACTTTATCACCATCGTGTCGTCTGTCGTTAATTGTGTAAGAATGCAATTAAGAAATCTGGTATGAATCCAATTGGTATTATTCAAAAACTCAACTATAGGCGTTGCTCTTTTGCTGATGAACAGCTGATTTTGGATGAAACTAAAATGCGTTTTTATTTATTTATTCATTTCATCTGACAAGTTCGACTTATTTAAGATTACTTAGACGCATATTTACGACTAGGGATGAGCGATGTTCACATCAATGATCGATAATAATCGAACTCAAAACATCGATGTTCGTTAAGATCGGGTTATAGAATGAATTTATAGAATGCCGACTGTTGCAACGCAACAAATATCAACTCGCAATCGGTATCCCCGAATCCAACATTCTACCGTCGGCATATTTTATCAGCATTTATCCGACGGCATTTATTACGAACATGCTGAAGGCAAAATATGCAGTGTCTCCATAGTTCTATGAGCGATGGGGAAAAGTGGGCGCTCAGAAAAACTGCAGCAAACCGCTGCGTAATCCAAGCACTTGGAGAAATCACGTCTAAGAAAACTGCATGCAAAAAAAATGCTATGTTTTTGCCTATTGGCTCCTCCCACTAATCAACATTGTCCAGCGAAGAAGTACGCACGCATGTGTTAGTGGGGATTACAAATACTGCCCCGAGAAGAACACGATGCGCTGTGCGGGAGCAGCTAAGCGGTGACATTTTTTGCTTGAGGAAAACAGCTGCTTGATGATCCGCAATTCCCAAGAGGTTATTGACCAGCAGACGAGTGACCTTAGAAAGCAGCTGGACCAGAGATTTCGTGGAGAGGAAAATAAAAAATGTTTGGCATTCAAAGTTGGAAAGGTAAAAAGAATAGTTTGGCAGTAACTCGAACAACTCGAAATAAAGCTTGTGATTAAAATTTAGTTGTTGTTTCTTTTATTGGCTCACTTTAATACCACTTGGGGTATTAAGTCAATTCTCTGTGTTCGAACTAGAGCCTTCGTTCGGTTCACAAAATTTGCTGTGTTTTCTTGCTAAACATATGGTCCTTCGAGCCGGATTCGTCGATGATGGGCGAAAGTCTTGCCAACTTACTACCCTTATGTACCGTTTCTTTCTTAGAAATTCGCTTGATCTCTTCGGTGAAGAATTCGCGCTGAACAATGGCCACCAACCGCGTTCGTGCTAATGCGATTTCTTCGACTGACAGCGGTCCAGACAAAAGTATTAATTTTTTGCGGGCGTTGTGGATAAAGCGGAGCCAATACGCCGTAGCTCGGACTAATCGCTGCAATGATGAAAACCTGGATAAAAGTACATTGGTCTCGAAAGAATTTACATGGATGCAGAGCTGAAAGATGTTTGTTGGGGGGAACCCAGATGCAATAAAGTCATTCTTGACCTTTGATACCTCCTTTGGTTTCGTTTCCAAATCTGTGTTTTGGAGTTTATCTGCGGGATGAGATTGTTCGTCAAAAGTTTGTAAGAACTCGGGGCCATACCACCACTGAAGACTTTGGACGAGCTCTGTTGGTGGAACTCCTCTCGACGCGATGTCCGCTGGGTTCTCTTTGGAAGGCACATATTTCCAACTGTTGGGGTCGACCAGCTCCTGAATCTCGGCGACTCTGTTGGCGACGAATGTGGTTCGTATGTATGGTACCGATTTAATCCAAGCCAGCGTGATTTGCGAATCAGACCAAGCATGAATTCGTGCCCTTTGGAGTTCCATTGTTTCAATAGTGTTTACCAACAAGTGTGCTAGCAGCACAGCTCCGCACAGCTCTAACCGCGCCAGAGATTGTGTTTTCAAGGGTGCAACTCTTGTTTTTGAAAGCAGCAAGTTAGTGTGTACTGTTCCTCGGTTAATCGCTCGAATGTACACGGCTGCCGCATAAGCCCTTTCGGACGCATCGCAAAAACCGTGTATTTCAATTACAGCTTCGTTCGTGAAGCATATCCAGCGTGGTATCTCGATTTCGTTAAGTGCTTTTAATTCAGCCTTAAGAATTTGCCATTTGGTGACGATTGAGGGTGCGAGCTCACTATCCCATGTTGTGTGATGTTCCTTCCAAATCTCTTGCATCAGGATTTTTCCGAGGATTACGCAAGGAGCGATCCACCCCATTGGATCGTAAAAACGCGCGATATCTGACAGAATTGTTCTCTTTGTGGTTCGTTGCTGTTCTGGCAGAGTTAGCTGGAAAGAGAATGTGTCCCGCCCTGGGTGCCACTGGATCCCCAATGTTTTTATAGCGGTGCCATCGTCAAATGACAGCGGTAATTTTACTTCCCTGTCTTCTTCTGGAACGGCTTCTAACAGCTTCTCGCTATTACTCGCCCATTTCCTCAACGGAAAGCCTCCAAGTTGCAGCATGGCGATGAGTTGACGTTGCATTTCTAGGGCTTCAGCTACTGAGTCTGCTCCATGGATGACATCGTCCACGTAGAAATTTTTCTTGGCGATCTGCGAGGCGAGCGGAAAATCGCCCCGTTCATCAGCAGCCAGTTGTTGAAGAGTGCGAACCGCTAGATACGGTGCCGCTGACGTACCAAAGGTGACTGTATTCAGCCGATATGCCTTAACCTCTTCGATCTCCTTGTCTCTCCACAAAATGAGCTGATATACAGAATCAGTTGTAGGTACCCAAATCTGCCGATACATTTTATTAATGTCAGCTACGAACGCGACCCTGTGCTTTCTAAATCGAGTTACATGGTCGAACATGTCGTCTTGCAACCTCGGACCAACGAGGAGATGGTCGTTGAGTGACGTACCATTTGACGTTTTACAGGAGGCGTCGAATACAATGCGCAGCTTTGTGGTGGAACTGGATTCCTTCACCACTGCGTGGTGGGGTACGAAGTAGTGCGCCGATAGCGATTTGGGCTCTACTTCCGACATATGGCCCAACTCCTTGTATTCTTCTAAGACCCTTTTGTATTCCTCATGGAATAACGTATTGGCACGGAATTTTTTCTCCAGTTGGAGATACCTTATCCTCGCTGAATTGTAAGATATTCCTAATGAGGGTCGTAGTCCTTCCTTGAATGGAAGTTGGACTATATATTTCCCATCTGTCTGCCTTTGATGAGTACGACAAAAATACGTTTCGCATCGTTCATCATCGGGCGACAGTATTTTCTTCCTCCCGACTTCCTCAAGCTCCCAGAATTTAAGTAAGATATCATCTATATTCCTAACTTCAGTCGTTATGTGGAGAGATGATACCCGTTGTTTGTTAGAGGACACACTACCAGAGAGGACCCATCCCAGTTCTGTCCTTTGAGCCATAGGGGTCCCTGGTGCCCCCTTGATAATGCCTTCTAGAAGGATTGATGGATAGATGTCGCTTCCAAGGATCATATCTATCTTTCCTGGTTTGTTAAACGTTGGATCAGCGAGCTCAATTCTTTGGAGGTGATTCCAGTTATCACAGGAAACATTGTGCGTTGGAAGAGTAGCCGTAAGTTTTGGTAATACCAACGCAGTAAGTTGTAGACTAAATTTCTCGTTTACATTAGAGAATATGGTTACCGAAACCTTGTGTTTGGATATGGTCGTGTTGGATTGTCCAACACCTAAAACGGTGACGTAGCTCCTTGCCATTTTGAGATTTAAGGCTTGTGCAGCGGACTCAGAGATGAATGAAGCCTCCGATCCAGGATCCAGCAAGGCTCTCAACATTATCGGCTGGCCAACGGTTGGAATGACCTTAATGAGCGCAGTAGCCAGAAGAACAGTTTGAAGATTATTGTTTTTGGCGAGATGAGTGTTATGAGCTGAAGTGAACGTAGAGGAGGACGATGGGATCTCCGACGCAATTGGAGTGGAAGCGTCGGTTGGTTGAGCGGATGGCTCATTAACAGTCATTGCGTTAGCTGGGTCGGATGAATGCAGTAACGAATGATGTTTTTGTTTGCACACAGAACATGTGAAGGTGCTTGTGCAGTTTTGCGTGTTGTGTGCATTTGAAAGGCAGTTGACACACAACTTGTTTCTCCTGACCACATCCTGTTTCCTTTTTGTATTTAATGCTTTAAATTTAAAACAATTCCTTATTGAGTGGAAACCGTGACACATGGAACATTTCGAAACTGTCGAATTGTGAGAACGAATGGTGGCAGAAGGTGGTTTTTTGGTCTTAGATTGGGCAACATATGATGTGGTTTGTCCAATTACCTCTAATGTTCGGGACCTAGTTAGTAAAAAATCCTCTAGCAACGAATATGCTGGATAATCTACATAGGAGGAGATGTGTGATTCCCACAGAGCAAGAGTAGTAAGTGGCAGTTTCTGAACTGTATGGAAAATCAGAACATCTTCCCATGAATCGACAGGCACGCCCAGATTCTCGAGGGAATGCTTCGCCTCATTCGTGGTGTCCAACAGCTGCTTGATGCCATCGGCAGATTCGTGAGCAAGCACTGGTTGATTAAATAGTAGCCTGAATTGATTGTCTTTTAACAATCTCAGATTCTGGTACCTTTTGACTAATGTTGCCCATGCAGATTCAAAACTACCATCAGTGATTGCAGTATTTCGAAGAAGTCGTTCAGCTTCACCGCTTAAATTTGCTTTTAAGTAATGAAGTTTTTGAACATCGGATATGGAACAGTTTTTGTAAACCAAACTTTCGAATAAGCCTTTGAATTCCGGCCACATTTGAAAAGAACCAGAAAATGTAGGGATTTTTATCGGGGGAAGCTTTAATTCAACAGACAAGGCCTTCTGTCCTGCCATGGAATTATTAAGAGAGTTGTGACTTTGGTTATTGCTGTCGATGGTATGAATATGCAGCTTTAATTCCGAAGAATATTTATAGTACAGTTCCTTTAATTTATGGAACGTTAGTGCTTCCATGTAAGCAACCTTTGCATCTTCAGTTGGAGCTGCAACAATTTTTTGATGCAGACCCCTCGCTTCTGAATACGATAATTCTAAATTCTGCAACCGCGCTTCATTCATATGAACAGATTTATTTACTTTTTCAAGCTCTACGTAAGCCTTATAATCGGCCTTTAACTCTAGCGAGATGGTTTCAATCGAGTCTATTAAATTTGAAAGCTTGTTCTTACTCATGACGCAGAATCGTAATCGCAAAACACACCACAACACGATATTATTTTATGACGAAATAATTAATTTTAATAATAGTTTAGATAAATGCCACACACCTGTTGTTAAGCGTTGCTCCCTCGTTACAGCTGTTATGTTAGCAGCACCACCAGCTCCAGCTCCTTCTCCAGAAATCCAAAAGTATCCGAACGAAGTAAAAGGCACGAACAGCAGCGTATACTGCGACGGACACGACCAATTTAATTCCACGCACTGTCGTACTAATTGGTGTTACGCACTTTTATTTTTAGTTGTCTAGTCTTTTGCACAAAAGTCCAGATCCTTTTAATTCGGCGCGAAGGACCATATGTTTAGCAAGAAAACACAGCAAATTTTGTGAACCGAACGAAGGCTCTAGTTCGAACACAGAGAATTGACTTAATACCCCAAGTGGTATTAAAGTGAGCCAATAAAAGAAACAACAACTAAATTTTAATCACAAGCTTTATTTCGAGTTGTTCGAGTTACTGCCAAACTATTCTTTTTACCTTTCCAACTTTGAATGCCAAATCACGTCTAAGAAAACTGCATGCAAAAAAAATGCTATGTTTTTGCCTATTGGCTCCTCCCACTAATCAACATTGTCCAGCGAAGAAGTACGCACGCATGTGTTAGTGGGGATTACAAATACTGCCCCGAGAAGAACACGATGCGCTGTGCGGGAGCAGCTAAGCGGTGACATTTTTTGCTTGAGGAAAACAGCTGCTTGATGATCCGCAATTCCCAAGAGGTTATTGACCAGCAGACGAGTGACCTTAGAAAGCAGCTGGACCAGAGATTTCGTGGAGAGGAAAATAAAAAATGTTTGGCATTCAAAGTTGGAAAGGTAAAAAGAATAGTTTGGCAGTAACTCGAACAACTCGAAATAAAGCTTGTGATTAAAATTTAGTTGTTGTTTCTTTTATTGGCTCACTTTAATACCACTTGGGGTATTAAGTCAATTCTCTGTGTTCGAACTAGAGCCTTCGTTCGGTTCACAAAATTTGCTGTGTTTTCTTGCTAAACACCGACTATTAGGGTAAACAAAACAATATACATTAGTAGGTACTTAAAATTATTTAATCTATTAGGTATCGTATTTATTTATAAGTAGTTTAAAAAAACCAACAGTAGGTAAGTAATTAATTAAACTTAAGATTTGGGATATTATATACATACAGCAAATATAAACACATGTATGTACAATGTACATAGTTTTGGGATATATGATGTACATTGTACATCATATATCCCAAAACTTTTTGTCTATTGACTTAAAAATAATATTTTTGCAAAAAGCTTTCCCTACAGTCTATCGCATTGTTGACAGAGAGTATATTCCGAAAAAAATATTTAAAATTTTCAATTAAAAGTAGGTTCTCTTTTGGCAACATCGAAGGCCGATGTTTTATTCTTAACATCGATTATGCGATGTTTTGCTTACTTAAACATCGATGTTTTGTAAAGATGTTTACTTTACTTTCCAAAACAAATATTCCTCCATAACATTTATCCCTTGTAAGCGAATTACCCGAATGAAGAAGTTGCTTTCTTCATATTTCAAGGACAATGAATTGTGTTGAACGGTTATTAATTTCTGATACGAGTTTTTTTTAAAACATTTGAATACCTTGTTTTATATGTCTCCACAAAAAATGATCATCTGAAATGAAAAAGGGTGAAAAATGTTATCCAATGTTAAAGAGTCCTAAGCAGCGAAGAAAAAGAAATTGAGGTCCTTTTTGAGGGCCATTTCCAAAAAGTGCGGGCCACTACACTTCAGAGAAAATTAAAAAAAAAAATATTAAGAAAGATATAGGGCAACATAAATATTTATTCAATTAATTCATATCTATATGTATGTACATATAATACATATTAACATGTTGGTAATAAAATAACAATTCACACCTCAAAAAATTGTATTCTTGCAATTCTTCAAACATTGGGCCCATTCAGAAACGCAAACTTTGCAAAGCAAACGTTTTGCAAAGCGAGAGCAACAAAGCAGTTGAAACGTCAAAAGCATACAATTGCAAAGCATACTTTTGACGTTTACGAACAAATTATTTGCTTTTTTTGCGTTAAAAAATAACAATGAAAATTTTGAATGTAACTCTTAACATGGATGGTTGCAATAATAATATCAAAAAAAGGAAATAAATGGGTTTCAAGAAAACTATTCCTTGTTTATATAAATTTGCAACGGCGTATACCTAAAAATCTGGCCTTTTTTGAGATTATAAACAGTTTTCCGGATGGCATCTTTTATACCCATTTCAGAATGAAAAGATCAACCTTTCAGTTAGGGATATGTGCAATCGTTAGCCATGTTTAGGATCGATTCAATATTGGTCAATGAACTTCTTATTGCATTGTTACCAAGATTTTAAAGCTTATAACTAGACATCGAAATAGGTTCATAAAGTGGCCAAGAATTGAAGTGGATTTGAACAAGAAGATAAACGAGTTCCATGTTCCTAAAAATTAATCCATTCCCATGTGTTGTTGGATGTATTGATGGCATGCACATTCAAATTCCCAAGCCTTTACGAAACGGTGACAGCGAGTATAATTATAACCGACATGGAACGCATTCCGTTATATTGCAAGTAAATTTGTACAAATTCTGTAACTTCTACAGGCTGTGTGCAATGCTAAATTTATTTTCACAGACATATACTTTGGCTGACCAGGAAGGACGCATGATGCTGCTGTGTGCCGAAATAGCCCACTAGGGGTAGCACTAGAAAATCGTTCAAAATTGAACAAGCATGTGAAATGCTGAAAAACAAATTTCCGGAGTTAAAATCTTTGCAATTGTTTAAACTAACAGAAGCCAAGTATTTCGTTACAACCTGCGTCTACCTTATCATATTATTTATTGTGAACATGCTCTGATGTGCATAGTCAGGAGATTGAAAGCGACAATCACATTGGTACTTCACTTGAAAATCTAGAAAAAGTAACTGTTCAAACTCCAAGAGCCAGCGCTGAAGCTGCGTTCGAGATCTAGCATTTCTTAAATTAAAGAAATTAAATTAATTATTTTTTTTTGTTCTAACTTTTACCTTTCTTCTTCTTCGCACATTTTTCTCTCCGAATCAAACACCATCCACAAAGTCAACAAATGAAAAAAGCAACACGATTTTGACATTTGCTTTATTTTGCATATATTTGCAAAAAATATTTGCGCTAGCTACTTCATTTTAGAAATGTTTGCTTTATCGTATATTCATTTCCGAATGATATGCTTTGCATAATTTGCGCAAAGTTTGCATTTCCGAATAGGCCCATTACCTCATTAGAGCAGCTAAATAAATTTGGAATTTTTACTAGCAGAGTCGTTAAGCTACCTGAAATCAATCTAAAATCATTTTTACTTTTCTTTAAATAATTAGGATCAAATTTGAAACGCTGCTAGTAAATTGTGACTTATGTTCAATCTTTTTTAATTTGTTGACAGATTTCAATATAAATGTAGTAAGATTGAATGCACTTTAAAAAATGAATTTTTCATCAATAAGATGGTTGTGTTTCATAGAATATTTTGTTTAAGGAATACAAAAAAATAAGATATGCGGGCCATTTCCTATTGGCCCCGGGCCAAGGGCCTAAATTAAAAACAGAGGGCCAAATGGCCCGTTTGGGCACATTATGGCATCGCTGGTCCTAAGGCAACATTCGATTTTCACTCCGAATATTGCTCATCTTTATGGATGACATTGTTCCATTTGTATGAAAACTTTACTGCAGAACCGCCACTCCTGCTACGTAGTGAAGATACAAATCTGAATTGCTTGCTTTATTCTTTAATACACGATGCAGAGCTCAAGTTTCGCACTCAAATTTGCCTGCTATTAGGGGGATAATTTTTGTGTAGCCGCTAATGTTGTCTGATTTCTCAAATAAATATGTTTCTACCGCAAGCTTTTACGAGTATGTATACTTGAAATAATATTAATGTTTTATTTTCGGACACGCAAACCGACTTGCAAACGCGATTTGCAAGGTAGCTAGAGTTTTATTTGACAGAGTTTGACAGAACGTGAACCAAGAAACGAATGTGAGAAACTGAGGGTACTGTCATCAGTGAAATAATGGATTGGATTAGAGGTAACAGACAGGAGATCATTTATAAAAATGAGAAAGAGGGTCGGGGACAAAACGGAGCCTTGGAGAACATCAACATTTTTTTGGCGAGTTGCAGACTTGTAACCCTCCAACTCAACTTGAATTGAATGGTGCGAAAGGTAGTTTCGTTTCCATTGAAGAAGGGTATCATCGATTCTAAAACTACGCATTTTTGACAAGAGAGCTTTTAAGAGAAGCTATGTCAAATGCCTTTGAAATATCAAGCGCAACGATTTTACTTTCACCACCCTGGTAACGAGATTGGTTTCATTTTTCGGTTAGATAGGTCATCAAATCACCAGCGGACCTGTTGCTGCGGAAACCTACTGCCGGTCATTAAGTAGATTTCGGGATTCAAGAAGTTCATAAGCTGACGTTTAATCTGCGTTCCCATGGCCTTGGAAAGAAGGGACATAAGTGCAATTTGCCTTTTTTAGGAATGGTTGGACAATTGCTGTTTTCCATTTTCTCGGAATACTCCTGCCACTTTACGAGTGCGAAAGTGGATTTTTCATATGGAGTATTCTACGCGCTCGAGAACAGGGGGAGATGTAGTGGCGATGGTGTAGAGGGTAGTTTGTTGGCTTGTGACCCGTGCGGTGCAGGTTTAATTCCCATTCTTCTTTAATGCACCTATTTGACTAAATATACAAAAAATCGTGATTTGAATCCCGTGCCATTTCCGAACCACTTGTCGAGGTTAGTTTTGTTTTTTTAAGTTACAATTTTCTTGCCCGAGTGAAATGTGGTATAATTAGATTTTTAAATCTGAGTAGTATTTTGGATCTTTCATCTTCTAGTTTGACTGGAGAAAAGAGTCGAATCAAATGACAGCCAGCATAGTGCTGGCAAGCCACAGTCGAGGGTTTTTTCTCTCTTTTTATCCAAGCCTATATACGATTTTATAAAAACGAATCATGTTTCAAACACTGTTGGTATATATCAGAGTATAAGAGTTCATATTTTTGTTCCATGTGTTACGTAATCTTTGGCGTTTGTCCTTGATTCCGGAATTCAAGTTATTGTTCTCAAATCTTTTAAGTCCTGAATAGTCCTGGCTGGCAGGTTCGTTTTGTGATTCGTGCTTCATTTTATGCCAAACAGTTTCGATTAGTGAAAGGTCAGGGCTGCTTAAAGGTCATTGCAATTAGGAATAGCTCTAGAAGACAACCAGGCGTGGATTTAGCCATGTGACAAGAAGGCGCCGCATTGTGGAGTATTTCTATACCAAAACCGCTCAAAAGTCAAAAAAATCAAGTTGTGATAAATTTCGGTTGGCACCGCTATTCTTCAAGCTTGATCGGTCCATTTGCAAAAAAAGTTGCACCGCTATTGCCATTCGCCACATCGTCAGTCAGAACCTAGCGATTGTCGGAGCTGCATTTATTATTTATCTGCACTTTTGATTTGGTTATAGTTTTTTTGTGTGGTGAAATTAAGACAGAAAGTTATTTGATTATGGAAGCGCAAGGTATAATCGATGTTAAGATATAAAATTTGATTTTTTTGTCTGCATGATTTTGTTGTATGCGAACGGTGTTCATGAAGTCCTAATTTAATGTTTAATTTTAATAAAACGTTTAAGATAATGGTGTTTTTGTTTGTAAGTATGTCCTGATAATATTGTTATGGGCATAATCCTAAGTCTCTTGGCAATCATAGACCAGATTCGTCTGTTAGTGTCAAGAGTTTTACCCGAAGGGAATTATATGATACTCGTATACTGAAAGATTTAAGAGATAAAAAAGTTGATTAAAAACTTTTGTTGTTGGAGGAAAAGCTTATCCAAATTTTAAAATGTCCAATCGAACAAAAAAGTTGTGTCAGCAATGCTTTGAAATATTTTAAAAGCGATTTCAAGAAAAAATGGGCTGCTGCGAGCTATAAAGATGAAAGATTCCTTAAAACCAATGAAAAGTGGCTTCAAACAAGCATTAAACTGCCCTTTGTTGAGCCCTTGCACAAACCAGGGCGACCATCCAAACCGTTCGAAGAGCTTAGTGACTGCAGTAAGCGGCGAAAAACCAAACGAGCAAGTATCAGTTGAAGAGTTGACGTTTGTAGCTAGCGTAATTCAGCGTACTTTAGGAAATTCTGATGCGTCAAAAATAATCAAAAAAGTTACTAACTCGCCAACCGATGCTAAAGAACTTTGCAAGCTGATTTCCTCTTCTGAAGCAAGTTGCAGTGAACAAGTTTACACCTCAAGAGGCATTGGCAATATTTGTTGAAGGCGACTTTACAAGGAAGCAGTGGGAAGTGATACAACGTTCCAGCAAAAGTATCTACCCCTGCTAGTCATTGATAAAAAAGTCAAAAACTGAATGTTACCCCGATAAAGAATTCATCACAGTCACTGAAACCTGTGCAGAAATACAACTGCAAGCACTGCGTGATCACACTGCATTACGCCTTTGCAAATATGTCAAAGGTGTATTAGAAACGTGTTCAGAGGAAGAAAGTAAAAATATGGTTTTGATTTTAAAATGGGGCTGTGACGGGTCGCAACAGACATAAGCAGAAATTTAAAAACAGTACTGACAGTGATGCTAATATTTTTCAAAGCTCACTCTTTCCTCTGCGACTTGTTGTAATGATTGATGGCGAACAGAACAAAGTCATATGGCAAAACCCAGTCGCTTCTTCTCCTAGATTTTGCAGGCCTATACGCATAAGCTTCATTAGTGAATTTAATTTTGGTGGGGGCATACACCCCCATTTATTCAGCTTAATACAAGCTATTTAGGTCTTAAAAAACTAATTACACTAAGACTTACAGCTAGGGCTTAAAAACTACTTAAAACTAAATTAGGTGGATGGTGAGGGATGGAGGAGGGTAGATTTGAGGGAGGAAGTGCAGTGATTAAAATTAAAGAGGAGGTGGTAAGAATTGACCTTCTGCAACATACGGGATATCGGCTCGTTCAAGCCGTACAACGTGCGACGGGTGGGAAGATATAAAAGAGGAGGGGATCTTAAATTCCGAGGGTTAGTGTTTAAGGCAATGTAGTTCAAAAGATAGGAACAATCAACGGAGCCAGTGAGAAGACGATGTATAAACAGAATGTCAGCCACATCTCTTCTTTTTTCAAGGGTCTGAAGGTTTATTAAATTAAGGCGTTCGTGATATGGTGGAAGGATAAGGTGATTATTCCACGGGAGCCCACGAAGAGAACGGAGAAATCGACGTTGAATGCTTTCGATTCTTGTAATGTGGACATGGTAGTATGGTGCCCACACTTGGCTAGCGTACTCTAGGAGTGGGCGGACGTAGGTAATGTAAAGGGATTTTGTCACGTAGGGATTGGTAAATTCTTTAGACCACCGTTTGACGAAACCAAGGGCTGAGTTAGCTTTATTGATTATCTCGTCAATATGTGACCGAAAGTTAAGCTCTCTGTCACACAAAACGCCTAGGTCGCGAATGGTTAGAACGGTAACAATGGGTTGGTTGTTCAAATAGTAACATCTGGGGGGAGACTGAATCCGTTTACGTGAAAAAGTAAGAGATTCACATTTAGCAATATTCAGCTCCATAAAGTTTTTTTGACACCAGACCGAAAAACTATTGAGGTCTTGTTGAAGAAGATCAGAGTCGTGTGGAGAAGAAATGATTTTGAAGAATTTAGCGTCATCGGCATAGAGGGAAATGGAGGAGAAGTTGATGACGTTGTCGATATCATTTATAGCCAGAATGAAAATCAAAGGTCCAAGGTGGCTACCTTGTGGAACACCAGAGGTGGCTTTAAAAGGCAAAGAGAGAACAGAACGAAAACGAACATTATAAGATCGGTTCTCAAGGTAAGAAGAAAACCAATTCAATAGTGGGGGATCGAAGCCAAGGAAGGAGAGTTTGAAAAGAATCAAACGATGAGATATTTTGTCAAAGGCCTTACTGAAGTCAGTAGCGATTAAATCCACTTCATTGCCACTTTCTAAAGCAGAAAGTGTAACGGAGACAAAGTCAACAAGGTTGGTGGTTGTGGATCTACCTTTAAGGAAACCGTGCTGAAGGGGGGAGATAAGAGACTTGCACTGAAAGGATAATGAATCGTACATCATACTTTCGAAAACCTTGGGTAAATGCGACAGCTTGGCAATAGGTCGATAGTTAGATATGTCATTCTTTGGCCCTTTTTTGTGAACAGGTGAAATGAAGGACGTTTTGCAGATTTTAGGAAATTTCCCAAGAGATAAGGAATGTTTAAGGAGATTGGCAATAAAAGGTGAAAGAATCGCAGAACACTTTTTGAGAAGAATGGCTGGAAGGCCGTCTGGGCCGGGTACAAATTCATCATTGAGATGAAGAAGTCTGTCGCACACCGTGGAATGGTCAAAGGTGGGTAAAATGAATGGGCCAACGGTATAGTTTTTCAGATAACTGAAGTAGGAGTGATCCGGTTCAGGGCAGTCGTCAGTGAAGGACTGCTTGAACACGGTGGCAAAAGAGTTTGCGATTACAAATGGGTCCGTTAAGGACTCGCCTTCAAACAAGAGTGAAGAGGGATATCCATCAGATTTCCTTTTATAATTAACAAAATGAAAAAATGACCGTGGGTCCTTGATGAGGTTAGCTTGAGCATCAGAAAGATAGCGTTGATAGAGACAGTGAAAAAGGTTAGAGAACTGTAAGTACGAACCGAGATAATTCGAATAATCTGTAGTAGTTCTGGTTAGAAGATAGATCGCCCATAGTTTGTTACGTTTATTACGAAGTGAACGCAGTTTCCTATTATACCACGGAGGGGAAGATGGTGAGATTTTATGGCGCGAATAAGGAACGAATAAGGAAATGCATTTAAAGATTTCGTCATAAAAACGGGTGGCAGCTTCATCAACGGATAAGTTCGAGAAGTTGAGTTCGATTCTGCTCAGAAAGTCATTGATCTTTCGGAAGTTAGCTTTGTGGAAGTCGTAGGAGTACAGGTTAGTTGGAGGCAGGGATTGGGAAGAGGGGTGATAAAAGAAAGAAAGGAGCAGAGGAGGGTGGTAATCTAAGGATATTACCAGAGATGAA
This sequence comes from Portevinia maculata, assembly GCA_949715645.1. Classification (NCBI taxonomy): domain Eukaryota; kingdom Metazoa; phylum Arthropoda; class Insecta; order Diptera; family Syrphidae; genus Portevinia; species Portevinia maculata. The sequence goes on along the minus strand of OX454526.1, from coordinate 268,043,196 downwards.
ATCAATTTCATTCAAACCAAATTGCGCATCTCGGAGAAACAAAAGTAATCAGTTCTAATAACATAGGAAAAATAAAGCATACCAAATTGCTTACAATGGTTGACGGCAACGTGTAAAATGACGCTACAGATACTGCCTCTACTGTGAGGTGCTATATTTGTGGACAGACTTCTAAGGATTTCAATAAGTTTATTAAAACTGAGCAAGTCAATGTAGAAGCACTAAAGTTTGGACTCTCAATTCTTCACGCACGGATTCGCTTTTTCGAATCGTTTCTCCATTTAGGTTATAAAATACCTTTAAAAAAGTGGCAGGCACGATCGGTTGAAGTAAAAGCAATTGTGACAGGTACAAAGGAGAAAATTCAAGGCGCATTCAAAGAGCAAATAGGGCTCCTAAGTAGCTTCAAAACTTTCTTGGAAGTGATTTTTAGTGGATATAGAATTGATGCAGACAAATTTGATACCTTTGCGCACGATACCGCTAAATTGTACATAGGTCAGTACGGCTGGCATCCCATGTCACCACCTATGCACAAAGTGTTGATACATGGCGCAGAGGTAATAAACCATGCAATTTCGCCTATTGGTCAGCTGTCGGAGGAGGCAGCGGAGGCTCGAAGCAAACACTTCAGGAAATATAGACTGAAATTTAGTCGAAAATGTTCACGTGTTCTTTGTTGTTGAGCTCAGACCCGTACCTTAGCAGCCGTAGAGCACGGCAACACAAGAGAACCAAACCATTATCCCAGGAGGCACGAACTCTTTTGATCTCAAGCGAACTGCCTATGTCTCTAGAAGACGATAACAACAGAAGTATGGACGATATTGAAGAAGAAGAACATGTAGACGACCGTTCACCTTCAGATTCTGATTAAACATATTTTCTTTAAAATTCTTCATAATATTGAAGAATAAACAGTTAATTTTCATAATATGTTGTGTTTCAATTGATTTATTTAAAAAAAATCATAAAATAATTTTGAGCGGTTTTTTTATACAAATACTCCATACAGTGCGCCGCCTTGTTCAAAAACAAATCCAATAACACCAGCGTTTGATTGGCCTCAATAAAGCAGTGATCCGTAACCGCGAGGCCTGCCGATGTTTATCGAGGTCGAACCGGCGCACCACACAGGCGGACCAGGGATGTCATAAAGTGGGAGGGTTACGATCCCTTAAATTCATTCTGGTCGTAACCTCTCTATAAAGGAAAAAAATAAAATATGTATTGATGTGGGTGACTACAAAATGTATATTTTAGTTTTCGGCCCTAAGTCTGGGGAGTTGATGATGTGGTCGTCAATGTAGGACTCCCGCACTCCAATTCTTTTGACTCGTTTTTCAGAGTTTCCGAATTGCGTATGGGGTATTCATGCAACGTCGTAAAACCGTCATAAGAGTCGAAAGTCTACGAAGTGGTTAATGAGCTGTCGAAGGTTTTACGACGTTGCATGAATACCCTTATTGAATTTATGTATTAAATTCTGAAATTACGCAGATCGGGTATTTGCGCTGGTATTATTCTTGAACATAGAAAACATTCTTCGCCAAACATTTTATGTCCTTTATGTAGCTGTTATGCGACAAATCATCAAAACCAATACATTTAAAGCTCAGTATTTTTGCTACAACAATGCTCTTAAGATTCGTGAAAAACAAATACCTATGAATTATAAAATGAAGCTTATTACCAAAACATCTAACGGTCTACATATTGTTTTACATTTCAGATACCAATCCTCGGATCTAATGCTCTTCAGCAGAAATGTTCCAGTCAACCCTTCAGTAATTCATCAGCCTTTCTAATTAAGCTTGTATCGAATGTGGGTCTTATTATCTCCGCATTGATTATCCTCGGAGTAACAATTTGGGGTAAGTTTCGTCAAGCTGGCTATTGAGTCTCCTCGAAGTGTATTGCTAGTTTCATAAAGCTGATTGTGCAGCTAACATGCACCAATATTCCAAGCGCTCCTCCATTTCCCACTCACTCATGCAATAATAAGGAATACCACTTGCTAGAGCTCCGACCCACAAGCAGTGCACCAAAATAATATGTATAAGCTTGTGTGTATGTGTGTCTAAGTAAAAACAAATGCAAGCTAGCACATGTTTGTCCTTAAAGGGTGTTGACTGTAGTTCAAGAGCATAAACAACTAAACTCGGTCTTTCTAGCTTTCCTTAATTTAAAGGAGAAACATGGCTTAGTTCGTTGGTACTCCTTATACTCTTCAGTGGTCCTTGCTCCTTCCTCATTCGTAGAGTTATAAGGTTGATTAATTGCATTTTGTATTCTATTTTACAGTGTTTATAGTGTGCTCCCCGCAACGGAGAAGCAACAGAACGGATATCAACTCTGAAGGTGAGTTTAATTAACAATTCCCATATCACATCCCAAGATATTTGCCTCAAAGTTTTGGCCACGGCTGGTTGGTTCCTTTCTCTATTTATTTTCGAATGGGTTGCTGGTTGCCCTTGCAAATGCGGCGAGTCGGGATTAGGAAGAGTTTCAACATGGGGGAGCTAAATTTTCGTGAAACTGTGTCACTTATCTCTGTGATTAATTTCCTTCGGCGACGTTGTAGTCGTCTAACGGTGTTTAGTGTCCTGGTACATAGTTGTTTGCAGGATGAGATTAAATTAAAGTTCCTTTATAAATTGGGGCTACGGACTATAGGAATGACATTAGAAAGGACTCTTCAAGGAGCTCGAAACATGGTGTTGCTGTCCATATACATACTTTGCCGCACACATATAGACGATTACACGGTGGTGGTTTTCTGTGTAATTTGTCGGAAGTCTGGTGCAGCGATATTCAGTTTTTGTTTACAATCACATGAGGGAGGGTACGGAAGGATTTTTTGCATTGTTATCCAGTTTTTGGTGAATAAAGGTGGGTAGCTGAATACACAGCATGCTCCAAATGAATACTAATTGGTACGGAGACAGATGAGAATGATTGATGAAGTTTTAAGGAAGTGGAGCTGTTTGTTTTCGGGTGCTGATTCTGCTGCGGCACGATTGATAGGGTTGAGGGGAGTCGTTCAATTCGGAGGTGCACTTCGGTAGAACAGATGAAATGAATGTTCGATAAGATAATCTCTTCAATATCCGCAGAAGGGATGCTTGAGTTGCGCTTAAAGTGTGAACTTGTGACCCGCTTTGCTTAGTCGGCTGTGGCTTAAGTTGGTTTCAGGATTAATTTGTCTAATGATTACTCTGAAATTCAATTAAGCGTCATTAAAAGGGCGTTATGTACATAAATATATATGTATGTATATGTCTGCTGGTAAAGAAGTAATTTATTTGCGTGGGTAGTCAAATTTCGGGAAATCTGTTGAGAACATTTTGAACTAATGATGCAAACCATTTTTGGGGAATAAAGTAAGGGGAACGTTACAGTGGAACGAACCGGCTAACCCTACAAGCGGTGGAGTAAAGATGCAGTAAAGTGGTCTGGAACAAGTGGTGGTGGCGGATCTACGGGGGGGGGGTCATCGGGTCCGGACCCCCCCCCCCCCCCCCCCAGGGAGGTTGTAACCGACCTGAATTTGAAATGCTGGTAAAATTTGCATATTTTATGTTACGATTCGAAAATCCAAAAAAGATTGTAATGTGCAAATAAATGATTTCTCGTATTTTGTCATATTATTATTCAATTCATGTTACTACAACATATGTTGACCACTCTGTCCTATGTGGAAAACTTCTTCCACACTTTAATTTCTCGTCCTGTGCATTGAAACTTCTGTTCTCCTACCTCACAAATCGAATGCAGGCAGTTCAGTTAAACAATTATTTGTCGGAACTCCTTCCAACATCGCGTGGCGTCCCACAAGGCTCAATCCTGGGCCCCCTTCTGTTCTCCCTTTATGTTAATGAGCTACCGTCTATAGCTAAAAACTGTTCAATTCATATGTATGCAGACGACGTTCAAATGTATTTCACTTGTCCACTCGGGCTCATAGAAAATGGGGTAAGCTGTGTTAACGAAGATCTCGAAGACATTGCATGTTGGTCTCAGCAACATGGCCTTTTATTAAACCCCAAGAAGAGTATGTCCCTCGTGATATCCAAAAAAATTGTTGACCTTACATATTTTCCCCCAGTGATCTTGCACAACACTGCAGTCACGTATGTCGACACTGCTAAAAATCTTGGAGTGGTGTTTAACCGCACCTTAACCTGGAACAACCATATTAATACAGTTGTGGGTAAAACATATGGCATTCTTCGAACTTTGTGGGCGACACAATCCTACACCCCCATAAGAGTGCGTATGTTACTGGCGAAAACGCTGGTCATACCAACCTTGATCTATGGTTGCGAAATATACTCCAATTGTGACTCTGTGAGCAAAAGGAAACTTAATGTCACATTTAATAGTTTAACACGCTATATTTACGGCTTACGCAGATATGACCATGTATCTAATTTTTCAAAACGTCTCCTCAACATGACCTTCGACAACTTCCTTAAGTATCGTTCCCTGACTTTGCTCTCAAAAATCCTTTTAAACCATCAACCGCAATATCTCTTTGAATATATTGACGTGGCATCCTCGCAAAGGTCGCGAATGCTAACTCACCCGCGATATGCCTCCCTAACATCCGAGCGACAATTTTTTGTCTACTCAATCCGCCTGTGGAATTCTCTACCACGCTTTATTAAAGAAGTGAATGATGCTGCGATAATAGAGGACAGAATTCGACTTCATTTTTCGGAATAACATGTATACCTACCCAAAATAATGGATTTTTTCGTTTTCTTTTTCTTTTTACTTTCTTTCTTTCTAATTTTGTATAAATTTTATATTTGTCCTCTTTCTTATATTGTATATTGTATTAATTCCTTCAAAATATTTTTAAACACAAAATTGTCTGAGCTAGGCTTTCATATTGTTATATTGTAGCTTATCACTCAATAATAAGACAATATGTCTTACTGTGTATAAGCATTTCATGAATAAATAAATAAAATAAATAAAATAAATAAATAAATAAATTAGCAATAGTGTGAAATCTAGAGAAAATCTCAATCAGTTTTTAAAATTCTGCGGTTTTTTGAAGAATTCTTGCAAAATTTCGTCTTCCGTTAGTCCAATTTCAGGATGCATACTCAAAGGAGCAAGTCCATTCAGGCGCTCCCCTCCCATTGTACTTCTAAGATAGTTTTTTTATATTTCTTAGGGTCGAAAATGATCGTTCTGGACTTGCTGTTGTTACGGGTAACACTGCCAATACTCAAGATCGTGTTCACGTTTTTGAAACATTTTTCATTGATAACCTAAAAAATAATGTAACCATTGAAAGTTAAGTTATAGAAACTGATTCTGGAAGTAAACATTTCGATCTGAAGTCACTCACTGATAGTGCATCGAGCGCATTTTGAATATCTTGATCGGAAATCCGTTGCCTCCACATTCTGATCTCTGAGATAAAATTCCTTTTTGAACAGTCCAATATTTCGTCATAAAACTCTGTCCATTTTTGCTCATCAAATTCCTGCTGGGAAGGAAATAGTTGTCCGAAACTGTGGAAGATCGATTTGTGTTTTTCGAACCGACTTAAAAAATGTAAGTATCAAGGAATGGAATGTAAGAGGCAATTCTGTAATAATCTTCGACATTTTGTGTTTCAACGTTGCAACGGTTTTTCTGTTGACTGCAACAACGAGGCAATTTCATATTAATTTCGTATTCGGAACAGATTTCAGCAACATTGCCGTAAATGATACGAAAATTTAAATCAACGTTTTGCGCTTTTCCTTGATATCATTCGTATCATCATCAGCTAACTTTGTTGCTTCTCCTAGATCTTGATGTTTCGTCTGCAATTCCCGACTCAGAGGCAAGACGATAGAATTGATCGATTCCATTATATGACAGGAGATTTGAAATTCGATTGTCAAAATCGCGGTCAAAAGCTGAGAAGCCTTTTGTGAAGTCTCTCGATCTTTCTACTTTTTTATTTCTTACAAAGCTTCTATAACGGCCGGTTGAAGTTCGAGGTAAGTTGAAACTACTTCATGAGACTGAATGGTATGAATGACAGATGTATACTGTCACAGCTCAAGCAGTTCGGGAAAATCTTACGCCGCGGCGCTACCATCGCAGTATTGTTGGCGCCCTATTTAAAATGTAGAACACGTGAAATATGTACGATACAGAAAACGACATTTCTCGAATGTGAATATACATATATCAATATTAGTGATTACGTGTTTGTGACTACAACGCATAATACGTATATGCTTTGATTTTTTATATTATTGCGCATATACTGTGTATCAAAAAATTATCGGCACTGTGTCGCGAAGTCCCGAATTAAAATTGTTTGCAGTGGTAACCGTGTGTCCACACAAGCGGCACTATCGTAGTTTCATGCAAAATGTATCAAAATAATGAGAAAATGAGGTTAAGTTAAGTCATGACAGCATAAATTTTGCGGATCCCCCCCCCCCCTAGTCGAGATCCTAGATCCGCCACTGTCTGGAACCTAAGGAAAAAAGAGAGTCAGGGAGACTGGATGTGTTATAGGTTCAAGTTTTTTAAGTAATGGTATGTCTCGACCGATGTACATAAGTTGAAACCAAATTTATTTTTTTCTTTAAATACAAACGACGCATGGCACAAAGGAAGACATTTTGGCTAGTAGAAGATCACATGTTAAACTTCCGAATTCATTTTCCCCGAAAATATGTGACACACCTTTCTGCTGCTCTCAAATGAGAAATAAAAGGGATGGAATATCTGTCAACAACTGAATATAAAGCTTCGCCTAAGCTATATCAATTCTTCGACGACCTTCAACTAACAAATTTTGAGTTTGATTTATAAATTGGCATCGCTCAAGAAAGTTCTTTATAAAAAACCTCAAATTTCTCTAGCCATCAAGTCGGCACCAGTGTGGCATGGTTCCAAATTGCCGGAATGGTTTGATACGTTTTCAAGTGGCTCACAAGTGTGCATTCTGAGTCCCATTCTATTCGCCTTGTTCATGGATGCCTTTTGTGATACTCTTCCTTGTGGTGTAATCTTTGTGGGGTATTTTCTCAAAGTCCTTCTCTATGCTGAGGATTTGGTTTTGCTGGCTGAAAATCGATTTAATCTTCGACTCCAAATCAATAAACTATAAACGTACTACAGAACATGGGATCTCCACAGCAACGTTCAAAAAACGAAACGAATGACTTGCAAGTCGACAAAAAAGAAGTCTACCTAACTGAATAAACTGGAAAATTTGGCAAGCATGCTAAGGAAAAAAAGCAGGAAAGTTTAGCTAAAGCTTAACATAATGAAGCCTTAATTCTTTGCTAATCAAAATACATACAGACCTTTCATCCTTATATCAATCGATACGACTGTGGATAACCGGTGTCGTAAAAGGACGATCAAATCAATGACAAAAGCATGCACGCGTCGAAGTCGTAAAAAAGGAGTCAGGACTCTATTATACAAATGCAATAACAGCAGACTATAATTGGCCTCAGTAAAGAATTGAACCGAGACCGAAAAATCTGTCTATGTTTACTGAGGTCGAACCGGTGAACATACAGGCAGACCAGTAGGGATGCAGTGAAGTGGGAGTGTTATGATGAATAGTGTTCCTCACAAATTAAGTGTTTTTTGTAAAACGTTTACAAAGTTCTGGCCAATGAAATACACCTCTGCATCTTAGGAGTGAACGAGATCATTTCCAACCTAGACGATGTCGGGTGCAAAGTGACGGCCTACGCGTACGACATTGCCATAGGCATATCAGGAAAATTTCCTCACGCAATCAGAGACTTAATGACATCAGGCCTCAGAAACTATGTATCATCAAAAACCGAACTGGTTTTATTTACTACGAACATTAAGATTCCTTCGATAACACCACCTACGCTCAACAACGAGCCACTTTTTCTAACCAAGCTAGATAACTGGGAATAATCCTTGACAGCAAACTCACTTGGAAACTGAACATACAACATCGTATAAGTAGGACCACAACTGCAATCTACTCCTGCAAAAAAGCCCTAGGCTCCAGGTGGGGTCTACAGTCTAGGATAGTATATTGGTTGTACACGGTGTCGTCGGGCCTATGCTTACATACGGTATCGGAACATGGCGGCTTCCGCTATCAAAGAAATGCACGCGAGCGCCTTCGGACGAGTCGAAAGTTCAGCCTGCATCTTCATTACAGGCTCCTTATGGTCTACACCGCAGCCTTATTGTCTACACCGGGTCTATACTGAAGGCAGCCTTAGGAACTATGCTAAACGTCCTTCTCATTGCCATCTGTGGGAAGCTGGTGGCCTCTAAGGCAGCCCCAGACTAAGAAAATCGAGTATGTGTCAAAGCTCACATTGTCTGCTTAGTCCCAACAATTGATTTCAGTACGAAATATAGGACAGTCATCTCAGACCGAGCCGGCTGGGAAGAAGGTCAAATTGTATAATAAAGATGCCTTAAACACAGGCAGGTCAAAGACAGCGGGGATAGGCATCTTCTCAGATTGACTTGCTCTCAAGGTCGCACTACGACTGCCTGAACACTGCAGTGAATTTTAATAACATTTCATGTGCTGGGTCCCCGGTCACAGTGACATTCCAGCTGCAATGCGGACGAGCTTGCCTGACGGGGTACCGCACAAGACCTCTCTGAAAACAGGGAGACACCGGCTGTACCCATTCAAACGAAGTTCAAACTATCAGACAACGCACTAACAGAGGCGAGGTGGATTAGCACATGTGCGTCCTCAAAACAAATATGGTTAAAATATGATGCAAAACGAACACCCAAACCGTTTCCCCTTAAGCAGAAAAAATATAAGCTCGGTAGTCGGAGCAATTACTTGTCACTGCCTTATGGGCAGACACGCTACCAGAATTGGAGTACCCTCTAACGACTTCAGCATAGACGTTCATAAAGAGGAAACCATCACACACCTCCTGTCTGACTGTCTCGCACTAGCCAACAAAAGAAAAAAACTTCTTGGCGACTTTTTCTTTGAAGATCTAAGCAATCTCAGCGAGACAGATCTTTCATCAGCGAATTCTTCACAAAATTCAAATTTTCATACTAGTCTTGAGGATGGATCGCCTCTTACGCTTGACTGTGGCAGCCACCTCTCCCTGCTCCCTTTCCGTGGACCAGTGTAGCTTGTGGTTCGTATTGAAACAGTCCCTCCAAACAGCACTCCCTTTGCGATGTCCGTAGGACTTAGGGATTCGCTTGCTTCAGTCACTCCCTCAAGCCCAGTTTTCAACCGATTATTCGACAGAGCGGCTGATTCGTCCCGATACCCCTTCCATGGTACATTATAACTAGTGGGATCAGCCTAAGGACGGGTACATCTGGCTTAGTGAGCCTAGGCTTCGTGCCCAGGCAGCCACCTTATATGACCTTACCTAGAGCGTACCCAAAATAAAATCAATATACAGATGGTCGGCTATGCAAAATCACAATATATACCATCGCTAAGTCTATTTACTAGTCCTGGTATGAGCGTTATGCTAAATGTATCCCGTAAAATCTACGTTCTATTGATTATATACCATCGCTAGGTCTATTTGCTGGTCCTGGTCCTGGTATGAGCGTTATGCTAAATGAATACCGTAAAATCTACAACCCATCGATTTTAAGCCCACTCAGGTCAGCCCATAATTTTCGTCTTTTTAACTGATTTCCTCCCACCAAACTATCCCATCCTTACGAACTTAGTGATTTTTTAAAATTTAAAAAAACAGCAATACTTGCTGCAAACAAAATTAATTGGCCACCTCTTAAATTTAATTAACCAAATTAATTTCGCCAAATAATTTGAAAAAAAAAACGTAAAAAATTAACGTTCATGCTTTATTTTCAGTGTTTTCAACTTCTGTAAAAAATAAATCACACAACACAAGTGCCACCCCCACCACCACCGGAGGATCCTTCAGTCGAAGAACATCGGACCAGATTTATCCTAATTTGTCGTCATATTATGGTAAATAAATTTTATTCTCATAAAATTAACGTCAGGTAATCGCTGTTATTAATTGTGTTCATTAAAAAATGTCGCCGTTTTCTCCCTGTTTGCATCTTTTTTGCAAATGTTTTTTTTATTTTCCGATTTTATACGTACGTACCTGGACACAAATACACTAACAGCTGCTAACAATTCCGACATTCGGACTAGTGGCAGTCCAAATTTATCAGCTGGAAATGAATCGCCCGTTTATGGAGATACAACTTTGATATCGCCACAGAAAAGGATAAACCGAAGATATTTATGATGAGGCGTCCGACTATTTTCGTTTATTATCTGGTCGACCAGAGGGGTAGGTTTTTGAACGGAGACTTGTCGCTGATTCGTGGATTTAATTTGTACCTTAATAATGACGTATTTTTCCATAAGTTAGTTTAACATTATTATAATTTCTTGTGTTTATTTTGACGACAATGTTTATACTCAAGAGAATTGATTTAATTTAATTTATTATTATTATTATTATTATTTTGTTAATTTAAAGTAGTAGATGCGTTTTGTTTTCTTGAATAATAAAAACTAGAACTTAATATCCAAACAAATGATTTTGAACCAAATGTTTAAATTTATGAGAGACAAAAATGGTAATGGTCATTTCCTCCTTCGTTAGCGCAAGAAAAATAAGACTGGCAAAGGCCATTTTTGTCTTTTATATACATATTTGACCATTTCGGTTCAAATTGTGTAGGTAGGCTGAACGGCTCAATAACTCACAAACCATCAATCCTAATGCACTCAGAATTAATTTCTTTCCTCAAAACATCAACCACCTTTTAGTCCCTCATAAACTCAGCGGTCGTAGCACTTAGATTCAAAGCACACAGCCTTTAAAAAAACCCACCGTGAAAAGCAACAATCGAAATAATAACAACTTGCCACCATGGCATTCAAACTATAAAACCCTTTTCTGTTAAAATATTGGTGTTGTAAATGAGCAGGGGCGATGATTCCAATGTGGGTACCGTCAACACATCCTACTATTCCGGGAAGTCTTGCTCTTTTGAAAAAGTAATTCCTTACGTCTTGTTTTTCAACGTTGGGCATATCTGTCTTGATCCAAACCGGACAAATTTTCGATTCAAGTAACGCAAGAACTTGATTTAAAACTACCGAAACTGTAGGTTGCGAAAGCCCCAACTCAAAGTCAGTCCCCACACCATTTTGATAGCTACCACTACCTAGAAACCGCATAGCACATGCAAGTTTTATTATTGATGGAATTGCAAAACTCACAGAAGTTTTCAGCCCTGGATTTATTTTATTCAAAACATAATTAAACGCATGTTTGTTTAATCGAAAATATGAAATAAACCTAAGAAAAGCAATAGGTACATTTAACTGAACAAGAGGAAATAATTTTTTTCATACAAACTATCTGGTAGTTCAAGTGGGTTGGAGCTATCTCTTAAAGCTCTTCTTAGTCTAGACACCATTACTGATTTGTCTGCTCTCTCGTCAGCATCCACATCTTCAAAAAATAAGTCAACACTACTTAACATTTTTTGTTTGTGCTTTATTTTGTTGTTCCAAAAATAAAATTCACAAATAGTTGATGCAAACAAAAATACCTGATGCAAAATCAATAAAATTTGACGTTTAACATGTGTCATTTCAGTCTGAAAATCAGTGGCAGCAATAACAAGCGAATGTGGAAGCTCGCTATTCACAATACTGTGATAAGCGAAATTCGCTAAAACATTCGAATCTAGGCGAACGTTCGATTCGCTACTCATAATGTGGGCCTATGTCACTTACTTTTGACAGATACGCAGCAAATTTCTTTCGAAACTCTCCGACAAGAAAATGCTGCGGATTATTTTAAGTAAAATGGAAAAGTCGTAAAAATTGGACGGAATAAAATCAAAAAAAAATAATTTTTGATGTTTAGTGGTCAACTCGAGCCGCATTAGCGATCACTTTGAAACTGTATTCGATTTATCACAAAGTATTTCACACTGTAATGATTTAAAGCAGCTGATTCGCTGTCAAATAAATGCGTTTGTATGCTTTATTTATCTTGTACCGAAACGGATACCTCGATCGCAATCTGAGTTCCGATTGGATTTGCCTTTCGTTTCGGAATTTCTTCCGAACGGATACCTCGATAGGGTTGATTGTTTTTCCTTCACATTATAACCAACGTGGTGGTGAAAAAACCTACATGAAGGGATTTCCGCTATGTTTTTTTTAATCACTGTTGCAACATAAAAGCCACAAATTCTAATGAATTCGGTGTTTTGTTGTCATAATGTTGAATCGGATCCGACATTTCAACTTATAGTTGATCTTTTTCTTGTTTCAGTGGTTTAAGATTTGGCTATGAACACGTTAACACGCAGGCCCCCAAATGTTTGTTTCCTTGACTGCGGTGGTGTGCAGAATTGGTTTTCATAAGTATAAGTGGGTGGCCAAGAAGCATAACAGCATTAGCGATATGCATTTGTCCATAACTGATGGTGTTTTGCTTTTTGGCCACAGAAAATACAATTGTCTGCTGTTTAAAAGTAAACTTTAAGTGTAAGCGCTATCGCACATGTGTTCCTCTCTCGAGGCGATTAAAAAATCGTAGGTACTCTATGGAATTGTCCATACGCGCGAAAATAACGCTGCGAATTTTTAATCGCAAAAAAACAGGACGCATAGCTTTTTTATACGAAAGAGGTGCAAACAAAACGGAAGAATCTGAGAGGTTGTTTTGCAAGGGAGTTTGCAAAGCAAAGACGTTGCGTCTCTGGACAATCGGCGAAACAGACGAGAAAATACGTGAATTTTGATTCAGGAGCTATTCTAGATACCTTATAGAATACAGGCCTAGGAAATGGTCATGAGCCTCAAGAGTATGATGAAACATTTCAAAACAGAGACGAGGATCTAAATGCACAAAATGAACCAACGCCATCTTGCAGCTTAAGAACAAGGCTCAGCCAACTACCTCTAACTCGTTTGGTGCAAATTTTGAATGCTTCAAATGCGCGCATTCCTGTAAGCCATGTGTTGCATTACCGCGTATAAATAGAGCGCAGTATAAATTCGCCAGTGCGCCCAATTTATGTTAAAACCGCCAGTGCGTGTTCACTCATTTAAAATCATATGAAGCATTTATTTAAGTGACTGTTGCGTCATTCAAAAATGTAAACAAATCGCGGCATAACAATCGCTTTGATTTTAAGATAAGTGAGTTCTTCATTGTTTGTGACTTAGTGGTGGTGCGATTGAAATCGCATATCGTCGGCGAAACCAGAAGTCCACTTTTTTCCAAAAATGATATGTATTTCAAATAGGTGATGGGCATAATCGAATGATTCCAATAATCGAGATATTCGAGTGATCTAAATAATCGAATAATTACTCGAGATATAAAAACAAACAACAACACAAGTTTCGCAACAGGAAACAGCAACAGGAAGCAATTACTAATACTAACACGAAGTCAACGAAAATTCAATCAGTTGAGCAATCGACTAATGCACTTACCGCAAACATTATGTGAGTGAAGTAGTAATCCATATAAAAGTTCTCGAATGACGATTCTTTCGAAGAGTAGTAACTAATTACAAATTAAATAGTAATGCTACTACTATTTATTCGAGAGCTCTCGCATTCGAGATCGAATCTCCGTATTTCCGATACGAAAAAGGCAGCTGCTTATCATTCGAATGGACAAAATCAAAAACACAGAGCAAGCCATGAGAATATGAGCTATTATCTTTTCATACTTAAATAATATAGAAACAAGTATTCTTCTCACACAAACTCACCGTCACCACTCACGAGCTTTGTGATTGTGGGTAGTGTGTTCGGTGTTTAAGTACGTACATAGTTGTGATGAGATATTTTGTTCTAAAATTAAAGCAAAAGTAAGTTCTTGATTTTTTTCCCGAATGTTACTATTTTTTTTCATTCGAGTTATGGGACTTGGGGTAGTTGCGCATCATTTCATTCGAATGAAAACACACACTCATAAGGTTTTTATCACATTTGCTTTGCGACGAATGGGTTGACTTGGTATGTGCGTACAGGAAAGCGCGTTCTCTTTATTTTATTTAGTAGTTGTGTGTGAGACATTTTGCTCTAGTGTCGATGTCGAGTCGAGCGCACGCGAGAGATCATTCGAATGATTTGAAATAAAGAATCGAGATATCTCGAGATATTCAGGGCTATCGGCAATTCCGGGGGAAAAAAATTCCCCCCGAACATTTTTTGTTCCTTGGAAATTATTCCTAGTAACGTGAATCTCCATCGGAATTTATTTCCCCCGGAATTTTCGAAGTTATGTTCGAAGGCGTTTGACAGTTGACAAACGCAAATAATTCAATTTATAAGCTCATATTTGTGGAGATTTTGGTATTTTTTTTAACAGAAAATTGTGTTAATGTTATTAATTTTTTTTATTATACTCGCGTTCGGTTTAGTGAAGTGACATAAAAAAATTCTTCATTATTTGAAGTTTCTCCTCTTCAATTTGTATAAGACGCTGTTTAAATTCTATTTTTGCCTCAATTTCCTTTTTTCTTAGTTTTTCGATCTCCATGTTATGGCGTTTTGTTTTCCAAAATGTATTCACATCGTCTTTGCTCCTATTCGTAGTGAACCCATTGACAATATCGCGGCTTCCATCACATAAATGTACCATCATCTCCAATTGTATTTGTTTAGTTGAGTTAGACCTACGTATGTATGTATATGTTTAGTTTTTTTATAAAATTATCGAAATAAAACTTGAACAAAAAATACTTGCATAAAGACAAAATTCTTCCTCTTTTCTAAAGTTAAAGTTTCTTTTTATTTGAGCCACAACAAACCAATGCAACTCTTATTTCACTTTTTTTTTATTTAAACTCTTTTTATTTGAGCCAGAACAAACATGCAACTCTTATTTCACTTTTTTTGATTTAAAATACAAACTTAAAAGCAACCGACTACTTATCCACATACAAATTGCTTAGATTTTTGAATTTCCACCAGCATACTTGCGAAGGAAATATTCCGGAGGGAATCTCGCGAAATTCCGGGGGGATTTTTTGTCTACGATACCAATTTATTCCGGAGGGAATTTTTTCCCTTTTTTCGAAATTCAAACCGATACCTATTTTTGAAAAATGGGAAATATTCCGGAGGGAATTTTGTTCACGATAAGAATCGAACATAATCGATTAAATCATTAATTTCAATGCCATCTATTAGCTCAAACCCATATCTACAACTCGGCAAAATTTTAACCCCTTTATAAGTTTAATTGTTTTGTGATCGGAGATTTAGCAAAACCAGTGCATTTGGGGAGAACAAGTGTGGAAAAAATGTTCTCCTGTAAAATTTGGGAAAATGGAGTTACGCGGTTTTCTGGTTTCACTGACGATATGCGGTGGTAGCTTAAGGCTCTATCTAAGTCACAGCGTTCTCCTCAAATTGATTGTACAAGTCTCAAAAGGTTGTCTTTGAAAATGTAAAATAGATTACCAGCATCGCTACAGGGTCAGACATTAAAGTTCCTAATCGGTTAAAGTTGAGAAAATGTGTGTCTTCCGGTACAGTTGAATCGACTAATTTCCATCTTCGAAAGAGCAAAAAACTCGCTATTTGTGTAAATATTTCTCAGTTTTCAATGTTGTTCACACTTTCCTTTTTGTTTTAATTGTCTTTTTTTATATTTTCTTAAAGCTGTGTTTTGTTTTGATCAATTAATAAAAGTCTACATAGTCGTTAAGGTTTTTTTTTAAGAAAAGAAAAAAGTCTTTGATTTTGCTGTAAAAATAAACATTTATTGTATATACATAAAAAAAGAGTAAAAGTAATAAATTGAGATTAATTTTTCGTACAAAAATAACCGTAACAAGTTTTGTCTTTGACTTTATTTTACTATTTCACTTTGTATGTATTATCCAGCAAGGAGAGAGTGAGTAAACGACAACTTCGTCCTTTGCGACCGACGAAAAGTAAATCGCTCGACTGGAAAGATAATTTTACGCTGGCGAACGGAAAATATACATTTTCATTAATTCGAATACTCTGCATCTGCACACTTGGGAGCGAGCGGAGCTGTGGAGTCGGAGTTGAGTTATTTTTTTTTGACGTTTTATTTATTGTTTTCGAAGCAACAATAACAACTACACTTATCGAGATCCTGTGCTACTGGTTTGTTGTGCGCGGTGGCGAATTTGATTTATTATAATTAAAACTCAATAAGTTTAACTTTTCAGAATAATGGATAACCGATAAAAGTTAAAAAAAAAATATTAATATGTATAAATATATATCTATACATTCATATGATAAAACCTTTTCTAGCTTTCTGCTATACTTTGCATTAGTTATGCACATGATGTGCGAGCAATCATTTCCAGGTGTCAATCATGGTTGTTGCTTTTTGTTCGTTGCTCGTCCCTATTTGTTTTTATTTCCCTTTTAATTGCGTACTCGTTGGTAATTGTTAGAAATCTATGTGTCACTTGAGGGAATCACAGTGATTTCGATAAATTATTCTGGCGAATAAGAACGTAACGGAGGCGGCGGAATTCCTTTTGCCACCCAAAAAACTCAACCAGTGGAAACTAATCTTTTACTTTCCGAGTTATTTATATGAAATGCTGAGAAGGAGCATCAAATGGGAACCACTAGTAATGAACTGTCGTTCTTTTTGGCTTTGTGCTTGTGAAGCTGTGGATTTTAGGTATTCCGGAAAAATAATTTGCTCGAAGTTAATCGGACAAGTCGAGCGAAACGAGATCATATACATTGGGATTGGGATGGGGTATGCGAAAACTGAGAATTTTTGTTTAATTAAGTCAATCTGGAGACAAGTACGAATTGGATTTCCTATATACTGCAGAGTGTTCTTAATAAGAGTATGGGGTAGGAGGACGGTTAATCTGTTATTGATTTTTGTTTTTTTTTAAAGGAATGAGTTGTAGGAGTTTACTGCAGTGAATGTTTTATTGCAGCCACTGATGCCCTTTTTGTAAATGGAACATTGATAAATAAATAATTCGGGGATAGTAATTTCGCGATATTAATATGAGTATTGAATTAATTAGTTTAACATTAATGTTACGTGCAACGTCTGCAATATGGTCCAAAATGACTTCGTTGCAGAATCATAACTTTTGGAAAAAAATGACGATTTTTCTACAAGTTTGTCTGCTTAAAAGGAATTCCCAAGGCTATACAAATGAACATTTTAAGAAAAGGGCTCTATAGGGTGTTTCAGAATCTTTGGCTGACGTAAGATTTTCTTATAAAAAGGATTTAAGAAATGTTTTGAAATTACTATTTCAGAGTGTCCGACAGGGGTGTCCCACAATAAAACTCCAATCACCTGTTAGGTTTACCAGGTCAAAAAATGAAAAAAAGGGATTTTCTGTACATTTTGGGGAGACAACCCTATTTCAGGGAGTACAAAAACTTGAACGAGCATCAATATCTTTTTTCATCCAAAGAAGCAAACTCAAAAATAACTTACATAACTTGGTCTAAACTTTTTACTACAAAAACCGATATCATTTCAACAATGGTAAGAACGGTACAGGGAAATAAGTCCACAGGAACTAAGTCCACTGAGGGACTTAGTTCCCACATAGTGGGAAATAAAACCACTTTCGGGGAGTGGACTTAGTTCCCATGTAAAGTGGGAACTATTTCCATGCACCGGTAAGAACTTTACATTACTTACACGAATAAAAACGTTATAGCGACAATTTGTTGAAAGTACAATTATAATGAAAGTACATAATATTATGAAAGAGGTATTTTGCAAACCAGGGGCCGAATTACCGTATCAGTGAGTAGGTACAAGTAAAACAGTTGAGTTGGGCAAAACTGCGGAATGGACATGGAACGTTTCTTTTTCTGGTCGGAACTACTCGTAATTAGTGGAATAATCATGATTGGAATTTGGAAAGATCTTGGCCCAGAGCCAGCTAGCAAAATTGAAAACTTTTAAAAACTTTACTCGAAAACATTTTAAATGTTGTACAAACACCCAGACCGATGGACTCACGATGTTCCTTTCAGACTTATGTGGGCTTTTCCATAATCCTCACGTCCATGGGTCTTGGTTATCGATGATGTTCTGAACAATTTTAGAACTAGGAAAATAGGCATAACAGCGTATGCAGATTGAGTTGTGATCATAATCCAGGGCAAACCTCTCAACACAATGAATGCAATTATGGAAGCTGCCTTAGGAACCAAGCAAAAGGGCCAAAGACAAGACTCAACGTAAATCCAGAAAAAAACAGAATTAGTTCTATTCACCAGAAAGTTTAAAATAACAGGGCAAATTGGCCGGTACATAAAACGGTCAGTGTTACTATCAAGGGTGCTTTGCGAACAACTCGCGCAGCGGCACTGGAAATGTTTCTGCATCTACTGCCTGTAAATGTAGGTACAGGCGAAATACCAGGCAGGACATTTTGAGATTGCGATATGTTGATGCTGCTCTATTTAGTGCATTTTCAATATAGAAAATTTAGTAAAAACGCGATGATATCCCCTTAAGCTATTTTTCAAAATACCCTACACAGTAGTGTATCCCGATAGAGCAGAGCTGCAAGAAAACGCAGCCGTTAATTCGTGTCACATTGCAGTATTCACAGATGGCTCCAAAAACTGATGATGGAAAGGGAAACGGGATCCGGAATTTATATTCTGCGGAAACAGAGCTGAGGGTATCTCCGGCTTCCAAACAGTTGCAGTGTCTTCCAGGCGGAGGTCCTGACAATAATTAAGGCTGCGCAATTACTGCTAATGAAGTCAATATCTGACCGGCATATCACTTTTTACGTTGACATTTAGGCCGCCTTCAAGGCGCTGGAATCATGTGTCATCAGATCCGAAATAGTCTGGTATTGGCGCACACTGATTTAGGCATTATGCGAATAGCACCGTCTTATACCGTGCAGGGTGCCATGGCACTGCGACGAAGAGGGCTATGAGGTCGCGGATGAACTGGCAAGAAAAAGGGGAGAAAAGCGCCTGCAAAGCGCGAGACTCTATATATGTGGTCACAGGTGGGTTATCGGGAGCGGCCGCGAGAATGGCTGATGGAGTCGCTAGGGACACAAGAACTTGAAGAAAAAGAAAACTGGGGCGATTTTGAAATTAAATAGGTGTCTGTGCTAGAATGACAATCGGCATCCTTTCTGGAAATTGCCTTCTGAGGTCTGAAAGTCTAGAAGAGGTGGCGTCCATTGCAATCGTCGACCACAATAAATAAGTGACTTTTTGGAAGATAATAAAAAGGTTTGAGGAAAGGATTAGAATGACGACTGACGTTATAGTTGGTTCCCTCCAGGGAATGCGATGGGCCCATTATGGTGCCTAGTGTTTCTATGGCAGTAATATCAAAGCACTGACTTACTTAATTTAACCATTAGCGGGTCACCTTGAAAAAGCTTTAAATGCCGCTTTCTTGTCACTTATCACTGTTTTAGCTTCATCTGTCCACCATCATGATTCATTTCCGTGTTGATAGTGTCATTTAAAGCCCCTAGCAGTGATTTGGAAGGGAATTCCACATGTCTTGTGCTCTGCCCTCTTCCTTCTCAATGTGATGGAGATAATTTTTCATATTTTCAACAAAAGCTTCACTTTGCAATCATATGCACCCATTGACGAAAGTTTCGGTGATAGTGACTGCCACTTTCCAAGTGCTGCACCCATATAACACTTTCAAGAAATTGGAAACTATCTACTCTGTACTCTGGGTGCTCTGCAATACATACTCGAACTGAGTTAGTTTCGGAATTAATCTTTTTTTTCGCCAGTTAATGACCAGCTTCTCGACGACACGCCTGCCGTTCCTCTCCACACTTTGCTGTCATTAGGTGGGAGTTTATTATCCTGTAAGGGAAGTAGGAATACTTCGTCAGCATAGTGAAGATGTAAGAGTTGACCGCATTCCTCCATTTCCCATCGACAAAGAGGCACGAAGCATCGCTTTTCACCAACTAAAACACATTGAACAAATTTAGCATCACACCCTACTCCGGATCTCAAATTGCTTAGACAGCCTATAAAAACCATAGTAATGTCCAAGTTGATTGCATTACAAATCATAAGTTTTCCAAGCAATTATGTCTTTGCCAAAACCCGTTCGAAATTTAAAGAATAACGATACATCGATGTTCATAAATGCCAGCTGAACTTCACGGGAAAAATGTGATTGGGATAAAACTTCTTTATGATGAGGATGTCGTGCTCAGTTATAGTGAAACTTATGCAATTCGACATTCGAGATGTCCGAAAAGCAATGTCTTGAAATCCTGTTTTCTGCTGTAAAATTTGTCGAAACAATGCATTATTTGGCAACTCTTAAATCTAACTGATTTAAAAAGTTGACTTCTCTATGCTATCGCATGCAAATAAAACTTTAAATAAAATGTTGATGAATTAAATTGATAGAACTGGTACAGTGCACGTTTCGTGTTAACTGACTAAATGACCAAATTAAGCATAACCATCAAATGCTAGGTAACCAAAACACTTAATTCATTTAAATCTCTTTCATCATCAAACATTCAGCGGATTCACAGCAGTTGTGCTTTATGTTGGCTTTGCTGCCGCAGCTAGCCCACCACATGCCCAATGAAGTGCACATATCAGTACGTCTGCTCGGCTAGTTACCACCGATACAATTATGCTAATTATATTTATCATCACAGGCGAACATGTTCCGCTCCAATCTAGCAACATAATCACATCTCATTCAATATACTTTCAATATTCCGCTGGTAAAATCAGGGCAACGTGCCTGACATATAAATCGATTGGCGGCAGTAGTAATCTACATCCGACTTCATTCTCCTCCCACATACACTCACATTAAAGAACACATGATAATTTTTTCAGCGCAATAAATACGAATACCCATGCCTGGCACGCAACCGGTACGAGGAGCCGTACAACACACATTCATGTTGACAAGAGTTACATACAGCCCTCGCTATGTCAAAGGTCGAAAACGATGTTTACGAGCGCTCTTGTCACCTTTCAACAGTACGTCGCCCTGAATTCACAATTAAATGTCAAATCAGCACAACGATTTTGCCTCCTGTCAATGGACTCGCGATGGGCAACAACTCAGGCCGGGTGGACGGCCACGGGTGTATCGATGCAGGTTACCTGTTGTCAGCGCAATGAAATGCCATCCTGGTTATTGTTTTGCAATTTCTCTCCTCGACAAATAAAATATCAATGTACGTAAAATAATTCTGTACTGGAATCTGGAATTTTGAATTCAGTGCCATGCCACGGGGATCTGACCAAATGGATCACATCAGGGCATTTTTCTGACTGCGGCTCCGGTTATCTGGATGCAATTGGAAGTTTTGAATATTTCGACCATAAAGAGTTGGAAAATTGAAATTATACACACATACTTCCATGAGATACAAGATACAATACCAGCGTTAATGGTAAAAGGATGCACATAATTTGTTGGGACATTTCTATATGAGCATGAAATTCCAGCAGAATTTGTTGCCAGATGTTTCCGTGCTGAATTATCTCCAAATGATTAATTCTTATACAATGATGGTCGAACGAGGGAAGAATTCTTGGGAAAAGTGTACACTTGCATTGTTTCCATGTTGCATTGTTTAAATTTTTTTTCTTTAAAGAACATTTGTGAAGTTCTTGTCATTGTGTTCCAATTGTCTAGTCCTTGAGCTACTGTAGAACGTTGAAATCAGCTGTTTGCAAGTGTTCTGAATCCTTTGACAGGCTAATTACCCAACTTACGAGTAATCGTTTTCAATGTAATAAAGAAAGAAGTCCAGTTCAGAAATATTATATTTTGACATCATTAATCTCTCGGAACGAGCATCTGCATTTGGTCATAGATCCTTAATTTCAACTTTTAATTCGTGTGAAGGTACAAAAATATTTATTTATCCGTACCCGATGCCGTTACCGATGAGTCTTGAAAAATAAAGCAACAGAAACAAAATTGGCAAGTTTGTTTCACAGTCATTGTATTTCCAAGAAAGTATCCAGATTCCAGAGACAAAAATACAAGGAGAAAGTTTTCTAGCAAATTGGGTTAAACATGTCACATATAGATTTTCAGGAGAAAGTTTTTCCTTTTCAAGTCGACTGTAAGTGATATGAAAGCAGGAGTTCGTTGAACTCAATTTAAAAACATGAACATGACGATGACATGACGGCATTGGATGGGGATTCGAGAATTGAATTTTTAAATATGTACATGTATCGTGGTACAAATACATACAAACATTTGCAAATCATTTCGGTTCAAGTCATCAAAGTGTCCTTTATACAGCGACGCAGAAAAAATTATGATCTCCTTTAAATGCACTGAAATGCAAAGGTCTATCGTTATTGGAATGCTGTATGTTGAAACAAACTTTAATTTGATGTGGATTAAGTTCTCGACAAAACTACCCTACCCTGATCGGAATTTGTTTGGCTGGGTGTTTTTGATGCCTAAATTTGCCAAAAGTTGACGTCTAGCTAAACAAGGAATGAGATAAAACAATGCTGCATGGATATTAAAGCACTTAAGTGAAGTGCACTTCGTTTCCATGCACCGAGGAAAATAAGTCAACTTCTTTATGCGAATTAGGACCATATACAAGGTACTGCAACAAGACTTCCTTAATTTAAAACTTATGAAACCTAATTTATGAATCAGATTTTTGTCATTTTTTTGATAATGTATCTACATATTTTAAGTTTTGTTTTACACAGTTTTAAAAGTCATATCAGTCAGGTGACGCCCTCAATTGTCCCTATACTGCATATGCCGATTTCTGGCGCTTCTCATCATGATCATTACCACCCAACTTACAAACTCTCGAGAGCTAAAAAAATGGCGCATCAAATTCTTATAAGACTCTTCAACATTCTGACAACGTAAATTAGATCTCCTAGTACTCTTATTATAAGAGTATAACAAGATTTTGCAAACAAGGGTTTGCAAGACCTTTATTCTCTAAATAAGAATATTTTTGGACTCCTGCCTTCAATTCACAAATAGTTATAATCTCATCAGGAGCCTTTTATAAAACCACAAGTGCTAAAACAACCTTTAAAAATGCGATTATAAGCCTAAATTCGAAGATTTATTTGTTATGAGTTTAGCATTCCTTAAAAAGTTCTATATGTCACTTCAAAATTGATAATGTCTTTGAGGTCGACTTAATTTGATTGCGTCGTCGCTTGGCCTACTCCCAGCACTGTGATTACCTACTGCGAGGTTGTGGTTGTTGGTGAGGTACTTATGAAGTGGTAGGGTATGCAGCATGTCTGCAATTCGCATAACGGTTGGATATGTTGAGAGTGACTAGTGCAGTCGCGACTCCCGCCCGACTCCCGATCCATGGGTTAGGATCAGGATGAGGTGATTGATGCAATCGAACATTGGATTGATCGAATTTCACTGCGTAGCGGAGGGAGAGCTACTGCTTCCTGATTCACGGAAAGAGTCGGGTGACTGATACAATCGAATCCCGAGCAAGTCATTATGGTAGGGGGATTGGGGTGAATAGGCTGCATAGTCGATTAGTTGGTTTCAAACTGTGCTTGAGGGAGTGACTGAAGCAGTCGAATCCTGAGTGCTATGCGCATCGCGGAGGGAGTGCAACTTGAAGGGACTGTTTCAGTACGAACCACAAACTACACAGCAGGGAGGGGCGGCTGTCATGGCCGAGTTGGTGGTCTATCCTCATGTTAGTTGATTTAAGGTTTGGATTTAAGGTCGATACTTACGAGTATGTTGAATGAATTCAGGGCGGCATGTAATGCAGATTTTAAGACATACGTCAACCTTAAGAACCTTGTGAGAGGAGCAGAGTGGGGTGACTGTTACAATCTAACCTTAGTCCGACCTCTTTTCCTTGGCAGGGTTACAGGTGGGGATGACTGAACTCAATCGAACCCCAACCCGTAGCTCAAATCGCTGGTGGGTATCAGTAATCAGTATGGTTACATTAGCTGCAATATGCTGAGAGTGACTAGTGAAGTCGAGCTCAAGCCGGCCCCCGAAACCATGGGTTAGGATCATGGTGATTTGACCGATACAATCGATCCTTAGGCAGATCCCAATTTACTGCACAGCGAAGGAAGAGCGATTGCTTCCTGATCCACGGAGAGGAGAGCTGCTTGAGATGACTGTTTCAATCAAACCTCAAACTACTCTCTAGTCTTTTGCAGGGAATTCCGAGTAGGGTGACTGATGCAGTCGACCGTCATTAATTTCCATCAAAAGGGTAGCCGTGAAGAGTCGGCCGCACAGTCAAGTTGTTGTTGAGAACTGTGCTTGAGGGTGTGACTGAAGCAAGTGCACCCTGAATGCAACGCGCAGCTATTATAATATGCATTTTTTTATGGACAAATATTAATTATTGTTCACTAATTTTTTTCAGAGAATGCAGCTCACTTTAACCTCTGTAAACGATTTGAGAGTTTATACTCTACCACTTAAATTTGTAAAGCAGGAAATTGTCAGTTTTCTAGTGGAGGAGGAATTTGTTTCTCACTTGATACTCGTTTTTGCAATTTTTGTTAGGTTTAAGAATAGGATGTTAACGAGTTTTTACATAAATTAATCCACCACTGTTTGATCCTTCAATATCCCCAAGACAGAATAGTTTTACCATATTGCTCCTTACAAATTTTATAACTAACAACCTATACCTAAGGAGAAGAAAAGCTAGAGGAAACAAAAATGTGTACATACACTCCTATTTGATTCTTCAAGATCGGATCACATAAGATAGAACGGTTGTACAATATTGGTCTTTACAAATTTCATAAGTAACTAACAACTTTTAACTAAAATTTGTTGTTTTGCGTTCCATGGATTTGAATTTCGATTTGTACATTTTTGGTGTTCTAGTAAGGAGTTCTAACTGAACGGAACACCGTCACTTTGCTGGGAACCAGAACACATTACAAGTAAACAATTATCAATTTATTGGAAAAGATGGGTTTTTGAGGAGATAGTCGCAATATGGCAATTTTCTACGATCGCTTGAGTCCGCACGGTTCGTCAGAGGAAAACACCTCAAGAGTATGATTTATTGGAAATTGTATTTCCATTTTGAGTATTAAGGTTATTTACAAAAAGTTAATAGTTTTCGAATTATAAACAAAAAAAAACCCCAAAAAATGAGATTGTTTACCTTTTTTGCATTTGCAAGTCACCGAAGCAGAGAAACTGGTAGATGTGTTTAAGCAGTATTTCCAGCAGCTGTTAGGTTAGGTTTCCAGGTTGGTGGAAGAGCGAATCTGTTATACCCCACTTTGCTCCATGTGGACAGATTGTGATACGATTCGTTGTGAGTGTTGGCCTCGTTGTTTGGTCCCCTATACTTGGTCTTCTTTCCCTACTCCACGTTGTCCAGCCATCTGGTTGTCCTTATGAACCTGTAAAGATTATACAGTGAGATATCGATAGTTCTCGAATGTCTTTAAAGACCATTCTTCGAAGTGTTATTCCTCAGGTGACATATGCTTGGGCAGGGACAGAGGGAATTATGTGTATCCTCATGGGTCACCGATGACATCATCCTTGAGATTAGGTTTCTTTGCGTGGCTCCTTAGCAAAATATGACTGTCATAACGTAAAAGTTTGTTCATCGGGTTCATATCATATTTTGGTCCAGCAGCTGTTTATAATGTTTTCTTAGAATCTGAAATTGGATTTCTACTCGGAGCCCACCCCTAAGCTATATAAAGTGTAGCACGCTCTTCCTGGCTGTTTTAAGCGCAGCTCGCTTCACTAAATGGCAAATTACTGCCGCAGTTAATAATGAGTCAAGTATTGATTCAAGACTAATTTTTATTCTATTCTTACTTGCTATTTATACATAAATTCTTACAGCTAATATTTACAACCCTAAGCATAATATACAAAAATATGAAATGGATCTTCACGATCAATATTAGGTACAAAATAATTAATTTTGCAAACCGACCCATCTGGCCTACATTGCGAATAGGAAGCAAAGAATAAAGTTTTAAACAATGACAAGGACATGAACTGAGGTGAACCCTCAAATAACATGAATCACTGCCGATAGCCAGTGAATGTCATACGACACTTTCAATGCTATACGGGGGAGATTCCATGTTATGTAATGGATTTCACGTTTCGTGTGCTTGCTCTGAATCACACTGCATGTTAAATGGGCATCATGTAGAGAGGGTGATAGGATACAAGGAGAACCCACGTCTAGTCAATGAAGAACAGGTTCCACCATACACTTTTGAAGAAGTCAGCATAGCTGTAATAAAGCCAATGAACTACAACGACACCTGTTCTGACAGCTTATCTGCAGAGTTCCATAAATACGGAGGTGATTTCTTGTGAGGCCGCATGCACAAAATCATCAACCAAGTTTGGGTGGAGAATATTTCGATGACCGGACTATCAGCTCCATATCCCCCATCTACAAGAAAGGCGATCCTATGTCTTGCAAGAATTATCTAGTCGTATCCCTCAATGTCGCGAACAAGATCCTATCAAACGTTTGTACTGTGTGAACACCACAAGCCATTCTGCAATAAACTAATCGGCACTAACCAGCGTGGTTTGTCGCATGATAAAATTCATTATCAGCAGCTCTACGTCGCGATTGCGGATTTAGTATCACACTATCACAGCAACATCTACACAACAAATCATAAATAAACAAAAATAAATATTAAAGTAATATTTTAACTTTTTTTTGCCAGTCAGAAAAAAATAATTGTATTTGTGATGGCTGATTGGTGTCTTTCATTCCTTGCTGATTGTTTCTTTCTGAGTCTGATGCAACTTCCAGTACAAGGCGAATTTGTTTTGCACTTCCAGCTTTGGCTTCAAAAATTGCATCGTTTATTATCTTTTTTATATAAATCTTGGCTTCATCCTGCATCCGTCTTCTTAATTTGCATCTAATTTTTCTTGCGTTGTTGTAATACAGCTTGAGCTTGTTTTATACCGATGTTTTTAGCTCGTCCTTTATGGCAAAATTTTGTTCTTTGCTCAGTTTCTAGTGCAGCTGAAGAAGGAGGAGTGCTACACATGACTGCAATTTGAAGTATGCTAAATAAGGCAATTTTCTATTGGAAAACAAATAAAATTTAAGCCTCCTTCAGATGCTTATTAAAGTAAAGGGCAGCAAGCAGAATTTCTACTGCTCAATCCACTACTCGGGATTTCCTGATCTGATAAAAACAACAGCTCGTTGAAATTTTAGAATGATGGCTAGTAAATTTCCTCCCTGCCGGCTCCTGACTTTTTTGTGTTCTTAATTCTTTTTAACTCCGCCCGAAAATTTGTCCTCAAACTGTTTATTTTGTTTTTAATTGCTGCTGTGTACATTCTGCAGGGGAAAGGAGAAAGTACGGCAGGTACAACAAGAAGAGATGCAACAATCAAAAAGATCAAGATCAGCTGATTCTCCGAGAGAACAAACAGCTGACAAAAGTGGCAAAAATGCCTCTTCCCCAGCACCGCACACCATCAACGACCCAAATCAACAATGCATAAAAAACGAGCTGAAGGAAATAAAAGAAATGCTCAAAGAATACTCAAAAACTGTAGAGTTCACCAGTACAAAGTATGATGAATTAAATAATGCACTTTCCAAAAATAATCAACTGATCCAAAATTTAATGAAAGAATTGTGCGAATACAAAAAACAAAACGAAATGAAAGACTCGCAAATAGCAAGTCTTCAAACAAAAATAAATACAATGGAACAAAAACAAATCGAAAAAAATATAGAGATAAAGAACATTCCCATGAAAGCAACTGATAACGCATTTGAAATTGTTAGTGCAATTGGTGAAGCCCTAGAAATAAAAATAAATGAGAGCGATATTGAAGAAATGTACGCATACACAGACAGGGCTAACAAACAATTGCGAAATCTCACAATAAGCTTCGCACGCAAACAAACAAAAATGACATTTCTCGAAAAAGCAAAAAATAAAACAAAATTAACATATGGAGAGATTCGTCTAAAGGTAAACAGAGAGAAAGACTCAATGCACTCAAATCAAATGATCTATATAAACAGTCAGCTGACCCCACACTTCAAGAAACTACTATGGCAAACGAAATCAAAAGCAAGAGAAGTAAACTGGAAGTATGTGTGGTTTAGAAACAACAAAGTGCTCGCGAGAAAGAACGAGGGAGACAAAGTGGTGGAGATAGAGTCCACAGCGGATCTCGATAAAGTAGCATAACCAATTTATTGGAAAATGTACACAATGCGACAAAGATTTAACATACACATAATGGAAAACGAAATAAATAAAGGATCAAACATAAGCTTTG
The DNA here is from genome assembly GCA_949715645.1 of Portevinia maculata. Lineage (NCBI taxonomy): Eukaryota > Metazoa > Arthropoda > Insecta > Diptera > Syrphidae > Portevinia > Portevinia maculata. The sequence continues at coordinate 268,014,898 of OX454526.1, read as the reverse complement.
CAAAATTGGAAACTTATGACGATATGAAAAATTATATTAAAAAAGTAAATGGATTGGCTGTCTTTTTTTTAAATATACAGTCTATTAAAACGAATTGGAATGACTTTATGATAAATATATATGAATTCTTACAAGCAATTGATGTAATCATTCTGTCAGAAATAAACATAAGAAAAGAAGAAAATGAATTCTACAAAATTAATGGGTTTAACAACGAATCGTATAATAGATCCAATAGAAGAGGAGGAGGTATTTCAGTATTTTTGAGAGATGATATTTTATATGAGAGAATGGAAAGAGAATCAATATCCTTTGAATCCGTAGTTTTGAACGTGCGTAGAGGAAATATCGAAGCTACATTACTCACAGTGTATCGACCACCAATACTGAACGCAAATCACTTCATTGCTGAATTAAGTGACCACATAGATGAGATCGACAAGAAAAATGCATTACTGTTAATAGGAGATGTAAATATAAATATTAACAACTTGCATGATCCTGTTGTAAGCAACTATCTTTCTATGATATCATCGAGAGGTCTTTTAAATACAATACACTCAGTAACGAGAGTGGAAGTGGCCAGAAATAGTAAAACTCTAATTGATCATTGTATGGTACGAGCAAGAAATAAAATTAAGTCTGGAGTTGCTGAAATAAATGTATCGGATCATTATGGCCTGTACTGTGCACTTTTATGCAATAATACGGATGAAAATACGAAAACTGAAAAACAAGACTATGTCGTTAGAAGTGATCTCACAAGAAAATTAAACGAATACAATTGGGAACAGTTGAATCCAATCACTGAAGTCAACGAACTCTATGAACATTTTAGAAATACTTTCATAAATATAATGATATCTTCAAAAGTCATTACAAATAAAATCAAAATAAGAAAGAATGAGCATAAATGGATGACATATGAAATTAGAAACGCATGTTTGGAAAGAGATCGATTGTACAGGAGGTACAGAAACAATAGAAGAAATATATTGTATGAAAGAGAATTTAAGAAATTTCGAAACGATTTAAATAAAAAAATTACTACGACAAAGTCTAACTTTTTTAAAGAACAATTTCACCGAGCGAGCAATAATCCTAAAGAAACCTGGAAAATCGTCAACGCAGTATTAGGTAGAAAATCCGCCAATTTAGATGACACTTTATCAAAAAACTTTGCAAGCGAGAAAAACTTTGGTAACTTGGCAAACAAATTTGCAAAACAAATATCACTAGAAATAGACAATACGATTCACAAATGCGAATATAAATGTTATAATGGTCCATCAAATAGTGTTCAGCGGTCAATGTATTTCGAGGAAGTCACTGACAGAGAAATACAGAACATTATAAACTCATTAGATGAAAATAAGTCGGCGGGTATAGATGGGATAAGACCTAAAGATCTTAAAAAATGCTCGATGGTTATGGCTCCAATAATAACGAGAATAGTAAAGAAGAGCTTAGAGCAATCTACTGTGCCAACAATGCTGAAAACATCAATCGCTCGACCAATCTATAAGAGTGGAAAGAAAAATGAAATTTCGAATTATAGGCCTATATGCATCCTTTCAACCGTAGATAAGATTCTAGAAGAAGTTGTTGCCAAAAGGTTATATGAGTACGTTGAAAAATATAAGATCCTAGAAAAAAATCAATTTGGTTTCAGGAAAAAGAAAAGCATCAATCGACTACTCGGAGATTTCACAAACAGAATCAATTACAGCCTTGAAAAAAATCACAATGTAATCGCACTCTTCATTGATTTTAAGAAAGCGTTTGATACATTATGCCACAAAAATATTTTGAAGCAATTAGAAAAGGTGGGAGTAAGGGGACCTATCCTAACATGGTTTGAAAACTATTTAAAAGAAAGGAAGTACAAAGTTCGAATCGGAGAATACTTCAGTGAAGATGAGAATGCGAAATACGGAGTACCACAAGGATCCAAGTTAGGCCCTCTCATTTTCATAATATATGTGAATGACTTGCTATCAATTCTGAAACATAGCACCGGCTATGCGTATGCAGATGACACAGCCATTGTAGTTAGCCATAAAAACGTGGAAGCAGCGGAAAAAATGATGCAAAATGACTTTAACGCAATCCTAGCATGGTGTCATGACCATGGACTGGTCATGAATGCACAAAAAACAAAAGTTATGCACATACGACCACCACATGTATTAAAATATAAAATCACCATTAAAATGCACACCGATGAATGTCTACACATAGCAGGAAATCAATCAAAATTACAAAATGAGGATAACTGCTCAACAGCAATCGAGAATGTATCAACATACAAATACCTTGGTGTAATCGTCGACTATAACCTGAAATGGAGCCAACACTTGCATGCTCTCACAATCAAACTTCGGCAATCAGCATATGCACTATTTCATCTCAGTTACTTATGCACACCAGATGTTCTCCGACAATGCTACTTTGGGCTGGTTGAATCGCACCTGAGATACGGCATTTTGGCATGGGGAAATGCACCACAACAACAAAATCTAAAAGCAACGGTTATAAGGATACAAAAAATGGTGTATCGATCAAGGCTACGTATGCATGATATTGATTGGCATCAAATCGATAGCAGGACGAGACTACTTAATATAGAAAGACTACATAAGCTGGAGGTAGTATCACAGTTCGAAGATGACACCACCTTCAAGATACCAACACAGCAAACTGTCAGCACAAGAAGAAGGTACCAGGACAGATATGTTATTCCGAGATACTGTAACGAGTACGGACGACGAAAATATGACGTAGCGATTCCCACAATATTTAATGAATTACCCGTGAATTTTCGCAACTTCGAAAAACCAATTTTTTTGAAAAAAGTTAAACAATTTTATCAAAATAGTGAACAGTTTTAAAGCAAAAATACTAAAAAATACAAAAAAAAAAAAAGAAAAAAAAAAAGTGAATTAAAAATGCTATAAGAACTCAAAAACAATAATATCCTTCCAGAAATAACCTTCTGCAGACAAGCCCATGCGGCTTTGCAGATTTAAATTTGAATAATATACAGATCACAACAGAGCCTAATCCCTTGGCAAAGCCTGGGATAGGTATTTTCCAACTTCATAGAGGTTGAGAAATATTGAAAACTCTATTATATCATTATATAAAAAAAAAGATTTAAGCTTTAAATCCTTATCCATATATATGCCAATCTGATTTTATTTTCCACAAACATTCATTTTTTCGATACCGTTTCGATAAACCGATGAATTCGCTTTAAAACTCCCGTGAGCATTACCGATAATAAGAGATTTTGTCCATACGATTGCCATTCTACAAGTAACAATAGCCGTGTTTCTTTGCACGCGGATATAGGGATGGCATCAGAAAACGACTATCGCCGCTTAAGAATTCATCAAAAAAAACTTGGCAGCACACATGCATCTATGACATGCACCGTGACACAGGTGTAAGTTGTAGTTAAGAAATTTGTATTGAAAATCCTGAAATTGAAAAATATTCACTTCCGCCAATTGAAATTGATGCCAAGCATATTCTAAAATTATGAAAAACAATTTCACATTAACAGATTTGCTAAATTCAATTATCCTTAAAATGAAGTTTGAAAAATAATAATAATAAAATCACGAATAAAATATTCGGCGGGATCTGTGAGTGGTCGGTGGGTTGTCAAACTTTGACATTTCCTGACAAATTCATCGGAAGGATTCATCAGAAACGAAGAAAATGGATTTTGGAAGCACTGTTTATCCCCGCTAAAGGACTTAGCGGCGATAGCTATCCCCGCTAAAGTTAGGGTATATAGGATAAGTTTTTGTTGTATTTTACATGAAAATTTCAAATTATCCCTATATCCGCGTGCAAAGAAACACGGCTAATATTCACAAGTTACATTGATGCACCGTACAGACGATCAGTGAAAATGGAAGAAAACCAAACCGATTTTAGTTCGGTGTCCACCCCGCTTCCCCTATGTCCGCCCTTTTTTTTTTTTTTTTTTTTTTTTTTTTATAGAGTTTCTAATATTACTCCCAAGCCATAGTAATATTATCGTTACTCTCAGCAAGCTGAGAGTTACCTATCCTGGTTAAAAGCACGAGACTTGGAACCAGAACTAGGCTCGGACGAATAATAGGGGTAGGTGGAAAATCGTACATGCGCCTCTTTCTCACTTAAGATAAGAAAACAAAAACCACCTCCCTTCGAAACCTGCATACTACAACTAGGTTATTCCTATCTAGTAGTTTTATTTAAACTGTAAATTACGCGTTTGGCAGGCAGCTTCCCAGTGGAGGCACCTGCTAATACCGCCATAAGCACGCGGTTACATCTTATTGCGCTAATTCAAATGGTTTTATCCTTTGTAATCGGCGCACTAGGTTAGTATCGTCTCGAATTTGTAGCATGGTGATATTGCAATGACCGTGAAGGCGTGTCTGTTGTTTGCAGGCAAAATGTTTTATTTCATCTTCGACGGTAGCCATAGTTAGGTCTCTGTGGATATCAGTGTTTCTGATAAACCATGGTGCATTTACTATTTTTCTTAGCACTTTGTTTTGAAAAGTTTGTAAAATTTTGATATTACTGGATTTGGTACAACCCCAAAGTTGTATACCGTATGTCCAAACCGATTTTAGTACTTGCTTGTATAAAAGCAGCTTGTTCTGGATGCTGAGTTGGGAAAATCTACCAAGCAGCCAGTACATTTGTTTACATCGAATGGCGTCCGCCCTTGCAATTTTTTTTTGTTGGTTGGTGGTGGTCAAGAAATATCCTATCGTTATATCACTCTTGGAGTGTCTGTTAAGAGCCCTATGATGTTTAAATGGCCTATCTATAAGAGTTATTTACATCTTATAAAGATACTTCAACTCTACTAAGAAGAGCTGCGAAAGCCTCATGAGGTTACCAAATATTAGTGTTTGATGAGAGTCGCTAAAAATAGAGAAACATATAGAACTATATTTTGGGCGATTATTTATTTCCTGGCATAGGGTATTTTTATACGTGTTTTCAAATAAATGATAAAGTCGAGGACGCAAATGCAATGCAGATAATAATAATGGACTTTTTTAATACGTTTTTCTTCGCAATGAAGCTAAAAATATGATTGCAACTGAAAATTGATCTAAAGGGTATTTCATCAAAGACTTGACAACTTCTTTTTTAAATGAAATGCAAACTACTTGAGATATTTAAAAAAAACGTATTGGCTTGAATTACCATCAAAAGATTTATGAATGAAATTCGATTTCGTTCATATGTTCACTACGGGAACATATGCAGCGGTAGATACGTTGAACCCGATGTTCGATGACTCGGTAGCACATTTGGACCGATACGGCCGCTATTTCTCCTTCAATATTGGTTCTGAGCTCGTCTAACGTGGTCGGCTTGTTGGCATAGACCAGCCCCATAAAAAATTGTCTAGATGGGTTAAATCACACGATATCGGCGGCCAATAGACGGGTCCGTTTCTCGAGATAACACGCTCACCGAACTGAGACTTCAATAAATCGATTGTTGCACCCGATGTGTGGCTTGTGGCACCGTCTTGTTGCAACCACGTAGCTATCACTGATGTCAAATTCATGCAATTGCTCAAAGAAATAAAGTTCCAACATATCTCTGTAGCGAATACCATTTACCGTATTGTGACGGTCATTTTCATCGACAAAAAAAGCGACCCAATGACGCCACCGGCATGAAAACCGCACCAAACAGTAACTTTTTGCGGATGAAGTGCTGTTTCATGAAGCACATGAGGGTTCTCAGCTGTCCAGTAATATATATATTTCTTATTGACGAAGCCGTTTAACCAAAAATGCTCTTCATCCCTAAAGATGATTTCGTTGTAGGCCGAGATTCTTACGCACAATTCCCCAAATTGTTGAGAACGCCTTGGAATTGACTGCTTTATCTAGTTTGCGACGGACACCTCTACGGCAGCAATTTTCTCCACACTTTGGGCAAAACGTAATTTCTCTGGCACGGCAACATGAAACAGCGAATATTCTGACTCTATTTTTTTCACTAAACTATGAACTGCTTGTCTACTGGGACGAGAATTATGGCCGAAATTGGCGTTAACGCTCTTAAAGTTGTGACCACCGACTCGGTAGTTAATTTTAATTATTTGTGAACGTTGTTCCTTTGTGTACTCCACCATGATGAAAATGAATACTTACTGAATACTTTGACATGAACAGTTCAGTAATCGGTTTGGGTGCGTTCACACTGAAAGTTTGAAGTTGACAAGTCGCTAATGAAAGACCCTTGACTTTTAAGTATGCATTTTACATCGAAAAAATTAAAGCGCATCAGAAAAACTCAAAATTTAGTATACTTATGAATTATTATTTAATACATAAGGGTTATCATTTTTAAAACCTATTCAAAGTGTATTATAATATGATGTTGACTCATATAATTTCGAAGCATACCTTAATATTACTCGTTGATCTCTAAAAATTACTATATTTTTGTGATCAGCATCAATAGTCATGCCTGTCCGCCCGTCTGTCTCGAAAGATCAAAATTCGAGCTAGGAAGCTTGAAATTTCGGCATATATAACCTCTATGGGCCCGAAATGCTTCATTTTTTTTTTAAACCCACCCACTGACACACCAATTATTTAAAAAAAAAAATCGTTTTATTGAAAAATTCATTGTATATGAAAGTCATATTCTTCACAAAGTATGTAGATAAAGTCGTTTATAGCAACTCCTCCACATAAAATTGTTTGCCATAACAAAAACATATTTTTTGGAAAAATACTTTAAAAACGTACAAAACAGTAATTATGTGCATGTGTGTTCACAAGTATGTGAAGATTGCTTGTTTTATGTTTAAAAAAGAGCAGTTGGCAATCCCTCCTGTCTTCGAGCAAGTAAATGAACAAAACTATCAAAAGGTGTTTGATTTGCTGGTCCCATTTCATTACGTCCGCATCGTCCTCTATTCTGACATGTCGTCGCTTGAAAAGCAAACTGACATAAGTCAAAATTCATACATTTTCAGAAAAGCCATTTGAAGTTTTTCATAACTTAAACAAATCATTTTGGTTTTGAATTTCAATGAATACCAAAAAGTTGTAAAGTAAAAAAGTATTATTTTTTTTTCTTCTTTCAAGTGGTATATTCAAGTTACTACAAAAAGCCGTTTTTTTCAAAAAAAAAAATGTTGACATGTCGTTTTACATCCAAATTGCTACTAATTTAAAAAAAAGTGTGAAAAAGTGTCGTTTTGTTTTGAAATAAAACCATTTGTATTTTTTTGCGTATTTTGTTGAAACAACCCGCTTTAAATAGTATTAAGTTATAATAAAAAAAAACATAGGAACTTTAATGAAAAAATCGATTATATTAATATCATATAAAATAAAACCTAGCTTATTGGTAAAACGACACTTCTTAAAGTAATCAAAAGAACTTTGAAGTTCATTAACTAGTTTTGTTCCAAGGTAAAATGACACAACACGAAATGTGTCACTTTTCAAAAAACTATTTATAACGATTTCATAATTTTTTTTAGAAGCAAAGTGTTACAAATGAAAAAAAGTCATTCAGCTGGGAAAACAACATAGTTGTTTCCTTAAATTCAAAACGACACTTGTGCCCTCATGCTGTCAGTTTAAGAGTTATAGTTATGACGGTTTGATAGAAAATTTTTATTTTTTTTGCGATTCGTTCTGTTTTCAAGCGACGATGTGTTTAACTTTTTTTCACGAATATGAATCAATGCGATTGTTACAAGTTTGCGTCTCTATGTATTAGAATTTGATCTCATTTATTGAATTTGACAGGTTTTACTAATCTCCTGACAAAAAATTCGCGAACTGACCAAGTAGATATTTAATTTGATTTGCACTAGATTTATGAATTCTGTTCTTGACACAACCATTGATTAGTTAAGTATCAATTGAACATTTTTAAGAATTTAAGTAACGTTGTAAAGAAAGCTTGAATACTTCAGCAAGCTTACCTTAACGACCTCAGAGAGACGTTCTCTATCTAATGAATACCGCTGATTATGTGCATTTGTTAATTAATATTGTGTTGGCAAATGAATTAATGTTTGTAAATTGTTGCGTATGGCTCAAAGGACAATTACGGATTTTGTGTATTTGTTTCTTTCACATAAAATGACACGCTCACTCACACCAAAAGCAGAGATGCTGATGAGAAAATAGCACGCAAAGGAAAAATTTGACATCGTCCTAGTTGTTTGCCGTCGTAGGTTGCACGCAAAGATATTTTATATTAGCGGCAGCTAAATACAATCCATCATCATCACAATCATCGCCCTTGTTCAATAATCGCTAATCGTCCGTCGAACGCATCTTCATCTATAAATAATTTATCTATTACCATTCATATTATTAACACACATGAACCTACACAGATGACGATGAGGTACAATGAGATAATCTACTTCGAGAGGTTCTCTCAATTTGCCCCGGAAACGAAAAAGCAGCTGGACAACATATTCTTGTAGTCGAACGTGGAAGATCTCTTCGCTGGAGAATTGATATTAATTTGCTCGATGTGGCTGAGCCAATATAGTCCAAGTGTTTTAACTTTTCGGACTACAGCTCATAGGAGAGCTTACATTGAGAGAAAAATACTCCGACGAATTTATGGTGATGTGTGCGAGTATGGTAAATGGAGGAGAAGATACAACACCGAACTCTATGACCTGTACCAAGATGTGGATGTGGTCCGAAAAGCTAAAACACGTTGACTACATTGGCTCTGCCGCGATTTCATACGCTACCAGTAACATATGTAAAATAACTGAGGATAGCCTGGAGACTCAACAACAACCCTACAATTGAAAACAATGTTGAAAAGGCGTTCAACTTTTGGCGAGGCAACTGTATAATATTAAGAACCGGTTAATATTCATTTATAGAAACGTTTTGACATGCAGTCAAGAATATTTATATTTTAAGAGGAGTAATGACGTTGATATTCATATTTGATTTTTAACTAAATCTTGTACACAGAGGAAAAAAAACGGAATCTATAACTTAATACGATCGAATATATTTGATTTTAAGTTTTATACAATTTTCTGAAGCATATTTAATTTTACATTTACACTTTTATATATCAAAATAGGCAATGTAGTTCTAAATAAATTCAACAACGTTTCAAAGTGAACCATATTCATTTTTACATTTAAATCAACTTTTGTAAAATTTAGAGTGTACTTAACGTTGTTTCAAAGTGCAACATGCTCTTATCAAATTGCTGCATAGTTAATTCAACTTCGTTGAACTAAAACGCCATTCAGTTCAAAACGTTGCCTTACACTCTGACAATACAGAATTAGCTTTCACATGAAGAGTTTAAGTAATAATGTAAGCGGCCATATTGAAATGAAAGTCACTATTTATTTTTCAAAATTTGGGGTTACCATATAGCAAATCGTATTTGGCTTACTTTAGAAATTGATATTGTATCAGATAATTTTATTTAATTGGAATGCTGCTTATAATTTTATGAAGATTGCTAATATGCTAAGAATGAATTGATGATGATGATGCTCTCAGCTAAGTTATGAAAATCGCATGCATTTCCTTCATAAAAAAAAACTATATGCTATATATAGAGTTTTAACTGAGGGGCATTTTAATCGTATTTTCAGTTGTTCTTGAGAATTGCATTTCCATGACTTTTCCTAGAGCGACCGGCTTGTGCAAAATCTATCATTTATTCTCCATGGACGTTTCTAATATTTTATAAAACACATAAATAAAGCCAAAAATCTTTTTATTATTGCATTTTCCAAGTGCAATTATGTACAAAATTTGGCTTTAGACTTAATTGAATTAAACTTTATTTCATGGCACCAAATTCAAAATTCAAATTCAAATTCAAATTTTTCATTATATTTTTTTTTTTAAAAACAAGCGTACAATTTTGCTAGAAATGTTAATGCAGTTATGACATATAGAATGGCATCTTTATTTAAGACAGTCTAGATGATGCCGCATTTTAATAATTTTAACTTTGTGCGAGGGGTGTGTATTGATAGACTAATATTAAGTTTAAAAAATAAAGAGAAAATGAGAGGATATATGCAAACAATATTATAAATGGTAGAAATAAATACATATATACAAGAGCATCTAAGCGAGTGAGGAAATCATTTTTTTTATACTAAATAGAGCAAAATGGATAATTTCGTGATGATAAAAATCAAGAAGCCATGATTTTATTACTTTTGTAAGCGTGCAAAAATTTCTTATGGATCGAATTTCCAAATAAGAGTGTTAAAGAGTTTGCGTGTGAAAGTTGCTGTAACGTCTAGTTCGAAAAGCAGGAACATTTACAACAAAGTGTGAATGGCTACGTTAGGCGGGTAGGACAGTTAATTGTTGCAGTTTACTAAAATAAGCGCTACCCCAACTGCAAACTCCATACTGTAATCTTGATTGCACTAAGCCATATTAAACTATTTTCAAAGTGTTAAGAGAGCAATACTTATTAATACGGTAAAGTCGACGAGTAGAGGACACTAGATATTTTTTTAGGGAAGAAATGTGATTGGACCAGCTCAAATTGTGATCTATGGTAACACCAAGATACATAAAATTATCTACACTTTAAATTTTGAAGCAATTAATACTGCAGTCAGCATTTCTATTGTAATTTTGACTACTCTGGATACTGCATTGGTTCTATAATAAGTCGTGACTCGCACAGTCATGGGAATGAAATATTACATCAGAGTCAGGGCTCTCCTGTTTTGCTACTAACAGTAAGTCTATGACTAGCAAACCAGCATCTTAATAAAAATACATAATGGTTTATGTAAGCGATTAAATCCAATGGACAGACTGAACAAAATGCGATCGCAAGGTCATCGCCGAAAGCTTTAGTTTTACCCAAGAATGGAAGTAAAAATAAGGAACTTATATAAATTCAAAATAGTATTGGACCAAGTACAGAACCTTGGGGCACCCCTATATTATTTGTTTTAGAACTGCTTATATTAGTACCAATTTTAACACATTGAATTCTATCTTCAAGATAAGACTCAAACCAATTGTGTATGAATCCTATAAAACCGGCCTTATATAATTTGTCTAAGAGAATTCTGTGCTTAACCATGTCAAATGCCATAGTTATATCGGCAAAAAGTTCAGCGCAAAAGTGCTCATCTAAGCCTTTGTATAAAATGGAGCAAAAGTCCAAAAGAACATCCTCAGCTGAAAGGCCAGACCCGAATCAAAATTGCATAGGACTAAAAAAAGGTATATGATTAAGATAGGCTAACATTCTTGTCTTGACTACTTGTTCGAAAACTTTGAAGACAATAAAAAAATCGGTCTATAATTTGATTTGTCAGTCCTGTTACCCTTCTTAAATAATGGAATCACTACAGCGCATTTCAGTTCAGTGGGAAAAATCTCTGACAAAATGCTTAAATTAAAAATATAAGACAAAAAGCCACTATATTGGGTGCAAAACCAAATTTGAAATTTCATCAATTAAATGCGAATTGGAATTAGGAAGAGAATTAATAGTTTTAAGCCAATCAAATCCCGTATTAGGCTCAAAAACCCAATTTTGTCTGGCTTTGGTTAAATCAACTGCGTCGATGGCCAGCTCTAGTACAACGACAATCGGTTTTGACATGTTGAAGTTTGTGTTCTGGAACTGAGCTATCCCAAAGCGCCCGTTGCTTTTGCACCACCACAATCAAATGCGATTCTTCTTCGTCGCTCCACGAATAGCCAATTTTCCTATCCCTATTTACTCCTGTTTTCTGTGTTTTGCATTCTGGATCGCCAAGGCGATTTATAAGGGGGGGGGGGGGGGGGGGGTACTTCGACCTAAAAGATCTTTTGTACCGTTTACCCATAGTGATTTGTGACGAAATAGCAGCCAGACACAAGCAACAAACCCCAAATGAAAGCACAGATATCATATTAAATGCTGTGTCATTTGTCATTTGCGTAGGACACGGCATGAATTTCGTGCCTTTTAATTTTTTGGAGGCTGTCATTTAAATGACGCAACAGCCAAAAAGTGTAGTCATTTGTCCGAGGCGTCATTAAAGAGCGATCAAACGGCCATTTTTTCCGTAATTTTAATTGCACAAAATTCATGTCACTTTCTTCGCCATTTTCCTAGACATTTAAATGACGCCTGAAATGTCGTCCCAAAAATGGCGATAACACAGACCGACATTAAAATGACGGCTTTGTGACGTGATTTTACGTCACAGCGTCATTGAAATGACTCGAAAAAATAACCTTGTAATCGTACCTTAAGAATGGTAACCTTAATATATTAAATAATAATTCATATTATTTTTTAAATTTTGAATATTTCTGAGGCTCTTTGATTTTTTTCGAAGTAAAATTTTTGTTTTAGTAGATAAATTTTCAGTCGCAATAATTATCGCAGTATTATTATCTCCATTACATTTGCGTCCTCGACTTAATCAACTTCATCTTTAATGAAAATTGTTTATCTCTTATTGGCCACATGTTCTGATAAAAGTACTCTGCTATGAAATAAATACGCGCGAAAATATAACAGTAGGTATTACCTTACTCTTTTTAACGAATTGTAACAAGTTCTTAGGCTTATCGATATCTCTGCTTTTTTTCTATTTTTTTTATTTTATCATTTTAAGTAACAGTATCAACAATACACCTAGCTTTTACAACAAAAATTGTTCTAACGATTTAGATCGATTTTGAAATAAAACATAGGGACGGGCTACAGTCCGCTTGGGCGAACCGTTCGATACCCTATTCTTATTCCTATCCCTCATAAGTGGGCGTGACAAAAGTCTAAGTATGGTTGAATTGTTAAGAACGCACTACATATTTTGTTATATAACATTTAAAGGATTTTATCGAAAAAAACGAAGCTTTTGCAAAAAAAACGCTCCCTAGCTCAAACTTTAGTTTTCCAATAAAATTGTTTTATTTATTTGTGAGCGTTTTTTTTTTTTTTTTTTTTTTTTTTTTTTTTTAAAGTTCTGGCTCGCTAAAGCGATTTAATATGGGGCACTTCGACCTAAAAAGATCTTTTGTGCCGTGTGGGCCAGAAAAATTTAGACTAGTAGAGTTTCCACTTTCCGTGTAAAGCGGACAATTCTACTAGTAGAAGAATTCTTTATGTCCTCAGGGCACATCTGTTCCCTGAAAAAGATCTTCTTTCTAATTCCGTTTAGGGCCGGACATTCACATGAAATGTGTTCAGCTGACTCGTCCTCTTCAAGACAGAGTCGGCACTCAGGAGAGTCTACTATTTTCATTTTGTGTAGGTGATATCTTAAACCATGGTGACCAGTAAGGTAACCTACTAAGTTTTTGATATCATGCCTGCTTAGGTTTAGACATTTGCTGGCATTTTTATTGAAAGGCCGAACGGCTTGTTTGGTCTGTCTTAAACCTGGGATGCTTTCCCATAGATGGATACATTTTCTGTATTCCCAGCTTTTTATTGCTGCCGTTGCTGCTGATCTAGGAGTGCAGCAGAAGGGTTCGGGACCTATGAAGGGTGTTTCCGAACCTTTTCTGGCCAGTTCGTCGGCCTTTTCGTTACCTTCCACCCCGACATGACCCGGAACCCACCATAGCTTGGTCTTGTTACTTGTTCCGAGTGCCTGTAGGGTGTTGAAGCAGTACATTACTGATTTGGAGTCAATCGTATGCGAGCTAAGGGCGTTTATAGCTGCTTGACTATCCGTGAATATATGGATGGTTGCACCTTTTATACCAGATAAATTTATGTGGCTAGCGCATTCTTGAATGGCGTGGAGCTCTGCTTGAAATACGCTGGGACTTTTTCCCATGGGTATCGTAAAGCGTTTGTTTGGTCCGAATTACAGAGATAGAGAATGGGATTGATTAAAAAGATCCTATCTTTCAACCGACTGATACTGAAACTATTCATTCTTCTAAAATTAAAGATTGGCACAATTTCCTGATTTGTAATTCGGGTTTTGAAGCATCGGCCCCGAGAATTGACACAGAGTATTTTTTGGTATCGAGCCGGCAAGTATCGATACCTAAAAAGTATCAAGCTGAAAGTATCGATAAAAAATAAATAAAATCGTAAAGAAATAGTTTTTATTAAGTGAAAAATTCAATCAATCAGATAAAAAATGTTGTAAAATTTGATAAGTTAAAAGAGCGATTCCTGGCTACAGTAGCTATAGCACCGGCTTTAGATAATATTCTTTCTGCTGGCACATAAGAGGCAACAATCACTAGCGTGATGTCGAAACTGTCGATAAAGACTAGAAAATATCACCCCTATCGGGAATTCCGAGGGAAAAATGTTTCCCCCGAACATTTTTTGTTCCCGGGAACTAAATCTACCCATCGTGAATTTCCATCGGAAAGTTTTTCCCCGGGAATCAGAAAAGTACTTTCGAAAATATGTTCTAATGTTTTGACACCATCAAGTAGACAAGATACGGGAATGCCATTTGTTGAAAAAAATTAAAAATAATAGTGTAATATGTTTAGAAGTGCGCATTTTTCAATATGTTTAGAAGTGCGCATTTTTTAACATGTTTAGAGGTGTGCATTTTTTATTAAAATTTAAAAGAGATTCACCAATCTGGTTTAGTTCACGTTGCAGTTGAAGCTCTTTTGTAAAATATCAGTGATTGTAGTTGTTTTCTGTTGGCCTTTTTGTTTCGTTTTATTTCTTCTATTTGAATTTAAATCCATAGCTCTTTCATCCGGGGGTACGCATCATCAGAATTCAAAAGCAATTCAGTTAAGTACGATTCGTCGAAATCTGAAGATAGCTCATTGGATTGCATGGTTTTTTTGATTTGCGATGATCCTGTGGCTGTTTTCTTTTTGTGAATCACCGCATTCCTCCTCATTTCGTGTGTTGATGCAATAAGCCAATCCGAATCGCTTTGCATCTAAAGAACCTTCAACCGACACACTCATAGCACAAATGTTGATGACTGCTTCTTCGAAGGGGGAATATTTCTATTCTTTGTAAGGACCTCCCCCGGTTGCATTTTTAGCTTGAGGTTCTCGGACATCTTCTTTCTGATGTTTTTTTTGTCACTCCAAACCTTAATTTGGAATTAAAAATTAAACATACGTCTAAAATATGAAACTTACCTTTTTCCACTCAAATACAGACTTCATGGATGGCCCAACAATGTTCTTTTTTTTCTCCAAGGCTCTCCAAAAGCTGTTCACTTCCTCTTCAATAAGTCCGTGACTTTTGGCATAAAACACAGATTTTTTGATAAAATTTTTTTTTTATTTTTCAACGTAGTCTCCCTTGAGCTCTATACACTTTGCCCAACGCTTCTCCAATTTTTTTATCCCTTTCAAAATAAATGATTTGTCGAGGTCCTCAAAATAGGCCTTTGTTTGCGAGATGACTTCATCATTGGAGTCAAATCTTTTTCCACCAAGCCATTTCTCCGAGTTTGGGAACAAGAAGTAGTCGCTCGGAGCCAAATCTGGAGAATAGGGTGGATGAAGGAGCAATTCATAGCCCAATTCATGGTTTTTTGCCATGGCAACTGCACATGTGTGCACCCTTGCATTGTCTTGGTGGAAAAGAACTTTTTCTTGGCCAAATGAGGTCGGTTTTTTTTCAAATCGTCATTGAATCGGTCCAATAAGTTGGCATAATATTCCCAATTGATTGTTCTTCCCTTTTGAAGGTAGTCAATGTGGATTATCCCGCGTGCATCCCAAAAAACAGTCGCCATAACTTTATTGGCTGACAAACCCACCTTGGCCTTCTTTGACGCCGATTCACCCTTAGACACCCACTGTTTTGACTGTTGTTTGGTCTCTGGTGTGTTGTGATGGATCCATGTTTCGTCCACGGTTACAAAACGGCGCAAAAACTCCTCCATATTGCGATTAAACAACGCCAAACCTTCCTGTGAAGTTGTTACACGATTGCGTTTGTGGTCGACTGTGAGCAAACGCGGCACCCATCTTGCGGAAAGCTTTCTCATGCCCAAGTGATCATTCAAAATTGAAACCACTGAGCCATGCGAGATCCCTACGGCTTCCACAATCTCTCGCACTTTCAATCTTCGGTCGGCCAACACCATATCGTGAATTTTTTCGATTGTTTCGGGTGTAGAGACCTCAACTGGGCGTCCAGGACGTTCGGCATCTTCAGTGCTTGTACGGCCACAACGAAATTCAGTAAACCACTTTTTTACCATTGAAATCGATGGAGCAGAGTCCCCATAGTATTTTTCAAGCTTAGCCTTGGTCTCGGTAATGGTTTTTTTTCGCAAGAAATAATGCTTAATAAGCACACGAAATTCACTTTTTTCCATTTTCTCCTCAAATTAGTGAGTAGTCTGATAAAAATAGCTGTCAAACACAAACTAACTGACGCAGCAAGTTTAAATTTTGACAGGAGTCAACTGACAGATGCCTGTTGACAGGAGCAGTGTTGCTGTTTCAGTAAAGAGGTCAGAAATTCAAAAAGTCACGGACTTATTGACCCGCCCTCGTACTTATAATAATCTGCATCTGTTTTGTATTTGTTGCGTTTGACCTTCATCAAAGCTAACTGCATTATTTTTCTAAATATTTGTCAGAAAAAAACTTATATTGTTGCTCTTTAGCTAAAGTTCCCAAACGAAATGGTAGCGGAATATTTCGGCAATATTTCCATCGGATATTCATTCACGATACCTATTTTTTCCGACGGAATTTTTTGTTCCCTTTCGAAAATAGTTCACGATACCTATTTTGTGAAAAAGGGAAACATTTCGGGGGAAATATTATTCCCGATAGGGGTGTATATCTTTTTGTCCTCGTCTTGCTATCGGCATCATTGTATTATGATTATGGATAGGGTTATTTAAATAAGGTTTTGAAGAAAATAAAAATAAATGGAAAAGTAAAATTAAAAATATCCAGACAACCTCCCATGCATTGGTGCTTGCATTTATTAAACTCAATTTGCGAAACCAACTTCGACGCAGCATGAAACCAAACTGGTTGTCCGCCTCCCACCACAACAGGGCTCTTCAAAGACCTTGTGGATATTCGGAAACAAACTAATCGACCGGAGATTGGCAGGGTTCGTTCTATATTTACCCTTTTATGGGTAGGGTGTACCGCAGTTACCTTCCAATGCGCCTGATAACGTGCATTATACAGCGTGGTAAAAATATATATATCAAATGAATCTTTTTTTTTTTTTTTTAAATAGATCAAAAGTATCTAAGCTACAGCCTGTAAAATGTATCACAAGAAAATATCGATTTCTCAAATAAATAAATTTATTAGAAACGAATTTTTTTAGTACGCGAACGGGTTTGTGTAGTTTCGCACGAAAGTTTATATAAATTTACGTTTGCATATTAGTACGCGAACGGATCTATAAATACAAAACATGAAAATCCTTAAAACACAAACATCACATTTAACATAACATGATAAGATTTCAATTTAAACATTCAGTATTAAGATAAAAACAATTTTTACAATTAAACATAAATGTATGTACATAGGTATTGCAGAGCAATTTGTACTGGGTCAAAATTCATTCTTTTTCTAAATAAAGTATTCAGAATTTATGTACATTTTAGGTATGTTCTGTTCACCTTTAAACTGTTTAGAAAACATTAGAGATTCAAAGGTGCAATTGTTTAGACTTTAGAGGCTTAGCAACGAGTTTGAATTGATAACTCAACACTCTCATAAATTGGGAGAAATGTGCGAGGACGTTCGTACATGCACTATATTTGAACATAAGAATGCAATGTTGCTAGTCAGTTTTAAAAATAAGTTAAATAAGCAAACAAAATTTATGTTGCCAGATTAAAGAACTAATTAGAAAAAATTAAAAAGGGAGAGTTTGCAGAATTTTCTTTGAAAATTATAAAATTATGAAATTGAAGCAAAATCAAAAAAAAAGTATCTAGCTATGTTTCAAATTTTTGCACGGAAGCAAAAACGTATCTTATTTGATACAATTATATCTTTGTGGCAACGCTGGATATAATCTACCCCGCCTACTTTTTATTATTTAGTGACGAAGATGCAACCAACATTAATGCCTTACTTCTTCATTGTTAGGAACGGCTATTGGAAAGTAAATGCGAGGAAATTGTTTGTTTAGAAGTGCTTTACAATACTGTTGCCCCTTATCTAGTATTTTTTCGTCATCCACAAGAAGCAGCCCGTTATAATGGGTCTTATCATCACTGTGTAGATCCAGTGGACAATCTTTGGAGAGATTCCCCAGGTTCTGCCATATGTGCGTCGACAGGCCCATAAAGCTCTGTTAGCTTTGGTGATTTTGTTGTTGATGTGAGAGTTCCAGTTTAGTCTTTTGTCCAGAATTACTCCAAGATATTTGACTTCGTCGGAATACTCAATGGTCGTGCCATTTAGTGAAATCTGAGCTAAGCTGAGATTTCTTCTTTTTGTGAAAGGAACTATGATAGCTTTACTGGGGTTTATGGAGAGATTTTCCTTGACGCACCAGTCTATAGCTATCTTAAGGGCGTTTTGCATACGTGAAGTAACTACGTTTGATTTTTTGCCCCTAATAATGATGACCAAGTCATCGGCATACCCTATTATGTCGTAGCCTAAATTACTTAATTTTTGAAGTAGGTCATCTATGACCAAAGACCACAGGAGGGGTGATAAAACTCCTCCTTGTGGACAGCCTTTTATAGCTGAAACTGATACTGAAGTCTGTCCTGACGAAGCAGTGATTTTCCGACTTTCGAGCATCGCTTTTATCCAGTTTATGGTGGGAAAGTCTACCTTTCGGTGAATTAAAGCGTTTGATATTGAATCATAACCGGTGTTATCAAAAGCACCCTCTATGTCAAGAAAAGCGCATAGTGCAATTTCTTTACAACGGTAGGCGTTGTTTATGTGATTTGTTAGTTTTAACAGGGCGCCTTCCGTTGATTTGCCTTTTTGATACGCATATTGACAGGGGTGTAGAGGCATGCTAAAAGTAACGCATTCTCTGATATGAACGTCAATTATTCTTTCCATTGTTTTCAGGAAAAACGATGTCAAGCTTATGGGACGATAGGATTTAGGTAGTTCACTAGGTTTGTTACCTGGTTTGGGGATAAATACTACATTGACCTCCCGCCAAGTGCGTGGTATGTAGCCCCAGTTGAAACTGAACCTAAATAAGGCAATCATGTTAGGTAGGAAGAATTCCATACCCTTTTGAATGAGGGCTGGAAAAATTCCGTCATTTCCTGGTGCCTTGAATGGTTTAAATGAGTTTATTGCCCATTTTACCTTATCTGGACTAAATAGTCTACCAGATAAACTATTATTTCTGCTGAGGTTAGTTGGATATGAAACCTCAGTAGTTTGATCAGTTGTGTGATCGACAGTTAGGGAACCAGGGAAGTGAACTTGCAGCAAGGTTATTAGAGTTTCTTCCCGGTCGCTTGTGATTGTTCCATCAGGTTTGATGAGCAATCCCATGCAGTTTGAAGGATCTGTTGAAAGCGCTCTCTGGAGCCGCGCTACTGCTGGGAGTTTTTCCAGCTTTTCGCAGTTTGCGTGCCATGAGGCCCTTTTAGATCTTCGCAACTCTTGGTTGTATTTGGTTAACATGGATCGATATTGATCCCATACGCCGGTGCGTTTCGATTTATTGAATTGTTTTCTCACCTTCTTGCGGATAGTTTCCAGGTTTTCATTCCACCATGGTACGCTTCTTTTTACCACGGTGCGCTTTACCTTACAACTATTCCTAAAGGATGAGATAATGATGTCGTTAAGCTGACATTGTGCAGCGTCCGCATCACTCGGTGTTAGTGGTGAATCTGGTAGCAGATCAGTTCTGATTGCCAGATTTTCACTATAGGTTCTCCAGTTAGTTAATTTATTATTGTATTTGACCGGCGCGCACTCGGTGTTGCATCGCAGCCTGAACATAATATGCATATGATCAGACAGAGAAGCTTCATCAGACACGTGCCAGTCCTCTACAATGTTTTGTATAAAAGGAGACGAGAGAGTAAGGTCTAAAACTTCTTCTCGTATACTGTTCCTAAAAGTGGGCTTATCACCCTTATTTAGAATAACTAGGTCTTTACTATATAGGTAATCTAAAAGTAACTCACCTCTTTTGTTTGTGTCTCGGCTGCCCCAAATCTGGTGATGTGCATTCGCGTCGCAGCCGATAACAAGATGTACTTGCTGAGTTTGGCAGTACTGGACAAGTTCCTGTACTGGTGTAGGTGGTACCTCCTCTATGTCCCCAGCAAAATACGCCGATGCGCATACAAACTTGTGTATCACATGGCCATTGTGGCGTTCAATTAAAACGGCCACCAGGTCCCTAGTATTGAAACCTGGAATGAGAGAGAATTTTATATCTTTCGCAATGGAAAGAGCTGCCCTAGGTCTGAAGTTACCTTTGGCAAAAATTAGCTCTCTATTTCTGCTGTTAAGACCAAAGATCTTACCTGTAGTTGCCCATGGTTCCTGGATTAAACCAAGAGCGACGTTCCTTTCGGCACATCTTTGGCTATAGGTGTCCGATGCACCCATAGCGCGGTGCAGGTTTGCCTGCAGCACAGTTAGAGACGTCATTTCTTCTTCACGTACTCGGGATTACGCACTCTATGAGGTTTGTTATCACCCCTGCGTCGTACGTAACCCTGTTGAGAGAGACCACTTTGTCTCCCCCTTGGACTTCTGGTGTTCTGTCCATCTTTCCCGCTTATATGTGCCTGTTCGGCCGCCAGTTTTGGCCTAAAGCGGTTACGGTGCGCGTTTGTGCTGTCCGTTTTCTTAGCCTTTGCTTTAGCATCCAGCACCACAGTTGTTTTAGCAACTGAGTTACCCTTGGCAGCACTAATGCCAGCCACTGGTGGTGTGGCGCTACTGTTGGCGCTTGTGGAAGGCTTTTCTGAAGCATCAGTGGCAGTACTAATACTAGCCCCTGGTGTTGTAGCCTTTTGTTGGTTTTCTCTTGACGCCTGATTCGTCGATTTGTCCGCGCTCTTGAGGATTATTTTGATCTGTCCAAATCTGAACGAGACCATCCCCTTTAGCTCAACAAGTCGCTTCATCGTGCTTTCGTTTACAGCAAGGACCATATGGGCGACATCTCTGTCGTCAGATCTTTGCAGAACTCTCCACGTTCTGGTGTTGAGTTCTTTATTCTGGCCATCTAGAATTGCCAGTATTCTTTCATTCGCTACTCCGGTACTATGTGGGAAGAAGGCTCTGACGATATGTGGTTTCGGGAACAGTTCTTCCCCCACAAGCGTCACTTCCATCCCGCATTTCTCTTTGAGCTTCGCGAAGTTTGTGCTCATCCACTCTGCAGTGGTAGCATCCGCACATACTATCATTAGCCATCCGGCTTTGAAAGTTGTACCGCGGAAGGCTGGTTTGGTCCCCTCATCACGTTGTTCGATGGTGATGTCCATAATCCTCTCCTGAATCTGGGCCATTTGCTCATTACTGAGAGGATTGCGATCCAGATCGACAGGTACTACACCCAGTCTTACAAAGCTCGCTATGTCTCTATAGGAGACTTTGTCGACGGCTGTATTTCCTGTGCGAGCTCGTTTCGCTTCGGATTGGGGCGGCGTATTGTCCTCGGACCTTGTACGCTTCACCTCGGAGCCTGTGTCGACCTCTGTCGACAGAGCAAGTGCTCTGGCCTGCTCTACGTTTTTTCCCTTTTTCAGCGCGCGCTTAAAACGGCGCTGTTCGGATGGTGTGAATTTGACGCGCTTAGACTCAGTCTGTGCAGTTATGCCAGAGGTCTCCGGCGCGCCTGTATTCAAGGGATGCACTTCATCCGAGAGTATGCTAACATTGCATAGCGTACTGGACTCAGAGATATCTTCACTAAGGAGGGACAAGTTCTCTTCTAAGCTCATCATCTCCGAATCTGTGGTTTGTGACCCTTCCCGATTGGCAGGTGTCGCGTCATTTACGCCAGGGTGTTCTAAAACATCCCCAGTTGGTAAAGCAGGGTGTTCTGAAACATCCCTAGTTGATGATGCAGTTGTAGAGGCATCATTCTCTATTTGTTTTTTATTAAACGGATCTATTTTGATTCCCACGAGTGAACGGGAGAGGAAGGTCGCCCGTGGTCTACCCGTATAACCACAGGAAGGCTATCTTGAAATCGGAGATCGCCTGGTATCCGAAGTTCGCTGCTATCGACTAAGAACCCCTTAGCCATTCATCTCTCGGCGCTAGCTGTTCCACCTTAGATTTGGGGATTTGTTGTTGGGGTTGTCTCCCCGGGCATTGCCGAAAAGTTGTAAGTAAGGAGGGGGGGGGGGGTGGTAAGCAGAAAGGGACAGGGGCAGATGGGGTATGTAAGGGCGGGGTAGGAGCGGACGTGAAGTCCTGGTCAGTTCTTGGTTGACGCTCATCGGACGGCCTGGCCCTTGCAAGCCCGATGACTCTTTACGTCGTAAGCCTCCGCACCGGCACCATCGAATTTGTTTGCGGTGATGGTGCGCACGTCAAGGTGACTGACCCCGCTAAGAGGTGTGAGCGTTTTAGTAGGCGGATTTAACAAAAAAGTACGCATGAGCATAAAGGGCGCTTAGATAAAGGGCTCCCTAGCTCAAAGTTTTTTGTAAATTGTGGGCGTGTCAGTAGGCGGATTTCGAAAATATTTACACATGAGCATAAAGGGCCCCTAGAAAATATATATTATAGATTTCAGCTCCCTAGCTTAAATTGTGACTTTTCAATAAAATTGTTTTATTTAATTGTGGGCGTGTCAGTGGGAGGATTTTAAAATTTTTTGCTCCCTATCTGTTTTAGAAGTCATAGATTATATAAAAAACTAGCTGACCCGCGAACTTCGTACCGCCTAACAGTCGATTTTTTAACTTTTAATTTGTTTTAATACTTATTTTGCTCTTCGGGGCACCGGGTCAGCTAAAAAAAGAAACAAAAAAGTAGATAAGTCAACAATTACATTATGTCAAAAAATAAAAATTATAAAACACTTTAAATTCTTTTAATAGTCACTAAAAAATCACAAAGAAAATTACAATTTCTGATTTCTTATTATGATACCTATTTATTATAATTTCATTTTATTTTTACTTATCCTAAATTAAGTTTCATTTTTATTGTAGTATTTTATGGTACACGATATTTTTTGTATGATTACCTGGCGCGTAAAGAAACAGAGCAGATGGTTTTCCAACACGGGAACAGGCAACATACAATTGACCATGCGAGAAACATGAGTTTTCTAGATTAACCCTAGAAAGATAATCATATTTTTTATGACGTAAAAGATAATCATACGTCTCAGAGACGTATGGCACTTTGGTAGTGTATTTAATGAAACCCATGAACTTTTTAAAAAATATTAACGTTTTATTTATTTATGTAGTTCATATTAAGAGAAATAAATCAATGATTTAGTATAAATAAATATTAATTTAAACAATAAAAACAAAAAACTTAAACCCCATTACAAATCAACAAACAACAACTTATATTTTAAAGGGACCTTAAAATTGACATTAAGTCATAATAGTTGCCAAAGTCTTAGTAATTTTAAATTATAATAATAATAATAATAATAGATTCTTTATTTCATGAAATATATGTATAATAGTTTGTGTTTGAGAACACGAGCATGGCAGAAATAGCCGTCTGCCGCAATTTTAAATTATATACGATTAAATTAAATGTAAGAATAGCTATAACTTGTTACCGCAGATACCGTCGCGCCACGACCGTTACGGGCAAGCTCCGACCACCGACTGAGTTAGTTTAAGCAACCAACCCAATGCGGCTTATAGTTAAAAGGATATAACATTTTTTCGGCGCGTCATACGTCTCGCAGACGTAGATTATCTTTCTGGGGTTAATACCACAAGCACTTAATAACTGCCCCTGCGATTTGTATATAGTCATAGCGTAAGCAAGCCGTACTGGAAACTGTAGTCGTTTAAATTCGAATGGTACGTCAGTCGGAATCATTGGGATGCGGGGTAGCAAAAAGTCTTCTCCTTTATACTTTCCTTTCAATATGATTGCTTCTATTACGTCATTCAGTAATCAGTTGCGTGTCTATCTGACAGTTCAATTGTGATACGATATGTCACATTCAAATTTGATTCTTTTTTTGGTTGTTGCCAGAATAAATAAATACAAAATGAAAAAAAAAAAATTGAAAAAAATCGAAAAAAAACCTGTCGTAACACGCTGGGTGGTCAAAATAAGACATTTTGAAATTTTTAAAACCCGTACTGAGAAAATACCTTTCCAACAAAGTATAAATCATCAAAATCGGTTCGGCCAATCTCGTGTTATGGGATTACATCGCTTCGGACACTTTCTTCTAAATATATAGATTTCAGCTTCTAGCTAGAGAGTATATGGTTAAAATTTCAGCTCTCTAGCTCCAGTTTAAAGGCCTAATTTTTGCCGACAGACGGACGGACGGACGGACGTACATGGCTAGATCGACATTATGTACTATCGATGCTGATCATAAATATACTCGTAGTATCTTTTAGGGGTCTACGGGCAATAATAAGGTATGTTACAAACTATGCATCAAAATAAATATACCCTTAGAATAGGGTATACAAATAGTTGAGCTTAGCGTAAGAGAATAGCGTAGTCTCAAAACTGGCTTAGTTGATTTTAAAGATGTTTGAAACGTAAGCTGACACTAAGACTTTTTTTCGTTTTCATGACATTTCGTAATTTCGATTTTCCTTAAATAGCTAGGCAAATTCATAACTTCACAATCATAAAGCCAATGGTCTGTAGCGTTTGTCCTTTAAGGGATTTCGGGCTAAATTGTCGCGATTTAACTTTGGTCGGAATGTGACGTCGCCTGGCTTATTATGTCTATTATAGATTAGGAGCTTATGCACTTTTCGTCACCTACAACCCTAAGCTGTAGGCCAGCTCGCTCTTCTTTGCTGCTTAAAGCGCAGCTCGCTGAAATTCTGGCAAATTACTGCCGCACTAAGGAAAGGGTCAACAATGTGTTCAAGACTGAATTTTATTCAATAATAACCCGCTATTAATACAAAGATTCTAACAGCTAATATTTACAAATCAAGGCAATAATTGCTGCAATTCTTACAACATATTGATTTGATTTCTACAATTAATACTCCAAATGTCTAGTATCGCAAATCGATCCATCTGGCCTACGAGACACATGAACTGAGGTGAACCCTCATATAATTAGGAATCACTACCGATAGCAATTGAATGTCATGGTTGTTCTTATTTCTTGTGTTGTCTTGAGTCACACTACAGGGTGGGCCAAATACAACTGTCTTCTTAAAATTGCAATAAAATGAACAAAATTAAATTTTTTCCATGTATCATGGCTTTATTAGTAAGAGCAAACATTCCCTTTAATTATGGAGCACAACGTCGTCAAAGTGGCTGCCTCGGCTGGCTTCGCAGTAGCGCATTCTGTCATTCCAATTTTCCAAGACCTTGTTGATGGTTTCGGGCTGTAGCTCACAGATTGCTTAAATGATATTGCCCTTAAGTGCTTGAGTCGTTTCCGGATTGTTGCCATAACAAAGGTCCATCACGGTTCCCCACAAACAAAATCCAAAGGGGTCAAATCGCAGATCCGAGGCGGCCAATTGGCATCGCCAAAACGGGTGATAACACGATTTGGGAATTTGGTGCGCAAAACATCGATTGTGGCTGTGCGGCACGGTAATATGCCCTTATGTCTGCTTCAACCGGAAATTTGGTCTATGAATTTCATGTTATCCCGCCTTATCTTGGGAAGTTCACAAAAAAAAAAATTCTGATACAAAATCAAAATGGTGACATCTATTTATGACGTGTAAGAAATTTCAAACAAGAATACCGGGGCGGGATATAGTGTATATTGCTGCAATAAACGAGCCAAACATCCCGCGCGTCCGCAATCTAAAAAAAAACAAAATTATCAAAAAAATAAATATTTGTAAAGATTTTTGAAATTCGCCCACTGATACGACTACAATTGAAAAAAACTGTTTTACCGAAAAGTCAAAGTTTGAGCTAGGAACCTGAAATTTGGAATATATACTCTCTAGGAGCCCAAAATGCTCACGTATAAAGATTTCAAAACTCCGCCCACTGACATGTCTACTATTTCAAAAAAAACCGTTTTATCAAAGAAATCATTGGAAAGGAAAGTCCTGTTCTTCGTAAAGTATGGAGATAAAGTTGTTTTGAAAAATGTCTTCGTACAAAGTTTTCTCCTATGCTCAGTTTTTAGGGGCTTTTTTTTTTAAAAAAAAGTTTTTTTCGATAGTCTTTTAAAAAACGTACAAAACAGTTATCTATAACAAAATATGTAGACCATAACATATTTAGCATCTCACCCATACTTAGATTTTTGCCACGCCCACTTTTTGCAGTATGTACTCACATAAAAAAGATGTGCAGTAACATTTTTAAAGTAGAATTGGTTCCTTCCACTTCAAGCAAAGGGTTGGGTAAGCTAGGTTTTATGCCCTGTGTGGGCGGTTAATGCCTAATATTTATTTTTCCAACTTGCTGCGAATTAACATGCAGCAAGCAATGTGCCACTTCAAACTATATAAAACACAAACGATATCAATTAATTACTACAGACAATTCAGCAAATGTTATCCAAACAGTCCACAATTTTTATTTCCTGATTTAACGACTACAGAAAATGTGATTCGAAATCACTTCTCTTCTTTTCTTTAACGAAACCAATTCTTATAAATAAAAGCGAGAAAGTTTCAAAGTTCCGTGCGATCCATACATGCACTTTATTTGCGTTATTTAATCGACCGATCAACTTAATAATTGATCAAATTATGCTGATTGGGGTCAAAATTCAACTACAGCGTCTAGACGGAACGAGACGTCTGTTAGCATAAATATGCATTGGTACTTTTAGCACTTTATTTTGTTGGGGTATTATTGAACATACATTAATGAACATGTCCAAGTAAAGCGAAAATGCATATATGTATACCTACACATTTATATAGATGTGCACGTTTGTTGTCATCAATTTATTGTCGTCGTGAGAATGTTTTAAGGATTTCTGCTATACTGAGAAAATGAAAAATAAATCACCACTCAATTATTTTATTTCGCAATCATAATTCGATATTGATTTTTCGAAAATACCCAAACTACCAAAAGATGTCATACATTTTGATTTTGAAATAAAAAAATTTTGTCAAAGATTTAAGAAGAATTATTGCCAACTATTTGTAGAATAGAGACTGATATGATAAAATATTTCTGTTGTTTCTGGACAGCAATGACGCATTTTTATTTGATTGTTGCTTAAGATTGCCGTTGAGTCCTTTTTATTCGACAAATGAGGAGTATAATAAAATGGACTTAATGTAAAAAAATTGTGCCTTAATTTGTTTCGTAAATGATGAATTATGTCAAAAAATGGTATGAGGGGAATATAGCCTGCTGCATTAGCTGTTGCAGTTCGTCGAAATTTGGCTATAGCTTCTTTCACTACTAGACATTATATTTATTAGATATTTTCCTCGCTTAAATATCGCAATTCCCAAAATATATGTTTTTTAAACATCGCTACTCGAAATCTAATTTCGAAAAATCGAATCCATAAACAAACAGTCAACCACTCCGAATCGGTCATGGTACATTTCACTACCAGACAGAAATCATATTTTTGGGTTGCCTACGATATTGCAAAAGCAGAAAGTTCGATAAAAAATATCGCGAATCAATACGAATTCATAATAATTCATTTATAAAGAAAACCACTTGAAGTACTAGTGTGCTACCAGGCGCCTCTATACGGTTACTATTTTCGAATCAAACAGAGTTTGGGTGGCCTGCTTCGTGGGTAAAATGGTTTTCAACCTTTTCTCCGCATGGTTTAGCACGCTCACGCAACTTCGTTGTCCGTTCAGTGAATATGCTATTTGTCTAGCAGCCGCCTATATTAGGTTACTTTTTCCAATCGAACAGGGTTTTTGGTGGCCCGCTATATGGGTATTTTCACCCTTTTTTTCGCATGCCTTAGTACGCTCACGCAACTTCGTTGCTCCGCTAAGGGAAGGTGCTAGTTGTGTAGCGGCCGCCTATATCAGGTTACTTTTTCCAATCGAACAAAGTTTTTGGTGGCCCGCTTCATTGGTAAAATGATTTTCACCCTTTTATGCGCAAGGTTTAGCACGCTGGTGCAACTTCGTTGCTACGCCAAGGGTAGGTGCAGTTGTCTAGCTGGCGCCTATATCAGGTTACTTTTTGAAGTAATACTTCTTTACGTTCGCTTGACTTGGGGAGTAAGCTGGTGAATGCGACAGGCAAGGGTAGACCAATGTAGACTTCCGGCGCAACGAAAGTGTAGACCAATGTAGACTTCTGGCGCAACGAAAGTGTAGACCAATGTAGACTTACGGTGTAACGGAAGTGTAGACAAACGTAGACTTCCGGCAATACCGAAGTGTAAACAAAAGTACACATCTTTTGTTACAACCCATACAATTTAGTCGGTGAAAGGTTCGTGGAATGGGTAAACACCCTTGAATCAATACTAAGCTCATCATGTATCCAAACCGTTCCAAAGGAGAAAGCTATACATATCTAAAACAGTTGCCGACAGATGGAATTTACCGGAAGTGAGTTAAGTCATTGTGTCTATGAATCGCAGTTCATCAGTTGGAATTATAGAGCGTCACCGTCATCGTCAGATTTTCAGGTCGGACGGCAAAAAACCAAAGTAAGAGCTAGGAAGCTGAAATTCATAATATAGACTCTCCAGGGGCCCTTGATGCTCATGTGTAAATATTTTCAAAATTCGCCCACTGACACGCCCACAATTTAAATTAGATGGAGCGAAAGAAATTTACTTCAGTCGTGTGGTCTTAAGCACACTGAATTTTTAACACATATTCAGCTTACCAACGTCGATTACTAAAACAAATTTCAAGAAGGGTGGGGAAGCTACGTCACGCTGATGCCATACTAACTGGGTAGTGGAGCATACGGACTGGATTTCCTTAAAGGTGAAAAGTCTGTGTTAAACAAATTACCAATTTTGGGCAGAGTAATGGCGATTTCATTACCGCTTTCGTAACTTTCACTTAATGACTGAAAGTTGACATTTTGACACGACAGACACGACAGGAAAGCTTTTAGGAGTTGCCCGTTTATTTCTGTCACTGCGCATACGAGATATTCGTCAGCATACACAGTCGTGCGTAATTCTAGGCAAGAAAGCTCTCAGTTTAAAGAGATTTTGTCAGGTCTGGGGACATGTTCTCCTTAATATTTGTATTTTATTTGTATTTATTTTTGATTTTATTAATACACGATACTACAAGATTTATAATCTTAAAATTAAGTATTTAGTGATAGAACAAAAAAATTTTAGAGAAAAGACAACTTATGTGAAAATTATTGAAAGTACATTTACAAACTAATTAATATTATTATTCTTTTCTATATATATATGTATAAAGATCGTATTCTTAAAAATTTCTTTGAATCTTAGGTTGATAGGTGTTGAAATATCCTCCTCTCGAACATGGGTAGTGAAGTTATCGTCTGCAATTCGACAGGAAGGGAATTCGAGAGTCGAATCGCTGACACAAAGAAGGAGCGTTCTGCTATTGTATGAGAAAAGCGTGGAAATATCAAGCAAACTCCTCTACGTGACTGAGAAAAATATATCATTTCACTTAAGTATACCGGACATTTGTTGTGAATAATACTATGCATCTTTAAAAGATTTCTGAAGGAGTAGTATTTGTCCACGTTGATACCCAGAAGAGTAGAATTAAGATGTGAAACACTGGTGTACCTACGGACATCATATACTCGTATGTAACGCACACAATCATTAAACGCAACATTTAGTTTACGATGACATTCATATTCCATGGAAGGATAGACATAACAATTGAACGTAAAGAACGGAACAATCAGGCTTTTTACTAGACGCAGTTTCATGCTGGGAACCAGCAGGTGAGATGAACGTCTTAGGGAACGAAGACAGGCGTAAACTTTCCTAATTGTGTCAGAGACTGCATCACAGCAACTAAGGGATGAGTTAATGCAGAAGCCCAGATATTTAACCTTACTGTCGTACGGAATAGTTTTGCCACCTAGTTCAATCACTGGAAAACCATGTGAATTAACTTCAGATCTCGAGAGTATCATAGCCTCAGTTTTCAATGGATTAAGCTGAAGTTTATTTAATGTAGACCAGCTTTGAATTCTCCCTAGATCTTCGTTAACTCGAGCAACACAATCTTCCATTAAACCTATAGGTCGAGCTAGGTATATTGAGACATCATCAGCATACATCAGCACTTTGCAGTTCACAACCGATTAGACACTTGTTGTAGGAAGACAAAAAGCTTTACGAATATAAAACATAATTTCACAACTCGCCTAGTAACTCACTCCGGCAGATGAGTGAGACAATGAACTTCGGTCTGCACAAAGCCTGGCGAAGATATTTAGGTTCAGATACCCTTTATCCCCTGGCGCATGTGCATTTATTCTTTCAGATTATGATTATATTAAGTTTTTTTCTTTACAAACGAGGTAACGATCTGGCCAAGATGGATCGTAACCCGCCCACTTCACTGCATCCCTCCTTGTCCGCCTGTGGGGTTCATCAGTTTTACCTCAAAAAGTCACGATTTTGAATCACTTCGTCAGTGAGGCGAAGGGCTGGTTTTCTTTTAAGATTGTATGGGAACGGTGACTGATATTTGCTTTTTGATGGGGTTTGTTTGATAATGACAGTATCAGCTGAGCCAGTCGCGTTCCATTTTTTTTCTAAAAAAGGTGAAGGCTTCCTCTGATTTTGGAACTTTTTAATCGATCAAGCTTTGTTACTCCTGCTGATCTTCAAATTCAGCGGCGGTTAATTTGGATTCATCTTTTATGTACGCTGTACAACGTTGGGAACCGTTGTGGACCTGTACCATGAACCGGAACCATTCGCGGCTCACGCACGGGAACTGGAGAAAGAAACAACGCGTTAATTCTTTCTGAGCCTTCAAGTTCTTACGGAGGCTATGAAACTCCCAGTGAATGATAACCTAAAGGGATTTAGAGCATGTGTTGTCATACACAATAATAACCTACGAATCTTGACAGGTCTCCTAACACTGCCTTTCCGGCCCCAAGCACACCTAAGGGAAATAGATGTATCAGAAAGCGGTCTTTGCGGGTTAAAATCAAGGTTCGCAGAACGATAAAATATGACTCGTTCTCTCATGAAAAGTTCGCAAGGAATTTGATTTCTGATTCGTTGGTACAAAGCGCTGTATCTAGTTTAATGTCGACTCCAGAAGTTATAGAGGATAATTTGTATGTGACCTATCTGGAACTAAACCTTTTAATTTCGAAACTTAAAGCTCGCAAATCCCCAGGTATTGATAATATACAGAATATATATATTAAAAATCTCCCCAGAACTGGGATTAACTTTGTACTTTACATATTTAATTCATGCATAAAATTACAGTACTTCCCAAATGCGTGAAAGAAAGCTAAGATTATGCCGATTTTAAAACCGGGTAAACCCGCAAATAACTCCAACAGCTACAGACCCATTAGCTTACTTAGTTCTATAAGCAAAATTTACGAAAAAATTGTCAAAAATAAAATCGATAAAGTACTTAGTGAGAAAGGTATATTGCCTCAGCAACAGTTTGGCTTTAGGTCTCATTACAATACTGTGCAACAAGTCGACAGAATATCTCAGCACATCAAAAAAGGATTTACATCCAATAAATCTACAGGAGTAGTGCTCCTCGATGTCGAAAAGGCTTTTGATGCTGTCTGGCATGCAGGACTACTTTATAAAATGATGTTGTGTGAATTTCCTATGTATGTTATTAAAATAATAAAAAGTTTTTTAGAAGGACGCGTCTTTACGGTCTGTGTAAATAACACCTACTCAACCGAAAGGCCAGTTCCTGCAGGAGTTCCCCAAGGATCCGTCCTGGGTCCCGTGTTGTTTAATGTGTATACGTCTGACTTTCCACACCTTCCCAACTGTGAGTCCGCAATGTTTGCAGACGATACTTGTATTTTTTCGTCCGATGTGCTTGGTTTTACAATCCAAACCAACCTTCAATCGGCACTAAATACTCTTATGACTTACTTCAATAAATGGAAGATAAAAGTCAATGCTTCTAAAACCCAAGATATCTTTTTTACCAGAAAAAGAAAAGCTTGTTTTTTGCCCAGCAATGACTTAATTATTAATAATGCTTACACGTCTTGGATGGACACTGTCAAATACCTAGGCATTACATTAGATAAAAAGCTTACTTACAATAAACATATAACAAATACCATAGAAAAAATAAATAAAACTATACGAATAATGTATCCTCTTATAAACAGGAAATCTATGCTAAGCCAAGAAAATAAATTAATCATTTTTAAAGTATTTTTTCGGGCCTTTATGTTTTATGGTTGTCCAGTTTGGGGAAAGTGTGCAATAACGCACATCAAAAAATTACAAATAGGCCAAAATAAGCTATTAAAACTAATGCTTAAGCTTCCTTGGCACTTTTCAACACTTGAACTCCACGAAATAGCCAATGTCGATTTGGTTTCTACTAGAATAGAAAGACTTACAGCTAGATACGCAATTAGCTGTGAGATGTCCGATAACGTGCTTATTAATAATCTTGTTGCAAACATAGCACCCTAATTCTTATTGTTATTTCCTGCTCTTCGCATTGTTCATCTGATGAGTATTATTTTCGTTACTATAGACTCTGTGTGTATTTATATGATAATAAACAATCATTTATTTATTTTTTTGTAGAATTTATTTATTTCTGTACTATCTACTATTTTTTAGTTGTTATTTACATATTAAATTATTAAATATTTATTTATACTATTTTGTTACGTTTGTTTTTATTAGTTTCCTGGTTTTTGTACTACTTATTTATTTTGTACATATTTGTTATTTATTTATTAATTTATTAAATTTCAAAACCTTCCTACTGTGATATTAGTTTTAAGAATCTGCTTGCATATACATATTGGTATTCTTATATATGTATGTTATTTATTTATTTATTATTATTGTTATTAATTATTATTATTATTGTTATTATTATTATTATTATTTTTTTTTTTTTTTCTGATGAAAGGTTTTCCTAATCTCTTTCCTTTCGACTAGATTATTTTCTTACCAAGCTGTTTTCTTTTTAACATCATAATTATAACATTATTCAGAAGTAAGATTATAATATCATAACTCTGTGTGAATTGTGCGATTACACTCAAATGTAAAAAAAAAACATAGGGACGGGCTACAGTCCGCTTGGGCGAACTGTTGGATACCCTATTCTTATTCCTATCCCTCATAAGTGGGCGTGACAAAAGTCTAAGTATGGTTGAATTGTTAAGAACGCTCTACATATTTTGTTATGTAACATTTAAAGGATTTTATCAAAAAAAACGCTCCCTAGCTCAAACTTGGGTGTTTCAATAAAATTGTTTTATTTAATTGTGGGCGTGTCAGTAGGCGGATTTAAAAAAAATTAACACATGAGCATAAAGCGCCCCTAGAGAGTATATATTATAAATTTCAGCTCCATAGCTCAATTTGAATTTTAAAAAAAAAAAAAAAATTAATAATTGTGGGCGTGCCAGTGGGCGGATTTTGAAAATATTTACACATGAGCATAAAGGGCCCATAGAGAGTATATATTATAAATTTCAGCTCCCTAGCTCAAACTTTGGATTTTCAAAAAAATTGTTTTATTTATTTGTGGGCGTGTCAGTGGGCGGATTTTGAAAATATTTATACATGAGCTTAAAGGGCCCCTAGAGAGTATATATTAAAAATTTCAGCTCCCTAGCTCAAATTTTGGTTTTTCAATAAAATTGTTTTATTTTTTTGTGGGCGTGGCAGTGGGCGGATTTTGAAAATTTTATATCCCGAGCAGTTTTAGGAGTCATAGATCATATATAAAAAATTTCAGCTTCCTAGCTCAAAATTCGATTTTTTCCAAAATTTTGTTTTTTTGAGTTTGTGGGCGTGTCTGTGGGCGGATTTCAAAAATTCGTAAACTTGATTATTTCGGGACCCTAGAGAGTATATGGTTAAAATTTCAGCTCTCTAGGTCCAGTTTAAAGGCCTAATTTTTGCCGACGGACGGACGGACGGACGGACGGACGGACGGACGGACGGACGGACGGACGGACGGACGGACGGACATGGCTAGATCGACATTACTATCGATGCTGATCATAAATATAGTAACTTTTAGGGGTCTACGGGCAATATTAAGGTATGTTACAAACTATGCGTCAAAATTAATATACCCCTAGAATAGGGTATAAATATATAAGAAAATGTGATAGATTTAAAAATAATAAAGTTAAAAGTTAAAATAGTTCTGATTCGATCGCGAACCTTATTTTTCGGTTCGTTCAAAAATAAAATTCGTTTTCACGATCGAATCAAATCTGTTGCCTGTAAAATATAGTTCGTTCCCGAATTTATCACGTGCGAACTATTGTAGATCCGTTCGCGAATGGTTCTCATAAGAAAAAAAAGTAATTTTACATGAAAATTATATTACATATTTTAATATTGAAAGAACATAATTAAAAAGTATTTTTTATTACGTATTAAGATTTTGGAATACATTTGCATTCAGTTTAACTAACAAAACATTATTTATTGTTTTTTTCGATAATTTGTTTCTGTTTTTTGTCAAAAAAAACTGGTAGAGCGCTAAAAGTCCGTTCAACAGAGACTTGAGTTGATGGCACTGCCAGCACTACTTGTGCAAGTTTTCCTAGAAGAACCTCTTTGCTGCTCAATGTTTTCCAATGCTCAATTTTCTCTCACAAAGTAAGCAAGTTGATTCGTCAGCTTCTTCATTATAACATATTAATTTAACTCAAATGTCTTTATTTTCCACAATTCAACCAAAATAAAAACTACGAGTATTGAAAATATAAATCGCGAATCGAGAATAATTTTTTGTATGGATCTTTATATCGCGAGCGAACCATATTCTACCTGAATTTCTTTTTTCCGATCTCTCACAAATGAGAGATACAGAAAAAAAGGATACAGTTCGTTCGTGAGAGAACTATACATTTTTAAAGATCGAACATTTTATCGTTCGCGAACTTTTTTATTATGGTTCTTGAGAAGAACGAAAAAGAACGATAAAGACCCTTTTTCATCGTTCGCGAGCGATATATTACGAACCCTGGTTAAAATGTATGAAAAACATTTATCCACAGCTCTTTCTCAGATTCATCAAAGAAACTGGACGTGGGCTGTGCTCTAAGGTGGGTGACGTTTCCAAGACTTAGTCAGAGCTAGATTCTCAAATACAATATATAAAAGAATGCACCTCGCATAATTGAGCGCCAGCTATATTCTCAAACATTAAAAAAAAACAGAAATTGTAACTCCAAC
Source organism: Portevinia maculata (assembly GCA_949715645.1). NCBI lineage: Eukaryota > Metazoa > Arthropoda > Insecta > Diptera > Syrphidae > Portevinia > Portevinia maculata. Next base: position 267,979,486 of record OX454526.1, on the reverse strand, counting down.
TAACCCAACAAACAGACACCCATTCGAACGTTTATACATATCAAATAATTCAACTAAGAATTAATCGTAGCTCCTCAGCCAACCAGGCTATGACATCAAGGAATGAGTTCATTTTCTACACGCACTGTTAACCTATCACTGGCAATAAAAGTTTACAATTTCATTCTTTCTACATACCTAATTCGTCGTCGAACAATTACAATTCTTTAACTAAAAAAAATTGAAGCAAACCCGAAGCTTTATTTCCTCCCCGCCGCATTCAAAATTACATTATTTTAATTCGTTGTTGAAGCGCCCATTCGCGTTATCATAAAAAATGTATCTATGAAGTATTCCTATTCACTTGTGCATGCAGCGTGATGTCTGTTTGCTACGCATGGAGACGGCAGAGAATTTCCCTGTTTACATTGCTATGTTTTTTTTTACAAGTTAACAGCCTTTGCTCGGAAGTGACTTGCACCACAGCACTGCCCCGCGATCAAGTTTTGTGAATTCCCATTGCCGCCACACTAAAGTTCAACTGCCCCGCTCTCTTGCTCTCTGGCTACCCCAGTAATAGAAAAGCAGGAAACTTTCAATGGACCCTCTCCTCAATGCGTTATGCGCATGCATCAACATCTCGCGGCACTCTCCATCTGCGCTAACCGATCTCACGATACTTGATCGTCACCGTCAGTGGAAAGTAATCATCTCGACCGTAAACATGCAAGACTGCGCCTGCCGTAAACTTCAAACTAAAACACTGCCAGCGCTATAATTCTTTTGAGTTACGAGAGCCAGTAAAGCGCCGCGATCGAGTCGAAGCCATTTGCACGCCCCTTCTTATCAAAATACCACATACAACCGCGACCACTGATAAGGCAGAATTTTTGGGATCACTATCGCTCTTATGACAGTTTGTAAAGCTCCACAAGTAGAATCGAGCTAGTGTATTTTTTCGTTTTTTGTTTTTTCTTTGTTTTTTCGTTTCGAAACAAGCAAATCAATTGTTGACGCGGTGTGGTACCGTTTCGGTTGGGTTTATTTATCGGTCGCGTTAGCAGTCGTGAAAAGAAATGATCATTGCGTGTGTGTTTTTTGTCTGTCGGCAGTTGTTGTTCCACAGCGTGTAGGAATATCTACAGAACTTCCTCTCTAATAGAAACAAATTTACTAAATATCAAATGCTAATGTCCGGAAACTACGTAGATGACAACGCTTTCGATCAAGAGCTTGCACTGACAACCGGTGTCAATGCAACAACAACACACAGCATCGCAATGCTGGCGAATGGTGGCACCAGTAACGATTGCAGTAGCAACGGTGGCATGGACGACAACACCATGGAGATTCCCCTTCTAGTTGACAATGCAAGTATCTATGAAATTAACCTATTCATATTTTTTTTTTTTTATAATTTCTCGTGAGCCGTAAATTAATGAGGCCAATGACATTCGGAAAATTTAATAGACTCCGAGAAATTCGTGCGGTTCCGTGGGCATCGGCTAGACCTTGCGTTTCACAGTTCTGTGAGAACACACGGCCTACACATAATTATGTAGTTTGTTGGGGTAATAAATTATTTAACCATGGAAATAGTTGACACTATTGTGACTTACAATTGTAAAGACAAACACGGAACGAGTTAGAACAATATTCTCAGAAATATATTTGCCGGAGTATTGTTTACTGATCCTAATGTTTAAATTAGCAAATATTATTATGTGTGAACATGTTGATAAGATAGCTGGCTATTCGGAGAAGGTATCTGCTTAAGGCTGGAAATGAAAAGTGTTATAATAGCACTTTAAAGGGCTCTACACACGATCAATGTTACTTGCGATCATTTGCATTTTTATGCTCTTCAATGTATTTACTTGTGAATTATCATTATAATGTTGATGAAAACGAAAATCGATTTGGTTTTCTTCAAATTTCTTTGACAATGAATCGATCGTATTTTGTGTATCACTGTTGTCATTTGTATAAAAAGAATGCAAGCAAATACAACGAATTGTCTAATCTTTTTGGCACGTATGATCTACTAAAAAGAATTTAGCAAATATTTCGTCAATATTCAATTGATTGATACATTTTTTTTTTATAATGTAAGGGATTTTTGGATACCCTTATAATCTATTAGATACACAGCGCGGGCGTTAAGGAAATTAGGGTTACACTTACAAGATAGGGAGAGATGCCGATGCACGTTGGTTTTAAATGTTTGTAAATTATAATGTGTAGGAAAAATGGAGCGGGGAAGAGCATTCCACATTCGTGTTGTACGGCTAAAGAAAGATTCCTTGTATTTCACTGTACGTCCGAATACAGGTATATATATATTTAATATGAATGTGATGTTGTTGCTGCTGCCGACGACGCTGATGCTGTTGCTGCTGCTGCTGTGGGAGATCTTGGTGGAAATGCTAATGGTGTTGAGAGTAAAGGTGCAGTTGTGTTGCCTTTGGTTAGCATGGTTGCTAGTGATGATGCCGTTCACAACACAGATGATCCAAATGTTGCTACTGGTACGTCGATCCGTAAAAGTGCCTACTCCAATGACAGAAGCCAAAAGAAAATTTTAAATGGTCATCGTTCTTCTAAAGCAATGTTCGGAACTGCTGCTGCTGTTGAGGGTGAAATTACACTGCAGTCTGTTCCTCATCTGCGTTTTCTGCATCTTTCTCGTTTGGACAGCAATGTGACTGAAGATAATGTCATGGATTACGCTGCAGTCAAATTGAGTGTTCCCAAAAGCTCGTTGCGTTGTACGAAGTTAATTAAAAAAGACGCTGATTCTACTCTACTACGCTATGTCAACTTCAAGCTGGGAATCCCTGCTGATACTTTCGACAAAGCATTGCATCCAACAATTTGGCCTGTTCATGTCCAAATCAAAAAATTTGTAAATTTTACAAAAAAAGGCCACAATTCGAAGGTGAAATAAACAGAGTTGTCAACCCAGAAGTTCAACACATAGTTAAAGTAAGAAACCCATCATCATCCCCGTCGCAACTGCGTGTTTATTTCCAAAATGCTGGTGGTATGAGAACAAAATCTCGTCAATTATTCATTTCATCATCAATTCATGAGTTCGATGTCATCGTCATTGTGGTGACATGGTTGAATCCACACTTTCACTCATCAGAATTTTTCGATACTTCTTACCAAATCTTCCGGAAAGACCGACCCCCATCAACAGGTATGGAGCGAGGTGGAGGTGTGCTGATTGCTGTTAGCTCGAAGTTCACCAGCAAGCAATGCAAACTATCAAACGACTCAGATGACATTGATCAGATTTGTGTCTGCGTCAGTTATAAAGGTTTTTGTTCTAAAGATATTTACTTTATTGTAAGCTATATAAGACCACGTAGTCCAACAGATTTATATTCTGTTCACATTTCAAATATTATTTCTATAGTCAAAGAACTGACAACTGAACAGTATCCTTGTATACCAGTCGACTTCAATCTTGGTGAGATCGACTGGTGTTTCATAGAAAGCGAACAAAAGTTAGTTCCATTTAACGTAAATAGTGAAATCGAAAGTTTAGTTGTCGATTCATTAGCTGCTCTTGCACTCTTTCAAATTAATAACATAAACAACTATCTGGGCAGAATTCTTGATCTTGTTTTTATTAATAATGATTTAAAACATCATATAGAAATTGTTCAATTCCCATTGTTAAAAAATTCTGTTCACCATACTGCAATTGAGGTAAATCTTGAATTTTATGAGTATGCAAATATTTCACCTATTGAAAAAAAAAAATTTAACTTTGAGAAGGCCGACTTCATTGCATTAAATAACTTTTATAATACATTTGATTGGGTAAATATATTTCAAAATGGTTCACTTACAGATATGTACACAAGGTTTAAAAGTATTCTTTTCGAAGGTATAGAACTATTCGTCCCAACTTCTAAAAATAAGAGAACATTTAAGCTACCATGGCATAATAGCAGAATAAAAAATTTGGAAAATGCCAAAAACAAAGCCTTTAAGCGTTTTAAATCTACGGGTCTAAATGAAGATAAAATTCGGTTCCTTCAACTCAGAAGAGAATATGATTTTCTTAATTGCTTTTTATATAAGCAGTATATAAGTACAACTGAGTCAAACATAAAGGCAAATAGCAAATCTTTCTGGATTTTTATTAATTCGAAACGCATTAATGTGTCACAGTTCCCACAGTCAAAATATGAAGATGAAAAATCTAATGATTTACAGTCTTCTTGTCATCTTTTCGCACAATTTTTTAAATCATCATATAATACAGACGCAATCGGAGATCTAAGATCAATGTATTCAAACTTTGAACCTAATATTAATTTTATGCTTCCGCAGTTATCTGCAGATGAAGTTTTAGATGCCTTATGTAAAATAGATGTTTCTAAAAAAGCAGGCTATGATACAATTCCGCCCCTTCTCTTCTCAAGATGTTCCTCATCTATTTGTTTTCCTCTCACTTTCCTCTATAATAAATCTCTCTGGTCAGGAGAGTTTCTAGATGAATGGAAAGTATCATTTATTAATCCTATATATAAAAGTGGGTCGAAGCAGTTAATCAAAAATTATAGACCCATTTCGAAGATTTCGGCTATACCAAAACTTTTGGAAAAAATCATAACTGATAAGTTCTACTACTCTGTGAAACAACTTTTATCACCGGGACAACACGGCTTCATAAAAGGTCGCTCAACGGCTACAAATCTCTGTATTTTCACTAATTTTTGCTTGAATGAAATGGAAAAGGGATACCAAGTTGATGTACTCTACACAGATTTTATTAAAGCATTTGACCGAGTCCATCACGGTTTACTACTTCATAAGCTGAAGATGCTAGGTTGTGATAGTCGTTTTCTTATATGGCTAGAGTCATACCTATCTAATAGAAAACAAATTGTCGATATAGGTGGGCTTTACTCTATACCAATTAAAGTTGACTCAGGTTTTCCTCAAGGAAGTCATCTAGGTCCATTGCTCTTCCTTCTTTTTATTAATGATTTGCCATTGATTTTTCATAAGTCGATTTGTCTAATGTTTGCTGACGATGTTAAAATCTTATATTCTATCCGATCGATAATTGATTGTTCCATTTTTCAATTGGAGATAGATCTTTTTCTAGGCTGGTGTAAGTATAATCACCTAGAATTGAATTTTTCTAAATGTAAGATTCTTAGTGCAACTAGATCACTGAACGCTATCAATTATTCTTATAAATTCAATCAAGACCCACTATTAAGAGTTAAACTGGTGAAGGATCTTGGTGTGCTTGTGGATTCGAAGTTGGATTTCCGGCAGCATATCGATTTCATTACTTCTAAAGGTAATTCAATGCTTGGTTTTCTAAAACGTAATTCAAAAGACTTCAAAGATGCTTACACACTTAAAACCTTATACAATTCTTTAGTACTTCCTTATCTTGAATACTGTTCTATAGTTTGGTGCCCATTTTACGCTAATGGGATCCAAAGAATTGAACGAATTCAGAAAAGATTTACAAGATTCGCACTTCGAAATTTAAATTGGACTGGTGATATGCCGAACTATTCTTCAAGATGTGCTTTAATTGATTTAAAAACGCCTGTAGTTAGAAGAAACGCACAAAGTATAATTTTTATTAGAGATATTCTTTCCAATAAAATAGATTCCATCGATTTATTGAGTTTGGTTACGTTCTATGTTCCGGAAAGACTACTTCGAAACAGAAATGTACTATTTTATATACCTATTCATAGAACTAACTATGGTCTAAATGAGCCCATCTCGCGGTCTTTAACAATGTACAACACCGTTTGCAATGAAGTCGACATTGTAACGAATAGAGATTTAAACGAGAAGTCTTACAGTTTTTAAGTCTTCGTCTGTAAATTTTCTTGTATGTATGCAAGTAACAGAAAATTGTCATAATTTATGTATATATATTAAGTATTGTATATAATATAAATTGTTAATGTAGTCAGCAGATTTAATCCATTGATGAAATAAATAAATAAATAAATAAATATATATATTTAAGGTATACTGATGCGCATTCCTTGCACATCGGTTATTGCGGTTGAAATGTTCTAGGGGTGGAATGCAACTGGCTATTTCGTTTGAGCACTTAAGGTGGAAATAACGATGAAATAACGAGAGACAAGAGACATTGCGACGACGACTAAGAGAGTCAAGCGATCACGCAATGTTACAGTCACCAATGAGTTTTATCGCGCGTTTTTGGGTCCTGTCAAGTAGCTCCAAATAAATAATTGGTGCACCAAACCAGATATGCGCATTGTACTCAAGTTTTGGGCGGATTAACGCCTTATAAATAGTAGCCAGATCAGAAGAGTTGAAATATTTCTTGCAGCGCTTAAGGAAGCCTAGGCATTTCGCGGCATTCTTGGCGACATCGAATATGTGGTCATTCCAACGAAGGTTGTCATTAACACACATACCAAGAATGGAAAGCCGTTCGGTTTCAACGACGCAAGTGCCATTCATGGACAATGGCATAGTGTAAGGGGTTTTGCTTTAATGACAGAAGACATCATTGCATTAAATTCCACTCTATTAGTTACACCCCACTGAATTATGCTGTCGAGATCGGAATTCAATGAGCTTAACATACGTTGCCGTTCCAGTTTCACACCCAAAGATGAGGCGCGTGAACCAAGAAACGAATATGAGAAGCTGAGGGTACTGTCATCGGCATAGGAGTGGATTGGATTAGAGCATTTATAAAAATGAGAAAGAGAGTCGTAGAGAAAACCACCATTTGTTTGGCGAGTTGCAGACTTGAAACCGTCCAAAACAACTTGAATTGAACGGTCCGAAAGGTAATTTCTAATCCATTGAAAAAAGGTATCATCGATTCCAAATGCACGCATTTTCGACAAAAGAGCTTGGTGCCAAACTCTGTCAAATGCCTTTGAAATATCAAGCGCAACGATCTTACTTTCACCACCTTGGTGAAGAGATTCGTTCCACTTTTCGGTTAGATATGTCATCAAATCACCGGTGAACCTGTTGCTGCGAAAACCGTACTGGCGGTCACTAAGAAGTTTTCAGGATTCAAGATTTTTCATGAGCTGACGGTTTATCAGCGTTTCCATGACCTTGGAAAGAAGGGTTAGTTATTGCAATCGGTCGGTAGGAGGAGGGAGATGAAGATTCGCCTTTTTGGGGACAGGCTGGACAAATGCTGTTTTCCATCTTCCCGGGAAGAGCCCTGAAGAACAGGATAGATAGAAAAACTTGCGCAATGGTTTTGCCAGCGAGGAAGAACACCTCTTCAGAACGATAGGGGAAATACCAACCGGAACAGCGGATTTGTGAACGTCAAGATCTTGAAGTACTCTAGCCACTGTACGGGTGCGGAAGTGGATTGGTCCCATGGAATATTCTACGCGCTCGAGTACTGGGGGAGACAAAGCACAATCTGGGAGTGTTGAGCTGACTGCAAAGTGAGCAGCAGGCAGATTGGCCTTATCTATAGAGCTGACTGCTGGAATGCCATTTTAAATGAGATTTTTAACAAATAACCAAAAGTTTTTACTACCCGTGGGACTTTGTAGTATTTTTTGCCTCAACTTTTGATCATAGGCCACATGATATTTTTTTTGTTATCAATGTTCATGATAAAAATAACTTTTGTATATACTTGTCAATAAACATTGATCGTGTGTAGGGCCCTTTGAAATATGTTGCGATGACTGGGACGCACGAGTTTTTTGTAAGGCAATATTGAAAGGGAAAAGTATCCGATATCCGTTTTGACACATTATAGTAGAAACAGATCAACACAGTCACTCCGACTTCGACTTTTAGAAGCAATGCTTTTCAATGGGATGAAACACATTACCAGCTTAACCTAAACTTCGACTTCAACGTTAAACCAAAATTCGAAGTTGACGTGCAGATCCCACTAACTTTGCGGCGATGTTTTCAGTTTTCCCAACATACAATGCTTATATTTTAAGAGAATTTTCGCTCCTGTTTGCATTTTGAAAAAATGATCTCTTTTGTTTACAAACATTTTTTGTTTCGCTATCGAAGTTGCATTTTTGTGTTTGAATCGACTTTAAACGCTGAAGTTCTCGCTCCTGTCAAAGTTCAAGTCGTAGTTGAAGTGTTAATATGTTTCTACCATAAAAAACGTTGAGTTAAGCTGCAATCATTACATTAAAAAAAATGCATTTGTTGAGATGGGTACATTCCACGCGTATAGGTACGTACGACATCATATATGTGATTTCTAAACGGCTCACTCACAGCTAGAGGTGTGTTATCACAACGTTATTTACGAACTGCTTAACGATTGGAGTTGAAGATAATCATATATTGTGTCGGACTACTAATCGAAAGGTCCCCGGTTCAATTCCCGCCGGGCCAAGTAACATCTTGAGTTTTTTTTCCACTGCCCCACCTCTTGCGAACGTCTGACAAACATCCAAGAGTATCAATTGTCATGAGAAGCTTCTCAAATTTGTCGTTCGGATTCGGCGTAAAATTGTAGGTCGCTTCCACTTCGCAAAGAAAGTGGTTGGAGAAGCTAGGTTTTAGGCCCTCTATGGGCCGTTAATGCCTAATTTTTATTTATTTTTTCCACCACCATGTTATTTTGCCGTGTTAATAGTGTCTTGCTGAAGCTCCTAGCAGTGATTTAGCTCCATCCAAGCAAAGTCATTGTAAGGAATTCCGCACATATCTTTTGCTCTGCACTCTACATCCTTAACTTTGTTGATGATGTAATGGAGATAATTTTACATTTTTGCAATAAACGCTTCGTCTTTCTCTCGACCAGATTGTACCATTTGTTTTCGCACACTTTTGTTTGTGTAGTTTTGTTCGTTCCTCCCGCAATAAAAACTTTTGTCAGGAGGTGCAGAGGTGGAGGGAGTCTCATTTGTTGATAAACTGTTGAAGCACCACCTACTATGATTATAATTTATCCTCCTATTGATAATAATAATAAACCCATCGCTGTCTGATTCAGATCGCCTTTAAGTGTTGAATGTTTGACTAATACTTTGATAAGGATGACAGGTTCAATTCGTGACTTTTATCTACGTAGTTACGTACTTCGTGCTGAAGCTTGTCTGATAAAACGAAATTGTTTGAAGCAAACTAATTATGCCAATAATTTTTGATTCATAAGACTGACGCTATTTTAAAGCAAATTTATTGGTCTGTTCCCTAACTTTTGTAGTAAGATTTGAAAAGACTTTCAAAATGGCATTGGTGGGGATAAATTCTATAACATAGGGGTACTAACGAAAAAGTCAGGGAGCGCTTTTTTAGTCAAAAGTAGCGAATTGTCAAAAGTTACAGGTGTTTTTTTTAAACAAAAGACTTTGAGTATTTGCGCTGAGTGTTGGTCGTCATTTACGTTTCCAAAGATAATTTATGTAATTAATCCAAAATCAATGAGTTTTCGGGGCTTAACAAGAGGCTTACGCTGGCGTATGTGGAACTTCTAAAATCGGATAATGTGGCGCATGAGCACTTGGACACAAAGATTGGACGAAGTCTCTGATACCTGTCATAATGACTTGGAAGTATCTCAGATACAATAGGGATGATTCCTTCAATGCCGTAATAAAAATCAGTTTTTATGTGGGAACTATTTTTTCTAAATATCTCAAGTAAGTCCTTTGATGTAAACGAGCCGAGTGCATAGCTTTAGAATTTCAAGCACGACAATCACACCAACCTAATTTAAACCAAAAGGAAAATGCAAAAAAAAAACATTCTCAATATCAGTTTACTGAAGAAATATTTTTTGCATTTGTTTTCAAATCATATGTCAACTCTCATTCGTTTGACACATATTCTAATTCTTGGTTTGACTTATACAGTCATCCCCGGTTTTGCTGTCTTCCTGCTGAGCAGACATAATGGGACCGTAGTTGGGCTTCGATTGTAATAGTCACCCCACTCTACTCCATTCCCAAGGTTCTTGGGTCTAAAAACCTGCATTACATGCCCCCCTGAATTCATTCACCATAAGTATCAACCTTAAATCCAAACGTTTTCAACTAACTCGAGGATGGACCCCCAACTCGACTATGACAGCCCCGCCCCCATGCTGATTTTTTGCGGACCAGTGTAGCTTGTGGTTCAGCTTGGTTCAGTTTGTAGAACTCAGGGTTCGACTGCTTCAGTCATTCCCTCAAGAACAGTTTGAATCAACTACTCGACTGTGCAGACGATTCAGACGATTCATGAGTACCTCCCACACAACCACTACCTGCAGTAGGTAATCACAGGGCTCCCAGTATTCCGAGCGATGCGACGACCGGCAACCGCCCCCATCCCCATCCCCTCCGATTACCACCCCCTTTGAAATTGCGGTCTAAGTGTGTCTGGGCTTCCTGCTCTGGCAGCCATCTTAACTAACCTAACCTAATTCTTGGTATGACGAATTTGTTGAGTAAGAAGTAATAAATTTTCCCGTCGAGGGGTAATATCTTGTTTTCTCGATATCGTTGTCTTTTACGAATTGTTCAAGTAAGCAAACGGTATTGATTAAAAACTATTGAAAATTCGTAAACTCAATAGCTGTGTTAAAAACTATTTTGCTGTGTGTAAAAATAAGAACTCAATACCTGTATTTAGCACAAGTCAGCGAAAACTGTCTGACCAATTTAGAACAGAAAAGAGTTGCTGATCGTCTATCGTCACGAACGCACGCGCTTATTTTTTGCCCGTTACCGTCACCAGTTGTCGCGACCATATAGTCCACGAAAAAATAAAAAAAAAACAAAAACGCCAGTTGCATTCCACCCCTATAACATTTCAACCGCAATAACCGATGTGCAAGGAATGCGCATCAGTATACCCTTAAGCCACTATTCGGACGTACAGTGAAATACAAGGAATCTTTCCTTAGCCGTACGACACGAATGTGGAAAGCTCTTCCCCGCTCCATTTTTACTACGCATTAAATTCTGCAAACATTCAAAAGCAACGTGCATCGGCATCTAACCCTAATTTCTTTAACGCCCGCGCTATGTATCTATTACATTATAATAAGGGTATTCAAAAATCCCTTTAGTGCGAGTACATTATAAAAAAAAACAAAGAAAAGATCAGTATCAACTCTTATGTTCTCCCATTTTAGTTTTAAAAAGATACTTAGTCTGTTCGCGAAAAAAACTTACAAATGATGAAATCCTAAGAGTTTGCCATCAAAAAAAACAGCGGTTGCTTCTTTTCAAGCCAAACTTAGACGTTTTTCATCTTTTTACACAAAAGCGTTTGCGTACTTTTCTTTGAAGTGAGAGGATTCTCTCTCGATTATGGAGATTTGACAGTTTTCATTTTTCTACACATAAAGTACACGAACGGACCTACTGTATTCAAGTGCTCTTCCAGTTTTGAGTGAGCTTGTTGACTCTATTGTTTGACTTGTTGTTGACTTAGTCTAACATGTTCCATGTTGTTTTTTCGATTCAATTCAATTCAATTCCAAGTTACTTGAAGCGGTGCCATTACCTAAATGTTATTTAAATATTGTTTTACTCCTACCTTACGTCAGTTTTATGTCTTACGTCATGGTGGATATTCATATTTTGAATACTGACGTAAGGTAGGAGTAAAACATTACCACAATACAAGTCTTGTTTGAATTTGAATTGAATTTTACTTTTTTAACAAGACTTGTTGTAATGTGACACAGGCGCCTAAATGTAAAAAGAGTAATTCAGGGATACAATGCCCGAACAAAAGCCTCTTTGAAGCGATCAAGAGAACAGCTTACTAAATTCACAGCACAAATAAGGTATAATGAGATAGTCGACTTCAATATCCCCCGTCTGCTAAAACACACAAATGGGCGGTGCCTAATCCTCTCTCGAAATTCCCTATCAGTGAATATACAAGGTGGGACAAAAGTAATGTCATTATGATACTTGCCCTTTCGTCATAAATGAAAAACGTAGCTCAGATATTGGTCAAATGACCACCTCCTTAGTTGATGGACATTTGTACTCGTTTAACGGAATTTTAAATTGTTGCTCGCAAAATATCTGGCTTCGAATTGGTGATTTCTTCTACTTCAGTGTTGACTTTCAATACTTGCATGGTTTGTGGTTTGTTGTGATAAACGCGATATTTCAAAAAGCCCCAAAGGAGGAAGCCTGGCGCCATTAGATCTTTGCCCCTAAATTGGTGATTCCAAATCTTCATCGTTGGCCGAGCTGTATGAGCGATTTTTAGTCTTGCTGGAACCAACAATGCGTGAGATCCAGTTCAGCTACTCGCGAAAAAAAAACTATTTTTAACATCTGTCTGTAGCGCTCACCAGTTACGATTGCGGTGGTGCTGTCGGTCGGCGTCCGAAAAAGACAAGTGCCAATCACTTTTTAACTACAAATGCCGCACCAAACAGTCATTTTGAGGGGATGCAATGGCTCTTGGTGCAATTCATGTGGATTCCCCGTGCCTGCGAAATGCAAATTTTGTTTAGTCACATAACTACTTAAATAGAAACGGGCTTCGTCGCTTCACTTAATGGCCAGCAGTCAGCAATTGGTGGACCGTTTGCATTTTAAAAGCCAACATTCTCAGGTCTTTCATCAAAACTTTTGTTATGAAGAGAAGTAAAAGTAGTGTTCATACCCAAAGCAGGTAAATGTTCCCACGTAAATCCTAATATCTCAGAGCCATAAGCCTATCATCATTCCTTCTAAAAACATTAGAAAGGCTGATTAAAATCCATCTACGCACTAACATTGATACAAGACGTGTATATTGCAAAGGCATATCTGTTGAGACAGCCTTACATTCGTTAGTACGTTCAATCGAATACTCCCTTCACCATAAAGAATATACTATGGTTGCATTCCTGGACAATGAGGGCGCTTTTAACAACATCAATACATCCGCGGCCGCAAATGCACTGTCAGATCTAAAGGTAGATGACCCACTTGGTGAGCTTATCAATCTACTTCTCACAAGCCGGATTATAAACTCGAAACTGAGTATGACAGCTGCCAGAAGATCTGTCAGTAGAGGTACGCCACAAGGTGGAGTCCTATCCCCCCTCCTTTGGAACTAAGTGGTGAACAAGCTGCTCCTTGAAAGGGAGGGCTGCAGCGTGATTGCCTATGCAGTCGACGTTGCAATTGCCGCCTCCGGAAAGCACCTAAACACCCTGAAAGACTTTCTCCAAATTGCTCTTAACAAGCTAGCAGCATATGCAGATCGTTGCGGGTTGGGTGTTAACCCCCCCAAAACCGAACTTGTTCTATTCACAAGGAAACATAAAATTCCATACATTGATCCCCCCTCAATCAGGGGTACAGGCTTAGTCTTTTCTGACGAGGCCAAATACTTGGGTCTCATTCTGGAGAGAAAGCTCAGCTGGAAACCTCACGTACAAGAAAGAGTTCGTAAAGCTACGGTAGCACTCTTCTCCTGCAAAAAAGTCATCGGTAATAAATGGGGGCTTCAACCGCGCATTACCAATTTTCTATACATCTCGGTAATAAGTCCAATACTACGGGGTGGTTGTTTGGTGGACTGCCTTAGACAAAGTCATAAATCGCGATAAGATAAGCAAAGTGCAACGAACAGCGTGTCTTTGCATGAGTGGTGCACTGCCCACTACCCCCTCTGCTGCAATGGACATTCTGTTTCACCAGACACCCCTGGACAGCTTTAGTAAGCAAGTGGCTGCTAGTGCATCTATCCGCCTCAAAACAACGTTCCAATGGTTCGAGAATGAAATCGGCCACGCATCTATTCTAAACAAATTTAGAATCCTCCTTAGCAACATAGACTACACCACCCCTCAGACCCTTTCTGACAAAAACTTCAAGGTCAATATTCCGCCCAGAACATTCTGGGTCCCCCTGTCGAAAATAAATCGATCCACTTTTATACCGATGGATCCAAAACCGACGAGGGGCTAGGAGGTGGTGTGTTCTCTAACAGGCTGAACCTCAGCCTCTCCTTTCGCCTCCCTGATCACTTTCCAGGCGGAAATCATGGCGATTAAAGAAGTCATTTCGTGGCTGAAGAGGAACGTGATTTCCACTATGGACATCCGGATCTTCTCAGATAGACAAGCTGCGCTAAAATCTCTGGACGCTGTCTCCACAAACTCCATCGTTGTCCGTGACTGTCGATTTTAACATTCACCTATGCTAAGTGCCAGGACATACAGATATTCCAGAGAACTGTAGGGTGAATGAACTCGACAGAAAAGGAACCACTCTTCTACCTGATAAAGGTCCTCAATTGCTACATGCAAACTCATGTTTATGAGGGAGACCATTGAGAAAACTAACATAAGGTGGACAAGTGGCAACACTTGTCTAGCGACAAAACAGATTTGAACAAAGCTGGATCTGAAACGCTCTAAGTGTTTGATATCTCTGAACAGACCGCACATTGGTGCTATAATTGGTGTAATCATCGGACACTGTCTCATAGGTAGGCATGCAACAAGGCTTGGCGCCTACACAAATGACTTCTGCCGAAGCTGCATGGACGAGGAGGAAGAGGAGACAATTCTCCACCTTCTCTGCAAAAGTCTGTCAAGCTTCATCAAAAGCTCCAACTGGTTCAACGAGTAGGAGGATGATATATCCGTGTGGTATCACAACGGACCTTTCATTGGTCTAGGTGTGTCGGCTTCTGCCGACTGCCACTATAACCTAACCTAACGTAACCTTCACCCAAAATTTGACGGAACGAACGTCTGCTGTGCATCGTGCATTGTGTACATCGTTGACTCGTCGATGTTTGTAGACTTCGTCAGACGTGCTAGTGATATCAGTGTTATTCTCGGTCAAACGAGTAAATTAATATGACCCATGGGTATGTGTCCGATATCTTGTGATTAGAAGCGGGGTATAAAATCTGCACAGATTTGACAATTAGAAACTGCTTTGGTACGAGTATGTCTGTAGCCATTAGAACCCCATCTAGTGGCGACCGATTTGTCGTCATTTCCCCAACTGAAGGGCGTTTTAACACGAACTTGAATTTACATATACGATGTTATTTATTGACTTTTGAAACGCAATTGTGACATGAACAAATTATCAACAGTATCGGCACCGCTGCCAACCAGGGGTTTGTAGTCTTATTCAAAGAAGTTTCAGAACAAAAACAGCTTTATTATACGCATATAGTTATGTGCCGGGGTTCAAAACTCTTATTAAAACCTAAAAAAAGTCTAAACTGGATAAGTAACTTCTCTGCAACCAGTTTTGATTTCCACACAAAAATCACAAAAACTGTAAAAAAATACGGTAGCTATCTTTAAATATAAATACTAATTATGTATCAATAAAACTGGAACGTACATTTTTAGGGAATGTAGGCGATTAAATTTTGTTAACATATTCGCATTAAATTAAAACAGCGTCGTCAGAGAATGATGAATTGTTTCGTCATATAAACTGGCTGTGGATATTGTTGATAGAATTTTGATCGCAAAACCTGAATACTTATATTTTTATGAAATGAAACACATTTATGGAATATTACATCGTCAACTGGAAAGCTCAATATCATTTCACTGGCAAAATAAACATGTAATAAGCAAATGGGGCAACAATAAAGGACAAGTGTATGTTATCGGTTTATTTTTTTGGTATATAAGTTTGACACATAGTTTAAAGAACAGATAAGCAGTTGGCCTTACCCTTAAATTATTAAAAAAGATTTAATCCGCTCCAAAAGATATGTGGATATAGCCGTCATTCATTTTGGAGTCTTTAAATTTGAGCTCATAATGTACTCTCTATGGACTCGAAAAATGAAAATCAATAAAAATAAGGCATTAACGGCTCATACAGGGCCTTAAATATAGCATTGATAACAATTTGTCTGTGCGAGGCACCAATCATTTTATGCCAATTCTGAACTGCAAATTTAAGAAGCTTCTCTGACAACTTATATTTTTGGACATTTTTCAGACTTTTGCAAGAGGGTGGCTGCTAAACAACGTTAGGTGTTACTGGGGAAACGTGAACTAGGACCCCTCGATCAGTAGTCCAATGTACTAACCACTGAGCTACTGTACCCGTAGGGTTCAAGTGAAAACATTTTCTGCCTTCTTTTTTACACCTAATGACACGCAAGCTTATCAAAAAAAGAACGTGTTCTCGACAAAGTTGAATTGAGAGTATCCGCCACTACAGTCTTCCATCCTGAGTTGAATAATTTGACAGAGCCAGTTCCACCTTTAATAAAGGGTTTTTCAATAAGAGCGTTACAAAAGTTTTTTTTAAATAAAACAAAAACGGTTTTGGCTATAGATGAAATTCTTTATTCCTGTGAAAGTACGTTCGATGCCATTATGTATGGAATTCGATTTCTTTTGCATGGCCACCACGGGCACGCTTGCAGAAGTCCAGACGCTGAACCCAATTTTCGACGGTTTTCAAGCATAAATCGGCCGATATTGCTGCAATTTCACGTTCGATATTCGTACGAAGTTCATCAATCGTCGCTGGCTTGTTGGCATATACCATAGACTTGACGTAGCCTCCCAGGAAATAGTCTAACGGCGTCGAATCAAGCGACTGGACCATTTCGTGAGATAACACGGTTTCCAAACTTGGTTTCCAATAAATTGATTGTGGCATTCGCTGTGTGGATTGTGGCGCCGTCCTGTTGGAACCACATGTCCTCCAAGTCCATATCATCCAATTGGGGCCAAAAATATTCCAAAAATTCGCCACAACGACGTCACAGAGATGCCCAACGCTTGAGAACGACGTGTGAGAGACACATTTGGGCTTTCTTCAACTGAAGCCTCAGCGGCAGCAATATCCTCGACACTACGGGCACTTCTTTGTCTCACTGGCACGGGAACATTTTGTACTGTGCTTATGGATTCAAATTTTTCCACTAGACGCTCAATTGTTGATCTGCTAGGACGATTATGACGACCATAAATTGGACGTAGCGCTCTTAACGTTGAGGTCACTGACTCCAAATTTCGGTAGTAAATTTTAATATTTTTATAAAATTATAAAATTTTAATAATTTCGACTCGTTGTTGGCTCGTATATCTATCCATCATGAAATGGCAAACCTTACTGAAGAGAAATGTCAGAAGAGCGGCAAGAAATTCGGCGTCGTTTGCTGTCCCTGTCGCTCTACTTTTGTAGCGTCCCTGTTGAAAAACCCTTTATATAGGCAAAACAGATGGATCAGTTTTGCCAGAATCCCGCATTTAGCCATAGGGATGTAGACTCCTGTTGAAGAATGGTTTCATATACGGCTTTGAATTCGTTGAAAAGTTGGAGAGTATTGGCTTGAAGTTCGATTGCCTCACTGTTAAAATTTTATCCATCGTCGATCTGTCGGCCCGGGAGCCACACCGGTACGTGCCAATTAGTGTGTTGCAGAACGGCTTGAGACTTACAGACAGTACATTGGAAAGGATCTTATATCGACACATAAGAATTGGTAGACATAGGATCGCCTTTCTAGTATATGGAACATTTTAAGCTGATATTATAGTCATCGGCCACGCTTTTATTTCATTCATTTTTTCATTTCATTTCATTTTATTCCAATCAATGATCACATAATCAGCATTTTATAATTGAACTTACACTAGATATTACATAAATGAACATTGAGGAATATAAGATACATCCCGTAGTTATTAAAACTAGTGACGGATGCATTAATTGAGCCTTAAATTTTAATTTAAGGAAAGCAAAAAACTTAAGATAAATACAATTGTTGTGGGGTGATTAAGATATATAACAATCTGATAATTCAAAGTGCTTTGGAAGCAAAAGAAATAGTACTGTGCGCTTTCCTAGACATAGAGGGAGCATTTGACAACACCTCACATGAAGCGATTAAACGATCCCTCGATAGGAAAGGAGTTAACAGTACAGTATCCAAATGGATGTGTGAGCTGCTGAGCACTAGATCAGCAGAGACTCAAACATCATCTGGAAACATCAGAGTGAACACAACAAGAGGATGTCCACAGGGAGGGGTACTATCACCCTTAATGTGGAGCCTAGTTATAGACGAACTGCTGGAAAAATTAACGAACCTTGGCATCAACTGTCCGGCGTACGTTGATGACATTGTTTTGATTGCCAGCGGCAAGTTCGAAGAAACCAATGGGGACATTATACAAAGGGGGCTTAAAGTAACCAAAGAATGGTGCCATACTGTCGGACTTAACATCAATCCGGCGAAAACAACGATAGTACCATTCACAAGGAAAAGACAACTTCAAAGACTTAAGGACATTAGCCTATCAGGCACGACACTGATACCAGTCAAAGAAGTAAAATATCTGGGACTCCATCTAGATAGTAAACTCCTCTGGCGAAAACATACAGAGGAGATATCCAAGAAGGCCGCCCGCGCTCTCATGATATGTAGGAACCTAGCGGGGAAGGCATAGGGATGCAGCCCAAATATCCTGCGATGGATGTACACTGCAATCGTGAGACTAATGATCACATACGGAGCGGTAGCATGGGCGAAACGAACCAGTCTAGTCACAACGCGAGAGACACTCGGCAAAGTGCAAAGACTGGCGTGCCTGTGCATTACCGGAGCAATGCGTATCTGCCCAACCGCAGCCATGCAGGTGTTATTGAAATTGACCCCTCTACACATCATGGTGATGAACGAGGCAGACAAAACAATTCTTAGGATGGCAAAGGAGCTAATTGGGAGAGGGAAATGCATCGGTTCGAAAGAACACGGTGACTTACTCAAAAAACTCCCACTTCTTGGCATACCTAGAGACGATAGCATCAGGAAATTCAACTTCGAGAAGAATTTCCGGATAAAGCTCAGCAATAAGGAGAACTGGAGCAATAAATACACAACTTATGGACTGAGCAACCACACAACAAAGTGGTACACGGACGGCTCGAGGACCGAGGAGGGAACTGGTGCAGGAGTGTTTGGGCCAGGAACTAAGCACTACAAATCCATGGGCAAATGTACCAGCATCTTCCAGGCAGAAATATGTGCCATAGACAGGTGCGTTCGAACCAACCTAGAGAAAAACTACAGGAATTGCAACATATCAATAATGTCTGACAGCCAAACAGCCATAAAGGCTCTTGACGCCTACGTTATCAATTCAAAACCCGTGTGGGAATGCCTACACGGACTGAATAGACTAGGCAAGAATAACAGAATTTCCATCTGCTGGGTACCTGGCCATGTTGGCATTACAGGCAATGAGGCAGCGGACTCTCTGGCAAGAAAAGGGGCAAAGGAACCCTTCATAGGACCTGAACCGTTCTGCGGGATAGGAGAACACACTATACGCGAAGAGTTCAGGAGACTGGAGGAAGAAACAAGGGCAAAAGCCTTTCTCAACCTCCAACGTCTGAGGCAAGCAAAGAAACTCTTAGGAAATTACAACCAAAAGAGATTGAAAGCTTGTATCGGCCTTAATAAAAACAGCCTAAGAATCCTAACAGGCCTCCTCACGGGGTACTACCGACTCAAGGATCACCTGAGGAAAATGGGCGTATCCGAGGACGGGCTCTGCAGATTCTGCAGTGAAACCGCCGAAACTCCAGACCACATACTGGAATCCTGTGGGGCACTGGCCCACAAAAGGATGAAATATTTGGGCAGGCACCAAATAACAGACAAGGACATACAAACCATGGACCCACGGCTCATTCTCAGATTCATCAAAGAAACTGGACTGGACGCTGTGCTCTAAGGAGTTTGACCTGCCAAGGAAAAAAATCAGAGCAATTCCTCGATACGCTTCACAAAAGAAGTATATAGAGAGGGCTCTGAATGAGGTCAGGAACCTCTCCGAGGTACAAGCAGGGGATACAATAGACCAATAGGTCGCAGTGTAACATACCCTAACCAATATTATTATTAACAATCTGATAATGTTATACTAGAAAATATAAGAGCATAAGATATTTTTATTTTTTTATTTTGTAAGCTACGTTATATGATTACTTTTATTAAGTTATTAATTTCATTGAAGTCATACCTATATAGCCACTTTTTGATTTCTCTGTTGAATGAAAAGGATTTCTTTATACTTCGAAATTAGAAAGGCAACCTATTAAATAATCTGGGTGCTACTGAAGTATAAAAATGTAACAAGCGATAAGTATTGTGAGGTGGAATATCAGCTAAAAATCGTTCTGTGCTACGTATGCACTCATTTATGGTGGATGGTATGGTGCATGCGCCTAACGAAAACATACCTGCGTGGTAGACCATTAGAGCCGTTGGCCTTGTTGTTATTAGGCTTTTTTACAGCGAAGCCAGCCTACACTGCCCAGTGTTACTGGGTGGTGGAAGATGGAACTGGTTCTTCATTGATTGGATATGGGTTCTTTTCGTGTGCTGTTACTATCTTGATGTGGTGCCACATAGCAGTTGTTTAAATACTGAAGTCTTACAGCGTCAATCACCTCCCGGAAGCACAACCATAAGTTGGCGAGCCCGGCCTCTCTCAGAAACGCCCTAGCTAACTTAATCCGCACCGTACTGTGAGGGCATGTTGACCCCTCCCCACTGAATAAGCCACCAAAATTCGGAGAATTGCTGTTGCGTATTGAATTTATCCCTCACCGCTATTGCGGTACTAAAACGGAGTAGCTCATGAGCATTGGCGACGTCCCCGCCCTGGGTGAGCCGCTTTTCTCTAACGCTGCGGTAGCGGTGGTATAATACCGGGATACCATCCCTCGTCTGGACCAGCCCTTTTGCATCAATATGGATAAATTCCTCAGGGGGTGGGGGGGAGGGGGGGTAAAACAGAACGGAGCGCACTCTCGATGTACATTTCATTGGGCTAGTAAGCGCGACAGATCATGCTATTGGCCCTTGCAACGTGTCTCCTTGTGACAGTATAAGCCTTCATGGCCCCAGTAAGACAAGCACTTATATGTCTATCGAAATACAGATAATGGCCGAGCCAGATACCCAGATATCTAACTATGCTTCTCACCACCAATGGCGGCCCAATTTGTCCAATAATGGCCAATTTCTTCCAGTTTTGTCTAGTATCCCTAGATGCCCCAGTCAATGTTGTTCTGAACAAAATTGTTTCCGTCTTCTGAAAGTTGATTTTCAACTTCCAGGCGTACCCAATATCCCTTAGTTTGATCGAAGTCACGCCGCAAAAGACTGTTAATGACCTCGATTTTTGAGACCTGATATGTATGCCACCAAATCGCCGGCATACGCTATAGCATGTCTGAGTGGAGCCACCAGATCACTCGTGTAAATGTTAAACAGGATCGGAGAATTGACCGCCCCCTGCTGTAAACCGTTTTTAATTTCAAAGACTCTGCTCGAAGTCACGTTGCCACATTTGACAACGAACTTCTTTCCCATAAGCATATTATACATTACATATAGCAAAGGTTTGTGCATTCCCCGCCTGGTCAACTTGTAGAAAAGTCGCTCTAACCATACGGTGTCGAAAGCCTTCTCAAAATCAACCAGACAAGCATCCGTGCATTGGTTCTTACATTTATTCTACTGAATGTCGGAAACCAGTTTCGGCGCGGCATGAATAGTGTCATGCCCCGTCCTGAAACCAAACTGGTTGTCCGGAATGACATTATTGTCCTCGACCCACTTCAAGAGGGCTCTATTGACAACTTTTTCAAAGACCTTGCTAATATTTGAAGTAAACTAATTGACCGGTGATTGGCAGGGTTCGTTTTATCTTTATCGTTTTTCGGGATAGGGTGTACCACAGCTACCTTTCAGTGCGCCGGATAATGTGCATTATTCAGCGCATTGTGAAACAGCGTAGTGAAAATATTTACAGCCTTCAGAGGTAGGTTCCTTATACGACGTTTGGGACACCATCCATCCCCGCCGATTTTTTATTCTTTAGTGACTCGAAGATGCACAGAAGATCATCCTTCGACACGAAAAAGTGCGATGCATCTCGGCCATTGGCGACAACTGCATTAGCATGGTTTTCATCATTGAATACGGTGAATCCGTTATTATCAGATCGCCAATTCTCAAGTTCGGTGCTTAGATAGAAGTGGCTCACCAGAGCCTTATTCTCAATATCGTAGTTACGGCGAACTGGACTACCTCGAAACAAGCGCCCAGCAAATCCACTTTCTCCTGTGGGTCCTAGACCATGAAAAAACGTCATTTGAAGCGACACTTTCCGGAGTTATTCTAGCAGTCAGTACTGGCTGTCTGTTCTCTGTTGTCTGGGAGGTTCGGACACAAGGAATGTCATTGTGATCCTTCCTTCTGAACAACTTATTTATCTGTAGTAGTCAAACACACTAACTTCAGCGCCACTGCGCCCACAAGACTCTTCGGAATACCAAATATAAATACGCGATACGTCAATATTCCGCTCCGTTACAAGGTCAATTTTAAATACATATAATAGATGATCACCTTTCCGGTAAAATTTCGTTGAAGATTTTTAGAAACGAATAAAATTAATTAAAATTTAACAAAGAACATATAATTTATCTTCCGCCATGCATCAACCTGATATGGTTCAATTTTCCTATAGCACCCAAATGCAAGTGACTCGGTTACTAGGCATATGAAAGAATAATCAAAAGCATATGCCCCAACTGTAAAACTTGACTTTAACTGCCGTCCCAACGTCTTTAATTTGTCTTTTATACACGCTACCTTAGATAAGAGAGTCAGAAAGCTAATAAATCTCCTTAATACTATTCAAAGAGTTAAGTCGATTATGAATAATAAATCCTCTATACCCGGCAACAATATTACCATCTACCACAGATCTACAACAACGGTATCCCAATTTTACCAAGCCAATTAAAGAAATAATATTATTATTTATGATTTAATTTCAAATACAAATACGTATGTCGTTTAAATTATATTCTTAACAACCTTGATGAGCTTGTAAAGGTTTAAAACACTTACCCCTTACAAATTGTAAACGGCTGACTCATTATACATTACTGCCCCATATGATGATAAATCGTCACATATAAAACCACTAAAGTCAACTAGGCACACACTACAGTTACACCCTAAGTTTGATTGTTGTTTATGCACGCATGCATAAATGTAGTATCTATGTGGGTGGAATATTTTAGTATTTTAATTGTAAAAATATTTGTCTTTGTTGTTACTAACGCCCAATTGCTCCTCGGTCCTAGTGAGCCAGACATTAGCCCCTCTTTCAGCTTTCCCAAACGTCCCAAGAACATATTAATTAACCAGAACTACGCGGTCTATTAAACTGATAAATTGTTTATAGTGATTAGGTTTTTTTTTTGTCTAAATACACGCAGAGCCCGGGCCGAATTGTTTTAATGAATTTTATTAGCTTGACTCATCGGTGTTTCTATTTAATATGGTTAACTTGCAAGAGAAAAACATCAGTTTGTTATTTGAATTTGTTATTAAATTTCTGTATTTAGCTCTTAGCCATAAATTCATACATTCCTTAAGGAATTACAATGATTTAATCAAACGATCAGTTCCTGTACGTATTGGCGATTGCAATAATGTTGCAGAGAATGTTTTTAATGATTTAAATTAAATTATGTTTGTTCCTCATTCCTACATAGAGAGTGATAGAGAGACAAAGAGCAATTTAAAACTGACCTGGATATGATAGAGTGAGGCTCCACGCTGGCCGATGCATGGGTACTTCATTTGATTTAAATGTTTTAAGTGGAAATAATTTAAACCAGACGAAAACAATAATTATAGAAAATATTGCCCAACCCTCAGGTGTCTTAGTTGCCGGGAATTGCTTACGGGATTCATTGTTTATTATGATTTCAAATTGTTTGTTAATCTTGGCGGATAAAAAAGGGGAATGTTTTTGTCTGGGTCGATCTTGCCGAGTGTACCAATCTGGGTTGGATGGTACCGGTGCGGAGGCATAAGTAGCAATGATTCAACATTCTATGCTGTCGGCGAATATTTGAATATTTTCGTCATAAGGGTGATCCATTGCAGACAGGCCGTTGAAGAGCGCTAACTAAGAACTGACCATAGGACATTCCGTTCACTAGCCCTTTTTTCGCCCTCTGCCGATTTCGCTCCCTTTCCAATTCCATTATCCCCTGAGCCGGACTAAAGGTGTCATACCCATGCCTATGGTCCACCTGGCTGAGGACCTAATTTTAAAAAAAAATCTCTGTCGAAAACGGAGCCTACCTTACAAATATTTTCGAACATCATCCACCCAGAGCTTCAGATGATTCAAAAGACCTGTTTAGATCTGGTACATAATCTTCGGGCTTGGAGAGAAGTGAAAGCGGTTTTTATACCCAAAACTGGCAAATACTTCCATGTTAGTCTAAAAGACTCCAGACCTATTAGTCTATCATCAGTCCTCCTAAAAACGCTGGAACGAATGATTGATTAGCGGGTGGCAATGGTGCGATGGTAGTGTGTTCACTAAGTGATTGATTTAAAAAAAAAATTGAATACACAAAAACAGATCTCCCTAAAGCAATTTAGGCGCCACCTGTGGAGAATAAAAACCCTATCGCACCAAACTTCTTTTCTATCCTTCTATTCTTTCATGCAGTAAGTAGCACCTAAAAGCAGGCAATGAATCATTGGCTGGGAGCTGCTTGCAGCAACAAACAAAGGGTAACAGTATCAATTACAGAAAAAAAAAGAAATCCCTTTAGCGCACGCAAATTATAAAAAAATAAATAAATAAATTGATGTCGAGTTCAACTTTTGTCTGCGGCTCAGTATGCGTACTGCAAAGGCAAGTCGGTGGAAACCTCCCTTCACTCTTTGGTACGCAGTCTCGAACACTTACGTCATCACAGGGTGTAGACTTTGCTTGCATAAAAGGCGCCTTTAACAACGTCAACACGCCTACAATCGCAAATGCACTGATAGAATTGAACGTGAATGTTTCGCTTGGTGAGCTGATCAATCTACCCCTCATAAGTCGGCTATTAACTCAAAGCTGGGCGAAATATCTAATAAAAGGTCTGTCAAGTGGCGCCCCCCTCCTCGGACCTCTCTTTAACGTGGTGGTGAAAGAACTACTATATGCTTGGAGCTGGAGGGCATGGCTGCAAGGTGATTGCATATGCGGATGATGTTTCTATTGCTGTCTCTGGAAAGCACCTCACAATTTTAAAGGAACTCTTGCAAAACGGTTTTAACGGAGATATCGTTGTGTCCTGGGTGTAAGCCCCTATAGAACCGAACTTGTCCTCTTTCCCATTAAATACAAAATCCCACATATTGATCTCCCTCTATTGATGGTTCAATCTTAAGTTTTTCCGATGCAGTTAAATTCTTGGGTCGAATCTGCGACAGGAAGTTAGGCTGGAAACCTAACATACAAGAAAGAGTAGCACTTTTTTTTGCAAAAAGCAATTGGCAACAAGTGCGGCTTACAACCCCGCATCACTCACTGGCTATATGTATCGCTCGTTAGACCAATTTTAGCTGTTGTCGGGTGGACTGCCTTGGATAAAGCGATACATTGTGATAAGCTGAGCAAGGTCCAACATACAGGTTATCTGTGCATTACCGGAGCACTCCAAACACCTCCCTACGCAGCACTAGACATTCTGATTCATCTGACACCCCTTGATATATTTAGCGGGTAAACAGCTGCCTGTTCCGCTGTCTGATTAAAAGGTACCTCACAGTGGATCAATAAGGATATTGGAAACTCAATTATTCTGGACTCATTTGGGTCTCTGCTAACAAACATAGACCACACCATACCCCAATTACAGTTCGGAAAGAACTTTCAAATCACTATCCAATCCAAAGGGGAGAACGCTATTGATCCGCCAGATAGTCCGGGCCAGAATCTCTCTGCATTCCTTAACTAGCTTTGCCGTAGTCGTAGTTGGGTCATGAGCCTTAATCACTACCTGACTGTAAACGAATATGGTTACGTTGTGTTTGGTTGTCGCGTTGTTTATTTGTAACCTAAACGCTTCCCTAATTGTCAGGAACTCCGCTTAAAAGACACTGGATGAGTTGGGGAGGCGGAAGGAGTTAGATATGCTTAGTAACATTATAAAAACACCCGCTGCCAGTCCATAGTTCATTTAAGAACCGTCGGTGAAAATATCTAGATGAAGCACACTCTTTCACAACGGTGTCTGACGCCATTCTGTTCTGGATGGGAATCCTACAGAGCCTTTTTTTTAGATGTTGAGTTTCGGTGTTGTGTAGTCATTGCGATGAAGATGCAACGAAGATGAGAGGCGTGATCCAGGAAACGAATATGAGAAGCTAAAGGTACTGTCATCAGCAGCAGAAAACGAAAGGGAGTGAAGGCGTTTTTTATTTAATTGATTTAATTAATATATCTTCAAACAATCTTACAGCAATATTACAGCTAACAGATCTACTGCGCTGCAAGTATGAATTAGTATGTAAATATTTACAAAATTTCAGATTTAAATTGTTCATGAGTAAAGGTACGATTACACGGTCATTATTTCGAGTCATTTAAATGACGCTCTGACGTAAAAATTGCGTTATAAAGCCGTCATTTGAATGTCGTTCTGTGTGATCGCCATTTTTGGGACGACATTTTAGGCGTCATTTAAATGACTAGGAAAATGACGATGAAAATGACATGAATGATGGAAAAAATTACCGTGTGATCGCTCTTTAATGACGCTTAGGACGAATGACTACACTTTTTGGCTGTTGCGTTATTCTTCTCGCGACGGCTCAACCACTTCAATTGCCAAATACTCCTCTTTCGTCGAGTTGGCTAGTAATCAAGGTCGTCTTCACTGCTTTCCAGCACACACGTTGCCAAATACGCCGTTTCCGCAATTTCCACCATCATCGCAAAAGTTCTTTTTGACAGAGAAAAACACTAAATGACAGAAGCTATAATTTTCTCATTGGTCATTACGAAATCGAAATAATAGGAAAGTTGTCATTTGTCATTTTAAGCAAGCCATTACCGTGTGATCGTCCTTTTTTCGCTCTTCATTTAATGACATCCTAACGGAAAATTTTAAATGACTCGCAGTGTGCGTCATTTGATTTTGGGACAAAAATGATGATAATATTCATTTCGTGTGATCTCCATTTTTTCGCAAATGACCAATGACGAATCGTAGCTTAAATGTCTCTCTAATGCGACATTTTTTCCTGACGTCACAGCTTCATTTAAATGACTCGAAAAAATTACCGTGTAATCGTAACTTAAGATATAAAATATCAATATTTAACGACACTTCATTGAAATTCCTAACCGATCTTGATAAGGGTTCATTACCGCTATTCTAGGTTGCCCAAACACTTTGCACTGTTTTTTGTTTTGTTTCACTCGGACAAGGATTTCGATTTCCTCTCTGTTCTCCGTTTTGTTTCTTGTTTCCTTTTGATCTTTAAGCCACACGTGCGGAATTATTTGCGAGTCTGACGTCATTTGTACGTCACAATTTGCTATCCTTGCTCACAAGTCGTGGGAACACCTCTTTGGGACAGTCCACAAATGCTCGCAAACCATTTGCGGAAGATTTGCAAAACCAACATCGCAAATCAATTTGCTACTTTTTTGCGAATCGTCTGAACACCCACGCAAAGCATTTGTGACAATTTGCGAGCATTTTTGAGCGTCCCAACAATTTGTGACCACATGAAAATGAACCATTGCAAATTCGGGCGTTTGCGACCAAATCGGTTGTGATTATTCCACTTGGTGGATTCATACAGAGCAGTATTCTCTATTTGTATTTTTGATTTTACTTGGCAAGTTTCCTTATCGATAATGGCAGTTTTACAAAACAGAAAACTTACATTTATGTTTTTTGTGTGATTGTATTCTTTCGGAAATAC
This sequence comes from Portevinia maculata, assembly GCA_949715645.1. NCBI lineage: Eukaryota > Metazoa > Arthropoda > Insecta > Diptera > Syrphidae > Portevinia > Portevinia maculata. The sequence goes on along the minus strand of OX454526.1, from coordinate 267,951,748 downwards.
CTGCTTCGGAAGGGAAAGTGTGTTTTTCGTGTGTATTTTTTTCTTTTTCTTTACTTTTTTCCCTAAACTTTTTTTTAAGTCGCTATCCATTATTAGAAATGATACAATGATGCCGGTATCAAGATGAGGGTAACTAACAAATAGTGAATAACCCTATATACTACTATACTACTCATCACTCGGTTTTTTCCTCTGATATCCTACCGTGTCGTTATATTTACGTCTATCTATTTTCCACGGAATCAAGCAAACACAAACATATTTTTTTTTCACAGAAGCAAGCAAAAACACAAAAAGTATGGCGCTAATTTATGTTCCGTTAAAGTACACTTTAAAATGATATTGGCTCGTGACAAAGATCAAATTAGTTTTTTGATATTTTAAGGCGACATAAAGCCCACTTTCTTGTTATCAACTCGATAAAGTTAAAGTCTTCGCAATCTTCATTTTAAATATTTAACGTGGAGTTTGATCATTTTCATTTCGGTGAAATAAATTCAGAAACGTTTTCGCCTATATAAAATCTGTATTTCTTCCTAAATTGTTGAATCATTTTATTTCCCACAAAAGTAAAGAAACATATTAGTGTACCTATTGATAAATAATTTTCTTTTCTACAGAATCAAGCAAACACAGATACACTCATTTCCACGTGTTTACGAACAGGTAGTTTCTTAATTTAATTTTACGAAATTTTTTAAATCTTTTGATAATATGGGAAATAACAAATGTAATATGAAAACATAGGGACGGGCTACAGTCCGCTTGGGCGAAGTGTTGGATACCCTATTCTTATTCCTATTCCTCATAAGTCGGCGTGACAAAAGTCTAAGTATGGTTGAATTGTTAAGAACGCCCTACATATGTTGTTATATAACATTTAAAGGATTTTATCAAAAAAACGAAGCTTTTGTAAAAAAAACACTCTCTAGCTCAAACTTTGGTTTTTCAATAAAATTATTTTATTTAATTGTGGGCGTGTCAGTGGGCGGATTTTGAAAATTTTATCTCCCGAGCAGTTTTAGGAGTCATAGATCATATATAACAATTTTCAGCTTTCTAGCTCAAAAAAATTAGTTTTTTTGAGTTTGTGGGCGGATTTCAAAAATTCTTAAACTTGATTATTTCGGGACCCTAGAGAGTATATGGTTAAAATTTCAGCTCTCTAGGTCCAGTTTAAAGGCCTAATTTTTGCCGACGGACGGACGGACGGACGGACATGGCTAGATCGACATTACTATCGATGCTGATCATAAATATAGTAACTTTTAGGGGTCTACGGGCAATATTAAGGTATGTTACAAACTATGCGTCAAAATTAATAGGGTATAAAAAGGCTATATTATGTTTATGTTGTAGAAAAATTAGGATTAGGTACCTAGATAAATTCAATTTTTATGATGCTTTTCCCAATAATATCATAAAATTAGTCCTTTTTTCGTTCCACCTGTTTACGGACAGTAAAGCTACCTGTTATCATATTTTAAATCAAATATAAAGTTTCATAGAAACAACAACAGTGGGTAAAAGAAATTCATTACCCAAGAAGGAAATAAGCTAACAAGGAGCAAGGCAGTTCTATCCGTTTTATGGCCTTTAAGGTTGGAAGAGGACCAACTGTTGTTCATAGGTATCTTGAGGACACTAAGACCGTTGTCTTTTCAGATAAAAAAAAGTTTAATATGGATGGACCTGATGGATATAATTATTATGTCCATGATTTGAGGAATGATCAAATAACCTTGGATAGTAGATACAACAAGGGAGGTGGAGTAATGATATCAGGAGCAGTAAGCGTTTACGGAACTGCAAATCTTGATTTTCAAAGCTCAAGAATAAGAGCAAATACCTACAAATCTATACTGGAAAGAGCTTTCCCTCATTTTTCCGAATTGTTTGGTGGACAAGATGGATTTTCCAACAGGAAAATGCAACGATACATACCGCAAGAATAACCAAAACTTGGATTCAGTGTCAAAATGTAGACCTATTAGCATGGCCACTATATTCACCGGACGAGAACATCATGGAAAACGTGTGGGGATGGCTTTCAAAAAAAGTCTACGAAGGAGGAAAGCAATACTCCAACCCGCAAAAAAATAATTAAAGCTATAAAACAAGCCTGGTCCGAAATTACTTGGAAGAACTGTATAAATCTCTTCATAGCAGGCTTCCTTAAGTGATATAGCGATCGGAAGGTAATACACATTATTAAAAATTATTGTCATAATCTTAATAAAACCCAAATTAATTTATTCCAAAAAAAAGTATTGTTTTATTACCTTTTCTTCAAAGAAGTATTTCCCCACAATGCATAAACAAGCAATTTATGAAGCTGTTGTCTTCTTCGGTCATTTCAATCATTTTTTTTGGCAAAATTATAGACGAATAGGCAAATCCAGAGGGTTGAACTTGCTTGCAATTTGGATTTTGCATGGAAACATGTTTAAGTCATCAAGAATATTATCCGCTATAATGACAGTCTGATAACTCCAATTTGCGCCGATAAGTTTCGAATAGGAACGCTTGGATTTGCTACAGCCGAGATTGTGTCTTGAATCGGTGCATGGGGATCTGGATGGTACGGTATAATAGTCGATCTACTCGGGGGAGTGCCGCCAAATTCCCGCCTAAATTCTATTCGGACGGAAATGACAGACTATAAAGCATGGTACCGCTGCACTATCCAAATCCTCTTTTCGGTATCCCAAGCATTCATTTTAATAAACATAAATAGTAACCTGCCAAAAAAAATTAAGCCGATTACAAGTTATTACGCTTTGTTTTTATAGCACGTGCGCCACCCTTTGCTACATACATGATATCGCTGGATACAGAGCTATAAACTAATAAAAGCCGACTTTTCTGATAACACCCAATACATAATATAAAAGCCTACAACTCTAAATGAATATCACTAAGTTTAAGCACACACAAAATAATAGAAGCATTAAAAACTGGAAATTACCAGATAGCTAATTAAAATTTGAACGCTTCATAAACAATTGTAGATATAGGTTCTTCATGATCAAGTTAATTGCTTTCTAACACATTATTTCAGCAAATTATACAACAGTAAAGATGCTGGTAGTTTATATAATTATCACCTTGCCTTACAGAAAATAATTGAAAATAATTATGCATACCTAATGTATTTATTTTTCAGGATGACTGCGATGCACCTAATACGTATACAAATTGCAAATGTGATCAACCCGGATTTGCTGTTAATTTAAAAAGCCAAAGTCAACGAGATGCCAAAGTAAAAATATGTTTAGCAGTCGCATTATGCAGTTTATTTATGGTGAGGAGACACTTTTTTACAATCATTATAAATTAATTCACATTAAAGTTCACCTAATCACAGTTTTCCTGGGAGTGGTATGGTAATGGTATTTGTCAGAAAATCACCTGACCGAAAACTCCTTTAGAGAACCTTTTTTGTCAGAATCATTTTTTTAAATACAAAGCTTTGGAAACCCCGCTATGTACTCTATTATTTAAAGGTTTTACGAGCCCTTTAGTTGAAGTGATAAATGAAGCACAGTCGCTTAATCTTTGTCATAGAGTGCGCACTTTTGCGATTGTGCCTCCACCTCTATCGCTCCTCCACGCGGCTATAGACTAAGGGCCGATTTATTGACTATGCACTTAAAAGTTGCTACTGCAGTTTTAGCTAAAACCACCATTAAGCTAATGGTGGCATTAACTACACTAACAACTACATTAAATTTTTGATTTATTCAATCTACATTAGTTTAATGGGTCGGTTTTAATGGAGCTTTTAAATTTGAATTAGTTTTAAAGAGTCCCAGGGAGTTTAAAGTCATTGTGACTGAAAATATGCAATAAATATGTTTTACTCCGAATTTTGTTCCGATTTTGTTTTTCAGAATTAATGGTTTCATAGAATTTTATTGAATTTGAGTGAATGGCTTTTACGACTTAGACTTCCATTTGTTGTTTGTGCAGCTTCGTCAAAATTTACGTTTTCGGGAGGGTATGCGAAGAGATAAATAAACAAAGAAAAATCAGTTTGTAAAATTGGAAAAAGGCAAACAAACAATATACACAGGCATGCATACGATCGCGCATACTTCTGTTCACACTTTATAACTTGGTGAAAAAATTCTTCTTTGCGGTGACTGCAATACCAATTACATAGTTAAATGCCAACTCTTATAAAAAGCAGGTTGAGTCAATCATAAATGTAAACATGTGCAAGCAATTAGTTACGCGGCCAACAAGAATAATACCCTCAACTAGCACAATTATAGACTACGTCATCTCTAACACTGTAAACCGTGAATTGAAAGTGGAGACATCTTTAAAGATTAGGGACCATGAAACAATTTCCATCCATTTACGTGGTAGAAAAAAGTTTGTGTTAATGTCAGAAATAGAAATAGCAAGTGATAAAATAATAGATAAAAACTTAAACGAAGGCAGAAAGCGGAAAGCTACTGTTAGTTTATTATTACCAACCTACTAGAAGTTTGGGGAATTTACAGAATACGGAGAAACGTGTTTAAACGTGAGTTAGAGATTAAATAAGCTGATTTTATAAAAACTAGAATAAATAATGGAAATGGTCCAAAATGTATGTGGAAAGTCATTAAGTCGTTCGTTCTAGGTTAGGTTAGGTTGAAGTGGCTGTCGCGCGAAGCCGATACACTTGGACCAATAAAAGGTCCATGGTGATACCACGTGGATCTATCTTCTTCCTACTCGTTGAACCAGTTGGAGCTTTTAAAGAAGCTTGAAATACTTTTAATATCAGTGTTTATAAGGTCATTGAGATCATTATAGAAGAAAGCTCACAGATGGACTTATCGCCTTGAGAAGCTGGAGAATAGCCTCGTCCTCCTCCTCGTCTAAGCAGCTTCTGCAGAAGTCATTTGTACAAAAGCCAAGCCTTGTTGCATTCTGCCTATGAGAGAGTGTCTGGTGATGTAACCCATCGTAGCACCAATGTGCAGTCTGTTCAGAGATATCAAACACTAGAACGTTTCAGATTCAGCTTTGGACGAATCTGTTTTGTCGCTTGACAAGTATTACCACTTGTTCACCTATGGTTAGTTTCTCTCGGTGGCATCCCTCTTAAACATGAGTTTGCATGTAGCAATTGGAATGCCTAATTGACTTTTATCAGGTAGAAGAGGTATTAGGGTTCCATGTTTGGCGAGTTATTTATTAGCCCTACAATTCCCTGGAATATCTCTGTGCCCCGGCAACCTTGTTCTAAAAAGTGAAAGAATTGAAACTAAATCAGTTAAGTTTGAAGGTAGCATTAAGCGTTATAATCTGCGATAAAAGAATTGTCATTAAATTTAACAATTTCTTTGTCGAAAGTGTGAATGTAATAAACGACTCATTTAAATCATGTTCCTTTGTTAATAGTGTTTCATGTGTGTCAGCATTCAAATTTAAGAATGTTGAGTTTGTAGAGGAATTATGGAAAATTGTGGATACTGTGCCTTTAAAAAATTTCTTTAATTACATTAATAAACAAATACTTAAAGACGCTTTTGAGGTGACAGAACCAGAATTAGATAGATAGATAGATTTTTATTTCGTCATAAAATTACAAATAGAAGCCATCACACAATTTAAAGTACAGAGATATGATATAGGGTATTTATATATTTCAACTGAAAAAAATCTTAAATATTCTAAATAATATAAGCTTAATAATTTAATTTAATTTTTAAAGGGAAATAACGAAAAAACCCTTAATTTAAAAAAAAATATTAAAAATATAATCGAATTAAATTAATAAATAATTTTTATATTAACTTACTTGCTAAATAAATAAATTAAAATTAAAGTGAATTTCATAAATAAACGAATATGTATATAGGTTAACAAAGAAAAATAAATAAATTAACATTAAAGTGAGCTTACAAATTAATTACTAAATTTGTGTATAAATTAACCAAAAAAAAGTAAATAAATTAACATTGAAGTAAAAAAAACAAATATATAAACAAATTTGTAAATAAATTAACAAAACAAAAAAGTTTATTAAATATGTATATAAATTAACGAATAGATTAATAAACAAGAACCTATGTTCATAAATTAGGGAAAACATATTGTATTGACAAATATGTATTTGTATATATCTAAATAAACAAAAAAATAAATAAAATAAATATATATACATAGATACATGCATAAATAAGTTAACAAATAAATAAATTAACATAAAAGAAACAAAGATAAACAAAAAAACAAATAATTCAGGTATCTGGAAGAGAACATGTGTAAGTCAGTCTTATTATTAGTTAGCATTATTCAAAGCATTTATTAGGGGATTATCGGAGAAGTTGCATCTGATGAAGAACGTTTCAATAAGTTTTCGAATTCTATCGGAAATCAACTCAACATTAGCTCTGTTATGCACATCAAAGGTGGAGTAGTGCCAGAATTAATTAAAAATATAAATTATTCTTTGACAAGTGGAATTTTTGCGTGTTATTTATAAACGTCGATTGTGAATCTAGCGTAAAAAGATGTCAATTCAAATGAGTGTGAAGATTTTCGACCGCTAAATAAGCTTTCAATTTATGAAAAGACTAGCTGAGCCGGCAAACTTCTTACCGCTTCAGAATCAATAAATAAAACATAGGGACAGGCTACAGTCCGCCTGGGCGAACTGTTGGATACCCTATTCTTACTCCTATCCCTCATAAGTGGGCGTGACAAAAGTCTACGTATGGTTGAATTGTTAAGAACGCTCTACATATTTTGTTATATAACATTTAAAGGATTTTATCAAAAAAAAACGCTCCCTAGCTCAAACTTGGGTGTTTCGATAAAATTGTTTTATTTAATTGTGGGCGTGTCAGTGGGCGGATTTAAAAAAAATTAACACATGAGAATAAACCGCCCCTAGAGAGTACATATTATAAATTTCAGCTCCCTAGCTCAAACTTTGAATTTTCAAAAAAAAAAACAAATTAATTGTGGGCGTGTCAGTGGGCGGATTTTGAAAATATTTACACATGAGTATAAAGGGCCCATAGAGAGTATATATTATAAATTTCAGCCCCCTAGCTCAAACTTTGGATTTTCAAAAATTAATATACCCTTAGAATAGGGTATAAAAAAAATATTTTATTTATTTGTGGGCGTGTCAGTGGGCGGATTTTGAAATTTTTTTCTCCCGAGCAGTTTTAGGTGTCATAGATCATGTATAAAAAATTTCAGCTTTCTAGCTCAAAATTCGATTTTTTCCAAAATTTGGTTTTTTTGAGTTTGTGGCTTGTCTTTGGGCGGATTTCAAAAATTCGTAAACTTGATTATTTCGGGACCCTAGAGAGTATATGGTTAAAATTTCAGCTCTATAGGTCCAGTTTAAAGGCCTAATTTTTGCCGACGGACGGACATGGCTAGATCGACATTACTATCGATGCTGATCATAAATATACTTACTTTTAGGGGTCTACGGGCAATACTAAGGTATGTTACAAACTATGCGTCAAAATTAATATACCCCTAGAATAGGGTATAAAAAATAAACACATGAGCATAAAGGGCCGCTAGAGAGTATATATTATAAATTTCAGCTCCCTAGCTCAAACTTTGGTTTTTCATTAAAATTATTTTATTTAATTGTGGGCGCGTCAGTAAGCGGATTTTAAAAAAAATAAACACATGAGCATAAAGGGCCGCTAGAGAGTATATATTATAAATTTCAGCTCCCTAGCTCAAAAATTGGATTTTCAAAAAAAAAAAAATTAAATTGTGGGCGTGTCAGTAGGCGGATTTTGAAAATGTTTACACATGAGCATAAAGGGCCCCCTAGAGAGTATATATTATAAATTTCAACTTCCTAGCTCAAACTTTGGATTTTCCAAAAAAATGTTTTATTTAATTGTGGGCGTGTCAGTGGGCGGATTTTGAAAATTTTATCTCCCGATCAGTTTTAGGAGACATAGATCATATATAAAAAATTTCAGCTTTCTAGCTCAAAATTCGATTTTTTCCAAAATTTAAATTTTAGATTTTAAATTTAGATTTTAAATTTTTTTTGAGTTTGTGGGCGTGTCTGTGGGCGGATTTCAAAAATTCGTAAACTTGATTATTTCGTGACCCTAGAGAGTATATGGTTAAAATTTCAGCTCTCTAGGCCCAGTTTAAATGCCTAATTTTTGCCGACGGACGGACGGACGGACATGGCTAGATCGACATTACTATCGATGTTGATCATAAATATAGGAACTTTTAGGGGTCAACGGGCAATATTAAGGTATGTTACAAACTATGCGTCAAAATTAATATACCCTTAGAATAGGGTATAAAAAGCTGAGTGATAATTGCAGAATGTTTCAAGATGCGCCAAATCGCTTCGTTGCTACTTACATAGCGACCCATTTGATACTGAGATACTTCGTCATTTGCATTTGTTACAGCGAAGATGGCCATATCGCTACCTTTATTAACATATTTACATTTCTGTACTTTATTGACTTGACAGAGTTACAATATTCCACATTGATGTGAGTCTCAAAAGCTTTGGACAATATTGGCGAGTATGGCACAATCCAACGACTGTCTACATCAAAATTATGTCCTTTTACCTTCACAACTACCGATCGCCCATTGTCCGTAACTGATCGCCGACGATACAATGGCTATCCATCATTTAACGTAATGGTTTTAGCAATCAGTTCTCTCGGGTATGGCTTAGAGCACTTGCCGTCGAACATACAGGGTGAATTGTTGTTGAAAACTCCGCAAGGTCCATGTATCATGTGTTTAGTTACTACTGCATGCAATTTTGGGTTAATGATGAAATCAATTTCAAGTAATGTTATTTGAAAACAATTGTTATATTTTTGAATGTTTGCCAAGAAGTGTTTAGAATCATTTTCCATCCCAGAAACTAATGAGCGTAATGGATCTGGTGGTGGGACCAATTGTGGCAATTTTACTTTTCCACCAGCACATAATCCAGGAGATTCACTGCTGTATTTTAACGCCTTACAATATATGTACAAAAGATTGACATTTCCTCATTTGTTACTGATTTGTCGGCACAATAATCTATTCCCGGATGGTAGTGGAATGCTGCTCGTTCCAGGATCACAGGAGCGCTTTCACTTACTCTAGAACGCAATTCTGATATACCAATACGACTATTTTCATTATCTGTCTCTCGGTGGTCATCAGTGCGGTTAGCACGTGAGGTATCTCTTCGCACATTTGATTGACTTCGGCGTCTTCTCCTTGTAAATTGTAGATAATCGAAGTAAGGAAAATTCTTGCCCACTTAGCGGTAAATAGTGCCACTATCACAAAGGATCAACAAAGTAAAGTTGTCTGACTTAACTACAATTTTGGAGCAATCTGAACTTATGACAGTGGTGTTCCCAGTTGAATTCTTGAATTGCTGCACACGAACACACGGATTTAATGCTTGATACACTATCACATCATACATTAAACCGCATTATGCCCATAAAAATAAAAACCAACTCAGACAACGCAATCTTTACGCCCAGATTCCCGCCTAATCTTTTAAATTTAATTTTATTTCTGAACGACTTTTAAATTTAATTGATTTCTAAACGACCGACGGGACGAACATCAAATGGACAGGTTGTAATAGTTTCTAAGTGTAGTACTGTTTCACTATACGACGCGGATTAAATAACGACACGTCCGTTTTGTTTTAATGCGATCATGAAACTGATGCTCTCTTTATTATTATTCTTAATCTTACATGTATGACTAGATGTGTATATATAAACATAATATATAATTTAAGTACATGAATATAAATATGGTTTGACAGTGTGAGTTACATGCTTAACTCTTACAATAATAAATATGGTTTGACAGTGTGAGTTACATGCTTAACTCTTACAATAATTACTACATAAGGGAAATGAAATTGTTTTTTGTACTATATTCCAAACATTTTTTTCATATTTACTCACCTTTAAAACCTTCCCTGGACTTCCACAAATAATTCAAAACCAAAATTAGCCAAATCAGTCGAGCCGTTCTCGAGTTTTAGCTAGACTAACGAACAGCAATTGATTTTTATATACAAGAAGATAATAGAAAAGACTTTTCAGATACAATTGATTAAATTTGTTGACGAAAATTAGCTAGAAGTTGGATATCAATCAGGGTTTCGAAAAAGCACTCATGTGGAATTGGACTAAATTTCGCAATTGCGAAAAAAAGAAGGCAGTGTGAGACAGTCGATCGTCGTATACATAAAATGAAGTTGGAAAGATACGGCATAAGAGGAGCATAGCTGAAATGGCTCGAGTCTCACATGAGTGGCAAAAAGCAGATTGTTAGATTTAACGATGTATTTTCAAACCCATTAGACGTAATCCCTATTTTAAGGAGCGTTAGTATTTTTTTTATATTAATGAGATGTCAAAAGTAGTTAAAAACAGACGTTGATTCCGTTCGACGATAATTGTTTACTAATTGTTGCAGAAAAAGATATGGATAATATTGCAAAGCTATGTTGAGAGAAGATTTAACAAAAAATTAGGATTTTTTTATAGAAGTCAATAAGCTAAAACAATAAAAAAATAACAGTAATGCTTTACAACAACATATATCAAAGTAATATTTTAAATGAATTTGAGGGTGTAAGTAAAATTAAGTATTTAGATATCGTAATTGACAGAGAAAACACTTTGATTATATCTGTAATACGATTGCCAAAAAAGTTGAATTTCTTAAAAGAACTAGAAAGAATATGGACGTATTAACAACAATAAGTGTTTATAATTCTATAATAATTCCTCATTTCGAATATTGTGCATCTATTCTTTTTTAACGTCTCAAAATATGTTAATTAGAATGCGAAAATTTCAAAATAGAGCAAGAAGTATTAAATATATCTTGCAAACCCTTAAATGGTTAAATGTACAAGAAAGAATTTTAATGAGTGCATTAATGTTTATATGAAAAATTAAAAATAATTGGTTGCCTGAGTATATAAAAACAACATCAAATTGTCTTCGAGAGGAGAAGTCCAACCTTATAATCTTAAAAACAACCGCAGTTTCAGCCTTCAATTGTAGATCGCAAAATATGTTGTTATACAAAAGTCGTAAAATATTAAATGAGTTTTTTAGCAGTGCTGAAAATGGAAATAAGATTTAAAAGTGAAATCGGATCTTTTGTACGAGCCTATTATTAGTTTTTTCACTACTTACGTAAAATTATCTTATTGAAGACCAAAACCTTCACAATATTACTAGTGTAAATTCTTAAATATATAAAAAAGTATTAAATAGCACAAAAGCTAAAGAAAGTTTTTAATCAATCTATCAAAAAAAAACATTATGGTGCCGGCGAAACCATTTAGTAATTGAAGGAGGTGTTCCATGATAATATTGAGCCTTATTGCGAACATCAATCGACAGTTGATAATTGACTATTTTCAATGTATGCTATTGTGAACGAACGATTCTAAAGGATTTTGTCAATCGCAGTCAATTAAAAAAATGAGATTGACAAAAATACCAAATGAATCGTTCGTTCACAATAGCACACATTGAAAATATTCAATTATCAATTGTCGATTGATCTTCGCAATAAGGCTGATTATCTCCAACAATGTACATGTGGCCTGGCTTTCAAGATTATTTGATTTGAAGCAGAAGGAATATTTTCTTTTCAAGTGTTGGAATTTGTTTGTGTTTATATGCAACAACGATTCCAGCCCTGGAATCCGCCTCAAATGCTCGAACAAGTTGTCGAAAATTGGGGCTCCAGGATTTACTTGATGAAACGCTCCTTTGAAGGCTATATGCCCAAAATCATTTTTCATCATAAATGCCATAAGTATCATACGAGTATAAAAAAAAAGTTTGCTCATTTGTTCAACTTGTGTGTGTTTTATTTCAATTTCAAATCCAACAGCTCTTAAAAAACCCCCTACACGCTTCTTATAAAAGCGATAAAGTTTCGTATGAGTCAGCAGTGTTCTTTATTTCTTTTTAGGACTCCTCGAGGACATAAAATGAATCTTCTCTACCTTCAAGAAGAAAACATGGCATTGGGATTTTCGAATTTAACTGCAAGTTTTTAGTATATACCCTTAGCCACGGATTTTATTGAGCTTTTTTTCGCAACACCTTATTTTTGTCTGGCGTCCTTTTAGTATTCTATTTCCAATTGTTTTTAAATCAGATTGGTTTGAAAGTATGAAAGAATGTTGGGCCACTATCATATTGCAGAGAAATAGGTACTACTAAAGTACAGTTTGCGAAATTCAAACCGGAGTAATATTCAGTATTTTCTTTTCCACAAGAGTGCCTTCTATACATGAGTAAGCTTTGCACTCAATTTGTTTTTGGTACCGGTCAGTATCTTTTATAAATTTTAAAGGTCCTTTGAAACTACCATTCGCGCGAATTTGCCCAACTGTTGCCCATTTCAAATGAACCACGTCGTCCTGCCACGTTAATCAAATAACTTATTACCACACACACCAATAAGCACACACAATTGATTGTGACCCTTTTGTAATGCATTCATGCCAATAGGACAAAATTGTGACATTAAAAGGCTTCACTTAGCAGATAGAGTAAATTGTATTAGCACACCGGAAACCAGATGCCTAGTAGACATTAATTCCTAAAATCGCTCCGAACGCAAACTGTGGCGAAACGGAATCTATGTCAACATAGTTAAATAATTGAGTCCTTATGGAATAAGGAAGCAAATCTATTTTCATATACCAAATTGAAAATACATCCCTACATGCCCCTAACCCAAATCATCTTATCTCATCTCATCTCCCAGAACCGTAAATAACCATTTATGCATTCAGATTATAGAGTTCCTTGGAGGATACATGGCCGGCAGCTTGGCGATAATGACAGATGCTGCCCATTTAGCATCAGATTGCGTTAGCTTTGTGATTGGTCTCTTGGCGATTTGGATATCCAGTCGGCCGCCGGATCAAAATATGTCGTTCGGATACAAGCGAATCGGTAATATGGAAAATGGAAAATCCCACAAACAGGAAAATAAATTCCCGAATGCCTGAACAAAATTGAAGAAGATCTCAATCATTTGTCTATTTGTAACCGTATTTGGTGTATATCTTTTTGTTTGTGTCTCTCCACTAGAGGTCATCGGAGCTGTGGTATCGATACTGGGAATCTGGGTGTTAACCGCTGCTCTGGCGATTGTGGCAATTCAGAGATTATTCTCAGATGACTACAACTTGGATGCGAATACAATGATGACAATTGCTGGAATTGGAATTTTAATTAATATTGCGTAAGGCCTAGACTCGGGACTTCCGGCATACGGCTTGAGTGTCTGTTTTCATGTTATCTCTTTTTCTAGGATGGCGTTCATTTTGCATGGGTCTTCGCTTTTTTCCGGATCACATGGTCATTCCCATGGTCACCAGCATTCGCACTCCCATGCTCCTTATATTCAAGGATATAGTCAATTGCCGCGTGATGTGAACTCTCTGCCAGCAGACGTCTCACTTTCCATGCCAGTGGACATTGTCAAACAGCAACAACAACAGGCGAGGTATATCAAGGACGCAGTTTTTATATGAAATCTCATTAATTTCGTGACCAGAAATGAAATCCTGTTGGTTTTTTTCCATGTTATTTGTATTTGTTGTCTTTCTGTGGATTCGGTTTTTTTCAATGTTGGCAATCACTTTGTATTTTCAGGAAAAACACGCCGCCAGCATGCGGTCAGGAGCAGAATCTGAATTTGCGAGCTGCAGTCATCCATGTGTTTGGTGATCTGGTCCAGAGTGTTGGTGTATTCCTTGCATCAGTAATTATTAAATTTCATGTGAGTATTTATTTTGGAAACGGGAATATGCAGCGGAATCTAGAGCGGTTTGCTACATTGTATATAAACTTTATAGTAATGGGCGCGTTTCTTTGTGAGATATATCCACGGTTGCACAAAAGAACAATTCCGAGAATTATGGTCAGTAGCCATAAATTTTTGTATACAACAAAAAATATTGGGTGTTTTTGCAGCATATATCCTCAGCAGCCACTGCTGATATTATCGCCAGCAATACTGAAGATAGCTGTCTACAATATCCACAGCAGGGTCTACTTTGAATAAAAAAAAATCGTTCTTTTGTACACCCGTGGATACATATCACAATGAAACGCGGCTATTATCGACAGCTATCAACAGTATTGCAATGTTGTTGTTGTTTAACGTGTAAATTCCAGCACTTCTGTGGATACATTTATCAAAAAAATGCGCCTATTAACATGCAGACGAGTATCTCTTAAAGAAAATTCACTCAGTTAAACAACAGTCTTTGCTGAGTACTAGATCAAAGCCAAGGGAACTGTGAAGCTGACGAATTGGCTCCGCCCGGACAAATAGCATACATAGACAACAATGATGCAATATTGAAGCCAATTCGCTGGCAAAAGCTACTTCTAAATGAAGCCAGCTTAGCCAATGCAGTACCGCTATACAATAATAGTAAAAGGTGAACCAGAGAAGCCCCAAAGGACTTCTGAATTATAAGAGAGGATCCCTCTCCCCTGGCAAACATAGCAACTGGACTCTGCCCGAAAGGTAGGCATGCTCAGAGATTAGGCATCCTCTGAAACGATTTTTGCAGAAGCTGTAGAAACCAGGAAGAAGAGGAATTAATGCTACTATTCTGGGCGCTGCGTCCCGCACCTGCCTACATTCGGACTTTATGTCTATATTACTTTTACGATCTAAACAAAGCCTTCCCGGCTGACATTAACAATTTTACAAAAAAAATTAATTGCGGTTTTAGGAGCAGGCAGCGCGACACAACTGTTCTTACCAATGGGATCAACATGGACACAGCTTTGTCTAAGTGTTCCTATTCCTAATCGAGGGCCATTTCCAACCAACTAACCGTCAAGAAGACGATCGACGCTGTCGCTACCTGTTATTTCCACATCCAAAGTAATTCTGCCTATATACACTCTCATGCACTTGAATAGGGACAAGATTTTTCAATAATTTCATCGTTTTCTCTTTCTTATCACTAACTATCGGTATTTACTTTGCACTTTTATTTAGTACCTACACAGTAATATGCAACTTTCAGAATTGAAGGAAATTCCAATAAATTTACTGTTAGGTGTTATTTAAATTATTTGCTTTAACCTTGCACAAAAGCTACCTTTTTTCTCGAAGCACTTGAATGGGGACAACGGCTAATGCTTCAGTTTGGATCCATTAATTAACTCTAAAGGTAGTTTTTTGTTTTGTCCTGTATATTTTAAGTGTTTTGAAAACAAATTGGTCAAGGTAAGGTTTTGACAGCAAAAGAGAAAGGTCTAATACTTGCCTATAAAGAGTGTAATCTCACCTACTGTCGTAAATAAGGAGGAAGAAAGTCAGTGGTTTGTAACTTTCTTAAAAATTAGTTCGACTATGGGAGCAATATCCAAAAAAGTGATTAAATCAAATTTTGGATCAAATTTTGGAATTACTGCAACCACGGTTAGACCAATATTGCGGAGAGCTCAATATCTGAAAAGATTAAAATTGAAACAAAAACCCCTTCTTGCCACGGCTCGTAAGGAAGCTCGTCAGCTTTTTGCTCAGAACTGCATGTCATAGAATAGCGAGTGGCATCAAATCGTTTTTTCGGACGAAAAACGATTAACTTAAGATGGTCCTTATGGCTTTTATTACTATTAACATGACATACGCAAAGAAAAACATTATCCCTCTCGTCACTACAGCCGTTATGGTATGGGGTGCGATCACTTATTATGGCCAATGCGAATTGCAGGTTTGGTCATCAAGAATAAATGCGAGCAACTACAAAGGCGTACTAGAGAAGGCTGTTCCTTACTACGATAACATATTCGGACCCGTGTCATGGACTTTCCAACAGGATAACGCGCCAATCCATACTGCACGTGTATGTGGCCACCACATTCGCCTGATCTCAATAATCATAGAGAATGTATAGTAATGCATGTCAAGGAAAGTATACGAGTCTTGTGGGCAATTTTCAGATATCAAATCATTAACAGGAGCCATCAAAGTCGCATGGCCGACATTTCCTTAAACTTCCTAGATATTTCTCTGTATGGTTAACTTCCCAATCGCGTTTTTGAAGTTATTTCAAGAAACGAAAGAAACGAAGCTGAACTTAATTCTTGCAATATTTTGTTAATTATCCTTGATTCAAGTTTTTGTCCCTATTCAAGGGCCGCAAGAGAAATTCACATTTTTTGACTACACTTACAAACCCATTCTTATATAAATAACGGACTGAGTTACAAGTTTTTTTTCTTTAGTAAAAAATGTCATTGAATATATTTAAAAAATATTATCCTCCACAAATGTTGTACTCTTTTATTCGAAAAGCAAAGTTAAAACAAAATAATCGTTCCTATGTAAGTGCACGGGAGTGTATGCGGCAACTGGGGAAAACATAAAACAAATTTGTATGGTTGTATTCTTGTTCATTTCTGTTTTAAGAATTAAAATAAAAGAATCTTCATTTCGCGTTTTTTTTGTATATATGTACATTTGTTGCAATTATTCTTGACTTTTTATTTGCTCGTTGCCTGTTGATGAGTGGACGGAATGTAAGTATAGCTGAGTTCCAAAATACATCAGATGCGTTTAAGATGCAAAGTCATAATTTTCGACACTCAACTGAAAATATATTGACAAAGCCGCAAGTTTCAAAATCGCAAAAAAAAAATGGAAAAATGAATGGAATGGTTCAGAGTCCTGGTCCATTTTGGAACATTTTCTAACAAAATGACCAAATTTTGAAAATTTGGTCAAAAAGTCTCCAAAAGTGGGCTTGGAATAAAAAATTGCTTATTAGGTTATTGCGATAAGGTGATGAAAAAAACGCCCCCAAAAAGTGTGCATGACAATAACTTTGTATTGTGGATTTGTTAAGATGGATATTGTCTAAATAGAACTGAAAGAATTTGTCATAAATAAAGGGTGATTTTTTTAAGGTTAGGATTTTCATGCATTAGTATTTGACAGATCACGCGGGATTTCAGACATGGTGTCAAAGAGAAAGATGCTCAGTATGCTTTGACATTTCATCATGAATAGACTTACTAACGAGCAACCCTTGCAAATCATAGAATTTTATTACCAAAATCAGTGTTCGGTTCGAAATGTGTTTCGCGCTTTACGTCCGATTTATGGTCTACATAATCGACCAAGTGAGCAAACAATTAATGCGATTGTGACCAAGTTTCGCACTCAGTTTACTTTATTGGACATTAAACCAACCACACGAATGCGTACAGTGCGTACAGAAGAGAATATTGCGTCTGTTTCTGAGAGTGTTGCTGAAGACCGTGAAATGTCGATTCGTCGCCGTTCGCAGCAATTGGGTTTGTGTTATTCGACCACATGGAAGATTTTACGCAAAGATCTTGGTGTAAAACCGTATAAAATACAGCTCGTGCAAGAACTGAAGCCGAACGATCTGCCACAACGTCGAATTTTCAGTGAATGGGCCCTAGAAAAGTTGGCAGAAAATCCGCTTTTTTATCGACAAATTTTGTTCAGCGATGAGGCTCATTTCTGGTTGAATGGCTACGTAAATAAGCACAATTGCCGCATTTGGAGTGAAGAGCAACCAGAAGCCGTTCAAGAACTGCCCATGCATCCCAAAAAATGCACTGTTTGGTGTGGTTTGTACGCTGGTGGAATCATTGGACCGTATTTTTTCAAAGATGCTGTTGGACGCAACGTTACGGTGAATGGCGATCGCTATCGTTCAATGCTAACAAACTTTTTGTTGCCAAAAATGGAAGAACTGAACTTGGTTGACATGTGGTTTCAACAAGATGGCGCTACATGCCACACAGCTCGCGATTCTATGGCCATTTTGAGGGAAAACTTCGGAGAACAATTCATCTCAAGGAATGGACCGGTAAGTTGGCCACCAAGATCATGCGATTTGACGCCTTTAGACTATTTTTTGTGGGGCTACATCAAGTCTAAAGTCTACACAAATAAGCCAGCAACTATTCCAGCTTTGGAAGACAACATTTCCGAAGAAATTCGGGCTATTCCGGCCGAAATGCTCGAAAAAGTTACCCAAAATTGGACTTTCCGAATGGACCACCTAAGACGCAGCCGCGGTCAACATTTAAATGAAATTATCTTCAAAAAGTAAATGTCATGGACCAATCTAACGTTTCAAATAAAGAATCGATGAGATTTTGCAAATTTTATGCGTTTTTTTTTTAAAAAAAGTTCTCAAGCTCTTAAAAAATCACCCTTTATTTCTTAAGGGTTTTATCGAAGGCTTTGTCTGCATACTTTGCGAAGAACACGATCATCAATTTTATATAGTATAGACTATAGAGTATATGTTCTAAATTTCAGCTGTCTAGCTCGAATTGTAGAGCCTTAAAATTGGTGACAGACGGCCGGATGGACATAACTTTCAAGAATATAATTTTCTAAATACAACATAAACAAATAACATAACCTGTGCTGAAAATCCACATCCAACAGAAAGTGAAATGGTTAGGTTAGGTTAGGTTAGGTGACTTTTAGCTAATAGCCAACACACCTAAACCAATGAGGTCCGTTGTGATGCCACGTATCGGGGAAGTTTCGACCTCTACTCGCTAAACCATTTAGAGCTTCTAATGAAGCGCGATAGACTTCTAACATCTGTGTTAGCTAAGTCACTGAGTTCATTAAGGAAGAAGGCTCCTAGATAGAGAATTCTTTTATGGCAGAGTGCAGGACATGTACATGGGAGATGAATTGTAGTCTCCTCCTCCTCTTCGTCCCTGCAGCTTCTACAGAAGTCATTTGAATAGATGCCAATCGTTGATGAGTGCTTGCCTATTAGACAGTGCCCTGCAATGACACCTATAGCAGAGCCAATGTGCAGTTCGTTAAGCGAGATATACGGATGTCCTTAGCGGATATCACATTTCTCTTCAGCCACAACAAGACTTCATTAATCGCCATGATTTCCGCCTGAAACACGCTACACTGATCAGGAAGACGGAAAGAGAGACTAATATTTAGTCTTTCTGAGAAAACACCCCTACCTACCCCATCACTAGTTTTTGATCCGTCGGTGTAGAAGTGGATCGATTTATCCTCCGTGTATGCATCATCCTCCCAGAATGATCTGGTGGGCTTGGTGATTTGGAAATTCTTCTCGAATTGTTATTGGGGTATGGTGCAGTCGATGTTCCTTGATAGAGACCCAAGTGAGTCCACAATGATACAGTGGCCAATATTGGTATTGATCCACTGTGCGGTAGTTTTTAAGCTTACAGCGGAACAGGCAGCTATTTGCCTGCTAAAAATATCGAGGGGTGTCAGATGAAGTAAAATGCAAGTGAAATGGTCTTCCTGCAACTAAAAGCACCTTTTTCCTTTCTCTTGGCCACACCAAGGGGCTACGACCTGCGACTTGACGGTACATAACGTATTCTCTAACAGAAAAATATTTGTCATATATGTTCATTGCTAATTGTTACCTACTCCGCGATATTATAATCGGCAACACTCTAACGTAACCTTTTTCATTCGGCAGAATTTTTGTTGACTACTGCCGCCATTTATAAACCCAAGGATTGAAGGTGAATAATCCTTTCCGAGTTAAAAGTGAATGATTGAACCTTATTAAATATTTAATCCTTTAGTTTATAAATTAATCACGATCATCGCAATTATCTGTGAAGCTACTAAATATATCCCTCATGTCCATTAGTTAGGTTCCAAATATTAAACAAATTCTACTCTGCAACAAAGTTTTCCCAAAGTTTTTCATCTTATAACTAATTCTTGCTACTTTCTTTTTCTTGTTTCACCCACAGCCCAGTGCAAAAGTTGCTGATCCATTGTGTACGCTTCTCTTCTCTGTAATTGTGATTTTGACGACAGTCAATTTATTCAAAGAGTCCGTCTGTATACTGCTGGACTCGGTGCCTAAGCTAGTCTCCCTGCCGCAGTTGCAAAGCGATTTGTCCACCATTAGTGGAGTTAAGTAAGTTTCTCAATTTCTTTCCTCCCAAATTCACCTACACCAACAAACACAGACACACCAATAATGAGTGTAATTATTCATTTGGCACAGATCCGTTCACCATATGAATGTTTGGAATCACACGGTCAATCACAGTGTAATGATGGTCCATTTGGTTGTTGGTATGTTCGATGTCGGAGTGGTGGCAATAGTGCTGCCACTGATGAAGGTAGTTGTGCTAACCTATTTCGATTTCATTGAATATATCATTTCAGACATCTCGGCAGCAGATAGCGATGCTATACTCCTGGAAGCGACCTCAATGGCGCACAATAAATATCACATAAAGCATAGTACAATTCAAATCGAACGTGTGTAAGGGCGGCGCACATAGCCATGGTATTGAATTAATTTTTAAGGACGAAGCTCAAAGGATGACTGTGTATGGGTGAGGATGATAGCGATGAACTACTTTGGCGTATTTGTTAAGTTTGCCAGAGAAGGACGGATACGAGAAGGAGTAGCGTGTGTGTGAAGTTAATAGGACGTTGTGCTGCCAAATAAGTGCTGTTAAGTGTTTTTAGTTTAAGTTGTTTTTTTTTTCTAGTGATTATCAATATTTATATATGGCTGTGTGTTTTGCGTTTTTTAGTTTATAGACAAAAGGTTGCACTTTTAAGTTTTGTTATTTTACCGAAAAATCTTGTACTTTAATTTATAATAAATAAACGAACAAAAGCAAGCCACTGATAAGATAAATACGCAAATGATGTGGAGCAGTTTTTAAGTAAGCATAGAGTTTGAAAGGAGTATGATCAAAGCTTATTGAAATCTAGAGCAATGCTATTATTATTAACTTCCCAGTGGAAGTTTTTTTAATGGGGCCGATTTTGTGAATCGCGGATTTTGACGTTTTAAGTTCAGCAGAATCCAAATACAACGTTTTTATAGAGATGGCTGTCTGTGTGTATGTACGTATGTGCGTATGTACATTTTTTTTTTATAATGGACACGCCCTAAAGGGATTTTTGGATACCCTTGTAATGTATTAGGTACACAGCGCGGGCGTTAAGGAAATTAGGGTTAGAAGATAGGGAGAGATGCCGATGCACGTTGGTTTTAAATGTTTGTAGATTATAATGTGTAGGAAAAATGGAGCGGGGAAGAGCATTCCACATTCGTGTGGAAAGATTCCTTGTATTTCACTGTACGTCTAAATAAAGGCTTAAGAGTAAACTGATGCGCAGTTCTAGGGGTGGAATGCAACTGGCTACTTCGTTTGAGCACTTATGGTGGAAATAACGATAAAATAACGAGAGACAAGAGACATTGCGACGATGACTGAGACAGTCAAGCGATCTCGCAATGTTACAGTCACCAATGAGTTTTATCGCGCGTTTTTGGATCCTGTCGAGTAGCTCCAAATAAGTAATTGGAGCACCACACCAGATATGCGCATTGTACTCAAGTTTTGGGCGGATAAACGCCTTATAAATAGTAGCCAGATCAGAAGAGGTGAAATATTTCTTGCCGCGCTTAAGGAAGCCTAGGCATTTAGCAGCGTTCTTGGCGACATCGAATATGTGGTCATTCCAACTAAGGTTGTCATTAACACACATACCGAGAATGGAAAGCCATTCGGTTTCAACGATGCAAGTGCCATTCATGGATTCCATGGAGAGTTAGGGTTTTGCTTTAATGACAGAAGACAGCATTGCGTTTTAGAAGCATTGAATTCCACTCTATTAGTTACACCCCACTGATTTATGCTGTCAAAATCGGAATTTAATGAGCTTAACATACGTTGCCGTTCCAGTTCCACACCCCAAGATGAGGGGCGTGAACCAAGAAACGAATATAAGAAGCTGAGGGTACTGTCATCGGCATATGTGCGTTCGGAATTATCTCGACAAACAAAGATGATATTGCCATGGGACCGGGTTTATTCGAAGCGTAATTACGTAACTCAGAAATGATGAGTTTCCAGCAAAATCGGTCCAGCCGTTTTTTGTTAGTAAATAAATAACTAAAATAATTTGCCTTTTTGTTGTCATTTGTCATTGAGCAAATCATTATTACATTGTGCTCCGTTACTTCGTATATATGTAAATTTACAGGTCTCCGTGTCATAACATTGGTTGCATTAATATATGTATATCACACTTTGCTGTTATTAACAACATTTAATTTCCATGAACAATAGCCGTGTTTCTTTGCACGCGGATATAGGGATAATTTGAAATTTGCATGTAAAATACAACAACAACTTATCCTATATACGCTAACTTTAGCGGGGATAGCAAAGAAACACGGCTAATATTACAGAGATATTTTTAATATTAAATAATTCTTAATCATATCTTATGGTTAACCGCATTTCTAAATTTCCCACTAATCACATAAATCATATTGATCCCACTGGGAAGTTAGTCGTGTGAATCTTGCGGGTCGCACCAAACCACTTTTTTTGTGAAGAAAATGTAATTTGGAAATACAGTGGACCCCCGATAATCCGACAAGCGTTGTGCAGGGCAGTGTCGAACTATCGAATTTGTCGGATTATAGAGTAGTACTGCCTAAGACCCCCATAAAGTCCGAAATGTTTTACAAAAGAGTACCTTGTAATCTGACAAATTACAGATACAATGATAGGATTCTATATGTTATACTCTGAACTACACATCATACTTCATTTTGTATGTCAAATTTAGTAAATTAAACATGACAATAGAGAGCTTAAGTTTTATTATAAAATTAACGTCATTAATGCTAAAGAACTTACAAAAAATAATAACTTTACATTAGGAAATATGTAATTGCGTACAAACAAATGTACATACTGAGATAACGCGATCCTTAATCAAAAAAATAAATATGAAACACAAATTAAGGAAAAAATGTTGGAAAAATCCGTTGAATAACAGCTTAAGGAGTCGTTTTAGACAGTTTTGCAAAAAAGTGAATAAGGAAGTGATAATTGCACGGGATAGGTATTATCATTCCAAAATACTAACGGCAAGTGGGAATCTTAAGAATAGGTGGCAAGTCGTTAACAGTATTATAAGTCGAAAAGTGTTTGCTAACACAGATCATATCGTAATTACAGACGCTGGTATTGACATTTCTAATTCCTTAGAAATATTTAATGTATTCAGCAATTACTTCGCATCCATCTTCTTTGTCATGTTGTTCGCAAACTTCATGTTATTGCTGCACCAAGCCTTTAACTGCAGACATTGGCTACAGTAACAGCTTCGCTTTTGAGCCTATAACAGGATTGGAATTGCTTAAAACTACTACTACTACTACATACTACATTTTATCCTACCTTTTTAATCTCAGCATTATGAGTGGAACTTTTCCAACTGAACTAAAAAGTGCCATTGTGATTCCTCTATTTAAAAAGGGTAATAGACAGAAATATCCAATTATAGACCAATTTCGTTGTTGTCGTCAATTTAAAAAGTATTTGAAAAAGTTGTTAAAACGAGAATCTTAACCTATCTTAATCATCTAAATTTGTTTGGTCCCATACAGTTTGGTTTTAGGACTGGGTGCTCTTTTGGACTTCTGCTCTATTTTGTATAAGGGCTTAGATGACAAACATTTTTGCGCTGGCCTTTTTGTCGACATTACTAAGGCGTTTGATATGGTTGACCACGCAATCCTCCTAGATAAATTGTAAGAGGTTTCATTTACATATGGTTTGAGTCATATCTTAAAGATAGAACTCAACGTGTAAAAATTGGAAACAGTATAAGCAGTTCTAAAACAAATAACTTTGGAGTGCCCCAAGGTTCTGTACATGGTCCAATTTTATTGCTTATATATATATATATAAATTCCTTATTTTCACTTCCTTTCTTGGGTAATACTAAAGCCTTTGCCGACGACCTTGGTATTGGTTACTGTTCAGTCAGTCCCTTAGATTTAATAGCTAACATAAACCATGACGTTTTTTTACTAAGATGCTGGTTTGCACAAAACACACTTATTGTTAGTAACAAAACCAAACTGATGTATTTCAGTTTTACTGGACATGAGTACCCAGACTCAGATATAATATTTAATTCCCATGATTGTGCAAGTCATGAGCTGTTGAATAACATATGCAGTTTCCAAAATGAATCATCTTTTAATAGAAACGCTGATTGCAGTATTAACTGCTTCAAAATTGAAGGTGTTGATAGCTTTAAATATCTTGGCGTTACTATTGACCAAAATTTGAACCGGTCCAAGCACATTTCTCTTTTGAAAAAATATCTTCTTGCTTCTACTCGTTGTTTTTTTCGTCTTAGAAAGTATTGCTCTTCGAATACATTGAAAATGGTTTACTATGGCTTATTCGATTCAAGATTGCAATATGGACTCTGCAGTTGGGGTGGTGCTTATTTAAGTAAGTTGCAGAAATTAACTGTCATTCAAAAATCTGCTTTACGAAAAGTTTGTAGCTCCCACCGTTCAGCTCAGACCTATTCAGGTCCTTGAAAATACTTCCTTTGGGTGATGGCGTCATCTAAAACGTCTGGGAGTTACTTTTTTGTAATGAGGGTCTTTTTCCTGATTTTTTGATGTAATTTTTTGGTTATACCTCTGACAACAGAAAAGTTTTTTTGCCCCTTTTGGGGGGCATCTGGCGGGGCGAATGCGACACTTAAAACGTCTGGCACTTACATATTTGTTATGAGGGGATTTTTCTCGATTTTTTGATGTAATTATTTTTATTATTTTTTTTTGGTTATACCTCTGACACCAAAAAGTGATTTTTGCCCCTTTTGGGGGGCGTCTGGCAAGGCGAATGCGACACTTAAAACGTCTGGCACCCAAAAATTCTTAATTAGTGCATAGTTCTCTATAATTTGTGTATATATAAAAATGGTTATACCCTTGACACAAAAATCCGAAAAATCAACGTTTTCAAACCCCCGCCCACAGCCCCGGCGAAAAAAAAACCTGCCAGACGACTGCATTTTATATCACGATGCTAGTACCTTTACAAACAAGTAAATGCATTTTGGTTATACCTCCACTCCCAAAATATGCTGTCGGCTCTTAGACTATAAGAATTATCATAATTTTCAAGGATAAAATTGGTGGATTGATACAAAAATTGTTTAGACTTAAGACGTTTGAATATGCAGAGTTTCACAAGTAGATCCCAAAAACAGTGCAATCGCCCCGCTTGGAGTCACTGTTGGATTTGGAGTAGGTGCGAAAAAATCTGCACTCTCCAAAACTGCATACATCAGTTTTGGAGAGTGCAGATTTTTTTTCTCAATTTTTCAGGTTTATTTATGGTCCCTAACAACTTCCAAAGCTGGCTCCCTTGGTGGAGCAACAAAAGTGCGTTACCGGGATACAAATTCCCCCAAATTACAAAAAATGTTGAATTTTCCCATCTTCGCGTTTCTGGTAGTAATTTATTTTTTTATACCAAACTAAAAAAAATTAAAAAAACGCCCCAAAAATATACAAAATGACAATTTGATAATTCTTTTTGTTGTTTTTTGCCATGCATTAGTTTGGAGTAATTTTTTTTATTTTTTTGGGTGGTTTTTTATTCTGATCAAATTTTGTGTTAACAATTTGGGTCCATTTTGAATTGCTTTGGGACAAAACTTTTAGCCCACTTTTCGGGTATTTTTTGTATACCCTATTCTGAGGGTATATGTATTAATTTTGACGCATAGTTTGTAACATACCTTAATATTGCCCGTAGACCCCTAAAAGTTACTATATTTTTATGATCAGCATCATAGTAATGTCGATCTAGCCATGTCCGTCCGTCCGTCTGTCGGCAAAAATTAGGCCTTTAAACTGGACCTAGAGAGCTGAAATTTTAACCATATACTCTCTAGGGTCCCGAAATAATCAAGTTTACGAATTTTTGAAATCCGCCCACAGACACAAACTCAAAAAAACAAAATTTTGGAAAAAATCGAATTTTGAGCTAGAAAGCTGACATTTTTTATATATGATCTATGACTCCTAAAACTCCACGGGATAAAAAATTTTCAAAATCCGTCCACTGACACGCCCACAAATAAATAAAACAATTTTTTTGAAAATCCGAAGTTTGAGCTAGGGAGCTGAAATTTATAATATTTATTATATACTCTCTAGGGGCCCTTTATTCTCATGTGTCAATTTTTTTTAAATCCGCCTACTGACCAAAGTTTGAGCTAGGGAGCGTTTTTTTTTTATAAAAGCTTCGTTTTTTTTTGATAAAATCGTTTTAATGTTATACGAGGGCGGGTCAATAAGTCCGTGACTTTTTGAATTTCTGACCTCTTTACTGAAACAGCAACACTGCTCCTGTCAACAGGCATCTGTCAGTTGACTCCTGTCAAAATTTAAACTTGCTGCGTCAGTTAGACCAAGGCTAAGCTTGAAAAATACTATGGGGACTCTGCACCATCGATTTCAATGGTAAAAAAGTGGTTTACTGAATTTCGTTGTGGCCGTACAAGCACTGAAGATGCCGAACGTCCTGCACGCCCAGTTGAGGTCTCTACACCCGAAACAATCGAAAAAATTCACGATATGGTGTTGGCCGACCGAAGATTGAAAGTGCGAGAGATTGTGGAAGCCGCAGGGATCTCGCATGGCTCAGTGGTTTCAATTTTGAATGATCACTTGGGCATGAGAAAGCTTTCCGCAAGATGGGTGCCGCGTTTGCTCACAGTCGACCACAAACGCAATCGTGTAACAACTTCACAGGAAGGTTTGGCATTGTTTAATCGCAATATGGAGGACTTTTTGCGCCGTTTTGTAACCGTGGACCAAACATGGATCCATCACAACACACCAGAGACCAAACAACAGTCAAAACAGTGGGTTTCTAAGGGTGAATCGGCGCCAAAGAAGGCCAAGGTGGGTTTGTCAGCCAATAAAGTTATGGCGACTGTTTTTTAGGATGCACGCGGGATAATCCACATTGACTACCTTCAAAAGGGAAGAACAATCAATGGGGAATATTATGCCAACTTATTGGACCGATTCAATGACGATTTGAAAAAAAACCGACCTCATTTGGCCAAGAAAAAAGTTCTTTTCCACCAAGACAATGCAAGGGTGCACACATGTGCAGTTGCCATGGCAAAAAACCATGAATTGGGCTATGAATTGCTCCCTCATCCACCCTATTCTCCAGATTTGGCTCCGAGGGACTACTTCTTGTTCCCAAACCTGAAGAAATGGATTGGTGGAAAAAGATTTGACTTCAATGATGAAGTCATCTCGCAAACAAAGGCCTATTTTGAGGACCTCGAAAAATCATTTTTTTTGAAGGGATAAAAAAATTGGAGAAGCGTTGGACAAAGTGTATAGAGCTCAAGTGAGACTACGTTAAAAATAAAATTTTTTTTTTATCAAAAAATCTGTGTTTTATTCCAAAAGTCACGGACTTATTGACCCGCCCTCGTATAACAAAATATTTAGAGCGTTCTTAACAATTCAACCATACTAAGACTTTTGTCACACCCACTTATGAGGGATATAGGGGGAATAGGGTATCCAACAGTTCGCCCAAGCGGACTGTAGCCCGTCCCTATGTTTTAATTTATTTAAGGATCATTTTTGTCCTTATTTCATTCCGCCACTCTAAGGATAGGGAATAAAACAGCTCCGTTATAACTTTTCTTGCCATATTGAATTCAAACTCAACCAAGTGATGCCGAAAAGCAACTAACTAACAAACGGTAAATTAATTTTAAATACTTACACAATTTTTAAGTGTTAAGCAATGCAATTCAAATATGTATTTCCTTAAAGGTCAAGTGACAGAAACGACTAGAATTTTTCTATTGCAATGTTTGCCACATTTTTGGAATATGCACATGCACAATCCAGAACAATATTTACTTCACTACCAGTTGGTATGCGCATTGAACAGCAGCGCTACTAGGGGTTGTTTTCAAATCGAACGATACCTATTTGGCATTTGTGCTTGCATTTCGGTGACAGGTTTTATTATAATTAAAAAAAGTTAAAACCCAATCAAATGTTCTGTGTTAACGTGCCAAGCCGTTCTGCAACACACTAATCGGCAAGTACTAGTGTGGCTCCCGGCCTGGCAGATAGACAATAGGCCACATTTTAACTAACTCTGAGGTAAATCCTGAAAAAGACCAACGAGTCGAGCCTCACCACATTTTTATAGACTTTCAAAGACGCGTATAATAGCATTAATCGTCAGGAATAGCGATGGCCGAATACGTGATACCGGAAAGGAGGTATGCTGTCATGTGAATTGTTCAATCCTGGAAAAGATAATACGCTTTCAACAGAGCCATCCAATTATTGGGGTAAGCTGACGATATCCACATCATCGGCCGTGATTAAGGAATATGCGACATCAGTTTGTCTTAAGGTTAATAAGGACAAAAGCAAGAACATGCATCAAAAAACATACAAAGGTACGAGGGTGCAGTTCTGGCTATTTTTCAAGTCGTTCGCATTGAAGAGAGGGTGACAACAACGAGCCATAATTAGCAACAGTATACTACCGATATCGCTTACTCTTCAGCGCCTCAATTCGCCTGGCTTCGAGCCTGCTGGTACCATTGCGCTAATCTTACCGTATTTCCAGCTGCCATTATGTACCCGCAGTCTGGTTGTGAAGCGCAATAGTGACTCAATTTCAGCAAACATAGGTACCCACGTAAAAATTAAATCGAAAGGAGTCCTTTAATCGACGGAACACTATCGCTATGTACTTGATCAGAAGGACTATTTGATCAATGGTAGTGTATGCAATTTCGAAACCATTAGTTCGAACCCGAATCTCTACTTTAATGGTCGGTTCTTCTTTCCGTTGAGCAATATAACTTTTCCGCTTTTTAATAAAAAAGATTTTAAAACATTTTACGTACAAAAATGTTTCTTTTTAACATAAACATTGGTTGGCGTAACACTTCGGCTTCGGATGTTAAGTTTTCTTATTTCCAATTACATGCTGACAACATAATATCCTGGTTTGTTGCCTCGGTTCAAGGAGATCCATTAGGACTTAAATTTATAATAAACTGTCAATATACGAGTACCTATTCCATTTAACAAAATGAAATGGAGGTAGTTAATTTCATCCTCAAACATAGAAATTGACTTCTCTCGCTGATTGTTTTTCTGATAAACAGATGAATATAAATATAATTGTGTTATGTGTCGGACTCATTCGAATTGGGGGAATTGTTTGTACGGTAAACAAAGCAGCAAATAGCTCCAAGTCGGTTTTTTCTATAGACATTCTTAACACTCTTCAAAAGTAGTAACACAAACAATTCCCTTTGGTGTTTGACATTGGACGATTGTAACGAGAGTACTTTTAGCACCTCGAGCGCTGGAAGTCAACCCAAATTTTCGGCGGCCATGTGCACATATCAATTATTGTATTAACATTAAGATTCGACGGAAAATGTGTTTAAAACTACTAACTCGTTCTAACAGTTCTGCTGGACGATAAGCAGAAACGGAAAGATGATATTGGGTTCCTTTCACAGAATAATTCTTCAACGGATATCCTGTTGTGGGTAGAGCAAATAGAGGAGAACATACAACTGCGACCTCTATGCTGTACCAAATTGTGTATGTAGTCCAAAAAGCTTAAGTTGTGAAAACGGCAAGAAAGGCGGAGGGCTCCAGTTCAAAGATAAGGCTATTGCGGATGCCATAGCACTTGGTCCGGACAACTGAATTGCAGACGATGAAAAGCTGCAGTGTTTCAGGCAACCACCCTTTTCTGATCGGAAGCCCTTTTCAAGTGGTTCATTTTAATTCTTAAATCTCCTAGATTAAAACTCCTGAAGACAAGCGACTATAGCAGGTTGCGAAAAATCCTCTCAAAATCTTCACAAGTACAGAGCTTTACACAAATCTAGGACGGGGTGTGGACCTCATCCAGCGAGGAGACTCTAGGTCCAATGTTGGACACGTATTTGAGAGGCAACAAAGTAGATGTCGGTCATCCTATATACACCATCACAGGGTCCTAATGGTAACGGTAGTACTGGTGACACCCGCAATCTGGTGTAGGCGGTTAACACCTTCCTCCCAAACAAATCTTCCGGACTAGATGAAGTTACATCCATAGAGCTACAGAATGATATCCAAACTCTGACACCCAGGCTCGTGGTGATTTTCAACAGCTGCCTTGAACTCAGCTTCACACCCACAGCATGGAAAATGGTTAAAGTGTTCTTTAAACCAAATGCGGTAAGGCATCAAACTGTTTTCCAAAAGACTCCAATCAGTCGAATTTGGGCAACTGTCTCTGCTCCCTTACCGTGGACCTGGGTAGTTTGTGTTTTGAACTGAAACATCCAATCAAAGCTGTACTACGTCCCCGATGCGCGTAGTATTTAAGGGTTCCCTTGCTTTATTCATCCCTTCAAGTACAGTTCTTAATCCATTATTCGACGGTGTGGCCGATAGAAACATACCGGCCCCCTTCCAAGGAATATATTGAAGTGTTTGAGGCTCGCTTTTATCACTCACCCGATTCGGAAATACCTGCAACAGAATAGAGAACAGTTTGAGGTTCGATTGAAACAGTCATCTCAAACGCCTCTCATTTCCGTGGATCAAGAGCAGTAGATCTCCCTCCGCTGCGCAATGAATTGAAATCAGCCTTAAGTGTCGATTGTATCAGTCCCCTTAACCCTGATCCTGCATTAGTTCGTGAAATAGTTTTTAGGCCGAAAGGCAATAATTACAAGGTTATAGTTAAGTTTGTAGCGTCCGCATAAGGACCATTAATTTAGAATAAGTATCCTGTTAGTTTTAAGTTAGATTTAATCATTTTTGTCTAGAACGTAAGTTCACATGTAGCACATAATAAAAACATTTTTTAAAAGTCCAATCCGAGGGCTAGACAGGAAACCTGGGGTTTAATTGATGGAGTCACCCCCGGTTTGCTCCCTTCTGCTGAGTAGACAAAATGGGACCAGTGTTGGGATTCGATTGTAAAGTAACAGTCACCTCACTCTGCTCCTCTCCCATGGTTCTCTGAGGTTGATGTGTGTCGTAACACCTGCATTACATTTCCCCCGAATTTATTATCAGTATTCAGTATCACCCTTAAATCCAAGACGGTTCAACTCATTTGAGGATGGACCCCCAATTCGAATATGACAGCAACCCCTCCCTGCTGCACTCCCACCGCGATGCACGTAGCACTTAGGGGTTTGCTTGCTTCAGTCACTCCCTCAATCACAGTTTTGAACCAAGTACTCGACTATGCGGCCGATTCATCCCGATACCCAATCCATGGTATCTATAATAAAATGTTCGGGATTCGATTGTATCAGTCATATGACTCAGAATAACCTGAAAGAGAATAGAGAGCAGTTTGAGGTTCCATTGAGGCTCTCCTTTCCGTTGATCAGGAAAGCTTCGATTGCATCAATCACCTCGCGCAGAACTCCCGGACTCTCCATGAGTACCATCCTCACAACCACTACCTCACAGTAGGTAATCTCAGGGCTCGCAGTAGGCCGAGCGATAGCGGTACTATGTACAATGGACCGAAATAGCGGTCTAAGTAAGCCTAAGCTTCGTGCCCAGGCAGCCATTTTACCTAACGTAACCTTATTCCGAACGTTTATTTAATAAAAGATATTTAATAAATTTTGTTTCTTTATTATTTTCTTTTTGTACTTTTTTGTTTTTCAGAACTTTACTTTTATTTTTATTCTAATTCTCGCTACGCGTTTCGAAGTTTACTTCATCTTGTTGTTGACAACAAGTACTCGCCCGAAGATGAAGTAAACTTCGAAACGCGTAGCGAGAATTAGAATAAAAATAAAAGTAAAGTTGTGAAAAACAAAAAAGTACAAAAAGAAAATAATAAAGAAACAAAATTTATTAAATATCTTTTATTAAATAAACATTTAAACACAACCGGAGACGAAAAAACCAAAAACATGAATTATTCCGAACTCTCTCTTCTTTGCTCCACCCACAGACGAATGCATCTGTACCTTTCCATATGCAGTACATGCCATCGCGACGCTTCTGTTATCCTTCAATATAACTACTACAATCCTTTCATCAGCTCGAATTCTTTGATCAGCTTCTTCCCGAGTCATTGGTCTGTCAGTTTTCTACAGTCTCTGGGCGATTTGTTAGGATTTTCCAAGTTCCTTTCATTTTAAAGTCGTTTAAAGTCGACTAAAGGTATAGAAGTCAAATATCAATAATAAGAAACAAGGGAATTTTCTGGCAAAGTTCTCGTTAATCACATAACTAAACTTGGACCCAATCATAATGAACGGTCCCCCTGAGAGTTCAGAGCCCCTTGCTAAACTATGCATAGAATGAGAGCGTGTCAAATTTAAAATTCGTATGATTTCGTTGCAGAGTTTGAAATATATATGTACGGAACTGAAAGTGTTAGAGAGAAGACGATTGAAAATAGTTGATACAACTTACCAACCATTTTCAATCGTTTGCATTCATTTCAAAACTTTAAAATATAATTTGCGCAATCAAGTTTTGACCGTAGCTGTCATATGAAATGTTTTCCGATCGGTGGGAAGTGTGAAGGATGAAATGAAAATTCGTCGCGAAGTGCTGAATTCCGGGTCCGTGTTTACGTACTATTAAGCAAAATTTATAAACGCAAATTTAAAATTACCGTAATCTACCATTCCTTTCCGGAATTTTAGATCCAAAATAAAAAATTACTGCTGCTATTTAACATTTACCATCCGCTGGTCCGCCATGAATTCTTTTCGCAAATCTATTTTGTATTTTCTTTTAAACGATGTCAAATTTGCATACTTTCATTAAACATTACGCCCATTTGTCACGTATTCTTTAATAAGTGAGTGGAGTAAGATATCTAAAAAAAAAACATTTGATGTATGTATGTATCTCTGAGTTATTCATCTGTTTTCTGTTTCGATGAAAAAGGAATGCAATAAATTTTCGGAACAAACGAATTTTTCCATATCCCCCGTTCAACGGTTAAGTGATGAAAATATTCGATGTGACATGCTGCGATAGAAAATATTTACCAAAGCTATGCTAAGGAATTGAAGAGCTTAGAATTTATGAAAATATCTTTGGATTACGTGACATTTGCAATCAACCTTTTAATCTGAATTCATTAATTATACGACACGACGACAAAGTGATATAGAACAATATTTTAATATTTGCTGGTATATACAAGGACATTGAATGTTTATGTTCGGACTATGGAATTGCCAATAATTCAAGGGAAGGGACCTGAAAAGATTAGCCTTTTGGAAAAAGTTTTTCATGTAGCCACTAATCCGTAAAACGGTTGCTCGCATAATAATTTGTTCATTTGAACCGATTTTGGATTAACACAAATAATTCATTTGTGATAGGTCCAAACAAGTTGTGAGCGTAATATGTTATATCATTCAAAAAGTTTTGTTCAGATATTGATGGGGCTTAGTTTATGGCGGCTATAGCAAGCTATTGTCCTGTAGCTAATAAGAAAGATTAATCCCTGAGAAATCCCAAATGAAAGAAAGAAAAATGGATGTTGAAGATGTAATCAAATATTGGAAAACAACGACAAAAACGATAAAAACATCCTTAGTCGAATCGTAGGAGCAACAGTTTATTTATAAAGTTTTTATCAAAGTCCTTTTCTACGCTGATGACTAGGTTGCTTGCTGGGAATCCCTTTACCCTTTAACTTCAAATCAATAGACTACAATCGTACTGTGATCTACACATCAACGTCCTGAAAACGAAGATCATGATTTTTGAAGGTCGACAGAGAAAAATTCTACCCGAGGAAATATTTTTGGGAAATCCCAATTTAATATTACATCTGTCTTAACGACATCTAGCAACCATTTTAAATATCTCTTAAGAGGGATACACAATAAATTTTGCGGCCATTGCCTTACAGATACATACTTGTTGAACAGATATTTTTTTTGTACAGGTTACAGGTTAATTCAAGTATATTGGAGGACTACCGGCTTGCGTGTTTTCCTAATCGCCTTCTTGTATTGGTTTCTTGTTCGGGTAAGTTAAGTATTTGATGATTTGTGTGGTTACACAGCGCTAGTTGATGTTGTTTGCTTATTTTTTTATTTCTTCTTTTAAGGCCAGAATGTTGCGCTCACGTTTTAAGTCTTCATTGGTTATATAGCACGTTGCATTTACTATGGTTTGAAGAATTTTTGTTTGTAGTCGTTGGATTATATTAATATTTGAAGTACAGGCAGTTCCCCAAAACTTGAATCATGTCCATATTGATTTTAATATAGTTTTACAGATAAATAGTTTGTTTTCTGTTTCCATACACTTCCACAACCAATTTCACTGCTACACTTTCTTTTCCCTATCTATCCCTTACACTGCACTTCCGTCACATTGACCTACAACCAGCACAGCACATTTACCTTAGGTATACAAATCACATTGACCCCTTCACCAACTCGCATAAACAATATCAATGATAAATCGTAAGCTAGACTGAAGACTGTAAAAAAGAAAGAAAGACAGAATAAAATTGGATCCCAAAGCGATCAGTTGAGTTTTATTTACTTACCTAGGTATTCAGCTTCATTGTCAAAAGGAATTTGTTTATTGTTTAATCTAATTATTTCTGAACTATAATTTATTTTTGTAGTGTATATAACTTGTACAGTTTGGCTTCGTTTATCTTGTTGCTTGTAGCTTGTTTTAGGATAGTACTCGTATTATTATGGAATGAATTAGTGCCGGTAAGTCGACTGTGTAGAGAAGATAGAGCGTTGGTCCTAAGACACTTCCTTGAGGGAAACTTGCGTCTCTTTGTTGAAGTTAAAAATGAGAAAGCTTACAAGGCTCTTCAATATATTGAAGTTTCAACCAAAGAAGATAATGCGGCTTTAAAAAAACTTTACAATTAATCATTTAAACCGCTGAATGTTTCAAATTTCAGCTTTCTAGTTCAAAATTGATACCAGAGAGAAATGATTAGATCGACACGACAGATCTTTCAATGTTGATATCAAATATCGTAGCTTTTAGAAGTCTACGACCAATATTGAGGCATGTGGCAAACTATGAGTCAAAATAAAAACGCCCTTTTTTTTTTTTTAAAAAAAAGGAAATCCAAATCCCACAGCACTTAGACTCTGTAACGGTCCATTGTACTAAAAACTAAAAAGTATAAAAATACTGTCAGCTTATTTGTCTCAAAACTGCAAATAAACAACCAGTGGCGGACTAAGCCCTTCAGAGGCCCGGAGGAGGCAAAGCTGAATGAGGCTTTTTATTCAGTTCACATTTTTATGTATAAATAAGTGTTTATGTTTATTTCGTTAAAATCTGGCAAGTGAATTTAAATTCGAATTAAATTATTTAGGCTAAATAAACATACATACCTACAATATGGAATGGATATGGGTGAGGAAAATAAAATACGAATCGATCGACAAAAAAAAAAAATTTAATAAAATAAGTCAAAGATAGTATTTTTATTTTTTGCAGCGTGTTATATGTGTTTTCGTGCCTTCAATTTACTGAACTACTCAATAGCTTCTGTGAAATCGATTTCTTTGGAAATTTTTCTTTCTATTAAAAGCACGGCTATATTAACCAGTTGCTCTTGATCCATTGCAGATCGAAGATAATTTTTAATTAGTTTAAGTTTCGAAAAACTCCTCTCGCATGATGCAACCGAGATGCAAATGGTCAGGAAGTAATTAAGTATGAGCGATATACAGGGTAACGATTCACTGAAGTCCCATTTTATTATAAATTTAAGGATTTGGGGCCCCTCAAGACCGGAGGACTTCATTTCCTTCATTTCCTTCCATAAGGAATTTAGGCCTGAGTTTGGGGGCAATCACCGAGTAGATGGACCATTATAAGGCTGGTAAACATGTTTGCCCAATCTGGATGCATCATACGAAGACCGTACCATCGATATCCATGTGATCGGGTTCAAGATACAATCGCGGTTGTAGCATCGTCAAATCAGGCAAATCCAAGCGTTTCGACTAGAAACTTATCGGCGCAAATTGGAGTTAGCAGACGGTCATTAGAATGGATAATTCATGATGACTTAAACTTGTTTCCGTACAAAGTCCAAATTGCAAGCTAGTTAAACCCTCTGGATTTGCCCATTCGCCTGGAATTTTGCCAGAAAATGATTGAAATGGCCGAAGAAGACAACAGCTTGATAAATTGCTTGTTTATGTCTGATGAAGGTATGGGGTTATGTCAATATATTTCTGATCAGGTATCACATATGCGTGGATGATCATGGAGCCATGGAGGTCATTTACGGTCTATCATCTTCAAAAACAATTAGTTATATAAAATAAAATTGAATTTTCTATGCAATAAAAAAATAAATGAAATACATTGATTAAAAAAAAATATTTCAATTTCTTATTGTAGCACAATTGGTGCGCCGCCCTGTAGTTCGGAAGCGAATAGTTTAGTTTGAGTAGAAGTCCACTATGCCAAACACTGTCGAAAGCCTTTGCAACGTCTAGATAAAATGACACACAACATTTTTTCTCGTCCAAGTCGTTCAATATTTTGTTCGTTACTCGATGTAATTGCTGTATAGTATAGGTCCGGGATACGATTTTGTTACTTTACAGCTTTGTTGATACGGTCAAGTAACATCTTTTCGAATATCTTAGATATAATTGGTAACAGACTTATTGGCCTATATAAAGTGGGCTTCGTAGGATCTTTGCCAGGTTTAGGAATGGCTACTTCTTTCGATACCTTTCAGGCTTTAAGAAAGTACTTTTGTCGTATTACAGTGTTGGAAATATTCCTCAGGTATGTAATAGCATTGTCAGGTAGGTAGATGGATACCCTTCTGACAGGTGTCACGGCTCACTTAGACCATCAGTTTGGGTCCATTGTGTCCATTGTTGTGATTTTTCCAAACATTTTAAAAACCTGCAAAGAAACCAAAAAGTGATACGCTGTATTAGAACCTACCGGATTTATACGTAAATCTCAGGAGTTTCCTCAGCTCAATATCGGTCAGATCCTCCAGCTCCTCAAAGAAGTATCTGGTAAGAATTTTGGATCTGATATATTCTATCTCTTCGACGTCTCTAGAGCTCCTGCAGTAATCGTTGTGCATAATGCGTTTTCCGCTCCGCGTATAGGCCCACTGCGCAGTGTCATGTGAGGACGCCCGTCAGTGTGCGTATATCTTTGCGGCTTAGCCCGATCATGACCTTAAATTTCATTTTGTTTACGGTTGGCCATAGCTCCCTCGAGTGTCTGCCTGTTTCGAGTTTGGTCCAACGTAAGTTTGTTTTACTCATTGCTTCAACCGAGCGGAATTTGTATAGATTTTAGAGTCAGAGATGCATCCATCTCCGATCCGTATCTTGCCAGCTTCTTCGTTGCCCGAGATGTCATTGTGCCCTTTTACCCAGCATAGGATCATTGAATTGGCGATTAATATCTCGACTAGGAATTTTCTGCACTGTAACACCGCCCTTGATTTGACAACTACTGACTCCATAGCCATTATGGCCGCTTGGCTGTCGGAGTATATAGTGATCTGCTTGTCGGCCAGTTTGCGCCTCTTCACCTCCTCGGTAGCCTGAGTGGTCGCAGCTGTCTCTGCCTGAAACACGCTGCATTCATCGCTGAATCTGAAGGACTCCCTCAGGCTTAGAGTGTCGCAGAAGATGCCTGCACCTGTACCTACATCCATTTTGGATCCGTCGGTATAGATAGCTATTTCGTCTTCTTCCGTGACTGTTTTGTTGATCCATTCGCTTCTTTCTGGGGTTCTGGTTGCTCTAGTAATCTCCTTTTAAAGGCGAAGGAGGCGTGTGGTAGATAGTCGGTGGCTGTTGTTTCTTTCGAAGCACTCCATCGTGCCTCGACGGAGGTGTGTCCGTAATGCCTGAAAGACCACAGTCTTGACTCTCTGAGTCTAACGGCCGCTTAAACCGCTTTGCTGCTGCAATATATGTCCACGGGTGTGAGGTTGAGTATTACCTCCACATCTGCAGTGGGTGTAGTTCTTAATGACCCTGTCATCTCAAAGCAAGCCGTTCTTTGAATTTTGGTAAGGCTTGAGAGATTGAATAGAGGGATCATAACCTCCCACTTCATTGCATCACTACGGGATCGCCCGTGGGGTTCGCCAGTTTTACATTAAAAAGTATCGGCAGGCCTCCCGATTCCGAATCAATTCGTCACTGAGGCCGACCAAACGCTGATGTTGTTGCTGATCGTAGCTCTGCTATGGGCTGGTGGTGGGCGCATACATCAGGAGGAACAAAAAATTGTAATTATATATTCCAAATACGACACAGATGACGAGTCAGATCATTCATATAACTCTCTTAGGCAGAAGCAGTTGTACGGACAGTTATATTTGTATCGGACTCCGTCATTCATATTTGTCGTTAAAATGAGGAATTGTGAATGATTAACCTACGTTGTTATTGTATACTTTCTGTTGGAAGAAATTGGCGTTTATTTTTTTTCCTAACGCATTAACGTTGGCTTGCATGTGTAATTGTTTATAAATAAGAATATTGCATCTGTTCAAGAGAAGGTTAAAGAAGAGCAGGGGGTGTGCCGGAGGCATCATGGACCAGCATACACATTGCACTGTTAATGGGATCTGTTTGTGACCCGACTTGGAGGTTTTAGGCAGAAGATTTTCGCAAGGGGTTTTCTGCCTTTGGAGATTGCGCTGTTGGAGGTTCTCGATTGTGGATTTTTTTATTGGGGATTATATCTTTGGTCAAACGTTACCAATCCAGTATAAAACGATTTTGGTGTGAATGTGCTTTACTGCGAAAATATTTCGTAGAAATGCTGATGGAAAATCAATGACGCTAACTTGGGAGTCGATTTGGGTAGGGACATAAAGTTTCAATAAATCCCTATTGCAATTCGCTTGATGGGTGGGTAGGTAGTTCCTTTTCCAACTTGAGATATGCTAAGATGTAATTGAAATTGTAGCTCAGATACCGTTGCCGATATGGAGGGGCTCATTAAAAAATTAACTGAGGCTACTTTCTTCACTGCTGGTGGAAAAGGATTTAGCAAACTTTTCTCTAAAGGCCTTTTACATTCTAAGGGTATTTAAATTTGACCTCATAGTTTGTTAGATGCCTGCAAATTGATCGCTGACCTTTAAAAGCTACTATATTTGTAATCAGAATCGGAAGTTATTTCGATCAAGTCCGGCCGTCTTTCAACAGTTTTCTGGCCATAACATTTCAGCTAGAAAGCTGAACTTCGGAATATTTAGTCCAGCGGCCCGAATTGATCAAGTATAAAATAAATGTATTATTCAAAAAGTCGATAGAAATAAAGGTCATGCTCTTCGCAAAGTATGAGAGTGCTCCCATACAAGTTGTTTGCCAAAACGTTTTTTGTTCGACGAGCTAAATATGTAGACAATGCCCTCCTTACAAAGTCGCCTGAACAAAGTTTTTGCCACGCCCGCATTAGGGGGCGTTTTGACCAAACTTTCAAGTTGGTTATTTCGTTAGAAACAAAAAAATGTTGGAAATAATGGACAAGGACTCTCAACCCAAAATATTCAATGTATCGTGTATCCAGCCATCCTTATGTTTTCTAATGACTATAATGTAAATATATTTTTTATTTTTTTGCCGACTACATTTCCATTTGAGACGCCCAAACCTCAATTTCAGTTTCATTGATTCGTTTTGTATTTGAAATTTCGTTGTGAAAGTGATATAGGGACTTTTTTGAAGAAATAGTTGTCATTTAGTAAATAGTATGTACATATTTTCAAAAATAAGAAAATTAAAGTACCGAATTAGCCTGAATATATGTGCTTACATTACAATCAGATTAGGACGCCGCGATGATCAGATGGGACATTAATACCCTTAATAAAATATTCT
The DNA here is from genome assembly GCA_949715645.1 of Portevinia maculata. Taxonomy (NCBI): domain Eukaryota; kingdom Metazoa; phylum Arthropoda; class Insecta; order Diptera; family Syrphidae; genus Portevinia; species Portevinia maculata. The sequence goes on along the minus strand of OX454526.1, from coordinate 267,911,920 downwards.
AACTATTTCGCTTCTACCCAACATCAAAGAATTTTCATAAAACTAATAATCAAGGAAAACCGTAGCATTTTTTGTAGCAATAACAAGAGGAATGACAAAAAAATTAAATAAATTTGCAATAAAAAAATGCAGCGAACTGTAGAAACGTATTTTGATACAAATTATCCGAAGCATTCCATTTCCTGTGCACACACAGTCAACATTCAATAAACCTGAACCGCATCGCATAGTTTGAAATCCCTAATTGCATGCAATTTTCCATCCTCAGCACAAGGAAGCTCAATTATAAATTACTCCAAGCTCCGACCGCTTGACCACAAAATGTTAACCTATATATATGAATCCGCCACGAAACGGTACAATATTCCGTTTCCCTGGCGTAGCAAGTAAAATGAACTGAAAACCAGACCAAAGATTCGCGAATTCGTGGTGCTCCTCGTAATCGTGTTCCATGCTTTTTAAAAACCTCGGTCAACCGCACACTACAAGAGTATTGCTAGTTGCCAACCACCACCGATGCTGCCGCCGCCTTTCGTTGCGAATGCCACTCAAAGTCTTAATAATATAATTTTATATTTGCACAGAATCCATTGAACCAAGCGAGGTTGACTGCGACGGACATCGCCTTGCCAGCCAACAGCTGTAATAGCTTGAACATTTCTGAAGAGTTCATATTTGCATTAGAGGCATTTGTGTAGGTCCTCGAATCAGGCCAGTGATATTAATTTATCTTTTTCGATTATAATGAATGGTCGAAAAAGAGCACCACACTTACGAGAACTCAACAGCGGCAAGTATCCTCTGCTTGTGATGCGAAATGATTAAAATACAGGAAAGATTGAGTTTCCGTACTGGCATGGCTCTCGCTGATATATCTTTACTTTTATTTTCAGTGATAAATATATATTTTTTTAAAACGGAAGAGGCGAACACTTAAATGCAACTTAAGTCTGGCTCATATTTAAGGGCGACCGCCAACAATTCCAGGGCTTTAGTACTGGGGGTTTCGGATTGATTGCTCATTGGAAATTAATTGCATCCACTTTGTGTTTATAGAATGAATTGCAAAATATATTATGCTTACGATAAAACACTGAGGCGTATACATAATATTTTATTTTTCAGCGTTTCTGGCAGCGTTAATAAAGTGAATTTATATCAAAACCCTTGGTTAATTAATTCAAGAATGAGTACAGTTATCTCTCGGTATCAGGATTGGTGTATGATCCTCAAGGGGTATGTAAGCAAGAGGAAGTGCGTGTTGATGCGATATACTATTATAGATTAAAATTCGTATGAATCCGAGCAATACGTTAATGAAACATAGGGACGGGCTACAGTCCGCTTGGGCGAACTGTTGGATACCCTATTCTTATTGCTATCCCTCATAAGTGGGCGTGACAAAAGTCTAAGTATGGTTGAATTGTTAAGAACGCTTTACATATTTTGTTATATAACATTTAAAGGATTTTATCAAAAAAAACGCTTCCTAGCTCAAACTTGGGTGTTTCAATAAAATTGTTTTATTTAATTGTGGGCGTGCCAGTGGGCGGATTTTGAAAATATTTACACATAAGCATAAAGGGCCCATAGAGAGTATATATTATAAATTTCAGCTCCCTAGCTTAAACTTTGGATTTTCAAAAAAATTGTTTTATTTATTTGTGGGCGTGTCAGTGGGCGGATTTTGAAAATATTTATACATGAGCTTAAAGTTCCCATAGAGAGTATATATTAAAAATTTCAGCTCCCTAGCTCAAATTTTGGTTTTTCAATAAAATTGTTTTATTTTTTTGTGGGCGTGGTAGTGGGCGGATTTTGAAAATTTTATATCCGGAGCAGTTTTAGGAGTCATAGATCATATATAAAAAATTTCAGCTTCCTAGCTCAAAATTCGATTTTTTCCAAAAATTTTGTTTTTTTGAGTTTGTGGGCGTGTCTGTGGGCGGATTTCAAAAATTCGTAAACTTGATTATTTCGGGACCCTAGAGAGTATATGGTTAAAATTTCAGCTCTCTAGGTCCAGTTTAAAGGCCTAATTTTTGCCGACGGACGGACGGACGGACGGACGGACGGACGGACGGACGGACATGGCTAGATCGACATTACTATCGATGCTGATCATAAATATAGTAACTTTTAGGGGTCTACGGGCAATATTAAGGTATGTTACAAAATATGCGTCAAAATTAATATACCCCTAGAATAGGGTATAAAAATATGACTGGTATTACTGCTAAGTATATCAATCATGGTAGCATGTATAAATTTCGATTGTTTGTAATTTTCTCGCCAGTGATTGTGTGTTTGTTCATCCGATAGTTGTGAACCAATCGTTTGGCTAAAAAATAGCAGAAACAGTGCAAATTGAATAGTTTTGTTCAACGAATTCGTTAATTAATGAAATGGAAAATATTTGTACGTTGCATTTTAATACAACAACAACGATATCTCAAAAGAGACCTTTATGCAAAAGGACCACTAACAAAAACACTTGTCTATGCATACATTTTACAGTGTACAAATACTGTCAGATACATATAAACAATTAAATAGTTTCATAAGTCAGACGAAATGCCATAGTCACGTCAGTTATTATTTGTCCTATAGACCATTTCGATCAAAAATGTGATTCGAATGGCATCTTATGTTTTAAACCACGCTCTTTCGATTGTTGCAATCCGATTTGTAATAGATACCTCTTTTAGTTCCCGAGATACAAGGATGTTGAAATGTCCTACAGACCAAACTTACCAATTCATAGTATGCAGTAGGACAATTTTCACACATAAATTCAAGTTTTTTGCATTTGGATCTTAAATGTCCTAAGGCCACTGAATATAGAACAAAATTTCGACGCAAATTTTGTGGATTGCAAGTTTGCGCTTGTTTATTGTCTATCAAATGCGAAATAAACATTTTCATACAAAATTAAAGTACGAAAGAAGACGTGTAAGCAGGTTAGATCAGGTTGCGGTAGCTGTCGGCTAAAATCAACGTACTAGGCCAATGTTAGGCCCAATGTAATGCCATATAGATCTAGAGGTGTTTCTCGCTCTATTCGTTAAACTATTTAGAGCTTCTAATGAATCATAATAGACTAAATCAGTGTTGCCGATGACACTTTCCTAGATTTCCCAAAATTCGACGTAAATTACCCGAATTGGGGAAGAACAAAGATGCAATTCCCCACAAATTCCTCACAAAATTATTTAGTAAAATAACAGGTTTTAATAGAAAATCGATAAATTTTATTTATTTATTTTTATTCAGTCATTGTTTATTGCCATATCTGTGCTCCTTAAATCTTCTTTGATAGATCAAATTTCAAACTACCCCTTGTTTTCAATTTCTTCTCTGGTCATTAAAGATACTTAGTATCAGTATGTAGGCGATTTCTGTTTTTAGTTTTTATGTTTCTCAATTCACTGAATTTTCTTTCAACTGGTGCGTTTGCAAAAGGCAATGCAAGTAAAAGGCAGATGACAATTTTTAAATTTGGAAACTGTCCATGTCCCGCATTGTTTTTAAGTCTAAACGCCTTACCCCAGTATTTTAGCACAATCTTTTTCGTCAAGTCTATGTCGATCAAAATCCAACATAGCGTGAGATCGCCACTCGTCATCAAGTTTTTGAAGTGTCACAAACTTTTCAAGCACTGTAAATCGCTTCAGCATAGGCATCATTGATTTTGTGTTGAATTTTTCTGATAGATTGTTCTGATAGATTGTTGTTCTGATAGATTAACAATAGAAATAACAGAAAGTAATGCATCCTTAAAATCAAATCTCTGTGAAATTTCCGACGTCAATTCAATGTAAAAATATTGGCATGTTTTATAGAAACTTGAAACATCTGAAAACTCAACAAAAATGTAGCCTTTCTGCTCTTTTCAAATGTTTCATACTTTCCGTAACTTTTACCCAAATATATATTTTATGTAAAGCTACCCATATTTTTTTATTAAACTCATCAAACAGTTAATGTATCGTTCTTAGATAAAGTACTAAATACTAAAATGTTAAAATCCCCGCATTTTCCCTGCATAATGCCAATCCCCTCAAAATCCCCAAATGAGTTGAGGTTCCCCGCAGTTTGGGGAATTCCCCACAAATTGGCAACCTTGAACTTAATACATCACTGTTAGCCAATTTGCTTAGATCATTAAGTAAGAAGGCTCCTAGATAGAGATTTATTTTATGGGAGAGAATAGGGCATGCACAAGAAAGGTGAAGTTTTGTCTCCTCATCTTCGTCCATGCAGCTTCTGCAGAAGTTGTTTGAATATACTCTAAGCATTGATTCAAGCTTGCTTGCGAAACAGTGCCCGTTAATAATGCCTACAGTAAAGCAAATATGCAGTCGTCTTAGCGAAATTGAACACTTAGAGCATCGCGGGTCCAGCTTTGGCCATATCTGCGCTGCCGCTGGACATGTTATGACCATTGTCAACCTTAGCTTTGTTCTCTCGACTGATATAGCTTAAACATGAGTTTGCGTTTAGCGATTGGCATACCTAGGGAACCTTTGTTGCGGTAAATTTTCCCGCTACAAGGTCGACTTTTAGTCTCTATTCTTCGGGTGCGAGTTCATGATCTTGAAAAGTGATGGAGACACACATGGCACCATCAGCCATTGGATCACTTTCGGCGACCCATATATGAGCAGCCAATACAGGGTAACGAGCTTGGGGTTTCAGTTACCTCAGCCTGGTGAGCGGTCAGCAGAGCGAGGACCATACGGAATACGCGGACGAGTGTAAATATACCTCAGCCTGACGGACGGTCAGGAGAGTGAGTATAAGACGAACAGCGACCTTGTACGTAGCCCAACCATCCCACCGGGCCGTACGATGACGTGCGTGTTGAAAGGCGGACGGCCTTTGACAGTTGAACAGCACATACACCATAGTTTGCCGGACGGGTAAGTTGCCAGAAGGGTAACCAAAAAGCAACTGAGGGGTACGGGAGGACGGCTTAAATCAAATAACTCCCATGAGCCAGTTGCATCAAACTACCACACCGTAAAAGTAGACCGTAAACATAGGGAGTAATGTTGGATGATGTAAAGATGACGCTCTCTTCGTCTACTCCGTCTTTGGAGCACCGGAGAAGCAGCAGAGGAGTGTGGGCGGACCTAGCAATTATACACGCTCCAACACCAAAAATGTTCATATTTTGTAAGGTATGTCACGCTATCAACAGATCCCCATGTCTCCAAATCTGCGCAGAACCCCACCAAACGTAGGATTTTCACGCGGTAGATAGAGAACTCTGTTTCTTTGTTTGGCCTTAAAGCTTAAGTTTATTTCGCCGTAATTGGTGTGACGTTTATAATCGTCCCGATGTTTGCTTTTCGTGCTTTCAACGTTTCCTTCGTTTTCTCTCTTCCTTCGTCATTAACTTTTTCCTCTACTTTAAAACTCCTTTCTTTTTGATTTTAAATTACCCACGTTCAGCGAAATCGCCTTTGATAACTTCTAACAACTAGCTAAAGCGCTGGTCAACCAAGAAGTGATTTTCTAAATTTTTCTATTGTCCAAAGTGGGTCAGTGTTGGACTCTTTCTAGGTAATAAGGTAGATGCGGTAACGTGTAAGTAGACAAACAAAAAAAGTAGAGTTGGAATTTTTCAATTAATGGGCGTGATAGGACTTTTTAACTAAAATGATGTCGACCTCACCTCCTCCATATTTCGAAGACCTATTTGAAAGGTGAACCAAAATGCAATTAAGATAAAAATAGAAATATTATTAACACAATTTAGAACTGTTCTTGGCGATTTCCTATTCATTGGACAGATATTCCAACTTAAATTGATATAATTGGTACAAAGCTTATTTTTAAATGTTTGGTTCACCATGATCCTTAATTATACCGAAGTAAAATTGGACTTTATACTTATTTCTGTTTATCATAACAAGGGTATCATTGTGTGCCATAGACGGTTGCGTTCGGATCAGTCCCGAGAAAAACTACAGACATTGCAGCATAGCAATAATGTCTTGACAGTCAAGCAGCCATAAAGGCACTACTCGCCTACGTCATCAAGTCAGGTGTGAGAATGCCTATACGAACTGAACAGACTAGACAAGAATAACAGAGTAAAAATCTGTTGGCATTATAGGTAACAAAGCAGCGGATTCTCTAGCAAGAAAAGGGGCAGCGGAATCTTACTCTTGTCTCATGACTATGATCATTTGTACGAAGGTGTCTGGAACTCCTCATTTTTTCCCTTGGCGGAAAATTATTTCGGCTGGACGAAATTGAGTAAGCAATGTATACCTATGTAGTAGACCACTCTAATTATAAAGTCGGCGAAAATCAAACAAAAATCAAGCAGAACATATATTTAAGCAGTTTAACCTGGCCCTTGCATTTTAACCTTTTGCAATTTTTATGGTCCATCTTCATATTTTAAGTCAAAAATTTTCGACAGAGATTTTCTGCATCGTCCACTGCTCGCAGCTTCGATTTGAATTATAAATGTCATTCCCTTATAATTCGTATTTTATTTATGTATATTCCCAAAGCAGATTGCTTCCACCTGATCCTCATCATTGGTAATACCAGGTTGCTTCCGTTTGTTGAAAATTTCCATTCCTCTTAGTATCCACGTTGATACTTTTTTTATAATTTTTTATTTCTGATTGATGTTTTCTATTCTCTTCCAAACCAGACACACAAAAAAAAACAAAATGTTTACTTACAGGAAAACAAAATTCCATCTTTACAAATAAATGCAACGATGTGGAAGGATAGAAATCAGCGAAGGAAAATAACTTTTTTTTTGGTAATGAACTTTCAATAATCCCCCCGCTAAACTTGGTTTTGTTCACAATGTGTCTCATTTGCTCCGCCTTGCATAGTGCAGTACTCGTTCGTCAGTAGTTGTGTTGGTAAAATCTCATTTCCTATCGTCACAACAGATAGCTTCGCATCCGTTTGTATTCTACTCCACTCTTACAGTTGTTCTACATCATTGTCTTCGACTTGAATGTGGCTTTTTCATTGACAACTCACTTCGTCGAATTAGTCTTCACTGTCGTCTGGAGTACAGAGTCTCAGAACATGTTGTCAATGATATTTGTACTGTTGTACTTGTTTTCATCTCGATTCCGGCTGGATTTCATTTTCCCGTTTCTTGTACTCGTAGTCCGCTTCATAGCTTCGATTTAGATTAAGTAACTTATCCGCCGGAGGGAAACCGATTCCCTTAAAATGGTATTCCGTCGAATTTGCCAATTCGTTGCGTTAGAAAATTATGTTACCGATTCGTCGTCCTTGAGCTTTTCCCTAGCGAAAAGCACATTTTCGTTTCCATTTAGTCATATCCCCTTTCGTTTAAATCAGCGTAAAATGCAAAGAAGAGCGGGGTGGCAATAAGGCGATAAGGTAAGAGTTTACACTTTGCTCCAAATTCACAATAAGATCGCAGTGCATATTCAAAATGGAAGTTAGTTAGCTGAAAAAAACCCACCCCAGCAACAATTGAGGATGGCCTCCCAGCCCGAGCATGATAAGAGATTCTTAATTGAAAATTGAGTACTCAACTTTGATTTCATTAGCTGCAGCTGTCATTGTGGTTCCACGCGTAAGTGGCGTCTCAGCCTGCCAGCTCTCCTATCAGGATCTATGTTGATTGCTGTTCGACATTTCCCAGCAGCTAATATGGCACAGGACGCCTCTATAGGCGGTGATGTTGGGAGTGGGGAGGGACGCAAAACAAATAAAGGAGTCTCATTTTTTCCTTCTTCTGAATTAAGTTCATTCGCTGACGGGGTTCTTATTTTGCCATTTGCGTCACCCTCACCCTAATTGGTAGTTAGTCGTTAGAATGGTAGAAGGTTGGTTTTTGCACCCCACTACATCAGTAGGTAGCGCAGTGGTTAGGAGAGATAATGAGAAAGCGATTATAAACTAAGATGAGGGGGAATTTGTTTTTTTTTTTTTTTTCCTATTCCTTGTGAACTCTAACGTTGGCAATGGTGGCAAATAAATTTGTAATTCTATGGAAATCAATTTATTTCTTCGTTTCTTGTCGGCACTGCCCTGATTTTGTTATCGGGATGTTTTGGCCTGTGGCTGATTTCCGTGCTTACGGTTACAGTCAAAATAACAATTTGTTGTGGTAGGAAATAGCAATTTCAGAAAATTATTCCTTTTTTCTGCATAGTCCCGTGAAATGTGGGGATGTGAGAACCTATGTTGGTGTGAAGATTAAGTCCCGAAGACCCTTACGATTGAGAGGTTTTTACGGAAAACAGTTCCCGCAACGATTGTTGGTCTGGAGATTGCTATTGTCGATGGTTTGGTTCGTATGCATAGAGTTGATGATTGATCAACTCAAATTGAAAGGAAAAGATAATTTAAATACATTAATTTACCTATGTACGCATTAAGTTACTTTTTGGATGGGGAAGGAATTAAAAGAGTACTTCGAAAAAGTTGCCCTCTCAACGACAAATGAACAATGAGCATAGATACAATCAAGGTATTTTCTTTGTAGTTTTAGTTCACGAAGGTAATTTTTTGTTTTTCTTTTTCAATAATAAACGGATTTTGAAAATCTAGTATTTTTTGAAATTGTGGGTTAATGGGCGGATTTCAAGAAATCTTAAATTTGGTTGTTTCGGGCCTGTAGATAGTATGGCTGAGTTCCAAAACGTAACAAAAAAAGTTTTGAAGCGGTATTAATACTTTTTTGATGCGCATATCATCTGCAATGTAACTTGATAACAAATGAAAGCATCAAACAAATTATCGATGCGTAGGATGCGTTTAGAAACTTGGGACTTTGTCACTTTTTTCTCGTTTGCATTTCGGAACTAATGACTTTTAATCTAAATATCATCTTCAGATATCATCTTTCTAACTAGAACTTTAGGGCATACAAATTGACAAAGGAAGGACGGACGGACGGACCGGACATGGCTTGATCGACATTGCGATTATTAACTCGAAATACTTATAGTTGCGCGAACTTGCCAAGCGCACTTCCAGGTTAGATACGCAAAAAGAACTAAACTTAATTCGTCTGCCTTACTTGATGAGCACATTGTGTCGTCCTACTCTAACTGTTATACATTTGAGCAAGAGGGATTTCCTTGCTCATTTAGTTATATTGGTATTTAAGGAATGAGTTAAACTTTCGGTACAAAACTCGTGTGGGAATGCCTACACGGACTGAATAAACTAAGCAAGAATAACAGAATTTGAATCTGCTGGGTACCTGGCATGTCGGCATTACAGGCAATGAGGCAGCGGACTCTCTGGCAAGAAAAGGGGCAGAGGAACCCTTCATAGGACCTGAACCGTTCTGCGGGATAGGATAACATACTCTACGCGAAGAGTTCAGGATACTGGAAGAAGAAACAAGGGCCAAAACCTTTCTAAACCTCCAAGGTCTGAGGCAAGCAAAGAAACTCTTAGGAAACTACAACCAAAAGAGATTCAAAGCTTGTATCAGCCTTAACAAAAACAACCTAAGAATCCTAACAGGCCTCACGGGGTACTTTAGACTCAAGGAGCACCTGAGGAAAATGGGTATATCAGAGGACGGGCTCTGCAGATTCTGCAGTGAAACCGCCGAAGCTTTAGACCACATACTGGAATCCTGTGGGGCACTAGCCCACAAAAGGATAAGATATTTGGGCAGGCACCAAATAACAGACAAGGACATACAAACCATGGACCCACGGCTCCTTCTCAGATTCATCAAAGAAACTGGACTGGACGCTGTGCTCTAAGGAGTGTGACCTGCCAAGGAAAAATCAGAGCAATTCCTCGATACGCTTCACAAAAGAAGTATATAGAGAGGGCTCTGATAGAGGGCACGAACCTCTCCGAGGTACAAGCAGGGGACACAATAGACCAATAGGTCGTGTGTTAACATACCCTAACCAATATTATTATTATTATTACACTTTCGGTAACACGATGCTGATAAAAAATATAGTAACTGAAATTCCCAATCCCAGAGCACTCAGACTCGGCAACGGTCCATTGTACTACCAGGCAGAAATCCTCTTTTTGGTGAAGGACTTGGAGGAGCAAGGTGTTCGTTCATTTCTCTCCTTTAATAGGTTGCTTATGTTGTTGTTCCTCATGGGCATTGAACCTGCACCGCATGGGCCAAACTCTTTCTCAATGTTGTAGTCGGACAGCAAATGACCATCTTCCCGGTATAATTCCCTTAAAATAGGGTATACAAACTGGCTTAAAGACAAATCGCATTGATACTGGAGGGATAACGAAACAACTACTCACAGGCCTCCTGACCGGGCACTGCCACGCCAAAAAATACCTAATGGCTTTGGGTATAACACAAGACAATGTCTGTAGAATGTACAACGAAGACAACGAAACGGCGGAATATGAACAATGCGATTGCAACTGCCTTGTCAGAAAATATCAGCGTTACCTAGGTAAGTTCTACTTTGAAGCGGCGGATAAAGCCAGATCACCCCAAGAGCTAGAAGCTTTTATAACAAGCTGCGTCATCATGGGTGAACTAGCGGTTATCACAGAAGGTCCACTTGTGCCTACGGTGATTCCGGTTCCCTTTCCCACCTTAACTTTACAATCTGCATCTCTTATAAGCATTGCTTTGTTTAAGTGAAGTGTCCTGATTATGGTAGCAAACATCTCCCTGTTGAATCAAAATGCACAGCGGGCAGATTTCTGGTAGATCTTCTCTGTGTCTCTTGAATTCAATGGAAGCAGTTCGCCTTTTGTTTTAAGAATTATACTTATTTGGCTAGTTTTGTGGAAGCACTTTTTCCCATTAGACTATGGTTGATTGCTTTATAAATCGAATAACTCGTCGGTTTTCTCCCTGAAACATGAATGAGTACTCGCATTAAATTTTCGACGGGTATCATTGAACGCTACGAGTATACCCCAGCTTGCAAAATCCTCTAACTTGAGCTATAGATCAACCAAGCACTTTTTGCTTAGCAGCTGCCATTTCCGAAAGAAGGCATTTCTGTTCAAAAATTGTTGGAAGTCGATGATTCGGAAGGTCCACGTTTTATTTGTGAATAAACTTAAAGTGGGGCTTCAATGTTAAATGCCGGGGCAGAGAAAGATACGTTTCCACATATGTAGCCGGTGGTCTAAAAATCAGATGCAAAAATGCACACAAACACGAAAACGCAGTTTAAGTACAAACAATGGAAAATTAGAAGAAACAACACATCTAACACATGACGCGACGCCACAAAACCACCTACAACTAACAAGACGAAAACTAAAAGTCAAATGTGCCCGGCTATAGATCTTCGATGTAGTGTCAGCCTCCTTTCGCATAATTGAAAGCCATTAGATGGGTTCAAGTGCAATATCCTAATAAGGCTCACCAACTAGCAGGACATCAGGGGAAATAGTGCTCTCCCGCCCTGTTAAAGAATTTTCATCATATGTACAGTCGACAAGTGAGCCAATTCTCAATGCCCAAATACAGCATATTTGCTTTCTCTAGGTTTTTTTGCACCGTAAAATGCTGGAAACACTTACATAAATTATTCGACGGTAAATCGATTCATATCCACATTGCAGCAAACAGAAATCAACTCTTTATCCAAAAAAGAAAGAAAGAAAAGGACACAGAAAAAATAATTTAAACATTTTAAATACATAATGGTTATGTCCTAGCAGTTGCAAATCAGAAAATCGATTTCATGCACACTGCGGACTTTCGTGTCTGACTCTACGCCGTTCGATTATTACTTACAATTTATGATCATTAAAAGCGATATTCCTTCAAAGAGCTCAACAGTCCATTGTAATATTGTTTTATTTTCAATCCATCATCGTCCTTGATATAATATTTTTTTCTGTTTTCATTGACTGCATTCTCTCTAACAAGGATACTAATTTTCAATGTTACCCCTTATAATAATTGCTTCAATATGTAATTGTTGCGTAAGCAGTTTCACGCGCTTTCTGTGGAGGTAGCTTTAATTATTATTACTCGTATGTCAGCGTGTGCAGGTCATTTAAAGGAAATCCTGCTGAATCAGGATAAAATTTGCTTATTTCGTTCGTTTCGTAGCGAGTTTACTAATTAAAAAAATTACACAAGTGTGTGGTAATTTACTTTTGGAATATTATACGAACATAATGTTATGTTCCTTATTTCTTTCGAACTGAAATACAACCATTTCGGACTTTTACAATTATGCTGACATAGGATTTTATAATCGGAATGCTGAATTGATTAAATAAGTGAGGAATGAAATACATTAATTTTGAGAACAACAAAAGATTCACATTACATGAAATGAAATACTATAATTTGAAGAATAACAAAAGATTCGCGTTACATGTATATCCGACATGTGTCCATAGTGTGGGATTAAACATAGCGAGACAAATAAGTTACTAGTTAGGCCCGTGGCTTTGTATTAGCATGGGGATATCATCTTCGTTATATTAATTTATATGTGACGATATTCTTTAAAGAGCACGAGGTGCAGGGAAATTAGTCCACAGCAATTAACTCCACTAATCCACATGGGAATTAAGACCATCCCCAAATTTAAATAAGACCGCTTAATGAAGGTGGAATAATTTCTCACCTAACATGAAAACTTAATACAATGTTTCGATGACTTTTATAAATTTAGAAACATTATAGTAATGCATAAAATTGTGTTCGGCAATTGTCGTTCGTCTTTGGAATTGTCTGCCTGCTGATCTGCAGACAATCAGAGCAGCATCGGTCTTTCGGAAAAAAAATTTTTCTTCACTTATCGTCATAATTAAATCTCTATCCAATTATTTTTCTATTATTATATTATGTTTATCTATTATGATTATAACTATTATATTTTTTTTTCTTTTATTAAATTTATATTACAATCATCATTATTATCCTTAAATTGTAAACTTTTTAACCTGTCAAGTCATTTCTTCTTTATACTCGTACTTATCAAAAGATATTTTATCTTGTAGTATTATGTAAATTAGATTCAATTCAATAAATAAATTTAATGCAATTCACTAGAAAATCAGTGGAATTATTGTCACCGAAAAGATATAAGAGTGAAGGAAATACTCAATTTAAAATTAACTCTCTTCGAAAAAAAGCATGCTGGAAAAGACCCCAACATAAAAATTATATCAGGCTCCTAAGCTGGAGCTTTATCTTATCTATCTATCTATGTATCCACACAAAGTATAAAAAAATCCCCAAAATGTGTATTTAAACTTTTTAAATACATTTTTGTTTGTTTTGTTATTTGTAAAAAAGTTGGCTGCAGTGCGGTAGAGGTTGATAATAAAATATATTTAAAACTCTTGGGGCGTATTTTTTAGGCGTTATCCCATCTAAACCACTCGACCAATTTACTTTATGCTCTTAACATAATGAGAGTTGGAGTGTTGGAATCGTTCATAATTGCGGGCGTAGTGGCTCAGTTTTAATGTGTTGGACCGTAGGCCGAAAGGCAATAATTATAAGGTTAAAACTAGTTTTAATTTAGATTTTATCATTTTTGTCTAGAACGTAAGTTGATATATGTTACATAGCAAGAAAAAATTTAAACTTTGATTTTTCGATAAATTGTTTTTTGATCTTGGTGAGCGGATTTAAAAATTCTTAAAATTGATTATGTCGTGCCCTAGAGAGTATATGGGTAACATTTTAGCTTCCTAGCTCTAGTTTAAAGGCGTAATTTTCGCCAACGGACGGACGGTGGCTAGATCGACATTACTGTCGATGCTTACTACGAATATAGTAACTTTTAGTGGTCTACGGTTAGTTACTCGTATGTTACAAACTATGAGCAAAAATTAATATACCTTTAGAATAGAGTATACAAAGTTTTTATTGTTTCTTTCAATAACGTCATGTTAACTATGAGATAATGACAGCAGTAAGTACAGAGTGGCGCACCAATTATGCTATAATAAAAAATTCAAATAACTTTTTTTTAATCAATTTTTTTTTTTTTTGTCTAGAAAATTCAATTTTATTTATATATCTAATTGTTTTTGAAGATGATAGACCGTAAATGACCCCTATGCTCATCTACGCATTATGCGAAACCTGATCAAAAATGTATTCATTGCATTGAAGGGTTGAAGTCGGAATTGCCTCAATAATTATTTGAATGGACTGCTTCAACTCAGTCAAATTCCTTTTTTTCGTTTTGTACACCTCTTGCTTGATATAACCCCATCCAAAAAAAGGTGGTGCAGTCAGCTCGGGTGACCTTGGGGGCCAGCGCAAAGTAGAGTTTCGGGATATTAACTTGTTTGGGAATTTTCGTTGGAGCTCTGCCATAACTGGTCTGGCTTTGTGTGCAGTTGCTCCATCTTGCTGGAACCGAATGCTGTTGATGTCTTCGGCGCAGTCTCGGATACAAAAAAACTCCTTCAACATCTTTCAATAACAGTGCACATTGACAGTTACTGTTACACCGTTTTCTTCAAAGAGGTATGGCCCCACAATGCACATTGATGGAACTGCGCATCACACAGTGACTCGTTCTGGGTGCAGTACTGTCTCATGGAGTATTTCTGGATTAGATTCACTCCATATACGGCAATTTTGTTTATTTACATTGCCGTTTAGATCAAAATGGGCCTCATCAGATATAAACAAGCAATTTATAAAGCTGTTGTCTCCTGGGAGTGCCGCCAAAATCCCGCCTAAACGGAAACGAAATACTACAAGGCATGGTACAGTTGCACTATCCAAATCCTCTTTTCGGTATACCAAGATTCATTTTAAAAAATCTAAATATGTAGTAACCTGCCAAATAAAAAAAATAAGCCGATTACTCACATAGAAAACAAAAGTTATTACGTTTTGTTTTTGTAGCAAGGTTCGTGCGCAACCCAGGACCACAGCACAACATTGAAGCAACTTTGTACAAGTTAGCTCAATACTCTTTATGCACTTTTGTCAATTTTTTTGGTAATTTTCTTCCCGCATACCGTGAAATTATAAATGTTTCAACTGGATAAAAAATAAACAAAATGATTGTACGTAATGCACAACCAACTCCATCAGGCGACCACGCTCACTTATTCCGGCATTAAATTTAAAACACCCAAAGGCAACTTTACTCGCCAATCGTGTCGCGTCGGTCGCCGTCATTGGCGAACGGGACCGACTCTTACTTACAAAAACTCAAACTTGAACCCATTCTGTTTTTCGTCATTCTTCCCAGGCTCAGGCTGTTCGGTGCTGGTTTAACACCCACTCCCGATGGGATAAAAAATAACTTTTTTCGCGTTCCACTTCCACTCGCATATATGAACGAATCCTCGCGTACTTTGCAGGAATTCAAAATACCAACTCTAGTAAAGAGTTGGGTACCACAAAAAAAAAGAATAATGAAAAGTTACATTTGCACGCTGGCGCTGGTGGCGGAAACTGGTTGCTACCAACGATTGCGGAACTTTTTCTTTCCCGTTTTCGCAATATTTTTTCGTCATTTTTTTTCTTCCTTAGTTTTTGTGCAAATTATGAATGAAACTGTGGTAGTGGTGGTTTCCCAACGCTGCACTTCCGCGCGCTTCCCAAAGAAAGTAAGTAAACACGTTGGCATGGAGATTTGTCATCACTGAGTTGAAATTGATGTTTATGAACTCTTGGAGTAGCGGAAAGGAGGAAACTGCTTTGGTATACTTAGAACAGGGGCTCAAAGCTTTAAAAGATTACTCCCAGCGCAAAAAGTACTACAAAGTAGATATGCTGCGATGACTTATTATTCTAAATGCACGATAGCTGTGTGAGAAGCGTCAAAGGGGTTCCGCGGTTAAGTTAAATGCAATTTAATGCGAAACATGTTTGACACTAGATGAGGTGTATTCCCTGGAACAGGTTTAGAAATTCATTCTGTACTTCAATTGGCGCTATTTGGAATGAAATATGTACAAACCTTATACGAGAAGAGAAGGTACGGGTGATGGGGCGTGGGAACTAAATTAAATATTAAAGCAGGGTGAAAAAGATGACGGAATGCAGTTGTGGGAACAATAAAAGGAGGTGATATTTTTGTTGACGGATGAGTTAAATTGTTTAATTTAAATTAATGAGCAGCGATTTTGTATTTCAAATTCATTTGGTTTAGATGAACATAATATGAATTTAATCGTTTACTTGGGAATGAAATGTTCTAACTCGTTTCATTTCGTGTGGTTTTTTCTTTACAGTTTTCATAAAACCCGACGATAGTTGGCGGTCAGTTAAAGGCTACGACGCACATTCCCATAGCAAGGACCTAGACAGAAAATGGTAATACGAATATTAATATGTATGATTATTATTTTATGAATAAAGAAATGATCGTGAGTTGGTTTATGTTTAAAAAATAATTTCTTCTGTTATTGAGAAAAACATACAATAAGCAACTCAAAATATAGTTTATAAATAAACAAAGCGAATACGGGCGATGTTTTTTTTACACATAGTTTGTAACACACTTAAACATTGCTCGTTGCCCCATAAAAATACCTATGTTAACTATGTGTGTGCAGTGTGCACACAAGGCCGTAGCCAGGGAGTGGATCACAGGGGTTTGAACCCCCCACCCCCGAAATTTTTTAAAAATGCATCTGTAAATCATACTTTTCCACATCAGTATGAAATTTGTACTAAAAATTTTAGTTTTAAGCCGAAGTAGTACCAACATAATTTCCAACATATCGGCAAAGTGCACACATTAGTTGCAGGAAATGATTAAACAAAATTATCCTCAAAATAAATGGAAAAATTTAACAGGAATGTGTGAAACACGCTGAGTGGAAAACCATGATGGGTTGATGAGGTTAAAAGAAATTTTTAAAGCGATAATTGATGCTTTGGAAGAGTTGTGTAGTCATAAGGACTCTGATACCTAATCGAAAGCGAGTTGCTTTTTAAGATCTATTTCAGCTAGTGATTTTGCAGTAAGATTGTGTTGTTTGAGTGTTTTGTTTACATATACATTGCCACTTTGTAAGATCTTACAATCCCCTTCAAGCGACTTAGTGTCTGGATTGGAACATGTGGAATTAATAACAAACACATTCCAAGGAATATCATTCCGGAATTCAAAACAATTTTTGAGACTGCACAAAACTTAGTAAATATTGTGGATGAAAAACTTAAAATTTCACGAATTGTGTCAAGGCAGCAGCACATACAAAACATGAGCACAACAGATCCTTAAACCTATTTTAGGATAAGTATAATGACTCCTCTTTAAGATGACCTTTTAGGTCAGCTTAAAATGAGATTTGAAAACCATAAGTCCATACTTTCCTCTTTGTGCATTTTGATTACATCGATCCTTGGCAAAAACGGACAAAATCATAACGAAGAAAACTTCAAATTTTATAAATCTTTTTTTGATTGGGCCGCATTAAAAGCTGAATTTACGCTATGGAAGACAAAATGCCATACACAAAAAGATACAGAGCGTTCAAAGAGTGCAATAACAGCTCTTTTGGAATGCAATAAGGATCTGTTTCGTAACATCCAGAAGCTTCTTAAAATGTTGGCGACACTACCGGTTTCAACATGAAACACCGGAAAGAACATTTTCGACAATGAAACGTCTAAAAACTTATCTAAGAAATTCTACCGGTGAAGAAAGATTAACAGGATTGGCGTTAATGTCAATTCATCGACAAATTGAGACTGACACTGAGGAAGTTTTAGATATATTTGCAGCGCAGAAGGCCAGAAGATTAAATTTAATTTTACAAAAATGATTCCTTCCTACATGTTATGTAATACTTTTTGTAATAATAAAATCCTAAAGAATGATGATATGTACCTAATAAATAATAATTTAAAATTATTTAAAAAAATATTGGAAAAATTTTTTAGTTTTTTTTACAATTTGTTTGAGAGTTTTCTTGGAAAAACTAAGTAGACAATAGTATTTTATTAATAGTCTACATAAGAAAAAAAAATTGAAAATCGTTAAAGCAGTTTTTTTTACCCTATTCTAAGGGTATATTAATTTTGACGCATAGTTTGTAACATACCTTAATATTGCCCGTAGACCCCTAAAAGTTACTATATTTATGATTAGCATCGATAGTAGTGTCGATCTAGCCATGTCCGTCCGTCTGTCGACAAAAATTAGGTCTTCAAACTGGACCTAGAGAGCTGAAATTTGAACCATATACTCTCTAGGGTCCCGAAATAATCAAGTTTACGAATTTTTGAAATCCGCCCATAGACACGGCCACAAACTCAAAAAAACAAATTTTTCAAAAAAATCGAAGTTTGAGCTAGAAATCTGAAATTTTGTGTATATGATCTATGACTCCTAAAACTGCTTGGGAGATAAATTTTTTAAAATCCGCCCAGTGACACGCCCACAATTAAATAAAACAATTTTATTAAAAACCAAAGTTTGAGCTAGGGAGCTGAAATTCATAATACATTTATACACTTTCTAGTGGCCCCTTATACTCATGTGTAAATATTTTCAAAATCCGCCCACTGGTGTCAGCCCACAATTTATTTTTTTTTTTTTTTGAAAAACCAAAGTTTGAGCTAGGGAGCGATTTTTTTACAAAACCTTCGTTTTTTCGATTGAATCCTTTAAATGTTATATTTATAACAAAATATGTAGAGCGTTCTGAACAATTCAAGCATACTTAGACTTTTGTCACGCCCACTTATGAGGGATAGGAATAAGAATAGGGTATCCAACAGTCGGCCCAAGCGGACTGTAGCCCGTCCCTATGTTTTTTTTTTAATTTTTAAATAATATTTTGGAATTTTTTGAGTATTTCAATACACGGAAATCTGTAGTTTTCATCCGGAAAAAATCTGTAAAAATTCAATGTACCCGTTTCCAGCATATTCAAAAAACCAAAAAAGCCATATATGAATTTGATCATAAAAGCCCTCCTAAATTTTAAATTTAATTGAAATCGGTTTTGTTGTTAGCGAGAAATACTGATGTTAAAAAATCGGTGCTATAGGACGTACCGTTTTAAGATAAATCTCCCAAAATCCATTCTTACCAAAAGATAGACTGTTTTATCTAAATCGTTAAGGCAGTTTTTATATGACATATACCTACCATTGTTTTAGAGCTTAAATTTCAATTTCAACAACGCCTAGTGCGAGACTACTAAATAAACACTATGAACCAAGTTTGCAAATCGGCCCATCCGCTTAGGCTGCAGATCTGCAAACAGGCAGACGGACGAACAGAATTTTCCAACACATTTTTTTCTACTTCCCTATCATCGTAATGTGATGTTTAATTGTTATCTCAATTTTTTTCCATCAATTCATAAAGTGCGTTATACATAGTATATCCCAATTAAAAATCGTGTTTGGTCGATTTTCGGCTAAAATTAAAAATTAAAAAAAAAAAAAAAAATAAAAATTAAAATTAATTTTATTTATTACATCTACCATTCAGAAAAGTACACACTGGTTAGTGCAACTCCGTATTAATATATATATTAACTTCTTGTAATGGGATCGATTTTGTGAATCGCGGATTTTGACATATCTCTACGTAGAATCCAAATCCAATATTTTTATAGAGATTTCTGCATGTGTGTATGTACGTATGTGCGTATGTACGTATGTACGTATGTGAGTTCGGAATTATCTTTCGCCACGATAATCTCGAGCGCCAAAGATGATATTGACGTGGGACCAGGTTTATTCGAAGCGTAATTACGTAACTCAGAACTGATTAAATTTCCAGCAAAATCGGTCCATCCGTTTTATGTTAGTAAATAAATAATCAAAATAGTTTGCCTTTATTTGTACTATTTATTGTCATTTGTCATTGAGCAAATCATAATTACATTGTGCTCCGTTATTTCGTTACATGTATACGATTATTAAAAGGTCTCCGTGTTCATAGCAATGGTTGCATTAATATATATCACACTTCGCTGTTATTAACAACTTTTAATTTTCATGAACAATGTTAAAGAGCATTTTCTAATATTAAATAATTCTTAACCATATCTTATGGTTGACCACATTTCAAAATCTCCCACTAATCGCATAAATCATATTGATCCCACTGGGAAGTTAGTCGTGTGGACCTTTCTCTGTATTTAGCCAAATAGAACCCTCTTTCCCACAGCTAAATTTTAAAATGAACCTTCACATATCTACTCGTACAAGGCTGTAATTGCATATCAACTTCAAAACAACGTACCCATACCAACTTAATTATACATTTTGTTGTTTTTGTCTCCACTTTGGTGTTATCTGTTAAAAGTGATAATTAATTCAAAACAAATTTTTATTTTTCTTGATATCTTTCATTTTAATATTTTAATTTCACAACTTTTATTGTTTTTTGTTACTGCGACGCGTTTCGAAGCAGTAGCTTCATCATCGGGCGTAAACAAAATCATCCAACCTAATTAAATAAGTAATCACAGCTGAAACTTAAAAAATCGGAACTAACAAAAGTGTAATTTTCAAAGGCATTCGATTTCATTATTAGAGCTATGAAGACAACTGGTGTCCCCTCTTACACATGTCAGTTGGAATTGATGTCTATTTTTTCCAAAATTTGTTTTTGATTTGCGATTTACTTTAGTAGTACAAAGTTTCGTTGGCTGTGATTTAAAACGTTTCTACAGCTTGTCAAGCGCCGTTCCACCTTCGAAGCCACATTTAATAGAACATTTTCAACCCGACAGCTCTAAATACTAACTACGAGGAACAATAGCACATACATGCATTGATGCCATGATCCACATACGGGGTCGCTGGTTGATGCAGCTCTAAGTATTTTTATTCTTAACATGCTGCTGAGCGCACCAAAAAACTATTTATTATTTATTCAGAACAGAAAAAATCACCAAGCGTGGGCTATGGGTGGCGATAGGAAAGCGGACAGAGAATTTGCCCCAAGTTTTGATCAGCAATGGGAAAGTTTAACCATCTCATATAAGTTAACAACTTCTATAGATACTTTTTGATCCTTTTTTTGTTACTCTTGTTGTTGTTATGATGTGGCAAGAATATTGGTTGGATGGATTTTTAATATTCATTTCTACCCGGACACGGTAGGGACGATAGCATTTTATACCGGTTGAGCGTTTGGGGTGATTTTAGCTCCTCCTATTAGTTAAACTTTTTAAATATTATCAGTTGTAAGTTAAACTGTGAATGAGGGTGCAATGAAAAAGTGATGTCTTGTGGGTGTAGGGATGGTGAGGAAGGTGGGGCTGGAAATCCATGACACTACATCGTTACAAGTATTCGATCGTTTTCTTCGGGTAGTTGGGTATCAAAATGCTTAAAAGGGACGAAGAGGGGTGTTTTTATGTATTGGAATGGCAGACTTGATAACTGGGAAGGAAATATTACGAGTGCAATCTATGGCAGCAAGTTTTAGTTTCAGTTACAGTTGCTGTGGTTATGACGATGGCCAATGTATAAGCAATTATGAGTTAGCCAAGTTTGTCTAGAGAAAGAAATTATTTTTCCCCTTTTTGTTTTGTGTGTGTTGAGTAGTGAAAAACAAGAATTTATTTTTTTAAGAATTTATTTGTGGAAGTAAAACCGTATACCTACACATCTTGGAAAATGCAGTGAGTTAGCTGTTTCTCAACATGTAGATTGTTCCCATTAATCAAATCAAGATATTATAGCCCACACATTCCGACGATTTTTGTAATCTTCTTAGAAAACATAGAATAATACATACCACTATTGATAGGTGCATAGTATTGTAAGAAAATATATGGACGATGAACCCGCTATTCTTAGCGAACATTTTTTTATATATATAACCCGGGTTTTGTGTACATTTTAGTGATATAACACGGTGCGGGCATTTAGAAAGTGTGGGATTAGATACAGATGCGCCTTCATTTTGAATATTTGTAAATTACAATGCAAGGAAAACCAGAGCTTGGTAGAGCGTTACACATTCGTTGGGGTTGGTAAGGGTAAGATTCCTTGTATTTAACTGTACGTCCGAATACAGGCTTAAGGTTGAACTGATGCGCATTCTTAGCATGTCAAGTATTGCGGTCAAAAGTTCTAGGGGTGAAATGCAACTGGCTTATGGTGGAAACACCGATAAAACAAAGGAAGACAGGGGTGGAATCGGCTAAGGTGATAATTGATAGTTGACAATCAAAATCATACCTTTACGTCCACGTAAGGTGATTATCAAATTGACAATCACCTTTTTGCATCAATTTCATGTGACAGCTATTTAGGTGTCGCTTTCATACATTTTTGTTATTTTCATAGGTATGCACCTCGGCTTCAACTCCAAATAAATTAAATGCTTTAGTGAAAAAAAAATATATTTTAAATAAATTCAAATAAAATAATGAAATTGGAAAATTCGTGAAGTGCAATGTTTACTTCATTAGAACTTTTCTGCACAAATGAAGAAAATAATTACACAAATGTCCAACTATTAAGAAGAAAAATAAGAAATAAAGCAAATATCTTGGAACTTTCAAACCCAATGAAAGAATTCATAGAATTGTAAATATTCATTGTTGATTGCTATCATTTATTATTGTGTATGTATGTATTTTAGATTTTTGAAAAACTTTCGCTTATCAAAAGAAGCGTTTGTGTTTGTTTTGGGACTGCTTGATTTACCAACTGGAGAAAGGTCAACGCATGTTCCACCCATCCTTCAATTGGCTGCAACTTAAAATCTTCTTGGGGGTGGTGGCTATCAAAGACAAGTTAGGGCTGACTGGGCTGCACCAATGGGTCAAAGTACGGTGGCTGAAATTACTGCTGCAGTCATTAAAAAAATGCAGTCAATACTTTGTCCATTTATGATAAAGTTTTTGCCTAAGGACTCAGCAAAATCATATTTGAAATATAAATCATGAAAAATAAACACAGATCAGCTGCTCGGAATGACAGTGTCGGCAAGGAAGTGACGTTTAAAACTCTAAGTGCTGCCAATAATCAATCATTTTTTAGTGATCGCTTTACGCAGAGCAAAGAAGAGTTGATAATCAAAAACGACAATCAAAAAGCGATAATCAACTATCACCTTAACCGATTCCACCCCAGGATTCATTGCGACGATGCCTAAGAGAGTCAAGTGATTTCGAATTGTCACGGTCGCCTATAGGTAAGTTTTGTAGCATAATTTTCAATTCTGTCTAGTAGCTTTAAATATGTAGATTATTGGTGCACCAGACCAGATATGAGCATTGTACTCAAGTTAAAGACGAATAAATGACTTATAAAATGTAGTCAGATCAGAAGGGATGAAATATTTCTGCATCGCTTGAGGAAGCCTAGACATTTTGCAGGTTTCTTCACGACATCGAATATGTGGTCATTCCAACGGTTGTCATTAACACACATACCGAAATTAGAAAATCTTCTTTCGTTTTCAGCGATGCAAGTGCCATTCATGGATAATGGCGGACAGTCGAGGATTGGCGTTAATAACAGAAGACAGCATTGTATTTTGGAAGCATTAAATTCCACCCAATTGATTGTACCAATCACTGAGCTATGCTGTCAGTATCGGAATTTAATGATCTTAACATATTTCGTTGCTGTTAGAGTTCCCCACCCGAAGATGAGGGACGTGAACCAGGAAACGAATATAAAAAATGGGTTGGATTAGAAGAAGCAGGCGGAAGATTATTTATAAAAATAAGAAAGATTATCGGGAGCAAAACGGAGACTTGAAACTGTCTTAAACAACTTGTAAGTTGAACGGTCCGAAAGGAAGTTTCAAATCCATTGAAAAAGACTATCATCGATCAAAAATGTACATATTTTCGCCAAGAGAGCTTAACGCCAAACTCTGTCAGATGTTTTTGAAATATCAAGCGACGATCTTAGTTTCACCGAAATGACGAAGAGATTGATTTAATTTTTCGGTTAGGTAAGTCATCAAACCATTAGTGGATTTGTTGCTTTCAAAACTGCACTGCTTCTCATTAAGAAGTTTTCAAGATTCAAGATATTTCATAAGCTGACGGTTTATCAGCGTCCATAACCTTGGAAAGAAGGGACGTAAGTGCACTGGGTCCATAGGAGGACTGAGAACAAAAATTTGAATTTGAAAAGCCCCGAAGAATAGGATAGACGAAAGTGGTCTCACAGCGTGAAAGAACACCTGTTCAAAATGGTAGGGGAAACACGATCCGTACCAGCGGAAGTGTATACCAAATTCTTGAAATACTCTTGCCATATTAGGAGTGCGAAAGCGGATTGTTCCTATTGAATATTCTAAACACTCGAGTACAGTTCTACATAGAGTTCAATCTGCGAGCGTTGAGCTAGCTGCAACGTTAAAATTAAGCAGATTGACTTTCTCTAAGAGGAATGGGGACGGGAGCAACGATGTTCAGGATCTCCCCTAATGGAACACACACGCACAAATCCGAACTTCACCGACCATCACTGTTATTACTGTAACCAGATATGCTTCCCGTAAGGAGCAGATGGAAACACAATCAAATTTCCGCAAGACCATACGGGGCTGATTCCCTTGTAACGTAAGGTCACAGCTCTATAGGTTTGTACGTTTCAGTAACACATCTCAGTCGTCGGAAGGGGGAATTCCGCTACTTTAGCCTCAACAAAGATGTTGTTATCTGTAAAAGTTATTTAAATTGCCGTTCGAAAAGGCATTGCTTAATACTTCGGAATGTTTTAAATTTCCACTGGAACGAAAGCGGAAACTTATTATGATTTCCATGGTTATTACGTTACTCGTTTTCTAAAACTGTAACTGTACCTGCAATCCATATTTCTAGAGAAATCACTTCCCATTACCCTTTGGAAAACGAACCATTACATAACTTACTACAAGACCATCATTTCATTGATCCCTACTAGGTATGTAAAAACAATTAATTCGAAAAATAAAAATCGAATACCGTCAAGGAATTTTTAATTAAAATTTGTATAAGTTTTAAATTTAAATTAAAAATATAAGGAAAGGTTACAGTCGGCTTGGCCGAACTATCCACCAAAAACTGAGCGTGACAAAAAAACCTAAGTATAATCGAATTATTAAGAATTATATTATGTAGATACATATTTTGATATTCATATATTGTTTTGTACGTCTTTGAGAGAACTTTATTGAAAAAAAACAATGTATCTGCTAAAAATCATTCCTTCAAAGTGGGCATGGCAAAATATTTGTATCGAGAATTTGTTAAAAAGATTATATTTACATACTTTGCTAAGAATAGACTTTCATTTCCAATGCATTTTGCAATAAAACTGTTTTTTTTTTTTAATTAAAATAACTTGTCATTAGGTGTTTTAAAAATTCTTTGTACTTTAGAATTTCGGCCCCCTATTGAGTATATATTCTAAATTTCAGCTTAATAGCTCGTGGTTCATTTTTGATTATCTGATTGATGGTACCCGAAACAAGAGTGGGTCTGGTACTTCCTGTCGATTTTTGGTTATGAATTTGGATTGTTTTCCTATATATCTCAGAATAGGGTTTATACGACTGTATTCGGGCGCACAGTGAAATACAAAAAAATCGTTCCTTAGCCGTACCACACGAATGTGGAATGCTCTACCATGCTCTATGTTTCCTTCGAATTATAATTTTCAAACATTTAAAACCAACGTAAATCGGCATCTCCTCTCTCTTTGCAATCCAAATTTCCCTTCTGCCCGCGCTGTGTAACTATTAACATTATAAGGGTAAAATTGAATCGAACAAAAAAAGAACTTTCTGACTGAACAACCCATCAATCTCGAAAGTAGTTATCGATGGCGAAGAATATTTATTTACTCAAATTCTGCAGTAATTGAGTACAGTGTGTTTTGAGCCACATTTTACATAAAACACACCTCTACTCTTTAATTTGTCTTTCCTAAAAATCCCATCTTGATTTAGTATTGTGAATCTCAAAGTGGTTATCCAAATCCAATACCCTCAAGTTATGGGATGCATTTTTATTAAAATGTGATCGTAGTGATAAAAATCTTGATTTAGTAGCAAAGGAATAACATAAATACTTTGGGCATTATCCTAGCGCAATAAAATTAATTTCAACCACATAAACCCATACCATACAGGAAACGCCAGTTTACACACAGACATTACACAGGGAATAAATCTCCACAGGATAATATTAGAATAATGGTTGAATAGGATGTATGGTGTATAAAAAACAATTGCCTGCCATTAGCCGATGGTAAAACGCAAAGGATATCGCCTTCCATTTGCTTTTTTATTCGTCTTCTTCCTCGTTTCGAAATGGGCAAATAGTATGTATGTAACTTCTGCAACCATCATTTGCTTCCTTTGGGACATGTGAAAATTAACAAATAATACAATCCAAGGTCGTCGATGTAGCAAAAGTTTGACAAAACATGGGCAAGTTGGGATTCCTAGCAGCAATGTAATTTATTTAATTCATTTTAGCCATCAAACAGGTAACAAAATGAAACATTCGCTGTTAATTCGATAACATTTCCGGCGGCTCAGGATATCTTACTTTCCGTTTCATCACTCAGGAGGATTCGTGAGGACGCGGCGTGTGAAGTACGTGTGATCCTCGTTATATGGTGTTTTATGAAGAGCAACATTAATATGCCGTAAAGACAATAGCAAAGAAATGTAAGGGATTCAAGTATAAGATTATTATTTATGACTTAGCATTATATACCCTGTTCTTGTACTATGCCGATGTGGTATTCACGATAAAGTTGAGGCATCAACTTAAATCAATTTCTTTGTGTTATGAATATTATTTTTTGCTTGCAGACGGTTTGCAATAAAATTCGTTGATGGGCTTTAACCACGAGCATTTAATAGCTAAACATGGATTTCGAAGGGCTTACATCTGTCATAGACAGTTCCTCAATGGATGCAAGACTTTGCTTAACTAATTTGACAAAGCACATTTTCATTTTCAATTTCAAACAAACAATTTCATTTTGCCTATACAATATTAGTTAGTAACATTGACAGATTCTGAGTGACGAACCTTCCCGTTGCCAAATTAGCTAATTGATACTGGAACGACTTCTTTATTGTAAAATAAAACCGATATATTGGAAAGAAGACAGGTGCTTTATGCAAGTTTGTAAAGAAAGGTAGTGCTAAGCTAATTTATAAATGCCGTAATTCTCTTTAATATCCATTCAATCTTCAACTCACACACGGAGAGGTATTTTGTTAAGAAATCGATGAATTGGACTTAAGCAAACTCTAGTTTCAGCAGATTGGTCTTATATGCCACCCAACCCTGGCATCAATCGATATTTAACACGCTAAGTTGAGTATTTGCGTAATCAGCCGTTTTGATGATGTTGCCCGGCCTGAACAGAAAAATGCGTGTTCCACTGACAATCCTGGAAAAAATATAAAATATATATAAAATATAAAACATTAAATATTTACCTTACCTTAGATCCAATAGTGATCTACCGAGGTCACAATTTCACTGAAACTATTTTCCGTAATTAAACTCGATGCAATCAAAATTGGAATAAAATATTGTTTACTTTGGAAAAGGGAGCAAACCTTTTTGAAAATTAACGAAATTAATAAAAAAAAAAATTCTTTAGGTCAATACCGATGTTTATGTTACTCAAGGAAAAAAGTCGAACTTACTGACAAAAACTTTTATAGAAAACCACACAATCTCATCTCACCTCAGCGATACTAATACAGGAAATACCGATGCAGAAATAAACCACGACAAGCAAATTTGGTAGTAGAATTGATAAAAACAATAGAGATTCAAGAAACAAATTACTCAAACGCAATATTTCAAACTCTTTTGTTTAATTGTTGCTGTAAGATGTCCTACTTTCCTCAATACCGGACGGCAGCCAACGTCGTACCAACCGGCAAAACTGGAAAAGCAAAAGGAACAAATAGCGGCAGGCCCTTACGCTTATTCACCTCCAATAGTAAAGTAATCGACAAAATTATTTAAATTAAACAATACAACATAGTCGAAGTTTGGTTTAAAAAGGCATTACTATAAAATGCATCAAAAGGAAAGAAATAAAAAGGGGAGAGAGGGGCACCTTTGAACGCGTGGTATCTTTGAATATTGCTAATAAAATTCTATTAAAAATATATTTCAAAGAAGAAAATAAAACTAAACTTAGCAATACCATTTTCTATAATCGTCACGACTTTCGGTGATCTTGTCAGCAGTGCTGTTGTAGATTTTGGGAAACATTTTCGAAAGTTGAGGAGCTTCACAAAAAAAACATCCAATGTTTCGTAATATTAATAAAGGTATGGGTGGCAATAAGCAAATATCCGATGTTTTTTTTATAAAAATATCCTTTTTATGTGTGTGCTTTTTTTTACAAAATTAAAACTTCAAATAACACAGTTATTATTTAACCTTTCTCAATCTTCCAAAATTACAAATAAAAAGAATTACAAAAATAGAAAAAGATACTTGTATGGCAAAGCGATTATTGTCACGACAAACTTTTATTTCTTAGGAAACATGGTCTCACTTAAGGAATTTGGTTCCTGTATAAATATTTAACGGCTAAGTCCCTTGACACAAAAGATTGGTAAGAAATAACCGCCTTTAATCGTTTCGTTTTTCAGACTCTGACTCATCCACTAAATTAGGTTAAAACTTCAGCTTTCTATCTCCAGTTTAAAGGCCTAATTTTTGGCGACGGACGGACTTACGGACATGGCTAGATCGACATTGCTATCGATGCTGATCACGAATAGGTATTCTAACTTTTAGGTCTACCTGCAATATTAAGGTATGTTACAGACTATAAGTCAAAATTAATATACCCTTAGAATAGTGTACAAAAAAGTGCACTTCGGAAGATATTAAACTTTGACTCTTATAATGCACAGCAACGGTAATAGCTGCTAAGTTACCTTTCATCTTTTTTCTTGACAGATCCCACGATTGCGGTTGTAGCTCAATTGTGTTCAGCCAGTCACTTCGGTATTTTTTTCTTTAACTGTTCAACAGAAGTATTTATCGCGTTCATCGTATCGGTTAAACGTTTAACTACTTTTGAACAGCTGAAAAGCGTTGTTCGCTTCTTCTGGTATCTTTCCAACTTTTGTTTCCGCTTGTTATAACTGGTTCGTCACTAAACAATTAAACATCTTCTCCACTGATAAGTTACAATATGCACTCGTATTCCTATCATGGTGAACTGAACAGATTTCATTAGTCAATTTAGAGTTAAACTTTCAATACCACACATCGTTACCAGTACATACAAAATTTAATTTATAGAGACATGTTCAAATAGTAATCCTACACCCACAATCCCTTTCACAGAGTTAAAAATTATCACATGGACAAGGTGAGAGTAAAATATGTCACGTGTCAGATTGTTTTTAAATTCAGGGTGAAAAAGAAAGCAGCTTCAGGACCTCCATATTGTCTCTTTTGTTTTTATTTTTTATTGTGAAATGCATTTATTTAATTAATAAAAGGTAGGCCTCGCTTAACACGAACTTCTTATAGCACGGCCTAGCGTGCGTTTCACTTTTCGCAAAATATTTTCGTTTTACACAATAAAAAACCTCGTTCTTACACGGTATATCGGATTGCTTCTACAAAAAAAAAACTACATTGAGGCATCACAAAAACGTCCACCTATGATATATGTAAGCAGTGATATACAATACATTTAATTGCATGTGAAACTTTAATATTTTTTGTTAAGTTGGGGAAACTTTAGCTTGCTTATTAAATTACTTTTTCTTTAGCTTTTTTGTTATAAGAGGAAAAGCATTTGTTTTTTGTGCTTTTCTTTATTTTTTTATGTTTAACATTTAATTTAAAAAAAAACTTCTAAAAAGTAAAAAACACACAAAATTTTGACCAAGAGACCATGGATCGCAACTCCGCTTTTTGCACTATTTTCTTGTATCGTTTAACACGATTTCACTTAACACTGCATTTAACCTCCATGTTAAGCGAGGCCTACCTGTACGTGTACATGACAAAAATAATTATTCACCAACGTGCCGTTGCTTGGCGTTGGTTCTACTTCTCTACTCATATTTTCCATCCTTTTCAGAAGACTTGTTATGCTGGCTGATTTCTGGGAAACACGTGCATCCCATATTCAGATAATTTTTGCTGCTCTCACCGTTTGGTTGTATCAGTGCATACCTTGACATGCCGGCGTCATTTCTCGACTAGGTTAGGTTAGGTTAGGGTAAAGTGGCTGTCAGCGTAGGGCCGACACACCTAGACCAAAGTTAGGTCCATTGTGATGCCACACGGATCGAGGGGTTTCTCCCGCTACTAGTTAAACCATTTAGGGCTTCATATGAAGCGCGATAGACTTCTTACATCAGCGTCAGCCAAGTCATTAAGATCATTAAGCAAGAAATCTCCCAGATAAAGATTTCCTTTATGGGAGAGAGCAGGACATGTGCAGAGAAGGTGAGGTATAGTCTCCTCCTCCTCCTCGTAAAAGCAACTTCTGCAAAAATCGTTTGAGTAAACGCCAAGCCTCGATGCGTGCTTGCCTATCAGAAAGTGTCCTGTAATGGCACCTATAGTGGAGCTAATATGCAGTCGGTTTAGTGAGATCAGACTCTTAAAGCGTCGCAGGTCCAGCTTTGGCTAGATGTGCTTAGTCGCTAGACCCGTATTACTACTTGTCTATCTAAGGTTTGTTCTCTCGATTGCAGATAGCTTGAAAAAAAGTTTGCAGGTAGCGATTGGGATACCCAGAGAACCATTTTCAGGTAAAAGAGGTAGTTTGATTCCCTTTTTGGCGAGTTCATCACCCCTGCAGTTTCCTGGAATATCTCTATGCCTCGGCATCCAACAGAGGTGAATGTTAAACTGCTCCGCCATCTCCTTAAGAGATGAACGGCAGTCGAGGGCTGCGATGGAATTTAAAGATACTGAATCCACGGACTTTATCGCGGCTTGACTGTCCGAGAAGATACGGATGTCCTTTGTGGATATCACATTTCTCTTCAGCCACGCCAGGGCTTCTTTTATCGCCATAATCTCCGCCTGGAATACGCTACAGTGATTAGGAAGACGGAAAGAGAGACTCAGATTTAGGCTTTCGTAGAAAACGCCACCACCAACCCGTCACCATCACTAGTTTTTGATCCATCGGTGTAGAAGTGGATCGATTTATCTTGCTCAAATTCAGCGTCCTCCCAGAATGATCCGGAAGGAATAGTGACTTGAAAGTTCTTTCCGAACTGTAATTGGGGTATGGTGTAGTCTATGTTTCCTGGTAGAGACTCAAATGAGTCCAGAATGATGGTGTGGCCAATATTATGGTTAACCCAATGCGAGGTAGTTATACGGCGGACAGCAGAACAGGCTGCTGTTTGCCTACTGAAAATGTCGAGGGGTAACAGATGTAGCAAAATATCTAGTGCTGCTGAGGGGGTGGTTCGGAGTGCTCAGCTTATCACAGATTATAGCTTTACCTAGGGCAGGCCACCAGACAGCAACCCCATATGTACGCGTCCTTATGATGAAGGGAATATTCAATAGTGCGTACAAGAGAGTGAAGGGCGGATTCAGCTGACTAACCTTTACAGTACGCATGCTGAGACGCATACAGAAGTTGCGTATTTATATTGGTACTGAGATGGATATCAATCAGTCGCTCCAGCGTTTTAAGGAGGAATGATGATAAACTAATAGGTCTGAGGTCTTTTGGGCTGACATGGCAGTATCTCCCGGCTTTTGGTATAGAGACCACTTTCACTTCTCTCCAAGCCTGAGGAATGTATGCCATTTTTAAGCAGGTATTCTGAATCATCTCCAGTGCTGGTGTGATGATATCCGAAGACATTTGTAATTCGGCAGGTATTATGCCGTCTGGTCCTGCAGACTTGAAGGGCTTGAAGCTATGTAGTGCCCAGAGCAGCTTGTCTCTTGTAATCAGACCTTGAGAATGAGTCACCTGTGCCAGTGATCTGTTCAGATCGGTGTATCCGGTAATGTTGGAGCTACCTGGGAAGTGAGTATAAAGTAGCAAATTGAGCGATTCCTCGCTGGATTTCGTCCAAGAACCATCAGCTTTCCTTAGACAGCTGGGCATAGTTGGATTTGAAGCTAGGATTTTTCTTAGCCTCGATGCCTCAGAGAATTCTTCTATTTTGCCACAGAAGAGTCTCAAGGATGATCTTTTGGCTTTCCTTAGTTCTTGAGGGCTTCCTTATAGGAGTCCTCAAGAACTAAGGGCTTCCTTATAGGAGGGCTTCCTTATAGGAGTCCCAGCCAGTGAGTGATCTCGAGCTTTTATCGCGATTGAAAAGTTGTCTGCAATTATTTCTAAGTGGTAACAATTCCTTGGTCCACCGGTGTTTCTTTCTCTTTCCCCTGGATCGTATGAGGGGACAGGAAGCGGACATCGCTTTATTGACTAAGCTCGTCAGATATCGGGGTGGTTCTTTGCCCATCAAACCAAAGACAATAACGGAAGATGAACTTCATATTGCAAGGGATTATCATAAAAAAAAGTTGTAAATAATATACCAATCTATACTGCGATTAGCAGCTCATGTGTTCCCTCCCTATACGTCAGTGACACTCCATGACACCACTCGCACCTTTAATTTAGAATGATTTCCCTACTCATAATGTTTCGAAGTACTACTTACGACATCCTGAAAGAAAACGTCCGAACATAACATAACAACCCCACAAAAGTTAACTTAATTCACTGACACAACGTTATAAATTCATTTATTAACACTATAAATACGATATGTAATGCGATACATCATTAGCCAACCAACTTCGGTAATTAGGTAGTATTATTAATTTCCTTCGAATTTGTTTTCCAATATCAAAACTCTGAATAGGTTCTGTTGAAACTTTTGGTGAACAAAGGTTTTTATTGAGAAATGAATACTGAATACTTATAATCTAATACAATGAGGTTATATATTGTGAATTTCGGCAGGAAACTTATTTCATTTCGCGCCTCCTTCTATTGACATCTAATGTCAATTCTTTTAAATGTTTATTTCAATGGCCGGTGCAATTGCAATAGTACAGGGTGCATCAGGTTCTAGCAATAAATATTTTACGGTGCCCTTTAGTTAATCGAAATTAATATTATCAAATTGACAGTATCTCGATTTAAGATTCGGTTCTACGTATTGGATCTCTACAATAATTAGAATAAACAACACTTACTTTTTAAACAAGTCCTATTCATTGGTTGATTGATTTAACGTCACTTGTCGAAGTTGTGATCACAAGCTCCTTACAACATATGCAGTGCAATATTACCTGTCATATTTATTCTTTCGTACCATCAATACCTAGTGTATCTACGTGTGCTTCTTTTAACAAGTTATCGGTATAATATTTTCGCCAATTCGATTTAGAATAACCATCTACCTTAGTCCTAAAAAAGAGACAAAGGTTAGAAATGAAATAAAATAAAAACTTGCAGCACTCGCTGGTTCCTCACTGTGTATGACTAATTTGATGCTTATTGTGGCGGATTTCTCGACTACCACGTTTTGTGGTTCGTAGGTGGGAGATCGGTGATAAACGCAATTTCTTTTCGCCAGCTTTTTTTTTGTATTTTGTTTTTGTCTTGGGGCTCTCTCTTGTCTATAAAGATGATGCGATTGATTGAATTCAATGCCAAGCTCCCGCCTAAATTCATTCCCTTTGGGCGGAAATGATGGTACCGCTGCACTATCCAAATCCTCTTTTCGGTATGCCAAGCATTATTCTATATATTAATACGGAGTTGCCTATAACGTGTTTCCACCAATTTTTGCTATCATAGATATGCCAACACTATATATGATTGGGTAGGGCCGTAGGGGACAATACATAGAAGTGCACAATACAAAAATTATCCACATTATAACACACATAATGAATTACAGCAGGTTAAATGAAGCGAATTGGATGAAATTACAACAACAACAACATTGCTGTGTGAGCCATTAATCTGCCAAGCGGAACGGAAAATTTTCATATCATGAAGTTACTTGAAAATGCTTGAAGTTACTTGAAAATGCTTGAAGTTACTTGAAAATGCTTGAGAATACTTGAAGTTACTTGAAAATGCTTGAAGTTACTTGAAGTTACCTGCAAATGCGACGTTTTTTTTCAACTTTTAGAATGAGGCGACCCCTAGTTAGTTTTACTCACACAGAAAAAAGTTATTACGTTTTGTTTTTGTAGCACGTTCCTGCGCCACCCTATATGATTTTAATTTTGCGATGCGCCAAGCTTTCCTCTTACTCCTTTTCTATTAAGTGATTACAAGAGGTTATCTGCATATATTATATCAAAAGTATTGCTGA
This sequence comes from Portevinia maculata, assembly GCA_949715645.1. Classification (NCBI taxonomy): domain Eukaryota; kingdom Metazoa; phylum Arthropoda; class Insecta; order Diptera; family Syrphidae; genus Portevinia; species Portevinia maculata. The sequence goes on along the minus strand of OX454526.1, from coordinate 267,877,715 downwards.
AGTCCACTTACATTATGAGTACATGATGGTTTTTGTTAAAACTCATTGCAACACGGTTTGAGAGCTCTTTCAATAATTTTCCTGTGCTTTTGCCTTTCTGGAAGCCATTTTGATTATTATAAAGAATGTTTTGTTTCCCCATACAGCTGTTCAAACGACGAAACATAGCTGATTCTTTGTCAAATGAACGCTATTGTAAGCCTTACTTATCTTGTTATAAAATGGTTACCTTAAGCGCAATCTAAGTTCCACTTGGATTTGATTTAGGAATAGGGCTGAGTTGATCCCACGATAGCGCATCTTCTTGCGGGACTCCGGTGCATGTTGCGTATAGTTCTATATTGAACATTGGAATGAGCGTTTTCCAGAGTCAGGCGGCTTGCTAGGATTCGCAATAAAGCCATCGGCTCGTTGAGCGTTACATGCGATAAATTTGGTCTATTGTGGATCTGCCGATCAAGCCCAACAGACGTTTTCACAGTACGCATGTTATATGCGACATTAAGCAGAGATATGCCTCGATAGGTCTTGCAAGGCATAGGATTGCCTTTTTTTTAGAGGGGCACACGGAACTGATAGTTTAGTCTTCGAGCATGTTTTCTTCCATTCATATTTAGTAAATAGTTTGGCTGTATGCGCCCTACACAAGCAGCACTTTCATATTATAGAAGAGTTACGCTAATTATTTAAGTTTAGCAAAACATTGGTTTTCTTCTTGACATAATTCTATCCTTACATGATGACCGTTAAAAACCTGCTCAAAATGCTGATTAAACGCATTCGTTTTTTCTTGCTCTTCGGTGACAAGATTTCATCTTTTTTTCAAAGAGCCTACATTTGGATCTTTTTCCAGCACTGAGTTTGCTTGGTTTTTTTTTACAAAATACCTCCAGATACTGTTTCAAGAGCGTCGCTCTTCAATTTTCTCTGTGGCCCACCTACTCCTTGCGTCACAATCTTGTTCTAAGTGTAAGTCACCGAGGACAATTTAAAACCAGCCGCCAAAGTGTATGAAACAAAAATAAAGCGAAGGAATTCTCCTGTGGGGTAGTGGGCCATTTAAACAAAAACGAATTTGAGACAGAGTCGCCTTAGAGAATAGCTTATGGAAACTCTGAATAAGTTAATGGTAGGTCACACTCACCAGCAAGGTTTTCAGTTTACTTAAGCCAGTAAGTGTCAGGTCAACCTCTGATCAACATTTGTAATTGTTCCTACGAGTTCCTAGTGCATCAGACATTTGCGAAATTTAAGTTCTGTATTATGACATCCTGCAATTGTGCATCATTTGAGGAAATCTTTATTGGAATCGGTTTCCAAGGGAATACAAAGTATGGGTAGTCAAAAATAAAACTCTAAATACTGATTAATTTCATTGCACTACACAAATTGTAACTGGATTTCTAAATAATGGTATGAAGACACCACCATCACCGACCATAACCCGTCAAAGTGTGTGAATAGAAAACTGCAGATAGTTCCTGACACACGAAAAACACAAGTAAGTTCAATACTATTTCACTGAACATTTTCGAAACAATTTAAAATCGAATGACCATTGGACGTATTCCAACAAAACCAGTGCCATGTCAAAAAGGTTGAACTTTGTACCGTCCGTCTTCGCCTTGGATATGGTTAAGCAGGACAGTGTTAGCCACTTGACAACAAATTACAACCAAGTAGGAGGCGAAGCTGGAGAACGAGAAAAAAACAATTAAATTTTACTCTCTCAAGACATTGAAATCCTTTATGTGATTTGGCTTTCGTCCAAAGACTTTCCGGGTGAAAGCCGTTTTATTGGATATTCCAGAAATTTCCATGTCCCAGTTCACTTTGTTTTGATGCTGATGACTTTCTGTCACCCAATTACACAAACAACGAAACCACATAACTTAATGCGAACTTCAGTTCTCAAATACCAGCCGCAATCTGCTTGGAACACAGCCACTACACATGCACCCTAAAGAGCAGAGCCACAATAAAACGGGCTGCTGTTAATGAAAAGGTGAATATAAAATGCGATAACTGTGCAAAATCCTGACGGAGGCACATCCGGATTCCTTTGCTGGGTCGGGCGGGATCGAGAGTTCATATAAACGTTCCTTGTGACATCTCATAAATCAAAGTTTCCAGTAAAAAGCAGAATCCTTTTGTGTGTTCCTTTCTATCAATAGGACTCGTTTGTATGGGTGTAAGTAAAATTTGGTCCTCATAAACAAATGTTTTGTGCCGGGTTATCGGCTTTGCCTCAAGCCACTAGAACCAAGCACCAACTCGCTTTACTGGTCTAGAATGTGCCACATTCAGGACATTTTATTTTTGTTCAAAGCTGGCAAAAAGCCGCAAGGCCACCATCAACGCCACCATATCGTCGAGGGGGTTCAAATACTATCAGCGGCGGCGGTGTTTTAATGGCGGCAGCGGTTTCGTGCAGCGATGACAGCTCTTTCATATATTTTCCTATTTGTTACGTTTATCGCAGCAGATATGACACGAACTCCGGAGTAAGTAAGTTGTGTTCTGTTGTGTTATATGTTGTCCTTTTTGCACGTGTCTCGCGTTTTCCATTTCTGCATGTGGTTTTCGTTTTGGTTTTTTTTGTGCCGTTTTTGTCTCTTTGCAAGGATGTTTTACTTAATTTAGTTTGTATGTGGGAAATGGTGGCGGAATATAATAGTTATTAGAGTAAAAAAAACCATGCAGTCGTAGTAGCTAGTCCTTGTTGTCCTTTGTGCGTTTTTATGTATCAGTTGTGTGTGTCGTTATCTAGCTTATAGGTGAATAGAACGAAGTGACATTTTTGACATTTGACCGTGATGGGTACATGAAGCGTATTAATGGGGCCGATTCGGTTCGTCGTGTAATAAAAATAATAAAACAAAAAATACGAAACCGGCAGAAGGCAAAAATGTTTTGTAAAGTTTTTTTTTGCGGAAAAGTTTATGGCGCCGTACACACATGTGTAGTAATTGTTCGACTAAATGGACCGAGAAGCTTGCTTCTTTTTTTTGGGATAACCTTAACAGCAGTGGAAAGTTTTCTTTTGATAAGGGTAAAATACGGATATGGTAAGATAATTGGGGAGAATCTCTCTAGGGATTACACTGGTATTGTCTTGTATCCGAATGAATTACATTATTTGTTTGTCCATGACCGTGGCATATTAAAATCTTTACGAGGGAATAGACAGAAAAGTAAATAGTTTTTGTTTTTGATATGAACCGCGATCGGTTGTTGACTAAAGTCGGGACACGTGAATTGGACGGCTGGATTTACCCATTTCAGGATGAGCTGAAACTTGTGGCTGCAATGACGAAGTGCTTAGTGTACTTGCGTGGAAGGGCGCTCTTCTAGGTTCGAGTTACAGTGAAGGAAAATGGGGTTTCGGATATAATGAATGGAAAAAAGACCAGCACCACCGAATTAAGGAGTTTGATGATCGGTTGTGGCGAACCGTGAAACAGATACGGTTGGTCATTCACCAATTCAAGGGAAATTGACGGAAGCCCAACTGCAAGAATCATACAAAAAACCCATTTCAATTGGAAAATATGATTAATATATCGAGACGAATTGCACTCTTAGAGCGATGTGATATGGATCCAAAAATTTGCTGTGGATTTTCTGGAAACGTATCTGATGATGCTGTTAAATCATCCCAATTCCGAAAATACAAAATCGACTTCATGTTTCTTCTTTCTTAACAGCGAAGCTATGATTATGATTAAAGGGATCATAACTCTCCCACTTCATGGCCTCCCTTTTGTTCTACTATGCGGTGCGGCGTTGCGGCGTTCGCCGATTTGACATCAACAAATTTCGGCAAGCTTCTCGGCATTGGGTCACTCTTTACTGAGGTCTATCTATTTCTGGTGTTATTGGATTTGTGTGATCCAGACATTTTTAGGCCTGCGTCTTTGTTGAGACTTCGACACGCACATGCTCCTGTTATTGATATTATTATTCGATCATCCTTCGAAGACACCGGTTATCACCAGTCGCATCGGTTGTTTGGTGGAATAAGCTTTCACATAAATATGTTACTGCTGCTTTCGCCAAACTCCAAAGGAAGGTATGTCTCGGCTGCACGGGGGCCTTCCCCAGCCCGTCTGGCTCCGGCTTAGATGCATTATTAAAATTCCCGCCCCTTGATGTTTACATCATGGGTTGCAATAAAATCCCTCTCACGTTTAAGAAGAAGTGGCTGTTGAGCGTGACGGTTTTTCTTCGACTCCTCTCTTATGGATATGCCGTCCGATGCAATGGCACCGGAACTTCGGCTAAGGCCCAACTACGAAGTCGACTTTCCTCGTGTTCAGGACTGGATCTGGCCAGACTCTGAGCCTGGAAAGGCTTGCAGTCAAATCTTCACGGATGGCTCCAAAACCGATCAAGGATCTGGTGCTGGTGTTTTCATGGAGAGCGACAACATTAGACTTTTCTTCTCCTTAGGCATGCGTTAGTCTTCCAAACAGAAACTTATGCTATAATAATGGCTATGGCTATGGACTATATTGCGAGGAACAGATGGATGGGGCAAAGTATCTGCGTCTGTAGCGATAGTCAGGCTGCACCTAAGGCCTTGCTCAACCCCTTCACCACCTTCGTGGGTGCAAGATCTCTCTGAATTCGGTCGGAAGGCTGAATTCAATTAGACTTGTCTCTGTCCCGGGTCATAACGGGATCACGGGAAATGAGATCCCCGATGAACTTGCTAGACAGGGCTCAGAGGAGGACTTCTCAGGACTGAACCGGCGATATGTCTGCCTGCGTTCTCGGCCAGGGCTTCCATTTATGGTTGGGTTTCATATGATCACATTGGCAGATGGCATGACTCTCCAGAATGCAAACAGACTAAGCCGACGACGTCTGTAAAAAGTCTGCGGCATTCTTGTTGTATCTCAACAGATTAGACTGTAGACAGGCTATTGGGGTTCTTACGGGCTATTACGCTTTTGCCACACATCTTAAAGTGCTAGGCCTAAGCGATACCACCAAATGCGAAGCCTATGGAGAAAGCGATGCCACTGTGGAACATTTCCTCTGTGATTATCCTGCTTTTGTTCGTATCAGGTGGCAGGTATTTGGTGCTGATGTGGTGAGTTCTGTAAACCGTAGCTCTTTATAATTGAAGTGGCTACTCGTCTTTCTTAGGAAAATGAGTAAATTTACACAGTAAAAATTGAGTGTCTTCCTGGTAGTACCATGGACCAATATTGAGTCTGAGTGCTCCAGTGGAGAAAGTCTCACAGCCCGAAAAAAGTGCAAATGGTCAAGCCTGGCACACAACATCATAATTTCGTAACCAAATTTTTAAAATTTGGTAGCATTGAAAATTGCAAATACCACTGAAAAAAATGACACTGAAGATAAAGATTGACAGATATAACTGTCTGCAGTTAGTACTTAGTTAAATAACCTTTACAACCAGTGTTAACAACCCTGCCTCAACAGTCGCAAACTTGACAGATCAAATATGACACAATTTGTCAATGTGCATACGAACCTAATTTGAATTCGAGGTTAGAGGTAGAATCGACTAATCAATCGTATATTTTGTAAGAAAAACTGAAAGTATGTATTAATAAATATGTAACATTTGATTTAACAAAATTTAGATACTTAATAATTTCTTTAAAAACAGGAATTTTGTAACAAAGATAAGACAAATAAATGCCATTTGAATTACTAAGGTAGTTTCGCTTGTGTCTCATTGTTCTTTGTTCACAAAAACGGAAGTAGTTGCCCGGTGCGGCAACAACCAGAGTATAATTTTGAGACTAAGAATCCAAGTTCTATCATTCTGACGCCCACATAGCTGTAGTGACACGGTTTGTGACTTGCTTGATGTTCGAATTTGAAGTTTTCTAATAAAGGATGACGATGACCTTAAGGTGGTGCCTTTTATGGTTTAACCGACTTTCAAAACAAATAAACTAAACACGAACTCGATTGGGTTTCTTACGTCACGTTAACAGCGTCTGACTTTCAACAACTGCCGCTGAACGAATAGAAATGGAATAATATGAAAATTTACAACAGCGATAATATATTTTAACGACAGCGAGTATCGATATTTTTATTCTTTATATAATTACAGTGATGTCACAATGGTGATAGATTCAAAATTTATCAGTTTTCTTCTTGTAAAGGGCACGGTTGTTATTATTCCTGAAAAGCAGGATAATTTGAATGTCTTACTGTGCAGCCGGTAATTCACACAATTTGATGGTTCAATTTATTCTAAAACTTCTTTTTATACAGAATAAGTGGACGTTGGAATTAGCTCAAGGCAAAAGAATTTGCAACATATGAAGCCAAGAATTACACGTAGCTGTTCGCTGTTGTAGCGTTGCTAAAAAAGTAGAAAAAGTGTCTGGAACAGCGGTTATTTTTTGAACTGAAAACTAAGAAAAAGAGCTCTGTTTTGATTTCTGTATGCGCTTATAAATTCGCTGAATGTTTTGTACAAATCGACTGACTTTTGTGTAAGTATTTGTGTGCTATTTATTTAGTACCGACAATCTGGAATGGTCTTAAATGTACAACATTACGATGCAATACATCTTCTGATAGGATCGATTTGAATACTAACGTCCCGTTACTAGGCCGCGGAACTCACTTCATTTAATTTTTGGACCTCATTTTAGAAATGCCAGCAATGCCTGAGAAAAGTATCAGCAAATTAAATTTTGTGCGAATGAATTATAACACAAATAAATCCTTTCTCCCATTCGACATAAATAAATCCCCCAACATACCCCATGTCGACCAGTAATCAATTGCTTCGTTGCCGCATACATTTACAAATGCAACCGGCAAAAGTTTCAATTACATGTCGTTATGCAGCAGAAATGTGCCACGACATCAAGTGCTATTCGTTTCGTCGTAACAACTTTATTTGCCTTCCACCTTTACTTTGGAGGTAAGTATTAGAGTGGAAACTTAATTAAAATTCTTCACTCCAGGTTTATGTAATCGCACGACGATTTAACTCTGATTACCTCCCGAGTTCTTTCCAACGTGTTCGATGAGACTAACAGGTGCCTTCCAAAAGTCACATTCACCCGCGCTCTACACATTAAAGCACATCCGTATGAACAAGCTACAATGCTCGTTGAGCAATTCCATCGCATTTACCATGTGAACAAGGACCGACTTTTTCTTGAAGCCATCCTTCTTGAATGCCACCTCCTCACCTTTTTGTGTACAAAACTATTCAGCCCGATTTACACATACAGAATGGGTATAGGTGAGTTTATGCAAATTTGCATCCAAATGCATTAGCAATCGCATACGCATTTCGGTATAACTTCGCGCACTTATTAAATTAACAAATTTAAATAACAAACGGAAATCAGGTGAACTTATGCATTCCCGAGGAAGAATTCTTTGCGAGCGTCTAAGAATTCGGTCGCAAAAGGCATAAGTTGCCTGCCTCACGCTCTACCAGCAGTTGGGTCGTAGCAAAACGACGGAGATTTTTGATTACTTTTAACCATTTTACAAATTTTGCATATTAGATTGTAGAAATGCAAATCTGTAATAAGATATGGAGGATTGCATGATTGAGGCGGCTCCAGGACGAGAAAGAGAACTCGGGTATCGCTAAGTCTATTTAAAAATTTTGAGATAAGTTTTGATTCGTGTTTTGACAGGAGACTTAACAATTCATGAGGTTTGATTGTTGGAAAAACAATGTAATGAATCGATAGAGATATTAACAGTGTTTTTTATGACAGATCTGCCGACGATAATAAAACAGTATGGACTATCGATAACTTGCACAGCTGCATTTCCAAATTTGAAATCTTGCCCGGAGTTAGCTAACAATCAAAAATTTTCATAAAATTAAAACTGTACGCTTTCAGCCTTTAAACATTTTTTGAGCAGGTGCAGTACATGGATTGAATTGGACTACCAAACCTTTTTTATTTTGTTTAAAATTGGTTCATAGTCTTAAGAAGTGAATAGTGCACATTATCTGATAATTTTTTAATTAATAATTAATAAATATATTTATATTTTAAAACGTAATAAAGAAATGCTCAATTGGGTTTGTTTTTCTGATAATCCGAAAACAGGTTTTTTAGAGCGGTTAAAACCAGACAGAGTATATCTATAATGAGTAGGGACACTCTCTCCACATATGCATTTCCTACTACTACAAAGCAAAATGCAGAAAAAAGCCTACAATAATGTCGAAGCAGGTCAAAAGGATGTGTTTTAGTATATTTTTCCTCTACCAGTGTATGCGTCGTGCTTCGTAAGACCAATGATTACAGGTTTTTTCATAATGCGTTTTTAAAGGCGCATCGACTTGATCCTCGTTGTGTGCATCTTTTCATTTCGTGCAGTGCTACCTTCTAAAATGGTTTATGGCTAGTTTTCTGATAATTATTTTACTGATTTACACATAATTATGAACCTCTACAATTACCCTTCAGTCAAAAATTCTTTGCTTTGATTTTGCATAAAAATAATGCAACAACAAATTAACAATAAAAATGATTTGACTCTTTTTTTGTTAGTTTATATGGTGGTTGGTCACACTGGTTTTGCAATAAGGTTGGGTCGGCGGTGCTTACGTTTTTTCATAATATATTTTCAAAGGCGTATTGACTTGAATTCTTGTCAGTCGTGCGATACAAGTGAAGAAAACACGATACGGGAGGACGCTTGTTAGTTCTCAGAGCAACAAATAAAAGTATACGTGTTTTTTAAAATATAAAGGCTAACTGTATTTTAAATTAAAAATATTGTAATATATCTATCAATACTGCTGAAATGATCGAAAGATTATACAGGTTATACAATATTTTTAATTCGTCTAAGTTTAAAGACCCCAAAAAATCCAGGCCATTTTTTCGGAAATGAAGAGCAAGTCAATTTCTTAAATGAAGTGAATATATTTTTCCAAAATATTCCTTTTTTTGATCAGTCTGCCAATTTAACTAAAAAGATGCGAGTTTTAAAAGGATGGCAGCAGAATATAAATGCTTTCATTGGCATTTCAAGTGATTTAAGGGCAGATGGTATTCAGTTCCTTTTAACGAGAAACCTTAATCAAGATTGTTTGGAAAGTACCTTCACGGTTTTATGACTCCATTTCATTCATTTGTTCATTTAAAAAATAATTTTCAGGAGAGTATGTACATGGAGGATATAACCCATTTAAACTGCGAGCCACCTGTGAATTTGGAACTTCCCGACGTTGAAATTCACTTACAATCACCCAAAAAGAAGGACAATGTGAAAAATATTTTCGAAACCGAATCTGACTATAAAACTGTTGATTTCGGTAGCGAAAATGCATTTTACCTACATTTAAAAAAAAAAAAACGTCAAAAACACAAGTCAGAGCCGAAATTAAGTCGGAAACCTAGTGTTTCCTCCATATTCACAGAATATAAGGGTGCGCATTGAAGACGCCCTTCTGAAGAGTTTTTAGATGCGATGGAGAGCCTAGAGCAACAATTTCTTTCTCCTTTTCCAAATTTGTACTTTTGTAATCATTTTGAAATGAAAATGTATAATATATTAAAAAATGAATTTGATTAATTTTGCTATAAAAATCAAAACAAAAAATTTCGTATAGAAATTTATGTTACGTGTTCGAGTGTATAATCACATTATCAAAAAAGTAAATAGGATTATCAAAAAGCCAACAACATTCAAAAATATCTTGGCGTAACACACATGTAGTTCTTATTTAATTTTTAATAAAAATGTATAATAAATTAATGTTTACCTCTATTCAACGGAGCACCCTGTACCCTTGTCCGAAAAATAGGGCCCATTCATAAATGCAAGGTTTGCAAAGCAAGCAATATCAATGCACGAGTTTTCTGCAAATCATGCGCTTGCAAAGCACATATCAGATGTTTATGAACGAACAACTGCGTAAAAATGAAATTTACGTCAAATCGCTGTCATTTTAATAAGTAATATTATAGATTGTTCTCAACCATTACTTATCTGTAGTAATTTAAGCCATTTTCAACAAAAAAGAAATTAAAAAGCAATACGATTCTGAAATCTGCACGATTAAATGATGAAATTGATTGATGATGAAAATTGATGCATTTGTGAACTCTCTGCTTAGCACATCTTGCGAAATATTGCATTTATAAATGGGCTTACAGTTTTTTTTTTATAATTTGCTTACGCTAAAGGGATTTTTTTTTCTGTTGTTACAGTACCCTTATAATGCTAAGAACACAGTGTAAGCTACTTGGTATTAGAAAGAATAGAGAGATAGGAAGGAAGTGTTTGGGTGCAGTTGTAGGGTTTTTCTAAACGGGTGGTGTCTAAGTTACTTAGGGAGATTACGATTTCATGCATTCGGTATAAAGTAATGGACTTGGCCGGGACTCGAACGCACGACCTTCCATTCCGTAAGCGAATACACTACTACTGCACCATTGCCACCCGTCTTCCTCTTTTATCTCTTTCTTACACAGTACTAAATATATCCATCTACTTATAGTGTCTGTGTGACACAGACGTACTTGCTGATAAGAACTATAAAGAGTGTCGAGAGTATCCCTACTCATTATATGGTTAAAACCGCCAGATTAAACCGAAGGTAAAACATAGGGACGGGCTACTGTCCACTTGGGCGAACTGTTGGATAACCTATTCTTATTCCTATCCCTCATAAGTGGGCGTGTCAAAGGTCTAAAAAAAACGCTCCCTAGCTGAAACTACGGACGGACGTTACATTACTATCAATGCTAATCATAAATATAGTAACTTTTAGGGCTCTACGGGCAATATTAAGGTATGGTACAACCTTCAAAAATTATATACCCTTAGAATAGGGTATAAAAAGCGGTGTTTTGCAAAAACCGCCATCCCTTATCCGTGGGTTGGTTTTTGCTTCCAACAAAAGGGAACACATTCCCTGGCTTAACCAGTGCACTAGCGTTGCCTAGTCTTTTTCTGCTTTAAAGTTTCTCAGTTGATCTTCGGTAAGCAACATACGAGTAGAACTACATTTTGTGTTTAAATATTTATTTTTTCACTCCGAAATTTTGATTGTATGCTTTCCTTCAAAAAACCCATGAAACATTTAATTTAATATCACAAAAAAAAAAATCTATCATCAATTACTTATCCGACTCCTTTGCAGAAAAGACATTCAGGTTAAAGGACTTGTCGTAAATGATGATTACGTTGGAAATAAAAATTAATTTGCCAAATTACACCAACATAGGATGTAGACTAATTAAATTTGCAAACTCTAAGTGGTGCTCCATTCATAATTTGTTACATTTGATTTCGTTTGCGTAATTTCATTGCGATTTTTGGTTCCACGAATTGCCTTAAGAAACAATTAAAATGAAAAGAGTCGCATGCCAATTGCCTAACAGGGGGAGGAAACAATGGAAGGACAAAGAAAGCTTCAAAAAACACCGTCAATTATTTCAAATTCACCTAATGCTGATGACGAACGGATGTCATTAACTGAAAACGAACATCTGAGTAGGCTCTTGGAGATGAGGATTAAGATAAAAGTAGCATTGTCTAACTCTGTGTGAATGTGTGTGGTTTTTCTTCTTTGCACAAAAGGCCGACACACACCATATATTATTTTCTTATTTTCTACTTATCGCCCGTCCAAGTCAGTGCGTAATGATTTTCTCTTTGTCATTGTGTATTTATGTATGACTTGAGTCCGATGTGAGATGTTCTTGTTTATTTTCTTTCTTCAGAAAAGGAAATTTTGTTGTCACCATGTAACTAATGATACGGTGTCAAGCAGCTGGAAATAGGACACGCCATGCATGTGATGTGAGATTTAATTGAAGTTTAATGTGGTATTACTTATCTGCTATATCCGCTTTAATTTTCCAAAGGGCTTCATTATTTATAGACGGGAAATATGTATAGTTCGTAGGTGCTTTCTTTGTGCCGAGTGATGGAGGGATGATGTGCAAACGAATTGGGGCTAAACATCAATTGAGTGACTTACAGAACACAGTTGGTGGGCGCTAACCATTTATTTAATTTCTGGAAGGACGACGAATGACTGCCAATATGGATCTACTTCTACTGGAGTTCGACCGAAGGCGCATTTTTTGGTCAAAGACGAAGCCGAACTTCAACCTCTGCTGATAGGGAAAATAAATTTCAAATTTTTAATGATTTTTTAAACATAACTACATACCTAGATAATACTTTTACTGTACAGTGTATATATTTATAAACAGCATCTTTAAATGCAATTAAGTCAAATCAAATATGGTTTTCTAGGTTCATAAATCGACATTGTTACGATTCTTTTTCTCCTGGTTTAACAAGTAGATATAGAAAATCGCTAATGAAACAATGGCCAAATTCCTAAACGTAAATCTTGCGCAAAATATGCAAAGCAAACAGTTCCAAAATGCAGAAATAAAAATCCATGCTAAGCAGATTGTCCTTAAACGTAGTAAATTTTTTTTCTTGCGCAAATGTTGGCGGATCTGTGCAAATGTAAACACACTCTTGCGTAGGGGAAGGTTGTGTACCTTGGTCCGATTGTACCTTGGTCCGAGTGCCAATATCCAGAAAAATACAAAGCACGCAAAAACCGGTCCTTCTGTGAAATGTCGATCTTCTGTTCATTTGTCTTCTCAGTTTCTTTTTGAAGGCACAGCTGCACGAGACGGCAGAAAAAAAAAATAAACATAGTTTTCATTGAAAAAAGTATTTTTTTTATCTCTTTTCTGAAGTTATGTAGTGCTTAGTTTTCTGTGTCTTTTACGCTACTCTAATCGATTTCGGTAAGTGTATTAATAATCTTTTGGTAGGAACAAATTGTCGTTCGTATATGGTTTGAATACTACGTTATTTGTTTGGCTAAAGTGGTGTAAGTGTACCTTGGACCTATCATAGCGCGTGCACCTTGGACCATTGGTTTGTCCTAATGAAAAGTTTTGAGTAATATTGAAGTGATAAATTTGTTTTTCTTTTATGTTGTTCCCTTAAAGTAAGTTTTTAAATAATATTGAAGTCCTTTATTAAGTTTTTGTTAGTAAAAGAGTTTTTTTTATTTAATACTACCTATTATTTGAAATAATTTTTTTTTAATCAAGCACAAATACTTTAAGATAATGGTTTGTTTTTTTGCTGTTTTTTTTTTTTAAATAAATAAAGAATGGTACCATTTTTACTTTTTATTGAAATAAATTTAAGTTTTCACCTTTAAACTATAGGAAAACTTTTAATAATATTTTCGGTCCAAGGTACAATACTCCGTGGACCAAGCTACAACCACGTCTTGTACCTTGGACCGTTTGAGGTTAGCATATAAAAGTTAAGTTTTCTAAAGAATGGTAAGCAATATCCTTTTGGTAGCTTCACCATATCATAGAAAAGACTTCAGGTAGTAACAAAAAAAATGAAAAACTAAAGAAAAAACGACACATAAAATATTGCCAAAAAACTGAAATCCGGACCGAGGTACACTACCTTCCCCTACTTCACTTGCTTTTCATTTTTTGTTTGGAGTTGAGTTTGTTGTGTTGTGTCTGCGTTTTTTTTATGAAAAATGCCTGAAGAAAAGTAAGTGAATTTATAATCAAATAAATAAAAAAATAAAAATATTACATTACGTGACTTATTTTAGATGTTTAAAAGAACTGCCTCCACATGTGGAGGTGAAGTTGTTATTAACAACTAGATTGAAAAAAGCAAAAAACAAGCATATGGGATGTAGGTCGTAACCAAATATTTGAAAAGTGTCCTCAATTTCGTTTTTAAAAAGAAGAAATGCTCCGCAAATATAATAACCTTGTAGTTACATATAAAAGAATTAAGCAAAGAAACGGAGGAACAGGGCGAGGGTCCACAAGATGGGAGTATTTTGACACGTTTCACGAAATATATGGAACAAAGCATTTTATTTATCCTCCAAAATCCAATTTGAAGTCCAGCCTAACAGAATCCTCATCAGAGACATCAGAGCAATCTGAAACGGATGATGAAGGGTCTTTAACAATTGCATCGTGCTCAACAAAGACGCACGACAGTGCAAAAAGAAATGTTAGAGTTCTCGGAGAAGGAAGCTGAAGAAGAACAAACACGTCACCACCAGCAGATGGAGCTGGGAAAACAAAGATTTGAATTAATGAAAAGCATCAAAGAAGTGCTTGATGAACAAAAATAAAAGTCAAAACATTGCATCTATCAAAAAATAATTTTTATTTTCATTTTTTTTTTAACAAATATTTTTGTAAGAAGTTTTTTATTATTTTGTTTTAAGCAAGTTGAATTGTTATTTTGTTTTAAGAAGTAGTAAATAATTTTTAATATTTGAATCCTTTTTTGGGAAATATTGATGTAGTGCAACAATTTAGCAGAGTTTTAATTAAAATAATTTTTGTTTCTGGGTCCATAGCTCATTCCTGCAAAAATCAAGAAATGAAGCAAATGTGCATTCCAAAACGTCATATACATGCTTTGCAAACATATGCTTTTGACATTTCAAGTTGCTTTTGCATAATGCTTTGCAGGTGTATTGCTTTGCAAATCTTGCGTTTAAGAATTTGTACAATGTTATTGTAGACCAATTCTTATAAAAGTGAGGTGAGAAAGTTTTAGACTTTAAACCAACTTTTATACAAACAAGCAAGTTTTGTACGATCTAGTCATGCACTTTGTTTTATTTGCGAAAAAACATTAGAATTACAAAAGTCGGTTGAATGTGTTATTTTGCGATTACTGAAAATCAGCTCACCTGTGGCATTGTCGCACTCATCGCAAATTGATTTCACCTCTAGATCACGAGCAAGCCTCAACATTTTGCAATAAGTCACCGTTGTCATTACAGATGAAAGAAAGCAATACTCCAACCCGGGAAAAAAATAATTGAAGCCATAAAACAAGCCTGGTCTGAAATTTTACTAAATTACTTGGAAGAACCGTATAAATCTCTTCATAGCAGGCTTCTTGAAGTGATACAGCGATCGGGAGGTAGTACACATTATTAAAAACTATTGTCATAATCTTAATAAAATTCGAATTAATTTATTCAAAAAAAAAGTGTTGTTTTATTATTTTTAAGCATCTATCAGGTAGAATGAAAAAAATGACTAATTTTATGACCTTATTCGGAAAAAAATTATAGAAATGGATTTCTACCTAGTCCCAACTTTTTTCTACAACATAAACATAATAGAGCGTATTGCATTTGGTTTTTCCATATTATTGAAGGATTTAAACAAATTCCTGAAATTTAAACAAGAAACTAACTGTTCGTCAACAGAATGTATATATAAAATAATGTTGTGTGTTCGTCTTCTATTCGTTCGCGCATCGTTGATCTAATTGAGTTGAAACTTTTTACATTTGTTTTTGGCACATGCACGAAAGTTTGTGTCATGATATCATCAACTTACAATAGGCGTTTATCTTTTTTAGCTCCGAGCGGGGCACTGAGCTGTCAAAAAAAGAACTGTGTTACTTTTTTAGCTCTGAGCGCTCTGAGCACAAAATTTGCATTTCTTTTTTATCTCCGAGCTAGCTCAGGGCTCGCTCGATGAGCTCGATTAAAAATGACCGAGCACATCGAGCGAAAAGCTGAGCGCGGCTGACTTCATTCATTTTTTGTGAACGATAGCAAAAAAAAAAACAAAATTCAAAAATCAAAACAACGGAAATGGCGGACGAATCTGGTTGCTCTCCCAGTGAAGGTAAAGAAATAAATAAGTTTTGAGCAGAATAATATAATTATTTTTGATATTTTTTATTGCAGCGGTGAAGTGAAGAAAAAAAATATCTAATAACAGTTCAGTGCTCAATTCTGTTTCTTAATTAGCTCGGAGCGCTCAGGGTACGTTCAGCTCGGAGCGAGCTCTATTCGCTCGGGCCCCGCTCTGTTCCCTGCTCGGGGCTAAAAAAGAAAAACGCCTAATAAGTGATGCGCTTATATATGTGTGTTCGTCTTTTATGCGTTCAACCATCATTAATCCGATTGAGTTGAAAATTTGAACAGATGTTGAAGGCACTGGGGTAAAAGACGTTGTACTATCAACATCCGCTAAACTTTGCTGCGAAAATGTGAAATCCCCTCAACCCGCGAAGCGGGTCACCCAAACACTGTTTGATTCGAACAAGTAAACTGACATAGGCGCCTGACAGACAACTTGCACCTAGCCTTAGCGAAGCAACGGAGTTGCGTTAGCCGGCTAAACTGTGCGGAGAAAAGTGTAAAATCTATATAAACACAAAACCGAATGAGGTCGAATTTTCAGGCAATCTTTGGTATTGCCGAGAGTGATTCTTGGTCAAAATCGGTGAAACTGCTTGGTTTGCAGTTTTGTTAGTTACAAAAGGCAATGCATGTTATTATATGTATTGTCTTTTCTTTTGTTAGGCGCAGCAATGGACGACGGGTGCCCGCTAATGTATAATAAAGTACACGACCGGATCGTATGAGTCCTTTCTTTTATTAGAAGCGTTTTAAACCAAGTGATTTATAAACAATGCGAGTATTGTTTATAAATCACTTGGTTTTATTTTTATAAGATAAAGCCGTTTGTGTAAAGTACCTTATGTAATCTTCTTGCTCTTACCAAAACTAAAGGGTGCCGCATTAAGACAACCCATTTGAAATTTGAGAAAAACCGCTGTGTTTATTTGAAGAGTTTTGATGTTTTTATTTTAGTAAAGAGTGCAGACATGGAGGTTATGTTTGGAACACAATTTGCGATATACGTACGCTTCGTGACGGATGGAACACGTTGGTTCTCTTGACGAAATTGTCGATGACATTTTTGCATAGTACCGGCGGAATTTCATCAATGGCGCGTCGAATCTCGTCTTTCAGTTCAGGGATTGTTCTTGGGTTATAGCTTGAGCGAGAAAGCCCAAGCTATATGCGCATCGAAAAATGCACAACATTTTTGATCCATATCCGCAAAATGTCCACTATTTCGGTAGTAGATTCTCACAATTTTGATATGTTGTACGTCCGTGTCAGGACTAAACTTTAATGTTAACACAAATGACAGCAGTCCCTAACAAAAATATGAGAACAGAATTTTTATTAAATTTGTGAACGGTTCTTGAATGGTTCCCGCATAATAAAGTCTTGAACTAATTAAATTTTACAGATCCCAGCAAATTTTATAACCTCGTGTCCCAAATTTTAATTTTAAGGAATCAAATCAAGTTTAACTTTATATTTTACTTCGAATTTATCACGCGAGGACGAATTAAGTAGTTCCGTTCTCTGAACCTGGGTGTACATCTACAAGGTGGCGCAAAAGTAATCCTCCTATCAGAAAATGCTATAAATTTTGCGATTGGCCCCTAATGTCAGTTCTGTTTTGACATTTGTGTAGTAAACACATGCGAAATACACGTTAATAAACAATATTACGCTACACTGCTCCAGAACGCGGAATATTGGTGACTATTTATTTGAGCAATAATCGGTCGGTGACTTTGGCACAACGTGAATTTCGTCGCAGATTTCCTACCCGTCCAACGCCTACTGGTGAAACACTGCGACGTTTAGCCGCTCGCCTCGAAGAGACTGGCACAACACGAGATGCTGCCAGGCGTGGCAGACCCCGGAGTAGCCGTTCTGCAGAGAATATTGCTGCTGTAGCCGAAGATGTCATGGAAGCGCCGTCGACATCGACCAGACGACATGCCACGCAAATGGGTATCAGTCGACGGTCTTTACAGCGAATTTTGGTACAAGATTTGAAGATGTTTCCGTACAAAGTCCAGACGGTGCATCAGCTGTTAGCTGCTGACCGCTAATCGCGTCTAACATACGCTCAAGCCATCCTTAATCACCACCAAGAGGAAGATGATTTTTCATCAAAAAATAATCATGAGTGATGAGGCCCATTTCCATCTTAGTGGGTACGTAAATAAGCAAAATTTACGCTTCTGGGGCACTGAAAATCCGCGTGTAACCCACGAAGAGCCATTACACCCGCTCAAAGTCACTGTATGGTGTGCTGTTTTCGCTGGAGGAGTCATCGGACCTTTTTTCTTCGAAGACGTCGCGGGCCAAACGGTTACTGTGAATGGTGAGCGCTACAGAGCAATGATCAACGAGTTCTTTTTGCCGCAACTTGATGAATTGGGATTGGAAAACATGTGGTTCCAACAGGACGGTGCAACGGCACACACTGCACGTGCCACAACCGATATGCTGAAGGATGCATTTCCCGGGCGCCTAATCTTCCGTTTTGGCGATTTGCACTGGCCAGCAAGATCGCCTGATTTGACCGCTCCAGACTTCTTTTTGTGGGGCTCTTTGAAGTCGCGAGTTTATGTCAACAAGCCTCAGACTCTTGCAGCTCTTAAAGACAATATCCGTCAACAATGTGAGGACCTATCGCCGGAGGTTTTGGCCAAAGTGATGGAAAATCAAAATGCCATAAAAAGGGCTCAAATGACAATCAACTGTGGCGGCGGCCATTTACATGACATCATATTCTCGACTTGATGTAAAAAAAATTAAAAGACCAAATAAAAAAAATCCACAAGAAGAATCAAAGTTTTTCATTTTTTTTTTAAATTACAGCCAAAAAACATCGGAAGGTTATTTTTGCGCCACCTTGTACATACTTCCCATCAGATGACTGCACGGCAGGTATGATTTGCTACAAATTTGTGCATGCTGCATGCTTTTAAAATGTTAAAAGATAAAAAACCACGAGTAAGTAAACTGTTGTTTGTTCAATTTTAAACTATCGTGTGTTTTGGTTTGGATTGTTCACTATATGTGTTCACTATATAGGATGTCTCCTGTATATGCTAATACCATCTCAAGTTGTTTAACTTGTAAACATATTGAACGCCCCTTAGTTGTCGTGGTAAATAGCCAATAAATTACTAACTTTGCCTACAACATTTGTATGTTTCTTTCATTTCAATGTTTTTGAATTATGCTTTTAGCTTCCCCCACTCCCTCTTATTAAAAACGACTTAAATCAAAAAATTACGCAGACAAAAAAGAAACAATACCAAATCCGAATCTGTTACATTCCCGCGGCAGTTCTTTTTTTCAGAGACGCGAGCGACCAGCCATCCATAAACAAATTACAAAGTAAATTTATCACGAATGAAACAGAGAAGAAAAAACTAAAAACAATCGTTAAGCTCGCGTATATTTTATAACAAACTGTCCTCAAACAAATTTGTACAATCACATGGCAATTTGCAGTCCGTCACTTTTTGCTGGGGATAAAAACAAAAAACCGCTCCCGCACATATCATTTAGATTTAGTGTTTGCAGTCCGAAAATGTGCGCTGCCACCCCCCCCCCCCCCCCTCCCCTGCATTTGGCTATTTTTTTTAATACTCCTCTACAGCTGCTTTTGGCATCCTTTATTCTATCCAATTGTTCAGTGTATCTAGTTTTTCATTCATGCTGTCCTTTCTATTTTTTTTGGCTTATTTTATTTTTCCTAATTCTTTTTTATTGTCCGCCTAGGGGAATGGTGCATTTTAAATGGACCATATAAATAACGGCTAAAGCAATTTGTTCGACTGTCAGCAACAACAACCATGACACCAGCCGACCAACCGACCAGCAATGTCAAATACAACAGGGCACACTGGATAAAACTTTGCAAACGAATTAAACAATTGCGGAGAATGTTTTGCTGTAATTGGATTCTCACATCGCATTGCAAATATTAATTGCACTTGGGAGCCAGGTTGGATGCTACTTGACTAACGCTACTTGCATACGGAAGAGGCAGCAATAGCTGTAAGTAATAACCGCTTCATAGTCGAAATGAAGAAATTAAAATGCAATTTGACAAATAAATTTCGAAGGAATACGCAAATGCACATGCATTTGGTCCATGTTGCATGTCCTTTTTGTGGTGAATGGTGATGGTGAGTGGAAGATACTGAGTGACGTCGACCATGAAATGATTTAGATTTGGAGAGAAAAGGATGCGACCCTAAATCTTGTTATTTCATCCACCCATAGTGGATGCAATAAAGTAATAATTTTTCGGAACGTCCTTCAGAAGGTCCTGTTACCATTATGGGTGTTCTTGTGCTACTACTCCTTATGCATGCCTAGGTCACTTATCATTGCCATTGCCAAATGTTGATGGCATCCGTGTATAATGTACCACCACACATGGTCGCAAAATGGACGGAGGGAAGACAGGCGTGCAGGTTAATAATCTAGCAAATGTCCAGGAACACACTGAGAGATAGCCGTACAGAAGACAAAAACCTCTTTAACATGCAAAGTGATGCTACCTACTCTGACACGCCCGTCCACCTCATCGTAAGTGAAAATTCAATATGGATGGCCATGAGCCTGGTGAGGGTGGAGTTAGCTGCCCCAGTAGTAGCAGATCTAAGCACAGCAGTGCAATTCTTTATTCATGAATTGCACCCAAGTGTACTCGTGCACCAACATCACTGTTTCGACCAATGTGGCATTGTAAATGTCTGTTTGTTATCGCTGCGCCTTAGTGTCCCTAGGGAACAGACTAGACCCAACACGCTGGCGGTTGTGTATGAATGTATGATGCCCTGCCATTGGCACAGCCAAATCGTAATGTAACAACTTCCCGGCCATGTAAACTGGATAGCGAATACAGATGCACTGTGCAGTATGCATGCAAAGTGCAACATGCTCTAAGGGCTTCCGAGTTCGGTATGTTAAGTGTCATCCTCTTGCAAGCGATTTTCCGTTTTTATTCCTGGAATACGGGGATAGAAGTCGGAAAGCATTTTCGGGTATTAATTATGCCAAGAGATGATATACCGGAGTTTCTGCACCTAGAATGTTGCTTGTCACCACATTCAACTTACATGTTTCCCATGTGGTTTTCAAAATTTGTTATGATTCAGCACATTAAGATAGAATGACGTCTTTTTTTCGTTGCTTTGTCTGACAACGTTGAACACCTCTTTGTAATATGTGTCCGATGAAACTCATTGGGGTTTGAGTAGATAGGAAAAAGGTTTTTTTTAACCATAACTTATGGATATTCAAGATATTCTATGGGGCGCATGTGTTTGTATAAATTGGGGACAATCCTTGAGAAGTTTTCTGTGTACCAGGATACAACACACTCAAGTGGTCGTTCATGTCTCAACAGATGAGGCTGAAGTATTTAACAACCCGATCTGAGGTTAAAGCAAAAACGTGTTAAAATGCCTAAAAAAAATATCAAAGATTTATTACTGCTATAATGGGACACTATAAAGGAGAGGCATCGATACAATTTAAATTCTGATTTTTTGAATCAAAGAAATGAAGGCTTCAAAATGTATGACTAAAGTTTGTTGGTTTTCCACATATCTTCATCCTTGCTCTTTTCGGAATCGCTACTGCTCCTGGCTGATTCCCGGTATCGGCACACCCACAGGGTGTGGTCGTTGAGGCCTATCAAAATCTGGTGTGGTTTGCATTTTTGTGATCCAGGGGTTTTTAGGCCTGCCTGGTGATCGCTATTGTTAGGTTCGTTGATAGATATTGAGTTATTGACAGGGGAGGAGACCAGCAAGGCATCTGGCTCTTGTCTTTACTTTCTTAATCATTATGTCCATGTCTGTATATTTCTTCAACAATTTGTTGTCTTAGCGCCACCCATTACCTACAGATCTCTTGGTTGTGTAACAAAGGTTTTTTCAAAACAATCAACATATGCAAATCTTTAAATAAACCACGATTTTTGTTTATGATGATCCCTACAATTTGGATGCATGATTAACCTGGGATAAACCCTCACTTGTCATCAGCAAGCTGCATTGTTTTCCGCAAGCGGCATCAGCTTTATATAACGGTATTTATCACGTATCGCCTTTTCTTTGAACAAAGAAAGAAATTTACTTCCGTTCCACTGGTTATATTTTTTATTTATTTATTTATTTATTTATTTATTCGATTAAAAACGCTGTACATAATTAGGAATTAAATTCTTTTTGTTCTTGTACAGGTAACAAGGGGATTACAAGATTCATACTTAAAAATAGTTACATTAAACGTTTATACAGAGAAACCATAAAGAGGAGTAGTAAAAACAATTAAGATAGTACAGAAAATGAAAACTGAAAGATGAAAAATGAAGCAGAAAATGAATGTACTCGAGTCATTGTAGTGTTAAAAGTTGCACGCAAAGTGTTCAAATAATTTCTTTTTATATGTTCCATCCGTGTTTATAGATGTGTTTCTTAGATGTTGAGGGAGATTATTCAAGAGGAAAACTGCATGAACAAAGAACTGTGCACTGCTGACCAAAGAACGATGAATTGGTGGGACTATTTTAAATGTTCTTTGGGAACTATTAAATTCAATTTTAGTATAAAGATAATTTGGTAAATTAGTCGTAATAATTATATGCAATGCAAGGACTGTTCGGTATTTCAGTAAGGCACAGCCATATATTCATTTAGCAATGTTGAAACATGGTCATATCAAATGAGATTAAAAGCATATATTGTACAATTATTATACGCAACACTTAATTTCCTGAACGATTCAGAGTCTAAGTTTGAGAACATTTCACAGCCATATATGATAGATAATAGGCAACACATAGGACTTGATCAACTTCAGTTTAACACTCACATGTAGGTACATTTTAGTACATTTAGTAGGGCAAATGATTAATATGATCTTTCCAATTAAGGTTCTGATTGAAGTAGGTTCTTTGCTTTGCTGACGAAATCCATAGTTGAGTTATTTATTTTCACCGGTGAAAGCGTAATGTTTTTGAGTGGTGACCTGCATAAAGTAATAGTTTTGGTTTTGGATGCATTTAGCTCAATTTTATTGCGTTGGGACCAAACAAAAATGTTGTTGAAATCGCAATTCATACGTTCAATGGCGATAGGGTGGCTGGACTTGTTGAATTTTATTGTCAATTGTGCGTCATCAGCGAAAAAATGAAATTCGCACTGTTCAATACATCTTGAAAGGTCATTTATATAGAGTGTAAACAATAGGGGCCTAAAATAGAACCTTGAGGCACCCCACTTGGTACATGTAGCAGTGCTGAGTTGTTATCATGATAGACCGCCTGCGTTCGATTAAACAAATATGATGCCATGAGATTGCAAGCAGTGTTTTCGAAAGCAAATTGACTCTTTAATTTGTGAATTAGAATAGAATGATTTACCGAGTAAAATGCCTTAGAGAAATCCAGGAGCACCATTAATAACATGAAGTCATCATCAAACCCTGAACGAATATCATCACTTACTTTCAAGAGCGCAGTTATACAACTATGATTGGATCTAAATCCAGATTGATACTCCGTCAGAAGCTTTTGTTCTTCCAGGTAGGATTTCATTTGACGACTGATAAGTTTTTTAAAACCTTTGCTTAAAAACGGAAGAATAGCAATTGGCCTATAATCATTATTATTAGGTGAAAGTGATTTCAGGATAGGCAATACTTTGGCATTTTTCCATCCTTCAGGGAAGACACTAGTTGTGATTATGGTATTATAAATGTGGGTTACGTGCTTGCCTATTAGAGGGAGGAGTATTTTTCTGAGATTAGGGTGAATTCCATCCAATCCCATTGCTGTAGACGTAATAGACAGTATAACCTTTCCCACGTTAATTGCGTCCACACATTGCAGGGAAAATGATCGCTGCGAATTAACAAAGGCAAAGGAGTCAACTTGATCCTGCGACGTCCGAACTGGACCGACAAATTTGTGGTTTAGCTCATCAAGATTAATATTTATATATCCAGATGTTTTTGTAGGACAGATACCAGCTTGCCGTATTGTTTTCCAAAAAGCTGCACTTGATTTGTTAGCATTGAACTTGTTTTGATAGTAAGTGCTTTTGTTCTTACGTATAAGGTTCGGTACCTCATTTCGGACACGCCTGAACTCATCATGAATAAACGGATAATGATATCTTCGTCATCAATAAAAAAGTAAGTCCCGTTCATTAATCTTGTTCTGGATTTGCTGGTTGAACCAAGGTATGTCGGATTATTTTATTCTCTTGGTTTTTAGGGGAACATGTTTGTCAAACAAATACTCAATGTTTCTATTTAGTGCTGAAACTAGAATATTAACGTCAGATGAAGCGTAAATAGGGGACCAGTCAAGACTAAGGCAATCATTAAAAAGAGAAGACACATTAACAGACGGAAAATGACGAAATTGCTTATATACATCCGTTTCGCCAATAGGAAATACGTTTAAAATTAGTATGATCATGTCGTGATGTGAGAACCCCGGACAGATGATCGGATCATAGTGAGTTATTAAATCAGTCCTAAGTACTAAAAACACATCAATAAGGAGCTTCTCTAGGAAGAAAATGTGTGGGATTCGACGTGTTGACAAATTTTAATCCAAAAGTTTCACTTGAATCTGAGAACTGTTTGTTTTTGTTTCCTAAGATGTCCATATTTAGGTCTCCACTTACAATTATTTTTTGCTAACTTGAGCACAACTCTTCGAGAATATCTCTTATTTCAGAGTAGCATGCTACATCAGGCGCAGAATATATTGAGCCTACCAATAATCTGGTGCAGGGAAATAACTTCACGGGCAATAACTTCACATGGGCAATAACTTCACCTCGAGTGGGCAATAATTTCACTTTTTTGTGGGAAATAAATTCTCTTAACATTTTATGATAATTCAAAAACCGTACCTACTCCAAATCAAACAGTGACCCCAAGCAGGGTGGTTGCAGGGGGGCAGCATGCATGGTATTGAACTGTTTATGGAATCTACTTGCGTTTTCGCAACTAATCCCATAAACAATGCAATGCATATGGGGGGGGGGGGCATGCTGCCCCCCTCCAACCCACCTGCTTGGGGTCACTGTTTGATTTGGAGTGGGTGCAAGGGTCTTTAGTTATAATAGACAAATTCAGATTATAGGTGGGAAATAACTTCACAAAATTTACGGTGAAGTTATTGCTCACCATCAGTGGGCAATAACTTCACAAAAAAGTGAAGTTATTGCCCACTCGAGGTGAAGTTATTGCCCATGTGAAGTTATTGCCCGTGAAGTTATTTCCCTGCACCCAATAATCTATGTTGACCAGCTGTCATCTCTACAAAAGTAAACTCCAATTTATCTCTTTCATTAGAACGTTTCACTATTTTGCTCTTATAACAGCGTTTTATATAGATGGCTGCACCCCCGCCCCGTTTAAGAAGTCGATCTCCTCGAAATAAGTCGTAGCCTTTAATTTTAAATAACTCATTACACATTTCATGTTTGGTCCAAGTTTCAGAAATCCGAAATATATCCATACAACCATTATCAAACAAGTAACGCATTTCATCGATTTTATTTACTATGCTCTGTGCATTTAAGTGGCAAAATCGAATGCCGATCTTATCTTTGCATACTATGTCTAGCAGCATTTTAGATTTGTCAATGCAATTTCCCAATGGTTGAGAAATCCCTCCCAAATTATTTCGATCTATTATTGACATTTAAACGTATAGAAGAACACACAGTTGGCACAATAAAAAGAAAGAATACATCAAAAGTTAGCTTTATGTAATACATGACAATGACTTTACAGAATGAGTACCTATTTCAGAAAATGATTCAAAGAAAGATTAGGTATCGCATCGCCTCTCATCAGTTTTAAGATGAGAATCATAAGCCATGTGGAACCGATGTCTCACATCTTTTTTCAAAACTCAGAGAATATTTTGTGCAACCGAACCGCTTTTCGTTTTTGGAGTCTCGGACCGCTTCCCAACTTCGCCGGGTAGTTCTTTATTGTTTGGAGCGGTTTTTGGAAAGTTCATTCCAGAACATAGTTCGTTTAGAAGTCCTTCACGGCACTGTTCCCATCTGTGAAGTATTTTTATGTCATCCACAGGAGCTCTTTACGATTCTTGATGAAATTTACTAAACGGATTTCCTGAGCATTTCTTCTTCCCTGAGCGGCTATTGTAAAGATGGCTGTGCCCCCCATTTAATTTCCATTCGTTTTTCGCAGTTTTTGGATAGTATTCGTTCTGTCAGCAACCGAAGAATAAATTTCTTTTAACTACCGATAAAGGTCCTCCGAACACTTCACTTGCATTTGGCTACATTTGCTTCGCATTTGCACTTTGCGAAGCTTTAAGTGCCACTCGCATGTCGCTTATCACTGCATTCGTTTCATCGGTCCACCCCGAAGTTTATTTGCGAAGATTTTGGAGCCCCAGCATTGATCTGTCTCTGTCTAAGCATGGCCGTTGCAGGAAATCTCACATGTCTTATGCTTTGCACTCTTCATCCTCAACTTTATCGATGATGTGATAGTTATATCTATCGGCAATAAATGCTTCGCGATTCCCTTTCTGCGGATTGTATCATTTGATTTTTGCCAACACTTTTGTTTATTTATTTTTGTTTGTCCCCGTCTCTAAATAACTTTCTGTCAGGAGCAAACTTCAAGGTTTATTGCTGTAGGTAGTTTCGAAAGGCAATAAAATCTTTTAATTAAATTGAAAATGCAGAAACTTCTCATTAAATATATCGCAAACTAACTTGTTTTAGTAAATAATTTGAAGAAATTTAAGCAATTTGACTGGGTATAAGACCTAGTGATATTTCAAAAGAGATGTTAAAGAGGTGGCACTTAGTAACCTTATCACCGCGGCAATGTGATCTTATTTTAAAAAAGAAGAAATGCTAATCGTTAAATCGTAAAAAAAAAAAAATGCGATCGCTTTACAAAGAGCAAAGAATAGGTACATAGTTGGCAATCAAAAACGACACCCACAAAAGCGACAATCAACTATCGATTCCACACTAGGATAAGTTTAAAAAAATACATATAAAAAAAAACAATAAATTTGCAACCGATAAAAAAAAACGGACAAAATAAGAAACTTGAATGCTTGGTATTTAGGTCATTATGTATACTCGTAATATTCGATCGAAAAGGAAAATTTCGTAAGCAAAATCAGAAAGAAAAACAAAAGAAAAATGTTAAAATGAAGGGGAAGAGGGAATTATTATTAGACAGATACAGAACCAGATCCAACATCGAAACCCTAAGAGTTAACTAAATAAGGTACACACGCGAGAAGGTTTGAAAATTATATCCATTAATTTCAGTGTTAACCCTGATTTAATAATTAATCACACAATTTTCATACATCTATATGTATGTGTATTTGTACAACAATAGCAAGCTAAAGCGCTAACGCTGTGATATGATGACTTCCTAATTTCCAAGGTCGCAGTTCCTTGTAGATACTCTACGAACACCATCTGTTGTAAGTATGTATGTAGAATCCTTTAAATACTACTACAAGCGCAATTTGTGTGAGAGCCAGCTAAAGTCAGCTTATTTAGGAAATAATTAAACCATATTTAATTCGGATGCGACAACCGCAGCCGGCATGGCCTGCCTATTTCGTTTCATTTTGACAGTAATAGTGCACTTATTTTGCGGTCACTACTATTATAATGCACTTTCAAAGTCATAAATTCCATCGGAAGCCAAAATACCAGCAGCGTGAGTGTGTGGTTGCAATTGCATTATTGCACTTAATTAAATTCATGGCAATCTACAACAGCACCACAAGGATGTGCTGTAGAATGAGGATAACCCGCTTGTTAATGAAACGGAGATAGCGAATCTGAAGCGAGTGGCTGTAGGTGCTTTGTATTATTTGGTCTTTCTTCTATGCTATACAATTGTATAAAGGACTTCTCGAAAGAGTTATCGTGTTGGTTACGACGGTGGTCTACCTACTCTAATGTAGTCGTTTTCACGCCAGATATATGTTGTTAAATGTGGTTTCACAAACTGTATTAAACCAAATTTCTAACCACTAATTGTATATTGATTTGACAAGGGTATCGAATCTCATCGTTGGCCACCTTACTCTTTCTTTCCTATTCTATGGGTATTAAAGTTTGACTCATAGTTCGTAAAATGGCTTAATATTGATCGTAGACCCCTAAAAGTTACTAATCCGTGATCTGCATCGAAAGTTATGTCGATCTAGCCCTTTCCGACCGTCACATATTTCGAGGCCTTTAAACTCGAGCTAAAAAGCATTTCAAATATATACTCCGTAGGGGCGGAATTCTCTAATTTAAAGATTTATCGAAGAAATGAATGGAAAGTCCTGTTCTTCGAAAAGTATGTAGACAAAGTCTTATTTCCCACTTTTTGGGGCGTTTTTTACAGAAAGCATTTTGTATGCTATACACCTACATGCAGACAAAATCCCATAGAAGAGGAATAGGGTATCCAACCGTTTTCCCAAGCGTAATAAAGCATTTCCTTATGTTTTTTTTTTGTCACTTGCTCTTGTCCATTTAATAAAGTATTAAATGGAAAAAAAGTTACAACATTTTTTAATGAATCTTGAATCTTGAAAGAAATACTACTAGCTAAAGTATGGAGTTCTGAATGTATCTTTAACTTTCTCGTCTACTTTAGTATAGCGAAAGAGAAAGGTATTGAGTAGGAAGTACGATTTTACGACTTTGGAGAAATCCAAAAAAGCATAACTTGCAATTCCGTCCTTCGGTTCGTTTGTCCGTCTATCCGTCAGTACGTCTAACACCAGGACTTCAGCCAAAACGGGTAGACGGATTAAATTCAAACATCCTATTTGGGGTTTTTAGGCTTATATTTATATATCGAGGCCACTTTTTTTTCTATCATTTCAAATAACGATAGGTACCTACTATAGAACTTGTTTTTCCAACATCGATTTGCTCAAAAATGGCTCCAAACATATTGATCGTTTTTGAAATCAAAATAATTGATGTGAGCGTAAGAAAATTGCGTACTCAGTTTTTGTAAAAAAAACTTGAATAACGGTAGATACTTTAGAATAATGCTAATATTTCAAAAAGAGGCCAAGCTTTTTCTCACCAACTCATACTATAACTTCAAACAAAATTGCATATTAAAATTGTTTAAATATTATTTTTATAATATTTTTTACTCGACGAATTTCAAGTCAAGACTCACCACACTTTCATTGACTTTAAGGCCGCATATGTTAGCATTGATCATCTGGAGCTTTACATCGCGATGGGACCGAATATGGGATCACGGCAAAACTTATCCAGTTACGTCGCAGTTTGGGAGCAGCTCTTCCGAATTATTCCAAGTTTGCACCGGATTTCGGCAAGGAGATGCGCTATCATGTGACTTCTTCAATCTTGTTATGGAGGAAATAGTGCGCAGGGTAGGTGTTAACTAAGAAGGCACTATTTTTCAAATATCCGTCTAACCACTGGCGTATACGGATGATATGGACATCAATGGCCGTTCCCAGTCCCGTGCAAGAAGCTTTTTTACGGCGATTAAAGAACATGCGAACTGGGTTGGTATTGAAGGAAATAAGGACAAAGACAAAAAAAAGGACAAACTACATGCTATCAACAAACAAAAAACATCAGTCTACCGACTAGGACAAAATGTCAATGTAGATAGCAATTACTTCGAGGTAGATAAGGAGTTCACCTACCTGGGAGTAAACATCAACTCCACAAATGACACCTTAGTGGAAATCGGAGGGAGAACTACCTTAGGAAGCGCTCTTACTTCGGTTTGGCACCACAAATGTTCTGAAAAGTCCTCACAAAATGTATGCTCTATCGAACCTTAGTACTGCCAGTCCTGCTTTATGGTGCCGAGTGCTGGACAATAATAAAGAAAGGTTGGCTGACATTGGGTTCTTTTGGAAGACAAATCCTCCGTCCGATATTTAGTACTGTTTGCGTATAGGGCGAATGGAGGAGAAGATTCAACCGCGAACTCTGTGAGCTGTACCAAAATCTAGATGCTGGCCAAATAGTTAAATCACGTCGACTACATTGGCATGGCCACATTGAGCGAATGAACAACAATGCTATATCCAAGAGGATCTTCGACTACCAGCCCCCACGTTCGAAAAGTCAAGGAAGAGTGAACATCCGCTTTAAAGACCAAGCCATCGCGGATACCAGAGCGTTCGGTCTGAACAACTTTAAGCAGCGTGCCGGGATCGCAATGGATTTAAGGCTGCAGTGTCTCAGGCAGAGAATCCTCACGGTTCGGAAGCCCGTTAAGTAATAAGTAAATGTTTCTTGAATTTTGGAAAGATTAGTTTTTCTCGAAAACGGCTTCATTCTGATAAACTCTAATCTCTTTAATATTTCGGCTGAGTGCCAAAAGATGGTTTTCTCAGTTTTTGCTAAATGACTTGATTATAGATATCTACTTAAAAAAAACACCAAAAATATCTAAAAACTATTGAAGTGATTTTAAAGAAATTAACATATTACGTGAAATTAATATTTCGAATAAATCTGTGTTCATACTTGGATTTTTGAAATACTTTTTGCGTATAACAGTTTCTAAAACTTTTAAAATTATAACTTTTTAAAAACAAAAATATTATTAACGTTTTTAATACTTGGATAACACTTAAGAATATTTTATACTCTGGTTTTCGAGTAAGGCTCGAATAACGGTACCTAGTAAAGCGGCCATATCTCAAAAACCGATCAAAGAAATTTTCTATTCAAGCGAATGCTATAATTTTCAACAAATTCGCATACTCAGATTTTCCAAAAATACTTGAAATGAAATTAATAAAAATGACATATACCCGGTTTTTACCAAAAGGATTAAGCAATGGAACTTTCGAAACTCGGCAGTATATCAAAAACAAGTAAAGCGATTATACTGTATAGAAAGGGTATTATAATGTTGACTAATAGTTTGTAACATGCCATTCTCGTAGCCCCCCATAAATTACTATATTCGTAATCAACATGGAAAGTTATATCGATTCACCTATTACCATCTGTCCATCCGTCCGTTGTCAATTTGTAAGGCCCTTATACGAGCTAGAAAGCTGAAATTTGTAACAAATTGTACTCTATAGGCGCCCGCAATAAATATTTTTAAAATTCGCCCACATACATGACCGCTATTTACAAAAAACATTTTATTGAACAAGTCACTAAAAATGACTGTCGTATTCTTCGCAAAGTATGTAGGTAAACTCATTACTACAAGTTCTACATACAGAGTTTGATGCCACGCCCTCTTTTTGGTGGCGTTTTTTATCAGAAACATTGTTCGATAAAATCCTTTAAGAAACGTAGAAAACAGTTACAAATATGTAGACAATATCCTTCTAATAAATGTAGTCATACTAAGATTTTTGCCACCCGCACTTTAAGGAGGATATGAATATGAATGGGATATTAACAGTTCGTCCCAGCGAACTGTAGCCTTTACTTATGTTTTTGAAGAAGTTTTCAATTTTATCAATGAGATTTAGAACAAATTCGCATACACCGATTATCGAGAGATTATCTAGAGTTTTTTTTCCACTGGCCCACCTCTTGCGAACGTCTGACAAACATCCAAGAGTATCAATTGTCATGAGAAGATTCTCGAATTTCCCGTTCGGATTCGGCTTAAAATTGTAGGTCCCTTCCACTTCGCCCAAGAAAGTGGTTGGAGAAGCTAGGTTTTAGGCCCTGCATGGGGCGTTTATGCCTAATATTTTTTATTTTTTGACTATCGAAATAAAATTAAATTGCAGGATGGTTTTATAATTTTCCCATTGACAAATTTTTCTTAATGATTTGATTTAAACAAACGGTTCTTATTATTTGGATGGTATTTTTTTTTGATAGAATGTTTTACTATCCAAAGTTATCTATCTCTGTCTGATTTCTGGGAAAACTCGTTTTCTGCAGGAAAATAGGCAAACACTGCAAACTTTCAGTGGCGAAAAGGTTCGATTTTTAAAAAAATTATTACTCAAGAATAAATTAGCTATTGGAAGCAACAATATTTTTAAAAGGATACCTTGGTGAGTTTTTTTTATATAGATTAGATTTAAAGGTGGTTTGCAACCGCGTGCAGCACTATGTGCCAAAGCGGGTACATCGCGATCCCTGGGGAACCAATTGAATTTAAACTTCGAAACTAAAAACATAAACCTTTATGTTTTTTGTAAAACTGTATAAAATGTTTAGAACACGACGATGAAGAATTAAAGAAAAACGACTTAAGTCTAATTTTACGTAGGTAGCTTTATTTGAACAAAGGGTCAAAGATGATTCTTAACTTGATGAAACTCATGCTTTAAGGCAATCGAACAGATGTGAATGTCGAGGCTGACGCCCCTTGTGTGAGAGAGTCTATAGGTCTGGCTCTTTTTTAATTACCCAGTAAGTTATTGTATCTGGTCCAAAAATGAAAATCGTAGTAAACAACATGTTTTAAAATTTGAAGGTTCAGCATTATGTGTTTCTAACGTTTTTAAGAAGAAGTATGCGTGTGCTTGGGTGCGTGTGTGTTTGTACGAACATATGTGTGTACGTACGTTCGTGAACAATTTACCGTTCACGGTACCTCGCGTTTTAAAAAAAATTATATGGTTTCGATTTGGCCCCAATCGACGCGTATTGATGTAAATATGACCTGAAAGAAATTAAACTGAATTCGGTCGAGCCGTTTTTTTTTGTTATAACATTAATACTCATTAACTTCCCAGCATTGGGGATGTTGTTTTATTTGTATGTAGTTACGTAAGTACTATTTTTTGTTCATGGTAACTATTAGAGGTCTGCATGAATTAATTCGTTTGATAGATTCAAAAGGTGTGCACTACTTCAGCATACTCAATTCGTAACTCATATTTGAGCATGACAAGTGTGCTTGAAGTGATGTCACAAAAAAAAAAACCAAAACATGGTATTCACTTATTGTTTGAAAAAAGGAACGTTTGTTTTGCTTGTTTTTTTTTTATCTCTTTCGTGGGTGCTTGAAGAACTGAGTGCACCTATTCAAGCGAATAAAACAGGAATATTCAAAGTGTGCTTGTGTTAATTGGAAATGCGATGATAATCATTTTGTTGGTTTTGAGTGACATAGGAGTCGAGTTATTAATGGATGTTTAAAAAAGTCTTCGAAACCCGAAAAAGAATATTTTTCCAAAATTTCCTTAGAAATAGCGCAGTATTTCTCTGTTCAAGATTTTTGTACTAAGAGGTCACTGGAACCCTTAAAACGGTCCTGAGAAACCGGGCAATATTTCTATGTTCATGGTCATTTAACCAAGTGATCCTTGGAACCCCAACAAATTTACTCAAAACCCAAAAAAGGTATTCTTCCGAAATGCCCTTAGAAAACCGCACATGATTTCTGTGTTAATGATTATTATTTTAATTCAAATATAAACTTATAATGTGTAAAACGACAAAAAATTGCAATTCCCATACACGCTGCTTACCATACTCCCAAATGAGTGCACCCGATTTAAATTATGAATATTTATATATAAGGACTCATTTTTCGTGAGTGCACTGTTCTTTGGGTGTTTGATTGTCATGAATTTTCAACTCAAATGGCCACCAAAGATCTGGTTCTCAATTCATTCATATTTGTAAGCTATGAGTCTAATGAGATTAGTTCACCAAACAATATTGAATGTCTCAAAGCTAGTTTTAAGCCATTCATGAATACCTCTAGTATCTATCAATCTCGCGTATAAGAAATAATATCAACTTCGTTCAGGTCTCAACCGGTGCGTTTTACCGAAATATGAAACGTAAAACACCCTAACATTGACCACTTTTCAACTTTGAAACGTTGCTACTAATTACTCTTATGTCATATTTAGGATTTTTAATAATTGCACTACGGGGACTGCCATTCAGTATTATTATGTTTAATTCCACGGCGTTTTTTATTTTCCTTAACAAAGTTATTGTTAAATACGGACGCGGTCAAAGTAAAGCATCTGTTGCCCTAACATTGACCGTGGTTCATGACAGTCTGCAAATCAAAAATTATTTGTTTATTTAATAAAAAATACATAAACACAAATACTTTCCATTTCAGATTTTTAAATTTAACTCAAAATCTTATATTACTGACACTTTTTAATAACAAAAATAATAGAAACAATAAAATAAATAAAGTAAAAGAAATAAATACTTCTTAATTCAGTCTTTAAACACACAAAATCACATATTATTCAGTTCTGTATAAAATAAATAATAAAAATAAATAAACGAAATAAAAATAAATACTTTTAGGTTTTATAAATGTTTTAGAAAATATTAGTTTGAAAAAACTAATTTTAAACTTAGTAGGTACTTCTGGAAAAATGTTAAATAGCTGGTTTTTAAAGAACATACATTTATATGACTTATTTTGAAGTAATAACATATTGAAAAAGATATTCAACGGATTGATCTGAAAGAGGGTTGTGAATTTGTTGCTCTTGTAACCTGTAAATATATTTCTTCAAAGTCGTCTGCAGAGGTGTCTGATAAATGATCTATTTCAGCTACCATTTCGGTTTCCGTTGTTATTTGAGGTGCTGTTGCTGATGTTGATGGCGATCCACCAAAATCAACCATGGTTATACGAGGGCGGGTCAATAAGTCCGTGACTTTTTGAATTTCTGACCTCTTTACTGAAACGGCAACACTGCTCCTGTCAACAGGCATCTGTCAGTTGACTCCTGTCAAAATTTAAACTTGCTGCGTCAGTTAGTTTGTGTTTGACAGCTATTTTTATCAGACTACTCACTAATTTGAGGAGAAAATGGAAAAAAGTGAATTTCGTGTGCTTAGTAAGCATTATTTCTTGCGAAAAAAACCATTACCGAGACCAAGGCTAAGCTTGAAAAATACTATGGGGAGTCTGCACCATCGATTTCAATGGTAAAAAAGTGGTTTACTGAATTTCGTTGTGGCCGTACAAGCACTGAAGATGCCGAACGTCCTGGACGCCCAGTTGAGGTCTCTACACCCGAAACAATCGAAAAAATTCACGATATGGTGTTGGCCGACCGAAGATTGAAAGTGCGAGAGATTGTGGAAGCCGTAGGGATCTCGCATGGCTCAGTGGTTTCAATTTTGAATGATCACTTGGGCATGAGAAAGCTTTCCGCAAGATGGGTGCCGCGTTTGCTCACAGTCGACCACAAACGCAATCGTGTAACAACTTCACAGGAAGGTTTGGCGTTGTTTAATCGCAATATGGAGGAGTTTGGATGCACGCGGGATAATCCACATTGACTACCTTCAAAAGGGAAGAACAATCAATGGGGAATATTATGCCCACTTATTGGACCGATTCAATGACGATTTGATAAAAAACCGACCTCATTTGGCCAAGAAAAAAGTTCTTTTCCACCAAGACAATGCAAGGGTGCACACATGTGCAGTTGCCATGGCAAAAAACCATGAATTGGGCTATGAATTGCTCCCTCATCCACCATATTCTCCAGATTTGGCTCCGAGCGACTACATCTTGTTCCCAAACCTGAAGAAATGGCTTGGTGGAAAAAGATTTGACTCCAATGATGAAGTCATCTCGAAAATAAAGGCCTATTTTGAGGACCTCGACAAATCATTTTTTTTGGAAGGGATAAAAAAATTGGAGAAGCATTGGACAAAGTTTATAGAGCTCAAGGGAGACTACGTTGAAAAATAAAAAAAAAATTTTATCAAAAAATCTGTGTTTTATTCCAAAAGTCACGGACTTATTGACCCGCCCTCGTACCTTTTCCCGACTGCACATTAACTTTAGCTATTTTTTTTCTTGTTTGTGGACTTTCTTTTCCTAACGCATTTCGGATAATAAAGAAATAACTGCTGAGGAAATATTAGTTCCGATATCTGATGATGAATTCTCAGCTTCTACAGGCATTCTCGACAAAACCATGTCTGGATTGAATGGGACCACACCACATTTCTTAAACCCAGCAATCAAGTTATTTGACCGACCCTTCTAACTAACACTTTCAGCGACCAGCTTGTTTAATAAAGATGGAAACGCTTCTTTGGACAAGCTTTGTGTTTTTTGTTTGCCTCTAGACTGTTTCCACCCATCTAGAACTTTTCACCACTTTTGTTTTAAAGGACCATAAAATGCGACGCCTAGAGTCTGACAAAGGTGGGTTGAATTTGGTAGAAAGCATGCAAACCGAATATTGTTTTCCACTGCTGATTCAATTATTTGTGGAGAAAAATGACTTGCAAGGTTGTCACTTTTTCACCTTTATGTCGTCTTGTATATGGAATACAGTACAGGTAACTTATACTTATACTTATATCTATATGTATCTATAAATCAAAAGAATGAGTTTGTAGAGCGTTACACTACGAAGTAGTTAAAGGCATTAAAGAAAATCGCTCCATATCATTCCTAACGCAACAAAACCAGAGGTTGGTCAATGTAAGCAACCCGCGATTTGTAAGCGGTTCCCAACATTGACCGGGCGGTCATTTTTTTCATTTTTACTTTAAATTACTTACGAATAAAGAAATGGTGGCAATTTCAATGCTAATTGATTGAAAATAAAGTAAACTACTCACTTGGTTGGTTATATTCACAAAAAAAAACACCGTATCTAGGTGTACAGAGATAATTTTGCCAATACTCTAAATTACACGTTCAAATACTTCCGTACGTTATCGGCGGTTAAATTTAAATTTGGTGGCTGAATGCTTTCATTTTTTTTTTTGTACCACTTGTCAGTAAACAGTTGTTATATGTGAGGTACGAAATTCACATACCTAGGACAGGGATGTCGTAAAGACAGTTTATACACTAAGTTGATTTTTGGTCAATGTTAAGAACCCGGTCAATGTTACGGTGTTTTACGGAACTGAACAAAATAACACTAAGTTCGGTTAAGCGTTTTTTTTTTAAAAAAATGAATAAATCTGTATTTGATGAATTTCTTGCAAAAGATTTATAAAATCTAGTTTGTTCTATTTTTATTGAGTTTTTTTTTTATCAAAGAGCAACTAATAGTGTTTTTATATACGATACACACTCTCTAAAATCCTTCTACGAAAAACCGAATTTTGGGTGAAAGAACTGAATGAGATCAGCTCCAGACATGGACTTCACTGGGATGAAAGAGCTTGTACGAAAGGAGAACGGAACATAAAAGGCATTTATCTGTTGAACTGTCTAAGACTTGAAGGACATCAGTGTAATATAAGTAGAGCAACTGAGAGTAGCAGCCATATCTATAGATTTTTGGACTACACAAGGGGTCGGAACTATTTCACTAAAGGGTTTGATGTTGACAAATTGGTATGGATTTTTAAGGCAAGATTTGATCTTTACCTAAATGGAAGCAGATTTGATTGTATTGAATCCGCATGCAGTCTCTGCAATATGAGAGAAGACGAAGATATACAGCACTTTTTTAAGCAGATGCCCCGTACTAAGAGAACTTAGAGCAACTAATTTAAAAAAACTATTTTAACTGAAAATGAAATCATATGCACGCTGAACGGTGAAAGCATTGGGGATGGGTGTAAACTGGTCAAATACATAAAAGTTGCCATCACTTACAGAAAACAAATCATCGATGAATTAAATTAATTTAAGATAAGTAATTATTATTCAAATTGCTTTTCAATATTAAAAATCTACTTAAATTATATAAAGCAAAATCTTTTACAAACATAATGAAAATTAAATAAATATTTAAAGTTATTTATTAAAACTACCTACAGAGGACTCGTAAGGTAATTGTCGTGGGTTTGAATTGTTGAAATTAAAGTAAAGGAGTCATAAAAAAAGTATTAATCTTTAAAACTTAGTTGAAAATAAAAACTATTTCAATTATAAAATTACAATTAATAATAAAATGAAATAATCAATATTAATAGGTAATGAATGAAAAGATCAATCAAATAATACTTATTTTATTCTGTTTTCGCGTACTATCTATTATTATTTTTATAATATTACTATCAGACCCGTTAAAAAAATGCATGCATATTTTCTTTTTCAAACCTTTTCATCCTTTTGCCATGTTGACATCCTAGGTCGAACTCACCCCACTTGTTACGATTTTGACACGTGCATGTTCCTGTTATTGGTATTGACCTTTGACGAAAACGTTGATCTCCAGTCATGATAACCAACGGATTTGCATTCGCACGTCTCGGATATGTTCATGATTTTAAATGTGTCGCTATGCTTGGTTCACCTGAATATTAAAATTGCCTAGAAATGATTTGATGTTTGCGCCCAGATATTATTACACATACCTATACTGCATAGTGTATATTACTGCAAACAAGCCAAACAAGAAAAATACTACACAAACCAAAAACAATTATCTCCCTTTTAAAATTTGAATGCAAACATTATAAACATAGGGACGGGCTACTGTCCGCTTGGGCGAAATGTTGGATACCTTATTCTTATTCCTATCCCTCATAAGTGGGCGTGACAAAAGTCTTAGTATGGTTGAATTGTTAAGAACGCTCTACATATTTTGTTATGTAACATTTAAAGGATTTTATCGAAAAAACGAAGCTTTTGTAAAAAAACGCTCTATAGCTCAAACTTTTCCAATAAAATTGTTTTATTTAATTGTGGGCGTGTCAGTAGGCGGATTTAAACATGAGCATAAAGGGCCCCTAGAGAGTATACGAGTATATTACATATTTCAGCTTCCTAGCTCAAACTTTGGATTTTCAAAAATAATTTTTTTTTAATTGTGGGCGTGTCAGTGGGCGGATTTTGAACATATTTTCACATGAGCATAAAGGGCCCCTAGAGAGTATATATTATAAATTTCAGCTTCCTACCTCAAACTTTGACTTTTCAATAAAATTGTTTTATTTAATTGTGGGCATGTCAGTGGGCGGATTTCAAAAAAAATTTCAGCTTTCCAGCTCAAAATTCGATTTTTTCCAAAAAAAATTTTTTTGAGATTGTGGGGTGTCTGTGGGCGGATTTCAAAAATTCTTAAACTTGATTATTTCGGGACTGGTTAAAATTTCAGCTCTCTAGGTCCACTTTAAAGGCCTAATTTTTGCCGACGGACGGGACGGACATGGCTAGATCGACACTACTATTGATGCTGATCATAAATATAGTAACTTTTAGGGATCTACGGGCAATATTAAGGTATGTTACAAACTATGCGTCAAAATTAATATACCCTTAGAATAGGGTATACAAATCCAATTGGTTATTCTATTACATAAAGAAATGGTTTAAAGTGGCCCACTATTAGTGCATTTACCCTTTAACTTTATCGCACCTTTTGGTGGCGTTTTCCAATTGAAGCACTGAACAGTTGGGAGTTAATTGAATTTGTGTTTCAATTTTAAAACGGTAATTTTGCGAACAGATGCCTCTTGGGTCAAAAAAAGGTAGTACCTATGTATCCATAAAATTTATTAAAATTTAATTCGATGACGTAAAATGGTGTTCGAAATCGAATTCGCAAATCGACAGCTGTAATAGATGACTATGGTCTTCCACAGAATAAGGAAAAGTTTCATCCTGAATTGCCTATAGCAATGCCAATGATGGGCCACAAGCGTTCTACACGTGACCATCAATCATAATGTTCTTCTTAAGGAATATATTTCCCAGCAAAATAAAAATGATCATGTCTTGGCTCAAATCATGCACAACAAGAAATAATTTCTATCTCAAATTGAATACACGAAAATCACAGCCGTAAATGTCTTCTGAATCATTAATCGTTGGAGATGTCAATTCATCATCGACCAGTTGTCATTCCGTCCCCTATGCCACTTCCACTTAAATGCATGTATTCATTTCAAATATTCAGATAAACCTGAATCCTGAATGTCCCGCTCTATTTTTACGCTTTTGACATTATGTACATATTTTTTATAAGCCATTCTACTTTTTGCTCAATTGATTTCGCTTCCTTCTGTATCTGTTTCCTTATGAACTCTGGTCGACTTGGAGTCGGAGTTGGAGTCCTCGGTCGTGAAAACCGAGTATCCTTACACACGACGATATGGGGACATGAAACTCAATTTATGAATTGTAAGCGATGACCAGCGTCATCAGCTCATTTCTTGTAGCCAATATATCGAATTCAAGGATAAGAGAACGTTGTGTTTGGGTATACGTGTGTGTGTGTGGCTTAAAGATTTCTCCAGAACATGTATATTTGAATTGAGTGAGATCTAATATTTTCGATTTAATTTTTTTTCGCAGCCCCGGAAGATGGTGTGATATATTTTTACTCGACGACGTCCGAGCGGGAGACATAGAAGATAGAAGCACATTACTTCTGAAGGATACTCGTACTCCAGTAAACGCACGCTTCTCATCCGCATCGCATCCGCTCCAACGTCACTTTCGTGCGAGTGGAAATAAAATCCTTTTTTTTTTGTAAAATTTACTGCCGGGCAAAGAAGAAATCAGTGTGCCTGGAAATGTGAATATAAAGTGAATTCGTGACTTGCATGAAAGTACATATAATGGATGGGTGAATTTCTGCACACACATATACGCGCTCATTTGTATGGCTATAATATTTTGTGCTATGAAAATAATAAATGCCTGAATACTTATCCCAACCCAATGTAAGGCTGGAGCGAGCAGCAAGCGAATATGAGCTGAAGAAAAGTACTTTGGGATTTCTCTTATCCGGTTGTTCGTTGGGGTTTCGTATATTTTTTCTTAGTTTTTGTTCGTGTACAATGCTGCAGCGAATAAGGTTACGTACACCCTACTTGACTTGTCTAGGATTTAAATGTGAAAAATAGAGGGAAAAATGTTCTAAACAAGCTTACTGTGCTGCTCGTCATCTTTATTTACTTAGGGAAGTTTGCAATTATAGAGATCATGGCTGCATGGAGAAAACAAATGTTGTGTTGTGCTTTGAAGGGACATTTCTTTGTTTTCATTTCATGAAGGAAATTGATGATTTTCAAAAACTTGTTTTGGTTTGGCTTTAGACTTGAATATATTTCTTAATTTTCAAATAAGCATTATTCAGGTTTAACGGAACTAGAAGCTTAGCAGAATGTTTTGTTGGTTTCATCTTATTTCGGCGGAAGTACGAATAAAATTGTATGTAATTCTTCAAGATTTGATAACGCGTACGTTTTTTTTGATTTTTAAATGCATTTTTATACCCTATTCTAAGGGTATATTAATTTTGACGCATAGTGTGTAACATACCTTAATATTGCCCGTAGACCCCTAAAAGTTACTATATTTATGATCAGCATCGATAGTAATGTCGATCTATCCATGTCCGTCCGTCCGTCCGTCCGTCCGTCCGTCTGTAGCCAAACATTAGGCCTTTAAACTGGACCTAGAGAGCTGAAATTTTAACCATATACTCTCTAGGGTCCCGAAATAATCAAGTTTACGAATTTTTGAAATCCGCCCACAGACACGCCCACAAAATCAAAAAAAACAAATTTTGGAAAAAATCGACTTTTGAGCTAGAAAGCTGAAATTTTTTATATATGATCTATGACTCCTAAAACTGCTCGGGATAAAAAAATTTCAAAATCCGCCCACTGACACGCCCACAAATAAATAAAATAATTTTTTTATACCCTATTCTAAGGGTATATTAATTTTTGAATATCCAAAGTTTCAGCTAGGGAGCTGAAATTTATAGTATATACTCTCTATGAGCCCTTTATGCTCATGTGTAAATATTTTCAAAATCCACCCACTGACACGCCCACAATTATTATTTTTTTTTTTTTTAAGTTCAAAGTTTGAGCTAGGGAGCTGAAATTTATAATATATACTCTCCAGGGGCCCTTTATTCTCATGTGTTAATTTTTTTTAAATCCGCCTACTGACACAATTAAATAAAACAATTTTATTGAAACACCCAAGTTTGAGCTAGGGAGCGTTTTTTTTTTTGATAAAATCCTTTAAATGTTATATAACAAAATATGTAGAGCGTTCTTAACAATTCAACCATACTTAGACTTTTGTCACGCCCACTTATGAGGGATAGGAATAAGAATAGGGTATCCAACAGTTCGCCCAAGCGGACTGTAGCCCGTCCCTATGTTTTTTATTCGTTTTTAGATATCAACTTACATACATACTAGACAAACATGATTAAATCTAACTTAAAATTGACAGGATACTTATTCTAAATTAATTGTCCTTATGCATTAATCTTACATTGTGTATTCATCAAGAAAATTAAAAAAAAATCGGCTTCATTATAATACTTGTTGCCTTACGCAACAATTGGTAAAAACCCCAATTGCTTTCTGAGCGCCTGGCAGTCGTCAACGTGCAAACCGACTGAAGCCTTATAACGTCAATCACCTCCCGGAAGCACCATCACAAGTAAGCCCGCACACTCTCAGAAACGCCCTAGCTAACTTAACCTAACTTATAAACTAAGAGGATGTTACCTAGAGTAACGCACCGTCCTGAGAGGGCATGTTGACCCCTCACCCTCAATAAGCCACCAAAATTCGGAGAATTGCTTTTCCGTATCGCGCGTGAGAATGTATTTCAAATGGGCTTAATATACTATCAGAACTTTAAGCTGCTTAAAGTTTTATTTTGACTAGTAAGCGACGGTTTTGAGAATTGAATTCAAGGAAACAAAAACACGTTTTACCACTGTCTTCTAAACCTCCAAGACACGTTATGTCTTGAAAATATTTTTCTTTATTTTTAAGACTGCATTAAATATTTTATTTTAATGTGGAATTTAAAAGAATTCATATATAACATATAGAAGAGGTATTTACATATTTAGTTTGCTTTCTAAAGTCTGAACTATATTGAAACAAAAGTGAAGAAAAGTACAAAAAAGTGAAAACAACGAAACTCATAGAAAACACACGCATATTTATACGACTTGTATGATTAAAATCTGAACTAAAAAAGCTCTGAAGCTTTTCCTTTGACATTTTAAAATTACCGGGAATTTCAAAAACAAATTTAAAAACAAAAAATTGTAAAATTTATGTGAAATTTGGAAATATATAAAATATTTGATAACGCCATCATTAAAAATGTGTTCTAATAGCCGTGACGCGAAAATGGTGAAAGAACTTTTTGAAATAAATATTGTGCAAATTTATGTTAAAATACAAAATTTCCAAATTACAGCTTTAAATAGTTTGCAAGATGCGGCAAACCGAATCACAAATATTATACAAGTTCCAGATTTTGTGCGAGCGTCCGCCTTCCTTTTTTCTCTCCTCAACTTTTCCTTCAGGGCAACAAACCTATTTTCAATATGCATTGCATTTATGCCGGGAAAATGTAGTGCGATTTGAATGAATATCCTTTGTTTTTTTTTGAATCGCGGAAGTCGTAGCGACAACTCTGACACAATCTGGGTAACCGCCCCAAAATGGCGGCAAACGAAATTCAGAAATTGAGGGTGTACCAATAAATCACTAGAAATTATTCTTTCGTTTTATTTATGATTGGGAACAAATGTACATACTTAATTACTTTATTACTTAATAGGCAATAAAGAGTCTCTCACTGCAGCCTTCCACCCTCTGCGATCCCAACCACGCTGCTTCCAGTTGGCCGCACCAAGCGTCCTGGCATGTGTGATGGCTTGGTCTTTAAAAAGGATTTAAAAGATCAAAACCCTCCCTGTCATGGATTGAACTTTCGAACGTCCAGGGGACTACTCTCGTTGACCGGACCGCTGAGCTTTGTGATAAAGAATCGTCTGTGTCTGTTGAACTTTAGCAGCAGGTGGCAATGGTGCGATGGTAGTGTATTCACTAAGTGATTGGCAGGTCGTGCGTTCGAATCCCGACCAGGGCCATGATTTTTATAAATTGAATACACACAACAAAAGCTGATCTCCCTAAAGCAATTTAGACGCCTTCTATTCTATGAATTGCTGGGGGCTACTTGCGCAACAAACTAAATGCCTGCGCTGTGGCTTTACCATTATAAGGGTACTGTGTCACTACAGAAAAAAGAAATCCCTTTAGCGCACGCAAATTATAAAAAAAAAAAAAAAGCAACCACCCACACCAAAGTATATCCAGTCAGCGAAGATTCATAATGCTTCAGAGCCTCACCTCCGTGATCAGAAAATCTACAACTGACAAGGAGGTATCGGTTGCCTGCTTTCTTGATATTGAGGGTGCTTTCGATAACACGGATCATGCCCAGATATAGCCATTATGAACAACTGCCTTAAAAGGTACAACTTCAACTACAACTTCAAGGTAACCCTCCCGTAAAGAGGAAAACTCGGAGCGTAATAAGCTCCTTGTTAAAGGCTTATTCGTGTGGTACATGGATGGATCCAAAACAAATCAAGGAGTTGGGACAGCAGTATACGGAGCAACCAGTAAAACCTCTCTATACGCGAGTATGCAGAAAGGCAACTCTGTATATCAAGCTGAAATACATCCAAAAGAACTCTGCATCAGGGAGAATCTAAACAGAAAAAAAAAACAACAAGTTAGATTACACTCTCATTGATAGCAGAGCGCCACTGCTTGCTACTCGTATTAACGACTTTAAAATT
Source organism: Portevinia maculata (assembly GCA_949715645.1). Lineage (NCBI taxonomy): Eukaryota > Metazoa > Arthropoda > Insecta > Diptera > Syrphidae > Portevinia > Portevinia maculata. The sequence continues at coordinate 267,833,496 of OX454526.1, read as the reverse complement.
ATCTCAAAACTAGTCTGGGACTGCCTCAAGCTATTAACGACTTTAAAATTATCTCAAAACTAGTCTGGGACTGCCTCAAGCTACTCCAAACATAAGGCAGCACCAATGGAGTCCACATGATCTGGGTGCCTGTCCATATAGCGGCTTTGATGGAAATGAAAAACAAACGAGCTTGCCAGGAAAGGATCTGCAATATCATTCATGAAGACAAGACCATTCGGTTGCATTACCAAATAGTTGATAAAAGCAATTCATTACTAAAAAAATACTGAAGGTAACAGACAGGTGAAACAACTCCTGCCAACCCCAACCATCAGAACAAAGCAACTCCTACAACTACCCAGAGGGCATATACATACAGTCTCCGCATTCCTGACGGTGCATATAGTGTTAAGAAACATCTTCTGGCTGGAACTTGCTGAAGACGATATCTCTCGAATGAAGAAGAAAAACATAGGGACGGGCTACAGTCCGCTTGGGCGAACTGTTGGATACCCTATTCTTATTCCTATCCCTCATAAGTGGACGGGACAAAAGTCTAAGTATGGTTGAATTGTTAAGAACGCTCTACATATTTTGTTATATAACATTTAAAGGATTTTATCAAAAAAAAAACGCTCCCTAGCTCAAACTTGGGTGTTTCAATAAAATTGTTTTATTTAATTGTGGGCGTGTCAGTAGGCGGATTTAAAAGAAATTAACACATGAGCATAAAGGGCCCCTAGAGAGTATATATTATAAATTTCAGCTCCCTAGCTCACTTTGAATTTTCAAAAAAAAAAAAAAAAATTATGGGGCACGCCCAGTTGGCGGATTTTGAAAATATTTACACATGAGCATAAATGGCCCATAGAGAGTATATATTATAAATTTCAGCTCCCTAGCTCAAACTTTGGATTTTCAAAAAAAATGTTTTATTTATTTGTGGGCGTGTGGGCGGATTTTGAAATTTTTTTATCCCGAGCAGTTTTAGGAGTCATAGATCATATATAAAAAATTTCAGCTTTCTAGCTCAAAATTCGATTTTTTCCAAAATGTGGTTTTTTTGAGTTTGTGGGCGTGTCTGTGGGCGGATTTCAAAAATTCTTTAACTTGATTATTTCGGGACTGGTTAAAATTTCAGCTCTCTAGGTCCAGTTTAAAGGCCTAATTTTTGCCGACGGACGGACGGACATGGCTAGATCAACATTACTATCGATGCTGATCATAAATATAGTAACTTTTAGGGGTCTACGGCCATTTTATTAGGGTATGTTACAAACTATGCGTCAAAATTAATATACCCCAAGAATAGGGTATAAACAGCACAGCATAATATATGCCACAGTGAAAGCCTAACAAATTCACGTCTGTGCAACCTAGGTAAATCCTACCTTAAAACAGTTGACATAACTGCCACCTAACTCAAAGACCTAGCAAAATTCACCAATAAATCCGGCCTTATGACTGAGCAAGGACATCACAATAGGCAAAGTGTGCCCGCGACAAGGGTACTAAGTCCCACCTCTTTAACCAACCAATCAAATCTTATCTAGAAGGAGTCCAAATATACCTGGTACCACACCAATGACTTCGAAATCCAGTACGATAGTGATGACACAAGCGACATAAATCAGAATCCTTGAGAGTTGCATTTCTTCTTCCAAGAATTGATACTGGATTATGATACCTCGCCATGTCAGTGCTGGAATGTGGGCCACCAGGCAATGCAGTGGCGACGTGAGGTGTCGGCATAATGTGCATCGTTGGTGGTATGTGGTGACGAAAATAAGACAGTGTATGACTAATGGTGGGTTGCGTCAGCGATCTTGAAGGAAGTGAAAGGTTATTGGAAATAAAATCTTACCAAAATTAATGGCGGTTGAGTGAACATCTTATACGATCCAACCAACCGTGCAAACCAACCGTTCGAAATTCATAAATGCTCATTAGAAAGCCAAGAATATCAGGACGCTTTTAAGAAGGTTGCTTGCGGTCTATGCAGAATCTAAAAAGCCTCACAGTTTCGGCCGGCGGAAATCGCCAGACTCAGTCTGTAGAGTAGCGTTGTGACCTAGTTCATCACTGCCAGGATGCACGGCAGTAACCCGAACGAGTATCCAATGGATCGGCTACAGGTTCTCCTGTCTGAGCAGGATAATTTCATCTGGTCGGAAGTTGAGTCTCTCTTTTCCAATTTTCTGCAAGTCTGTAGACCTTACCCAAATCGCTGCCAACAGTGCTGATGAACTTTCCTGTTCGAGTTGGTTGAGTGGGTCACCGCCAATTTGTGGCTCCGGAACTGCAATAAGGGGTGCTGCAATCAGGAGGTCACGCGGAGGAAGCGCCGGCTTGTCTTCGTGGTTGTCATGGAGGACGACCAGAGGAAGCTAATTGAGTACAACTTGAGTGAATCCCTACAGGTCAAGCTGTGGGTCCGCTAGTTCGACCTTAACCCTCGGTGTACATGCTTCGAATCAACGACGGCATATTGGTCGTTCAGATGACCTATTATTATTGCATTTGTGTCATCCAGAAGTTTGAAGACCTGGGTCTTTATTTATAATTTTTTCTAGATGTGCATGCTCCCATTAACTAACTTATTCTATCGACACCGGCGATCTTTAGTCATTTCAACCCACGTATTTGCATGCACACATGCAGGAGTTTTAGGACAATTTTAAAATATTAAATATATCGCTAGCTGGAGCTGATATCATGTTTTATTAGGAAGAAAATATAACAAAAAAAAACAGATAATGGAAGACAAAGTTAAAGCGACTGTCACTTTAATTTAGTAGAAGATTTGACTGCTTTGGTTGGTACAAAAAAGAGATATAACATTATGGCAGGATAAGTTCCGCGTTTCAAAGTTTTAAATATACTGAAATGTTTTTAAGAAATCGGTAATGCAATGTGTGTTCTACGAGTATAACAAATAACTTTTTGCGATGTTAAGACTTAAACAGATATTTTGCTAAAAGTTTTATTTGGATTTGTTTAAGGCTAAAACCGTCCACAAACCAAAGTCTACATACGATGTCGAGATACATATAATGCTCAAGTCCTAATACAGGGTGGCGCACCTATTGTGCTACAATAAGAAATTTAAATAATTTTTTTTCAATCAATGTATGTATATTTAATTTTTTTGTTGTTGTATAGAAAGTTCAATTTTATTTTATACCACTAATTATTCATTGCGGCTTGAAGGGTTGGAGTCGGGATCGCCTCAATTATTGTTTTAATGGATTGCTTCCATTCAGTCAAATTCCTTGGTTTCGTTTTGTACACCTCTTGCTTGACATAACCCAATAAAGAAAAGTCTGATGCAATCAGGTCACGGGACTTTGGGGCCCAGCGGAAAGTGGAGTTTCTTATTTGTTTGAGAATTTTCGTTGCAGCTCCGTCATAACCGGTCTCTCTAGATATGTGTGCAGTTGTTTCACCTTGCTGGATCCAAATGCTATTAAAACGGATACTTCTTCAGCGCAGTTCTGGGTAAAAGAAAACTCCTTCAACATCTTTAAAAAACGGCCCCCATTGACAGTTACTGTTACACCGTTTTCTTAAAAGAAGTATGGCCCCACAATGCACATTGATGGAACTGCGCACCACACTGTGACTCGTTCCGGGTGCAGTACCGTCTGATGGAGTATTTCTGTATTAGATTCACTCCATATACGCGGCAATTTTGCTTATTTACATTGCCGTTTAGATCAAAACGAGCCTCATCAAATATAAGCAAGCAATTTATCAAGCTGTTGTCTTCTTCGGGCATTTCAATCATTTTTTTGGCAAAGTTCGGTAAATCTAGAGGGTTTAACTTGATGCAATTTGGACTTTGTACGGAGCCAAGTTTAAGTTATCATGATTTATCCTTTGTAATAACCGTCTGCTAACTCCAATTTACGCCGATATGTATCGACTCGAAACGCTTGGATTTGCCTGAATAGCCGATCCTACAGCCGCGATTGTGTCTTGAACCCGAACATAATGATCTCGATTGTACGGTCTTTGTGCGATGCTTCAGCCGATTACTCACAGAGAAAAAAGTTATTAGGTACTTTTTGTTTTTTGTCGCACGATTCGTGCGCCACCCTGTACAATGAATCATGTTTTTACCTTTTAGCTCACATTATTAACGTCATCCCTTATCAAGGGCAACTTTCCTAAAAGTTTTCGCTTAAATACAAAAACCAAATCAGATTCACAATAACCAGACGAGTTTTTCCACATTCCCATCATTACCACAACCTTCCCATTGCAATAGAAAATAAACACAACTCGGTGATTGTTGGAAATTTCTACTCCAAAATACAAAACCTTTCTGCCTTGTTTTAAAGTCAAAAGCCGATGGTTATGAGAAATAATTATTATCGTAATCTTCCAATAAAGTCGCGTACAAAAAGAATTTATATGTACAAGTAAAGCACTCCAGGAGATGAGCCTAAAAATGGTATTAAGACCAGCAACGAAATTCCTTAAATCAGCGCATTCAATTTTATACCGGAAACGTTTGGTTGTTTTATGATTGCCATTACGATTTTATTTGACATGTACAATGTACTGTAAGTGTACATGTATATGATTCGGAGGAATCGTTCGTCCTTGTTTGCTATAGGCTAATAAAATAATTACAATTAAGTATCGAAATAGACAATTTACGTCATTACCTCACAGACGTATGTAAATTTTAATTAAAAAAAAGAAAAAATTAACGACGATAACCGATGTCCTGGCATAGAAATTTCTGTTAAAACATTCGGACAAAGTGAAAACATGTTAAATGCAATTGAGCTTAAACCAATTGCGTGTAAAGTTTGTAAGCTAAAATGGCAGTGGGTGTGGTATTCGGAACATGTGTGCCAAGCAACAACGAGGATATGTTTGAGCTTGTAGCTAAAAATAAAATGAAAATTATGCAAATAAGTGAACAAGAAGAAACTGAAGCAAATTCATAGTTTCAGCTTCAGTGTTTTAGAGGGTGGTAATGTGTTTTTGCATGGTTGGTGGTGCTGCTTTTACCAAATAACGGATTTAGTTTCCTTGCTAAAAGATTCCCCCTTTAATTATTCATTTTTCTCCAGGAACTGAAAGAGATAGGAGAGAGAGACATATTTTTTTTAGTTTTCTTACATTCATTTACAGTTGGCATGCAGGGCGTATACGTAATATATAGAATTCGTAAACTTATTCTCGACCCATCTCCCTCCTTCCCGTTTTCTCCAAATTATTTGAGAAAGTTATCAAAAACAGAGTGGTGGGTTTTCTGGAAAAGCATTCCTTTTTTAGATCAAGTCAATTTGGCTTAAGAGCTGGTAAGTCAACAGAAGATGCTCTTTTAGATTTCTGTGAACAAGTTTATACAAGCTTGGACAAAAAAAAAACCACTGCTGCGTTGTTTATAGACATTACCAAGGCTTTCGACACAGTAGATCATACTCTGTTAGGTTCAAAATTAAGGAAAGCTGGCTTTCGTGGTTTCATTCTGGATTGGTTTTCCTCATTTCTTCAAAACAGAAAGGAAGTTGTGAAAATAGGTCAATCTTTTAGTAACTACCGTAATATTGAAACGGGGGTCCCACAAGGATCGGTCCTGGGACCCATCCTTTTTCTAATTTTTATTAATTCTATTTTTAGCCTCCCACTAAAAGGTAAGAAAACCGGTTTCGCTGATGACATTGCCTGCTCGTATTCTACTGTTTCAGTTTTAAATCTGGTTGCCGACATCAATCATGATCTAGAGCTATTAAGACACTTGTTTAAAACACATAAGCTGGTTATCCGTGCTAAAACAAAAGTTATGTATTTTAAACTTCCACAGCTAAATAGTTTCCCTCCACCTTTAATATTCCACAGTTGTGACTGCAAGAATATGTTGTTAAGTACAGAAACCTGTGTTACAAGTCCAAATAAAACAACTTCTTTTGATATTGACGAAGCTTGTTCGCCAAATTGTTTCCTAATAGAAGGTGTATCTACTTTTAAATATCTAGGTCTTCTTTTTGACTCTCAAATGAATTGGAACTCACATACCTTGCTGTTGAAAAATTATATCTTGAGAGCTAATTATATAATGTATCATCTAAACGGGTTTTGCTCCCAAAAACTCCTTCAAACCGTATATTATGCCTTAATACAATCAAAATTGCAATATGGTCTGGAGTGCTGGGGTGGCACTTACAACTATAATTTGCACCCTTTGTTCATATCACAAAAACATGCTCTCCGAATTATATGGAAAAAAAGGCGTCGAGAACATAGGTTAGGTTAGGCTAAGTTAATGGATGCCCTTGTGACTCGAGAACATACTTTTCCGCTTTTACTGAAGTCAAAAATACTGCCATTGAAACATCTTTACTTTTACAAAGCCTTGAAAATATTTTTTCGAAGAAGTGGTAACTTGCCAAACCAAGACATTCCTATTTATCAACTTCGGAGTGCTGAAAGGAGAATCGCTTTCATTCCACCTCATAGTACCCAATAGTTTCTAAATTTCTATTCATCGATAGCGCCTAGATTATACAATAAATTACCGCTTGTAACACGGCACATTTCACAGTCCTTTTTATTTAATAAACAAGTTAGCCAATTGCTCTTCAACTTTGACCATGACCAGATCAAAACTCTGATCAGAATTGTTTTGTGAAATTTAATATAAAACTCACCGAGTTTTCTACTCATTTATCACCCCACAACAATCTCTTTTTTAAAAAAATTTTGCTGTGTAGTATTTATTTACTCAAATCACTACATTCACCACTAGTTGGCTAAAGGATTTTATTCTTAGTCTCTATAGAATGTAAAGATATAAAACAATGTTTTATTTGCATTTTTATGAAAAACACTTAACTTTAATCTGTCTGTAAATTTTCTTTTCCTTTGAAACGTTATTGTTTAATTAATTTTATAGATTAAAAGTTCTTTATAAGCTCTGTACAAGACATTGTTGAAATAAATAAATTGAAAAATTGAATTGAAATTGAAAAATTCTTTTATGTACTGAACCGCCTAGACAATACAATGTTGGTTGATGTAAGAATGTAGCCTCAGTCAGAACTGCAAGGCGGCAGCTCATGAAAGAGCCTCATAAGCTTGCAGTCTTCTTCTTCAGTGAAGCAGTGATGTTCAACCATAACTCTCCTGCTTTACTGCTTTCGTTATGGTCCAACTGGGGGTGTATCGGTTTGACAGTAATAAACTTCAAAATCAGCCGTGTTGAAGGTAACTTTAGATCTACGTTTTGCACTTCATATGGGCAAGTTTGGGCTTATGGTCCTCCTGGACTTCACTAAAGCATTTGACAGCATTGATCACTCAATCTTATTAGTCAAACTTAGAAATAAGTATAATTTTTCCTCTGCTGCCCTTAAATTATTGAGTGAATATCTTAAAAATAGGGTGCAGATTGTCGAAACTGTGAGTGGAACATCCTTACCATCGGTTGTAAATTCCGGGGTTCCACACTGCTCAGTTTTGGGCCCCATGCCGTTTTCAATATTTATTAACCACCTTCCTGAATCGGTTGTAAACTGCAAAGTGCTGATGTATGCTGATGATGTCTCAATATACCTAGCTCGACCTATAGGTTTAATGGAAGATTGTGTTGCTGGAGTTAATGAAGACTTATGGAGAATTCAAAACTGGTCTACATTAAATAAACTTCAGCTTAATCCATTGAAAACTGAGGCTATGATCCTTTCGAGATCTCAAGTCAATTTACTTGATTTCCAGCGATTGAACTAGGTGGCAAAACTATTCCGTATGTCAGTAAGGTTAAATATCTGGGCTTCTGCATTAACTCATCCCTTAGTGGCTGTGATGCAGTCTCTGATACAATTAGGAAAATTTACGCCGGTCTTCGTTCCCTAAGATGTTCATCTTCCAGCAGGAAACTGCGTCTAGTAAAAAGCCTGATTGTTCCGTTCTTTACGTTCAATTGTAATGTCTCTCCTTCCATGGAATAGGAATGTCATCGTAAACCAAATGTTGCGTTTAATGATTGTGTGCGTTACATACAAGTATATGATGTCCGTAGGTACACCAGTGTTTCACGTTTTAATTCTACTATTCTGGGAATCAACCTGGATAAATACTACTTCTTCAGAAATCTCTTAAAGATGCATAGTATTATTCACAACAAATGTCCGGTATACTTAAGTGAAATGATACTTTTTTCTCAGTCACATAGAGGAGTTTGCTTGATAATTCCAAGATTTTCTCACACAATAGCAGAACGCTCCTTCATTGTGTCAGCGATTCGACTCTGGAATTCCCTTCCTGTCGAATTGCAGACGATTTCTTCACTTCCCATGTTCGAGATGAGGATATTTCAACACCTATTAACCTAATCTTATCAACGCTATATTTAAGAATACGATCTTTATATAAAAAGAAAAAAAAAAATAATAATATTAGTTTATAAATTGTACTTTCAAAAATGTTCATATAAGTTTTTTTTTCATTAAATTTTTGTTTTATTACCATGTTGCACTTTAAAAGCCGCTGACGATTTTAAATTCAAAAAAAGGTAAAAAGGAAACCGAACAAAAAAAGCAGTCGCCACCGTGCCGAGGTTTTCCTTGTCCGGCGAATATAACGGGAGAGAGAGAGAATGAGGTTGAAATTGCAACGGGCAGCACGCTGATGCTGCAATTTGGCTAGTTAGCTGGGAGTGGGTTCGTTCACGATCGCTGTAGACGGAACTAATTGTTGCTCAAAATTGAAAAGGGCAAATGGGCGCCACGCAGTCTTTAAAAACGAAGATTGCGAACCCTTTATTGGAGATTTGAAATAAAAAAATAGTGTTATTTCCCTAATGGGGAATTCAACAATTTATTGAGTTTAAAACAAAATAACAAACGGTGGCCACTAGTTATGTTGAAAAATATCACAGAAGCTGGGAAGCTCTCAAGATCGCTTTACACCGTAGATGATTACGGCGCGACTTAGTTTCTCCTCTGTTCGGCATGAATGAGAAGCCTGAACGCAAAGTTCTAAACGAGCAAACGTAAGAAATAATAACAAAAGGGAAATTAAACCAAATTACGTATTACTTTAGATTTTTACGTTAATGTTGAACCATACGAATTATGGGCCGGAGGACACCTTGAAACTACCTTACGGAAATGGGGTTGGGACGCGTTATATAACGGGCCGCTTTAACGACCAGATAAATAGACGAACTGAAAGCTAACCCGATCGAAATTTTCAACTACACGACATAAAACAATTAAATCTTTCACACAATCACTCTACTTATCTGTTTATTCCTTCTTTGTAGGGGGTGGCTTCCTGCCCACGATCTCAATGACCTGGGGATGGGGTGTTAAAACTTTCCGCCGCAATCACTAGGATTTCTAAACAGGTATTATATCTAACGTTGGGATTTTCCTTGAACTTCGCTTTTTTTCTTTTTTTTTCATTTTTTTAACTTCGCTTTTTTTTCAACTCGGTTTTTTTTCTAACTTTATCTACTATCTTTATTCTTCTCTGTTCACTTTTCTACTGTGAACACAAACACGTTCTTATCTCACAGGCGGGCAACCAATGAATGAGGTAGCCGCACTGCCAGATTATATCCAATCACACACACACATGCAGACATACCGATCAGGGGCGAATTCAGCCATCTTTTTTTTCTTTAGAGAGCTTTTTCTCAGCTGCTTGTAATCAGATGTCAGTTTTTACTATAATCCTATTTTAATATTGTTCTTTATGGTTTTCTGAATCCTTTTCTCATTATTTTTAGTTTAAAATAATACGTTCTTGCCGCTCTGTCATTTTTGGCGGGAGAAATCCTGGTAGTATTAGTGCTGATTTCGCCCCCACATCTTGCCAATGTGGTAGTTGTCAGAGCGAAGGGAATTACATCCAGCGCTCCGACAACTTCTCCTTCGGCTATGATCCACAACCATACCTGAGTCATTCACAATAGGGTTCTCGCTCTGTTTGTTTGTAAAAGCCTAGTGATTGCTTGGGTCTGCTTTTGTATCCCCGGCCAGACCCCTAAACCCTAAACCGCCCTAGAAGACAAAGAATAAACATCAACTATATGCGCGATCCCCACCTATCGAGTGAGCTTTCGTACTGATTAGAGAGGGGGGGGGGGGGGGGGGGGGGGGGGTAAAGGAACCCAGGTAGTTTTAAGCTGTCCTTTACACTTTATACTTAAATTAAGACACTGCTTGTACAAAGAGTTTGCAAACAAATAATAATTAAGTTAGGGTGGGCCCGGGGCTAGGGCCATGTAGGGTGGCGGAGTGTCCGAACGTCGGTTAGGGTTAGAGTTGGGACTGTCCGTCCTTCAGAGATTCCCGACCGTCCGTCTGGATAAAACTTATCCAGGAACTCCCCACGGTACCATCGCACGACGCAACAACCAGATACTTAATTTTAAGGTTAATGCTGCTGTTATTGCATTTTTGGGTGTTGGACCACTAATCTTATGACCTCAAGTTCAAGTAACACCTATTGTTTTTTTCCACTGGTCCACTCCTACGAACGTCTTGCAAACATCCGAGAGTGTCAATTGGCATGACGAAATTCTCCAATTTGCTGTTCGGAATCGGCAGGGTCACCATCTTATAAATGACTTGTAGCAAAGATATTATAGGTGAAGCTTGATTGGAGAATATCACTGGAAGGTAGCAAAGTAGCACAAGCAATCTAATACAAACGCTTTTTTTAACCAAGTAGTAACTTCGAACTGTTATATCTGTCAAACCAATTGTCATATTGAAACTGTCAGTGTCATTTTTATTCATTAGTCATTACGCAATTTAATCGTGATGAAATACACGCTTCAACAACATTACCAAACTAGGAATTTGGTTTCAAAATTGTGGTTCTGTGCGCCAAATTTATAGAACACTTGAACCATATTACACCCCGTCTATGTGAGACCGCTTTTCGCCTTATCTGTGACCGTTTTCGCACAGCAATTTCTTTACAAGAAGCAATTACACAGGGTCGAATAACAAAAGCGCCTATGAAGAGAATATTGCAGCCGTTCAGAAGAGTTAAAGATGATCCAAATTTGTTGATTCCATGTCGTTCACAACAGCTTGGTCTTAGTACCACTTTATGACTATTTTTAAGCAAAGACCTTTGTTTGAAGGCTATCGTTTGCGTCGGATACTGCGCTACTAATAAGCGTTTTACGGTCATGAATGGCATGAATGTAGACGAGAAGTGGTTAATGCAGGGTGACGCTATGGGCTATATAGCAAACGGAATAATAAACTTATTGAAGGACCCATTAGATGAACGCATAATTTCACATAATGGACCTCTTGATTATTTTCTATGGGGGCATGCAACTTTTCTAGACTACGGTGACGATTCAACAGCAATCTACGCATTGCAAGTCAACATAATTCGTGTTATTGAGGACATACGGATACAAAAGCTTGAAAAAGTGGTAGAAAACTTTGTCTTTTGTATAACATTAGTTAGATGCAGCATATGGCCGAAGTTGTGTTTAAAAAGTAATTGCACAACGTATTCCCTCGTTTGAAAGCAAATAAATGGCTGTTAAATGAAATTGCAGTTGTTTTGTTGAAAATCAAAGTTCGAACTGGCTTAAAAAACACAATTCACAATGAGTCACCACAATAACTTTGCGATTTTATATTCTTTTCGCCGATGAACTATGATGAAGTTTCGTTAATGACAGCGCTTTCACGAGGGATTTAGGATGGAGGTATAAACGAAAAAGGAACGGACAGTGGTATCCAACACAAATACAAGGTGGCGCAAAAATAACCTTCCGATGTTTTTTGGCTGTAATTTAAAAAAAAAATGAAAAACTTTGATTCTTCTTGTGGATTTTTTTTATTTGGTCTTTTAATTTTTTTTACATCAAGTCGAGAATATGATGTCATGTAAATGGCCGCCGCCACAGTTGATTGTCATTTGAGCCCTTTTTATGGCATTTTCCATCACTTTGGCCAAAACTTCCGGCGATAGGTCCTCACATTGTTGACGGATATTGTCTTTAAGAGCTGCAAGAGTCTGAGGCTTGTTGACATAAACCCGCGACTTCAAAGAGCCCCACAAAAAGAAGTCTGGAGCGGTCAAATCAGGCGATCTTGCTGGCCAGTGCAAATCGCCAAAACGGAAGATTAGGCGCCCGGGAAATGCATCCTTCAGCATATCGGTTGTGGCACGTGCAGTGTGTGCCGTTGCACCGTCCTGTTGGAACCACATGTTTTCCAATCCCAATTCATCAAGTTGCGGCAAAAAGAACTCGTTGATCATTGCTCTGTAGCGCTCACCATTCACAGTAACCGTTTGGCCCGCGACGTCTTCGAAGAAAAAAGGTCCGATGACTCCTCCAGCGAAAACAGCACACCATAAAGTGACTTTGAGCGGGTGTAATGGCTCTTCGTGGGTTACACGCGGATTTTCAGTGCCCCAGAAGCGTAAATTTTGCTTATTTACGTACCCGTTAAGATGGAAATGGGCCTCATCACTCATGATTATTTTTGATGAAAAATCATCTTCCTCTTGGTGGTGATTAAGGATGGCTTGAGCGTAAGTTAGACGCGATTGGCGGTCAGCAGCTAACAGCTGATGCACCGTCTGGACTTTGTACGGAAACATCTTCAAATCTTGTACCAAAATTCGCTGTAAAGACCGTCGACTGATACCCATTTGCGTGGCACGTCGTCTGGTCGATGTCGACGGCGCTTCCATGACATCTTCGGCTACAGCAGCAATATTCTCAGCAAAACGGCTACTCCGGGGTCTGCCACGCCTGGCAGCATCTCGTGTTGTGCCAGTCTCTTCGAGGCGAGCGGCTAAACGTCGCAGTGTTTCACCAGTAGGCGTTGGACGGGTAGGAAATCTGCGACGAAATTCACGTTGTGCCAAAGTCACCGACCGATTATTGCTCAAATAAATAGTCACCAATATTCCGCGTTCTGGAGCAGTGTAGCGTAACATTGTTTATTAACGTGTATTTCGCATGTGTTTACTACACAAATGTCAAAACAGAACTGACATTAGGGGCCAATTATATGCCCCCCCACAATTTTTTTTTGTGTACTCGTAATATGCTCTAAGGAAGAAATTAGGGGCATTTTATCTTATTAAAAGGTTTGGGCTCAAATTTGAACTAAGTAAGCGAGTAAGAAAGAAATTCAGTTATTCAACATTTTCGTTTTACACAAGTTACAAGTAAGAATGAATTATATATCTATGGCTTAGCCGTCAGCTCGGCTAGCAAAATGCTTAAACATATACATTTGTAACTCTTACAATATAGTTTTTTAATCAATATATTCTGCCACTTATAACAACCTGTGTTTCCAAATGGATTTAAGATAACAAAATAACTTTTTCCAATCACACTCGCTACAAATTAGTTTTGTCTCCTGCATGGTAAGGAATTTTTTCCTGCAGTAAGCTAGTCTTTGTTGTTAGTACAATGAACCGTTACCGAGTCTGAGTGCTCTGGGATTTGGATTTCCTTTTTTCTAAAAAAAAGCTAGGCTTTGTAGTTTGTACATTGGACAAACACTAAAAGCAGTCTTTTTTCGTTTTTAAGCTACAAATATTACAAAACTGGTTGAAGCTTACATTATATGGGTTGCCATTTAATCCAAGCAACTCACATCTTGCTTTGAAAATAAGAGATCTTTCGCTATACCTGAGTGAATCATTGAAATAGTTCTTATCCTTCAGGTTGAAGTTCAGCCAAGAATACAATACTCTGCTATCTGATCCGCGAGACTGCTTTATAAATAAAACAGGAATAGAATCTTCATTTGTTTTGTATTATACAATAAAGTTGGTTCTTTAAGTTGTCCAGGTTGTTAAGATTGAATGAAATAGTTTCTCCACACGCGTTTCCAATACTTAACCATTTTGTCACCCACGACCTATTTTGTAATAATAATGTAATCCGCTTGCGATTTGAGAGAGTTTGTAAAAAGCATTGGAAGACCGATTTCCAAATAGATTGTGTAGTTCAGAGATTTCATTTGTAAGTTGAATATTTTTTTCAAGAAGTTCCTATTGAATTTGTCGACTACTACTACTACATAACTCGTCTGATTCCCAAACTTGCGATGCGTAACAAAGATCTATTTCCACTTTTGCACTCGTGGTGAACAGGAAAATAATATAATTTTAGTGTCCATGGTTAGTCCCCATTTTTTGACGTAACTGGCTATCATCAATTGAAGATTTTCATTAGATTCGGAGAGTAGAACAAGATCACCGGCAACAAGACATTAACAACGGCATAAGCAATTCATATTCCACCAGGCAGATCTTTTTCTGTGTCGTTTTTAAATAGAGAGAATAATAAGGCACTAAGAAGACATCACTGTTTACAACAGTCAGTTTTTCAAACCATTCCGAGAAATCCTTTCCATCCCAGACTGCTGCATTTGTTTCGGCATATATTTTTATACGCTATTCTAAGGGTATATTAAATTTGACGCATAGTTTGTAACATACCTTAATATTGCCCGTAGACCCCTAAAAGTTACTATATTTATGATCAGCATCGATAGTAATGTCCATCTAGCCATGTCCGTCCGTCCGTCCGCCGGCAAAAATTAGGCCTTTAAACTGGGCCTAGAGAGCTGAAATTTTAACCATATACTCCCTAGGGTACCGAAATAATCAAGTTTACGAATTTTTGAAATCCGCCCACAACACGCCTACAAACTCAAAAAAAAACAAAAAATCGAATTTTGAGCTAGGAAGCTGAAATTTTTTATATATGATCTATGACTCCTAAAACTGCTCGGGAGATAAACTTTTTAAAATCCGCCCACTGACACGCCCACAATTAAATAAAACAATTTTATTGAAAAACCAAAATTTGAGCTAGGGAGCTGAAATTTATAATATATAGTCTCTAGGGGGCCCTTTATGCTTATGTGTAAATATTTTCAAAATCCGCCTACTGACACGCCCACAATTTTAAAAAAAACTAGGGAGCTGAAATTTATAATATATACTCTCTAGGGGCCCTTTATGCTAATGTGTTAATTTTTTGTAAATCCGCTTACTGACACGCCCAGAATTAAATCAAATAATTTTATTGAAAAACTGAAGTTTGAGCTATGGAGCGTTTTTTTTCAAAAGCTTCGGATTTTCGGTCTAGGCAGCAGGGGCAGGTTTTTGTGACGGAAGGGTGTTTCACCATCAACTTCAATCAATTTTTTTAGTTTTCTCAGTCCAGTCGTTATTTACAGCACGAAAATCAATAACTGATTTGTCTTGCCCTCGGACACATGTGTAAAGGCCTTCTCTATCACCTTCGGTACAGCCGTTTAACACAATAAGATCCTAAATTTTTTTCTTTCAAATTTGAAAAACTTAATAAACATGGATGAAGGCAGCTCTGTATGACAATTTACTTCGCTATGGATCCAAGTTTTGAAGGCTGTGTTAGACTTTTAAGAGACGGCAAACAGGGATAGCAGTTGATTTTCTTTTATTTTATTTTTGACAATGATGATAGCTTCATATTGATATTCTGCTTTCAACTATCCAAGGTTGGGTTAGGTGCTGTGGTGGGTATATTATTAAAATACTTTACGTTTTTATTAGACCTGAGTTACAAAGAATCTCTTTTTAAGTCAATGTAATCAGTTAAATAAAGCCCACAAAATATTCGTTGGGTCTAATCTCATTCTCAGAAGTGTTGACCTTATTTCATAATGAAATAACACCCCAATACCTCAAATGAATCTAAGCCCCAAAAAATTAAATTACGCCCAAAATACGTTATATTTTCGAGGTTGTTGTACTGGGTGTTAATTGTTGGGCCTTATTTAATTTTGCCCTTTCGAGCGTTTTTTCCTTGGGCGTAATTTGTCAGCGCCATTCTCTTATAAATATTTGAATGCATTCAGAGACGAGAAGTCCGTGTAATTGATAATACAGATCTGGGACTCAATTAACACTTCTGCAAATATTGTCTGGAAATGCATATTCTGCTAGTCCCGCCCTTATTGTAAAATGTGTAACATATAAAAAAAACAACACACCACATGCCCTAAGTCGAATTGTTCCGAATTACATTTTTTGTTACATAAAAAACACTGTTTTGTATGGAGTTATTCGCTTTTTATTTTTACTTTTGACCTCCATTGAAACAACATCTTGTTTCACAATAAAAATAACATTTATAACGTATTACAAAGCGGAATTTCATTTTCATTCAATTGAATTGTCTTTTAGAGAAAGTTAATTGAACATTTTTTGGTCCTTCTCAGTCGGATTAATTTTCTTTTTGCTATTTCGAACGATATTTTCATTTTTGCACAATTTTTATTGTGTGAGGTGTGGGAAGACATTTTGAAAAAAGTGAAAAACATGGAATGGAAATTGATTCGAGCTGCATGGTGCATGTGATTTTTTTTTTTTGGGAATGCCAGCGAAGAGAAATAATTTTGATAGAATTTAGTACTGCATGAATGTAACTAAGTAACATTTCATATTCCAGTACATTGCATGTTCATTTAAAGCAGCAGTAGGAAACTACCACATTATATCTTTTTTTTCTGAAAATAATTTTTAATATATTTGCCCCGAAATGAATGTTATAAAAGCTAAACGAGGACACGCAAAGGGTAGTTTAATACGTGCAGAGACATTCGCCACGTATAAAGAAGATTAAAGTTATCAACCATTGATTGAAATACGGTTCGCGAAATTATTCGAAGCGTGGGATGAATCTTTAGCCATAAACCATCAGTTTTGTGATGCTTGCAATAACCCTGAGTTTGTAGACCCAGAAGCTGAGTTTGGACAATACGAAAACAAATTCATTTTCAAACATTCAAAACTATACCCTTAAAAATCATTGGCTGATACATTAGTAAGCCAACAAACTGCATTTCTTCAAAAACTCAATTCGTTAACCAGCACAACCTTAACATCGGCTAATCTATTAAAAGTGGTAATTTTCTGGCGATTATGAGGATCGGCCTGAATTTGAAGTTCCGGTTCAATAGATTCCACCACTGGTTCGCAAAATTATATCTTAAATCATTTTTAGGTTGAGATGTAGCTAATTAAGTCAAGTATCGATGCTCAAGAATTTCGACTTAAAAATCGCGTTTGAGGAGTCAATTACACTGCTGAGTTCATCTACACTTTTTATCACTAACTCGAACGATGCCGCATGAGTTTTCGGATTTAATTGGAGAGCCAAGGTACGCTGGTAAATAAGATGGTTTTAGTTTTGACAGGAACATGACTATTATAAAGTCGCCCAATGTTTATGTATAGGACCTCCACCTTTTCATCACGAGACGGCAAATAGTAAATTGTGTCCCAATTAATACTTCTAGTGTGTTTTCGTTATTGTATTCATTAATGGATAGACGAAAAAAAATGCTTACGTAAGTAAGAACAGTTTCTTGAATTCCTAAAGACCCTTAAACATAATGAATTGGCGAAAATCAACTATGAAACTTAAGGATATAGCTATAAGATATGATGCTGCAACAGTGATTCGGTGCTCACTTCTCGCGACTAACAATTCCGTCAAAAAAATGATTAAAACTCGCTTTAAAGCTATTATTTTGAATTTCATCGGTGATCCTGTAAGAAAAAATGCTTAAAGAACTATCATAATGAAATAAAACACATTTACTTCCTCATTTAAAGGACCCTTCTCCATAATTCTTTTTAAAGTAACTAACAAAATAATAACAGAAATCTTAAAAGACACGATTTTTATTTGCAGCTTGAAGAGATACAAATAATTTCACAAGCACATACGACTTTGCCATCCGCAACATCTTTATAATGTTTCGAAGCACCTTTGAAAATCCCATTTGGTTGAGAACACTTTCTCAGGAGTGCGTTACTTTTGCCTACCTTTACCGACATCGTTAAAGTCCATCATCTTCATCGTGAACTATTCCGATGAAAACTCCCTTGACATTAAGCACATTATGATTAAGTTTTGAGCTGCTTTCTCTTTGACATTTGCCCTACAAGCATTTTCGATTATTCCGATTTAAAATATTATAATAACGTGTACGGTATCCTTTCAACAAGAATAACACCATTCGCTTGATATTCTCCAAATTTTACGCGCCAAAGAAAGAGTAAACAGAAAAAATCACCTCTTCCTTCCTACGGTTGCCAATCCATTTGTATATATACATAATATGATATCGTTAGCACATACAACTGAACAAAACATGTGTGTAGCTGAAATACAGGAAGCTCGCGATAAAATGTCTGCACAGTACCAGTAGGCGTTCGCAGCATCGTCCTGGGCCATCCTGTCATTCCTTGTGTATGCCTACACCACACGGACGTGTAATCGGTACTCCACTCTCGCATGGAAAATCATTTCCGTTTCCTCATGCATAATTTCGAAAGCGTATTTGAAAACTCACTCGAGGATAAATATCAATTGCGGCGTGCCACAGAGTACCCGTGCCATGTGAGGTGAGTTGAGACTCTGATTATAACGCTGGCACTGGCAGTGTTTTGAGAGAAATAACATTGGTAGTAGTTTTCGTGCGGAATGCAGTCAAATATTTAAAATGTTTCACGTCCGATAAATTATAAAATCGCTGAAGATGACAAAAAATAAATCGCAGTAGAAACTCTATTGAAATAACATGAACATAAAATTATTTAATATTTTACCGGGCAGGTAAAAGCAGAACGCGCTATAGCGAGTAAACTATCTCCTACTAGTCTTTATACTAATTGGTATTTCGTCGTAAATTAGATGCAACCTTACCGCAAAACATTAAAATGTTAGATTACCCTGGAAACTGTGATACTTTTGGTTATGCCATCATTGGAACTGCATATGAACAAAGTGATGTAAGAGCAATCACTAGATTTTCGATGGCAGTAACTTTGTTTGTGGATGAAACAAATTGGTTATCGGCCATGTGAATTATATATTCGAAATATTTTCCAAAACGAATTAAAAGAAGTTTCTTATTAGACACACCGACTAAAAACCAAACTAAAGCATTAATTTCATACATTTAATGTCATAATTTACCGTGTCAAAGGCTTAAGGGAAGTCAACTAAGCAGAGCAGCGTAAGGTAGTCCTTATCATAAATAAAATTCGTTAAACCTTTCACTTAATTTTTTTAAAAAAAGCTACACCAAGCTGCACACTGTGACTATATATTTCTGATAGCTACAATATTAATATAATTATCTTAACAAACTAATAGTCAAATTAATTAATAACAAACGCAATGAAGAATGGAACTACAAGCTTATGTCATTAGACAAAGCTTCTAAACCTTTTTGGAACATCGTGAAAGTTATTAAAAATAAAAATACCCGAATTCCATGTCTTGAAAGCGGTGGTAACATACACTATACTGACCTTGACAAAGCCAATTTGCTCCGCGACAAATTTGCACAAAATCATTCTGTGTCTCAACATCTAGCAGATACAAACACAGACCTACTTGTATCCAACTCGCTGCGGACATTAACCTCTGCTGTAGTGGAAACACCGGCGAATGAGTTTGTGAGCGAAGCAGATATAAAATATTTAATTTATAATTTAGTTGTTAAAAAAATTGGTGGTCTGGACCATATAAGAAATATTTATTTAAAAAATCTACCTAAGATTGGTAATAAGTTTTTAACTTATTTAATAATATCGTGCCTGAAAATGCAATATTTTCCAACTGTCTGGAAGGAAGCCAAAGTAATACCTATTCCAAAAGCAGGAAAACCAGCTTATAATCCCGAAAGCTATAGGCCTATTAGTTAGCTTAATAGCTTAAGTAAAATTTTTAAAAAAGTACTTAAGGAAAAGTTGTTAAAAATAATTGATGACCGAAATATTTTTCCCAATGAACAGTTTGGTTTTAGACGTTATCATAGTACTTGCCACCAAATTCTCAGAATTTGCAATACTGTAAAGACAAATCGTGACGTAGGGAAATCGACGGGATTATTACTTCTCGATATTGAGAAGGCATTTGACACCGTTTGGCACAATGGCCTTTTATTCAAAATGCTTGACTTAAGTTTCCCTTTATTCCTTTGTAAAATTGTCCAAAGTTTTTTGTCAGGTCGTAGTTACAGAGTGTATGCCAATAATAGTCCGTCCGATCTACTAAATATCGACGCAGGTGTTCCCCAAGGCTCAGTTCTTGGGCCTGTATTATATAATTTATATACATCAGATATCTCATCCTTACCGGAGTGCGAAATCGCTATTTATGCCGATGACACTGCAATATATTCGTCGTATGAATTTGGTCTCACCATCGAGACGAATCTTCAAAATGCGGTTGAAATATTAAGAAGATATTACAGTAAATGGAAGATAAAAGTAAATGCGGAAAAGATCCAAGCTATCTTTTTTACGAGAAAAAGAAAGCCTTGTTTCTTACAGTCTAATCATTTATTAATAAATGGCAATCAGATAAACTGGGTGCCGGTTGTTAGATATCTAGGTGTTCATCTTGATACAAAACTAACCTTCAAGGAACAAACTGCAAGGAGATTACACAAAATTGGTATTGCAATTAAGATGCTGTATTCCTTTGTTAATAGGAGTTCTCTATTGTCCAACGACAACCAAATATTGATACACAAGGTTATTTTCCAGGCAATTTTGCTTTATGGCTGTCAAGTTTGGGGAAAATGCGCTGATTGCCACATCAAAAAATTGCAGATACAGCAAAACAAATTATTAAAAATGATGATGAACCTTCCTTGGCACTACTCCACCTTTGATCTGCATAGCAGAGCTAATGTTGAGTTGATTTCCGATAGAATTCGAAAACTTATGGAAACGTTCTTCATCAGATGCAACTTCTCCGATAATCCCCTAATAAATGCTTTGAATAATGCTTACTAATAATAAGACTGACTTACACATGTTCTCTTCCAGATACCTGAATTATTTGTTTTTTTGTTTATCTTTGTTTCTTTTATGTTAATTTATTTATTTGTTAACTTTTTTATGCATGTATCTATGTATATATATTTTTTTTTTTTTTTTTTTTAGATATATACAAGGTGGCGAAAAAGTCATCACCCAGTGGCGTTCACCAATCCGACTGAAAACTACATAGGATAGATGTCAAACGTCGTGGATCATTTAGAACATTGGCACACAGAATTGCCTAAGGCACACCCAAGGGCTGAAAACCCATCGGAAGATGCTATAATTTTTGCAAATAGCGGCAAATGTCAATTTTACTTTGACATTTGTGAAGTAAACAGATGACAACTTTTGCGTAACCTTGTACCTACAAATACATATTTGTCAATACAATATGTTTTCCCTAATTTATGAACATAGGTTCTTGTTTATTAATCTATTCGTTAACTTATATACATATTTAATAAACTTTTTTGTTTTGTTAATTTATTTACAAATTTGTTTATATATTTATTTTTTTTTACTTCAATGTTAATTTATACACAAATTTAGTAATTAATTTGTAAGTTCACTTTAATGTTAATGTATTTATTTTTCTTTGTTAACCTATATACATATTTCGTTTATTTATTAAATTCACTTTAATTTTAATTTATTTACTTAGCAAGTAAGTTAATATAAAAAATATTTATTAATTTAATTAGATTTTATTTTTAATATTTTGTTTTCTTTAAACGAAGGGTTTTTTCGTTATTTCCCTTTAAAAATTAAATTGAATTATTGAGCTTATATTATTTAGAATATTTAAGATTTTTTTCAGTTGAAAGATATAAATAGCTTATATCATATCTCTGTACTTTAAATTGTGTGATGGCTTCTATTTGTAATTTTATGACGAAATAAAAATATATCTATCTATCTATAATGATTTGGTAAGAATTGGATCCGACTAAACAAATGGGTTCAAAACTCCTCACACGAAGGACAAAATACATGCTGTTATCGAACGTTAATCCTGAATGTAATGATCTACGGCGCCGAGTGCTGGACGATATGTAGTAAAGGGGCGCATAAATTGGGTTCTTTTGAAAGAAAAATACGTCGGATATTTGGTCCTGTGTGCGAGGAGGGCGAATGGAGGAGAGGATACAACAGCGAACTCTATTAGCTGTACCAAGATGTTAATGTAGTCTAAAAAGTTAATGACGTCGACTACATTGGCTCAGCCACATTTAGCGAATGGACAATAATGCTCCAGCCAAGGGATCCGAGCTCCCAGGTTCGAGAAGGCAAGGAAGGCCGAACATTCGCATTAAAGACCAACCAATCGCGGATGCCGGAGTATTTGGTCTGTACAAGTGGAAGCAGTGTGCCCGGGATTGCAGAGGATGGAAGGTTGTAGTAGCTCAGGCAGAGAATCTCCATGGGTCGGGAGCCCGTTTAGGAAATGAAGGTTAGTTAAATGAGGGTTTCTTTTGTGTTTCCCATATAATTCTATATGTGTTCATCTATTTACAACTGCACATTCTTCTGTATATTATTATTATATTTTAATTTATAATTAGCGTGCCATTTTTTTCACACAAAAAAGAAAACCCTGTTTTCTTCCCAGTAGTCAGTTGCAGACAAATAGATCATTTATTATTATTCGATATTTGGGAATATGTTTATCTATATACAAAACTTACATTTAACAAACATATCAATAAGACAATTAATTTGCCATGGCATCATTCAACCTTATATTTTCACTGTAAGGCAAATGTTGGATTGATTTCAAATAGGATACAAAATCTTCACTTAAAATTTATAGAACGCTGTAGTTTCGCTGAAAATCCCCTCATCACAGGCTTAAATTCTGTAGAACTAAAAGCTAAACATTTTTCTTTTTTTCTTTATTTATTTATTTAAAGTTTTGTTATTTGTTACATATTGAATTGTTTTTTGTTAAATTCTGCATGTACTTCGATTTGTTATTTATAGGTTACTACGAGTAGCTGACCCATTTAAAACAAATACTTGCTCATGAGAACTGATAAAGAAAACGTCGAGAGTGTCCTTTCTCATTATATGGATATACTCTCAGTGTGACTCCCTCTCAATATCAATTACATTTCATACCCTATCTTTCTCAATCCCATGCGCCACAAAAAACCAACACAAACTACAATAGGTGCATAAAAAAACGAAAGAAAAAGCACACGCGCAAAAGGTACAGAGGGAGAAACAGATTTGTGCCCCACACACACACAACTTTTCCTCCACTCAACGCTGGGAAAATCCAACGATCTAGCTTCAATCGAACATTTTACTTTTTTTTGAATTGTATAAAATGTATAGTTTAATGCTAATTGTTGAACTTCAGGATAACCTACAAAGAGGATTTATATGTTAAAATCTCTGTACATAATTGAACTTTATATTAAAAGAAATCATATTTCATTTGGATGAGTCATTCCAAAGCTAGAAGCTAGAAAGCATTCGAGAGTTACAACTTTTCTTAGATATCAGCTTAGATCTCCGCTTCTGGACAGCGGATGAAGCATTTTCCTACGGTAAAAAGTGGCATATGTAAATTCTCAGGCTCTAGACTATCTGTGTACCAAATTTCATTTAAATCGGTTCAGTAGTTTTGGCGTTAAAGCGAGACAGACAGACAGACAGACAGAGTTACTTTCGCATTTATAATATTAGTATGGAATTCGACTTATTTATTTACTATTATTTATTCATAAATTATCACACATATTCATTTTATTTATTTATTTGTTTCAAATTTGTTATTATCTAGTAATTTTTTTTATTTATTTATTTATTGTTATGATTAAAGAGTTTATTTATTTATTTATTTATATATGTACCTATTTCCTTCTTTTTGTATAATCTAGTCAAAGTTATGGAATCCTGTGTGGGGTTTCCTAAAAAAAATCTCGAACTCCAACTTATTGTTGGACCCACGGTTCGTCAGAATAAATAAAACACGGTACTTTCGATATTACGTAATAAGGGGATATATTTAAAAGAGACTACTCGCTACGACGTCCAAAACTAGATTAAACATTTACTCTAAAACAATTCTACTTCCAAGTTCGCAGCTGGTTCACGGTCGCCACAGGTTTCCGGTGTCGTCTTCGAGTGTTCCCATGGGAACTTGTTGACTTCAGCAAAAATACTTCGGCGCGTGCATTTCATATTCCTGGGAGTTGACTGCAAATGCACGAAAGAATGTAGATTGCGTTTTGCTAACGGTGCATTTTCTCAGGGTGTTAACTGTCCCCCCTCTAAATGTCTGCGTCCCGCAGATCCTTGGGTCCTTGTGGTTCAGCTGTCTGTGGTAGATTGGTCATTGAAATTCCAGGGATTTCGAGCTTCGTGTAGAGTTTCTTCCAGATAAGGATGATAATGGATGCCACAAGTGTGAATATAATATTAAGTTCTAGGTTAAGATTACCTATCCTTTTGATGTTTTGTAGGCTGAGGTCATGCACGTATCCTACGTCGACTGCATAGTCCCTTTTAGTGATATTGGCTAATGCGGGAGGAAGAGCTTGTATTGTAGACATCATGGAACTGGTAAAGCTGCGATTCCCTAGTGTGATCGTCTCGTTATGAATCTGTATAATGTAAGTGCCTGAAAGATTTCTAGATATATGATTAGAGGTAATTTGTCTATTGAAGTTAGTGGCAAAGACGGTATCCTCTTTTAATAATTCCACAATTTCGTCAGCGCTGGTGTGGAATGTGCAAGTCGTGGGGCCTCCCTTTAAAAGACGGGCTAAACAGCTATCCTCAGCGATCTTATCTAAGGCCTTGCTTTCGCAAACGGTAATGATGTTGATCGATAGGCAGGAATCTTTTAGTGGTGCAGGGAAATAAGTCCACGGGAACTAAGTCCACTGAGGGAATTAGTTCCCACTTAGTGGGAAATAAAACCACTTTCGCGAAGTGGACTTAGTTCCCATGTAAGGTGGGAAATAAATTCCCAAAACTCTGAGTGGTTTTAGTTCCCTTTTAATGTGAAGTAAATTCTCACTGTCGACTAAGAACAAAATAAAATTAAAGAGTCAAGTAGGTACTTTGTAATTTTTATTAACAAAATACGAGTAGAAATTAACTTCTAACTGAGACAGAGTAATATAGGTACCGTGACCTCGCACCTACTCCAAATCAAACAGTGACCCCAAGCAGGGGGGTTGCAGGGGGCAGCATGCCCCCCCCCCCCCCCCTATGCATTGCACTGTTTATGAGATTAGTTACGAAATCGCAAATAGATTCCATAAATAGTGTAAGGCATATGCACTGCAACCCCCCTGATTGGGGTCACTGTTTGATTTGGAGTAGGTGCGAGGTACGGTTTTGAAACTTTGGCTTTATGTCACCATGATAACCTTAAGACTTTGCTTAAAGAGTGTGATAACTAACTGCACTTTGCACAGTTTTTTGTTTAATTCTAAATGTTGGATGTTAGTTCCCTCTTCTTATATTTGAATGTGGACTAAGTTCCCATAAAATAATGGACTTAGTTCCCACTTAACATGGGAACTAAGTCCACTTCGCGAAAGTGGTTTTATTTCCCACTAAGTGGGAACTAAGTCCCTCAGTGGACTTAGTTCCCGTGGACTTATTTCCCTGCACCTCTTTTAGTCCATACGTTTTCTGGTGATTAACCAACATATTCTTGTATCTGAGGTCAATTTGCCTTCCTTCGATTATGGATGGTCTGGTTATAAGGAGATTGAATTCTTCGAGTCCCACCTTCGGTATGGAGAGAACATATAAGAGCATCGAACCATTCGTATAGATAGATGGATTCCCGTACTCTACAGCTTTGATTTCGTTGGCATAGGGTAGTGTTTCTAACTCGTTGATAACCCTTTTTATCTCCTCGGAGTCCAGAAGGTTCGTATTAACTACTCCGCTTTTGGCCATTTGGCAAGTCCGGACGATCTCGTTTATCTCTTCTTTAGTGACTTGAATTTCGTCTAAAAGGTCTCGTTCTATTTTTCCAGTAACTGCATCTTTAATACCGTTTTGGTATTTCTCAATTATAAGGTTGATCTTTTGCGTAATCTCTTTTGTGGTGCTCACAAGCTTCCCATTTACGATATATTGGTGGTTTTTGTTTTCGATTATCCTCTGTTCACTTTGAAGAATTTTATTCCAGTCTTCTGCGTCAGGATTTCCTGCTATCCACTTCCACGCTGACCCTATCCAGTTTATCGACCTCTGTACTCGAGTTGGTTTGCCTACTAATTGGTTAAGGCGTTCCTTTATTTGCCTCAAGTAATGTTCGATAATGACCGTTCTATATGGATCTTTAACGTTCGTGGTTAAACTAGTAGTCATTCTTAGTTGAAGACGTATGTACAAGCTTGACGCTTCCATTAATAATCCAGCCTTTTCCTTCTTTTAATGAAACTAAGTGCGATTTATAGTTGTGGATTTGGAATCCCTGCGCAATCGCGAAAAATGTTATCCTGTGAAGTAAATACAAATGCTGCTCGTGTTTCGGGATTGGTGTTGACCTATTACGGTCATACTAAGGTAATTTCACAAGATTTAGTATATCTTAAGATTAATTGTATAATAAATTTGTTCATGTACGTACTTCAGAAATTATCTTTGGGATAAGTATGTTTAACATTAGGTACAACTATGTATTTCATATAAGTTTTAAATCATAAATTTGTATATACAATTTATATATGAATCAATATAATTATGTTACTCTATAACAGTAGTTTTTTAAATGTGCTTTATGAATCTTTTTGCCACTTTCTGTTGTTACAGTGACTCGATTATCTCTTGCGACAACTTCTCTTCGGAATAAATGCTTAGCTTTAGCTTTGATACCCTTTACCGCTGCAAACACTACTTCCCCCTTGCTATATTTTTTAGGTTGAATTCTTTTCTTATTATGCCGAACATTACGAGCCTCCATATTTCGTTTTATGATCCCTCTTAGGTCCCTATTTACCTTGGAACGTATATTAAGAAGATTTTGGTAGTTAATCCTTTGATCCTATTAAAGAAGAAAATATCTGAAGGCTTATACTTGGTAACTGAGTGAAAGGTGTTGTTGTACCTATCTACCGCCACGTATATGAGTTCATGGAAATTGAGCTGGGAATACTCTGTCCTGAGGCAACGATAGATTTCTAAAATGGTGGAGTGGATTCTCTCTATTTGCCCGTTGACTTCACTAGGGTAGGATGGTGTCAAGTACAGTTTTACTCCTAGATTTTTAATAAAATTCAAGATAATGGGACTCAGGAACCCTCTTTCATTATCCGTGACTAAAACTCGTGGTACAGTAAAGAAGTGTAGAATCTTGATAAGTTTTGATCTTATGTAAGTAGATGACTTTTCTTTTATTCTAAAAAATTTGCAAAATTTTGAAAATTTATAGACGACAGTTAAAAATTTTTCATTTTGTATCTCCATGATATCCATATGAAGGATTTCACACGGATACTGAGAAATTGGAGTAGCTTGCAGTTCGGGGGAAATTGGGTGCCTATCGTACTTGTTGGAGTTACAAATTTCGCAAGTCTTAACGAATTTTTTAATATGTGCCTTCATGTGGGGAAAGTAGTAATTTTCAAATCTGTTCTTTATTCTCCCTGGGTGCTCGATGAGCTCTTTTATGTTCTTGTTCTATTAAAAGTAACTTGCGATTTTCGTTAGCGACGTCTTCGACAACTCGTTGCGTGACTCGAATTTTATAATTCGAAAAATTCTCTAAGTACACAGACTGAAGTATTCCAAGCTTGTCTTCCGGAATTTTAATTCCATTTATGACGCTTGGGTTAAGTTTTTCCTTAAGGACATTTTTGAGGTGCGCGTAGTCTAATGTTGAGATATAATGCCGATGAAACTTAGGGTGTGGTTCCTCGTGGGAGTACAGCTCAATTCCTTGCTTAAAAATCATTTGATTTCTGAAAACTTTCAAGGGAGCCTCCACATGTGGAAAAAGGTCTGAACCGTCTTGGTCAGCACTATGTATAGTTCCATTGTCACTGGACCACTCGCAGAATCCTTCTTCAGCCGTGCAGGTTTCAGTATCCAAGCTTGTCCTCCGGAATTTTAATTCCATTTATGACGCTTGGGTTAAGTTTTTCCTTAAGGACATTTTTGAGGTGCGCGTAGTCTAATGTTGAGATATAATGCCGATGAAACTTAGGGTGTGGTTCCTCGTGGGAGTACAGCTCAATTCCTTGCTTAAAATTCATTTGATTTCTGAAAACGTTCAAGGGAGCCTCCACATGTGGAAAAAGGTCTGAACCGTCTTGGTCAGCACTATGTACAGTTCCATTGTCACTGGACCACTCGCAGAATCCTTCTTCAGCCGTGCAGGTTTCAGTATCTTCGAGAAAATTAAGGGTTTTCCCGCTACGCGTAACATACTCTACTTATGGTACGCTTGAAAAGAGGCCCCTTCCATAAAATCCTGGTCGGCTTCGGCCTCCACCTCGTGACTTTCCGGGGTGCCTGAAAAGTATGTTACTACGTTGTATAATCTTTGTTGTTTCTGTCTGCTATAATTGTCCGAACCGGCTTCCCTCTTAAACGGATTGTTTGGCCGATTCATGTAAATAACGTTTCGACCTTGACCAGATCCCAATTCCATTTTAATGGGAGGTTTCGGTCCTGTGGGTCCTGGTGGCGGTTCCGGAGAGCTTGGGTATTGCCGTCGGTTTGGGTTATGGTAACGGTTCCCCTGTTGGCCTCTATTATAATAGGGCTATGGGGGGTTTGAATCGTTTCTGAAATTGTAGCGAATGGAGGCAGAATAAGGGTTAGGTGCTTTCGCATGCACCGAGTTGCTTCTGTAGCTCAGATTTTGCATGTCGAGGCATAGTGAATATGCCTCCAGTAGTGTTCTAGGCTTTTGGACTATAAGGAGTTTAGACAAATCGCCATTAAGACCTCGCATAAAGACGTCTAGGGCTCGATCGCGATACGATTCTATTAAGGCGTCGAGAATTTCGGGAGAGCGAGATTCAACCCTTAGCTTATTTAATATGAGAGAGAATTGGTGGTTAATTGTGGCGTAAAAGTCATCGATTTGCGTACTGCCTTGGGTGAGTTTATTCAGTTGGTTTTCGAGGGTTCTCAGGTCTCTTTTATCGGCATAGTGAAGGGTCAAAATTCTTTTGATTCCTTCCCATTCGTCGTCAAATACATTGTAAGAAACAAGGGCAGAGTCAGCCTTGCCTCTTATTTTCTGGCGAACGTGCTGGAGAATAGCCCGATAAATGGGCTTTTTTCGGACTATTTCATAGTCCTTAAGCACGTTCTCCACACTGTGCAGTGTGCACCCATGAAATGTATTGCATAGGATTGCCATCAAAGACCTGTAATTCTTTTACAGCGTCGGGGAGTTTTGAGATTTCTCTCAGTTCCTGTTCCGTACTTGGACCACGAAGTGGTTCGAAAGTCCCCGTATCTACATGTGCTGTAGGACCCCCGCCGGTATTGTTCAGCTCAAACGACTGAAAATGTCCTTCTAACTTTGTTCATCTCTCCGTTAAGGATTGAAACGCTGAGGTGGGGTTCGCCCGTTCTATCTGCAGTATTCTCGTGTCTATCGTCCTCAATTGCTCGAGAACGCTATTAAGGGCTTCTGTGATTTGCGTCACAGAATTTTTTAACTCGTTCATAATTAACTAGAAAAGGATATGGGGGTGGAAGTACGTGTTAACGCAGGTAAAGGGTTTTTCAACAGGGACGCTACAAAAGAACAGCGACAGGGACAGCAAACGACG
Source organism: Portevinia maculata (assembly GCA_949715645.1). NCBI lineage: Eukaryota > Metazoa > Arthropoda > Insecta > Diptera > Syrphidae > Portevinia > Portevinia maculata. The sequence continues at coordinate 267,803,878 of OX454526.1, read as the reverse complement.
CCGAATTTCTTGCCGCTCTTTTGACATTTCTCTTCAGTAGGGTTTGCCATTTCATGATGGAAAGATATACGAGCCAACAACGAGTCGAAATTATTAAAACTTACTACCGAAAATCGGAGTCAAGGATTCGGATTTTCATCGAAAAATCATCTTCAGCGATGAGGCTCATTTCTGGCTGAATGGCTTCGTCAATAAACACAATATGCGGTATTGGTCAGGCAGCAATCCACAAGTACTCCATGAGTCATCATTGCATCCCGACATAATTACGGTTTGGTGTGGTTTATGGGCCGGCGGCGTCATTGGGCCGTACTTCTTCCGTGATGATCAAGACCGGCACGTTACTGTAAATGGGAATCGCTACCGTTCAATGATAACCGAATATTTTTGGCCCCAATTGGATGATATGGACTTGGAGGACATGTGGTTCCAACAGGACGGCGCCACAAGCCACACAGCGAATGCCACAATCAATTTATTGGAAACCAAGTTTGGAAACCGTGTTATCTCACGAAATGGTCCAGTCGCTTGACCGCCTCGGTCGTGCGATTTGATGCCGTTAGACTATTTCCTGTGTGGCTACGTCAAGTCTATGGTCTATGCCAACAAGCCAGCGACGATTGATGAACTTCGTACGAATATCGGACGTGATATTGCAGCAGTATCGGCCGATTTATGCTTGAAAACCGTCGAAAATTGGGTTCAGCGTCTGGACTTCTGCAAGCGTGCCCTTGGTGGCCATGCAAAAGAAATCGAATTCCATACATAATGGCATCGAACGTACTTTCACAGGAATAAAGAATTTCATTGATATCCAAAACCGTTTTTGTTTTATTTGAAAAAAACTTTTGTAGCGCTCTTATTGAAAAACCCTTTACAAGAATTTTACAAGTTAATCGCACAATGAATATGTTTTTGTTATTTTTTATACTTTTTTTTCTTCAGCACGGATGCCCGATGAGAGTCTCTTAAGCTTTCGGGCAGTCTACTCCGGGTTGGAAGTCTCGTATGAATCCTTTTTAGTCGTGAGCGTTAATAGTTGCAACCAACCTACTGCGGTACGAGTATCTTCACCACCGAACAATATAATTGTCTACTTAGAGTAAAGTTGACTGGTCCCTTTTTTCGTGAGAACTACTCCTAGACATGAACTTTTACGTTCTTGGCTGGGGGGAAGGAGTTACCTTTTATTGCGTTTGTATATTTGTACAAGATAAGAAATTTTAAATGCTTTTACTCTGAAACTTTTGTGTTTCAAGAATTATATATGAGATTTAAATAGATTTAGACTAATTCGCTAAATACTCTTACAATATTCCCAGCTGCATTTTCTTCTGTTTCTGTTGAACTTCCTTCTTGTTTGCTATGTTGTTCAGACTTCTCTTTTGGTAATGCCCTTAGTTTACTTCTTCACTAAATTTTCGGTTTCTTTTTGTTATGTTCACCTTTAATTTTCGGTTTTTAATTCCGTTTTGTTCACTTTCAATTTTTGATTTTTCTAATTTCGTTATGTTCACATTTAATTTTCGGCTTTTATTTTGTTCTCATGGGTCACTGAATTTTAATATTTTAAAATTCTCACTGCTCGGGCGCAAGTTATGGAATCCTGTGTGGGGTTTCCTAAAAAAATCCCGAACTCCAACTTATTGTTGGACCAACAGTTCGTCAGAATAAATAAAACACGGTACTTTCGATATTACGTTATAAGGGGATATATTTAAAAGAGACTACTCGCTACGACGTCCAAAACTAGATTAAACATTTACTCTAAAACAATTCTACTTCCAAGTTCGCAGCTTGTTCACGGTCGCCACAGGTTTCCGGTGTCGTCTTCGAGTGTTCCCATGGGAACTTGTTGACTTCAGCAAAAATACTTCGGCGCTTGCATTGGTTTCATATTCCTGGGAGTTGACTGCAAATGCACGAAAGAATGTAGATTGCGTTTTGCTAACGGTGCATTTTCTCATGGTGTTAACTTCAATTTTTAGTTATTTAATTATTGTTATTATTGATCTACTTATTTACATATATATTTATTTATTTATATTAATATTTATTTATATATTTATTTTATTATTTATTTATTTGTTTATTTATTTTTTTTTCTTTTTTACACTTGAGGTTTTTCTCGTATTTTCCCCCAAATTATGAAATTATAAAATTAAAAAAAAAAATCATAGTCACTAAGGAAAAACTTATTATACAAAATACACAATGTTTCAGAAGAAAGAAAGAAGAAAGCTATCACATATCGAAATTGTAAAATGTGCGGTAAGAATACTTATGTAAACAGTATTATAAATACGAAATAAAATATCTATCCATCTATTTATAGATAGCGTGAACTAAATGGATTTCGTTTTTCTGTGTTGGTACAGTACTCTTAAAATGTAATTACAGCGCAAGCATTTTTTTTGTTGCTGTAAGCAGCAGCCAGCCCAAATGATTCATTGCCTGTTTTTAAGTGCTACTTTCTGCATGTAAGAATAGATGGGGTTTTTTCTCCACAGGTGGTGCCTAATTTGTTTTAGGGTGATCTGTTTTTTTGTGTGAATTCAATTTTTAAAAATCATAGCCCTGGTCGGGATTCGAACGCACGAACTGCCAATCACTTAGTGAATACACTACCATCGCACCATTGCCACCCATATGTTTATGAAAGCGATTGATTGAGCTTTGATGATGTTGATAAAATCTTTTGACAAAAGTTGCTAACCCTTACCGGTTTAATACTGAGACAAATATAAAAGATTGGTTTAATGTTTATTTCAGCAAACATATTTATGGAAATCACGAAAAAATAGATACACAAAAATTGACTTTAAGAGGATGCCATGGCTCTGCGTGTATTACCCGCGAATTTTTCAATGCCCCAAAAGTGATACTTTTGTTTATTCACGTATCTATATCTTTCCAATGGATAATCATCCTCATCAGTGTTCCACAGTTAATTTACGTGTATTCTTCTTCTGTTTATCTCATAAGTGTCGAAGCCGCGATGATATAATATGACGTCATTTGATATAAGTGCTGTCTAGTTTGAATTCTCCATTATGATTCCTTTGAAAAGAAAACGTAATTATTTCCATCACATAGAATGATCAAAGTGTGGTATACCGTATACCACATTTCCCTCAAGAGCAATATTCTACCCCATTCTACCCAACTTTAGGGTTGACTTATTGATTCTAGCTTTGAAATTTTTAAGTAAGAAAAAGATAATTAACCCCGAAATTGTAAATTAAGAGTTAAGTGATTTTTAAAGGTCGTCTTTAAAAGTCCTGTCTTTTTTTCAATTTCGCAATAAAGGAATGAAGTCTAACTATAAAAACCAAAAAGTCAAAAAGCCAACGTCTTCGTAGCACAAATCATGCAATCAAGCTGAAGGCCGATGTTCGTATGGGGAATTTCTTTACATATATATTTTTTGTGTGAACCCCTACTGCTTATTGAGGTTTCTTCTTTTCAGATTTTTTGTGATTCACTTTCCCTTGCAATTCGTTTTTATGATGGAAAATCAGAAAGCATCATGAAAAAAGTGAACAAAATAACTGAACGTTTCTAGCTTCGAGAAAGACTACAAGACAAGAGAAATGGAAAATACAAAAATAAAACCAAACTCTTTCACATGACCCACATTCAGCGTCAAATTCATATCGCAATTGCAGACTTCCGGAGAGAAATATTTCAAAGCGAGAAAAATAATAAAAAGGAATGTCCTTTCATATACACAATTTGTTATGCAGGCGGGTATGAAGGCGGAACCCTATGATACAAGTGTATGTTTGCTTCTAATTAGAGGAGATCATTGCATCAGAGAGAAGTTGTGACCTATTTGATGGACTTAGGTGTTTAAAAACCAACCTGTAATACGAAAAATGTGCATTTGGTGGCGATCGTTTTTCCAAGATGTGAGAGATTCGTAGTATCAAAGAATATAGAAATACCAAGAGGAATGGCTCTAAGAATGAAATTGAATACAGAAAGGCCTTTTATAAATCTCGAAAAATAGCAAAATACTTATTACACAAAATGGACTAGTAGACAACAATAACTAAACAGAATCTACATTTGTTTTGGTCAAAACAAATTTTATCCGATTCGATTTGCCCATATTTCGGTTTGACGGTTTATCCCTTAGTCGGCTACTTTGAATCCGTTTACAATATCGAATTGAAAATTACTTCATTATTTTGAACACCGAATCAAGAGAACCCTATCGCTTTCATAAATGATTCTGTTTATTTCGCTTTAACAAAGTGAAATAACGCCGAACGTCAGTTAAGAATCAAATCCGAAGTAATTTCTTCTGGAATTCGGTTTTATCGGGCGTGTTCAATAGATCTGTTATAGGTGGCGTTTACACAGCTAGGAGTTCCAGAAACCAACGTACAGATGATAATGGAGATGTGTGAGCGGTTAAAGACAAGAGTAATATGCCCTGTTGGCGTCAAGGAGGAGTTCGCTTTCAAAGTCGGTGTACACCAGGGAAGCGTCTTAATGATATTTATTATAGTCCTTGATTATCTGCTTGAAGGAAAAGTGGGGGACTCCAAAGTGCATAAGTTATTCTTTTTGGAGGTTAATGGGTATCGTATTAGCCCGAAAGAAGTAGAAGACTTGTACTGCCCTTTATCTGATCCACTCCGATCTATTCCAGACATGATTATGAATGCAGCAGTGATTCCCAAGTGCGAAAAGTTCAAATATCTAGGATCTATGTTCAATAGCGAAGCAAGTTGCAATGACGACATTTAGCATCGCGTAAGCGTAGGGTGGATGAAGTGGCGGAAAAACTCAGACATCTTATCTGATCGCAAAATGCCCCCAAAGCTGAAAGAAAAGCCCTACACCGCGTACAAAAGTATTTTTTTTTTATATCGAATTACACACGCCAGTTGTTTGGCGTTACCTACACCAGTAAAAAAAAAACCGTGAGTTGGGCTCGGCTGGAGCACAGTCCATGTTCTGTGCCCTTACAAAAGTGTAACGGAGGTGAAAAATCTCGAAAAAAAAGAAAAAAAAAAACACCTCCTTAATCAGGACCGATCTATGTAAGATCGACAAATGATTTTCCTTTCTTATATTTAAAATCACGTTGTGGAAAGTTTAAAATTTTAAGTACTTTCCATAGCTTTTAGACCATTAGCTCGTGAGGTTTGGTTCTTCTCAATCTCCGGATATTGTCTCGTATATTTAAGACGGTTTCTACCTCGGAGTTGATGTGATTTTGCAGTCGCTGATTGTGGGACACAGTGTGCTTTCTAACCACTTCCGTCACCATATCTACTTGAAGGTCACGGTGCAAATCGCTATTTCTTATATACCAAAGGGCATTTATTATTCCACGAAGGACTTTGTTTTGGAATGTCTGTATGGTTTGAATATTTGATTTCTTTGTGCAGCCCCATAATTGGATGCCGTACGTCCAGACAGGCTTCAATACCTGCTTATACAGCAAGATTTTGTTCTGGATAGACATAGGTGAGTTTCTTCCTAGTAACCAGTACATTTTTCTATATTTAAAGTTAAGTTCTTCTCTTTTCTTTTTGATGTGCTCTTTCCATTTTAGCTTTACGTCCAAGGTCATGCCAAGGTACTTTGCTGTGTTGGCATAGGGTGCAATTTGATTGTTAATGAATATCGGAAGATTATTTATCTTTTTATTTGTGAAGTTTATGTGAGTTGACTTTGACTGATTGAGTAGGTCCTAAGACACTTCCCTGTGGAACACCTGCTTCAATTTTCTTTAGTTCCGAATATTCTTGTTCGTATCGGACTCGGAAGAGTCGATCCGAAATATAGGATTTCAGTATTTCGTAATACTCCCTATGCAGTTTATACTCAAGTCCCTTATGCCAAACCTTGTCAAAGGCTTGAGCAACATCTAAAAATAGTGCCGAACAGACTTGTCTTTCTTCCAGTGCTTTTTCCACTATATCCGTAATTCGGTGTACTTGGTCTATCGTGGAATGTTTAATTCTAAATCCAAACTGATGATTCGGGGTTTGATTTCTTTCTTCGATGATTTTGCTAAGCCTTTTCAGGAGTAATTTTTCGAAAACCTTAGCCATAATTGGTATAAGGGATATCGGTCTATAAGAAGTTACTTCTGTTGGTGGTTTTCCTTGCTTTGGTATTACAATTACTTCAGCAATTTTCCAATGATGTGGGACATATCGGGTCATTAGACATGCATTTATTATAAATTGTGGTTTTTTTAAGACTATTAAAGGCATTTCTTGCAAGACCTGTACAGTTATTAAGTCGTAACCTGGTGCTTTTTTATTTGACAACTGGTGTTGACACATGCTTCTTACTTCTTTGAGCGTGATAAGGAGGATTTCAGCTTCATCCCTTTTATCAACAAAAGTATGATTGAAAATTAACGGCAGCTGAGATGAAGATGCTTCGCATGATAGCAGGAGTATCAAATATTGATCGAAGAAGAAGTTCCAAGATGAGAAGGAAGCCTTCACGTGAAAGAACCTGTCTCGAAAAATAATGGAGTGCGACCGGCTCAATTGGTACTGTCATGTTCAAAGGAAAGATCCTACGATACCTGTTAAAAAACAATATCAATCAACATTCCAATACAAACGTGAAAGAGAGGCAGGCCTAAAAACTCCTGGATCACAAAAATGCAGCAACACCAGCATTCGATTGGGTTCAGTGATGAAGTGATTCAAAATCAGGAGGCCTGTCGTTATTTTCTGAAGTCAAACCGGCTAACCCTACATTCGGACCAGTAGGGATGCAGTTAAGTGGGAGGGTTATGATCTATTTAATCCTGATCAAAGCCTCACCGCAATTAGAGAAAAAGACGAAGAAAAAGAAGCTAACAACTGTGCATGATCCGACAATCAATTTAGCCTGACTTCACCTCAGGTACTGGTTATTATTATATTCAGGATTTGATTGGTCTCAGTTAAAAAGTGCTCAGAAACTGAGAGGCTCGTCGATGAAGGGATACAGTTAAGTGGGAGGATTATGGGCCCTTAAATTCTGATCATAAATTCGCTGTCAGGGTAGAAGCAGAAGAAGGTTTAATAAATACTTGCATCGCGAGTTCGCGGATCGAGCTCTGGAGCAGCTTGAATAAAAAACTAAATAATAGGTATAAACGGTTCATACAGGGCTAAGAAACTTGCTTATCCAACCATTTGTATGTACTCAGCTATGTTTGTGGCATTTATAGAAGAGACCTACAATCTTACACTGATTCCGAACGGTGTTCTTCCGCAGAATTTATAATCTTGGATTGTTTCTCAGCCGTTCGCAAAGCGGGGCAATTAAAAAAATGTTTGGGTGTTACTGCTGGGATTTGAACCTGGAACCGGTTGGTCTTATAGCTGACACTTATTTTTATCGTAAAATCGTGTTATTTGACGAGCCACACTTTTGACGTATTGGATTAGAGTGACGCAAATCCACAAGATATTCATTAGTCTCAATTGCACCCACAAAACTGCACTGTTTGGTGGGGTCTTCATTCTGGTGGCGTCATCTTGAAATGAAGCCTGAACTCGCATCAAAGTCAATGGCTATCAATACCAGACCATCATCGGTGATATATTCGTCTAAAATGTGGACACTATATACGCCATATTGCCTGTAATGAAAAAACATCTTCTCCTTATGAAGTATCAATGTATTTTCTTATGCAGCTATGCAGATGGCTCGATTCAACGACAACATTTTATAGAGATATTGAACAGAAACTTGACCACACTTCTAAGGATTATATCGAACTAAGATCCTGTGCATGGTATTAAAACAATATCTAAAGGTAGATTTTAAAACAATGAAACCATTTTTGTGTATATCTAGAGGCAGACAGTAGGTATACCGTTGAAATATTGTTATCAAAAGATGAAATATATACAATTAAACGCTAACGATGTCATTATACGAATCTCGAAATAAATGTCTTCTCTCGAGTGTACTTACAATCATCCCATGCTGTAATTTGAACCATAGCTGAAAAAGTATCCTCTAAAGATGTAACAACAGAAGAAAACTGTCAAACTTAACTGAATCACGAACAGCCAGAACATATTAATTCATCTTTCGGTCCTCAGGATGAGAAGACAATTCGAAAGAAGAAACGTTTCCCCCAGCGGAGCGGTACAAGAAAAGAACATTCCTCCAATACCAACTCCATTCTCCGAAATAAATACCAACCAATTGGACAAAGCAAAGGCCAACATCAAACGGCAACGAAACAAAACCAACCATTACAGACGACGCGACGAGGAAGAACCTACACAAAAGTTGAATGCTGAAGACAATAGAAATAATTTAATTGTTCTCATTTTATTGCTTCTATGTGACATTTTTCAGAATAAGTGCCCCAGCTAGAATGGCAGTCAACAGTATAGTGGCCGCCTACTATCCCTGGCTACTTCCTTTCAATACTTTTACTTGCATATTTAGCTTCGTTATGGTTCCACATCATAGTACACGAATGTACCATTGTATTTGTATCAGATGCAAAAAAAAAGGATGGATGAGAAAAATATCTTTTGGTCAGTGGCAAAACTCCAAGTGGTTCTGTATTAAATTCAATTACAGTGAAGATTCAAGGATTCAGCAGATCCCGCTCGCCTGAGCGCAGGTAAAACACAAAAATAGAATGAGGACACCCATATTATATAGTTTTTTGTATGACTGTTTCCTGCTTCTGGCGGTATAACAAAAGTACTGTGGTCGAACACATTACTTTTAATGCGAAATACATTGACTTAGCGAACTCGGTTTGTAGCTGTGGTTATGATCAGATATGTTGAGATTGGAATCAGTATATTTTTATTTAATTTTTCGGTAGTTAATTTTGGATTGATAATGAAGAGGGATAAACGGGATAGGATTAGTAAGGGGAAGGACCAATATTGCGTGTCAATAGAGTCCGTTGGATCTGGATCCGATGCATTGGTTGGGACGTTCCGGATGCAATCATATTACACAGTGAAAAGTGCAGTTTCCTAAGGATGCCAACGTTATAACGCAACTGTAGTGTCTACTGTATTGTTAACGTACCTATAAATAAAATACCATTGCTTGACTGCATGACTTTATTATAACTCAATTTAGACTGCAGATTAGAAAAGTAATGCTAGATAGTTATTTGAGATCTCTCCCTTTAAGTATTTCAACCCGAATTGTAAAACCTTCTTTTATAATTCATAGCTGGTCTTTATCTTTCACTTACACACTATACCTACATACAAGGTTTGTGAAAAATTAATATTTCTTTGTCGCAATATAATCTGAAATGAACATCATGGATTTGTAAGAAACAGATCCACTTTCACTAATCTATTAAGTTTCTTGCATGATTGTTTCAATGCCCTAGAGAATAAGGACGAAATGGATTGCATATCTACTGACTTCTCTAAGGCTTTCGACCAGCTTTCCCATGAAATAATCGGATTTAAGCTTAGGGCTTTTGGTTTCCCACCATGTTTCACAAAATGAGTTAATTCATACCTTATATCAAGGGTTTATCAAGTGAAATTTAGAGGATAGCTATCTGTATCTTTCAAAGCTCAGTCTGGAGTTCCCCAAGGAAGTCATCTCGGACCAATTCTATTTATACTAGCCATTAATGATGTTAAGGCATGTATAAATTACGATAATATCCTGATCTACGCTGATGATATGAAAATATAAATAATCTATCAAGACAGAATTTTTCTTCAATCTGACATTAATAGCTTCGCCAATTGATGTGATTAAAACCCTGAACAATACTAAATGTCAACATATGACATTCTCTAGAAAGAATATCCCTTCCATCTTTCAATATTCTTTGTCTCAACAAATTCTTTGTAATGTTGATAATTTTAAGGATCTCGAGGTTTATTTCGATCCCAAACTGATTTTTGCTAAGCATATCAATTTTATTGTTAATAAATCCAATTCTATGCTGGGCTTCGTAAAAAGGTGGAATTTAATGACAAATACCTTTCTATGTCATTGTGCAATTGTTTTGTCCGTCCGATTCTTGAGTATGCCTCACAGGTTTGGACACCGTTCTACAACATTCATTAAAATCGGATAGAGGTCATTCAACTTAAATTTATTCGATTTGCACTTATAGGACTTCCATGGGATGATCCATTTAAGCTTCCTCCTTTCAGTCAACGTATCAAGGTTCTTCAAATGTTACCGCTTTCTTAACGAAGACCTAATAGTGATATAATTTTTTTGCAGCAGCTTATATCCTGTCAAATAGATGCACCTGACTTGCTGTTGTTGACTTTAATTTACGTAGTGTTGATTTATTGTTTAGCCCCCATCATAGAACGAAATTTGGGAGACATGAGCCTATTAGTCGCATGAGTAGAATCTATAATCTAAATGAACATGTGATTGACTTGCATGTTAGTAAAATTAAGCTGAAAAATATTTTGCGTAATAATGCTTTAATGGCTTAAATTGTTTGCATGATTTGTGTCTGTATTTTTTTTTTTTTTTTTTTTTAAATATTTATTCATGATAGTTACTTAACAATTTTTATAAGTTCCTGCGAAGCTTTGGCTTGTCTGCAGGAGATTAAGTTTCTTAAGTTTGTTTATATGAAAGTAAGAGTGAGCTTAAGAGTAGAAAATTATATAATTCAAAATATGTATGTAAGTATGTATATTTAATTAATTATTATGATTTAAAAAAAATTGTTTTATTTCTTTTTTTCTAGTTTTAAAGTTTTCTATTTTTATAAGATCTCTAGGTAATTCATTTATAATTGAAGGAACGCTAAATTCAAGTTGTCGCCTACCATAATTGTTGCTATTTCTAGGTACTTTGAGCATACCTTGAGCCCGTCGTCTTGTATTTATTTGATGATCTACTGGTCGAATAAAGCGGCTATCGTCAAAGTACTCCAGTATTGTTGTCATCTTGAAAATGTGCTCCACGTGAAGAACTTTAATACTTCTTTTAATGTTTCGCTGGTTAGTTGTTTTTAATTGTTTCAGAGCTGCGTTTTGAAGTATCTGTAGCTTACGGATGTGGGTTGCAGCTGCATTTCCCCAAGCAAGTATACCATACCTAAGTTTTGACTCCACTAGGGCATAGTAAACTTGCTTTAAGACAGGTTCAGTGGCATGGTACCTCAAGTGGGATAGTGCATATAGAGCCTTTTTTAGTTCCATGCGTAGTCTATCGACGTGTTTCTCGCATAGAAAATGACAATCAATAATTACTCCCAGATATTTATAGCTTTCAACTAATTCAATAGTCTCAGTTGCAGTGCTAGGGCAAGCATCATTACTCAAATATATTCTGCTCTGAGTGGGTTTGAATTGTGGACTTCGAATGTGCATCATTTTTGTTTTTGAAGCGTTGATAACCAAGCCAATGTCGTGGCACCATTTTACTGCAGCATTCAACTCTTTTTGCATTGTCCTCGTCGCCATGTCCAGGGACCTATGAGGGACCACAATCGCTGTGTCGTCAGCAAAGGCAAATGGAATTCTCTGCTTTAAGACGCGTAGTAGCTCGTTCGTGTAAAGGACAAAGAGAATCGGACCTAGTTTTGATCCCTGCGGAACTCCATATTGCCCTCCCTTTTTCTCACTCACCACGTCCTTGATCTTGACACAGAACAGCCTGTTGTGCAGATAATCCCTAAGCCAATCAGCCATTACTCCTCGTATGCCAATCCTTCTTAGCGCTTCTAACAAGTTCGCATGATTGAGAGTGTCGAAAGCTTTGCTGAAGTCCATGAACAGTACTAGGACATGATGGCTTTTTTTTAAACTTTTATTGACACAATTAACGAATTTATTTAGTATTTTATAGGTACATAATTGTCGTATTTTTAATTGTTTTGTCCTTACTAACACCTGCACTAAATGATGAGCCTGTGAGAGCACTTTTAGTGCTGGCAAATTTCTGCTCTTGATAGTTGCTTGCTTTAAGCACTCCACGACACAGAGCTGATAGTGTGTATACAAGGTGGGCTATAAAGTGTGACCCCATTTTCGTAGCTTATATCTTTGAATACTGTGCGAACGTCTCAAGCCGTTCTGAAACACATAAATCGGCACGTACCAGTGTGGCTTCCGGCCCGGCAGATCGACTTTAGAAAAAATCTTCCTACTAAGGGAAATCCTGGCAAAGACCTATGAATCAAGTTGAGACCCACCAGCTGTACATCAACTTTAAAGGCATATGATAGCATTCATCGTCAGGTGCTTTATGTGGCGATGGCCGAAGTCAGGCAAAACTGATCCAGTTGTGTCGCGTGACACTTAAAAACGCTTGGTGTAATGTGCAGTATGGAAGCAGCTCTCCGAATTATTCCAAACGTGTGCCGGATTTCGGTGACTTCAATATTGTTCTGTACAAAATAGTGCGCAGGGCAGGTATCAACACGGAAGGCACTATTTTCAATAGATCCGTCCAACTACTGGTGTATGGACAATAATGCTCCAGCTCCAGCTAAGAGTATCTTTGACTCCCATCCCACAGATTTAAGAAAGCAAGGAAGACCGAACTTCCATTTTAAAGGCCAAGCCATCGCAAATAGCATAACGCTTGATCTGGACAACTGGAAGCAGCGTGCCGGGGTCGCAGAGGATGGAAGGCTGCACTGTCTCAGGGAGAGACTTTTCACGGGTCGGGAGCCCGTTAAGTAAGTAAGTTAGTTTATCTTTGAAATAGAATAAAAACAATTAACGCTTTGTTGAAAATGGTTATTTAGGCATTCAAATTTGCTTACCCATCACGGCTTCACGATTGTTGATTACTATTTGGGTTCTTTATATGGTATTTTCCATAGTTTTCTTCAGAACTTCGGGCGATATTTTCTCCACTTCTTGATGGATGTAAACTTTCAGGGCTGGCAGAGATTGTGCCGTGGAATTAAATACCCCATACAGAGAAGTCTAGGGCGGTCAATTCGGGTTACCTTGCGGGCCAGTACAAATTGCCAAAACGCGATATCCGACAACCGGAAGCAACTGCCTTACAATGTCGGTCGTGACTAGCGCAGTATGCGCCATTGCTCCGTTCTGCTGGAAACACATCATGTCCTTTAGTCTTGATTGATTCAGTTGAGTAATGAAAAATTCATTGACAGCACTCACCATCTACAGTGACCATAGTGACAATGCATTCGCAAATAGAGTGATGATAACGACACCCATAAGCAAATAAAATCACCAAGAAGAACTAAACACAATAATCATATTGCAGTTGCAAATGGAAACAATGCAGAAATAATACACAAATTAATTAGAAAAGAAAAAAGAAAGATAATCATAATAGACAATGCAGAAATAATAGACATATTAATTATTAAAGAAAAAAGAAAGATAATCAACAAAGCCAAATTGATAACAACATGACCCACAAACTAATTACATCACTTGATTACATTAATATTCTACCACAAACTTTAAGAAAATTGAAATCGTTATTCGTTAAGCGTTATTCTTTCTTATTTCTGTCTGTTTTACATTGGTTTTTCGCAAGGCGCTATTTGTGTTCATGCGGCTACAGACGAGCAGCTGAATAAATATTATGGAAGTACAATTTCTCTTAAAATCTGTGTCGTCGAAACCACGAAGTCAAATAAAAATACTAAATTAAGTGCGTTTTGTGAATAAATACCAAATGAACTAAGAATTTGCAAGTTGCTTTTAAATTAAAAGACGGTTCGACGAAGAATGTCCTTTGCGTCAGCAAAATAAGCATGTTCTTCCAGGGATAGATGCAACATTCCCCAATGCATTTTCTGCGCCTCTCAAATTAACCCAGTAAAGTGTGACATCCCTATTAAAACACGTAGAAAGGATTTCATGAGATGCAAAATGGCTCGCCATTCCTAATTTAAAACATGTGAATTGTTTGGTTAGATCTAGAATAGCCTTTAAACATATTGAATTTTCGGGGGATTAATATATGAGAAAAATTCATGTACTTCTGAAAGAAAAATGACTTAAAGCGTGTTTGTAATTGCTTAGATATTTGTATGTAAAATTCAACAAGAGTTTGGTCAACAGGTCTTAATTCTCTTATGGATCAGGTCAAGAGATCAATATTACTACTCTGAAATGAAAATTTTGAATGAAATTATAGAAAACATTGCTTGCCGATTTTAGAAATCAATCATGGAACCGAAAGCTTCAAGGTTTAGATAAAGGAAATAAACCCTTTTGGAATATTATAAACGTGGTTAAGAGGAAAAAAGCCCACATTCCAGCCTTTATGATATGTAATATGTTCAGCAACTGAATTCTGTGCTAACTACTTAGTTGCAACTAATAAAAACTGTAAACAGAAATATTGAAAACAACGTTTTTCAATCAATACAATTCATTAATACAAGTACCATCGAAGTTACGAATGATATTGTATCTATCGACGACTTAAAAGAAATTTTACATAGTCTCAAATATACTAAATCACCTGGATTTGATGGACTAAAAAATGAATTCTTAAGAAACATCCTTAAATAAGGTGCCGAATTTCTAACTATGCTTTTCAATGCGTGTTTCAAATTAGGATACTTTCCAAATACGTGGAAAATGGCAAAAGTCATCTAAATCTCTAAACCGGGTAAAAATGCTTGCCTGCCTTCTAGCTACAGGCCAATTAGTTTATTAAACTCTTTAGGTAAGTGCTTAGAAAAATTAAGAAAAAACAAACTATTGGAACATGTCGATCAGTTTGGTATCCTGCCACAAGAACAGTTTGGTTTTAGCAGACATCATAGTACTGTTCACCAGGTTGACAGGATAACAAAAGATATTAAAAATAATCTTACAATAGGAAAAAGTACGGGAATGGTACTTCTTGATGTTGAAAAAGCGTTTGACTCGGTGTGGCACGAAGGACTTATTCACAAACTCCTTGTTTTAAATTTCCCGCTTTACATAGTTAAAATGATTTTGTCCTTCCTTACAAAACGCACATTCAAAATTTCTGTAAATAATTGATATTCCGATGTATTGGTATACCCCAAGGATGCAGGTGTACCCCAAGGATCCGTTCTTGGACCGTTACTGTATATTATATACACATATGATTTTCCGAAACCCCATAACTGTACCTCCATTTACTCAACAGATTCAATTGGTTCCTTAATTGAAACCAATCTGCAATCTGCTTTGAATTTAGTCAAATCATATTGCGATGATTGGAAAATAAAATTGAATGCTTCTAAGACACAGGCACTCTTTTTCACTAGGTAAAGAAAAGCCTGTTACTTTTCAAGCAATAGATTTCAGTTGAATGGGATTCAAACTGAATGGAAATCGAGTTCCAAGTATCTTGGGGTACACCTGGACAAAACTTTGACCTTTACTCTGCATATTCAAGAAACACTTAATAAACTTAACATGGCGATAAAAATAATATATAATTTTATAAATCGTAGGTCCAAATTGAGTGTTGAAATCAAATTGCTATTATTCAAAGTAATATTCCAAAGCATAATGCTATATGGTTCGCCCATCTGGGGAACATGTGCTAAGAGTCATATTCGCTGGCGGCAAATTATGCAAAATAAAATTTTAGAAATGATGCTTAATCTTCGCTGGCAATATTCTACCGAGGATCTCCATGAAGAGGCAAAGTTGAAAAAATTGAAATTCGAATCACAAAATTATATGATATCGATCAAAGTTTTGTGCGGTTGCTCTAATAATAACTTAATTTTGAATTTAACAACTTAAGGTGTTGTGTTTAATTTATACACATTACTGTGATATACATATTATTTTGATGTTCATAGATTTTATTTGTTAATTGTTAATTTACTTGTTTATTTATTTATTTATCTTCTTTGTTATTTATTTATTAATTTATTTAATTATTTATTTATCTTCTTTGTTTATTTATTTATTTATCTTCTTATTTATATATTTATTTGCTTTAGTAATTATTTTTCGATTATGTTAATTTACTTATTTATTATACCCTATTCTAAGGGTATATTAATTTTGACGCATAGTTTGTAACATACCTTAATATTGCCCGTAGACCCCTAAAAGTTACTATATTTATGATCAGCATCGATAGTAATGTCGATCTAGCCATGTCCATGTCCGTCCGTCCGTCCGTCCGTCCGTCCGTCGGCAAAAATTAGGCCTTTAAACTGGACCTAGAGAGCTGAAATTTTAACCATGTACTCCCTAGGGTCCCGAAATAATCAAGTTCACGAATTTTTGAAATCCGCCCACAGTAGCCTAATAAAAGCACACGTTCCAAAAGGTCCGTGTTTATATTGCATGTATTAGCTCTAGAATTACCTCAGTTATCCAAGTAACTTTAAACGATCTAATAAACCATAACTGATATAATGAGCCTTTTGCGGTTTCACTTTTAATTCGTGTGTACTTAGACATGCATGGCTTAATCTTTGAGACAAGCATACAACTACTGGCAGGATCAACCAGAATAATGTTATTATATTATTAAATAAATTTTCTTTTGAAAAATAACATCGAACATCACTCTAATATTGATTGGTCAAAAAAATACACCCACAAACTCAAAAAAACAAAATTTTGGAAAAAATCGAATTTTGAGCTAGAAAGCTGAAATTTTTTTATATAATGTTCTATGACTCCTAAAACTGCATATACAAAGGTTGAACCACAAGTCACATCATCCCCATTGCTTAATAATGATGAATGATCAGGAATTTAAAGAACTTTTGCAAAACAAATCTTCAATTGACATACCATTTCCAAACTACTCTCACTCTCAAGCTGTTGGGCACTGTGTGAAGATGGTGACCGAAGCTTCAACCACAGTAGTTGGTTAAAAGGCCAGAGATGGACTTATTAGTTCAAAATACATTCTCGAAATATATTACCATTTTCCCACACAAAAAAAAAATTATAACGTGAAAAATTAAAGAATAAAGATCTAGTATTGATAGCTTTTTAAATTATTTACTATGAATTTTTAGGTTTCTATTTTTAAGTTTATGTAAATTTCTGGTCCTAATAAAGCTAATATATATTGATTTTTGTTTTCTTATTTCATTAATGATATAATATTAAGGTATTTGAAACTTGTGGACGAATCATTTCTTTAACAATTTTTTTTTTCAAAACCTCAAAACTTTAAGCCAAGGTCGAGGGCTAAAGACTTTATCCAAAAAAAAAAATTGTAATGTCAAATTATTCTACTCATCAAAATGCAACGAATTGGAGATATTCGAAACTGAAACATCAACTATTTTTTTTCTCCATACATTGACGCTCCACCCTAATGTACACCTCTCAGTCTACATACCTCGCAGCGACGCACGCCAAGTCTTGGTTGAGTTGTGTTCGTCGAGTCTTAAATCATCCACACTAAGGGCCAAGTATTGGACTAATAGATGTGATGAAATCGCTTATGTCGAAAGAGGCCAAGTAATTCGCAAGACATTTCGCAAAAGACGGAGTTCGCTGAAAAAAGAAAATCCTTAAGTCGTTATAAAAAAAACCCCGAAGACGTTTCTATGAACAAACACTGTGTCGAATATTTTTATTTTTAAGTCTTTTACGATGATTTTTTGAAAGACAGTGTGAGGTTTATGAGGAAGTAAAACTAATAAAGTATACTATACAATTAGAATTTATCGAACCCCTTGAGGTAGGTGATGGAAATGTTACAAAATAATTTCTTAATTGCTACAGCGAAGTGTTACAACCTACTATTTTTTGTTTTTATTTTCTTGATGTCTACATTCGCGTCCTTACCAATTTCTTTGAATTTTATTAACGAAATTTCCCAAGTCACAATTTTTTCACTCTTTATAGTCGTTTGACTTTATTTTTAAAATTTTAGGATATGCCCTGAGCGTAAATATCATCGATTGCCAAAATTTGCCATTTTGTATTATCCTCCAACAGGTACAGCCGAAAAGGAACAAAAGCAAAATTATCAAAATAAACAAACTTGTTCAATATATGCGAACCACCCCCACCCCACAGACACAACACTAGGTGTCAACACCTAAAAATCGAAAAATTGAAAATCACAAAAGTGGTAAACACACTAGCCTAGGTACCTAACACATTCTCAGCTACCGGTACAAGTGTTCGCATATGTGAACTGTGTATGCATAACTTTATACAAAATTGTTCTTTGCTTTGGTGGTCTTTTATTCAGTGCGGGCTGATTGTTGCTAGCCGTTTTTATAATCCCCATGTACGTTGGTTCACAACCACTGCACCATTGTAGCATTGTTAACGTATAAAAAAAGACTTGTGCTTGACTGGATGACTTTATTACAAATGCTGACCTGGTGTCACTGTCAATCCAGCTGATTAATATAGATTAATACAGTAGGGAGTTAGGGAGTTATATCAAATCCTTTCAGTGTCAGGTAGCTCTTCCAAAGCTACCATGTTCTTTGGAATGTGTTGCTCAACAACAAATAAGAATAAAAACAACAATAAATTGCCGTTTTCGCCTGAAATCAACGCCAACCACCTCAAGAAACTAACTGAAATCAAATGGATATTTGAAACTCAGCATTCAAAATTTACAAGATAACATGGACTTGTATACGTGATTACTCCAAGCAGGTTAGCATACCCCAGGATCATATCCTTAAACACCATTTTCAACATGCATTTCATAGAAGGTAGATGATATTATGTCATGAGATATGTAGATATCTGCACCGGCCGGCAGTTTGAAATGCCCATATATAATACAGAAATCAAAAACAGTGCTTTGCATTAGATATGTATGCCATTCTACTTTGAATCAAGACGAACGCAGCGAAGGCTAGGTGAAAATATCTTTTAGGTATGTTCGGTATCTACTACCAATGGCATCAAATATGGAATCAAATGTGTATCCTGTCAGATTGTGCATTTGTATAATCAAATATATATTTGTGGCAAGCCTTGTGGATGAAGGATTAATTTGTTGTGCATTTGGTATACCCACTGTACCTGATTAGAATTCAATCTTTAATTTATATTTCATCAACGGCTCTAGTTATTGGATCTTACGTTTGGATTCATAACACTTTGTGGATTTAGATTCATAGAATACATTTCTGCTCCGGGAAATAACTGATATCAACTTATACTGGAAACACTGTGTGAACTCTTTTTGCTTACATCCTTTGGGAAGGATAAATCAATGACTTTTAGGGATTTGTTCGAAGACTAATGTTACTATTACAGTCAAAAGCTAATGATGATGATATTAAATAAATCATGTTGTCATCACAGTAGGATGAAGAGCTTAAATTTCAACAGATGCAGGGACAAATTTGGAAAAAAGCATGGCCCAACCGCGTATCAAAAAAGTGTCCACCTTATGTAGCTACAGAAACACCTCGCGTGCATCGGTTTCTCCTCTGTCATAAATACTTTCCCCATTTCCTTAATGTCGCACTATGTAACTGTAAACGTATCTTCATTATATAAGGGTACTAAATTACTTAATTATAAAAAAAATGTAGGTACCAAACCCTTTTGTGTTCCCAAATCATAAAAAGTTAAATGCACGAATGTGAAAGTTCCGTCATCACGCCTACAAAAATTTTAAATAAAAATAAAAGTTAAGTATTTAGGCTTGACTTTGAACGCAAAGTTGCGTTGGAAAACACATGTCAAAAAAAAAAACGAGATGAACTAAATATACGATACAATAAAATGTATTGGCTCATAGGGGGGAATTCATGCCCCTCAATCAACAACAAACTGCTTCTCTACAAGCAAATATTAAAACCAATTTGGACATTATGGCCTCTAGTTATGTGCAACAAGAAAGACAAATCTTCAAAGCATACAATGCTTTCAAAACAAAGTATTACGCAATATTGTTAATGCGCCGTGGTACATACGTAATGCTGATCTACATAGGGATCTAAAAATTCAAATGGTAGAGGACGAGGTTCGGAAGGTCGCAAGAAGACATGAAGTTAGGCTTCGCAACCATGCTAATTTAGAAGTAGTTCAACTACTTAATAACAACAATTTAGTAAGAAGATTACATAGAGTTAAACCATTTGAGTTAACTAGGTAATTAGGAAAGAAAAATATGTTTTACAACATAATCACACGAACAAAGTGATAATGAATTAAGAAAAAAAGGTAACAAACCAAAGTAAGTTCCTAAAAAGAGTACATAAGTACATAAGCAAATGTTAAAACAAAATTGCTGATTAGTCTTTAGACTAGGTGCGATTACTGGAAGGATGGTAACATCATGCCTTCCCTGGGTGTTTTTAGTGGATGATTCAAGTCCCACGATGTCTTTTAACGATTTTCACCTAGATACACGCAAAAAAAAAAAAAAAAAAATCTGTTTACTTCCCAAAAATGTCAAACTAGAATTGCCGCCAAAACATATAAAAGTATTTTTATTTTCACTTTCAAATGCACCTGGTGTTGTCTTTTGGTGAAAACTGAGATGCCAGCTTCTTACCTTCACTCCAAGTATTTCAAACACCAACACAGATCAAAATCGTTAAAGTGACGTTTTTGAAATTGAAGAAGCTGTCATAGGAAATATGACATGAGAAGATGAGCATGCAAATTTGTTCAAGACAGTAGAATTAGCATTAATGTCAAATTTCTTTGAAATTACTTCACCGAGTTTTGAGATATAGCCGTTTTTCTAATGTGCCAAATTTTGAGGAAATCTGAGTACGCGATTTTTTAAATTTACTCCAAGTATTGAAAACCAAATAAATAATCAAAGTCAGACTTTCAAGAGAACTTTCAAGAAGAGAAGAAGAAGAAAAGTTATGTTTTTCAAAAAATTTTCAACTGCTATAAGAAAAAAATTATAAAAATCTTAATTTTTATTATTTAAAATTAATCTGAGTATGCAGTTTTCTTCAAAATATGAATTTCGGGTAGCATATCAATTTTCTTTAAAATCAATTCACCCGTTTTTGATATATTTTTGGTTTTTTGAAGCGAGTTGGAAATTGAACAGATGCTTCGAATAATAGTGATAGTGATTCCCAAGAAGTAGAAAAACATTCCAAGACTTTTAATTGAAGTTTACTTGCAATAAGCGGTTTAATTTTTTTCCAACCTGTAAGTGGAAGTTTTAAAGTATTTTTATGCTAATATAGGTATGAATTGCTACTACTACTACTAATTGAACATCAGAGCCAAGTCCCGCGATGGGCAGGTGAAAAGAATCCTACTTATGTAGAAATAGTGCGTAGTCATATCAATCAATCAAATCAATCAATCAAGTTGGTTAAATCAAGAAATAACAAAATAACGGCTCAGGGCCAAGCCGCTAATATCTTGTTTTAATCATTTTCTGCGAATGATTTAAGAAGCAGAAAAAGCAAGCAAAGGTAGAAAAAAATTCTTGAATAAGATATTTTACCTCAAAAAACATTTTCTTACATCAAGATTTTTTTCTGAAATCGTGCATAATCTTCATTCAGGAATCTGTTTCTTAAATAAGATATATGTATGTGATACCAAGCTTTGTTTTCTTACATCAAGACATGTTGGCTCATTTCTTCTCTCAATTTTCTTACACTTACCTAAATTATACGTTTCAGTACCGATTCAAATCGTTGGAACCGATTTTGAGAAAATGTGTTTTCTAAAAACAATTTGTAGATATGGTAGGTACAGTTAATAAAAATGATAGACTAAGATGAGATATAAAGCTAGAAACCCCAAATACAACGTTTGAAGTAAGGCTATTCACCTATTGTGGTTGGAACCTCGGTTACTGACGGGCAGACAGACGGACTGACGCGGCGGACGGATATGCGTGACACACTTTTTTGGACTTCGCTATGGTAGCATTAGCATACCTCATAAACAGTTTGAGATCAAAATATTAGCACGATAGCATAGTATACAACAGAGAAAGCTTACAACGGTCTTCAAAATATTGAAGTTTCAACCAAAGAAGATAATGCGGCTTTAAAAAAAATTTACAATTAATCATTTAAACCGCTGAATGTTTCAAATTTCAGCTTTCTAGTTCAAAATTGATAGCAGAGAGAAATGACTAGATCGACAGATCTTACAATGCTGATCACAAATATCGTAGCTTTTAGAAGTCTACGACCAATATTGAGGCATGTGGCAAACTATGAGTCAAAATAAAAACACCTTTACTAAAGAGTATAAATACTGTCAGCTTATTTGTCTCAATGCTGCAAACAAACAACCAGTGGCGGACTAAGCCCGTCAGCGGCCCGGGGCGGCAAATCTGAATGAGCCCCCCCCCCCCACCAGCTTTAAAGTTTTACAAGCTTTTCATTCAGTTCACATTTATATGTATAAATAAGTGTTTATGTTTATTTCGTTAAAATCTGGCAAGTGAATTTAAATTCGAATTAAATTATTTAGGCTAAATAAACATACATACCTACAATATGGAATGTATATGGGTGAGGAAAATAAAATACGAATCGATCGACAAAAAAGAAATTAAATAAAATAAATCAAAGATAGTATTTTTATTTTTTGTAGCGTGTTATATGTGTTTTCGTGCCTTCAATTTACTGAACTCCTAAATAACTTCTGTGAAATCAATTTCTTTGGAAATTTTTCTTTCTATTCAAAGCACGGCTATATTAACCAGTCGCTCTTGATCCATTGCAGATCGAAGATAATTTTTAATTAGTTTAAGTTTCGAAAAACTCCTCTCGCATGATGCAACCGAGATGCAAATGGTCAAGAAGTATTGAGGTATGAGCGATATACAGGGTAACGATTCACTGAAGTCCCATTTTATTATAAATTGAAGGATTTGGGGGCCCTCAAGACCGGGCTGCCCCTTCCACCCTATCCGCGCGCCGCAATTGTCGCTAAATCAATATAAGTACAGGGTAGCACACGAATAGTTGTATAAATTTTTTTTTTTTAAATTGGCAGATTACTATTTAGATTTATTAAAATTAATGCTTGGGATACAGAAAACAGGATTTGGATAGTGCAGCGGTACCATGCTTCGCAGTCCTTCATTTCCGTCCAAATGGAATTTAGGCGGAAGTTTGGCGGCAATCCCCCGAGTAGATGGACCATTATGAAGCTGGTAAACATGTTTGCCGAATCTGCATGCATCGCACGAAGACCATCGAGATCCATATGATCGGGTTCAAGACACAATCGCGGTTGTAGCATCGTCAAATCAGGTAAATAAAAGCGTTTCGACTAGAAACGGCGCAAATTGGAGTTAGCAGACGGTCATTATAACGGATATTCATGATGGCTTAAACTTGTTTCCGCACAAAGTCCAAATCGCAAGCAAGTTAACCTGGAATTTCTACAAAAAATGTTTGAAATGATCGCAGAAGATAACAGCTTGATGAATTTCTTGTTTATGTCTGATGAGGCCCATTTTGATCTAAATGGCAATGTAAATAAGCAAAATTGCCGTTAATGGAGTGAATCTAATCCAGAAATACTCATTGAGACGGTACTGCACCCAGACCGAGTCACTGTGTGGTGGTCAGTTTCGTCAAGGTGCATTGTGGGGCCATACCTCTTTGAAGAAAACGGTGTAACAGTAACTGTCAATGGGGACCGTTATTTAAAGATGTTGAAGGAGTTTTTTTTTACCCAGAACTGCGCTGAAGAAGTATCCGTTTCAACAGCATTTGAATCCAGCAAGTTGGAGCAACTACACACTTAGCCACACGGTTATGGCGCAGCTCAGACGAAATTCCCAAACAAAGTAATACATATCCAGAAACTGCACTTTCTGCTGGCCTCCAAGGGCACCTGACCTGAATGACGACATTTTTTTTATGTGGTTATGTCAAGCAAGAGGTGTAGAAAACAAAACCAAGGAATTTGACTGAATTGAAGCAGTCCATTAAACCATTAAAACAGTAATTAAGGCGATCCCGACCTAAACCCATCAGGCCGCAATGAATAATTTTCAGATCATTGGCGGTCTATCATCTTCAAACAATTACATACAAAAAATAAAATTAAATTTTCTATACAATTAAAATAAATGAAATACATTGATAAAAAAAAGGTGTTTGAATTTCTTATTGTAGCACAATTGATGCGCCACCCTGTACTTAGAATGGCATTCAATTCATTTCCACCATCACTTCGGCTGCCGTAATGCAAGTTTATATTTCCAGAATGATGGTTATCAATCAGTGCATCCTTTGACTCGATCCTCTTGATGCTTGTACGTGCCTAAAATTTCGAAAAACTATATAAAAATATAAAAATAAATTATAAAAACGTTCCCCACTATCGAGAATCGATTGCAGTTCGAATCCGAAGTGTCCTCAGCAAACGTTCGATTCGCGTATTAAATCATTTCCTCTACCAAACACCGATTGTTAAAGTAAAATGTGTACTCGGTTACAGTTCTATTCACACGTACACACTGAGTGCTGGCATCGATATATACAGCCGCACACCGAGGCATCATTCAGATTCAGATAGCTCAAGCATTCGAATGTGTTCAGGTGTGCGTGGGTATGTAATCCGAACAAACTTTTAGGCGCACATATTTCGTGTGCCTGGGAACGTGATAAAAGTTAAGTGTATCGAACGAAGTGGAGTGTATTTCTGTTCACATTCATGAATTCATTGAGTGCATAGAATCCCTTCGTCCCATTTTTAGCTTTCTCGTATACTGTTGTATCTTAAAGAGAAAGATATTGCAATCGTCCTGAAATTTCGAACTCAATTATATGATAAACGATATTACGACAGACAATACGAGATAGAGAACTCCAAAAAAGTGTGTCCCGCATTTCCGTCTGTATGTCCGTCTGTAGCCGCAATGTTTTGGCGCATTTACTTCGAACTTCTTATTTGGGGTTTGTAGGCTTATATCTAGCGGCCTTGTTTTTAGTCTATCTTTTTAAACAACGGTTAAACGATTTAGATCGTTTTTAAAACATAAAATAATTAAAGTAAGTGTAAGAAAATGGGGTTCTCGGTTTTTGCAATAAATAAATACACTATCAGTTTTGTGTCGTGGAGTGATTAAAGCAAGCAACTATCACAAGCAGAAATTTGCGGCACTAAAAGTGCTCCCACAGGCTCATCATTTAGTGCAGGTGCTAGTAAGGACAAAACAATTAAAAATACAATAATTATGTACCTATAAAATACTAACACAAACACAAATCATGCAAACAATTTAAGACATTAAAGCATTATTACGCAAAATATTTTTTAGCTTAATTTTACTAACATGCAAGTCAATCACATGATCATTTATATTATAGATTCTACTCATGCGACTAATAGGCTCATGCCTCCCATAATTCGTTCTACGAGTATGATGGGGGCTAAACAATAAATCAACACTACGTAAATTATGGGCAGCACACCGAAAATTAAAGCCAATAGATGACAGTAAGTCAGGTGCAACTACTTGACTGGATATAAGCTGCTGTAAAAAAAATGATATCGCTATTAAACCTTCGTTGAGAAAGGGGTAACATTTGAAGAAGCTTAATACGCTGATTGTAAGGAGGAAGGTTAAAAGGATCATCCCATGGAAGTCCTCTAAGTTCAAACCGAATAAATTTACGTTGAATGGCCTCTATTCGACTTGAATGAATGTTGTAGAACGGCGTCCAAAATTGTGAAGCATACTCTAGAATCGGACGGACAAAACAATTATACAATGACATAGTAACGTATGGGTCATTAAATTCTTTCGCCCACCTTTTTACGAAGCCTAGCATAGAATTAGATTTATTAACAATAAAATTGATATGCTTGGCCAAAATCAGTTTGGGGTCGAAATAAACCCAAAGATCCTTAAAATTATCAACATTACAAAGAATATGTAGAGACAAAGAATATTGAAAGGTGGAAGGTATATTCTTTCTAGAGAATGTCATATGTTGACATTTAGTAGGGTTCAGGGATAAACCGTTTTTATAACACCATTTGGCGAAGCTACTCGTATTAATGTCAGATTGAAGAAAAATTCTATCTTGCTGACTAGTGATAGATTTAAATATTTTCATATCATCAGCATAGATCAGGATATTACTGTGATTTATACATGCTTTAACATCATTAATGGCTAGTATAAATAGAATTGGTCCGAGGTGACTACCTTGTACCTTGGGGAACTCCAGACTGAGCTGTAAAAGATACAGATAGCGATCCCTTAGAGAAGTCAGTGTATATGCAATCCATTTCGTCCTTATTCTCTAAGGTATTAGAACAATCATGCAAGAAACTTAACAGATTAGTGACAGTGGATCTGTTTCTTATAAATACATGCTATTCATTACAAATTAAATTGCGACAAAGAAATATTAACTTTTCACAAATAATTTGTTCAAAAAGCTTTGGGATACACGAAAGCTTTGAAATGGGCCTATAATTAGTGATATCACCACGTTTGCTTTTTTTTATAATTAAAGGTGTGATAAAAGCACTTTTCCATAGATAAGGGAATTAACCAGTCCTAATGGACAATTCAAACAGATATTTAAGATATGGAGCAATTGCATGACTAGATTTTTTAAGAACGATCGGTGCAATGCCATCAGGACCTGATGAATAATCATTCTTCAGAGAAGAAATACATTTTAAAATTGTTTCCAAGTCAAATGAGAAGCTAGAAGCTACTAAAACTTATTTGGGAACAGCTAGTTAGATAACTAAAATATTGCCCATCTATGTGGAGAGGGGTCACCCTAAACGACCTACTGAAATAATCTACAAACATATTCCTTGCATCTAGCGAATCAGCTGTTGTAGAGCTATTGTAAGTAAGTTTCGATGGATAACCATCGGTTTTTTTCTTAGAATTAACAAATCCCCAAAAAAGTTTGGGGTCCAATTGTAGAGAGCATTCCATTTTACTTATGTAGTCAATATATAAGTTGCAGGATAAAGATTTGAACTCATTGAATAATGTGAGATAGAGTTCAAGATCTGAATGGCAGAGACTTTTTAAATAGTTCTTCCAAGCCCTATTACGTCTGTTTCGTATTGATTTGAGCTCTTTAGTTTTTTTTTTTTTTTTTTATAATTTGCTTACGCTAAAGGGATTTTTTTTCTGTTGTTACAGTACCCTTATAATGCTAAGAACACAGTGTAAGCTACTTGGTATTAGAAAGAATAGAGAGATAGGAAAGAAGTGTTTGGGTGCAGTTGTAGGGTTTTCCACGGGTGGTGTCTAAGTTACTTAGGGAGATTACGATTTCATGTATTCGGTATAAAGTAATAGACTTGGCCGGGATTCGAACGCACGACCTTCCATTCCGTAAGCGAATACACTACTACTGCACCATTGCCACCCGCACACCAGGGATTGGACGTTTTCATATTCCTAGAGGATTTGACAGGAATCACTTTTTTCATGCAGTTATCCATCAAAGAATAAAAAGCGCCTACTGCATCTTCAATATTAGATAACGCAGTAAGATTAAAATTAAAGCTATTAATTTCATCAGAAAGCCTTTGAAAATTTGCTTTCCGAAAGTCAAAAGATTGCGCACGGTCATACGAATTACTGTTTTCGTACAGATGTGCGCCCAGTTCAATAAATACATCGAAGGGTAGATGATTTATTAAATATGGTCGAATAACGGTATTTTATAAAAATGCTCTTTTCTTAAAGATGGGTGAAGTTCTTTCTATAAAAATTGACACACCAACTAACACAATTGAAAACAGGAGTTTGCAATCAAAGTCGGTGTACACCAGGGAATCGTCTTAAGTCTTAAGTATTTACATACATACAAATTAGACCTTAACGGCCCATACCGGGCCTGAGCCTAGCTTCTCCAACCACTTTCATGCGAATTCGAGGGGACCTACATATTCATATTCATATTCATATTTATTTATTCATAAGTAACAACATTTATGATAGCCTTCCAAAATCTTTCAAGTTATAAATGTGAATTTTGTAAAAAAGCCTTTCGATTATTATACTTCATATTAACTGAAAATACGTGTATTGTTTTATATTAAAAAAAGAAAAGAAAAAAAGTATGACTAAGGTAAACTAAATATAAACAATGTATACAAATTCAAAGAAAGAAAAAAAAAAACAATTTAAAAGAAGTAAAAAGAAAACGAAAGAAAGAAAACGATTTCTATAAACTTAGGTAGTACTTTCTGTATTTATGTGCCTGCAATGTGCCGAAAGAGAGTGTCACTAAAATTGTTTGCATCCTTGAGTCGTCTTAAACTGAGGGGAATTGCATTCCAGAGGCGAATGGCGTGAACAAAAAATTGGCGTTCCGTGAGCTGATATGCTACCCGGGGTGGAATCAAATTGGAGGAGCGTTGCGATTGTGCGAATTGAAGATTATCGTATAAATAGGGAGGCTGTTTGGTGGTTATGATACTATGTAGATGCTTGATAGTGCAGTATTCAAGATACTTGTTTAATGTACAACCAAGAATCTTTTTAGCGTAAGCTGAAACATGGTCGTATCTTTTCAATCCAAAAACATATCGAGTAATATTGTTAAATGCAACTTGAAATTTGCGCGTTATGAAGGCGTTGTTACAACAGAAGATTTCACAGCAGTAGGTAAAAAGTGGCACCAGCAGGGTTCTAGCCAGCATCAACCTTGTAGGTGTCGGTGTGAAATTTTGCGAAAGTGACAGGTTCCTGAGACAGCCGTAGATTTTCCAAATACCTAGATTTTAATTAGATAGACTTTTTACTTTCTGGACAAATTGAATTGGAAAATTTCCAAGATTGATGCTAGGAACGCAAGATATCCTGGCAATTTCTGCTAATTACTATGCATTTGGTTTTGTCAGGATTTAGCTTTAAACAATTGCGCTCGGACCAAGTTAGGATATTCTTGAGATCCTGATTGAGCTTATAGGCAGAATTAGTGCATTAATAAAGATTGAGAAGAGCAGTGGGCCTAAGATGGATCCTTGAGGGACACCATTTGAAGTTGCACAAAACTCGGATGGGACATCATTGATAAAGACGGCTTGCGTACGACCTGTAAGATATGATTGAATAAATTTCGCCGCAGAAGACGAGAGCCCGAATTGTATAATAAGTTTTTCAACAAGAAGCCCGTGATGAACTGTGTCAAATGCCTTGGAAAAGTCAAGTAGTGCCAGAAAAGTGGTGTAGTTTTTATCCATAGCTACCCGTATATCATCTGTCACTTTAAGCAGTGCTGAAGTACAACTGTGATGTGACCGAAAGCCCGATTGATATACGTAGAGTAAATTATTTTGTCGAAGATAGGCGGACAACTGATAGTGAACAAATTTTTCTAGGACTTTGGATAGATATGGTAGTATTGCGATGGGTCGATATTCTGCCGGGGGTAGAGCCCGTTGTTGTGGCTTCCTGTTTAAGGATTGTAATAATCTTAGCAGCTTTCCATGAAATTAGAAGAGTTGATGTCGTTAAAATAGTGTTGAATATATGGGTCACTATTGGAAGAATATATGGCAAAATCATTTTTATGAAATAAGGATGGATTCCATCAACACCAACAGCTTTAGATCTAATTTTAAGGACAGCTCTGGCAACATTTGCTTGCTCAACTCTCGAAAATTCAAAGGAGCCATTTGATTCGATTAATTGAGATGCGTTAGTGCTTGTCGATTGTATTTGAATTTTGACGAAATCACGTTTTAGCTGGTTCGGATCAACCTTATCCAACCCTGGATCTATTTTACCACAAATACCTTGCTGCCGTAAGTTCCGCCATAGAAGCTTGCCAGCAAGTTTATGATTAAAATGCTCACGGAAATAATTTCGCTTGGCTTCCCTGATTTTGGAGCAGGCAAGCTTTCTAAGAGATTTATAAATCAACCAAAATTCAGTAAGCCTGAAATACTTCCATTTTCTGAATGCAGCATCTCGTTCATTTTTAAGTTTGAGAATTTCAGCGGTAAACCAGACGTTTTTGCTGTATTTAACAATCTTAGTTCTATTAGGAACATGGCAATCAAACAACTGTGTAACTGTGGCCTGAAAGTAATCAACTTGGGCGTCGGTCGAAGTTTCAGAGTATATTGGCAACCAGTTAACACACTGAAGGTCCCGTTCAAGAAAATCAACATTTACGTGTTTGAAGTCCCTATACAAATATTTTAGTGGTTCTGTGCAGGTGCAGACAAAGTCAAAACATGCAAATATTAGATCATGTTTGGAAAACACCGGGGCAGAAACTTGACTGTAGAAAGCATTGTGAATATCGCTTGATATAAATAAGTCCAGAAGAGTACTACTTGAATGAGTGAAATGCGTCGGAGAGGATGAGTTGAGCAAATGAAGGTTAAGAGCTTTTATATTCTCAGTTAGGGAAGACGAGGTTGCATGATCCAGAATATTACAATTAAAATCGCCGCAGACAATAGTTTTCCAATATGATGAGGTATTGTTTTCTAGGAAGCAGTACAGTTGCGAACAATCAATGTTATTGTAAGGCCGATAGACGACACCTAGTAGGCATTTCCTTCTCTCGCACATTAACTCAATAAAACAATATAGTTTTACGCCGAATCCGAACGGCCAATTTGAGAAGCTTTCTCATGACAATTTGATACTCTTGGATGTTTGTCAGACGTTTGCAAGATGAGCCAATAACACGCGGTATTCCGAAGTGGTCCTCCATCTAAGAACTAACCACGCCATACGTCGTTAAATTGTGATGATCGAACGAGAACCGATTGATTCGACGTGGCAAGGTCGTTGGAGTATTTATTACAGTTCGAATATTGATCCCATGATCAATTGCGAAGTAAGCTGTGATGACGACATTAATTATAGCGTAAGCGTAAGGTGGATGAAGTGGCGGGAAGGCTCAGCCATTTTCCGTGATCGAAAAATGTCCCTTAAGCTGAAAGGAAGTACCCCAGTTGTGCGCCCGGCGCTCACATAAGGTTCACAATTTTGGACACCGTACAAAAAGTATAAGGGCAAATTAACGGTAGCTGAAATGAAGATTTTTTTTTTTATATAATTTGCGTGCGGTAAAGGGATTTCTTGCTTCTGTAGTGACACAGTACCCTTTTAATATAATTTGTTGTTGCTAGTAGCTCCCAGCAAATGATTCATTGCCTGTTTTTAGGTGCTACTTACTGAAAGAATAGAAGGATAGGAAAGAAATTTGGTGCAATGGGATCTTTTCTCCACAGGTGGCGCCTAAACGGGAGCTGAGATGAAGATGCCTCACAAGACAGCCGGAGAAACAAAAAATTAATCAAATGAGAAGTTTCAATATCCGATGAAGCGTCAAAGAACATATTTCGACGAAAACGGAGCGCAACCGGCTCAGTTGGTACTAGCATGTTTAAACCAGAGATCGTACAAACCCTGTCAAAAAGGCAATATCAATCAACGTTTCTATACAAACGCGAAAGAGAGGCAGGCCAAAACTAACTTATGGATCACACAAATATAGCAATACCTACATATATCGGCCTCAGTCACTAAGTAATTCAAAAAAGGGAGGCCTGCCGTTGTTTTCTGAGGTCAAACCGGCGAACCCCGCACACGGCTCAATAGGTCTGCAGTTAAGTGGGAGGGTTGTGATCCTTTTAATACTGATCATAGCCTCACTGGCACTAAGGAAGAAGAAGAAGGTAAGTTATTTGAATTTTTGAAAAAAAAAATCTCTTCAACAGCTCAAATGATTTAGATCAGTGTTGGTATTTTGAATACTTGTGGTGAGTGTTAGAAGATGAGGTACTCAGTTTACCCAAAAAGATTCTATTAACTGTACTATAGAATATCAACAATATCTCAAAAACAGGTAAATTTATTTTAAAGAAATCTTAAATGTTTCCTGATATTATTTTTCAAAAAAAAACCTTATGCATAGTTGCTAAAATTTTGAAAAACATAACTTTTCTTTTAAATGGCTATAGCGTGAGGGATACAGTAGTTGCCACACATAAGGAAATTTTGAGTTTAAACAAGCGTAGCAGTTTTATTTGAAACAGGATTTTAACATGTTATATATTTATATATTGCTTAAAGAATTTAGTTTTTACTAATAATTTACTTCTTCGAGTTGATGGATTGCAATTTACAATTAACTGGATTATAAACAAAGTCTCTCAAAAACTACAGTAGTTGGCATCCCTGTACAGTGTTTATCACTCTACGGAACTACAGTTGACGGCACCCAAAAATCAAATAATAACTATACCTCCCCTTCATTTTGCTCTAGGAATTCTTTGAGGATGCTTAAAACATCTTCCTTTCGCTTTGAAAAACCTTTAAGTTGACAAAGCTTTATCCAATTAACAATTGTTGCCTCCTCCGCTTTCGATTAAATTGGGGACGGACCATGACCGGGTTTCTTAAAAGTGGCACCAAGGCGAAATAGAATAGTTAACTTGGTATGCCGTAGAATTCCGAAGCTCTCTTCTTTGAAAACTGTCCGCATTGTATTGCCAAAAGAGCTAGTTGCAGCCGATCCTCATCATAACTTTTTTGTGTTTAGGCATTTTTAAAAATCTGAAACAAAGAACCGTCGTAAAGTACAGTTGTTGGCACCGTCAAAAATAAAGTCATTGGCAGTGCCAACAACTGTAGTCCCATATAAACAAGTTATTGGCACCCCTGGCAATAAATGAATCTTGTGTTTTTTTTTGATACAGTTATTGGCACCCCTCTTGTTTCATATACTAGCAGGTAATTGGAATATTGAAACTAAAATTAATAATATTTGATATATGTATTGCCATTTGGAATAGCTAAAGTTTTTATTCTTATTTCGAGAATTCCAGAAAAAAACATTACTTACCAAATTGGAAGTCCTTATTAAAATTAACAAGATTTAACACTTAAAGAAATTGCACTGATAGTTGTGTACACATATCGACTAAAGAGAGCCTTTAATTTAGGAAATGCAGGCAAATGTTACAAATTTAATTTTTTTGAAAACCAAAAATATTTCTCAAAAGAAGTAACTGGAATAGAGCAAATCGCTATTGAACAGAGAGGTGTCAACTAGGTACTGTATCAAAAAAAAGGGTGTCAGCTACTGTACCCGTTACGATAATCATTTTGATTATTTGTTTTTGATTTCAATACTTGGAGTTAATGCAAGAAAATGTTATACTCAGATTTTCGCAAAAGAGTCGAATAAAGTCAAATTAGAAAAACGGCTATATCTCAAAAATCGGTGAAGGAATTTCAAAGAAATTTAACATTAATGCTTAAACTACTACATATCTTGAAAAAATTTGCATAATAAGATTCATAAAAGATTTTTTTATAAATTTTTAATTTTTCGAAAAAACTCAAAAACAACTTTAACGATTTTATCTGGGTTGGTGTTTTAAGTACTTGGAGTGAAGGGAAGAAATTTTCATATTCAGCAACACAAATATTCACCAGGTGCATTTGAAAGTGAAAATAAAAATACTTTTTTATTCAAGCTGCATTTTTTATTGCATTTTAGGCAACTCAAATATAGTTGACTGCATATAAATTGATACGGTTTTTATACCCTATTCTAAAGGTACTCGTATATTAATTTTGACGCATAGTTTGTAACATACCTTAATATTGCCCGTAGACCCCTAAAAGTTACTATATTTATGATCGGCATCGATAGTAATGTCGATCTAGCCATGTCCGTCCGTCGGCAAAAATTAGGCCTTTAAACTGGGTCTAGAGAGCTGAATATTTAACCATATACTCTCTAGGGTCCCGAAATAATCAAGTTTACGAATTTTTGAAACCCGCACACAGACACGCCCACAAACTCAAAAAAACAAAATTGAAGGGTTGTAAGTCTAAAGGGTCTAAGTGCCAATTATATTATTTCGAGATATAACAAAAAACACAATAAAATTAGCAATTCAATTACAAAAATGTTTATTTTTATTGAAATACATTAAATACATTATCGTTTACTATAGGAACTCGAAACAAAAAAAAACTAAAACAATTGGAATCCAAGAAAATAATACTACTAATAATTCATGCGGGTGGCAATGGTGCAGTAGTAGTGTATTGGCTTACGGAATGGAAGGTCGTGCGTTCGAATCCCGGCCAAGTCCATTACTTTATACCGAATACATGAAATCGTAATCTCCCTAAGTAACTTAGACACCACCCGTGGAGAAAAAACCCTACAACTGCACCCAAACACTTCTTTCCTATCTCTCTATTCTTTCTAATACCAAGTAGCTTACACTGTGTTCTTCGCATTATAAGGGTACTGTAACAACAGAAAAAAAATCCCTTTAGCGTAAGCAAATTATAAAAAAAAAAAAGAAAAAAAAATAATTCAATATTAATGAATGTTTTAAGTGCCTTATAAAGCGATATTGAAAATGCCGAAAGTTGGTTGGCACATAGACCCCGTTACAACTTTATTTGTATGTGGGCAAACTTTTAAAAGAAACAGGCACTTGGATCCATTTGGATATTATTAGGCTTGGAACTTAGATCGTATTTTCGTAAAAATATTAAATTTTTATTTTTTGGCACTTAGACCCTTTAGATTTACAACGCTTCAATTTTGGAAAAAATCGAATTTTGAGCTAGAAAGCTGAAATTTTGTTTATATGATCTATGACTCCTAAAACTGCTCGGGATATAAAATTTTCAAAATCCGCCCACTGATACGCCCACAAATAAATAAAACAATTTTATTGGAAAACCAAAATTTGAGCTAGGGAGCTGAAATTTATAATATATACTCTCTAGGGGCCCTTTAAGTTCATGTGTAAATATTTTCAAAATCCGCCCACTGACACGCCCACAATTTAAAAAAAAACCTTTTTTTTGAAAATCCAAAGTTTGAGCTAGGGAGCTGAAATTTATAATATATACTCTCTAGGGGGCCCTTTATGCTCATGTGTAAATATTTTCAAAATACGCCCACTGACACGCCCACAATTTTAAAAAAAACTTTTTTTGAAAATTCAAAGTTTGAGCTAGGGTAGGGAAATTTATAATATATACTCTCTAGGGGCCCTTTATGCTCATGAGTTAATTTTTTTTAAATTCGCCAACTGACACGCCCACAATTAAATAAAACAATTTTATTGAAACACCCAAGTTTGAGCTAGGGAGCGTTTTTTTCGATAAAATCCTTTAAATGTTATATAACAAAATATATAGAGCGTTCTGAACAATTCAACCATACTTAGACTTTTGTCACGCCCACTTATGAGGGATAGGAATAAGAATAGGGTATCCATAGCGAACTGTAGCCCGTCCCTATGCTTTTTCCTGATTTTAAGAGTTTAAAAAGTGACGAATAAGAAAATGTGATTCGCAAACAAATTTTATTGGAAAACCAAAATTTGAGCTAGGGAGCTGAAATTTATAATATATACTCTCTAGGGGCCCTTTAAGTTCATGTGTAAATATTTTCAAAATCCGCCCACTGACCCACAATTTAAAAAAAAACCTTTTTTTTGAAAATCCAAAGTTTGAGCTAGGGAGCTGAAATTTATAATATATACTCTCTAGGGGGCCCTTTATGCTCATGTGTAAATATTTTCAAAATACGCCCACTGACACGCCCACAATTTTAAAAAAAACTTTTTTTGAAAATTCAAAGTTTGAGCTAGGGTAGGGAAATTTATAATATATACTCTCTAGGGGCCCTTTATGCTCATAAGTTAATTTTTTTTAAATTCGCCAACTGACACGCCCACAATTAAATAAAACAATTTTATTGAAACACCTAAGTTTGAGCTAGGGAGCGTTTTTTTCGATAAAATCCTTTAAATGTTATATAACAAAATATATAGAGCGTTCTGAACAATTCAACCATACTTAGACTTTTGTCACGCCCACTTATGAGGGATAGGAATAAGAATAGGGTATCCATAGCGAACTGTAGCCCGTCCCTATGCTTTTTCCTGATTTTAAGAGTTTAAAAAGTGACGAATAAGAAAATGTGATTCGCAAACAATTCTTATAAAATCGACAAAGCTTTCGTACGATACAGTCGTGCACTTTATTTCGTATATTTTCGCTCCTAGGAAAGGCGAAACGATGACAATTTATGCTCTGGTACACTATGGAACGCTTGTATATTGTGAACAAAGGTATCGGCCTTGCCTGACCTTATAGATTGTGGCTCCTTACCAGGTGATTGGCAATGAAAAATTACTTGTTGACCATAAGCATTTTTTAAAGGTAATTGTTCGATCCCTCTGGGAGAATCAATTCCAGTCAAGGACGTTGGGTGTGTCCATGTGGAAAAATTTCAGTGAAATTCGATATGGAATCGTCTTCATTCCCCAGATCGAGGTGTCATCGATGATGATAATTAATATTTTTTTTTTGTTTTGTTTTAGAAAGAACTTCTATCGAATTCAGGCCAATGATAGATGGTTTATATTAGAAAGTTATCTATTGTCAGAGAATTACAGGAAAAACTACTTCTACTGTGAAAAATGGTTGGGCAGGTGTAGTGTTTCGATTTTCAATGGGCCAGCGGCTCAGTGGTTAGTGCGTTTGTTAGTGCGGCTCCCAGTAACACGTAAAGTTTTTCCACTGCCCCACGTCTTGTGAAAGTCTGACAAACATTCAAAAGTATCATCTGTCATGGGAAGCTTCTCAAATTCGCTTTCGGAATTGGCTTAAAATATTAGTTCGCTTCCTCTTAGCACAAGCAAATAGTTGGCGGGGCTAGGTTTTAGGCCCTGTCTAATATTTTATAAATATTTTTATTTGTACTTATATTCAACAGCCCAATTTTCATTCATGGGCTCAATTTATAAAAGTCCTCTTTCACATTGTTAGTTGATATTCAAAAGGCAATGGCAACTTCTTCCAAATAATGTGAGTATATAACAGAGAATTTTTTATTTAGTAGGTAGTTGGGTATATCAATTACGGATATAATGTCATGGCAACAGTCATCACTGATGTATTTATTAACTGTTCCTAAGTTAGACAAGAAATTTGTCAATCCAAATTCTGCAAAAGAATCATTGATAAATCAGCAAAGAATCAGTCTTGCTCAGTACCGGGCAACTTCATGCTTAATCATTCCGACGCATGGACGTTCTGAAGAAAATGTCCATTATATTTTTAGAAGAAAAATTGTATTCTCCATTTGATATATAACATAATTATAGTTGACGGCTCGTGCACTCGAAACTGGGGTTGTTTGGCTTGTATAGATGAATGGCAATGGATTGAAGCATTTGTTAACTCTTACATCCCACAATAAATAACCACCGGTTGTATTTGTCCAATGCTTATTTACTTAACGGGCTACCGAACCGTTTAGAGTTTCTGCCTGTGACGCGGCTGGTTTTAGCTCTCTAAAAATCCGTAAAAGCTACTTCCAGTTGTCCGGCCCAAGCACTCTGGCATCCGTGATGGCTTTTCAACAATGTTGGCCTACAAGGCGTCAATTCCTGCATAATTCAGAGCTTTCACTTAGCTAATCTAGATGTAAATAATCCAGATGTGTCTCAGCAAACTCTTTGTCACGTTGATATCTTCAAGAATCTTGGAGTTTATTTCAATCCTTAAATGGATTTTATGAAGCCTATTAATTTCATTGTTAAGAAATCTTATTCTATGTTGGGCTTTCTATGCCATTGTACAATTGATTTGTCCGTCCGAATCTAGAGTATGCTTCACAAGTTTGGACAACGTTCTACAGCATTTATTCAAATCGAATCAAGGCTATTCAATGTAAATTTATTAGATTCGCCCTATGGGATGATCCAATTTAACCGTCCTCCTTACAGTCGTATCAAGCTTCTTCAGATGATACCCCTTTCTCAGCGAAAGCTTAGTAGCGATATCGTTTGTTTACAGCAGCTTATACCCGGTCATATAGATGCGCCTGATTTGTTTTCTTCTATTGGCATTAATTTCCGTGGTGGCGTTCATAACTTACGTAGTGTTGACTTATTGTTTAGCTCGCATCATAGAGCATTAGTAGAAATTATATTCTAAATGGTCATATTGTTGACGTGCATGTTTAGGCAAAATTAAGCTTGAAAAATATTCTGTGTAATAATGCTTTCGTGTCTTAAAATATTTACATGATTCGTGTGTGTTAGTATTGTATACGTACATGACTATTGTTATATTTGCTCTCCTATTATATTTTTGATGATCCTGCGAGAGCACTTTATGTGCCGGCAAATTTCTGCTTGTGATAGTTGCTTGCTTTCAGCACTTCACGACACAGATCTAAAATAAAATAAACAAGTTAGCTGTTTCTTGATACAAGTAAGCTGATTAACGATAATCAATCCGGTTTTAGATCAAAGCATAACTGCATTATTGCATTATTAAAAGTCTCTGATGACGAATGATCTGACATTGATAAAGATAAAATGTCGCTTATCATATTTCTAGACGTCTCTAAAGCATTTGATTCAGTAAGCCACCCTATCCTGCTGCACAAATTAAAAAATCAATTTTCTTTTGATCGTTATGCGTGCCAAATTCTGAGCTCATATCTTCAAGGAAGTATTAAAACTGTCTTTTATAACGACGAAAATTCTTCTTGCCTACCTGTCACTTCAGGTGTCGCACAGGGATCTGTTCTAGGACCACTCCTATTTACCCCCTTCATAAATGACGACGCAGGGACATGAGTCCCCGAGATATAAGTCCCGAATTGGGCGTGACAAAAGTCTAAGTATGGTTGAATTGTTAAGAACGCTCTACATATTTTGTTACATAATATTTAAAGCATTTTATCGAAAAAAACGAAGCTTTTGTAAAAAAAACGCTCCCTAGCTCAAACTTTGGATTTTCAAAAAAGTTTTTTTTTTAAATTGTGGGCGTGTCAGTAGGCAGATTTTAAAAATATTTACAAATGAGTATAAAGGGCCCCTATAGAGTATATATTATAAATTTCAGCTCCCTTGCTCAAACTTTGGTTTTTCAATAAAACTGTTTTATTTAATTGTGGGCGTGTCAGTGGGCGGATTGTGAAAATATTATCTCCCGAGCAGTTTTAGCAGTCATAGATCATATATAAAAAATTTCAGCTTTCTAGCTCAAAATTCGTTTTTTTTCGAAAATTTAGTCTTTTTGACTTTGTGGGCGGATTTCAAAAATTCGTAAACTTGATTATTTCGGGACCCTAGAGAGTATATGATTAAAATTTCATCTCTCTAGGCCCAGTTTAAAGGCCTAATTGTTGCCGACAGACGGACGGACGGACGGACAGACACGGCTAGATCGACATTACTATCGATGCTGATCATAAATATAGTAACTTTTAGGGGTCTACGGGCAAAATTAAGGTATGTTACAAACTATGCGTCAACATTAATATACCCTTAGAATAGGGTATAAAAACGACCAATCAACGACTTTGGAGGCCTTTGAATAGGTTCATTTAGCTAAATCACCTTGCCGCCAAATATGCATCCCCATGGTTGCGGTAGCAGTATGACATGCAGCGCCATCTTTTGTAATCCAACATATCCTCCGGGCTGTTACGAGTATCATCTTTGTTTTTGCAAACAAGCGCAAACTCAGGGATAAATTTTAAGGAAATAAAATCAAATGAAGTCATCAGCGTGTAAGCCACAAAAGAAGGTGAAAGGGGTGTCTTATCCTAAAAGACTAAGGACCTCCCTAGTGAAGGCCAACACGTCTTTAGTGACAGAGTTTCGTAGCTCCGCCTCTGCAGCACCTTCATTCTGTCTCCGGACTAAGGTTAATTTTGTTGAGTTGATATCTCAAGCCGCAGTGGCCAGTGAGAAAGCCTACCAGGTTTGCATAAAGGATGTCCTTGTAGTAGTATTTAATCATTTGGATTGTCTTAAACCAGGGACACCTTCCGAGTGTCTTAGACGAAGCTTTTGTTTCCAGTTTTTAATAAGCCCTAAAGCAGCAGCCCAATCTACTGGCTAGCATATAAGGACGATTATGTTTGATGGTATAAATGAAAACACCACATCATATCCACAGCAAAGTCCTGTACTTTGATCAGAGCTGCCAGAGTATATTGAAAACTTTAATTGGTCACAAATTGCGCTCTGATTGACCTACCAGAACTTCAATCCGCATTAGACAGGTTTGCTTGGCATATATTGCCGGAACTACCAGCGGCCACGGAACTCTTTCAACGCTTCATCGACGGTCAGATTTTCGAATGGAATGTAGTTTGCCTATAAGGTCAGATTCAACTTACCCAAAAATATTTGAACTCCCACGACTTCATCGATGAAACGAAGAATGACGTTGATCATTTCCATATTTTCAGAAGTCAGAGGTTTCTTGTCTGGCCCAACCGTTGTTCGTTTTGACCGCCTTCCCAACTTCTCGATATTAATGCCGAATACATATTCATAATAAGGAACAGCTCGTGGAAAGTTTATCCAAGGAAACAGTTCGCTTAGAAGTCCTTCACAATACCATTGCCATTTGTGTAACAT
Organism: Portevinia maculata; assembly: GCA_949715645.1. Classification (NCBI taxonomy): domain Eukaryota; kingdom Metazoa; phylum Arthropoda; class Insecta; order Diptera; family Syrphidae; genus Portevinia; species Portevinia maculata. The sequence goes on along the minus strand of OX454526.1, from coordinate 267,763,628 downwards.
TTTTCGTCATCATCAAGAAGATACCCTTGAGCATTGTTAAAACTTTGGCGAACGGGTGACCTGAGCAATACTTCTTCTCTGAGCGGCTTTTATGTGAACAGTTCGCTCCTGTTCAAGCTGGTTTATGGTGAATAGTGGATAGCTTTAATCGTATCAGCAATCGAAGAAAAAAATGTCTTCTCCCCTCGATACAGGCTCTCCATACACTCTGCTTGAATTTGGGAGCACATTTTTCTTCCCCGGTCCCTTGCAAAGTCGGTATTTAAATACGAGGCCAGCTTTTTAATGTGTAAACATTTTTGCTCTCTTTGATGTGTAAATATATTTTTTCTCGGTAGGGGCTAGTTGGAAATATCTAGCGTCACCATCATCGTCAGATTTCGTCATCGTCAGATTTTCCCGTTAATTTTCATTATCACGTGAGTTAATCGCTGCTCGACAGATCACCGCAATTAAACGACATTTGGCGCGGTTAGTACGTAGATGGATTACCGTTTGAGAACTACCGCGTGTCGTTGTCTTTTTTTTTATTAATTATGTATGTTCAATTTTAGAGATTATTATGTCCTTACGAAACACCGGAAAGTTGTGTGGAAGTAGATTTGTTTTGAATAATTGAGGTTGTATAGCTTGTAGTTTGTTGTACATCAGTTGAAGGTAAAAGGAAAAATATCGATTTGTACTTCGGTAACCGATGGCCGATTTAAGAATGTCACTTAAACGACAATCGATGCTATATTTTCCCGGTACATCGACACACTTGAGTCGACGGTGTACGTCTCCTACTTCAGCTTTCACAAACCAATTATTTGTTCGGTCAAACATTAAATAAATTTTGTCGTTAACATTAAATATATATCATGGTTTTATTTCAATACAATACCCAAATCTCTTGTTTATCAAAACCACAACCTCTGTGATATTTCCACATGCAACACTGATGAGCCTTCATGTTTACACATCAACTATACCGTGATTGCAGCGTGGCTCACACCTTTTTTTTATCTATATTATTGAAGGGACAGTTTAACCAAGCTGTGAATGCCGCTTTCATTTCACTTATTAGGTACGACTTTAGCTTCGTCTGTCCACCACCATATTTCATTGACGAGTTGATAGAGTCCTTTTGTAAGTAATTTGGCTTTGTCCAAGCAAAGTCGTTATGGGAAGTTGCACATATCTTTCGATCCGTCTTTTTCGTCCTCATCTTTGGCGATGATATGATGGAAATAATTTTTCTTATTAGCAATAAATGCTTCACCTCTCTTTTTGTCCAGATTGCACCATTTGATTTTCGCCGATAATTTTGTTTGTTTATTTTTGTTTGTCTGTCAGGAGGAGGATGAGGATTTCTCTAAATGAACTAAGTAAAACGATTGTCCTTATAAACCGACTACAAGGGTGGTTTCTTCATCGCTACAGGTTTACGAATGATGAGTATTTAACTTTACCTGTCGACTTCGGGTTACCGATTCTCGAATCTAATTTTGCGGCTACCTACCTCTAAGTTTCATTATAACAAATACGAAATCACTCAAATGCTATTCAACTTATACAAGACAAAATAAAAATGGGGTAAACCAATCCACTTACCTCTAAAGGCAAACATATATAAAGCCGCAACTAGTGTACATAAACTTAAACAAACTATACATAAACAGCCCTCTCAGACTTCCTTCAACTCACCACCCTTAATGTGTGTGGGAGCATTTCCTTAATTCGCTTTTGCATACTTAAAATAATAAGGCAACACTTTTTGACTTACTCGCATATTGTATCACACTAAGTGCGCATACATCTTTAGCAGAATGCAATCTGAAAAGTTTCCACTTAACCAGGACTTTTTAAAATGTTGTTATCTAAACACGCACATCTCCAGAACGATACGCTACCCACCGACTTACTTCCAATAAGAGTGTTAAAACCGATTTTATGTTTCATGCTCAGGTCTGTGCAAACTTAAACAACAATGGGGTTTACGGTATCTGCCCTTCCCACTCCTGCCAAAATACACACGAGAGCAAGAAGATAAGAGCCACTTGGAAAAAGAGGCACCCTCAATCCACAAATTAGGGCAAACTATTTAAAAAGTGCAAAAATACCAACCAGCTAGCCGAAGTGTAAATGGAGCAACTTTAGGCGAATAAACTTCTTAGCACCTTTAATAGTGGTAACCATAGAATACGCCTTCAAATGAGCAAACTTTTCCACACCCACAGAGATGGAGAGAAAGAGATTTCTCACGAATACAAATCAATGGCAGCAGATGATTGTGTTTCGCCATGGATACAAGTACAACACTCCTGCAGTTCGGCATCGGTTTGTTCGCAGTTTACTAATGAGGCTCTCCTTTGCGCCACAATGGAAGGATCAGTAGTAATTGAGGCACGTTTCATAAAATGTGGGTTTCGGTAAGTAATCGAATGCACGGCCATAACATTGCAGGAGCAATCCGAGAAAAACCAATTGGATACGCTTCAGGGAGGAGTTAGGGAAAACTCTCAAAACTCCAACCATACTTAGGACGAGACAAAAGGTAGAGGAAGCTGTTCAAGACCTAAACAGTGCCATTACCTGCTGTTTTGAACTGACGTGCATATTAAACAAAACTCCTGGCAGAACGCCAGTTCAGTGGTGGAACTCGGAACTCCAAAGAATCCGAAGGAAGGCTAGACAACTTCTGAACAGGTCACTCAAGAATGATTTGGAGGAATCTCTACCGATCGAAGCAGAAAGAATATGACAGGTTAATTCGGGTATCGAAAAGTGCTTCTAATAGGAATTCCTGCGAAAAGATTGAAAGATTGGATGAAACTAGTAGGGTGGTTAAAGTTCTGAAAAAGGGCACACCAGACATGAAACATGTCAAGATACAAATTAAGAAAACTTAAAGAAAATCTTTTATTCTAATGTATACGCTCAGGCGTACGCGGATGGTGTTGCCGTGCTTTCTGTTGGATCATGCCTAGCGACTGTCTGCGCCAGGGCGCAGGCGGCCCTAAACGTGATCGACGAATGGTGCACTAGGAATGGGCTCTCCGCCAATCCTCTTGAAACTGAGGTTGTTCTCTTTACGGGAAGGAGGAAGCTGATCATGTTGAAGCAGCCAGTGCTAAATGGCGTCACAATCGAACTCTACAATGAAGCAAAATATCTCGGAGTCATCCTGGGTAGCAAGTTTCTTTGGTCCGAGAATGTTGGACTGAAGAACGCCAAGGCACTGTCGGTTTTTTTTCAGTGCAAGGGCATTTTCGGCAAGACATGGGGCTTATCGCCGAAAAGAGCCCTATGGAATAATACGGCTATTAAAATACCATTTCTAGCATACGCATAGATTGTTTGGTGAATAAGCTTTCACGTAAATACTGTACGAAATAAGAGGATTAAAAAACACGTGTGGATTGTTCTTCTTTCAATGTCAGAGTATTTTATTCGTTATAAAAAATGTTAAAAGGAAGTTGAAGGGAGTGAGACAAAGAATATGACTATTACACAATGTGACAAAGTAATTCAAAAATAGGTGTCGCTAAAGTAATGTCGAAAGCAAATTTTAAATAAATATCGTTTTATTATTGTCTTAACACACCCCTTCAATATTAGAACGATAAATGCAATTCAAATTTCATAATATACTCCAAATCTTTTAAAACAAAAGTAATGTTTGTCTTTAGGAACAGCTTTAGTCAAACCATCAGCAACCATTTTATCTGTTTGAAGGTATTTTAGCGAAACAATGCCTTTTTCTATTACCTCCCTTATGAAGTGATACTTGTAATGTACATGTTTGGTCCTCGAGTATTTTCCTCCGTATTCAGCTATATGTTGGGCACTCTGATTATCTGATGAAAACGGTGGTAGGATCTGAACACTCAAAACTAAGCTCTTGTAATAAGTTCCGAAGTGAGTATGCCTCCTTTGCTCCTTCAGTTAATGCGATATACTCCGCTTCGGCACTTGAAGTAGCTACAGTGCGTTGCTTCCTCGATTCCCAACTTATGGCAGCACCTGCAAATACAAAACAATATCCAGTTTGAGATTTGCAATCATTTTTGTCCTCAGCCCAACTAGCATCTACGTAACCAACTAGCGATGATCCAGTTTTGGAGTATATTAATTTTGAGTTTTTTGTAGTATTAAGATAACGTAACAAGTTAAGTGCTGTAGTCCAATGCTGTTTTTTCGGGTTTTGGCTAAACTGGGATAGAGTACTTATGGTAAAAGCAATGTCAGGGCGACTGTAAACTGCTAAATGCATAATTGACCCTATAAGTTCCTGATATTTTGAAATATTCACCAATTTGTTCTCTCCAACAATATTTGGCTCCTTTTCGAGTTTTAATTTTACCTGCATAGGTATTGAATATGGTTTTGAATTTTGCATATTATATTTTTTAATAAGGTTATTTATGTAGCGGGTTTGACATATTGATATAGTATCCTGTTTCTTTTCAATTTCTAGCCCAATACATAGAGACGGATGGCCTAGATCTCGAATTTCAAAATATTTTGAAAGGCTTTGTTTTATTCGGTTGAAAAAATTATCATCGTTCGAAGCAATGACGATGTCATCAACATAAATGCCCAAAATCGTTTTTTGATAATTTTTGGTTTTATAATATACGCAGAAATCATAGTTTGATTGTCTAAGTCCCAACGTTTTAAGTTTTTCATCCAAAGTACTATGCCATTGTCTGCTGGCTTGCTTTAATCCATATAATGCTTTGTGAAGCTTACAAACTTTATTTGGATGTGCAGTATCTACGAATCCTTCAGGTTGTCTCATATATATATCCTCTTTAAGATTTCCGTTTAAAAATGCTGTTGATACGTCAAGATGGTGAAGTTTTAAATCATGTTCTACAGATAAGCCTTAAATGAGGCGTAGTGTGCTTTGTCGTATGACAGGTGCATACGTATCCACATAATCGACTCCATATTTCTGACTACATCCTTGCGCGACAAGTCTTGCTTTTCGACGATCTATATTACCGTCCGACAAATACTTAGTTTTATAAACCCATCTGCAACCGATAACATTTCGACCTGCAGGTAAATCACAAAGCGTCCATGTTTTATGCTTTATCAGACAATTGTATTCTTCTCTCATAGCAGCATACCATTCTTCCGCTTCCGGGGAGCTTCTAGAGCTTTGGTAACTGATTGGATCTTATAATTGTCTTGTGTTAAAAGCATTTTCCATTACATATTTTGAATGGTGTCGAGGTCTTAATCGGGTTCTTATATTATTTGATTCTATTTCATTTTCAGTATTAATATCCTCATTTTTATTTTCAGGTTGTTCATGTCTTACTTCATCAAAATTTTCTTCGGTTTCTAAAAATTCGTCTTTCTCATCGCTCGGTGTCTTTTGATTTTCTAAATTAACTTTAGGTATTTCAATTGCATCTTCCATTTCCTCTAGTTTTATCGTTGTATTATCTAAAGGCGGTACAGTGCATTCACTTAACGACAGCTCGTTATAATTGTTTTTGTTTTCCGAGTTTTCTATAAAACGTACGTCACGGCTTTTAATAATCCGTTGAGATCCTCTTTTCCACAAACGGTATGCTTTAGATTCCTCTGAATATCCCACTAAAACATATTCTTCGCTTTTAGGATCTAGTTTTGACCTGGTTGGTGATTTATTTAACACAAAAGCTCTGCACCCTATTGAACGCAAATGACTAATTACTGGAATTCGTCCAGTCCATATCTGCTCCGGCGTTTGTTCCAAATTAAGATTTGTTGGGCACCGATTTCGAATATAAGCGGCCGTATGAATAAGTTCGGGCCACAGAAATTTCGGCAAAGAAGCTTCCAACAAAAAACACCGAGTCATTTCGACTAAGGTGCGGTTCATACGCTCAGCAACTCCATTTTGCTGAGGAGTATATTCTGCACTCAATTGACGTCTTATTCCATGTTCAGTTAGAAATTTTGAAAATTCCTTGCTAACAATTTCGCATGCATTATCACTCCTTAATATTTTAATTCGTCTATTAGTTTCATTTTCTACTTTGTTTTTAAAATCATTAAATGCATGCAAATAATCACTTTTTCATTGTAAAAAATAAACGAATATCTTCCTGGACCAGTCGTCGATAAACGTAACGAAATAAACGCATTTGCTTATTGATTCGGTTTTAAATGGTCCACAAAGATCAGTGTGGATAATTTCCAATAATTCTTTTGAAGATTTTTCCCTTTTGGCAGAAAACGGGAGCCTAGTTTGCTTGCCTCTCAAGCATGTTACACAATCGATTAACGAAGTATCGAAATTCGGCAAGCCTTGTACCATCCCCTTATGTTTTAACTTGCGAAGGGATGACATATTTAGATGTCCATATCGCTTATGCCAAAGTTCTAATGAGTTACTATGCTGTGCAACATTACACACTTCGTTATTTTCTTTGAAAGTGGGCATATTTACCAAATATAATTTTTTATGTTCTATAGCCTCTAGTAAAATAATTCCCTTTTTTAAAATCAATCCACGTTCTCCTTCTAAAACAACTTTGCATCCATTATCCGCCGCCTTTGGAAAAGGCTTATGGTTTTAGGTTTACCACATACTATTATATTTAGCTTTACAGTCCCTATTCCCTCAATTTTTGCAAAGTCTTTATTAGCGACTTGAACTTCTCCTGTATATTCTGTACTTATACTAACAAAAGCATCCTTCAAACAACACATATGAGATGTTGCGCCACTATCGATGTACCAGTTATTACGTTCAGTGGCTTGCTCTTTTACATTTTGCGAAACTTCATTTACTGATCTCGTTTCTTTATTTAGTAATTCTAATGCTATAAAACCTTCTTCGGATGAATCGTCCTTCCGATCAAGATGTGTTCTATCCCTATGCAATACTACTCGACAATCCTTTTTCATATGTCCCTTTCGCCCGCATCGATGACAATTAAATTGAAAATTTGACATACCTGGACGTCGATATTTTTCAATATGTTTCCGGTGAAATCTTACTTTAAAAGCATTCTCTCTTATTTCCTCATTTTCCTTCTTTTTGTCACTGACTTCCAATAAACGGGCGCGCAAAACGTCTAACGTGGGGAAGTCGTTAGATGCATCAAAGGCAGCTTGCAAGTACTTGTACGACTCTGGCAGACTGTCCAACAAGAGCACAGCTAACAAGTCATCATCCAATTTGGCATTCATTTCATGTAATCGCGTCACAATTAAGTTAAAATTAATTAGATGTTGTTCCATAGTTTGATGTTCATGCATTTTGTAATTGATTAACTTACGGAATTCCTCAATTTTGGTACGCGTTCCTTTACGATTGTATGTCGCCTCCAAAAAATCCCATATGCCCTTTGACGTATTTATTCCATGCACAAGAGACAACTGTTCCGGCTCCATTGATATGATAATCTCACTTCTAGCATCCAAGTCTTTATCATTCCACTCTGCCAACTTTGCTGCATCAACTGGTTTTGCCTCAGTGCCTTTCACGAATTTTAGAAGACGATTTTTGTGGAGAATTGCCTCCATCTGATGTTTCCAGGTAAAAAAATTGTTCCCATTAAATAATGGTATTTTTCCTGATAGCGACGACATTATTAAAATATATACTCAAATATTAAACTTTTAAAATTAAAATTGGGTCTGGGCCCATAACCTGTACGAAATAAGAGGATTAAAAAACACGTGTGGATTGTTCTTCTTTCAATGTCAGAGTATTTTATTCGTTATAAAAAATGTTAAAAGGAAGTTGAAGGGAGTGAGACAAAGAATATGACTATTACACAATGTGACAAAGTATGTAACAAATGTTGGTAATCCTCACCGAAGATTAATATTATATTATTCCTATTTATATAAGTGGTCACAGAAACCCTACAAATACTTATAGGTCATTCGGTGAGGTTGTTCAGACGGTATTAGAAGTAGGCATGCTTGCTTAAAGCACGAGTTAGCTCGCCGGATGGGGGGGGGGGGGGTCCTTGCACCTACCTCTGAACCGTTTGTTAAATTTTACATGCCTGGGTATAAACATCTCTACTACTTCACTCACCGCTCCATCTCATACGTTCTTCACTTCGTTCTCTCTCTATCGATTACTGTGCTCCAACACAAAGACGGGAGGCCTTAAGATGATGGTTGGCTCCCTTGAGTGTATCCCTCCCCGTAGCCATCGATACTTGGATGTGTCGATGCTCCATGGCCATTGCTCCACCCGATATTAGCAAAGGCCCCTTACTTGACAACGTGAACTACTAAAAGTTCACGTTCTGGACACTATTTCATGGCTCACACCTTTCGTTCCCCCTTTAAGCACACCTGAAATCTACGCCTGCATGTTGGGAGTAATGTTCATTTAAGAGGCGAGATGGTATTGGTAGATTTCATACATTTATTCAAATAATAATGGATCATATTATTATTAACAACTAACTACTAATATCTAACTACTAAATAATAAAGAAAAAGGCTTAATTTTACTTATAAACTAAATCTACATAGGAATAAACAGACTGGCAGTTACGACATATAAATCCAATGGGTGGTGTCTTATTTGAATTATTTATTTTACTCAACCAAAGACAATGTCCAATTAACATTATCTCGTTACTTCGCTTAACCATACGATCAACCGTTGAGATGGTCCACTTTGTTTTACTTGGTAGCAGAGTTCTGACTCTAAGTTTATGGCACCGGAGGAATACGATAATATCCTATACCTCGGTTCGAGTTTGTGCTACTTTATTATGGCGCAATTAGTATTGCCACTATCGGACAGATGGCGCACTTTTTATAGTAGTTTTTTCTCCAATTATTTCACCCTAATTTCCACCAGAATTTTATATCAAGACACACACATATATTTTGGATTACCTACTAATTTTAGATTCGTTCACTAATAATTGTTTTATTAACCAAACTCACCGGATTACTTTTTATCTATATAATCTCGATCTGCAGCTTTCCTTTCCCAAAATGGTGTGCACAGCATAGAGGTGATGGATTTGAGCTAAACACTTGGGCAGAATTTGTATTAGGAAATTTATATGTGTGTATATAGGTAAACGACGGAAATTAAACGAACAACAATTATAGAACGATCTTCACAGTTTAATGCCTACTCTGATGTGTATATATATGTGACTTAACCTAGCTTAGAAAGACAATACCACTTGCACTTATAACTATCTTACGGTTTTCCCTTGAGCTGGGTTGAATCAATGTTTCGGCATCTGATGAAATTATTATCTGTGGGGGTGCAACCGTCCTTGGCACTGCTGGGTGGCATATGAAAATGCGTTGGTTTACTATGTGCAACCGTCCTCGGCACTGCTGGGTGGCATATATAAATGCTCTAAACTCTCTCTGAGTGTTGGTATACTGCTGCTACTGGTGTATTTTAATATGTGCAACCGTCCTCGGCACTGCTGACACGGTCGGATACTTTGATCTCGCCGGTGATTATAACGGAGTGTTGCTAGCTGATTGTCGCTGCGCACGTTTATTTCGTGGTTTTTCTTCCTTCCTTTTTATGTAGATGGGGCGCTTCTCACTGGTTTTTCTGTTCGATACCGGAGTCGGCGTCCTTTGATTTGGGGGTTGTTCTGTGTAGAACAATTCGTCTGCTGGTGTTGTCCAGGTATTTGTTTTGCCCTGATGGTGTTGTTCAGGAATAGTACGATTGTTTCATTGCTTTTCCTCTTGGGAACATCTCGTCTGCAGCTGATTTACAGGAATGATTTCCTGGTAAATAATTCGCCTGGTGGTGTTGTTCAGGTAGCTGTTTCGTGCTGCGTAATGCGATTCATCTGATGGTGTTGGTCAGGAATTTGTTTGTGCTTGCGCACTTCATCTGATGATGTTAATCAGGGATATGTTTTCCTGATGATGGCCGCCGTCCGCGGTCTTAATATCGCCTAGCGCTTTGCGCTTGCGACGTGCTGACTTGTGGATGACTGGTTGGTGTTCACGTGCTGTGGAAATTCACATGCATTAATATGCGTTTATGCATTTTGTCGTCCGTAATTCGTCCTTACTATTCTACTTTATCTCAACTAATTATTACTATTAATTGTGCAGTCTTACCTTATTGTTTTTCCTTTTAATATTACAATTGTCTTATTGACGGCACTTCACGTAGTTTAAATAGATTTTACTTTTACACTTTTGGTGTTGGGGTTGCATCCTCTGCCAACGGCGGCCATCGTTGAAAAGAAATATTTCGCCGATGATAGGTGGATTTATAAGAGAGGGATGGCGGATTTTATCTTCCGGCATTTTCTCGTCAAGTTCGTTGAATATGCGAATGAAAGTGGCCTTCCCTGACAGATGGGTGCGTTACCTTGTTGCGGTCGTGTTCGTAAATTCTTGGGTTGTATTAAGGTGGGTATTACTCGGTGTTATTTTGAGATCGAACGAATTTCTTCCTGTGCAAACCTGACCCCTACAAACCAAGTCATTCAGCTGAGCTCAGGCGATGCTGGATGGATGGAAAAGTCAGGTTCCCAGAGTATCTACTCTGCATGTTTAGGAACTAGCAATTACTTCTGTTTTTTTTTTTTTTCTTGTCACATTTGGGTGCTCTTAGTCCTGATGTTTTACCGGAACTAAGCGTTTGGGGTACGTCTGGGTATTTGTCATAGCAGGTGGGTTATGAATGTCAGTATCTTGAGAGGTAGACATGTCTTCGTGGGTTACGGTTCGTTTTCCAGGTATTTTATTGCAGGACAAAGCCCCTGGTTTGTTGAATTGCCCCGTTGTTCGTTTCCCGAACAACTACTGCATTGAGGAGTGGTAGTGTCTTCTTTGCCACATCTATAGCAAAACAGATTGCGTTGCTCGCTTAGACATTCGAAGAATGAGTGTCCTTCCTTTTTACAATTCCAACATTGGAATGAAGTATTACTCCTGTTCTTGGGTGGATATCTCATTGCTTCCAGCTCATATGGCGTTTCGCTTAAATCGACTTGGTCGAGTTCATGGACTTGTCTACGGAATTCGAATGGTTTCGGCTGTTTTGGGCGTAAGCCGTCACTTTGATTCACGTATTTTTCGATGGTTCGACAAGTGTGAATCATTTCTGGCAAGCTGTATGCCTTATACGTGATCAGGAGTTCGCCAATTCGTCTTTTTACATTCTGTCTGATCAAGTCGATGATTTCCCTTGGTGGTTTAGGGTTTCGAAGTCTTGTATTCATTTGCATGATGGCGTTATAGAACTCATCAAAACTTTCATTTTGGCCTTGACGTCGGTCGAACATTTGCCGTGACCGTTCCGAATCTGTTTCTAGAGTTCGGTATTGCTCTATAAGTGCTAAATTAAGTACATGCCAATTTGCTTCTGGATTCGCCTTGAGAAATACCCAATACCAGTCTTCAACAGGTCCTGTAACGAACAGGTGGAAATGTAGGAATATTTCCTCCCACGAACTTTCATAACAATCCTTAAGACGGCCTAGGCGAAAAAGGAATTCGTCTATGGTTGTCTTCTGGTTGTCAAATTGCAATCCCCATTTTCGGAATTCGACAGTCCTCTGTGAGGAGCGTGTCGGAATGCTTCTACCAGGTGGGGAATCCGAATTCAGATCCATAGCGTTTAGCTGTCTGAGGAAATTGCGCGTATGTTCGCTGAAGTTCGCTGGAATCTGTTCCTGATTGTTAGGTATTCTCAACTCATCTTCTTCTATCTCTGGCTCTACAAACCTCTCTCTTCGTGCTGATGGTATGTGATGCACGTTACAATCCTCCGTAACTCTACGGGGTGTGGTTGCGTGAAGCGTCGCTCTTACCGTTTCTGCGACTTGCTCTCGCATTCTCTCTCTCTCTCTGCTCAGTTCTTCGCGCAATGCTTGTCGTTCCGCTGACCGACCCACTTCTACTGAAGCTGTTACCACTTCATGAATATATTGTGTTAGATTACGATCTGTTAACGCAGTGCGACTTGTACTGGCCACATTAGAAGTGTGGGTTGCCACTTCGGCTGGGTTTCGGATAGCCGACTTGGTGATACTGCTTTGGGCAGCTGGAATTGCTTGCGTGCTGGCGACAGATACTTGACTTTCATTCAGACGGTCGTTCTCGCGGGGTTGTGGATTCTGGGTATCGGTTACTACGTCATCGATACTGTCTAAGATGTTTCTTCGCGTTGAGCGGCTCGTCTGTGGGGGTTCTGGCTGGTTTCTCCTAACTGGGTATTTAGGAGCCATCGCAAAGAAAAATGTTTTCATGAATAGAATTACGATGTAATTCCAAAATCGGTCGAATCTCAACATTTTGAATTACTTTTTCTCTTTGCGGAATCTTACATCTAATTTAATCTAAAGTAAAGGGGATAAATAATCTATCAATCTAATTCTAACAATCTAACTCTAACTTTCTTTCTAACTTTCAATCTTACAAAATCTTACAAACTTTCTATCTTTCTAACTTACAAACTTTCAAACTTTCAAAATCTTAGAGACTTTCAAAAATATACTCTTACGTCTAGCTTATGTGGAAAAAAATGTTTAAAAATAAGAAATAGTATTAAATAAATAATGTTTTTGTGCTTGGGAACGACTTTTTAAAAGAAAAGGTGTTTAAACCATCTTAGTGTCGTTTCTTTGTGTTGGTTGTAATCGAGAACTTGCTTTACTTTTATCTTCAGAGCTCGGATATGCATTGCCAATCTTGATACAACAGACCCAGTTGATTTCTCGGAATCGATTTCTGGCGGATATCTTAGACTGGTGCAATTCTGACGATTTCTCCTAGAAAGCGTGTGAAATCTGTCCTATGCGGGTTTTCTAAAAGAAAATTTTCCCGATGATTGAGCAACTCAAATACTACAGTCAGACAATGGTTTCAATTGAACCTCTAGTCCCGGATACTTGACGTTCCTAATCATCACGCAATGCGCTCATACATAGTCAAATCTGCTAGTTGTTATAAGGATTCGTATATGTTTAATTGAATGCTACTCAGCCACTACAGACGAACAGTGGTTTCACATGAACCGATAGTCCCGGATGACTGACGTTGGCAAGTCAAAAAAATTGATATGTTTCAGATCAAATGAATTTCGTTCGAATATACTTTCAAGTTAGTGTGGAGCAACAGTTTGAGTTTAAATTAGTGTGTTAGCGGATCACCTATGCCTTGGTATTTCTCCAAAATAGACGATCCCGCTATATGAAACACGGTAGACTAGTCTCGGCGACTCACATACAACAGTCGAACAGTGGTATCCTTAGACCGATAGTCCCGGATATGTGACGACCCTACTACTTCGTCCAATTCGGTTAATCCATAGTTTCATTGCAGCGCGACGTTCCAATCCAGAAGAAAACTTCTGCTCGTCCGCTGATCGCAACTATATTAATAAAACTTAATTTAATCAAACTTGTTTGGAACTGATTGTCCCTAATCCAAAGGTGGTAAACGGATTGAAATGCTCATTTTGGTGGCTATGGTTTCGACCCACGCCCTGTGTCACTTTCACTCTAACTTCCCCCTCTTGCTTTCGGGGTGAACTTGCATTCTATTGTGAGTGTTCTAGATTCCTGGGCTTCTCGTTAGTACTGGATTCTCTGTCCCTTCCATGGTTGTTTCCTGGTTTGCTCCATGTCGTTACAGAGTGGTTATCTTTCCCTCGAGCTTGCCTCTCTTGAAGATCTAAGCTTCATGGTCACTTAAACTTCTCTGCTTGGTCTTGCGTTTTTAGCCATGTCCTATTCTGTTCGAGCCTCACGTTCTAGCACGGGATCTGTGTAAAAAGTGTTACACCACCCGGTTGAACGTGATCTTATGGTTCATAACAAGAATTTTTGTGATGGTGTTTTTGTTCTTGCTCTTTATCGGAGCTTCCCCGCACGTTAAATGCGATACTTGTATAACTAATGTTATCCCAAGTGGATATACGTGATAAGGTGTTTCGCAGCAAGAAATTTTTATTGTGGGATGTCGTTCATCCTCCTCGTCAGAGTTTGGAACGGCCATATACGTTGGATGCGACGTCTGTGTAACAAATGTTACACCACGCAGCTTAACGTGATACGGTATTCGTTCTTTTTCCTCGTCGGAGCTGGAGCGGCCCCACACGTTGGGCGCCATATCTGTGTAACAAATGTTGGTAATCCTCACCGAAGATTAATATTATATTATTCCTATTTATATAAGTGGTCACAGAAACCCTACAAATACTTATAGGTCATTCGGTGAGGTTGTTCAGACGGTATTAGCAGTAGGCATGCTTGCTTAAAGCACGAGTTAGCTCGCCGGATGGGGGGGGTCCTTGCACCTACCTCTGAACCGTTTGTTAAATTTTACATGCCTGGGTATAAACATCTCTACTACTTCACTCACCGCTCCATCTCATACGTTCTTCACTTCGTTCTCTCTCTATCGATTACTGTGCTCCAACACAAAGACGGGAGGCCTTAAGATGATGGTTGGCTCCCTTGAGTGTATCCCTCCCCGTAGCCATCGATACTTGGATGTGTCGATGCTCCATGGCCATTGCTCCACCCGATATTAGCAAAGGCCCCTTACTTGACAACGTGAACTACTAAAAGTTCACGTTCTGGACACTATTTCATGGCTCACACCTTTCGTTCCCCCTTTAAGCACACCTGAAATCTACGCCTGCATGTTGGGAGTAATGTTCATTTAAGAGGCGAGATGGTATTGGTAGATTTCATACATTTATTCAAATAATAATGGATCATATTATTATTAACAACTAACTACTAATATCTAACTACTAAATAATAAAGAAAAAGGCTTAATTTTACTTATAAACTAAATCTACATAGGAATAAACAGACTGGCAGTTACGACATATAAATCCAATGGGTGGTGTCTTATTTGAATTATTTATTTTACTCAACCAAAGACAATGTCCAATTAACATTATCTCGTTACTTCGCTTAACCATACGATCAACCGTTGAGATGGTCCACTTTGTTTTACTTGGTAGCAGAGTTCTGACTCTAAGTTTATGGCACCGGAGGAATACGATAATATCCTATACCTCGGTTCGAGTTTGTGCTACTTTATTATGGCGCAATTAGTATTGCCACTATCGGACAGATGGCGCACTTTTTATAGTAGTTTTTTCTCCAATTATTTCACCCTAATTTCCACCAGAATTTTATATCAAGACACACACATATATTTTGGATTACCTACTAATTTTAGATTCGTTCACTAATAATTGTTTTATTAACCAAACTCACCGGATTACTTTTTATCTATATAATCTCGATCTGCAGCTTTCCTTTCCCAAAATGGTGTGCACAGCATAGAGGTGATGGATTTGAGCTAAACACTTGGGCAGAATTTGTATTAGGAAATTTATATGTGTGTATATAGGTAAACGACGGAAATTAAACGAACAACAATTATAGAACGATCTTCACAGTTTAATGCCTACTCTGATGTGTATATATATGTGACTTAACCTAGCTTAGAAAGACAATACCACTTGCACTTATAACTATCTTACGGTTTTCCCTTGAGCTGGGTTGAATCAATGTTTCGGCATCTGATGAAATTATTATCTGTGGGGGTGCAACCGTCCTTGGCACTGCTGGGTGGCATATGAAAATGCGTTGGTTTACTATGTGCAACCGTCCTCGGCACTGCTGGGTGGCATATATAAATGCTCTAAACTCTCTCTGAGTGTTGGTATACTGCTGCTACTGGTGTATTTTAATATGTGCAACCGTCCTCGGCACTGCTGACACGGTCGGATACTTTGATCTCGCCGGTGATTATAACGGAGTGTTGCTAGCTGATTGTCGCTGCGCACGTTTATTTCGTGGTTTTTCTTCCTTCCTTTTTATGTAGATGGGGCGCTTCTCACTGGTTTTTCTGTTCGATACCGGAGTCGGCGTCCTTTGATTTGGGGGTTGTTCTGTGTAGAACAATTCGTCTGCTGGTGTTGTCCAGGTATTTGTTTTGCCCTGATGGTGTTGTTCAGGAATAGTACGATTGTTTCATTGCTTTTCCTCTTGGGAACATCTCGTCTGCAGCTGATTTACAGGAATGATTTCCTGGTAAATAATTCGCCTGGTGGTGTTGTTCAGGTAGCTGTTTCGTGCTGCGTAATGCGATTCATCTGATGGTGTTGGTCAGGAATTTGTTTGTGCTTGCGCACTTCATCTGATGATGTTAATCAGGGATATGTTTTCCTGATGATGGCCGCCGTCCGCGGTCTTAATATCGCCTAGCGCTTTGCGCTTGCGACGTGCTGACTTGTGGATGACTGGTTGGTGTTCACGTGCTGTGGAAATTCACATGCATTAATATGCGTTTATGCATTTTGTCGTCCGTAATTCGTCCTTACTATTCTACTTTATCTCAACTAATTATTACTATTAATTGTGCAGTCTTACCTTATTGTTTTTCCTTTTAATATTACAATTGTCTTATTGACGGCACTTCACGTAGTTTAAATAGATTTTACTTTTACACTTTTGGTGTTGGGGTTGCATCCTCTGCCAACGGCGGCCATCGTTGAAAAGAAATATTTCGCCGATGATAGGTGGATTTATAAGAGAGGGATGGCGGATTTTATCTTCCGGCATTTTCTCGTCAAGTTCGTTGAATATGCGAATGAAAGTGGCCTTCCCTGACAGATGGGTGCGTTACCTTGTTGCGGTCGTGTTCGTAAATTCTTGGGTTGTATTAAGGTGGTTATTACTCGGTGTTATTTTGAGATCGAACGAATTTCTTCCTGTGCAAACCTGACCCCTACAAGTAATTCAAAAATAGGTGTCGCTAAAGTAATGTCGAAAGCAAATTTTAAATAAATATCGTTTTATTATTGTCTTAACAAATACGTTACTGCTGCTTTCGCCAAACTCGAAAGGAAGGTATGTCTCGGCTGCACGGGGGCCTTCCCCAGCATGGCTCTGGCCTTAATGCATTATTAAACCTCCCGCCCCTTGATATTTACATCATGGGTTGCACATGCATGCCAGTAAAGAAACTTTGAAACTAGCAGCGCAATCAAACCTTCTTCGAATGCAGCAGATGGGCAGCTGGGAGAAGAGGGTGGGAATCACTGATTGGAGCCATCACTCCAGACAAAAATGCTGCAAATATGTCAACGAGTGACCAGAACTGGAACCGAGTAATTTCTTTCATAGTGTTGGTGCCCAACACAAAATTTAACCAACAATCACAACATAAAAAAAGAACATCACACAAATCAACATAGAGGAACATTGTTTATTAAAAATTTGTAAAAAGATTATCTAATTAATATTAAGAACACAATGTCTTAAACCTCATTGCCCATCGCACACTCGACACTGCTGTAGTTAAAATCGGTATATTGAACTATTCACTTGGATACTTCTTGAATATACATATATCCAAGTGAATAGTTGAAATATGCGCGATTAATTCATGATTCGCGGTAAACTTTCACTCTTTTTATTAAATTAACAATGCAGATTAGAAACAAAACCGAACACACGCGACGAGGAAAACACGAAACTAAAAAACTAAGTGTCAAATGTGCAATTAGGAGGCAACATACAATGTATTCTCTCTCTCTAGCACATGCTACAGTAAAGAGGAGCATAGTCTTTGTATGCCAATTTCCCTGGAAAGATAGAGAAGGAGAGAGGATGCATTGTATGATCATCACCTCTAACCAATAATGTCAAAGTGTTATACTCTAATGTAAAACCAATACATGTAATCACACACACAGTTCCCATGATACAAATCCGCAAATGGAAATAGAAATTTCAAGATCAAGTAAAAGTTCAATGACCACCTATATTCATAACTGCGGTAATAATTTCGGTCTGTAAGAGCCATGCACAGTGATTAAATGCGAGGTATCATGGGGACTACTGTGAACAATTGCAAACACTTGTCAATTCTCACTTCAACGACTAAGTTCAATTAAAGAAACATTATAACGTGAGCGTAAGCATTTTTATTATCGGTTCAAGACATCTTTCTTGAACGGCCCATTGTGTCGAGGCTTCATTCTCGTCATCAGCTATTTCCATTGTTTCAAGACTTCTTATAGAAACAATTATTTCTGAGGTGCAAAGCAATTCAGAACACATAGAAAAAGCACTCAGATCAACAATAGACCAAAACTTCACGCTAAGGCAAATCCTGGAAAAGACGAAAGAATTTCAAGTCGAGACCCACCATCATTTCATCGACTTTAAAGACGCTTATGATTATGATAGCATTCATCGCCACGAGTCTACTTGGCGAAAACGAAGTACTTGCCTTCAACAAGCAAACAAGCATTTGTCCACCGACTAGGGCAAAACGTCACTATTGAAAGCAGCAACTTCGAGTAAGGGAGTACACCTGCCTCGGAGTGAACATCAACTCCACAATGTACATCTTAGTGGAGATCCGAAAATGAGTTCAAAACTCCTAAATCGGAAGACCAAGTGTAAGCTGTACAAAACACTGATACTGCCAGCTCTGCTTTAGGACACGGCGGTAAGCAGGAAAGGAGAGTTAATTTTGGGTTTTGTCGAAAGAAAAAAATGCTCCAGCGAAGAGGATCTTCGACTCTCAGGCTTAGGTTCGAGAGGACAAGAAAGACGGAAGCAGCGTGCCCGGGATAGCGGAGGATAGAAGGCTGGAATGTCTCAAGCAGCGACTCTCCACTGGTCGGGAGCCGGTAAGTTAGTAGTATGCTTCAAAAAAGTCTACAATTTCAAACGACTAGCTTAGGGCCGCGCTGCCAACGCAAAATCAAAAAATCGGCCACTCAACTATTTATGCTACTTTCGGGAAAGTCAGCTTAACACAATCCCCAATATAAAGGAGCAAACGTTTAAAATGCATGATTTGAGGGAAGACATTTGTAATTAAATATTCCGCAATAAGATCGGTAGTAAAACACGACAAAAGCAAAACTCACCAAGACACAGTCCTTGCATGTGCAACTCTCAAATGTTAGAACAATATGCGACAGGACAAACCTCAAGTTTCCCAATGGCAAATCTTAATTTGAAGAACAGAAGTAGTATTGCCGCGCAAGGTTAAGTTAGGTTAGAAGGAAAGTGCACAGCAATTGCTGTGCTTGCACGGGGCCCATTGGTCCATTGTGATCCCTTGTTGTTTACCGTGGTAAAAAACTTCACTTACAATAAAAATACTTACCATACTCAGTTTAAATTATTCTTGCTGGTAGGTTTAAAATGACTTCCAGTCCGGGTTGGGGTGTTGATCTCATTGCTCCTGTTGTGCCGATACATGCTAATCTCTGTACCTTAGAGAGGTTATGGAGATAGGTAGTTCTTTCTGTTGCCTTCCACCAAACATTTGACCCGTATGGGTTATGTAAGGGCGCATACCCCAACGTTTGCCAAAGGTCTTTTTGCATGCGTAGAAGGCGCATAGTGTTTTTTTTTATCTTGCTGCGCTAACAAACCGTAACATGCAGTTCGTCACCAACATAGTTACAATTCAACTAAACTGATGACGAAGTTATTCCATGACAGTCGTTTTTATTTTAAATATATTAAAATAAACCTATACTTAGGTAAAAATATGTTTCGGAATATATTGTTGTTTTTGTTAATTAATCATTTTTTTTTTAATCTAAACCGGTTCATATGTATACAATTTCTTATGCTAGTCGGAAAGTTAAATCTTTGCCCCAAGGTCGATTTCTCAGTGCCTATTTTTTCTGATATTTGTCCGAATGCTTCCAGACCTAATCAACGCATACAACTTTGAAAAATCTGGGAAAAGATTAATGTGTTCCATCAATAGAACAAAGATTCCATGAAGCAGAAGTTACTTGGTTTTGTTTTATAGGAACCCTCATGGAGAACGCAAGCACTCAGACAAGAACGCTACAATAGAGGGCGAATCAAATTCAGAGGCTATTGCTAAAGGTTTAACACAGCAGGTACCAAGCGACGACGAAAGACATGCAAAAGTTCTCAACACTGCAGAAATCTACCGTGTGTCGGACACTCAAACCCAGCACCGGTTATCTGTAGAAACTGTAATAATAATTTTACATAATCCATTCAAATATTGTTGTGTTTAAAAACTCTGAACTTGTTTGTAATTATTATCAAAGTAAAAATAATGAATACACATGAAGAGAAAAAACGATTTTTTGTTCGTATTTTTATTTTATGGAAGTACTCTGTATGGCGGACGTAGGAGGACCTTTTTAAAAGTTTAAACAAAATTGTCGGCATGTTTTTTGTTGTTGAATACAACAGGTAGATGTTATATGTCAAGAAAACTCAAATACTACGTTGTTTATAGTTTGTGCGGCAGCCATCAATTGTTAAGGTTCTCAATGAATTTGATAACATGGAAAAGTTGGTCTTTGTTATGTGATACAACAAATTCATTTGAAGGGCCTTAGTCGAATCAATATTAAAGCGGAGCTAGATTCTACTCTGAAGGAGTGTGCTACTTGGTATACAATATTGACTGACAAGTTCAAACGAAGCCGTTACAGCTGAACATCGTAGTGGTCTACAGAATGAGATGACTTAGCCAAATAATGTCAAGCAAAATTCAAAAAAAAAAACATAGGGACGGGCTACAGTCCGCTTGGGCGAACTGTTGGATACCCTATTCTTATTCCTATCCCTCATAAGTGGGCGTGACAAAAGTCTAAGTATGGTTGAATTGTTAAGAACGCTCTACATATTTTGTTATATAACATTTAAAGGATTTTATCAAAAAAAAAAAACGCTCCCTAGCTCAAACTTGGGTGTTTCAATAAAATTGTTTTATTTAATTGTGGGCGTGTCAGTAGGCGGATTTAAAAAAATTAAAACATGAGAATAAAGGGCCCCTAGAGAGTATATATTATAAATTTCAGCTCCCTAGCTCAAACTTTGAATTTTCAAAATAAAAAAAAAATTAATTGTGGGCGTGTCAGTGGGCGGATTTTGAAAATATTTACACATAAGCATAAAGGGCCCATAGAGAGTATATACTATAAATTTCAGCTCCCTAGCTGAAACTTTGGATTTTCAAAAATTAATATACCCTTAGAATAGGGTTTAAAAAAATTATTTTATTTATTTGTGGGCGTGTCAGTGGGTGGATTTTGAAATTTTTTTTATCCCGAGCAGTCATAGATAATATATAAAAAATTTCAGCTTTCTAGCTCTAAATTCGATTTTTTCCAAAATTTGGTTTTTTTGAGTTTGTGGGCGTGTCTGTGGGCGGATTTCAAAAATTCGTAAACTTGATTATTTCGGGACCCTATAGAGTATATGGTTAAAATTTCAGCTCTATAGGTCCAGTTTAAAGGCCTAATTTTTGCCGACAGACGGACGGACGGACGGACGGTCGGACATGGCTAGATCGACATTACTATCGATGCTGATCATAAATATACGAGGGCGGGTCAATAAGTCCGTGACTTTTTGAATTTCTGACCTCTTTACTGAAACGGCAACACTGCTCCTGTCAACAGGCATCAGTTGACTCCTGTCAAAATTTAAACTTGCTGCGTCAGTTAGTTTGTGTTTGACAGCTATTTTTATCAGACTACTCACTAATTTGAGGAGAAAATGGAAAAAAGTGAATTTCGTGTGCTTATTAAGCATTATTTCTTGCGGAAAAAAACCATTACCGAGACCAAGGCTAAGCTTGAAAAATACTATGGGGACTCTGCACCATCGATTTCAATGGTAAAAAAGCGGTTTACTGAATTTCGTTGTGGCCGTACAAGCACTGAAGATGCCGAACGTCCTGGACGCCCAGTTGAGGTCTCTACACCCGAAACAATCGAAAAAATTCACGATATGGTGTTGGCCGACCGAAGATTGAAAGTGCGAGAGATTGTGGAAGCCGTAGGGATCTCGCATGGCTCAGTGGTTTCAATTTTGAATGATCACTTGGGCATGAGAAAGCTTTCCGCAAGATGGGTGCCGCGTTTGCTCACAGTCGACCACAAACGCAATCGTGTAACAACTTCACAGGAAGGTTTGGCGTTGTTTAATCGCAATATGGAGGAGTTTTTGCGCCGTTTTGTAACCGTGGACCAAACATGGATCCATCACAACACACCAGAGACCAAACAACAGTCAAAACAGTGGGTTTCTCAGGGTGAATCGGCACCAAAGAAGGCCAAGGTGGGTTTGTCAGCCAATAAAGTTATGGCGACTGTTTTTTGGGATGCACGCGGGATAATCCACATTGACTACCTTCAAAAGGGAAGAACAATCAATGGGGAATATTATGCCAACTTATTGGACCGATTCAATGACGATTTGAAAAAAAACCGATCTCATTTGGCCAAGAAAAAAGTTCTTTTCCACCAAGACAATGCAAGGGTGCACACATGTGCAGTTGCCATGGCAAAAATTTATGAATTGGGCTATGAATTGCTCCCTCATCCACCCTTTTCTCCATATTTGGCTCCAAGCGACTACTTCTTGTTCCCAAACCTGAAGAAATGGCTTGGTGGAAAAAGATTTGACTCCAATGATGAAGTCATCTCGCAAATAAAGGCCTATTTTGAGGACCTCGACAAATCATTTTTTTTGGAAGGGAAAAAAAAATTGGAGAAGCGTTGGACAAAGTTTATAGAGCTCAAGGGAGACTACGTTGAAAAATAAAAAAAAAATTTTATCAAAAAATCTGTGTTTTATTCCAAAAGTCACGGACTTATTGACCAGCCCTCGTAGTAACTTTTAGGGGTCTACGGGCAATATTAAGGTATGTTACAAACTATGCGTCAAAATTAATATACCCTTAGAATAGGGTATAATTATTGGATGACAGTTGACTGAAAGTGCCGGAACCATCATGTATGAGAGGCATTTCCATAAAAACTGTACATCGCATGTTGACTAAAATTTGGATATGATAAATCTGTGCGCATAATGTGTGCCGGGATTACCTACTAGCAACGGAACAAAAATAGTGTCGTGAGGTTTTATCAATCGTGTGTTTGGCAAAATTTCACAGCAATAAATTCTAATTTTTGAGTTGATTCATTGCCACGGATGAAGCATGGGTCTATTAGAAGGAACACTCTAAACAGTGGATTGAAAGAGAAAATTGGCTCCAAAGGTGGTGAAGACAGTTACATCTGCAGGCAAGGAAAACAATAAACGGTGAGTCATTATGCGAACTTATTGCAGCGTGTATGGATATAAGTTTTATTTCATCAAGGTAATGCACCAGTTCACACATCCGGCATCGCGATCGCCGAGTTAAAGTTCGAATTACTTCGTTATATACCCTATTCTCCAGATTAAGCCCATCATTTTCTGTTTCGACTTGAACAAATTTGCCTCGGTGTAAACGAACAATGAAGGCGATAAATCTGCGGTTCGTGGTTTTTTTTGAGGAGCGCGACGATTTTTACTATAAACAAAATATCAAAGCTTTAAAATTTGGAAAAAAAACAGCTCGCGAGAGTTTGCTATATACTTTCGTCGAATTATTATAGATCCATTTGACAGATCAATTAATTTTAAAGCATGCCACTAAACGAGTAGTTGCGATTTAATAAAAAATGCTGCCCCGGAACCCCCCTACTGGGGTCGCTGTTGGATTTGGAGTATATTAATACGAATGTGGAATGCTCTTCCCCGCTCCATTTTTCCTACATATTATAATCTCCAAACATTTAAAGCCAACGTGCTTCGGCATCTCTCCCTATTTTCTAACAATAATTTCCTTAAAGCCCTCGCTGCGTAGCTAATACAATATAAGGGTATTCAAAAATCCCTTTAGTGCGAGTACATTATAAAAAAAAAAAAATATATATATTTAAGCTGCGAAATTCTTCAGTTATCTGGATTTTGGTCCTCAAGACCATGTGAACATTGCGAAATCTTATATTACTACCCAGAATTTGGAATCCCATCAAGATCGGAATATGCTTTAGACACTGCAACGAAAAAGAACGTAATATCTATATATTTTCACAGACGGTTGTAAAATGGACTGCTGATTAGGAGCGGGAGCATTTTAAATAGAACTCAACATATCCAAATGCTTCCAACTCACCGATTCATCCAGCATCTTTCAAGAAGAAACCCCGACAATTGCGTTACTTATGAATAAATCGATACATTGGCAAAGCTGTTATATTTGTCGATAATCAGGTCGCAATTAAATCTCTCATTTTAGCCAATATTACTCAAAGTTTGTTGAGGTCTGCGAGAAGACTCTAGCTTGGACTTGCCGTCATTTTAAGATTATTTTCTTCTGGAAACATAGGAAGAAATAAAACCCACAGCAGAAGCAGTTAGGATGTAAACGAGAGAAAACCTTTCCTCAATATCTTCACGAATGTCTGGTACTAAATAAACCTTGACATCGCGCACAAGGCAATTCGTTTTTTGATGAATTATGGGAAATCTCTGACATAAGATTCAATTGTGTTATTGATCTCCTAATTTGAGTATAACGACACGTTTAGAAACCTTAAAGTTGTCACGCAAGTGAGCATGCAAACCTGTGTGTTAACACGTCTTTTTTTTATAGGCAAGTCAAGCCCCTTCTTGATCTATACATACTGAAAGAAGCAATGGCAAACGCCTACACGCTCATATCCAAGGAGACTAAAAACTTATCCAATCCGACCTGGTTCACGAACTCGATAGGAATGAATTACTAGAAATAACCTCCTCGGACAACTGTTTGGAAAGGTACAACTTTAATCACAACTTCAAGGTAGCCCTCCTGAAATGAGCGAATTGGGAGCGTAATAAGCCTACATTTGTTAAAGGCTCACTCGTGTGGTACATGTATGGATCCAAAACATATGGAGGAGTAGGAGTGGGAGTATACGAAGCAACGACTAAAACCTCTCTATTCGCGTGTATGGAGAAAAGCAACACCGTATTATAAGCTGAAATACACGCAATAGAACTCTGCATCAGGGAGAATCTAAATAGAAATACCACCAACAAGTTCATTTACACTCCCTCTGACAGCAGAGCGGCACTGCTTGTTATTAACGCCTTTAGAATCACTTCGAAACTTGTCTGCGACTGCCTGAAGCTTTTTTTTTTTTTTTTTTTTTTTTTTTTTTTTGTCGGGATGTGTGAGACTTTCTGCACTGGAGCACTCAGACTCAATACTGGTCCATTGTACTGCCAGGCAGACACACCACATTTTACTGTGGGAATTTACTCGTTTTTCTAAGAAAAACGAGAAGGCGCTTCAATGATAAGGAGCTTAGGTTTACAGCACTCACCATATCCGCACCAAATACCTGCCACCTGATACGAGCAAAAGCAGGACAATCACAGACGAAATGTTCCGCAGTGTCGTCGCTTTCTCCACAGGCTTCGCAGTTGGTGGTGTCGCTAAGGCCTAGCACCTTAAGGTGTTTGGCAAAAGCGTAGTGTCCCGTAAGAACGCCAGTAGTCTGTCTGCAGTCTTTTCTGTTGAGAGACAACAAGAATGCCGCGGATTTCCCACAGACGTCGGGGAGCATTTGCTTAGTCTGTCTGCACCCTGGAGAGTCATGCCAACGGCGATTGTGTTCATAGGAAACCCAACCGTCAATGGAAGCCCTGACCGAGGACGCAGGCAGACAGATCGCTGGTTCAGGTCCTGAGAGGTCCCCCTCTGAGCCTTGTCTAGCAAGTTCATCGGAGATCTCATTTCCCGTGATCCCGTTATGACCCGGGACCCAGACAAGTTTAAGTGAATTCAGCCTTCCGACCGAATTCAGAGATATCTTGCATTCACGTACTATTTTGGAGGTAGTTAAGGGTTTGAGTAAGGCCTTAAGCGCAGCCTGACTGTCGCTACAGACGCAGATACTTCGCCCCCTCCACCTGTTCCTCGTAACATAGTCCATGGCCATTAGGATAGCATAAGTCTCTGTTTGGAAGACTGACGCATGTTTGCCTAACGGAAAGAAAAGTCTAACGCTATCGCTCTCCACGAAGACACCAGCACCAGATCCTTGATCGGTTTTGGAGCCATCCGTAAAGATTCGACTGCATTCCCTTCCAGGTTCAGAGTCCGGCCAGAGCCAGTCCTGGACGCGAGGAAAGTCGACCTCGTATTTGCGCTTTAGCCGAAGTTCCGGTGTCATCGCATCAGACGGCATATCCATAAGACAGGAGTCGAAGGACAACCGTTGCGCAAGTTCATCAAAACTCCAGTGCGAGTTATACCAAAAGCCACCTCTTGTAAGACGTGAGATAGCCTTGATTGTACAGCCCATGATGTAAACATCAAGGGGCGGAAGGTTCAATAGTGCATCTAGGCCGGAGCCAGGCGTGCTGGGGAAGGCCCCCGTGCAGCCGAGACATACCTGCCTTTGGAGTTTGGCAAAAGCAGCAGTGACGTATTTACGTGAAAGCTTATTCCACCAAACAACCGATGCGTATGCTATAAATGGTCTTATCATAGCCGTATAAATCCATAGGACTCTTTTCGGTGATAAGCCCCATGTCTTGCCGAAAATGCCTTTGCACTGCCAGAAAATAGACAGCGCCTTGGCAGTCTTCAGCTCAACATGTTTGGACCAAAGAAGTTTGCTATCCAGGATGACTCCCAGATACTTTGCTTCATTGGAGAGTTGGATTGTGACGCCTTTTAGCACTGGCTGAGTCAACCCGACCAGCTTCCTCCTTCTCGTAAAGAGAACAACCTCAGTTTTAAGAGGATTGACCGAGAGCCCATTCCTAGTGCACCATTCGTCGATCACGTCAAGGGCCGCCTGCGCCTTGGCGCATACAGTCGCTAGGCATGATCCAACAGAAAGCACGGCAACATCATCCGCGTACGCCTGAGCGTAAATATTAGAACTGTTGAGTGCGTTCAACAGAGAGTCGACCAGCATACACCACAGCAGTGGAGACATGACGCCGCCTTGCGGGCAGCCTCTGTTTACCCCCGCCATAACATAGCGGCCACAATCCGCATCCGCAACCAACGTTCTATTCATTAGCATTGCTTTAATCCACAACACCAATGGTTCGTCTACTCCGTGTTGTCTGGCGGAGCTGCACATGCTATCAAAAGTCGCATTGTCAAAAGCACCCTCAATATCGATGAAAATGCCCATCGCGTATTCTTTTCTGTCAAGCGCGCCTTCAATTCTACCAACTAGATTTTGGAGCGCAGTCTCGCAGGATTTTCCGCGTTGATAGGCATGTTGCATCGGAGATAGTGGGTGCAATCGCAAAGCACCTTTGCGCACGTGAAGCTCGACCAGCCTTTCCAAGCTTTTCAGCAAGAAAGAAGTCAGACTGATTGGTCTGAAGCTCTTGGCGAGCGAGTAGTCACTTCTGCCAATTTTTGGTATGAATGCCACTCTAACTGTACGCCAGGGTGTTGGAATGTATGCCAGTGCTAGGACACCGGTGAAGATTTTCTTCATAGTCGGTAGCAGCTGGTTTGTACATTGTTGCAGCATGGCTGGGTATATTCCGTCCGTACCAGGCGACTTGAAGCCGTCAAAAGACGCAAATGCGTATTTAATGGCCTCGTCCGTCACCACGGCCTTCGCAATATACCAGCTACGCCGAGTTGTTTGTCTTGGCTCACTCATAGTCTCGGTAATCGGGGCTGGTTGTGAACCAATTGTAATCTGGTTACCCGGAAAGTGAGACTCCAGCAGATAACTAAGAGTTTCCGCTTTCGTCTCAGTGAAGGTGCCATCAAGTTTTCTAAGTGAGTCCAGTTTGCCTGGTTTGCCCTTTTTCAGAACTTTAACCAACCTACTAGTTTCACCCAGCTTTTCAATCTTTTCACAGAAATTCTTATAAGAAGCACTTTTGGATACCCGAATTAGCCTCTTATATTCCTTCTGCTTCGATCGGTAGAGATTCCAGTCTGTCTCCAAATCAGTCTTAAGTGACCTATTTAGAAGCTTTCTAGCTTCTCTACGAATTCTTTGCAGTTCCGAGCTCCACCAGGGAACCGGTGTTCTGCCAGGGGGTTTGCTTACTGGGCACGTCAGTTCAAAACAGCTAGTAATGGCACTATTCAGGTCTTGAACAGCTTCCTCTACCTTTTGTCTCGTCCTGAGTTTGGTTGGAGTTTTGAGAGTTTTCCCTAATTCCTCCCTGAAGCGTATCCAGTTGGTTTTTCTCGGATTCCTCCTCTCCTGCAAGGTTATGGCTTCGCATTCGATTTGGAATTCGATATATCTATGGTCTGAGAGGGACACCTCCGAAGAGACCCTCCAGTTAGTAACCGCCTTAAAGTATCTATTTGATAAAGTTAGGTCGATCACTTCCTGTCTTCTTGACGTCACAAAAGTTGGTTGCGAGCCAACATTGTTGATAGTAAGATCAGATGATAGAATGAAATCCAGGAGATGGTTTCCTCGCATGTTGCATTTGCTGCTGCCCCAAACAGTGTTTTGAGCATTGGCATCACAGCATATAACTAGGCCCATCTTCCTGGTGTCGCAATAGTCAATGAGTTCAGCAATTGCCCTCGGTGGTGGAGGCACTACCGAATCATAGGGGAGATAAGCTGATGCCACGATGAAGGTCTTCCAATTTCCATTCGTTTCGTAGCTAATGGCTGCAGCAACCAAATCTTGGCCACAAAATTGTCCAAGCTTAGTCGCTGAGAAAAGGTTCGACACAGCAAGACAAGCCCTTGGTCTCTCGGACCGCTCGTCACAGAGTATCGTAGTGCCACGGACACCTCCAAGGCCACAGATGCGATTTTTCCACACCCATGGCTCCTGTATGGATATTATGTGGGCTTTTGTATTCAACACAGAAAGCTTCTTACTGATGAGTGCAGTAGCAGCCTTGGAGTGTTGAAGGTTAATCTGAGTAAATCCAATCATTGCCTGAAGCTACTCAAGGCATTAACCAGCACCAAAAGAGTCCACTTGATCTGGGTGCCTGGGCATAGCGAAGATGACGATGATGGCAATGAAAAAGCAGAAGATCTTGCCAAGAAAGGATCTGCAAAATCATTCATGATGACCAGTCTGTGGTGTACCTATTAGCACAGCTAAAAGCTGGAATAAAAAATATTTAAAAAAAAACATTCATTACTGGAGAAACACTGAAAGTAAAACACAGGCCAACGAATTCCTGCCAACCCCATCCATTGAAAGAACAAAACCACTCCTACTATTACCCGGAGGGCAGATACATATAGTCACCAGATTCCTGACAAGCGATTGTAGAGTCAAAAAACCCTTCTGGCCATGGGACTTTCTGAAGATAATATCTGTCGAATGTGCAACGAAAAAGAAAAAAACAGCGGAGCATATTCTATGCCGTTGTGGCTACCTAAGAAAAACACATCTGCGCATCCTAGGTATACAGAAAAAATGTATCCACGAATCCGGCCTCATGAGCAAGGTTTAACCAAAAACAGGAGATTACAATAGGCGAAGTGTGCCCGCCCTACCTCTCTTTCCAATTTAATCTAATCTATAGGCGAGGCAGTGATCTGAATTATCCGAGGCTCAGCGTGTCCTTCTCATAACGATCGTTATTTGACGTGATTGGAAAGTTACTTCGACGACACAACACTCAACCTGGAGGGCGAAGACCTTACTTTGAGCCTAGTAGTGCGAGCCGTATATTCCGGTGTCAGTCACCTACTGCCAATATTCCGAACAGAGCATCATAGTGCTGCTTTTTTCTACTTGTTCAAAAATCGGGCTTATAAGTTTTGCAAGCCATGTCTGGATATACATGAACAGTACATGATTAATGGGTTAGATACATGGGTTAAAATAAGCACAATTGATGTGTAGCATCAGGTACGGGTGTCAAAAGCTTTTAGGACGATTAAAGAACAGGCAAAATTGGTTGGTCTTCAAGTTAATGAGGACAAGACAAGAATATTCTGTCAACTAACAACCAATCATCTGTCCACCGCCTAGGACATAACGGCACTGTTGATTGCAACATCTTCGAGGTAGTTAAGGAGTTTATCTACCTTGGAGTAAACATCAAACCGAAGAATAACACCAAAGTTGAGATTCGACCGAGAAACACCTAAGGGAACCGCTGCTACTTCGGTTTGGCAAAACAAATCTGTTCAAAACTCTTGACTCAAAGGTAAAAATGGATACTCTGTCGAACCTTAATCCTGCCAGTTCTACTTTATGACGCCAAATTTTGGACGTTTAGTAAGATATGGGAGCAAATATTGGGTCCGTTCGAAAGAAAAATACTCCGTGGGATAATTGGTCCTGTGTGCGATGATCGCGATTGGAATAGAATAAATAACCGCTAACTCTACGAACTGTACCCGACAGTACCCGCGATAACATTAGCTCGACCACAAAGAGCGAATAGACTAAAATGGTCCAGCCAAGAGGATCTTTGACTACTAGTCCCTTGGTTCGAAAAGGCAAGGAAGACCGAACCTAAGTTTTAGAAACCTTTGATAGCGCATGCCAGAGCGCTGGTCTGGATAACTGGAAGCACCATCCCCGAGATCGAAGAGAATGCAAGGCCGCAATGTTTCAGGCACAGATTGTTTACGGGTTACTCTTACTCATGCTAACATTAACTCTGAGATAGTCAAAAACTGTCGCACAATGCTAAAAGTAGTATGTAGACGAAATCGAGTAAGACTGTGCTGGGTACCGGGACACAGCGGTATAGAGGGAAATGAGCAAGCCGATGAGCTAGCAAGAAAGGGAGGGGAGCTGGAAAATAGCGGAGTTGTGAACATTAAATCACCCCTGGGCGTCTTTAAAGAAAAAATCAATGAAAAGATCTTAAAAATGGCTGATATCAGATCGTAGAACATAGAGGGACATAGAGTGTCTAGAGTCCTTTGGACCCATTTGGACAAGAAAATATCTAAGGAATTTCTAAAATTGAGCAGGAACAGCTTAGAACAGTAATTGGGATTATGTCAGGGCACTGTCTTCTAAGAAAGCATGCTAGACGACTTAGTCTGGTGTATGTGGACACGTGCAGGTTCTGTGGTGATCTACAAGCCGAGGAAGACATAACACACATATTGTGTGAATGCGAGGGCATAGCACGGAATCGCAGGAGGATTCTAGGGGAATACTTCTTCGAGGAACTAGGGGAGCTGAGCGGCATAGACCATAGGAAGCTGGTTAAGTTCTGCAGGAAGATTGGGCTCTGTCTAGGAAAAGTTTTTTAGGTTTTTAGGTTTTTCTCCAATTGAAGTTTTTCAAGTGGTTCCCTAGGGATCGCGATGGGCCCTTCTGGTGCCTAGTGCTGTATGCGAATTGCATACCCCTTTTTAACCTATGACCTATGACCTACTCTTACTCGTTAAGTAAGTAGGAATGATCTAAATTAGATTTAACATAACCCTTCTACTTAACTGGATCTTAAGTTGTCCCGCACGGTTTGTCTACATTAAATTGCCGGTTTCGCGTCCATTATTTGAAAATATGTAATGGACTCTTAATGTGATTTTTTGCCATGCGGTTGGAAAAACTGCCAGGACACCTCCTCAACAGTCATCCTTGCGTTTTTCTAAGCTACTTGCTAGTAGCAAATGTTTCAGCTTGAAAAAAAATGTTGGTGGATCAGGCTGTCATTTTTCCACAATACTGACAATATATTGAACTACTGTCTCCACGGAGAAGTCCCTGCAGTATGTATGATTTGAAAGTTGTATTATATGGAATGGTTTTGCTATAGAATTGTTTTCATGAGGACCCGATGGCATTGGAACGTTACTATTTATTTAGTTTACATTTTGGTACTTTTCTCGTTGGAATTACGTCAATCGAAATCGATGTGGAGTTACTCCTGCAAAAAAGTTACGTATTCGCCTCAGATGCAAGCTCGGTAGTGTCAGTTTATTGCGGTTTGCGGTTAATCGGTTTTGAGGAGTAAAAAGTATTTTCTGTTAGCCGCTGAAGTATAGCACTGCAGTCAAGTACCGTAGATGAAACTCGATGTGGTTCCCCAAACTTACTGTGAACTGCTCCTTTTCCTATTTATTACTGTATTTATTTATTTGTTATTAAATTCGCACCGACACTGCAGGGATATCCCTAGAGCATTTCACACACACATACCAACATCGCGTATCAAATTTATTTCTACACATCCGGATCGTTCAGGTCAACCAATTTTCTGACCGACAATTAGAATTCATTTTCCATTGTTTCGAGTTCAACACTCCGAGACCCTCGCATTGTTTGAGCTCAGCTAAATGTAAGCAATTAAATAGAATCTTGTGACTGAAACTTATTTATACCTCCTTTACAGTGCTTACAGTCCAATTTCTTATGTGACAAAGCAATTTTCCCAAGGGATCCAAAACAATAAGCTAAGCGGATACATGCAACATCATCAAGACCAACCACAGACTCTCCACGTTCTTCGTTTTTGGCTTTACCCATCCAATAGATGTGCATTGTCCAAGATTCCTTTGCGAATCATGATGAACATTTTTTTCCTTCACCGAGCGACCTCTATTGCGGTTACATTCCATTGCATGCATCATCCAGCATGTCATCACGTAAAATCATACTCCATTGTACTGCGCCGGTGGTGCTCCTGTAGCAGTTGCAGTGTCCTTGGTGCGGGCGCGGCGGTGTGAATTCCTATTCCATTGCACTTTAAACTGATTGGCTTGCGACATGTGCTATCACTTCTGCTTCTTCTTCTCCTTTTGAGAAGCAGCAGATAAATAGACATACTATGTGCTCTAATGGACATTTCTTTTGAGGAAAGGATAACGACGATGGGAAAAAATGATGATGATGATGATCTTATCCCTGTGAATTAGGACCACCGCCTGCTCCTCTCATTCTTCTGTTAATTGAATGCAACATGGAAACTCAGAGATGGAATTACAAATAAAATATAAAATACATCTGCTGCTGTGCAGGCTCTATGGAGCACAAAGGTATGAATAAATGAATGGGGCTTTCTTTACTAACACACACACGCACACTTCATGTTATTGTAATCATTCTTCCCGTCACATAATATATGACGCATTGCGTTGAATGAAGCGAAAATTAATGGAACCGTGAAGAGGGTGCCAGTTGCTTTTCTCTTAAAAACCTTGACGTTTTTCATCTTCGATGATGTCAGACGCATGAATGCTACTAACCATCATCGTCGTCTTCGAGCTGGGTTAAAAAAGATTGCTCGAAGGCATCTTTAATGTCCTGCGAATATGCCGACTGAGTTCTCGCGTATTTTTTCTCCTTCAAATTTTTATTTTTTATTTTCATTTCACACTTTGTAACACATGTAAGAAGTCATTTATCGTTATGGGATTAGAAACGTATCCTGTGCGTCAGAATCCACTTTGTTTATTGGGCGGGTGTTCGTTCATAAGAAGGAAAACCTATTGTTTTTTGTTTCGTTTTTTGGAGGAGTTTTGCCAGGACAACAAATCATACAAGTTATTTGTACTGCGTTACAACAGCATACATGACAAATAAATTCTTTTAGATTTAAATTTATTTCATTTCTAGCTTCTGTGTGATTTTGTTTCCAATCCTGGACAAGATTTATGTCTTACACTTTTCTTCTATTGTCTTGTTGTTTATTTTGTTTTGCTTTTATTTGTGGAGAAGAGGAGGAGAGGCTTTTTTTTCGACGACGAAAAGTGGCTTTTCGTGGGGAACATTAGCATTTAAGCTTTAGAATAATATTTCGAAACATTCTCCTCTGTCTCTGACAATCGTAAGCACTTTAAAGGAGACTTCGCCTTTTGAGTTTGAGAAGGCACGTGGACTTTATTTTATCCCTTAGGTTTATTTTTTACGGATAACGTTTGTTTCCCACTGATTGTCCTTAATAAGATGAATTAGAGTGAAATCGGATGCCGGGTTGGAACACACCCAAGAGGGAATACGCAGCAGGCGAATGTTAAGGTAATTTGTTTCGATACACACAAAATTGGGTGTAAATAGTTCGCATGTCTAGATCTTGGGTATTAGCCCATATGTAACGGCTCGTAAGGTGTTTCTTCACAAAAAAAAAAAAAAAATGGGGGTCGTATTTGTTTAGATGTGCCCTTAGGGTGGTGGTCGAGATCTCGACTTTCGATGCACAAAAATGCTTAAGTGAACCCAAAGTGCAAAAAATACCTCTGCAGTGCTTTATGAAAGAAAATTAAGTGTTTATGTAGGTATAATGCTATTTCAGGTAGTGAAAACAATGTTCTTTTTTCCCGCAGCAAGCATTCAGTTATGTAAACTTGAAAGTCAAGTCAGGGCCATAATTTTGTATTGAAAACTCACGTAAATACAGATCTCCCTAAGGAATTTAGGCGCCACCCGTGGAGAAAAAAACCCACAACGGCACCAAAATTCTTTCCTATCCTCCCAATCTTTCGAGTAGTAAGTAGCACCTAAAATCATGACACGCAATACCTTATTGCTAGGTGCTGCTTACTGTTAAAAAAAAATTCCTGCGCTGTATTCCCTGCTCCATCACGTTCAGTCTGGGTTTAGATCTGGCCATAGTTGTTCAACTGCATTGGTTAATATTATAGATGATATAAGAACACATATTGATGAGCGCCATGTCACCTTTCTTTGCCTTTTTGATTTTTCTTAGGCCTTTGATTCGATCAATCTTAACTTTTGTGCTGGAAGTTAAAACATTATTTCAACTTTAGCCCTAATGCTGTAAAACTACTTGACAGTTTTTTTAATTAAAAGTCAACAAAAGGTTGTTATTGGAAATAATTCTTCATCATTTAAGCCTGTCACTCAAGGCGTTTCCCAAGGTTCATTTCTAGGTTCAATTTTGTTTTGTATGTTCATTAATGATCTGCCGTCTATCTGCAAATATGCTACTACTTACCTCTATGCCGAAGATATCCAATTGAGCTTATCACGTCCTGTTTGCAATGCTCATGACTTATCTGCAATTTCAAGATGCTAATGCTAATGAACTTATTTTGAATCCGAACAAAACTCAGATAATAGCAATTTCAAATAAGCCAATAGATCCTAACCTCTTACCTAATATTTATCTTTCTGGTACAAAAATTAGTTATGTTGATACAGTTACTAGCTTCGGATTCAAGATTAACCGTACGCATCACATAAACTTTGTTGTTGGCCGCATTTATGGATGTCTGACGAAACTTTGGTTGACGGCTAGCTTTACTCCGACAGAAACTCGGCGCAAACTGGTAATTGCCCTGATATTACCTATCATTACGTGTGCCAGGGTAGTATACAGTGACCTGGACTTTCTTTCACAGAACAAATTGCGAGTCGCGTTTAATGAGTCAGTCAGATACATATTTGGTTTGAGGAGGTATGATCGAATATCTCAACTATCTTATAATGTCCTGAGTTGTACTCTATTGAATTTCTTAAAAGTTTGAAATCTCATCTTTCTTCATAGGGTTCCTCATAGCAGAACTCCAGGGTACCTTTATAACAAACTATCTTTTTCACGATCTCAAAGAACACTTAACATCAATATTCCTTCATTCAAGTACTTGAATTCCTCCCGTATGTTTTTTATTCACTCTGCAAGGCTCTGGAACTCTTTGCCTTTACATATCAAACAGATTCGAAATTACAAAAACTTTAAACTTAATGTTTTCAGTTATTTTTCTATGCAGCAATGAAAATGACTATAATCATGATAATTAATCATAATAACTTTCTCTATCATACGGGTCGTTCAATATATTCTCGGTATCGATATGAAGAAAAATGCGAATTCAATTTAAATTGTCTTTATTTTTCAATATAATTTCCCCTAACATCAATGCATTTGTTACATCTTGAGATAAGCTTTTTTTAAACCCTCAAAAAAATAAATTTCCTCTTTCTCTGCAAAATACCCATTTATTGCCGACTTGAGTTCTTCATCATCAGAAAATCTTTTTCCTCGAAGACATTTTTTCAAATCTGGAAACAGGAAATAATCACTAGGGGCAAGGCCTGGACTATAGGGTGGGTGTTGGATTTATTGGAAACCACAATCTCGCGCAGCAGCCTTGGAAACTCGCGCCGTGTGAACAGGAGCGTTGTCATGAAGAAGTAACACACCCGCTGCGAGTTTACCCCGTCTTTTCTTTTTAATTTCCTCCCGCAAATTATGCAAAGTAGAAGCGTAGGATGTGGCGTTGATGGTTTCACCTTTTTTTTGTACTCAATGAGCAAGATTACCTTTGAGTCCAAAAAAACTGTGGCCATGAACTTCCCGGCAGACGGAGTGACTTTGAACTTCTTCGGGTGGTCTGTTCCTTTTTTATGCCACTGCATGGACTCTTGTTTGCTTTCAGGGTCATAGTGGTGGACCCATGTTTCGTCCCCAGTAACAATTCGATCCATAACACCGTCCGCGTTCTCACTACACATCACCAAATGCTCTCTACAGCATGCGATCCTCACTTTTTTCTGAGGCGCTGTGAGCATTCGTAGCACCCACCTTGCACTGACCTTTGAAAGGTTAAGATGGTCATGAAGAATGGTGTGAATGGTACCAATTGAAAGCTTGGTGATCTCTGCCATCATTTTCACCTTTATTCGGGCATCCTCAAGAACAAGTTTTTCGACTTCTTTGATGCTTTCTCCCGTACAAGCAGTAGCCGGGGCGCCGGAGCGGGAGTCGTCTTCAATGCTCTCTCTGCCTCTCTTGAACTCACTTGACCACTTTTGCACAATTGATAATGAAGGTGCGGAACCCTGGTAAATAGCCACCATCTCTTCATGAATAGTTTTTTGACTTTTTCCTTGCTTAGTGAGAAATTTAATTACAGCGCGATGCTCAATTTTCACCATCATCGTCTCAGTTGCCATTATGATTCTGTTTAACTAGAGATAAAACGCGAATTAATAATCACATTTATATGAAATCTTACATGAATGCACTAAAATTATAGTATTACTTGATAAATAAGTCAATTTATATACACAACCACAGCTTCACCCCGATACCGAGAATATATTGAACGTCTCTAATAACACTTGAATTTTTACAAAGCAATACAATCATTTTAAAAATAACCGTCAAAAACACAAGTGTAAGTAGGTTTTCCACATATTTTGATTTTTTTACTCCTATCTTTCGTTATCTCTGTTTTTTATCTAGTTTTATATATTTGTTACGAATCTAATTTGGATGATGCAAAAGCGTTTGTACTATAAAAGTCTAAGTCTTAATATAAATTAAATAAATTGAAATTGAAAAAAAAATAAAAATATTTTAACACTATAAGGGTTTTACATAATACAGAAACACAGAACCCCTTTAGCGTAAGCTAATTATAAAAAAAAGAAAAAGTTGGCTAATGATGATGGCTTTCCTCTTATCTTAACTGATTTTGTCCGCTCATGCATCGAAGGCGTTGGTTCATTTCTTACCACGGATGCGAATTCTTTGATTATTCATGGCGTTATGAAAGAGATCAACACTACCCATTCACTCGTTGTACTCATTAAGAATTTTTTACATTTCCCCGTTCATCATCTAACTATCTTTTCAGTCCCTAGTTGTACGCGATGCATTGACACAATTGATTCCTGATTGGATGCGCCATGCAGTTAGAGTCGATAAAGTTATCGTTTCATCTAGCCATCAAATTTGTATTGTTATTATCGAAGGAGTAGTCCAAAGAACCGTGCTTAATTGAAAACAATTCCATCAGTGTATAGCATTATTGGTTAGATTTTCGCGAATGGTGCCGGTAGCGAAATAGCCGATGGATGACAAAAAACACATGATTTTGTGAGAGTTGAATAAATTCTCGAACACAATGTTTCAATGGATTTCTCGCATTGCTCATCAACCTCAGCACAGTTTCACATAACCCCTAGTCTGCATATTCCGAAGCATTCGTACAAATATCCGTCGGATGAGCGCAAATTTCAATATTTGAAACCAAAGCTAATCGGCTTTCATTTGATGAATATTTTGGACGAATGACGACCGCAGTATGCGATCATCTGTTCATCAATTGAAAGGCTGCGTAATTATAATGAACTACATAAAGTTCGCATGCATGGAATTATTGAGCAACGCAGGACAAACCAAAGGGTATTGCAATGTAACATTCGAAGTACAATAATATTATGGATTATCGGACTGGTACACGAATACACGGAACACTGTCATTGCAAGCTATACCCTCGTCGTCGTTCATAAGCATATCGACTATTTTTTGAACATCGAACATGTGACTTTCTCGCAATCGATATCGACAAGATGCCTTGAAAATTTGATTTGCTAAATTACTTCATGTTGGACCGCTTGTAGCATGCTCTATAATACGTGTGCTAAACAAAGATTTGTGGCCGCAATACGAAGAAAATGTGGGAACATGATATTTGGTACAAGGGATAACCGATTGGTGCAGTGGCTCAGTGATGTTTGACTCCTGAGAAAGAGTTTCGAGGTTCGCAACCTATTCATTCAATTCGGAAGATACATAAAAATGCAGGTCACTTTTATTCGTGTCATAAATCTTACATCGCACAAACGAATGTCTGGAGAAGTTAAGCTTTTGACCCTTTATCAGAAACCAACATGAAGTTGCACTATTTGTTTTTTACAATAGGCATGGAATAGCTATTGTTTGCCAAAGGAATTTTTATTATAATAATTTTCGACTTTTTCTGGAATATTTATATTTTTAGCCTAAAAACGACCTGTGTTTCCACGAAAATGCATCAAATGCACATCTATGCCAGTTCCAAGCTTTAAAATGTATTTCTGAAATGTATCCCATTTGAATCATTTGACTTTTCCACCCACAAAATGTGCCCATCCATACATTCAAAAAGTTTCAGCTGATACATATGGAAAACTCATATTTTAACAACAATCATACTGTCTGAAAAGTACAACTTTAAAATCAAACGCAACGTAACTGTAGATTTGGCTGATATATCGAGACTATGAGAACATGACGATGTGTTCATGTCACCATCATATTCGCTGTTGTAAACGAAAATAAATTTAATGAAAAGACATATAGAAACCTTAAATAATGAGGAAGGGCTTAATTTAACGAAATTGCGCGTGGGGCGGATAAATAAATAGAACTCTAGTGACGAAATTGTAAAAGCCTTAAGTCACCTGTATTTTTGGATGCCACCACAAGTACCGCACTAGCACAGAAACTGCTAAGCAGGTAATGACGGGATATCTTGCCAATAGCGATGAAGATGATGCAGATGAACCATTTGCTGCCAGTGAAGACGATGACGATTACACACCATAAGATGGTAGTAACGATGGAATTGCGTCTGACGTTGTTGTTCCCGGAACTTTTGAAACATGGGACGAGGAGGAAACGAAATTTCGGGACTAAGGCCCCACCTAACATATATTTTCTTAGATAGGTAGGTATATGCCTAGAAAGAACTAAGGAAGATCACAGTAACTACTTGATTCGAAAAAGTTAGCTTACGAGGGTGCCTGCCAGACTATCTTTAACGGAACGCAGAAGTTGCGGGAGAGGGGTAAATTATGCGGCTAAAATTTTTACTTCCTTTTATACCACTAAGCGGGCCATTCAAACACTGTTTCATTCGAAAAATTAAACTTAAATAGGCGCCTGACAACTAGCAACCGCGTTTTATTCGGAACTTGTGTCCCATTGTCAACAATTAAAATTCGAGCCTTTTATCACGATTTGGTGGAACTTAAGCCCCGTAGTCAAAACCCCTTTAAAGAAGTCCAAAAAAGTGTGTCCCGAATTTCCGTCCGTCTGTCTGACTGTCTGTCTCTAGCCGAGTCTCCAGCCACAATGGGTGTTCGGATTTACTTCCAACTTTATTTGGAGTTTGTGAGCTTATAGCTCGCGTACTTTTTTAGGTCTATCATTTTGAATAGCGGGGTATTATAAAAATGCTCATATCTTAAAAACGAGTCAATTTATTTATGTAAAATGAACATACCAACTAATACTACCGTTCTGGAGAAATTTGCTTACTAAGATTTTTGAAATATTTTCTTATAGTTTTTCTATTAAGGTAACAGTTTTTTTTTGAATTTTTGAAAATGTCACTTTTCTTAAAAACAAATCTCTAACGATTTCGACGAAAATGGCGTAATCTGTTTGTCCAGAAAGACTCGATTATACCTATTTATTAAAAATGAACAATATATCAAACACGGGTGAAGTGATTTCACAGAAATTTATTTTTTCATCTGATATTATAATTTAGAAAAAATCTGCACACTCTCATTTTTTTTGCATATAATATTTCCTTAAATTTTGAAAAACGTTCTTTCGAAAACGGCTCTAATGATTTTTTTTATTTTTTGGATTTTTGATACTTAAAAAAAATGCTTAAATCATTGTATACTCATCAGAAAAACGGCTATATCTCAAAAACCGGTTAAGTAATTTCAAAGATATTTGACACTTATCTACTATCTTTCTTCAAAAAATTTGCATACTCAGATTCTCAAACGTTTTTTTTTATAAAGTTTGAATTCATACAAGAGTGTTTAAAATTTTCAAAAACTTCACTTTTCTCGAAAACGGCTTCAACGATTTTGATCTGTATTCCTGATTTACGTACTTATATTTGAGGCGAGAAATTGGCATACTCAGTTTTTTTTTAAAAAAGACAAGACAGTTAATAGGTGCATTTGAAAGTGAAAATAAAAATAATTTCCATCAGATTGACACATTATTGATTATACTTATTATATGTAAGTTTGGTTTGTTCTTTAAGATTTAAATAAAAAAAAACAAAAACCCCTGAGGAAGTTGGCAAAAAACCGACGAAACGTAAGGTGCAAGGATGAATTAACGTGTTTTAATTGCATCAAAAACAAAAAAGACCATTAAGCCCGAAAAAAGGTAAACTAAAATACTTTTTGCTTACTGCATTTTTTAATGCAATTAAGACAATTTGATTTGATAGTTATCTGCATATCGTCGCTTGAAAACCAAACTGGCATAAGTCAAAATTTGACGATTTTGAGTTAATTATACAGAACGAATCGTAAAAAAAATACAATTTTTCTATCAAACCGTCATAACTATAACTCTTAAACTGACAGCATGAGGGC
Source organism: Portevinia maculata (assembly GCA_949715645.1). NCBI lineage: Eukaryota > Metazoa > Arthropoda > Insecta > Diptera > Syrphidae > Portevinia > Portevinia maculata. Next base: position 267,722,763 of record OX454526.1, on the reverse strand, counting down.
ACAAGTGTCGTTTTGAATTTAAGGAAAAATCCCTGTTGTTTTCCCAACTAAATGACTTTTTTCATTTGTAACACCTTGCTTCTAAAAAAAATATGAATTCGTGATAAATAAGTTTCTTGAAAAGTGACTTTTCGTGTTGTGTCATTTTACATTGGAACAAAACTAGTTGATGAACTTCAAAGTTAGTTTGATTACTTTAAGAAGTGTCGTTTTACCACTAAGCTAGGTTTTATTTTATATAATTTTATTATAGTCGATTTTTTCATTAAAAGTTCCTATATTTTTTTTATTATAACTTAATACTATTTAAAGTGGGTTGTTTCTACAAAATACGCAAAAAAATACAAATGGTTTTATTTCAAAACAAAACGACACTTTTTCACACTTTTTTCTTAAATTAGTAGCAATTTGGATGTAAAACGACATAAGTCAATTTTTTTTTTGAAAAACGGCTTTTTGTAGTAGCTTAAATATACCACTTGAAAGAAGAAAAAATAAAAATACTTTTTTACTTTAAAACTTTTTGGTATTCATTGAAAAACTACAATGATTTTTTTTAGTTATGAAAAACTTCAAATGACTTTTCTGAAAATGTATGCATTTTGACTTATGTCATTTTTCATATGTATATTATTGCGATTCTTTTTTACAGGTTTTACGAGTATTGAAAAACACAAATGAAAAAATTAGATTCGCATCCAATTCTTACAAAGCGAGAAAATTTTCGACTAGTCGTGCACTTTATTTTTTAACTTTTTTTTTCTCCATTTTTTGTGAAAATTCCAATAGCTGCATCATTTCTAAAGCTGCAATCAATAAATACACACAATTTTGAAGTATGGTAGACAGCTGGAAAGCCAACAGAAGTTTATACAGGCCATATCTCACACCAAACAAATATTTTATCTGGCTGGACTTAGTACAATTTACCGCCACCAAAGATGTTGCCCGTCCTCGGGTTTAGGTGTAGTTTGTGTAGTTAATGCTTTTCTCCGAGTAAGATGGACTTTTAAGTTCTAAACCACTACAAAGTTTTAAAGTTGCTGCCATTTACAGTGCTGTTTTTGCTTAGACCGTGCAGATGTTCTCGTTTGTTTGCTTACGGCTTGTAGTTGGTTTTGTTTTCATCGAGTGAAATACTAAGCAATTCCGCCTTTCTTCGCCTCTGTTACCCTCAGCAGATTCGTTCTACATACCCCAGTATCAGAACGGATCTGTTACAAATAACGTCCTTAGTGTTGACTAATATTCTGCGCACTTTTAAGAACAAACATAAGGAAGAAGTCGCATTACAGTGCACAATGCACATCCTTGCCAAAATTGGTTGGTGCTTGTCCGAAATAGTTTAAAAGAGTTGATCCCAAACTGCACATTTAACAACTTTTATGATTTGTAAAAGTCATTTTTTCACCCAACTCTGAAAATGCATAATAAAAATGCCTTCAAAATAAAAACACACTCCTAAATAATATTTGCAAACCAAATTTAAGCCCCACATCCTTCCTTCCGAGCTAACAAATTAATTAAAAATTGGGATAATTTCATAATTTGTTGGCTCCAATTGAAATAAACAGAATTAATTACTAAATAGGATCGATTAATTTCAATCGAACAATGTGACCCAATTAAATTAAAATCCGCTGCCGGATAATGTCGCAATTTTTGCTTGTACATCTTTTTCGCGGCCGCTTAATACACCCATTTGTCACTTAATTTGCAAGCTTATCAATCGAAATGATTAGAAAATGAAGTGAAAAGAATATAAAATCAATCCTCCCTTGATTCAACAACCTTCCTTCAATATTATTCCAATTTTCTTTATTCCCTGGCGAAGTGTTTTTTTTTCAACAAGGACACATTGTTCATTGCCCCACCCACTGACTTTAATCGCACAGTTTTTGCCACAATTATTCTCTCAAAATTCGATAATCGGTATACCAATTTGTAATTTGTATATTTGTGTACCTTGACGTTGCTCCTAGAGGACGTTATAAATAGGGTAACTATCCCACCATCCTACACATAGAGACAAATAAATTACATTACATAGTCCTTTAGACATCACACGCCAAAGTAGATAAAAAGGAATCCTCAAAATTGGCACACAAATTGATGTGAAAGGATAAAAAGGTCTATAACAGGCAAGACAACCCGTGCGGACCGCTCATAGAGCACACAAACCCACACAATACTTTTTCCTATTTGCCACTTCAATAAAACGAAAATGAAAACATTGTAAATCCGCACACACACTCGCGTGCAGCAAACGAATGTTCGTAGCCAAACAATCAGGACTTTTTCTTATCACCAAGTTAACCCACCGCCATAGCCCTCATCCTACTATTGTGATTGTACTCTTAATCAATCGGAAATAAAAGCTTCATAAAAGCTTTCAAATTTATTCGATTGCACGTGAGGGAAGAAGAAGCACCCAAACAAACTAAGTGTGATGCTACTCTGAGAACAATTTGTATCTTTGGTACCGTCCACCGTCCTGGACTATGGGCTGGTGCGTATTAGGATTTTCTGTACCAGCCTTCTTCTGAAAAAAAAACACAAAAAATAGTTAGTACCGAAGGGATGTGCAAACGGATACGTGATGTAGAACGAAACCCGAGAGCTGGAACGCCAAAAATTAACCACGAAAAGCAAAATACACAAAATAGTTCCATTTTTCACAACTCACAAATACTCACGGACAGGAAACGCTGCTCTCTCTCTCTCTTTCTTTTTCTTTTTATTTCCTTTATTGGTATCTGTTGGGCAATTTCATAAAAAGACTTGGACAGGATTTCAAAATTAAAATAATATAATAAAGTATTGATTTGAGATTGGTTCCAGTGCAAATACAAAGATGGATCAATTTTTTACTCTTACACCAACATGTCCAAGTAATTGTGACCGGCTCCCATTCTTTCCAATCTTATGAACACACTTTATCCTCATTTCTTCAAAAATAAGTTCCAGTGTGCACTCTTATGCGGGATCACGCCAAATGAATGTAGGTCAGCCAGCATAGTTTCCCAATCCTCTGCCAATGAAATGGTGGTAGACAAAGCACAAATCATGAGTAACAGGAATCGCTTTCGGTTTTATATGGGGAATAGCCTTAATAAGTGCCCATTGTATCTACACAAGCTGCCCTACCATAGAGATGCTTCACACTATGTTCATATTATTTAGGAACAACCAACGACGATCATAGAAAAGAAAAATGGAACTCATATGTAGTGGACCATAACTGAATGACGATTGGCAGAAGCTTTTCGCTCAAAAGCAATTTTTCTTCCCATTTTTCGGCTGTTTCCACTTGGGTACAACACTTAAAACTTCATACAAACGTATAGTACCTACTCGCAAGGAATAAAACATTGAGGTTGGTTGTCATATCGTTTGGCGTACAACCGAGTGGCGACAACGCAACGGCCGGCGGCGCGGTGGTGGTAGCAGAGTCCTTAAAGACCATTCACACAGTACACACTATCATGACAGATGGCATCGGTAACGACATTCAATTTACCATTGCTAAATAATATATTTGTAGAGAGAGTGAGCGATTGCCCGGCTGATATGATGACGGTTTATCGAATTAATGGCTGCATGAGGGTGATTTGTGCTTAAAAAATAAAAAAATATGAATAAGGATATTCAGTGGGAAAGAGTGGAGCGATTACATGCCTCCAATTTTGACCAAAGCGAGAGAAGGAGAGGACGTCGATTAGAGGACATTTTGGGATCCACTGAATATAAAATGACAGGATTTCTGTTTACACAGTTTGACGACAGACATCGGAGCGCTTTAGAAATTGTCTTAAAATGAAGTTAATCACAGATGAATATAAAATCAATTCTTTTAATTCCGATGATTGATGTAGGATGACCGAAATGTGTGCTCTAGGTTGCGCTGGGGACAAGCTGCAGAGAGGAATGGTTGATTTTCTCATTACACAATCAATAGATTTAATAATTCGTTAGGGGATGCTTCCTCAACGGAACAGCTATGTATAAGGTACCTATATTTTTATAATATCTACTGATATATTGCCGGTGGTTATTAACTTCCCAGTACTGGGAAAGTAATTGTAATTGGCCCAAAAACAAAATCGTGATTTACAACATCTAGTAGACGCTCGCTATAGTGAACTAATAAAAACCAGGTCTGTTCACTATATCGAAGTTGTTCAGGTTTTTAAGCGGTGAGCTTTACAACGTTGAATTTGTGAAGTACCTACTCGTAGGTAAACATTTTTTTTCTCTAAATAAAATTGAATTTTATCTTCCTTAAAATTAAACTGATTTGCAGTGATTTTCTTGCAATCGTTTCATAACTATGATATCAGTAAAATCTGAACTAAAATAAGTAGAAAAAACAGCCACAATATTTTTTTTTTTTATAATTTGCGCGCACTAAAGGGATTTTTTTAGTACCCTTATTATGTATTGGCTACACAGCGCGGACTTTAGGGAAATTAGGATTAGAAGAAAGGGAGAGTTGCCGATGCACGATGAACTGATGGGCATTCATTGCATGGCGGGTATTGCGGTTGAAATGTTCAAGGGGTGGAATGTAACTGGGTATTTCGTTAGAGCACTTATGATGGAAATACCGATAAAATAACGAAAGGCAGAAGTCATTGCGACGATGACTAAGAGAGTCAATCGATCTCGTTATGTCTCGGTCGCCAATGAGTTTTATCACTCGTTTGTGGATCTTGTCAACTAGCTCCAAATAAGTTATTGGTGCACCACACCAGATATAAGCGTTGAACTCGAGTTTTGGGCGACTAAACGCCTTATAAATTGTAGCCAGATCAGAATTGGTGAAATATTTCTTACATCGCTTAAGGAAGCCTAGACATTTCGCAGCGTTCTTGGCGACATCGAATATGTGGTCATTCCAACGAAGGTTGCCATTGACGCACATACCGAGTAGGGAAAGTCTTTCGGATTCAGCGATGCAAGTGCCATTCATGGATAATGGCAGTGTGTGTTGGTTTTAATTTAATGACAGGAGACAGCATTTTTTTTTGAAGCATTAAATTCCACTCTATTGGTTGTACCACACTAAGCTATGCTGTTAAGATCGGAATTTGATGAGCTTAACATACGTTGCCGTTCCAGTTCCACACCCGAAGAAGAGGGGCGTGACCCAAGAAACGAGAATGAAAAGCTGAGGGTACTGTCATCAGCAAAGGAATGGATTGGATTAGAAGTAACAGACAGGAGATCATTTATAAAACTGAGAAAGAGAGTCGGGGACAGAACGGAGCCTTGGGGAACACCAGCATTTATTTGGTGAGTTGCAGACTTGAAACCGTCCAATACAACTTGAATTGAACGGTGCGAAAGGTAATTTCTAATCCATTGCAGAAGATTATCATCGATTCCAAATGCACGCATTTTCGACAAGACAGCTTGATACCAAACTCTGTCAAATGAAATATCTTTGAAATATCAAGCGCATCGTTCTTACTTTCACCACCTTGGTGAAGTGATTGGTTCCACTTTTCGGTTAGATATGTCATCAAATCACCGGTGGACCTGTTGCCCCGAGCTTCAAGATATTTGTTTTCGAGCTTCAAGATATTTTATTAGCTGGGTTGTTCAGCGTTTCCATGACCTTAGAAAGAAGGGACGTAAATGCAATTGGTCGGTAGGAGGAGGGAGTAGAAGAATCGCCTTTTTTTGGTACAGGCTGGACAAATGCTGTTTTACATATTCCCGGAAAGAGCCCTGAAGAATAGGACAGATAGAAAAGCTTACGCAGTAGTTTTTCCAGCGTAGAAGAAAACCTCTTCAGAACGATGGGGGAAATACCATCTGGACCAGCGGATTTGTGTATGTCAAGATCTCGAAGTACTCTAGCCACTGTACGAGTGCGAAAGTGGATTGGTCCCATGGAGTATTCTACGCGCTCGAGTACAGAGACAGATAAAACACAATCTGGGAGCGTTGAGCTAGCTGCAAGATGAGCAGCAAGTAGATTGGCTTTATCCAAAGAGCTGACGTCTGGAATGTCGTTGTAAATGAGTGTCGGGATAGATGACGAGGCCGAATTCTTGATGTTTTTGGCAAACGACCAAAAGTTTTTACTACCCGTGGGACTTGGAAGCATTTTTTGACTCAGCTTTTGGTCGTGGGAGAATTTAACACGATTAATAAGGGCCTTGTAGTCATTTCTGGCTCGTTTACATTTTTTCCGGTTTTCCTCAGATGGGTTGGCCTTATAAGACCGAAAGCTTACCACTTTTAACCTGATAGCCTCTTTGCAGCTCGAGTCTTATCCGGTTAGGAATAAAGCATTTCATACCCAATAAAATCATGTTTGTTATCATATCAGCATATTTGTTATCGAGGAAGCACAGCGACCAGTTAAAACTCTTATAGAAACCGTTTAGTTTTTCCCAATTGACTTTCTCGTATTGCCATACGGTTCTTTTGGGAGTTTGTTCTTTAACTATGTGGCCGGAGTACGAGAAATTCGCTGATATGACACAATGGTCTGACGAACCTATAGGCTGTCGAAGCCAATGTGAATTGTGTATATTGAAATCACCCGCAATGACGATTTCAGTACAAGGATGAAGGGTCACAATTCTTGGAATGGAGTCAGACAACGCATCCAACTCATTATAAGTTGAATGTCTGTCCAAATTTGGGCTTCTGTAAATAAAACAGTAGTGGATTAATTGCCTACGGACATGAAATTTGAGCCAAATGAAATTAATTGTTGATAACAAGCTCTTTCTATAAAAAAATCTTTACTAGCCCGATTATGTTTTAGTCCATCGATCGAATAAGTGGAGTTACATCTGGTGGTATAAGGATGCTGCCATCTGATGTTTGTGTCTTATTTTGCGAAGTATGGTAGAATTTTAGTGGCAAACCATTATTTTTTTCTAAGAAAATTTCGCACTTCTGTAATTCTCAGATTCTCTCTTTTTCTTTTTCTAGGGCCACAGAAGTCTGAGTCGCGTTGATACGATATTATTATTCTTCTTTTTTATGGAGCTTATAGTTGATTTCGCTACTTCATAGGATTTCAAAGGATTTTATCGAAAAACAAAGATTTTGTAAAAAAAACTCCCCTTAAAAGTGAGAATGGAAGAAAACTTTATATTAAGCAGCTGTTCAAAACGGCTTTATCGACACTTATTCAAGCCGAGATTCACTCGCTTTTCATCGAATTATGATAGCATTCATCGTCGGGGCTCTACGTGGCGATGGCCGAATTCGGAATCCTACAAAACGGAACCAGTTGTGTCACGTGACACTTGAAAACACGCGGTGTAATGTGCAGTTTGGAAGCAGCTCTTCCGAATTACTCCAAGCTTGTGCCGGATTTCGGCAAGGAGTTGGGCTATCATGTGACTTCTTCAATCTTATTCTGGAGAAAATAGTGCGAAGGGCAGGTGTCAACACGGAAGGCACTATCTTAAATAGATCCGTAAAGCTACTGGGGTATGCGGACGATATCTACATCATTGGCAGTTTGAAGAAAAGCGGAGTTGGTTGCTCTTGAAGTAAATGAGGACAAGACCAAGTACATGCTATCGACAAACAAGCAAGAATCTGTCCACCGGATCGGGCAAAACGTCAGCGTGCGCGGGATCGCAGAGGTTGGAAAGCTGCAGTGTCTCAGGTAGAGACTCTCCACGGGTCGGGAGCCCGTGAGGCATTAAACCCCCCAAAAAAGTATATTATAAATTGCAGCTTTCTAGCTCAAACTTTGACTTTTCGATAAAACTGTTTTTTTTTTTAATAGTTGGGATGTCATCGGGTTATTTCGGGCTCCTACAGAGTGTATGGTAAAAATTTCAGCTTTCTAGCTCGAGCGTAAACGCCTTATTTTTGTCGACAGACGGACGGACGGACGGACATGGCTATAACGACATTACTATCGATGCTGATCACGAATATAGTAACTTTAAGGGGCCTACGAACAATATTAAGCTATGTTACAAGCTATGAGTTAAAATCAATATATCCTAAGAATAGGGTATAGAATGGCATATCCGTAGACGTGTAGCATAACCAGGGGTCGAATTGGCTAAGGTGATAGTTGATTGTCGCTTTTTTTATAGCCGTTTTTGATTATCAACCAATCAATGCTCTGTGTAAAGTGATAACTAAAAATGGATTGATTATTGGCAGCACTTACTTTTCGATCAGCTATTGTACATTCGAACTTCCTGCAAATAATATGCCAACTACTGTTTGTGTATTTAAGTTTCTTATTTTTATATGTTATTAATTTAAAATTCAACATCAATTCGATTTAAATATCAAATTAAGACATTCGATTGCCTTTCGTTAGTACAACCAGCAAAAAGACTCGAAGTTGAAGTCAATTGCAGGATGTAAATATGTTGACTCCATTTTGTGTGTCAGTTCAAATAACCATAGCCAATAACAAATATAAAGCGTACCCAAAATCCTTTGAATAATAACTGCCAACTTTAAATATTTATTACATAATTTAAATCATCTTTCAATTTATAGATTTAAAATTCTTCATAGTAAAATACAAGCAATGTGAAAATAACACAAAATGTATGAAAACGACACCTTAATAGCTATCATATGGAATTGATCAAAAAAGGGATTGTCAATTTGATGGTTACCTCCATGGGGCAAAAGCGATGATTTTGATTGTCAACTGTCAACTATTATTTAAGCCGATTCGAACCCAGATAATCGCTGGTATCTTCGAAGGACAACGATATACCGGTACATTACAATTAAATGCGACATTGAGTATTTGTTTGCTTAGATAATTACAGTTGCAGGTAATTTTGCAACCATATGTCAAAAAAAAAAAATATTTAGGTATATAGCACAATTGGAAAAAAACAACCAAAACCTAAACTTTTTTGTTGTAGTAAAAACAATGGCGGAAAAAGAATTTATTGAAACCTGAAATATTCGCAAGAAAAATATACTTCGTAACACTTGATAAAAAATTAAAGTTTTAAAGGGTTGAAGTCGGAATCGCCTCAATTATTATACCCTATTCTAAGGGTATATTAATTTTGACGCATAGTTTGTAACATACCTTAATATTACCCGTAGACCCCTAAAAGTTACTATATTCATGATCAGCATCGATAGTAATGTCGATCTAGCCATGTCCGTCCGTCCGTCCGTCGGCAAAAATTAGGCCTTTAAACTGGACCTAGAGAGCTGAAATTTTAACCATATACTCTCTAGGGTCCCGAAATAATCAAGTTTACGAATTTTTGAAATCCGCCCACAGACACGCCCACAAACTCAAAAAAACAAAATTTTCGAAAAAACGAATTTTAAGCTAGAAAGCTGAAATTTTTTATATATGATCTATGACTCCTAAAACTGCTCGGGAGATAATATTTTCAAAATCCGCCCACTGACACGCCCACAATTAAATAAAACAATTTTATTGAAAAAACAAAGTTTGAGCTAGGGAGCTGAAATTTATAACATATACTCTCTGGGGGCCCTTTATGCTCATGTGTAAATATTTTCAAAATCCGCCTACTGACACGCCCACAATTTACAAAAAAAAACGTTTTTCGAAAATCCAAAATTTGAGCTATGGAGCTGAAATTTATAATATATACTCTCTAGGGGTCCTCTATGCTCATGTGTTAATTTTTTTTAAATCCGCTTACTGGCACGCCCACAATTAAATAAAATAATTTTATTGAAAAACCAAAGTTTGAGCTAGGGAACGTTTTTTTTACAAAAGCTGCGTTTTTGTTTGATAAAATCTTTTAAATGTTATATAACAGAATATGTACAGCGTTCTTAACAATTCAACCATACTTAGACTTTTGTCACGCCCACTTATGAGGGATAGGAATAAGAATAGGGTATTCAACAGTTCGCCCAAGCGAAGCGGACTGTAGCCCGCCCCTATGTTTGTTTTAATGGACTGTTTCGATTCAGTCAAATTCCTTGATACACCTCTTGCTTGACATAATCCCATAAAAAAATCTGGCGCAGTCAGGTCAGGTGATCTTGGGGGTCAGCGGAAAGTGGAGTTTCTGGATATGGATATTAATTGTTGTTTTTTCGTTGGAGCTCCGCCATAACCGGTCTGGCTATATGTGCAGTTGCTCCATATTGCTGAAACCAAACGCTGTTGAAACAGATACTTCTTCGGCGCAGTTCTGGGTAAAAAACCCTACTTCATCATCTTTAAATAACGGTCCCCATTTACAGTTACTGTTACACCGTTTTCTTTAAAGAAGTATGGCCACGCAATGCGCCTTGATAAAACTGCGCACCACACAGTGACTCGTTCTGGCTGCAGTACCGTCTCATGGAGTATTTCTGGATTAGATTCACTCCACATACGGCAATTTTGCTTATTTACATTGCCGTTTAGATCATAATGAGCCTTATCAGACATAAACAAGCAATTTATCAAGCTGCTGTCTTCTTCGGTCATTTCAATAATTTTTTGGCTAAATTCCAGGCGAATTGGCAAATCCAGACGGTTTAACTTAATTGCAATTTGGACTTTGTACAGAAACAAGTTTAAGCCATCATGTTTTATCCGTTGTAATGACCGCCTGCTAACTCCAATTTGCACCGATATGTTTCGAGTCGAATCGCTTGGATTTGCCTGAATTGACAATGCTACAGCCGCAATTGTGTCTTGAACCCAAATATAGGTATCCCGATGGTACGGTCTTCGTGCGAAGCTTCCCGATTCGGCAAACATGTTTACCAGCCTCATAATGGTCCATCTACTCAGGGGAGTGCCGCCGAATTCCGGCCTAAATTCCCTTAAGACGGAAATAAAGGACTGCAAAGCATGGTACCGCTGCACTATCCAAACCCTGTTTTCGGTATCCCAAGCAGTCATTTTAATTAACATTAATAGTAACCTGCCAAATAAAAAAAAAATAAGCCGATTTCTCACACAGAAAAAAAGTCATTAGGTACGTTTTGTTTTTGTAGCACGATTCGTGCCCCACAGTGTACTTGGTTTTGTCCTCGTTGAATTTAAGACGAAGCAGTTACGTCTGTTAATTAATCGCCATGCACGCATCTAGCAAAGCATATCGCCTGCTTACCCCAGTAGTTTGATAAACAAGATTGAAGAGGTTATATGAAAGCGCAGCTCCTTGCCGGAACCCTTTGTAGGTTTGGAATATTTCAGAAGAGCTACTGCCAAGTTGCACACTGCAGTTCATGTTTCACAGCTGTGTTAAATTTGCCGGGATCCCAAATGCGGTCGTCGCCACGAAGAGCTGATGCTGAATGTTGTCATATGCACATAGAACGTTGGATAGGATCTTATTTGCGACATAAAGCAGGGATAGGTATACCTCGATATATGATCGCCTTCCTTGTGAATGTGGCAATGGTAGCTGATAGTCCAATCATTGGGCATGCTTGCTTCCATTAATACTTTGTTTATAATCTTTACAACAAGCTTATTAAATGTCCTTCTTTTGTTAGTGTTTGAGGCCATATGTATTGGCACCAAGCTGTAGTCCTCGTTGAACAAAGTGAATCGATAGTAAAGATACAATGAAACTACTTGGCCCCGTGTTACCGAATTAATTCTTCTTCTTCTTCCTTAACAGAAAAGTTATGATCAGAATTAAAGGGATCATAACCCTCCCACTTAACTGCATCTCTAGTCGCCTGTGTATATTAGTAAGCCCAAGTTTTAGATGTTGGTGATATTAACATTCATTACCTGGGTCTTTTCAACGATTTCGATATGCTCACCTGAATGTTAAAATTGCCTAGAAGTGATTTCACCTCTTAGTCGCTTTTCACAACAAGCGCTGTGTTTTGCGGGGGTGCAGCAGTGATATTCAAGCCAGTTTCTGCACGGGTATGCCGAAAAAACTATTATCATTTAAAGATTTGGCGTGAAGCATAAATTTGCAATCCTTTTCACTCGTATTCACTAGGAAACTCAAAAGAAAACGAAATCACTTGTTTAAGCTCCATATTAAATAGGTACATACTTTATAAGTAAGACAGCAATTATTGACTCTGCAGTATAGTATATAATTGAAAGATATACAATTTTGTCGATTCAGTTTTAATTTATTTCCTCATTTATCCCTTCGATATCCATTTCAAAATACAGACTGAACATTCAAGTAAACATCAACATCACGGCCACTAAATGAAGCTGACATTAAACCGCTCTGAGATGTGTCACCATAACCGTAAACAAAATTTTGTAATTACCAATCAAAGGTTACCTACATAAAAGATAAAAAAAGCAGAAGCAAATTAGGACATGAAATCCCATTAATTAGCGTACAAAAAATAGGTATCCTTCGTTAACCTCGTCCATGCTGGATTATGACTAAATCATGTCAATATGTAAATAAACAAGCCAAATTTAATTACCAGTGGTAGCATCTATCATCAGCATCTGCCACCCCTTTGAACACTAACAGGACATAGCACAAAAAAAAGGAAAAAATAATCCTGCTCCTAGTGCCGGCCGCTAGCTAAACAATCCTTAAGATATTTAACATCTCAGCTCCAACACAAGCCAATTTCGCTCACAACTCGTTTCTTGTTTTTGTCCTTCTTCACCTACCAAAAGGAAGACAAGTCTCCCGTTGAGTTTATTTCTTTGCCTCTCTTGTGCACTCTTATTTCGATCCAAAAAGGAAAATGGTGAAAATTTTGTTCACAAAAAGCATGACAAAGCCAAGAACAAATCTCCCCAATTTCCAAAAGCACAATGTCCTTTCGTTAAAAAAATCCAAACAAAAGGACTCTACCATCGCCTGCAAGCTTTCGCCCCCCAAAAGCTCAAAGCCCCCCACAAAAGAAAAACAACACATGCGCCAAGTAGGAAAATGTGAACTCAATTTGATCAGTTTACGGGCGTATACCAGTCCTCAGCGAATTCTCGTCGAAAGCTGGTAAACTGTCGCGCGCTACGGTGTGAATATAAATTTCGTGTATTTTCTCTGTGTTTTTCTCCTGCAGAAATATACTGCTTTTCGTTTTGTGAAAAGAATAATATCCTTATCAATACAAATCCGCATTGTGACATACGCAACGGTGTCACATCCTAGCGATTTTGAATTCCCATTGAGATTTGACCACCTGACAGCAATCGTACTTTCGATTTGTAGCGAGTAGTCTCTCTCATTGCCTTGCTGTATATCGTTAACCTAAATCCGCGTATGACCTACGGCACTAGGACCACTGTATGATGTGTGCGATTTTGTGTCAGGGCGAATTGTGCCAAGAAAAAAAGAAATAAAATCAAAATGGCAACACAACTGTGTGAGAGAATGTCTTAGAAAAAAAGTGAACGAATCACCTTGGACGTGCAAGGATAAACAAAAATCCACATAAAATTAATACATATATATGACCATTACAGATCATGGCCTGCTTAATTCCATTTGATACTGAGTGAATGATAAAAAGGATTCTTTTTGCATTCACTTGAGATTTGTTTACATCCTGATACATCGTGTTGCAAAGTGGCCTCCTCACAGTGACGTCGTGTATGTGGTGTTTCGTTTCGATTTGTTTTTCTATTCGTCTTTCATTTCGACACACACTCTTGAAGTGCGCGCTTTTAATATCCACAGTTTGGATACGGTACCGAATCTTAATGAAGTACACGGCCTCCGAGGCGAACATCATTTATCATAAAATTTGGGCGGCGCGCCTTGTCGTACGTGTTTGTACTGACATTCCCGCACGTTATGCGACAGGATATGATCATATGTGCTGATAACAGTGATTATGTTTTTTCTCCATGGTTGATGATGCTACTAAATGCTTTTGATGTATTGATGTCGATGTGATAAAGTGTTCAGTGAGTGATTGGTCGCAGGGATTCGATTAGAGTGAAAGTGAAAATACCCTTCAACAAAATTTCTTGAAGCTCCCTTAGGTCCCAGTTATTGCTTTACCAACAAAAAAAAATAAAAATTTAATACATCCCTGAGTGCCGAAAAAAGGAAGTGTTGAGCGTAATAGAAATGTACATGTTGTATCATTATGGGTCTTACAGGCATCACACCAGGGAAGTTATTGTAATGTCCTAAGGTCTTCACCATATTGGCTTAATGAAAATAATAATCTTAACAAGAGGACAAATTCCATGTGCATGAAAGAATTTTGACAAAAAAGATTTAAAATGAAGGAAGCGATAATAGTGGAATAAACTTTACAAGGATTTGCCGATGTCGTAATGGAATAACAATTTAAATGTGTACGTAAGCTATGTTCAATTTTATATTAATTTTTCTTGTGTGTAATTTTTTGTGAGGGAGGATATATTTTTAAACTATTAGGATGGATTTGTTCCTTCCTTGTAATAGAATTACATATTATTGCTGATGCTAAGCTGTAGGTACGTGAAATTTTAGTTGGATGAATTTTGAAAATTTCTTAGAATGTTGTCCTTGCCTCAGGGGCTACAGAGCCTAAGAAAATAAAAAATAAAATGCCGTGATCAACTCATTTCGCTCATAAATAAAGGGATGTACCTATTGTATACTCAGAGCTTGTGACCTGCACTTTTGTAAAAAGAAAAACGATATCATCTCAAAGGCAAATTCGACCTTCCTTATGAAGACGAAAATAACTCTCTAATGGGATTTCTAAAATCAATAGAATAAATGATTTTTCTATTGAAAATTTGCTTTCTTGAGAAATAGGGTCTTTGTTTCTTTTCCCTGCAAAGTTGACACTATATTCCTTGAATAAGAATCTTTTTTTTAAGATAATAAATAATAAAGTTTACGCCTAAAAGCGAGCTAAAAAGACTCCGGTATATCGTTCTTATTGTTTTACAGCATTTTTGTTAAGTCCAGGGAAGGTGTCTCTTGAAACCTAAAGGAATGTTGCTGTCTTATCCACAAGTTCGTAACCTTTCAGCGCTGAATTCCCTTCTTGGGTGCTATTCTCTTAAGATGCAGTACCTACTCCACAACAGACTTTGAATTCATGAAATGGGAATGTTGTTTATTTGAAGGTTTTTATTCAAGCTTATGCACTTGGTTATTTAAGTATGCAATTGAACTTTTTGGCGATTATCGGTAATTTTTGATTTTGTATTTTCGTATCGCAGCCCATACATTTAGGGTTGTTTGCTATGTGCGAATTGGAAAAAACGCAAGGACAAAGGTACAATTTTCCGTCCCAACTTTTATGTTTGAGCTTGGGCTTCCAATTTCGCACCAAGTTCTGATGAAACCAGTTGAGACATGGCTGTCATTTATTTTATGTAGGTATGGAAGAAAGGAAAGCAGCTGAATTTCAAGTTCTTATATCGGTGAGTTGAATTCAAGCGACTGTATGATTTATTGCTGCCGAACTTTTGAAGACTGACTAATTCATTCGTGGGCGATATTTTGATGAATATACGCAGTAAGATAAGAGCAATTATAGCTTTCATGGGAACCATAGGGTAGAACACCAGTCTTTGAGATATTAAGTATAACGAAAGTGTGACAAACGAGTACGATCTGTCATGAGAAGCTCCTCAAAAATGTGACGATCGGAATCGGCTTTAAATTGAAGGTCCATTCCACTCGTGCGAAAAACATAGCTGCGCATTAGTATACATATATATTGGCCCTATATGGGACGATAATTATTTTTTATTTAAATTTCGCAGAATGTCAGTGGTCTTGCATGACCAAGAACTTAAGTTTGCCAGCAAGAGCAATACACGAGTTTCTTTTAGCAAAGGTATACATATTTTTAAACGTTGAAACGTTTGAGCACGATGAACTGATTTGGGAATATTTCTCAAGAGAATTATTATCATTATTATTATTATTAAAATAAAGTGCACGATTACTTACTTACTTACAAAGGGGGCGCTACAGTCCAACGAAAACGGGACCGAAAATTTTGCGTTCGAAACGACCAAAAATCTCTTCATCCGCTTTTGCTAATGTCCACGCTTCTGCGCCGTAGAGCAGGACTGGGCTACTGAGGGTTTTATACAAAGTCTCTTTAGTGTTTCTTGACAAGGGCTTACTAATCAATTGCCTTCTTAGGCTAAAGAAACAGCGGTTGGCAAGTGTAATTCTTCGTTTGATTTCTGATGTGATGTCGTTTTAAGAATTTATAGCGGAGCCAAGGTAGACGAAGTCCCTTACTACCTCAAAGTTGTAGCTGTCTATCGTGACGTTCTGTCTGATTCGTCGATTTTGTGTGTCCCTTCTTGTTGACAGCATATACCTGGTTTTGCCCTCATTCACCACTAAACCCATTTTTGCCGCTTCTGTACTAATACATACTTGCAAACGCACCAGTGACAGCTCGCTGTGTTCTGACATTTATGTCAATGTCGTCAGCATATGCAAGTAGTTGCACAGACTTTTGAAAAATTGTGCCTCTAGTGTTGGCTGGCGCGTTTCGCACAATTTTCTCAAGTATGATGTTGAAGAAGTCACATGACAGCGCATCACCTTGTCTAAATCCTTTGTTTACATCAAAGGTCTCGGTGAGATTGTTTCTGACCTTTATGTAGCAGCGGGCGTTCTCCATCGTCATTCTGCACAATCTCACAAGTTAAGCAGGGATGCCAAAACTAGACATGGCTCTGTATAGCTCGTATCTATAGATGATGTCATATACGGCCTTAAAATCGATGAAAAGATGGTGGGTATCGATTTGGACTTCTTGGGTTTTCTCCAGGGTCTGCCGTAGTGTGAATATCTGATTGGTGGTGGACCCACCGGGCCGCACTGGTAGGGACCAATCAGGACGTTGGCGAATGGTTTCAGGCATTCACACAGTAACGTACACATGATCTTATAGGCAGTATTCAGGAGACTGATGCCTCCAAATAAGTGATTGGTGCGCCAGACCAGATATGAACGTTGTACTCGACTTTCGAGCGAATAAAAGCCTTATAAATTGTAGCCAGATCACAATGGGTGAAATTATTCTTGCATCGCTTAAAGGAAGCCTAGACATTTCGCTGCGTTGTTTGCAACATCGAATATATGCTCATTCCAACGAAGGTTGCCATTAACACACATACCTAGAATGGAAAGTTTCAGTGAGCTAAGTGCCATTCATAATATAATGGCAGTGTGTGTGGGTTTTGCTTTAATGACAGGAGGCAGCATTGTGTTTTGGAAGCATTGAATTCCACTCTATTGGTTGTACCCCACTGAGTTATGCTGTTAAGATCGGAATTTAATGAGCCTAACATACGTTGCCGTCCAGCTTCACACCTGAAGATGAGGGGCGTGACCCAAGAAACGTTGATTTTATTTCTATCTCATTTTTCGTGATGGTGGATCTTTAATGAGGTATTCCTTCTGTTGTAACCACTTCATTAAGTGATCCTTTTAAAATTGCCGTTTTAGTCTGCTTTCCAATCCTCAACATTTCAGCTTTGATTTCATATCAGTTTCTGGGGCATTCCTCGTTTTGAAGTTCGTCCATAGATTTTCCAATTTCATTGTTAAAGAATGGTGAAACATTGCCGTAATGAAAGCATGCGTATATCTGTGCTCGATAGTGGTGATGTAAAGAGTGCGTTGCCGTTTCAATTCTTGATTTCCTGTTCCGAATAATATTGCAATTATCCATTCCTTGCAAACAGTTAGCTGACCACGGATACTTCTTAAAAAATATTTATTTTCTTTACTCGTATTATAAAAAAATCGATTTCGTTCCTTAAAATTCCATTTGGCCCAAACCAACATCGCCTCTTGTTTGATGGTTTTCTGAATACGGTATTTCCACCGTAAAGTCCATGTTGCCTAAAACACTCCATTCGTCCTGTCGCGTTTCTACATGCAAACACGAACTCGCCCATTATTAATTCTTCGTCATCCATGTGCATACCAAGTTTTGCGTTAAAGTTTCCTAGTACCGTTGCAACAGCGGCTTTGAATTCATTATAGGAAGTACATAAGTCAGAGCAGCATTTTTCGATTAGTAATTCATCCGCTGCTTCTGTCGTTATTGGTGCAATATTAGATGTTTGACAGACGTCCGTGAGATGTGTGTCAGCTTTATAACCCCAAACAAAAACAAATCGTTTGAGGAGATCCCCCAAATTTTCCTACCCACTCGTGACTCGTGACAACGATAAAATAGCATCCGAGAATACATGCGAATATGTATCTATCTACCTCGACTCCTAGTACAATATAAAGCAAAGTTATAATGTCTGTGACAAATCACGATGTGAATGTGTCAGGATGTACGACATACTCTTAGGTGTCGGTTCCTCTACACGTCCGACTGTTTAAACTTTCACCATGAGCATCACTCAATCGGAATAAATAGTAGTATTTTGTTTTTCCAATTTAAATTTAGTGAAGCAGTTTAAAATGTTTGTGCATCATCGGTCCACATATACACCTTTAAGTATGCTCCTTTTCTAGTTACTGCAAAGTATGTTTTTCCATATTTTTTAGGTGTGGTATATGACTTTATAGATTGACATCCCCGCATAATAACTAAATGGGTGCCACTAATACTGATGATACTTGTTAGGCTAGTTTGGCTATTGCAAAAAAATAAGCAAATAAAATAGGAAACTACATGCTTACCGAAAAATTCTTAACAAAAAACTTTTTAACTGATTAACGAGTTATAGAGAAACAAAAAATAAATGTTGAAGCTTCATCCTTGCTGTTTGTTACGATGTTAATAATGCAAAGTAACGGCGAACCCCCAAGCCGAACCAGTAGGGATGCAGTGAACTGCGGGGTAATGATCCATTTGGTCCAAATCATAACATCGTCGTTAAAGAGAAAGAAGAAGAATAATGGATTTGGTTTTCGCAGAAGTCCAATGTTTAAATGATTAGTCCTTTTTTCAAAGTTTGTGGTATCAGGGCAATAAATGGGATTTAATGATTCTTTTAAGTTAGCAGTATACTCGGACTTTAGCAAGAATGTTTTTTTCTTTTGAAATTCTCATTGGAAAATAAAGTCTGAGACTGTTAATTCAAACAATGGTCTTTTTGAGATTATTCAGCCATTTATTTTCTCGAACAATAGTCATTGTACTTCTGATTGTATGTATGTGACCCGATGAGTTAATGTATTTTGATTTGCCCCATACCACACCAAACTGCGACTCGAAGTGGGTTCATTTCATGCTTCCGGCCGACAGGAACTAAACCACTTTGATGGAAATATACTTTGCAAGCAGTATGCGTATTTGCATTAAGGACAAACGTGGTGTCTGTGAAGCCATTCCTAACTAAATCGAGTTTTTTGTGGCAAATAAAAATTCAGCTTAAGGTGTACCTATACCAGGTGGCTTTTGTTTTCTCGGGAACGAGCAAGCGCAGGTCATTCAGTTTGTCAATGATTGAACATACTTAAATTTTGCTGAAAATGGGCAGCAAAACGCATGATGACATCTCTAGAAAGGACACTCTTTTGCATTTAAATTACAAATAAACTCACGATGTTTTGTACAGAATTTGAAATGAAGCGGTGAAACCATCACGGGATCTTCCATTACATAGAGGAGTGCCCAGTAAGTAAATCCCCTGGCAGAACGCCTGTTCCCTGGTGGAGCTCAGAACTGCAAAGAATCCGAAGAGAAGCTAGAAAGCTTCTAAATAGGTCACTCAAGACTGATTTGGAGACAGACTGGAATCTCTACCGATCGAAGCAGAAGGAATATAAGAGGCTAATTCGGGTATCGAAAAGTGCTTCTTATAGGAATTTCAGCGAAAAGATTGAAACACTGGGTGAAACTAGTAGGTTGGTTAAAGTTCTGAAAAAGGGCAAACCATCCAAATTGGACTCACTTAGAAAACTTGATGGCACCTTTACTGAGACGAAAGCGGAAACCCTTAGTTATCTGCTGGAGTCTCACTTTCCGGGTAACCAGATTACAATTGGTTCACAATCAGCCCCGATTACCGAGACTATGAGTGAGCCAAGACAAACAACTCGGCGTAGCTGGTATATTGCGAAGGCCGTGGTGACGGACGAGGCCATTAAATACGCCTTTGCGTCTTTTGATGGCTTCAAGTCGCCTGGTACGGACGGAATATACCCAGCCATGCTGCAACATTGTACAAACCAGTTGCTACCGACTATGAAGAAAATCTTCACCGCTGTCCTAGCACTGGCATACATTCCAACACCCTGGCGTACAGTTAGAGTGGCATTTATACCAAAAATTGGCAGAAGTGACTACTCGCTCGCCAAGAGCTTCAGACCAATCAGTCTGACTTCCTTCTTGCTGAAAAGCATGGAAAGGCTGGTCGAGCTTCACGTGCGTAAAACTGATTTGCGATTGCACCCACTATTTACAATGACAACTTCATCGATTGTTGGTGCACTGAAACGTCTCGCATGTTGTCCTACAGGAGTTTGTATTCAACCGTGCATTGGTATTGGAATGCTACTCGCCGCAATTCTACATTCACGACGTTTCTTCTTCTTCGTTGGTTTTCATTTATTTGAACGCTATGCTGATGACGATTATGTTGTTGTCTATCTCGGTCTCCAGTTCGGACGACTGCACGTTGTTCTTGCGATATTCTTTCCCGAAGTTCCGATACCCCCTATTTCATCCTGTCAAAGTTTTGTTTTCGAGATAAAAAGTAGCATTCGTCCTTCCTAGGGCCCAAACGAAACCGTCAAGCTCAAAATCGTTAAAAACTAACCATTCTGTCTCGAGTTATGCGCATGAAAACTGAAAACGCTCAACAACTGCTGTTGCCTGTCATCATTGTCCACGTCATCTCAATCACCCCTACATTTCAACTTACTCACACATAGGTACTAATGCAAGGTTCCTGAAAATACTTGACAAACAAAAATGAAGGATTCAAACACCATCCAACAAATCAAAGTATCGACTCCGTTTCAAACAGTTACTTTGTGTAACATAATAAACATAAACAAACTTATTAGGTATATTTAAAAAAATATTCAAAATTGTTGACAACAATTTGCTTGGCAAATAATTAAAATAATTGACAACAAAAATTGCTTTTAAAATTTTAAATATTTTTTTTTGTATTTGAAGTGTCACTACTCGATTTCTACCCAGTTTTTTTTTTTTTTTTCAAAGTGCCAAAAATGCGAATAAATCGATTTTGCGGAATATTTTCTTAAACTGCAGCGCCATCTGCCGGGCTGCTTTGTGAATCGAAACAATCCAGGGCGCCACCCAAACGCATACAAAAAAAATCATTAAAATCGGTCCAGCCGTTTAGGAGGAGTTCAATGACAAACACACGTACAGTAGAATTATATATATAAAGATAATAAAGATATTGCTGTTTTGGTGATACTTTCGCATGTATGGTGAGAATAAGCAGGCACCTATATATTTGAAATTTTTTCGCCCTCAATGGCTTACGAATTATCTGAGCTACTACTACCAAAAAAATTGCAATAAAATATGTGAAATGTGAAAAAATTCATTTTTTTTTAATTAACACCAACATTTATGTACTCGTATTTTTCTTATTCTCGGGAATGCATATGAAGCAAATGTATTCAACTTTTAAATGTTGTTGGCAAAATAGATGCATATATTTTCGGCTGAATTAATAAACGCAAATTAAGGGTGAGTTACATATCTTTATTCAATGAATTAAATGAGAAATCTTAATTACATACTTTTTTGAAGTTTATTGACGTTGATAAACATACAATCAACTAATTAATCGAATTAGGTGAATTAACGAGTAATTAAGTTAAAATATAACTGACAGCACTTTTGACAACTGACAGCGGATCTTTGGACCAAATTGGATGTGGTATCTCCATAGTCTATACAATTTATTACTCAACGATTCCCAATTTCCATACCATTTATTACTTAACGACAATTAGCTGATGCATGGACATTATTTTTAATTAATGAGCCGTGAATTAACTCTTAATAAAAACATCACCAATTTTCATAAAAATGCTGCTATTTTCTGTTCCAATTGCATTTTATGGTGGATGACCCTTCGATACCGAAAGTATGCAAAGAAATATAATAAAATAGTTAAAAAATACCGCGCGTTGTTTTTTTTTTATTTACTTTAATCAAGAAAAGCAAACCTATAGCGATTTTCAGTTAAGGGTTGCTTCAACTTGCTGTTATTGTTATTTAAGGAAGCGAATACTTAATTTGTTTGCCTTATGTATATTATTATTATTATGTTCTTCTTTACTTTTTCAACGATAAAAAAAGTGTACACGGTATACTTTGCTTAAGAACACGGACATGGCTAATTTCGCCGTCTACCGGAAGTGACATTATACATAAAACAAAAGTAATAAAGTGAAAAAGAAAAACGAAATAAAAGAAAAAAGTAAAAGGAAATATTAATGTTACAATTTTTATAATAGAGAAAGGAAAATAGTGTAAAAATTGATGAGTAAGGCGAGTTTTAAAGAGGTTACAATTTTGGAGTGATTTGAAACACAAAAAGATAACAATTTTATATGATTTGGAATATACATAAAAGCAATAATAGGCATAATCGTGGTTTTTCAAAAGCCATTGCGATATGTTAAAGCATGTTTGCAGCAACTATACTGGATAGTCCAACCTCGAGCACCATTTAATATTTCGTAGAGACTATTAACGGACAAAAATTTTTCCTGGAAATGCACTCGTCGAATCTCTTGTAAAATCGGCAAACTGCAATAAAATGGTAAATATCGTCTAACTGTCGTCTGTTGCCATTTTTGCTGAAGATCGACCCTATGAGGGATGAAATTTAGGTTAAGGTTAAGGATTTCGATTCTCGCTGTATGCCCTATATAAGAACGTAGTTTAGTTTAAAGGTTTATTGATTAATATCAAATTTTGTGGGTGGCGACGGTGTAGAGGTTAGTGTGTTGGCTTGTGACCCGTGCGGTGCAGGTTCAATCCCCATGGGGAACAACAACATACGCCACCCATTCTCATGCCTCTACACCAAAAAGGAGGATTTCTGCCTGGTAATACAATGGACCGTTACCGAGTCTGAGTGCTCTGCGATTTGGATTTCCTTTCTTTATTTAAAAAGCAAGTCTTTGAGCGCCGTTTTCAGGTCATCCTTCCTGAACGGCAGGAATGGAACAGTGAGGGGTGGAATGGCTTTAGGCCGGGTGATAACATCGTCTATACTGATGGCTCACTTATTGGCGGTATCTCCGGAGCCGGGGTCTACTCAAGAGACTGTCGGATAAATCTATCTGCAGCCTTGGGTAGACAAACAACTGTTTTTCAGGCAGAAATCTTTGCGATTGCCACTGCCGCCAATATCCTGTTAAGGAGAAGGATTAAGGGTAAAACCTTATACATCTGCTCAGATAGCCAAGCCGCTATCAAAGCCTGTTCGGCTGGCTCTCTCAACTCAAAAATAGTTGAGGAAACCATGGTTAGGCTTAACCGTCTGGGAAGATGTAACTCGGTATCACTTGCCTGGGTTCCTGGGCACACAGGTATCGAGGGAAATGAAAGAGCGGATGCTCTGGCCAGGAAGGGCTCTTCAACAGCCTTCATTGGCCCACAACCATCCATAGGATGCTGCTCATCCGTCCACAAACGTGAAATGGATTCGGCTCTACGCCAACAACATTCCGAATACTGGCATGACCTGGTCTCATGCAGGTATTCGAAGAAGCTAGTGGACGGTCCAAAAAGCAGCAGAGCTCAGTTTTTCCTTGGATTAAACAGGAAAGACTTGAGATCCTTCATTGGTCTCGTCACCGGTTTCAGTCCTCTTAACGAGCACCTCAAAACCATTCACATTAGGAGCTCGGGCCTATGTGAGTGCTGCATGGAGGCGGATGAAACGGCATCTCACTTCATCTGTGAATGTCCGGCTTTCGCCAGAACCAGGCTCACCACTATAGGCAAACAATTCGTTAACGAAGATGAGATGGGGGAAATTGAACTTGCAAATATTCTTCGCTTTGCCAAGGCTACTGGCAGGTTCTCCCTCAATGAATCTTACTAATCGCCAATAACCAGCGAGCGGGCAGCTATGCTGAAGTACAATGGACCAATAGGTCTAAGTGCTTGTCATCTACTGATGACCAAACTGCACATACAATACAATACAATACAATATCAAACAAATATTTCTTTTGTTTTATTAAATAAAAATAATCCACTCCTAC
Source organism: Portevinia maculata (assembly GCA_949715645.1). NCBI lineage: Eukaryota > Metazoa > Arthropoda > Insecta > Diptera > Syrphidae > Portevinia > Portevinia maculata. The sequence goes on along the minus strand of OX454526.1, from coordinate 267,698,704 downwards.
GGTCTTGTACAACAAAATTACCCGCATGTATAATTTAACCAACAACCAATTTCTCTGATCACATTAGCTAAATCTAATTTTGGTTCACCCGAAAAAAACTTCCAACGGATTGAACCTTCTCTATTACCGCGCGAAATAATTTGAATCAATTTGTTAATACTTTTTATCATCAAACAGCGCATCGCTAATTACAGTGCTAGTTTGAAAATAACAATGGATGCGCTACCTCTATTTTGAAATTCACAATTTCACGAAATAATTTATTTACACATTTACTTATTTAAAGAGCGACAAACTAATACTACGTTCCTTTCAAAATCACCGACAAATAGAGTTTAAATAAATAAATCAACCATACTACTTATCGTCTTTTGAATTAATTTAATGCAAAAATTAAATGATAAAATAATTTGAAAATATTCGCGATTTAAATTTTTTGTTTAGTTGCTTTGTTTTTGCAATGAAATAATAGTGGTGTGTTTTTTGCACGTGGTAACGGGTATAACAAATAATTTGGATGTTGAATATAATAACACGATAGTCCGAATTCGCGAAAGATAGCGGGAATAAATATTCCTGCTTCGATAATGCAGATATAACTACAGTGTTCCAAATTGCCTTTTTCGAGGTTTTAAGGTGAATTTTTAGCATATGTCAACAAATTCATGTATTTCACATAACCATAAATGGCAAACACAGTCCATTTAGTTCAATGTTCATCCTTTTGACCGCGACTGCTTAGCCATAAGAAAAAAAAAATCTTAAACACGTAGTATATTGGTTTATATAATAGATTACTTAAAAATTAATAAATATTTCCCATCAAATGCCCGTACAGGGCTTAAGGCATAGGTTCTCCAACTATTTGAGTGTCCGAAATGGAATGGTCCAACAATTTCACGCCGCCTCCGATCAACAAATTTGAGGAGCTTCTCATGCCAATAGATGCTTTTGGATATTTATGATAGTTTCACAAGAGCCTCGAAAAGACTTACGGTGCTACAGCGTGATTTGAACCTGAGACCCTTCGATCAGTAGTCCAACCCACTAAATACCCCAAATTTCCGTCCGTGGGCATCGGTCCGTCTGTTACCGAGGCTCCAGCCAGGTTTTTGAAATATTTTTTTAATAACTTTTTATATTTTTTTTTACAAAAATTGCTTAAAGCATTTTTTTTTCTTAAAAAACGGCACTAATGGATTTCATGATTTTTTGGGCTTTTAATACTTTTAGTAAATTTAAGAACATGGCATACTAAATTTACGGCACATTACAAAAATGTCTACATCACAATGGCAACAACAAATTGGCATACGTAGATTCTCAAAAAATAAAATGTAACAAGTATATCAATTCATATACCAAAGTTTAATTTTTTTAAATTTGACATTTCTTAAAACGGCTTTAAAATTATTGGTCTGTGTTGGTGTTTAATTGGAGCGTAGGTAAGAAAATGACATTCTCAGTTTTTAACAAAACACTTGAAAAGCGATACTTTCGAATCAAGGCAAGAATGGGTAAAGGGATTTATTTAGTTCAAATAGACGCATTAAGATAGAAAGCTATTATGACAAATCAAAAACTTTTCACAAGATCACAATCACAAAGTCAATTACCGTTATATCTGCCTCAACCGGAAATTATCTAATTACCCGACAAATTTTGATCATCTTAAGAACATAATGTATGCCGTCATATTAAAAAAAAATTTGAAACAAGAATACCATCGGTTTATTTTACAGTCATAAGATGTCGATCAGTGTCGTGCACATATCCTTCATAAAAATATTTACATGTACTGAACATCATTATGCATATGCATACTCATACGTCATACGCTTACGCATGCCCCTATATGACTTTACTTGTATTACCCATTTGATTCCTCTGCTGAAAGGTATAAAATTAAATTTTAAGATTAATCAAGACAAATCAAATATACGTTGTTTCGATTCTTTCTTAATGATTGTATGATAGAAAATGGGAAATGAAAAAAATGTGATTCGAAACCAAATCAAATAAAAGCGAGAAAGTTATCCTAAGGCCCAGTCGTGCACTTTATTTTTTTATATAACTTACATTACTAATGCATTCTTGTGTTGCTTTAAGGCTGATGAAAACATGGCGAAAAAAGAAAATTTTTCAATAGAATTGTTCTCGCTGTGCGAAAATATGGTCTATTGTGGATCTGATGAGCCAGAAGCTTGATACATTTCAACTAATACGAAAAGGCTTAAGGCGGTCACAAAATACATTGAATATGGCCAACAACTATGACCAATAACTTCGATACTGTTGGAAAGTACCCATTGTGTGCAACATTCCTTCACATAATAGTTTAGTAAATAATGTAAAAATGCTATTTTTAACAAGCCAGTGGTTAGGTTGCACAGTAAAGTTGTAACAATCATCCCGAGAACAAATTTAAAGGCAAATCTTAAGTGTACGTCGCTCTTTTCCATTTAATTATGTTTCTACTTGTTCTATTCTTCCTTTGTCTTTGAATTAGGAATACATTTTCTAAGGCTAATCCCAAACCTTGGTTTCATATAATAGATTTACAATTTAATATAATTTCTTCCTATTTATGCAGATGCTCATTTATTAGCTCAATTATCGACCCAATTTTATCTACCAAAAAAGATAAATCTAACACAAAATATCTGTTTCAAAGATTTTTAAGTCAAGTTTACCCAATTAACAAGATGTGGCTTTTCACCCCCGACCGATCCCTGCCTTAATGTGCCATTTTACCCAGTTTAATGGCAAACCAATTTCATTTATGATAAAAAAAGAAGAAAATTCTTAATGACCAAAGGCAAGCAGCAAGTTGGGAATGATGCCAATATCCTGAATGTGATTACCACACAGTCACACACATTCTCGTTGCAAATAAAATTCTTATCGCATTTTCCCTTCCAGCGATATCTCCTTGCGAAACTGTCCTTATCTACATGGAAATTCAAACAGCATCACCTTCTCCTAATCTATAACAAAAGCAAAATAGAATTAGTAGAATGCGAAAGCGAGAGAGATGACGGGAGTGAGGGAGAGCAAAAAATAATTAGAACGCGAAAAATATTTTCCTTATCTTCGTCATATCCCTCCGGGGGTTGTGCTTGCTTGCGTTCCTTATGGTTGTTGGTTTTGTTCAAAATAGAGAAGAAAAGAATGGAGAGAGAACCACAATGAATTCCTCTCCAGATGAAAACAGATTAGCTAATCTTTTGCCTCACACAGTCACACATTGAGTGAGCGAACCTTTTAATTCCTGACGCTGTTTGACGAGGAAAGCCTTGGAGTGGGACTTTCGGTTTTTTCTTGTTGTGAAACGGGATTAAACGCAATTCAGGAAAATTCCTAATCCTTTTATTAGAAATTATTTGTTAACGAAACGAATGTAGGTACTGTTTTTGTAACGTATTTTCGGCGATTAGTTAATGTGTTTTCATCTCATACAACGATATCCATTATGAAAGCTTAATTCATCATTAACAAAATTCCAACCAAAAATATACATAAAACAAAATAGATACAACTAACAGCCCACACACGTGCCAAAGGATGAAATGAAGTTATTGCTCCAAATGGCGACACAACGATTCGAAGAGAAAGTTCCATTGTATTTGATGACCTTTAGGATGTCCAGATTGTCAGAGATTTTGCTAGAGACAAAGTCCTTGCTTCCATGTCATTTCCGTTCTATGAAATGCAATGAAGGATAAAACTCATCCTCTTTGACTTGAGTCAGTAAACTGCTCTGGAAAAAAAATGGATATTTTCTGTCGCTTGATTCAATCATTCTTTTGGACGTTATTTACAGCTTTTTATATTTCCACTTAAATAGTTTCCAAGAGCAACCACCGGATAAACGAATAGTCGGATATATAGGCACATGTAACAAGGCGTTTTGGGTGGGGTAGGATTTTATTTATCCTCTAGCCGGCATGTTTCATTCCGCTGAAGATCTATGCTGTTTGTTTCATCCAACATGTCGAATATATAGAACATTCATTTTGTCTACGTCTGAGTCCAAAGATGCAAGCCCGTATGTATATCCTGGGGGTACACATATAGTGTGAGCATATAGTAAGTGCTTTATGTAGCGTGATGAAGAAAGCTTTATGATCTAGTTTTGGGATACGACAAGGGGAGACTCTCATTCCTATCGCTAATCGAAAATCAAATCAGAAGATGTAATAAAAACGTAAAAATACCCATACAGAGTAAACAAGAAAAAGAGGGAGATTCAAGAATTTGTTGAGGAAGAACAAACAAGACTACGATGCCAGAGTAGGTAGTAGGTATATACTTATATCTAAGAACTGTCATTTTTCTCAATAAAATCCGAGCTGATGTATATACCCTGAAACCGGAAAAATGAAGGAGGTTTTTACAACAGATAGGATAATAATACTGCGATGCCTTAGAGCAATATTGTTTATCTTGATGATATGGTTTCGTTTTGAAATCTTTTCTCCTTATTTTTTGTTGGTTTTTTTCTTCTGATTATTATTTCGTTAAGGGCGAAATTTCTTGGCAATGGCATATTCTCTGTTTCTGGGTGGAGCGGTGTGGCATGTCCTGGACGAAGAGGACAATGTCAGTCAGTGGTGTATGTAAACAATATAATAATTATTTTGAATGGAATTTCTTGTCATAGTACCAATAAATTAAAAATTCATCACGACAGGGTTGGTTTTTCGCATGGCCAGAATTCTGTCAACGTTTTGTATATTTTTTTTTTTTTATTATTTTCAAGCATTTTTAGGAAGAACTGTAATTTATTCGATGTGAATGAAAGAATATTTATAGTGATATTCGGCAATAATATTACATAATACATAGGTAGCTCATGTATACGAAGATTTATTTGAGCGAATCTTTTAAATAAATTATGACACCAATTCACTTTTTAAACAGTATTTGATGGAGCTTTCTGTATGTCTTGAACCGTTTAGGTAAGATCAAAGAAAAATAATTCAGGATAATCATCTAAACGCTACATCGGTCGAAACCTTTTTGTATTTCGGTTGATATTTGTTTAGGGAAATCTCATGGATCTGCTGCTGAACGATTTGAATATTTCAACGGCAACAATCGTATCAGTGGGTCTGGAATATTGTCGAATACTTTTTGACAGCCTTAAACCACCAAATAAAGATAACTTTTCATTCTCCACTGATGTCAAGGAAAAAAAGAACTTCTCTATCTAGTGGATCCTGACTTCTTGCGACAGCTCAGAGAAGAGAAAATCTGCGAAATATCATTTTGTAATGTCATGAATGGGTGGAAACAAATTACACAAACCAAGGGACTGATGCCATAAAAAAAGCTACCTCGGCCCAGGTTCAAGGTTCCAACAGAAAGGAGTCAACACCCACCCCGCCCCCCAGGAAGATGCATTAGCCTAGGCAACATTTTTTTAGTTTTTAAGTAAGCTGCCACAGTTTTCTGTCAAAAGATGGGCGCGCCACCTTGTGGTGGTGCTTCCGTGGGGTGACTGACGACGCTGTTCGGCTTGTCGGCTTCCTATGGCGCGTCCGATCAGAAGGCAATCGTGATTTTGACCACTTCTTGTGTAAGGCAACGACTGACGGAAGCTCACGAATCCTAAGTATAGGATAATATAGTTCAGTGGTGTAGCTAGTTAATAGTCTGTTTTTATATTAAACATAAACTTAATGTAGATGCCGACTTTAATTTTTTTACGAGAATACCTACATATTTGGAAGATTATTTCGTACAATAGTTTTCAGGCTGAAAGGCAATAATTATTTGGATAAAGTTAAGTTTAAAAAGTCCGCAAAAGGAGGAGCAAGTTTGAACAAGCATTTTGTTAGATTTAAGTCCAGGACGTAAGTTGATAAAAGTTAAAAATTTATATTGAAATTAAAAATAAAAGGTTCAAGGTTCAATTTTCAAATTCTACCTTAATAGAAATATTCGCGCTGCCTTTTCTCTTTGGAAAGTCTAACAAGGTTAAGCAGTAGCTCAGTGGTAAGAGTGTTGAACTTCTCATCGAAAGGTTGTCGGCTCAAATCCAGCCAGGGCCAAGTTACATTTAGAGTTTCATTTTTCACTTCCCCACGTCTTGCGAACGTCTGACAAACAAAGTATCTATTGTCATTCATGAAAAGTTTCTCAAATTTGCCGTTTGGAGCCGTCGGTTCCTTCCACTTGGCGTTGGCACCTGCAAATCGTTGAAGAAACTAGTTTTTAGGACTTGTATCGGCTGTTTATGAATAATCATTTATTTTTGTTCTTAAAAAACAACTGTCATTGAGATTTCATAATAGGGTCTTTTGGGGCCTGAATTATAGGTATAATGTGTCAGCTTTCAAGATGATTATGAGGATTTTAAGTGCTGCATAGTTTTGATGATCTGTCAGTGAGTAAGTGAGTGAGTGATTGAGTAGTAATTTTTGATATTTTAAATTTATTTATGCTAAACGACTGAAATTCGCTAAGATGCGGCAAGGTGCGGCAAAATACATATACGTATTTTCGCGTGTCAAAAGCAATCCTGAAAGTGTGATGGTTGCAGCTTTATAGGAAGCGAAATAAAATGAGTGCTGAAAATGACCTGAGTTGGTTACTGTAAATAACCTAGCCGACATTGCTAGGGAGCTTGTCTGGAAATTACTGTGTCTCTTGATTCACATTTCAGTCAATTATATACACCATTATATATTTAATAAAACTCAGATATAACTGCCCAGTATCCAGTTCAATAACTTAAGATCCACGACAAAGTAAGAAAGAAGAAAGTCAAGAACATTTGCTTACCGAATTCTTGAGTCACATAAATATAAATGAAATCAACCTATCTCTTCGTATATGTGAATTCCCTACTATGCGTTTCTTTGCAATCTTTCTACTGTTTTCAATTTAACTAGCCATCGTAAATTTTGATTTACATTTTTATGATTTTGATTTTGACTCTGATTGCAAGAGGGACTGTTTCAGTTGAATGAGCATCATTTATTCAGAGTGCTTCAATGAATGAATGCAGACATGCCGTTCCAACTTTGATCTTTGGGCTTAGAACATTTTATTTTGATTAGGATTGACCCTCATGCATAAATAACCGCTGGGACAGACACTCGCACTTGTATCATTTCATTGTTTAAAACTACCTAAGTATATAAAATTGCTATATCATTGATGAGGATACAGATTATTCTGAAAACAAAGATGCTGTTTGATCTTAAAAGGGATGCGATGCATGTTAGTAACACAGTATTATAATGTCGGTTAATATAAAATAACTTTGACATTTATCAACCAATTGACTTGAGTAAACATTTTTAAATCGTCAATTTAGAATTAATGGTAGTCAATTTTAACCATGAATCACCTCACACCGAAACAACGCGTCGAAATAGTGACGCTGTACATTGAAAAAAGTCGTTTAGTTGTGTTAACTCAACGTGCATGTCGTCGAAAATATCGTGGCCAACAAGCACATTCTCACAACACTCTCTGGCGCCATTGACAAGCGAAATTGCCACATTTGCGGAACGGAGAATCCACAAGAGATCCATGAAACACGATTGCATGACCAAAAAGTGACTTTTTGGGCCAAAGCCATCATTGGACCATTTTTCTTCAGTGAAGGCGAAACAGTCGATTGGAATCGATATCGGTGGAGGTCGGCTCATTGTGTTTGCCCACAAATATGTGAAAAGGTCTTAACAGTAACTGGTTTCAACAAGATAGTGCGGCATGTGAAATTCAGCAAGCCTCAGGCAATTGACGAGCTTGGCAATAAATTCTTCATTTCAAAAAATCGGTTTTTACTTTTAATCATCAACTCCTTTAAAAAGAATGATTATACTTTTATCGTATTAAAGTATCTTTACCTAAATTCGCTTAAATCGGACATTTTTAAATGAAATGTTGAATTGTTTTCATTTCCCTCATATTGCACAATGAGCAAAGTTTGCAATCACGAGTGCTAGAGTGACTTCCGTTAAGCCAGATTAGATCACAGCGTGCTCTAAAGATCCACTATATTTTTTTTGACTGCATTTTTCGTTCATGTATGTTTGACCTTTCTAATAATTGGATTGCCTATACATCCTAACTGTGCTCTCTGAAGCTTTTTGTAACATAATTTGTCATCTCGTTTGCTTTATCCTCTATAGTAATTGAGTTTATTTACCCAGCCAATCGCTGCGCATTATAGTACTACCCTGTCATTGAAGTTCAAAGTGTAATGCAACTTGGTGAGTTATCTGGGAGCCTTAGAACTTGTTTAATTAAATACCACTGTAATCTATTAACTTTCCTCACAATTTTTATAGCCCTATATTGCTGTTGCGTAGGTTCGAATCGCTCTACAGATTGCTTGGAATAGTTGCCACTTTGCTTCAAGCGCTATTGCCTTTATGCAAAAGGGCATTTTTCCACCCACGTAGCATATATTCCAATTGTTGAGTTAATATTTCTACTATCAAAGTGCTTTGTAAATGGCACTATTGGGGTAATTATGACATAGCAGTTTTCGGGCACAGTTTAGATTTACCCTCGTTTTAATTACCATATTCCTTGATGAGATAGTCTTCCACCATTTTTAAATACCAGAATTGCAGATTTCTCTATATTGACTTCCATTTTCCATATACTGCAGTATTCTTCCAGCTTGCTTATCATTGTCTGCAAGATTCATACGTCATCTGGTAAGATTGCGATATCATCTGCATACAGAAGTAGTCTTAAATTAACTTCACCAACTTCAATGCCACCACAAATATAAAGCCACCACCAAATATAAAGCCTGTCGGGTTGGTTACCCACCAGGCGCGTCCCCAGGTGGTGGATAGGGGACCTCGGTACGATACGTTCGTGATCCGAGGTTTTAGAGTCATAGCGGCGTTTTATACACCGTCAAAGCTCTATCGCGAACCAAACCAAAAAACAAGTATGCAGGAACAACTTAATGATTCAAATACTCCAGGTGGTACTCGCATGGGCGAAAATCCACCCGTGGTCTTTTCGACCACGGTCGGGGCACGGATTCTGGAGGCCCCAACCGACATACATATACCCCCCGCCTGTACAGGCGTTGACCTTCGAGTTGCGAAAAGGTTTGCTTCCGAAGATTCCTGCAGCTCTATCTCCGACACGTTCGGTAGACTGGGCTGGAAACATGAAGAAAGTGGCGGAGAGGTTCAACCTGATACGCTTAATCTTCAGACCAATAGACAGACAGCCGATAGGTGTGATGCTGCCGACGAGGCCTGCGAAACCGAACAGGTGAAACGGGCCACAGAGGCGGCGTCCACTGGTCAGCGTCCATCTAAGAGCCAGCGAAAGAGGAAAAGGAGAAAGGTGGCTATCGTGCGGCGCGAAGAAACTGCACCGCCAGTTGAAGGCGCAAGCGCTGAGAACTGCCCTTCCCCGGCGGCGACGGAAAAGAGATGCAGGTCGGCAGAGGTTACCCCAACCGAAACCAGCCAGCTGACTGAAACCAACGCTGCCTCCCCTTCCAATAGCTCGAACAGGAACAAACGGAGGAAGAAGACCTCAAGCACTCCTGTCGGTGGAACTGCGCGCGCACCTTCTGCGTGCCCTTCCACTAGTATGACTGATGTATTTCCAATGATTGGATTTACTCAGATTAACCTTCAACACTCCAAGGCTGCTACTGCACTCATCAGTAAGAAGCTTTCTGTGTTGAATACAAAAGCCCACATAATATCCATACAGGAGCCATGGGTGTGGAAAAATCGCATCTGTGGCCTTGGAGGTGTCCGTGGAACTACGATACTCTGTGACGAGCGGTCCGAGAGACCAAGGGCTTGTCTTGCTGTGTCGAACCTTTTCTCAGCGACTAAGCTTGGACAATTTTGTGGCCAAGATTTGGTTGCTGCAGCCATTAGCTACGAAACGAATGGAAATTGGAAGACCTTCATGGTGGCATCAGCTTATCTCCCCTATGATTCGGTAGTGCCTCCACCACCGAGGGCAATTGCTGAACTCATTGACTATTGCGACACCAGGAAGATGGGCCTAGTTATATGCTGTGATGCCAATGCTCAAAACACTGTTTGGGGCAGCAGCAAATGCAACATGCGAGGAAACCATCTCCTGGATTTCATTCTATCATCTGATCTTACTATCAACAATGTTGGCTCGCAACCAACTTTTGTGACGTCAAGAAGACAGGAAGTGATCGACCTAACTTTATCAAATAGATACTTTAAGGCGGTTACTAACTGGAGGGTCTCTTCGGAGGAGAGGAGGAATCCGAGAAAAACCAACTGGATACGCTTCAGGGAGGAATTAGGGAAAACTCTCAAAACTCCAACCAAACTCAGGACGAGACAAAAGGTAGAGGAAGCTGTTCAAGACCTGAATAGTGCCATTACTAGCTGTTTTGAACTGACGTGCCCAGTAAGCAAACCCCCTGGCAGAACACCGGTTCCCTGGTGGAGCTCGGAACTGCAAAGAATTCGTAGAGAAGCTAGAAAGCTTCTAAATAGGTCACTTAAGACTGATTTGGAGACAGACTGGAATCTCTACCGATCGAAGCAGAAGGAATATAAGAGGCTAATTCGGGTATCCAAAAGTGCTTCTTATAAGAATTTCTGTGAAAAGATTGAAAAGCTGGGTGAAACTAGTAGGTTGGTTAAAGTTCTGAAAAAGGGCAAACCAGGCAAACTGGACTCACTTAGAAAACTTGATGGCACCTTCACTGAGACGAAAGCGGAAACTCTTAGTTATCTGCTGGAGTCTCACTTTCCGGGTAACCAGATTACAATTGGTTCACAACCAGCCCCGATTACCGAGACTATGAGTGAGCCAAGACAAACAACTCGGCGTAGCTGGTATATTGCGAAGGCCGTGGTGACGGACGAGGCCATTAAATACGCATTTGCGTCTTTTGACGGCTTCAAGTCGCCTGGTACGGACGGAATATACCCAGCCATGCTGCAACAATGTACAAACCAGCTGCTACCGACTATGAAGAAAATCTTCACCGGTGTCCTAGCACTGGCATACATTCCAACACCCTGGCGTACAGTTAGAGTGGCATTCATACCAAAAATTGGCAGAAGTGACTACTCGCTCGCCAAGAGCTTCAGACCAATCAGTCTGACTTCTTTCTTGCTGAAAAGCTTGGAAAGGCTGGTCGAGCTTCACGTGCGCAAAGGTGCTTTGCGATTGCACCCACTATCTCCGATGCAACATGCCTATCAACGCGGAAAATCCTGCGAGACTGCGCTCCAAAATCTAGTTGGTAGAATTGAAGGCGCGCTTGACAGAAAAGAATACGCGATGGGCATTTTCATCGATATTGAGGGTGCTTTTGACAATGCGACTTTTGATAGCATGTGCAGCTCCGCCAGACAACACGGAGTAGACGAACCATTGGTGTTGTGGATTAAAGCAATGCTAATGAATAGAACGTTGGTTGCGGATGCGGATTGTGGCCGCTATGTTATGGCGGGGGTAAACAGAGGCTGCCCGCAAGGCGGCGTCATGTCTCCACTGCTGTGGTGTATGCTGGTCGACTCTCTGTTGAACGCACTCAACAGTTCTAATATTTACGCTCAGGCGTACGCGGATGATGTTGCCGTGCTTTCTGTTGGATCATGCCTAGCGACTGTATGCGCCAAGGCGCAGGCGGCCCTTGACGTGATCGACGAATGGTGCACTAGGAATGGGCTCTCGGTCAATCCTCTTAAAACTGAGGTTGTTCTCTTTACGAGAAGGAGGAAGCTGGTCGGGTTGACTCAGCCAGTGCTAAAAGGCGTCACAATCCAACTCTCCAATGAAGCAAAGTATCTGGGAGTCATCCTGGATAGCAAACTTCTTTGGTCCAAACATGTTGAGCTGAAGACTGCCAAGGCGCTGTCTATTTTCTGGCAGTGCAAAGGCATTTTCGGCAAGACATGGGGCTTATCACCGAAAAGAGTCCTATGGATTTATACGGCTATGATAAGACCATTTATAGCATACGCATCGGTTGTTTGGTGGAATAAGCTTTCACGTAAATACGTCACTGCTGCTTTTGCCAAACTCCAAAGGCAGGTATGTCTCGGCTGCACGGGGGCCTTCCCCAGCACGCCTGGCTCCGGCCTAGATGCACTATTGAACCTTCCGCCCCTTGATGTTTACATCATGGGCTGTACAATCAAGGCTATCTCACGTCTTACAAGAGGTGGCTTTTGGTATAACTCGCACTGGAGTTTTGATGAACTTGCGCAACGGTTGTCCTTCGACTCCTGTCTTATGGATATGCCGTCTGATTCGATGACACCGGAACTTCGGCTAAAGCGCAAATACGAGGTCGACTTTCCTCGCGTCCAGGACTGGCTCTGGCCGGACTCTGAACCTGGAAGGGAATGCAGTCGAATCTTTACGGATGGCTCCAAAACCGATCAAGGATCTGGTGCTGGTGTCTTCGTGGAGAGCGATAGCGTTAGACTTTTCTTTCCGTTAGGCAAACATGCGTCAGTCTTCCAAACAGAGACTTATGCTATCCTAATGGCCATGGACTATGTTACGAGGAACAGGTGGAGGGGGCGAAGTATCTGCGTCTGTAGCGACAGTCAGGCTGCGCTTAAGGCCTTACTCAAACCCTTAACTACCTCCAAAATAGTACGTGAATGCAAGATATCTCTGAATTCGGTCGGAAGGCTGAATTCACTTAAACTTGTCTGGGTCCCGGGTCATAACGGGATCACGGGAAATGAGATCTCCGATGAACTTGCTAGACAAGGCTCAGAGGGGGACCTCTCAGGACCTGAACCAGCGATCTCTCTGCCTGCGTCCTCGGTCAGGGCTTCCATTGACGGTTGGGTTTCCTATGAACACAATCGCCGTTGGCATGACTCTCCAGGGTGCAGACAGACTAAGCAAATGCTCCCCGACGTCTGTGGGAAATCCGCGGCATTCTTGTTGTCTCTCAACAGAAAAGACTGCAGACAGACTACTGGCGTTCTTACGGGACACTACGCTTTTGCCAAACACCTTAAGGTGCTTGGCCTAAGCGACACCACCAACTGCGAAGCCTGTGGAGAAAGCGACGACACTGCGGAACATTTCGTCTGTGATTGTCCTGCTTTTGCTCGTATCAGGTGGCAGGTATTTGGTGCGGATATGGTGAGTGCTGTAAACCTAAGCTCCTTATCATTGAAGCGCCTTCTCGTTTTTCTTAGAAAAACGAGTAAATTCCCACAGTAAAATGTGGTGTGTCTGCCTGGCAGTACAATGGACCAGTATTGAGTCTGAGTGCTCCAGTGCAGAAAGTGTCACACATCCCGACAAAAAAAAAAAATATATAAAACAATAAGGAGAGATAAGGCATCCTTGCTTTACTCCCGATAGAATTTCACAGTACTCCGACAGCTCTCAACCCGCCCATAATGCTGATCTGGTGTAGCTGTATATATATTTTCATTTTTGGTTGTTATTCCCATGTTTTGGTTGTTATTCCCATGTTATGTAATTTAAAAACTAGACTCTTTCCAGCTACTTAAAGGTGGTATTCATCCTAAACCCAACAAACAAACCAACCGTTTTACCTAAATCATATCGTCCTATAAGCTTGACATTGTTTTTTTCTCGAAACAATGACAAGGATTATCGATGTCTACATCTGAGAATGATAAACGAATAGCAGACCTCTACACTCATATCAATATGCAAACCATGAAGTCAAATTTACGGGAGGCGCTCAGCTCAAACTGACAACAGAGATCTAAAAACGCCTAGAGATCGCACTATGCGCCTTTCTGGATATAGGGGTGCTTTTAACAACACTGGACATGATTCCATATCAAATGCCTTGAACCTAAGAAATATAAACAAACCCACTATAAAATGGATCAAAGCGATGCCAGAAACTCTTTGAATGACTGCTTCGTCAGCAATGATCAGTACCAGTATCAGCCGTTAGAGCTTTCTGACCTGCTCCATAGATTGGATAAATTTAGGCTACAGCACAATGGTATACGTCGGTGACATAGTCATCATTACCACGGGCAAAGAGGAAAAAGAAGTCGCATATAACGACTGCAAAACACCCTAGTGCATCAGGGGAAATCTTTCCATCTATCACAGTAAGGCTGTCATTGTTCCTTTTACCGAACGAGGAAAATTAGACCTAGGTCAAATCTGACTTAATAACACGGCCATAGAGTGCTCCGAGGATGTCAAATATCTTATAGTTATCCTCGACAAAAGACTGAATTCGAACTCCAATAGTGACAACTAAACTGGGAAAGCTACTAGAGCTTTATGGTCCTGTAGCCGCACGCATGGTAGAACCTTTGGAATCTCCCCAAAGATCACTGGATCTACAGTGATGATAAGACTCACAATTACATAGCCTCTATTGTTTGGTGGACGAAAGCCACACAGAAGATCGCCACAGAGAAGCTCAAAACGGTAAAACGGCTTGCAAGCCTAGGTATCTTCGGAGCCATGCGAACCCAACAGCTGACATAGAGGCAGTAATAGGACTAACACCCCTACAGTGTAACAAATTTAATACAGTACAATGATATAAGTCTTAGCGAACACCCGGAACAAATTCTCGCTGTCGGTCACAGGCCGCCTTCACAAAACACTATGCTTCAATACACAGTTTTCCACAGAGATTCCAAAGAGGAAAAATGGGTTAGTAATAATCAAGCAAAAATCCAGAACGGTATAAAGTGGTATGCAGATGGTTCTATAACAGAATCGGGTGTAGGAACCTTTATTTACAGACCAAATACTTGCAATACAATACCTATGGGGAAAAGTCCCAGCGTATTTCAAACAGAGCTCCACGCCATTCAAAAATGCGTCAGCCACATCAATACATCTGGTGTTAAAGGCCATCCATATATTCACGTATAGTGAAGCAGCAAATCAGTCTGGCACTATTTGAATATATACACTCGGCTCATTGACCAAGACTAAACTATGCTGGGTTCCGGGCCATGAGGGTTTTGAGGGTAATCCAAATGCCGAGGAAATGGCAAGAAAAGACTCAGAATCCCTTTCATATGTGCCGAACACTTCTGCTGCGCTCCTGGATCAGCAACTATCGCAGCTATCAAATGCCGGGAATATATGAAATGTACTACCTATTGGAAGAGCATGCCAGGACTTAGACAGGCCCTTTAACAGCAATGCCAATAAATGTCACCACGGGTTACGATACCACCTAAACAAAATCAAAATAGTCGATTCCCTAGAGTACCGGCTATGTCTGAAAAAGAAGAAACAGTTGAACATATTTTAATTGAACTAGAAGGAAGATAGTCTTCAAGGAGCAATTGAGTTCCGAAGGTGTAAAGAAGTCCTCTGCTTTATACGGAAAGTAGAAATGCTACTGCATAAGAAATTCCTGGCCCAGATGGCACAATAGACCTTATAGGTCACCCCTTTTTCTTTGCCATGGGGAGCCAGAAGCTTAAAATAAAAAGCTGTTTTAAAAAAATACTCAAGCTAAAAAGTTGAAATTTAAATCATATACTCTCTTGGGGCCCAAAATATTCAAGTGTACGAAGTAAAATCCACCGACTGACCCGCCTACAATCTCAACAAAACAAGTTTATCGAAAAACACCGAATTTTAAGTTAGAAAGCTGAAATTTTTAATATATCGTCTTTAAGGCCCAAAATGCTCGTGTGTTAAGATTTTTAAAATCCGTCTACTGACAGCCCACAGTTAAAAAAAAAAACATTTATTTCGACAAGTCAAAATTTCAGCTAGGAAGCTGAACGTACTCGTATATTCGCTAGGGGACCTTAATGCTCAATTGCTCACGTTCAAATATTTTTAAAATCCGCCCAGTAGCACCAAGGCCGTAGCCAGACAATTTTTTCGGGGGGGTTATATTTATTCCATACACCAAGCAGTGTGTACCTTTCTGAATGGTAGATGTAATAAATAAAATTAATACAGCCCATTTTAACCGAAAATAAAAAAAAACACGATTTTTAATTCGGGCTATGGTACTATACTATGTATAAGCCACTTTATGGATTGGTGCAAACAAAATTGAGATAACAATGAAACATGACATTACGATGATAGGGAAGTAGAAAAAAATGTGTTCGAAAATTCTGTTCGTCCGTCAGCCTGTTTGCATATCTGCAGCCTAAGCGGATGGGCCGATTTGCAAACTTGGTTTATAGTGTTTATTTAGTACCTTAACGGTACCTCCTATAGAACCGATTTTTTAACATAAGAATTTCTCGCTAACAACAAAACCGATTTCTATTAAATTTAAAATTTAGGAAGGCTTTTATGATCAAATTCATACATAACTTTTCTGGTTTTTTGAATATGCTGGAAACGTGTATATTGAATTTTTACAGATTTTTTTCCAGATGAAAACTACAGACTTGTATTGAAATACTCAAAAAATTGTTAAATATTTTTCAAAATTTAAAAAAAAACTGGTTTAAAAAAAACTTCTTTAACGATTTTCAATATTTTTTTTTTAGGTAGTGCTAAAAAAATACTATTGCATACTTAGTTTTTCCAAGAAAACTTTTAAACAAATTTGAAAAACTAAACGATTTTTCCAATATTTTTTTTTTAATAATTTTAAGTTATTATTTATTAGGTACATATCGTGATACCTTAAGATTTTATTATTACAAAAAGTTGCATTACATGTAGGTAGGAATCATTTTTATAA
The DNA here is from genome assembly GCA_949715645.1 of Portevinia maculata. Lineage (NCBI taxonomy): Eukaryota > Metazoa > Arthropoda > Insecta > Diptera > Syrphidae > Portevinia > Portevinia maculata. The sequence goes on along the minus strand of OX454526.1, from coordinate 267,682,050 downwards.
AATTAAATTTAATCTTCTGGCCTGCGCTGCAAATAATATCTAAAACTTCCTCAGTGTCAATCTCAATTTGTCGATGAATTGACATTAACGCCAATCCTGTTAATCTTTCTTCACCGGTAGAATTTCTTAGATAATTTTTTAGACTATTCATTGCCGAAAATATTCTTTCCGGTGTACATATTGAAACCTTTAGTGTCACCAAAATTCTAAGAAGCTGTGGATGTTATAGGAAACAGATCATTATTGCATTCCCCAAGAGCTGTTATTGCACTCTTTGAACGCTCTGTATCTTTTTGTGTATGGCATTTTGTCTTCCATAGCGTAAATTCAGCTTTTAAAGTGTCCCAATCCAAAAATGATTTATAAAATTTGAAGGTTTCTTCGTTATAATTTTGTTCGTTTTTGCCAAGGATCGATGGAATCAAAATGCACAAAGAGGAAAGTATGGACTTATGGTTTTCAAATCTCATTTTAAGCTGACTTAAAAGGTCATCTAATAGAGGAATCATTATACTTATCCTAAAATAGGTTTCAGGATCTGTTGTGCTCAAACAAAACACTGAAACAACACAATCTTACTGCAAAATCACTAGCTGAAATAGATCTTAAAAAGCAACTCGCCTTCGATTACGTATCAGAGTCCTTATGACTACACAACTCTTCCAAAGCATCAACTATCGCTTTAAAAATTTCTTTTAACCTCATCAACCCATCATGGTTTTCCACTCAGCGTGTTTCACACATTCCTGTTAAATTTTTCCATTTATTTTGAGGATAATTTTGTTTAATCATTTCCTGCAACAAATTTGTGCGCTTTGCCGATAATTTAACCATAACGGATTTTATGGTACCAATAGTGTTGCGAATAGGCTGAATTTGGCAAGAATGCCCTAAAGCCAGGTTTAGAGAGTGTGCGCTACAATGCACGTATAAGGCTTCCTGGATAAGACTCGCGTTCGGCTACTTGAATTGTTGCTTGGAGGTAGGTGTGGACAAACTGCTATAGATTCTAAAGTACATGTCTGATTGGCAAGTATGAGGGATCATAAGAAAGCTTAACAGATTGTCTTTTTGATGATTTATAATAAATTTTCAGCACTCATATAAAAATTGCCGTGTAGAAAAAATTTCGGTGGGGGGGGGGGGGGGGGGGGGGGGGGGTTCTAACCTCTGTGACCCCCCCCCTGGCTACGGCCTTGAGTAGCACGCCCACTATTTAAAAAAAACCGTTTTAATGAAGAAATCATTTTAAATAAAAGTCCTATTCTTCTCAAGGTATGTAAATAAACAATTCCTTTATATAAAATTGTCTGCCATGCCCTTGTCTGCCATGCGTTTTTTACAAAAACTTTTTCGATAAAAATCCCTTAAATATTGTATAACAAATATGAAGATCGTTATTAACAATTCATCCATACTTAGATTTTTGGCATGCCCACTTTATGAGCGATAGAAATAGCTAAGGAGTATCCAACAGTTTACCAATGAGGACTGTAGCATTTCCTTAAGTTTTTTTTTTATTTTCATTCATAAACATGATGAAATTTACAAGAAACTTCATTTCATTTTCGAAATCCGCCAAACCGCGATGGCGGAACTAATTTCAACTGGTTGGTTTCGAAATCCGATAGTTGCGAAGTAGGTTCTGATATGCTTTCGCTACACTGCTTCCGCTACAATGCTTCCGTTACAATTAAAATGTTACCCTTAATGCGCCAAAAGAGGTATAACTTTGAAAATAGGTGACTCAGATCGAACGTCGTTTTATAAAATGCAAATAGCTATGTATTGAGGATATTTCAGTAAAACTATTAATCTTCTTCTAAACGATGATTGATTTGATTATGTGCCGACGTATCCTACGTGCAATTTTGACAAGGTTTCATGCTATCATACATAAAGCGAATTATTTTTGAAAGCATGATGATTATGTTTTTTTTATATTCCTCTGGGAAATTTGCATTGCCACATTTAAAAAAGGGTGTAGCTTGTGGCAGCCCTGCTGACTTGTTTGGCAACTCTGATGGTTGAGACGCCAATATTGGTTTCATGTTATTGCGAAGGCTAGTATTAAGCCAGTTTATTTGTTGATGGTGGAGTTTTAGTTGACTTATGACGAAGAAGATTTCATTCGAAATAATTTCACAACTCATCTAAACTTTCACAAACTACATTTTTTCAGTCTCCTGAAGTTTTTTAAGTGATGACATACCTGCTAAGATTTCGTCAATTAACATTAAAATGTTCAATAACCATCAATCTGTGATTGCAACCACGTGAAGTTGAAGGCAGTTACAGCGGAGCTTTACGACATCAGATCCAGATAGGTACTGGTCAATTTAATTAATTTTTTTCGAAAACACTTTCCAGCACTCTACATGACGTTCGAAACTAACAGTAATTTTTGTATTAAAAAATGGTAGAAACGGCTGCCTAAATTCTAGAATACAGAGGATGATCCTCAAAAAAAAATCGAAAAAGGTGTTTATTATAAATAATATTTATTTTAATATATAAAAGAGAGCGACGTTAGTTACTAAGCTTATAACTCAAGAACGATTGGACATATTTCGATGATTCGCACCAATTCGGACTGCTCTCCGGCCAAACAAGAAGAATACCTAAGAAAATCGAAAATTCCATGAAAAAGAAATATGAAGCAAATTCATTTTCCCATACATTTTGTATGGAGCAATTTTACGACGCCATTTTCATGATAGATGACATTTATGTTTACGTTACGTTGTGACAATTTTGATGACGCATCAACTTTTGATAGCTGATTCATTTGCACAGTCGTTCCATCGCATACTATTGTGCTGTACAGACGTGCGTTGCGATTTATCAGCATTTTTTCAAGTTTTATCAAATTTTTATCAGCTTTCGACAATTATTGTATTGTAATTCAATTTGATTTAACACATTGTTTTGAAACGATTTTTTGTGAAAATTACCAGCGAAAAGTAAATTCATAGGGGTGAGTTTAGTTTAATGAAGTGCACATTGCACATTGAATGGTTATGTTCTTTGTGATTGCGTGCGCATCGACAATCAATCTAAACGTTAATTTCGGATGGTGCAATTAATTTTTAGGTGGGTTACTTTTCGAATCAATTCGAAAATACCCAAGAAAATCGAAGAGTCCCCGAAAAAAAAGTTATGAAGAAAACTCATTTTCCCATACATTTTGTATGGAGCGATCTTACGGACGCCATTTCATGATAGATGACATTTATTTTTACATTACGTTGTGACAATTTTTTCTTTGATGACGTTGTGTGCATCAACTTTTGACAAGTGATTCAATTGCACAGTCTTTCCATCGCATATTATTGTGCTGCGCGTTGCGATTTATCAGCATTTTTTCAAGTTTTATCAAAATTATTATAATTTATTATTATTATTTTTTTATATTATAAAGCTGAAAAGTTTGTTTGGTTGAACACGCTAATCTCAGGAACAACTGGTTTGAATTGAAAAATAATTTTTGTGTTGGATAACATCACGCTGCGACTAGGAGCGAAGCATCATTAGAAAATGTTGCAAAACGGGAAAATTATTCCTTTTTGAGAGATTTCGCTGCTTGCGCTACGTAAACGGTTTAAGTTACAAAAAAATCATGTATGATGGACTTGTTCCTCTTTAAAAATTCTAAAAGTCCGCGACAGTATTATGTCTATCTTTTAAGATTGACTCACTATAACCTTTTATATGGTAATCAAATTTGTTCCAAATTAATGCATTATTTGTGAAGGAGTTTTATCAACGTAGTATTAATCCTTATCCAAATAAATATATTTTTAATCACAAGTATTTAATTGTAAACAAAATTGTCTTTGACATCACTTGATTTCGATCAACTTCTTAAGAGATTATTTGGTATTTTTTTAGTATTTTTTATTTATTTCATATCACAATTTTAAAATAACTCCGCAACAAAATAGGTATGTTCGGGTCCACGCGCGCATGACACGCAAGACGCTTGCCGGCGTTTTGTAGTAGTTTTCCATTTGTTATTGTTTTGTGAATTCTTTTAAAGGTTGTTTTTTCCAATATTTTCACAACGGGACTTACCACGATTGGTCGTGAATGTCGTCTTATATTTCAGCAACATTGCATGTTTATTTTAAGTTTTTGTTCTTATTAATAAAGACTCGGAGCAAAGCCGGGTCAGCTAGTTTTATATATATTTAATATTTTAAAATAACAAATTTTGAAGCAATAAAATATATTTCAAGGGCACGGGCGGAGGTCCCTACATGCAAAAAAATGGTGATCGGGAGGAAAAAATAATTCAATTCCTTTTTTGAAGAGCCAAAGTACGCTGGAAGAACTTTGAATCTGTTGTCCTTGACATATTTAGCAACAAATTTGTTCCGATATTGATTTGGTAACTCCTGCTGGTTAAGACACTCAATGTTGCACAAAGCTGTCAAACGGGTGGTACTGATGATCTGCTTCTTGTTTTGTCTGAAAGTTTTGAGGAGGTAAGAGTTATAAGAAAATATTCTTTAATAACTCTAAACTGTTGCACAAAATCAATATATACTTTTCTAATATTATCGATTTAATTCTTTTCTTTTTAAATACTTACGCATTCCACTTAAGTTTAAGTTAAGCCACATGTTTACACGATTTGAGACTTGGAAAAGGATCTTATTAGCTTATTGTCTTATCTTATTAATAGGAAGTTAATTGAATAATTTGCATGACACGACGGAGTAAAAGTGTTTGAGTAGACCAGTCCGGAAAGAATGAATAACGACAACATAAATTGAATGGCTTCGAAAATTGCGAGCGCTACAAATTAGGATCTGTACATAGCCAACCCTTATAAAAAAATAGTTTAAACTTTGAAATAGTACAAATGTTTTAGTGGTAGGATTTTTAATGATCTAAAAAAATTATATAGAAGGAGCTGGATTGTTGTTATCCTTTAAAGCTCTTCTATTGATTAAAACATTAGACGCTTCCTCATCATCAGTTTCCGAATCAAAAAATATCATAATATTAAATTTCAGCTTCCTACCTAAAATTTTTTCCAAAAACCTTGATTTTTTTTGAAATTGTGGGCGCACTTTTCAAATTATGAATATCCATTTGACATTTCACTTGCAGGATCATAATGATTTTTTATATACCTATACAAGCCACAATGAAACCCGTTTCAAGTTACGTGCTACCGAAATTTATTTGTTTCGAGTTGACTGACGATCAACACTCCTCAATTGTATCAAGTTACGTGCTGGCGCCCAGCACGTTGATTGGCCTTAGTGACGAAGTGATTCGAAATCGGGACGCCTTTTGATACTTTTTGAGGTCAAATTGGCGACGGACGGTTACGTTCTCTTTAGCTCAGATCATAACCTCATCGTTAAAGAACAATTTGAAGGTCAACATTGTTTTCCGTTTTATTTTGTATTGCTTCATTGTTTTTTGCGAGGTACTGGAATCCAAGTGAGACTCTCTACTGCTGAGAACAAAATACCTACAATAACAGACTTCTATGAAACCTGTATTGGCATTGGTTGCTTGGCTGAACATGTTGCTCGATGGGGTACTTACAGACGGTGCCGAGAAATAACTTCATGGGCAATAACTTCACATGAGCAATAACTTCACCTCAAGTGGGAAATAACATCACTTTTTTTGTGAAGTTATTGAACACTGACGGTGAGCAATTACTTCACCGTAAATTTTGTGAAGTTATTTCCTACCTAAATTTAGGAATTTGTCTAATATACCTGAAGAGGAAATGTTAAATTGAGTTATTTATGAGGTTTTTGTATAATTTCATTTCTAACAAAATATAACAATTTATTTTTACCAATTTATATCGGTGCGGTGAAATAAGGCCTTGCGCAATAAGGCCAATTTGGCATTATTTCACTTTCCATTGGTGCTGTTTTCAACAATTTGTCCTTGCACCTACTCCAAATCAAACAGTGATCCAAGCAGGGGGATTTCAGTGGACAGCACTGTTTATGGGATTAGTTGCGAAATCGCAAGTAGATTCCATAAACAGTGCAATGCATATGGGGGGTCATGCTGCCCCCCTGCAACTCCCCTGCTTGGGGTCACTGTTTGATTTGGAGTGGGTGCAAGGGTCTTTAGTTATAATAGACAAATTCTCAAATTATAGGTGGGAAATAAGTTCACAAAAAAAAGTGAAGTTATTGCCCACTCGAGGTGAAGTTATTGCCTATGTGAAGCTATTGACGGTGAAGTTATTTCCCTGCACCGTAAACAAATAGTAAAAAACAATAGTTAATTAACACTTATAGTAAAGGAGGAGGTGATTCGAATAATATTTTTTTTATTGAGCTTGCGCCGACTCTCCTTTATTATTATTTAATATTATTGTTAGCAGACCCTGTCTTCACTCGAGAAACACAAAAGCAGTTACTTGGTTTTATGATTTATTTCGTACTTACATCCGATAAACTTTGAATAAACAACGTTTGCCGTTTTTATTTCTGACTAAAGAATTGTTTAATTGAGGCTTGAGCTATTCTGGAGCATGTTCCACACACAGCTAGCTTGGGCAAATGTACACATTTCAGTCCGCCTCCATTGCTCCCCCAGCCCTGATCATTGTTAATTGTATTGCAAGCTAAAAACCCGACGTTAATTTTCAACAATTCAAAATAATATTCAAAAGAACTGAGTGTAACTACTAACTTCCTTGAACAGGGGCGGGCTAAGAATATCACCGCAGCCCCACCCCCAAAAAACGTCGCTTATTGCAAAAGGCGACTTAAGGCAAAAATCACATCGTAGCAATTTTAAAATCCAGGTGAGCCTAGCGACTCATGTATCATCTTGAATCTCTCCTGTAAAGTACCAGGAAGGTACAGTGATATGAAAAGGGAAGGGTGGCAGGTTCAATACGCAATAAAGTGCCAGAAATGAGAAACAGTTCGATAATTAGTCAAATTGTATCTGGTTTATTTAATCAAAATGTTTCGCTTATATACTTTTTGACCCTCCTTAGCATTCACAAATATTATTCAATCCACCGTTCGATCGACTGGCCTACAACTGAACTGAAAGAGTCTGATTACATTTCGTATACAACCAATATCTGTCACATGGGAAGCGATGACTAATGAACAACACTTTGCAAAGCATAGCCACTAGGTCACTCGTTATCGGTGTTTTATTTGGCGACATGGCTTTGCGTTAGTTGTCGATGTAATCTGACTCTGGGTTACGTATGTGGGTACACTACACCCCCGCAAGTGTGCATGCAAATTTGTGGGTAGACACGACTGGAAATCAGCGGTGTGGTAAAAGGACCACAAAACTAAAACCCATAGGACACGTCGAAATCGTTAAAAAGAGGCTGGCCGGGATCATACAAATAAAATAAGACTAGCATTGACAGAGAAGCTTGCCGATGCTTTTCGAAGTCGGATGGTAGAACCCCTTTGTAACTTTGTAAAGCAATCTCCCGACAAACCCGAGGATTGCATTCCAATAAAATCCCAATCGCTACATGCAAACTCATATTTATGAGACAGACCATTGAGAATTGTAACCTTAGGTGGACAAGTGGTAACACTTGTCTAGCGACAAAGCAGATTTGGCCAAAGCTGGATCTGAAACGCTCTAAGTGTTTGATATCTCTAAATAGATCTCACATTGGTGCAATAATTGGTGTGATCACCGAACACTGTCTCATAGGCAGACATGCAACAAGGCTTGGCGTCCACACAAGTGACTTCTGCAGAAGCTGTATGGATGAGGAAGAGGAGGAGACAATTCTCCACCTTCTTGCACGCGCCCTGCCCTCTCTCAAAGACGTAAACTCCACTTAGGACCCTTCTTCTACAATGATCTTAACGATCGCATTGACACTGACATAAAAAGTCTATCAAGCTTCATCAAAAGCTCCAACTGGTTCAACGAGTAGGAGGATGATACATCCGTGTGGTATCACAATGGGCCTGTCATTGGCCTAAGTGTGTCGGCCTCTGCCGACTGCCACTACAACCTAACCTAACCTCACCTATTCCAATAAAAACACCGCGTATGTCGAATTTGCGTATGTTGAGACTAAAAACTGTATGAAAATATGGCGCAGTGACATAAGTCCCAACTTTTACTTTTGGGACTTATGTCTCACTTAAGTGGGACATAACTAACAAAATTGATTTGGGACCTATGTCTCACTCAAGAGGGACATAACTGCCAGAAGTAAAAGTTGGGACATATGCATTGCTCTGTTTATGGGTTTTGTTGCGAAATCGCTAGGTTCCATAAATAGTGCAATGCCTATGGGGGCATGCTGCCCCCCTGCAACCCCCCTGCTTGGGGTCACTGTTTGATTTGGGGTAGGTGCGAGGTTTTATTTTAGCACTTGGCCTTAATGCACTTTGGGTAAATGAATTTCACGGCACCGCTATTGAGCAGTAAGTCATAGGAAGTGCGCCTCGTATACTATACTCTTTTTTTATACCCTATTCTAAGGGTATATTAATTTTGACGCATAGTTTGTAACATACCTTAATATTGCCCGTAGACGCCTAAAAGTTACTATGTTTATGATCAGCATCGATAGTAATGTCGATCTAGCCATGTCCGTCCGTCCGTCCATCCGTCGGCAAAAATTAGGCCTTTAAACTGGGCCTAGAGAGCTGAAATTTTACCCATATACTCTCTAGGGTCCCGAAATAATCAAGTTTACGAATTTTTGAAATCCGCCCACAACACGCCCACAAACTAAAAAAAAACAAAATTTTGGAAAAATCAAATTTTGAGCTAGAAATCTGAACTTTTTTATATATGATCTATGACTCCTAAAACTGCTCGGGATATAACATTTTCAAAATCCGCGCACTGACACGCCCACAATTAAATAATTTTTTTTTTATTGAAAAACCAAAATTTGAGGTAATGATGTAAAATTTATAATATATACTTTCTAGGGGCCCTTTAAGCTCATGTGTTTATATTTTCAAAATCCGCCTACTGACACGCCCACAATTTAATTTTTTTTTTATTTTTTATGTTTCATTTTCGACAACATGCATTTTTAATGAATCTCGTGTTTGTAGAGTGAATTTTGTAGAAAACTGCTGAGACCGCTGTTTCTCGTCCTTCTACTTCCACATTTCCTTAATGCCCCAGCTGTCTAACAACAACCGCATTGCGTGGGATTTTAACCATCGCAAAATAAAAAAAACGCGTATTTTGATTCAATTTTTGGGTACACGCAATTTAAGATATAGATACAAGCACTTTCCATTAGCTTAATATGAATTCACTTGCTTCTAACGGGGAAATTTAACGTAAGTATAATGGCAAAGATAATAGTTATCTTACCTTTACCCACCATGTGGGTAGTTCCGGTAGTTTTCATCACAAAAAAAATAGTTCTGTTTAAAGAAGCAATAACCATAACTCAGAAAGTTCCCAGCAAAGTTGATAAGAAATATGCGAACCGATTTTATTTGTCAAAAAAGCAAGGGCCTAACTTCTCATTGGATGTAAAAGTAATTCCAATTCACTTAACGTTGTTCCGAATGGGATACCCACCTCTATGATCTGAAAGCGTAGAATTAAAATGAATATAAACCAACCTTAGGCCTGGGCGAAGAAATAAACAACCTATTCGCAGGCCAAACAGATCCGCCCATAAAATTCGCACGTATAAGTTTTGCAATTTTGAATCCTCATTAACACGCGTATAGAGCAATTTTATTGATAAATTATATGTTTATTAGGCTCGTATGATTGTTTCGGCGGAACGCATGCCGTAAATATGTTCCAACGAAATTTATAGCCAAACTTCGATGAAATTAACATCAATAACCTTTTGAATTCTACTCCCACCTTCTCAAGCATCCAAGTATAAATTATGCATGCCATTCTTTCCGCACCTATGTACCGTCCTACACACCTCCTTAGAACGCAAATAAAAATGTAAATTTCATCACATAAAAGCCACTTTCTAGATTAATTCCACTTACTTCATTTAACGCCGGATGGGTCAGAGATCTGAAGATAAATTACTAAATATGCGAATTCTTGCTCTGGGTTTGTGGTGTATCAGAGGGAAACGTGTGTGTGGAAGCCGTAGGCAGGATCAGCCGTCTCTCTTCATCTACATTCAAAGACGCACTCAAAGAAGGCACTTCTCTGGGTGGTATTAATAATAAATCACTTCATTCGGCTCAGAAAGTTTACCGTTTTGCAGTCGAACGGAACGGAACCTTTTGCCGAAAGTTACCTTTGCCATAAAAATAGCATACGTTTTATTAGCATCCATAAAATTCATCAGTGCTGTAATGGGGGGACGTCCAAAAAAGGAATCCTTTTAGCCACATAGTACCGCATATACAAGCCGCAATAAAGCAGTTTCTTTTTTTAAATTTTCAAAGCCTCAGGGACGAGATGAGTTTTTTGTGCTTTCAAAGGATTTCTGGTATAAATTAGGATTTTGAGGCCAATTAAAGTTTTATATCACTTTAAAAAAAACAATTTACATACTTACGATGGCGAGACGATGAGACGTGTGAAATAGGTGGAATTTGACGCCTCTATTTGTATTCACTTACCCAAAACAAAACTTTAAATAAAGTTTTGAGAAGTATTACAAATAAAAGTGGCTGCTTGCTCATTTGCAGATATAGTTAAAGTCGAAATCTTGTAGAAAAAAAAACAACGCAATGAAAGACATGTTTTCATAAACGTGCAGGGCTTAAACAGAAAGATATCATCTGAAATGCGAATGGTGGTGTTCTTTTTTGTGGCAAACGATTTACACAGCATTGTGTCCACGTTCATGTTCACCTCAAGAAACTGAAGATATAGGTGTCATGGTTATTGTATATTGATGGATAACGGATAGATATTTCGAATCAACAAAAATGATCATTGATTTCGAAGTCATGATTGAAGCAAACATTTTCAAGTTTCTAATTGCTACAAATGATCGCTTTAATCCTGAAGGATATGAAGTCATCGAGATAAATCATTTATTGACCCTTAAAACATAGAAAAAGAACAGTTGATCTGTCTTCTATTTTAATAAAGTTTCTAGTCTTGCCCCATGGTTATTACTAAATAATTTTCCAACTATATCCCATCTTCTTATTTCTGTTTTTTAACTGTTTTGTATAGTTGAGTATAAGATAATGTTGCGACTGTAGAGGTTCAAAAAAAGTGTGCATGCTTTTCCCTAAGGCAGTCCGTCTATCCGCCTGTGGATCTGTCCGTCTGTCACTAGGCTCCAGCCACAATGGGCGGACGAATTTTCTTAAAACTTCGTATTTAGAGTTTTTAGGCATATATCGCGTGGTGATTTTTTTAGTCTATCATTATAAATAACTGTTCCCATCATACAACTGGTTTTCACTAGTCACCATTTTAGTCTGACAAAAAATTTACAACTTTTGTTGATCGTACTTAAAAAGTTACTTAACATAGTTTGTAGGAAATTGTTCAAGGATAGAAATTTCATAAAAAAAAGTTATTGAGGAGTAAAATACATTTTAAGTAAAAAAGTGGAACAACAAATTTTCATAATTTTGAGTTTAAGGAGCCATAGCTTTTTTTAGCTGCACAGATGTAACCAAAGTGTTCAACTGCGTTATATGCGCTACTGAATTGTCTTTCCAATATAAACAAAATAACTATTGTACCTATTATAGTTTAGAAGTTAGAGCGTTTAAAGTGGTTATACCACCAAATTAGAGGTCACCCACTTTGATTGGAAATAACTTGAAATGGGGTAAGAGTAGACCCCCGCTGTCATACATTTTTTTTAGGCGGGCCTTCAAGAATCTCCCTATATAGGATTATACTGCTTAACTGGGATACCCTGTCCTAATCTTTGGAAAAAGATTTTTTTCTTGAGAAGAAAAATGACATACTCAGATTTTTGCAAAAGGTTATGCCAAACATATGCTAACAGATTTGCATATGTACTCAGATTCTAAAAAGATTATTTCCAAGGCCGTAGCCAGCCATAGGTTCCATAAAATAGATTCTAGAATTTTTCTATAGATGTGAATCATGTTAAAAACTGATGTTAATGGACATGCCATTTCCTTCAAGCCAACGCTTTTTCTTTAGAAGTGTCATTCGGCAAAATTTTTAGAGCAGCTGAAAAGCTAGCAGGAAGACGCTCTCGATTTGGAACTAAGAGTTCCAAGAATCACGTTGAAGCAAACAGCTCGTTCTAGTTATCAAACAGGCACTGTTGAATCATAATTTCGTCTTATTTTTTTTATACCCTATTGTAGTGGTAGGTATATTAATTTTGACTCATAGTTTGTAACATACCTTAATATTGTCTGTAGACCACTTACTCTTTTTATACCCTATTGCAAGGGTAGGTGTATTAATTTTGACTTATAGTTTATAACATATCTTAATATTGCCTGTAAACCACTAATAGTCACTATATTCGTGATCAGCATCGATAGTAATGTCGATCTAGCTATGTCCGTCCGACCGCCCTTCCGTCGGCGAAATATGGCCTAAAAACTCGAGCTAGAAAGCTGGAATTTTTAACAAATACTCTCTAGGGGCCGGAAATAATCACACGTAGGAATTTTTAAAATCCGCCCACGTAATTGAAATAAACAGTTTTATCGAAAAGTTAAAGTTTGAGCTAGGAAACTAAAATTTGAAATAAGACCCAAAATGCTCATATGTTAAGATTTTTTTTTAAAAACCCCTGACACGCCCACTAGTTAAAAAAAACGTTTTATTGAAATTATTGGAAACAAAAGTCCTATTCTTCGCAAAGTATGTAGAAAAAGTTGTTTTGAATGATTCTTTCATACAAAGTTTTCTGCCTTGCCCACTATTTTGTTGCGGTTTTTTTTTTACCGATTTTTCCTCTCGATAAAATCTTTCAAAAAAAGTACAAAAGAGTTTTGTAGAACAATATACGTTCGCCTAAGCGGACTGAAGCCTTTCCCTATGATTATTAATTGCATCGATACGCTGATTCAGAATTTGTCGGACAAATTTCTCAATGAAAATACAGGAATCCTTTCAGGCTTACAAATACCTCTCCGTGGATAAGCTGCAACTGGATTTGGATTTTCTGCAACAAAAAAAGATGACTTGGATCCATTTCTTCCATACTTTAATGATCGAGTTTTGGTAGTTTTGGATTTTTGTGACACGTGCTGATTTCCAACCATCAAATATCTTTGAACAGTTTCGGCGACTCTTGCGGTCAAAACGGCGAGTATGGCGATCCATCTATGGGGTCTTAGTTTTAGGGGTTGATTCGTATAGGGTTCTTAAGATTATGGCACATACAATAACCATGTATGTGTGTAATTTCTACTTAAAAATGTATGAAGTTTATCAATGACAATAACAATGCTGATTTTATCTGATATTATAGCAGTAACGATTGCAGCAGTGATTGTTTTTAAATTGATAAAGTTGATGAGTTTAAGTATATGGGGTTAATCATTGATAGTCTTTTTTTAACCAAACTGATGCTATGAGAATGTATTTTCGTTTTGCGTTGAGACATTTTTTTTATTTGAGAAGGGTTTGCTCCCTTAAGCTGTTTACTCATATATATCTCGACTGAAAAGGTAAAATATATTAAGTCAATTTTCAACATTTTTCAGGAGAGCGAATAAGAGTTAAAAAGAGAAATTGCAAAACATCTGTTTGACATTAACTCACAAAGAAAAAGTTTTTTGAAGTAAAAAGTATTAAATTTTCTTTTTAAATTTACTTTTAACTTTTTAAGTTAATACTTTTTGAATTAAATAGAAATTTATGACTTAAGATAGTTTGCCTTTATTTTGAATTTTGATTTTTTTTTTGATTTTGAAAATCTTAAGCCGAGATAAGATACTTTGCCAAATTTTTTTGAATGCTATTACCATGCCTTATGTCAAGTTAAGATGAAGTGATAATGTCGACGAAAGAATAAATGAGACATAAGATGATATTCTTTATTTTTTTTTATTCTTGCAGAAAATATAAATAACTATTTGTTTTGTAATGGGTACTTTTTAGCAAGAACAGTTAAAAGTTTAAATAAATAAAGCGTAAGTGAATTCATATTTAGTATTATTGCGTAAAGTTATCAAAACACAATAAGAAAACAAAGGCAGTGTAGTTATTATTGTAAAAAAATCAAATTTCTTCTTCCGAGTCTTCTGAAACTTCTGGATGAATATCAGGTTGATCATCCGATGGCAGATTTATATAGAAATCGTGATAGTTTGAGTTGATTAAATCCAGCATATCTATAAGATCTTTTTTCTTTGCTACGCTAATTTTGACTGGCGCGTTGTATGCTAGTTTCAGGTCACCTCTTTTCCTTATATTTAAAGTTTTAAACTCCTCTTCCTTTTTTAAGCTGGTCTTGTATTGAATTTCACCATACGTTTTTGTGTACCTAAGCCATCTTACTGAGCTCCATTTAAAAGGTTCTCCATTGTTATTTGTCTTTCGCCACCTATATTTTTCTTTAATAGCTGCCGAAAAGTTTAAAAACGTTGTTTGATTCATTTCTTTCACCTCAAATACGTTTTTGGTTCCCAATGTTGAAATGAACAAATACCAGTCTCGTGGATGATGAATTTGAGCATGAGTTTTTTTTTCTTCTGCTCTATTAGAGAGTGATCTACATCACACTCCATATGTGTATGTCCCGGGACAAGAAATTTGTGGTCGATAGTTTTAATTGTTGTTTCGCTGTTCCAGATTTGAATCGATTTTTTCGCTGTTGTCTGAGCTCACACTTTCGTCAGAGGAAAAGCCATAGTTCGGGTCTGCTATATCGTCATCGAAAATTTCATCCGTCAGAAATTGAAGCTCTTCATTTGCTACGTCTTCGGGAGGAATATCTTTTGACGAATGTGATTGATCTTCCTCCATTTTTTGCATTTCCCGGTCCTTTTTTGCTTTTACCATTCTTAAAATTGCTGCTAAACGGGAACTTTTATACATTTTTACTGCAAAATGTATTTAATGTTTTATAAAACAAAAAAAGGTAATAAGAATATAGAGGGAACATTTATTTTTTAAACGTATTCCAGTGAAACCTGGATCATCAAAATTTGATGATAAACCTATAGATATGTTTATTTTTATTTAAACTTGTTTACCAAACAATATTATTTCCTTGAATGTTCGCTAAAAAAAATGTTTGGATAGCAATTTTAATTTTATTCATACACACAGACTTGCGCGCACTGCAAAATTTTTAATCAGACTGCATAGTAAATCTATCTTATGTCGTCCTTTGTTTTCCTGTTAGCACCTGGTAAATTATCGTATGTCTACTTAGGCCAGGAAAAATTTAAGTTTTAAATCTATTAAAACATCCTATGTCGACTTAAGATGATTTGCTTTTTCACACTTTTAATAATATTTTGCACCTATTTTATCTTAAATCGACTTAGGGTTACGTTTTTTAATGATTTGCACCATGTAAAGTATCTTAAGTCGACTTAAGATGTTTTACCGTTTCAGAGTGTTGATAAAATCTAAGGATGCAACGATCTTAACTCTACCAAAGTTTCTAAGCTCGAGGAATATCAACACCTTATGTTGACATAAGATATTTTACCTCGTGTCATCATAAGATTTTCTGACTTAAGATGAAACTATTATCCGTTATATATGGGGATAGGAGTGAGATAAAAGGACGGCGATAACACAGAAGTGTGTGTTTCAAAAATGGCGATAGTGTATATTAAAAAAAATGGAAACATCTTAAGTCGACTTAAGATGATTTAGCTTTTCAGTCGAGATATTATGGATTTTTTCACTCAAAATTGCTATATGGTATAAACTGCTGGGGAGGTACATATTTTAATAAGATATAGCCCCTGTTGATCCTGCAGAAATAGTTTCTAAGAACTATTTCTTCTAAACAACGTTTGCATCACAGTTTCTCTTTATTCCGTAGTTGGAACATTATTCTTAGCCGCCATCTTTACTGTTTTAAAACGTTAAAAGCATTCTTTGTTAAATAGGCAATCTTAATTTTTGAGTCCTCGACAGTTATAATCATCGTACCAATTCATCGAATTTAGTTGATGTACCTGTCTTTCGGACCACAGCATTTCGTAATTCCTTTACTATAGCTTCCTGTCGCCTTTTTAACTAACTTCCTCAATCACTTAGAGTAGTACTTCCACTATATTAATTTATGTTAAAAGTTAAAATCTTGGCTGTTTAGCTTTGAATTCAGTGACATGGAAACTTTTTTGTATAACTAGGCCCAGACATTTGTATCCAAACACAATGAAAAACTTGCACAATTTTCTACTCTCTTTGCTTCGTTATAGTCGATTATATAATATGTATAAAATGTAATGATTTTTGTTTTTTATGTAAAATGTAAAAAAGGGTCATCCCACCCAATACCTTTTTTTTGAATACTTTTTATTGTATTGGCATTTACCACAATTTCATTGAAATTTGTAGTGCCATAAATATTTTCTCAAATTAATTAATTCGTCATGCAATGAAACATATATGTACATAAATACCTAAATGTAATGTAATGAGAGAATAATAATCCATACTAATATTATAAATGCGAAAGTCTGTCTGTCTGTCTGTCTGCCTGTCTCGCTTTAACGCCAAAACTACTGACCCGATTTAAATGAAATTTGGTACACAGATAGTCTAGAGCCTGAGAATGGACATAGGCTACTTTTTACCGCAGGAAAATGCTTCATCCGCTTTCCAGAAGCGGAGATCTAAGCTGATATCTAAGAAAAGCTGTAACTTCCGAATGCTTTCTAGCTCCTAGCTTTGGAATGACCCATCCAAATGAAATAGGATTTTTTTTTAATATAAAGTTCAATTATGTACAAAGATGTTAAGATATGAATCATCTTTGTAGGTTATCCTGAAGTTGAACAATAAGCATTAAACTATAAATTGTATACAATTCAAAAAAGTAAAATGTTCGATTGAAGCTAGATCGTTGGATTTTCCCAGCGTTGTGTGGAGGAAAATTTGCGGCACAAATCTGTTTCTCTCTCTGTACCTTTTGTGCGTGTGCTTTTTCTTTCTTTTTTTATACACCTTTTGTAGTTTGTATTTTTTTTTTTGTGGCGCATGATCGAGAAAGATATGGTATGAAATGTAATTGAGATTGAGAGGGAGTCACACTCAGAGTATATCCATATAATGAATAGTGATAGTAATGATTTTGTAATTTATCGAATTACATTCGCGGGAAAAAAATACAGCACGATAGGTTCAATGATTAAAAATTAACGAATTGGTAATATTTAATTTTCTTTTTATCGTCTTAAATTAATTACACAACGATTTAAAATTATATTGGCAACAGTTATATTATTCTTAAATTCTACGAATTAAAATTGAAAAAGAATAAGTACAAAATTCTTTCCGCTTGGGCGAACTGTTGGATACCCTATTCTTATTCCTATCGCTCATAAGTGTGCGTGACAAAAGTCTAAGTATGGTTGAATTGTAAAGAACGCTCCACATATTTTGTTATATAACATTTAAAGGATTATATCGAAAAAAACGAAGCTTTTGTAAAAAATCGCTCCCTAGCTCAAACTTTGGTTTTTCAATAAAATTGTTTTATTTAATTGTGGGCGCGTCAGTGGGCGGATTTTAGAAATGTTATCTCAAGAGCAGTTTTAGGAGTCAAAGATCATATATAAAAAATTTCAGCTTTCTAGCTCAAAATTCGATTTTTCGATAAATTTGTTTTTTTTAGTTTGTGGGCGTGTTTGTGGGCGAATTTCAAACATTCTTAAACTTGATTATTTCGAGCTCCTAGAGAGTAATGGTTAACATTTCAGCTCTCTAGGTCCAGTTTAAAGGCCTAATTTTTGCCGACAGACGAACGGACAGACGGACATGGCTAGATCGACATACTATCGATGCTGATCATACATATAGTAACTTTTAGGGGTCTACGGGCAATATTAAGGTATGTTACAACCTTCGCGTCAAATTAATATACCCCAAGAATAGGGTATAAACAAGATGAATCACTCAGCATTCACTGAGAAATTTTATAACACGACATATTTCGGTCTGCATTTCCAATTGCTTTCCTGCGACGATGAGTATATAAAATGATGAGTATGCGGTATGCCTATGCGGATGAAGATATGGATACAAACAATTAATATATATTCGATGACTTACTTGTGCGTGAACATCGGAATAAAAAAATACACTGAAAATGTACGAGGTCGGTTCAATAAGTCAGTAACTTTGATGCAAGATGGCGCTCGGATCTCTTTGAGGAATTCTTTCCTGGCATCTTTGTTTGTTGGTAGGCTTAGACAAACAAAATGGATTAAAGCGATGTTCGTGCTTTTATAAAGCTCTACTTACCCTGGTAAAACCATTGAAGGGACTGAAGATAAGTTTTAAAAAATTTATGAAAACTCTGCTCCCTCACATGAAATGCTGCACAAGTGATTCACTAAAATTCGTTGTGGTCATACACTCAGAGGAAAATTAACGTGGAATCAATGTAAACAACTTTAATCTAACTATGAATACGAAAATGTTTTAATCAAAGACATGCCACTCTTACTCAAAGTTTTTCCCAACTTTAATGAGAACATGTTTTTCATTTGATTCAAGCAAGTTTTAACTTGATTTGCTTAACTTCATGGGAGCTGTACCCTCGTGCAAGTCGTTAAAAAGAGATTATTTATTTCATAGCAAAGGCTCCTTTTATAAGAACATGTTCATGTTGCCAAAGAGAGATACATATATTTTATAAAAGATGATGTTGACAAGTCGAGGGCGCAAATTTATTGGAGATAGTAAAAACGGAGTTTGTTAATAGTTATTCCTCGCAATCTCATTGCGAATAAAAAATTTACTTATTAAGTGAACATTTTACTTCGGAAAAATTAAAGCTCCTCAGAGATACTCAACATTTATAATATATGAATTATTATTACCTAAATATATTAGTGTTACCATTCGTACTTTGCTGTGAACTGTTTTTCTGCAATTTCGACTGTATTTAAGGATAATAAATACAGTGTTGACCCCTCAGTTGAAATATCTTTTTTATTTCTATATGTTTACTTATAAAGATTGTGACATTTGTAAGGTTTTTATGAAGATTTCGGACTTAAGTTGTGTCTGTTGTAAAAGAAACGTCTATGGAGGATATATGAATGATGTTCCACATGACCGCTATGATAAAAGTCGTGGAAATACAAGACTCAAGAACAACAGAAAATATGTTTAATATACCCATGAGTTAAAACTCTATTAATGAAAAAAAATGTTATTTAGTACACTAAAGAGAAATATATTTCAATTGTACCGAAGTTTCGAACGAATAACGACGATAGAGAAGTCCATATAAGAGTGTCCCGAATTTCCGTCCGTCAGTCCTTCGTTGTAAGCCTATGTCTTTATCTATATCTCGCGGCAGTACAAATGGTCTTTAAACACCGATTTCCTCAAAATATAAAATAATTGAGGTGACCGTAAGAAAATGGCGTACGTACTTAGTTTTTGCAAAAATTGTCCAATGGTATGTACTTTACAAAAATACTTATATCTTAAAAACATGGGTCAAGTTATTCCGAAGAAAATTCACATACCGACTTACACTTTTATTATTTTAATGTCTAACGATTTTTATTATTTTAATGTCTTGGGTACTTGGGTTGAGTGACAGAAGACTCCAATAACGGTACTTTAGGAAACTAACAGTTGCTTAAAACGAGGGACGTAGTTTTAAGGCAATTTGATGTTTTATTAGATACAAATATCGATTACTCGATACCATCCCCATGCCCTTGAGAACCAAGCACAAACAATGATAAGTGGGGCACACACCCCCGAAGTACCCATAGCGAACTGTATGAGCGACATTGTATCAATTCCAATAATAATGCAGTGCGCCGATGGCGGGCAGTATTTATGTACCGCACTCTCAACTCAGCCCTAGGAATGCAAGAACAATTAAAATATAGAATCTTACTCTAAACATCCTGCCCGCTCTGTGGTCCTATCATTCGGCTCGAAATATGTCGCCAGGAGGCGGGCCAGCGTCTATACGTACCGACGAATGGTGGATGAATGTCATCTGGTGCCAGCATGGGCCAACGTCTGCTGTGTGTAGTGCCCCTGAAACACAGCTAGATCTTCCTTCAAGAGGTGATTTGCTCCAACAAATGCCGTTTCATTCTCGCTGTAGAGGTGAAGATACGGTCTCCGCCTACTGGTGAAGCGAGTAAAAGCGTCCAAGAATTGCTGTGATGTGAGGTCTTCAATGACCTCCAAAAGCACAGCCTTCGTGGCCATGTAGATGAAAATAGCCGTTGACGGTGGTGCGGGAGCGTTTGGTGCCCACTTGAAGGGGAAATGGGCCGCAATAGTCGACGCCAGAAGCCAGGAGCGGTCGCGCTGCGTTGATCCGTTGGCTAGGCAAGGGGACAATCTATTGCCGGATGATAGACGTGCTGAATGAGGAGCCATACTAAGGCACCGGTCTCGAAAGCACGATAGGGTATCGCTGCTCGTGTGGAAGAGATAAGTTAGTGGGTTGGCCACCGACTCAGAGGATTCCACGATCGTCCAGATATGGATTCAGTGAAAGAAGATGACTGCAGCTGGCCAAGACGGCTCCATTTTGTAGTTGCATCGATTGTCGTCGTGTAGATACCCTGATGCTTGCATCGCAAAAGCTGTGGATACCTTTCCGACTATGACGATTGGAGCCAGTAGATCAGTCGGGTCGAATAACTGTGCCACCTCGCTCAGGACACGTCGCTTTGTGAGAGAAGGCGGCTTCGTGGCTAGTTCCACACGGAACAACAGCTCATCCGCTGTTGGGTCCCATTGCAGGCCAAGCACCGTTGCGGTAGGGGACTCAATGACAAGTTCTGTGGAAAGAGAAGAAGGGGAGATATCATTACTTATCAAGGCAATTACCTGTGCACTGTTCGAGTTCCATTTGTGCAACTTGAAATTTCCAAACCCAGGTCAATGGCAAGGCCGTCCACCTCGGAAACCGTATCGCAGCTCGTCAGCAGGTCATAGATGTAAATGGAATTCTCGATGGTCTCTCTCAATGGTTTACCAAAAGACAAAAAAAAACAAATCAAAACCTTATAAACAATCACAAAGTCAATTACCGCCATTTATGCGTCAACCTTAAATTAGTTCTAGGAATCCGCCTACTTTTAGTCAGTTTAAGAAAAAAATCTCTGCCGTCATGTTACAAAATTAAATGTGACATCTATTCTGTGCAAACAATTTGAAACAATAATACTGTTGGTTCCCAACAAACTAATCGAAGCACTTTGCTAACCACTAAGGGTGAAAAGTACGCGAAGGGGCTCACGCACATGATAGGGGCTGGAAACATGTGAGTGTACATGAAGCTATTTGCTGAAAGGCAGAACAATGTAAACTCGGACTGAGTTTCACACTTCAAACAAATAGCTCCAAGGAACAGCTCACAAACGAAAAACTCTGCACTTAATTTTGCATACAAGCAAACTTCACGAAAAAACAAATTTCTATTTTTCAACCGACGAAATCACGCACCACGTAGTAAGCCACGAGCAACACAGAACTGTCAAAAGGTGGCATGCAGAAAATCATCCAGGATTGGGCTGATTCAGTCGCACACAAACCAACGCTCGTAAGGAAAATTACATCGCGTAGCCTGCTGGCTCTAACCACCGCCAGCTAAAATTACAACAAACGAATAGAACATAATAGCAACGCATGGCCATACTGCTCTAACAACAGCCAGCGCAGCA
This sequence comes from Portevinia maculata, assembly GCA_949715645.1. Lineage (NCBI taxonomy): Eukaryota > Metazoa > Arthropoda > Insecta > Diptera > Syrphidae > Portevinia > Portevinia maculata. The sequence goes on along the minus strand of OX454526.1, from coordinate 267,660,304 downwards.
GGGGCATTGTTTGAGATCGTAGTAATCTAGGACAATTACGATGTTAACATAGTTTATATCATGCAAGTTAGGGTCAACGGCTATTTATGTATATCAAGAATAAAAGTCCAGCTGATTTATTATGCAAGATCTATGTACCGAGATTACGAGGTTGGCTTGTGGAGAAATTTGCGGCATTCAAGTTTGTGATGTTCATCCCCGCTGATCAACATATTAGCCAAATAAAAGAAATTTATAACGTGGTAGTTGAATAGTTTTTCTTTCTTGAATTTATAAAGACATTTTCAGTGAAACAAGGAATTGAATGCACCTCCTTCAATTAACAATAATTCCAAGCTCAACTAGCTAGGAACAAATACCATCTGCTTTATTTTGTCGTCATGAGATTTGGATCAATGTGGTCCACATATCTTTTATAAATATTTACATTACGCAAACAACATCATGCATATTGTACATACTCATACGTCATGCCGCTATAAAATGCGAGTAGAATATACTTTTATCACCTATATAAAATTAAATTTCAATATGTTTTTCAACTTACCCATTCATACATGCATTTAAGACAAATCAAATATAGAAATTCATATATAATCTACCGAAACCGAAACCGAAACAATAGTTTTTTTCCTGATTTTACGAGTACAGAAAATGGCTAATGAAAAAATGGAATCTAACCAATTCTTATTAAATCGAGACAGGTTCCGTACGGCCCAGTCGACAGTCGTGCACTATATTTTATAGATGAAATGCATGGAATTTTAAGAACTTAGATAAAGACATCATCATAAGCAATACACAACATACATTTTGTTAATATGTTAGCATATCTTCAAAAGTGATTTTAAAGAAATTATAGCATTTATATTAAATAAATGCAAACAAAATCATCCGATACAATATCAACTTCTAACGTTACCCACTTACGATGTGCCTTATGGAAACCTAAAATATTTAAAAAAAAAATTGTGACTTTCATTTTAGATAAATAGATATTTTATTCAAGAATTCGAATCATTGCAGACTTTACAATCTTTAGTTGTTCGAGTAACGATTAGTTTATATTAATTGAAATATGACAATATTTAATAACTTCAAATTTTAAAAGAAAAACAAATAATTTGATATATATAAATAGTGAAGTTAACTTTCATTTGTACCTTTGCATTTCAATAAGTCTCCTGACGCTTTGTGGTAAGGAGTTAAACAATCTAATGGCATGGACAAAATATTGCAGTTCAGTTATGTGTCATGTAAGCCGAAGTTGTATTAATGTAATTGAACGCGGCGTTCTTGCAAAAAACAAGCAGTTGCATAAATACAAGTGTTTAATATAGCCATTTACATTTACACTAAAACTCTTCATATTAAAGTTATTTCTCTATTGTTGGAGTTTGCGGCAGGATTTTGAAGTGGATTGCGTTTTGAAAGAATATTCAGCGATTTTGAATTAACTATGCAGCACTTTGATATAAGAGTGCACTTTAAATGCTTCAAAAGTTGATTTTAATGTAAAAATGAAAAAGTTTTGCTTTGAAACTAGGTTGACCTAGGTAGGTTTAACCTATTTTAATTAAATGTGTTTCAATATACTTCCGAGAAACAGATATAACCTCAAACCAAATACGATCGTATTAAATTTCAGTTTGCGCTTTTCCCATCAGTGTACGAGTACAAAGGACGCCGAGTGCCTGTTCCTTCAAATGACGTCATAACGAAAGATATTGCCAACGAAAACAACGATATTGTGTTGGTAGGTCACCCGTCAAGGTTCGTGAGATAGCTGAGGTTGCTGTCATTGTAGACATTTTAAATGAAAGTGTTATTCGTATCCTGCATGACCGGACATGAACAAACTATCGGCAAGTCGGGTGCCTGACAGTTGATAAAAAGCAGAAACTATTTAAAATTCAACAACATTGTTTGGACCTCTTCAAACGCAATCCAAGTGAACTTTTACGGCGTTTCGCAATAGCTGATGAATCCTGCATACATCACTAAGTACCTGCCAGAATTAAAAAAATAATCGAATTACTGGACTGAATGAATGAATGGTCGTGCTCAAAAAAAGTCAAACACTTTTAATCGGCCGGAGAAGTTAGGGCAACAGTTTTAAAGATTACCACGCCGGCCGGCCATAATCTTTATTGACTACTTGAAAAAGGAAAAAAACGATCTCCGGCAGTATAAATAATTAAATACCTAAATGGAATGCAGAATTGATGGAAAAGCGGCCTCAATTAATGAGCAAAATGGTGTTTTGTCAAGCGAACATCAGCTCATTCGTCCGCAGTAGCAACAGCAAAATTGGCTGAATTGCGCTATCCACCCTGTGATAGAAGAAATAGCTGAGCGGAAGAAGATTTTCATCAATTGATAAAGCAAAAAATTCCTTTTTTGCAGAGTTTGAGGAATCATATTTTAGGAAAGCTTACAGAAGCTGCAACATTGTTGGGAAAAGTGTATCGCGATGAAAGAAGACTATGTTGAAAAATAAATTCAATTTTGAGATGAAAATCAAATCTTTCATTTCAAAGTGACTTATCGAACAACTGTCGTGCATTATTTACCTAATTCCTGATATTCGATTATAGGAAATTGCAAATGAAAAACTGTAATTCGAAACCAATCCTTACAAAAACGAAAATGTTTCGTGCGCTTTACTCTTTTATATTTGCTAAATTATATAATTCAATGCGGCATAGATACAACCATTGAAAATATTCCACTTTCCTTTTTGCTTCTAATCTCTTTGTCTGTCAGTCATGCATTTATAGGTACACCTCGACAAGGTAGAATGAAGATGAAAAAGGATTCATTACGTGAGGAAAACTTTTTCATATCTATTCAGTGCTTTGCGTTTATCTACCGTTTGCCAGGGTTACTTCCTCTCATACACTGCACTGCTATGTTGCATAGTTTCACTAGAAATGTTCGTGTATTAGAAATCTGCGCAGCGTCAGTGTTTTCTTTCTGTCATTTAGCTTTGTGACTTTGAAATAAATTGCTCAAAGGCAATGTGCCTGAAAAAAAATGCGTTAAACAAAATCGGAAGGAATCACGTCCACGAAAAAAGTGGAGCACAAATCAGTTCTATTGCAATTGTGTTGAGGATTAGAAAGGTTTACGGATTTGTACTTGCATCTCCTTTATAAGATATCCTTTCTATTCGAAATTTGACATCAAATAAATCAATTAATCAGTCATTCATAACATTGACTATTCCCTTGGCAAAATGGTACACATTTATTCATTAGCACAGCGAAACGGAAATGTTCCAATTTTCGCAAAAAGTAATAATAATAATAATAATATAATTCGACCGGAAAATCTCTTCTAATCATATTTCTGACCGTAAGCAAATTTTCCGAAAATGCGAAGTAAATCAACCGCTTCACTCCCTTAAAATGGCCATACAACGCTACTCCACAGGATAACACATAAAAATTGGTTTGTTTGTCGATGCCGCTTGTTCCGCCCTTATCGTTTATTTTCGCTCCTCCATTACCACTTCGCTTGGCTATCTTTAGGCAGGAGGCAGCATAATGTTTTGGACAGCAAAAAAGACCATTGACAAAAAGTCATTAACTCTAGAGGGTCTACAATTGATTGGCCACTACCATATTTTTGCCGAGTTGAATTTCAGCACTGAGAAAAAACCATCAGCCAGCCTGCAGCACATCGCCGCAGGATCAGAAGTATTGGAAGGGCCCCCACAAAAATTAAAAATCGCTCGTAAATTATTGTCCTCTCTCTTTGTTGTTTTTTTGTTGAGCATTTGCTATTTGTACAGCCATTATTTTGACACTAAGAAAGGACGACGAAGATTTGGCATTAGCACTCGCCGAACGAAACTGAAGCAAACAAAATAAATTAAATTGAATTATAGCTCAACGTTCAGATGCTGTTGAAGATTTTGCTTAATTTGCTGCAAGCACGTTTCTCCAACTTTTTTGACTGTGGTGGGGGCGTGTCAAGCATTTAATTCAGATTCTGAATCGTGAAGCGGAAGGGAGAAGAAGGAGTGGCTCGTGGATGGAGCGCGTGCACCCAAGTTTTGTCGGGAAAGGATTAAGGAAACAATTAATGTTTACTATTACGATAGTTGAATTTGAGCTTATTTGTTGTTGAGAATTTAATACGAAATTCAGTGAAAAGGTATTTATTCTAGAATGGTCGTGATTTGCGCTATAGTAAAACGTCGTCAATTTCACAAGTACCTTTCAGGACTTTGGGTAAAAGTTTACCCAGTGTACCGAGAGTAGGTGGCTCCAGGAGGTAAATTTATTTATAATTCAAGAGACGAAGCTCTGTCGACTGTCGTGACAAGGAGCATAATTGTTTTTTTTTTCAATACCAGTTCGGAAGGGCTTAATTCGATTCAACTTATTTCTCTTATTGTCACAAGTTATCAAATATTAATATATTTTTAATTTAAACAAACAGCTCAGCTGAAGAGCGTGCTATCGAATCGAAATCTACAATTTCAAAATGTGTACAAATGGCCCACGGGCGTTTTCATAGAAACCTAATTATTGCGAGAAGGGGCCGAATGGATCGCAGAATTTAAGGAATAGTTATCATATTTGGTTGGTGAATTTAATGGGCAGGTGAAAGGCCACAAGTTGCTTTATTTAAATTAGGTAATATTTTTGCTCGCCCGTGCACGGACTGGCTTAGAATATCACTGAAGACTACAGGGCAATCTATTTCCGTGGGTTGACAAGGGTGGAGATTACTGATGTCGTATGAGGTCTACCAAACAATAATCAATGAAAATGCATGTGTCCACATTGCAAAATAGAGGCAGGCCTAAAAACTCCAGGATCACACAAATGCAACAACCCCAGTATTTGATTGGTCTCAGTGTTGAAGCGATCCGAAATCAGGAGGCCCGGCAACCCCACTATCGGACCCGTAGGGATGCACTAAAGTGGATGGGTTATGATACCTTTAAACCTGATCTTACCCTGCCCTTGACGCTAAGGTTAAAGATGAAACGGAAATAAATATTTTAGTTAGCTGATAAAGAGGATGCATAATAGAATGAAAGGATGCATTTGGGTGGGGTAAACTCTTGTTATCGGTTTGGAAAGTAGCTGCGGCAAAATTGAACATTTTTTTGTTTTTATTTATAGAGTTTTTAATATTACTCATAAGCCATAGTAATATTAACGTTACTCTCAGCAAGCTGAGAGTTACCTATCCTGGTTAAAAGCACAAGACTTAGAACCAGAACTAGGCTCGGACCAATAATAGGGGTAGGTGGAAAATCTTACATGAGACTCTTTCTCACTTAAGAAAAGAAAACAAAAACCACCTCCCTTCGAAACCTTCATACTACAACTAGGTTATTCCTATCTAGTAGTTTTATTTAAACTGTTAAATACCTACGCGTTTGGCAGGCAGCTTCCCAGTGGAGGCACCTGCTAATACCGCCATAAGAACGCGGTTACATCTTATTGCGCTAATTCAAATGGTTTTATCCTTTGTAATCGGCGCACTAGGTTAGTATCGTCTCGAATTTGTAGCATAGTGTTATTGCAATGACCGTGAAGGCGTGTCTGTTGTTTGCGGGCAAAATGTTTTATTTTATCTTCGACGGTAGCCATACTTAGGTCTCTGTGGATATCAGTGTTTCTGATAAACCATGGTGCATTTACTATTTTTCTTAGCACTTTGTTTTGAAAAGTTTGTAAAATTTTGATAATACTGGATTTGGTACAACCCCAAGTTGTATACCGTATGTCCAAACCGGTTTTAGTACTTGCTTGTATAAAAGCAGCTTGTTCTGCATGCTGAGTTTGGAAGTGCATTTGTTTACATCGAATGGCGAGCTCTTCGCGTTTCTTCTTGACGTGCGGTTTCCATTTTAATTTCGCATCGAGTGTCATTCCCAAATATTTTGCCGCGTTTGTGTGCGGAATTCGTACAGGATCAATGAAAATGGGTAAGTTGTCTACATTTCTATAAGTAAAATTCACGTGTGTTGATTTGGCCTCGTTGAGAGCAATACGCCACGTCTTTGTCAAATCACAAATTTTGTCAATAGAACGTTGGAGTTTATTAGTTGCTGATTCAAAGGTATTACTGACCGCTAATATAGCTGTATGGTCTGCAAACGTGGCTACTATTGTGCCTTCTTCTTGCGGAATATCACTAGTGTATATTAGAAATAGGATCGCTCCAAGAACGCTTCCTTGGGGAACTCCTGCTGCGATTTCTTTAAATTCAGAGTAATCATTTCCGTGTTTTACACGGAAGAGTCTGGCTGATAAGTAACAACTAATGATATCAGATAACTGTTTCGGAAAAGCTTGTTTTAGCTTATGTTTCAAGCCCGTATGCCATACTTTATCAAAGGCCTGAGAGACGTCGAGAAAAACACTAGAACATATTTTTTTCTCCTCTAGGGCTTTTTCAATTACATTGGATATTCTGTAAACCTTGTCGATTGTAGAGTGCTTAATCCTGAATCCGAATTGGTGATCAGGTATAAATCAACGTTCTTCGATAATCGGATGTAGGCGGTTTAACAAAAGTTTTTCGAATATCTTCGACATTATCGGTAAGAGCTATATTGGTCTATATAATTTTTTGTCATTTAGTGGTTTACCGGGCTTTGGAACTATTATAACATCAGCTACCTTCCATTGTCGTGGACCGTACAATAACCTGAACGATGCATTTTTAAGATAGGCAAACTTGATTAAAGCTTTCCTAGGTAACTCTTTAAGAACCTGTCCTGTGATTAAGTCATATCCAGGAGCTTTGCTTAATTTTAGTTTCTCTATTTCAAAGCGTAGGTCGGGTAGCGATACACTTTTTATTCTATAATTGTCAGGTGCCACGGTTACGACAGGAAATTTGAGCAACGCTTGACCATCAAATGGTTTAAATGTTTCTTCCAAATTGAACATGGTAAGCATAACTTTAGTGGATAGCCTTGCTCTTAACTGGTCAGTTTATTCTTTTCACTTATTTCGACCATGGGCAAAGGTTGCTCATTGGCAAGTGTGAGTTTCAAATCCCACCAAGGAACCGTTCTCTCGGTTTCCTCTTTAATGATGTAGCGATACCAGTTCCGCGTGTTGTTGGCATCTGTGGGAGCACCGGAGGATCTCTCGCTCAGGCGCCCTGTGTAAGCTCTGTATACCTACTTCCGTCATGCTTACGCGTCCAGCTTTAAATGTTTTTTTCTCTGTGGTTTGCAGTTACTTCTCTTTGGACAATTCAGCTCCGAATTTAGCCGCAACATGTTCGAAACGTGCCTCGCATCAATTAGTGTACGTAGTACGGTCCATGTGAATACTATCAATTTATTACGTTGAAGTTCCGGGTTGTTGTCTTCCATGAGGGAGATCATATCCGGCGCTGGTGTCTCTCTCGTGACTTAATTCTTTTAAACGTAGGCTTAATCTCCGACGTGGAGGGCCAGTTTCAAAATTTCTTTAAGAAAGGATTTTAGTAATTCTTTTCAGGAATATGACCGTTGCCGTTGACCTATTGAGGGCTCATCCGCCATCATCTCTTTTGTATCGCCTTGACATAGTCTTAGAAATCTTTAATGACCTGAACTCTAAATAAATCGGAGAAGCTCATGAAAGTTGCCGGTCATACTGGCTGTTGACGACACCGTTGGCCCAACTACACGAATTCAATCGCCGAACGTCCTTCTTCTGAGCGTCTCATTATAAGACTTCTGAGACTCATCAGCCAGTTATTTTCAACAAAGCATTAAACGTTTGCTATTTTCTTCTTGTTCAACATTCGCGCTTATAAGTTTAGCAAGTCAAGTCTGGGAGACTTGACCACGCGGCTCCCACGGGGAAATAAAATCAGCACGATTGATGTGTCGTCTCACTTACGGAACTGGGCATTGCCAGGTCGATTGAAAAAGAAAACTGGGTCTTATAACAGTTTTTCCGTATTTTGTTTTCAGGATTAAAATGCAAACAGCAACACAAATTCAAGATTGACGTGAAACTTTTTTTGTTTTAAGAGAATCTTTTGTTTCCTTAGATTTTTTTTTTCCAAATTGTCTCTTTTACCGTGCCAATCATAAAAAATGAATGATGGGCATATCTAGCATTCCAAACAATAATCGCAGGCAAGGGCTTTTTTTATTATCGTTCATAAAAAGGATTCGGTACATCTGCCTGACTCCATTTTTTCAACTCGACTGTTCCTATACAAATGATGGAAACTCCCCAAGACAATACCCCCGATGTAATTTATGATTTCTTCGAATTCCTTCGGGATACATACAATGCTTACAGATACCAAAGCATTAAGTTATCTTTCCTAAGTAGGTATCTCTTTGGTATACATGCAACTAAACATTGACGACTCTGCTAATGGTTCGAAGTGGAAAATCAACCTCATTCGCCACACTTTGGTACGTAAGTGATTTTTGTAAATCAAATTCATTTAACCACGAGCTTAAGTAATTTTCCTTAACTACCTCCAAAATAGTGCAAAACTAAGACATCCGTTTAACGCAGTCTGTCGAACTGGATAGCAAACGCCCTCTCCAGTCATCGTATCTACAATTTAACGTATATTATCCTTAAAGTTGAAATCTCTGCCAGCCTGAATTCCACCTCACGGCAGCCGAATTTATGTGCGATAATGATTAAGGATCAAACCCTTTTCCACCCAATGGAATTGTAATATGTATACAACCCTGTGTGTGTGTAGTCTTTATCGATTTATTTTTTCCTTGGATTTTTTGTTCGATCTAAAATAGGTATACCTTTACTATTATCTGCTCTCTCTATTTATCCGAAACGTTGAGGTTCAGTTCAGCCATCTGTGCAGGGATGCTGTCGAAGCGGAGAGTGTGTGGAAATATGTTGTATCCATAGACAAAAAACAATCATTCACATCCTGATAGTAGCAACATCTTACTTAAGTTGTTTGACAGGCAGAAAAATAATAATATTAATGCCGCTGACGACGTGCACGTCTTCGCACCGAACATAGACACACCCACAATCCAAAGGGTAATTCTATAGGGTGCTATCGTCGTACACCATTTCGCGGCACTACCGATTCGTATCATCGATACGAACTCAGAACGTGACTATTAGTGCGACAGGATATAATTGACAAGTTGATGCTTTACACTGCCGAACAGTCATTTCAGTGCCACGCGAAAGCTGGGTTTTAATGATGAGCGCAATAACGATATGAGAAAATGGAATTAATTACGTTTTGGGGGCTTAGTTTAATGAAGTTCAACTAGGCTGGGTGGCAGTAGAGGTACCTTTTAGTGTATGTGCACTATATCTACCACAGCAACAGCAACGCACTGTATGTAAACATTGAAATAATAATTATAACCATGAACAACAAACAGGTGCCTCTGAGAGCGCCGCAGGTTATTATTTTGGATTTGCTCATAATCGCGATTGAAAGATACATATATGTAATAGGCTCTTGCCAATCGAAGGCATGAATATGTGGCTCCAAATTGATATTTGTTTATGGCAAAGTACTCTAAGGGTGACTATGGCTAGACTTTTTGTCCGAAAGTTAATTACTTGGAGACGAGGGCGAAGTTTATTCCGAAGAATTCAATAAGAGAAGCAAGATAATTTGATTTAGGTTCTCGTACACTTCTACTTAACCCAGATACCTAATTGCGCTAATTGTGGCAGATTCGAAAGGAGATAGCTGCCGTAGGCGGTCTACAGAGGCTTTTATCCTTGAAAGAAGGAAATACAGTACATAAACTCCGGGCGAATCTACCAACTTTTCAAGAACTCCAAATTTATGTGGGCTCATGGCATCACAACATGACGAAAGTCTTACAAAGTTAACCCGGCCCCAATTCAATGAAAATTCTCCCAAACCGATTTAAACGAATGGACTACGAAACTTTCGCCTGTAAAATTTTACTTTTATGACGGATGAAAATACCCACACCGAAGTGATCTGTGGGCGCAGTGGGTCAGTCATTAGTGTGTTGGACTTCTTATCGAAACGTCCCCGATTCAAATCAAACCTAGAGTTTTAATCCCAATGCCCTTCCTCTTGCAAACGTCTGACAAACATCCAAGAAGATTTTCATGCGAAGCTTCTGAAATTTTCCGTTGGGATTCGGCTTTAAATTGTAGGTCACTTCCACTTCGCACAAGCAAATGGTTGGACAAGCTAGGTTCAATCCATCAATCGGTTGTGCTTCTTCGCCCTCATTGCACATAGACCAAAAACCAAATATCCGACGAAGGTGCATCTCCGTATCTGTTCTACATTATAATTATTCGTCCAAGACTTGTTGCCAGACCTAAAACCCAATTGACACGAATAAGCTTGCATGCATTTTGTTCTTCGAGTCATTGCAGCGATTTTCCAGGTTACTTTTTGGTCAGATCTCCACCTTGCGTGTCTTTCGTGAATTTGATTGATGATTGCCGTGAAGAAACGCTGAGCGAAATTCCGCCGAATTCGGCTAATTTTGCTTTACGAATCATTCATTTTTAACGTTCTCTTATATATAGTTTTTTTTTTAAACCCAGTAATAACTTCAGACAGTTATATCTGTCAGATTGCAAACTGTCTGTGTCATTTTTATTCAGTAGTCTTTGCAATTTTTTCGTGATGACGCATATACACGGTTCAACAATTTAACCTGAACGTCAGAAATTCGGTTCCAAAATTGTGGTATCTTTGTTTTTCGATGACATTAATCAGATGCACCCTTATGGCCGAAGTTGTGTTTAATAACTAATTGCAGAATGTATTCTCTCGATTGAACAAAAATAAATGGTTATTTAATAACATTTCATGTGTTTTAATCAAAATCAAAAACACCCTCGCCTATACCTACTAAATGTTAAAAATAGTTTCCAGCGGAAAATGTTGATATTGATACTTCTGTATTCTTTGAAAAATTAGCAAAGTGGTCATGTCTTCGTGACCCGTACACAGAGCGAACAGCATCATAAAATGCTACTTGTAATATATAAGACGGAATCGATAAAAATCAAGAAAAGTAAAGGACCCAAGACCGACCCATGAGGCACACCAATACTTAAATTACAGAGGTTGCTATAACTGTCATTAATGTTCGTGTTTTGATTTCTTTAGTAAGACCCTAGCCAACTATAAAGGCAATCACGCAAACCAGCACTGTATAATTTAACTAACAGTATCTAATGACAAACAATATTAAATGCTGTATATAAATATGTAGAGCCGATTTATTGAGATGGCTCAAACCTTGAGAAATATACTTTAATGCAAAAACCGAAAGGATGTATTAAATAAAATAAGATTTATTAAATGCTTTAAACGAGAACGAGTTAGCTTACTTCAAGTATTAAAATCGAATAAAAAGAGGAAGTCAAGTCAGAATGACAGACAGAAAGAAAACAGAAAATGTTTGTATGTTTATGTTGGTAGGTATAGGTATGCATGGGCACGAATTGGCAGGGATGTCCAACAAAATAAAAAGTCCAGATGTAAACAGATTATTACTCGTATGTAGGTACGCACTCATAAATATCACTACAAATCTTAAAAAGGGCATCTTCTGCGGATCTACCAGTTCGAAAACCAAACTTTCCAAAAAAAATATTTTTCTGAAGAAATCCTAAAAGCCTCATTTTAATCGCTTTCGCAATTTTTTTGTCAGCACACAAGAAAGAGAGAATCCGGTCTATAGTTGTTGGAATCACTTGTGCTAGACTTTTTATGGAGGTTAATATAAGTGAGATTATATAAGTGTACTGGGTAAAATCCCGCCATCAACACATTTGTTAAAAATATATGAAAGAATATCGAAAATATTAAAAGCAATTTTTTTCACCATCACTTTGTTTAATGAACGCCATGCCATCTATTCCTTTAACCCCTTAGATTTGCTATGCTTTTCGTTTTGACAGGGCAAGTTGTACAACTCTCAATAGATTGGCCCACTTTACTATAAATTGGTCATAGGCTATGGAGGGATCGTGTTCATTATGAACATTATCCCAAAATTTAATAACGAATTTGTGAAAAGGCATAAAAAAAACTTTTAGATCACACATTCTCAATTTAGGAAATAGGAAGCTGCTAATATCTTATTCACTTTTTCTTATCCAGATATTAACATTAGGAACTTCGTCATGAATCGCTCGGTCTCTAGCTATGAATACAGACATTTTAATAATATAAGCTATCCTCTGCTGGAAGTAGAGGCGAGTCTTGTTGAATTTGGTCGTGTCTTTTTCCTATCCTCCCTATTTGTTCAAATCCAGTTCCTTAATTACAACATATCTACATTATTTAATAAACATGGTCCATCAAAAGTGAAACCGATTAAACAAGGCCTGTATCCTTGGTTTACAAACGAAATTCGGCATCTTATGGACTTACGCAATTATGCCTATAATGAGTGAAAGCGGTACAGATTAGACTTTCATCTCTCCCTATATCGTACCCGGCGCAATCAGGTAGTCAGTAAAATAAGGGATGCTAAAAATAGATTCTACAAAAACAAACTAAATCCACCGATAAAAGGTAGACAGCTTTGTAAAAATCTAAGTGCACTAGGAATGGGCAAAAATAGACCTAGTTTGGATGATAGTTTAGATTTAAACCTCTTCAAGAAAAATTTCGTTAGACTTCTTTTCTCCGAACTTAACGTAGTTCCTTTAAGTCTATCAGTTGCTCCCACTTCATTAGTGGACACTTTTGAATTATCTTGTGCTGCGAGTATAGATATTGTTGCTAGCTTGTTGTCAGTTAAGTCAAATGCAGTAAGTCTGGATGGAATACACCCAAAATTATTCTTTCTCTAATTCTACCTACACAAGTCCATTTCTTCAATCTTATTTTAACTACTGGGGTTAATCCTTTTCAATGAAAAAATGCGAAGATTTTTCCTATGCCCAAAAGTCCAAACAGTAATGATTACCATCCTATTTCCATTCTTCCTTATTTTTTGAAGGTCTTTGAGAAGATAATTCAAAAGAAAATTAACTGCCACATTCACTCAAATAACTTACTTACATCGATGTGTGGTTGGCAACGGTGCAGTAGTAGTGTATTCGCTTACTGAATGGAAGGTCGTGAGTTCTAATCCCGGCCAAGTCCATTACTTAATATCGAATACATGAAACCGTAATCTCCCTAAGAAACTTAGACACCACCCGTGGAGATAAACTCTACAATGCACCAAATCACTTCTATCCTATCTCTTTATTCTTTCTAATAGTAATTAAAACCTGAAAGCATGTAATGAAATACGCCATTGGTAGGTGCTGCTTGCTGTTAAACAACAAAATGCTTGCGCTGTGTTCCTAGCACAATAACGGAACTGTAAGATTTACAGAAAAACCCCTTTAGCGTAAGTAAATTATAAAAAAAAACTTCGATGTAATCTGGTTTTAGAAGAAATAAAAAAATAAATATTAGGCATTAACGGCTCATAGAGGGCGTAAAACCTAGCTTCTCCAACCACTTTCTTTACGAAGTGAAGGGACCTACAATTTTACGCTGAATCCGAACTTCAAATTTGAGAAGCTTAACCATTGAGCCACTGCGCCCGACAGAAGAAATAGCAGCCGCATAACTGCGGTCATTAACGTAGTTGAAGAGATTAGAGAGTCTCTGGATCAGGGCATTGTGACATTTTTTAAAAATAATTTTGGACTTTTTTAAGGCATTCGATACTGTCGATCACCATAATTTATATGTACCAATAAAGTTCTCTGCATTGTTCGGTTTTTCACCTTCAGCAGTTTCATTAATGTCAGCATACCTTAGGTTCAGGAAACAAATTGTGTCGGTAGGAGATTACATTACATTTCAAACACAAGCGTTGTCTCTTTCTTGCGTAATTATGTGGTGTTTTTTTTTAAGTTTCAGACGTTTTAAGTGTTTAGCTCGGCGAATGGTGCGGTAACAGTGGATAAGCTCTCCTTAACATTAGCTTTCTCTCTAATTTTAGCTGCCGATAAAGCTGAATTTGACGCTATTTTGAGGATACTTCGCGTTTCGCGAAGTGTTAAGGCAGAAGAAGTGTTTCCTTTATAATTGTTTGTGTAAGACGAAGGTTTTTTTTTTTTAAATATTTGCTGAACCAATGATCACTACGCTTTATTTTTTGGGCTATAGCACGGCATGAAAGACCTTCAGAGCAATAACCTTCTATTCGTGTCCCTTCCTCCAGTGTTAAACATTTTTTCTTTCCCATTTTTTTTATTCTCAATCAAGAACAGTTACTTTATAATACGGCACCGTTTAAACCGAAAAAAACATATTCACTTCATAAAAAAACGTTGATTTGTTCACTGCTTCTAATCTAATGACTCGATTTATTGCCGCATATTCTTTACTCAACTTACAATTTGTCTTCAAAGTTCCGTTAGCTAAATCTCTCCTATACAGACATTTTATATTTTGTTGTTAACAAAATAGTCTCTCATTTACCATAGTCGTTTTTTCTAATCCATCATGTAACGGGAGAAATGTTGATTTTACTTCTCAAAACTGCCTGCTTCTAACCTTATGACTAGCAGCGTATATCGCGCAATACTGTTGTATGACCCATTTAGTTTTCGCCTGTGCTCATAATCGCAATCGCTGAAAAGCTCACATCCATATAGCATAATAGGAATGAGCAGCGTTTTAGAAAGAATTATTCTTGTCTTTAAAGGTGCCACTTTCTGCGTAGCCCAAAGCATACGAAGGACTCCATATACCCTACTTAATTAGTAATTCTGATGTGGAAGTTAGCGTTTTGTTGAAAGTTAAACCGACATTTTATGCAGACTCAACAAATTCAATAGGGTTCCTATCCAGATAAATATTTCGAAAATAGAAGGTATCAATCGGCTTCCTAGAGATAACCAAACATTTTGATTTAGAAGGGTTCAGGTGCATGCAGCATTTTCCACAAGGCCCAAAGGCAAACTTCTCCGCACTTGCACATCATCTGCATACATATCAACTCAGGAACTTAATAAGCACTCAGGGAGGTTATTTACATATATTGAGAAAAGAAGTGGGCCCAGTATCGAACCTTGTGGAACACCTGAACTAAGTGGAAGGAAGTCTGAGGAGGAGTTATTCACTACAACTGCTTGAAATCTATGATTTAAATAAGAGGCTATCAAGTTTGTAGACGGTACTGAAAAATGAAATTGATTTCTGAGCTTACTACAGAGAATATTGTGGTGACCCGTATCGAATGCTTTAGAGAAATCAAGGAGTATAAGGAAAGTGACTTCATCATTATCTACCGCTTGTCTGATGCCTTCTCACCCGACTTCCTTTTCACCAATCGTGGGGTTCCACAAGGTTCGATTTTAGGTCCTCTTCTTTTCTCCCTTTATGCTTACGGGAGTCCGACTTTAATATCCACATCGACATCCATACACATGTATGCTGATGATGGTCAGCTGAATCGAAGTTGTTCTCTTCTCGAGCAATATTGATTTACAGAGGGTGTCTGATTGGTCCGAGAGGAACATTTCTAAACCCTCGAAAAACTAAATGTATTGTTATAAGTAAAAAGTCCACGAACAATTTTTATTTTTCAGACATACATATTGCTCCAGAATAGAGTATGTCGATTTAGTCAGAAATTTGGATAAGATACTTACCTAATAGGACACTTACATGGGATACTCATATTAATGCAGCCGTTGGCAAATAAGTGTTCGGTGTGTTACGCCAGTTGTGAATTTCACAACATTTTATTCCTCAAAAAAACGTATGATGTTAGCAAAAACACAAAATTTTTCAATTCTTAAATATGGTTTCAAAATTGTCTGTAACTGTGATGCTGCCAGCATTAGGAAGCTTAAGGTCGCATTCAATAACAACTTGAATCATTTTAACAGTGTTTTAAATTATTCTGAGACACTTTTCAATATGTCGCTTGACAATTTACTTCGTTTTCGTTCACTTATTTTATTTTCTAAAGTGGTTCAGACACATAAGCCAAGCTATCTTTTAAATAAATTGTGCTTTGGTTCCTCAAACAGATCCCAACAACTTACTCACCCTCAAGTCACGTGTCTCACATCAGAACGACAGTTCTTCATTAAATCCGTACGCTTGTGGAATTCCTTGCCTCGGCATGTGCGAAGCTTAGGCGGCACTGGGCAGTTTCGAACTAAACTCAAGATCTTTTATTTGGAGTTCCCCGATTGATTTTGATTTTATATTTAGTATTTATTTTTAGTGTTATAAGTATTTATTTTTGTTTATTCGCTTTTCTTTTTGTTTTGATTTTTCCATTTTTCCATGAAATTTTCCACTTTATTGGCCCACCATCAGTCAGCATGTTCCCCACGCACCAAGTCATAAAATACTAAAAGCTTTATTCACGAAAACTTGACCTCGTCATAACGAACGAAACATTCCGCAAACATTCCAGTGTAATGATGGAACTTGAGAAGCACTATAATATGATCCAAAACAGTGGTAATTATATCATCGACTCAAAGCAAGTGAGAGAAAGTTCCACAAAGACACAAATAACTCCCTCGCATGAAGACCGAGGAAACATTTTAAGTACCTGATGAAAGATTCCGTTCCGCCCACCTTGACGTAGTTTGTGATGGAAATAATTATGCATCACCACCGCTCTTGATATATATATTATTCCACACATATGTTTTGAAAAAGGATTTTTACGCCATAAACAGACACTCGAGGAATGGAAATTTACTTGCGCTCAGTTGAGGAATATCTTTGAGGCTTTAAACATTCTTCGTAAAATTCCATTGCCATGTGTCATCTTTTCTTCATAGGGTTGTTTTTACCCAGAATCAAGAAGAGGTGGTTACGCGTGCGAGAGCTATCACGAGTATTGGTGCAAAGCTAATTTCCAAAGGAGGAACAGACATTTTTATCAACATAATTTTTCGCAGTTATTAAGTTTAAGTTTAAGTTTGTCTTTGACACGAAGTTGAAAAGTGGGAGCTTTTTATAGGGTATGGCATTTCGCATACGGAAAGTGGCAAAAATGAAGGGTGGAACGAGTTTTCCACAGACTGCACAATGCTGCAATGTTTATTTGTGTTAAGCGAAGTAAATGATAAAAGAGTCGCGGGTAGATGCCAAAATAAATAATGTTTAAAATACAAGAACGTAGCCAAATAACCTGTTGACACGACGACAGCATTAATGAACCACGGTGTAACGATCAACTGGTGGTGAGTGGAACTTCCGATGGAATTTTGGCAAATGTAGTCCCCACTGAATGTTCATTTTATAAGTATCTAGACCTGAGAACTCACCCACTCGGCTTTGACCGGTTTTAAATTTATAAATTCAACATACTCTTTGTCATGTTGATAGTTTTAAGGATTTTGAGTTTTATTTCGATCCCAAACTGAATTTTACAGAGCATTATCAATTTCATTGTAAGTAAATATTCTATGCTGGGCTTCGTTAAAACGTGGTCTAAAGAATCAAATGACCCTTACGTTTCTATGCCTTGTCACGAACTGCAATCTATTTGTTGAAATTTTCAACCTTTAAATATAATAATATGAAAATAAATGATTATTTTTCCATAATTCTGTAACCTACGGTTTTTGCATTTTGATTCTTTTTTGTCTGCGCAATACGAAAAATAGAATACCTACGAGTACTTCGTAGATTTAAATGTCAAAATTCCGATTCATTCGGATTCAGTGATACCACTTTCTACGAATTTCGAAATTACATAGTAGCAAACATTTCCCCTACGACGGATTCTGTGATAGTAATTTCGGGGTTCGTGGCGAAATTCCGAGTACGACGGATTCTGTGATAGACCTGATTATTTAGCCCTCAATATAGAACGAATTATGGGATGCATGAGCCTATTAGTCGCATGAGTAGAATCTATTATCTAACGGATAATGTGATTGAATTGCATGTTAGTAAAATTAAGCTTAAACATATTTTGCGCATTAATGCCTAAGTGCATTAGATTATTTGAATGATAAATATCTGTGTTAATATTGTATAGGTACATAATAATTATTATACCTATATGTTTTTCTATATGTTTTACTATGGGTATGTCCTTACTAACACCTGCACTAAATGATGAGCCTGTGAGAGCACTTTGTGTGCCATCATGTGGGTCTTGTGTGCTTGTGATAGTTGCTTGCTTTAAGTAAATAAGTTTGCTGATTTAGATACGCCTTATATGGCAGACTAAAGCTATGAACTCTCAGATGCAATTAGCAATAAATAAGTAATAACAATCATATCGATTAAAATGATTTTCTAAAAAGGACTTACCTTCCCATTACTTCACAATAACTTGTGCATTTCTGCGTAATTTATGGTCACACAAACCAAATACTTCCCTCGCACATTCTCTGCCTTTAAAAAAGGAATAGAGCTGACAAAAAAAGATAAAAAACAGATACTTTTTGAAATCCATCCAGCGTTGTGTCTGAACAGATAACATCGCTCTATGTGCCCACTTTCAACCGCAGAGCCGCAGAGCGCGAGTGTTGCATATTCGCATAAAAATTACAAAATATTCAAAAATTATTTGAAAAAAAAATCTGTTCCTACGTTAGACGGGGGAAAAATGACCGAAATAAATTACTTTCCCTCATCCAATCCATTCGCTACCACGACTTCGATTCCCCCCGAACACACTTTTATTGACCTCATAACAGTATAGATGGGCGGCTCCTGCTGTTGAATGTTAAGCAGAAGCGAGTGTCCTTTATCTCCTGTCGTGTCGGTACTATTTTCTGTTTAAACGTGTTTGAATTCAACAATTAATAAAATTCTACTCCGCGCTGTGATCTGCGTCCTCTTCCAGGCAATATTTCCAAAAACAGCACACTCGAGTATGTCGGCTTAAGTTTTGCACACCCCACCAATGTAATATAAACCACGTCCAAAACAGAACGTGGGATTCTATCGATAATTTTCAAAGATATCGCCGACAATAATCGTTCTATCCTTCGACAAAGCGACGATTGCCTTTAAATAGGTAGTTGTGCTTACTTCTTGAGCAAGGCCATTATGGTCCCTTCTACGTTTCACAGAATTTAAATAGGCGCGTCTTAGGTCTTAGAACTATGTAATACCTCGAACTTTATCCGCATAACACCGAATGGCCCAAGGAGTTTACTTCGCAATCCCGATTTAATGCTAAACGCGAACGGATAAAGAGCTTAATTTGGTGTGGAATAGAAGCTTTGTTCAATTTGATGAGAGGAACATTCATTCAGGTCCTAAATTGCTTTTATTTTCTATAATTTATTTTCTCTTAATTAGTAAAATATTTGTATGTGTCAAATTTATAAATTTAAACCAACATGTGACTGCGCATTGCGGATACCCCAAGATATCAATTATAAACACATATTAGAATACAGCAAGGATAATTCCATCATACGAGGATGCATAAGTCATGATATGTATTCATACTTGTATCAATACCTTTTAACCTAGCTGATCTTCGCGGAACGAAATACTCTACATCATCGTCGACAGATCTCTTCCTTTTCTTCGACTGGTCTAAGGCAAAAGTATATAGCTTAGCATAAGTTAGTACCTAAGAAGTAAACAATAAAGCATTTAGTCCTAAGCAGATATCAATGCGTTTCACTTGGCCGCGGCTAATATATATTAAGTCAAGAGGTGACAATTTCATAAATATGTATGCGGATTCGGCTCTAGGTGGTATTGAATAATTTGCCAATCATTGAAATGCGCTAGTTATAATAAATGGCCGAGAGCATTGATATTTAAAAAGATATGCGGGTGTGATGGGTTTTCTGTTTAAGATGCTTTCAAATATTGTT
Organism: Portevinia maculata; assembly: GCA_949715645.1. Lineage (NCBI taxonomy): Eukaryota > Metazoa > Arthropoda > Insecta > Diptera > Syrphidae > Portevinia > Portevinia maculata. The sequence goes on along the minus strand of OX454526.1, from coordinate 267,640,532 downwards.
TTTGGCATTCTTGTGCCTGCGTACATGCATTTGTAGTGGGACCTTACTAATAAGCAAAAGCAAATGACATGCATTTGAATGTATAGTCGATCAACAATTCTCCGAAGTAGCGGTTGAATGTTTTTGTGTTGCTAATGTGGAGATTACACGTCTAAATAACGAAGCTATAATCAGGAATAAAATGATCATAACCCTCGAACTCAACTGGGTCGCCTGTGGCATATGCCGCCCGGACCTCAATTAATAGTGGCAGGGTTCCCGGCTTTCGATCACATAGCTGCGGCCAATCAAATGCAGTTGGTGTTGCATTTGTGTTATCCAGAAGTTTTTTTTTTAGGCCTGCCTCTTTAACGATTTCTACACGTGCTTGCTTCGGTGATTGATTACTGTGTGATGGTCCGTTTTCGACACCCTTGATCTGCAGTCGTGTCAACCACACGGATTTGCATGCACAATTGCGGGACAGTTTCAAGATGTTCAATGTGTCGCTAGGCTCATGTAAATGATAAAGTTGATTAGATGTTAGTTCATCCCTCAGTCATGCGTAAATCCTATTGAAAGCAAAGCAAAAATCAGGAATTAACATTCTGCCGATTATTATGAGGTTACCATGTCTGCTCTACCCAGAAGCTGAGCTGCTTAAAGCTGATTTTATACATCGAAAGCACGTACACACAAACGCTATGTGTCACTTCATTTCTTCGAAAACAGTGCGTACCACGGCGTAAGATGAGCTGGATCAGATTCGGCTGATATTTATTGTTTATTTCTTCTCTCAGGAAAGGTGAGCTGATAACGTTAAGCTTGATATTAGGCATAAATGGTCCATAAATGGAAAATTTCTGGAAGCTTCTCAATGGTCTTAGATGTTTATCAGAGAGCAAGAGCTGGGGCAGTGCAACAAATGCTATTTTTTCTAGGGTATAATTCAAACCTCAGTCTTTGGCTAGTAGGTCAATCAAACTAATCGCTGAGATACAGCGTATACTATTAAATTATTGCTAATTGTATTCTTCCGAAAGGATGTCTTTCCGGAGCGAGTTCCAAAGTTTGCTTGTCCTATATAAACAGTTTTTTTTAGTAAACATACATCCTAGCAATCTTATGGTGACAAGTGCACCGTCAGACAGTGAACATTAGCTGCCTGCCTGTTAAATTAAAATTATTTTGCTTTATATGTCAGTATTACTTCTTCTTATTCCAAATGGACATAGCCACAGAGGCGTACTCAGGACTTTGATCGGAGACGGGGGTGGCAAACTCAATTACGAATCAAAAAACAAATGCCATATTTTAAAATCTTAATTAACGTAAAGTTTTAAACAGTACACACAAAAATATAGATACAATTACGGTGGTGGTTGTTTGGGAAATGTTTGGATTTCTTTCGTGTACTTATCTCTTTGAAAGTGATCATACATACAATAAATTCTGTGCACAATTTTATTGAAATCGTATCACTTGCCACCGCACAGAACAGCTGACATTTTTTATACAAAATTTACAAATTGATTTATAATTCAGAAATGCATTTCCTTTTCACAAATTTCGATTATTCGGTATGAGTAATTTAAAATAATAATAGGCAAGATAAAACATTTAAAAAAACGAGTTTTGAAGAAATTGATTAATTTGTTAGTTCTACCTTATAGATAGCCACTGCCGAGTATTTTTGAGAATGAATTCTGTAAAAAATAAATTGAATCTGTAACAATAGTACATAAGATGTTATAAAAAGAATTAATTGGAAAAGACAATAATTATATACTCATTTAAAAGGCTTTCTAAAGCAGGGCAAATACTCATTTTGTTGCACATTTCCAAATTCGATTTAAGATTACCTCCCCCCTTTCTCCCTGAAATATCTTTCAATTCTCGAGCGTAGGTGGTTTATTTTCCGTGTTGATATGCAAATTGATTCTTTAGAAAGGGGTTTGTTCGAAGCGCCATGCTTTTCATGTGTCGTTATCATTGTGATAATATAGCCTTATATTTTTTTTTAGTGATACATGGTTAAATGGTTTTTTTGTATGCCTGTTTCCATAATCGTTTTCCATTTTCCTTGTGCTTCATTTTGAGAAAAACCGAATTGTAATCGTGTTTTCATACTAGACGTGAGATATGCCAATTTTGGCCTCCATGATCGCGTAAGTGGTTTAATAAGTTTCTTTGTTTAAATTGAATTATTTTTTAGTTGTTGTGATTTTTGTGGAAAAATTTGCAATTACGGCAGAAGAGGTTGCCAGAATGCTGGGTTGGGGTTGGTCGAAATGTACAATATGTCCCTAATGTGATTAGAAAACCAGAGAAGAAGTTGAGAAGAGACATTAAAAGGCACAAGGAAAGCAAATCCTACATCCGGTTTCAAGGATCAAGTTGCTCCAAACTATCTTCTGCAAGAGATGACCGATTTTCGGTGCTTCGGTTGAGCTGTCTTATTGAGATCGAACTGTTATAGGGAACAGTAAATACTCAAACGGTGATTAGTGGAAATTGGGTTGAAAGCAAGAAGACCTGCTGGTGTACCAAGACTCACGGTACAGCATAAGCGACGCGACGTCGAATGTCATTTGTTCAGGGTTGGAAAGAGGCCGACTGGGATAGAGTTTCTTAGAGTAATGAGTTAAATTTGTATCTGCGCTTACCAGATGGACGTAGCAAAGTGTTGAGATGATCAGAAAAATGTCTGGCTAGGTTCCTTCATGGTGTTGGTACGGATTTCCATGCGTGGAAAAACCGAACTGTACATGTACATAGTAGAAGGCGTGGTAAACTCTACCTTTTACATCAACAACATCCTGAAGGAATCGCACCGTTTATTTGAGAAAACGACTTATTGTTCCAGGACAATGACAGAATACACGTCGCCAGGTGCGTTTCCGAGCGCTTGGAAGAAGTTAACATCGACTTGATCGATTAAACACGCTTGGGACCAGCTGGGGAAACATATTAGGATGCGACCCTCACTTCCAGAGACACCCAGCGGCCTAAGATATGCTCTGATCGACGAACAGGGCAATTTGGACGACACCATCTTAACAAATCTTATCCCACTACTAAAGGAACGAAATTTTGCTAAAAATAAAGGAATCAAAAGTTGATATATGAAGTTTTTGCCCATTTTCTTTGTTTTATGTTTTATTTCGCCGACTTATCCCGATCCCGCTTCCATGGAATCTAATATCGTGCCTAAGCTTTAGGGTTCGATTGTTTCATGCACCCGACTCAGATTTACCTGCAAGGGAAAAGAAAGTAGTTGGAGGTTCGACTGAAACAGCCATCTCAAAGGTTTTCCTTTCCGTGGATCATACGACAGAAGGGGTTCGATCAGCTTAGGATCAAGGGTCTGGATATGGTCAGCCCGTATCGACTGCACTTGTCTCTCTTCAAATTGCAGCTCCTGTAGCCGCACACTGATCTTCCGCCAGGGTTCCATTGAGTTCAGTCATCCCAACCTGTACTCCAGCTGTTTGTGGTCAGATTATAATATTGACTTCAATCAGCAGTGCACTCCAAGTGTTAGAGAGGATACCTGGGTTTCGATTGATACAGGCGGCGCTAGTATGTTATCCTCCAGCTGAACAGATGAAACGGGTCCAGGACTGGGGTTCGATTGTAACAGTCACCTCACTCTGTTCCTCTCCCATGGTTCTGAGGTCGATGTTTGCAATACTTTGTCATGAGTACCACCATCCTCACAACCACAACGGCCTTCGTGCCTGGACAGCAGCGATGCCGCGAAGAAAAATAAATTGAGGGCCTTTTTGAGGGCCATTTCCAAAAAGTGCGGCCACTACACTTCAGAGAAAATTACAAAAAAAAATATTAAGAAAGGTATAGGGCAACATTCAATTTATTCATATACACTCTGCTTCAACTGAATAAGCACAAACATTTTCTAAGCTAGGTTGTCCATTTTTTCAAAACCTTCTGCCGTAATATATCATTTGATGATGCAAACTGCTTGCGTATGATGTTGACAAAATAAATCGGATAGAATAATTCAAAAAGTACCGCTATTTTTTCTCTGGTTCCCTTGCAAAGCATTCAATATGGAAAAATGCAGTTTTAGTTCGCGTCAACTGAATAGACACAAGGTCATTATTTTCACTGCTTATGAGTATTCTGTGAAGATTGACGCATTAGATCAACAGTTAAAGTGCTTTAAGTGAATTTTATTTGATTAATTGTATTTCAAAGAAAAATGGGTAGATCAAAATCTCTAAATAGTGTTGAAAGAGCTCAAATCGCTTTATTAAAAGAACAAGGACTAACCGGGCGTTCTATAGTTGACAAAATTGGACGAAGTTTTAGTGTGGTCTATTCTTGTTTAAGAAGCAAAGATTCGTACGGAAAAAAACATGAAAGGAGGTCAAAATACGGTAACAACACCGGTTGATGGAAGAGCAATTTTAAGATGTGCTTCCAATTCCTGCAACTCTGCGGCAAAAATAAAGCAGAAAGTCGGTGTTACTGCAAGCGTTTCAACAGTGCGAAGGGTTATATATATAATACTGCCAAACATCTAAAACGGTTAGAAATTCAAAAGAAACCACCACTTGACGAGAAACGGAAGTGTATGCGCTTAGATTAGTACGAAAAGTTTATGAGTTTGGCCGTCAGTGTGAGGACAGAGAATTCCTTATTGCAGCCATTTAATTGGCCTGGAGGGAAATTTCGCTGGAGTACATAAAGAGGCTGTACGATTCCATGCCGGATCGAATTTACGAAACTATTACGAATAAAGGCGGCAGTACCCACTACTAAAATTAACCAATAAAAAACTATTTTAGGAGAAACTTGTTTCATTTGATCCCAATTACTTTTATTTTCAATTTCAATATTTGTTGGCCTTATTGCGAAGATCAATCTACAGTTGATAATTGACGATTCTAAAGGATTTTGTCAATCGCAGTCAATTAAAAAATGCGATTGACAAAAATACCAAATGAATCGTTCGTTCACAATAGCACACATTGAAAATAGTCAATTATCAATTGTCGATTGATCTTGGCAATAAGGCTGTGTGTCTATTCAGTTGACGCAAAATAAAACTGAATTTTTCCATATTGAATGCTTTGCAACTTGCAAGAGAACCAGAAAGGAAATAGCTGTCTTTTTTGAAATATTCTTTCCGATTTATTTTGTCAACATCATACGCAAACAGTTTGCATCATCAAATGATATATTACGGCACAAGGTTTTGAAAAAATGGACAAAGTAGCTTAGAAAACGTTTGTGCTTATTCAGTTGAAGCAAAGTGTATGTACATAATACATATTAACATGTTGGTAATAAAATAATAATTCACCGCTCAAAAAATTGTATTCTTGCAATTCTTCAATCATTACCTCATTAGAGCAGCTAAATAAATTTGGAAATTTTACTAGCAGAGTCGTTAAGCTACCTGAAAACAATCTAAAATCATTTTTACTTTTCTTTATATAATTAGGATCAATAATTTGAAAAGCTGCTAGTAAATTGTCACTTATGTTCAATCTTTTTTTAATTTGTTGACAGATTTCAATATAGTAAGATTGAATGCACTTTAAAAAATGAATTTTTCATTAATAATACAAAAAAATAAGATATGCGGGCCATTTCTTATTGGCCCTCGGCCAAGGGCCTAAATTAAAAACAGAGGGCCAAATGGCCCGTTCGGGCACATTATGGCAACGCTGCTAGGCAGCCACCTAACCTAACTTAAACAACTGCAACTTTTTAAAAATACGAAACCTTTTCTAAAAAGGTTCAGCCAAATTCGTTTAAAGGTTTTGGCGTGATTGGGTTCGAAACAAATAGAGACTCGCATTTTGATGTATATATCACCATCTTTGTCTGTATTAATCTTTAAAAAAATAGTAACAATAATGTTAAGGATCCGCTTAGCCCATCCGCTTGCCTGCAGAATAATTACTACAAAAAATTAATGATTAGGTTACATAAGATTCATAAACTTAGGATATAATTTGAGACAAATTAATATCAACCGTAAGCTATTACGCACTCTTTTTGAACGGTTGATTCCATTCATAGTAGTTCTTGATTGCAGTAAGATTAACAGGGTCTATAAAAAAGAAAATAAAGCCTTTTCAGGATAGCATGTTTTTATAATTGTTTTTATTTGAAAAATTCAAGCGATTCAAAAAATCTCAATGTATTTGTTCCTAAACAGTCGTATAATGCTAAGCATTTTAGAGCCAAAGTTTACCATCATATTAACCCAAAGGTACTTTTTTCTCTGTTTGCAACACTTGAGCACAAGCTCAAGTTCAAAATTTCCGCCACGATATGTGTAGGTAGAAGTTGGCTGATTGCATCCAGAGTGTTATTGAAAATCTTTCATGAGACTTTGAAACTTCAAATCCATTATGAATACTCCAACCCTGTGAGAAAGATACCTACCTACTGTATCTTGAACTGTATCTCGCCATTCTTGACATCTCAAAAAAAAAATGTTTTTCATAACAAGTCAAAAAACATAATACCACACAACAAAAAAGATAAAGCTGTATTCCCCCTAACAAAAGGACGACTATTCAAATGAGAAATCTCTTAAAAATGTTGCAAATTTTTCTCTTGGGTAATATTTGAATAAATATAAGGTAGAATAAAATAAGGCCAGCGTAGCGCTATCCTTGAATTTTTATTATTTTTATTTTTATTTATTATTATTATTGAAGGTTTCCCATTCGGATCGACAGTTATAATATAATTGACCTTTCTTTCTGTGCTAACTCTTTTGGTGTGCCTTCTTCCTCTCGTATCGTGCCTACATCTTTCGTCATTTCCAGGATAATAGAGGCAAAAGTTGGCAATTTTTCTTTGGTGATTTTTTCCCAGGGGTCAGTGTGGCATTCAATTTTTCATATGAATTCGTTTCTCGAAGATTTCGTTAGCCATTCTGAGGTCATATTCTATATATAAGTGTTGACAAGGGTTTTGATGTTTGATAAGGCCTTCAAAATTATTTATTTTTTTGTGAGTTTTAAGGACTTGCCGAAACCCATGCGAGAAACAGAAATTGGAGGAAGCAGTTATAAACATCAATGTGGGATCATTTCGCATGTCCTTTCTGACACAGAGAAAAAGAGTGCTCCCAATTGGTATCAGTTTTTTTTTTTTGGTATGTGTGCAAACAAATAAATTAAATCGCTAGAGAAGAGTAAATAATTATATAGTCATTAAGGATATATTAATGGGATCAAAAATTGTTTTTTTTTTATTTGAATGACTAAAGGTTTATTGTAAATTGCCGCTTCGGGTAAGTAATGTCGTAAATTTAATATTATTTTGCGTCGATTTCACTGTCATTTATTAAAAATATTAAAATCGAGACATAGTCTCGATGAACTTTCCCACATGAAGTTGGGAAAAAGTATTGATTTCTTTTTCAAAAATCTAAGTATGGGTGAATTATTAAGAAGGATCTACAACATTTAAAGAATATTATCCAAAAAAACAAATTTCTTGTAAAAAAAACGTCCCTTAAAAGGAAAAACTTTTATATAAAGGAATTGTTCAAAACTTTTACTTGCAATGACTTCTTCAATAAAACGTTTTCTTTTAAAGTGGGCGGATTTTATAAATATTTACATATGAGCATTTTGTAGCTCGAGTTTAAAGGCGGACGGACGGACAAATGAACATGGCTTGATCGACATTACTATCCGGTCGGTTGGCGTACTTTATGTACAGAAAAATGAAAACTGTCAAATCTCCAAAATAGAGAGAGAATCCTCCCATTTCAAAGAAAAGTACGCCATCGCTTTTGTGTAGAAAAATGAAAAACTTCAAAGTTAATTTATTCAAAACTAAATATTCGATTTTCGCGTTGGTTCGATCTCGGATATGCAATTATTTTTATCTAAAATTGTGTGAAAACGATAAAGATGATATCATTTTAACCCTTTTGATCCGAGTCCCACACATACGTCCAAGCCAAAGTATAAAGACACCTTATAAAAAATGTACTTCGAATGAGTTTTATATTTTATATTTTAAATTTTATACTTTAAATACCAGTAAAACATTGTAAACACATTTATATATCTTCGCATCAGTATTCTTTGTTGTGATCTATATGTCCCAGTTTGGTTTCCTTGCACCTTGTTATTTTCTTTTCTTCAGGAAAAATTACTGAATGGGACAAACATTATTATGTGTCCCGCCCGAAAATAAACATTGGATTTATTTGTTCCACCCCCGCCTAATACCCCGGATAAATAATATTCAATTTTGGAATGCAATTGGTTTTATATAATTATCCTAAGAAATAAGTTATATTGGTCTCCGTTCACATCCGGATAGAATGGGTAAATTAACTCTGAAGATGAATTTAGTGAATAAGTTAGTTCCACAAGGCCAACTAAATGAATATTCCAAATGGTTTGATTTGAAAACTATTTTCATTTGACAAATATTTTCATTTAACAAATATTTTATTTTTTTACTAGACGAAATTCTGTGTGAAAAAAAATTAACGAAAGTAGATACATTGCTCTTTCGTTCATCTTTTTACAATTGTCTCAGTGAGCGAACGGGTTTGTGTAGTTTCGCACGAAAGTTAATATAAATTTACGTTTGCATATTAGTACGCGAACGGACCTACAGTAACTTTAAGGGTTCTACGGACAATACCAACGTATGTTACAAACTATGAGTCATAATGAATATATCCTTAGAATAGGGTATACATATTAGCAATGTATATTGATATAACAGCAGCAGACTGTGTGCTGAAATACATCATCCTAATTGAAACTGTGCAGGGATATAACTTAACGGGCAATTACTTCACCTCAATTTTGAAATAATTCCCCTTTTTTATGGGAAATAATGTTTCTTCGTATTGTACGATAATTTATGAGTTGTAATGATTGGTTATTCACTCTTGCACTGTTTGCAACATAGGGCATTTCAATATAATGTACTATGGTACCTGTTGATGGGGTGAATGAAATTATGCGCCAATGCAAAATGGCAAAACAAAAAGGCACCTGCATTTAAGGCCGAAGGCGGCCGGTGTATGAGAACGGGTGAACTATTCCGTACCTTATTAGCTTTGAGGTATAGTATAACTCCCTAAAAAAGGTTGCCCCCCCCCCCCTCTGCTTGCGACCATTGTTGTATTTGGAGAAGGTGCAAGGTTTGGGTAGGTGCTAGTTGGGTATATTATTTAAATAATTTACTTTTTTTGGACTTGCGTTGCAAAGAATCATTTCATTTCATTTCTTTTACTGAGGCTTTTTGAAAAACATTTTACATTTTTTAACAATAACAGATTAACATAAATAGTTAGCCGACTTATCAGCTATGCCTGGCAAAGGAATTCAGGGAAGTAATTTTATTTAATAACTTACACATATTGGATAGTCAAATATAATATTTTGTATAGCAAAAGTTATTTTGTATGCTTGCTCTCGGCATACTTTACTTTATTTTATTTTACTGAAAAATAATTAAAAATAATTAAAAATACTTAAAGATATGGCTAGACTTACAATATAAATTCAGAATTCTAAAAACGAACAAAACAAAGTATTTAGATACATAATTCGAGTGTGATATGTCAGTATGGGTTAAGTGATTTTTAGCATCCTCGTAGGTTAAGGCGTGAGACTCTCTCGTAAAACGGAACAATTGAGCCCCTACTTAAATCAGGTGCAATAGTTGACAGAGATCTATGGTGAAGCATATTGAATGGAGAAATATAATAGATAATTATTTCACAAGCAGTCTGTTGTGTTAGAATCAAATAAAGACTTAATCAAGGGATTCGGATGATGTTCAATTCGCTGAAGTTTATTTGTTGTGGGGTTTATTAAATATGTTAGAAGCGGTGTTACTTTACATAATTAATAAATTATTTTATTCGAGAAGTATTTTTTGTTTGAACTTTTAAATTTTCAGCAGCAAAATCTCAAAATTTTGTGAGAAATAGTAAACCATATGCAGAACCCGTATGCCAAAATTGGACGAATAAGAGTTTTATACAATAGTATTTTAGTATTCTTTAGATACTCTTGCAGGGTACGCTGTATATCCCTATATAATACTCCAGCTGCGTAAATGGCTGTATCATCAGCGAACATGGCAGTTTTGACGTTATCCCCAAGATGAGGAAGGCCAGATACAAAGATATAAAACAGGATGGGCCCGAGTACCGAACCTTGTGGTACACCGGACCGGACACCGTAACTTGTGCAGAGGAAAACTCTTTACTCAATTTTACCATAGAAAGCTTTGAATAATTTTTATTATGGGCATTGCTAAATTTAAGCACTTGAGTTTATGAAGCAATCCCTCATGCCAGACCGTATCGAATGCCTTTTCGATGTCTAAAATTATGAGACTAGTTGACTTTCTCGTATTTAAATTATCTTTAACATGTTTTTTAACCCTTGCTATTTGTTGTATGGGGCTCCCTACGCCAAAGGAAATTAGGCCAAAAAATGAAAATGGAAAAAAAGCCCAAAAATCTCCATACAAAGTTGTGGTGATTTTTCCTAGGAAAAAACGCCCAAATATTTTGCAGCAAATGCCGCGAAATTTAGCTTTTTTCCATAAATGTTTTGGGCATTTTTTTCATTACAGGAAAATGAAAAAAAGTAAAAAAAAAAATATTTTGGAAAATACGCCAAAAAAGCTTTTTTTTTGTTTTAGGAAAAAGCTCCATAAAGTTGCATTCTTTGACTTACTTTTTATGTTGTTTTGCCGTACTTTCAACGCTTTTACCTAATTTCAAGAGCACTGATGTAGCACGTGCGATCACGCGTAATCAGTATATAGGTTAGGTAGTGGGTTTTCGCTTAGTCGCGTTTAAGTGAAATCTTAAAAGAGAAATAAAATGGAAAATTTCAATTATGAAATAATAAGTGGAAAACAAAAAAAATAGTAAACACTGCAGAAACAAATACATATATAAAAACAATCTGTATATAAGGGGAAAACGTTATTTTATGTGTAGTTTGTCAAGCGCTTAGGCCAAACATTGTAATGTTGCCATGCAAACACATGAAAGTATGTTCCGAGTGCAACATTAAATTACAAGCCCAGTCAGTGGCTGATGGAGAAGACCATTATAAATGTCCATGTTGTCGCAGATATCCTTCAGGTGTTTATATAACTAATATAACTATATATAAAATAATATTTTGTACAGTTAATTGTTTTAAATTCTCAAATAAAAAAACAAAAAAAGTGATCGCGCGGAACGCGGGGTGAGGCGGGGCGGAGCGCGATGACACGCAGCCTGACGGGACGGACGACCCCCCCCCCCCGGGTTTCCTTAAGAAATCTTTAGTTTTATTTCACAAGAACTATGGCTAAATAAGTCCACAACGAGTTTTGGGCCTAATTTCAATAATAAATTCTGGAAATTAAACCGAAAAACAGCTTTTTTGATCTTATTTCCAAATCAAATTTGGAAATTATGCCAAAAGAATAAACTTTTTCTGGCATAATTTCCATTTTATTTTTTGGCTATTTTTCCAAAAACATGGCCTAATTTCCTGGCATTCTGGCGAATTTTCATTTTTAGTTTTTGGCGTTTTTGCCAAAATTATTACGCCTCAATTATTTTGGTCTTTTTTCCAAAACATTTTTTGGCGTAATTTCTTTTGGTATAATTTCAGGGAGCCTTTGGATGGTAGTGTGGCTTTGCCTAAATCCAAAAATTCTCAAATTATAGGTGTAAATTAAATCCACATAAAAAAGTGAAATTATTTCCCACTCGAGGTGAATTTATTGCCCGTGAAGTTATTTCCCTGAATCGATTGAAACCGCTAGGTCAATCGCTAGCTCAGATACCGATAAATCGATTTTACACATTTACATTCCGTTTTTATTTCCTTAATTTTTTCTACATATACAAGTTACAGCACTCAAATCCCATCAATACCAACAAATATGTACAAAGGCCTCCAAAACTCAATCCAGCAATCCCTAAATATATCGAATAACAATTTGAAATATCACACAAATGTCCTTCGTTGAGCAAACAATTACACATTGAGTTTGCTTCCACTAATTCCTCTCCATTCCAATTTTGACCTGCTACGCCTTGCATTCTGCAATCACTTTGTTTGACACAAATAAAATAAAAAAAAGCCAATCAAAAGCGATATACAATGTAACATAGTGTAAAGTACCCAGGGTGACATATGGAATAGAAAAAAATTGCGCGTCCAGATGCAAGTGAAAAAAGAGGAATTTCTATATTTCGTTTTGGTTTTGTATCAGCGTATGCGGACATGAAATCGACAGCAGATATCATTTAGAAAAACATTATTCTCTGTATACAGATGATTTGTTGTCGCCCATCCCTTTTTCCTACGGCCTACTTATATCCTGTTACGATAGGGATGCCATGAATACTCGATTTTCACCCCATCATAATCATCATCAGTAAATCATTGTGTGCCTTCGCTGTTCCTCTTTATCCATGTATAGTCACTCCACCACAATGCCACTTAAACCACCCAAACAGCTAGACTCCCACTCCTTCTCCAGACTATCCTTTGAAAGGCATTAAAGTAAACAATTTCCTATCCTGTATCTAGGTTAGAAATAAAACAAAAAAAAAAAACATTAAGCAAATCTGCCAAAGCATTACACTGCAACGCTTTGGAAAACCATGGAATTCTCCTTTTATTTTTGCGGGACCTAAAATACATCACTAAAGCAGGACCACGCAGCAACATTTATAATATAAATTTTATATATATGAATGGCAGAGAGACCGAATGTATTCATTGTATACGAGTATGTACAATGGACATAATCGTATATCAGATGGGATTTCCACTATAATTCTTTTTCTTTTTTATATTTAACCTTCGCCTATTATTTATTATTTGTTTGAGTTTATTGTGGTTTTGCTATGTGTCTAGTTGTGAAGTGAGATGGGTGATGTCGTATACGGGGGTCCACCAGGGATACGTCGTCTTCGTCTATGACCGCGAGATTATAAATGACACAATTTGCCAAGATATAAAATTATATCGCAAGACCGTACTCTCAGATAAAGCATTGTGTCACCTCAAATTCAATGCGAAATATGAAAACATATAGATATATGAGTGGGCGGAGGAGTTGTGGTCCTGCAAGTAATGGCTAAAGATGTCACGCTTTTGTTGGCCATTAGTCCCTCTTGAAAGGGAAATGTGATTTATTTCTTTTTGTAATCTCAATTTAAATGGAAAAAATGAGACCCAAGCTACATGCGGTGACCCTTTTTAATTTAAATTCTGTAATAAAATGCAGAGAAGTATAGTCAAGGCGCCACAGAGACGAAACTTTGTGATTTTCTTAAGACTACTTCCTTACTTACTTAACGGACTCCCGACCCGTGGTCTCTTTCCAGTTGTCAGACCAAGCGCTCTGACAATCGCAATCGCGGTCTTTAAAAGTTCGGCCATCCTTGCCATCTCGGCCGGGGATCGGAGATTCTCTGTGCTGCTATATAAACGTCCATTTGCTCGATGTGGCCGAGTCAATGTTTTTGATAAGCTTAAGCTTTTAAGTCTTCATTACCATCTTTGTACAGGTTGCAAAGTTCGCGGTTGTATCTTCTTCTGCATTCGTCCTTTACACAGGTCAAATATTTCTGAGCATGCATATTGTGCTTCGAGTCAGGAATTTTTAGCCCATTACTTTGCCCAGCCAAAGAAGCAACGGGTAGTTCTACGACGGATCTTCAGTAGGGCGCCCATTCGTGAAGTCATTATCTATTTCGAGTTAAATGAACTATTTAACTTCTAAGAAGTTATTGCTATCAATAGTGACATTGTGTCCTTGGCGATGTATAGATGCTTATTTATTTGTGGATAGTATGCACTTTATCTAGTTCCTCCTTAGTCATTTATTTCAAGGCCAACCAATTTCGCATGTTTTATCAATTGTCGTAAAAGCCTCTACCACGGCACACTGGCAACGGCCGACAATATCGATATTACCAATATACGCCAATAGCTTGACTGATCTATTGAAAATAGTGTCTTCCGTGTTGACACCTGCCTGCGCACTATCTTCCCCATAACAAGATTGAAGTAGTCACCTGACAGCACACCTTCTTGCTTTGGTGCAGGTTTATACTATAATTTGAAAGAACCGCATCCAAACCGAATCCCATATTCAGCCATCGCCGTGTAGACATGTAGAATTGCTAACAATGAATGCATGCGGTTTCATTTTTGTTTAAATCGCAGCGCACTCGGTAACGGTCCATTGTATTATAAGGCAATCCTCTTTTTGGTGTTGAAATTGGAGAAAACAAGGTGTCATTCGTTTCTCTCCGTTAATGGGTGGCGTTATTGTTCCCCATGGGGATTGAACCTGCACCGCACGAGTAACAAGCCACCACAAGCGGCTTGATAGTCGATAAAAACATATTGGGTCTCGATTTGAAGTTCGTTTCCGTCACTGTTTCCAAGAGCCTGCGCTTCAGTCTTGAAGCCAGCAGAAAGTTGATACGCTTTCTTGTTAAACCTTAAGATGTTGTTTCCGACTCTTCGATTACCTTGATCCGCAAGACTGCGTACACCTTCTTTTTTTATAAACCTAATATGGCGTGCCTTTATTTTATTTAATCCAATCTGCTATTTTGTAATCCATTCTGAGATACTATTTATTAACATTTGACGTTTTTTTGTTGCAATTCCAACGATTTGCTCCCACAGCATTATTAAAGAGGTATATAGGTATCACTCTCGAATGCTACTTACTTTTGGTATGACTATTGATTGTGCTATGTACCCCGAAAAGCTGTTTAAGCTCAGATTGATTTGTATTCATTACTAGCTTATGTCTATCATGCATTGCAATGATTCTTTAAATCATTTTGTAATTTGTATAAAGAAGGTACACATATAATTTTTATATAACATTTAACTTTTATTTAAAAAAATATTTATATTATTTGTATAACCGCAACTGCTGGCACAAATTAAGTCAATATTAATTAATATTTCTATATCTAAATTTATTTAATTTATAATATTAATTACTGTAAATAAAAGAAAATATTTATTATCTAGATTTTACTTGTACAAAATAAATAAAAGACATATTATTGTTAACCGAACTGCTACATATAGTAGATTATTATTCATTAATTTACATTTTTTATTATTTCCCGTTCCCAAACAGCAAGAGTAGAACTTTTACATTTGTGTTTTGAAGCCTTCTTCTTAATCGTCATCTCTTGTATGTTGATGGTATATTGATCGTTGATGGTTCTATTCCAGAAACCTAAGTTTCAAGTCAATCGGATGAAGTATGCGCGTACAAAGAGAAGACGAACACACAAACATTGATTTTTTTTTGTATCGGGTTTTTCAATAGGGACGCTCGGACTTGTTTTCGATAGGAACGGTAAACCACGCCATATTTTTTCATGTTTTTTTTACATTTATACTCGTATTTAGTTGGCAAATCATCATGGAGAAGTACACACCTGAATAACGTTTGCAAGTTATTCAAATTTATTACCAAAATTCGAGTTCGATCACCGCAACTTTAAGAGCATTACGACCATTTTATCGACGCCATCATTTGCCTGCCGAATCAACAATTCGACGTCTAGTGCAAAAATTTGAATCCACAATTTCGCTACACAATGTTCCAGTGCCAGTGAGACAAAGAAATGCACGAAGTGAAGAAAATATTGCCACCGCTCAAGCATCTGTTCAAGAAGACCCAAATCAATCACTTACACGACGTTCTCAACATTTGGGCATCTCTGCGACGTCATTGTGGCGGCGAATTTTGTAAAAAGATCTTGACGTACATCCATATAAGATCAAATTGGCATAACATACATAATTGCCACTAAATGTACTTGAACGCATAATAATTTTATTTTGGATATCTTAATCCGTTTTTGTTTTATTTAAAAAAAAAAAAAGTCCGAGCGCCCTTAATGAAAAACCCTGTATAAGATTACTGTTGAATTTATACATTTACAATTAATAACCAATTTGCTTACTATATTGATTTACAAAATACAAATCAAAACATAAGGAATGGGTACAGATTGCATTGGCAAACTGTTGGATACTATGTTCCTATTTATATCCCCCGAAAAGTGGACGAATTGTTAATAAGTACATATATTGTCTACATATTTTGTTAAACATAACTGTTTTTTTACGTTTTGGAAGGATTTTTTTTGGGCATAGTAAACAAACTTTGTTTATTAATATAATTGTTTGGAGCCTGCCAAAATTGAAAACTCAGACCAAGGTAAGCTTTTCTGTTGTTGTGAGTTGTTTTTCGTTGTGAATTGTTTTTCCTTTTATTCGAAATAAGTAAGCCCTTTACTATATACACTCCGTCTCACTTGATAAAGAACAGGTAGTTTTTTGATTTAATTTTACGATATTTCTTATATTCTTCGATAATCTGGGAAAAATCAAATGCAATATGAAAGAAGGTAGTTAGGGACTTTCTCTACCTTGGCTCCGCTATAAATTTTGAAAACGACATCAGATCAGAAATCAAACGAAGAATTACACTTGCCAACCGCTGCTTCTTTGGCCTAAGAAGGCAATTGAATAGTAAGGCCTTGTCGAGAAACACTAAGGAGACTTTGTATAAGACCCTCATCGTCCCAGCCCTGCTCTACGGCGCTGAAGCGTGGACATTAGCAAAACCGGATGATGATTTTCTTGGTCGTTTCGAACGCAAAATTCTTCGAGTGATTTTCCCGTTTGCGTTGACGGGCTTTGGAGGAGGAGATTTAACAGCGAACTCTACGAGCTGTACAGCGACATCGACCTGGTCAAAAAAGTGCGCATCAGTCGACTAAGATGGCTAAGTCATGTAGAGCGAATGGACACCAACGCTCCGGTCCGAAGAGTCTTCAATTCCAACCCAAGGGACAACGCAGTAGAGGAAGACCTCGCCTTAGGTGGCGCGCAAGTGGAAGGGGATCTCAACCAACTTGGAGTGCGCAACTGGAGGCAGTTAGCCAAAGATCGTGCTAACTGGAGAGGCCTATTGGTTGAGGCCCAGGTCCACCCCGGACTGTAGCGCCACATAAGTAAGTAATATGAAAGAAGGCTATTGAAGGCTATACATATTATGTTGAGGCGTGTGGTCGCGATAGTTCAGAGGTTAATGTGTTGGCTTGTGACCCGTGCGGTGCAGGTTCAATCCCCATGGGGAACAACAACATGCGCCACCCATTAAAGAAGAGAAACGAATAACACTTTGTTTCTCCAACCTCTACAGCAAAAAAAGGATTCTGTCTGGTAGTACAATTGACCGTTACCGAGTCTGCATGCTCCTGGATTTGGATTTCCTTTTAATAATTGAAAAAAAAGTTCCCAATAAGGTCATAAAATTAGTCCCTTTTTTTGTCTCACTTGAGGAGGAACAGTAACTTAATCTACCTGTTATCATATTTAAAATTAAATTTAAAGGCATTTAGAGTACCAGGGACCTTAGATCAAAACATAACTTCATAGAAACAACAACTGTGGGTAAAAGAAATTCATTAACCAAGAAGGAAACAGTCCAAATTTGAGCTTACAAGGAACGGGGCAAACATATCCGTTTTATAGCCCGCAAGATTGGATAAGGACCAACTGTTGTTCATATCTATCTTAAGGAAAACAAAGTGGAAAGGAAGGGTAAGCAAAGCAACAACAAGAAATCAATATCGACGGGCGATATAGGTACTGAGAGAAACACCTCATCAACTGGAGATTTTACGTAAGTAAAATCCAGGCAAAAACTAGAGTTGAAACTAGTAGATTAACTGTTTATCACGTGATACAGCAGACCAACCATATTAGACACCAACAAAATGAAAAAGAAACCACCATTGAACGCAATCATTCATTTTTATATGTAGTTATAATATGATGACGAGCCAAATGCCATGTATATGGACAAAAATCTAAGCGACAACATGTACATATATCGCACCTCCGCTCAAATAGTGTCATAACTCAAAAAAATTAGAAAATCCATTTATTGCACCATTACGTCCCCCATACTTCAAACTATTATCTCAAAAAGTGTCATATTCATTGTTCGAATATTTGTCCCTCGAAAACGCAAAATTTTCATTGTAATGTAATGCAAAAAAAGGCGGCCCAAACCTTTGTATGCTTTTTTCTCGAAGAAATGATTTTTTGACTTATGACACTATTTGAGCGAGGGTGCGATATGGTTTCATATATGTATATATGACATTTTTGTGCTGCATTTATTTGTTAAGCTATACCTATCCCACCTCATACGGAATAACATGGTGAGCCACCCTGTTCCTCCGCGGGATCGGCTAACAACATCACTGCAGCGCAGCCCGATCTATCATAAAAGCAACCTGTACACAACCCATATCACAACCGGTATTGTAAAAGCAAGATCATAAGATCGAACAAGTATAAAGAGGTAGGCTTGAAACTCCTCGTTCACACAAATGCAACAACACCAACGTTTGATTGGCCTCAGTGACGAAGTGATCCAAAAGGCCTTCCGATAATTTTTGATGTCGAAATGTTGAATCCTGCAGGCAATCCTTACATAACATTACCGTAAAATAATAAGACGAAGACGTGATGAAGAATACGCAATTTTTTATTTAAAATTTTTCGGTCTTTGGCCTTTATTTTCCAGTCAAGCAAAATAACATACTTATCCCCAAATACCATTTTGTTAAACTGAAATTCGCAAGTTGACATTCTCTCCAACCAACACGTATTGCTGTGCCATTTTGTTTAATAATCTCGAAACATACGACTTCACACCACTCGCTCAAAGTAGCTCGTCATCCCTTGAATTCCAAGGCTACAGAAACCTACCTTTGACTTTAGTAGGAAGACCACAATTAACAGCGCTTAATACCATTCGCGTGAGCACGTAACAGCAATTAAAGCCCTCAGTGTGTAAAAACCCACACGCGCGCATGAGGCACGAAATTAAATTAGCTACATTCTGGAATATCCCCAGTGGAACACCTTGCAATGGCTCCACATATGCACCAGCACAGGTTATTAAACATTTTTCTTTATATATGGCTACAGAACTCTCTCATTCCCCATATCTTTTCCTTTGCCTGATCCCTGGGGAACCGCGCTCAGGAAAACTTATTTCTACATGATAAAATGTGCATCTCATTTGGGAATTCCGATTTTAACATTGTATAACAGGCTTAACGGAAAAAACAGCCGCATCCACACGATGTTCAGCTGCCATCGGCTACCAAACCTCCATGCTCGTTATCCTTCGTCAATGTCAATAAATTTAACGGTGGCACGTTCACACTTTGTAATCACATCGTTTAGGCAAGAATACATGAAAAGGAGTAAGGGATTTCGTTCCGAGAATTATCCTGCAAATGAATTTCTCAGCAGCATGCATTGGAGAAAGGATGGTGCTTTCGCACCGGCTCTTTACTAAGCTCCTGGAACTGCATATCCTGTTTTATTTAAATCTCATTAAATTGGAAGCAGGTAATGTGGAACGTCATTGCTAGGATGAAGATAGATGTTGCCATTTGCCGAAGAGGAATAATGAAAGAATTAAGAATATTGCTAATAGTATACGGATGTCCTTACCCGTCCCGATGGCCCCGCTCATTTTCAAAATTAAATCAATTTCATGACGGCAAGCTCTTGTGGAATCGAGAATTAATTTCACTAATTATACGAGAACAGGGAAGGTGTACTGTACATGTGCCAAAAGGAAACTCATACTCAAAGCGCTAAGGGCGGTCTCTGTCGCATCTGAATACAGGGAGCGTCAAGTCTAGATGTCTGCACGAAGCTGTGACATTTGATTTAATTGGTTTTTCCATTTTTTTTCGTTTAAGTTGGCAATAGCTAGAAGCATTTTTTAATACTACACCAGCGACGACGTCCTCATCTTCCTTATCGTCATCGTGGAGGACGGAAGAGCTTTGTGCGAGTGGGCATTAAAATTTAATTGGATCTTAATTGAAAGCTGCTTGCAGGCGATGCCATAATATGTGAGTATATAGCTGCGGCGCGTGGTGCAATTGGATGGTGTAATAGAGACAAAAATAATAAATAATAATTTCGTGGTGGTTAAACGTCTGCAGTGAAGTTGAGAAGGCGTTTTACGTCAAGCATTCAGCCGGCGGCATCGAGCAGAACTGTCAATACTAAGGTTCTGTGCAGCATACATTTTGTCCTTCGAGTCAGGAGTTTTGAACCCATACACTTTGCCCAACAAAAGTGGCAGTGATTTCAGCGGGTAATTTATCCTCGGTTCTACACTAGGGTGACATTCTTGGGGTTGATGTTTACTTCTTAAATCCGCGAAGCTCGCCACCCAAACACTGTTATTCGAAAAATTAAGCGGACTTGCCAGACAACTAGAACTAGAACCTGCCCTTAGCGTAGCAACAAAGTTTTGTGAGCAGGCTAAACCACGCGGAGAATAAGGTGACATCCCTTTAACCTGTTTGATTCGAAAAAGTAAGCTGCTATAGGCGTCTGCTGAACAACTAGCATCCACCCTTAGCGGAGCAACGAAGTTGTGTGAGCGGGCTAAAAAGCTGGTTAAATTATGTTTTACCCACGAAGCGGGCCATCCAAATATTGTTTGATTCTAAAAAGCAAGCTGACATAGGCGCCTGCCAGACTACTTTTGGCTACCCTTAGTGGAGCCACAATGTGGCTTGAGCGGGCTAAACCATACGGAGAAAAGGGTTAAACTCGTTTAACCCGCGAAGCGTGCCACTTAGCTACTATTAGCGGAGCAATGAAGTTGCGTGCCCAGGCTTAACCATGCTGAGAAAATGTTGAAATCCCTTATGCCAAACATGTGAATTGGAAATAACGATCAGAAATATAGAAATATCACCCAAATTTGTATGTCTATGGCTATATTGCGTTTAAATGATTTGTCAAAGTCTTTTTGGGGTTTATTTCCATCTTGTTGTTTATTTTTGGGGGTTAGTATTTTTTTTTGCGTTGTTTCCAAATCTTTGGGCGTTATTTCCATTTCCTTGGGCGTTATTTCCATTTCCTTGGGCGTTATTACCTAACGCTGCTGGACGGATCTATTGATTGTAAGGTCTTCCGTGTTGACACTGCACTGCATACTACTCGTATGTTCTCCATTACAATATTGGAAAAATCACATGACAGCCCATCTCCTTGACGAAATCTCTTTCAAATTACACATCTGACCGCATGTTGTTGCGGATGTCAGCAAACTGCATTACCTACTTAATAAATTGATTAACTTAAGCCCAACTACAAACTAGCCCTTACACAACTTTCCCTTTAGTTATGATCACCAATTTCTCCAAAGCACAAAAGAGGAAGCAAAGTAAAATGGAAAAAAAATCTCCACTAATGGTCAATAGTAGCCACGTTTGCAGACGATACAGCTATATTAGCGGCCAGTATTACCGTTGAATCAGCAACTAATAAACTCCAACGTGCTATACAAAATTCGTGATTGGACAAAGACTAGGTGTATTGCTCTCAACGAGGCCAAATCAACGCACGTGAATTTTACTTATAGAAATGTAGACAACTTACCCATTTTCATTGAATCGGTACGAATTCCGTACGCAAACGAGGCAAAATATTTGGGAATGATACTCGATGCGAAATTAAAATGGAAACCGCACGTCACGATGAAACGCGAAGAGCTCGCCATTCGATGTAAACAAATGCACTGCCTGCTTGGTAGATTTTCCCAACTCAGCATGAAGAACAAGATGCTTTTATGCAAGCAAGTACTAAAACCGGTTTGGACATACGGTATACAACTTTGGGGTTGTACCAAATCCAGTAATATCAAAATTTAACAAACTTTTCAAAACAAAGTGCTAAGAAAAATAGTAAATGCAACATGGATATCAGAAACACTGATATCCACAGAGACCTAAGTATGGCTACCGTCGAAGATGAAATAAAACATTTTACCCACAAACAACACACACGCCTTCACGGTCATTGCAATAACACCATGCTACAAATTCGAGACGATAGGTACTAACCTAGTGCGCCGATTACAAAGGATAAAACCATTTGAATTAGCGCAATAAGATGTAACCGCGTGCTTATGGCGGTATTAGCAGGTGCCTCCACTGGGAAGCTGCCTGCCAAACGCGTATTTAACAGTTTAAGTAAAACTACCAGATACGAATAACCTAGTTGTAGTATGAGTATGAAGTTTTCGAAGGGATGTGGTTTGTAATAGTCAGGTGTGTCCTATTAGACGGGGTACATCTCATTTATGAGACAAAAGTGAGGTAAGGTGTGATCCTTGACACGAAAAGCAGTAGCTGGCACGTTTGCGGTTGCACGGCATTCACTCGACGGTGGGGTGAGTCTTTGCTGCTCATTGACTACCCGGACAAAAAAAATTATCGTACCAAGAAGCTTAAGAAAATAAGAAGCCGAAAGATGGATAGAGATAGAAAAGGAGATCCTCGCACTCGGAAGGATACGGGTGAACGCACACTTTTTCCTTGAATCCATGTTAAGACGTTGGATTCGTTTCTACTCGATAAGCACAGATGTTTTCATTGTGCTACCGACCGTGGCATTTGGATAATTAAAATGGAAATATTGAAGAACAGGCTTATATGAAGATTTCCCCTATCAGCATAGTGATAGTTGTTGTTGCACTATCTTGAGGACCCCCCCCTTTTCTAATTGACAAATCCCTCCTCAAACGCCATTGGATTTGTCAATTAATTTGACTAGTACACTTCAGAAGATCACCTCAACAAAAATTCTTCAACTTACCACATGGTAAATCGTTTAATTTCCTAATAAATGCAAATTCCCAAAAAAATTGGTCTTAAATTTGGAACTCCCATTAACGGAATAAAAGTATGGGTAAATTAACTTTAATTTCAATCAATTCTTTATTTAAGTGTATAAAGACTATCTACTATATATATTATAAGTAGGTATTTATTAAAAAAAAAAAAAGGTAACTTTGCAATTTCACCATAATTTGCTTCGATATAAAAACAAACGAAATACTAAGTATGGAATTGGCAGAAATTGAATATGGTAAAAAAAATAATTTACAATTGAATTCAAAAAGAAAGAGTAGGTAATTGCTAGCCAAGAAATAAAGATGTATAAACAAAAAAAATATTGTATTTACTCACTCTGAATATATCGATGCGAATAAATTTGTGTACAAAGTTCCGCCATGATGAGTTTTCTGTGACCATGATATGTTAAATGTTCTACTTGATTTCTTAGGCTTTCAACACATAAAAAAAATTAAACTTAACACAAAAAAAAATTTGGTTATCAAATAAACTCATTAAATAGATAAAAATTATGGTATGTATCTTCTCCAGCTTATACTCTTAGGTAGACATAACTTTAGATTAATTTATCTTTAAGTAGGACAATTTTAGATTAGGGATATGAGTGAAAATTTTGTTTCGAAATTAATTTAAATTAATGAGATTAATTTAGTAGGTAAAAATAGAATAAGAACTTAATATTTTCACTTCTTTTTTTTTTGGTTTTTCTTTATTCATTTTTCTCTTTTGTTTGTTTGCGCACAGAAAAAAACTCTAGCCACTACACTTTATCAACTATAATAATAGAGGTATATTGGCATCCAATATCACGTCGAGTTAATCGGTTCTCGTCAGATCACCGCAATTAAAAGACGTTGGGCGCGGTTCGTACGTAGAAGGGGGACCGTTTGAGAACAACCGCGTGTTGTTGGCCAGTCCCATCTACAGAAATGAGGTAGATAATACAAACGTGGTATCACAATGGACCTAAATTGGTCTAAGTGTGTCGGCTTCTGCCGACAGCCACCTAAACCTAACCTAACCTATAGAGCTGTGTCAATCGTGATTGATTCGATCTTTTTGACCCGATCACAATAAAGTATTGGTGATTGCAATCACAATGCCCGAAGTCAATCGTTCATCGAGTCAATACTTTTGTTCTGTTCTGACTACTTCATTTCTTTATTATGCCCCTATTGTATAGCTCTTCTCTTGCATAATACGAAAAAATAGTTTGGTAGTGTGAAAGTTGAGTTGTATTGAATTGTATACAACTCAACTTTCACACTACCAAACTATTTTTTCGTATTATGCAAGAGCAAGAAAACCTTTTTCAGTTGCATTCGTGAAGCGTTGCATATGCATACACACAGACAACCACCGCCATCTTGGTTGTCTGTTGACAGTCAACTTTTCGCTTAAGGTTGTGTTTGGCAATACCGAATTTTGAATTACAACCAAGAAACAACTCAACTGTTTTACACAATAGGGGCATTACTGATTTCTTATCTACTGAACCAATAAATGTGTTAATATATCAAAATATTTTTATTTATTTCGGCTTATTTCGTTTTACCAACACATATTTGTTCTACAAAAATATCGCTTCTGTTCAATAATCTCCATTTCCTAATTATTTGTTGCAGTTGCAGTTTGTTGTTATTGAGTGTATTCACTCTTACAATCCATTCGAAATTCGAATGTATCTGTCTCTATCGAAACTAAATTGAACGAATGATGATTGGTGTTTTTGATTGTATTGAAATTGAATGGAGCAATACAATACTCCCATGTCCCATCTGTCATTGATTGATTGAATGATTGATTGAAATGACCGAATCATTTTTTCAACCAATACTTGAACGATTCGATCATTAAATTTGAACGATTGACACAGCTCTACTAACCTAACCTTGGCATCTGGTGATTGCGGGGCTTTACTGGCAGCTGGGGCCTACGGGACATTTAGTGTTGTGGTGCTCCACGCCCTCATACGGTTTATCGTAGAGACCAAAAAAAAAATGCGAGCGGATGGTGGTGTAGCGATAACGTGTCGACTCGTCAAGCACCGGTTGATTTCACATGTAATTTCTTGGGAGGCACTATTCACATTCAAACCATCCACAGATTTTCTGTGAAGGGAAAAAGGTAGGGATTGGTATTAGGCTGAAAAGTGGTATGACAAAAAAAGAAAAATGACGGTAGGTACCTGTTCTTTATTTCGCACAATGCGTGGCGGAATCAAATTTGTCCCATGTTCTCAATATCCTTTCTCGGCAAACGTTTTATTTCGCCTTATATTGGAGAATCTATTATCCCAAAACTAACATTTAATAAATTCAGGGTTAGAAGTTTTCAATTAGACACACGGACAGACAAGAGAAAAAAAATGTACTTCTTTGCTGTTCAGCGTTGGCTTAGGTTTATGGCGTGTGGCTCCTTAAATGACAACGAGACGAATGCAAAAGAGAGTGTGAGCTGACTCGTGCTTGCAGAAGTAAGCTTCTCACGTGCGTCGTCTTGAAACGAAAATTCGGCAAGTTCGAAATTAAAGATGGAAGACGGATGAACGAATTTGTTTAGAAGCTTTGTTTGTTTTAACAAATTTGGGTCCCACACTGTGGGTAAGGTATAGGTTGTTTCCATGCCGCAAAGTTAAGCTAGGCAAAGTGTCTGTAGGATTGGGGATGCTTATAAAATGCTCAGTTTTTCTATGGAGTAGGTACGCCACAGGTTTTTGTTTTGTTATCTTAAGTGAGAAAGACGCGCATGTACGATTTTCCACCTACCCCTATTATTCGTCCGAGCCTAGTTCTGGTTCCAATTCTCGTGCTTTTAACCAGGATAGGTAATTCATAGCTTGCTGAGAGTGATGTTAATATTACTATGGCTTGGGAGTAATATTAGAAACTCTATAGATAATAACACAAAACAAAAAAAAAAAAACTAATGGGTCAGGGCTTACTAGCTATTCGCTGTAATTTTCCTTTTGATTTTGGTGGTGAAAAAGGAGTGATCGTGCGAGCAAAAAAAATATAAAAAGATTGACTAAAAAAAAGGTCTTGAAAAAAAATATACCTACCGAAAAATACTTAGTATCCTAAAGGGATAAACTTTAAATTATAAATATAAATATATATATGGCAAGTTAAATAACAGAACAACACAACACAAAGAAATTATATTTATTTCCCCAATCTGGTGATAGGAAGCGATAAAACATTAAAGTTTTAATCCTTCCTTAATAACAATTCGCTTTGACATACCCCTCCTTGGCCTACATCAAATTCACCAATATACGTGATTTGAACGCTCCAAGTAACCAGCAAACATTGGAAGTACAGGTTTGGATAAGTGGTCGCTAGTGCGATCAGAATAAAGAAAGCACGGCACCGCTTATGATCGCGCGAAAATCTCCACAAGAGAGCATTGGGGAATTGGAAGGGCTCCGTAAGCAAAAATCTCTATTAGAAGCAAGTGCATGCGGGAAACGTACCGTTTTACCGATTGCATGCGAATTATTAGTTTTGGTTGGAATTAGAGCGACTAACGTCGTGGTTTTAATTCTGTTGAAGGAGATTTATTAGTTTGTATATATGTATAAGTACAGTGATCCCCGGATAAGCTTAATTCATCTGAAAACTGAGCAAAGTAAGCATTCCATAAGAAATGTACACAACTTTTCCCGTTTAAATACGTCCCGCTTATATGCGTTACCCGGTTATTTGCGCTACAAAAAGTAAAGCTTCTCATTAAACGTCATACTAAATCTGTGTTGCAAATTCTTGCAAGCGTTTCGTTAACATATTTTCCAGGGGGCCATGAACACACAAAAAAACACTTCACTTTCACTTAGGCAAAAGTTGCGAATAATTGCTGACGCTACGGAAAGCAATAAAAATGAATTGTGTGCCAAATATGGATGCTGCAGCTCCATATCAAATCAAGAAATCATTCTTGAAAAGTCGAAGACTTGCAATTTGACAATCAAGCGATTCAGAAGTGGAGCCTGTCCTGAAGTTGAATGAGCAATTACAGTTTGGTTTAACCAAATGAGGGCGTCTAGAGCAATAGATTCTTCAAATATGGTTTTAGAGAAAGCAAAGCAGTTTGCAATCAAAATTAAAAAAAAAACTTCAATCCAACCGTAGGGTGACTGTGGCGTTGGCAAAAACGAGAAGTAATTTCATTAAAAAAAAGGTACATGGATAATGCTCCTCTGCTGATGTAGGACGTGCCGAAGATTTTCTTACACATGTTCCCTCCAATTTAATTAAAAACTATGCACCCAAAGACTTTTTCCATCATCATTTGCCGACATCATCTCTTAGCCGAAAAGGACATGTAATAAGTGAATCAATAATAATAAGAAAATCAAAGAATCCACCTACCGCTAAAATACTACCCCCATAAAAAAGCATGGATGACGCAGGTGCTCTGGAATAATATTTTAGTTTCATTAGATGTACCTTAAACATAACTACAATTGTTAACCTACCATCTAAACACATGTCTAATAGCAAATTAAACTAAAATGAATTATTTATATTACCCTAGATTTAAATAAAATTTGTCTGGATTCATTATACCGAAATGAACGTCTAAATATTTCAATTGGGGTTGTGTATTGGGTGATCTATTCTATGTTGCACTAATTTTCGGCGCTAGTTCAATTGAATCACTTATTTTCAAAACGTGGCATATCCACATTTTTCCAAAAATCGTTTTATATTTTTTTCCTGCAAAGCAGTGATATCTGCGTTCCCACATGAAATATGATATGTCCAACTATAATACTTAATTTTTAATTGCGTTTTTTCTTCGGTTGATGATAGTAAAAACTTAAAGGCATTTAAAAATTAAGCTTTTACTTTAGTTTATTTTCAAAACGTGAAATGTCCAAAACAGTTATTTATTTTTTTCCTTTTATATATGTGTCCTAGATAAACGTTATAATTGAAAGCTAGTGCACTTACTCAAACCGTACGATATCATATTTTTGTTATGATTTATTTGAAGCAGAGTGTGCGTGAAGTTAGCACAATATTGTCCGTCCGTTTGACACCTAAATTTCGTCAGTTAACACTTGTAAGGCCGTTAGAATCTTGGCATGATTTTTTTCTCTGTTCAATATTGCTTCTTTCGCTAAGATACAAGATCCCCTCCCTTATGCCGCGAGCTCAGCCGTGCCTCAGCTGCATGCATGCCAAGTAGGCAAACGATCCGTAGCAGACATCCTTCTGTTATAGCTTTTAGAAACCACCTCGTAACAATGTTTTCCAGTGTCACGTGACACTGGTGGGTCTGCTTTGATGGGATCGCATATTCGGCTACGAATATCCTTGACGATGAATGCTGTTACTTTCTGGCTTAAAAATCGATAAGGGGATGTTGAGTCTTGACTTGAAATGCGTTGGTCTTTCCCAAGACTTACCTCAGTCTTTAGTCGATCTGTCGGGTCGGAAGCAATGCTGGTACATTTGGTGTTTTTTTTTTGAATTTTTGCCGAGGAAAAGAACCTCGATTATGATCTGTTCTGCATTGGAACTGAAAAGTTATCCATCTCTTCCAGCTAAGTTTACAGCTACATATGCATCTATATCCAGTGATGTAATCCTGTAATGTAATGCTTTCGACCATAAAGCGAAACTGATAATATCGATTCGAACTTTTCGTGAGATTTGTCCTTAAATGTTCTCGAGAAACGAAGGGATAAGAAAATAATCTTCATTTTTGAGTAAATGTTGGTCTACTACAGATGCGATATTTCATGATGCCCTATTTGTCGGTGTTTTAAAAATAATTTCGCTTATTAATGATTGCAATGCAATTTGCCAAAATCGTATGAAATAATAAGGTGGCAAAAAATACGATTTGTAATACAAGGGACGATAAATAACTACGTAGCCGGGTTACAAAAAATAGTGTAAGCGAATTCAAAGGGCGGCTGCAAGTTCAAAATGTTCCTGCTAAAGTAAAGTAATTACACAATTTCTGAACGATATTTTCTCTGACCGATGACTTAAAAGATTGAGCTACATTCATGCAGTTTTTGCCGGGTACTAAGAACAACAAAATTTGCAAATTAAAAGCTGCACAGAAAAACTCCAACTGCAATTTACCTGTGACAGAAGACTTAAATAAAACAATACCTAACAAACAACTCCAGAGTTCTTTGTCGTTTGTTGACTATTCTGATTAAATTATTTTTTTATTTATTTATTTTCTCTCCGCTTTATTGTTCCAATAGTTTTGTCCTTAGTTCCTCGTCCTTTAACATAACGAATGTTTAACTTCCTCTGGACTATATTTATTTAGCTCATGCTGTAGTAATTTTTATTTATTTTTTTATTTAAAGACTGCTTTGTATGTGTCGTAGTTGTAGAGTCCTTGCAACGCAACACCAACGCCAAAGGCATATACACACCAATTAAGAAAAATATCTATTCAGATTCTGAAGGTGAATTTTCGTTGCATTTGTTTCCCTCCTGATAGAACTTTCTTTTGAATATCGTAACAGTTTGTATGTGCAGAAGGAAAAATTGACAAATTCACGTAGTAGTATGTTTCCCTAATCCCTGTCGAAAGCAGGAAGCAGCAGAACCAAAAAAAAAATACTTACTTACTTTTCACAGTTGACGCTGACTAAGCGAAAAATCCCGTTATTTTTTTATTTAGTTGCTTTACAAAAACATTTATTTACACAACGAAAAAAAAGAAAGAAAAATCGTTACAGTTCAAGATAACAACAGGGCAGCAGGACACAACCGTACTCCAATTAACTTTATTAAAACCCTTCCCTGGAAGGGGGTAGGGAGGTTGCTAAATGGGGCTTGGTATAAAGTGTAACCAGCGAAAAAAAAACTAAAAGTGTAGGGTAGACGTAAAACGGACGAAAACATTAAAAAAAAAATAGCTCCCATCAGACAGAATGGCAATCTGACAACGAAGAAATTTAGCGGTTTTCAGTATTTTTTCTGACACTACTCGTAAACCATGTCAGTGGCGGCTGCATTTGAAGAACACAATACTAACCAGTAAACAGTATCTGGTCTGTTTCTAGAATACCTACAATCTGATATAAACAAAAACGTCAAGCACACCCTCGGGGCTATTAAATTATCCAAAATCATTCCACAGCATCAGTTCGAGATTCGGTATACCCACGGAAGTACCTCAACAGTGTCGCGATGGTCTATTTCATAAAAACAACTGTACTCTACCGATGTTAAATCCTCAAAGAGGACGACCTTATCCCATCACAAGGTGGCATTCCCAGTTGAGGTTGGATTGGATTATGTTTAGGGTGCGCTTTCTGCGGCTGGTGGTGGTGGCGCTTATTTTCTTCATAAATGAGGACGACGCCAAACGATTTAAAACGGTTTTTCGATTTTCCCCCTAGATGTATCTTATTCGAATGGCATTTTAAATTTCTAGCTTCATTCGGTGGATAGGCTCAGCTAGCAACTACCCCCACCCAAATACGAGCCACTTGCAACCCACTTAAAGATTAAAGTTAACGATTCACAATCACCGGAGGAGTTATAAACGACTACTGGCTTCCGCATTCACCAGCAGTGAAAAGGAGCCAAAGCAAATGAATATAGATTGAAGCAATGGAAAGGCAAAACAATAGTACCAACACCAACCAAAAAAGGATCCAGGGAAAAATTTAGTGAGCTAAAGGATGTGCGAAAACTGTTTGAGGCTACAATTTCATTCCATTCTTGTTTGTGTGGTGATTTTCCTTCAATAGTGATAAATACAATTTTACTCTAAAAAAATTAAGGACAAACGAAAAAGGAAACTGAGAACATTTTATCAGCAAGTCATTTGTGGGTGGTGGCAACAATGCTGCTGAGTGAAATTGAATCTCTTTTTGAACCCCTTCAAGCCCTCGGTACAGTTTTACGGATAGAATCATCATGATTTCGATTTTTTCGTTTTTGGTTTTCCTATCTATAGTCCTTGCAAGTGGAATATGGCTTTTCCGTTTTTGCTCTTACTTCCTTATTTTTTTGTCGTTTTCTATGTTTCCGGTTGTTTTGTTTCCTCTTCCTAGCGGCAAAGGATGTTCACTAAAGGATCGAATGCTTTTAATTGACTTTATTGTCGATGGAGGGCTGCTGTTGCGTCGAAAGGTTCATCTCAGCTGTCTGAAATTATGCTGACTTTGGCTCTTTTACTTCGATAAGGCGCCACCTGGCGATGAATGTTTTTTTTTTGTATTGTGTGCTTATTTTTTGTTTGTTGTTGTTGTTGTAATTTTGTGGTTTGCTTTTGGTGATTGCAGATGTTTTGCTTCTGCTTTTGGAATTTTAATAATTCGGGTAACGATTCGATTGTTTACTGCTTTTTTGTGCTCCTTCATTTGAACAGTTGTGAAAAGAAGAACTGAAATGGAAAGCAAATAGTGCTGATGTTGGGTGTTTTTCTGTTGATTTTTCTCGTTTCCCCTGCGACAATATGGTCCTGTTGCTTAGTCAAGTGGAAAATTATTTTGTTATCTTTTTAATGAATTACAAACGGAAGATGATGATTTGAGCTTATCCTGCGGATAAGTGCAAAAGTATATATAGCCGATAGGTTTTTTTTTGTAATTATATTTTATTTTGTGGAATTTCATAACAACAAACAAAGGAGAATCGAGGGCAGTTATTTGTAATGAGATGAGTAAGCGAAATGGCTGACAAATTTCAAGTTTCAGTTCAAATTAATTTCCAATTAAACATTTGATAAACAGTTTTTTTTTTCAATTTGCTGTACCACGTTGTCGGCGTTGTATTGGTTTGTACCCATTTTCTTTAAACAGCTTTGACTATACTTCATTTTGTTTAATAAAATGATAGACTTAATAAATAAACATAATAAGACAAAGCATCACTCTTACGAAATCTCTTGTTCGGACTGATGAAATAAACTGACGGAAACCGTAAAACCGTAAATCGCATATTCATGAAAATTTTAAGGTGTATTTCTCTTTTCAATGAAGAACTGATTCCACCACCCAGTATCGAAAAGGTTGGCTAAGCTATAAAGAAAAGCTTAAGAACAACGAAGCTACCAGCGAAGCTCTTCAAGAACGGGGTGATACGAAGGTAGGGCACATGCACGAAATCATCGACCTAGTATTGGTGGAAGAAAGAATGCCTGATGACGGAGCAGTCAGCCGCATATGCTCTATCTATAAGAAAGGCGATCCTATGCTTGAAAGGAACTTTCGGGCATATCTCTACCCCGTGTGGGGACGTGTTATCTAGGGAGAACTCGCATGAAAAGTTGTGACTTGCGAACTCACACGTGCGAGTTTACTCACGCTACTTATTTCTCTCCAAGAAATTTTAAAAAGTGAAATAGGAATGCCTTTATAGAAATTAATTTTAGTCGATAAGTATACACCTGGTTTACATTGATGGAGCAATATAAAAAAAACAATGTTCACTAAGTTAACTGAGGACTCGCTTGATTAGAAAAACCTCACCTTTTAATACTCCGATTAGCCAGCTAACATCAGGTGATTCGCAGACAAAGACAAATGATTGCGAAACAGATTTGGTGTTGGGAGAAGGTTCTAAATGGAAGCTAGAGAGGGCAGCAGCTTCTACTGCAAGGTATACTACATTTTAACGAAGTGTTAGTATTTTGCTCTTGGCGCGAGATCTTCCTGGCTAAAAATATCACCACAGCGCACCCCGCGTGTCGTAAAAGGCGACTTAAGGGAAAAAACTCACATGGGTTCGTGTAATACCGGAATACCCCATTTCGACTCGCGGAATAAAGCCAAACCGAAGCGTTTGCTCCAGGCTAGTTTCGTAGGGGTAATAATCTCTTAAGATCAGGCTGTTACTGCCCTTGCTTTTAAATCTGTTCAACTGATCCTCATCGTATAAGGTCCCTGTTATTGGCATCGTGAAGTTTATCAGATATGTCTTGAATGAATCTCTTACAATTGCCACCACGTGAAGTAGATGGCTTAAGTTAAAGCGCTGTTTCATGGTTTGCCACAACCGATCATCAGACTCCTTATTTCTGTGATGCTGATCTGTTCATGGAAAAAATCGATAAAACAATCATAGCCCCATTTTCAAGATGAGCTGAAACTTATGGCTTCAATGGCAGAGTGCTTGCCTGAGAAGACGCTGGTCTAGGTTCGATTCCCAAATAGTTATTGGATCGGTTTGTAGTTGGAGGAACCCTGAGGATACATTTTCACAAATTTTTATCTTATGCGTATACAAACATTTAAAAAAAATCTAAGCCAACAATCAAAAAACCAAGGTTTTAAAGTGTTGAAATTACAGAAACCCTCAAGATATGTGGAACAATGTAACCCTTCGAATAATGGGATCGAACAACACACTTATCAATATTCAAAGGGCTGATTTTGTAACTGCCGAGGGGTGCTAAATTATAAGACGGTGCTAAACAATGCTTTAATCATAAGTGTTGCTACGGAATAAACTTCAGTAGAGTTCGGGAAACGACTATCTTTTGAAATATCAAGTTAAAACATGATATTTCGCAATAACGGTCCGTGCCTAAGAAACTGACACTTCAATTTGTGTACAAAAATACATTACTGATGATGTTATTTCCTATGAGAATCACATGTAAGCCGCCCGAAGTAGTTGGCAAGGGAACTGATAAAAGCATGGCTCTAGTTTGAAAGCTATACGTCTATATATTTATCGCCTAGTTTGAATCCTTGAAGATAGGGCATTTCGGCAAGAAAATATTTTATGCTATGCGCGATGACTTATAGCTCAATGCATTATTTAGTAGTAGCAATCGTGGTTTCTTTTGCCTCTGAAGGCAACTGAGCATGCCATGAAACATAAAGAACAATCTACGAGTATATACGACCCACCACCTACAGCTTCCCAGTCTTGCTGTATGGCGCAACAGCGTGATCGTTGGAAAAGGCACGTTTTCGTTTTAAGTGCAAAGATCTTGGAGTGATTTTTGGTCTCGTTAGCGTTGAAGGTCTTTGGAGAAGAAGATTTAAAAGTAAAATCTACGAGCAGTGAAGCGTCATCGATTTCGTCAGAAAAGTGCGCATTAGTCTTGTCATGTTATGCGAATGGACATCAGCGCTTTGGCCCAAAGAGTTTTCCATTTCAAATCGGGAAGAACACGCTGTTAAAAGAAGGTGACTCAAACAATTAGATGGAGACCTCAACCAACTATTGAATATGTTGTATGGACGACGGGTCCTTCAAGGTTTGAGTGAGCTGGCAAGTTATCTTTATCAGATGTAACCCTTAATTCACTAGGTGAGTCCCTGGGACTCACCCATCTTTTTCTTTCGCACACAGATCGTGCATTTCTACACACACACATATAAGATCCACAGTACCTTCATGTAGTGTGGTGACAAACGCGATACTGGTCGAATGCGCTTTTACAGTAAGTGGAAGGGTGACTTTTTGGTGACCAGTGAGTCCCAGGGACTCAGGTAGGTATTTATGTTACAATTTGCATATGTGCTTGTTTTATTATTTTTTTTTTTTTTTGCAAGAAATTCAGTGATAAGTATGGATTTAAGTAAACCAGGCCAAGTAGGTAAAGAGCTTAACAGAAGTAACCTGATTTCGCGTTTATATAACACTATTTTGCATTTGAACTACGTCTATCAATTTCATCGATTAGGTACCAAAAGAGAAATACCTGACGCGCCCGAGGCTGCAGAAGAAAAACTTCCCAGAGATGAGCAAAAATACTGCCATGTTTGCAGCTCCAAAAAGAGGACTCAGACCGCATGCAAGAAGCCATTTTGCCTGGGATGCTCCCGCAAAATATGCAAAAAGTGCAAAAACTTCTAAAATCAAGTCTGCATTTGAGTACCTGCACGTTTCTTTTCTTCATATGGAGACAGTTACTTTTTGCATCAAATATGAATTAAGCGTTATTTTTTTGTTTTGAAAAGTGAATTGCTAGTTTTTTTATTTATTTTTTTTTATATATATTTTTTTTTAATTCTAAAAAATGTGATTTTTCAAAAAAAAAAAAAAAAAAAAGACTTCGAAACTTCCATGAATAAACCTTAATTATAGAGCATTTTTATACCCTATTCTAGGGGTATATTAATTTTGACGCATAGTTTGTAACATACCTTAATATTGCCCGTAGACCCCTAAAAGTTACTATATTTATGATCAGCATCGATAGTAATGTCGATCTAGCCATGTCCGTCCGTCCGTCCGTCCGTCCGTCCGTCCGTCCGTCCGTCCGTCGGCAAAAATTAGGCCTTTAAACTGGACCTAGAGAGCTGAAATTTTAACCATATACTCTCTAGGGTCCCGAAATAATCAAGTTTACGAATTTTTGAAATCCGCCCACAAACTCAAAAAAACAAAATTTTGGAAAAAATCGAATTTTGAGCTAGGAAGCTGAAATTTTTTATATATGATCTATGACTCCTAAAACTGCTCGAGATATAAAATTTTCAAAATCCGCCCACTTCCACGCCCACAAAAAAATAAAACAATTTTATTGAAAAACCAAAATTTGAGCTAGGGAGCTGAAATTTTTCATATATACTCTCTAGGGGCCCTTTAAGCTCATGTATAAATATTTTCAAAATCCGCCCACTGACACGCCCACAAATAAATAAAACAATTTTTTTGAAAATCCAAAGTTTGAGCTAGGGAGCTGAAATTTATAATATATACTCTCTAGGGGCCCTTTAAGCTCATGTATAAATATTTTCAAAATCCGCCCACTGACACGCCCACAAATAAATAAAACAATTTTTTTGAAAATCCAAAGTTTGAGCTAGGGAGCTGAAATTTATAATATATACTCTCTAGGGGCCCTTTAAGCTCATGTATAAATATTTTCAAAATCCGCCCACTGACACGCCCACAAATAAATAAAACATTTTTTTTTGAAAATCCAAAGTTTGAGCTAGGGAGCTGAAATTTATAATATATACTCTCTAGGGGCCCTTTATGCTCATGTGTTAATTTTTTTTTAAATCCGCCTACTGACACGCCCACAATTAAATAAAACAATTTTATTGAAACACCCAAGTTTGAGCTAGGGAGAGTTTTTTTTTGATAAAATCCTTTAAATGTTATATAACAAAATATGTAGAGCGTTCTTAACAATTTAACCATACTTAGACTTTTGGCACGCCCACTTATGAGGGATAGGAATAAGAATAGGGTATCCAACAGTTCGCCCAAGCGGACTGTAGCCCGTCCCTATGTTTATAAATATTTTTGTTTTATTTTATCAGGAAGAAGTTGAAGTTCAAAGATAAAAAATTAATTTTTTTCAGAAACATATCCTAAATATTGAAAAAAAGCAATATTACACAAAGTGAGTCGCTGGGACTCACCTTGGTATTTATGCGATTTTTTTTACCTAGTGAATTAAGGGTTAAAAGAGGATGAAATCATCATGAACTTATCGGCTACAGATACGGCACTTCGTAACAGTCGGCGAAAACATCACTGTGAGTGTAATAAAAAAAATATGCCTACTTTAATACGACAGAAACAATCCGCACCTCTTAGAAAGTTTGCATAATTCCGAATTTTGGCAGAACATCAATGGAGCTTAAACACATCTACTGTTCTCTGTGCTTCGTCCTAAAGCACACCTTGATTTTTTTTTAAACTCTGGATTTTGTCATAATCTCGGGGCTCTTCGATTTCCTTGATCTGAGAGACTACACGTGCACATTTTTTGCTACCCAGTATCTGTTCTCGTCCCATCTCCTATCTCGGTTGTCTTTGCTTACTTCCTTTGTTTTGCATTTGTAGTTCGTAAGGCTAAATGTTTAAATGAAACCACAGTATAATCGCCTTGTGTTAACATTATTTCACTTTACGAACTGTAAAATCATATGGCATTCAAAATAATAGCTCCATGGTAAGAAGCTAGTACTGAAGTCAAATTTAATCAGTTCCATTTAAATTCGCCTTCATTCCTTATTTTGCAATCCCACCTGACAGTTTGAGATATAGCTTCGAGCCCAATGAATTAAAAATTATGATACCATCTTTCATGTTTATTTATCTTTGACTGGAAGCTTGAAGAATTTGTAAGGAGTGTAGGGAGAGCCCCAACATCAACAACCAGCATCAGCATCACAGCAACCAGCATCAGCATTAATTATGTACGAGTAGCTCATAGAATGAAACTGCATTCAATTAAACGGAAATCTTGCAATACCAGCTTAAATGTACGCAGTTCCCTAAGGAAATTTCAAAATTTCTAACTGCGACTACATGATGTAGGTACTCATGTATGCTGAGAGAAAGGCGACAAATTGTCGGCAGATGCATTCAGGCGACTTAAACGAAACCTTTGCTAATGGATAAAGACGACAAAACTTAAAAGCACTTAAGCAACTCCATTAAACGCCTTTATTCTCCAAGATGGGCGTCGTCTTCGTGAAAAACGAAGGTTTTTCCTTTTGCTGCGACTTGGCGTTCTTACTTCTGTAGTTACAAAGTACAACTACCTACTAGGAGCAAAAGTTTTTCCGTAAATAGTATGTTTCTTCATCTTCAAACTAATGAATTGTCTTATTTTCCATCCGATTGCCGGGAAAACATTTAAAACTACTTCATGAGATGATTTGAGCTTGTAAAATAATATAAAAGATTATCCACATTCTGGATGGGTTTTTTTTTCATCGTGCATGCTTTCGCAAATTTTAATTGCATCCCTTGTAGCGGAAAGATTTTCAGAAGAAGAACAAACTAACACTTAGTAGATGTTACAAGCCGGGTGGCAAAAGTGGGGAGATGTCTGCAAATTTAATTGATTTAAAAAATTGTGTAGACGGCCCGTGAAGACGTGAGGAGGTATTAAGCACAACAGAAGAATTGGGTTGTCAGTTAATCTCTGCAGTATGGTTGGTGAATTGGTTTTGTTTAAATTAATTTTTGACAATAAATGCAAATGCGCATCACGCACATTATACTTTTCGATTTACCAGAGCTACTGAAGCATATCTTCTTAAAGTATAAAAGAGGTTGAAGAGTCATAACTTCATAGGCTAAAGTACACACCCTGGTGGGCAACAACTCGGACAATATCTCCATGATTTTAAAAAGCAATAAGGCCATACGTACGCAATTGTTCCTTCTTAGTAAGTTAATCATTTATCTTAATTTTAAATTTAGTTAAAAAATTTAAATGCATAATAGGGATGCAATAGGAACCTTACAGATAAGTAGTAACTACCCTCAGAAGAGCAACGAAATTTATATAACGGCGTTATTCGAAACCGGGATACCTGCCGATACTTTTTAACAATACACATTGCACTGTTTATGGGATCTAAATAGTTGTGATATTCATGCCGACGTAGAGTTCTGAATTCAGAAGTAGATCCTATAAACAGTGCAATGGGTGTAGGCGGGCATGCTGTAACCCCCTCAATTTGGTATATTTTCTTGAATTTTGGTGTAAAATTAAGAAAACTGAAGAAAATTTTAATATTTTGGTGTATTTGATAAAATATACCGGTATAAAAATTACACCATTGCCTTTTCTGTGCAAAATTTCAGCATTTCTGTTCCAATTTGGTGCAAGAAATAAACCGATTAGCAGCTGTTTGTATACCCTATTCTAGGGGTATATTAATTTTGACGCATAGTTTGTAACATACCTTATTATTGCCCGTAGACCCCTAAAAGTTACTATATTTATGATCAGCATCGATAGTAATGTCGATCTAGCCATGTCCGTCCGTCCGTCGGCAAAAATTAGGCCTTTAAACTGGACCTAGAGAGCTGAAATTTTAACCATATACTCTCTAGGGTCCCGAAATAATCACAAACTCAAAAAAACAAAATTTTGGAAAAAATCGAATTTTGAGCTAGAGAGCTGAAATTTTTTATATATGATCTATGGCCCATAAAACTGATTGGGACATAAAATTTTCAAAATCCGCCCACTGACACGCCCACAATTAAATAAAACAAATTTTGGGAAAAATTGAATTTTGAGCTAGAAAGCTGAAATTTTTTATATATGATCTTTGGCCCATAAAACTGCTTGGGACATAAAATTTTCAAAATCCGCCCACTGACACGCCCAGAATTAAATAAAATATTTTTTTTGAAAAACCAAAATTTGAGCTATTGAGCTGAAATTTTTAATATATACTCTCTAGGGGCCCTTTATGCTCATGTGTAAATATTTTCAAAATCCGCCTACTGACACGCCCACAATTTTATTTTTTTTATTTTTGAAAGTCCAAAGTTTGAGCTAGGGAGCTGAAATTTATAGTATATACTCTCTAGGTGCCCTTTATGCTCATACTTAAATTTTTTTTAAATCCGCCTACTGACACGCCCACAATTAAATAAAACAATTTTATTGAAAAACCAAAGTTTGAGCTAGGGAGCGTTTTTATTTACAAAAGCTTAGTTTTTTCGATAAAATCCTTTAAATTTTTGTCACGCCCACTTATGAGATATAGGAATAAGAATAGGGTATCCAACAGTTCGCCCAAGCGGACTGTAGCCCGCCCCTATGTTTTTAATATAACATTAATGGCGCATGAAAAATCCAATTTTGAAATCAATCAACATGAGATATTTTGTACACCAAATTTTGTAGATAAAATACATTATTTTAAATAAGCAACCATTTTTCGGTGTAAGATTTAAATCCTGTGGAGATTAAATACACTACACTATACCAGTGTCAAATCATATGTCAACAAAATGTTTTATTCAGTTCAGCTGCCATTTGCTTACAGTCACCGCGCGTTTATTTCTTTAGCAAATAAAAAAATGGGTAACTCGAAGTTTAATAATTATTTGAAGTGGTATCGTAGAAAAATTAAAAAAACAGTGTGAAACCCAGCATTCAGCAAAATCGTCAAAATTTGTTTGAAACGACGAACATCAACTTTTATATTCGGAACAAAAACTCTACAAATTGTTCAATATCGTGAGAAAATATTATTTTAAATGAACCTAATATTAACGTAGAGCCAAATGAAATATTATTAGACTCAATTTCGAACAACGATTTGGATGATAATGATGAAGTTGCAGAAAATATAAATCGGGAATTGGAACCGTCTTTGGGAGTTGCGTCATTGATGATTTGGACGAACACATTGATTTTATGTCTAAATTGGCTGATTGGGCTGTTAATTATAAAATAACATATTGTGCTTTGTCTGAGCTACTTCTTTTATTGCGAAGTGAAGGAAAAGCTGAACTGCCGAAAGATGCACGTACGTTGCTCCATACACCACGGAGTGTTGATATACAAATAATGGGATCCGGTTCATTTTGGTACTATGGCATCGAAAACTGTTTACGCATTGCATTTCGTCGATTAAATCAAAATATGGAAGTATTTCAATGTCGACGGATTACCTCTGTTCCGAAGTAGCAAATTCCAATTTTGGCCAATTTTAATGAACATAGCCTGAAATTAGACCAATGGCTATTGCCATTTATTTCGATGATGCGAAGCCACCATCTATCGAGGAGTTTTTGAGACAACATGTTACTGAAATGAATGCTCTAATTTCGAATGGAATCGATTTAGCAAACGGCTCAAAAATATTGACCAAAGTCAATGCGTTTATTGCAGACACGCCAGCTCGGACATTTATCAAATGTAAGTACAAAAGCCAGTTCGACTTCAATTAAATTAATATTGTTGAACTTTGCAGGCATCAAGACACACACCACATACAATAGTTGTACAAAATACATTGGAGAATTTGATTGGTCAGGAAACCATATGAGCTTTCCTAGATTAGATTGTCCACGAAGAACTCATTTTGATTTTATAACAAAACCGACGAAGACCATCATTTATTCAATCCCAGAACGAGGATATTCTACCACACCCCTCTAAGGAAATTCAAGACATTGACATGATAAAAAACTTTCCTAGTTTGTTTTGTTTATTAACATTATTTTTGAAAATATAAGTTTATATGACAGAACATCTAATCCATTGTATATTTTATTTGGTGTACTTAATAAACTCATTGGTTGAATATGCGCCATTCTAAACACCACGCGCTCAGTTTGGTGTACTAAATACACTCATTGGTTGAATGTGCGCCATTCTATACACCACGCGCTCAGTTCGGTGTACTTAATACACTTTATTTATTGAATATTAGTACCTAAATATATTTATTTTCTTGAATTCCAATGTTAAATATAATTTTGTTTTTGTTTTGAACATTTCTTACACTATTTTCAGCAAATTATAAAAATTTTTTTTTTTTTTTTATTTTTTTTTTTTAAAGAAATCCAAATCCCAGAGCACTCAGACTCGGTAACGGTCCATTGTACTACCAGGCAGAAATCCTCTTCTTGGTGTAGAGGCATTTGATTGGGTGGCGTATGTTGTTGTTCCCCATGGGGATTGAACCTGCACCGCACGGGTCAAGCCAACACACTAACCTCTACACCATCGCCACCCAAAATTATAAACATACTACAACAAATTACTGGACATATTTTTCACAATGGTGCATTTTTTTATTGCTTGACAGTTTCCGGCATAATAAATTTACCAAAAGCAGAATTGAAATTGGTGGAATATTTTACACATTTTCCCGCATAATAAATGTACCGAAAGCGGAATTTTGGATATATTTTGTACAATGGTGTATTTTTCTTCTTGTTCTTTAAAACGGGTGTATTTTTTTCCAAATTCAGGAGTTAGAGTATACGTATACAGGGTGTCCCACAGTGACCGCCGCAGACAAAAGCCATTTTAATTTAGCAAAATAATACGTTCGATACTTAATTGTGGGAAAATCGTTAATCGCATAGAAAAAAGCTGTATGGCGGAAAGAAAATCTTACCTGTTCTTGTTTAAAAAAAAAAAGAAAAAAATCAAGTTTAGTCGGCTTCAATTTTGCCAAGTTAAAGCCAGTTAAAATATCGCACTCAAAAATGGACGACATTTTTAAATAGAGCATTAACCTGCAAATAATTGTATGAGTTTTTCTCACCAGGTATTTTCCAAGAGCACGTCCTTAACGGGAAATCGGCAAAGAGCATCGACTTAAAATATGCGCTTTTTGCGAACTGCTTTGTCGTATCATTTACAATCTTCAGTTTATAGGTACTCAATGTACTCTGTTACCTTTTCAATGTAAATATTTCTATGCGATTAAAGATTTTCCCGCAATTTACTATCAAAAGTATTATACATATATTGCTAAATTTAAATGAAGTCCTTGTTTGTAGCTAGATAAGCTACAACCTAAAAATTGGAAAAATGGTTTTAAAAGAAATAGTTCTAAAAATCATAAAAATTATTTTAAGTCAAAAAGAAAGTAAAACCGAGTAAATTACTTCATAAGTTGCGGCGGTTACTTTGAGACACCCTGTATTTTGGACGACGACCATATTTTTCTAGAAATATTAAAAAAATTAAATATTAAATGAAAACAATGATTTAGTATTTTAATTTTATAGCGACTTAATTATATACCGCATTTGGTTTTTTCATTATTAACATAACGTCTCTAAAAAAACTTAAAAAACAACCAACAAATTGTAAGTTTCGAATAAATAATTTTCATGAATCGTTTTAGAAATTATTAATTATGGGATATTTACGAGGCGCTCAATTTTTAGACGGGGTAGGACCAAAAATCATTCGGCAGAATATGCTTCGTTTTTTAAATTAGGCACTCGCATTCATACTAATTCATGATTTTCTTGCGTCCATATAATACAGGTGAATAATTAGAATCATAGAAACAATTACAAATCATTCAGATACATTTCCGATCAGAAAGTAAGCTTCGGTGTAAAATTTAATCCTTTCCAATTTAAAAAAATAAACTTCGGTGTACATTTTATTTCAAAATAAATTCTATGTTTCAGATTTTGGTACGCTAATAGTATATTTTAATCATCGAATCATCGTGTATTTTTCACACTCATGGGAATAATTTTACACCAAAAAGTGGTATAAATTATTTACATCGAGGTGTATGATTTAATCCAATTATTAGTTTATTATTTACACTTCCGGGGTATATTATGTTCTAGTAACCAGAATAATGTGTATACCACTAGCACAATTTATGTACCGAAAGTCGGTATAATTTGTGAACATCCGGTGTAAATTATAAACGACAACGCGGTATTATATACACCGAATTGAAATTAATTGTACAAAAACTGCACTCAAAAGTGGCATATTTTTTATATTTAAAATGTATATCACGAAAGTGCAAAAAATACACCAAATATTTTGGTGTATTTTGGACGTTTGTGCTACTTGAGCCCCTGCTTGAGATCACTGTTAGATTTTGAGAAGGTTTGAGGTTGGGGTTAGGTGCAATGTTGAGTATATTATTAAAATACTTGAAAGTTGTACAAGATACAATTAAAGTGTTGCTTTCGTGTATTTTCATTTGTTTAAAAATTTAATATTACTTACTTAACGGGCTCCGACCCGTGAAGAGTCTCTGCCTGAGACACAGCAGCCTTCCATCCTCTACGATCCGGGGCACGCTGCTTCCAGTTGTCCCGACCGAGCGCTCTGGCATCCGCGATGGCTTGGTCTTTGTAACGGACGTTCGGTCTTCCTTGCTTTCTCGAACCTGAGGGCTGGGATTCGAAGATCCTGTTAGCTGGAGCATTGTTGTCCATTGTCGACGTAATTTGGCTTTTTGGACTACATCCATATCTTGGTACAGCTAATAGAATTCGCGGTTGTATCTTCTCCTCCATTCGCCCTCTTCGCACACAGGACCACAAATCCGCCGAAGAATTGTTCTTTCGAAGGAGCCCAGTATCAGCTCTCCCTTCCTGCTTATTGTCCAGCACTCGGCGCCATAAAGCAGAACTGGCAGGATAAGGGTTTTGTAAAGCATACATTTCGTCCTCCGAGCTAGTAGTTTTGAACACTGTTGTTTTGCCAAACCGAAGTAGCAGCGGTTTCCTAGGGTAATTCTTCGCCGGATCTCCACTAAGGTGTCATTCGTGGGGTTCATGTTTACTCCGAGGTTGATGAATTCCTTAACTACCTCGAAATTGTTGCTGTTAATAGTGACGTTTTGTCCTAGGCGGTGGACAGATGATTATTTATTTCCTTGAATGCTAATCCAATGATTCTGAAAGCGGTTTTTATAGAAAACATCCGTACCTTGTTAAATAGCGAAGTTATGATTGTTTGTTTGTTGATAGCATTTACCAATTTAATATAATTGGGGTTTAATTAATTTCTTTGGGCTTATTTTCATTTATTTTGTCCTTACATATATACACATATTCATTCATTACGAAATAAAAACCCGAATGAGACTCACATATTGGGGCCTTATTTCATTTCGCCTTATTGGGATTTATTTATTTTGGCGTAATTTCACAGCGCCTGTATTAACCACAACCTCTTTTATTTAACTACACACTTAAGGTATTCACAAGTCGCAATAATTTCCTTCTACTTCAAAGACCGGAAATAGCTGTCATTCTTTTTCGTTGGAGCATGCTCTCAATTTCGTTTTTGCCTTATATATGCCAAATTTTCTAATTCTTTTCGGGATAATAGAAATATTTCTTTCTTTTTATTCAGATTTTCAAAACACCCTTTTCATTCAAAAACAAAAAAAAAATATATATGAATTTGATGAGTCCCACCGTTTCACATCACAATAGCAGGATAAGACTCACACTTCAAAAGCAACTTCAATCAGTCATCAAAATTATGCGGGCGTCGTAGATATTGAGAATTCAAATATATCG
The DNA here is from genome assembly GCA_949715645.1 of Portevinia maculata. Taxonomy (NCBI): domain Eukaryota; kingdom Metazoa; phylum Arthropoda; class Insecta; order Diptera; family Syrphidae; genus Portevinia; species Portevinia maculata. The sequence continues at coordinate 267,596,051 of OX454526.1, read as the reverse complement.
TTGGAGGTACGTACAATTCATATACCTACGAGCATATATCTTCCAGTAACAGCATACTTTTCTTTTGGCGAAAGATAAAAAACAAAAATAAATTCTTAGCAGTGGTATTTGATATTCGTTTCTATTTGCGTGCGTTTTGAAGGGATTATTGGAAAATTCCGCACATTCTGAATGGGTGAACGTGGACTTGATATTTGGGACTGCTTCAAGGTTTTATGAGATTTGTAGCGAATAGATACGAATTGAGTTAGAAACAGTCTTTGGCCTTTATACCCAAGCTGCAAAGGGACAATCAAATTAAAAGACGTAAGCTTTCGGTCATATAAGGCCAATCCATCTGAGGAAAACCGAAAAAAGTTCAAACGAGCCAAAATTGACTGCAATGCAATTAGACCAAGAGCCGACAGCAAATTTTGGGAGTGGAGGTATAACCACTTCAATGCATTTTTAAACAATAGATAATTGCTTACTGAATATTCAAATATTCAAATATTTAGGACCCAGATGCTTTACTTTCAGGTCACCACTCAAAAACATTACGCTTTCACCGGTGAAAATAAATAACTCAACTATAGAGTTCGTCAGCAAAGCAAAGAACCTACTTCAACCAGACGCTTTACTTTCAGCTTTCACTATGCCAGACGGCCCCCTTAAAGGGGCGAAAAATCAACTTTTGGAGTCAGAGGTATAACCACATGAGTGATATATCAAAAAATCAGAATAATTCTCCTGATTACAAATATATGTATGTCCCAGACGTTTTCTTTTCAGCCTTCACCCTCCCAGACGTCTTTAAGTATCCTTAAAAGACTTTTTACTGAAAACTCTCAAAACTTTTTTTTTCAAATATAACCATATGCTGGTCACATGAAAATAATCTGCAACTATATTCCTTATTACGAATATATAAGTCTCAGACAAATTATTGACAGCCTTCACCCCGCCAGACGTCCTTAAAGTATCCTTAAAAGAATTTTTACTGAAAACGCCCAAAACCTTTTTATTCAAATATCTACTTATTAATTATATTATTATTCAATACTTATTAATTAATCAATTTATATTTAATATTTTGGTCACTTATTGGTACAAATTGTTAAAAACACCTTTAACAGCAATTTTAGCTTAATGCCGAATAATCTAGAAATGCGTATTTTAAACAATCAATTCTCCTTTAGCATTAAGAAATTCATAAAAGATATTGAACGGGATAGACGAAGTAGCTCAGATGATCTGGTAATTTATTCAGCTTTCAACAAAAATTGTAGGCGCCCAGCCAACTTTATATAAAGTCTTAGGAATAGTTCTTTCAAAAAAAGATTAAATGAATGGCTAGTTAAGGAAATAAAGGCAATATTAAACTGGACACAGTAGTAATTATTTCTTCTTTAATTCTCCGCTCGGTTATTTAGCCAAAACTCACTAAGGCTTCTTAGCCATAAAAACTGTGGCTTGGGCTAGCATTATAATACGCCCCATAGCTTGGTAGGCAAGGAAGGGGCATACACACTATACACCTAGGGAAATAAAATAAAACTACAAATATATTACACTCTCTTTGTCTCCGATTCTCTTTCTCATTTGTATAAATGATCTCCTGTCTGTTACTTCTTATCCAATCCTTTGATTCGCTGATGACAGTACCCTCAGCTGTCTTCTGTCATGAAAGCAAAACCCACACATTCCGCCATTATACATGAATTACACTTGCATCGCTTAAAACTGAAAGACTTTCCATTCACGGACGTTGTGTAAATGACAACCTTCGTTGGAACGACACTATCTTCGATGTCGCCAAGAACGATGCGAAATGTCTAGGCTTCCCTAAGAAATGTAAGAAATATTTCACCCCTTTTGATCTGTCGACATGACATTTTTCTTGACATTATAACCTAGACCTACAAACATTCGAAACCAACGTTCATCGTCATTCTCCCTATCTTTTAATCCTTTTTTCCTAAACGCCCGCGCTGTGTAGATTCTACATTATAAGCGTACTAAAAAATGCCTTAAACACATTTGCAGAAACTTGCAGCAGACAAAATAGATAATACGCGTTTGAATGGACGACAACGCATGTACATTTTGCAGCCACTGCAGTTCTGCAAGTTTCGATTCGGAAAAGCAATTTGCCGAATTTTGGTGGCTTTTTGAGGGGGGACGGGTCAACATGCCCTCCTAAGACGGTGCGTTACTCTAGGTAACATCATCTTAGTTTATAAGTTAGATTAAGTTAGCTAGGGCATTTCTGGAGAGGCCGGCCTCGCCAACTTGCGGTGGTGCTTCTGGGAGGAGACTGACGCTCTAAGGCTTCAGTCGGCTTACGTCGGCGCGTGTACACGTTGACGACTGCCAGGCGCTCGGAAAGCAATTGGGATTTTGACCATTTGTTGCGTAATGCAACGAGTGCTCAGAATCCTCATTATAGATAGAATATGTTAAGTAGTTTAAGTAAGTGGAGTAGGAAGTTTGTAATTTGTTTTTATATAAAAATTTAAAATTTGATAAAAATGCCGTGTGCTGGCGTGTTGAATTTGCAAAAAGTATCCGATGGTAAAGACTTATTTCGAGGAGATCGACTTCTTAACGGGGCGGGGGTGCAGCCATCTATATAAAACGCTGTTATAAGAGCAAAATAGTGAAACGTTCTTATGAAAGAGATAAATCGGAGTTTATTTTTGTATAGATGACAGCTGGTCAACATAAATTATTGGTAGGCTCAATATATTCTGCGCCTGATGTAGCATGCTACTCTGAAATTAGAGATATTCTCGAAGAGTTGGGCTCAAGTTGTCAAAAAATAATTGTAAGTGGAGACCTAAATATGGACATCTTAGGAAATAAAAACAAACAGTTCTCAGATTCAATTGAAACTCATGGATTAAAATTTGTCAACACGTCGAATCCCACACATTTTCTCCTAATAAATCTCCATCGCTTATTGATGTGTTTTACGTACCTAGGACTGAGTGAATTATTAATCACTATGATCAGATCATCTGTCCGGGGTTCTCACATCACGACATGATCATACTAATTTCAAACGTATTTCCTATTGGCGAAACGGATGTATATAAGCAATTTCGTCATTTTCCGTCTGCTGATTTGTCTTCTCTTTTTAATGATTTGCCTTAGTCTTGACTGGTCCCCTATTTACGCTTCATCTGACGTTAATATTCAAGTTTCAGCACTAAATAGACACATTGAGTATTTGTTTGATAAACATGTTCCCCTTAAAACCAAAAGAATAAAAAATTCCGATATATCTTGGTTCAACCAGCAAATTCAGAACAAGATCAATGAACGGGACTTACCTTTTTATAGATGGCGAAAATAAATATCATTGTCCGTTTATTCATGATGAGTTTAGGCGTGTCCGAAATGAGGTAACGAACGTTATACGTAAGAACAAAAGTTCTTACTATCAAAACAAGTTCAATGCTAACAAATCAAGTGCAGCTTTTTGGAAAATAATACGGCAAGCTGGTATCTGTCCTACAAAAACATCTGGAAATATAAATATTAATCTTGATGAGCTAAACCACAAATTTGTCGGTCCAGTTCGGACGTCGCAGGATCAAGTTGACTCCTTTGCCTTTGTTAATTCGCAGCGATCATTTTCCCTGCAATGTGTTGACGCAATTAACGTGGGAAAGGTTATACTGTCTATTAAGTCTACGGCAATGGGATTGGATGGAATTCACCCGAATCTCATAAAAATACTCCTCCCTCTAATAGGCAAGCACGTAACCCGCATTTATAATACCATAATCACAACTAGTGTCTTCTGTGAAGGATGGAAAAGTGCCAAAGTATTGCCTATCCCGAAATCACTTTCACCTAATAATAATGATTATAGGCCAATTGCTATTCTTCCGTTTTTAAGCAAAGGTTTTGAAAAACTTATCAGTCGTCAAAAGAAATCCTACCTAGAAGAACAAAAGCTTCTGACGGAGTATCAATATGGATTTAGATCCAATCATAGTTGTATAACTGCGCTCTTGAAAGTAAGTGATGATATTCGTTCAGGGTTTGATGATGACTTCATGTTATTAATGGTGCTCCTTGATTTCTCTAAGGCATTTGACTCGGTAAATCATTCTATTCATTCTATTGGCAGGTGGCAATGGTGCGATGGTAGTGTATTCACTAAGTGATTGGCAGGTCGTGCGTTCGAATCCCGACCACGGCCATGATTTTTATAAATTTAATACACACAACAAAAACTGATCTCCCTAAAGCAATTTAGGAGCCACCTGTTGAGAAAAAAAAAATCCCATCGCACCAAACCTCTTTCCTATCCTTCTATTCTTTCAGTAAGTAGCACCCAAAAATAGGCAATGAATTGCTGGGAGCTACTTGCGCATCAAACTAAATGCCTGCGCTGTGGTTTTACCATTATAAGGGTACTGTGTCACTACAGAACAAAGAAATCCGTTTAGCGCACGCAAATTATAAAAAAAAAAAATCTAATCCACAAATTAAAGAGTCAATTTGCTTTCGAAAACACTGCTTGCAAACTCATGGCATCATATTTGTTTAATCGAACGCAGGCGGTCTATCATGATAACAACTCAGCACTGCTACATGTAACAAGTGGGGTGCCTCAAGGTTCTATTTTAGGCCCCCTATTATTTATACTGTATATAAATTACCTTTCAAGATGTATTGAACATTGCGAATTTCATTTTTTCGCTGATGACGCACAATTGACAATAAAATTCAACAAGTCCAGCCACCCTATCGCCATTGAACGTATGAATTGCGATTTCAACAACATTTTTGTTTGGTCCCAACGCAGTAAAATTGAGCTATACGCATCCAAAACCAAAGCTATTACTTTATGCAGGTCAACACTCGAAAACATTACGCTTTCACCAGTGAAAATAAATAACTCAACTATAGAGTTCGTCAGCAAAGCAAATAACCTCGTAATATACTTCAATCAGAACCGTAATTGGAAAGATCATATTAATCATTTGGTTTCAAAGATTTATTGCATTATTCGTGGCTTGAGCCCTACTAAAATGTACCTACATGTGAGTGTTAAACTTAAGTTGATCAAGTCCTATGTATTGCCTATTATCTATCATATATGGCTGTGAAATATTCTCAAACTTAGACTCTGAATCGTTCAGAAAATTAAGTGTTGCGTATAATAATTGTACAATATAAGCTTTTAATCTCATTCGATATGACCATGTTTCAACATATGCTAAACGAATATATGGCTGTTCCTTACTAAAATACCGAACAGTCCTTGCATTGCATATAATTATTACGACTAAGTTACCAAATTATCTTTATACTAAAATTAAATTTAATAGTTCCCAAAGAACATTTAAAATAATCTCCCCAATTCGTCGTTCTTTGGTCAGCAGTCAACAGTTCTTTGTTCATGCAGTTTTCCTCTGGCATAATCTTCCTCAAAATCTAAGAAAAAAAAACACGGATGGAACATATAAAAAACATAGGAACGGGCTACAGTCCGCTTGGGCGAACTGTTGGATACCCTATTCTTATTCCTATCCCACATAAGTGGGCGTGACAAAAGTCTAAGTATGGTTGAATTGTTAAGAACGCTCTACATATTTTGTTATATAACATTTAAGGGTTTTATCGAAAAAACGAAGCTTTTGTAAAAAAACGCTCCCTAGCTCAAACTTTGGATTTCCAATAAAATTGTTTTATTTAATTGTGGGCGTTTCAGTAGGCGCATTTTAAAAAAAACTACGCATGAGCATAAAGGGCCCCTAGAGAGTATATATTATAAATTTCAGCTCCCTAGCTCAAACTTTGGATTTTCAAAAAAAGTTTTTTTTTTTAAATTGTGGGCGTGTCAGTATGCGGATTTTGAAATTTTTTACACAGGAGCTTAAAGGGCCCCTAGAGACTATATATTATAAATTTCAGCTCCCTAGCTCAAATTTTGGTTTGTCAATAAAATTGTTTTATTTATTTGTGGGCGTGTCAGTGGGCGGATTTTGAAAATTTTATCTCCCGAGTCATAGATCATATAAAAAAAATTCAGCTTTCTAGCTCAAAATTCGATTTTTTCCAAAATTTTGTTTTTTTTTGAGTTTGTGGGCGTGTCTGTGGGCGGATTTCAAAAATTCGCAAACTTGATTAGGTATTTCGGGACCCTAGAGAGTATATGGTTAAAATTTCAGCTCTTTAGGCCCAGTTTAAAGGCCTAATTTTTGCCGACGGACGGACGGACGAACGGACATGGCTAGATCGACATTACTATCGATGCTGATCATAAATATAGTAATTTTTAGGGGTCTACGGGCAATATTAAGGTATGTTACAAACTATGCGTCAAAATTAATATACCCTTAGAATAGGGTATACAAATTATTTGAACACTTTGCATGCAACTTTAAACACTACAATGACTCGAGTACATTCATTTTCTGCTTCATTTTTCATCTTTCCGTTTTCATTTTCTATACTATATTAATTGTTTTTACTTCTCTTCTTTATGGTTTCTCTATATAAACGTTCAATGTAACTATTTTTAAGTATGAATCTTGTAATCCTCTTGTTACCTGTACAAGAACAAAAATAATTTAATTCTTAATTACGTACAGCGTTTTAATCGAATAAATAAATAAATAAATAAATAAAGTGATTTCGATCTCGACGATTCCTTACAAATTCGATACTAATTTCATTTGTGCTTAAAATGTGAATTTAAAGTATTTTGAGTGTGTGTTTTGAGCTCATATTCTTTTTAATACGGCGAAATTGATCGGAGTCCAAAATCAGACTCTCTAGCAGTTTAAATGACTTTGCTATAGTCTTTCTACGTGAGGTTGTTCGTAATGACATTGATTATGTTCAACTGCTGTGCAGTATTTGGATATGTTAATCTTAATATTTATTTAGTTTGCTTAGCGAGGTAAAGGGCTGCATTTTGAGCCCGTTCATGTGAGTGCTATCGTTGTCGCATCTTATTTCCTCCAATTTATATGAGTCGATTAGTCGGAATCCGTTTCTAATTCCAATTTATCGAAACGTCAAAGTCTTTCTTTTTGTCGTAACCATTCCTCGATTTTCTTTAAGATTATCTGATCGATAACATCACATTGTCCATTTTCTCCCCAAAAAAATGCGGGATTTATTTTTGATAGTAAACTAAGCTTTAAAATTCATATCGGGTTCTTCGTTGCTAAGGGTATTTCAAGAGTTTTATATATTTAGGAGTTCTAAAGACTAGCAAGATCCTCAGGTAATCTTAAATGTCTGTTTTTGTATTTGTCAGGTTCAATCTCGAATACAGAAGTATATTATGAAATCTGTTCAATCAAATTCATTCCATTTAAATTGAGATGATTTATAAACGTTAAATTAGATACTATGGAGTAACCATGCGTAGACTACGCTGAAATATTTAAATGACTTAATATGAAACGAGCTGTAAATTATTTGGTATTTTACCTCTCTTGAGAGAAAACTAAATTTTTCTATTAGGTATGTTTAATTTTGATTTGATAAACTGTCGTATCAGTTGCTTGTTTCTATTATTAATTGAATCTTATGTACTTTCTAAAGGACGTAGAAATGGGTTTTTATTTTATGTACCCTTATCACACAGACATCTTGGTTACCCTGAATTGATTTCGAAAAGCTTTCGTGAATGTAATAATAATTGTAGTCTCTTAGACTTCCATTTCAGTTGAGTTTCGTCATCAGCTTTCATAACGCCGAAGTAATGATCACTATTAAGGATTCATAACCCAACCACTTGACTGCATTCATATTGGTCCGCTTGTGAGATTCGCCGGTTCGACCTCAACAAACATCGACAGGCTTCCTGGTTTTCGATCACTATCATGAGGGCGATCAAATGCTATTCTTGCACTTCTGTGATCCAGGAGTTGCTAGGCCTGTCTCATTCATATGATATCGACACGTACATGCTCCCATTATTGATTATTGTTTGATCGTTCTTTTAGGACACCGATGATATCTTGTCGTGTCAACCCACGGATTTACATGCAGACATGCGGAAAAGTTTTAAGCTGTTAAATGTGTCGTTAGGCTCACTTGGATGTTGAAATTGCCTTGATGTGATTTCCCCCCATAATCGGCTTTTACGCCAACCCTTTTTTTTGGGGGGCAAATCTCAGTAGGACTTCATTTAAGAATAAATTAATTTTGGTATAGGGAACGTTGTTCATATTTGGAATACAAAAAAAAAAAATATATGGCATAAGTAATGATGCCATGCATTTTTCGAGGAAAAACGGGGTAAATCAAGGAAAATATTTCATTTTACAGGATTTAATTTTCCGAAAACGGAATGATTAGAGAATAATTTTTCTTCGAATTCTAATAGATAGGTAATAATTATTGTGTAAAGATAAGTGGATAAATGTTTTCTTATTATAAATTTAATCAGAGTCTTCGTTAATGGTTTCGTTATATAATTCCTTCTGTATAAACTTGAGTATAAACAGAACATGTTTTCCCCAATATATGACTAAGTTTTTATCCAATGATACAAGTCAATGTACGACATGTTCCAGTTGATCTAAGTGTTTGGAACTTTGGAACGGCTTTCAAAGCTGCAGACAAGGCGTGTCGACGTGTTTTAATGCGATTGAAAAATGGCCTTTGCATTTTTTCTAAAAACTGTCACTGGAATTTAAAAGTTTTAAGCTTGCAAATATGCGATTGCAAGCTGTACAAAAACATTCCGGTATGGTGAACTGAAATAGCAGAAAAATCAAAACTCGATTCAAACTTTCGTCTTAATATATGTCTTTATTTTTTGGCGGTTGGTTGACGAGTAATTTAAATAGATAATGTCGCCGTCCACTTCACGTTGTAAGGATTTAAGATATATGGTTGTTAACTCAAAAACAATATAAAGATCATGTTTGCTTCCCTTGAAACTGCTTATAGCTTATGTACCAACTCAGCTGTTTCTGGAGGGGTTATTGACCCCAAGATGTTACCTTTACATAAAGTTGTAACCAATATTATCGCACTAACCCCAGAACAATGCGTGGTTTCTGTGTGTTTCTTCGGCTCTTTCAACAATGCCCCATATCTTCGGAGTGGGTGTTAGAGTGCACTTCAGTAGTAATGTGGATCTCTCACACATTTTATTCGGCCATCATGAAATTTGTAGCCCGTTGGTCAGAGGTGATGACCACATTCGGCAAATGGCATTGCCATTGGTGCAAGGGATAACGAACTGTCTTCTTCTATGGTTATGCATTCAAATTTGACAGTTTACGACTTTGATGTATCGTAAATTGGATTGCTGAATGGGAAGAGTTCCGCGGAGAATTCTTTCGCGATACATGTTACTTTTGGTGGTTTGCAGAAATGGATAATTCTCTTTCATTTCAGCGTTGAAAATGTATTTGCCTTTCAACGGATTCGGCACTTTTCACAAATTGAAAATCGTGTTTAAACTTCAAACGTTGATATTTGCATAACGTTACAAATTAATGTGCATTCACGCATTTATAGCGAAGATGATGATTTAACCGTTTAGATTAGATTAGATTTTTGAGGGGAGGTGGTTGTGGGCTTATTGTGATATCCTCCATTTAGAGCTCGTCCATGATGCCGCAGTTGTTTAGAAAGGCGGCTAATTCTTTGGGAGAGCTGGCAGCTGTGTCTGTTGCTTCAAGGTAGAATTAACCTAGGAAACGTTGACGCGTTTTGATTAAACAGTTGCATTCACATAATATATGCTCTGCTGTTTCTACGTCCTCGTTGCACAATCTGCAGGTATTGTCTTGTGCTATGCCCATAGTCATCAGGTGTTTTTTTTACACGGCAGTGCCCTGTGAGGAAGCCCGCGACTAGTCCAATCTGACATCTACTTAGTTGTAGTAGTTGTTTCGTTTTTTTGTGGGAACTATTTAGCATAAAGTTTTAAGCTTGCCTGTTTCCTTCCGTTTCCCTCCAGAAATGGAGCTTCTTTTCCTCAAGCCCGGTTTTAACACAACTTTTTATAGTGTTTATTGGTAGCCCGCAGAATGGTCTTGGCATCATAAATGGGGATGCGGATACTGTTGTGGCTAGTTCGTCTGCTTTTTCATTGCCTTCGTATCCATTGTGTCCAGGCACCCAGTAAAATGATGACACACTTACCCAGCTCGCTTTGACAAGCCATGAAGAGAATTTGTTCTATTTAACCATTTACTTTTTATTGAAATGAAAACTTTTAAATCAATGGGAATAAAACTGTATGATTACAGGATAATAACAGAGATTTTCACAAAAACACAGGAGTCATTTTTCTGCAGGGTGTTCTTTGAAAATGCAAAGGTATCCTGCAAAATACACGATATATGGCATGGTTAGGCATAAGCGGCCCATAGAGAGCCTACAACTTAGCTTTTGCAACGTTTGTGTGTGTGTAGTTATATTTTTGGCACGAATGAAAGTAACCTACATACAAACGGAAAACTTGAGAAGCTCTTCATAACCATTTATACTTTCAGATTTTAGTGAAAATTTCGTGTCAAAAGAAAAAAACTTTTTGTGTTACTGGGCCGGAGTGATTTGAACCTGCCCTCACCCAGTAGGTAGTCCAACGCTTAACCACTGTTCCACTGCGCTCCCAATAAATAAATAAATAAGTCATTATACTCACAATTTGCCCAAAATGTTCGCAGTCCATTGAGTAACATTCCACTCATTTCCGGAAACAAAATGTCTTTCTTATAAATCAAAAGAAACAAAACCATTGGAATCTCATTGTCCCTGCCACCTAAAAGGTATACACGCAGCAATAACGCGAAAGGTCCTCCCCACTTCGGAAAAACCCAAGCAAAAAGCGCGCAACAAATTGAAAAACTTTCCCCAAAGATATACACTCCAGAGTTTTGATGCAGAGGTTCCTTGACAGGAAGTGCCAATGCAAAGAGGAAATAGAAAACAAGAAAAAAAGCACATAAAGGCAGTAAAAAAAGGAAAAAAAAAACTAAAAAAGGAAGTCCAAGAACACAACTGAGGAAGCGTAGGATAATAAAAATTATTTCACAACTTTGACCCCGGATAAGAGTGTCACTTATCGCGAAGATCACGTAGACGAATAGCTTGAGCAGCTCCTCTTAACGGATTTAGCCCCCGATTATTTTGTATGATATACTGCAAATGCCGACGAGTAGAGGCCCTTCTAGTAGATAAGTGGTTAAGGATTCAGTTTAAATGAGATACTCGCATTCTAATATAATCTCGCATCCTCGCATATTTCTCTCCAAATAACCAGCGTTCGTGCAATGGAATTACATTTCTAGCACACTCGGCCGAATGAGCAAATGAAAGTGCTTGCAAAAATTTAAATGAATTGGACTGAAAAAGTGGAAAAACCATGCTCAAGAAGATTTACTATAGCAGCTTACGTCCTTAATGTCCTTGTATAGCCAACCAGACACGTGATATGAAAAATTCATTGCGTTTAATTTGATGCTTTGATATAAATATACCCGGACAAGGGCGGCCTCGGGGTGAAAAACACTTGGGCAGAGTCCAGTCCATTTCACTCTTTAACCACGGATGGCGATGAAAATACACATTTTCATCCCAGACACCGACCAAACGCAGAGGGATTTGCGTTTGAATAAAATTTTGAATCCGGCTAGATATAGGGGTGAATGGCGGCATGTAGATATCTATACATGGTCGTCTCATTCAAAATTAAAACTAATAAGCGCGATCGTCGTCCTACAAACTGGAATGCTTTTTATAATACCATTTCTTTGAAAAATCCAATGGAAGGATGTACGGGTTTTTTTTATAATGTACGCGCACTAAAGGGATTTTTTAGTACCGTTAACATGTAATAGGACATTAGGATTGGAAGAAAGAAAGAAAGAAAAGGAGAGATGCCGATTGCCGATGCACGTTACTTTTAAATGTTTGTAGGTTATAATGTGAAGGAAAAATTGAGCGTGCATGAGTATTCCACATTCGTGTTGTACGGCTGAGGAAAGATTCTTTGAACTTCACTGTACATCCGATTACAGGCTTGAGGGTGAACTGATGAGCATTCCTTGCATGGCGGGTATTGCTATTTAAATGTTCAAGGGGTGGAATGCAACTGGCTATTTCGTTTGCGCACTTTTGGTGGAAATCACGATAAAATAACGAAAGACAGGAGACATTACGATGATGACTAAGAGAGTCAATCGATTTCACGATGTCTCGGTCGCCAATGAGTTTTATCGCTCGTTTTTGGATCCTGTCTAAAAGCCCCAAATAAGTTATTGGTGCACTAGACCAGATATGAGCGTTGTACTCGAGTTTCGGGCAAATCAGAAGAGGTGAAATATTTCTTACATCGCTTAAGGCAGCCTAGACATTTCGAAACGTTCTTGGCGACATCGAATATGTGGTCATTCCAACGGAGGTTGTCATTAACACACATACTGAGAGTGGAAAGTCTTTCGGTTTCAGCGACGCAAGTGCCATTCATGGATAATGGAATGTGTGTGGGTTTTGCTTTAATGACAGAAGACAGCATTAAATTCCACTCTATTGTTTCTACCCCACAGAGTCATGCTGTGTGTGCACAAATTATGCACATTTAACCCAAAAATGTGTATTTTTTATATTTCTTTTAATTTTGTTACAGCTTGTATTAAGGGTATTTGATTGAAGTTTGGAAAGTTCATACATAAGGCCTTTTTTCTTTTTTAGTTCTGAGCTGATCAGTTATCATCATCTGACATACCGCACCTGAAACCTACCACTTGATAAGACACGCGCAAACCTGTTCCCCCCGAATAAGCATGATCCCACGATTGGCGACGATGCCAGATATCTGATACAGTCGGATGCATGCGCTGCGTGCGTTGGGCGACTCAGCGCATTGCGATATCACCTGAATCAGGATTTAGGCGAATGAATTTTAATCTAGTTTTGGACGTGACAAGCATTTAAACGAATTCGATTATCACTTAAATAAATTCCATTATAACGTAGTATAAAAAGTATTGTGTGTGAATTATTTTAACGAACGTGTTGGACCAACCTCAGGTAGGTGTTCGAGTAGGTAGTTTTTTTGATAATCCTTATCCATGTTTTTCTTAAAATAAATATTAGTTCGTTAAATTGTATTATTTTCTACAAAAAAAAATCAGCCTCCGACCGTATATTTAATTGTTCCTAATTTCGTTTCCCTTTATTTTGCCTCTTTGGCTGTGTTCATTTTTTTATTCAGACGGCTCTGAGTCAATTTATTCTGAGCTGATAGGTTAGGTTAGGTAGGGCTGGCTTACTGCCACACTCAGGTCAATACTGACCCATTGTGATGCCCATCGGGGGAGGAGGGTTGCCCCTTACTCATTTTTAACCCTGTCTACAAAAACTGAGATTAATTACTCACTGTTTTGTTCGATACAAACTATCCTGTAGATTTGGTGAAGTTCATTATCCTGTCTATCGGTGTGCTGGAGAGCTCGTTTAGGTCATTGAAGAAATGTCTCCCCAGGAATCTGTTTTGGAGACCCGGGCAGTGACATAGGAAGTGGGTTGTATTCTCCTTCTCCAGAGCTTCCTCGTCGCTACAGTCTCTATAGTGGTACCGCAGAGAATTCTGCCCCGTTAATATTACTACGATGGTGGATAGCGATTTCCCATACTTTTTCATGAGACTCTCGGTTCTGGCTCCATTGAAGGTTGGCCATAGCATTCTTGTGGTGTGGCAAGTATCTAATGCCATCCACATAAGTTTCGCCTCTCTTATTGCCTTTATCCCTGCTTCGAACCTGAGTGTGCAAGGCGGAACCTGAGCTAATAGACGTTCTGATCAATCTCTTAAAGAAAAAAGAAATACGAACTTTTTTTTGAGAACTCCGGCTCTTTTTACTTTTACTTTTGGTGGCGCTTACAGTCCCGGTGCACCACGGCCTCAACCAACAAGCACCTCCAACCAACTCGGCCCCTCTCTAGCTGCTGGAAAAAAACAATTTGGTATTATATAACATCGAAATTGTTTTTTACTGATTCATTTGTCCCATTATCTTTAAAGGTGTACCTCTTTTACGTAAATGATTATCCGTTACCTGCTGCTTCATGGTGTTTATTGTTTTTAGGATTAAATGCGACTTCACAAATTGACTGCTTGATGATTCAACTGCAAAATGATAAGATTTGCAAAAGTTAGACAAAATAAAGTTTGTGAATGGTTAGGATTATGTAAATATTTAGTATATGGTAATAGAATATGTGTATTGTGACAATGTAAGTCATGATCAGGTTACGTTAGGAAACGTGTCTACATGTTTGTATCATTTGTTTAGTTGAATACCTTTCCACGGAAATACGTCATTGGATAATTGAAAATAACCAAACCTACTTTTTATTAAATTTTATTTATGGACTTTTTTTTTCCTTGACGTCAATGAATAAATAATGATATCCTTCTAATAAGTAGAGAACAGAGAACAGTAAGTTATTTGGCGTTACCTAGAATGCAAGCATTACGGTACGGCGTATGACAAGTGAGGTTATGTATGGGGGCTATTCTGATCCCTGCTTGGGATCACTATAGGATTTGGGGTAGGTAAAAGGTTGGCTGTATGCAAAGTTTCTTTTGCATTTCAGGAATCTGAATTTAAAGAAACTTTCAGTTTGAAATTAGTTTTTTTAAAAACTACTCATGGAAATCACTTGATTAAAAAATAAAGATGACAGAACCGACTTCTATCTTTAAAAAATGTGCAATGCTTAATTTTAAGTATTACCGTTATTTTTAATTATTTTTTTCCCATTTGAAGTGTTTTTAGAAAATCGCTTCTCCCACCCAAATGGGGCGAGATAGACCGCCTCCCATAGTAAAAAATGCTTGTAAATAACTGTTCTACACAAATCTGTCGTTAAACTTTGTCGCCTGAGTTATCGTAGTCTCCCCGGAATATGCAATCTGGTTCAATGACAATCCGACGGCTGCATCGAAATTTCAAAGTTGACTTTCTTTAATCTGAACCAGGAAAGGACACAATCGCATTCTCATGGGTGGTTCCGAAACTGTCAAAGTTGAGATGCTTGGCTCCATGAAATTCAGCCCCAATGCAAAATGGCCCAAACAAAATTAAAAAATTATATAGGAAACTACAACAACATTTAGTACTCCGATTGGGGTAATTTTGCATTATTTTGGGGCATTTTTTATTTATTTTGGCGCCATTTTGCAGAGTTTACATTTGGGAATCAAAGATTGTTTGAGTGAACCCCTTTGCCCTTGTTAGAGGGATTAAACGCTTTTCAGCGAAATTTTCAAGGATCGAATTGGCGGATTAACGCATTTTAAACGTGTGAGTATAGTCCATCATCAAAAGTATATTGCATTAACAGTGCAATGTGTATTGCGGAAGGGGAGTGGTGGTGGAGGTGGGGGGGGGGGGGGGGCATACTGGCTTCTACTTGGGGTTAACTCCAAAATCGAATTTTTAAAACACGTGCTGACAATTTGGCGCCATTTTGAAATATTGCCCCATTTTGTTGGCGTTTTTTTTTAATTTTTAGGAGCCATTTTGCATTGGGGCCTAATTTCGTTCCGCCCAGATGCTTTTGCTGTCGAAGACTGTGACATGCTCAGGTTTCCCTAATCGCTATGCTGGAACGAAGTATCTGTGTTTGTTTTGCCAGCCAAGTTGCATTTATCTTCCACTCTTAAATTGCAAATTGTTTGTTGCGGGAAGATGTTCCCAAGAAGACTGTTCCAAAATTTGTCAGATGGTGATCATTGACTGCCTGTCTGGTAAGACGAACAAATCGTGCCTTTCCCGCGCAGTTTTTCCCGAAATTATAATTTGCAAACATTTAAAACCAATATTTTTTTTTATTTATTTATTTAAAAAAGGAAATCCAAATCCCAGAGCACTCAGACTCGGTAACAGTCCATTGTACTATTGCATTAACCAGTGCAATGTGTATTGCGGAAGGGGAGTGGTGGTGGAGGTGGGGGGGGGGGGGGGGGGGCATACTGGCTTCTACTTGGGGTTAACTCCAAAATCGAATTTTTAAAACACGTGCTGACAATTTGGCGCCATTTTGAAACATTGCCCCATTTTGTTGGCGTTTTTTTTTAATTTTTTAGGAGCCATTTTGCATTGGGGCCTAATTTCGTTCCGCCCAGATGCTTTTGCTGTCGAAGACTGTGACATGCTCAGGTTTCCCTAATCGCTATGCTGGAACGAAGTATCTGTGTTTGTTTTGCCAGCCAAGTTGCATTTATCTTCCACTCTTAAATTGCAAATTGTTTGTTGCGGGAAGATGTTCCCAAGAAGACTGTTCCAAAATTTGTCAGATGGTGATCATTGACTGCCTGTCTGGTAAGACGAACAAATCGTGCCTTTCCCGCGCAGTTTTTCCCGAAATTATAATTTGCAAACATTTAAAACCAATATTTTTTTTTATTTATTTATTTAAAAAAGGAAATCCAAATCCCAGAGCACTCAGACTCGGTAACAGTCCATTGTACTACCAGGCAGAAGACCTCCTTTTGGTGTAGAGGCAGGAGAATGGGTGGCGTATGTTGTTGTTTCCAATGGGGATTGAAGCTTCACCGCATGGGTCACGAGCCAACACACTATCCTCTACATCGTCGCCACCCTTAACCCAATATGCTTCGGTTTCTCCGCTAGCATCCTTATGTCCTTTTCCTTAATGCCCGTACTATGTAACTATAAATATATATCTACATTTAAGGGAATTAAAATTAAAAATCCTTGTATACCGTATACCGATATTATTATAGGGGCAACCGTGCAGCGGTAGTGCATTCCCTTGATGATTGAATGGTCGCGCGGGTTACATTATATACATTAGCTACGAAAAGCCGAATGCAACCAGATTGACAGTCTTTGCCTTTGCCTTTGACAGTAATGAGAGGTCATTGCTTACCAAATCAAACCAATAGCAAAACAGCTTGCTTGGTGAATTGTGTAACACATATGTACGTGGTCGGGCTTTCATAGGAAAGGAATTCCATTCATGCTGATGAGTCAACATAATTAAATGAAGCCAATATAATGTTGAGATAGGTCATCATTTAGAAGTAAGATATGATTGGGTCCATTCTGGGTCATCAATTAAACAATTATCCTTTGAATACTGTCTTCTATTTTTAGAGAACAGTTGACACCCGAACTGCAGATGAGACCAATGTGTGGGGATGAGTTGCTTCAGAGTTTGCTCTGTGAAGGTACTCGTAACTCAATTTTATGGAAGGAGAATTTGCACTTTCAGATAAGTGGATATTACGCCCGAGTTCAATGTTACCCAAGATAGGTGCATGGTATCATTTGGATCATTCTGGTCATCCATTTGAACCTAATGAGAAGCCGATTTTTCGTCAATTTTACGCATAGGTAATTTACGCCACATGTATATTTTATCCAAATCCAGGTAAATAGAGCTGCTGCCGTCGCATCTTTGACGATGAGCACTGCTCAAATTTACATAGATTCGTCATTCGAGAACGAAGATATAAGAGTTCTGTAATCAGTAAAACTATACATTTTATTATTTGTCGACTGCAGAAGCTCACTAATATGGATTAGAAACAAGGTGGGAGAAAGGGTCGATTCTTGCGGTACTCGTGCATTTATATACCTACGAAGTAACTCCATTGAACACATGATAGTCCTTGAATGAACTTTTGCATCCAACTGAAAACCAGTTCACAGTTATTCAAACTCGTACAACTATCAAAATGGTTTTCAACTCTTTCATCTTTGACTACAAAGCAACATCTAATCAATCGAATACCTCATCCTTCCTATTTCGACGGGAAACGATGCCGAATAAAATTTAATACATATTGTTTATGTTTCTGATAGGTTCTGTGAGATTCATACGATCTCCTTTCAATTTATAGAGCACTCCAGTCTTTGAATCAGAATTTACTATCTCATGTGCAATTATCAATGAAATATTTTTTGTTGTCAAAAACACCACACATCTCGTATCAGCATCACATGAATATGACAAAACTTATACGCCTTTGTTTACGCTCTCATCCTTGCCACCACTTCGCCTTACTGCTTCTGTCAATTGGATAATGAAACCTATGAATCCTGATTTGAATTTTGTTCTTCGGCTCGACCATTGTCTGTTCAGTGTTATACATAAGGCTTTTACAAAATTTCGAATACGCATGGTGACGCTGAGGGTACCCTTGTATGTATATGTATACTATACACATACATATCATACTCAAAATACCAACTTACTCGTTTACAAACGCTGCAACTTGATATGTGAGAAGTATACTGAAGATCATGGAGCATTATTTGTTCAGCCAAATATTCAAAGAATTTGTGTAGTGTGTAGGAAGAAGGACTACATCCATCTATCTCGCTGTTGATGAGAGTGAAAACCCATTATTTAAGCTCGTGTGGGCGCATTTAGAGTTGTAAATTGTAATTAAGCATTATTGAGATATAAGCCAATACTAACGCAATAGCAGCAGTCCTGTATGATAGACGAGCAGCACCAGGACGACCTTGTTAGTCCTTAAGTTAACAATTATGAATACACATACAGAAGTTCAAGCAGTTAGTCAAAAAGTCTTAATTTAAGTGATTCCAAGCTGTGTTTTCGTTTATTTATTGAAGTATGCAAATATAATTAAAGGACCTCAGTAAATAACTAAATCGAGTGAAGTAAATTTAATCAAGAACGAAGCTACTATGTGCTGTAGTTGGTCAGGTTAATTTTTGTTTTCTTCTTCTTTATAATAATTACAGTTCAAAGGAATTCGGGTTCAACGGTCATTAGAGAGCTTGCATTTTAGTCAATTTCACATAGCGTTTGTTGTGGTTCCTTGTTTGAGTATGTATTGATACATATGATTCGAGTCATATGGTCATATTTAAGGCTGGTTGGATCTACATAATTGCTATCCATTTGAATCTTCGACTGCGGTCATAGAGAATAGAACATAACGCAAGCTAGAACACCCTAAAGCGTTTAGATATGGGATGATACAAATTTTTAAATTGAAGCTGATTCTTCTGTCATTTTACACACAGCTCTAAAGCTGCAAATTTTTTTTGTCATTTTCGCATCATTTCTTCATTCATTCTTCTTCCCTGACTACAAAGTTGTGTTCGAAATTTAAGGTATCATAACTCTCTCACTTTTTTGTATACCCTATTCTAAGGGTATATATTAATTTTGACGCATAGCTTGTAACATAGCTTAATTGTGCCCGTAGACCCCTAAAAGTAACTATATTTATGATCAGCATCGATAGTAATGTCGATCTAGCCATGTCCGTCCGTCCGTCGGCGAAAATTAGGCCTTTAAACTAGGCCTAGAGAGCTGAAATTTTAACCATATACTCTCTAGGGTCCCGAAATAATCAAGTTTACTAATTTTTGAAATCCGCCCACAGACACGCCCACAAACTCAAAAAAACTAAATTTTGGAAAAAATCGAATTTTACGCTAGAAAGCTGAAATTTTGTGTATATGATCTATGACTCCTAAAACTGCTCGGGATATAAAATTTTCAAAATCCGCCCACTGACACGCCCACAAAAAAATAAAACAATTTTATTGAAAAACCAAAATTTGAGCTAGGGAGCTGAAATTTATAATATATACTCTCTAGAGGCCCTTTATGCTCATGTGTAAATATTTTCAAAATCCGTCTACTGACACGCCCACAATTTAAAAAAAAACTTTTTTTTGAAAATCCAAAGTTTGAGCTAGGGAGCTGAAATTTATAATATATACTCTCTAGGGGTCCTCTATGCTCATGTGTTAATTTTTTTTTTAAATCCGCTTACTGGCACGCCCACAATTAAATAAAATAATTTTATTGAAAAATCAAAGTTTGAGCTAGGGAACGTTTTCTTTACAAAAGCTTCGTTTTTTTTCGATAAAATCCTTTAAATGTTATATAACAAAATATGTAGAGCGTTCTTAACAATTCAACCATACTTAGACTTTTGTCACGCCCACTTATGAGGGATAGGAATAAGAATAGGGTATCCAACAGTTCGCCCAAGCGGACTGTAGCCCGCCCCTATGTTTTTTTTTTTTTTTTAATTTTTTTTTATTAAAAAAAGGAAATCCAAATCCCTGAGCACTCAGACTCGGTAACGGTCCATTGTACTACCAGGCAGAAATGCTTCTTTTGGTGTAGAGGCATGTGAATGGGTGGCGTATGTTGTTGTTCCCCGTGGGGATTGAACCTGCACCGCACGGGTCACAAGCCAACACACTAACCTCTACACCGTCGCCACCCTGACTCTCCCACTTTAATGCATCTCTACTGGTCCGCCTGTGGGGCTAGCCGGGGTGACCCCAATAAACTTCGGGAGGCCTGTTGGTTTCGGATCATTTTCCACTTAGGTCAATCAAATGATGGTGTTATTGCATATGTGTGATCTAAGAGTTCTTAAGTCTGTCTCTTTATACGATTTCGACACGTGCATGATCCGATACTGATTTGATTATTGTTGGATCGTCACTTTGCTACACCGGTATCTATTCGTGTTAACCCACGGATTTGCAAGCGTACTGGTGGGTTTATTAAATGTTTCGCTAGAATCACCTAAATGTTAAAATTGCCTAGAAGCGATTTTTCCCCTCCTTAGACGACTTTTATGAAAAACACAGTTTTTTGCAGTCGCTACAAGGATAGTCATAACCCGTCCTTGTTCGGGCATGAATCATAAATCACAGACCTTCTTCTTCGCTTCCTTGACGGCATACTTATGATCAGAATTAAAGGTACCATACCATACTGTCGGCTTGTGTGGTTCGGCGGTTTGGCCTCTCGGTTTCTGACCATCCCTTTGCTGTGGCCAACTAAATGCTGGATGTTGAAAACTCAAAAGTTAATTGTTTATGGTTATTATTCTTTAAATTGATAATATTCATATTGTACCTATCGATTAATGTTATATTCCAATTTCGTATCCACACTTCATAAAAAATAGATATTAGGCATTAACGCCCATACGCCCTAAAACCTAGCTTCTCCAACCACTTTCTATGCGTAGTGGAAGGGACCTACAATTCTAAGCCGAATCCGAACGGCAATTTGAGAAGCTTCTCATGACAATTGATGCTCTTGGATGTTTGTCAGACGTTCGCAAAAGGTGGGGCAGTGGAAAAAAAATCAAGATGTTACTTGCCCCGGCGGCAATTGAACCGGGGACCTTTCGATTAGTAGTCCGACACACCAACCATTGAGCCACTGCGCCCGACATAAACTTCATTACTGTCCTAATTGTCATTAATGTGTTCTTTCGTCCCAACTCTCTACTTTGTTTAAACGTAATTCATATTGTTCTCATTGCAATAAGTCCACATTATATTGATTTGATTTGTCTTTAGTTATTAATGAATCTAATCTTAATCACCTGGATTACCGTTGTCATTTGTCGAAAAGGTCTTTTTTCGTTTTCTGAGTCGTGTCGGTTTTCAATCCGCATTACCTATAGGGTAAACAAAAATTAGCTTAAGTGAGCTTAAGCTAGTATCATAACCGAACGATAAGCTACCAAAAGCGTTTTCAAAACGAAAAGTGCGCATAGTTGCTTCTCGCTACTGAAGCAACTGTTGTCGAAAGTTGTATGTTGTCTACAAAGCGTTTAAACAAGGAGCCGTCCGTAACAAATCGAATAATAAGAAATTATGGTATGTGCACATAATTGCGAATTCCTCCGTTTCGTTAAGTTTCATTCCCCTCTGTTTATGTCCGCAAACAGCGATCCCACTAGCACTTTACGTACGTAAATTTGACAACCAGTTTTTTGTGTGGGAAAACACAACCAGTTGCTTCCATTCACATACTTTTACTGTGGATTAGTTAAGCAATTGATAGATCGGAAGGGAACGGAAGTGTGTGCGATATCCCCATCCTACCAGAATAGTCAACTGGTTAGAAATGAAACTAGTTCCATTGATAGGACCAATTGTAGATTTTGATAGCAATTCCTTCGATTTTCAATGAACTGAAAATTGAACCTGTCGAGAGCAGCAAAATTGTGTGAGATATGATCACGGTTTATTATCCAGTTTTCAAAAAAGTATTACATCTCTGGCTGTGTGAAAAAAAGATGATTTTTGGATGTCAACTTTACTTCTAAAACAGAATACTCTGAAGTTTGTTCAAATGGTATAATGACGGAGGAAGAATCCTTTTTTAACGAGCTGATGTAGGACACAATATGGGATTCAATTATCATTGATCCAGGTGATGATTCTCTAACCGGTTATGAAACCGATAAAAAACCGGTAAAACATTATTAAAACCTGTAAACGCTCATCCAATACTGTTTCTCCAAAATTCCACAGGTAAAAAATATAAATAAAAAAAACAAATTTCGTAAAAAAATATAAACACGTCGTCAGAGGTGAAACCACAAATTATAAAACCTACGACAAAAAACTGAAGCAAAAAATACTACAAAGTCCCAAGGGAAAGTAAAAACTTTTGAACGTTTGTCAAAAACATCAAGAATTCGGTTTGGCAACGTAATGTTAACCTCATTAAATTCCGATCTTAAAAGCATAACTCAGTGAGGTACAACCAATAGAGTGAATTTAATGCTTCTAAAACGTAATGCTGGCTTCTGTCATTAAGGAAAAACCCACACACACTGCTGTTATCCATAAATGGCACCTGCATCGGTGAAACAGAAAGACTTTCCATTCTCGGTATGTGTGTTAATGACAACCTCCGTTTGAATGAAAACATATTCGATGTCGCCAAGAACGCTGCAAAATGTCTAGGCTTCCTTAAGCGATGTAAGAAATATTTCACGCTTTCTGATCTGGCTACAATGTATAAGGCGTTTATTCACCCGAAAGTCGAGTACAGTGTTCATTAGGGTGGTCCTTATTTTTCGACTTCTGAATTATCCACGGGGCACTTCCCCATTTGATTATATACCTCTAAATATGAAATACGTTTTTTTTTTGTTAAGATCTAAAGGTCGCTACCAGCTGTCAAAATTTTTACACAAAGTCCTCGCCTCGACCCCTCTTCTGTACCGATGCGTCGAGATTTAGCCCGCCCCGCACTTCAGTTCTAATAAGTCATTTACGAGAGCGCACGCGTTTAATTTGTAACGTAATATTAACGTGTTTTAACGTTGCAATGGCGTCTAAAAGAAGCGGACTCAGTAAAGCTACTAAAATCAAAGTAAGGTTTGGCGACGGTGTAGAGGTTAGTGTGTTGGCTTGTTACCCATGCGGTGGCCAACATACGCCACCCAACATACGCCACCCAACATACGCCACCCATTCACATGCCTCTATACCAAAAGGAGGATTTCTGCCTGTTAGTACAATGGACCGTTACCGAGGATTTGGATTTCCTTTTTTCTAAAAAAAAAAGGTTTGGCTTATCGGCTTATAGTCCGAATTAAGAAAATCAACATTGCCATCCATCTTGAAGATTTTGTAATATTTTTTATGTCCTGAGTATCCTGAAATAGTTTCTTATGGTATATAATCAAACTACGTGGTGCCCCGCGAAATTAAAGAAACATTTTTTTTTCTTAGCAATAAGGACCACCCTAGTGCTCATATCTGGTCTGGTGCACCAATAACTTATTTGGAGCTACTTTACAGAATCCACAAACGCGCGATAAAACTCGACCGGGACATCGCGAGATCGATCGACTCTCTTAGTCATCGTCGTAATTTCTCCTGTCTTTCGTTATTTTATCGTTATTTCCACCATAAGTGCTCAAACGAAATAGCCAGTTGCATTCCACCCGTAGAACATTTCAACCGCAATACCCACAATGCAATGAATGCTCATCAGTTCACCCTTAAGCCTGTATTCGGATGTACAGTGAAGTTCAAAGAATCTTTCCTCAGCCGTACAACACGAATGTGGAATACTCTTCCACGCTCTATTTTTTCTTTAAATAACCTACAAACATTTAAAACCAACGGCATCTCTGCGCGTCGGCATCTCTCCTTTTCTTCTAATCCTAATTCCCTTGACGTGCGAGCTGTGTAACGAATATATGATACTAAAAAAAAAACGTGTCTATTATAAAAAAAAAACAGTCCCATACTCTTTATTATAATAACGTCCTAGGTCTAGGTTACAGGTAGTTTTACAAATTTAACCCATTGCACTGTGCAAGATTAATTTGTTTATTATAAGTGCGCCGAAATTTGTTAACCCAATAATAAAAAAATAAAACTTTACATGCAATAGCATTTTAATTTAAAAGAAAAACAAAGTTCAGTTAGGCATTGTAAAATTAAGGAAATAACCTTTTCTTATTAAATCACTTTGCTTTTGTTTGTTCTCTTGAATCCTCCCTCTGCGCAATCAACCGTTGGATCGTGAAAGCAGACAAAACCACACCTTTATTCAAGGCTTAAATATTGTATTAATTTTGAATTGAATTGATTCTTTTCTTAGCGTTTTGTTCCGATTGGCAATACAAATATTTTATTGTTGTTTGATCCATTACACTACGGTGTTTTTGTATTTGTGTGATCCTTGAGTTTTTGGTCTGCATCTTTTTACGATTTCAGTACGTACATGCTCCTGTTATGTTTTTATTATTTGATCGTCCTTTTACGATACTGAAAAATTAGAATTGCCTAGATGTGTCGCCTTATACGACAAGCGTTGTTTTTTGAATGGCGCTGCAGTGATATTCTTAGCCCGTCCCTGCACTGGGTTAAATCGAAGACTTACCTCCAACTTCAAATAATTCACTTCAACAAGACGGGTTCACATTAAATGCAAACTAAAGAGATTCTTAAATTGCTATCTGCCATTATTCTGTGCACAATAAACACAATGTTTA
The DNA here is from genome assembly GCA_949715645.1 of Portevinia maculata. Classification (NCBI taxonomy): domain Eukaryota; kingdom Metazoa; phylum Arthropoda; class Insecta; order Diptera; family Syrphidae; genus Portevinia; species Portevinia maculata. The sequence goes on along the minus strand of OX454526.1, from coordinate 267,571,270 downwards.
AGATAGCTGTTACTGTTGCATCCCCAGAATATACTTGAAGTAAAAGTCGTCATGGTGCGACGAAGAAGTATTTTCCGCTGGAGGAAGAAATGAATATCTCCAGAGAGCTCCTGAAATAACGATGCGTGTGTTTTTTAGTGCTCCCATTCTAAAGAAAAAAGCGTTCCACTCTAAATGAAAAAAAAAATGTAGAGTCTTCCTTGAAAACAAATTCAATCCTGCATGTTCAAGGATTTCAATGCTGCTATTTAAATTCGTTGGGGAAAAGTACTTTTTAAAGATGGAAAGTTCTCATAAAACTCGTGCAATGTATTTTCCTATTTTATTAGGTAGCTACTTAGCTGATATAGCCGACAATTATCGTTTCCGACAGGAGAGCAGAAATCGAGCTCATTAGAAAGCCCGCAGGCGGTGAGTATGTATTTTATTTCTTAATTAGCTGTGCAAATATTGTAGGTGCTTCCACTAAACTTAGGAACCATACGACTTTTGATTATATTCTGAAGTTGGCGTTGCAGAGGGTGGCTAGTTGGGCTCCTTTTCATTCGAAGACTTTTAAATATAAATCTATTCATAAGACATCTATGAAAGTAGTTTTAATGGATAAAATGGACTTTGTGCTTTTTAATGATGCTTGGAAAAACTAAAAATGTGCACTTACTGAAGAATAATTTTGCCTCAAATGCGGCAAATCCAAACAACGTGGAAAGTTACTCGTAGTCCAGCGTGCGCGGTAAATTTGACCATGGGCCTAAAAGCGGGCATTAAGGCCAAAACAGCAACATTTTTAAAAGTGTTTTTTTCTAAATTTACCCTTACAGTCATTGAGATGGCGTTTGCGCCTTTCTGCCATAAGGCTTGCATCAGCAGTTTTAAATTCGACTCGAAAATGCTAAAAATAGCAACAAAACTTCGTTTTGCTCGTTAGTGGAGCGCCTGGGTCGTTAAAAACATGAAAACCTCGGATTTCCGTTACAGTGAATGAAATTTTACTATTCAAAGTGGAATTTTTAGCTCATAATATATACAAAAAAGTTTACCTATTAAAAGATTGTAAGCTCGATTCAAAAAAAATAATGAAATAATTATAATTGTAATAGTTTAAATGATACAATACCTCAGAATATTAGGCTGTAGAACATGTTTCTACACCAAAATTAATTTAATTTATATATTCATATAGAGAGTATAGTAGTAAAAAGAAATAAATGAAGGAAAATGAAGAAAAAAAATTTATCAAGAAATCATTTGTTTATTTAAACAATTTACATTTTTGTCTATTTAAGTATTTTCATCAACTTCAGCTATTTCAATGATTGGCAGAGTATTTAAACAAGTATTTTCGCTGCACTGTAGACATGCTACACTGCAGTATAAGCCACTCTTTCGGTTTTGAGCTAGGACAATTGAGGGAAGTGTCAAATTTGAAAATTCAAATGGTACTGTTATCAACTGATTTATTTGTTGGTATGAGGTATCGTATTTCTTAGTACAGTCACTGGAAAAATTATTTACACATTGCTTTGCTCGCACTTTCACCAACTTATAAAGCTGGGTAACTTTTCAAATAAAACAAATTGTTTATAAACTTTTCTCATTTTTAATGTTTGCAGTTTTATTTAAACAGTAAATAAAAAAAATAATCAAATTCCAACAAGTAACTGTTAAAATCACACAAAACTAAGTGGCACAATCATTTACACATCCATCGAACACAGGCAAAATTATTAACACAAGTGCAAATAACTGCATTGGGAAAGTAACGGTTCTTAATTTCTTTAGTTGTATGATATTTTGCGTGGTGTTCAAATATAGCGATCAGTTTTGCTAGGTCTATACTAGAGAAAAGTTGTACGAGATAGCAAAAACTATTGAGCTTTCCCTTAAAAAAAGAGAGGTCATTATTGTAGAATTCCAGGGGGGTGTTTCGGCAGTGGAACTCTTTAAAAAATATGGTTGCAGCCGGAAAAACAATTTATAATATAAATTCTAAATTTAAAGAATGTGGAAGTATAAAAAATAAAATTGGTAGAGGCAGACAAAAATAACATCAAAAAGCGAAGATTCTAAAATTGTTCGCTCTTTCAAAAGTAACCCACGTGAAAGTGTTAAAAGTGTAATCATGGACATAAACAAAAATCGCGAAAATAATATTATAAGTGAGAGAACATTGCGACGAGATTAAAAGAAAACGGAATAAATGGCCACTATATCCAAAAAAAGCCGCATGTAACACCCAAAAACAAGCAAGTTACGAGTAGAATACAATTTGCAAGGGACCACAACAACAAACCACCAGAGTTTTGGAGAAGCATTATTTGGACGGATGAAACATCTTGTTGTCCTTGGACGGTTCCTATGGGCTTAAGTATTATTATTTCAACCCAATAATGAAGGCTAGACAACCCTTCACTCAACCCACACGATAATCCAAAGGAGGCTAGGTAATGATATGGGGTTGCATATCAAATAGCGGAGTGGGTCCGCTTGTAAAGGTGCTCCGATAACATGAAATAGTCACAATTTTGGAAAATATTGAATGATGTTGCACTGGTTGCTGGTTCAAGATATATCGGGAACGATTTTATCCTTCAACATGACATTGCGCCGATGCACACAGCCTGGAATATTAAAAGGTATTTGGCAGAAGTGGGTGAATAAATTTTTAAATGGCCCCCGCAAAGTCCTAACGTTAATGTTATAGAAAATGTTTGGCACATAGTAAAATCTAAAATTCCTGAAAACATTGGCAGAACTGCAGATCAAACTTAGAAGGACTTTTTAACGGCTTGGAGTACCAATCCAGTAGAGACACTTCAAGGCTTAATAGACTCAATGCCCAGACGCTTTGCAGAAGTTATTGCGGCAAAAGAAGGAAACACATCCTATTGAGTAATGTTACTTTAAATAACCGTTAACTTCAAACTTAAAAATATTTTCTTTTTCGCTCCAGATGTAGTGAAAACGAAAAAAACTGGGTTTGTGTAAATTATTTAGCCTGAGTTCGATGGATGTGTAAATAATTGTGCCACTTAGTTTTGTATGATTTTAACAGTTACTTGTTGGAATTTGATTAATTTTTTTTATGAATTTTTTGAATAAAACTGCAAACATCAAAAATGAGAAAAGTTAATAAACAATTTGTTCTTATTTCAAAAGTTCTATAGCTTTATAGGGTGGTTAAAGTGCGAGCAATGCAATGTATAAATAATTTTGCGAGTAACTGTATCTATGTATGTTCCAAATATAGTTAGATAAAATAAAATCTACAGAAGAACATGGAACAATTTCAAATTGTGACACAATAGACATCAGGCCAAACATTGATCGTACTAAACCAGCAGGACACCAGAAAAACATTGCGCATTATCCATTCGAAATTTTGCAGCTGAGAGGAGATCATAAAACGTGTTTTTCTGTTCTGACGTGATCTGACAGTTTTTACTCACTAAGCCTGCTCTGTTTGGCTCTGATCTAGTTTTTGTTCATTAAACACAGCTATTGAAAATTAGTCAGCTATCAATTGTCAAATGATACTCGCGAAAGGTTGGATGTTTGTCAGACTTTCGTAGGAAGTGTGGCAGTGGAAAAAAAACTTTAGCATGCTTATTTTGACATTCGTTTTTGATCGAGTTTATCGAATTCGAATCTGTATTTGACATTCTATCGAACAGAAAGTTTATATTACTTTATTCGAAAGAATAGCGCCATTCTATAGAATTCGACAAAAATTCGATCGAAATTGAATGTCAAAATAAGCCTGAAGGTTGGGCTCCATCGTGATTTCAGCCTCAGATACCTCGATAAATACCCAATGCAATAACAACTGAGCCACTTCGCCGACGCACGCTGTGACACTGGTAGACCATCAAAATGTTAGGTCTGCTGTGTATGGTCGGCCATAACGTTTTTATATAAATGGCAGGCAACTGCACCTAGTCGGCTTACTTGTCCAATTCCATCGAGGTAATGAATGAAGCATGTTTAAACCCCGGCCCCGCATTCACATCTAATTTGTAACGTTCAAATTAGAAAGACTCTTTAAAAATTCTTTCTTATGCAGGGCGTAGGGCTTGTCCCACTGTGAAGGTCGGCGGGTCCTCTGGCCAACCTTTCTTTTGGTTGAAAACTTCTCACTCTGGCTATTACGCCTTCAGCTCAGACCTATCGACAGGGAACTGATCACAAGGTGAAGTTTCCAACTTGGTCAACGAAGATAGCCAATTTGCTTGCAGTTCACAAGCTAATTAAACAAACTGGTTTGAATGTCGGATTACAAGTCATTTATTGTGTCCAAAATAATCAATATTTATACTAAAATAATACATATGTAATTTGTACACCTACTTCGATCGCCCAACCAACCATCCCAATATCTCTGCAATAGTCTGCAATATTAATTGCATGTGGCGAGGGAAAACGACAAAAGCGTTTCGGGTTCACTCGCGTATGATGCTGACTTCGCAGATTTATTTTCATACACGAGTAAAACCCCTGTCGCCTTTGTTGTTAATATGCATTGCTTCCATGCACCGAGCGTGTCATCAGAGTAATTTGATTCTTCTGTTTTTTGTTCAACCGTAGAGTGTCTCTATATGAATCATATCACTCTGAGGTTTGAAGCAATGCTGTTAATTAAATGGCTTATCAGGTATCGAAGTATGTTTTAATAGAATTAATTGCTTTTGTGCAATTAAATAAGTGGGCGCTAGTGCGATCCCTTCACACCACTTCCCATCCACAAGATAAGAATAAATAAATCTAAATAAGTATTGGCATGTGCGGCATGCGGTGCCAAACATTTTTAGAAGAGAGCGCTATTTCAAAAACTCTTCAAAAATTCTTTATTATAAAAATAATATTTCTTGTAGGTAAGCACCCACAAGAACTCCGTCGTATGTCGTCTCCCTCTCTGACCGTTGATAGCATACAGACATATAATTCAAAAACCCAAGCCAAATTGTTGTTCTTCTTCTATCTGACATTTCATCTTGCTTGGATTCTTAGGTCAAGTTACACTTAAAGTTACATTACAGATTCTTTAGCTTAAGTTACGCTCAATGTGAAGACGTATATAAAACTATACCTACAAAAAAAAAACCTAACTAACTGCGAAAACATCCTAAATTAAAAGGAATTATGTGAATAAAGTTTTTTGTTTTAGACATTTTGATTTCGATGGGTCTGATACTGATATAGCTTTACCAGTTCAAATGTTGCTCTTTGTTTTATTTCATTTACAAGAGGCTTCTAATTCTGAAAGAAATAATTAACGGTTTTATACCGAACACTTTTCGCTGCGATGCGGTAGCATTATGGTTATGTTGTGGTATATTGCGGGATTGTGCTCCTTCGTCTGTTTTTTGTTACAAAGTTAGTTAACTTGACCACAGAGCATAGACTGCAGAATGACTCAAAGGCAAATGGGGTTTTCTGTGACTTTATTATTTTATGCTCATTTTTTGTTTTGCGCTGAACAAGGACAAATGACACAAAGTCCTTTTTTCATGTAAGTCTTTTTTTTTTGTTTCACAACTTTATTTTCAGAGAAAAAATCATCTTTCTGATTAGACGTTCCATTGAATCAGGTTTTTGTTTGTCCCCCAAGTTCTTGGTTATTCTTTCATTCGTTATGCACAATGGTAAAAAATTGGTTAGGGATTATGATGGTTATGCCTCAATTACTTGACTCTTTTTTCGATCCACCACTGTTTAGGTTGGTGATGTGTTTTGTGTGGGGCTTAAATGTTTTATTCAAGCTTGTTAGGTTATTTTTAATTAAATATTGGAAGTTCTATTAAGTTCTATTAAGAGGAGTACATTATTTCTTTAGACTATGCGGAACAGAGTCCTTTAATCAATATTTGCTATCAATTGAGTCCTGCGACAAATACAAATAAATATTTTTCCACACAAATTGTTTTCTTTCCTCTGCATTATAAATTAATTTTTTTGGGCAAAATCCTTAAAAATAAATTTATTCTATAATAAACGCAAAATCCAGGTCACTGAATTCATTTTAAGACTTCTTTTTGTATGAAATCAAACGGGTATATCAGCAGTGTAAAAACAAATTGAGAATATAATACTCGGTCTCGTAGGTAGGTACATCAAACAACATGCGTAGGGCTTGTCCCACTTCCGATCCCCAAGGCAAATATAAATAAATCTGAGTAAGTACTGGCATGTGCGGCACCAGCGTTGCCAAGCATTTTTAGGAGCAAACTTGCCACTTTGATTATGAGCTTTGTGTTCTGACATTTGACTATCGATGGTTATTTTGATAAAAATTAATCAAATAACCTAGCTGTATTACATTTATATGGATTTCAAACAATTAAAACGAACAGATGTATTTACATTTCGATAGTTCAGAAAAAAACGTCACAAATCAAAAAGTAACATTTTTCAGGAGAGACAAAAGAAGACTTGTAAATCGTTCAACGTCCTCATACCTCTCCACCATCAGGTTTTTTTTCGGATATCTGTGATTTATTAAATAAGAACGTTTGATTCGGCTATCTAAAGAAATTATATTTATAAACGTGCGGTCAGTTTAAAGAAAAACGATATCATTTTATGAAAAGTGCTAAAACACACCCTTGAATCTATTGATTATGTGCTTTAATTATAATTTGGGGCCAATGCGCTGACTTGCCAACGCTGTGCGGCTTCTGTTTACATCTCATGCTATTAACAAAAAAAAATCAGAACAAATTAACAGATACCTATAAAATACGAGTTCGAAGATATAAATGGAAAAAATTGTTAAATCCACGAAAATCCATAAACATAAATTTAAGCCCCAAGTATATGTTTTATTCTATGGTATCCTTGCTGGCGTTCTTCGGTGTTAGGGAATTGCCTTCAGTTGTCATGTTTTGCTACTCTTTTCTTTACTTAGATACATACGATTCTAATGAGAAATGTGAACAACAGCAAAAATTAACGTGTAATCATGGTTGTCTCTTGAGAAAAAAAAATGTCTAAAAAAACACCAAAGCTGACAAAAAATAATTACCAGACGAAGTTAAAAACAATCAAACTATTTTGAACCTTGAAACGTCGATAAAACGCAAACAAAAATACTGTTTGGGACAAATGTCCAAGTACTTAGTCTTCAACGAAACTTTTTTCTTCCTTAATGACGGCGAGGCTTTTGTCAGTAATTAAGGGATCATAATCCTCCCACTATAGTGCATCCCTACTGGTCCGCCAGCAGGGTTCACAGTCTCGACCTCTACAAATATTGGCAGGCCTCCCAATTTCGAATAACTTTATCACTGATGCCAATCAAATGCTGGTGGTGCTACATTTGTGTGGTTCTGGAGTTTTCAAGCCTGCATCTTTCTTACGATTTCGACACATGCATGATCCCATTATTTATTATTGATTGATCAACCTTTTACGCCAACCGTGATCTCCAGTTGTGTCAACCAACGGATTTACGACAGTTCCAAAACGTTAAACCTGTCATTAGGCTTACATGAATAGAAAAGTTGCATGGATGTAATTTCTGCGCTTAGTCACCTTTCAGGACAAGCGCTGTTTCTTTGAAGCTGCAGTGATATTCTAAGCCCATCCCTGCACGGGGGAAAGCCTTCAATGAAGCTAAGCATTCATATCATAGATGTACAAAATGTCAGCTCCGCGGCTCAAAGCAAAAGGTGGTAAAGCAAACAAACTAAAATAAATATAAATAAATACTAAAATAAATATTAGGCATTAACTTAAACCTAGCTTCTCCAACTACTTTCTTTGCGAAGTGGAAGGGACCTACAATTTTAAGCCGAATTGACAATTGATGCTCTTTGGTGTTTCTCAGACGTTCGCAAGAGGTGGGGCAGTAGAAAAAATAACTCAAGAAGTTACTTGGCCCCCGGCGGGAATTGAACCGGCGACCTTTCACCATTGAGCCACTGCCCCCAACAAAAAAGCTAACAAACTAACGGGCGAATACAAATGAAATCATTTGTGATTTCATTGTGATATGCATTTTTAATCGATTTTTAGGGTTGTGTAGCCAAATGGCAAAAAACGGAACCCTTATAGATTCGTCATGTCTGTCTGTCTGTCTGTCCGGGAATGTCACAGCCACTTTTTTCCGAAAGTAGATGTATTCTGTGAACCGCATTAAGATTTTCACACAAAAATATAAAATAATAGTATGGGGGAACCATACTTAGAACTGAAACTCAAACATTTTTTTTTCATCAAACTCCTAAGTGTGGGGTATCTATGGATAGGTCTTCAAAAACAATATTGAGGTTTCTAATATAATTTTTTTCTAAACTAAACCAGAGACACTTCCAAAGTGGTAAAATGTGTGCCCCCCCCCCCCCCTAACTTCTAAAATAAGGGAATGATAAAACTAAAAAAATATATGATACCATGCAAACTTCCACCGAAAATTGGTTTGAACGAGATCTAGTCAGTAGTTTTTTTTTTAATGCGTCATAAATCGTAAACCGCAATTTATCTTTCATTCAATCAACTCAAATATAAAAAAAAATCATTTAATTTCATAAACATACACTTTATGCGTAAACTGTGAACCATTGTTTTCTAATAATAAATCTGTAATAGGTGCCTAAGTAAATAATAATTATAATTCGCGCGGAACCCTTCATGGGCGAGTCCGACTCGCACTTGGCCGCTTTTTTTAAAACAAACATCACCGAAACAAGTCGTTGTTGCAGATAAAAGAATAAATTTCATGTTTCACAGTCAGCTGTCAAAATAAAAAGATCAGTGCGTTCATTTCAAAAACAAAACCCGTTTACAGGAATAAAATCGAAGCTTGTAAGTCGATGTCGCGAAGAGCCACGAAACGAAAGAGCCGATGATCAATCGAGAAAATGGTCACCCATTGAATTAAGACATGCCGATATTGCAGTAAAAACCCCACCCTGTTACCTTAACCAGGTCATTGGGAAAAAAAATACTGGTGTCAACAAACGAAAAATGGAGTGCCCTCGACTCTTGTGTTATAACCAAGAAAATGTAGCCACACTAATCATTGTCATCTCTCGTGAGTGCTATCACCGGACACAATATGCCAGAGATGAACTCTTCAGAGGATGAGACGAGGTAGTGAACGAGGACCAGGACATCCCACATTTCCTCTGTCACTGTTCTGCACTCTGCTGTAGGTATTAGAAATAACGTCTTTGGAAGAAATTTCTTCCACGATTTAGTAGAACTCTATAGCAAGTATGCAAACGACTTGCACAAGTTTATAAATGCATCGGGATGGATTGTAGGCCCGCTAGGTTTTGCCCAGGTTTTTAATTGGTTCCTAAGTATGGGATTCATAACCCACAGGGCATCACGAAGGGTCTACATTGACCTAAATGTGACTGGTGCAGGATTCTCTTGCCACGTCAAACCAGCTACCTAACCTAACTTAACCTACATGAATGGGGGTTCACTCGAGGGGTTATTGCATTCGTACTGAATAACTTAGTTAGACATAAATCAAACGAATAAAATTCATTCCATTCATAAATGGCATCATTTATTTTTTGCCTGGTGCAAGTTATCAAAAAACTTACACAAACCAGATCAAAATTACCAAATAACCAAAAGTAATCTAGCTTTAAGAAAATTACCAAATTTGGTAACTAAATACCAAAGTGGCAACCGTGCATATAATGTGTGTCATTTTTATTTGTTATAATATGACAATTCCGTCGAAAATTTTTTAGATACCTATTTGGAATCCACCACAAACAGTCCAACTCATGTGCTTTAAATTTTAGTACCTTCGCGAAGAATCGAATCTTTGAGGATTGAAGTCTTAAATCACTAAGGAATAAATATATAATTAATTTTATAATAAAAAAATCTATATCACAAATATATGTTTTCTTTTGCGGGAAAACTTTGAACACATTTACTAACACTGTACGCGATTGGGTACTATTTTTTTAAAATTTTTTTTACGAATTTCAACATCAAATATCTAACTTTAAATCAAAGTTTAAACCCCATTACTCTTTTGAAATAACAATAGGATCTGATTAAAATGCCATTCAAAATGTCAGATAATGTAGTCGACGTGATTTAGGTTTTTGGACTTAATCCACGTAATTGTACAGCTTATAGAGGTCGCGTTTGTATCTTCTCCTCCTTTTTTTCGTAGCAGACAGGTCCAAATATTGGCATTTCTTCCCTGCTTATCGCCCGGCAATCGGCGCCATAGAGCAGAACGATCAGTATTTTGGAGAGCTTACACTTGTTCTTCCGGATTAGGAGGCTTGACCCCATTTGTTCCAGTTGCCAAAGACAATCTGGGACGACCCGAAGAGGGTTGATAAAATCGGATATTTCCCACAAAAAATTTAATTCGTTTACTGTGTTCCGCTGGCAGGGAAATAAATGTTCAAAAACCTTATGTGTCAAACAAAACTTTGAAAACTATCATACGTGATGAAATTCTAACAAAGAAATTTTTGATAATTGTTCCAGTAGTTAATGCTCAAACCAATCAATAGTCGAACTCATTTATCAAACAAAATATCACCCTAATCCAGTTGGCATTAGGCAGATATTTGAAAAATAAAAAGCATCACCTTCGCTAATACTCTCATTTCAACAATTCCGCTTCTTTAATCAACCTTTAATTTGTTTAAAATCTTGTCCACCTTGAGCAATAGAGAGTTTTCCCACAAAAATTTAATTTCATGGCGAATGGTGACAATTGTCTTCCCAAACCCAAAGGTCTTACCATGACGATGTCTTAACCTGTCCCACAACATGAAATTTAATTATTTTAATGCTTCTTCATAACAGAGAAAATATCTTTTAACCCTCGGTGAGACACATGTTTCGATTGTCATATTCGTAACAGATGGGTCCAGCTGGACCCCAGTACATTTTTACGTATTTGTATAGGGATAGTCCTGTTATTTTGATGCATTTGAGCGTATTTCTGCTCTAAGTTGTTAACCATTCGTAGGAAATAAGTAAAACATGAACAAGCAATTTTTTTTATACGAGTAGGTAGTTTTGTATATTTTTGTTAACTTTGTGAAGTGCAAGCAAAGCAAATATAATCTACTTTTGAATGCTGTTGGCAAACTGGATTTGTGCATTTTGAGCAGAAAAAGCTAGTTTTTCTTCGCGTTTTTTCCATTTCCTGCGAGCAAATTTTGCAGTTCTTCTTTTTGTCAAGGGTATTAGCACCGCTAGTGGCTGTTAGAATAGTTGTATTCTAGAAAAAGAAATAGAAAGAAATAAAATTAGTAGAGATAAAAGAGAAATTTGAGACAAGAAATGGAAATGAAGTGAAAATGAAAAGCAAGTCTAGTTTTAGAACTTACCTACATTTATTGGTCTTCCAAAAAAACGATTCCATCGCTGAACGAGTACTGAATAGCTTGGTGATATGTACATTATTCATCCGCTCTTCGACGTTTGACAGAACTAAACTGTTGGTTAAAGTGCACAAGAAATTTCGCCTACCGTCAGTTCTTTTGATCCCATCAGCTTCCTTGCAAATGCAATAAGCTGCCAGTGCCATAATATCCAACATGTTGCAGAAATAAGCAAAAGTCCTTCGTTTTGTTTGTCGCTTTGATGTGAAATGTGTAACCATCTGATCCATACAGTCCACGCCGGCTTTATTCTTATTGTAGTACAAAATTGCTTCAGGTTTTCTTGCTTCGCCCTCACAAATCTTTGAATAATGTACGGTGGAAAGTAAGTTAACACATTTGTTTTTTTTTTGGCACGTAGCTGCAAATTGCAACCAAATTTTCATGAAATCCGAATAAGGATGAAAGGACAGGACGAGAGGGTAGCTTCTTCATTTCGCTAGGAAGACATCGTTTATTGGACCGGATGGTACCAACGAATGCGAGACCAGACTTAGCCAATCGTTTAGCTCCATCCAATGTTGTAAAAAAATTGTCAGCCACAATTGTACGACCGCTGTTACTGTACGGTTTCGCAAGTTGAAGCATTACATTTTCGCCTTGATTAACTTCTCGTTGAGCTCCTTCTTCTCGGCCTGTATACAATTTTGCTTACAATGGATATTTGGTTTTAGAATCACAGGCCCACCAGGTTTGTATACCATATTTTGCTGGCTTGGATGGTATGTATTGCGTGAATTTAGTTTTGCCACGATATGGGAACAGCTGCTCGTCAATTGTAATGTTCTCATGTGGATTATAATTTTTGGCTAGATTTTCATTGAGCAAATTCCAAACGTCACGAATTGGTGCCGCTTTGCCATTTCGCAAACGGTATATATCGTGTCAACGTAACGAAGCGGTGGTAGGACATAGCTGCTCTAAATATAGGCAGATTGTCCAATCGCCACAAAACCTCGGCCTTTTGCATGTTATTGTGGGTCACGCCTGCTGCCAAAAGAATGCCGACGAACGCATCCAATTCATTTTCAGTTATATCCCTCCAATCTCTTTGTTTTTTACATGGATTCATGTCATTCCATTTTTTAAACACCTCTTTTCCATATCGGTTTGTTTCTGTTATTATTATGAAAGCAATGTTTGGTGTACAAAAGTTTTTGAATACCTCTATGGGAACAGCATTTTGTTCTTTCGGCCCAGCTCGAAAACGCATGACATTGTGTTGACGCACGCGAACAGTAGCAGCGGGTTCGTTCTTCTTCCATTTTGTTCCGTCTTTTCCAAAAAAAAAATCTTGCTCAGCACTTCGGTCTTCAGTCTCAACAAACGTTTCGTCTTCTGATGCGTCGTCATCACTATTATATACTTCATTTGGTTCAATAACCAAATCATTTTCAACATCTGACATGTCTTCATTTGGCACGTTGTCCAAATCAGCATCATCGTCATCGTCTACAAATGGTTGAAGTTCTTCGCCCTCCTCGCCCTCTTCAACCGCTCTTTCACGCTCTAAATCATTAGCTAAGGCAGCTGCTACTCGTTCGTAGGAACTGGCATCAAAGTTACCTCTGCCATGTCGCATATTATACACCAATTCTACTTCATCCTCCATCTCAATGTCAGTAAATACTATCTAAACACTATAAACACACTATAAAAAAAAATGTACCTCCTTGCAAAATTATTATTTTTCATACACTAGCCAACCGACGCACGTGACAAAACGAATAGAAAGCACGCGACTACGTTCACTACTCTCGCAGAAGTGCCAAACACAGCACAGTGTTCACCCCAAAAAAACACAAATTCGGGGAACCCCCTAAAAAAGGTATAGGCAAAATGGTTCATTGCATGTGTGACGAGCGCACAAGTAACCAAAATGAAACAGTAAACCATAAAACAGTTAAAAACTGAAAATATACATAGCAAAAGTAAAAAATGTGATACAAAACTTTCAAATTATATATTTTTTTCTATAAAATAGATGTGGGTCTGGCTGGACACATATTTCACGAATGTGATGTGTACATGAACATATCCTTCTAATTGTGCTTGTATAAACTTTTTCGTTCTGATTTTTACGCAGGTCGATAGAAGATAAACTTCTAGGAAGCTACACGAGCCGCTCAAGCCGCTATCTAGATTAAAACTATGTTTAAACTACAATTGAAATCGGAAAAAGTCCAGCCAGACCCATGTGTCAGTCCGAGGATTAAACATTCAAATTCCACGTGTATCCCCACCATATCCCAAAATTAGAAAAAAAAAAAACAAAACCGTCACATATAATATTCACAAATCAGTTTTATATATATGATATTCAACGGTCATCATAAATATCTGAAATATTTTCAATAACCTTGAATACCTTCTACAATATTAAAAGGAAGTGGGCATGTGTCAATAAGATCTGCTGATCTCCTTTACACTACATTGAAAACAATGAAATATTCAAAAGCAACGAGAGCCCAAACACTTAAATTCGCTCCGATTTTTAGTTAATCAAAGATTCCAACGAAAGGACACCAAAAAAACATACGATATCTATTCCGCCCAATTCATTTCGTACATACCTCCACCTCTCACTTAAGGTATATTATTACGTCCTTCCACTTTGAAGCAATTTCTCCTGATATTAGTTCACAAATTCTGCTGCTGCAGTCGATGGAAGCCAACCCCTACCCCACCCCGCACAAGCAGAATTTTCCGGTTTCCACCACCTGAGTTGAAGGCTTGAAATATTGAGTGCTATTTTAAATATTGAATTAGTTGAGAGAATGAATGCTTGGTGTAGCCGATGTGTGTAGCTGTCCCATACATACACACGCCCCATCCGGACAGAGGTAGGCAGGATATATCCTTTCCTTCAGATTCCCCCTATGACATTGATAAATGAAAAATTAATCGAATTTCATACACATTGAACATGGTTTCCTGTTTCATGAATAGCGACCGATAAATAAATGCCATCAAGATTTTATGAACAACAACAACGGCAGCAGGAGCTGCAGTAGAGAGAGAGCGACCACTTTTACCTAACACTTTGTGGAAAATTTATCGAAGCATTTGCGTCTCGAAAAGCGATTCGATTTGGTCCACAAAATGCCCAACCATTTGCTGGTGTGGTGTGGTTCTCACCAAAGGACGCTGTTTATTATTATCCTGCCAAAACATGCTAAATACGATTTTTATCTATGGAAATCGACATTCGGAGGTACCGATGAATAAATAAACAGGCCAACCTGGGCTAAACTTTGCATTGTTCGGGGTGGAGCGATGGAAGCTTCTGTTGTATTTTTACCTGGAATTTTATTTATATTACACAGCGAGCTTTTCTGAATCCTAATTTTCAAACAAAGCAGCTAAACAATTAGGTGTAGGTACAAGAGAACGCGTCAATGATCGATGGAATGAGGTGCTTTTTCGACACAATTTTGTTTTTTTTTTCGTTTAATTCGCACGCTTGTGAGTATTCGTCCTTGTATTTGAACTAGGCGTATCAGATACAAGGTCAAGTGTAAGCTTAAATGAAAAGGGTCTTAAAAGAAAAAGTTTGGGTTTTTCGGAAAGGTTAGTGAATACTGCCCAAAAGGCCGATACTGCGACCGGAAAGATCTTTTGTATTTAAAGGGTTTACTATTCCAAGAGACATGCGCCTTCTGTAAATAAGCACATCTTAGAAGGCAGAGTTTGTCAACTCTGTTGGCGAACGTATTTCTTTGTGGACGATACGTCTTCTTAACCAACCTAGTTCCGGGCATTCAAAGAGAATGTGTTTGAATGATTCATCCCCCTCTAGACACAACCTACATTCAGTCTCTGAGCAAGGTCTCAATTTGGTAAGATGATACATCAAGCCCCAGTGGCCTAACAGAAATCTCAGCAGCTTTTTACTTTTCTTATCTATTTTCCTTCTATGAGCAAGTCCTAATTAATCGCTTGGATTGTCGGCGCCATGGAATATTTTTCCAATGGGCCAGACGATGTTTTTGTTCCCAATCATTAATCATTCCCAGAGCAGTAATTCAGTTGATATTTCAATAAGGTTTTGTTCTTTATAACGAGGAGTCTAGGCCACCCCTAGCAAAGTCATCCTCAGATTCGTTGCCTTAAACACCCCCGTGGCTAGGTGATTGCAACGTATCTTAGCAGCACTTGAATATCATAGAGCTAGACGACAGTGCTTGAAGACTATCTGAGTAAACGTGTATTCTGGCGCGCCTAGTACCCCTTTCAAGGTTTATTCTAATGCAGATCTGGAACACCTTTTTATAGCGATCGACATCTTGGTATAATAACGAAAGACGCCAGTGGAAACACCCGATTCCTTTTTTGATCCATCGATGAACCAGACCAGACTTCTAAAAGCGGCGAAATACGAGTACTATTGGCTAAGTTTGCGCAGATCATTTTTTTCAAAATGGTCGCCGAGCACAAAATGAATGAAATATCCCAAAATTGGGGACTTATTTCATGGGTTTTTGGGGACTTATTTCATACTTTCAATTGGGTGGTTATTTCATAGTGAAATAATTCCCCAAATTCAACTATGAAATAAGTCCCCAAGTTTGGGGACTCAAAGTGCAATAAGGCCAAGTGCTAAAAAAAACCTCGCACCTCTTCCAAATCAAACAGTGACCCCATACACATTGCACTGTTTATGGGATAGCCTTATTGCACTTTGGGTAAATGAATTCGTATGCCCTTATTTTACTTTCAGAAAGGCATAGTGAGTCATAAGTCATAACACCTTGAACACTTGAAATCCATTTTGGGGAATTATTTCATACTTATTTGGGGACTTATTTCATACCATTTTGGGGACTTCTTTCATCTTCGATTTGGGGAATAATTTTACAGTGAAATTATTCCCCAATTTTATGGAGTTATTTAATTTTTTATTTGGGGGGTTATTTCCTGGAGCCGTTTGACATCTCTGGAGTAGCTTCAGCTGTTGCCTTTGATGGTAATAGGATCAAAATTTACCAGTTTTCTTCGTGTAAATAGCAGTAGTACGGATTCGCAACCTCTATCCTATTCTTATTCCCATCAGACACCTAAGGAGTCTATATCATAAATTTTAGTTTCCTAGCTCAAACTTTGACTTTCCAATAAAATTGTTTTATTTAATTGTGGGCGTCAGTTTGCTGATTTTAGAAATTTTATCTCCTGAGCAGTTGTATGAGTCAAAGATCATAAAAAATTTCAGCTTTCTAGCTAAAAATTCGATTTTTTTCGATAAATTTGTGTTTTTTTTAGTGTTAGGAATTTTTATCTGATTGTGTAAATAAATTAAAAGCGAAACAAGGTAGATTCGGCTTTATTTCAAGGCACCTTAATTACCATTGGAATTTTTTCCATTTTTTATAATGTTTTTTTTTTTGTTAAATATTGATTTTTTTTTGTTAATTTACCGAAAAAAGTAAATTGCTGAATAAACTAAATATGTAATGCGTTTTCTTTAAATTTAAACTCTTTAAATAGGTAAGAAAAAAATATCGAATTGACTTTTTTTTCCAGATTTTTTTCTAGATATCGTCTTTCGAGATTTTTGTCCATTCGAGATTCTTGTGCATTCAAGATGTTTGTCATTCGAGATTACGTCATGATCCGCTTACAACATCGGACGCCTCTACCGATGAAACAAAAGTCCCTATCAAGAAGGAGTGCTAGGCCCCCTAGACAGAGCTTTTATTAGGTAACTTTATTGATAAAATCGCTTAAGAAAACAGCTTTGTCAATTTAGTTTTCAAACAGGCCCTAAACACAACGACAACGGACAATCTGGCGATTTCCAGTCGAACGACCCCCCCAACTAATTCGATCATATGCTAATAGAATGATTATTTTAGGCATACATCAAAAATCTTGAATAAAAAAAGACTCTAAGACACTGATCATTTCTTTACTGCAGCCAACAAGAGAAGACGCTGCGAACCCTACGACACCTTAGCACCACTGCAGTAGCCATCCCTTCTCCTGGAAGGGACCAGTTGGTCCCAACTGATTGCTGGCTTTAAGACCGGAAAGCTTATTCTGCGCAGATGGAAACCTAGTCACCAAAGTGTAAGGAATAGAAGATGTGTTTAGGCTGCATTTGCAGTAGCTGATAAGTAGCCATCGTGAAGACAGAGGAAGAATGTAGAGCAAGAAGATTATTCACCTCGAGCCAATGAAAAACGGGAAACGTGTACCGCATCATGAAATCAATATGGGTGAAAGAAAGCTTGCCCGATAACTGGAGTATATGTCCCATCTAGAAGAAAGGCTTGCAAAAACTATAAAGGCATATTTTTTTATCTTATATAAGATCCCATCTAATGTACAATATCTCGAGCTGTTCTGCAACAAAAAAATCGGCAGACAATTATGTGGCTTTCGGCCCGGCAGATCGACAATCGACCAAATTTTCACAATGAGGCAAATAATTGAAAATGCTACGAATATAAGGTCGAGATCTACCATCTTTTCATTGTGTATCATCAGGGGTTCTACATGGCGAAAGCCGAAAAAGAGATCCCTGCTAGATTAACTAGCTGTGTCGCATGACACTGGAAAACACATGGTGCAATAAGTAGTTTGGAAACAGCTTGTATTGTATTGTATTTATTGCTGCAGAATATTTGTACATTATTTTCTTAAACTATATTGCACAATTTACAGAGTTATGGTATAAAACTACCATACTACTGATAATCTTTTAGACATTTTAATAAAGAAGAAGAACTAATTAACAAAGTATTTGAAGGAAAAGCTACAGGAAAAAAAACCTTCAATAGAAAAAAAAAAAAAAAAAAAAAAAAAACAGAAAAATAATTAAACAACGATAATAATATACAACGTAGATTGAAGAGAAGAAGGTTGGGCGGTGCGGGACCTTTTTCAAACCAAGCTTTAAGTTTTACATATTAAAAACAAACTAAAAATGATTATAATTTATATCAATGTGAATAAATAAATGAATAACTAAATATCAAAGGGAAATCTAATAAATTAACATGAAAGCAAAATAAACGATAAACGAAATAAATCAAATAAATAAGTACAATGAGCAGGTAAGAAAATAAATATAATATATTGAATAAATAAATATAATAAATAAATAAATATAATAAGTTAATTGATACAATAAATAAATAAATTAAAATTATAAAATAAGAACAAATAAATAAAGTACATAATAATATATAACAACAAGTAAGTAAATATAATAAACAAAATAAATAATTACAAAAAATCATACAATAAATAAATAAATAATTACAAAAAATCATACAAATAGTGAAAAAAGGAAATAAATAATTAAGTTTAATATCACATAATAAGTTCATTAAGTTTGGCAATTATTCTAGTTGATACCATTTCCGTATTTGAAATATCGTGAAGTTGAGCTGTTGAAAATGACCATGGAAGCTTAAGGATCATTTTCAAAAGCTTGTTTTGAGCTACTTGGAGTCTGCTAATATGACTAGCTGCACATTTACCCCATGCTGGTGGACCATAAAACATAATTTCTTGGAACACGACTTTAAAAATCAGCAGCTTGTTTTCATTGCTTAGTCTGGACTTCCGATTTATAAAGGGATAAAGAGTTTTAGTGGTTATATTGATCCTTTTAATTACTTCTTGTACATGCATTCCAAAGGTTAAAGTTTTATCAAGATGGACTCCAAAGATACTTAGCACTTGAACGCGATTCAGTGTTTATACCATTTACTTGAAGAATGTTGCTCGGAAGGAAATAGGATTTTCTTTTTCGTGTGAAAAAGATAACCTGTGTCTTTGAGGCATTTATTTAATCTTCCAGTCGAAAAAGTAATTTTGAATGACATTTAGTGCAGTTTGCAAATTTGTTTCAATGTTGAAACCAACTGAATCTGACGAGAAGATACAGGTGTCATAGGCAAATATTGCTTTTTCGCAGTTGTTTAAACATAGGAAATCGTAAGTGAAAATAGTATACAAGATTGGACCAAGCACCAATCCTTGGGGTACACCTGCTGAAATGTTATAAATATCGGAGTACCAATTATTTATCGAAACCTTGAATTTCCTTTCAAACAGAAATGATTGAATTGTTTTGATTAAGTACATAGGAAACTGAAGTCTAAGAAGTTTATGTAATATAGCATCATGCCAAACTGTATCAAATGCTGTCTCGACATCAAGAAGTACCATACCTGTACTTTTTCCTGTGCTAAAATTTGTTTTTACATATTTTGTTATTCGATGAACTTGGTGGACTGTACTGTGATGAGCCATAAAACCAAATTGTTCAAGTGGTAAAGTGTTATGACTTGTTATTTGAGAAACAATTCTACTTTTAATAATTTGCTCAAAACATTTACTTAGCGAGCTTAACAAACTTATTGGTCTATAGTTGCTTGGTATGTTTGCGCTTTTACCAGGCTTTACAATTGGTATGATCTTAGCTGTTTTCCATGCATTAGGAAAGTAACTCGACTTCAGACAACAGTTAAATAGTAGTTGTAAATATTTGATTCCCGATTTCGGCAAGTTCTTAAGATATACATTTTTAATGCAATCAAAACCTGCAGATTTTCTTGATTTCAGATTCAAAATTACATCGCTGACATCTTCAAAAGTAGCATCTACGTGTCATTTGAAGAACTTACATTTATGGTATTCATTGAGCCACTGACAACTGATTCGACAGCGGTATTGCAAGGAGTACTGCCAGTTAGCAAATGGTTATCGTAGAAAGTTTCTGCTAGGATATTTGCCTTTTCAGTACTAGAGACCATTACTTGGCTTCCTACTTTAAAAGCTGGAATTTGAGTGTTCTTTTTTTTAATTATTTTTATTATGTTCCAAAATGGTTTGCTTCCTTTATCTAAACTCTGTAGTTTATGATTCCATGATCGATTCCTGAAAGTTGAGATTGAATCTTTTATTAAGACATTAATAATCTTAACTTCAGAACTATAGAAAGGACCTCTTGTTCTAATCCATTTTCTCCGATTACTATTACGGATTTTTATTAGTTGAAGGATGTTAATAGGTAATTTGTTTGCAATATGAGAATGAATTTCTTTTTTAGGAACTGCCTTTTCAATACTTTCTTCTAGAGCTTTCGTAAAACAAGAAATACTAAAGGTCTATTTGTTGTTGATTGACTACTTCAGCCAAAGGTGCATGGACATTTGGTAACCTGGATTGGATTTCTCTTTTATATGTTTTCCAGTTTGCATTTTTAATGTCTAGAATTTCATTGGTTATTTGCAAAGGCGATGTTAAAGAACTAATTGGGACTGGAAAATGATCTGAGCTTAGCTCTTTTATCACTAAAGGTTGGTTGAAAAGGCTGGGCATGTTGCTCAAGAAAAAATTCAAAGTTGATGGATTTGACCTATTATTGGCAGGGTAATAGGTCGGATGGGGTGGATACAAGATATGAAATGGATGCCTAGTGTTAAGGTTAGGTAGAATATTTCCCCATGCATTCGCTCTTAAGCATCCCCAACTTCTGTGCCTGCAGTTAAAATCACCCCCAATAAGGTATGTATCATTTATACTGATAAGCTTCCACAAATCGTTATTTAAATGAAAGGGTTTCTCCGCATTAGCTGAACCTCCAGAAAAATAAACAGAAAATATTTTTAAAGCTGTACCATTTGCAAAAGGTATTGTAATTCTTAAGTTTTGAATTACTTTAGTATTAACAATTGGGATTACTACGTGTCGTATGGTTTTCTTCACTAACACGGCAACACCGCCCCCCTTCTCTCCTCTCTATCAAGACGATAGCAACTATACTCTACATTTGTTAATTTGTCTTCAGAACTCAACCAAGTTTCAGAAACTAAACCTACATCTACATTATGCTTATTAAGAAAAGCTAAAAATTCTGTGGATTTGCATCGAATGCTTTTAGCATTCCAACATATTATATTCATGGATGTTCTATTCATTATTTATTATTGTTATTATAAAGATACTTAATTGCCAATTGTGCAATAGTGTTAAATTGATCTGCTTTGGTTTTGCATTTACCTAATAAAGTTATCATCTCCGCTGTAAGCTTGTTGATTTCATCCATTGAAAAGAGAACGACAGCGTATTGTTGTTCGACCAAAGCACCGCAGTCGGTGGTTGCAGAAATAGGCGTAGGAACCGGTTTTACAAAATTGGGTGCTCTCCGATGAGTTGAAAGAGTTTGGAAACAGCTATTCCGAATTATTTCAAACTTGCACCGGATTTCGTCAAATAGGTGCGTGGTCATGTGACTTCTTCAATCTTGTTATGTAGAATATAGCATTTATGCGCAAGGCAGCTGTTAACAAGAAAGATACTATCTATCATCTAAATGTCCACCTTCGGACAATTTATCATTCATCCTCAGCGTGATTCTGGAAAACATTCGAAAACACATCTACCTTTGACACATTCTTTTGATCGGGCGCACCGTTTTCGCGCTAGGAGCAAAAAACCACATGCCCAATTTTTATCAATGTTAAACAGCGTTTTTGATTATACTTTCTTAATTATATTCGGACAAGTAAGTTGAATTTTGGAACATGTATATTGGGACGGATATAGTCAAGTGTAAAGATACACCCCCTGACACGAACACTATTTAAAAAAACCTAAAAACCTTTTATCGAAGAATTTTATGAAAACGAAGATAATGTTTTTCACAAGGTATGCAGAGAGAGTTTTTCTAAGCAATTCGTCCACACAAAGCTTTTTGTCACTCAAACTTTTTGGGGCGTTTTTGACATAAACATTGTTTTTTTTCGATAAAATCTTTAAAAAAACAGTTATAACAAAACATGTAGGCATTATCCTTTTAAACAACTTCGTAGTACAAAGTTGCTTGCCACTCCCTCTTTTTGAGGCATTTGTGACAAAAGCTTGTATGTTTTTGAATCATTGCTTAACCATGAAAACCACAGAACTAAGGTCTTCATACACAGTGTACAGGTGCGAACATTTGCGTCGGTGTCTGCAAATGTCCTAGCGCGGAAAATAATAAGCGTTGTGTTTACTTTTCAAAAGCAGTCAAAAATAAAAATGTTCGCTTCAAAAACTTTAAAAGCGCCATGAAGTCAGTATCAGGAAAAATTAAAAATATGTTGTTAAAAAAAGAACGATGCAAAATATACAATATTAAATTCAAAATATTAAGAATTTTAATAATAATAAATAATAATGTTACTTAATAAAAGGTACATAAAAAAATGTTAATTTTATAAAAGGCGGGGAGCGCTGCCCCTGAAGCGATTAAGTAGCGCTTCATAGTAATCTTTGCGTATGCACCTACATCTGTGGTCACCATAATGTTAAAGAGAAAAGAAGAGACATATAGTGAGTAAGCGCTGCAAGGGTGGCGACGGTGTAGAGGGTAGTGTGTGGCTTGTGATCTGTGCGGTGCAGGTTCAATATCCATGGTGAACAACAACATACGCCACCAATTATTGGAGAGAAAAGAATAATACCTCGTTTTCTTCAACCTCAGCACCATAAAGAGGATTTGTGCCTGGTAGTACAATGAGTGCTCTGGGATTTAGATTTCCTTTTCCTTAACAACAACAAAAAAGCGCTCCGAGCATTTTTGTATGCGCTTATACAGTCCTTCTAAAGCGTTTCATTTCCCGCTGGAGGGTTACGTGTGTGGGCTAGTGTGTGCGCCAATTTCCAGTGTCAATTTTCTATCCGGTGTTGACACTAAGTATTTTGTCTGTGGGGATGTTCGCCCACATGGAATATATTTGTTCATTTTGTTCATTTTGCTTCATTTCATTTTTAGCAGTGTATGTGGCAGGGTCTTCAAAAATGATCGATGATAGATAAATAAACGTATAAGGAATATTCAGGGATTTGAAGGAAACCGTTAAGGAAGCGAATGAAGACGTCCTTAAAAGAAAGATGCGATCGTTCTAAAAGCGAGAATGACAAACAAATTATGTGAATTCCCCAATAGATTTGGGAACAACTTTTATCGAGAAAGGAAAAAAAACAAATACGTTTTTTTGACACATGGTTGGTTAACAAATCAATTGTTTTGTCTTGCCACGGAACTGCACCAACGGTGTTCAAATATAGTTACAGAACTTCTGTCGAATTTCATAACTATAATCGGACGAATTCCCGTAGCCTTCCGGTTGGAGAAAAGGCATTTTTAATAATGCTTGTCTCTCTTCTTAATCAGAGGCTCCGACAAACCTAAGAGCTCCATTCTTAAAAACAAAAAAATCATTAAAATTATCTGGCGGATTAGAAGTCCTACATAACAAATTTATCAACGGAGGTTTGTGCACTCGTGTAGGGTGCAAAAATATGTCTTTAGTATGAACACCTGGGTGGTTGCACATGTGCACTGTGTATGGGAAGCTTTACCAAGTAGCATAGACCATGTTCCTCTTATAAAGTCACCCAAACAAAGCTTTTTGCCACACCCACAAAAGTAGAGTTGTGAAAAATTTTAAAATTTTGGTTATTTGAAGCAAAAAATTTTCGCATGGATAAGGACTTTCAACACAATAGCATGCCCACTTTAGGGGCTTGGGATATAGATATGGTATCGAACAGTTGAACTCTAGTTTAACTGGAATCGCTGGGGCAAACTGTAGCCTTTCCTTATGTTTTTAAATCGGTATAAAAAAGTTTTTGGTAGATACATCACGATGTGTGATAGGTGTGGCGGCGGTGTAGAGGATAGTGTGTTGGCTTGTGATCCGTACCGTGCAGGTTCAATCCCCATGGGGAACATCAAAATATGCCACCCTTTAATGGAGATAGAGGAATGACACCTTGTTTTATCGATTCTCTACACCAAAAAGAGGATTTCTGCCTGGTAGTACAATGGACCGTCTGAGTGCTCTGGGATTTGGATTTCCTTTTACATAAATTTGGATTTCCTTACGACGTGTGATGTATTTCATCCATTTTAGATGTACGATTTCGATGTTAGTACATCAAATTAAGGCCGTCATGAATCAACCAACGACCATACCACGTCGAGTGAATCGGTTCTCGTGAGATCACCGCAATTAAACGACGTTGGGCGCGGTTAGTACGTAGATGGGGGACCGTTTGAGAACAACCGCGTGTCGTTGGCCAGTCCCATCTACAGAGTTGAGGTAGATAATATACGTGGTATCACAAAGGACCTAAATTGGTCTAAGTGTGTCGGCTTCTGCCGACAGCCACATAAAACCTAACCGAACCTAAGGTCGTCACGAAACACCCGTTGATTCTAGCCTCATCTGCCGATAAACAAAGTATGGTGGATGCCAATCAATAACCTTGAAATGCACTAAAATAGCTTTCTCTACGATGCTATTTTTAACCTATTTTTGTTTCACGTTTAACATCAACCACTGCAACGAACAAAAGAATAACCACAGGAAATCAGTGGAAATGCTTTTGTTTCAGCCTTGTTCACTTTAATTACTGTGCTTACCTAGAGATAGCTAAATTAAAACCGTTCCCACTATTGCACTGATTGTCACTGTTCTTGTAGTGTACTCGTAGGCGCCGCGTCGGCTGTAATATATAATATGCCTCAGTTCTCTCTCTCATCGCTGTATCTAATATGTTGTCGATTTCTAGCCCAACTGTAAATAATTGGATTAGGAAGTTGCCTGTTTAACGGGGTATTCACTTGGGCTTGTGTCCTATTTTCAACTTTGTTTGCTTTTCCGGTTTAATGAAGAGGAAACCACAGGAGACTTTTTTCATATAGATGTACGGTACATCCTTTTGTTTTTGTTGCCAGCACCTGTTTTTGTGTTGAGTTTTTCAAGGATCTTTTGTTATTGTTGTTATTCATTGCTTTGTGTCGGATATTTCTTTGGAACTTTCAAAATGCCCCTAACGACTTTATTTTATTTTATTATACCTTTACCGATTGTCTGCAACGAGTTTTTTTTCTTCTTAATAAGTTTATTTTAAATCAATGATTTGAAAAGCAATTTACGTAAAGGATTTAATTATAGAACCCTTAGAATTGTTCAGGCGAGTGGTTCAATTCATTTTGGGTACAAATGGTCAGGGTCAACTCATGAAAAGGGAAAATGTAATATGGAATTTGAAATGGAAAGGTGCGTTTTCGTTGTTTGTTTTTTTTTTTTGTTTGTTCGGACAATTTCCAATTAAATTTAAGTGGTTTGTCAAGAGGTAGAAATAAATTTTCATAATTGACCTTTGGAAAAGTATTTGGGTTAGGGCTGGAAATTAGGAGAATTTTTGCACAACATCAGGGAGATAGGTATGCATAACTATTTTTACTAGTTTGGAAAACTTTGAAATTTTCGTGTCACATGGCACTTATTTAGTCGATAATAAATACCTATATCTTAAGCCCCACCCAGTTGAATACTTAATATTTAGTGCTCCAAATAAATTGTTTACCAGGACAAAAAAATTCCTCAACGTTCTTGTCTGAGTTCCGCCATTCATGTCAACAAAGAGCTTCGACTCTAAGCAACGTAGAAAAAGATCTTCACGCTGAGGTAAATCCTGGAAAAGATCACTGAACTTCAAGTCGAGACCCATCATATTTTTATCGACTTTAGGGCCGCATATGACAGCATTTATCATCCTAAGTTCTACGTGGTTGGGCTGCAAACCTACGAGGATCAAACCAAGTTCATGCTTTCAATAAACAAGATAACATCTGTCGACCGATTTAGAACAAAACATCAATGTTGATAGCAGCACCTTCCAGGTAGGAATGGAGTTTACCTACCTCGAAGTAAACATTAACTCCACGAATGACAATCTAGTGGAAATCCAGCGAACAATTTCCTTAGGAAACATTTACTACTTTGGTTTGGCAAAACAAGTGGAAACATTAGGTAAACATTTCCAAATGTGCGAATCTAAGATAGTAAAGCCATAAAAACCTTTCTGGTTTGTTACCGTGCCATAAAGGTTGAACTCAGTAGTAGATATATCATTTATTTCTGCGATGACCTACCTGTGCCAACACTTAATCTGTTTCTTCTTTAGCGACGAGGTTGTGACCTGTACTGATGGCATCATATCAGTATCACTTCGCTTTTAAAATTCGGCGGTATGACCTAAACAAAGCTTGTCGAGGCCGTCCGGTTTCGAAGCAATTCGTCACTGAGGACAATCAAATACTGGTGTTGTTGCATTTGTGTGATTCGAAAGCTGTTAGGCCGACAGCTTTCCTTTCAGTTTAGGCCCGAGTTTTTACGTCACTTCATCTACCCTATCGTCATAACAGGTTGCTTTGATATTGATCAAAGATGAAAGAAGTTTGAAATGTTCGCAATTGGGAATACCTTTACATTCATATAAATGTCTGGAAAAGGTCCGAGTGGGTCAGAGAATGGACACAACAACTAATTTGTTTTTTATTTCAAAATTATTTGATACTCCCCTTCACCATCCACAGATCAATTGGTCGTAGCAGGGACGTTTGATTCTTCCTTATGCTGGCTCCATCGTCAGGGAAGGATAATTAATGCATTTTGCAGTCCGTATCTTTTCTTTCGAGCTGATAACCAAGGACTGCAATAAATATCAAGGGACTTAAGATGCTTCTCTGGTGTACACCGACTTTGACTCTGTGCTGCTCGGTGACTCCAGCTGGCATCTTATTCTGGTCTTTACTCTCTCATATATGTTCATGATCTGTACGTAGGTTTCTTAAACTCCCAGTTGTCTTAGCTCTACCCATAACAGATCCCTTGGTTATCTGTCAAAGGCCTTTTCAAAATCAACCAACACCATATGCAAATCCTTTAAGGAATCACGATGTTTCTCCATCATAGCGATCATTTACTTTCGATTGCGTCTGTGATCAATGAGCAATCATCGCAAATATATTATTTTTCAGAATTTCCTCAAATTTTAAAGCACATGCGTGACCGGAAGATATGAAACGATTTCAATTCTTTGTTCACCCCTTTTTAGTCCTCCTAGTTAGCAACTTTCCGCAGTATTACGGATCGAAAAAAAAATCGGCCCACTCTAATCTAATACCTAACCCCGCGGCGCCTATGTACCGCTCTCAGGCTTAGAGTTAAAGATCTGTTCAAAGTTGTTTACTTTCTCGTATACTTTTTTACGCATACTAAAGAGAAAGATATTGCAATCGTGTTAAAATTCAGAAATTAAACTGAGTATGACGTATGCAATTACGATAATAGAGAAATCAAAAACATAGGGACGGGCTACAGTCCGCTTGGGCGAACTGTCGGATACCCTATTCTTATTCCTATCCCTCATAAGTGGGCGTGACAAAAGTCTAAGTATGATTGAATTGTTAAGAACGCTCTACATATCTTGTAATACAACATTTAAAGGATTTAATCGAAAAAAACGAAGCTTTTGTAAAAGAAACGCTATAGGTACCTACTTTGGTTTTTCAATAAAATTGTTTTATTTAATTGTGGGCGTGTCAGTAGGCGAATTTTAAAATATGTATCTGCCGATGAGTTTTAGACGTCATATATTATATTTATAAAAAATTTCAGCTTTCTAGCTCAAAATTCAATTTTTTCGCTAAATTTGTTTTTCAAAAATTCTTAAACTTGATTATTTCGGGCGCCTAGAACGTATATGTTTAAAATTTCAGCTCTCTAGATCCAGTTTAAAGCCCTAATTTTTGCCGACAGACGGACGGACGGACGGACTTAGAATAGGGTATGCAAAGTGTAACCCGCATTTCGCTCCGTCGGTCGGTCTGTCCGTCCGTCTAAAGCCATGGTCAAGCCACAATGCGTGGACGGATTTACTTTAAACTTCATATTTGGGGTTTGTGGGCTTATATCTGCGGCCATGTTTTTGTAGTCTTACATTTCAAATAACGGTACCTATCATACAAATGGCTTTTACAACACCGGATTTTTCAAAAACGGCTCTAACGATTTTGATCGTTTTTGAATTATAAAATAATTCAGGCGAGGATAAGAAAATGGCGTACCTACTTAGTTTTTGCAAAAATGGTCGAATAACGGTATTAAACGAAAATGCTCATATCTCAAACACGATTCCTAATTTCCCTAACGCCCGCGCTGTGTAGCCAATACATGATAAGGGTACCAAAAAAAATCCATTTAGTGCGCGTAAATTTAAAAAAAAAAAATCTCAAACACGATTCCAGTTAGGTATTTCTATTAAAACTAACAAACCAACTAAAACTAATATTGAACAAATTTGCATTTTAAAATTTAATTCGATAACGGCACATTAGAAACCTGTATTAATTAATAAACATAATTGCGGTATTATTCAAATGAATTGGGTATTAATGAAATGAACATTATCAGCTGTTTACATTGTTATTTTTTTTCCCTTTTGTTTTGGAAATAAAGCAGAGATCTCCGAAAATAATATAATGTCAATTCTGCGATATTGTCAAGTATCTTTCTTTGGAGCACCCAATTTAAGTGCGCATTTTCTCGTGTTCATTTAAACGAGAAAACCAATTAAGTAGCTATCAACTATTCTGACAGTAGGTAAGGTACCTAGTGGGAACTGTTACTCCAAACGAGTAGTTCATTCTTTAATAATTAAACAATGTTGTAAATGGCAAATATTGTTATAAACATTTGACATTGTCATTGTTTATGTATAAATATTGTATTAGCTTTAATTAAACAACTCTTTATTATCTTAAATAGTAGTTTAGGTGAAATCTTACCTTTAACAACATCATACTGAAATATTGTATAATCCTGTACAGCACATTTCTCATATATAAGGAAAAGAACCCTTTTTCGGAGTTACAATAGTTCATCCATGTCATTCGCACTCTCGCAAGCCCTTTGTTGATCCACTATTATTCACTGTCAACCTGGTTACACACTCTAGGTAAATATAAATAAATTTGGGTCGGCCATAACGAACAGCCACATAAGGCCCCGCAACTCAAGGGAGAACACATCCCTGAATTAATACACGGTACTAAAACAACACAATCAAATGTTATTTGCTTAATTACTTCTATACTGCTCGATAAAGATCTAAATTATGACCCTAATACAGACATATCCTGATTATTCCCGGAGGTGTATTAACAACACGCACCGTAAACCATTCATAACCTGATTCCCAGAAGTCCCTGTCTTCAAACAATTGCCCGCAGAAAAGTGTCAAGGATAAAAGAAAACAATATTTCCTATACATGTCCTTCATGAATTCCATGGTGTAATTAAATATTGCTCTATGCAATGAGGATAAGGATGTACTTCAATGAATCCGAAGAAAAAGCTTAACAGCATATACACTGTGTGTAAGTATAGTTACTACACATACATCTTTATTAAAATTTCATTCGACCATTTGTCGCAAATGTGTCAATTACGCTGACATGGATTCGTGATTTAATCGCGAATGACCTTGAGAACGCGGAGAAATCCGTCGCTTGCTACTGTAAACAATTTAATTAAAAAGAGTCCTTTTGGTAATTATTTTCACAAATTTCATGCAAATTTACGAAATAGAAACAATCTCCCGGGGCTAAGTTTAATCCTTGAAAACGCTTAGACCACACATAGTGTGGCTTATATTTTTACGCCTCTAAGCAAAATGCGAGGACTTAAAGGATAAAAAAATATTTGTCTGCCTGACCAACTGTGTAGATGAAAAGGGATTATTAATTTTTCTGTCACAAAAAGATAGATTTTTTTGTCAGTTTTCATAAAAAAAAATAATAAAAGGACGAAAATCTGTAGTGATAATAAACAAACTACAAGTGGGTTCCAAATATAAAGACGCGTCGTCAATCACTTGTTCATTTGATCTTTCTTCAAATTTGATATATCTGCTTAGGAGGAAATCTTTTCTAACCTTAAAAAGGTTTAAGGACAACAAAAAAGATAGTCCCTTCAGAGTGGTTAGTTGTGTTTCATTATTCATAAAGATAAAAAATTGTTTATGGTGACCAAATAAAATTTGAGGGAAAGTTTTATGTTGAATTAAGATATAAAATTGGAACGTATGCTTGGGAGAAGGTGCATCATTTTCCTACGTTCGTGAGGCATAAAATCCATGTTCATACTTAGATACATAGCAAATTATTCGAAATACAGTAAAAGTCGTCTTTAGCGACTTCGCTTATAACGACCACTTTCCCTTATTTGATTGGCCGCTTTATTATAATAAGCTGGTCTGCCATCGGATATAACGTCATCGTAAATAACGACGAGTCGTATAGATATAATGACCTGTTTTCGAAAATAAATTAATCGATTTAAGCTCTTATAACGGCGGAATGCGAGCAATTGAAGTAGTTAACACAAGAATGAACACTTTACACCGCAGTTGTACGCCCGGTGCTCACAAACGGTTCACAATGTTGGACAGCATACAAAAAGTATGAGGGCAAATTAACGGCAGCTATGGTGAAGGTGCTTTGCATAACAGTATGAGAAAGAAAGCTTGATCGAAAACGAAGTTCTAAGATCCGAGGAAACCTTCACTGCAGGGAACCTATCTCGAAGCAAAATTAGCGCGACCTGCTCATTTGCTACTTTCATTTTCAAAATAGAGATCATTCGAACTCCGTCAAAAAAACTTAAAGGGCATTCACCTAATGTCGGAATGTTACCATCTTCTTAAAAGTATAAGTTTACGACGATCGTTTCCTATGCGTAAATGATGGTAAATCAATCAGCTGTTGGATTCGTGTCTTAGTTTGATATGTGGAGAGGGACAGAGGGGACTTTCAGATTCAGTATGTCACATCAGCTCGACCGCTGATTGTTTGAAAACGGTCTTCAAGTTTACCATCTCCGCTGGCACACCAAATTCGTGCCGAAAGTTTACTACATTATTGAAAAAGATTTCCAATACAAATTTTGACAGTTCATTTACCACATCGTAAAATTTCGAAGTCTTCGCTGCATGAATATAACCTTATAATCATTTGGCGTTCCCATACAATCGCGAAAGAGAGACAGACCTAAAAACTCGGGGGTTTCAAAAAATACAGCAACACCAATTGGCCTCAGTAAAGAAGTGATTCGAAATTGGGAGGATTACAGCTGGTTTTTGAGGTAAAACTGAAAATCGATTGCAAAGTGATCCTTGTGATCGCCAGTCTTTGTACCTGTTGGAAATTTTATAGTCGGAAACTTTTACTACATGTGAACAGCTACATATTTTCCCAACAGTAAGTCATAAAATTAAAGTGTAAATAAGAAACGACCGTTGGAATTTCCCAAGATCAAACAATGAACTACTTGAAAAGAGTATAGAAAGATGCGCCACTAAGATGAGGTCATTGGGAAAATTTCGTTGCAGGAGTTCACATAAGCGAAATATTTTTCAAAGTTTTGTTTTTTGTTTTGTTTTAAAAAGGCGCTGAAAAGAACAGAAAGAGGAAAAATAGATGCTTTTAGGCTAAATAGAAGTAAGACTGTTGTAAACAGTTATCTTGCGGATCCACAACACTATGGGAAAAATCAAAAAGGACGCCCTGCAGAAGCAAAAACATTGCGAGAAAAGCGGGTTACGGCTTGCCTCAAATTCTACTCTACCAGTGACTAAAATAAAAGCCAACAGCGGAGTATCAGCCAGGATAGCAACGGTCCGAAGGATAATACGAAAAATGGTACTATACAGAGAAGAAAACTTAAAACGAAACCTGTTTTGAGGTAAGTACACAAGGAGCATCGAATGAATTTTGCAAGAGAACATGTCGCTTGGAGCAGTGAATGGAAACGCGTTGTCTTTTCGAATAAAAAAAAAGTTTAACCATGATGGCCCGATGGTTATAACTTTTACTTCCATAAGAAAGGAGAAGCTTATTTTGGCCAGACATCACAGTTGTACATCAGGTAATATGGTGTGGGGAGCTATCACCCATTATGGCACAATCGAGTTGGAGTTTTTGTCCCCAACTATGAACGGAAACAACTACAAATGTTTGCTGGAACGGTCATTTCCAAAAGTGAAAAACATTTTCGGACACCTGTCTTGGATATTCCCCTATCCACAACTTCCAGGGTTGTTGGAAGTTGGATTCAATCAGAAGACGTGAAACTTTTGCCATGGCCGCCCTATTCACCGGACTTAAACATAGTCAAAAATGTTTGGGCATTGTTATCTCGTAAAGTGTATGAAGGTGGCAGACAATTTGAAGACAAGGATACTTTAATCGAAGCTATTCGTGATGCCAGGGCCCAAATTTCTTTTAATTATTTAAAAAAAACTGTATGATTCTATTCCAAACGGCTCTCTGAAATTACGCCAAAGGAAATTAGGCCAAAAAAATGAAAATGGAAAAAAACCCAAAAATGTCCATACAAAGTTGTGGTATTTTTTCCTAGGAAAAAACCCCCAAATATTTTGCCGCAAATGCCGCGAAATTTGGCTTTTTTTCCAAAAATGTTTTGGGCATTTTTTCCATTAAAGGAAAATGAAAAAAATCCCAAAAAAAAATATTTTGGAAAATACGCCAAAAAAGTTTTTTTTTTGTTAGCTCCATAAAGATGCATTCTTTGTCTTACTTTTTATGTTGTTTTGCCGTACTTTAAATGCTTTTACCTAATTTCAAGAGCACTGATGTAGCACGTGCGATCACGCGTAATCAGTATATAAGTTAGTGGGTTTTCGCTTAGTCGTGTTTAAGTGAAATTTTAAAGAGAAATAAAATGGAAAATTTCAATTACGAAATATAATAAGTGGAAAACAAAAATATAGTAAACTTTTGTACGTAACACTGCAGAAACAAATATATAAAAAAAATCTGTATATAAGGGAGATGTTCTCTATATTTGTTATTTAAAAAACTGTCAATGTAAAATGAAAATAACAAGTGATGGAAATTGTGTGTAGGCAAAAAACTTTATTGGTCACAATCATCCTGATCAAGAAAATCAATATAATGAGTTTAAAGTGTTCGGTTGTATTAAAGATAAGTGCTTGAAATCAACCGTAGCCTTAAACGATACAAATGCTATTAGTGGTATATATTGCACAGTTCAATTGTTTTAAATTCACAAATAAAAAAAAAAGGTGATCGCGGGAAACGACGCGAGGCGGGGCGGAGCGCGATGCCCCCCCCCCCCCCCAAAATAAATTCTGGAAATTAAGCCAAAAAAAACAGCTTTTTTGGTCTTATTTCCAAATCAAATTTGGAAATTATGCCAAAAAAATTAACTTTTTCTGGCGTAATTTCCATTTTATTTTTTGGCTATTTTTCCAAAAAACATGGCCCCAATTATTTTCGTCTTTTTTCCAAAACATTTTTTGGTGCAATTTCTCTTGGCGTAATTTCAGGGAGCCTTCCAAACCTTATAGAGGTGATCTCGACAAATATCGGGCATACTCATTATTAATGTCGAAAAACATAATAAATAAATGTTTTAAAACCATAAAATATAAACATTTTATTTATTTTTCTTTCTTTCGAAGATTTTGCATGGGCCTCATCCTTGTGGTCGCGAGTCTAGCGAAGTGGGATGGTTATGATGCCTTTATTCCAGAATCTCGTCATTAAAGTGTAAGAACAACACAAGCATAAATACACATTAAAGTACTAACATGCCTCTGAAATTTTTTTGTTTAACCTTTGTAATTCAATTGTGGCAGAACTAACGGTTTGTCCCATCGCTGACGAGCAACAAGTAAAGCTGAGATTAGACTGTTTGCATGTTGTCACTTGTATGACCAACAATTTGGGACCACTTAATCTTTCAAAATGAACATTTTACCTTATACTACTTGCGGTGTATTAGTATGTGTGCATATGCAGCCATTTTAAGAAAATTTTCATTTTGCTTTGATGGTCATTTTGGTGATGTAGACCTGTCAAAATTAGTTTTGCGATTTGTCTTCTATCTTGTATGCAGTTAAAATCGGTAAAATCCCACTGCGGCGCTCCAAGCCATGCTCCACCTTCTCCCGACCGACATCGTCGGCAAACTGTTGGCTGCCAGCTCAGCAATAAGACTGAGAAGCTCCAAACAATGGAAAGAGCAACACACTGGACATGCCAATGTACTATCGATGTATCGACATCTCCCTAAGGTCACCGACCACCTGCCCACTGAATACAACTTCAACCTGGGCTACAAACATCTAATCCCAGACAGAACCGGGTGGACACAACGTTATGTCCTACACCACGAATCGCTGTCAATTTTTACGGATGGGTCTAATACGGAGGACGGAGTCGGTGCCGGAGTCTTCTCTGAAGACCTGGACATTCACCTCTCCTTTAACCTTCCAGAACACTGCAGCGTTTTTCAGGCCGAAGTCACCGCCGTCCGCCAAGCCGCTGCCTGGCTGACGGTTAATACGATATCGAAATCAGATATTGTAATATACATCGACAGTCAGGCGGCCATCAAATCCCTTGCATCCAGCACTACAAGATCCAAGGCAGTGAAAGACTGCCGTGCATCTCTTAACGAGATAGCCGGTCAGTATAGCCTCACCCTTTGCTGGGCATCCCCTACAATGACTTCTGTAGAAGCTGTAGGGACGAGGAAGAAGAGGAGAACATCAGTCATTTCCTTTGCACGTGTCCTACACTCGCCAACATTAGGAAGGCTACATTGGGTGAATACCTTTTCAATGATCTAAACGATCTTAACAACGCCTGCACAGCAAGGATTAGCTCCTTCATTCAGAGGAGCAAATGGTTCCCTGAGTAAGAGGGTGACCCACCCACTTTACACATCGGCAGCACAATGGAACTACTTCTGGTCTAAGTGCATCCTCACCGAGGGCCGTTTTTTCAACGAACCAACTAACCAAAATCGGTATTGTTTTATTGTGGATACGCATTTAAAGTTCCCTTAGCGTACGTTTATTTATTGCGCATCGTTTCAGCTAAGAACAAAGAACAGTGTGTAGTTTTTATTTTCATATTTCCAGATCTGATCTTTTAGGGCAAGGTACGCCGTGCTCCGGATATTGTACAAAATTAGCCTTAGGATGTGCCCCTCTGGCCATCATCCAGTCGTCCTTTATTTGCTCTGAGGTCCTTTTTCAGCCTTGGGCGGGTTTCTGCTCGTTTGTGGTGCAAATTCTCTGCTGGAGCTAGTGAATTTGTTTTTTCTTCAAAACGTATAATATTTAATATAAAAGAAATAAACATGCAACAGAGAGTAAATAAAGTAAAAGAAGAAAGAAATTTAAATTACTTCAAAAACAGAAAAAAGTAGGTGAACTCCCGTACTACTTTGTAGTTGCTGCTATCGACAGTTTGTTTGTTGAAAGCAAGTACTTGGTTTTGTCCTCCTTGACTTCATGGCCAACAAATTTTGCATGTTTTTCAATCGCAATGAAAGCCTCTGATACGAATGCCTCTGTCCGCGTATACCAGCACTTGAACGGATATGTTTAAGATAGTACCTTCCGTGTTGACACCTGTACTATCTGCTCCAGAACAAGATTGAAGAAGTCAGACGAGGATGCATCTGCTTGCCGGAGTCCGGTGCAGGTTTGGAGTAGTTCGGAAGAGCTGTTTCCATACTGGACAAGCGTTTGCAAGCGTGTTTTTCAGTGTCACGCGACACAACCGGAGCAGGTTTGCCGGGATCCCGAATTCTTCCTGGCAATGACTGCTATCATATGCGGCTGTAAATTTGATGAACAGACGGTGGGTCTCGACTTGAAATTCATAAGTCGTTTTTAGGATCATTTAGCAGAGATATGCCTCGCTGGTTCCTACAAGACATAGGATCGCCTTTCTTGTAGATGGGGCATATAGAAATGACAGTGCAGCCATCGGGCATGCTTTCTTACGGGTTGGGTTCGATATCCCGCTTTTTATAATCCCGATTCTTAAAATCCCGCTATTAAAATCCCGCTTTTTATAATCCCGCTTTTTTTAAAATCCCGTCTTTTAAAATCCCGCCACTTATAATCCCGTTTTTTATAATCCCGTTTCTTATTATCCCGCTTTTACAATCAAAAGTAGTTGCTTTATTTTAAAAATCGCGCGATTTTTTCAAAAGCAAAAACAAATGTGTGCTTACAGTAAAAACTAAAAACATTCGGATGCATTTTCTTTGTGGTCGAGTATTTTTAATATTTTTAACTGCGTGTGGCATTGGTGCGATGGTAGTGTATTCACTAATTGATTGGAAGGTCGTGCGTTCGAATCCCGGCCAGGGCCATGATTTTTAATTGAATTCACATAAATAGAGATCTCCCTAAGCAATTTAGGCGCCACCCGTGGAGAAAAAAAAACTACTAAGCACCAAAAACTTCTTTCCTATCCTCCTATTCTTTCGAATAGTAAGTAGCACCTAAAATCATGCAATACAATACTACATTGCTAGGTGCAGCTTACGTTCAACAAAATATGCATGCGCTGTGTTTAACACTATAAGGGTACTGTACATATACAGAAACAACAAAGCCCCTTTAGCGTAAGCGAATTATAAAAAAAAAAATATTTTTAAATATATAATAATATAATAAAAAAGCGCATATAACCAACATCTATTTTTTTGATAACAATGTTTTGTAAAAAAAACGGGTTTAGCGGGATTTGGCGGGATTTTAAAAAGCGGGATTATATTAGATCGGGATTTTAGAAGAAGGGATTTTAAAAAAGCTGTATTTTAGTAGACGGGATTTTAAAACTTTTCTTCGGGATTTTTGAAAAGCGGTATTTCAGAAAGCGGGATTCCGATACGCTCCCCTTTCTTACACCCATATACTTCCTTGTTATACTTCAATACTGGGTGGTGGAACCGGTTCTTCGTTGACTTTTTCTCGTTGGACAGTCAAGCTCTGAATTAAGCCGCAACAAGTAAATAGTCCGAGTCGAAGTTTGCCCCTAGGAATTCACATTGATTGATTCGGCCATCTGGAGAACGCCAGGTTGCTTTGAGGATGCGATGCATAGTCTTGGGAACCTAGTAGCACTGACGTTTGGGGTTTCACATTCATCCGTATTAACCATATGAATAAATTAAGAAAGAAAAAAAATTTAAAAAATGCTGCACAAAAATAAAAAAATACGACGACCTCGATTTATTGAACTTTATTATGGTTTGAAAGAAAAGGGAAAAACTTTTTTTTTTGTGATTTTTACAATTTTTTTTTTTT
This sequence comes from Portevinia maculata, assembly GCA_949715645.1. Classification (NCBI taxonomy): domain Eukaryota; kingdom Metazoa; phylum Arthropoda; class Insecta; order Diptera; family Syrphidae; genus Portevinia; species Portevinia maculata. The sequence goes on along the minus strand of OX454526.1, from coordinate 267,533,879 downwards.
ATATAAATATAACCAAAATAAACGACAGCCGGCCGGTTAAAATGACCACGATTGGTCGGTGCATTGATAGTCGTTATAAGCGACGTCTACTGTATATTATAAGATTAGTTGAAAACCCGACAAAAATGATTATTGATTGCAGCACTTTTGATTAAAATTTTGAAGCCAAATAATTTGAACTCTATCCTACATGACGGACAATTTTTTCCGACAGTAGTTTATTATTGTTTTTTTTTTATGAAATGCGGTAAGCATTTAAAACCGATTTGTTGGAATCCAGACATAACTGCATTCACCTCTTCCACTTAACCTTGTCCCTCATGATACTGCCACTAGGCATAACATCTTTCGAGGTTTTCAGCAGTAGTTGTCTCTATATCTGAGCATTCATATGACTCCTGAAGTTTTGTCAGTCCAGGCATGTGCAGGATGTACGAATGTGTATGATGTTGTGTGCATACACATCATTGAAACAGGGTAGTGGCGATATACTTTGTCAAAATTCTAAAACTACCCGTAGACTACGTAATAAAAGTTCTGGATGTGACGGATGAAGGACTTTCAAAATCATTTCATTGAAAATAAAAGTAAGGAGAACTTGCTTGCGACGTTCTGCATTGAATTCAAATTCTTTGATGGAAACGGAAGATACCCAGAGATCTGCTTTCTAACCTCATTTCAAAACTGGACGAACAATACAGAGTAGATTGTTTAAGCACTCGGCTGACAAACCCGCGAATATCTCACCGCCACAAAATATTTATTGAAAATGTACGCATTTGCGGATCACAGATTTCAACCCTTTCAGGTACAATTATTTAACCGCCTCAATTTGCTCTCAATTTTTGAGTATTATAAGGAAATTCAGTTAATTTCGCCAATCTACCTCCTACCGAAATAAAACATTTTAATTATAAGGAAATAATGTTTACGTGGCTGCTTTATGCACATTAAGTCCCATCACAGAACCGAATTATTCTGAGGCAACGCCACAAAACCAGGCATTCGCGTACAACATTAAGGAACCGCTATTGTATCCATCTACCACTTTATCTACGGTTCAATTAATTTGCTTTCTCATCAAGAGCAACAGAAAACTTGTATTTCCTGCAATTTTTTTTCTCGGTAAAATACCAAAACAAAGAATCCCACACCCAGCTGACTACTTTAATGGTTTGTTATGGCATGGGTTTGGGTGGATTTATGCAGCCACTTGGTGCCAGCCGACTCGAATTTGCATTTACAACTTTCGAATACGTGTTTTTTATGGGGTCACGCAGGGACCCACCACCGCTCCTCTTTTAGCTATCTATATTTATAAATATAATTTATTTTGTAAGCTACGCTGCGAAATGCTTTCTTTGCTTCTAGCAGAAGCATTACCTTCATAGGAATATGGAGATACTCGTAGGTAAACATAACATTCGGGTGAATTTAGGACAGAAGTTCTTTTAAATCAGAGGCCTGTAAAATGGTATAGAGCACAAACAAACGAGATAAACATACTAAAATAGGTATAATGAAAAAAATATATAGGGAATGGATACAGTTTGCTAATGTTTGATACGCTGTCCATATTCCTATGCTGGTTTAACAGTCGTTGTCACCTTGGTAAAACTTCTTTTGCGTTTCCCAACAAACTGAGGAATTTTGGTTCTTAAGAAGTTTTCGTTAACTGTTTCTTAAGCAATTTATCACAAGACCCTCATTTGAATCAACTTTTTAGACTAAACGATTTTTTTAAATCTGTACACTTGTACTTTTCGGACTTAATGGGCTCCCGGCCCGTGAAGGGTCTCTGCCTGAGACACTGCAGCCTTCGATCCTCTTCGATCTCCTGCAAATTGGCTTCAGTTGCCTAGACCAAACGCTCTGGTATCGGCGATGGCTTAGTCTTTAAAACGGTCTTCCTTGCCCTCTCGAACCTAAGGGCTGGAGGTAGTCTACGTGGTTTGGCTTTTTGGACTACATCCACATCTCGGTACAGCTCTAAGGGTTCGCAGATGTATCTTCTCCTCCATTCGCCATCCTCGCTCACAGGACCAAATATCCGATGGTCTATTTATATTTCGATAAAACCCAATAATAGCTCTCCTTTCCTACTTATAGTCCAGCACTCACGGTCATTAAGCAGAACAGGGAGGGTAAAGGCTCGATAAAGAACGCGCTTAGTCTTGTGAGTCAGGAGTTTTCAACCCATTTCTCTCGCCAAACTAGAGTAGCACCAGTTTCAGAGAGTAATTCTCTGTCGGATTTCCACTAAGATATTATTCGTCGAGTTAATGTATACTCCAAGGCAGTTGAACTCCATACCTACCTCGAACTTATGGCTATCAACAGTGACTTTGTGTCCTTGGCGGTGGACAGATGTTTGTTTGTTTGTTGCTGGCATGAACTTCATCTTGTTCTCATTAATCTGAATATCAACCAATTTCGCCTGTTCTTCAATCGCCTCTAGCATGGTTAAATGCAAACGGCAAATGTTTTCGAAATCGCCTGCATACCCCAGAAGTTGGGTAGATCTATTAAAGACAGTGTATTCCATGTTGACACCTACCCTGCGCAATGTGCTCTCCAGAACAGGATTGAAAAAGTCACATGACAGCGCATCTCCTGGCAGTGATCCAATTCAAGTTTAGAATAATTACACTGCGTATTTTTAAGTGTCACGCGACACAGCTGCATCAGTTTCGCCGAAATCCCATATTCAGTCATCGCCAAGGAGCGCTCCTGACGATGAACTATATCATATGCGGCTTACAAGTCGATGAAAAGATGATGAGTGTCGGCTTAAAATTCTTTGATCTTTTTTACGGATTTGCTTTAGTTTCGGGCCTTTAGCTCGAATTTAGACCTCAATATTGTGATGGACGGACGGGTGGATATGGCTTTGTCTAGTTTTAAGCTTTTGTAACAATCTTCGTATCATACCTTTAGAAAGAATAAGGAATTTTATTTGTTTTTTCACTTCATTGGATACTTTCAATTGGGTGATATGCACAGCACTTTTTATTCTGACAAAGTATTTACATGCACACGTATACGACCTCCGTATAAAAGAAAGAGATAGCATTTATGTGCAAATTATTTGTTTTTCAACAAAAAAAAAATCTCTAAGGACGATGGGGTGGTATAGTGAGACTATCAGCTCTTCTTAGACAACTTTGAAGAGGAAAACTACTCGTGATTCTTAAAACTGATGTGCGGTTTGATGAAAGTTTTTAATGGGTATTTGAGGATACAAGAGAGGGACTGAGTGCAGGACGGCATCCAGTGGTGGACGATTAGAGACATTTTCAAAATATTCCGGCAATACTCGTAATCGCACTAATTAAGCATTTAAATACGAGTATTAAATATTTCTAGAAGGTTTTGTTGAACAGAATGGGAGCAGTTGAAATGCTGCAGAGAGTTTTTTGCTGTTTCATTGGACGAATACACTTAAATCAAAATAGATTGCATTTTGGGAAGAAATTTGAAGGGTTGCAGAAATTTTTAATTAAGCACACTTTTTACAAAGTTATTCATGCAATATAGAAGACCAGAAAGTTGTGTTAGTTGTTGATGATGCTATAAGAAAAACAATTGCTTTCAATTTCAATTTTAATATAATACTCGTATATATATCAAGTTTTGAGTTGTACAATAAGACTAAGTCGTTTAGAGTGCAAACGTTCTTGCGTGATTACAATTAGACCCATGACAAATATTTAAAAATAGATTTAAAAGTAACTATCATTATTATCATTGGTGAATAGAAAAATATCTGGTAACATTTAATTTGAAACTCTTGTTATTTCAATTTCTTTGATACATATTTATAGGTAAAGAGTTGCAGAGCCTTGCAGAGTGAACAAACAACATACGGGAGGAATTTATTGAATAAAAGAATATTAATGTTAAGTATTCTTTGAGATCATGAAAAAGATAATTTATTATAAAGATACTCTGGAGTTCTGCTATGGATAACCCTATGAAGAAAAATGAGATTTCGAGCTTTAAATAATTTCTGTACAGTATAACCCAGGAGTATAACCCAGGACATTATCATACCTTTGTATATAAACTTTATAGTACTATCATCACAGCGCATTTTTTATTTTGGCCTCACACAGTCATATGGCGTTCTGAATTGAGCTAGAATGTTTATGTCTTAACTTTTGCTGTCACCTTCATTTTAAATACACACTTTGCAAACGAAAACCAAATAAACTGCTTTGTCTCTCTTATCGAACCTTTCATAATTTCATTCCCATGTATAAATTTTCTTTTCTTTGGAAGAAGGAGCATAGTAGGGACGAGCGATGTTTTCAAAACATCGATGTTCACATCGAAGTCGACATCGCAGCACTAGTCTATACTTGTCTCCGATTAATCGCTTTTGAGAATTTATTTAGATTTTTTTTTTTAGAAAATATTAAATGAATATTAAAGGGATTAAAAGGTTAATAAAACTTCATAGACTATTTCAGTCATAAGGATGATAAAAAACTTGCCTTGATAGATACATATAATGTACATATAAAGTACACGTATATCCGACCGGTATCTGACGACTTTTTCTCGCCGTGCGTGTTTTTAGAATGCATATTTTCCCTAACTTTCCAACGCTCCAGTCAGCCTTTGGAAGGTTTAAAATCGACGTTGATCATAAAAGGATTTTTTTTTTTGCTTTTTCCATTTAAAGAGGACCCCTAATTATCGCATTTTCCGTTCGCATGTCCTTAAACCAAATCAATAGCGCGTTTTCAATATTTTTATGACAACCAGTTCGCACCTGTTTCATTGTCACATTTTTATTTTCTGCCACTGCATTCAAAAGTAATTGCTTGTTTTTAATAATCCTTGCCAAAATTGGTGTGCTGTAGCCATATTTTGCACATATATTTTTATTGGATTCTCCCGAATCGATTCTCTTCAGAACTTCTAATTTTTTGGAACGCTAATCCTGGGCAAGTTACTGTGTGAATTTTTTTTTCAGTTAAGCGTATTTCAGATATGCGGACTCGACTGTATCTACATATAGAAAACTAGTACATATACAACAAAACGTAAGTACGTAATAAATCAGCGAGAAATGAACCATAATACTTCGCAGTTGGAAAATAAAACCGCAAAAAAATGCATTCAAGACATCTGAATGTCGGATACCAATATCTATGTACGATACAGAGCCACTACTAATTTTTGCATTTATTTTGAATTGCTTTTTTATAAACAAAGAAATAACATACTCACAGGATACTTATAAATGAATCGAAAAAGTTCCACGCCACAAATATTATTCCCAATAAGAAAAATTAAATACACTTGATACAGGTAACAGAGACCACACGAATCAAATATAAATTTAAACACACGGATCTAGGTACGAGTATATCTGCTGGACAGCCTTTTTTTTGTTTTTTTTTTAAGGAAATACAGGAACAGCTTTAATTATGTTTCTTGTTTCGCTAGGCCCACCTGAATGTATTATAAGCCCCAAGATGTTCATATCCATATTCAAATAAAGGACACAAAAAAGGTGTATGAAAAACAATTTTTTATTAATCCGTTTAGTTAGGAGAACATTAAATCCTAATTAGGTAAATAATTCACCCAATAGATTGTGGGTAAATAATTCAAATACATGGAATTTTCTACTTCGTTGTGTGAATAATTACGTTTTCTTTCTTAATGCCAAACGATTTGTATTTGTTATTTGTCGTTTCCGAGTCTGCTATTTATAGAGCATCCGGTTTTTTCTGGATTATTTGATTACCATTTGCTCTGCATAGTTCCTTTACCTTAATAGTAACGAGGGTAATGAGTAATTGCACAACTAAGTGGATGATTAAGGTATCTATCATGTAGCTGGAACATTTATTTTTATTATTTTCCAAATTGCTTACCCTTTTGATGTCCTTAAAGATTTTGGATTGATTTGGAGCGAAAGCAATTACCACTTTTGTAATGAATTACGAAACTAAATCAGCATCAAGAATACATACATTTGCTTCTCATAGAAATATCTAAGACGATATTTTGACGTTAATTTAACTAAATAATTTTTGCATTTTCGGGTAAACATCGTTTGATATTTCTTATTTGTCCTACTCGCTTGATATTCTGCTTTCTTTTAACCCTAGATAACTCGTCTGTTATTACAGTAGCCTGTTATTACTTATCTTCGTCGATTCGACTACGAAACATAAAAATGTAATTTTTAAAACTTTTCAACGAAAAACGATGTATTTTAACTTGATTGATATTAATTCCTTTATTTTCTATTGTTATAGGCTATAAACCATAATAATACTTCGCAGTCTTTATTTATTTTTTGGTTATATAAGCAGTCTCTTCAAAAATAGACAGTCATGTTATAAACAATAAAATTCAAAAACAGAAATTTCATTATTTGTATTTATTGAAGATTAGAGAAGATAATGTAGGAATAAAACAAAAAAACCCAGAAAAGTTCAAATGAAATATTTTGTACGTGAGTAGCACACTTAAAGTCTGCTAGCCGCGATTAAATAAATAAATACTATATACTAAATACTAAAACGGCATTTCCGTACCTGGCAAATAATGACTTACTCATACTAATCTTTGAGTATAGACAGTCTTTTTCGAATATTAATCTCTATCTCATAAACTGATTCCTGGTTGATTTGAAGCATTCGGTTCTAACATATTATGTATATGACATTTCTCACTGTGATAGAAGTTGGAGCAAGAAGTCACGATTTAACTAACTTTCGTCCGTAATCACTCGCTTTGATTGTTCCACCTTTGAGATATCAAAACTGTGCTTCTATGGTGAATGGGTGACATTGGAATACTGAGCGAAAAGAAAATAAGAAAAATTTGAACAGGAGTAGTCGATTCGACGAAGGTTAGTAATCTAGGGTTAAGGAGCCAATACGAGTTTCGATACATTAAATACGCGTTTGGTTCCTCTATTTAGGTTTTACGGGTTTGAATAATAATTTTTCCCAATAAACTGGGAGAAAATAGAGGTGAGGAGTCTTAAGCCCTTAATACTCTGTCCAGATACATAAATGCGCAAAGTGAGCAATAGCCTCTCGAATATAGAAGTGGGAACTCTCATATGTGTGTGACTTTTTATCACAATTTCAATTTCAATTTCAATTTATTAACATCTTTAGTTTTGAGTTGTACAATAAGACACGGTCTTTTATAGTACAAACGGTAATTGCATCAATGAAAATTGAATAAATATTAATAAATAAGGCAAAAGTAACAAATGAGGTAATGTGCATGCTTAAAAGAAGATGCATCTACTCAAAGTTAGGTGGTGAAATAATTATGGTGTCAGCATCTAGAGGAACCCCTCAAGGCGGAGTCCTATCACCCCTTCTTTGGGTACTCGTTTTAAACGAGATTCTGATTGAACTTAGACTTAGTGGAGTCAAGGCAGTAGCATATGCTGACGACTTAGCACTGCTAGCGACAGGAAAATTCCCATCCACTCTAAGTGAACAAATACAGAACGCCTTATCTATGGCTGGTAACTGACTTGCGGTTAACCCACAAAAGACAGAAATGGTCCTCTTCACCAATAAAAGGATTATACCGCAATTCAATCCGCCAACTATTGAGGGTACTCCACTACAAACATCAGAATACGCAAAGTATTTTATTTTTTATTTATTTATTTATTTATTTCGAGAATGCTTAATAACAGTAAGATACAATATCTTATAAACTAGTCATAAGCTAATTTTACAAATAGAGCGAACGATGTATAAAAAAGTATTAAATTAAAAAAAATAATCCAAGTAACTACTTCAAAAACAATCAAATAATTTAATTTACAAATTTCCTGAATAATATTTTCTTAAATCTTTTCTTATTCTTGTTGCGTTTTGTATTTCTTTAATGCGACTAGGTAAGGAGTTCCAGAGACGTACCGAGTTTACGAAGAATTGACGCTCAGATGTTAAGCTGGAACATCGAGGATGAATTAATTGATGAGATCGATGTGAGGATGCAAATCTAATTTTGTCGAAACAGTATTGCGGTTGGTGTGTCAACAGTATATTGGAGAGCAATAACAAACTGCGAAACTTAATATAATTATCTAACGACATATCGAGCAGCCGTATATCAAGACCAGCAAGTCTGTCGAATCTTCGTAGGCCAAAGACATAACGCACTGCACTGTTAAACGCGACACTCAGCTTACGTTTGCTGACATAGTTGCAATTACAATAAATTTCGCAGCCGTAAACCAATATTGGTATTATCAAAGTCTTTACAAGCAATAGACGTGTTTTAACAGGTGTAAACGACTGAGTTACCCATAATGTACGTAGTGCCCCATATACCTTGCCAACAAGTGAATTTATATGGATATCCCATGTTAGGTAGCGATTAAAAGTAACTCCGAGATTTTTAGCAGTTTCCACGTACTCAATGGGAGCATTTCCCAAAACAAGCGAAGGAAAATAATCAAGATCTAGACTTTTCCTCGATATTACCAGGCACTTAGATTTTTTAGGGTTAAGAATAAGACCATTTAGCTGGGACCAGTTCACAATTTTCTCAATGTCTTTGTTTACACAAAAAGCTGCATGCTCAATCAGCCCAAGAGGCCGGCTCATGTGCATTTGGACGTCATCCGCGTACATATGAATGGAGCAGTTCTCAATAATTGATGGAAGTTCATTGACGTATATCGAAAACAATAGAGGACCAAGTATTGAGCCCTGAGGAACACCAGAGACATTAGGCAGAAAATCGGATAGACAATCACCAAGTTGGACCGCTTGTTTTCTATTAGTCAAATAAGAAAAGATGAGTCTAGTAGCACTGGGTGAAAAATTAAAGTTTTGCAAAAGCTTCTTACACAGATTAACGTGATTGACTGTATCAAAAGCTTTTGAAAAATCAAGCAGCACCAAAAACGTAACTTCGTCCTTATCCAATGCTTGCCTTATATCTTCAGTGACGCTTAATAGTGCCGTGATACAACTGTGCTTTTCACGAAAACCAGATTGTTTAGAAGTGAGCAACGAGTTTGCCGAAAGATAAGCGCTAATCTGTTTTTGCAGAATCCTTTCAAAGACTTTTGACAAAAAGGGTAAAAAGGGTATCTTGGCGTGATTCTGGATAGAAAATTAAACTGGAGCCTCAATATAAAAGATCGAGCAAAGAAGGCAACGATAGCCTTATACGCCTGCAATAGAATCTTCGGCAAAACCTGGGGACCTAGTCCCAAAATTATCATGTATTTGTATACGGCGGTAGTTAGACCGATACTCACATACGGTAATTTAGTCTGGTGGCAGGGGTTGTGTAAGGCCACCCAACCTTAAGACTATGACTAGAGTCCAAAGAATTGCCTGTATTGGCACTACTGGGGCTATGAGAACCACCCCTACAGCGGGGTTGGAGGTAATTCTCAATCTTAAACCCCTAGATCTTTTCGTACAAGAATCTGCAGCAAACAGTGCCTTGCGGCTAAGCCAAACAAAAAACTGGAAACCCAGTACAACAGGGCATGCACAGATTCTAGAGAAATTTACGGGTAGAAATGTATGCACAGACTACATTACTCCCAAACTAGATTTTATAAGACCATTTACTGTCTCTTTTCCCTGTAGGGAAGAATGGCAGGATAACCAAGTACCAATCCATGCAACAACGATCCCCATCTATACAGATGGCTCCAAGATGGATACCGGCGTTGGTGCAGGTTTCTACTCAGAAACGCTCGGAATATCTGGCTCGATCAGACTCCCCGACTACAGCAGCGTCTTCCAAGCTGAGGTTCTGGCGGTGACAACAGCCGCTAAGCAGGCTGCAATGACGGCAATACCACAGGCTGATATTACCTTCTTCATTGACAGCCAAGCGGCAATAAAATCGATTTCCGCCACAGAAATAAAATCAAGGCTTGTAAGAATCTGTCGCGAAGAGCTGCGGGCTCTTGGCGCGCAGCACACTGTAAGACTCTGCTGGGTCCCCGGACACAGTGGTGTCCCAGGAAATGAAAGAGCCGATGAACTGGCAAGAAAAGGATCTTCCCTGGAATCAAGGGATGCTGACACCACAGTAAAAACCCCACCCTGTTACCTTAAACAGGTGATTGGAAATAAAACACTGATGGCAGCAAACGAAAGATGGAGTGCCCTTGATTCCTGTGTTATTACAAGGAAAATATGGCCACTATATGACAAACAAAAGACCAAGAGAATCCTTCAAAAGAAACAAGAATTCTTTGTCCTCTCTCACAGGCGTTATCATCGGACACAACATGCTGGGCTACCATGCAAAGAAATTAAAACTCAGCACAGATGAACTCTGCAGAGGATGTGGGGACGAGGAGGTGAATGAGGATACCCCGCATTTCCTCTGTCACTGCCCTGCACTCTGTCATATCAGAAACAATATCCTGGGCAGATATTTCTTCCAGGATTTAGAAGAACTCTCCGGCAAGTCTGTGAATGACTTGCGCAAGTTCATCAACGCATCGGGATGGTTTGTAAACCCGCTAAGTTTTTCATAGGTTTTTCATTGGTTCCAGATAAGAGAAGCGTAACCTCCAGGGTATCATAAAGGGTCTACATTGACCTAAGTGTGATGGGCGCAGGATTCTCTTGCCCCGCCAGCTCAGTAACCTAACCTAACCTAACAAATGAGAAAAATAATGATTATCGTAAAAATACAAAAATTCAAGGTGAAAGGTAAAAATGGAGAAAATTAAAATTATCTTGAGAAATCTTTATTACTCTTATTATCATCATTGCTGCGCTGAAAAGTATTTAAAAATATTACATTTGCAGTTCTTGGAATTGAAATTAACTTTAATATGTATAGGAAAGGAGTTCCAAAGCCTCGCAGAGTGGACGAAAAACATACGGGAGGAATTTAAATATTTAAAAGAGCGGAATGTAGATATTAAGTGTTCTCTAAGATCGTGAAAAGCTAATCTATTGTAAGGGTACCTCGGGGTTTTGCTATGTAGGCGTTTGTGAAAAAATATGAGATTACGAGCATTTAAAAAATGCTATAAAGTACAACCTAAGACATTTCTAGATAGAAGAGAGATTCGATCATATTTCTTCAGTCCATAAATGTATCTAACGGAATCATTAAAAACTACTCGTAGTTTATACTGAGATAGAGATTCCAAGTCACTGTATACTACCTCAGCATACGTGATAATAGGTAAAATCAGAGCAATTACAAGTTTACGACAGGTTTCTTTAGGAGTAAAACTAGCAGACACCCAAAGTTTTCTAAGGCAGCCATAAATGCGGCCAACAACAAAATTAACGTGATCATAAGACGATAAGATACGGTTCAGTTTAAAACCTAAGCAAGTAAATGTATTAGCATAACTAATTATTCTATTTGAGAGATATAAATTCGGCAAGGTGTTTGGGTCAATTATATGCAATAATCGGAGATTTTGTCCGATTTAAAACAAGTCCATTATTAACGGACCATCTAAAAATCGCTGACAAGTCATCATTATATTTACTTCCAAGATCACAGACATCACAAAGAGGACGAGACAAGCACAATTGAACATCATCCGCATAAAGGTAGGTAGTCACGTATTTAAAGACAGTTGGAAGATTATTAATAAACATACAAAACAAAATTGGGCCGAGAATTGAACTTTGAGAAACGCCCTTAGTGATAGACTTGAACGAGGAGGACTTAAATCAAACTATTACTTTATGTTGCCTGTTACCCAGAAAACTTTCAATTACCTTTGTAGCACAAGGGCTAAAATTGAAAAACTGTCGCAACTTCCAGCACAACAGTTCATGATTAACCCAATCAAAAGCCTTGGAAAAATCAAGCAGACAAAGAAAAGTAACATGGCCATTATCAATATTTAACCTAATATCATCCATAATATTAACCAATGCTGTGAACAGCTATGACCTTCTCTAAAACCAGACTGAAGTTGATGAAATAAGGAGTTACTTTGAAGGTGATGAGAAATTTGACTCGCGATTACTTTTTCAAGTACCTTTGATAGGCAGGGTAGTATACTACTTGGCCTAAAATCCTCAGCCGATTTGGCGTTATGCTTTTTAGCAACAGGTAAAACCCTAGCAGATTTCTAAACTTCAGGAAAAGTTTCTGACATTAAACAGAAGTTAATTAATTGTGTGAGATGACTAATTATGTGTGGTAAAATCAATTCAACGAATTTAATCGGTATTCCATCCTCACCAATAGCATTAGACTTAATTGTCGCCATAATGCCTATAACATCAGACTCGGATACTGAAACGAACTGTATCTCTGGCGATGGGTTCCTTGAACTGATAAGAGGGGTATTTATATGACACCCTTGGTCATCACCAAAGAGAAAATGGTCATTCAACACATCAGGTTCAACCTCGCAAACAGCACATTTGTCATTATTAATAAATTATCACATGCTCCAATAAAGTATCCATTCTTCTTGTTTTAAATTTTCTGGGGAGTTTTCTTCAAATTGTCGATGGAGTTTTTTTTTTTAAATTGGTGACACTCGGTTTCAATGTCAACATTTGTGCGTTGTACATATACCGCTTGAGGGTTTGATATTTAAAAAATAATAATATTACTTCCAAGAAAATGACCACTCAGCAAGGACTTCATCGTTAAACCAAGGATATGTTGTGTTCATTTCCTACTGCTGAACCAACTCGGGAACTACTGTGCGTAACTTTAGATTTTAATATCGTTTTGTCACGAAAATGGCACGACTACTGTTATATAGAGGCTAGGGCTAACAAGTAGTATCTGGGGGGGTGAAAAATACAATAAATGAATGTGAAAGGTGGGTATAGTCATAGTCAATTTGCATTCTAAATTGAGAATGACTATTCTTTTGTGACACGAAATACGTTGCTGTTGTGTGATGGACATTTTCAAGGTCTCCTTTGCCTCTATTAATGAACGAACTTCTACTATTGCCACTTCCTATTTGCCATTTGACATACTTGCCACATGGGTATTAGTTTAATTATATTCCGTTAAACTGCTACAGTAGTGTGAACATCGTTTTGCTGATAACGCTCCAAATTTAGTCCGCCTTTAGTGCTGTAAATTGCCGCAAAATTTGGATTTTATTATACGTGTACGCAGCACATTGACTGCATAAATAATGGAGTCTTGCTGGAGAGAAGCTTCTCGCCGAAAAGAATACTTAAAGCAGGTTAATACCAATGCTGCTTCCATTATGATCATGATTCCCAATGTCTTATGCAAACAACCTAAGTGGTCTGGATAATACCATAGTGTTGGCCCGTGCCCTTAGTATAGACGGCCATGAAAGGTAGACGTAAGATGCTATTAACTTCTATTACCCATTTATACCCAACGTTTGTTTTTTCTTCCTCATTGAGGTCAATCAAATGGTGATGTTTTTGCATCTGTGTGATCCAGAAGGTCGTAGGCCTGCGTCTCCTTCGACGATTGTGTGATAAAAGTTGATTGATATTACATAAGAGCCGGTCGCTTTTTATTATTTTTGAGATGCGGTTTTTTAACGTGAAAGTACTTTCGGAACTTCGAACTTTTAATTTGATCCTTCCTTTTCATTTCAATCCCAGATGATGACTTGAACTTCAGTCCATCCCTAATATCAACAGAACACTTTCTTGCGCTGCGGTAAGAGGATATTATGGTCGGTTAGGAATAAGATAAGGATAAGGTGTAATGGACTTCCTGAGGTGGGATTCTATAGAAAAAACGAAACGAATATCGCTTTCGCATGTCGAGAAACGAAAGAAATCACGCGAGAGCTTTTTTGATGTAACTCCTATCGTTGTCTTCTTGTCTCCGCTAACTTTTAGAAACCGGTACATCAAAAAGTAAATTTGAGGATCTAAAATCAACTTTCAGAACCTTAAAACTAATATTATGCGGCTCAGTGCTTTCCAGTACTAACCGATGGATGTCCGGTTCAAATCTCGCCGACACCAGTAAGCAACTCATTTCCTTCAGTTTTTATTAGATACGGGGAATCGCTATCATCTATCTATCGTCGCGAAAGTAACTCTGTCTGTCTGTCTGTCTTTAACGCCAAAACTACTAAACCGATTTAAATGAAATTTGGTACGCAGATAGTCTACAGCCTGAGAATGGACATAGGCAACTTTTTACCGCGGGAAAATGCTTCATCCGCTGTCCAGAAGCGGAGATCTAAGCTGATATCTAAGAAAAGTTGTAACTCTCGAATGCTTTCTAGCTCCTAGCTTTGGAATGACTCATCCAAATGAAAAAGGATTTTTTTTAATATAAAGATCAATTATGTACATTTACAAAGATGTTAAGATATAAATCATCTTTGTAGGTTATCCTGAAGTTGAACAATAAGCATTAAACTATAAATTTTATACAATTCAAAAAAGTAAAATATTCGATTGAAGCTAGATCGTTCAGTGGAGGAAAATTTGTGTGTGGGCGGCACAAATCTGTTTCTCTACCTGTACCTTTTGTGCAATGTGCTTTTTCTTTCTTTTTTTACGCACCTTTTGCAGTTTGTGTTGTTGTTTTTATGGCGCATGGCCATGGGATTGAGGAAGATAGGGTAAAAAGGTAACCCAAAACAAAAGATAGGCGTCAAGGAAATAGCTTTTGCTTGTTTGCTTTCGCGTATACGGAAAGTTCTTTAATTTTTGAAGTTAGATGAAGCAAAATAAATAAAACACAAATGGAATAGTGTTCGCATTTTTTCTTTCGCACAAACGAAAAATTGTTTCGTTCTTCATGTTGTATGAAGCAAATCATTCATTCACAGAAGAGCGTTAGAATTTGTTGGCCTTACAGAACCCGTCCTTGTTGGTCTAGAAACTGGGATGCAAAGCCTATGCCTAAGGTAGTACCAAAATTATTTATCTTCGGTAAGGAATTTTTCATTCTCCATTCTATCAAAAATGAGGACGGTAAAAAGAAGTGATGTAAACAGAAGCTTTGAGATAGAAAATATATATCACTAATATTTTTTAAGAACATAAGTCTAATATGTGCACACGACCCTACTGATAAAGCAGAAGACACTCCTATATTAAGGAAGCATTCTATGACTTCCTGGACGGAGCCTTTGCCGCCTGTACGAAACACCTATGCCAAGATCGTGCTCGGGGACGTATAAGTCGGCAAGCACAGCCGACAACATACAACGGCTTTTACTTTATTACTGATTACTATGACTTATTGTCTTTGCAGCAAACCGATAATGGTATTAGGTTAGGTTAGTTTGGGTTAGGTAACTGAGTTGAGAGGGTAATATAATCCTGTGCCGTCACACTTATGTCAATGTAGACAATTTGTGATACCCTCGGGGTTATGGTTCAAAACTCCTAACCTGGAAGACCATCGCTACAAAACACTGATCCGGCCAGTTCTGCTTAATCGCGCCGAGCTGGGCGATAAGCAGGATAGGAGAGCTAATATTGTGTTCTTTCGAAAGAATAACACGCCTTCGGATAGTTGGTCCTGTGTGCGAAAAAGGAAATACCCAGACTTTGTACTTTCTGGGCAAATTGAATTGGACAATGTCCAAGATAGATGCTAGAAACGCCAGATATATCCGGACGATTTCCGCTTATGATTAGGCATTTGGATTTGTAAGGATTAAGCCTTAAACAACTGCGCTCGAACCAAGTTAGGATATTCTTTAGATCCTGATTGTGCTTATGGGCAGAATTAGTTATGAGACCGCGTTCATTGCTTATGAATAGATGTACATCGTCCGCATACATACGTACTGACGAGTTTTTGACAACAGTTGGGAGGTTATTAATAAAAATTGCGAAGAGCCATGGGCCTAAGATGGATCCTTGAGCGACACCAGTTGAAGTTGCTAAAAACTCGGATGGGGCATCATTGATAAAGACGGCTTGCAGGTCGTACGCAAAATATGACTGAATAAAATTCGTTGCAGAAGACGAAAGCCCGAATAGTGTCATAAGTTTTTCGACAAATAGCCCGTGGTGAACTGTGTCAAATGCCTTGGAAAAGTCAAGTAGAGTCAGAAAAGTAAAGTAGTTTCTATCCATAGCTACCCGTATATCATCTGTTACTTTAAGCAGTGCTGAAGAACAAGTGTGATGTGGTCGAAAGCCCGATTGATATTCCTAGGGTAGATTGTTTCGTCGATAGGCGGACAACTGATAGTGAACACATTTTTCTAGGACTTTGGATATACATATATGGTAGTATTGCGATGGGCCGATATTCTGTCGGGGCTCTACTTATTGCTTTCTGATAAAGGAATGAAATAATCTTAGCAGCTTTTCATGACATTGGAAAAGTTGATGTCGTTAAAATAGTGTTGAATACATGGGTTACTATTGGAAGAATATATGGCAGAATCTTTTTTATGAAGTAAGGATGGATTCCATCAACACCAACAGCTTTAGATTTAATTTTAAGGACAGTTCTGACAACATCTGCTTCCTCAACTCTCTAAAATTCAAAGCAGCCATTTGATTTGATTAATTGAGATGCGTTAGTGCTTGTCGATTGTATTTTGATGAAATCACGATTAAGCTGGTTTGGATCAACTTTATCCATCCCTGAATCCAATTTACCACAAATACCTTGTCACCGTAAGTTCTTCCATAGAAGTTGCCAGGAAGTTTATGATTAAAATGCTCCAGAAATAATTTAGCTGTGCTTGCTTTATTTTTGAGCAGGCAAGGTTCTAAGAGATTTATAAGTCAACCAAAATTTAGAATGCCTGAAATACTTCCATTTTCTAAACGTAGCACCTCGTTCATTTTTCAGTTTGAGAATTTGAGGGGCAAACCAGGGATTGCTATTTTACAAACTTAGTTCTAATAGTAACATGATAATCAAACAGTTGTGTAACTGCGGCTTGGAAGTAATCAACTTGGGCGTCGGTCGAAGTTTCAGAGTATATTGGAAAGCGGTACTTTTAAATTTGTTGACTTATGCCAGTTAACACACTGAAGAACTCGTTCACGAAAATCGACATTTACGTATTTTAAGTCCCTATACGACTATTTTAGTTTGTCTGGGCAAGTGGAGGCAAAGTCAAAACATGCAAATATTAGATCATGTTTGGAATACACGGTGGCAGAATCTTGACTGTAGAAAGCATTATGAATATCGCTTGATATAAATAAGTCCAGAAGAGTACTGCTGGAATAAGTGAAATGCATCGGAGAGGATGAGTTGAGCAAATGAAGATTAAGAGTTTTTATATTCTCAGTTAGGGAAAACAAGGTTGCATGATCCAGAATATTACAATTATTAAAATCGCCATAGACAATAACTTTCGAATACGGTGCGGTATTATTTTCTAGGAAGCAATAAAGTTGCAAAAAATCAATTTATTGTGTGCCTGATAGACGACACCTAGTAGGCATTTCCTTCTCTCGCTTATTTACTCAATAAAACAATACTCAATATGGCTATTAAGAGGAGAAGTTGAGAGTAGCTTAACAGGTAACGCCTTATGTACGTAAATGGCCACTTTACCGCCGACTCTATTTTGCCTATCAACACAAAAAACTGTATATCATGGCATTGAGTATACGCAATCAGATTTTTTAGGATCAAACCATGTTTCCGAAACGCATACAATATCTACATCAAAATCAAAAGACAAACCTAGAGTATTTAGATAAACCTGGGCATTTATGTGGCGTACTTTTAGGCCCCCTCGTTGTTTACATAAGATGTTAGTTAATACGAGTAAATTATCATTCGCACCACCACCACTGAATGAAGCATTGCTCATATCACCCATAAGTGAAAATTACAATGAAATCTCTCCACAGAGAATCCACTCGGCTCGGACACATTAAACGTAGGACCAATAATGCCCTTCAGGTTTAAGCCGACAAGGAAGACTGAACCTTAGTGTTGAAGACCAAGTCGTCGCGGATGCCAGAACACTTGGTCTGGACAACTGGAAGCAGCATGCCCGGGATCGCGGATGATAGAGGCCTGCAGTGCCTCATCTTAAGACTATCCACCAGTCAGGAGCCGGTTGTGCAAGTAAGTAAAATGCTGTCAGTTGAGTGAGCCGGATTTTTCTCAATAGATAACTTTGTTTTCTTAAAGAAATAATTATCAATCTCAAAATCCCAAAGCAATAATGCGCACCGATCTAAAAACGAACTTAGAAGTTGTAAAAGAATTAATTTATTTATGCGATTTCCGATGTTTAGATTCTCCTTTAATTATATTTGAAGACCCTGTTTTTGTGAGCCTATTGGCTCACTGGTTAGTGTGTTGGGTTACCGATCGAATTATACCTAGGGTTTTTTTCCATTGCCCCAACTCTTGCGAAAGTCTGACCACCATCCAGGGGTATCAATTGTCATGAGGAACTTCTCAAGTATGCCGTTTGGAAGTGCAAAATTGTAGGTCACTTCGGTTCATGCCAAAAATAAAACTTTCCACGCATAAATGGTTGGAGAAGCTAGATTTTAGGTACTGTCTGGGCCGTCAATGCCTTATATACAAATATTCGTTCGATCTATTGTTTAATCATCCTACGTAGGTACTTATGATTATTTGCTCTTATACTTTGAGCAAGATTTCTTTTTCATTAGAGAAAAGATGACAGCTATACATTCTTCTCTGGAAATAAAATCGCCCGTATATGCCTATTAGGGGAAAGCGATTAAGGAGCTAAGGACAACACACGACGGAAAATCACCACTATGATACATAAGAAGAATGTTTCATGTCCTATTGACAGTAACTTCATAAGCTACATAAATGTTTCATAAATTGTTCATCATTCGTGTAAAAAAATTAACAATCCGAACAAAATGATAAAGCAAAAATTAAGTATTTTCCGCTTTTCAACCTCCAGTCCTGTCTTTAATTTTCTTTTTTGACATTACATTTGTATCCTTATTCGAGGATGAACTGTCTTAATTCTCTATCAATGTGCGATTCATTACAAAAAGGGGACCAAAATAAAACACCTAGAGCCTCTTTGCTTCATATATCAATCTACCTAAAGTGAAGAAAAGATATTCAATTTTTTTGAACATGTGTTTTTATTGTTGTTCGTTTTTATTTTCACAACTTTATTTTTAATTTTATTGTTCTATTGCGACGCGTTTCGGAGCTTGTGCTCCATCATCGGGCGTTTATGCTTTGTGACTGAATTTGTTTATACCTAAAGTAATCAATTATTTGATATCATGTACTGGTTTATAGTAGCATCTTGCTCCGTTTATGACATGCCATCACCACCATCGAATACACCCCTCCAAGACACAATTTCAAAAAAAAAACAATTTATGCTTTTCAAAATTATTCTAATGAAATTCTTTGAAATGTTTCTTAGTTTGTGCGACCCAGCCGTGTCATTAAAGTAAATTAACCTTCAGCTCAAGTTGGATAAGGATCAAAACCAAAACAATAATCCATATAAAAAGCTTATTCTACAAAAAACAAAACTTATATTTAGGTCTAGAAATTATGTAAATTTTAATAATCAAGGCGAAGATGACTTTGAAAAATGTTCCACTTGAGATGAACAAGAAATTTGTGTAATGAAATTCAAAAACCTAAAAGTCTTAAGGCTGTAATTCCGAAAGTTATCGTAGTATTATATTTGTTTGTTAAACAGTTAAAATGTTCGCTGTGCGCCTTTGCAAGTCCTAATACTATTATGGGTGAAAATAATAAAATGTATTCTTCGTCATTTTTCATGAGAAATTTCGTTTTATAGATTTTAGGAAAGTTTGATGACTTGGGATGTTTAAACGCGATTACCGCTATTAGAAGGCAAGTTGTCGGCAAAGGCATCTTTGGGGGAGCTAAAACGTTTTTTGTTTGCACACAAATGGTTGGGGATCTAGAGCCTGTTTGTATGTAGAGAGTACTGCAAATATCAAAGCGTCGTTCAGTGGTATCCACTATTGAAGGTATTTTGGGAAAATTCGCATAAATAATCCACTATATTCACTATTTTGAATTGTATAAAATATTTATCAAAGTTTATATCTCTTTTGTTTGTCACAATGTACTAAAAGGTAATTGAACTATTTGAATTCGCGGCCTATTTTTCGAACATAAGTCATCAAGTTAAAAAAGTATACCAATTGAAATCTATACAAAGAGCAATAAAGCATAATTATTGCGGCTCACTGCTCATATTTGTACATATTTGTCCGACATTATCTTGTCTTCTTAAAATGTCGTTGCTGCTAGACGTTATCTTTGGTTGAGCCGCGTATTATCGTTGACTTTTTGAAAGTCATTGCGGCCATCAAACTATTTGCAAAATCGCTTGATATCCATACCCCCTTGGTTGGTTGAGAATTTCAATACAATCCCTGTCGAGGAACGTAAATTTTCCGATCCAAACAGGTCAGACTTTCGCTGTTTGTACAGTTTGTTTTTATTATTCTAAACATATCACACCCTCAGTACGTTACAGAGATAAGTCAAAAAATGTCTTTTATGAGTTTTTTTTTTCTAATTAAAACGAAATCCAAATCCCTGAGCACTCAGACTCGGTAACGGTCCATTGTACAATATTTATGAGTTAATAATGAGGAAATATTGCTTTCGAATTTACTTTTATTGTAAGGGGCTTGCCGTTTTCATGGTCATAAAAATATCTATGATTATAGTTATTCACCAAAAAGATTGCCCAAACAAGTTTCGAAATATTAACCATTTTACAATGCAAAAGAGAGCTAAAGCAAAATGAAAACTATTTTCAGCTCAAAGTTGACATGGTTTCAAAGCAATAAAGATACAACCCAACATGATTCCAAAATTTTTGTTTTATTATTTGGACCCAAAAAAATGACTTTTCTTATATCTGCAAAACGCATTAAAACATCTTACGGAGGAACTGTACCTGTGCCCTCAATAGGACGTGAGTATAGATAAGATTACAAAATAAAAACATGTTTCCATCTCTACACACAATAGGGTGGAGCGTCAATTTGGTTTTTGATTTCGGGAAATGGTTAGGTCTGAAAAGTTTCATATGTATATTAAGATTATCGCAAATAGTTAAAAAATGTAATCTTTAGGCCCTCTACAACGCTTAATAATAATAATAATAATTAGTTAGGGTATATTACACTGCGACCTATTGGTCTATTGTTTCCCCTTGCTTGTGCCTCGGAGAGGTTCATGCCCTCTTTCAGAGCCCTCTCTAGATACTTCTTAGTGAAGTGTGCCGAGGTATTGCTCTGATTTTTCCTTGGCGGTCACACTCCTTAGAGCACAGCGTCCAGTCCAGTTTCTTTAATGAAACTGAGAATGAGCTGTGGGTCCATGGTTTGTATGTCCTTGTCTGTTATTTGGTGCCTGCCCGAATATTTCATCCTTTTGTGGGCCAGTGCCCCACAGGATTCCAGTATGTGGTCTGGAGTTTCGGCGATTTCACTGCGGAATCTGCAGAGCCCGTCCTCCGATATGCCCATTTTCCTCAGGTGCTCTTTGAGTCTGCAGTGCCCCATGAGGAGGCCTGTTCGGATTCTTAGGTTGTTTTTTTAAGGCTGATACAAGCTTTGAATCCCTTTTGGTTCTAATTTCCTAAGAGTTTCTTTTCTTGCCTTAGACCTTGGAGGTTGAGAAAGGTTTTGGCCCTTGTTTCTTCCTCCAGTCTCCTGAACTCTTCGCGTATAGTGTGTTCTCCTATCCCGCAGAACGGTTCAGGTCCTATGAAGGGTTCCTCTGCCCCTTTTCTTGCCAGAGAGTACGCTACCTCATTGCCTGTAATGCCAACATGGCCAGGTACCCAGCAGATGGAAATTCTGTTATTCTTGCCTAGTCTACTCTACAACGCTTTAAAGATTGTTAAAACAAGTGAAAAAGATGATGATGCAAACAGATATATTTTTTAAATATTCCGTTTTCATATACCTGTTAAAAAAAATTATTATCAGCTGCATGACAATGAACTTCATTTGGCATTTATTTATCAAACTGGATGGCCTGACGTTGTCCTTCCATTTATTTAGGAGCTATTGGAAACACACCTGTTGTCGAGTTTGCAGGAATTGCTGGAAATAATCCTCTTTTCTTCTTTTCTGAAGCTGCCAACAGCGGCTCGTGCTCTGAAAATATATACCACCGGAATCCAGGAAAAACGGGTCATCCATGATGGTTAACAACAGCAAATGGTATTTTGAGACTTTATATTGTAACACTTAATCCAACGGAAAATTTGATAACTCTGGTCAAGTATGATATAATAAAAGTTTACGCTCCACTTTGGTTCAGCATTAAGAAACAAAGTGCTTTTAAACATAGTCCAAAACACGTTATCAAACTAACTGAGTTTTTAAGATACTTTTCAACAGAAGTTAAAGAAATTATTTATCATGTTATGCATTCTTCGCCCAACCCGAAAACTTTTTGCTGGCTGTGCTGTGAACTCTGGGCCAGGAGTAAGAGTTTTTAAACGCACTAGGATATTGTTATGTTATTAGTGTATGAAGACATTAATTGTTCCCTAAGTTTGAGCAATTGTCTAAGATCTCCATTCCGAGCATTTAGATGCACATTTGATTAAGTATTTACTGAACTGCCAATTAAATCAAGTACTTACTGGGCTCTTCAGCCGCTTATAGTGTATAGTTCCAGTTTTAATGCGGAAAAGATCCAAGCTGTCTTTTTTACGAGAAAAAGAAAGTCTTGTTTCTTACCGTCTAATCATTTATTAATAAATGGCAATCAGATAAACTGGGTGCCGGTTGTTAGATATCTAGGTGTTCATCTTGATACAAAACTAACCTTCAAGGAACAAACTGTAAGGACATTACACAAAATTGGTATTGCAATTAAGATGCTGTATCCCTTTGTTAATAGGAGTTCTCTATTGTCCAACGACAACAAAATATTGATACACAAGGTTATTTTCCAGGCAATTTTGCTTTATGGCTGTCAAGTTTGGGGAAAATGCGCTAATTGCCATATCAAAAAATTGCACATACAGCAAAACAAATTATTAAAAATTATGATGAACCTTCCTTGGCACTACTCCACCTTTGATCTGCATAACAGAGCTAATGTTGAGTTGATTTCCGATAGAATTCGAAAACTTATGGAAACGTTCTTCATCAGATGCAACCTCTCCGATAATCCCCTAATAAATGCTTTGAATAATGCTAACTAATATTAAGACTGACTTACACATGTACTCTTCCAGATACCTGTTGTTTTTTGTTTATCTTTGTTTCTTTTATGTTAATTTATTTATTTGTTAACTTATTTATGCATGTATCTATGTATATATATTTATTTTATTTTTTTTTTTTTGTTTATTTAGATATATACAAATACATATTTGTCAATACAATATGTTTTCCCTAATTTATGAACATAGGTTCTTGTTTATTAATCTATTCGTTAATTTATATACATATTTAATAAACTTTTTGTTTTGTTAATTTATTTACAAATTTGTTTATATATTTGTTTTTTTTACTTCAGTGTTAATTTATTTACTTTTTTTTGTTAATTTATACACAAATTTAGTAATTAATTTGTAAGTTCACGTGAATGTTAATTTATTTATTTTTCTTTGTTAACCTATATACATATTCGTTTATTTATTAAATTCACTTTAATTTTAATTTATTTATTTAACAAGTAAGTTAATATAAAAATTATTTATTAATTTAATTAGATTATATTTTTAATATTTTTTTTTCTTTAAATGAAGAGTTTTTTCGTTATTTCCCTTTAAAAATTAAATTAAATTATTGAGCTTAAATTATTTAGAATATTTAAGATTTTTTTCAGTTGAAAGATATAAATACCCTATATCATATCTCTGTACTTTAAATTGTGTGATGGCTTCTATTTGTAATTTTATGACGAAATAAAAATCTATCTATCTAATGTTTCCGTTTATATATCGATATTCAATTCGACTCCATATTTTTACAACCAAATGTTCGCATACGCTAATTACATTTTCTTTCCATTTATGACCTACATATGATGGCCCATGTGACAACACATGAGAATCGAATTCCCACTTGAACTGGTGAACTTGGAGTTCACTCCGCCGAAGTGCAATCCGATTCCATGGTCATCGTGACACATTCAACTGCAGTCATAGCCAAAATAAATTGAACAATTTCTACTTTATGAATCACTGTGTGCATAGAAATCCACAACGACAATGGTAAACATGATCAGTCAAAACAAATGAGGAAGTTAATGTTGGTGACTCAACATGTTCAAAAGCGGGTTACTGTGCACACGTGATTCGGTTTAATAGGTGCACACACAACAATATATATCTATATTGCCATGATTGGCTGAATCAAAATTTACATCTCCTATAATTCTATACAAAATCAGTCACTCCAACCTTCGAAACCTTGTGCACTTGAATTCGGAACTCAATATGAAATTTCCGGACTACCCTGGGTACACTAAATCAGTTAAGCGATGTATGATAATTGTGAATGAAGCTACAGCAATGGTGGCTGAAGAAAAGACACCGAATTCGATATAAAATTAAATACCTAATTAATTCTTCCTCGATTTAATAACAAATCAGACTACAACTTAGAACAAAATTCTAATCACGTTTTGGCTCGTTTCTATAACAATAATCAAATTATTGCTCGCCCTACAAAAGCACCCAACTTCTATCATATCCCGTCTATTATTTCAATTATGTATTAAGTATCACAAAATTATGCCATCAACCATGCAAGGTGCTGCTTGCAATAATAAAAATGCCTGCGCTGTGTTTCTTACACTTTAAGCACCTATATTTGTCACATATCATCAACCATTTGGCTCAAATATCATGTCCGTAGGCAATTGTTGCACTACTGTTTTATACAGTAGCCCCAATTTCGACAGACGTTCAACTTATAAGAAGTTTGATGCCCTGTCTGATTCCATCACAAGAATTGTGACCCTTCATCCTCGTTCTGAAATCATCACTGCGGGCGATTTCAATATACACAACTCAAGATGGTTTCGACATTCTGGTCAGGAAACACCCGAAGGAAGGTACGTCCAGATCTTTGCTGAGGTAAATACCCTGAGTCAGCTTGTAAATGAACCGACACGAATACCGATCATTTGCAGTCAAACCGCCAACACACTGTACTTGTCGCTTACCTCTTACCCTGATAAATTCGCTTTGAACGTATTATCGCCTCTAGGTTCGTCAGACCATTGTATCATATCAGCAAATTTCTCGTACTCCAGCCATACAGTTAAGGAACAAACTCGTAAAAGAACCGTATAGCAATACGTACGAGAAAGTCAATTGGGAAAAACGGTTTCTTGAGGAGTTTTAACTGGTCGCTGTGTTTCCTCGACAGCGACGTGGATGCTGCTGCTGATATGGTCACAAACATAATTCACGTGGTCATGAAGTCTTTCATCCCTAACAGGCTAAAAAGAATCAAACCCAAGGTAAACGCGTGGTGTGACTCGAGCTGCAAGGAGGCTATCAGGTTAAAAGAGGTAAGCTTTCGATTATTCAAAGCCAATCCATCTGAGGAAAGCCGCAAAAAGTTTAAACGAGCCAGAAATGCCCACCTTAATCGTGTCAAATCTGATATGACCAACAGTTGAGGCAAAAAATATTACAAAGTCCCACGGGTAGTAAAATCTTTTGGTCATTTGTTAACCTTAGAACCGTTTATCCTCCTATGAACACATTTCCGTGTTTTGGGGAGCTGTACTCCCCACTGCATTTCATATAAAAAATTAACCAATAATTTAAATTGTAGTCTGGAAGGACCTGGTATGGATTGACCTGGTGTAGATGGACCTAGCCTGAATGAAATGTCATACTCGTCCAAAAATTCTTCGTCCGAAGGGCTGTTGAACGTTAGAAGGTTGCAGTGTTGGTAAGCTCGAATATAATGCTTGCTGCAAGTAGGCTTGTAACATAGATCAGAAACGGCGGTTGTTTTCGATTCATTGTTCTTCGAGCTCAGGGACTTACATGGCTCACATCTACGCAATGGATTTTTAGTCTGTAGGAAGGCGACTTGTTAGCAAAAATTATGTAAAATTATAGTTTTTTTACCTGTTTTTCCGGAAACTGTTTGGACGAGTAAACGTTTCTTTTGTCTAACCCATCCAATCCATTGTAATTTTAACGGGTAGCTTCAGTGGAAATCTACACCGGTCTAGGCTCAATAGACAAGTCTTTGAGCAAAATTGGTCTGAGATTTGTTGTTGTTCCAAGCCGGTTGGCATAACTTCGAAAAACTGGAAGCCCAGCCATGTCAACCATGTTGTGAAAGCAATCGACACTAGCAGAACATTCTTTTTGGAGTTAGTCGTCTAGCTCACAAGAGATACTTCATCCGAGAAGCAGAAAACTGAAGCGAACATACCTCTTTTTATACCCTATTGTAAGAGTATATTAATTTTGACGCATAGTTTGTAACATACCTTAATATTGCCCGTAGACCACTAAAAGTTACTATATTTATGATCAGCATCGATAGTAATGTCGATCTAGCCATGTCCGTTCGTCCGTCCGTCCGTCCGTCGGCAAAAATTAGGCCTTTAAACTGGGCCTAGAGAGCTAAAATTTTAACCATATACTCTCTAGGGTCCCGAAATAATCAAGTTTACGAATTTTTGAAATCCGCCCACAGACACGCCCACAAACTCAAAAAAACAAAATTTTTTTAAAAAAAAACCAATTTTGAGCTAGAAAGCTGAAATTTTTTATATATAATCTATGGCTTCTAGACCTGCATGTGATATAAAATTTTCAAAATCCGCCCACTGACACGCCCACAAATAAATAAAACAATTTTATTGAAAAACCAAAATTTGAGCTAGGGAGCTGAAATTTATAATATATACTCTCTAGGGGCCCTTTATGCTCATGTGAAAATATGTTCAAAATCCGCCCACTGACACGCCCACAATTAAAAAAAACTTATTTTTGAAAATCCAAAGTTTGAGCTAGGAAGCTGAAATATGTAATATACTCGTATACTCTCTAGGGGCCCTTTATGCTCATGTTTAAATCCGCCTATTGACACGCCCACAATTAAATAAAACAATTTTATTGGAAAAGTTTGAGCTATGGAGCGTTTTTTTACAAAAGCTTCGTTTTTTCGATAAAATCCTTTAAATGTTATATAACAAAATATGTAGAGCGTTCTTAACAATTCAACCATACTTAGACTTTTGTCACGCCCACTTATGAGGGATAGGAATAAGTCCGCCCAAGCGGACTGTAGCCCGTCAATATGTTTTTTACCTTCTTCGATCGATATAAACAGTCTTGGCAGCTCGTGTTTGTTGGATTGAACTGTACCAAATAGAGTTGTATTGTGGAAATACAAATCCTTTACCTATGAATAACTTATAAAAAAGTTATTCACGGTAGTGTTTACCGCAATATTCAAACTGCTCTGGGAAGTCGAAGAACCAAGGCATGTGAAATTTCAGTTGATCTTTGTTCATTTGGTTGAGTACCCAAATAAATCTCGACATTCCAAATAATCGACATTGGTATTATGCCAATCTCGCAGTCTTTTCGGATTGTATTGACGCTTATTATCGGCAAATGCCCTTTTAACTTTTCTATTTGTCTCTAATACAATTGATTCAATATTAGCAGTTGGCAAAAGACGTTTGAGAAAGGGGTAACATTGGAAGAATCATGATACGTTGACTGTAAGGAGGGAGGTTAAATGGATCATCCCATGAGAGTCCTCTAAGTGCAAATCGAATAAATCTACATTGAATGGCCTCTATTCGATTTGAATGGATGTTGTAGAACGTTGTCCAAACTTGTGAGGCATACTCTAGGATCGGACGGACAAAGCAGTTGTATAATGACATAGAAACGTATGGGTCATTAAATTCTTTCGCCCACCTTTTTACGAAGCCCAGCAAAGATATAGATTTATTAACAATAAAATTGATATGCAATTGATTAGCAAAAACCAGTTTGGGATCGAAATAAACCCCGAGATCCTTAGTATCTATTATCAACATTACAGATAATATGTTGAGACAAAGAATATTGAAAGGTGGCAGGGATATTCTTTCTACAAAATGCCATATGTTGGCATTTAGTAGGGTTCAGGGATAAACCGTTTTTATCACACCAAGTGGCGAAGCTTAATGTCACATTAAAGAAAAATTCTGTCTTGCTGACTAGTGATAGATTTATATATTTTCATATCATCAGCGTAGATCAGGATATTACTGTTATTTATATATGCCTTAACATCAATAATGGCTAGAATAAATAGAATTGGTCCGAGGTGACTTCCTTGGGGAACTCCAGACTGAGCTGTAAAAGATACAGATAGCGATCCTCTAAATTTCACTTGATACACCCTTGATCCAAGCTATGAATTAACCCATGGTGGGAAACCAAAAGCCCTGAGTTTAAATTCGATTATTTCATGGGATAGTTGGTCGAAAGCCTTAGAGAAATCAGTGTATATGCAAACCATTTCCTCCTTATTCTCTAGGGCATTAGAACAATCATGCAAGAAACGTAATAGATTAGTGACAGTGGAACTCTTTCTTACAATTACATGCTGGTCATTACAAAAGAGGCATACTCCATTCTATTCTTCTTAATTTCCTCAGTGCTCCTTTGCTCTGTAGCACTGGTCATCGACCACCAAATTCATTTTTGCCTTAGCCCATATATTTCTGGCCGCGATCTGCCTCTATTTCTGGCACTATCACTTGCACTTAATCAATATCTTCTTCTTTCATATCTTGAACAAGCTCTACCAAATGGATATCCTGAAGCGGCTCAAATTGTGCATTTGTGGGTCATCAATATTTGAATCGTCGCTATCCAATTCATTTGATAGACCATCGTCAGAAGAAGAATTATTAGCAGCATCGTTGAGAGAGAATGAAGCTACAGGATGATCTCGTCCACCAATCGCATCGCTATAATCACACTCATCATAGCAGATATGCCTGTCGAAATAATCAGCAAGCTCCTGCTGTTCTTCATCGGTCAACTCACGCTGAATATTTGCCAAATAAACGACTCTGCTATCCATGTTATACTTCGAAATAATAAACTGCAATCAAATCAAATGAATCACTGATAACACTATTGCTCTAACAACAATAACACTAAGTAGATACACAAAATTTAATATCAAATTATAATGAATAATAATGTTGTATAATATTTTTTTATTACTTTCAATGGAAACATACATTTGCTGACACAAGGAATCGCAATAATTCGTACAATAAATAAAGCCGCACGTATGATAGCATTCAACGCCAGGAGCTATACTTAGCGATTTCCGAATTTGGGATTAAGGTTAAACTGATATAGTTGTGTCACGTGACTCTGGAAAACACGCGGTGGAATGTACAGTATAGAAACAGTTATTCCGAGCTATTCCAAACCTGTACCGGATTCCGGCAAGGAGATGCTCTGTCGTTCGACTTCTTCAATCTTCTCCTGGAGTAGATAGTGCTTAGGGCAGGTGTAAATACGGAAGGCACTATCTTCAACAGATCACTTCAACTACTGGGATATGCGGACATCATCGGTAGATCTCAGCGTTCAGTGTTAAAGGTTTCCATGGCAATTGAAGTACAGGCAAAATTGCTTGGCCTTGAAGTCGACGAAGACAAAACGAAGTACTTGCTTTCAACAAACAAAGAGTTCACCGACTAGGACAAAACGTCACTGTTGATAGCAATTACCTCGAGGTAGATAGGGAGTTCACCTACCTCGGAATAAACATGATTCTACAAATGACACCTTTGTGGAGATCCGATGTAGAATCACCATAGGAAACTGTTGCTACTTCGGTTTGGCTAAACAAACGGGTTCAAAACTCCTAACTCGGAAGAACAATTGTAAGCTCTACAGAACGCTGCTTTACGGCGTCGAGTGCTGGACGATAAGAAGGAAAGGCGAGCTGATTTTGGGTTCCTTCGAAAGAAAAATACTCCGTCGGATATTTGGTCCTATGTGCGAAGAGGGCGAATGGAGGGGAAGATAAAACTACGAACTCTTTGAGCTGTATCAAGATGTTGATTTAGTGCAAAAAGCTAAAATATGTAGATGACATTGCCTCGCCCACATCAGGCGAATGGACAACGCGGTTTCGCTATAATGCGAATTTCCGTCTTTTATACCCCGAACAATGTATGCACACATTCCAGTGTTTCGGGAAATTCTCATTTATCGCATTCACGTTTTCGGTAAACTTATGTAAATTCCCTTCAATATTAGCTATCTGAAATACCCGTCTGGTTATGTTTATTTGAGCTTTTGTGAGTCTGCTACTAGTAGGTAGGTGCGTTTTTAGTAAGAATATTCAGCTTAAACCCATTTTCGGTAAGATGTCCATTTATTTAACAAATTTAGTTTCATATTTTTTTGTGGCAAACCTTACCCCAGATTTAGTATGTGGGCCAAGTATCGAATTAGATACGTGACACGATGAGTCTTGAGAACCTAACTACCGCATTATACGCGGGTTTTCAGTATACTGAAAGGGAAACTTTTAAGATTATTTAGACAGAATACCGTTTTTTCATTCCGAATCTTAGCCTTAATGATTGAGTTCATTGACATTTATCAATCAGTCACTCATTGTACCAAGCCATGAGTAGAACCAGTACCTATATACAAACATCTTAGGATGCTATTTAAGATAGGGTGTTGGCACGTCCGCTTGTCGACCAATTTTCGGAGTATGCACGCACCTACCTAAATGTAAAGCAGGTGCCGATTACTTTAAATAATGCAATAATATAGACCAAGAGCCCACAGCTCTTTGATATGCCCTAATTTTGGTTATATCTTCACTCCCAAAAAATGCTGTGGGCTCTTAGACTAATATTCAATCACAAAAAAACAGTATATATACATTGAAAACCCGAAATAAGAGTCATACTACAGCTCCATAGCCTATTGCAATTACATGTGATTTTACTACCGATAATGTTAAACAATCGTCACGTCCTTTTAAAGGTCAAAAATCAACACCAGGCCTTAGTTCGTAACACGAATGACATCAGCAGATTTATATTCTATACATATTGTTCGACAGATTCAACGACTCCTCCAAGCCCATTACTCTTCGTCACTGTAAATAATTGATAGATGATACCAAAGAAGGACGAACCGTACCATAATGGGCTACACGCATTCATTCATACGTACCTACTTATATGTATATCCATACGTTCAATTTTAGATGTACCTACATAGTTCTTCTTCTGTTTTTGCTGACGTTGTTGTTGATGCTGTTATTCCACTGTGCTAGTAACTTGTAAGTCCATTATTTTTATATATATGTACGTACATATGTTTTTTTCGCAAGACAGGACACAAGACAATTATATAGTATGTATACAAAAAATCCGGCAGTATCTATAAACGTAGAAACAACTCCTAACTTGATTGTTTCATAAGGCAATCAATTCCGTTTCCTTGTGTTCTTTATCAAGTTCTTTCCAATATTTCACTATATAACTCGGTGCAAATGAATGTTGGAAACTTTTGCGAACAGTATCCCAGGTCCTATTTTCACCTACGAGTATCTGCTGGGGGCAATCGCCTGCATGCTTTTGGAAATGTCAATATTTCATGTTAAGTGCCCAATTTAAGCACAACTTGAGGGATATTACTTGGTAATTCTTCACAGTCGGCGCGTCGCGTCGTCTAGGTGACGTACTTAATGAGTGACGTTGAGTAATCCCCTTTGTTTGGAGTACCAGAAGGTAAATTAATTTATTTTTCCTTTGTTATTTCATTTGCGAGGCATTATCATGGTGTCAACATGGCTGTCGGAATGAAGTTGCTAATGATCAAAGCGAAGGAAAAAAATGGAAATTGAATTGACTGCAATTTGTCTATTCGGCTGGGTTTGCTATGTAACTTAACTATGTATAGCTATGAATTTGTTTTCTCTCTTTACTTTGTTTTTGTTTTAAACGATGATTACGAAGGTACCTACATAAGTATAGATATTCCTTTAGCGTGCGAGACACGTTTTTGATTCATTTTCATTAAGGTGGCAAATTTTTTTAATCAGGGAGCATTATTTATTACGAGCTTGATGTTTAACCCAAGAGGGTAGGCATAAAACTGGAGAAATTTCTGAATTAAAACTACGTTCGGTATTTAGGTAGGTTGTTTTTTAAAAGAAAGGAGTATCCGATATCGGGTATAATTGTCAAGTTAAATAGATGAATATTCGAATTCAAATCGCATGCTATTTTTGAACCTCTCAACCTACTCGGTACTTTTATGTTAGCTAATTAACTTTCAAGGAAACATTATTATGTTTTATTCTGTGTGAAATTTTACAATCTCCTATTCATACCATTTGTTAGTGATCTTCCGTCTCTTGTGCCCTGAAGAAACAGACCACACACAACTCCCAGGAACCACTATAGACACATGACATAATTCGATTATGACCAAATATTCCGCATGTGTCATATATAAACGCCAATCGAACTATGTCAACCAATGTAACGCAAAACGATGCGGATCATATTGCAAACAATGCAACACCGACCTATCGGAGTGCAATTATGTCATGAGCGATATAATACTGCACATGTTGGTTAAACAAACAAAGTGTGTCCGGTTATGGAAGTAGAATGCGTACTTGACCTGGTACTGGTGACGATCTAGGTAATAGAATGGGTAGCGTAGGAAATGATGGGTAGAGTTTTGGACACTCTATTTCTTACTCTTAAACTAGTCGGTGGTGTTTTTAGTTTTTGGTGCCTCGAACTCCTCTTAACTCTCAAACTCAACAAGTTGAACTCCTCTCAATTCTCAACTTAACACTTAGAGAATTCTATAATCTAATTGTTTGCTTTATGAAGACGATCTAAAATTGTTCAAGTCTATTAAATCCAAATTGGATTCTCAGGAACTGCAATGTCGATGAAGTGTCATGAGAACTGTAGCTAAATGTAAAAGAATTACATTTACAAGCTCTTTAAAGATTTTATTGGTGGCTCACCGCTTGAGTTGGTGAACACTCAAAGGGACCTCGGGGTTATCTTCAATTTTCAATTCAATTCAATTTTTTCTTTATTCAAATATGTACATAGTATAGAAATTAGTTTACAAATTATTCAAACAATCTTACATGGAGGTAATGCTCGTACATACAGAATAATTAGTGGCATCTATATTTAAAAAAAGAGGTGATGCCACATCTATCTTTAATGCAAAGATTAATTTGCTTACAAAATGCACTTAGACTACTTGATTTCAAAATCCAACCTAAACTGCTCTCTCTCTCTCTCTCTCTCTCTCTCTCTCTCTCTCCCTTTTCTTTCTTTATGCTCCCTCAAGGCGGGAAAGGATGAGACGATCACTCTTTTTTGTTCTCCATTCGTACACTAACTATGAAAGATCCGATCCTATTTCCAGACCCAGTTCTGAGTTTAATTTTCTATCACAAAACATTGACCTTTTTCTTAGTATGATGTTTTAAAAGTAGGTACTTGTATTAATTTCGTTGTAACATTAACGCATATATTTTTCTTGTAAACATTTTAATGAATATAAAGAAAAACCTTGTGTGTTTATTATTTATATATGTTTGTATATTTTTAAAATTATAGAAATATTGTAATTATTTTCAATAATCATTAGGCTTAGTCTATAAGAGATATGTGCTGGATAATTTAACTAGATTTTTTGTGTGATAACTAGTGTTGAAACGAATATTCGGTTACTATTCGGTATTCGGCCTTTCGGTTTATATTTTGCTATTCGGCCGAATACCGAATGTAGAGTTACTATGCCGCCGAATACCGAATAGTAAGAAAAAGAAGCAAAAAACTAAAAAACGTGGTCATTTTCAATTAATTTAACCTTCATCTCATCGTCAGAAAAAAAAACTTTGTCTACCCTTGATTTCTACACATATGGGATTTTAGTATTTTCCATGAATGTTTTTTTTTTTAATTAAGATAAATAAAAAAAATACTTCTATAGATAATTTTATTTTAAAGAAACTAGTGAATATAAATTTAATTTAGTTTTTCTTGAATGAAGTTTATACAAACATTTCGATTATATTGGTTTTTGCAAGCAGTTTTTGTGCAAAAACAACAAATCGTCTCGTATATATTATTTTTGGTGGCAGACTTTTCTTCATAGCAAACGTGACATCTTGCTCTACCTTTTATTTGTAGTCGAACGCTTCTTGGCCTTTTTGGTGGATTTGATGAAGAAAATGTAGAAATATCATCTAAAGATTGTGCTACTGAACTTTCTTTTAAAACATTTAAAACAGTTGCAAGCAAAGATCCTGATGATACCGATCTTGGGTTACCACTTCTAGCTGCCATATTATGGTTTTGCAAGTGAAAATCTAAGTTCACGTAGACAATTCCTTCGTATTGTTGTTTTTTGTGTTGCTTGCCAATTCGGATTCACTTCCTTGAAAATAATTAATGAATTCAAAGCAGAAATATCAATCATATTTACAAATATAGCCATTGGCCATCTATTTGTTTTTCTTTTACAGCTGTAGCAAGAAAGCATTTTGTCAACTACTGTATCTACACCACATATATCGAATGAAAACAAAAATTATTAGAGAACTTGAGGCAGTGTATATAACCAAACCTTTTGTTTTATTGTAATACTCTACAATTGATGATAACTTTTTTTCACGAGATCCGATTTGAATAGAGTTATGCATTGTACTTTGCAATGCAGTACATTTATTTTTCCTTCCAATGTACGAAACAAGTGCTGTGTTGTCGGTAAATGCAAATTTAGATTGATACAACGCCCTTTTTTCATATTGAAGAAGATTTTGGAATGGTTCATGTATTTTTTCTCAAAGTGCCAACCATTGTAAGATTTTTTGACAAAATTTTTTGAATGAGTTCATACGAAGAAAAAAAGTTATCCATTGTTATGTTGTGACCTTTCAAACCATCAACGAGATCCAAAACAACTGGGAAAAAAACAAAAAAGCATCTTTGATATCACAAACATGAACTTGTACATAATCTTGTTGTTCCAGGACGAATAGAAATCACATTTTCATTCCGAGATCTACCAATTTTATGGTGAAATGGTTGTGGTTGCCAAACAATACCATCTTTTGAAACAAGCAATGGATCCATATTTTCACCTCGAACTGATTCGTTTGTTTCATTTGATTCACTCACTTCGTCTTCAACGTCAGAATCACTATCGTCTGAATACAAGTCATCGTCATCACTAACATTTTCTTCTGACACAAATTTTTCATCATTGTTTTAAGAAATATCACTATCATTACCAATCACTTTCATTCAAAAATGTTTCCATTTCTTCAACTGTAAGATATCTTGGTCTCGAGATAGTTTTTTTTAATTATTATTATTAAATTCGGGCGCAGTGGCTCAATGGTTAGTGTGTCTGCCTACTAATCGAAAGGTCCCCGGTTCAAGAGTATCAATTGTCATGAGAAGCTTCTCAAATTTGCCGTTCGGATTCGGCTTAAAATTGTAGGTCCCTTCCACTTCGCAAAGAAAGTGGTTGGAGAAGCTAGGTTTTAGGCCCTCTATCGGCCGTTAATGCCTAATATTTTTTTTATTTTTTTATTAAATTCACAATATATCTATAGTAACGCACAATGTTTACTTCCGAAAAGACTCAATGAAACTGGCATTTTATATGAAATGCACTAATTATTCATATGTTTAGAAATCTACACAAGTAGGTAGTTAACGTAATTATAACAATAACAACCGTCATAAACTTATTTTTTGTGGGGAAATACTTTTTTTTAAAGTAAAATAAGGATTATAATAAAGTCAGAAAATTACGAAAATTAGAAATTAGTGGTTTTTAAAAAAAACAAGAAAAGTGGTAGCTTATGTGTAGTTTTCTACACAAGGGTGGGATGTAGGTTAAGCTTTTAAAACTGAACAAAAACAAAGCAAAACAAAAACTGAATAAAAACAAAAATGTATCTTTCTTCATTGATATGATTAGTTACCTTAAGCTTAATAATAAATAAACAAAAAATAAAAATTCTAATTCAATAACATTGTTTTGTTTAGAGCAAAAATTATAATTATATGTGTAGTTAATAAGAGGTAAGTTGTGTACACAAAAAAATGTTTTTCCTCGTGTTGCTTGGTGTTTTTTTTGGAAGGATATATTTCGTGAAAGACAAAGAAAAGAACATAAACTAAATGGAGCGATAAGAAAAAGCTTTTAGGTTTGTGTCCCAGAAATAGTGGAATTTGTGTAGAATGATCTTATGTTCAATCAACCAACTGTGTTCGTACTTTTCAGAACTTTATAATCTGGCCGAATATTCGGTAATCGGTCTTAGGCCGAATATACTATTCGTTTCAATACTAGCGATAACACACTTGCAGTTAGGCTGACAGCCTACCGTCAATTCCTAGCTTCTGTCAATTTACTTTGAATGGTTACATGAGCAACAGTATCTTGTGATTGGTACCACGTGAAGTGGGTCTGGATTTACAGTGCTGTTTCACGGTTCGCCAGACCCGATCACCAGAATTCTTGGAAAACGCTTTCCTTTACTGTGACTCGAAGGCGCAGGGACATAAGTCTTCGGAACATAAGTCCCGAACTCTTTTTTAGGAACTTATATACCACTAGAGAGTGTGTGTGCGTTCGTGTCAAGTCGTGTTTTCTCTGAGCTCTGGCCTAAACTTTAATATTGCCACTAAGATCGCTGCCAAATCAAGTGTGTAAATCCAAAGTGGGCACTTTTCCTTACAGATACCATCCCAACCAAAGAGTGAGTAAAACTTCTAAAATAAGACCTAAAAGTACATAATATCAGAACAAAAAAAAGAAAAAAAAAAATGCAACGGACCCCGCAAAGCTCCGGATCAAAAAAAAAAGACACCAACACCACAACGCAGTCTGCACTGTCAAAGCGAAGATTAAATGAAACCTCCCCCGACTTCCCACCCCAGAAAATAGCACTCGACAAGGAAAACATGGCTGTCGGAAATATGTCAGTGAAAGAACTAAAAAACGTAATTCAATACTCCATGTCAACGCTCCTAGACGAAAAACTGAAAGATGTAGCCACAAAAGCAGATTTGGAAGGAATAGGTGCAGAATTGTCTTTACTGAAACAGGAAAATCTCTCACTACACAGCCAACTACAACAAATGGAGTCCCGCTGCGTCTCACTAGAACGCCAGGTTGAATGGCTGTCAAGAAAAGCCAACGAGAAAAATGTCATCCTCCACTTGCCAACGGAAAACGGAGCAGTCGCGACCGATAAAGCGAAAATGCTGTGCATGGACTTGATGGAGACCCAAAATGGCTCAACAGTCGCATCGGTAAGAACGATTAAATCCACGAAACCAAATGTAGAAAACGTACTGGTGGAATTGCAAAACCGTGAAGATGTTAATCGTATCTTGAAATCTGCAATCAGGCTAAGAGGCACGGGTATTGCTATACACAGAGATTACCCGGCAGCGGCACGCGAGAGAAGAAGACGCATGCTGAAACTTAAAGGGCAAATAGAAACGAAAAACCCAAAAATTAGAACACAAATATGAGGAGATACAATTAAAATTGCTGAGCGAGTGTATTTCTTTGATGTAAACAACAATTTATCGTGCGAAGATGAAGGCGGAATGACGTTTATCGAGCAGCTCCTAAGTGACAGAGGCGAAACGTCAACCCATGCTGATAAAGCTGCCAGCGGCTCTCAATCTGTACAAAACAGTGGGCACACACAGTTCTTTTAATTATAATGCCGTCAGCCAGAAAAAATCTAATATTAATGTTTATTTAAAAATGATTTCTTTTAATGTAGCAGGTTTAGGAAATAAATTACTTTTTAATGATTTTTTTAAGTTCATAAACAATTCCGATATTTTTGCTTTATTTGAAACCTTTGTGGAAAAAAATACTGAATTCTTTGAAAACTTTTTTACACATCACAGCCTTCTCTGGATACCAGCAGAAAGAACATCCACACATGGCAGAGCCAGTGGGGGATGCGTATATGGAATAAAAAAAGAGCTAAAAAAGTTAATTGATTGCCGGTTTGAAAAAATTCACAATAGAAATGTAATTGTAATGCTAGAATTTAGCAAAGATGATGTCATGGTAATTGGAGACTTTAATGGTAGAGTAGGAGCCAACCAAATACTAAATGTGGAACCAGAACAATTAACAGGGTTGATTAAAGAAGTGAGAGACGCAACTGATGTTAAAGTAGATGGAAATGGGAAAAAAATAGTTGAAATGTGCGACTCGATTGGACTCACGCTACTAAATGGACGATCCAAAAGCGATGGGAAAGGCCACTTTACCTTTATAAGAGGCACTGCGTGCTCAACAATTGATTACTGCTTCGCCCAGGGAAAGTGGCTCGATCTTGTGTCTGACCTTGAGATAAAGGAACACACGTACTCCGACCATCTACCAATAACTGTCGAAGTAAAGCTAGCTGCCACACAGGAAACTCCAGCCCCACAGATGCGCCTGTTGCCAAAACTACAGTGGAAAGACGGAAACTTGGAAAGGTACAGGGCTAAACTGAA
The DNA here is from genome assembly GCA_949715645.1 of Portevinia maculata. Classification (NCBI taxonomy): domain Eukaryota; kingdom Metazoa; phylum Arthropoda; class Insecta; order Diptera; family Syrphidae; genus Portevinia; species Portevinia maculata. Next base: position 267,495,410 of record OX454526.1, on the reverse strand, counting down.
CAGAGAAATTAGGTCAATAAGCGAAAGTGAATTGCAATCTATCACGGGTACAGGTGCTCTTACCGCTTGTATTTTGAAAACGGCAAAACCTCTGCAACCAACTCCAAGAGAAATAGGCAAACAACCGTGGTTCGACTGGGAGTGTGAAGCTGCTAGGAAAAAAAGCTTTGCTTTTTTACGGCTTCTCAGAACCGTGGGCACAAATCACGCAAAAATTATGTACAAAGAGACGAACAAGAAGTACCGAAGCTTATGTGCCCTAAAACATAAAGTGTACATGCAGAATATATCAGCAATGCTTATGAGTATAAATGACAGCCGGTCCTTCTGGAAGATAGCCAAAACACTTAACGGTGCCCTCTTCACAAGGGGTATTAAAGTCGAAGCACCCCAACTAGCCGAGTATTTCGAAAAGCTGCTAAATTCACCGCAAAATCCAAAACAAATACAGTTCGCTCTACCTTTTGTCGAAGGTGAATCACTAGATCGACCTATAGTTCTTCAAGATGTCGCCAGAGTCGTCAACCGATGTGCTTTAAACAAGGCTCCGGGCGAAGATCGGATCCCCTATGAATTCTTTAAAAATGCAACGAATGACTTCTTGGAAAAACTGGCCAAAACATACAACTACATTTTTACAAATGGAGAGGTACCAGAAAGTTTCAAGAAAAATATAATCTTCCCGATTCTCAAGAAAGGAGACCCAAATGAACCAAGCAACTATAGAGGGTTATCGTTTCTAAACGCGGTCACCAAAATATTTACAGGAATAATCTTGGAGCGCTTAACAGACTGGATACGCGAAAAGGAGTTACTCAGCGAATTTCAAGCAGGTTTCCGCAAAGAATATTCCACAGTTGACAACATCTTTTCTTTGACTAGCATCGCCCGGACCTACTTGGAAAATGGAAAGAAACTATATGCCTTCTTCGTTGACTTTAAGGCGGCTTTCGACTTCATCGACAGAAGAGCCCTATTCTTTAAACTGAGTAATCTGGGAGTCTCAACCAGAATGCTTAGAGTTCTGCATAAGCTCTACGAAGATAATTGCACTGCGGTCTGGGACGGTAACATCTTGTCTGACTGGTTCCAGACGAAAACGGGAGTAAAACAGGGCTGCCTATTGAGCCCTCTTCTATTTTCAATCTACCTAGATGATTTGGTCGCGTATCTACCTGGAGGAATAAGATTTGCGGAAATAAACATCAAGCTCTTGCTATACGCTGATGACATCGTCATACCTGCGGAGTCCCCAAACATGCTACAGATCATGATCAACAGACTTCGACAATACTGCGAGCTTTGGAATCTACAACTCAACACAAGCAAATCCAAAGTCATGATCTTCCGAAATGGCACCGGACGTTATGCAAGGGACGAAAAGTGGTCCTGGCAAAATGAAGAACTTGAAAGGGTTAAAGAATACAAATATCTCGGAGTGCTGCTAACACCCCAGCTATCTTTTAAAAAACACTTGCAAGAGAAGCTCAAGGAATCCAAACGTGCAATAAATTGTACTTGGAAGGGTATACTGGGCAACAGAAGTGTATCCCCGAGCACCAAATTTAAGATTTTCGAGGCCGTTATGAGGTCAATCATGTGCTACGCTGCACAAGTTTGGGGTATTTTCCAGTTCGAAGAGGTAGAAAAAATACTCAGATACTTCATCAAGAAAATGTTCAGACTACCAGAAAACACCCCGACATACATGCTGCATCTGGAAACTGGCCTACCTCCACTGTATATCCACACACTGAGACTGCATTTTCTCTATATTCTTAAAATCAGAGGCCAACCTGATCATCGTCTCCCAAAAAAGATTATCACCCACCTCGAAAATAGAAACCTCCAGCTCTTCTGCGAATGGGAAAGACTAAGTCGGGAATACAACGTTCCTCTACACTCTGAAAGCGAAAGAACCTTGCGTAAGTCTATAGAGGAGCTACTAGTAAAGATCGAGGAAGGATCGCGTGAATCGTTCAGAACACAAAGCCATCAAAGCCAAACAAGAATCACATACAAAGCACTCCAGCATGATCTGCGTGATAACAACTATTTTCATGACCGTAACAATCTGGAGGTAATATCACTAATTTTTAAAGCCAGAGGGGAACTCCTACGCCTCAATTACATTCCACACTGCAGCGAAGCAAATGCTGAGTGCACACTGTGCAATCATCGAGCCAGAGAAGACATTCATCATTTCCTGGGGATCTGCCCTATACTCAGCCCAATCAGAAGATGTTGCTTTGGGAAAAGCACCCTTACGACGGATGACACCATATGCATTCTAAATGGGGAAAATTGGACTGTCTTATATAAATTTTTGAAAACCGCCCTGAAATACCGGCAACAAATAATAAATGAAGCATTTTAGTAATACATATTCATATCAAGAAAACACAATTGGAAAAAAAGTTTACAAATATTAGCCTATGTATACTTCGGAATCTTAATACTCTCTTTCTCGGCTGACGGCATAAGCCAATGCTTATTTTATGTGAATCTTTTGTAACATATGAATTTTGAATGTATCAATAAAATCACATATTACTACTACTACTATACCACTACGGTAGGAAATAAGTAGCGAATTGATTTTGGGACATTTGTCCCACCCCATCGGGACATAATTCCTAAATTTCCATGATCGGAAATGAGACACAAGTCCCGAATGAAATATCGCACTTTCAAGACATAGGATTATAACCGCCAGTTTACTGCATCCCTATTCGTCCGCCTATAGGGCTCGCCGGTTTGACCTAAATAGGCCTTCTGGTTTCGGATCACTTCATCAATGAGGGCAATCAAATGCTGGTGTTATTGCATAGTGTGATCCAGAAATTTTTAGGCCTGCGGCTTTCTACGATTTCGACAGGTACATGCTTCCTTAATTGATTATTTTTTGATCGTCCTTTTTCGCCACCGGTGATCTCCATTCGTGGAAACCCACGAATTTACATGCACACTTGCGGGACAGCTTTGTTAAAATTGTTAAAATTGCGTAGATGTGATTTGTTCTTAGAAAATATGATAGGTGGGACATTTTTTACTGAACGCAATAAGGAACTTAGGCCTCATTCAAGTGGGAACACGGAACGGCTCCCAAGAATTTAACTAATATTTGCTCTCATTAAATTTGCGCATTAAGTTGCTCACTTTAAACATAACTTGGATAATTGTCATCGCATGTAAAATTGTATAGCCCTTGACTTCACTTTGATTTTAGTAAATTAGGTATTCACATAGAAAAAAGCTTTCACTCAAATTATTCTTCATTACTCAAAAAATGAATGCAACCCTATCTGCTTGCTATACTGGATGTCGGCCGCTTCATCCTCCTTCTGGTTGTGTCTTGAGTGCATGTGCTGATTCAACTGCCAGCAATCAGAATCAACTTACAAAGAATGTCAGCAAAATATATTGTTCGCCTTTATTCTCCAAATGTCTAATCGCATTTTTATTATAAAGCAATCGAAATTGGATGCGATTATATCGAATCAAATGGCAAAAATATTCATCCCCAAGCTGATGAACTGAAAAGAAGAATAAAATGAATTCTCTGGATGGATAGGTAGGTACATCGACTAACAGAATATCTTTGATTACTCCCAGCTCCTTTTTTCACGTTCGAATTTCAATTTCTGCTTGCCAATGCACTCGTTGGACTTCTTGATGGGTAACTAAGCCTGTTTTTTGGTTTATTCCTTGTATTGGGGATGGAGTTGGCGCAAAGGGGGTTCTTTAATTAAATGTCAAATGGTTTCGGTATGAAATTCAAGCGACACGAGTATATTCAGCATGGAGGGATCACCCACAACTTGAAATATGTATTCGAAACGTCTAGATTTGGCTTACCCGAACCTACGTGACGGTGTGTCTTCATAGCCAGAGGTAAAAATCGAATCAGAATACCTGTAAATTCGTGAATGGGCCAAGGAGATATGCATCACGTGGGAATACAAATCACCGATAGGCAGTGCAGTGAGTGTCCTTTTCGAAACTTTTACTTTTTTGTGAGCTTTTTTGCACCTATATAGGTATTGGCTTTAACACAAAGTGCAAAGTAAATGTGGATCTGCCCTCAGATGAAGGTACTATAGAGTACTCTCCAGTCTTCACCCAAGGGATTACAGGAGAGTGAGTGCGACAATAAAGCACGTCCCAAGTTGAAACGATGCTCTTTATCGATGCACAGCTGGAAATCAGTTGTTGGTATCTTTTGAATGAATAAACAGTAAGGATAGGTCAGAACAATGAAACGGTGTTGTGTTTGCAGGGGGTTTTGGAGCGATTTAAAATTGTGCATTGTTTGAGACTTTTATTTTCTTTTTCTGCAATCAAAATCAACTTGCTAACTTTGCTATTTTTTTCTATTTTCAGAAGTGACAACACGAAGCGACAGAATCTGGGGACAAGTGAGTTGCTTAAACTTTTAACTAGATAAAGGAACGACTTGGTTAATTATGGTGTCTTGAAGGGATACGAGTTGTACTTGAAAAAGTCAGTATTTGAAAGGTTTTTGACAATAATGGATATGTGAATGTGTGATATTCCGATTTAAATTAACGATTTTTATTGCAATAAAATTAAGATGATGTTGAAAACATTTTAAAATGTGCCACAATTTTTGAAAGAATAATGTTAGTATGTATATTAAATTATTGATGTAAGCAAATATCTATGCCTTGTCAATACATACAAACATTACGTCTTTAAGAGTACTGCATCAATTATAGAAAAAAAACCTTTACATCACGACTGGTTCGCCTGTGAGGTTCGCGTAACAAAAAAAAATATTTATAAAAACACTGGTGAATATTAGTTACGATAATAAAGAGTGTAAAGAGATAGTAAAGAGTGTTCAAATATGATGTATCATTTTAAATATGCGGCCAATTTTTATACAGCTATTATATTATACCGAAGTTTTTTCAGGTATGAAGTAAATACATTCCCGTTAGCTAAAATGGATCGGCACACTATTAACCCTAGAGAGATAACCATATTTTATAGTACTTTAAAGATAACCATACGTCAATTCGACGTGTATATATTTGAAAGCACATTTTTTGGATTGTGTATAGAATAATACAACAATTAAGTTTATTTTTATATTTTATTAGGAAAAAATATATACATAAAAAAAAATCGTTCCTTACAAAACAAAAAAATATTGAGATCTCATTTTCAGAATAATAAATTATTACTTCAGACTTTTAAAAAACAACTTTTTGTAATTATTATAATATAATATATACATGTGAGGAACATTAGTAAAAAAAAATATTATTCATCTTGGTTTCCAAGGCAATTAGGACAAGCACTCGTTTTGTGCTCTCCACATAACCTACGTCACTTCGACGTATATCTATAAAACTTGAGTACTTACCTGAGCGGCACGTATGTCTCCTGCAAGCTCTTTTGGTCGCCTGAGTTGGCAGGAGTGGCGACGGCAGTGACGCCATATATGCACAAATGAAATTGTATTTAAAAAATTGACTACGTCGATTCGACGTAGGTTGTCTATCTAGGGTTAAGCAGCGTGTTTTTATTATTAAATCTTATTTTAAATATGGTGCAAGTTTTGCAGAAGTTGAAAGAAAATTTCGTTCAAAATACGGTAGAGAAAATGCTCCGTCAAACCGTGCCATTAAACTTATCGTTCATCAATTTGAAGAAACTGGTTCGATCCAAGATCAGGGAAGTAAAGCCTTTCATCGTAGTGGCCCTTCGAGTGGAAATATCGCAGCTGTTACCAGAGGTGTTGCTGAAGAGCCAAGGACGTGAATTCGTCGCAATGAAAACTCAAACCAACAACTTTCTTTAACATTTTGCACAAAGATCTGCATCTAAAGGCTTACAAAATACAGTTCATACAAGAGTTAAAGCCAACTGACCACGCAGTGCGTCGGCAATTCGTTAATTGGGCCAAAGAGAGGCAACAGCAAAATTACCAATTTTATAAGCAAATTATCTTCACCGATTAGGCTCATTTTGAAATTGGCGGTTATGTCAATAAACAAAACTATCGCACTTGGGCTGAAGAAAATCCTAGAGGATTGTTTGAAAGGCCAATGAAACAAAAAAAAGTTACTGTATGGTGTTGGATTTTGGTGTGGTGGCGTAATTGGTCCATTTTTCTGCGAAGATGAAAATGGCATTGCAGTTACTGTGGATTGAGCTCGATATCAAGCGATGATTATACTTTATCCAACAAAAATTGTCAGTACAGGGAAGATAGGATGTTTGTCTCTCAGTCTGGTTGCAATGACTTACATAAATCGGTCCCTCTTTAAAGCTCTCACAGGGTTGCCGTAGTGTGTATGATAATTCACCATAACTCAGAGAGCAATTCTATTAGGGTTACTCATCCAATTTAAAATAAAAATATTGCGGAACGAAATAAATTCCGTTTATCTTTTTCCTTTGCTGGTAAGATAATAATAGGCGCGTTTTTTTAAGGGTATTTCCAGTAGACCAACAAAATATATAAATTTCGTAACACAAAAAAAAATCAAAACGAAAAATATATCACTGTAATCCAATTTATTCATTATAAATATTGTAAAACATAAAATACTAATTTCTAATATCACTACTCAACTAATCCGATGAGTAATTACTGCTACTGCTCTCGTTATTTAGGTCTATTATTAACCTTTCAACTGCTTTCTTGGCAAAAACGTCCATTTCCCACATATTTGGCTCAACAACCTGTTTAACGTGTTGGACACATCGATGCCATTTTTTCTTGTCAATCCTTGTAAGTGCTGTCGTTAGTAAGTCTCTTATTTCAGCCATTTTAAATGACTTGTTTTGGCTTGCTACATACCCTTTCACTTGAGCCCAAACCAATTCTATTGGATTAAGGTCACAGTGATAAGGCGGCAAGCGAAGCACTTTATATTCCGCATTTTGAGCCATTTCATCCACGACGAATGTTTCATACTTGCCTTTATAACGTTTAACGATTTCAAGCATCTCTGCTTTAACCATATCATCCTCGAAACTTATCGCATTAGACCTCAACCACTTTTTTATTTCATCTTTTCTCGTGGAAGTGGATGGTGCTTTATTTTGTTTTCTGGAATGATAGGAAGCATTGTCCAAAACTATGACGGAGTTGGGTTTCAGGCGTATTAAAATATCTTTAAACCATTTCTCCTACACATCAGCGTTCATGTCATTGTGGTAGTCTCCGGTTTTTCCCGAAATGAAGCATAAAAGTCCTCCATCGACGAAACCTGTAGAACGTCTAATATGGGTTATAATTAATCTCTTTCCTTTTCCAGATGGTGATCGCAGTCCTGTTGACAGTCCTTCATTAAACGCCTGTCGTGGTGTTATAATAGTTGGGCCTATCCAAATTTTCCTCAAGTGTGGCCCTCGTTGAGTCAGGTCTCATCAGTAAAATACATTTTTCTTTTCTCTTCTCTAATTTTTTTTACTTCGCGTAAATATCTTCGTCTCCAAGAAATAATGTCACTTCTTTCCAACAACAGATTCTTTCGCTGACGTTTGACGAATTTAAGTCCGAGATCTTTTTGTAATATTGTATACAAAATTAATCTACTTATTTTTTTATATTTGCATTTTTTTGTACTTCCAATTAAATCTTGTCTAGCGTTCGAAGGTCATTATCCATTAAAAACTGATGGACTATCCGCCTAATGGCACATTTGTCAAAATCATCGACCTTGCTCTTGATACCAGATTTATTTTTCTTCTTTGGTGGTGAATTGTGGCCTTTGATTGCTTTTTCCCTTAAAAGCCTGTACACAGTTCATTCCGTAACAGAAAAAACATTAGCTGCATTTCCCACGGCTTCCATAGAATTTTTCAGTTGCATCAACAATTTGTTGTTTCTTTTCTACACTTAGATCCTTTGAAGACTTTGTAGCCATGTTTTTCTTTATTCATATAAATTATTTTATTATATAGAAAATACAGATCATGCTTTTATAATTGCAATACAATTTCTAATAAAATTCTACCTAACAGGTTTCAATACCTAGAATTTTAATAAAATTTGCTATTCTTATTATACCTCTATCGCACCAGGCGTCATTCATCGGAAAAACAAAGACATCATACAAACAGGTCCATAATGAGATGAAAGGATGTATTTACGTTTTTTTATTTATTTAAACAGTTTGCGACATAAACTCAATCAGCAAGATTTTCTAAAAACATTTCCCCGTCCTTTCCGCTATATGTATATTGTGAACGGTAGACACAAACAGGCAATTAGAGTACAAAATTATATAACCACGACGCAATGTCATATACCTAAACAGATGGTAAAAAAAACTGCACTTTTGCAGCTGTACAATACAAATACAATCAAATTAAAACCGAATGGCAACACCCCACGTAATAATTCGTTCTCAAAAGCACCAAAACTGAAAGTTCTTTGACAAAATCCACAGAAAAACCCTTAATGATATGCTGCATTGTAGAGATGGTAATACTCTTCTGATGTGCTTCAGTCACACACACTGCTTATTTTGGTGGATGATAATAGCAAGCGAACACAAGACGATCATGCTCATTCCCATTCGGCTGTTTGGGAGACTGGTTGTGGTGGGTTGTATGCGAATTTTAGGAAAATTACAACAACAATTCCTTGGTATGACAGTGGTTCGGTTTTTATTTCAGTGGCAATTCTTGCGTTTGAGTGCCGTGAGAGTATCTACAGGCACTACTGGTAGAAAAAAGCTCCTCCATAAGGCCTGTACTGACAATTTTTGTTGGATAAAGTATAGAAACTTTTTGTGGAGTGAGTAAATTTTAAGATATTGATGTACAGAATATGTGGTGTCAACGGCATGGTGCTACATGCCACACAGCAACAAACTCAATCGATCTTTTGAAATAGAGGTTTACCAATCGCATAATTTGCCGAAGAACAGACGTGAATTGGCCACCAATATCATGCGATTAAAAACAACTGGAATTTTCTTAAGGGGTTTCTTGAAGAGTAGAGATTATAGATTATGCCGATAATCCTCAAACTGTTAAACACCTCAAAGACAACATCATCGAGCAAATATCACTTATTGGACCATTATTATGCGAAAAAGTTATTCAAAATTTTGGTAAAAGGACGACATTCTTTTTCATTATTAACCGGATAAAAATAAATACAGATTTCACACAATTTATGTCTGTCATTCAAAATTTAAAATCATACTTCAAATTTGAACACCCTTTATAAGTTCAAATCGTTTTGTGTAATTTTTTACTAAGAAGTAATTGAGTGCATTTATCATTGTCCCACATATTATTATTTTTAAGATTTTTATTATTTCATTATTATTATCAAGAAATTGACCTCCAGGAGATATTTTTATTAAAAAAAAAAACCATTGAAAAGTCTGCCCCAGAGCATTGAGGGATTGAGTAACCAACCACTAATGAGGGGCGCAAAAAGTGAGGTTTCATTAGAGCGCGAATTTGGCTCGGGCTGGCCTGGCACTGTGCCCATCAGAGGGAAGGATATATAAATATAATTAATTAGCTAGGTGTTTTTATTGGAAAACTAATCAAAGTCAAATCAGTGAAAGTAGATTAAATTTATTTATTACCCTCAGAGGTTTTAGATACTCGTAGTATCCTCCTGTAACTAAGGTATGGCACCGCTCTTGAATTTGAATTTTGCTCTGAATTGCTGGAGAGTGGGAGTTTCATAGCTAAGATCTTAGAATGTTTGGTGGTTGCTAAAAGAAATAAATCATTTTGAAATGATAAGGCACTGCCTGCAAAGGATCTCTTAGTTTGGAGTTAAGTATAATCAGTATAAATAGCTTGCAAAAGGCAGAATTGGATGGTTATACCCCAATACCCATGCAACTGTTTTTGGCAGTCTCGCGATACACGTTTGATGCTCGCCGAATGAGGGAAGCAGGGTTTCTGTCAATTGCCAACACGCATTATTATTATTTTTGCTTTTGTTATTCTGCAAGTTAATTACCATTAAGAATAATTAATTTGAAGCACCAGCTAGGTACCACGGCCTTAGGCTAAACCTTGCTCAAATACACTATCGCGTCAGCTACATGAATCGTCAGATGTTGTTGACTTGCTGTAATAAAATACATCTCTTGTAGGACTAGCCCATCCTACTACACATTATGTGTACCTAGCTTAGATTACCTATGATGTTGCGATACCCCCTTGCTTTGGTTACATCTGCTCTAGATTAAGTAAATAGCTTTATGCCAATACTAAACAAATTTGGGGACGTCGCCATAATTAATCACAACCTACTTTTTAATATAATATCTATACCTAAGGATTAAATCTCAGCAAATGTTGAATAGATTTACGTGAAATAAATTGTATATTTATTTAAGGTTTTTTGTTTACAAGATGTTGCCTCAATGTCTGCACATTTAAACTTCAAAAACACTTGTGTTATTTTCATATTGTTTGTATTTTTCCAAAGAAGAATTTAAAATGTTTAATGTGAATGAAAAATAAGAAAAATATGCAATATATTTGTTTATGCTATACATTTTTGTCATTTACGCAGAATGTGTGCGCAAAGTTATTCCTATTTTATGTGCTCGTGAAGCACAATATTCACTTCATTGTTTGGAAGTTCTAGCAAAGATGGATATGAAGAAAATAACTATAGAAATATTTGACTTAAAACTAACTTGTCTGGGTTCCGGGTCATAATGGGATCACGGGAAATGAGATCTCCAATGAAGTTGCTAGACAGGGCTCAGAGGGGGACTTCTCAGGACCTGAACCAGCGATTTGTTTGCCTGCGTCCTCGGTCAGGGCTTCCATTGACGGTTGGATTTCATATGAAGACAATCGCCGTTGGCATGACTCTCCAGGGTGCAGATGGACTAAGCAAATTCTCCCCGACGTCTGTAGGAAATCCGCGGCATTCTTATTGTCTCTCAACAGAAAAGACTACAGACAGACTACTGGCGTTCTTAAGGGACACTACGCTTTTGCCAAACACCTTAAGGTGCTAGGACTAAGCGATACCACCAACTGCAAAGTCTGTGGAGAAAGCGACGACACTGCGGAACATTTCCTCTGTGATTGTCCTGCTTTTGCTCGTATCAGGTGGCAGGTATTTTGTGCGGATATGGTGAGTGCTGTAAACCTAAGCTCCTTATCATTAAAGCGCCTACTCGTTTTTCTTCTCACATTAAAATGTGGTGTGTCTGCCTGGTAGTATAATGGACCAGTATTGAGTCTGAGCGCTCCAGTGTAGAGACAAAAAATTTGTTTAAGCTTAATTATATAATGAAATTATTTGTTTATTTAAAAATCTCCTTCGCGAATACGTTGTCTATATAAAAGTGCGGTTGACGTATATTTGTATAATATTTCCCAGCCTAATTTTCGATTCAGGACTTCTAAAGTGTCGTCCGATACCATCGAAGTAACTCCAAAGTAAGTCAAACGAAACTCCCTCAAAATAGGACATATGGCAATAAAGTACACCCTTTCCTTGAGGTTGTATAGGTCACATAGGACCTGCAGATCGGGTCGATGTGGAATGTAGTTTAAATTTAATAATTTGCCTCTAACTTTAAATATTACATTTATCATACTTATGGGGCAGCGGTTAAGTAAGTATGTTTGATCTCGAAGATCCAAATTGAGTTGACTATATATCATTCTGTATTGAGAATATTGTGCTTTTTGTTTAACATTTGCATATGCGAAGTGGCTTACTTTCTCTAAAATGAAATTGAATTTCTCTCTCAAATCTGGAATGCTTATATTAGGTGAAAACTGTACGCTTTCACCTAAACCCAGAGCTAGCTCCTCCCAACTCTCGACTAAATTGCCCCTTGTTGACAACATTTTCTTAAGCACTCGCTTCGGAAGTCCTACTTCATCCATTTCCATCACCTTCATAATGTAATCAAAATGCAGCTTTAGGGCCTTTAAACATAATGGAAGCTCATTTGTTTCCAAATGCAACATATACTTTGACGTGCGACGTGACAGCCGAAAAATGCGTTTTAAAAAATATCTGATGAAACTTTCCACCTCATCGTATTGGCAAACTCGCCAAACTTGCGCACCATGAAGCATTATAGAAGCTGCAGTCGCGTGAAAAATGTTAAGCTTTGAGCTATGTTTAATGTATTTATTGTCGATACAAGGTGCCCATACTGAAGAAACAGATCTTTTTGCTTCCGATAGCTTGGATCCAAAATGTTCTCTTATATTGAGATTTGATGTAACTATTACGCCTAAGTATTTGTACTCTCGAACAATTGCAACATATTCTCCCTTATGCATCCACTTTTCGTTGTTTGCATATCTGCCTCCTCCATCTCTAAATATCATAATTTTAGACTTCTGCAAATTAACGTACAGGTTCCAATTTTCGCAGTAGCTCTCTAGTCGATTCATCATTCGCTGCATTCCTTCATCCGATTCAGATAGGCAAACAATATCATCTGCGAATATAAGTCCAGGTATACGGTTATTTCCAAAATGGATTCCTCCTCCTATCTCCTCCACGATGAACAGAATGAACAGTAATGTGCTCAAGATACAACTTTGCTTCACTCCCATTTGTGTTGAAAAACTCTTCAGATATTGACTCCCCATCCCATACATACGCAATGTACCTACAACGCTTTCAGTAAGACAATAATATTACCTGATATACCCAATTTATAGAGCTTATAGAAAAGTGCTTCTCTGGCGATCGAAACGTACGCTGCTCGAAAATCAACGTAAAGTTTCTTTTTTCTTCCTTTAAAGCTCTCCGCAATGCTTAAAAGACTAAATAATTGGTCTATAGTAGAATAGTTTCTCCTAAATCCTGCCTGAAATTCATTAAGAATTTAATTCTCTACACCAATGTGTAAGCCTTTTAAAAATCAGAATGCTAAAAAGCTTCACGGACGAATTCAAAAAGGAAATGCCCCGATAGTTTTCCGGTACGTCATAGGAGCCTTTTTTGTGTATGGGAAATATTATTTATCTTTTAAAGCTTTCTGAGAAGTCTGCATTCTCGAAAATTCTGTTGAACTCCTCTGTCAATACTTACAAAAATTCCGTTGAACAATTTATAAAAAAAACTCTACTGGGATACGATTGGATTTTTCAATCACATTTTTAATTTCATCGATCGAAAATAGTGCATCCAGTATCTCATCTTTAAAATTTGGCGCTGCGTAGGTACTGTACACAATATCCTTCTTAACAATTTGCCCGTATATATAGGTTTTCGCTCTTCTCACTTTTTGAGGGATAGGAATTATCCCAACAGTTCGCCCAAGCAGAGTTTCATAATTTGTTGGGCTTAAATAAACTTTTAACCCTTTCGCCCCTCACGGTCATAAAAAGGTCAAACAACCCTAGAATCTCTTATTTACATCAGAATTGGTTTAAATTTGCTACAAATGGTGCTTGACTATCTCAAAAGTCAAAAATGAACGGTACTTCCCATAGTCACTGCATCTGCTACTCTTTGTTTGAATGTATTTTATTGGGAGTATTTCTACGATGGTATTCAAATGCCTTTTATACTGGTTTATATATGTTCCAGTGGGCTTTTATGGCGTTGCTTTAGGTAAGATACTTGGTTTTTGTTTGCGACCAAGTCAGAAAGTCCCTGGAGGAAGGGGCTGGTAGAGGAACTTCGGGCATTTTGGTATACATATTACTATTTTGACTATAATTGCATAAGTGACGCTCTGAATCGAGCGATATATATATTTAAAAGTTAAGACTAAATCATTGGCTTCATAAAGGTATTCATACGAGTTTGTTGAGCAGACAATAAAAAAGATGTTGCCATAATTGTTGCAAAACCCAAAAAGTGGCGCTTGAAAAATTGGCGGGTATAGTGGTATACCACATAGGTATGTATTTTTAATGTGCTATACTGTACCACATTACCCGCTTTACAATTTCTTTATTTATATAAATTTATATAAATATTTTTGTTTTTATTTTTATTACAAAACAACATAAACAACATAAAAAACATAGGGACGGGCTACAGTCCGCTTGGGCGAACTGTTGGATACCCTATTCTTATTCCTATCCCTCATAAGTGGGCGTGACAAAAGTCTAAGTATGGTTGAATTGTTAAGAACGCTCTACATATTTTGTTATATAACATTTTAAGGATTTTATCAAAAAAAAACAAAGCTTTTAAAAAAAAAACGCTCTCTAGCTCATAGTTTGGTTTTTCAATAAAATTGTTTTATTTAATTGTGGGCGTGTTAGTGGGCGGATTTTTAAAAAAATAACACATGAGCATCAAGGGCCCCTAGAGAGTATATATTATAAATTTCAGCTCCCTAGCTCAAACTTTGGATTTTCAAAAAAAATAAAAATTAATTGTGGGCGTGTCAGTGGGCGGATTTTGAAAATATTTACATATGAGCATAAAGCGCCCATAGAGAGTATATATTATAAATTTCAGCTCCCTAGCTCAAACTTTGGATTTTCAAAAAAATTGTGTTATTTATTTGTGGGCGTGTCAGTGGGCGGATTTTGAAATTTTTTTATCGCGAGCAGTTTTAGGAGTCATAGATCATATATAAAAAATTTCAGCTTTCTAGCTCAAAATTCGATTTTTTCCAAAATTTTGTTTTTTTGAGTTTGTGGGCGTGTCTGTGTGCGGATTTCAAAAATTCGTAAACTTGATTATTTCGGGACCCTAGAGAGTATATGGTTAAAATTTCAGCTCTCTAGGTCCAGTTTAAAGGCCTAATTTTTGCCGACAGATGGACGGATGGGCATGGCTAGATCGACATTAGGTACTATCGATGCTGATCATAAATATAGTAACTTTTATTGGTCTACGGGCAATATTACGGTATGCTACAAACTTCATTTCAATTTCTGTTTAACAACTTACTATTTTATATATTTATTAATTATTTATTTATAATATTATGCAGCAATTCTTATACAAATGTCTTAAACAACAGACTTTGTTCGGTGTCGCTTGATGAAATAATTTCTTCCTTTTTAGAGGCGTCTTAAGCTGTTTTTTAACTTGTTTAAGCTTTGTATTGGGGTCTTTTTTTAATTCTTTCAATGTTTTCAATCTTGTTTGTATGGCGAAGTGGTTAATATTGTTGCTTTTGATTTTCTTCCTTTGTTGCTAGCAGCAGGTCTTTTAATTTTAGGCGGTGGCGATATCTCCCAGGCTGTTATAAGCCCCATGCTTGCATCTGCGCTGGAATTGTTTTTAGATGGCGAAAAGACTAAAGAACCTTGAACTCAACAATGGTGAATAGAGGGTGATAGCCCTTTGCTTGTACTTGCAACAATTCATCTATTAATGGTGGTAAAATGCTCATGAATTTTTTGGATGGCAAGATGGTACCCCCAGAAAGCAAGCGAGATGCTCTTCAATACTGTCAAAACTATTTAAAAGATACGAATTAATAATCACCATCAACAATACCCAACATTATTGTTGTTCATGCACAGCTTTTTGTATGACAGTTAACCAAAGGGCAAAATTATAATTTAACTCAAGTACCTAAGTACTCATAGCATAGCTAGCTAATCCTGTGATTTAATATACCCCATTCTAAGGGTATATTAATTTTGACCCATAGTTTGTTACATACCTTAATATTGCCCGTAGACCCCTAAAAGTTACTATATTTATGATTAGCATCGATAGTAATGTCAATCTAGCCATGTACGTTCGTCCGTCTGTCGGCAAAAATTAGGCCTTTAAACTGGGCCTAGGGAGCTGAAATTTCAACAATATACTCTCTAGGTCCTCGAAATAATCAAGCTTATGAATTTTCGAAATCCGCCTACAGACACGCCCACAAACTCAAAAAAACAAATTTTTCGAAAAAATAGAATTTTGAGCTAGAAAGCTGAAATTTTTTATATATGATCTATGACTCCCGAAACTGGTCGCTAGATAATATTTTCAAATTCTGCCCACTGACACGCCCATAATTAAAAAAAACAATTTTATTGAAAAACCAAAGTTTCAGCTAGTAAGCTGAATTTTATAATATATACTCTATAGGGGCCCTTTATGCTCATGTGAAAATATTTTTAAAATCCGCCTACTGACACGCCCACAATTTGAAAAAAATTCTTTTTTGAAAATTCAAAGGATCGTTTTTTTACAAAAGCTTCGTTTTTTTCGATAAAATCTTTTAAATATTATATAACAAAATATGTAGAGCGTTCTTAGTTAACAATTCTTAACAATTCAACCACACAATTCAAAGACTTTTGTCACATCCACTTATGAGTGATAGGAATAAGAATAGGGTATCCAACAGTTCGCCCAAGCGGACTGTAGCCCGCCTCTATGTTTTTGCATCGAGCGTTCCAGTTTTAAAATTTTTGCCACGTTGGTCTTTAAAGGTAAAATAATGGAAGCTGATGATATTGGTTTCCCGTTGGTACTATATGTGCGGTCTTGTTCCGGAGTGGTGAACTCCTGCAGTGTATTTATTCAACACTCAATTGATGACAGGAACAGCAAAGGAATCACTTTTCCGTGTTTGTGTGACGTTTTGTTTTTGCTGTCATATAACATACAAAAATAAGAGTACGAGCGACAGCAAAAGTCCTTGTGACACATTCAAGCAAACATCCCGTCGAACATTGATATTGGGTTAATCTTCTTTGGTTTATGTAATGAAGCGGGGATGTTCATAGGAATCTGGGTGTGATATAAGGGGACTTTTATGTGTTCATTTGCATATTATACGGATTCGGAAAGAAGGAATTCGACAGGGAAAGTGGATGATATGAAAAAAAGAAAATACCATTCAAAAACCAAACATTAAAATTTATACATCTGCAAGATGCTAATGGCAATAAGGAAGCACAATATTTGACAAGATAGTAATAGGTTTGCGTGTGTGAATTTTTCAAGCATACATTTGGAATATTTTCAAATTTGTATGTATTTATTTTTTAGTTTTTTATTTGATGTGGGAGCGGCATGGGCGGAAATCTATATACATATATTCCATTCAGATACAATTTTCCAACACATTTCGGCACACTTCCAAAAATTCGAGTTGTTCCTATCCAAATGGATACTGACAAATTTGTTTTCTACTTCCTAACAGAATTTGGATTTCGATGTTCGCTAGTCTTAGCGCTGTCGCCAGATGGGCTACTTGTCCCTCTAAAGCGGTGAGAAGAAAAGCGTTTGGTCTGAAATATGTAAAGGGGAAAATTGTTTAAAAACTTTTTATGGTGGGAAAATATGTTTTTTTTATGATTTCTGGGTCGCCAGGGCGATGAAAAGGTTCTTCAACCTCTAAGATCTTTTGTGGTGTAAGCGCCAGAAAAATTATTTGGACAATTACAATTTCTAGTTTCATTGAGGTCTGGACATTCACATGACATCTGCTCAGCTGTTCCGTCTTCATCGAAACATACCACCTATGGAGAGTCGACTTTTTTTCATTTTGTTTAGGTGGTATCGTATGCCGAGGTGACCAGTAAGAAAATCTACTGGCCATTTGGCCTGTCGAAAGCCTGAGATGTGCGCCCAATAAGAAATAAATTTCATGTGTTCCCAGCTTTTATAGCTGCTATTACTAGCGATATTTGGATGCAGCAGAAGTTTTCGGGACTTTGAATGGAATTTCAGAACCCTTCCTGGCCAATTCTGCGGCTTTGTCAATCCTTTCGAATCCTCCATGGCCCGGAACGCACCATTGTTTGATCTTGTTCCTTACTCGGAGTGTTTGAAGCGTATAAAACCGTGCATGACTTATTTGAATGTTGGCACCTTTAATTCCATATGCGTAAATGTGTTTCGTGCATTCTTGAATGGCGTGGAGCTCAGCTTGAAATAAGCTTCGGGATTTTTTCAAAGGTATTGTGATGTTAAAGTTTGGTTCGTATATACCAGCTCCCACATCCGATTCGATTTCAGAACGATCCGTACCTATAAAATATTTTTTTTATAGACATACGCCTAGGACATCATTGCCAGGAATGTGGCATGAAAGTCAATATGAGAAAATTAGTGATGATATGGTCTTTCGAAATGGAGGCAGGTAAACAGTGCAAGAATGATGGATTTTTAATGCAGAGTAATTCAAAATTGTTTCAGAGAATAGCTATTTGAGAGTTACACTAGCACCCAAAATGTCCTCAACCAAGTATATGGATTAAAATATTCGAGCGAAGAAGGCAATAAATGCGCCATAATGAAGTTTTTTTTAACAAAGATAAATATTTCAATCAGAATGATATGAAAAATCTCCTACCGATGCCCTCTTTCGAATGAGAGTTGTACCCGGCAGGTAAATTCAATAGTTTTTTATACCTTTTTCTAAGGGTATATTAATTTTGGCTAATAGTTTGTTACATACCTTAATATTGCCCGTAGACCCCAAAAAGTTACTATATTCGTGATCAGCATTGATAGTTAATTTGATCTAGCATGTCCGTGTGTGCGTCGAGGCCTTTAAACTGGAGCTAGAGAGCTGAAATTTAAACCATATTTTCTCGTGGGGCCCGAAATACTCAAGTTAAAATTAAGGGGCATTGTGCCCCTCTACAAGTACTGACGATATCATCTTCCGTAAGCTAACTTTTCCCAAAAACCGCTAATCTAGAATATCGTAATTTCCTATTAAACACTCCGTTCCACGTGTTTTCGAACAGGTAGTTTCTTGATTCAATTTTACGATTTTTTTTAAATCCTTGAATAATATGGGAAAAACCAAATGCAATATGAAAGAAGGCTACATTATTTTTATGTTGTAGAAAAAAATTGAGATTAGGTAGACAAATCCAATTTTTATGATGCTTTTCTCAACAAGGTCATAAAATTAGTAATTTTTTTCGTTCCACCAGTTGACGAACAGTAGATAACTAAATCGACTTGATAAATGCGACAGAACAACACAATTTTTTTTGGAATAAATTTATTTGGATTTTATTAAGATTATATCAACAGTTTTTAATAATGTGTTCCACCTCCCGATCGCTGTATCACTTCCATGTGCTATGCGCACCATCCTGAAATGCAGTATATACCTATACACCTATTGAATTGATACTGTCGTGTTTGCAGTGGTTAAATATTAAACAGCGCATCATCTTTAATGTTATAACGTTTGTCTTCAAAATGAAGCATAACATGGTTCCTAAATATTTGTCATCAAATTTAATATATACGCAAGATGTACAGCCCTATAGTTTAAGATCTAATTCTGACTTTAGATTACAACTGTATAGAGATGTTCGAACTCAAAATATGGTTTTTTATAAAGGATTAAAACTTTTCAATGAATTGCCACTTGAAATAAAAAAACGAAACTCTTTTTGTAAGATTTAAAAATTTATTGATAGTACACATAAGAGATTCAGTTTCTTAATTTGAAGCCTAATATGAATACGTTTTTACTTTTCTTCGTCTTGTAAACATAAAAATGCAAATATGTAACTTTAATAAGTATATGAACTATTGTAATAGTAACTTTTTTACTAAATAAATACTACTACTAGAAGCTTGCTATGAAGAGATTTATATAGTTCTTCCAAGTAATTAAGTGAAATTTCGGACCAGGCTTGTTTTATGGCTTCAATTATTTCTTCCGGATTGCAGTATTGCTTTCCTTCTTGGTAGACCTTTTTTGAAAGCCATCCCCACACGTTTTCCATAATGTTCAGGTCCGGTGAATATAGCGGCCATGCCAGTAGGTCTACATTTTGATTCATTTTTTTCATTTCATCAAATTCTTTATTTACATACAGTGGGTGATCAAATTATTACGGCCACCTTAAAAAATATATTTTTTTCAGGATTTAGTGCAAATAAATGAATTATAAGACCTATAAAATAAATTTATTTTATTTAAAAATGGATTTATCGGTAATAAGCTTTTAAAAAAATAATAAGTCTCAACACTAAGCAGTGCTTATTTTTTGGCAGCAATTTTTCAAAGTGGATGCCTCATTTTTTTATGGGGTAAGCTTTTCATTTCTTGAGCTTTTTAACGCTTTTTTTTTGAAAAATCCAAGGTTGCTGTTTTGGAATCGGTATTTATGATAAAAACAGGCTGTGTATTTACTTATTTTTAAGTGTGTGTGCATTCAGTTTGGGTGTGAAATTTCTTATAGAGCTCTTTTGGTAAGGACACCGTTCAAGGCATGGGTAGAAGAAAAGACCTTCCGCCGGCAAAAAATTCTGAAATCAAGACCCTGCTATTAAACACTGAGCATTCTCCGAGGAAAATAGCAGTAATTGCAGGAGTGGCAAAGTCCTCTGTAAACAATAAAAAAAAAAATAAAAAAAAAAGTTGACGAAAATGCTGCCCTTTGGCCTATGAGAGCCTGAAGATCTGGGCCAAAACGAATAACAACGCCACGAAATAAGCGCAAAATTAAAGAGATTTGTGATAAAAATAGAAAGAAACCACATAAGGTTCTAACAAATTTGATCCATGAGTCAGGAATTGAGATTTCAGATATGACAGTTCGACGTCGCCTAAAAGAAATGGGTTTTGCTTGCCGCCGGCCGTCCAGCAAAGAAGCCACTCCTTACAAAGGCGATGGTGGAAAACGCCTTAAATGGGCTAAGGCTCATAAGGACTGGACATCCGAAGACTGGTTAAAGGTGAGAACTTAATATGTCGGCTTTCAATAGATTTTTTTTTTATATTTTGGAGATATTTTAACGATTTTTGTGGCACGCATTTTTTTGTAGGTCTGCTTTTCCGATGAATCAACGGTTCAGATTTTGTCGGATAAGTCCGAGTTTGTTAGGAGGAGGGCAAACGAAAAATATAAAAGCGAATGCATAGTAGAACGTGTGAAACATCCTCTAAGCATTATGGTTTGGTCAATCATCAGTGGGCAAGGAACTGGACGTCTCTACATTGTTGAAGACCAGTACATTCAGGTCTTATCATCGAAAATGTTACCACAAGTGCAGGAATGGTTCCCAAATGGCAATTTTGTTTTTATGCATGACTCTGCACCTTGCCACAAGGCAAAAAGAGTGACTGCATTTTTGCAGGAAAAAAATGTCGAGGTTCTGGAATGGCCGGGAAACTCTCCCGACCTAAACCCCATTGAAAATCTTTGGGAACTGATGAAGAGAGAAATAGGCAAGGAAAAAATTACAAATAAGCGAGCATTGATCGAACGTCTTATCGAAGTATGGCATAGGAGCGAAAATATTAAAACTAATTGCTTTAAATGCATCGAAAGTATGTCAAAAAGGGTTAAGGCTGTTATAGCAGCAAAAGGCAATGTAACAAAATACTAATTTTGTTCAGTTTTACTGTTCTCTTTCTTATTAAAACTACGTTATTGTATTAGCTTATAAGTCACTTCTAGTATGAATAAATAAATAAAGCTTTAAAAATACAAATCACAAAAGTTATGTTGGTCTATCTTTCAAAAAGTTATATTTTTCCATGTGGCCGTAATAATTTGATCACCCACTGTATAATAGATTATTTTAACAAAATTCATAGAATTTACATAGACATGGCGATTATGCCGTCTGTCGGGTGAAACATTTCAAAAATAAAGATAAAAAAACATGTATATACATATAAGCAAAGTTAAGAGTTTGTTTTAAGTTAAATTTAATTAATTTAATTTAAAACTGCAATCTTTTCTTTCTTTCGATAAAAAAAAAAAAAAAAAAATAAAAAAATTGTTGTAGTAATATTAGGTGTAAGATTGATGTATGTATTATTATCATTATGAATTATATACATAACGTATTGTAAATTCCAAAAAAAAAAAAAAAAAAATTATATATTGTGAGATTAGCTTTAAGATTGATTTATTATTATTATCTATAATTATCCGTATTGTAAAGTACTACAAAAGACTGAGTCTTATTTGTACATTGGAATAAAATTGAAATTAAATTGAAATTGAAAATTGAATTTGAAGAATGTGGAAGAACATAAGAAAAAGAAAGTTATCTGAATCAGCATATTCACAATATTTCCTTTAGTTCACTAAAAGGAAAACTGTCTGTAACTATTAAAAATATTAAATTGATTACAAAGTTTCGAAACTATTTCGGTAAGAGAGAGCATGCTTGCAGTACTGAAGTAAAATAGACCAACCAAAAGAGCCATTCAAGATGTCTCTACACACACTAATAGAAATCGAGCTGAAATTGAAATAAAACCTGCGGATTTCCTGCAAAAGAGGGCAAACAGCGAGAAAATGGTAGATATCCTCTCTCTCATTTCTGTTACAGAGGGTACACAGATCAGAGGTCGAGTTTCTATGGGGTACGCAATTGAGGTTGAGAATTTCAACCCTAGCCCTAAAAATGGTACTTATGGAAGAAGCAGAGTGAACATTAGAAAAGTAGCTATTATCCAAACGATGGCTTAAGTTTTTGTAAATATGTCTTGAGTTCGCGGAGGATGCGCGGGCCAGGCATTGCAGATACTTCGTTTCATCAATTATAGCTATCACATCAAAGAGCATTCCGTTCCACTCATCAACGTTCGAATCACTCAGATTTAGGCTTACTTCGTGGGAGAGCGCAAGTTGGTTCCATTCCTTGAACGGGGAAGCATTAGTTCGGAGGAGAGACGCCAATATTGTCCTGTGTAAGTTGTTACCATTCCTCCTCATAACTCTGGTGATATATTCTGAGTGGGCTTTTAGATTCTGGATGTAAATCGGGGCAATTCCAGACTCTATATGTATCGCGTAAGTCGGTGTGGAGTTTGGTAGTTTGAACAAACGTTTGAAAAAGAAACGTTGAACTTTCTCGAATTCTTCAAAAGGGATGTAACCAAATGCCTGCACTCCATAGCACATACAGGTTTTAACTGTTGCATTGAACACACGATACTTACACACTAAGTCTATGTGCGGATTCCCGAAAAACCTCGGCCACATAATACTTAACGCTGCCTTAGCTTCGGTGCATTTTACCTTTGCATGCTTCGCTAGGTTTAGATTACTGGTAATCAGTACTCCCAAATATTTGAATTCTGTGACCACTTCGATACGTTCACCAAGACAAAACCAATTTTCTTCTGCCAGACGACGGCGACGATGACGCTGTTCAAATATCATAATCTTAGTTTTTTGGACATTAACCTGCAAGTCCCATGTGCTGCAATAGTCTTGGAGCCTATTGATTTGCAACTGCAATGAACAAGGGTTGTCAGCCACCATGATGAGTTCGTCAGCATACAGTAAGACCTTTATCCAAGTTCCAGCAATCTGCACACCTCCTGGCAAACAATTACATATGTCATCGATGTAGAGTGCAAAGAGGATCGGACTTAAGATACAACCCTGTGGTACACCAGAGGATGTATCAAACCAGTTGGACACCTCCACTCCATCATAGACCGTTGCACTAGTAGAGGCAAGGAGATTAGCGTAAGTCGCTAAGAATTTATTAGATAGTCCCATTGTTGACAGCTTGTAAATTAGGGCATTTCTATTCACGGTGTCAAACGCCGCTTTGAAATCCACGAAACATGCATATAGCTTCCTCTTTTTCTCTATAAATTTTTGGGCGATACTATTAATAGCAAATATGTGATCGATCGTAGAAAATCGAGCGCGAAAACCAGTTTGGAACACGCTCAGACGACTGTTTGTTTCAATCCATTTTGCAAGTCTATTATAGAGAATACCAACAAATATTTTTCTGATTGTTTTAAGGATTGAAATACCCCTGTAATTTTCAGCTATATTAATATTCCCCTTTTTAAAGATAGCAACTATCAGTGCCTTGTTGAAGCTTATGGGGACGTTGGACGTGTTATAGAGCATATTAAAAAAGAGTAATAGGTACTGTTTGAACTGCACAGTTGCATTTTTATAAAACTCGGAAGGAATTCCATCGATACCTGGAGCTTTGCCATTTTTCATTTTGAGTAATACAGTTTCTAGCTCGGACATAGATATAGGGCTGTCCGTGTCATGCACTGTAATATTAGAGATGGCGTATTGAAATGATTTGAAGGAGGCATCAGCAGTCAACAGCGAGCGAAATGAGAGGCTAGCACGTCTAATTGGATCGAGCTATGGGAATGTCGACTATTACCAGCCAGCTCGCGAACATTAATCCAAAATGTTTTTGAGCTCTTGCAGTCTACTAGTTTTTTGCCAAGATCCTTTATGTATTCTGTGCGTTTATGCATACACAGCCGTTTATATTGCTTATTAAAAGGAGATATGAATATTTCTGTAAAAAACTGAGTCGGTGAGCCGAAATAAATTAAGAAACGCAAATGATTTTTTACGGAGTTGACGACACTCATTATCGTACCATTTATTTACTGCCCTGGTATTATGCCTTCTGTGCGAGGTAACTGACAGCTGAATGGCTTTTATTAGGCTTTTCTCAATTTGATCAGCCGTATTAGAGGCCAAAGAAGGAAGAAATATACAATTTTGGTCAAGACGTTTCCTGTAGTTGGCCGAGTTATTCTCAACCCATTTCAGCTTTTGAAAATTATCTGATCTAACCTGCGGCGCTTCTCCATTAGCTTTGATTACGATGGGTAAATGGCCAGAGTAACTTTCAGCTACTACTTCGAAATTCTGTACTGAATAGAGCCACTTGCCAGTTATATCATACAAATCGATTACAGAACTACCTTGTCCACTGACATAAGTAAATTCACATTTTGATTCTGAATCCAAATTTCGGTAATTCTTGAGGTATGTATCGGTGCATTGTCCTGTTGGAAAATCCATCGTTGTCCATCAAACAATTCGGAAAAATGAGTTAAAGCTCTTTTCAGTATAGATTTGTAGGTGATTGCGGTCAATATTGAGCTTTGAAAATCAAGGTTTGCAGTTCCGTAAAAGCTTACTGCTCCCCATACCATTACTCTACCTCGCTTGCTGTGTCTTCTATCCAAGGTTATTTCATCCTTCCTCAAATCATGGAAATAATAATTGTATCCATCTATGCCACTCTCGACTCCACCTGATGTGACTTAGTGCAAAATCAATTCTCTGAGAATTGCGTGCTGCGTTTAATGGTGATTTCTTTTTAATTTTTGGGGTCTTGTATGGTTGGACTGCTGTAACACGCCGCAATAAACAGTTGATCTATTAGGTTCAACTCTAGTTTCTGCGTTGATTTTACTTATGGAAATCTTGAATTTGAAGCAGCTCTCAGTATAGCCCGTCGATCGTGACTTGTTGTTGCTCTGATTATTCCTCTGTTCCAGTTTTTTCTATAGTTCTTAGGGTCCTTAAGATAGCTGCGAACAAAAGTTGATCCTTTTGCAATTCTATCGGCTATAAAACAGATAGATTTGCCTTGTTCCTGGTAAGCACGAATTTGTCCTATTTAGTCCTTAGTTAATGGATTTTTTTACCCATAATTGTTGTTTGTATGATATTATGTTTTGAACTAAGGTCCCTTTGACTCTATTTTTAATTTAAAATATGATAACCATTTTTTTACAACATAAACATAAAATAGCCTTTTTTCATATTGCATTAGGTTTTTCCCATACTATCGAAGGATTTAAAAAATTTCGAAAATTAAATCAATATACTACCTGTTCGTAAACACGTGGAACAGACTGTATATACTACATATACACTGGCGATCACAAGGATGAGGCCATACATTTTGTAATCGATTTTCAGTCTTTATACCTGTTAGAAATTTTATACCCGGATACTTACTACCTGGAACAGGTACATTATTTCCCCCACAGTAAATCTTAACATTAAATGGTAAATAAGAAACCGCTGGAATTTCCCAGGATAATCAATGAACTACTTGAAAAGCGTATAAAAAGATGCGACACTAGGATGGGGCCATTGCGAATATTTCGAGTAATTTCAATAGGTTCACGTTGTGAAGTGAAGCAATTCCCGTAAGGCACAAAGGATAAAGCTACGTTAAACAGCTTCAATTCTCTGGATATGTACTATAGATGGGAAGGTTATCAATCCTGACTGTACTTGTACTCATATAGAATGATTTGTTTTGTTTCAAGCATAGCTATCATTTTTATTTATTTAAACCATCTGGTTTATTCAGTATCCAAAAAAATAAAAAAAAATAAAAAAATATAGAATGATTTGCTAACGTATGGGCTAGAACACTCCTCCAACAATTTATATAGCCGAGCAAGGAGTAAGCAAGGAGTAAACTATCACAACTCACCACTTTTCATGGCCGACTTGTTGTGCATAGGCGGTTTTTGCAAATGAGAGCTTGGGTTTATTTTTACATTAAGGTTTTTGTTGTGAAATACTTCAGTCAAAAATCCGCTTGAACACTAATCGCATTAAAAAAAAAGATATCAAAACCGAAAGGCTTTTCCATGTATAGAGCTAAGCGATACTTTTAAATACGAGGGGATGGTGTAACTTATTTACCCCTTTCCAGCAGCAACTTAATGGCCAAAACTTGGTGCATAATTGTACCTTATTATCGAAGCATATTTTACAAAAACTATCAAATCATAATAATGAAAACATTTCATCCATAAGAGATCGTCCAAAAGTACGGATATCGGAAAATGTCTTGCGCGGTCTTAGCTTACATGGGACCATTTCTTAAAGTCCGTGGAAAATCAATATACACGTGTCTACGATATACAATAGCAAACTATAACGAGTTGTTTTTAAATATCAAGTGAATACAATTGTTACAAAAAAATTCATAGGACAAACGCTTTCCTGTGGACAGATACAAGACATAAGTACCTAAGCCGATTGCTTTCACTTTTATACCGACGAAATCCCCCCAAACTGGAGGTGCTTCAATTTCAATTTGAACTCCAAAAGCTGGTTAAAATAAAAATCAGTAACAAAATCTCCAACACAAGCAAAATGACTTTTTTACCGGTATTCAAAAAAGTTGTTCGAGAAAAAAAAATCAATGAGTTGAAAACCTTTGCATAACTTAAAGATTTTTCATTTGTTGAAGATATTTCGATGGAAGTTCCTTACTTGTTTTCAGAATATCTGATCAGAAAAGGTCACAATTTGTACACAAAAGAAACAAAATTTATACATAAATTGTCTCACTCGCATAGTTAAATATTCTTCCCAAGACGAATTTATTATGCTTTGATAACTTTTCAATTTGCATATACTCGTAGGTGTGAATCTTCCAAGGAGCAAACAAAAAATTCAAATGGAGAAAACAAATTTGAAGGGTATACCTATACAGGAAGGATCTCAATGCGACTTTCCCTTTTTCTATTCCTGAAAATCACACTTCAATCCAAATTCCTTAGCCCCAATCGTTTACCCCCGGCCCATACGTGCTCGATAATACATCAAGGGATTATATTTGGCAGAGCATATTCCAGTAAACACAGCAGCCTCCTGCCCCACCCTTAAGAGCTTAAAAGACATATTTCCATGTTTATGAACGGTTTACTTTGTCTGTGTCAGAAGCAATTGACTGTTAACATGGAACACCTCCGCGTTACCAGTAGATACAAAATACCAAACGCTGACTGAGCGCGTGCACCTTGCATCCAGCAAGGCCTGTGAGCAGTATTTCCTCACCGTGTCTCATAATGGCGTATTTCTTAAGCATTCTCCCCCCATATGTTAAACGACTTTTGTTTGTGTGGCAACATCGAGAAACTGATAAAAAAAAGGAAGTTTATTATGGTACAAGACAAACGAAAAAAATAAAAGCAAACCTTAATCAATTGCGATGGGTGCCAAGTGATAATTCGAATATGTCCCAGGGAAGATGTAATGATGAAATATTATGAGAGCTGCCATGGGACAGAGACACATACAAACACGGTGTGTGAATGCGGAAAAGAGTAGGTATTAGTTATGATGTCCTCTTGCGTTGTTATCCACCCATTGATGGGTGTGGCGCATAGCTCATAATATACATAAGGGATTATGTGTGTTTCCATAGATTTATGGATCGTTCGAATTCGAATTTTGGCAATTTTTTGTGTGGCTCTTTGTTTGCTTTTTGTGTTTGTGGTATTCAATTCATTTTTACGACTGTTGATTGTATTATCCGATACGACTGGGCGTGGGTGGAAGCCTTTCAGCCCTTCGAATTTTATTGCTCTAACAAAGGTGCTGTGCGTATGTGCTTTTATGTGAGCTGCGAGTGTGTTGCGTTCTTGTGGCTTGGGGTTTTATTGGAAACCATTTCACGTGATTTTTTTTTATGGTCAGCGAATGGTTGCACTCACGTACCTAATTAGATGCCACAAATGTATAAATTGTACTATGTACTAAAAAAGGATCCAACATTCAAGCGAAAGGTATTTCCGGGTCAACATTGTAGTATGCGTCTATGTGTGTCTATATGTTTGTGCATAATAATTTTTTTTTGTACA
This sequence comes from Portevinia maculata, assembly GCA_949715645.1. NCBI lineage: Eukaryota > Metazoa > Arthropoda > Insecta > Diptera > Syrphidae > Portevinia > Portevinia maculata. The sequence continues at coordinate 267,467,139 of OX454526.1, read as the reverse complement.
TTTTTTTGCTCAGAGAAGTTTTTTTCTCTTTGTGCAAAAAAGTCTGATACTCTCAGGATCGCGCAAAATGTGTCAATTTAATTTACAACCTGATCGATTCAAAAAAGCAATAAATATCTATTTGAACAACTTAATAAAAGTCTTAGGACCAATTGTAGTAAGTGGTAATTGTCAAGGCAGTTGCAAATAATCAGCCCTATCATTGTATCCGTTCGGAAAGTAATTTTCTTCGCATCTCAAACCTAGTAGAAGACTTGCTTTATGTTCATAGTATCCGTTCTTGGAACGTTTATAAATGTTTCGCGACCAATAGTTGTAACCAGCAGGCAATCAGAGAAAAATTGACATTCGGCTGCCAAAAACTGGTGCAAAAATTGCAAATTATTGCGATGAATCAGTTTGTGTTACGTTTTGTCGGAGATATGCTTCGAACACTCATCCAATGAAGCAAAATTCTTTGGGCCGATGGAAAATTACACAGCTGCTCGTAAGGTATTTCAGTTGTCACTTATTTCTGGAAATGCTAACCTCCTCACAGATATGACAGAACCTCTCCTTTTAAAGACACATTTTAGAACATTGAGCAAAATAAGGTGAAACTTCCGTCGACTTTCTGACATTGAAGTACCTAGTCGAAACCATATTGGTTATTGAATCTACCTACTACTGTTTCTAATACTGCCACTCCCAAATACTGCTAAGTAACCAAAAATTATGCAATAGTGTACTGGCTAGCTGTGTAAGGCTCGGTACGTAGGTACCAGTGGCGTGGCGTCCATATAACACGATTCCTACCGTCTTCCCTTTTAAAAATCCACCAAAAGTAAGCACTATCTGCCAAATAAATATATGAAAAATGAAACCCGTCCCGTATTTTAATTATAAAATAAAATCTACACACACACTCACACATAAGCTATCGAATAAGTTTAATATTTTCATTCTACCTCTCGTCTGTATCTTCATACTTCATTCAAGAATCAAGATTCAACCACATTCCACAATCCACAAATCACAAACAACAAACCAACGAAGAGTCACAAAAATACTCTTAGTAAAAAGTTTTCAACTACCGCTGCTCTCTATAATAGAATAAAAAATATTTTTCCGTCTTATTTACTTGTTTTATATCCCTTTCTTCTACAAGCATTGCGGTTCCGATCCTCTTTGTTCAACACCCGCTTTTATATTCAAAGAAAAAGACGCTACATTTCGTCTTATAAACCAAATCTCACGCTGAATACTTGGAATTGTTTCATTTCATTCTCCCTTTTGCGATTAGCATTGCGTTTCAATCGGAAGATATCAACATGTTGCAGGAATGCAGGTGCTACGTTTGACTCGTTTTTTTTCCAACATTGTGTCTAATAACACGGTGTTCTTTGACTTATTTCTTTTTTCTTATGACATAATATCTGAATGTGTTATGTGGGTTGATTCTTGATTTTGAATTTGATGTAGATTAGGTACCTACTCCAATTTCGGAAAAATGTATAGGTAGTGCATCGCTGCCCAATATAGGCCAAGGGGGAATCACATTGTAATAGTCAGGTGTGTCCTATTAGCCGCGGTATATCTCATTTATTAGACATAAATGAGGTAAGGCGTGATCCTCGACATGACAAGCAGCAGCTGGCACGCTTGCGGTTGCATCTGCATCGCATTCACTCGACGGTGGGGTGAGTCTTTGCTGCTCATTGGCTACCCGGACTATACAAAAAATTATAGTGCCAAAAGAAGGTGAAACAAAAGAAAATAAGAAGCCGAAAGAAGGATAGAGATAGATAAGGAGATCCTCGCACTCGGAAGGATACGAGTGCACGCACACACATTTTTTCCTTGAATCCATGTTAACACGTTGGATTCGGTTCTACTCGATAAGCACAGATGTTTTTATTGTGCTGCTGACCGTGGCATCTGAATAATAAAAATTGAAATATGGAAGAACAGGCTTATAATGAAGATTTTCCTTATCAGCATAGTGATAGTTGTTGTTGCACTATCTTGAGGAACCCCCTTTTTCTAATGTGGTAGCGGCTGCAGCCATGAAATCATACCTTGACAAATCCCTCCTCAAACGCCATTGGATTTGTCCCTTACATTTGACTAGTACCTACACCTCAGAAGATCACCTCAATAAAAATTCTTCAATTTACCACATGGTTATTCGTTTAATTTCCCAAACATGCAAATTCACAAATGTTTAGGGCTTAAATTTGGGATTCAGATTACCTACTGTGGAATTTTCTGGACTGAAACTATACTAATAGGGGGCAACCAGGGTGTTGATGAAGGGTTGCAGGCGTTCACATAGTATGGCAGATGAGATCTTATACGCGATGTTGAGGAGACTAATACATCTGTAATTGGTGCAATTTGAGGGACCTCCTTTCTTGCGGATCGGGAACCCCATCTGTCTCAATATTAATCGTACAACACTTATTTCTTCCGCACTTCTTTCATATATGAGAATCTTCACTCGTGCTTGACACTAAATCGTTTTTTATTGCGTTCAGAACGGAATCCATTTCCCACTTTCCGGTCACTCGAAACATAACGCTATTGGAGTGGGAAGTGTCTGCAACATCAATTTTCAGCAGCATCCGATTAAGCACATTCAATTTGCTTTTCAGGTCAATGGTGCTCCGAGAGTAACCCCAAACCAAGCTGTATAATGTGACGCACTTTCAAATATACGACATAAGCTTTCAATTTAGATCCAAGTCCACTCCACTGAACAAATAGCTCAATTCTGGGAGCACACATTTCAAATCCTTATGAAGTTGAGAAACTAAACTAAACTATGTTCTTTCTTTGTTCTGGCAAAATCTAATGTATTAGCCAATTGATTTCGTTAAGGACGACAAAAATATACCAAGCGAAAAATGTAACAACAGCACATTAAGTATAAATCTTTGAATATTTTTCCACTCAACGCCGGAGAGGGATTGAACGAAAAACAAAACAACCTACTTTTTTAATCATAAATAGTTTCATTTCTCCCAGCCAGACGAACATGAACGAATACCAAAATAAAAGGGAATACACAATAATTGAAAAAAAATCTCTATCACAGCAAGCTTAAATTCTGCATCGATTTAGGCTCCCGTTCTTCTTCAAATACCTGAGCATTATTGCGGCATGACAATTACTTAATGTAAGGTAGCACAGCGTTCTATTCATTTTAGGCACGTCCAATTTTCGTTTCGTACAACTACGAAGCCAGCCGACCTACCACAAGGACTTGGTCTTTCTCTCTGTCGAAATTAAATTGAGATGTGCCTACCCTACCTTACCTACTCGTACTCGTTTTCTTTTATATAATGTATTTTTTACACCCATTATTTATACACACTTACGGTATGTCAGCTGTAGTTATATTGTATTGTATAGGCCAACACACAAAGGATAGAACATTTAAGCCAGAGCTTCGCACATACATCCACTCGCACACATTCCGAGTCAATTATTTATACATAATCCAGCAGATATCTTGCCCGGTAAGATTTATAACTGCAAGGACATAACATCAGAGAGGTATTCAGCCGAAGAAAGGACGAACTTTAGGGATGTGTCTGTGCTTGAGGGGGTCATTGATAGCAGCAAATTGGGTGAACCTTAAGTTTTGAGAAATCCCTCGTTACCAATCGACTATAAGCACTCGTTTGAAATGCTGGGAGATTTGTCTAGAGAAATAACTCGATATGATGCGACGACTAGTAGAGGAACAATGAGTCAGGGGCTGAGGTTCATGCGTCATTTTCAATTCTTTGTAAGTGGCTCGAATTTCGGAATCGCTCAAGTGAAAGAAGAAATATTATGAAACAAAGATGAAGAGAGCGAACATAGAAAAGTACTTTACTTAAATATGGTTTGCATTTATGTAGGCGCAGTAGCTCAGTGGTTAGGTTAGTGTATTGGACTACTTATTTAAGGGTCTTCGATTCAAATCACGCCGGATCCAAGTAACCCCCAAAGGTTTTTCCACTGACCCCCCTCTTGTGTCTGACAAACATTCGAATCAATTTTCATGAGAAGATTTATAGATTTGCCGTTCGGATTCGGCTTTATTGCCTTCCACTTCGTGGTTTTAGAAGCTAGGTTTTACCCTGTATAAGTTAATGCCTAATATGTATATTTTTTTAATTTTATGTTTTGTGTTTGTTATTTTGTTATTTTGTTTTAATTTTGGATAGATACTTTGGATAATTTTACGAATTCAATTAGACCAAGAGCCGACAGCAAATTTTGGGAGTGGAGGTATAACCAAAATGCATATACATGTATGTGTAGATATACACAATAATAATACAAATTCAAACATCTGCCAGGGTTATTTTTCAGCCGGGGCTGTGGGCGGGCGTTTGAAAAGGGTATTTTTTCCGATTTTCGTGTCGGAGGTATAACCACTTCAATGCATATTTAAACAATACATAATTGCGTACTGATTTCAATTATTTAGGTCCCAGACGTTTTACTTTCAGCTTTCCCTTTACCAGAGGCCCCCTTAAAGGGGTGAAAAATCAACTTTTGAAGTCAGAGGTATAACCACATGAGTGATACATCAAAAAATCAGAATAATTCTCCTGATTGCAAATATGTATGTCCCAGACGTTTTCTTTTCAGCCTTCACCCCACCAGACGTCCTTTAGTATCCTTAAAAATCTTTTTATTGAAAACTCTCGAATTTTTTTTTTTCAAATATGTATAACCATATGCTGGCCAAATGAAAATAATCTGCAACTCTTCCTTATTACGAATAAATAAGTCCCAGACAAATTATGTACAGCCTTCACCCCGCCAGACGTCTTTAAGTATCCTTAAAAGCCTTTTTACTGAAAACTCTCAAAACTTTTTTTTTTCCAAATACCTATTAATTATATTATTAGTTAATACTTATTAATTAATCAATTTATATTTAATATTTTGGTCACTTATTGGGTCAAATTATTAAAAACGCCTTAAACAGCAATTTTAGCTTAATACCTCTGCCGAATAATCTAGAAATGATAAAAGATGAATTCGGACAAATGTCTCAACCGCACTTTTATTTTTAGTTATATGCTAAGGTACATAGTAAATAATGTTTTACTGTTGTGAGAAAAAAACCCAAACCGTGTTTAATATATCAAAAAGAACAGAAAAAGATTTGTGCAAAAAGAATACGTTAATAGTGTACATAGGTTCTGTTAACTTTCAAGAAAGTGAGTTATTAGTGTTTCAATGATTAGTCAAAATTGTAAAATATTAATTGAACAATTTCATATATCATTATATTAATACGTGAACATCCAAAGTTTCCGTAACGTATTCAAATATGCCTACATCATCATAGATTAGAACCTGTTTCCGATGGAGCAGCTCATTTACGTATTTTTTCGATATCTAGACGTTGCTCTTTTCGTTTATAAAAAAAAAATAGGTAACGAAAATAATTGGGGTACGTTTTTTAGTAATACATATGTACTTATAAATGGTATGGTCGATTTTCGGCCAGTAGCGATACTTGTATATATTAAATTAGAAACGATACTACCACAACAATGCTTTGATAATAATTGGTGTTATGTTAGGCTAGCTGTACTAAGCTTAACAGACATACGTTATGTATGCAACTTAGTTTTCAGTAAAAAGTCTTTTAAGGATGCTTAAAGACGTCTGGCGGGGTGAAGGCTATAAATAATTTGTCTGGGACTTATTTATTCGTAATAAGGAATTGTTGCAGATTATTTTCATGTGACCAGCATATGGTTATACATATTTGAAAAAAAAAATTTCGAGAGTTTTCAATAAAAAGATTTTTAAGGATACTAAAGGACGTCTGGCGGGGTGAAGGCTGAAAAGAAAACGTCTGGGACATACATATTTGTAATCAGGAGAATTATTCAGATTTGTTGATGTATCACTCATGTGGTTATACCTCTGACTTCAAAAGTTGATTTTTCACCCCTTTAAGGGGGCGTCTGGCAAAGGGAAAGCTGAAAGTAAAACATCTAGGATCTAAATATTTGAAATCAGTACGCAATTATCTATTGTTTAAATATGCATTGAAGTGGTTATACCTCCGATACAAAAATCGGAAAAAATACCCTTTTCAAACGCCCGCCCACAGCCCCGGCTGAAAAACAACCCTGCCAGATGTTTGAATTTGTATTATTATTGTGTATATCTACACATACATTTATATGCATTTTGGTTATACCTCCACTCCCAAAATTTGCTGTCGGCTCTTAGACTAAATAGACGAGCAATACAATATGTAGATAATTGGTTCTTCAATTTCTTCACTGGAAACGTCGCGCGTCGTCTTGAATGTGATATGAAACAAAATTTAAAAAGTTTGGGGATCTATTGAAGTTGGTAAATGCAAGTAGTGTTAGTCGGTTAAATTAAACATTGTTTAACAAAACTGTTTTCAATAACTCGAGCTTTACATAATGACCTAAAGTGACCGAAACTGCCGATGCCGAAGCTTGGTATTCCAACTAATCAAACTTCTTGCCGCAAATCTTCGATAGCATACCAAAGGCATGCATTTGTATTTTTTTCACGTGACGTACATTGAAATAGAAGGAGCCTTTCCTTAACCGAACTATATGAATGCGAAACGCTCTGTTTTTCTTTTGCATTATAATTTACAAACATTGAAAACCAACGTGCATTGGCATCACACCCTGTTCTCAATTAGCTTTACGTAGCTCATTTATCGTTGTCAAGACAAAAGCATTTGCATGACAGCTTATGAGGTATCGTCTGCCATTGATTTTTATATTTTATTGACAATTTTGCATACTCCCATGACAGCAGGAGTAACGAAGCTTGATCGCATAAGAGTTTCAAAAACCTGAGGAAGCCTTCAGGTAAAGAACCAATATCAAAGAAAATGGTGCGCGGCCGGCTCAGATGGTACTGTCATGTTCGAAGGGGGGGTTCCTATTAACCCCGTCAAAAGGGCAACATCAATCAACGTTTCTATACAATCGCAAAAGAGGGGCAGGCCTAAAAAACTCCTCAATCTTAAGAATCCAACAGCACCAGCATTTGATTGACCTCTGTGAGGAAGTTTTATAAAAATGTACACTATCAGTGCAAAAATTAAGAATATTTTGTTCGAAATCGCAGAATAGGTATATATTTTTTATTTTTTATTTTAATAGAGTTTTTAATATTACTCCCAAGCCATAGTCATATTAACGTTACTCTCAGCAAGCTGAGAGCTACCTATCCTGGTTAAAAGCACGAGACTTGAAACCACAACTAAGCTCGGACGAATATGAAAACAAAAACCACCTCCCTTCGAAACTTTCATACTACAACTAGGTTATTCCTATCCAGTAGTTTTATTTAAACTGTTAAATACGCGTTTGGCAGGCAGCTTCCCAGTGGAGGCACCTGCAAACGTGGCTGCTGTTGAGCCTTCTTCTTGCGGAATATCACTAGTGTATATTAGAAATAGAATCGATCCAAGAACGCTTCCTTGGGGAACTCTTGCCGCGATTTCTTTGAATTCAGAGTAATCATTTTCGTGTTTTACACGAAAGAGTAACAACTAAGGATATCAAATAACTGTTTCGGAAAAGCTTGTCTTAGCTTATGTTTCAAGCCTGTATGCCATACTTTATCAAAGGCCTGAGAGACGTCGAGAAAAACACTAGAACATATTTTTTTTTTCTCTAGGGTTTTTTTCAATTTCATTGGTTATTCTGTAAACCAGGTCGATTGTAGAATGCTTAGTCCTGAATCCGAATTAGTGATCAGGTATTAATCGACGTTCTTCGATAATCGGATGTAGGCGCTCTAACAAAAGTTTTTCGAATACCTTCGACATTATCGGTAAGAGCGATATTGGCCTATATTATTTTTTTTCATTTAGTTGTTTACCGGGCTTTGGAACCATTATAACTTCAGCTACCTTCCATTGTCGTGGAACGTACAATAACCTAAACGATGCATTTATAAGATAGGCAAACTTGATTAAAGCTTTCCGAGGTAACTTTTTAAGAACCTGTCCTGTGATTAAGTCATATCCAGGTGCTTTGCTTAATTTTAGTTTTTCTATTTCGAAGCGTAGTTCGGGTAGCGATACACACATATTCTATAATTGTCAGGTGCCACGGTTAGGACGGGAAATTCGAGCAACGCTTGACCATCAAATGGTTTAAATGTTTCTTCCAGATGTTCGGCAAAATTTCGGCTTTTTCCTTGTCACTCTTCGCCCATTCTCCATTGATTTTCCTGATGGGAGGCGCTTGCGTTTTTGGTTTTTTAATGCCTTTCGTGGCTTTCCAGAGCGAGACATTTGTACTTTTATCCGAAGTTAGGCCTGAAAGATATGTAGAAATTTCACGATTTTTAAAGTCTTGAATTTTTCTCTTAAGTTTACTACAAAGTTAGTTAAGAGTGGTTTTATCCTGTGGAGCGCGAGATTGTTGCCATCTTTTGCACGCTGTATCCTTTTCTTCTTTAACAATTGAGTGATTTCCAACAGATATTTTATTTCGCAATTTGTGGTTATTTTCCGTTTATGGGGAGTATTTTTCCAGGCTGAGCATTGCATGACGTTAATAAATTGATCGACTTCGTCTTCAAGTTCGTGGGGTGTTCGAAGAGACACTTTGAGATCGATTTTACTTTCACAGTATTTTTTAAAGGATTCCCAGTTTGTTTTCATGTTAGTAAGTCTGGGCGGACCTTCTTTTTTTCGTAGACAGTCGTTAATTGTCAAAATGACGGATGAATGATCAGAAGAAAGATCAAAGCATTCCTCAACTACAATAGAGTTTCCCGACAACACTTTCACGATGAAGAAATCGATGAGGTCTGGTGTTTTTGCCGTATCCGAGGGCCAGTACGTCGGTTTACCTGAGGAATGAAAGTCTACCCCCAATTCCATACCGGCTTCGTAAAGAACTCTACCTTTTGCTGAAATGCATCTCGAGCCCTACAAGGTATGTTTTGCATTAAAGTCACCTCCGATGACGAAATTTCGTCCAAGTGAGTCAAAGATACTTATAAAATCGCTTCTTTCCATCGTTGCACGTGGGGGGCAATAGATAGCTGCAAATACGCTTACCGTGCTTAATTGTAGTTTGTCAAGCTCAATTGCTGCTCTAATTGAGTGTTCATGGTATTTTTGATCAACAAGGATGCCCCGCCTCTCGCCCTTTCCGAAGGGTGATAGTATGCGTGATAGGCAATGAAATTATTTTCGCGTGTAAGTAGCGTAGCAAAGCAACCAGATACGCAGATACGCACTCTAAGTGTCAGAGCACGATCATTGCTACATCTCGCGGCTCTCCAATTGTTTCAAAAAATGTTACGGTTAAAACCGGTACCCTAGCCGTACCCCTCGTGCGGCTATTTATCCATCTTCTTCTGTGATTGCTGTTCCTGATGTGCACACAACAACTGCTTCTGCTTACATAATTTCCGCCAATGGCTTGAAATTAGCCACCATCATGTCGTCCGCTGCTGCTGGAACAAACGTTTCTGCTGCTGATGATGATGTCCTGAAACAAATTAACCTGAAGTTTGGCAAACTGCAAAACATAAACTTAAACCGACAAATCAAAGCATTATTGGGTCAAACAATTTAAACTCAAATGGCAGCATTTGTCATCGTTCAAATCGTCTACTACTTCTGGGGCAATATTTGAATATGCGTCTTCAACTTTCAATGTCGATTCCTCAACATTATATTGAGAAAGCAACGATTCCAAGAATTCTGACCAGCAGCCATACATTTTTGTTCCCAACAGTAATTATTGTATGCAAAGCAGTCCTGCTGTGGATGTTATCGACACCTATCACCAGTATTGCTGGCGATACAATGTTGTTGTTGTTTAACATGCGAATTTGAGCACTTCTATGGATACATTTCTCAAAGAAACGCACTTCTCTCTTGCACTCACATATTTGGGACCAAGGTTCACACATTTCATGCAAAAAACGTTAAAGGCGAACAAATTTATTTATTTATTTGTTTAACTAATGTATCCACAATCAATTTTACAGCTAACAGATCTACAGCACTCCAAGTATGAATTAGAATGCAAGTATGTACAAAATTTTTAGATTTAAATTGTTCAGGAGTAAAACATAAAATATCAATATTTAATGACATTTCATATCTAACCGATCTTCATAAGGGCACATTACCGCCATTTCTAGTTTTTCAGCTTTTTGAAATAAGACAACTCTAGCTCTCATTGATCTAGCAGGAACGTATATTGGAACCAATAAAAGAAGCGATGAAAACTTTATATGATAGCGAAAAAAGTCGTTGAATCTTTTCAACACGGTCTGAGTTCACCTTAAATGCAGGCCCCCATATTACATCTGCGCAATCCAGGAGCGATCTAAAGAGAGAAGAAAATAAGGATAATAGGACGTACGGCCGTACGGGTCTCTTAAATCCTTACAATTGCGCTTAATGAAACCTACCAACAAGTTAGCTTTGGAGACTAAATAATCAAAATGGCTTTTAAACCAGAAAGAGGAGTCAATACCAAAGTCCTTGACAGTTGAGACCCGGCAAATAAAATTGGATTCAATATTATCGGCAAATAACAAACTGACCGATTTTTTGTAAAAAGAAATCGCGTTACAGTTAATATAATAAAGTTCAAGTCCATTTGTGTTACACCAGGTTGCCAGAGAGTTTACATCAGATTGAATCTGTCTTTAAAGTTCTAATTTTTAAAAACAGCTTGAGATCATCTGCATGTTACAGACATTCGCAATATTCAAACACTGTTAGGATATCATCAATGAAAATTATGTACAGGAGCGGACGCAGGTGGACACCTTGAGGAACGCCTGATGTACATTTTATTGGCCGGGAACACTTATTATCAATCTGAACTATTTGCGTTCTGCCATTTAGATACGATTATAACGAATCAAGCAATGTGGAATGAAAACCGAATATTTGAAGCTTTTTAACTAATGTTTGGTGGTTCACAGAATCGAAGGCTTTACTAAAATCAGTGTAAATTGCATAAACTTGGAATTTATCTTCAATGGCGTTAGTCACATACGATGTAGACCTCCCGGAGACAAAGCCATGCTAAGCTTTAGATAGGAATTCATTCGTTATAAAATGAAGTCGGTTTTTCACCAAGCTTTCGAACAACTTAGGAATTGCCGAGTGTTTACAAATATCCCTTTAATTCTCTATTTTATTATTCTTCGGTCCTGATTTACGAATGGGAACTAGATAGGAAAGTTTCCATTCATCTAGAAATACACCTTCCTAAAGAGACTTATTAAAAATATTGAGCAACGGAATAGAAATCGATTTGCAACAACGTTTAAGTACTGCTCCAGGTATTCCGTCAGGTCCATGACTACATTAGGCTTGAGTGAATTAAGTGTTGAAGTTTAATCTTCACAGCTCAGTTTGATCAATCGAATATCAATCTTACTTATAACATTCTTCGATGAGTTGTTATAAAATACCGATTTTGAATAAACAGATTCAAAGAAATTCGCAAATAATTCTTCAGTTGAACCTACATCCGAGGTTATTCAACTCCTCTGAATAACCTTTGGAATACCAGCTGATTTCCGTTTCGAGTTTATAAAATACCAGAAAGACTTACGGGTTCGACGACCTTATCACATTCGTAAAAAATGTTAGCGTTTGTTTTAATTAAAATAATCAAATTAGTTTGAAAATTAGCGCCTTCACTGTGTATGTTTACACCACACTATGACACACGATAACGAATCAGAGTTGGGGATTGCGTTTAAACAATTGTAACACTGCAAATTCATTATTAACCAAGAAAAATTACAAAGAATGAGATTTTGCGTGTGGCATAGACAATGAGCAGAACACAATTATTACACAAACATCGTCACGGCCCCCACCGCTGCTCCATGTTATTAATGATGTTTTCGTTCTCTTTCCCTTCACTACCAGACTACCACGATGTGTGTAGATTGAGAACACAAATTACAAATTTTCTTCCTGCAATTGCCGGTTGTCTTATACGTATGACGTTGTCGCTCTAACCGAGTCATGGCTGTACGATGGAATTTCTTCATCCCAATTATTTACCGCTGACTTATATTTCTATTCAAAAAGATCGATGTTTGATTCAAACAAAATAAATCCATTGCAAGTACATTGCACATTATTTCCTTCTATCATACATACCACAAAACTCGGAGCTTGAAATTTATAAAACTGATAATTCTAATATTAAAAACATTGTTGATTGCTTAGATAATAACTCATTTGTAGTTGCTATGGACTTCAATTGAGCAAGATAAGCGTGTGATGCCGTTTAATGTCCTTAGCAATTTTGAATAAAAAGCAGTGGAAGTTACGTCTTCAATGAATTTATCTCAAAGAAATCGTGTTCAAAACTTAATTGGTAGAATGCATGATCTGATTTTTGTTGACAATGAGATTGATGCTTCTGTTGTCGAATCTGATTCCCCAATGTTAAACAATTGTATACACAATACGGCTTTATACATTTCACTTAAATTATATGTCCTTTGTTCATGGAATTCAGATGCTTAAAACGTAAAACATAAATTAGATTTAATTAAAGCTGAATATGAATCATAATGGAATTTTCTTAACAATTTGCCTAGGCTCGTACAGCTTTGTATCGGCTTTTACGGTACTTAGGAGCATATAAGATGATGCGATCTCTAGGAATGTGCCAATTAAATTATTAAAACATTTAAATAATAAGCCCATCTGATTTAATAAAAGCTTGTTATAGCTGAAAAATGCAATGCATAAAACGTATAAAAAAACAAGTCAAATTCATATTTACAGAAGTTTATTTACAGTCAATATACCTATTTGATATATTTCGACTTTTAAATCGAAAATAAAACGCGAAATTCAATTGAAAGGATAAGCGGAAATCGTTGGAATTCCAACGTGTACGGTCTACGGTTCATGATGGTGTTTCTGCTGACAATATTGAAGCAAATATGTAATATGTTTGCTTCTTATTTTCAATCAAATTTTGTGAATAGCTTCCTTGAGAATATACCGATATTTTGGATGCTTCATGCATAGACTTAGGTTTTCTTTCTGCATCACAAGTTTACATTCTTGATGACCTTAGAAGCAACTACGAAAACCGCGCCTGATAATTTGACTTCAATTCTTCTCAAATCGTGCAAAGTTAGTCTACTGCCTGTGCACAATTTTCAATAAGTCCTTCGCCAGTGGTGAGTCCTAAGTTTGTTGGAAAATTTCTTTCATAACTCCCATACATAGAGCTGGTTGTAAAAACCACGTATACAACTATCGACCAATCGGTTAGCTTCAACTTATACATAAAATAATTGACGCAATTGTAAAAAATAAATTGTATGCAATTGTCCGAAATCATGCTTCAGAATATCAAAACGGCTTTGAAAATGGAAGATCCACTGCCACTAATTTGGACATCCTTAGGTTAGGTTAGGTTTCCGGGCTGATCGAACAGAGCGAATCTGTTACACCACACTTAGGTCCATGTGGTCCCATTGTGATACCCTTTTGGGAGTGTCGGCCTCGCTGTTCTGGTCTTGGTCCTTCGTCCTTGTTTTTCTTCCTACTTCAGGTTGTCCAGCCATTTGGATGTCCTTATAAATCTGTAAAGATTCGAGAATGAGACATCAGAAAGTTCTTGAATGTCTTGTAAGAAGTTTCTTCCAAGTGTTCTGTTCCTCAGGTGACAAAGGCTTGGATAGTAACAGAGGAAGTGAGGTGTATTCTCATGGGTTTCCTCATCGCCGCAGCCTCTACAGATGTCGTCATCCTTGAGATTCAGTTTCATTGTGTGGTTCCTTATCAAATTGTGGCCTGTAAGAGTACCAATCAACTTTGACAGTGATGTCCTGTCGTAAGGTAAAAGTCTGTTGGTTCGGTCCTTATCATATTTTGGCCACCGTTTGCGTGATATGTCACAAGTAGTTATTGACAACCACCTGTTGTTGGCTTTCATTCGTGTTTTATATTCCACTCTTTCTCTGAGATTACAGAGTGGTGGTTTAACCGACTGAAGTGCCTGTTCAAGGTCCATCGCAGAGCCTTTTCTTGCCAGTTTATCAGCTCGCTCGTTATCGGATATGTCCTTGTGTCCAGGGACCCCGCAGAGACTCGTCCTGTGCTTCGTGCCAAGAGCTTTGAGCTCCTCGCGGCAACGTTGAACAAACAGAGACTTTATTTCGGTTGCTGACACCGCTTTAATGGCCACCTGGCTATCAATAAAAATGATAATATCACTATGTGGTATCGCCACCATGCTTGCAACTTCAGTAATTGCTACGACTTCTGCTTGGAATACTCTACAGTGATCAGGTAATCTAATCGATCTGTTAATGTTTAGTTCCTCTGAGAATAGTCCAGCGCCCGTTCCACAGTCTATCTTTGATCCATCTGGAAAAATGGATATCGATTTCCTTTTCATGGGTACGTTTGCGTTCCATTCCTCCTTGCTCGGAAATTAACAAGAGAATGGTTTTTCAAAATCTAGGTAAGGAAACATTACGACTATGGACATCCTTACAAACTATTGACTTCGTTATATGGAAATTTGGCAACAAGCTGACACAATCTTCACTGATTCCGCAAAAGCTTTTGATCTTGTCCAATATTCAGTTCTATTGAGCATCCTAGAACGGTGCGGTTTTAATTTCAAAATGTTAAGTTGGGTTCGTAGCTATTTATTTGTTTGATAGTTAACAGTACGTTAAGCTTGACTCTTTTCTGTCTGAAGTTATTTTTAACCTTTCGGGTGTTCCCCAGGGCTTTTTCTTTGTAAGTGCCTTTTCTTCGCTGATGACTTAAGGGTATTTTAATCCATAAGTCCCTTATCTGATGCTCATGACCTCCAAGAAGATGTTAATAATATAGTGAATTGATGTATACTTAACGGTTTGCATTTAAACATTAGCAAGTGTTCCATCCTTCTCTAGAATTGCCTCACCTGTTGATTTTCAATATAATGTTCCTGGTACACATTATCTTCGACTACAAGTTAAACTTTGCTATGCACTAACAACACATTATCTCGCGAGCTAATTCTCTATTTGGTTTTATGTGTCAAAATACCAATGAGTTTCGAGACCATTTGGAATCGTTGATAATCTTCTACAATTAGAAATTACCTTTCGGACCGTTCAATTCAAGTTTTTTTTTTAACGGTTTAAAGTCTGCAACTCAACAAATAAATGCTGGTATTCCCCAAGGCTCTGTTCTGTCCACGAGTCTTTTTCTCATTTTCTCCTGGGGTGGAATCGGCTAAGGTGATAGTTGATAGTTGACAATCAAAATCATACCTTTACGTCCACGTAAGGTGATTATCAAATTGACAATCACCTTTTTGCCATCAATTTCATGTGACAGCTATTTAGGTGGCGCTTTCATACATTTTTGTTATATTCATAGGTATGCACCTCGGGTTCAACTCCAAATAAATTAAATGCTTTAGTGAAAAAAGAATATATATTAAATAAATTCAAATAAAAAAGTGAAATTGGAAATTCGTTAAGTGCAATGTTTACTTCATTAGAACTTTTCTACACAAATGAAGAAAATAATTACACAAATGTCCAACTATTAAGAAGAAACCTGAGAAATAAAGCAAATATCTTGCAACTTTCAAACCCGATGTAAGAATTCATAGAATTATAAATATTCATTGTTGATTGCTATCATTTATTATTGTGTATTTTAGATTTTTGAAAAACTTTCGCTTATCAAAAGAAGCGTTTGTGTTTGTTTTGGGACTGCTTTATTTACGAACTGGAATAAGGTCAACGCATGTTCCACCCATCCTTCAATTGGCTGCAACTTAAAACCTTCTTGGGGGTGGTGGCTATCAAAGACAAGTTGGGGCTGACTGGGCTGCACCAATGGGTGAAATTACTGCTGCAGTCATTAAAAAAATGCAGTCAATACTTTGTCCATTTATGATAAAGTTTTTGCCTAAGGACTCAACAAAATCATATTTGAAATATAAATCATGAAAAATAAACACACATCAGCTGCTCGGAATGACAGCGTCGGCAAGGAAGTGACGTTTAATCAATCATTGTTTAGTGATCGCTTTACGCAGAGCAAAGAGGAGTTGATAATCAAAAACGACAATCAAAAAGCGACAATCAACTATCACCTTAGCCGATTCCACCCCTGTCTGTTACTTCTAATCCAATCCATTCCTTTGTTAATGACAGTACCCTCAGCTTCTCATATTCGTTTCTTGGGTCACGCTTCTCTCCTTCGGGTGCGGAACTGGAACGGTAACGTATATTAAGCTCATTAGATTCCAATCTTAACTTCATAACTCAATGGGGTACAACCAATAGAGTGGAATTTATTGCTTCTAAAACACAATGCTGTCTTCTATCGTTAAAGCAAAACCTCCTGCATCACTAAAACCGAAAGACTTTCCATTCTCGATATTTGTGTTAATGACAACCTCCGTTGGAATGACCACATATTCAATAGACCTTGTCACGACAATGTCAGTGTCAAAAGAGAAAAAAAAACAAACAAACAGCTGAATGAAATGAATGAAAACAATGGCGAATTTGCATGGCGGGAAATAAGTTCTTCGCGAATAGTTACTAAAAGTTTATAACAAAGCCAATTTTAACAAAAAAAAAGTTACGGAACTAAGAAGTAGTATCCAAACCACGTTTTGGATAATTAAAAAGTAAACATTATAATGTGATTGTGTTCAAAAAATAAAAGTGAAAAAGTGAGAATCGCGTAGTTGTGGCAAAAAATGCTTTCGTTGCGAATATCTCGTAATAATTTTATATTAAAGTGAATTATAATATCCAAGCACTATTTTGGAATACTCAAAAGATAACAATACATTAAGATTCTGTACAAAAAATAAAAGTGAAACCGTGACAATCGCCTTGTGGCAAAAAAATATTTTTGTTTCGAAGCAACTTTTTACTTTAACTTACTTTCTCACGTTTTTTCTCTATAAGCTGGCACTTTTTAATTTTCAATTGCTTCTGTTTTCACTTAAATATACACTTTATTAACAATCACAAATAAAATTTATACTGTCATGACCTAACTTAACCTCATTTTCTCATTCTTTTGATACATTTTGCATGATACTACGATAGTGCCGCTTGTGTGGACAAACAATTTTAATTCGGAACATCTACTTCGCGACACAGTGTCGATAATTTTTTATTACAAAGGAGTACAAGCACATATCAGATCTCATTTTCCTCTTGCAATCTACGTTCATTTTGCCGCGCATGGCTTCAGTTTGGTCAGCAATGCCGCTTGCGGAGTTTCGGGTATAAAAAATGCGTTAGGAACTATCGGAGCAATAGAAGCATTTTTCCACTGGCCGAAGAGACAAAGCATTTTAAAGGAAGACATTTTGAAAATGCCGAAAAAGAGTGACCGGAGAAGAGAAAAATTGAATTCAAGATGGGCTCAGTCTCATGAAGCAATTTCAACTTACCTCGAACTTCAAAGGGCCGTTATAGAAGCTTTGGAAGAAATAAAAAAGTGGAAAGATCGAGAGACTTCACAAAAGGCTTCTCAGCTTTTGACCGCGATTTTGACAATCGAATTTCAAATTTTCTGTCATATAATGGAATCGATCAATTCTATCGTCTTGCCTCTGAGTCGGGAATTGCAGACGAAAAATCAAGATCTAGGAGAAGCCACAAAGTTAGCTAATGATGCTACGAATGATATCAAGGAAAAGTGGGAAAACGTTGATTCAAATTTTTCTATCATTTACGACAATGTAGCTGAAATCTGTTCTTAATATGAAATTGCCTCGTCGTTGCAGTCAACAGAAAAACCGTTGCAACGTTGAAACACGATTATTACAGAATTGCCTTCTACATTCCATTCCTTGATACTTACATTTTCCATCTCCAAAGTCGGTTCGAAAAACACAAATCGATCTTCCACAGTTTCGGACAACTATTTCCTTCCAAGCAGGAATTTGATGAGGAAAAATGCGCAGATCTTTACAAGTTTTATGACGAAATATTGGACTGTTCAGAAAGGAATTTTATCTCAGCGATCAGAATGTGGAGGCAACGGATCTTTGATCAAGATATTCAAAATGCGCTCGATGCACTATCAGTGAGTAACTTCAGATTGGAATTTTTACTTCCAGAACCGATAACCCCCCCCCCCCCCCCCCCCCCCCCCTTTGGATCCGCAACTGGTCACCATAAGTGCTCAAACGAAAACGCCAGTTGCATTCCACCCCTAGAACATTTCAACTGCAATACCCGCCATTCACTCATCAGTTCACCCTCAAGCCTGTATTCGGACGTACAGCGAAGTTCAAAGAATTTTTCCTCAGCCGTACTCTTCCACGCTCTATTTTTCCTTCACGTTATAACCTACAAACATTTAAAACCAATGTTCATCGGCATCTATCATTTTCTTCTAATCCTAATTTCCTTATAAAAAACATAGGGGCGGGCTACAGTCCGCTTGGGCGAACTGTTGGATACCCTATTCTTATTCCTATATCTCATAAGTGGGCGTGACAAAAATTTAAAGGATTTTATCGAAAAAACTAAGCTTTTGTAAATAAAAACGCTCCCCAGCTCAAACTTTGGTTTTTCAATAAAATTGTTTTATTTAATTGTGGGCGTGTCAGTAGGCGGATTTAAAAAAAATTTAAGTATGAGCATAAAGGGCACCTAGAGAGTATATACTATAAATTTCAGCTCCCTAGCTCAAACTTTGGACTTTCAAAAAAAAAAAAAAAATTGTGGGCGTGTCAGTAGGCGGATTTTGAAAATATTTCCACATGAGCATAAAGGGCCCCTAGAGAGTATATATTAAAAATTTCAGCTCCCTAGCTCAAATTTTGGTTTTTCAAAAAAAATATTTTATTTAATTGTGGGCGTGTCAGTGGGCGGATTTTGAAAATTTTATGTCCCAATCAGTTTTATGGGCCATAGATCATATATAAAAAATTTCAGCTTTCTAACTCAAAATTCGATTTTTTCCAAAATTTTGTTTTTTTGAGTTTGTGGGCGTGTTGTGGGCGGATTTCAAAAATTCGTAAACTTGATTATTTCGGGACCCTAGAGAGTATATGGTTAAAATTTCAGCTCTCTAGGTCCAGTTTAAAGGCCTAATTTTTGGCGACAGACGGACGGACGGACATGGCTAGATCGACATTACTATCGATGCTGATCATAAATATAGTAACTTTTAGGGGTCTACGGGCAATATTAAGGTATGTTACAAACTATGCGTCAAAATTAATATACCCCTAGAATAGGGTATAAAAAACCAGTACATCTTAAAAGCCCTATACAATTCTTTAGTACGATCTGGACTTGAATACTGCTGTATTCCTTACTGCCGAATTAATGTTATTCGTATTGAAAGTGTTCAAAGACGGTTTACCAAATTTGCTCTTCGCAATATGGCGTGGAACGATTACTTGTCAAATAATGAAGCAAGATGCCTCTTATTAGGAAGTAAGCCGTAAAACATAAGCCGGGTCTATTACTCTATTTTATTTGCACACGATGTTTTGCCTGTCCGTAATTGCTTTCTTTGTTTTATGTCTATGCTGCATGGACGTTACGTCCCAGAGATCAAGATTTTTTTTTATGTTCCTAGACTCAGTTCATGTCGGTCTTAATAAGACAATATCTTCAGCATGTACTAACAAAATTTGTTATGATAGCTCAATCGGTTTAAACGTGAACAGACCATATTATAAAAATCTTATTATAAGTTTAATATACCTTCCTTATATTATCTTTAAGGATTCATACACGACTATTTTAATTTAGTTTGTGAAGTGAAGCTAATTGAAGAAGATCTCGTTCACAAATATCGCTTGTGCGATTATCGCCCTTAAAGTTTCGAAATGGTTTAACAGTGTACGGAAACGAACACTTATGAGCTGTTCATTGTTCAAGTCCTTTCAAAAATTCGCCGTTATTGAGTTTTGCCTACTTTTTATTTTTTCACTTTTTTTAACTTGTCTTTGCCTGCATAAATTTCATAGAAACAACGCTTGTCATAAAAGACTACTATAAGGGGACATATCACATCTGGGCAATTTTAACATCCAGGATTCTCGCAAATGTGCATAGAGTTCACCGGTGTCGTTAAAGGGCGATCAAATATAAAATTATAATAAGACATTGCAGACAAAGACATCGTAAAAGAGACTGGGAGCGCGAGAATACAAATGCAATTACCCCAGCATTCGAATTTTTGCGCCTGTCTTAAGACTGTCGATGTTTATTGAGGTCGAAATGGCAAACTCCACAGACGGACCAGTAGGGATGTCATCCTATAATTCAAATATTTAAATCGCCGTAAAGAAAAGGAAAAGGTGGCGACAGTCAGGTTGCGCTTAAGACCTTGATCAACCCCTTAACCACCTCCAAAATAGTTCGTGAATGCATGATCTCTCTGAATTTGGTCGGAAGGCTGAATTCACTTAGACTTGTCCGGGTCCTGGGTCATAACGGCATCACGGGAAGTGAGAGTTTCGATGAACTTGCTAAACAGTGCTCAGAGGAGGACCTGAACCGGCGATATGAGGTTTCCTATAAACAAAATCGCAGATGGCATGACCCTCCAGGGTGCAGACGGACTAAACGATTTCTCCCCGACGTCTGTAAAATATCTGCGGCATTCTTGTTGTCTCTCAACAGAAAAGACTGTAGACAGACTACTGGCGTTATATCTTAAGGTGCTGGGTCTAAGCGATACCACCAAAAGCGCCTACTCGTCTTTCTTAGGAAAACGAGTAAATTTACACAGTAAGAGTGGTGTGTTTTCCTGGTAGTATAATTGACTAGTGGATTGAGTCTAAGTGCTCTAGTGTAGAAAGTCTCGCACCTCAACAAAAAAAGGAGGAGGTTGCTCGCATACCTACATCTTAATCAATGCTTTGCTTTTTGTAGCTCTGCTAAAAGTTGTTTCCCTTGTCCCACTTCTTGCGAACTTCTGACAAATATTCCAGAGTATCAATTGATATGAGAAGCTTCACAAATTTGCCATTCGAATTCGGCTTCAAATTGTAGGTCCCTTCCACTTCGCTAAAGCTAATGGTTGTCGCAGCTAGGTTACAGGCCCTGTATGGGGCTTATTTTATTTACCATTGCAAACAAAACCGGACACTTTGTTGAGTTTTAAGAAACCTTAACGATTTCAAAATTTATGTGTATTGTCCTTAAAGTTTGTTCAGAGCTTTTATTAGTGATTACAAACATTTCGATAGAAATATCTAGTTTTTCGATGTTTTGCGCTTGTTGAGTTTTGCAAAAGGGGACCTCATTATCTATTCCGTCCAGCGATTGGACTTACTAAATACAAAAACAAATTTGAATAATAATATCCCTGGGGTATTTATTCAGGACATTGTTATCCACTCAAACAAATTGTAATTTTAGTTCCATATCCATAACCAGCTCCTGTATAATAAAAAAATAAAAATAAATAGATTGTCATTCGCAGTGAAAACCTTATCGTTTTCCATATATAAATATATATTGTTTATCCATCCAGCAATTTGATACTCATCAACAAAGAAAAAAAAAAACACAATTAAGCATGAATTATATTTATAGCGAATTGGTGTTATCCCTCTGACTAGCGTTTGCAGTAGCCACATCACAAAATTCCGTAAACACAATTAATTTTACGTACCCCTTCCTACCTCTGTCCAGTCGGCATGATCAAAATACAGCTCTTACGATGATTTAATTAAATTTATTCTCATAAGTTACGCCCTATTTTTCCTCAACATTTACTTACATTAAATACATGCGGCAAAATGATACGAGTATGTGTGTATGTGGCATAATTTTTAATTGCGTTTAATTAAAATAAACAAAAATAAATTCAATTTATTTATCCACGCACAACGAGTTGTTGCACAACACCCATTCCGTGTGTATCCCGCAATGAGAATTTCGTCATAGCACTTGCTATCATTCCACAGTTCCCATGATGGTACACTTTGCATTAATATAAGGGTGCAGCTTGAACTCCTCTCATGACGCGCAAAAGGAAATTAAATTTTCTTATTCATCCAGATGAAAAATTATGTGAAAATCATACCACCTAAGGACCCTGCACAATAAATGCGAGGAAACAGAAGGACTTAGCAACACAGGTATTCCGTCCGTAAGGACTTTGTATAATGTATAATCCAAGTGTGTCGTGGGGGTAGGGGAAGAAAAATGCCGCGAGAGCAAGCGCTGAAGCGGCCACTCAAAGCTGACACGGTTTCATTAAATTCAAGTACTCACTTATTAAATCATTTAATGCAATTGCATTACAATCCTTGTAATATTCACTCATTCGTAAAATACGTGTAAAGTATTTCTTGGGTTCTGCATCAGGATATGAACTGTATCTATGTATGTGCATTTAAAATTCTATCATTCTACCGGAAATGTATGCAAATCGTTCCATACCTATCCAACTATAATTATTACTTCTTACTTACTCTACCGGCTCTCGATAGGCTAAGAACCTCTGCCTGAGACACTGCATTTTCTACGGCTATGGTTCGGTCTTCCTTACCATCTCTAACATGGGGATTGGGAGTGATTCTCGTGGCCGTTCGCGGAGCCAATTGAGTGACGTGATTTACCTTTTTGGACAACATCCACAACTTGGTAAAGCTGATAGAGCTCGCGGTTGTATCTTCTCCTTCATTCGCCTTACTCGTACACAGGACTAAATATCCGAAGGAGTATTTTTCTTGAAAATAACTCATTAAAGGTCCTCTGGATATAGAAGGCAATCAACAACAGATTAAACACATCACAATTTAAGATCCCGCAAACAGAAATCGAAGGAGGTTTAACAAAACATCGGGCAAGTCGTTGATTAAAATTAGAAATAGGAGCAGCCCTAGGTGACTTCCTTGGGGTATGCCTGATGGCACAGAATGATATTTGAAAGGAAGTTATCACTTCTGACAAATTGAATGTGTCTTATGAAAAAAGATGTCAGCCATTTCAAGACACTTGAATGGAAACCTATTCTTTCAAGCTTTTCATTAAAATTGTGTAGCTGACTCTATCAAAAGCCTTTGCAAAGTCGGTCTAAATCACATCAACTTGATATCCTTCCTCGAGTTTTTTAGGAACATAGTTTGAAAATATAGACAGATTTGTGGATGTTGATCTACCAGATACAAAAAAAGGGAAGAGCGAAAAAACTTCGTTGGACATAAATGACAATTTATCGCAAATGCGCTTTTCATAAAGTTTTAAAATTGTTAATATCTTGCAAATCGGCCGATAACACAGGGCTGCAACAAAATCCTCCTTTAAATAACAGTATGCAGAATATGTAGATATTGACGGGCTGAATCTAAATCTGCTTCCCATTTAGCTCTATTTCGTCCAAATTTGTTTTATTTTGTTTTTTTGTTCAAATCTCAACATTTAGTGTTGGTTGCAAAACACTTGAATCTATCTGCATCCACTAAAACCAATTTATTTCTCTTATTTAGTTTCTTCCTTTTATATTTCCACTAATATCTTTCTTCGTTGGTGTCTCCATCTGTACTGGCCAGGTCGTCATTTTTCACCTCCCCCTCTCATCAGTCGAGTAACTGCTGCAATTGCTCTTGCATTAGCTGCAATGCTCTCAGTTCAGCAATATCCTTGAAATTATTCACTGCTCAACTCGAGCTGATCTGCGAATCATTCAACCCTGTGAGTTTTACTGAATGCTTGTCTTATGCGCAAGTTGAATTTTCTTCCCAAACATTACTTGCGTTGTACCCCACCAATAATGTGTAGGTCCCTGCACTTTCGATGCTACCAGCCATATCTAGGTTTGTTCGTCCTACTCCTATAGTTTTGCTATAACCCCAACACTTTTACATCCGCGAATCCATCGACAAGAAAGGAAAATCGCCAAAAAAAAAACAATAAGGAATGGTTTAAGCTATTTCCTTAAAGCTGCATGCCTAGGAAATCTGGCAACGGATATCAATTCATCATTTCGTCAACCTTAAAATCTGTAAATGCCAATCTTGTACACCGCGCCCCATTTTATAATCGCACACAATAATAAACCTGACCTATTTCGACTCATAAAATTCAAAATGCAGTCAAAGTACTTCTGGAGTAGAGCAACTATTACTAATCATCACTTTACAATCTACACCGATAGATCGCATCCAACTTATCCCTGAACTTCGAGATCCATGAACATGACCTTTGTCAGACTACAATCATGCCTCACAGTTTTTACCAGATAATACCTCCTTAAGATGGTCCAAGATCCGACCGCAGATGTCCTAAGGGATACAACAATAACATGAGTTAAGTTAAAAATGACAGCTTGCTACTAGACTGAGAGAAAACACCAAAGCTTGTCTGGTGTTTCTGGCCCGGGGTGGAATAAAGGCGCTACTTCCACAACGATATTTTGGTGATTTTCAAAGACCTAAAATAATAGGATAATAACAAAACCATTCGATAGAGGCCATTAACTACTATTCAAAGGTATTGGGTTGTCAGACACCAACCGGCCGCTTATCCTTGATCATATCCATATGCATAAAACAATAGGATCACACCATCACCAAATTAAGGTAAGAACTTGTCGTTAACGAATACCTATATATAGATATAGGGTTGTCTGTGACAAATTAGCCAGGCACATATACAACCTTCCATTTAAAGCTCGATTACAAACTAAAATCAAATATTTGCCACTTCAGCGGAACAGCTATTGGCTAGTAAATTTATTACTTAATTATCATAGGACTTAGAATTATTCATACACCCAAGCAACAGTTGCACTTCTGAAGCAGGGACAGCAATACACTTTCATGTACTGAAAACGCGTTCTATTGAAATACGTAAACAAACAATGGCCAACATGAAGATAAATATTATCGTGATAAATATACACACACCATATTATTGACCGCGCAACAGGTGAACATAAAAATTATGGCTCAACCCACTTTTAATTGAGCAACAATGAAAACTGAGTGTGAGTTCTGATATCACTTCTGAACTAAAACACTTGAAACTATTTTTACTTTAAAATTCATTTTTTAATTGTTACTGAATATCAACTTACATACTAGACAAAAATGATTAAATCTAACCTAAAATTAACTGGATACTTATTCTAGATTATTGTTCCTTATGCGGACGCCCTAAACTCAACTATATCTTATAATTATTGCCTTTCGGCCTAAAAACTATTTTACGAACTAATCTTACATAAATGTATTCGTCGAGAAAATCTAATAAAACTCGGTATCATTATTAATTACTTGACACTATCTACATCCACTAAAACCAATTTATTTCGCTTATTCAGTTTCTTCCTTTTATACTTCCACTGAATTGCATTCGTCGTTGGTGTCTCTATCTGTTCTGCCCACAGTCATTGCTCTTCTCCTCTCCCTCTCAACAGTTCATTGTTGTCGTTGTGCTCTCTAACAGTTCTGTGTTTCATTTTGCGTTTATGCTCTTATACTCCATTTAAAACAAGTTAACGTAATTTGGCAGCACTGAAATACAATAAGGGCATTTAAGAACTCTTAATACCAACATTTGCCGCTGGCTGATACAAATAAATACCCACCTGCATTAAAACATTGAAATTCAAAAATATTTAATTTTCAAAGTACCTACTCAAAGAACATGTCTGCTGATTTAAAAGTTATATCAATGTTAACTGGACTAGGTACAAGAAGGATTAACGAAATTCTGTCCTTTTCTATGCTATTGGGACAGTGGCCCAAGATATTACGTAGTTAAAAATTGGAGCCTGAGAAATAGTTTAACCACTGGAAACAAAAATATAAATGAACAAGCTTTAGTAGAATATAAATATAAACCAATACCATATAAAGCTGAGTCTAAGAAAGAATTTTGTGAAAGCAATAAACAAAGATGGCGAAGGCTTAGATACAATACCTTAAGACCAAATTCTCCCGAATAAGTGACGCCAAATTGAAAGAAGAGCTTATCAAAGACGCAAATTTTAAAATAAAGTTAAGCAGGTGGCAATATTGCGATGGTAGTGTATTCACTAAGATTGGCAGGTCGTGCGTTCATATCCCGACCAGGGCCATGATTTTTATAAATTGAATACACACAACAAAAAGTGATCTCCCTAAAGCAATTTAGGCGCCACCTGTTGAGAAAAAAATCCCATCGCACCAAACTTCTTTCCTATCCTTCTATTCTTTCAGTAAGTAGCACCCAAAAATAGGCAATGAATTGCTGGGACCTACTAAACAACAACAAACTAAAAATGCCTTCGCTGTGGTTTTACCATTATAAGGGTACTGTGTCACTACAGAAAAAAAGAAATCCCTTTAGCGCACGCAAATTATATAAAAAAAAAAAAAAAAAAAAAGCAAAGCAGCAAAACTAGCATGGAATACTTTTGAAGATGTAGTTCAGTTGTTTTAATATTTTAGACCAATTACATTTTTTAAAGTATTGTCTTATTAATTATTTTTATTTGCAAACTCTGTTAGAATTCTTGAATTACTATATTTTAATTAATGCGCATTGAATCTATGATAATTATGCAAAATTAAAAGAAGGAGAAAAGAATTTTCTTTTGATTATACAAATTTCGTGTTTGGTACCAGATTTGTGATTAGGTATTATAAACGATTTTTCATTCGAAGCAATTTACCTTAAGAAAAACTGGTATGAAAGGGGTTATGAAAGCGCAGCGGCCAATATTTTGAGGACGACGGGAGGAAATACACAGGGGCCGGGCCTGTTAAGCGCTATTTAAATTTAACAATTCTCTTTAAACTTCAGACTAACTGACACTTAATCGCCCAATATACGTCGAGCTTTCAGCATGAAAATAACCAGCAGCAGACTCACGGGTTTTGCCATATATTGAATGGTTAATATTAAAAAAATGTTGTGCTCTTGTAAAGTTTGTAAATTTATTCTAAAGAAAACTATTGCTTGCTTGTTGCCAGTTTGGACGTTAGATAGTAAATCTTTCGATTTCAAAACCTTTTTACTTTTTATTCTATCGTTTGCTAGAAAAATTGAATTTATGAATTTAAGCAAATGGTTTATCTATTGCTTACCCAATTTGAACAGCGACGATGCGACTTTTGCCTAAGGCCCTCTATAAGAAACTAAACCGATTCGCGACTGAAGTCAGTATACAGTACCTGACTCAATGCTGTTCCGCTGTTCGGTTCATTTGAGTAATCATTTCTGTCATAACTAAAATATTTGATTGTTCGATTCGTCCTCGAGCCGCGAATGTCGTATCTTCCTATTCTTCTTCTTCCTCTTCCTCTTCTTCTTCTTCTTCTTACTCTTCTTCTACTTCTTCTTCTCCTTTTTCTTGTCTTTCTTCCTCTTCTTCTTCTTTTTGTTCTTGTTGTTTTTCTTCTTCTTCTTCTTCGTCTTGTTCTTGTTCTTGTTCTTGTTCTTGTTCTTGTTCTTGTTCTTGTTCTTGTTCTTGTTCTCGTTCTTGTTCTTGTTCTTGTTCTTGTTCTTGTTCTTGTTCTTGTTCTTGTTCTTGTTCTTGTTCTTGTTCTTGTTCTTGTTCTTGTTCTTGTTCTTGTTCTTGTTCTTGTTCTTGTTCTTGTTCTTGTTCTTGTTCTTGTTCTTGTTCTTGTTCTTGTTCTTGTTCTTGTTCTTGTTCTTGTTCTTGTTCTTGTTCTTGTTCTTGTTCTTGTTCTTGTTCTTGTTCTTGTTCTTGTTCTTGTTCTTGTTCTTGTTCTTGTTCTTGTTCTTGTTCTTGTTCTTGTTCTTGTTCTTGTTCTTCTTCTTCTTCTTGTACTTCTTCGCCACTGAGGCCAATCTTCATCTGCATCTTTTTCTCTTGGAATAGAATTTACTCAAAAATGGTAAATGTTTATGAAAAAACAGTTTTAACACGTTATAATAACCACTTCCTTGAAATAATGGTTAGCTTTATTGAAAGTTTTCAGTTAAAGCAAAAAAAAAAACATAAGAAGACAAAAATTCGTAAATTGTTGATTTGTCTCTACTGTGAAGTTAAGTTTTGCACATACGCCACTTCGTGTTTGGAAGGACGGTTCAGGAGTTTAAGATTGGAAAGTTGATTGAATTGCATTTTCTGGGGTTCGCAGGGTCTCCCCTTTGATTATGACAGTCCCAATGACAGTCCCAAAAGAGCCAGCGCCACTCCATGTTCCCTGAGATGTTGTTTGAGGTGAAGGCTTTCTTTCTTGGATCTTTAAACTTGTTATTTGATCAAGTTTTGTTAGTCCTGCTGCCATGCGAATCATATAAGTCTCGGATGCCGATTGTTTGTCCAACATTGTGAACCGTATGTGAGCGCTGCACGCACAACTGCGGACACATCCTTAATTTAAGCTTAGAGGTTCGAGAAGATGACTGAGTTTTAGCTTAGAGGCTAGCTTAGACTATCGAGTGCTCAGAATTTTAATTATGTTTTTTTTTTTTTTTTCTTAGACAAGCTAATC
This sequence comes from Portevinia maculata, assembly GCA_949715645.1. Taxonomy (NCBI): domain Eukaryota; kingdom Metazoa; phylum Arthropoda; class Insecta; order Diptera; family Syrphidae; genus Portevinia; species Portevinia maculata. The sequence continues at coordinate 267,438,700 of OX454526.1, read as the reverse complement.
CGAATCCCAGAGCACTTAGGCTTGTTAACGGTCCATTGTACTACCAGGCAGAAACCCTCTTTTTGTTGTAGAGGTTGGAGATAACAAGGTGTCATTCGTTTCTCTACATTAATGGGTGGCGTACTCCCCATGGGGAATGAACCTGTACCGCACGGATCACAAGCTAACACACTAACCCCTACACCATTTATGGTTAGAATACGATTAGTGTTTTTAGTAAGTTAAGTAGAGTAGGTACCTAGTAGGTAGTAGTTATATAAAAATATTTAATTTTATGAAGATGCCGAGCTTTTTAATGCTTTCCTAAATGAAAACAAAATATAATATAAGATCAGTCATAAAAAAATGTTCGGCAGAAAGGCAATAATTATAAGATAAAGCTAAATTTAGAGCGTCCGCATAAGGACAAATGATATAGAATAAGTATCCTGTTAATTATACCCTATTCTAAGGGTATATTAATTTTGAGGCATAGTTTGTAACATACCTTAATATTGCCCGTAGACCCCTAAAAGTTACTATATTTATGATCAGCATTGATAGTAATGTCGATCTAGCCATGTCCGTCCGACCGTCCGTCCGTCTGTCGGCAGAAATTGGACCTTTAAACTGGGCCTAGAGCGATGAAATTTTAACCATATACTCTCTAGGGTCCCGAAATAATCAAGTTTACGAATATTTGAAATCCGCCTACAGACACGCCCACAAACTCAAAAAAACAACAAATTTTTCGAAAAAATCGAATCCTTTAAATATTATATAACAAAATATGTACAGCGTTCCTAACAATTCAACCATACTTAGACTTTTGTCACGCCCACTTATGAGGGATAGGAATAAGAATAGGGTATCCATCAGTTCGCCCAAGCGGACTGTAGCCCGCCCCTATGTTTTTAAGTTAGATTTAATTATTTTTGTCTAGTACTCGTATGTAAGTTAATATTAAGTAATCAATAAAAAATGAATTTAAAAGTGAAATGTTAAAAAAAGGACTGCAAACCGTCACGATTTAGAAAACGGCAAATTGAGGTGATTGTTTTTTTTTAAATTGTGGGCGTGTCAGTGGACATATTTTAAAAATTCATTCACTTGGTCATATCGGGCCCCTAGGGAGTAAATAATCCAAATTTCTATCTCGAATTTTAGGGACTAGAAATTGACAACGTTGGGACGGACGGACATGAATAGATGGACATAACATTCGAAGATGATCACAAATATAGTAACTTTTGTGGATCTACGTGCAATATTAAGGCAAGTTCCAAACTATGAGTCAAAATTAAAGTACCCTGAGAATATGGTAGAAACTGGCAAAACAGAAACGAAACAACTTTATCTGTACAGATAGCTTGTCTACAAATTCATGAGATTTGAAACATCTGTAACAACAAACTCATTCCAAAAAAGCCAGAATGAAAATTGTATGAGTATGTATCAGGTTTTTTTTTTTTTTTAAAAGGAAATCCAAATCCCAGAGCACTCAGACTCGGTAACGTTCCATTGTACTACCAGGCAGAAATCCTCCTTTTTGGTGTAGAGGCATGTGATTGGGTGGCGTATGTTGTTGTTCCCCATGGGGATTGAACCTGCACCGCACGGGTCACACGCCAACACACTAACCTCTACACCGTCGCCACCCATCACCACGGTATCAGGTACTCATGGCAATGAACTAGCAGACTTGGCCATCCACACTTTCGTGGCAATAGTACATCGAGTTTTCTTGCATTCGCAAATCTGTGGTCTAGATGGTATCTTCTTCAGCGTTTTGAAGATGTGCTGTTCTACTCATAAAAAACCACTACTTATAGATATTCAATACACTGTTTTCGCAAGGGCCCTTTCAAAGAAACTAAGACTGTCATTTTAGAACAAAACTAAACAAATTAATAATCTCTCAATATGCCATTCTACTGGGGTTAGCTTCTCTGCTAAATTGTTGACATCCAACACCTCACAATCAAACAGCAGCGCTCTTTGGAATGGGCTATGGACCTAAAAAGCACAAGAGTAATGAGCACTTCAATCTAAGCAGGGTTAAGCGAATTTTTGGTTGTAATTGTAACGAACATTTCCGATTGGTTCCAATCAAAGATCTCTGAATTATATTGTAGCACCTAAAACGAAATAATTTTATCGGTTTCCTCGCGTTTGTTACACGGGGAGACTTTTTTTTATTTATATCCATGCTCTCTCCTCTAAAGAAACAGGAACAAATTAAATCGGAAACCAAATCTGAGCGAAGGCTCTCTCACTGTAAACATTGAATGTTACCATTGGTATACTGTGACGCAAATTCTACTTGTGTGAATCCATTCTAATTGCTCCTTTCTAAAGTGCACGAAGGTTGCCTGAACACTGCCATCCAGTAATTCGAATTGTTCGTGTCGGAACGCAACGATGAGCCCGGCTTAATTATAATTCACCCTCATAACAATTTTGGCCGCATCCATACCTCTACTTATTAATTTGAGAATTTTGCATAATGATTTAATTTCAGGTATAGAAAGATGAAAGACTTCATTAATGTCAAAGGAAGGAGCGATAGCCGGCCTGAAATACATTATATATTGAGGGGGTGTATTTTTATTTAAAGCTGCATCAGAAAGAGCGGATACTGTCTTCTGAAGGAACTTGCCAAAAGACTGACGGATATAGACACGTACAGATACTGCTGTTTCTTTCAACTTCTACGAATATGATAAGGAAAGCTTCTACCGCAACAATATCGTCTGGCGATAATCGACATATGGAATGAGCGCCCGGCTTTTTTTTTGCATGAAGCAGACAAATATTATTGTTTTATACGATACTTACTGGGATCCAATCGAAAGGATATCGATGCTAATTTTACTTGTATCGAATTAAAAGTATCGAGGATTACTCGTATATAGTTGGATCGAACCAGCCCTAGGACATACCACATATATTCTGCGAATGTTATGGAGTATCGCGCAACAGTGGGAAATTCCTAAAATAATTCTTTGAGTAGCTGCAGGAAATAAGTTACACAAACAAGAACTTTTATTAAATAGCTATTTATTTGGGTTCAATCGAGAAAATACATTCTGCAATTAGTATTAAAGCATAACTTCCGGTATATGCCCACCTCGGCAGGATCTGCTGAATATCATCCGATAGTAAATATTTCCGAACACTTTTTGAAGCATTTATGGCCGTATGTCCGCAATAACACCAATAATGTTGACTTCCAATGCGTCGATTGTTGTTGGTTTGTGAGCGTAGACTTGCGAGTATGCCCATCCCCAAAGAGAATATTTGAGATGCGTCGAATCACACGATCTTGGAGTCAAATTTACAGGCTGGTACCACATCTCTTCCACATTCATGCCATTTAATTGGGGATCGAAAAAGTCATTGATCATGGCTCTTTAGCGAATACCGTTGACCGTAACACGCTGATTAGCCTCATTTTTGAAAAAAATATGGTCCGATGACTTCACCAGCCCACAGACCGCATCATTTCGGTAATCTTATGCGTTAAAAACAAAAAAACGCCCTGAGGACTACTGAGATTCCGCAGGGTAATCAAGAGTTTTTCGAGAAAAAGGGTTTAGCTTTTGTCCTTTTGACTTGTATAGTTCAATTGGTAATCCAGGGATCGCGATGACCCGATTTTGGTGCCTGGTGTATATGAGGGCAATCGCCTTGAGCAATTTTTTTATAACTTAAGCTAACGTAACCTTTTGATTTCAAATGCCAACGGCAGGAATTGAGTGTGAATCAAAAATCATAACAATTATTACGAAGAATAGTTGTGCTCATTCCATCGGTCCAACTTTTGAGCAATTATGACTCTATATTACCAATTATGCGCTGAATATTGGCTTTCAAGGCCTGAGTAGTTTGCGGCTTATGACCAATGTTGTCGATACTTTGAATATAACATAATCACAGAGCATTGCCCGGTAACTTTAGTCATTGACTGAAACGCAAGCTCCGTCCTCATTTTTGAAAACAATAAGAACCGATGATATCAGCGTGAAGACTAACAGTTTTGTGGGCGTAATTGAACTCATTAGTCTCTTGTGGATTTACCTAACAAGACGATAGTCTTGTGGATTCAGTTCCTGCACCCGTTGTGTCTTTAACTGTGAAGGCCGAGAGCTTTCGCAAAATCGATCCACGCACTTACACTCACAGCGGCGATTCAGTTATCTTCTGCACGCACATTTCTTTATCGCGTTGTTGGCTTTGCTTTCATGTAGAGTAAAAGTATGTGGTACGAAATTTAACCACAAAAAAATTAATCTTTTATAGGTGTCACGGGCTTAAGACCGATTTTCTAAATAATTTTGAATGCTGTTATCCCCACACACAAGGCCATTCAATTCATTCCATGCATTCCACAATATGTATTACATTATGCAATGTGAATCATCCAACACTGATCCAGTCCGAAGTAATTACGAAAGAGTAATCCGACTATCGGAAAGCAAAGGTCGCCAGATGAAAATGACACCAACATGTTATTGGCATATGTGGTCATTGAAGTGACGCCACATGCTGTTATGCGCAACATTACACATGGAATTAGTCATGGAATCAGAATCAGGGAAATGCATTGAAGGCAATGAATTTGCCTTAGGTAATAGAAACGAGATCTGCGGAGGTATGCGATGGGTCGCGAGTCATTTTGGGTACGTTAAAGCAACAAGTCGTGTTGCGGTATATTTCCTTTTTTTTGAATTGTGAGGCGTCGATCCAACAATGTTACGGAAGTTGCTTCTGATGTTAATCTATTCAAGATGATTTTTAATAAAACCATTAGAAGATGTAGCATTCCAGAAACAATCCCGTTAAATTTCCTATTGTAAAGGGTTCATCGAATTGATCAAATAAGACATGGAAATCGGACCCAAATATTATATCCAAGGTGACAAATAAGGACTAATGCTATCTCTTTAGCAGGTTAAATTAAAAATGTAAATATGTGAATTCTTCAGGTCATCCTTTATTGTTAGGAATTAAATTGAACCAGTTGAAGAAATTGCCCCGCAGGCCCCAGGTACTTATTTTGGATCGTAAATCGAAGACATTGCAAATGAATTATACAATTTATAAAATGTATAAAAATGTTTAGATATCAAAGTCTTCTCGGTTAAAGAGGAGTTTAACAATGCACGTTCGATGTGACAAAAGTACCCATGAAAAGCCAACACAAATTTTATCGAAATTAGGCTGACCGGTCCTCCATTCATATTTCCTTAATTCCATCCAAGAATAGAAGTTATACTACATGTGGCTTTATTTTTAAGGGCACTTTTTTCGTCACCTTCCGAAATAACTGTAGTTATATCAAGTTGATGTCAATTCCAGCATTATGCTCTCCTAAGATTGTACAAGAAAATGTGTACCAAGTCCGGAATTTCGGATACTGGACGTCGTTTATCCATATATTGTTTAAAAACGGTTGTGACATCCTGGGATGGTAAGATTTCGGACTCTGTACATACTTTATATATACTTTTAAAGGGTTACCTACAACCAACTAAACTCCTGACTCTAAGGACTAAATGCATGGTCCATTGTACCTTAATCCTGGCAGTTCTACTATACGGCGCCAAGTTCTTGACGATAGCCAGAATAGGGGTACTAATATTGATTTTTTTTAATAGAAAAACATGAGGAAAGGCTACAGTCCGCTTGGGAGAAATGTTGGATATCCTATCCATACTCCTATCCTCCGAAGAAGGCATGGAATTAAGTTGAGAGTCCGTCAATTTTTGAACTTTTTTTTTGTTTTCTAGCAAAATTATCAACAATTTAAAAATTTGTTAAGACACCTCCAAAAGTAGATGCGGTAGAAACTTTGATTTGGCGAGCTTTAAACAGGGCATTGTCTACATATTTGGTTATCATCCCAAAAACTGTGCGTGGGAACAAACTTAGTAAGAACGAATTATTAAGAGAGACTCTCTCGACATACTTCGCTGGGAATTCTTCCTTCAGATTGATCAACTATTTGGATTACACCGGGCGTGTCAGTTGGCACACCTGAAAAACTTTGCACTTGATCATTTTTAGACTCTATAGAGTATATTATTATGTTCCAAATGTCAGCTTTCTAGCTCGAATTTTAACGTCACAAACTTAGTGACAAACGGACATGGCTCGACATGGATCGACATTACTTTCGATGCTGATCACATGTGTAGAAATTTCTAGGGGTCTAACTACCATCAATATTAAGGAGCTTGTAATGGCTAGATGAGCGGCCGAAACTTTGATTGCTTATTGTTTTTCCAAGCCGAGATGTCAAGTGTATGTTTTAACTAATTTGGTAGCGTACATATAAGGGCCTAGGCCTACATAAGTACGTACATATGTGGGCGCTATTGGATTACGAAAACATCGATACACCATCATCTCAGTGGTAAGCCTGCGAGCGGGATTTGAATTCGACGAACATGAATTTTGAGGAAACGGTGCTTTCTCCGATGTCTCTCTGTAAGGTGACACTCCAAAAGAAAAAGCCCGTTCTAACAAAACTAGAGAATACCAATTCCGTGGGGTTCCGATCTCGCTCGTGGGCTTTCTAAGGGGGTAATAGTACGATCGGGCAAAGCGGGCCATTTTTGGAGAGTTGAACTGGAGTTTTGTTCTGCAAAGAAGACCACTCAGCCAATCAACGATTGCCAGCGATATAAGCAACGGGGTGATCAGGCTATGGGATGGCGAAAGTGTTGGCAGGTTATTAGAAAACGCGGAAAACAAGTTAGTTGGTCTGAACTGGTGCAGAAGAGCGGTTGTCGTCCTCGTCCTTGGCGGTGAAAGAAGGCAAACGAAAAAAAAAAGGAAAAGCAATCCTGATATTGCTTCGGTTAAGCGGTCGCAAACGTCGTTTTTTTTTGAATGTAATTTCTTTTTTTTTTGGGAAAAAAGCAAAAATAAAAATAAAATAAAATAAAACGAAGTTAACAAACAAAAAAATAAATAAAACAAAGTTAACAAGACATCTATTACAAAGATTTTCCGCCGAGTGTGGTTTTCGCCTTCACGCGCTTAAAGTGATCATTAATAAGATTCAAGCCTTAAGTGATTCCCCTTCCCCGAGGTACAAAATAACCGTTTACGCCGTCTCTGTAAACTCATACGCGATTCATTGCCGCCCAAGCGAGTGTCCATGCTGTGCGAATAAAATCCAAACCAGCGACCGCAGCTAAAACGAAAAAAAAGTGTGCGTTTCTCTAATCACCGCTCGTTTCAACTCGGCCGGTAAACTCAAAAATCGCCGCCTGTTTCAAATAAGTGTACCAAGTGACCCCTCGGCCGTGATATTCCGCATGGACGCCCAAGCCATTCGTCCCTGTAGTAAGAGTGAATGACCCCCTACTACGTACCTAAGAATCCCCGCAGCCAACTGACACTCATTGGCGCTACACGGGAGATACTTTCACCCGAAAAGACCCCAAGACGGAGTACGTTAAGTGCACGAATTAAAGTTATTAGGCGCATCCCGCCTGACCCGAAACCAGCGTCTACTTAGGCCCCTCCAACCCCGATTGGATCCAGTACCCAGCCTCACTTAAGCCGCAGGAGCGCCAGCAGAATCATTTTTTTTTTGCGTTAGTCTCTAGAGAAGAAAAAAACTATTTATGTAGATACTTCTTTTTTTTATTATTATTTTGTTTTTTCTTTCTATTAATTTTCTTTTTTTGGTATCAATTCCATGTATACCTATGTACTTTTTTTTGGTGTTTGTGTGTGCGTAAGTAAGTTTAAACGGGTCATTGTCATACTTTTGGGTTCCCGTCCCATACTCGCCCCTTCCATAAATTTTGATATATCCCCAACAGCCAAGGAATCCTCTTCGACAGGCCTGACGCAGTGGATGACCAGGTAAGAGATTTTTTTTATGACGATTTGTTTTTCTTTTGTTTTGCGGGCCTACGAATATGCATATGCAAACACCATACTCGCCCAAAGTTCGATTTATTTAAAGGGAGTTTTCGGATTGTTGTTGATAATCGCCTATAGTTAAATTTTAAAGATATTTGGAATACTTGCCTACATGAATTTAAAATGAAAAAAATAATTAAAATAACTTAAAATTAGTAAAGTGGAGAATTTATTTGATAGGAAATAGGTACATACTTGTATCTAAATGAATAATAATCAGTTACCTATTATCTATATACCGATCACTGTTATATGCATCTCATATCTTTTTTCTTATTTCATTTTTTTTTATTTTTAGCGGTAGCTCTATATAACTGTACTTTTATAATATTAGTATGAGGATTAAATAAAAACAGAATGTTAATTTAATTAGTGGAATTCCGTCTCATTTCGATGGCAGAGTTGTGGTTCGACGATGGGAAAGCATAGGGCGTTTCCTTCTTGGGTGCAAGTTTTTTTTATTTTTCAGCGGTACTTGCACATGGTAGGGCGGGTACAGACCGTATCGATCCGCTGCGAGGACGACCATCGATTCCTCCTATGGACATGTTAGTTTCACCTTTTTTGTTCCTCCCTCTTCAGTTTTGTCTATCTTTTAAACTTACAGCATGCAATTTCTTTTTGTGCATTGGTGACTTTTCTTTTGGTAGCTCAGATGCAAGAACCCACCCTCCGACGAGCTAACGCTGAGAACAGCAAGGCATGCGCCTGTGTCAGAGTGGCCAATGATCCTTCCCTTTCCTTTTTTTCACCGCTCCCTTACCCTAGTACCCTCCCCGCAAATTTCATACCGTCTCTTCAGACAATCATCACTCTCCTAGACCTCCTCAAACTTACCACCATTACATAAATGGCGCCCAACGTGGGGCCCGCAAAAGTTGCGGGTCCGAATGAAAGATTCAATTTTCAATTTACCTAAAGCTATTCCGATATATTTTTTTCCCCCTTTCAACTTTTTTTTAAATTTTTTTTGTTCCTCCCTCTTCAGTTTTGTCTATCTTTTAAACTTACAGCATGCAATTTCTTCTTGTGCATTGGTGACTTTTCTTTTGGTAGCTCAGATGCAAGAACCCACCCTCCGACGAGCTAACGCTGAGAACAGCAAGGCATGCGCCCGTGTCAGAGTGGCCAATGATCCTTCCCTTTCCTTTTTTTTCACCGCTCCCTTACCCTAGTACCCTCTCCCGCAAATTTCATACCGTCTCTTCAGACAATCATCACTCTCCTAGACCTCCTCAAACTTACCACCATTACAAGCTAGAGCTGCCAAATTTTTTAAGAACGCATAGAGTGTATTTGATTTCAGAGACGATAATTAAAGAGTACAGTTTAATATAAAAACAGTATCATTTATTTAAATTTTTAAAATTGAAAATAACAGTTTTTTGTTAGTTTAAAAATAATTGTATGTATCTAAACATTGTAACTCTACCCAATTTTAATCGAATTCCCATATCTTCACCAATTTCCCTTTTTTTGCGTGCTGTTGTTATTACCGGATTCACGATCGGTGTAATTATGTTCGTCATCCATTTCAATAAAAAGTTTTGCAGACTAAAAACACTCACAAGAAGTTAAAGGAAAACGAAAAACTGCGCACCTTCAACAACTTGTTGCAATGGCATTTATTATATTTTGACAATTGTGGGTGCGTTCAGAAGTCTTCGACTTGCTTCACATAAGCCGGTTTGTATTATACAAAGGAGGAACAAAAAATGTTTTTAACATTTGTGTACGCAGATAGATTGATGGATAGTGTAGAAATGTATTCCATGAAATGGAGTTGAAAATATTTACGTTATAGAAAATGTTTTTAAGGGAACAGGAGAAAAAGAGAAACTAGTTAGTTTAAGTAAAAAAAGAGTAAGTAGGTATTTTAGTGTACTATTAGAGTTATGGATTATTCTCTATTTTAGAGTGATGGTGCTTGCCACTAATTATTACTACTAAATACACTAAATACAGGGTATAAATAGTCTTTCCGATATTAAGCCCTGTGTGCGGGAAGGGGGAATATGAAGAAGAAGAACCTACAACGAAATATTGAAAAGCTAAAACACATCGACTACATTAGCTCGGCGACATCGAGCGAAAGGACAATAATGCAGAGGCCTCTAGATTCGACAAGGCAAGTGAGCCCAAATCTCCTTTTTATAGACCAAGCCATAGCATGCGCTCAGTCCGGATAACTGAACGCAGCGTACCCGACATCGCAGATAATGGCCGGATGAAGTGCCTCTGGCAGTGACTCTTCGCGGGTCGGGAGCCCGTTAAGTACGTTGATAAGTACCTACAAACAATATTAAAGCAATGTATCAAAATCATTATAAACACCATTAAAATGAAGTATAAACATTTTCGTTTTCATTTATTTTTGTTGAATTTAATTTGCATCACCTTGTCAGCGAGGGACTCGAAATAAAAGTTTCCACCCAGGAAAAAAATCATAAAAAAATCCCCCTTACATCTCTCTTTGCTCTCCACCGAATGACCTTTCATAAATTTTCTTTAAAAAAAGAAAAGAAACGAAAAGCTCCGAAGGTAATAAATATTTTCTTTACAAGGTTTATGTGGCTTTCTTTTATGATTTATACTTTTGTGTTCTGACCTCAAGTTCTTTTCTTTCTTCGAAAGGATTTTTTATGCAACTCACGAATATATACATGAGTTGGTACTCAAGTCGAATATGTGGGATGAACGGAACAAAAACCGATTAAAATATTTTCTCCACTCAAAATTCAAATTTTTAACAAGTAAAATGAATACAACGAAATTTCATAACAAATTCTCAAAACGTATCCAAACACTTGTACCTATTATCTTCCTTTTGGATTTTACAATTGTGTGCGAGTATTATTCTTAGCCCAGCCCACGTAGGTACATAGATAGCATATAGCTATATCCCTGATGTAACCTTACGCTTATGTACATACTTCGAGAAAGTAACAACGCCAATGAAAAACAAAAATCCCAAGACGAAGAAGAATAAGAAATTATTATAAAGCATTTATCGTCCATCGTCCAGTGTATACCGTTAGAATGGAAAACTTTGTCCATTGTAATAATGAAAAGTTAAGATCTGGGATGGAACCGAACCGACCGAAAGAAAAAACCCTCTCCTTATCCCTATCCCAATAACTTAGTGAAAAAGGAAGAAGAGCGTGAACTTGTGAACTTTGCCTTACAATCTATTGGCCATTGGTACAGTTAATTTCCCCTTGGAACTCACGGCTGGCTAAGGATTTATCGAAAACTATTTTTCAAATGAAAAAAAGTGTCTAGGGAGCATGTGGAAAATTGCGTGCAATTATCCGGAAAAAGTTTCAACACACATGAACAGCGGATATAACGAGCGAGGGACAGGGCAGCAGTTTCCAGTTTGAAATGAATGTGTGTGTTGGGAATTTCCCAATAATGTGTGGAAAACGTGCGCGAGTTTTTTTTACGGAGGTGTACTTTGCATCTGTACAAATTCAGTCAAGTAATTTAAATTAATTGTATGCAATGTTAATTAAGTTATATCCCATCAGAGATGGACCCATTAATTATTGGTATCGAATGGACTGAGCGCGAAAATAGCGCAACTTCGTATTTTCAAAATGTCCTTCTAGAGTGTTGGCATTCGAAGGAGGGGTGCAGGTGCAATATTGTGAAATTCAATGGTTTCTCGCTGCGCCGTTGGTAATTAATTTCAATTCATTTATATTATTTATGACAATTCTTGCAAGTATCCGGAGATTCGATTCATACCGCTGTCAGAGTCATTTTAGATGGGATGCAGTTTGGGAAAGAATGTCACGAATAAAAATTAGTTTTAGGTAATTACTTCACTCAGCGGCATTCAGGCTGTAGGTCCATCATTTGCCAACTGTTCAAATAACTCATTAATTTTTCAATGTCGAATATATATTGCTTACGATAGGTCGAAACACATTTCGGTCTGAGGAGGTTAGCGGTTTTAATTATTAGGTGTTGGTGTGGATAAGGAAATTTCTTTCAGGCGTCACTGATCAAATATCATTGCCTTCGTCGTTTAAACGCTCCTGTCATTGCCTTGCACTGATTATGGTAGGCGCCATTTTACCGAAAAAGGCTAAACATGGCTCCAAAAAAACGGATTTCAGAAAACATTTGTAGAAAACTTAAAGGACAACTGAGTTTAATTAACACACAGTTGAATAAATAAGTAATAAAGCCGAATTTTATGTTTCCAAATATATATCCAAACTAATTAAGCCTATATGTTTGTTTCAAGGAGTACGTGTATATTTACAAAAAAATAAAATAAAAACATAAGGAAAGTCAATACACTGAAGTGTGCTTGAGTGAGGTATTGTAAAAAAATAAATAAATATTAGGCATTAACGGGGCATACAGAGCCCAAAACCTAACATCTCCAACCACTTTCTTGTGTGAAGTGGAAAGGACCGACAATTTTAAGCCGAATCCGAACTGCAAATTTGAGAAGCTTCTCATGACAATAATTGATACTCTTGGGCGTTTGTTAGACGTTCGCAAGAGGTGGAAAAAAACTCTACATGTTACTTGGCCCCGGCGGGAATTGAACCGGAGACCTTTCGATTAGTAGTTCAATACACAAACCATTGAGCCACTGGGCCGTTGTATACCCTTTCCTATTCCTATCCCCCAAAAAGTGGGCATGGCGAAAACCATAGTATGGATGGATTATCAAGAGGGATATTCTCTACACAATTTGTTAACCCTTTCAGCACCGTATAACACTTTTGTGCGGGTAATATTGACTCATTTTCTTATTATCGTTTCGCCAGGTTTTAGTTCGTTTTGCCAAGTTTTTTTAGTATCAAGTCCATCATTTGTGCTGTTTTCTTGCATTTTTATACCCTATTCTAAGGGTATATTAATTTTGACGCATAGTTTGTAACATACCTTAATATTGCCCGTAGACCCCTAAAAGTTACTATATTTATGATCAGCATCGTAATGTCGATCTAGCCATGTCCGTCCGTCCGTCTGTCGCCAAAAATTAGGCCTTTAAACTGGACCTAGAGAGCTGAAATTTTAACCATATGCTCTCTAGGGTCCCGAAATAATCAAGTTTACGAATTTTTGAAATCCGCCCACAGACACGCCCACAAACTCAAAAAAACAAAATTTTGGAAAAAATGCTAGAAAACTGCTCGGGATAAAAAATTATCAAAATCCGCCTACTGACACGCCCACAAATAAATAAAATAATTTTTGTATAGGTACCCTATTCTATGGGTATATGTATTAATTTTTGAAAATCCAAAGTTTGAGCTAGGGAGCTGAAATTTATAATATATACTCTCTATGCTCATGTGTAAATATTTTCAAAATCCGCCCACTGACACGCCCACAATTTTTTTTTTTTTTGAAAATTCAAAGTATGAGCTAGGGAGCTGAAATTTATAATATATACTCTCTAGGGGCCCTTTATTCTCATGTGTTATTTTTTTTTAAATCCGCCTACTGACACGCCCACAATTAAATAAAACAATTTTATTGAAACACCCAAGTTTGAGCTAGGGAGCGTTTTTTTTTATAAAATCCTTTAAATGTTATATAACAAAATATGTAGAGCGTTCTTAACAATTCAACCATACTTAGACTTTTGTCACGCCCACTTATGAGGGATAGGAATAAGAATAGGGTATCCAACAGTTCGTCCAAGCGGACTGTAGCCCGTCCGTATGTTTAATATGCATTTTAATTTGTCCGCCATTTTTGTGATAACAGTGAAGTGCGGAAGACCAGGTATAAGTTCTCATATTCGCCAATTTTTAGGACAAATATGTTTTATTTATTATAAATGAAGAATAAATGAACATTATATGCGAAAAAATCACAAAACGTTCAAATTCTACAACAAAAACTTACGCATTTAAAATTTCAACCGCAAAATTGTGCACTCAGGTGCTCATTGTATGCGCGTGTTTTAAAATTTGTGCTGCACAATTGTGCTACCTGGCTCTGATTCTATGCGTGGTTTATCAATGAGCTCTGACCCCTCTTCTAGACCGATCTTTAGGATTGGGTCGAAGTGTAGTTCTGCACTAAACGCGAACTTTACCAGGGAATTCGCTTGTTTTGTTTTGATCGCTATTTTACTTTCATACATTTACTCGGCCGATTTAAAGACTTTAAAATGAATGGAACTGAGACAATTCTAACAAATCGCCTCAAGGCTGTAGTTAACTGACAGATCAATGAGTCGAGGAGAAGCTGATCAAAGAGTTCGAGCTGATGCAAGGGTTGTAGTACCTAAATGGAGGGATTACAGAAGCGTCAAAATGGCATCTGCTGCATTTGGAAAGGACTCGAAGCAAGTCGTCTCTAGGCGGAGCAAAGAAGCGCTAGCTTGGATTCATCTGCCATGTAGTGCTTGACCGACTCTCGGTTCGGCGGTTTCGAAGTCTATTAATCCCAAGCAGATATACCAAGCTCATTTTTATACATTAAGATACGAAACTGGATTGATGACAGGCTACAATTGTGTCCTATAACAACACCACCCCACACAAATGTGTGGGTCCTTTTTTGCGGATACTAGGAGTCAAACTTAAAAACAAAAATTATAAATGTTTGCATAAAATTCCAACAAATGACTTAGTCACAATTTAAAATAAAAGGCACGTCCTATTCAAGTTGATTGTACTAAAGAGTTAACATAACTATTTTTTTACATTTTTCAAAGGATTTCATCGAAACAACACTGTTGGTGCATGACGTATCTGCACGCCTTGACCTTTTTATGTTTCAAACGATCAACAGCCATAACATCGCTAAAATCCACAATGGAACGGAAGTGATTACTGCTGCTGATGCGCACGAAATTCCATTCCCATTAAATTCTCTTTGATGTGAGACTTGTATACTTAATTGCTTGATGAAAAAAACGAGTTTGTTTTAAATGACAGATATGGACGTCATGCATTCATGCACTATCGATAGAACCGAAAAAGACGTGTAAACACGTTACATATTATGTGACCGTGTCAAAGTGTGTGTGCATAAAACGGATTTGAAAAGTATTTGACAAGCAAGAATTTATTCTAAATTTTAGCTTTCTAGCTGGAATTTACTTTCTTCAACAAAACGGCTTTTCTTAATAAGTGCGAATCGTGCTACAAAAACAAAACGTAATTACTTTTTTTCTTTTATTTGGCTGGTTACTATTTAGATTATTTATAGTACGGAGTTGCCTATAACATGTTTCACTCATTTTTGGTATTATACGTCACATAGATATGCCAACACTATACATATTTGGGTAGGGGACAATACATAGAAGTGGACAATAAAAAAATTATCGCCATAAACACACATTATGAATTACAGCAGGTAAAATGAAGCGAATTGGGTGAAATTACAAAAACAACAACATTGCTGTGTGAGGCAATAATCTGCCAATCGGAACGGAAAAATTGTATATCATGAAGTTACTTGAAAATTCTTGAAGTTACTTGAAAATGCTTCAAGTTACTTGAAAATACTTGAAGTTACTTGAAACTGCTTGAAAATACTTGAAGTTACTTGAAAATGCTTCAAAATACTTGAAGTTACTTGAAGTTAACAACAACAACATTGCTGTGCATGTTATGCATTTGATAATGCTTGAACATACTTGAAGTTACTTGGACATGCTTGAAATTACTTAAAAATGCTTGAAGGTACTTGAAAATGCTTGAAGTTACTTGAAGTTACTTGAAAATGCTTGAAAATACTTGAAGTTACTTGAAAATGCTTGAAGTTACTTGAAGTTACCTGAAAATGCTAGAAGTTACTTTAAGTTACTTGAAAATGCTTGAAGTCATTTGAAAATGGTTGAAAACTTGAAGTTACTTGAAAATACTTGAAGTTACTTGAAAATGCTTGAAGTTTTTTGAAGTTACCTGAAAATGCTAGAAGTTATTTTAAGTTACTTGAAAATGCTTGAAGGTACTTGAAAATGCTTGAAATTACTTTAAGTTACTTGAAAATGCTTGAAGTCACTTGAAAATGCTTGAAAACTTGAAGTTACTTGAAAATGCCGGAAAAATTTTATATCATGTGAAATCAGAGAATGCAATGTCGAAAAATTTAATTTTCCGATTAATATACAGTAATCCCCGTTTATGTACCCCCCGCTTTAATGCATAACCCGTTTAATTGCGTATTATTTTGTACTATGAATCTTTTGTTTCAAATCACAAACAAATTCACCCTGTTAAATGCCTATCGTATAATTACCCAACCCGTTTAACGCCCTCCGTTTTTCAACACCTTTACCCAAAATGAATGCATTTTCTTTCGGATAACTACCTTACCTACAGAAAACAAAAATCGAACATATCTTGCTTTGCATTTTAAATCAGACAGCCACACTTGAACTGCCATTAATAGCTCGCAAAAAGATGCAAAAACATAGGGGCGGGCTACAGTCCGCTTGGGCGAACTGTTGGATACCCTATTCTTATTCCTATATCTCATAAGTGGGCGTGACAAAAATTTAAAGGATTTTATCGAAAAAACTAAGCTTTTGTAAATAAAAACGCTCCCTAGCTCAAACTTTGGTTTTTCAATAAAATTGTTTTATTTAATTGTGGGCGTGTCAGTAGGCGGATTTAAAAAAAATTTAAGTATGAGCATAAAGGGCACCTAGAGAGTATATACTATAAATTTCAGCTCCCTAGCTCAAACTTTGGACTTTCAAAAATAAAAAAAAATAATTGTGGGCGTGTCAGTAGGCGGATTTTGAAAATATTTACACATGAGCATAAAGGGCCCCTAGAGAGTATATATTAAAAATTTCAGCTCCCTAGCTCAAATTTTGGTTTTTCAAAAAAAATATTTTATTTAATTGTGGGCGTGTCAGTGGGCGGATTTTGAAAATTTTATGTCTCAAGCAGTTTTATGCGCCAAAGATCATATATAAAAAATTTCAGCTTTCTAGCTCAAAATTCAAATTTTCCCAAAATTTGTTTTATTTAATTGTGGGCGTGTCAGTGGGCGGATTTTGAAAATTTTATGTCCCAATCAGTTTTATGGGCCATAGATCATATATAAAAAATTTCAGCTCTCTAGCTCAAAATTCGATTTTTTCCAAAATTTTGTTTTTTTGAGTTTGTGGGCGTGTCTGTGGGCGGATTTCAAAAATTCTTAAACTTGATTATTTCGGGACCCTAGAGAGTATATGGTTAAAATTTCAGCTCTCTAGGTCCAGTTTAAAGGCCTAATTTTTGCCGACGGACGGACGGACGGACGGACATGGCTAGATCGACATTACTATCGATGCTGATCATAAATATAGTAACTTTTAGGGGTCTACGGGCAATATTAAGGTATGTTACAAACTATGCGTCAAAATTAATATACCCCTAGAATAGGGTATAAAAATATAAACAATTTTGATTACGCTGGTGATTTTCGATTTCTAGTCAAATTTGTTTGATTTACATACCATTCTTCACCTCAACTTGCTCTTAACGTGGGAAAACGCAATGGATAATAAAAGAGGAAAGGTAACAGCATTAACCATAAAGCAAAAGCTTGAAATTCTGAATCATCTAAAAAATAAAACTAAAACAAAAAAGGAGTTAATTGACAGGTATAAATGCGACGTCTCCACAATCAATAGATTTCTTAGAAATGAAAAAAAACTTCGTGAACTTGCCGCGACAAAAAATGCTAAGCGCAAACGCATCCGAAATAGTGCACATAAAGACGTCGAGAGCGCTTTGACTAAGTGGTTTGACCAAGCGCGATTAAAAAATGCCATAATATCGAGTGCAATCATTTTAAATAAGGCAAAAGAATTTGCGTTAAAACTTAATTCTGACTTTGAACCCAGTAATGGGTGGTTATGGCGGTGGCAAAAGAGAGAAAACATCCAATTCAAAACAATTCACGGCGAGAGTAGTGCTGCAGATACTTATGGGGCTGATGGATTTATTGAAAATATTTTGCCCTCACTATTGCAAAATTATTCTTTCGATAATGTTTTTAATGCTGACGAGAGTGGATTGATTTTTAAAGCCTTACCTAAAGGAACTCTGGCTCGCACAGGAAGCAATATAAGTGGGGGGAAGCACCAAAAAACTCGCATAACTTTATTATTTTTGTGCAATGCTACGGGGTCGCACAAAAAAGTGTACGTTGTAGGAAAGACGCTGAACCCCCGTTGCTTCAAGAATAAAACCATTCCACTTCCTCACTACGCTAATAAGAATGCTTGGATGACATCTAACTTATGGAATCTAATATTGAAAAATCTTGATGAGGAAATGATAAAAGAAAACCGAAAGATTTTGTTGCTTGTTGGCAATGCAGCATGTCACAAGGTTTCTATCATCTTGAAAAATGTGAATCTGCAGTTCCTTCCACCGAACACCACTGCCCTCATCCAACCTCTTGATCAATGCATCATCCATAGCTTTAAGGCACATTACAGGAACATCATAATAAGGAAACAAATTTTCGCTTTAGAGAAAGGGCTAACTTTAAAAGAATACGTAAAAAACATTACGTTATTAGATGCACTTTATTACGTAAAAAGAGCTTGGTGGCTCGTTTCATGTGAGACTATACGAAATTGTTTTCGAAAGGTAGGTTAATCGGGATTGTTCTTTAAAAAACATTACCTTGATGTCGTTGTTTTTTTTTTAAGGCCAAAATTGTCGTTGGTAGTGATGACGAAGAAGATGTAACCTTTGAGGAACAAGCTTTGGATGTGCCAATTAATAGAGAGCATTTCGTCGAATATGTATTGTGCGATGCAGAACTTCAATGTTTTGGTGAGTTATCAGATGAGGAAATAGTAAGGGATGTACTGGATGAAATAAATCCGGTTATTATTGATGATGATCCTGAAAACGGTGAGGAAGAAAATGCGCAACCTATTGCACCTTCTTTTAGGGATGTCATTAATGCCTTAGACGTTTGTCGGCATTTTGTGCTCCATAAAAATATTGGCCGTGAAGAATTGGAAAACTTTGAAGAAATCGTTTTTAAAGCAGAAGTAAAAACCATGATTCAAAAGAAAATAACTGACTATTTTCTTGCTTAGATACGTTAGCTATTTTGTGCAATGTAAAATGAATTTGTTTTGTTTTTATTAATAATAATTCCACGTTCATAAACTATGTATTCAAGTATTGTGTTTTTTTTTATGACTAACCCAGGTTACGAGCGCCTTTCGAGCATTAAAGCGGGTTCGTTTAACAGCCTCAAATAGGCACGTAACCGGGTTCAAATAAGTAACTTTCCCGGTTAATTGCTCAAGAAAGGCAGCAAAACCTAAGAGGTAGTTATCCGGGGAGCAGTGTATATAACAGTCGACTTTGTTCTTTTTCAATTTATACAATAAATTGGTCGAACTTCGACCATGGGGCGAACCCTAGTTAAAAACATAGGGACGGGCTACAGTCCGTTTGGGCGAACTGTTGGATACCCTATTCTTATTCCTATCCCTCATAAGTGGGCGTGACAAAAGTCTAAGTATGGTTGAATTGTTAAGAACGCTCTACATATTTTGTTATATAACATTTAAAGGATTTTATCAAAAAAAAAAAAACGCTCTCTAGCTCAAACTTGGGTGTTTCAATAAAATTGTTTTATTTAATTGTGGGCGTGTCAGTAGGCGGATTTAAAAAAATTAACACATGAGAATAAAGGGCCCCTAGAGAGTATATATTATAAATTTCAGCTCCCTAGCTCAAACTTTGAATTTTCAAAAAAAAATAAAAAATTAATTGTGGGCGTGTCAGTGGGCGGATTTTGAAAATATTTAAACATGAGCATAAAGGGCGCATAGAGAGTATATATTATAAATTTCAGCTCCCTAGCTCAAACTTTGTATTTTCAAAAATTAATATACCCTTAGAATAGGGTATACAAAAATTATTTTATTTATTTGTGGGCGTGTCAGTGGGCGGATTTTGAAAATTTTTTATCCCGAGCAGTTTTAGGAGTCATAGATCATATATACAAAATTTCAGCTTTCTAGCTCAAAATTCGATTTTTTCCAAAATTTTGTTTTTATGAGTTTGTGGGCGTGTCTGTGGGCGGATTTCGAAAATTCGTAAACTTGATTATTTCGGGACCCTAGAGAGTATATGGTTAAAATTTCAGCTCTCTAGGTGCAGTTTAAAGGCCTAATTTTTGCTGACAGACGGACGGACGGACGGACGGACGGACGGACATGGCTAGATCGAAAACACTATCGATACTGATCATAAATATAGTAACTTTTAGGGGTCTACGGGCAATATTAAGGTATGTTACAAACTATGCGTCAAAATTAATATACCCTTAGAATAGGGTATAATTAATGCTTGGGATACCGAAAAGAGGATTTGAATAGTGCAGCGGTACTATTCTTGCAGTCCTTCAATTTCCGTCCAAAGCGACTTTAGGCGGGAGTTTGGCGGCACTCCCCAGAGTAGATGGAGCATTATGAGGCTGGTAAACAAGTTTGCCGAATCTGGAAGCATCGCACGAAGACTATACCATCGCGATCCCTACGTTGGGGTTCAAGGCACAATCGCGACTTTAGCATCGTTAATTTAGGCAAATCCAAGCTATTCGACTCGAAACTTATCGGCGCAATTTGGAGTAAGCAGACGGTTATTACAACGGATAATTCGTGATGACTTAAACGTGTTTTCGTACAAAGTCCAAATTGCAAGCAAGAAACCCTTAAAATGATTGAAATGACCGAAGAAGACAACAGCTTGATGAATTGCTTGTTTATGTCTGATGAGACCCATTTTGATCTAAAATAAGCAAAATTACCGTATATGGAGTGAATCTAATCCAGAAATACTCCATGAGACGGTCCTGCAAACGGAACGAATCACTGTGTGGTGTGCAAGGTGCATTGTGTGGCCATACTTCTCTTAAGAGAACGGTGTAACAGTAACTGTCAATGGGACCGTTATTTAGAGATGTTGAAGGAGTTTTTTTTACCCAGAACTGCACCGAAGAAAGGAAGGGATCTGATATCTGCATACCTTGCAATATTCGAGAAAAGGAAGACGTAATGCATTTAATTGGCGTTTGTCCATTACTGATGGAGATAAGGCTGGTCCACTTCGGCAAAAATACTTTGCGATGGGGAGAGGTTGCTAACTACCTGAACGGAATGAATTGGCTTGTACTCTATGAATACTGCAAAGAAGCTCTATCCTACGGAAGGAGGATCATCAATGAAAGCTTTTAAATTCTTAGCGCTATTGCTCAATAATCTGTTTTAACTAAACTCAAAGTCTATCAAAATATTCCGAAAAGTCCACTCAATTACCAAAGAAAAAAAAAAAAAAAATGTAAAAAAAAAATTGTTAATTTTTATATATTTCACTGTATGTTTAACTAGTTTCAAAATTATTACTATGAAATTGTGCTAATCTCTATAATGTAATATAGCCTTTTTTTCTTTTTTGCTTCAGAAATGTAAAACTAAATCTTATATAATATATCTTAAACGAATTTAAAAATGATATTGCCACTCGGGCAGACGACAGATAATTGTCATATCCTTTATAATAAATTAATCAAGAATTTGTAAAATAAAAATAATATAAAAAACTTAAAACGATAATTCAGGCGATCCCGACTCCAACCCATAGGCCGCAATGAATAATTTTCTGATCAGGTGTCGCATATGCGTGGATGAGCATAGAGGTGATTTACGGTCTATCATCTTCAAAAACAATAAGTTATATAAAATAAAATTTAATTGTCTATACAATAAAAAAAAAAATTAAATACATTGATTAAAAAAAGGTTTATTATAGAACAATTAGTGCCCCAGTGATGCAAAATTATTAACACCATTAACACCGTCTATTTTGAACAGCTGTCATGTGTGAACATTAATTGTTAGTTATGGAGAAATACACGTCCGCATAACGTAGAGAAGTTGTGAGAATGCACTAACGAAATGGTAAGATTTTTGCGGATGGTTAAAAAATGTCGAAGGTTTTTCGGACTCGCTGATCAGTGGTTCGAATAAACGACAAATTGAGCCTAAAAGTGGTATATCAACTTCCCACGGATCCACCACAAGCTAATCATTGGTGCAAATTTTATATTTCAAAGGCACGTGGTTTCAACAATTTCAATAAAAACAGGCCAACGTGTCACACAGCGAACTAAAGAAACGAAGTTCTGAAGACGAAATTTAAAGAAAGACATTTTTCGCGCCGTGGCCATTTGGATCACCCATTGTGTAAAAAAATGAGTATGCAACCCAAGCACAATTCCGGAACTGAAATACGAGCCATTGATAAATTTCAGCTAGCACTATGCCAAAAATTCGTCAAAAGGACCAACGTGTGCCATCAGTCATGAGGCAGCCATTTATCAGATGTCCTGTTCCTGCATAACCTCAATGGCTACACTTTTAATCAAAATAATAACATCAGAACTTTTCAAAATAACACTGAGTTTTTTTTTTTAATTTCTAATAGGTGGTCTTAATGGGACACCCGTTATATAACGAGCATGCATACACATAAATGCTACTTCAAGAAAACTCATTCCATTTTGAAATTTTACTCCACTTACTTCCGATCTGTTTAATTAACGGACTCCTTTTATATCACAAACTGTTTTAACGAAATACTCTTAAATGTGCTTTAAAAAATTACGGATAGATATTTATGATAAGATTATGCATGCAATTAATCGTTTGCATCTCACAAATTTGGAATCAAAATTAAAATGAAGTTGCTCCATGACTCTGCACATGCACAAAGTCAACAAATCCACCCACCAACAA
Organism: Portevinia maculata; assembly: GCA_949715645.1. Taxonomy (NCBI): domain Eukaryota; kingdom Metazoa; phylum Arthropoda; class Insecta; order Diptera; family Syrphidae; genus Portevinia; species Portevinia maculata. Next base: position 267,416,016 of record OX454526.1, on the reverse strand, counting down.
CACTAAGACGACTCAACTAACCCTTCATATATTTATCCTTCCTGCCGTACTTAATGTAATATTTTCTACCTTATTTCCCTTAGGATTTATGTGAGTTAAAACTACCTATCTCTTTTTTTATTATTTTTTCACATGTCCTAGATATTAAAAAATGTTTCATACATTGCTCTATAAACCCCCCATACCGAAATTCGTTGGAAAACAAAATATCCTGCGAAGGGTGACCTACTTCTAAAACGTTTTTCTTCCACTTTTTCGTTTCAATTTTGGGGACACAAATCCTGTTCGAAAGAAGTACTCCACTCAAACTCATTCATTCATTTAGGGACCATGATCGTATTCACATGCACTTAAGGTTCTGAAAATATGATAAAACTCACGTTGACGAATTTCCTTTTGGGTCGTAGGGGACCACTCTCCATAACTTTGCTGGGGATGCTGAATGCTGATACCAGTGCGCGCTTAAAAAAAAATCAAGAACGTACAGCAAATTAACATGAAGGAAAGCAGCACGACATCGTGGATAAATTGTAACACATCCTTAAGTCTAAGGGGAAGTATTTCAAATTTTAATTTTAATTTAAGGGATTGGTTTTTGTATAGTGTCCTTCAGAGGACACTCATTATGTCGAAAAGCTCATTAAAAGTTGTGAATACGCGGGCAATAGTCACCGAACTACCGTGGCAAGGATAATGACCCTTCCCTTCAATGCGGTTTGCGTTTCTACTTTTCATTTTTTGCATATAAATTATGCTTGGCATTATTATTCTGTCGGCCGTATAACAGATGTGGACGAGAGTAATGATGAATAAATTATCTACATTATTCTGCTGTGGTTTCAGGAATATCTGACTTTCCTTCTACCGCAGGCAGCGTAAGACTTTTCACTCGATCCTTATTTCATAATTAGCAATGCTATCGCTATGAAAATCACATCAGGATCAGCATCGTCAAATATACACAGAAGGATTAGGTTTGATGCACAAAATAGATTCGTTGGAGATGGAAGGAGTCTCATAATAAAAATATAAATAAATAATATACTCGAATATATTGAATCTGCATTCAATTGTTGTCCTCCATCTGTCTTGCGGGGGTTGAAAGGAATAATTGTGGTCGATATTTTTGTCGTCTTTTTGGTTAAGCTTTCTCAAGTTGTTGTATACTGTGTTCTCGAACATGGATGGCATTTCAATGTCTGGGTTAAGGATTACTACACACAGCAAAGTTCAGTTTGGAAAATATCAATATCAGTAATCCGGACAGCTTAGAGCGTCTTTCAGACAAAACAGTCTTATAATTCATTTCACATATAAGCAAAGCATAAGAATCAATATATGTATAAGTATCAGCTTTGGTAAAGTCGGTCGTATGCTACTGCAGAATTGAGAATGTTCCCTAATTTTTATTTAACAAAATCTAAAGAACATTTTAGAAAACTCACACAACTTCTTCTCTTCCAATTTCAGGTACGTACTGGTAAGGATAAAAATTTAATTAGTATTCAAGGTGCTTCCCAAGCACGAGATATCTTTTTCAACATGCATTGCGGAGAGAAGATACAGAACAAAACTGATTTGGAACAGAGAACTAGAAAAAAGATGAAAACTATGTTTTCTCTGACAAAACGCTGATGTAACCTGTTAAGCTGGAGTTCCTTCAAATTGTAAGGAAAAAGTTGTGAAACGGATGAATATGGTAAAATCCACAATAGCTCCTTTGTAAACGTGCAACAAAAGCTTATGTGAATTGTACTGGGGTGGTCTTGCTATAAAAACATTTCATAAGACGTTAACTTGTAACGCTTCTCTCTCATTTCCGACGTCAAAGGTAAGCTTAGTGGATTTGCCTTACGATAATTGATGAGCACGTGTTACATATTTTTCAATCACCTGGCTTACCGTTTGCGAAAAGTATTATGAATGAATACATATGCCGTTATCGTTCTTGACTGATTTATTAAGAAATGCATGCCTCTAAATTTAAGGCTTGCCCATATTTTCCATTGTTATGGAATACATTGTAGTTTCATGTATCGGGTTTTTCAGTAAGGACAGAACAATTTTGTATTGAAATAAAGCACAAAATCAATGAGGTACCGGGCTGAAATTTCTTCCAGATATAGTTAACGTGCTTATTTTAAGTATGGAAGTTATTCATATGACCACCTCAACTACGTTTGCAGCGATCGATGTTTTCAAGCCAATTTTACAAAACTCATAAACACATATCGTCCGGAACGTTGGTAATTTTGCGTTCGATATTCTTCCTAAGCTCCTCTAATGTTGTTGGCTTGCTGGCATAATTCAACGTCTTAACGAAACCCCATAAAAAGGAATCTAGCGGCGTTAAAACGCATTGGCGTTGTAGCCATTCGACCGGACATTTTTGAGATTACACGATTACCAAACTTCCCGTTCAATAGATTAATTATTCCAAAATAGTTGTCTAGCATGGCACCATAGCAAATTCCATTGACCGCACCAACATATTAATATTTATCGACGAAAACATACGGAATGAAATTCACACCACACGGTCCGTTTTTGTGGATGCAATGGAGTGTATTGAAGTATTTGTGGGTTTTGTTGCTGTCCAACTAGGCATACTTTCCTTATTGACAAACCCATTAAGCCAAAAACGAGCTTAATCGCTGAAGATGCTTTTTTCAATGAAATTCGCGATTTACTTCAAGTTTTTGTAGAGCGCTTGAAATAATGAAGTTAAAGTGTAGCCGCAGGTCTTTACCCGAAATTCGCCACAATGTTGACTAAGAGTTCCCAATTCCTGCAACCGGCGTGTTATCGATTGATGAATTTATTCGATATATCACGCACAGCCTGTCTCGTGGGAAGGTAGTTACGACCCAAAATTGGAGTAACCGCTCTTAGTTAGTTGCGACCACCGCAGAATTATGGTAGTGTTTTCTGATAATTTCCAAACGTTGCTAGTTCGTGAGCTTCACCATGATAAAAATGGGGGCAGAGTGAAATAACTTCACGGTCAATATTTTCACTTGGGCAATAACTTCATCTCGAGTGGGAAATAAATTCGCCAACCATTTTGTAAAGTTATTTCACATCTATAATTTGAGAGTTTTTCGATAAATATTAATTGGATATATCCATTTTTACATTAAGTCAGGCTATTCTTTGAAACGCAAGTTTAAATAAACGTTAAATATTGTAGCAATAGACGCGTATTGTGGGAAATTGTTTACCCAGCTCAGCCAATTTTACACCTTAAACAACAACAAAACGCAACTGAAGATAAAAAGGTCAGCGCAAGAGTGAACATAAATACTGAAGATAAAGTTTTGGAAGTCTGGAAATAAAATAACACCCAAATGGGTGTCCGAACCTTAGCTAAGATTAATTGTACGGGAATAATAAATTCGAGATTTGCTTTTGTCTAAAAATAATTTAGATAGATAGATAGATCATTTATTCGTTATAAAATTTACATAGGTTATCGCCCAATTTACAAATAGAAGCACAGAGATTTGATATAGTACTTATTTTATCTTTCTACTGAAGCATTGTCTTTTGTACATTTTACGTTTTTACAATTTTTCTTGAAACTGTATTTTAAAGGAAACCAACGAGAAAAACCTTTATGAAAAGAAAAAAAAAAAATTAAAAAAACAAAAAAGGTAATAAATAATTATAAATAAAATAAATAACAAAAAGTAAGAAACTAATAATTATAAGTAAAAATAAACAATAACAATTAATAATAATTAATAATAATAAATAATAATAAATAATAACAAAAAATAATAAATAACATGTAGAATATAATAAATAATTATAAATAAAATAAATAATTTTAAGTAAAAAATAAACAATAACAGTTAATAAAAATAAATAATAATAAATAATAACAAACAATAATAAATACTAACAAATAGTAATAAATAATAACATATAATAATAAATAACATGTAGAATATAATATATTGTACAAAAAAAATAAATAACATATAATAGATACGTACATTACAGTTACACCTTTAGTTGGTTAATTAGTGGATTATCTGGTATATCACAGTTATTCAAAAAACGTTCTTTTAGTTTGTACAGCCTATCAGAAATCAATTCAACATCCGCCTGAAGGTGCAAGTTTAGTGTGGAGTGGTATCGAGGAAGATTAAGCATCATCTTGAGCAATTTGTTTTGCGTTACTTGCAGCTTTTTCTTATGACACATTGCACAATCGTCCCATACTTGGCAACCATATAATAGTATTGCTTGAAATATCACTTTGTATAATATTAATTTATTCCCAAGGCTCAGCTCAGACCTTCTATTGATATATGGATAGAGCATTTTGATTGCAATTTGAATTTTTTGATTTGTTTTCGCAAAGTGCTCTCTATAAGTAAGCCGTTGGTCCAGATAAATTCCCAGATATTTGACATATGACTGCCAAATTATGGAGTCTCCCCTGACGTTAAGTGGATTACTAGGTAAATAGCAAGCTTTTCTTTTTCTGGTGAAAAAAATTGCTTGCATTTTACTAGTATTAACTTTAATTTTCCACTTGTTGTAATAATTGAGTAATATCTCGATTGCATTTTGCAGATTAGTCTCAATTGTGAGACCAAATTCATGCGACGAGAATAAACCTGTGTCATCAGCAAAAATTGCTGACTCACAGGAGGGAAGCTTTGGAAAATCGGACGTGAATATATTGTATAAAATTGGGCCCAAAACTGAGCCTTGGGGAACACCAGCAGTAGCGTATTTCATTTCAGAGCAATACTTGTTAATGTACACGCAAAAACGTCTATTTGTCAAAAAACTTCGAACGATTTTAACTATGTACAACGGAAAGCCAAAAGACAACATTTTATGGACAAGACCATCATGCCACACAGAGTCAAACGCCTTTTCAATGTCTAGAAGCACCAAACCAGTTGATTTATGTTCTGACCTTTTACTTTTTACATATTTGTTAATTCTATAGACTTGATGAATGGCACTATGATGGCTTCTGAATCCGAATTGTTCATTGGGAAACAGTTTCTTGTCCTCAATTAACACAAGTAATTTTTTCTTTAGAATCTTTTCAAAGATTTTGCTGAGACTGCTAAGAAGACTTATCGGTCTGTAGCTACTAGGGTCTTCAGATGGTTTGCCCGGCTTGGGAATGGGTATCACTTTGGCAATCTTCCAGCGATCTGGGAAGTATTGCATTTTTATACAGGAATTAAATATATATGTTAAAAAATTCTTTCCCGATCTCGGTAAATTCTTTAAGTAGACATTTTTTATACCATCTATCGATTCCGCTTTCTTCACTTGAAGACTTTTAATTATATCCTCTACTTCTTGTTGTGATATATATTCTGTTGTAGACATCACAGCTTCTTCATTCATAACTCTTGAGGACGATTCACTCACTAAGCGATTAGTAACCGCATCGCCTAGGTTAACAGAAACTTCGTGGTTTAACACAAATGAAGTGGCAAATACATCTGCTTTTTCATTGTCTGTGTGAAAGGCCTTGTCCGAAACACGAAGGCTGGGAATTTGTCTGTTTCTATTTTTGACGATTCTAAGAATATTCCAAAAAGGTTTCGAATTTGTATCTAATGTGCTTAGTGTTTTATTCCACTCTTTGTTGCGATAATATAAAATTTCAGTGGCTATGATTTTATTGAAGTATTTCATAAGATCGTAGTGCATAGGTTGGCGATACCTCTGCCACTGCCGTCTATGGGAATTCCTAATGCGGATATAATTGAGGATATAATCCGGAATTTTCATGTATGCATTATTATTTTGCTTTGGGACTTTGGGTATGTTAGATTCAGCCGCACTTAAAACATCCTCAGTAAATTTGTCTAAGCTGTCATTAACATTTGCAACTGATGTTATATTTTCCAAGTTGCATGGAACGTTGCTTAGTTTGTTATTTAACTGTGATTTAAAACGACCCCAATCAGCCTTCCTTAAATCAAAAACAAACAATTCCCTTCTTTCACAGGAGCGCAATATTTTACAGCAGACAGGACTGTGATCTGAACTAAGTTGCGCTAACGCAACAGGATGCGAAAGCAAATTTACTGTGTTTGTTAAGAACAAATCTAAAACAGACGGAATACCACGGGACCCACATGGAAAATAGGTAGGACTTGACGGAAATACGACGTGAAACGGGAAAAAATTTGACAAGTTTGAAAGGATGTTTCCCCATACATTCGCTCTAATGCAACCCCAGTTTCTGTGTCTACAGTTAAGATCACCACCAAAGATATAGTCGTTATTTCTCGAAAAAAGCTTTCTCAGATCATTTCGAAAGGCATTTCTTCTTAAAGCGGACGAGTTTTTTCCAGGAAAGTATACACAATAAACACAGATTGACCTTCGATCACTTAATCTAATCTCTACTCCAACATTTTCTATTAGACTAGTAGGAATTACTGGCAACAGTCTATGCTGAATTGATTTCTTAATCATAATGGCAACTCCTCCACCCCTTTGAGCATTATTATCCAGACGATAGCACTTGTACTCGGAGCTGGGGAGCTTTTTATTTGCTTTAAGCCAGGTTTCCGTGACCAATGCAACATCAATTTTTTTGCTATTTAAAACATTTAAGAATTCTATATATTTATTTTGAATACTTTTAGCATTCCAAGTTACAATATTAATTGGACTATCTACCATATTACTTGACATTACTATACAGAAACTTAGAAGCTAATTGGGCGACAACATTGAACTGGTCAAATTTAGTTTTACATGTACTTAACTTACTAATCATCTCCATCACCAGAGAATTAAGTTCTTCCATCGTGAAAAGCTGGTTGTTGTTGGTGGAATTGTAAATGATGCGTTGCTGGTCCGCACCGAAATTCATTGTATTCTTCCAGGCATTCGAAGTGGTAGCATTGTTGACAATCGGATGTTTCACCAAAGAGTAGGAATCAGTGCTGCCTTTAGTTGAGCATCGTGTATGATTCCATATGTATTCCAACTGTGACATTTAAATTAAAGGTGGATATCAAAGTGAACATATCGTTTAATTGGAACTTCCATTGCTGAGCTTGATATAAGTTCCCATTAAGATGCGCCTAATATACCCAAAATAGCACTTACACCGCTAGCAGTAGGTTGCAGGGGGCGTCATGTTATCCATACCTTTTTTTTAGGTATGCTTTATCTTAAAGCTCATAGAGTATGAGATAGTTAGAAAGATAATAGTACCTTGGTGGCACGCTTTGCGGGTAAAAGGGTTTAAAACTCTGGACATCTTTTTAACTTATACACCGGAGGGCCTTCGTCCTTCCATGCCGGTGCTCAGGGCGCTCAAAAGGATTGAAATAGTTCCACAGATAACATAACCTGGGTGGCACGCTTCGCGGGTTAAAGAGTTTAAAGCTGTGAACATCTGTTCGACTTATACACCGGACGGCCCTCCGCCTCGCATGCAGGATCTCATAAGCTATGAAATAGTTCAACAGATGACAGTATCTGTGTGGCCCCCTTAGAGAGTGAAAGAGTTTAAAACCCTGGACATTTTTTTGTACAGACAAAGTCGATTCTCAATAATTATTATTTACTACTTGAAACCAGTAACGCGTTGTTTTTTTTTAAATTCATTTTTTTTTATTGCTTATTAATATCAACTTGCATATGTAGGTACTAGACAAAAATAGTTAAATCTAACTTAAAATTAACTGGATACTTATTCTGAATTAATGGTCCTTATGCGGACGTTCTAAGCTTAACTATATCCTTAAAATTATTACCTTTCGGTCTAAAAACTATTTTACGGAGTAGCAGCAGGTAGTGTACCTTGGTCCGGATTTCAGTTTTTTGCCAATATTTTATGTGTCGTTTTTTCATTAGTTTTTCTTTTTTTTTTGTTACTACCTGAAGTCTTTTCTATTATATGGCGAAACTACCAAAAAACCTTACTTTTATATGCTAACCTCAAACGGTCCAAGGTACAAGACGTGATTGTACCTTGGTCCACGGAGTATTGTACCTTGGACCGAATATATTATTGAAAGTTTTACTATAGTTTAAAGGTGAAAGCTTTAATTTATTTCAATAAAAAGTAAAAATGGTACCATTCCTAACAATTCTAGAATAGAAAGTTTTTTAGCACGCCCCTTTTTGGGGCGTTTATTTTTAGAAAAACATTGTTCTTTCGATAAATTTCATTATGTTTGTAGCATTTCCTTTTGTTTCTTTTTTTTTAAATTGCATATCATCAATTTTTTTTATACTTTATATTTATTTGTTCTCGGAATCAAGTAAAACGCAGTTATCTGTTATTATTCACGCATTTATGAAACTCAACGTCGGTCAGGGTAAGTCAAATTATGGCTCTCATTTAATTGGGGATATTAGAAATATATTCATGCTACCAGTTGAACTAATTTTTCACATAATATATATACTTTTACTTAAATAGATATTAAAGGAACGGAAATTCGCCATACGGCATCCGTCCATTCAAATTTATCCCTAACCCATCTAACTGGTTTGCAAAACTTATTAAAATCTAAAATCGCATTTTCTCAGATTTTTTTATAATTTAAACGATAAAGGTAATTTTCTCGTGCTCATTGTTAACCCACACGTAGCCATCTATTAGAACTTTCGCACATCTGAGTAACAAGACTTGGCAGATAGATAAACATATATGGATACATTATATGTACCCATTAGCCTGGAGCTCACGTTAAATCACTTTCCGCCAACTCATAATCTAAACATCATCGCTACCACCTTTGCAATTATCTTTAAATTATAATCTGCTCTTAATTCAGTTTCAGAAAATGTTTCCAGTAAAATAAGCATCATTAAGTTTTTGAGCGACAACCTCTTAGCACTCTCGACTAATGATATCGCTGGCAGCGTCATAGCACTTACACACTAGATACACGTATAGCGTGTACACGTCCTTCAAATTTCCGAGTAATTGGGTAAACAGATTTTTCCGTGGTGCAAATTGTCCTTGGAATCTCGAGGCAAAGGAGACGAGTAACTTTTTTCCACTTCTCGCCCGGCAAAGGCGCGTCGACGCTCGGCGTATGAGAGTTTATTTTTCCAGTATCTCGTTGTTTTTGTTTTCCTTAGGTTTCATATCGTAAGGAGAAAAAAGGAAAACTTTTTGCGTTTGCCTTTGCCGATGTGTTTGTTGTCACATTAAAAGCCTTACCACACCAGGGCTGGAATACGCAGTGTATCTAGGGCAGATAGGAAGAAGGTGTCGAAGTATCCTTTCCACCTTTGAGAAAAGTTCTTAAAGTGAGATTTATCTTTTCACCCATTTCATATAAAAGAGTTACAACTCTCTATCCTTTCGCTTGGAAGTTGATATGATGAAGAAAGTTTTTCTTTTCTCGGATAGGTAGACTTTCTTTGATTTTTTTTTTTGTCATTTGGATAAATTTGAAAGAAAAGTGCTGATATTGAGTTTGGCCTATTTTGGGAAGAAATTACGGTTTATAAAGGAGTACGTATGAGTACTACAATTAAAGGAAAGGATTAAGTTTTCATTATAAAATAGATTCCACATTATTTCAAATCATGCTGCCTTTTTTTAAGGTAGAAACGCTGAAATGGTTGTTGATTAATGACCTTATAAACACCATAGATAGGATCCGAATAAATGTATTATCGTAGCTGAATACTCGTGCTTCGTTATTATTAATTCTCTTCACAGTGAGCTCGCTCTTGCTTGATTTTGTTCAGTTATTATGCTGATCAGGAAATTTACCTCTATTCCCTGCAATAAAGGTACCTAAATAAATATAAGGCATTAATGGCCCATACCTAGCTCCACCAAACACTTTCTTATACGAACTGGAAACGACTCACAATTTTAAGCGTAATCTGAACGGCAAATTAGAGAACCTTCTCATGACAATTGATACTCTTGGATGTCTGTCAGACGTTCGCAAGAGGTGAGCCAGTGGAAAAATATAAAGGTACTTACTTAATAAAATAGCTTCTGAAATTTCATCGCCATCTAAAAGAGGAGGAGTAATTTGCAAAAAAAATGGCAAATTTCAGTTTCCAGGTCTAGTAGAAGTAGTAAGAACTAGTAGGTCTTGAGATACAGTGATCTTATCCCACTTTCACGAAAAAATATCTACTTTAAACGAATGATTGTCAACGGTTGCGGGGTGATAATAGTCCGCCCAAGAGCAGCTGACACGGATTTCCACATAAACGCATAGACTATAGTGCGTTTGGGTAAAAGCTGGATAATTTAATTTATATTCAATATATATATATTTATTTCGTTTTAATATATCAGGTGTAGCAATCCCTTGTAAATAAAAAAATAATGTTAATATGAAAATGCATGGCCATCTTTTTTTTTAAATAATAACGTAAGCAAAGTTAAGCTTACGTCACATCCCATAAGCGCCACAGTTCCCCTGAGAAACAATCATGTCTCCACTGGAGTTGGTAAGCGTGTTTTTTTTTTGCTCTGACTTGCTCTTCCGGCATTTTACTCCCACTCTCTTTTTGACAATAACCGCAGAGTGTGACTGAAGAGCAGGTGAATTAACCAAAAAGTTATCTCAATCCCCTGGGTAATTAAATTGGAGTTATATAACCATACAAATAATTGCGAAGGATTTTATACATTTCAAAGGTGAGCGTAAATTTGAACATAAATTCAAGCCAAAAAGTGCAATTTGACTTTTTCATATCAGGCACGTCAAGACTTCAATCCGGAGACATCCACAAGAATAAGCTCCAGTCTTATTAAGTGGAGTCTGGGAATTCTTCTCGGAGCCACAAAAAAAACAATTCCACGGAGGTATTTTGTGGAAATTGTGGTTAGAAGCTTGCCCGGCGTGTCCAGAACACGGCGCCTTGGAGAGACAATCGTCAGCAGATGGCTAGTGTAGCAACGGCAGTCGCCACGAGTTGCCAAGTAGATCGCTCCATTAACCAAAACGCTCGGTCCAAGCAATACAAAATTCCGGCGGATTCAATCCCAATTAAAACCCAGATTAAACAACAGAAAAAAAGATAACATTTTTATAAGTACCTAACTCAGAAAATTACTTGCCTTAAATTTAATATAAAAAAAAAACAAAAGAAAAAAATGGAAAAAAAACCTGTGCTAAAATATATAGGTTCAATTTTGGCATAAAATTTCCTAGTCTTAGCTGAACCAGTGAAAAGTGCCAAGTGTTAAGAAGTAATACAAAAGAAAAATATATAAGGCTCAATATACTTCAAAATATATAAAAAAAAGAAAAAATATAATAATAATAGGTGTAGCAGAACATCTCATCAGCGATCCAGAGTGCACTCCAGATTTGCAGTTAATTAAGGTAAGCCATTCATTTTACATACCTTGGCATAGTTCTGTGGTGAATACCCATTTAGTGAACACAACTATCTTAACTTTTCCGATTGGAACTGTGTATGTATATCGATACATACTGAAATAAGATTAAGCCAATATATTTTAAATTATAAAACAAAACAAATATACTTACTCATCTATTTAAAATTAGTTACATACTTAAACCTAATTATAACTTATCTAAACCATAAAAATATCTAACTACTTTTTTTTATTTCTAAATTCTAAGCAATTTTTTTTTTCTCGAGAATGTTGTTTTCCTTATTTCATGCAGTTGAAGATGTCATTGCATGTTATGTATTTAAATCTTTTGAAATTCGACAATGAATAAAACAGTTTTCTTGATGCAATCGCTTCTAAAAATAATGTGTCTTTAAATAAATCTTACTATGGTGTGACGTGGTTATAAGGTGTAGTATTGGGTTGAGGCGCGAGAAATAAAAGGGGTTGCTTACAGTATACACAGGCAAAGTAACCATGGTGTACTTTCACCGGTACATTAAAGGGCGGGAAAGACCTGTTTCGAAGTCTCGATCTTCGTCTGTCAAAACACCCGACAGTGCAGAGTTTTTTGCGATTGTGTGTGCAGCTCTTCCTTCAGGCACGACATTTACTTTGGTAGCAGGTTAGTGACAACAAGATCCCCCCATCCGACGAGCTACTGCCGTGCATAGCCAGCGTGCCACCAGTTGTCACAGGGATAGCATACACCGTAACCGTGCCTGCCACACAGTCTTACTACCGCACAGTTTACAATTCAGAGATAGGATATTACTACGTATCTTTCTACTGAAATATTATCTGATATTTTCTTAAAATTTATGCTTATACAAGAAACATTTTTATTCTGGAGGAAATAACGGGAAAAACCACCAATTTGATACAAAAAAAAATGCATATCACATAAAATAATTTACAAGTTAAAAAAGAACCAGCAATGAAGTTACTTAACAAGGAAATCATGTTCAGTCTATTTATATGATCACTTAAATTAGGTATTATAAGTACAGAAAGAAAAAACTGATATAATACAAATAATAATAAATTAACAAATAAATAATTTAATTACCCAAAAAATAAAATAAATGATAACAAAAAAAAGGTGTGAGCCACGCTGCACTCACGGTATAGTTGATGTGTAAACATGCAGGCTCGTCAGTGTTGCATGTGGAAATATCACAGAGGTTGTGGTTTTGGTGAACAAGAGATTTGGGTATTGTATTGAAATAAAACCATGATATATATTTAATGTCAACGACAAAATTTATTTAATGTTTGACCGAACAAATAATTGGTTTGTGAAAGCTGAAGTAGGAGACGTACACCGTCGACTCAAGTGTGTCGATGTACCGGGAAAATATAGCATCGATTGTCGTTTAAGTAACATTCTTAAATCGGCCATCGGTTACCGAAGTACAAATCGATATTTTTCCTCTTACCTTCAACTGATGTACAACAAACTACAAGCTATACAACCTCAATTATTCAAAACAAATCTACTTCCACACAACTTTCCGGTGTTTCGTAAGGACATAATAATCTCTAAAATTGAACATATATAATTAATAAAAAAAAACAACGACACGCGATTGTTGTCAAACGGTAATCCATCTACGTACTAACCGCGCCAAACGTCGTTTAATTGCGGTGAGCAGCGATTAACTCACGTGGTAATGAAAATTAACGGGAAAATCAGACGATGACGAAATCTGACGATGACGAAATCTGACGATGATGGTGACGCTAGATATTTCCAACTAGCCCCTACCGAGAAAAAATATATTTACACATCAACGAGAGCAAAAATGTTTACACATTAAAAAATAAATTATCAAAAATCAACCAAATGAAAAAAAATAAAAATAAATAAATAGGTTATGAAGTAAACAACATATAACAGAGGAAAAAAAAAAAACAAGTAAAAATAGAAAAACAAAAAGTAATAAATCAATTAATAGACAGCATTTAGATTATGAAAGAATAAGTTAAATTAGAAACAAAATAAGTATGTACATATTTTTGTATATAAATAAATAAATAAATAACTTTTTATAAATTAATTAATTAGACCATTGAACAAAAACGAATGGAAAGTGATTACAGAGAAATCCGAGGTACTAAGAAGAAACATGTAGTTGATTTATTAATCGATTATCCGAGTAATCACATCGCATTCTAAATGTGTTAGTGAGTTTTCGTATTCTATCAGAGATCAATTCAATATTGCTGCGAATATGTAGATCCGATGTAGAATGATGCCAGGGCAAATTCATCATCATTTTTAACACTTTATTCTGCGATATTTGCAGCTTTTTTATATGGCAATCCGCCGAGTCACCCCAAACTTGACATCCGTACAAAAGAATTGCTTGAAAAATAACCTTGCATATTATTATTTTATTTTCCCTTGATAATAGGGACTTTCGGTTAATAAATGGGTATAGCATTTTGATAGCAATATTAATTTTCTTCAGAGTTTGTGATGTGCGTTCCCTAAACGTCAACTTTGCGTCTAAATGAATACCTAGATATTTTATGGAGTGCTCCCACGAAATTTGCTGACCATTCTCTAATAGTTGATTAGCGGGAAGAAAACAAGGTTTCCTTTTTCGAGTGAAAAATATGGCCTTTTTCGAGTGAAAAATATGGCTTGCATTTTTCCTGCGTTTAATTTAATTTTCCATTTTGTATAGTACTGTTCTAATATTTTCGTTGCGTTTTCTAGGTTCGGTTGAACATTTATACCACATTCATGTGGTAGCAGCAAATATTGCTGCTTCACAGTTCGGTAAACTTGGGATATCTGAGGTGTATAAGTTGTATAATATCGGACCCAGTACTGAGCCTTGAGGTACACCAGCATAAAAACTAATTAAAGAAGAAGTACTTTTATTAACACAGACTTTAAAATAGCGATTGGACAAAAAACTTTGAACTACGAGTATTTTACAAATAAATTGGGGAAAATTGAGAGTAATCAGTTTATATACCAGGCCATTGTGCCACACAGAGCCGAATGCCTTTTCTATATGTCAAGTAGGATCATACCCGTTTCCTACTTCTCGGTTTTTTCTAACAATATTGCATATGCGTAGAACCTGATGGGTAGTGCTATGAAAACGCCTAAAACCGAACTGGAGCTCAGGTAATAATTTGCCCTCATCAACTATTTTCTCAATTTTTTCCTTCAAGACCCTTTCGTATATTTTACTAAGACTACTTAGTAAGCTTATTGGTCGGTAGCTGTCCGGACTATCAAAAGGTTTTCCTGCTTTTGGAATAGGTATAACGTTGGCTATTTTCCAGGGATATGGAAAATATTGCATTTTAAGGCAAGCGTTTATAACAAAGGCTAAAAATTTTACCCCTATTTTCGGTAGTTTTTTAAGATAAATATTTCTAATATTATCAGGTCCACCTGTCTTTTTAACATTCAATTCGTTTATATAAAAATGTATATCCGTTTCAGATATAAGTTCAACAGGTGGTAGTTCCGAATTTGATATATTAAGGGCCTGAACAGAGTTGTTAACAATTACGTCCGTATTTGCATCTCCCGAGTGTTGCGATACCTACCTTATGATTTTGGGAAAAGGTGGAACCAAGCACATTTGCTTTGTCAACATCTGCAATGTATGTGTTTGTAGCCGTTTTAAGGCAAGGAATTTGTTTGTTTTTATTCTTAACTAGCTTCATTATATTCCAAAATGGTTTGGAAGCTTTGTCTAAGGTATTGAGTTTATTATTCCACACTTGGTTTCGCTGACTTTGAAAAAGTTTGGCAATTAATTTGTTGAGATATACAACATGGTTTCGAGAAACAGGTTCTCGATATCTTTCCCAATTTCGTCTGTGCATGTTTCTCAATCTAATAATTTTAAGAACATGAGCTGGTATTTTCATGCAATAATGTTTTTTAACTACTTTTGGTACACTTGCATCAGCTGAACTCAAAATGTGCTGTGAAAATTGTTGGATAGTATCATCAACATCATGCTCGTTGGTAATATTTTCCAGGTTTGTGTGCATGTTAGTTTTCATTTAACTTCCGAGCGAAAACGTTTCCAATTTGTATTTTTAAAGTCTAATGTATATTGCACTTGTTTTTCACCATATATACATACAAAACACTGGGTTATGGTCAGAGCCGAGTTCGTTAACAGATATTGGTTGAGATACATAATTAGGTACATTTGTAATAAATAAATCAAGCACCGACGGACATCCACGAGAATTAACAGGGCAACATTACAGAAAGACTTGATAGCACATTACCCCAGGCATTCGCTCTACGACAACCCCAATCCCTATGTCTGCAGTTTGGGTCACATCCAATAAGAAATTCACTATTTAAACTAAAGAGCTCCCTTAAATGTCAGCGACATCCTCGCTTTTTTAAGGGATTGAAGGTTTGTTAAATTAAGGCGATCGAGATTTGGTGGAGCCGACCACGAGCAAAACGGAGAAAACGTAGACTGCTTTCGAGCCTAGTAATGCGGATCCGATACTAGGGTGCCCACACTTGGCTAGCGTACTCTAGAATCGGGCAGACGTAGGTAATGTAAAGGGATTTTGTCACGTAGGGATTGGTAACTTCTTAAGACCACCGTTTGACGAAACCAAGGACCGAGTTAGCCTTATGTGACCTAAATTTAAGCTCTCTGTCACACAGAACACCTAGGTCGCGCATGGTTTGAACGGTAACAATGTGTTGGTTGTTCAAAAAGTATCGTCCTGGGGGAGACTGAGTCCGCTTACGCGAAAAAGTAAGAAATTCACATTTAGCAATATTCAGCTTCAAAAAGACAGAAAAACTATTGAGGTCTTGTTCAAGAAGATCAGAGTCATGTAGAGACGAATTAATTTTAAAGAATTTAGCGTCGTGGGCAAAGAGAACTTAACGACGTTGTCAAGATCACTTATCGCGAGAAGAAAAATCAAAGGACCAAAGTGGCTACCTTGGGGAACACAAGAGGGCACTTTGAAAGGCAAAGAGAAAACAGATCGAAAACGAACTTAATAAGATCGGTCCTCAAGGTTAGATGGAAACAAATTCAATAGTAGGAAATTGAATTGAATTGAATTGTCTGCCTACGTCCTCAGTCAGGGCTTGCATTGACGGTTGGGTAGGTGTTCATATGAACACAATCGCCGTTGGCATGACTCTCCAGGGTGCAGACAGACTAAGCAAATTCTCCCCGACGTCTGTAGGAAATCCGCGGCATTCTTGTTGTCTCTCTACAGAAAAGACTGCAGATAGACTACTGGCGTTCTTACTGGCCACTACGCTTTTGCCAAACACCTTAACGTGCTAGGCCTAAGCGATACAGCGGAACATTTTCTCTGTGATTGTCCTGCTTTTGCTTGTATCATCAGGTGGCAGGTAGTTGGTGCGGATATGGTGAGTGCTGTAAACCTAAGCTCCTTATCATTGAAGCGCCTTCTCGTTTTTCTTAGGAAAACGAGTAAATTCTCACATTAAAATGTGGTGTGTCTGC
The DNA here is from genome assembly GCA_949715645.1 of Portevinia maculata. Taxonomy (NCBI): domain Eukaryota; kingdom Metazoa; phylum Arthropoda; class Insecta; order Diptera; family Syrphidae; genus Portevinia; species Portevinia maculata. The sequence continues at coordinate 267,399,162 of OX454526.1, read as the reverse complement.
CTGGTAGTACAATGGACCAGTAGTCTGAGTGCTCCAGTGTAGAAAGTCTCGCACCCCGAAAAAAAAAGGAAATTGAAATCCAGGAAGGAGAGTTTGAGAAGAACCAAACGATGAGATATTTTCTCAAAGACCTTACTGAAGTCAGTAGCGATTAAATCCACTTCATTGCCACTTTCTAATGCAGAAAGTGTGGCGGACACGAAGTCAACCAGGTTGGTGGTTTTAGATCTACCTTTGAGGAAACCATGATGAATGGGGAGATACGAGAGTTTTCGTTGCTTGTGTTGAGAGATATTTCTTTTGTGGAACAATTTTTTTGGTTATCTAACAAAATTACCAGGAATGGAAAGTTTCACCAAAGCGGTATGGTATGGCGTATGGGCGAATCGTTAAGATGGACATTGTCTACAAAATTTCTTTTTTTAAGGAATTTATCGCAAATCAACTTGAACGCAATTACGCCAATATTTAATTCGCCGCTATTAGGAAATAATCTGAACCGGAGGAGCTTGCCAACATTTTTTTTAGGTCGAAATCCATAGGCGAGGATCATATAGAGATGCAATAAACTAGGAGGCATATGATTCCATTAATCTTGATCATAACCTTGCCAAAGGAATAAAATGGCTTAACTAGTAAATTGTTGCTGCAGAAAGTCTTTAAGAGGGAATTGTTCAATTACGGTCCGAATATTCTCTGATTAAGTCTCGGTTAAATCGATTTTGAGATTTTGATGGCATGTCGTGCCTTTCTTCCATTTGCGAAGTGATACATTTCTTCACCGCATCACGCTGAATTAAATTCTCAATTAGTGAAAAAATAATACCAACGTCAAATTTAGTTCGAATGATAAGTTTTTTATCACAGCCTATCAGTCTGTGAAAAAGTGAAGAGAGCAATAGAAGGCAAAATAAATAAACGGCTCTTTTTAAAGAAATTGAAAGAAAAAATACAACCAGAAAAAAAATAGTATATTATAGAAGAATCAATGTAATTTGTTCAGTTCAATTTTAGGTAAATACGCGTTGATAAGCATAAAAACATTCAAACACAAATTAATTAAAAAACTTGATGAATTGCTCCAAACAGTTTAGGACAAATAATTCAAACCACATTTTCTTTTTGCAACTTTTATTCTTCTTTTTGGGATTGAATAGTAGGATTGAAACAGGATTCGTATCTTTGCCATCTAAATCCACTTCGTTATCATTTTCCAATTCCACATTCGCCAAAAGCTCGTTTCTACGTTGATTTGAATCCATGAAAGGTTTTAACTCGCATATTTAATCCATAAATAACAGTAACATAAGGTGCTCCTCAGTACTTACTTTGAAAGGATTTTACCGATCTCAATAGAAGCGACGCAATATCCTCAGAAAATTTTTGGAAAAAAATTAACCTAATTTTTCTTTGAACGGACAACAAAATAACAAAAGTAAATATCATTGTTCGATACGGTCGGCATCTATAATTTAAAATTACACCGATAGTCCATTCGGACATTATTCAAAGCAAAATAAAACACATTTTCCAAAAAAAAAGCACATAGCGACAGAATTTATACTTGAGTACTATTTTGACACACTTTGACTTCAGTTTATCACAATGACAATGGTTTTTGGGGACTTATTTCATACTTCAAATTGGGGGGTTATTTCATAGTGAAATAAGTCCCCAAATTCAACTATGAAATAAGTTCCCCAATTTGGGGACTCAAAGTGCAATAAGGCCAAGTGCTAAAATAAAACCTTGCACCTACTCCAAATCAAACAGTGACCCCAAGCAGGGGGGTTGCAGGGGGTCAGCATGCCCCCCATACGCATTGCCTGTTTATGGGATCCCAGGATGCGAGGTTTTATTTTAGCACTTGAACTTATTGCACTTTGAGTTCGTGAAATAAGGCCATACGAATTCATTTACCCAAAGTGCAATAAGGCCAAGTGCTAAAATAAAACCTCGCACCTACTCCAAATCAAACAGTGACCCCAAGGAGGGGGGTTGCATTATGGGATGAGATTATGGGTTCCCATAAACAGTGCAGTACCCCCCTGCTTGTAGTCACTGTTTGATTTGGAGTAGCTGCGAGGTTTTATTTTAGCACTTAGCCTTATTGAACTTTGGGTAAATGAATTCGTATGGCCTTATTTCACTTTCAGAAAGCCATAGTGAGTCATAACACCTCGAACACTTGAAATCCATTTTGGGGAATTATTTCATACTTATTTGGGGACTTATTTCATACCATTTTGGGGACTTATTTCATCTTTGATTTGGGGAGTTATTTCATTTTTCATTTAGGGGGTTATTTCATTGGGGTGTTATTTCCCGGAGCCGCTGGCTGTTACAACGTAACGCAGGCTTTTCAAACCAGAGAAGAAACCTAGTCACAGAAGCTCAGGGAGTAGTACATGCTTTTTAGCAGCATTTCCAGGAGCCAATGACGCTCTTCAAATGCGAAGCTGATGTATTTGTAGGACGCATGTACAAAATCATCAACAAGTCGTTCTGCAACACACCACAGATCGACAATAGCGTCGTTTCGTACAAAAGTCAAAAGTCAAGTAAAAAAATATCTATTCTTGTTTGGTAAGGATCTTTAACAAGAATTTCCGTGCAATAAATTGTATCCTCTCATTTGGGACTATCACTTTACGTTTGATATGACATTGAACTAAACATTGATTTACATAGATGAAAAACCTCTAAAAAGTTCAAACTTTAACTTTTTATTTAAAAACTTCGAGTTTTTAAAGGTGTGTCCACACCAAAGAAACATTTCAGGAAACATTGTTTAAAAGACGTTTCTGAAATGTTTCCCATTTGTTTAAAAAACATTTCAGAAACGTTTCATAAACATTTCAGAAATGTTTCGCGAATCGAATAGTTAACTCCTTTGCTACCCGATTTGCCCCAGATGCTCCTCCCAGTCTGCTTGACGTTCTTTAGGTATCAAACCGATCTAATGTCTTGCTTCATGATCAGCTTTCCTTAGTCGGCATATCTGACCATGATTTAATATATTGTACATAGAATGTTGACTCATCCCGTTCCCCTAAACCATCATCTTTCCAATTTAGAGACTTTTCCTCGGTAGATAACAATATCTTACAACTGAATGCAAGCCTTCTCCCATGGCGTGACGGCTATTATTCCTCAAATGCTAATGAAAAAGTAGATCATATGCAAACAATTGTTGTGGAGCAATTTACGCTCCATTGGAGTTGGGAAAAAGGCCGTTATTGATGGCGTGCCGAATGTAAACGACCTTAACGACGCATTTCTTACCAGATCTGTAAATAGCTTTACTCCGGATAGGCAATTATTTTGTAGCTCTGACTTTAACTTTGAAGTCGTCTCAGAAATTGATGTTATAAATACCATTCGTTCTCTAAAGTCCAATGCTGTAGGTGAGGATGGAGTACCTCCTCGCTTTGTGAAGATGATATTACCCCACATCCTAAGCTGTCTCACACATATTATCAATTTCTGTATTACGTCCTCTACCTTCCCTGATATTTGGAAAGTGGCTAAAGTCATTCCGGTTCCGAAAAAATCGCAGCCATCGGCGGCCACCGACTATCGCCCAATAAGTATTTTACCTTGTTTGTCAAAGTTTTTTTTAGAAAATTCTTGCACACCAGATTTCAAGCTACTTAAATCAACACTGTCTGCTATCCCCTGTTCAATCTGGTTTTCGAGCACATCATAGCTTTGCGTCGGCTATGATTAAAATTCTTGATGATATAAGGGTCAAATATGATAAAGACAATATAACGGTGCTTTGTTTGCTTGATTTCTCCAAGGCCTTTGACAGCGTGGATCATAAGATACTATGCCAAAAGCTCAGGTTATATCTTGGATTTAGTGAAAGATCTGTGCATTTGATAAATGCCTATTTAGAAAATCGCTTGCAAAGGGTTATTCATGATGGCAAAACCTCACGATTTAGGTCATTGGTTTCAGGAGTGCCACAGGGATCCGTTTTGGGACCTATACTCTTTTGCATCTTCATCAACGCCCTACCTAAAGTATGCTCGAATGTGAACATTCATCTCTACGCTGACGATGCTTAGATTTACTTGTCGCGGCCAATAGGGCTCGTTGAGGATCCTATTGTTAGAATAAACGAAGATCTGTCGGCAATATTCAACTGGTCATTATGCAATGGACTCGATCTAAATCCTAACAAATCCCAACTTATTCTTATCTCTAAGAAACATTGGGATACCAATCAATTGCCGCCTGTATTCTTAAATAATAAGCAACTTAAATTTGTAGATACTGTCACCAACCTTGGTTTCAAGCTAAATCGCTCTCTTTCCGCCGTCGACCATACCAACTACGTTATTGGGCGAATATATGCTGGGTTGCGTAAACTTAGGTTATCCTCAAGTTTTACTCCAGATGACACTAAGCTTAGGTTAATAAAAACGCTATTTATGCCTATTATAGATTATGCTACCATAGTTTATTGCAAGCTTGATTCCCATTCAGCACAAGTTGCTTGTCGTGTTTAATGATCTGATTAGGTACGTTTATGGGCTACGTCGATATGAACACATTTCACACTATCACAAACTAGTCCTTGGTTGTACGTTTCAGCAGTTTCTCGATATTAGATGTCTTCTATTCATGCACAAAGTTATTAACAGCAGATCCCCCATGTATCTTTTTGAAAAAATTCAATTTGGTCTGTCCACTAGAACACTTAATCTTATAATGCCCTCCTCTAACTATCTAAACTCCTCGCGTCTCTTCTTTGTGTATGTCGCCAGGCTTTGGAACTCGCTACCGGCAACAACAAAACAAATAATTGGGGCTGCTAAGTTCAAAAATGCCGTAATGAAATACTTTGAATAAAAAAGCAACTAATACTCACTTTAAATCTTCTTACTGTTCTTGTACTACTCTCTATTTCACCATCTTCTCTTCCTTATCCCTTCTCTCCTAATTATCTCTTCCTATTTTTAAGTTTCTAATGTTTATATTAATTTTAGTTTTAGTTTTCATTAATGTCAAAAATTATCTGCTAATTTAAGTACTATAAAAGACTAAGTCTTATTTGTACAATGTTTAAATTAAATAAATTGAATTGAATTGAATTGAATTGAATCGTTCAGACCAAAATAATAATTTTTTAAATATTTCGGAAACATTTCAGAAATGTTTCTTTGTTTCTAAAATGTTTTTTAAACATTTAAAATTTTTATGAAATGTTTCTGAAATATTTCTGAAATGTTTAAAAAATGTTTCTTTGATGTGGACACACCTTAAGAGATACCAAATTATCTACGTACATTGCGATAACATTAATTTGCAATGGCTTCTGGCACAACACAAATAAATATTTGCTTCAAAGATTCCCCAACCTTACAATCATCCTGTCAGACTCATTTATAAATCTAAATATTTAATTCCATCGTAAACATAAGGGTAGCAAGACGAATATACGCCCTGAGCGTCATTTATGTCAGCCACCACCTGCCCTTGAGTATTTGCGTTTACGCTAATGTTGCAAGTTCTTGCAAAAAAGAAAGAAAAAAATAATCAATTCCGTCTAGACGTTACCTTCTAAGACAAAGGAATCTTCTCCTATTGACATTATTCAAATCCTTCACATGAGCGTCGCGTCCCTGCCTTTGTCCTCCATGTTGCTACCGTCGCCGTTGTAGTAGCTCATAGCTGTTATGTTACTAAAAAAGCAGCGTACTTCAGTGTCAGTCTAAAATAACTCCATATGAGTGGCAGGAAGGATTGTAGTGGCGGATTCAACAAATCGATTCTCTCGGCATTTTGTGCGTCAGCGACACACACTCCCACACATAAATGCATCTACTATCACATCATATAAAATGTGAATGCTATGTAAGTATAGAATGCAGAATCGCCAACATTGCTTCATGGGGCTCTTGCTCCATTGAACACTCTCTCGCTTCTCTTTGATATGGATTTAGGACACAAGATCCCAGATTGCAACATTCTATGTGAATAATTTTACTAATTAAAGCCAAGCTAGTCAGTATTGTGGGTGGGCCTGTCTCACTCCGACGACTCCGACAACTCGGCAGCAATAATATACGGCTTGCAACTGCAGAGATTCTTGGAAAATAGCATCACAAATTTAGCAAGGATTTGTTAGAGGACTTTATGTTTGGGCGTATGGTGTTGTATGTACATACACAACCTGAAACAATTGTGCAATGAAGTGAGGCTATGATAGCGTGGACGATTTACATTTACAAATGAAAACACGACTTTGCTGCTTTTGCTTCCATTCGCCATTGTTGATGCTAATTTGGGAAGGCAGTCAGAGAAAATGTTTGCTGGCTTTTATATTAAAAAAAAATTACGAATTTGTTTAGTACAGGTAAGCCCCTCACTTTCAACATAAAGAGAGGGAGATGATAGATGAATAATTTGAACGAACGAATAATTAAATGCTCTGTTAAAGTTTGCTAAGAGATTCGTGACACAAAATAGAAACGAGTTCGACGGTACCTATGTCTGTTTTCGTTCTCATTTTGAAGGAATGTAGGTATGTCCATGTGTTAAGGTTTATACGGGAGTTTTTTTTTTATAATGCAACAAAAAACCAAGATACCTAGATTGGCTTGGAGATAGGCTTTTAGAATATAATTATTTAAACAAAATTATTTCAATTTTGTAAAAGGGATATATCTACTGTGATAACAGACATTAAAAGTAAAGGTTTGTGCATTCGCTTAATCGTCTGCGGTTCTGTTGAAAGTTAAGTCCGCATTGATCCTGCTTCAAAAACAACAATCCATTGGCAACACTTGTAATATCTGCGTTAAAGTACGAGCTCAAAGTCGAAGAAGATTCCTTGCGGTTCGTGAAGTTTGCATAAGCATCTACTCATCTGCTGTAATGAATCGATGATCATCAAATTTCCGAACCGTCAATTTAAGCTATATCAAGTTACGTTATATTTTCAGAGCCAACAGTATCAAGCCCCCCCCCCCCCCCCACACCAAATATAGTAAATAAAAATAATTAATGGGAAAAATATAATTTGCTTCAAAGAAGACTAAGTCGGACTACGCAACATCGACCCAGAAGGTCATAGGCCCAGGGCTGAGTTTGGAAAGACGTTTCATTTCCAGGACAGATCTTGATAACGCCATTTCATTTCAGGCACAAAGGTGTACAAATTGCCAAGACTTATTTGGCGTTTTTAAGATACATAATACCGAAAAAAAGTTATAAAAAGGTTCCATCCCCTTATAATGCTTGCCAGTGCTCTAGGAGCGGCTCCCAATATAGATGCCAATACCTCATCGCTACCATTTATCTTTCTAACTCTCAGACTGAATTGAATACGTTGTCCTGTGATTACACATCAAGGTATAAAGGTCAGGATTATATTGCAATAGAAGAACATGCGAAATCGGTTGGCCTTGAAGTCAACGAGGACAAAACCAAGTAAATGCTATCAACATTGCTTTGCTCGGAAGATGTTTTTTTTACGTTTATTAGGTGTTAAAAAAAACCATGCTTTCTGTTAATTGGCTTTTACGGCGCTCAATTCTTGTAGTATTTTTGTTTGGGTAAATATTTTTAATGTTGTACTTTATTTATGTCTCTTTTGTATCTCGATGAATGAAATATCTTCTTTTTTCATATGAAAAAATATAACTTAAATATAGGTAGGGCCCCGCCATGTGATCCTTATCCCATCGATCTGAGATTTTTAGTAAACCAATAATAGATGGATCAAAAATCACAGGGCAGGGCCTAGTTTGTCCTGGTTATGTGCTACTTCAGCCCAATCACCAATATTTCTCCTGAGTGAGTCTTTCAACATTATTCTGATCTCTTTCAGGTAACCCATGCAGTATCTTTAAATAGCATCACCAAACTACAAGCGTGTAGGCACATATTAAATGTTCTTATTTGTTGCCCATCTTGCGACATGATATAAAATTGGCACGATCATTAGGTTAGTAGATATCCGTGTGCATCTTGAAACGAAATCATACATATACACTTTCCAATGTATATCTGAAATACCCAGGGTTGGGATAGAAAAGACCTGATATCAGTTCATTCTTCGTAACATTTGCTGACCGGGCGAAATGATTGCTCACAAGGTCCACAAATACATTGTGAATTCTGGCCACACTGGTCGCATCTAGAAGCTTCTTATTTGAGACGTAATGGCCAAACTCGGAATGATCGCTACTGTACGTTCACATGCAAGCTCTAAGCTCTAAGGGATTTTCTCTCAAACATTCTTAATTTTTCAATTTACGATGGATTAATGTTCCACAATACTGGACTCGCATACGTTAGCATTGGACGAACGAACGCTTGGTAACAAATGATTTTCACATCAGGTCTTAGATATTTGGAGTAGGTAGATGAGGTTCTTGAGAAACATAAATGCCGCCCTATAGCAAAATGAAAAAAGGCTACACTAAAGTTTATGTTGTAAAAAAAATATGGCATAAGTAGATAAAATCCATTTTTATGAAGCCAATAAGGTCATAAAATTAGTCCTTTTTCGTTACACTTGATAACGAAGAGAAACTAAATCTACCTGTTATCTTACTTACTTACTTACTTAGGTAGCGCTACAGTCCGGGTGGACCTGGGTCTCAACCAATACGCCTAGCCAGTTAGCACGATCTGCCTCCAGTTGCGCACTCCAAGTTGGTTGAGATCCCCTTCCACTTGCGCGCGCCACCTAAGGCGAGGTCTTCCTCTACTGCGTTGTCCCTCCGGGTTGGAATCGAAGACTCTTCGGGCCGGAGCGTTGGTGTCCATTCGCTCTACATGTCCTAGCCATCTTAGCCGACTTATTCGCACTTTTTTGACCAGGTCGATGTCGCTGTACTGCTCGTAGAGTTCGCTGTTAAATCTCCTCCTCCAAAGCCCGTCAACGCAAATGGGACCGAAAATCACTCGAAGAATTTTGCGTTCGAAACGACCAAGGAGATCTTCATCCGCTTTTGCTAATGTCCACGCTTCTGCGCCGTAGAGCAGGACGGGGATGATGAGGGTCTTATACAAAGTCTCCTCAGTGTTTCTTGACAAGGCCTTACTATTGAATTGCCTTCTTAGGCCAAAGAAACAGCGGTTGGCAAGTGTAATTCTTCGTTTGATTTCTGATGTGATGTCGTTTTCAGAATTTATAGCGGAGTCAAGGTAGACAAAGTCCCTAACTACCTCAAAGTTGTAGCTGTCTATCGTGATGTTCTGTCCGATTCGTCGATGTTGTGTGCCCCTTCTTGTTGACAGCATATACTTGGTTTTGCCCTCCTTCACCACTAAACCTATTTTTGCCGCTTCGGTGCTAATACTTGCAAACGCACCAGTGACAGCTCGCTGTGTTCTGCCAATTATGTCAATAGGCGTTTTTCTTTTTTAGCTCCGAGCGGGGCACTGAGCTGTCAAAAAAAGAACTGTGTTACTTTTTTAGCTCGGAGCGCTCTGAGCACAAAATTTGTATTTCTTTTTTATCTCTGAGCTAGCTCAGGGCTCGCTCGATGAGCTCGATTAAAAATGACCGAGTACATCGAGCGAAAAGCTGAGCGCGGCTGACTTCATTCATTATTTGTGCTTTTTCCATAGTTTATTTACTAGAAATTATAATTTAAATGGAACAATCCTTGACAAACACCAATTTCAGAAGCAAACCTGACTATTTTGAAAATTAATAAAAAAAAAAATATCTAATGACAGTTCAGTGCTCAATTCTGTTTCTTAATTAGCTCGGAGCGCTCAGGTTACGTTCAGCTCCGAGCGAGCTCTGATCGCTCGTGCCCCGATCTGTTCCCGGCTCGGGGCTAAAAAAGAAAAACGCCTAATGTCGTAAGCATATGCAAGTAGTTGCACAGACTTTTGAAAAATTGTGCTTCTAGTGTTGGCTTGCGAGTTTCGCACAATTTTCTCAAGTATGATATTAAAGAAAGTCATATGACAGCGCATCACCTTGTCTAAATCCTATTATCTGTTATCTTATTTTAAATAAAATATAATAGCATTTAGAGTATTGAAAACTTTAGTTCATACATAACTTCATAGAAACAACAGCTATGGGTAAAAGAAATTCATTAAACAAGGACGAAATAGGCCAAATTCGAGCCTACAAAGAACAAAGCAAATCTATCCGTTTCATAGCCGGTAAGATTGAATGAGGATTAACTGTTTTTCATAGCTATCTTAAGAACCCTCAGGACTGTGGAAAAAAACTGAAAAAGAGGAGTAAGCAAAGCAACTACAAGCCAGTATCGACGGGCGATACTAAGAGCTGCTTCAAATTCAAGAATTTCCCTATAAATGCAGAACTGGAGTTGATGCTGGTAGATCAACTGTTCATCGCGTGATACAACAGACCAACCAACTGAAAAGGAACAACCATTGAATGCAGCATGCAAAAGTCAACGACTTGATTTTGCAATAAGTCACATCAGGTGAAGTTGTTAGCACCATACAGATAAAACTAAATTTAATTTCGACACACCTGATGGATATAATTATTATTTCCATGATTTCGTCGCTTGAAAAGCAAACTGACATAAGTGAAAATTTGACGATTTTGAGTTAGCTATACAGAACGAATCGCAAACCGTCATACCTATAACTCTTAAACTGACAGCATGAGGGCACAAGTGTCGTTTTGAAAATCCCTGTTGTTTTCCCAGCTAAATGACTTTTTTTCATTTGTAACTGACACTTTTCGTGTTGTGTCATTTTACCTTGGAACAAAACTATTTGATGAACTTCAAATTACTTTAAGAAGTGTCGTTTTACCAATAAGCTAGGTTGTATTTTATATAATTTTATTATAGTCGATTTTTTCATTAAAAGTTCCTATATTTTTTTTATTATAACTTAATACTGTTTAAAGTGGGTTGTTTCTACAAAATACGCAAAAAAATACAAATGGTTTTATTTCAAAACAAAACGACACTTTTTTACACTTTTTTCTTAAATTAGTAGCAATTTGGATGTAAAACGACATAAGTCAAATTTTTTTTTTTTAAAAACCGCTTTTTGTAGTAACTTGAATATACCACTAGAAAGAAGAGAAAAAAAATAACACTTTTTTACTTTACAACTTTTTGGTATTCATTGAAATTCAAAACTAAAATGATTTTTTTTAGTTATGAAAAACTTCAAATGGCTTTTCTGAAAATGTATGTGACTTATGTCAGTTTGCTTTTCAAGCGACGATTTGAGGAAGGATGAAATAACTTCCGATAGAAGACACAGCAAGGGAGTCGGTGTGATGCTGTACAACTGGTATTCCAAAGCTTACAAATGAATCGCCGACTTTTGGGTGCTGCGTTCAAAAGTGCTGGACAACAAAAAAAAAATAAAAATTGAGGCCGACAAAAAAAAAATAATAATAATCGAGCAAAGCCGGCCGGGTATTCCATAGAAACATTTAAGTAAAAGTAATAAAACTATTTATGAGGCAGATGCTAGAAATGATTATGAGCATATGGATACTAAATAACTACTTAGAATCTTCATTATGAAGTCAAACGATTTAGCTAGTTTTTGACTTTTCTTACGCAATACAATTTTTTTTTCGTAAAAAGATTAAAAAGGCATTAAGTGTATCGCCGCATATTGATAAACAACATTAATGAATCATTTATAAAATGTAAACATATTGCAGTAATGTATTATTAGAGAGGAATTAAAAAGGGAGTAAGTGGTGTGTCACACTTTGATAAACAACAAATTTATTTGTAAGAACATTTTATGATAATCAAATTCAATGTGGTTTTACTAACCAAATGTCGAATTCCAAACTTTTCGCCGCGATTTGTCAAAGTTCAGTCACAATCCACACCATTTGAGGATCATTCGGATTTGCTTGTAGTTTTCCAAATTGGAAATCACGGCCGTCCGCGACCAAAAAATTGTGTCAGCTGAATGAGGTGTCAAACTTTGAGAACAATCGTTCGGACTCAGTCAATTGGTCGCTCTCATATGCAAGGTCCTTAATTTGTTCTATTCTCTGTTAATTGTATTTTACCTCCATAATGAGGTAATAAGATGAACACAATGATGACACTTTTCAATCGACCCAGCAGTTTACTGCCACAAATATATTTTTCAGAAATACATTTGCATTACAATTTTCTACTATGTATGTAGCACATCCGTTCCAATTCGTGTCGTGATAAATAATTTACTTTCGCGCTTTGTCCCATAAAATCATTACCTCCTAGCGCTGGGGCCGTGCAACCCAATTCATATGTACACTCTTTGAAACAACCCTTTCGTGTTCAACTAGGAATGTTTAAGTTGTTATACCTTAATTAAGGAAATCACGTATATTCATAAAAGCCCAAAGCGAAATTATCTAAAATAGCTGTAAATTATCCATCCATTATCCAAAATTTGTAACAATAATCGGTTGGAAATTCATGTCCAGCCAGCGGACAGCAACAGTAGCTCAAATTGAATATTTGTACAATCTAGAGTTGAGCTCCGCCTGATTTTATCAATAGGAATATTTGATACAAGGATAAGTCTACTACCACGAACATTTTCAATTGCCCTCGCCAACGGACAAGAGTGTTCACAGATTCAGTTATGGATATGTCGGTACAAATAAAAAAAATAGTATATTTCACTGATACCTCATCCCCCCCCCTTAATAACGAGTATATGTACATGTACATATTTAGTATGGTAAAATAAGTTGAAACTGCTTCAAATAAATTATTAACTGTGTGTTTCTGTTTCAGTTAGGACGTGCGTGCACCCATCCTAGATAGGAAACATACAAACGTATACATACAAACATACGTTTAATATGATTAATAATTTTAAGCGGATCTGGCACAACTTCCTCGTATAAATAATGCTCTGCAATAATTAATAGTCCTATGGATGGAGATTCGCTATTTTTACATTCAATGGAGAGGTGTTTGGGTGAGCTGCGAGTGGTAGGTGTCCAGTCCACCCATTTTGTTGAATAATTTCTGAAACTCTGTAATAAGTGACTAATTGGAGTCATGTGCTGGAGTGGGGTGGTTTATAACTACGGTGTTTTGATTACCTCTCATCGGACTACATTGATGAGTGACTGTTAGTTGTGTGTCATGTCATCCACTAAAGTTAATAATCAAGATTTCAGAACCGATGGAACAACAGTTCATTTGGGGATTGTGTGTGTCGATTTTGTAGTGCATGATCACAGACGAGCTATATGAGAGAGTCGACTTCTACATCCCCCGTCCCCTAAAACCCACAAATGGGCGGTGCCTTATCCTCTCTCGAATGCAGACACGCGAGCAGGGGGTCCCAAAGTACGCGGTTTCGCATCTATGCAAAAATGAACACCTTTTGTATACTGCTTAGAAAGGTTGTTGCTTGCTCGCTTCTTGAATACTGACTAATACTTGACTTTTAGACTAACTGTTAATAAATGAAACAAACTGAAGTAAAATCAAATAGAGCACAAAAACACTATTTTCCATTTTAATCCCATTTCTTCCTTTTCTGTAGTTTTCTTTCCGCTACCGCACTGGCACTTTCCACAATTCACATTTTTTTGTGCATAGGGCAGAAGAAGAAAAACATAACATATAAGAGAAGATATGTAAATCTTGGAGAAGTAAGTACTCCAGTTGTGTTTTGTTCGTTAAAAATAGAGCGAAATATTATTGTGATTATAACAGTTATAAGAAAGTCCGCTTATGAGAGAATTATTAATATAAAACATAGGGACGGGCTTAGAGCTGTGTCAATCGTTCAAATTTAATGATCGAATCGTTCAAGTATTGGTTGAAAAAATGATTCGGTCATTTCAATCAATCATTCAATCAATCAATGACAGATGGGACATGGGAGTATTTTATTGCTCCATTCAATTTCAATACAATCAAAAACACCAATCATCATTCGTTCAATTTAGTTTCGATAGAGACAGATACATTCGAATTTCGAATGGATTGTAAGAGTGAATACACTCAATAACAACAAACTGCAACTGCAACAAATAATTAGGAAATGGAGATTATTGAACAGAAGCGATATTTTTGTAGAACAAATATGTGTTGGTAAAACGAAATAAGCCGAAATAAATAAAAATATTTTGATATATTAACACATTTATTGGTTCAGTAGATAAGAAATCAGTAATCAGTAATGCCCCTATTGTGTAAAACAGTTGAGTTGTCTCTTGGTTGTAATTCAAAATTCGGTATTGCCAAACACAACCTTAAGCGAAAAGTTGACTGTCAACAGACAACCAAGATGGCGGTGGTTGTCTGTGTGTATGCATATGCAACGCTTCACGATTGCAACTGAAAAAGGTTGCCTTGCTCTTGCATAATACGAAAAAATAATTTGGTTGTGTGAAAGTTGAGTTGTATTGAGTTGTGTTATACAATAGGGGCATAATAAAGAAATGAAGTAGTCAGAACAGAACAAAAGTATTGACTCGATGAACGATTGACTTCGGGCATTGTGATTGCAATCACCAATACTTTATTGTGATCGGGTCAAAAAGATCGAATCAATCACGATTGACACAGCTCTAGACGGGCTACAGTCCGCTTGGGCGAACTGTTGGATACCCTATTCTTATTCCTAACCCTCATAAGTGGGCGTGACAAAAGTCTAAGTATGGTTGAATTGTTAAGAACGCTCTACATATTTTGTTATATAACATTTAAAGGATTTTATAAAAAAAACGCTCCCTAGCTCAAACTTGGGTGTTTCAATAAAATTGTTTTATTTAATTGTGGGCGTGTCAGTAGGCGGATTTAAAAAAAAATTAACACATGAGAATAAAGGGCCCCTAGAGAGTATATATTATAAATTTCAGCTCCCTAGCTCAAACTTTGGATTTCCAAAAATTAATATACCCTTAGAATAGGGTATAAGAAAATTATTTTATTTATTTGTGGGCGTGTCAGTGGGCGGATTTTGAAATTTTTTTTATCCCGAGCAGTTTTAGGAGTCATAGATCATATATAAAAAATTTCAGCTTTCTAGTTCAAAATTCGATTTTTTCCAAAATTTTGTTTTTTTTGAGTTTGTGGGCGTGTCTGTGGGCGGATTTCAAAAATTCGTAAACTTGATTATTTCGGCACCCTAGAGAGTATATGGTTAAAATTTCAGCTCTCTAGGTCTAGTTTAAAGGCCTAATTTTTGCCGACAGACGGACGGACGGACGGACATGGCTAGATCGACATTACTATCGATGCTGATCATAAATATAGTAACTTTTAGGGGTCTACGCGCAATATTAAGGTACGTTACAAACTATGCGTCAAAATTAATATACCCTTAGAATAGGGTATAACAAATGATATAAAAATAAAATTAATACCTCTGACTCAAATTGAAGGTCATAATTTGAAATATCAGGATACGAAACAGATTATACAGCTTTTTTAACGTATTGTGAACTAGCGAGAGTAATAAAGCTGGGTAATCCAATCTTTTGTTGGCAGATAGACAAAAATTAGTTTTCGAAACGTTCGTTGAGCTCTAGTATGCAATGATCAATGAAAGGAATATATAAATTAAGTTTGTAATAATGCTTCACATTTGGTTGTTCTCCCTGGATAGCATTTGCTCTTCTGACTGCGTTTACCACGATATCTAGAAAGCAATAATCCAGAAAGCAAAAATTCCGAATGTAAAAATCTCGAAAACAAAAATCTAGAATTGAAAAAATCTGAAAAAAAATATCCAAAGCATAATCTCGAAATAAAAAAATCTAGAAAAAAAAATCTCGATTGAATATATTAATTTTTGAGACAATGGTTACGATTCGCGTTACTACTCTTTAACATCCACAATTGACTAGCAAACTGCACATGCAACTGTAAAAAAGGTACCTGAAATTAGTGTTGTTTGGGATCGTTTGTTATCACAACGTGAGTGCAAATAAAAGCAATTAAAATGAAAGTAATTGAAATCATTACAAACAAAGGAAATATTAAAATCGAAATCGATGGATTTATTTAAAATTGGAACAAATGCGTAAAAAATAAGTTTTATTAGATGTGCGAACTAAATAAATCTCAAAATTGTCGTGCTAGAGTGATTACTGTTTTTTTTTTGTTAAATATTGATTTTTTGTTGTTAATTTACCCAAAAAAATAAATTGCTGAATAAACAAAATATGTCATGCGTTTTCTTTAAGTTAAAACTCTTTACATAGGTAAGAAAAAAATCTCGAATTAACTTTTTTTCGAGATTTTTTGTTCGACATATGATCTTTCGAGATTTTTGTTCATTCGAGATTCTTGTGCGTTCGAGATTTTTGCATTCTAGATTAAAAATTAGTTTTTCGAAATTTTTTGCATTCGAGATTACGTCATGATCCCCTTCTGACTTGCTTCCCAGACGTTCTAGGAGCTCCCTCTAAATCACTAAGATTTACGAATAAGTTTCAGTTAATCATGTACATTATGATGAAATCACCTAAATAATAACATGATCTTGGAGGATTGGGGAGGGTTTGAGCCCCCTGAGCCCCCCCCCCCCCCCCCTCCCATCAATACGCCACTGGTAAGGAGAGAGTACACTGTATGACCTTATAACAGTGGCGTCTCGCCAGGGTGTGCAAGTTGTACATTTATTTATTTATTTATTAGTTAAATAGTTTCAGACATCATAGACTTTACATATAAATTTTCCTTAACCATAAAATACCCATACGACCCACAATAAGTTAATCGTCAATACTCCCACTGGATTCCTTCGTATCCATCATCAATTGCACAACTTTTAAAATTTTGTACATAGACTGCACTTTCTCTGTTGCACATCCCTAACACAAAACAGCAGCATCCAAAAAGAGCTAATACCACTGTTCAAGAATTAGTCAATTTAAGTTGTCCAAGCACCTGAATCAAAAGACCGAAACACAAAAAAATCGAGACAGCGAATGAAACAGAATAATATAATTTATTTGCCTATGAAGCGTAGGTACTACCCTCTTACATATCCTCGATCCAAGTGACCGAGCTAGTTTTTACTTGTAATAGAAAAGCCTTGCAAAATCAAATAAGAAAGAAGAATAAAGAATACAATTATAAATATGAGAGTAATAGAGTAGAATAAATATAAGAGTTATAACTGGTAATCAAATAAGTCAAGGTCTGCAAATAAAGAAGATGACAACATAGAGAAACAATCCTGTTAGAGAGCAAAACATAACTGAGAATCTATAACATTTTTAGCATGAAAATTATAGGGCAAATCATTTAAATTGTTTACAAAAAACACTAAGAAGAAGCGTGTTATTAACAATGGTCAGTAACCAAACTGAGATATGCTGTCGTTCTCAAACATTCCGCCTCCCCTGGAACAACGTTTCAGGATACGGGTAGCACTGCTAGTTTGTGGATTGGGCGCATAATCTGGCCGTTGGATGTCTTTAAAGTCACAACTCGAACATGACCGTCCTTTCCAGGATGAACTTCGACGACTCGTCCCATGGCCCATTTTCCTGGTGGAAGGTTGGAGTCTTTTATAACGACCAGATCGTTGTGTTTAATGTCGGACTGGATCTGTTGCCAACGAGGGCGATGTTGCAGTGATGTCACATATTCTAGGTGCCAACGTTTCCAGTATCCCTGGATCTTTGACTGCAATAATTGCCAGCAGGACATTCGATTGGTTGGTACGTCTAGTGTTGGCTCTGGTACGGCAGCGTAGGACTCACCTAGAAAGAAATGAGCTGGTGTTAATGGGTCTAGGTCCGTATCCGATATTTGGCACAGCGGTCGCGAATTAAGAACAGCTTCTATTTGAGTTAGAAGTGTATAAAATTGTTCGAATGTTAGGATATCATTACTAATAACTCGACGGAGATGCTGTTTCACCGACTTTACCCCAGCTTCCCACAAACCGCCGAAATGTGGTGCTGAAGGGGGATTAAAGTGCCAAGAAATACTATCACGAGCTAAAGATTCTGCTACCAGTGAGTTATGATGTTCAGATAAAACGAGTTCATGCATTTCGGATAATAATCGAGCACATCCACGGAAATTTGTCCCGTTATCGGAATAAACGTGTGAAGGTTTTCCTCGACGCGCAACAAAACGACGGAAAGCACTAAGGAATGCGTCGGTGGTTAAATCACTCACTAGTTCGAGATGAATTGCTTTACTCACTAGGCACACGAAGAGCGAGATGTAACCTTTAGAGAATGCCGATTTTCGACCTGATTTCACTTTCAGAGTTATGGGACCGGCGTAATCACAGCCGCAATGTGCGAACGGTCTACTAGTTTGAATCCGCTGTGGTGGAAGGTCACCCATTATCTGGGTTATTGTAGCCTTTCGTTGACGGAAGCATCTGATGCAGTCATGCGTAATTTTGCGCAGTAGGTTACGACAGCCGACAATCCAATACTCCTGTCGCATAAGAGCGAATAGGGTCGATATTCCGGGATGTAGAAACCGAATGTGTGCGTCACGAGCGATGAGCTTTGTTATGGAATGTCCCTTGGGTATAATCATCGGGTGCTTTGCGTTGAACGATATATTGGCGTGTTGAATTCTTCCCCCAACTCGTAGAATATTGTCGTTATCTAGGAAAGGGAAAAGGCTTAGAATTTTACAATTTTTAGGAAAGAAACCATTTTTTCGATAGGATTTGATATATTCACCGAAGTACCGATCCTGTAACCACTTTATGATCATAATTTTTGCACCGTAGATCTCCTGATTTCCTAGATGATGCGTCGTCGACTGCGCCCTCTTTCTGCATCTCTCGATAAAACGATTAAGCCTGGCGACTGTTCTGATTAAAGTATTCCAGGATGAGATTGATGTCGAGAGCTTCTCGTACGGATGTTCGTCGTTGACAGCAAGATGTGACTGATGGACAATCCTCTTTTCATCCATAGAACAATTGGGGTCTTCTTCAAATCTGTGTATTTTTGGCCAATCGTCGGTGACCTCTCGGAGCCAAGGAGGACCAGTCCACCAAATAGGGTGCTCGAGAAGTTGTGATGGTGGAATACCGCGAGAGGCACAGTCAGCAGGGTTGTTCTGAGACCTAATATGAAACCATCGGTTTCTCGGTATGGCGCTAAGAACTTCAGCAGTACGATTTCCGACAAAAACATTCCAGCGACGTGGGGGCGACGATAGCCATGATAGGACGACCGTTGAGTCAGACCAGGCATAGACATTAGAAAAGGTAATGTTTAGGGAATTTTGAACTGCGACGAGTAATCGAGCCAGCAAAACTGCGGCACACAGCTCAAGTCGAGGAATGCTTAATTGTTTGATCGGAGCTACGCGAGACTTAGCAGCTACAATATTTGTTTTAAAGTTTCCATTGGGAAGTTGGTAACGCGAATAAATAACTGCGGCATATGCGGAAGACGATGCATCGGAACATCCGTGTAATTGCAAGGACGTACTTGACAGGCCTATGGTTCGAGGGATTTCGACTTTTGTGAGGAGCGAGAGTTCACTACGATATTTGCTCCATTGCGCAGCAATAGCATGTGGAACCTGTTCATCCCATGACAATTGCAAGTGCCACAACTCTTGAAAAAGTATTTTAAGTTGCACGACCGACGGGGATAGGAAACCGAGGGGATCAAATATGCGAGCCACATCTCTAAGAATTTGACGTTTGGTAATCGGTTCATCAGGGGTGTAATTTAAGCGGAAACTGAATATGTCACTCTTCGAATTCCAATTTAGCCCGAGCACTTTAACCCATGAGTCCGCGTCAGTGTTTAGCGAGATGTTTTCGTCAACAAAGGAATCTGTAGTCTGGCGTAATTCGGCACAATTACTTTGCAATTTACTCAACTCCATACCGCACTTGGAAAGTAGTTCGATTAACGAATTTCGTTTTAAAATGGCTTCAGGTAACGTATCTGCTCCAGAGGCCACATCATCAACATAAAAGTCATTGAGTACCATTTCCGACGCGAGTGGAAACTCACTTTGATTATCTTTCGCGTGTTGTTCTAATGTGCGCACCGCCAAATATGGTGCGCAAGACGTGCCGTATGTAACCGTGCGCAGCCGAAAATGGTGTATTGGATCCGAGGGTGATTTTCTCCAAACGATTCGCTGAAAATCAGAATCCCTTTCCGACACCCAGATTTGCCGAAACATCTTAATTATATCTGCGGTGAATACGAATCGAAAGCGACGAAACCTTATGCAAACCAAAAAGAGATTGCGTTGGATAGGCGGGCCAATCATAAGTGAGTCGTTGAGGCTATTCCCATTTGTGTCCTTGTGGGAACCGTCGAAGACAACGCGAAGCTTGGTCGTTGTACTCTCAGGCTTCAGGACAGCATGGTGTGGAAGATAAAACATGTTTGATTTCGCGATTTCCGAGCTAGGAACTTCTGACATGTGTCCCAAAGCTAAGTATTGGTCAAGGAAGTGAGAATAGCTAGTTTGAAGCTCGGGATTTGTAAGAAATTTTCTCTCCATTGTTTTAAGACGGGAGATGGCTCCAATCATGCTATCAGTAAACTGTGGAGGGGACCTGAACGGAAGATCAACAATATATCTCCCAAGTGAGTCCCGGCGATGGGTTCTTTTAAAGTGTTCATCGATTTGAATGTCCTCCTGGGACATAATTGATTTAGAATCAACTTCTTCAATCGTCCAGAATGATTGCAAAATTGCGTCGATGTCCAAAGTTGTATGATGAGAAACAATACTACCGTCAGTTGAGGATGGTAACTGTCCCGCCAAAACCCACCCAAAGATCGTTTGTTGGGCTATTGGATGACCTTGTTCACTGTGAGCTACCTTCCCTAACAAGATCTCCCACGCTTTATCGGCTCCTAACAGAATGTCTACCGAATTAGATTTATTAAACGACGGATCCGCTAGTTCCAATCGATTAAGGTGATTCCAGTCATCAATGTTAAAAGAGGTAGTTGGTAAATTGGTGGTAACGCTGGATAAAATATAAGTATCAACTGAAATACTGAATATATCACAACGTGACGAGATTACCAAAGAAATAAGGCCTCTGGATGTACCAGGTTTGGTAGATCCAATACCGTTTATCGATATACGCGCGTTTCTTCGTTTGAGTCCTAGGCGCTGAACGCAAGACTCGGTCACGAAAGAAACTTGTGAGCCCGAATCTATGAGAATACGAACCAACTGGAATTTACCGTTTACATCTAATACCTTTCCAATAGCGGTGGGAAGTAAAGTTTGTCGAATCTGATGTGCAGTGTTCATGGAATGGTGATTCGCTACCGATGAAGTGGAGGGCAGATTCTGTGTAGCCGAAGTTGCGTCAATCGTTGGGACCAGACTGGGCGAATTCCGAATGGATGGTTGAGAAGAGTTATTAATCACGGCCGATTGTTGGTTTGGTCGATTTACCGAATCGTCATGCACCAAACTATGGTGACGAGTGTTGCAAGCTCGGCACCGAAATTTAGATGTGCAACGAG
Organism: Portevinia maculata; assembly: GCA_949715645.1. Classification (NCBI taxonomy): domain Eukaryota; kingdom Metazoa; phylum Arthropoda; class Insecta; order Diptera; family Syrphidae; genus Portevinia; species Portevinia maculata. Next base: position 267,377,753 of record OX454526.1, on the reverse strand, counting down.
CTGCCGAATGTCCACTCCGCAGGCAATTAAAGCAGAGCCTACTGGATTTAACGAAATCCCTCCGAGATTGCACGTTCATGGCAAGAAACTGGGGACATTTGGGTACTTCATGTGTGTCATTACATTTTGCGCAACTTGCGGCTGCTGCAACATGCATTGTTTTAACACCTGGAATTTTAGCTTTGCTTGTTTCGCGTGTAGTTACCTTCGCACTTTCTAATGCTTCACAACGACGGTCCAAGAATGTTATAAACTGTTCGATAGTGGGGTAATCTTCAGTAACGCTATATTCTGACCACGCCTGACGAGTATCGGAATCTAATTTGCTTATTAAAATATGAATAAGCCACGGATCCCTGTTTAAGGAATTGAGCGAATTAAGTCCGCGCACAATTTCATCAGCACCGTCTGATATTTTTCGCAGAAGGCTTGCATTGGAGTTGTGGATGGATGGTAGTTCCATAAAAGCTTTGACAAAGCTATTAATAACGTGTCGCGGTCTATCTTAGCGTTTTTCTAATTTAGCCCATGCCTCTTCATAAGTGGCGTCGCAGACCGGCAAATGATTAAGCAGACTTAGTGCATCATCACGCAAGTAAGATTTTAGGAAATGAAATTTTTGAATAGAAGTTAAATGCGGTTTGTTGTGAACGGCGCCTTCAAACATATCTCGGAAAGTTGGCCATTCATGATAATTTCCCGAAAACGGTGCGATATGGATTTGTGGAAGGAAAAAGTCCAAATTTCGTGACGACGACGAGTTGGATCTGTCTAACGTCTCAATTAAAAGCATTTGTTGCTCTGTGAAGACACTAATGGGATCTTGAACTTTCTCAGTGCGTTCCCTAATTGCCGACAATAGAATTGACTTAACTATCAGGAATTTAGCCTCGAACTCCTCATAATCTGGCAGTGGATCCACATACCCTTCTTGACCGACGAATTCATACATAAGTTTCTGTGTAGAATTAAATTCATTACACAAATCATCTGCCTTAGCAATTTTAACCTCAAGTTCCCCTAGAGAGACCTGCTCTCTGATGTTTTCTGTGTAGGTACACAATTTTGTCATGGAACCTTTTATATGGCCACGGATAAGACGAAGCGCGGGAAATGAAACTGACGCGGCCATTTTGGTAGAGACAACGATCAGTCTATTTAACTATTGTAATTGTCTATAACGATGGGGGTGCTTAACATAAACCGATAGACACGTGCAAAATGATTAATGAAGCAATTGTTTTTCATGCAATATTACGATTTGGTATAATGCCCGGAAACCAACTTTTCACACGTGGCAAGAACATGCACCGCATGCGAAACCGATCGAATAATTATTACAATAATAATTGCCGAATCACATATAATTTTTTTATAAATTTCGATGTCTTTACACGATGCGACGAACAATAATGGGCATGATTAATCGATGAGGTTTTAATCAAAATGTTATAACCAAAGTCACTGCACAATTGGTACGGTTATGAAATTATAATTAATTAAAACCGGAGTAATCATAATTGCACTGTAAACAACGAATCGAGAGTTTTTATTTCGAAATATGTACACGAATATCCGGCTCGAAGGACCAAAAAATGTGTTCAAGAATTAGTCAATTTAAGTTGTCCAAGCACCTGAATCAAAAGACCGAAACACAAAAAAATCGAGACAGCGAATGAAACAGAATAATATAATTTATTTGCCTATGAAGCGTAGGTACTACCCTCTTACATATCCTCGATCCAAGTGACCGAGCTAGTTTTTACTTGTAATAGAAAAGCCTTGCAAAATCAAATAAGAAAGAAGAATAAAGAATACAATTATAAATATGAGAGTAATAGAGTAGAATAAATATAAGAGTTGTAACTGGTAATCAAATAAGTTAAGGTCTGCAAATAAAGAAGATGACAACATAGAGAAACAATACTGTTAGAGAGCAAAACATAACTGAGAATCTATAACATTTTTAGCATGAAAATTATAGGGCAAATCATTTAAATTGTTTACAAAAAACACTAAGAAGAAGCGTGTTATTAACAATGGTCAGTAACCAAACTGAGATATGCTGTCGTTCTCAAACAACCACCTCATACGTTAAAAGACACACAATTACATAGTTCATCGGTACTTTTTGCACTGGATGTCCTAGTATCTCTTACTACATAACGTAATTTCATGCGGAACTTGACTGTGCACTTCTTATGTTCCATCTGCCTAAACAACATTTTCGTTTGCAACCAAAAATATCCAATGCAAACATACGTTAACATTATATGAGAATACGACCACAACTGTAATAGTTCATCGGTAATGTTCGCACTGTCAGATGCAAGATTAATCCTCAATACTTTAAGCGCTTACTGGATGAATTATGTTAAGTCTAAAATTGTCTACATGAACCGCTTCCAATGTCGATAGCTTTAATTTAAACGATAGACACTTTTACAGATCACAAAACTTTTTTATTCGTTGACTTTTGAATACAAAATTGTATCGGATGTGGTTACAGTTAAGAATAGCAGAAAAATGAATGAAATGGAAAATGGAATCGAAGAATTGAGTTGACGTATAAAAATCAAAAAATCATTACTTTTTCTTTGCTTAGCGAAACCATTAAACGCGATGCAATAACTTTTTTCATAGCACAATTTATCTCTTCTCTCTTTGTTGATGCTACAAAAATAACAACAAATGGGAAGTTATGGTTCATTTCGATTATTGCCTTATGATTATTGCCTTTCGGCTTAAAAACTATTAGACGAACTAGTCTTATATAATATTGTCATCGAGAAAATGTTCAAAACTCGGCATCATTATAAAAATTTTATATTTTATATAAAACACTACTACTCTACTTAATTTACTTAAAATACTAAACTCATACTACTATAATTAGGGTTCTGAGCACTCGTTGCTTTATGCAACGATTGGTCAAAATTGCAATTGCTTTCCGAGTGTCTGGCAGTAGTTAATGTGCCCATACGCTGACGGGAAACGACTGAAGCCTTACAGCGTCAGTCACATCGCGGAAGCACCATCCTAACGGAATCTAAATTTAGAAAAGAGCTTTTTATTCATCATGCACAATGAAGCCGAATTCTAGGGGGAAAACGTCATTATTTGGCCTGACTGGTCTCTGTCAGGCCCAGGCCAGGCTTAGATCAAATCAATTTTATCGGAAAAAAATATCATAAAAATCAAATCGTTACTGAATGCATCCAAATATGTATGCAACCAGATCAGTTGGAATAAAATATTAGGTATTAACGCCAGTGCCCGAAACCTAGCTTCTCCAACCATTTGCTTGTTCGAAGTGGAAGGGGCCAACAATTTTAAGCCGCATCTGAACACCTAATTTGAGAAGCTTCTCATGACCATTAATACTCTTGGATGTTTGTCAGATGTTTGCAAGAGGTGGGGCAGTGGAAAATTTTAGATGGTACTTGGCCCGAAGGGAGGCGACACTGCGCCCACAGATCACTTTGAATACTTTCCTTTATCTTCGTCCAGTAAAAACTCATTAGAAAGAGACGATAGGTTAGGTTAAGTTATAGTGGCAGTCGGCAGAGGCCGACACACTTAGACCAATGAAAAGGTCGATTGTGATACCACACGCATATGTCTTCTTCCTACCAGTTGGAGCTTATGATGAAGCTTGACAGACTTTTGATGTCGATTTAATGAGATCGTTAAGATCATTGGAAAAGAAAGATCCTAAATGGAGTTTTCGTCTTTGAGAGGAGGCAGGGCATGTACAGAGAAGGTGGAGAATAGTCTCATCCTCCTCCTCGTCCATGTAGCTTCTGCAGAAGTCATTTCTATAGACACCAAGCCTTGTTGCATTCTTGCCTATGAGACAGTGTCCGGTGATTACACCAATTATTGTAGCACCAATGTGCAGTCTGTTCAGAGATATCAACACTTAGAGCGTTTAAGATCCAGCTATGGCCACATCTGTTTTGTCGCTAGACAAGTGTTGCCACTTGTCCACCTAATGTTGGTTTTCTCAATGGTCTTCCTCATAACATTTTAGCATACTTTGAGGACGTCTGGCAAGGTTTTGGCTGCATGTAAAACGTCTGGGACCATCATTTTTGTGATCTGGGCGTTTTCACAAATTTTTTGGTGTAACCATTATTTGGTTATACCAATTATTTCAAAATGTGATTTTTAACATACCTACTATTAGTACGTCTGGCAAGGGTATGGCTGCGCGTAAGACGTCTGGCTCCTATATTTCTGTGATCAGGGCAGTCTGTTCTTTCATTTAATACTATATTCAAGTGGTTATATAAAAAATCCAGATTTTGGAAAAAAACACGTTTTCAACCTACTATTACTAACCTCAGCTGCAACTAAGCGCTGCCAGACTTCGACATTTGAGTTTACTTTTTGGAGACCTTTCTGTTCATGTATCAGCTTTTTGGTTATACGAGTACTTTCACGCCCGAAATTTGCTGTGGGCTCTTAGACTATCAGTACCCGAATGGATTTGAGTAGTTTAACACGGAAGTTTATAATTATAATATGCCTGTTACCGTTACCGAATCGAATTATTCATGTAAATCGACTTAGTTGGCGAACATGATCTGTCCAGTTTAGAATTAAGTTGCATTCATTTAGTAATTATTAACTTTTGTAGTGAGTTGCACTTTTGTATAAGCATATTTTGTTGTATATTAAGACTACTGGAAAAATAATAAATTTGAGTTTATCTTGAACCTCAAACAAGTTTAGATCTTTTTTTATGACTTGCTCCCAGCATTCGCACCCATACATGCATCTTTGGATCAAACAAAAGACAAATTGGTGTCTATGCACACCTCTTCAATCTTTCCGATTGTAAAGGGGCCCTTAGATGGTCAATCGGTCGACATCATGCATCGTGTAAATGTGGATTGACGCTACCCCTTACACAGTTCAATCGATTGGCGTCAAATTTTTATTTTTTGTGAATATTCGTGGTGTACGGATGTGCGATGAGTGAAACGGACGATTGTATTGCATATATTTCTCTTGCAATATATTCTTGAATTGTACTGGCGAGATGCACACGGAGATTCGCGTCTTTAATGACTCTAATTTCATTATAATACCAAAGAGTTGGTTCACTGAAATTATCAACACCGGATCTGCTTTTGTTTAGCATAGAACAAAGGTGTTTTTATACCTTGGATGTCCCATCCGGATCGAAAGGGTTAAACGTTTTAGCTCGCGCCGAAAATTCGTTCTCAACGTATTTGTGGAAGTTCTTATTTTAACCATCAAGCCTAAGTACTATAAGAGACCTATGTCTTAATGTACAAACCATGGCACAAAACACAATGAAGTAATTACGTCAATCCAACCCTTACACGTATCAATCGGCATGACATTCATCATGCAAAATCAAACTTGCTTTGATTTTCGTCAATCAGACTTCACAAAATGTGTGTGACTCATACAGATACATTTTCACAAACCCATGCTAGTGATTGATGTCATTCGATTGACCGTGTAAGGGCCCCTTAAAATTGGCCTTTGCAATTCGATTTTTTGTTGGCGGGAGCTATCAGCGCTCCAGTTTGTTGCTCATAAATTGCGTTTGCCTGTTTTTTTCACCAAATATTTAATTTCGCCAAAATTGAAAGTTTAAGGCGAATGATATTTCACAAATTCGAAAACCGCAATAACGCGGTTCGGCACCCTAGGCGAATGAATTATATTCAATTCGGTAGTCATAAAACAAATAAGTCACTTTCGCCAGATTTTTTGTTCGACTCGCTAACATAATAGACCTATAAATTTACGTTTGCGTATATTGCGAATAGGCTTAATGCTACGAGTATAAACGAAGTGACAACAGTCCCAATTTATTATACTCACAACCTTGTGTCCGGTCTGCACCATTGGTAAACTAACATTAGTTTGGGTTTGTCAAGTTGTTTGCTCTAAAATCAGTCTATTCTCTCTTAACTGTCCGGCTTTTCGAATTTTCTTGGTAGTACTACACCATCCTAACAACTAACAAACAATCACCTAGTGCTCGTACCTGGAACAAATTATGACACTCTCCTTCCACTGAGATATCTTATGTACGATAAATCCCGTCAGCCTTTTATTTCAATGACAAACTACTTAGCAAAACTTTCACATTCTCTATCTCTGGGAAAAGTGTTAAGCCAGGGATTATATGTTGTCAAAACATTCAAAAGAACTTTCGAATTCAGTTAGCATAGCTGGAGCTACCTAAATAAATAACGAAACAAAAACTTCGCAATTAATTAATATTTCGTTATCTTGGATAAAATATATTCATCCGCATATTTTTTAACAACATGAAGAGAAAAAGTTACAGAGATAAAGCGTCCTGGAATTATTCAGAAAAAGACAATCCTAAGCCAGACACCCATGTACAAATATCGAGGACGAACACAAAAAAAAAATACAGATACTCATGCACGTGTAATTATAAGTACGAGACCAAACTACAAGCCACCCGATTGTAAGACAAGATTATACATTAACTCACTTCCTGTTAATTAATTTTTCATTTTCATTTCGAATACATGGTACAAAAACGTGCTTCATTTCGAGTCAGAGGATGGTTTCAAAGCACTAAATCACCAATAACTGGAGATTACATTTCATCGCTGCAGAAACAGAAACAAAAACGGAAAACTAAAATCTTCCACACCGAGATCTTCAATTACAGTGCTTTTAGTCTCGTTAGGGTGCCCTTCCTTCGAAATCGAATGACTATGTACGTATCCGAGCCAGTAAAAGAGACTTTAAATACTGGTCTGGTTTTGGCAACAGATTTCGCCCTTGACAAGTTGGTCGAAAACTAATCAAGATGACATTATATAAGTTGCACCCTCCTGTAACCATGTATCCTTTGAGCTGTTAGCTCATAACACGACATCGTCCTTTAACGGAAAAATGATTTTTTATCAAAGCGCAGCAGCATCCCAATCCCCTCATCGTTTGTCCTGCCAGATTAAAATAAAAGGATTTTCGATGAATTTTGGAAAAGTTTGCGGAAGCATAATATCCTTGCTTGGTGTTGTTAGCGGTCTCTCGTATATTTTACAGAAACGCAATGCGTTGGTCAACAATATACAATATAAGCAAAGCGTTGTAACCTCTTGTCAGATGAGCAAGGAAAAAATGTGCACGGCAAATGGGTCGTAATCCTTAGAGATCAATCTTCATAGTGAAATTGGTTCTAGTCCTGGCAGTATTTTTACCATATATCGGCTTTCATTGCCACTTAAATGTTTAGCTTTATTATTTTGATTACGGATTGAGGGCTTATTGTGCGGTTAGTTTGCTACTATTTCTGTAGCTGGTTTTATGTTTTCAGGGTAGCTAAGCAAATATCCCTTGTGGTTGACTGCTGATATTGTTCGTTGGTGTTTTATTACTGTTTGTGATGGGATATTTGGTGTGCTTTGTCGATTTATATCTTCCTCGGATAAGAACGAGGAATGGGACTATGTGGCAATTTGCTCGCGAGCTGTTTTATTACAGTTTGGCCCTGTGTAGCCTTAAGGTGTCATCTCGTGTAACATAGGCCGATAAAATGGGGCGAGACCTATGGCAAAGGACATAATCAAATCCTTTTGTAGATCATGCAGGAAATAGTTTTATATAGGCTCCTGAGCCTGCGAAGTATATTTGCCTTTGAATGAATGAGGATGGACGAATTGGGAGTATTTAGTCGGTGTGATAATTTTGGAAAGAACAAACAGAATTCTGGAAGTAGTTTGCGGAATTTCGTCCACAGAAGTGGAGAGACCGATATATAAAACAAAAAAGCCGTAAAACAGAAGCCTTTTAAAGCGACATTCAGTCCGTTATAACATGTGCTCAGTCCTTCCATGGAACCAGAGAACCAGGATCTAGTTTTACTGCAAACAAAATATTTTATTCCCCATGCCAATGATCATTCTTCTATGCAGCATAAATCTAGGTTGTTGCATGCATCTTTCCACAATATACTAGTAGGTCAAATAAGGAAAATTAATATTCATTCACTTGGCGCTATACATTACGAAAACAACAGATCAACCTACCTACTGTAAGCTACCGAAAGGGCTGATAATCAATTTACTATGGAGTTATGGATATCGCAATTAGTGCCTTTGGGCGGTAGTGATATTAACCACACATCCGAATTGAAGTAAACTCAATCCTTCGGTGAATTCTGCCTGGTTCATTTATCCTACATGTTTGTAGGTATACTTGCATAATGTTCTATACCCACGAAAGTAAACGGTAGCAATACATACAAAAAAAAATATTTGCTTATAAATAACATGCCTTTCTCGCATGCTTTTCTATTCATTTCAAACAAAAAACACACACAGGCGCAAAGTATTTAATAACCTCATAAACATAAGTGGGAACGAGCGAGAGGCACTTGTTCTATATAAAAAGTAACAGCATTTGAGTTATAGCTCCAATGGCGGCAGGATGATCAGTGATTTGTGAAAAACACTCTTCCGACCTAACCCTCGATTTTGTTTTGAGAGGCACATGACGCGCTCAAAATCACTTTGATTTCTAGCAAAATACTGGCACTCGCTATATGTAGTGCAAAATAGTCCTCTGTAAAAGATGTTCGATTCTATTCACGAGGATGACTTTCAATGAAAATCGTTAATCAATTCAAAATCAAGAATTTATAGCGTAAACTGTTGACAATCGCTTTTTAACGAAAAAGTTAATTAGTCCAGCGTAAGAGTAATTTGGAAAATATTTTCAACTCGAATCAGAAGCAGCAATAAAAATGATTCCAAATCCTTGACGCAGATATATTAATTAAAAGAGAGAGCGGAATATAGGGGGATGGATTGTAATTAGGTTTCTTACGAGCAGAAGTGACAGTTGACTAAGTTAAGTACTAGCCATCAAAGGGCAATTTCGCCCTAGCTAGATACTCGTAGCTGCTTCGGTTGCTTTATTCATTAATTAGGGACTTTTTAAGTGGCTTTAGTTTTTAATAGAAAGGGAGCAAAGAAAAGAGCTAAACTTGATTAAGATAAAGGCATAAGGTTATAAAAATAGTGAATGTTCATGTTCAGCTTCTGTCCTACTCCAATCAATCAAAAATACAAGTCAATGTCTTTGGCTTCAGTTAAAATGTATAAATAATAAGTTAAAGTAGCTAAGATTATTAGCCGTCCTTACCTTCGCTACATTGCTTGTGTGTATAGTGAAATCTTTTATAAATAAGACGAATCTACGTCCTTCAAAAATATCTTGAGCTATGCATAAAGGCCCAATCATATTTGCTTGTGGGTGCTTAAGTTAGTTTCAGCAACATAGGCAATACACCATGATGATACTTATGCCAAGTAATAGCTTTGTTTATACACTTTATAGTACTATCATCACAGCGCATTTTTATACCCTATTCTAAGGGTATATTAATTTTGACGCATAGTTTGTAACATACCTTAATATTGCCCGTAGACCCCTAAAAGTTACTATATTTATGATCAGCATCGATAGTAATGTCGATCTAGCCATGTCCGTCCGTCCGTCCGTCCGTCCGTCGGCCTTTAAACTGGGCCTAGAGAGCTGAAATTTTAACCATATACTCTCTAGGGTCCCGAAATAATCAAGTTTACGAATTTTTGAAATCCGCCCACAGGCACGCCCACAAACTCAAAAAACACAATTTTTAAAAAAATCGAATTTTGAACTAGAAAGCTGAAATTTTTTATATATGATCTATGACTCCTAACACTGCTCGGGATATACAATTTTCAAAATCCGCCCACAAAAAAATAAAACAATTTTATTGAAAAACCAAAATTTGAGTTAGGGAGCTGAAATTTATAATATATACTCTCTAGGGGCCCCATTAAATAAATGTGTAAATATTTTCAAAATCCGCCAACTGACACGCCCACAATTTAAAAAAACTTTTTTTTGAAAATCCAAAGTTTGAGCTAGGGAGCTGAAATTTATAATATATACTCTCTGGGGGCAATTTATGCTCATATGTAAATATTTTCAAAATCCGCCTACTGACATGCCCACAATTTACAAAAAAAACTTTTTTTGAAAATCCAAAATTTAAGCTAGGGAGCTGAAATTTATAATATATACTCTCTAGGGGTCCTCTATGCTCAAGTGTTATTTTTTTTAAATCCGCTTACTGGCACGCCCACAATTAATTAAAATAATTTTATTGAAAAACCAAAGTTTAAGCTAGGGAACGTTTTTTTTACAAAAGCTTCGTTTTTGTTTGATAAAATCGTTTAAATGTTATATAAGAGAATATGTACAGCGTTCTTAACAAGTCAACCATACTTAGACTTTTGTCACGCCCACTTATGAGGGATAGGAATAGGTTAGGTTAGGTTGGAAGGGAAGTGCACAGCAGGGCTGCTGTGCTTGCACGGGGGCCCATTGGTCCATTGTGATCCCTTATTGTTTTATGTGGTAAACCTACATTTACAATAAAACACTTACCATACTCAGTTTAGGTTAATCTTGCCGCTTGGCCTATTGGAACCAACCTGTGTTCTTGACAAACCTGATAGTGTCCGTCAGTGGTACCTGCGCTACGTCCTCTAAGTCTTCGAAGAATTTGTTGCCCAGATAGCGAAGTCGAGATGTCTGAAGGTTTGGACATTCGCAGAGCAGGTGTTTGATGGTCTCGGTTTCTTCTATATCTTGACAGCTCCTCCAGTAGTCTGGTGAGCTGATGCCCAGCCTGCTTGCCATTACACCTATGGTGCAGTGGCCTGTCAGTTCGCCAGTTAAGATACGTATTTCTAGCTTATTCATTTCCAGAATGCTTTTTGTTCTTTTTTCGTTAATTCTTGGCCATAGACTGAGAGATATAACACAGTCGTGCCTTTGGGACCAGGTGGTGTTAATTTGTTCCCTCAGTTTTTGGTCAATGTTTCTTTTTGCTGCACTAATTGGGATGTCTATTGACGTAATGGCATCTATTGCGTCAAGTTCTGACCCAATTCTTGCTAGCTCGTCTGCCTTTTCATTCCCAACAATGTCGCTATGACCGGGGACCCAGCAGAGAGTGATCCTGTGTCGTTCGCCTATTTTGTTGAGGGATTTTTGGCAGTTTCTGACTGTTTTTGACTTTATAGTTTCGCTGTCTAGTGCTTTGATAGCCGCCTGACTGTCTACGAAGATTGTGATCGTGGAAGGATCCAGATTCTTCGCGGAGATAGTTTCTGCTGCCTTGTCGATGGTGACAATCTCAGCTTGAAAGACGCTGCATTCATTGGGAAGTCTGTACGAGTCCTTTATGTCTAGGGGCTCGCAAAAAACTCCCGCTCCTATCCCCACATCCATTTTCGACCCGTCCGTATAGATGTGGATGTCTTGCACGTTGACGTGCGTGTTCCAGTTCTCTCTTTGGGGTATGTATGTGGAGTAGTGTTTCTCAAAGTTTCGTTTGGGAATTAAGTAGTCCGTTTTCCTGGATAGATCGATACCCAAGTAGTTGTGAATTATAGAGCCGTGTCCATAGGAGCTGTGCCTCCAGATGTTTGCCTCCTTGAGGCGGAGGGCTCCTTTGGCTGCCATGCTGCGAATATATATTCACCAAGCGGGGGTAGGTTTAAAATGACTTCCAGCCCGGCTTGGGGTGTTGATCTCATTGCTCCCGTTGTACCAATACATGCTAATCTCTGTACCTTTGAGAGGTTATGGAGATAGGTAGTCCTTTCTGTTGCCTTCCACCATACAATTGACCCGTATGTAAGTATGGGTCGTATAATCGCTGTGTACATCCAATGGGTTATGTAAGGGCGCATACCCCAACGTTTGCCAAAGGTCTTTTTGCATGCGTAGAAGGCGCATAGTGCTTTTTTTGCTCTTTCTTCTGTGTTACGTTTCCAAGTAAGCTTAGAGTCTAGGATGATGCGCAGATACTTTGCCTCCGGGGAAAGTTTCAGACGAATTCCGTTTAGCTTCGGCATATCGAATTTCTCGATTTTTCTTTTCCTAGTGAACAGAACACATTCGGTTTTGACTGGATTAACTCCAAGGCCGTTCGGTCTTGCCCACGAGGATAGTTCTTTTAGGGCAGATTCCATGAGTTCACTAATAGTGGAAAGATACTTGCCGCTTATTAGAATTACAATATCGTCTGCGTATGCTACTATTTTCGTTCATTTGACCTTTAGAGTCGTTAGGATTTTGTTGACCACTATGAGCCACAGGAGGGGAGATAAGACGCCTCCCTGTGGGGTGCCCCTGGTCACTGTTTTCCTTATGTAACTCTCACCGATCTCTGAGTTAATTACTCTGCTGTTGAGCATTTCGTAAACCCAGTTCGTTATTTCTTTATTCGCTCCCAAGTCTTCGAGCGCTGTTTTTATGGCCGCTGTTTTAACATTGTTGAAAGCTCCCTCAATGTCCAAAAATGCAGCCATGGTGAATTCTTTGTGGTGTAGTCCTTTTTCTATTATTGACACAACTTCGTGCAGGGCTGTTTCAACGGACTTGCCTTTGAGGTAGGCGTGTTGAGTGCTGCATAGGTTGTTTTCGTTTAGAAGGTCCCTTGTGTATAAGTCGTGTCTTTAGGAGAAAAGAGGAGAGACTTATCGGACTATAATCTTTTGCTGTGCAGTGTATATGTCTCCCTGCTTTGGGAATGAATATCACTTTAACTTCTTTCCAGCTTTGCGGTATGTAGCAGAGTCTTATACAGCTTTTGAAAATGACTTTTAGCCATGGCAGTATTACACTAAGAGCCTGTTGTATCATTGCTGGTATGACATTATCTGGTCCCGCCGATTTGTAGGGCTTGAATGATTTGACTGCCCAAGCAATTTTGTGCTCTGTTATAATGCTTTCCATTGCTATTTCCGTTTGTGTGTCTGGCGGAACAGGAGTGTAGTTGATCTTACACCCAGTGATTTCACTAGACTCCGGAAAGTGGGTAGCCATTAATATTTGTAGAGTTTCTTGGCTAGACTCTGTCCAAGAGTCGTCAGCACGTTTAATATAGCCTGGGACCGTGGGGTCTTTGGACAATACTTTACGTAGTCTGGCGGCCTCGTTTGTACTCTCTATGGATTCGCAGAACGTGTTCCAGGATTCGAGTTTTGCTCTCCTTATTTCTTTAGTGTATAGATTAAGTTCGGACCTATACTTAGTCCAGTCTTCATCTGCCTTACTCTGTCTTGCTTTGTTAAACAGTTGTCTTACCAATGTTCGCCGCTTTTGAAGCTCGCTGGTCCACCAGGATAGGAATAAGAATAGGGTATCCAACAGTTCGCCCAAGCGGACTGTAGCCCGCCCCTATGTTTTTATTTTGGCCTCAACTTGTCTGATGGCGTTTTGAATTGAGCTAGAAGGTTTGCGTCTTAACTTTTGCTATCACCTTCATTTTAAATACACAGTTTGAAAACGAAGAAAGAAAACCAAATAAACTGCTTTATCTCTCTTCATGATCTCATTCCCATGTATGTATGCATTTTTTTTCTTTGAAGGAGCATAGACATTTTTGTGATTTCGCAGCACAGGTAGCATGAATACTTTGCAAGTAGCAGAGGTTGTTGATGGATAATCTATCTAGCTATCACCTTCATTTTAAATACACAGTTTGAAAACGAAGAAAGAAAACCAAATAAACTGCTTTATCTCTCTTCATGATCTCATTTCCATGTACTCGTATGTATGCATTTTTTTTCTTTGAAGGAGCATAGACATTTTTGTGATTTCGCAACACAGGTAGCATGTATACTGTGCAAGTAGCAGAGGTTGTTGATGGATAATACAAGTAAGTAAATTTGTATGTATGGATAATGGATATCTGGTCATGCCATACGATTTTCATTCTTATGGAAGTGTTAGTATTTATTTTTCTGTGTAACAGCCGAACACTTTTTGATGATTTGCATTGTTGCCTTCGCTTCGGCAAGTAGAATCTCCGATGAGAGGGATATGATGGAAAAATAACAAATCTGGCTTCGTCGCCTGCAAGTAGTATGAAGGAAGGCGATTCGTTTGAAAGGAAAAATTGAATAAAATTTGATTTCGATATTTTTCATCAAATGAGGAATTATGATTTTATTGCATTTTAGACTCTCACTATTTTGGCTATATCTTTTTTTTCTAATTGATTTAGAAATATTCGATCTAATTTATAAAGCAATGACATAATTTATTTTATGTCAGTATTGTGACATGCTGCACCACTACTTCTGGGTCTATAGGTCCTATAAGATGAATATTTATATGGATAATAAGAATTTTCGTTGTTTTATAACAATCTATTGGAGCTAAATTGCTAAATTCGATGAAAACACATTTTATAGGAGTCATGTGCAAGTTAATATATCTCTTATCAACATATGATATTGTTGCTATATATTTTAAAGTCCATGCACTTTTTCAATGAAGCATAGAGGAAGGTCACGTGTTGGTATTGTTTGGTTAATGAAGGTTGCTTAATTGTTTCTCTTTTGCAATACTGATGTTTTAATGTTAGATTGATTTTTTTTTCCACCAAGGTATCCCAATCAAGCTTACTCCCCGCACATAGTTCATAAATAAGTAAATAAAATATTGCCTAACATAACAACGCATACCTATAGCGCATACCTATAGTACATACAAAAAAAATAAACTATATAGCAACATTACCATAATTAAATACAAATAAAAATAAAAATTAGTATAAATAGTTATAAAAATCAGAAAAACACACCCATGCATTTATAAAAATATAATTTTATTTATGGAAATTTATTTACATTATGCTTATGCTTATATGCGTTGGCAGCCTTAAATCCTGGGTTATTTTAACGATGTCTTCGTTGTATCCATAATTGTACCACGTCATGATTTTTGAGACTTCCAACTGGTTTATCATCTGAGAAAAGAGGGTTTCAACCAAGTTTTCTTGTTTGCGGTCCTCCGGAAAAACTGTTTCGAATTTATCCTTTTCAGAGTATTTTTGAAGCTTATAGTTGTTACCGTAAGCTTCCCAAACCGACAGAGTTTGTGTGGTCTCATAAGCCTTCAAAGGTATTATCAAAGCTTTTTATCGATAATATTTTGCTCATCGATCATAAACTGCATCCAAGTTTCGCAATTAATCTTGTGCCGTAACTTAAACGCTGCAAATCCTGCGTAGAACATCAAAGCTCCTTTCTCTAGTTTCTCTGAACATCCTTTCGTTAGTATCGTTTCTATAGTGTTTCTTCTTGCGTAGTTTTCATTTTCGTCATCGTACTCGATATTGTTTTAAATACCGGTCTCCATGATGTGGTCTTCTACTGGGACTTCAACTGAAAATTCACTTGGTGGCCGCTTCATATCCAGTTCTTCACGATCTGCTTCAGCAATAGCTCTGCTCCAGAATCTTCATAGCCGGAATGATCTAAAGATTTTGAATTTTAAAGTATTATTTGCTTAAGATTTCTTATGAATCTGTAAGCCGAAGGGTTTTTCATACGATTTGTCCGCGCCGTCGAAAAAAAGTTCTGCTCCAAGCACGAAATGCAATGAGGTTTTTGCAGTCTCCCGGTATATTCCCATGTAGTTATCCACTGGCGTTAATTTCGTATCGACTTAAGTGTGTCGGTCGAATCTGAAATTGGCTGTCGACTTGAATTTCAATGTGATAGTATTTAACAAAATGTCTTCATTTCAATAGAAATAGCGGCGAATATATAGGCTCAATATTTTAATGCAATGCATTTGGGTGCCCACCTGTAAAATTGCATGGTTGTGCCTACCTACTTTAAAAAATTAAACTATACTTTATTTCCTTAGTACCTATTCGGTAATCCTGACACTGAAATTTGAATTAAGTACATCGGGCGCTAGTGGTCGGGCTTTTATTCATCGTTGCATAAATCCTTATTCATAAAACAGCATCCATATAAATCATGCAGAGTTTATGTCAATTGAAGAAGTCATCAAAAAGAATACCTAAATCAATGGCATTTGGCTGCCCAAACTGATCAACATAACTCAGCTGTTTGAGCAGAAACAAATGAAAAAACTCTGCTTATATTCGGAGATTCGATTGTGTAACCTAATTCAAACGAAATATGTACCTAATGTTATTTTTAATACCGATTACGAATGGGTGCCGCTTTTATTTGATGAACCGATAAATAAACCCATTTCAGTTGTTCGTGCATACCTGCAACTAGTATGACAAGCTGAGCACTCGCTCGTACACACGCTATATCTTGTCGTATCTTATCTTATTTTATCTCTGCATCAATTAATATTTTTTCACATGCAAATATGGTATATAAAGTATTTGGGAGTCCTCACTGCTGAAATTCGAATCTCCTTCACCGATACAAACATAGACACCAATTATTTTAAATACGAAGAAACAAGTTACAGGTGACTGTGATGGCCTAATTGCATCACCTACCCCAAACTTCCAGCAAAGCCAACAAATAATATACCATCAATCGACGACAATGCTCCCAACTTTCTTTCTCCACCATCGCCCCTACCTGTAAATATGGATATCCGTTTTTCACTTGCAAATATGAATTAAAAAAAATCATTTGAGAATCAATACTGTAATGGCACTCTCCTTCAACTATCATACGCATACATATAGTGCGTACCAAAACAGTTGGCCATTCTACTGCGCAGGTCTCTTAAAATGTGTTTTACAATCTCTTAAATTGCAAAAACAAGCATAAAGAGACGAAAATGGGCGGAGCCATAATAAAAAACGACGTATACCCTGCCTTGTGTTCAAGATCGCTGTCGCGATCTCACTGAGGGTGGTTTCTTCATTTTCCTTCTTTTATACTGAAATTAGGAGCGGAGGAAAAATATAGACCATTATATGTCAACTTTACTTGGAGGCAAATATATTGTTTCGTTTTTTGTCTTGTCGGTTCTTTGTAGGAGTATGATGTGATCACGGTCGGATAGATTAAGCAAAACATTCCACATGAATTGATTGTGTGACTGTGTCTGTATGAAGGTGTACGGTTTTAGATTTAAACCCTATTTGCTCATTATGCTTTCGTTGATCATTATTAATTGTGTCGTGCATATCGATCATGTAGGTACTGATATTGGCACGCAAAGTAAAGTAAATTGCAGTGTCACACCAAATTTTTTTTGTTTATATCATTGAATTTGGGCGAGGTAGGTAAATTTAATAAAAAATTTACAATTTGGGAATTTTTTGGAAACGTAAACGATTTTATGCCCAATAACAATAGGCACGATTTTCTGTCACAAAAAAGAGGATGGGGTATTAAACGGTTCGTTAAAGACAAAATGGTGAACGTTCTTGATTCTTCAATAATTTTTTTTAAGAAATGCAGTTTTTAAAACTTTTTGAACTACCCACCACTTTTAAATTTGTAACCTTGATTAAAAGTGTAAATTATAGCGAGATAAAATTGACGATGAATTGCAAATATAAAACAGATTTACAGCGAGCAGCAAAACAAAACACCAGTATACCAAATGGGTGGTTCGGTTTGGTTTGAATTAAGAAGTAAAAACACACACGTTTTAGTACTAAGATAAAAATATTTATTGATTTTGCTACCTATATATGAAATAGTTAATATTAATGTATATTAAATTGAATTCGAAGAACTGTCAGTTTCATAATCGGTTGAAGAATCATCTCCTGGATTGATAATTATTGCATCCGACATTGTGTCCCACATCTGCTCGTGTGAAAAGTATTCCTCCTCTGTCCTTATAATTTTTTCACAAACTTTGCGCCAATCTTCAACTGTTATTTTTGAAAATTCTTCTTCAGCTAGTTTCTGAACATCCGATAATCTAAATGTTGTATTTCGGCTTCCGACTCTTCCCTTGACTGTTGCCCAGATCTTTTCAATAGGGTTGAGATCTGGATGATAGGGTGGCAATCGTAGTACTTCGTGTCCCGCGCCGTGAATCATATCGTCAATCTTATGCTTGGGGTGGTGATTAGTCCGATGTCGCTTTATAAGGTCATAAAGTTCGACTTTGAGCATTTTTGAAGAATGCGGTATATTGTTGACGGAAAGCCATTCTAACATCTCCGATTTAACGGAAGCAGAAGTGATTTGCTTGTGTTCCCATTTGTTGTGATATGATGCGTTGTCCATTACAATAACCGATGGTTCCTCTAGGTTATTTAAAACTTGATCCTTCATCCATTTGGAGAAATTTTCAAAATTCATCTCATCGTGATAATCTCCTGTTTTCGACCCAGATTTAAATAAAAGCAAGGCATTATTCACGAAGCCCTTCGCTCCACCTGCATGCGCCATTATCAGCCTTTGGCCTTTTGAAATTGGCGCCTTTAAACCTTGACTGGTGCCGTCAGTCCATGCCCTTGGCCTTGTGTGAGAGCTGTGAATATAGCTCTCGTCCAAATAAATAATCTCATATCCTTCTGACCTGTACTCCCGCACCTTCCTCAGATATTTCACTCGTAAAAGTTTGATTTCATTTCTTTCGCAAAGAAATTTACGGTTGTTCTCCGTTTTCCTATAAGAAAATCCATTTCTTTTTGAAATCCTATGTAGCGACATATTGCTTAGGTTCAGCTCCAAATCATCCTGCACCCGTTGTCTTAACATTTTTAATGTTATCATCATTTTTTCTTCAATGTGGAAGTTGTATATAATTCGCCGAACAGCTGTGATACCAAATTCGCCCAATCCAGTTTTCCATTTTGTATGTGGTACTCTTTTAGTTGGAGATTCAATAGCGCCTTTCTTCTCATATTCTTTAATTATCCTTCTTATTGTTCGGGCCGAAATTCCCGTAAACTCCTCTGTCTGTGAATTTGCGTATGTGATGGGATTATCTATACATAAATTCCTAGCTTCTTCAATTTGTTTGTAATATATCCTAACAACGATCTTACGTCCTAGACTTCCTATTGGTTTTCCTTTTCTTGAAAGATCCATGACAATTTATTTTATTTTAATAAACTTATGTCCTAGCAATGCTTTTGTTTTCGTGAAAGTGAATTCCAAATAGGAAATCCATATTATATATGCGTTATCTTAAAATAAAAAACTCTAAAAACCAAGCAACACATTTATTCCTTGCCCCTACAGGTAACCAAATGCAAACACTAATCATGTCGTAAAACTTTTACACTTAAGTCAAACAGGTAAAATCAAACATCATAAAATTAATGCTAACCAAGCACACCACCCATACAGGTACCTAGCGCTAAACCACGAAATGTTCAACCATAAAAAGGGTTGGGAACCCTTTCAAATACAATCGGACTTCTAGGTAGAAATGTATAAAAGTCGACCTCATAATAAAAAATTAAGTTTATTTAGATATTTAATAGCATTTTAGTTCTAAGCACTGTAAAGTTGGGTTACGCATTGTAAATTACAGGCAAAAACGCTTAGTGATTAAATCTCTTTCGCGTCATTTTTGTTCTCTTAAATCCTCTCTCTGCGCAATCGACCGTTGGCCAACTGTTTTGGTACGCACTATACCAATTGTATTAAATACCAGAAAACATAACCTACCCCAAACTTCCATTAGAGCAAACAAATAATATGGCATAAATCTACCCGATGATAATTCCTTCAACTTTCCGCCCTACCGTCAACCAGCAGCGCTACCTGTATCATCTTCCTTCTCATATGCCTAGTCACGAGCTAGCATGAGGGAGAACAAAAAATCCGCTGTTTGCGCAAAACCAAATAAAAATATTCTGCGGATACTTTCATCAGAGCCAAGATTAGTGGAAAACGAAAATAAACCCACATAATGTGCATAAACTATCATCATTTGTTGTGGCCTCAAGTCGTCGGGTGGCGTATCGTCGTATAAACGAAGTGAGAATACTATAAAGTCTGTATGCAATGGTAATAGCCACTATCGTCTGTTTCGTTTAGTTTCGTTCACGAACTTAGAGAGAACGATTGATATTAGAAATGGCTCATTACGTATGGAAGTTGCAAAACTGATAGTTGTGTGTGTAAGTGTATACCACTTTTTTTCTGCGATGAAAACAAAAAACAAAACCCACCCTCAGTCACATCGAAGCTGCGATGATGGAAACAACGCTCGCTTTACATCTTTTTGAGCAATTTTCATATTTTTTTGTGTCTTTCTAAATTAAAGAGATGCGTAAAGAAATTTGAAGAGACCTGCGCAGTAGAATGGCCAAGTGAATTGGTTCGCGCTATAACAGCTGTTTGCTGCTAGAAGCAATTATGGGCACTTTTCGTTTTGACAATGCTTCTCGTAGCTTATCGTTTAGTTTTGACAATAGTTTAAGCTCCCATAACTTAATTATGGTGTGTCCTTAAGTTTGTCTTTATTACCTGTAGCTGTATGTGCTGCTTAAAGGCACCACAATTCAACTCGCCAATGAAGCAAAATATTTTGGAGTCATACTGGGTTTGGTCCAAGCATGTTGAGCTGAAGACCTTGTCGGTTTTCTGACAAGTCAAGGGCGTTTTCGACAAGCCATGGGGCTTCTCACGGAAAAAAGTTATATGGATTTACACGGCTATGATAAGACATTTTTAGCAACAAAAGTCGTACGCAACATTTCAGGCCATATCTTCACAATTTTCAATAGAAAGTTTGCGATAGGCAAATGGATGTCCTTGTGACGGTTGACACGGCTCACTTAGACCGTCAATTTGGACCCATTGTGTCTGTTGTCCAAAATTTTAAAACCTGCAAAGGAACTGAATTAGAACCACTCGGATCTATATGCAAATCTCAGAACTTTCCTCAGCTCTTTATCGGTGAGATACTCCAGCTCCTCAAAGAAGTAGCTGTCAAGAATCTTCAATCTGTTAGTTCTAAGGTCAGGGCATTCGCATAGTAGGTGACGAAAAGATTCTATCTCTTCAACGTCCCTATAGCTCCTGCAGTAATCGTTGTGCATTATCCTCAGCCGCTCCGCTCCGTGAGGACTCCCGTCAGTGTACGTATAACTTAGCGGTTTAGCCCGATCATGACCTCAGATTTCCTTTTGTTTACGATGGCCATAGCTCACTCCAGTGTCTGTATGTTTCGAGTTTGGTCCAACGTAGATTTGTTTTACTCATGGATTCAACATCGGTTTTCCGTGATATTGTAGATACTAAACGGAGTTTGGACCTATAGATTTAAGACCCGAGATGTCCTTGTGCCCCGGTACAAAGCATAGGGTCACTCGATTGGCGATTAATAGCTCGTCTAGGTGTTTTCTGCACTGTAACATCGCCCTTGATTTAACAACTACTGACTCCATGGCCGTTATGGCTGCTCGGCTGTCAGAGTATATGGTGATCTGCTTGTCGGCTAATTTGCGCCTATTCACCTCCTTGGCAGCCTGAGTGACCGCAGATGAAATACGCTGCATTCATCGCTGATTCTGAATGATTTCCACAGGCCCAAACCTATAAGTCCTTAAAATGTTTTTTTTTGTGTAATAACAATCTAGCAGTTATTCTGCTTCCTTCGAATTGTTTGAATGAACAATCATATCCTGAAATTGCTACCTCCTGAAGTGGACAGCTGGAGCTATAGCGCTGTTTCACGGTTCGCGACAACCGATCATCAGACTCCTTCTTTTCTGCGGTACTGGTCTCTTTTTCTAATCATTATTTCCAAAAAATCCTGTTCCTCCACTGGGAATCGTACCTAGACCACCGTTTTCTTAGGCAAGCACACACTCACTGTGCCACAGTTCTTAATCCCGAGTTTTGAATTTTTAGGAATATTTAGGTTTTCGGAATTTCATATTTTTGGATTCTGTCCGTCTCCCAATAATGTCGTCTTCCTTTTTTTATTTCATACGGAAGATTGACTCATTTCTCTCCGTTTTAGCGAAGAAATCACTTTAAATGAAAGTCCTGTTCTTTGCAAAGTTTGTTGACATTAGTTTTTTTTCGATAAAATCCCTAAAACAGTAATATTCTTCTTCGCTCAATCGAATAGTTGCCTATCCTTATGTTTTTATTTGGGCGTTGTTTCATTTTATCTTAATCGTTTACGGTGATGTTTTATGTTTCGAGCATTATTTCCCTTTCAAATATTTTCACTTGTTGTTTTGGGCTTTCTAGCTTGTTATAAAAACGAGCCTTGACAATGAGTCATACCCAAAATGATGACATATTTTACAACAGCAAATTATTGGGGATTTTGTTGGCATTATTTCCGAATCGATTTTGGCATTATTTCCTTAGGAGTAACTGCCTAACACCGCTCTTTCTATATGAAATCAATTCTCCACAGCTGGAAGGGATGTCTGAATACATCTACTATGCCTTACATCATCACCGCATTAAACGAACATCGAGTTCAATATGTCCCACCTTAAATTGTATCTGTAAATGCTCTAAATTGGAAAACGTGATTCGAATGCATCGAACAACATTTCAGCAGATATTACGATGCTCTTCTTAAATGTCCTAACTTTGGCAGAGTTTCGAGAAGGAAATGATAAAAAAAATATCCCATTCCACAATATGCATGTGGGTATGACCACCACATCGTGCTTGCCTTTACATATACTTTGAAATTCATAAGACGAACGAGCCAAGACTGTGCCATCGCAAAGGGGCGTAGGTAGGTTAAACATTTTGGTCATTTATCCTGTGGTCGCCATAATATGGGTTTAGTTGGATTTCCAAAGGAATTTCGAAGACATCCACGCCTACACAGAATTCAGCCTGTTCTTCGCTTTGCTCTTGAATTTATTGCAGTCAATGTTACGTTTGTCCTGCTCCTTCATTTTGGGCTTGGGTTAATTTTTTCACTAGGAAGGTTTTCCCCGAAGCAAGGATCTAAATGATATATGGGTGGATGAGTGACCCATAACAGCAGTGAATAATTTTCAATCAGAGTGCTGTGATAAACAAATCCATGCCAGAAATAAGGATATCGATTCGGATGTGTTATACTTGGCCATAGACCAGGAGATACATTAATAATTATGTTTGTTGGTATATTTTGGGTTTGGTGTTTTCAGATAAGTTTGATGGATTGTTTCAGGCCATTTATGACGGTTATTTGCTTTATTTGTTAATATTGATATGGGAACCTGGACAATTTCGGCTTCCCCCTATAGGGAGGAATTTGAATTGGTATCGGTAAACCAATGTCAAAGACCGTATTGGAAGCTTTCAACTATATTAATTTTATTTCTTCATAGTGCTATCGATTAACGTAAACACAGCGGGAGTTGACAGCTTGGCTCTTGCCGACTTGCCGGATAACAAAATTACGTTGGGTGCCTTCCTATCCTACTCAAGTTAGTTTTCCATTGTTAAGTTCTGGATGAATGTAAAAGGGGTTGATTGCACAAATTCCGAGCACATCTTCGGGGAAAAAAAAAACTTTTCAGACGACAAGGGATTTTTCATTTATCTCGTTCGCAGATAACTCAATAAGCTGCAGGTGTAGGCTACGGCATTGGCATTTAGGTACTGAAACAATAGGCTAAGCCGATTTCAAGGGAGAATGCCTGGACTGTAAGTATCACTTGGGAAAACCTGGGAAAACCCAATTGAATTTGTATTAAGTGAATTGTTAGATAGGAACAAAATTTTGACCAAATAGTGTCAGTAAGTTACCATTCAATCCTTTCGAAAATGGGTTTCATAACATCGTCATCTGTGAACTGTGAGTTGAAGCTGCATGGTCCATGGAGTTGGTACAGATTTATTCTAAGAACCTGCTTGCGGCAAGGATTAAAATGTGTCAGAAACTTGTGTAAATATTCCATTTGCTAGCGTATTCCAAACGAAAGTACAAGTGGGGGTCTTGTAGAATTCACACTATTTACCCCATAACCGAGAGAAATATTGCTATCTTTATTGATAGCCAATCAGGTACAAAATCTATCGACTCACACTTCACACTACATATCATTCAAACTAGTCTCACAGTTTAAAGGCGAAATCACTTTTTTAAGCGACCACTCTCCTCTGTATTCCCGGCCATAGAAACATGGATGTAAATGCAACAGCCAATGCTCTAGTAGCTCACGGAGAGGTAGTCTCTCCTCCAATATGGCTTGTCAAAGACAAAATATTCGAGTACTTCCTTTCAAGGGAAAAC
Source organism: Portevinia maculata (assembly GCA_949715645.1). Classification (NCBI taxonomy): domain Eukaryota; kingdom Metazoa; phylum Arthropoda; class Insecta; order Diptera; family Syrphidae; genus Portevinia; species Portevinia maculata. Next base: position 267,353,744 of record OX454526.1, on the reverse strand, counting down.
TCCGGATGGAGCCTCCTTAGAAATTGTGTAGCACCCAGGAAGATTTGGTCTTTCTTTAACGCAAAAAAGGGATCCTATGTCTTTCAAAGCTATCGAAGCATATGCCAACTAAATTTCGCATAAACGATCCTATCCAACCTGTGTGAACGTCTGAAGCCGTTCTTTCGGCCCGGCTGATCGACAGTAGACCAAATCTTCACACTTAGGCAAATCCTCGTCCAATGAATTTCAAGTCGAGACCCAACATCTGTTCATCGACTTTAAGCCGCATATGATAGCATTCATCGCCAGGAGCTCTACTTGGCGATGGCCAAATTCGGGATGCCGTCAAAACTGATCTAGTTATGTCGCGTGACGCTGGAAACAGCTCTCCCGAACTATTTCAAACCTGTACCGGATTCCGGCAAGGAGATGCGCTGTCATGTGACTGTTTCAATCTTGTTCTGGAGTAGATAGTCCGCAGGGCAGGTGTAAATACGCAAGCTACCATCTTCAGCAGATACGTCTAATTACTGGGATTGGCGGACGATATCGACATTATCGGCCGATCTCAGCGTGCCGTGTTAGAGGCCTTAACCCTAGAAAGATAATCTACGTCTGCGGACGTATGACGCGCCGAAAAAATGTTATATTCTTTTACCTATAAGCCGCATTGGGTTAGTTGCTTAAACTAACTCAGTCGGTGGTCGGAGCTTGCCCGTAACGGTCGTGGCGCGACGATAAGTACCTGCGGTAACAAGTTATAACTATGCCGTACTTCTGGGGGCGTGTCTGACGTGTGCCATTCTTACATTTAATTTAATCGTATATAATTTAAAATTACTAAGACTTATTAGTAGACTTAGTTTAAACCGAAAAATTAAAACTTGGCAACTTTATGACTTAATGTCAATTTCAAGGTTCCTTTAAAATATAAGTTGTTTTTTGTTGATTTGTAATGGGGTTTAAGTTTTTTCTATTTATTGTTTAAAATAATATTTATTTATACTAAATCATTGATTTATTTCTCTTAATATAAACTACATAAATAAATAAAACGTTAAAATTGTTTTAAAAGTTAATGGGTTTCATTAAATACACTACCAAAGTGCCATACGTCTCTGAGAGGTATGATTATGTTTTACGTCATTAAAATAATGATTATCTTTCTGGGTTAATGGCGATTGAAGAATAGGTTACATATTCCCAACAGTAAATCATAAAATTTAAGGGTAAATAAGAAACGACCGCTGGAATTTCCCAAGATCAAACAATTAACTACCTGAAAGTGTATAAAAAGATGCGCCACTAGCATGAGGCCACATGAGGCCAAAGGATAAAATGAATAAAATAATTGCATTTATGGTTGTAAAACATTTATTTATTTTGTTTTTCTACATTAATACTGAGTATGCCCTCCATTTTTCAATATGACCTCTATAAGACGGTTTGGAAGAGAATCATAGAGTTTTTAAAAATAATTAAGAGAAATTCGGACCCACGCATCTCGATTAAAGTGTCCTTCTCATCAAATTGTATGCCGCCTTCATACACTTTACGAGATAACCATGCCCAAACATTTTCGATTATATTTAAGTCCGGTGAATAGGGCGGCCATGGCAAAAGTTCCACGTCTTCTGATTGAATCCAACTTATAACAACCCTGGAAGTGTGGATAGTCTCATTGTCTTGTTGGAATATCCAAGACAGGGGTCCGAAAATGTTTTTCACTTTTGGAAATCACCGTTAAAACAAACATTTGTAGTTGTTTCCGTTCATTGTTGTGGACAAAACTCTAACTCAATTGTACATTATATTACATAGTGGGTAATTGCTCCCCACACCATTACGCCTGATGTACGGGTGTGATGTCTTGCCAAAATAAGCACCTCCTTTCTTAGATCATGGAAATAAAAGTTCTAACCATCGGGGCCGTCACGGTTAAACTTTTTTTCAACCGGAAAGACAACGCGTTTCCATTCACTGCTCCAAGCGACATGGTCTCTTGCAAAATTCATTCAATGCTCCTTGTGTACTTGCCTCAAAACAGGTTTCTTTTTAAGTTTTCTTCTCTATATAGTACCACTTTTTCGTATTACCCTACGGACCGTTGCGATACTCCGCTGTTGGCCCTTATTATAGTCACTGGTAGAGTAGAATTTGAGGCAAGCCGTAGAATAAGCCGCTTTTCTCGCAATGTTGTTTCTTCTGCCGTGCGTCCTTTATGATTTTTCCCATAGTGTTGTGGATCCGCAAGAAAACTGTTTACAACAGTCTTACTTCTATTTAGCCTCCTTGCGATTTCTCGGCCCGAGAGTCCTAACTCCTTGAAAGCATCTATTTATCCTCTTTCTGTCGCTGTCAAAGTCTTTTCGGAACCCTTTTTTTAACTAAATAAAAACAGTTCTTTTCAACGCTTTTTTAAATGTTCGCAATGGCCTCGTCCTAGTGCGCATCTTTATATACGCTTTTCAAGTAGTTCATTATTTGATCTTTTATTTATTGATTTCATCAACGGAGGTATACTTGGCCCTCTAATGGATTACATTCATATCTACTTAATTCGACAAATTAGTAACATACTTAATTAACCTCACCATAGTTTGTTAATTTTTGTTTTTATAAGTAACTAGGTGCACCTGCCCGACTTTGCCCGTGCCCGAGAATTCTATTGGCCAATATGTTTGAGTAGACTTCCTTATAATTGTCTATAGCGGGTATCCGGCGTATGTTGCTGCGCCTAAAAAAAGAAGACCGATTTTGACCAAAGTTCACAGAAACACTCTCAGGCCAATACCGAAGATTGCCTGATTTGAGCTCAACCGGTGAAAGGGACTGCACGTTTTTCTCCGCATGGCTTAGGCCGCTCACACAACTTCGTTGTTTCGTTTAGGGTAGGTGCTTGTTGTCTGGCAGGCGCCTATGTCACCTTACTTCTGCGAATCAAACAACAAAGCGAAAATAAAAAACTTCGATTGAATCACTTTTCATTCACTTCCACACCGATTGTTATCAATGTTGGAAAACAACTTTCCGATGTCCGATTCACAAAAAAATGCAAAAAATTTCAATAAGAGTTATTTGAATAAAATATTGAACACACGATATCTCAAGAATGAAAGTGCGCACAAATTCCACAATAAGCTTGAAACGTTCGTGTGGTCTCCCTCTTTCATATGCTTGTTCGGATAACAAAATAAGTGACGTCTGTACGGTCTCTGTATCTGCGTCGTAATTTACACGCATACGCACATATGCATGTGTACTCACTTAAATGCCCATATCTCACACACCGATGCAGATATAGCCAAACATAACAACCTTCGTGCAGACGTCGCCTTTCATGGAAAAAAAATTCATTGGAATCGGTTAACGCGTTTGGCCAAACACCGGCAACAAACATAAATATGGATTGATTTTTATATACATATATATATAAATAGATATAGATATATTCTCATATCAATTTTAATTCACAAAAACTCACAAAATCGCAATGAAGAAATCCGAATCCGACAGCGCCACCAAACATGAAACAAAATTGGCTTCTCCATTGATCGATAATAGATGGCGTTACGTTGCGTGTCTATCTGACAGTTCAATTGTGATACGATATGTTACATTGAAATGTGATTCTTTATTTGGTTGTTGCCAAAATAAATAAATACAAAAAAATTTAAAAAAAATCGAAAAAAACCTGTCGTAACACGCTGGGTGGTCAAAATAAGCCATTTTTATTTTTAGATTTTTTTTTCTAAAACTCGTGCTGAGAAAATACCTTTCCAACAAAGTATAAATCATCAAAATCGGTTAAGCCAATCTCGAGTTATGCGGTTACATCGCTTCGGACACTTTCTTTTATATATATAGATTGATTTTTGAACGTATTTATACTTATATTAGCGTGAAGATCAATGAGATTTCCAACTGAATTAGCTTCTATTAAGCATCTAGTTATTGTTTCATTATATCCGTATTTTACTCTATGCGTAGGCTCAACAAAAATATTTTGATTTCTCAATGGTATCACGGGTCTTCGATATCTGATCTGTGTAAGCTGGTAAGGACAATTTATATGTTTAGTTATTAGGTCTCTCACAAACATGATCGAAAAATACCTCCGCCGAATACATAAAGGCAAATTTCCAATCAGTTGGCATCTGATATTATATGGTGGCAAGTCGGTATTCCAATTAAGCTTTTTTATCGCAGCTCTAGTAAACATTTTTTGAATCTTCTCTATCCTTGTAGAGTGAACCATATAATATGGATTCCAGATAACAGAGCAGTAATCTAAGGAAGACCTCAGATATGCAAAATATAGGTATTTAAGCGTATGCGGGTCAGAAAAATCTTGAGAGTTTCGCAAGATAAATCCCATCATTGACCTGCATTTTGTGACGAGGTAGTCTATGTGACTATTGAAATTGAGCTTATAGTCGAATAATACGCCTAAGTCTTTTTTGGGTGAGATGCTTTCCAAGGGTAGATTTGTTATACTGTAGGTAAACTTAATTTGTGCCCGTTTCCGGGAGAATGTAAGGCTATTGCACTTTGAAACATTAAGATTTAAACAGTTAATTGTACACCAATCAGATAATCTATTGAGGACGTCCTGCAACAATAAACAGTCCTGGGGTGATTTAATAGACCGAAAAATTTTCAAGTCATCAGCGAATATTAAGCATTCAGAATTAAGGATGAAATTGGGAATATCATTAACAAATAAAAGAAATAACAAAGGCCCAAGATGGCTGCCTTGGGGGACTTCCGAAGTAGCATCAATGCGATCTGAGACAATACCATTAATCCTAACAAACTGCGAGCGTCCTCTTAAGTAAGAATTGAACCATTCTAAGAGACTTGAGTGAAAACCAATGTTACGCAATTTATTAAGAAAAATATCGTGGTTTACCCGATCAAATGCTTTTGCAAAATCTGTGTAGATGACGTCGCACTGCATACCATTTTCCATATTGTTTGCGATAAAATTTGAAAAAATTGTAAGATTAGTCTCTGTGGATCATCCAGCAGTAAAACCATGCTGATACGAAGAAATTGTGGACTTAAGAAGAGCTGTAAGTTTACCACAAACAAGTTTTTCGAACAATTTCGGGATAGTGGGATTTTTCGATATTGGACGATAGTGAGTAACTACTTGTTTGGGACCAGATTTATAAATCGGTGTTATGAATGAGCTCTTCCAAGCATCTAGAAAAATTCCTTGCTCCAAGGAACTATTGAAGAGCATATGAAGTGGCACGGAAAGTTCTTCCGCGCATCTTTTTAAAATAATGGGAGGAATCCCATCAACGTCTCCTCTCATGAGGGATACTAAATCGGACAGCGCAACTACTACTTTAGAAATCGATAAGTATAATCTGATCTTGTGAAATTCCAGCGGTCGTTTCGTATTTACCCTTTAATTTCATGACTTAGGTACTGTTGGGAAAATATGTACCTATTCCCAGGTAGTTTCTGTAAAGTTTCCGGGTATAAAATTTCTAAGAGGAATAAAGACTGAAAATCGATTGCAAAATGTATGGCCTCATCCTTGTGATAGCCAGTGTATAAATATTTTGCCGCAAACTACGTATGATGTGGTGCAAAAAAAAAATGTGCACTTTTTGAATTAAAAACAAAATTTTCTTCAATATGTTTGTTTAATTGTAATCTAATAGGAACAATCCTACCTTTTTTTAATTTTCTAATAAAAATCCGCACATTTTTAAACCTCCGCGAATATCTGCCTCTAGCTAGAACCAGCAACGCACACTCGGCAAAGTTTTCTTTGACGCACTATCAGAATTTTGCTACATATATTAAATTCTACAACATCATTGATTTGCGTACTCCACAGCAGAGCTGTAAATGAAGGCATTACTTTGGTACTGCATTTAGATAAGTCTTAGTCAGTCTTAGTCATATGACAGAAATGTGGTAGTAAGGTAAAGTTTAACTTACAACCTTACTACTTTAACTTCCAAAACAACATTGAGCAGGCATTTTGAAAATTCTGAATGGACAGTTAAATAAAGCAGTCAAGAAGCTTCCCATGACAATTGATACTCTTAGAAGTTTGTCAAACTTTTGCAAGAGTTGGGGCAGTGAAAAAAAAACTTTAAGGTGTTACATGGCCCGGCGTGATTTAAACCTGATACCCTTGGATTAGTATTTCAATACACTGATGTGATTAGAAAGTATGATTTGGCGGGTGATTGCAAAGCGATTATGAATCTTTGTTATGAAAAAAAAATTTCTAGAATCCAATTTATAGAAAACAAAAAAAACCAACGACCATACCACGTCGAGTAAATCGGTTCTCGCTAATTTTCTCGAGGAGCACATATGTAAGATTAGTTCGTAAAATAGTTTTTAGGCCGAAAGGCAATAATTATAAGATATAGTTAAGTTTAGGGCGTCCGCATAAGGATTAATAATCTAGAATAAGTATCCTGTTAATTTTAAGTTAGATTTAATCATTTTTGTCTAGTATTTAAGTTGATATAAGCTAATAATTAATAAAAATGAATTTAAAAGTAAAAGTAAATCGGTTCTCGCAGATCACTGCAATTAAACGACGTTGGGCGCCGTTAGTACGTAGATGGGGGACCGTATGAGAACAACCGCGTGTCGTTGGCCAGTCCTATCTACAGAGTTGAGGTAGATATTACATACGTGGTATCACAATGGACCTAAATTGGTCTTAGTGTGTCGGCTTCTGCCGACAGCCACCTAAACCTAACCTAACCTATAGAAAACAAAATGTTTGTAGTCAAAAGAGTTCAAAGCAGTCGAACGTCAAAAGACTTTAAGAATTCAAACGACTTAAAAACATTCAAAAGACTTACAGCTAAAGTAATGCAGTCAAAAGACTTACGGACTGCAAAAAAAAAGACTTTTGGAAGACTTACTACTAATTTAAAGAATGTAAAAAGTCAGAAATGACTGCATTCTTTTAACTTACATCTAATTGACTGCTTTATTTAACTGCCCATTCAGAATATTCAAAATGACTTCTTCTTTAATTAAGTTAAAAGACTTACATAATAAGTGTTCTTATTCATTTAACTGCAGTACTTACTTAACTGCATTTTTTACAACTCAAGTCCACAGGATGGATTGGTAACACAAAATTACACCGTTGGCCACTTGAGTGGTGGTATAAAACGGCCCACGCGCTAATTGTGCCCTGGGATATAACCAGCCAGCCAGTCCTTCCTACTTACCATCTTTTTATTCCCTAATGGCGGTGAGGCTACTAACAGGATTAAAAGGATTATAACCCTCCTACTTCACTGCAGCCCTACTGGTCTGCCTGTGGGGTTCGCCAATTCAACTATCATAACTTAATGCAAACATGTATTTACAAACAAAATTGAAACACATGTCATATAGAGTTGAAACTGGGAATTAAAGAGTTATCACTATCGTCCGCAACTGAATTGTCGGAGAGCTTGCTTTCCATGTTAGCTCCTGTGTCAAATACACAACAAGCTCTAGAACAAGATTGAAAAAGTAGAAACAGATTGATCCCATTGAACTCACGGTATAATACCTAATTTAATTTACTCATTTAAAATGGTGATAGAAATTTCTAGTTTTTCTTTCAACGCTACTCATAAACGGCAAACACACTCTTGTGCATTTTTTGCTTTCTAAAAGTACGTACCACTTGGCATCCTTTTTTGTAACTTATTCGACACCGTTCGGAAAAAGTGTATTAACTGATAAGCAACTACAATTTCAATTAAGGTCAACTTGAGAACCCATTCTCATTCAGACTAATAGCTAATGGATTTCATCAAAGCAATGAATTTGAAAAAAAAATCACATTCAATGTACTTCATTTGCCTCTTGGAATACTAAAATAAATCTTAAAACTGAAAACATGTTCATAATGAGGACATTTTTCATTTCCTAAAATCACTTTGAGTGACGACGAGTGTTCCATTTGAACCTCTCCAAACTACACATACCTATACAAAGGTGACTGCCATAAAATACTGCAATACGTGCTTAGATCCAACGCCTCATCTCCTTGCACTCTTCCTCACTATTAAAGTATGACTTGTCGTAGATTTTTGCAATTTCACTTGGCCTAAATTTTTTTTTGTAAGTTGTGTTCATGTCACCCGGGCACCTTCATCCATACCCAGGTCAGCATATTTAGTTGGCCTTGATACCAGGATGCTTCTTGTATTTAGCAGTCTCACTTTCACCTCTCCAGTCTGTACGAAGTGTCTACTATTTCTTCGAGGCTAAGCTATTGAAATGCCAATTCAAGAATCTGTACCCTCTCGACCTGGTTTGCATAAACTTACCGTAACAATCTCACATCATACGGGCGAATTAGGTGATCGGTATACCAATGGCAGAGGCATTCAACGAACCCCACTTACGAGTGCATCTAAGTGAATGAATTAGTATCTCACGGACGATGGCAGCAAGGGGTAAAACAATGAGGATCTCATTATAGGTGGAAGCATTTTTAATTGAATCCACGCTGACCCTAAACCGAGATGATGATGCTGCAGGAAATATTAATGTACCCCCTATTAAGCCGATACAAATTGATAAACGGACGACCGGACAATGAAGAAAACGATGGTGTACTAGACGGTTTCGTTTTTTCCCCTTCTTCTTTATGAAAGGTCATTTAAAGCAGGAAAGTAATTAAAAATTAATTAAAGGAAACCTCCAACGATTGTGTTGCAATTGCCATGCCCTAACTCAATGCTGGCGGTAAAACGAGACTAGGATGGGGCGAGAAAATGTTCTTGTCTCGTTCTCGAAATAGAACCGTCTGGGAATTACAATGAAAAATGTAGCGTCGGCCAGGTTTTTGACATCATAGACATAATATTGACCGACATGCTGTCATTTGCCCTTGGTTTTTTATGTCAACAGCAGGGCTGAACGTTTAACGATATTTTTAAATTGATTATTCTGTGTTAACATTTTTGAATACGGTTTGTTTTTTTTTACAGTGCAGTTATTTTTACGTTTTAGACTATTATACAGTTTTGTTCACTTTCCGTGCAGTGACTAAAAATGTAAGTGCAGTGGCTTCTCTTCTTGCCCTATCACTCCCTATACATCATAACCAATCGGCAGGTTTTAAAAATGCATCTCAAAACACATTCTCTTCCCTGCGCTTTGGTAACTACATAGGTTTCCATGGTTGTTGCGAAGAGCCTGCTATCCGGTTCTAAAGCCAGTAGCTAGTTGCTTTGCTTTCTTGTAAAATCTCTGGATGTTGTTTCGATCGGGAGACTGTTCGATTTCCTTGAGCAGGGAGACTGAACACACCTTATTTTACGCAGGATATTCTTCTTCCTCTTTTTATTTTGGCTCGATATCGATAGTCATCTTCTATCACCTTCTTCCCGTTGAGGGGGGGGGGGGGGGGGGGGGGGGGGCGCGCAACATGCCCCCCATATGCAATGCACTGTTTATGGGATTAGTTGCGAAATCGCAAGTAGATTCCATAAACAGTTCAATACCTATGGAAAGGCATACTGCCCCCCTGCAACCGCCCTGCTTGGGGTCACTGTTTGATTTGGAGTAGATGCGAGGTACGGTTCTTGAATTATCATTAAATTTTAAGAGAATTTAATTCCCACAAAAAAGTGAAGATATTGCCCACCCATTGTGAGCAATAACTTCACAAAAAGTGAAGTTATTGCCCACTCGAGGTGAAGTTATATCCCTGCACCTTTTGAGACGTATATTCACTGAAGGTTAGGTTAGCTTAGGTTGAAGTGGCTGTTAGCAGAAAGCCAACACACTTAGACCAATGAGGTCCGTTGTGATGCCACATGGATCGGGAGTTTCGACCCCTACTCGCTAAAACCATTTGGAGCTTCTAATGAAGCGCGATAGACTTCTAACATCTGTATTAGCTAAGTCACTGAGTTCGTTGACGAAGAAGGCTCCTAGGTAGAGATTTCTTTTATGGGAGATTGCAGGACATGTGCAGAGGAGATAAGACGTAGGCTCCTCCTCCTCCTCATCCCTGCAGCTTCTGCAGAAGTCATTTGAGTAAACGCCAAGCCTTGATGCGTGCCTGCCTATTAGACAGTGTCCTGTGATGACACCTATGACAGAGCCAATGTGCAGTCTGTTGAGTGAGATCAAACTCAAAGAGCGTCGCAGATCCAGCTTTGGCCAGATTTGCTTAGTCGCTAGACATGTATCACTACCTGCCCACCTGAGGTTTGTACTCTCGACTGCGGATAGCTTGAGCGTAAGTTTGCAAGTAGCGGTAGGCACACCTATAAAACATTTCTCAGGTAGAAGAGGTAATGCGGTTCCGTTTTTGGCGAGTTTGCCTGCCCTACAATTCCCTGGGATGTCTCTATGCCCCGGCACCCAACAAAGGTGAATATTGAACTGCTCTGCCATCTCGTGCAAAGATGAACGGCAGTCTAAGGCTATGATGGAATTAGGAGAGACTGAGTCCAGGGATTTTAGCGCGGCTTGACTATCCGAGAAAATGCAGATATCCTTAGCGGATATCACATTTCTCTTCAGCCACGACAGGACTTCCTTAATCGCCATGATTTCCGCCTGGAACACGCTACAATGATCAGGAAGACGGAAGGAGAGACTGATATTTAGTCTTTCTGAGTAAACACCCCCACCTACCCCCTCGCTAGTTTTTGATCCGTCAGTGTAAAAGTGGATCGATTTAACTTCCGTGCAACCAACATCCTCCCAGAATGATCTGGTGGGGATAGTAATTTGGAAATTCTTTTCGAACTGTAGTTGGGGTGTAGTGCAGTCAATGTTTCTTGGTACGGACCCAAGTGAGTCCAAAATGATAGAGTGGCCAATATTCGTATTGATCCACTGTGAGGTGGCTTTTAAGCGGACAGCGGAGCAGGCAGCCTGGAAAATATCCAGGGGTGTCAGATGCACTAAGATGTCCAGTGCGGCGGAGGGGGTCGTACGGAGTGCTCCGCTGATACACAGACAAGCTGTACGTTGCGCCTTGCTTAGCTTATCACGGTTTACCGCTTTATCAAGAGCAGTCCACCAGATAACCACCCCGTATGTCAGAATCGGTCTCACTACCGATACGTATAGCCAGTGAGATATGCGGGGCTATAGGCCCCACTTATTACCGATGGCTTTTTTGCAAGAGAAAAGTGCTACTGTCGCATTTTTTACTCTTTCTTGTAAGTTGGGTTTCCAGCTTAACTTCCTATCGAGGATAAGACCCAGGAATTTGGCTTCATCGGAAAATGTTAAGCTTGTACCGTTAATGGAAGGAGGGTCGATATGAGGGATTTTATATTTCCTGGAGAAGAGGACAAGTTCGGTTTTATGAGGGTTAACCCCCAGCCCACATCTTCTTGCCCAACTTGTCAGCTTATAGAGAGCATTTTGAAGTAGTTCCTTTAGGGTGTTGAGGTATTTCCCTGAGACGGCAATAGCAACGTCATCCGCATAGGCAATCACCATGCAACCCTCCCCCTCCAGGCATGTCAGTAGTTTATTCACCACCTAGTTCCACAGATGGGGGGAAAGGACACCACCTTGTGGCGTACCCCTACTGACAGACCTCCTAGCGGATGAATCGCCCAATTTCAAATTGATAATCCAGCTTGAGAGCAAAAGATTGATCAGTTCCCCAAGCGAGCCATTCACATTCAGTTCTGTCAGTGCATTTGCGATTGCAGATGTGTTTACGTTGTTGAAAGCGCCTTCTATGTCTAGGAAAGCAACCATAGTGTATTCCTTGTGGTAAAGGGAGTATTCGATAGTGCGTACCAAGGAGTGAAGGGCGGTTTCCACCGATTTACCCTTATTGTACGCGTGTTGGGCCGCAGACAGCAGTTGCGGGTTTATGTTCATACGAAGATGGATATCAATCAGACGCTCCAGCGTTTTGAGGAGGAAAGATGATAGACTGATAGGTCTGAGGTCTTTGGGACTAACATGGGAGTATTTGCCTGCTTAGGGTATGAAAACCACTCCCAGTCAGTGTTGGATCTTGAGCTTTTGGCGCAATTGAAAAGTCTCCTGCCATCATTTCTCAGTGGTCCTAATTCAGGTTACCACCAGTGAGGCTTCTTTTTCCCCCTGGGTAGTATGAGGGGGCAGGAAGCAGCCATCGCTAGATTAAAAGCCCTGGTGAGCTTATTAACCTTGTCGTCAAGCTCGCTAGGATTGCAAGGGGGACTTAATAGTTCAGAGGTAATAAATTCACGCATAATATCCCTGTATTTGGGCCAGTCTGTTTTCCGAGGGTTTCGGAATGCTGATTGGGGAGGGGTGTCAGCGTTGTCAAGGTTGAAATGGAGATATCGGTCGTCGGAGAAAGAATGGTCAGCCGAAACTTTCCAACTCGAAGCAATAGCAGAATTTATTCTTCCCGTACAGTTAGTTTTTGTTACTTTCAAAATCTGTTTTCGTTTCTACTGTTTATCCACTGTGAGCGACTGAGGTGGATGGTTGCGGGTTAGTAAATTTATTTAATTTCCGCACCTTAGCTTAGACGTTCGTAAACACTTGAATGTCATTTCAGTTCAGACCTCCAAGACTTCATGGTTTGTTGTTGTATAAGGTGTACAATTTTGCTGCGTATACACTTCCCCATCAGATGCATCTAAATATAAAGTACGATATTTAACAAATTGTTGGCTTTTATTTCAGAACACTTAACGAAAATAATAGAAATAAAAACTTAGGATCTACGAAACTGCATGGGGTGCGTAAAATCACCAAATTTTGTCACTTTCGAACTTTGGCAGGTTGGTTGATTCATATTATTCTTATATCGTATGATTGAAAACGCCGGAACTAAGGGAACTGCGAAGCCTTGTGATTCCATATAAATTGTGTTGGTTTGTTTTGTTTTTTAAAGAAGTAATGGGTAAATAGGTAAATATCCTAACATTGACCGGCCTTCGAAAATACTTTTGTATCATCGGCGAAACTAGTTTTGATCCATTGGACAAACGCAAGAACACTCTTAAGTTTAGGTAAATATTAAGGAGCACAATTCAAATTAAATAACAAAATAACTAAAATTAGTAATGGATGCTTCCACCCTGGTTATGAATAACCTCAAAAACTCTGCAGAAAGTCATACAGCTTCCTGATATAATCCAATGAAATGGAGGTCCAGCTACATTTAAATGCTTCTATAAGTTCATTTTTATTTGAATATTGTTTGCCTTATTCGTAGACCTTCCGAACAAGCCATCCTCAAACATTTTCGATGATGTTCAAATCGGGCGAGTATGGTGGCCAGTCCAAAATTGAGACATTTTGGCGCTCAAGGTAAAGTTTTACCACTCTGGCGTTGTGTATTGGTGCATTATCCTGTTGTAGTTTCCACGGCATAGTGCCATAGTACGTTATGGCTCCCCAAACCATAACACCGCCCACTCGGCTGTGTAATCGATCCAATTGATGCTCCTCTTTTCGCAAATCATGAAAGTAGTAGTTAAATCCCTCAGGACCCTCAAAATTATTTTTTTTTATCGGAGAAAACGTACCATTCCTTACTCCAGGTCATGTTAGCGCGACAGAAACAAACACGTTTTTCCTTACGGGACGGGTAAAGCGGTGGTTTGTTTTTAACTTTAAACCCCAAATGACATCGTTCGGAGCAACAGAAATAATTAAAAATAATGCTGCAAATGGTCAACAATTCCATTCAACATTCAAAATCAAAGGCCAAGTTTATCACAAAGTGGGCTCAATGCTGCCAACGCCAAATGAACCACTTATATTTTTACAAATTTATTTAATGGGCGGTGAGGACTCCGAACGCGCACTCGCCAATCGCCTGGATGCACGTTGCGGCTACAATAACCTCAATTCTCCATATGCCAGATGTATCGTCGCCGAGCTGGACGCTCTATAGACATTTTTACCAATCTATCTCTTTCTGAAGTGCGGAATTCTGTCTTAAACAACAGAAACAAATTGAATGATAAAATTGCAGAAATTTGCACAAATCGTATGGAATAATCATTGTGATTGTTAATGAACTAAATATGAAAGTGCAAACAGAAGCTATTGAAGGGTAAAAAGTAACAAATTATAGAGAAAAAACGTGAGAAAGTATGTTAAAGCAAAACAAACAATAAACATAGGGATGGGCTACAGTCCGATTGGCGAACTTTTGGATACCCTATTCTTATTACCATCGGACACCTAGAGAGTCTATATCATAAGTTTCAGTTTCCCAGCTCAAACTTTGACTTTCCAATAAAATTATTTTATTTAATTGTGGGCGTGTCAGTGGGCTGATTTTAGAAATTTTATCTCCCGAGCAGTTTTATGAGTCCAAGATCATAAAAACTTTCAGCTTTCTAGCTAAAAATTCGATTTTTTCGATAAATTTGTTTTTTTTCGAGTGTGTGGGCGGATTTCAAAAATGCTTAAACTAGATTATTTCGGAGATCTAGAGAGTATATATGGTTAAAGGCCCAATTTTTCCCGACAGACGGACGGACATGGCTAGATCGACATTACCTGCGATGCTGATCATATATATAGTAACTTTAAGGGGTCTACGGGCAATATTAAGGTATATTACAAACTTCGCGTCAAAATTAATATACCCTTAAAATAGGGTATAAAAACAGTTAGTATGTTGACCAAAAACTCTGTTCAATTGTATTTAAATATCTAAAATGTTTGTTTCGAAAACTTTTCAACTTATTTGCTCCAAACAAAAATATTATTTTTGCCACAACGCGATTGTCACGGTTTCACTTTTATTTTTCGAACAGAATATTAATACATATTATTGTTAGCTTTTTAGTATTGCAAAATAGTGTTTGGATACTCCTTCTTTGTTCTACAAATTTGTTGTTGTTATAATTCGCTTTAATATAAACTTATTACGAGATAATCGCAACAAAAGCATTTTTTGCCACAAATACGCGATTCTCACTTTTTCAGTTTTATTTTTTGTTAACTTTTTAGTATTCCAAAACGTGGTTCGGATACTCCTTCTTAGTTCCTCAAATTTTTTTTTGTTAAAATTGGATTTGTTATAAGCTTTTTTTGGAAATATTCGCGAAGTACGTATTTCCCGCCATGCAAATTCGCCATTGTTTTCATGCAGCTGTTTTTTTTTGTGTTCATTTGCCACTGAAGTTGTCGTGAGGTATCTACTCTATTGAACGAGCACAATGAATTGTTGAATCACACATGCACAAATTACAAACTGACAATCACTCTATTGTCATCAATCCTGATAAAACACCAGCTGGAGAGCACAAGCGTTTATTTCATGCACCTGTTGTTGACGACTTTGCTGGAATCATGGTTGGCGACCGTACAGCGACGCGACAAATCGTGATTTGAAGAAGAAATAATAATCTTGAGTTCATTGCTGATACACACCGTTCATACGACGCTCTCCAATATCCGCTAATGTTCTCAAAGGGTCTAAACGTCCACAGCGCTCAATTCCTCTTTCAGTCATATCCCCACACACTTACAATAAGTTAGTTTCATTTCCCTACCAAAATATTCACTAGAAATAATTAATATGACAAAACATCGTTTGCCGGGTCAGCTAGTAATAATATAAAAATGAAAAAGAAAGTCGGAGACGTAAGGCAGCCTTGGGGAACACCCGCATTTATTTGGTGAGTTGCCGACTTGAAATCGTTCAAAACTGGAATGGAATGCTCTGAAAGGTAGTTACTAATCCATTGAAAAAGTGTAATATCGACTCTAAATGCACGTATTTTTGAAAAGCGAGCTTGATGCAAAACTTTTTCAAAAGCTTTTGAAATATCAAGCGTAACGATATTACTTTCGCCACCAGGGTGAAGAGAAAGCGCAATGAATGATGAATCCGAATAAAGCTTTATAGAATGTTATTGAAGCAAATACTGACATAAAACATTTTTGATATTTGTCTAAATACATTAGTAGTTGAAATTTATTAAAACGGAGGAAATAATATTCAACAGTTTATTTTGATCAAAAATGTCACTTTACATACGAGTCGAAATTGTACACTTCAAATTAGGTGTTGAGCTTTTCAGCCATTAGCTGATACCTTGCGTGGCATTCATACTAACAGCGGTGCAGGAAAATAAGTTACCGGGAACTAAGTTCACTAAAACCACTTCCGTGAAGTGCTCTTAGTTCCCATGTAAAGTGGGAAATAAATTCCGAAAACTCTGAGTGGTTTTATTACCCGAAGTAAATTCTCACTGTCGACTAAGAACGGTGCAGGGAAATAAGTCCATCGGAATTAACTATACACAGGAATGAAACGAAATCGCGCAGTGTTCAAACAGTAACTCCAAGCAGGCTGCATGCCCCCCTACACGAATTACGCTGTTTATGGGATGAGTTGCGAAATCACAAGTAGATCCCATAAATAGTGCGATGCGTATGGGGAGGCATGCTGCCCAATGCAACCGCCTGCTTCGGATTACTGTTGGAACACTGCTAGATTTTTATGATGCATAATTTCGATAATGCGAGATTTTGAATATACGAGAAATTGCTATTCAGGATTTATTTCAAATATGCGATGTTTTGTGATTAGAAATATTATTTCTGGTGTCCTTTTTTACATATATTTGTTTTTCTTCGTGATCGTATACTATATATATTAACACACTATTTTTCCTGAAGCCCGTGATATATTCAATTCGATTTTCCACATTTTAAAGCACAAAAATGTTTCAAGTCAGTTCCCCCTTATTATTTTTTTTGTGTACTAAGTTTCCATAAGAAAGTGGTTTTAAGTCCCTCACTGGACTTAGTTCCCGCTGACTTATTTCCCTTCACCATAAACAGCATGGTCGTACTGACACCAAGGAAAATTAAAAATTAAATAAATGTTACGCATTAACTAACGGCCCATACAGATCGTAAAACCCAGCAGTGCAAGAAAACTTTTGGTGTTACTCAAATTCCGCCGGGGCCTTTCGGCTAGTAGCCCAACAGAGCCACTGCAGCCACTAAAGAAAATACCTGCATACAGATAAAGGGCAACATACAATATGCGTCGAACGCGGAGAGAGTTTTACAATTTATCAAAATGGAAGCGTTTCGAGGACACGAGTCGCACGCTATTGTGTGTTGCTTTCATTTTGATTGAAATAAAATCATTTGATAACTTGCGCTAGAATCGTTCTCGCCACGCACTACCTCTGTATTGTGAAACATGCATCATGAGCATCCTGAGCATTGCCAGAGAATAGAGCGAAAATAACCTAGTTGGGCAAAAATGCTTGCCTGCCTTCTAGCTACTGGCCAATTAGTTTATTAAGCTTTTTAAGTAAGTGCTTAGAAAAATTAATAAAAAACAAACTATTGGAACATGTCGATCAGTTTGATCACACAAGAACAGTTTGGTTTTAGAAGACATCATAGTACTGTTCACCAGATTGAAAGGATAACAAAAGATATTAAAAATAATCTTACAATAGGAAAAAGTACGGGAATGGTCTTTCTTGATGATGAAAAAGCGTTTGACTCGGTGTGGCACGAAGGACTCATTCACAAACTCCTTGTTTTAACTTTCCCACTTTACATAGTTAAAATGATTTCGTCCTTCCTTACAAAACGCACTTTCAAAGTTTCTGTAAATAATTGATATTCCGATGTATTTGAAATCGTTGCAGGTGTACCCCAAGGATCCGTTCTTGGACCGTTATTGTATATTATATATACACATATGATTTTCCGAAACCCCATAACTGTAAAACGGCAATTTTTGCGGATGATACCTGCATTTACTCAACAGATTCCATTTGTTCCTCAATTGAAACCAAACTGCAATCTTCTTTGAATTTAGTCAAATCATATTGCGATGATTGGAAAATAAAATTAAATGCTTCTGAGACTCAGGCTCTCTTTTTTCACTAGGAAAATAAAAGCCTGTTACTTTCCAAACAATAGACTCCAGTTGAATGGGGTTCAAACTGAATGGAAATCGAGTGCCAAGTATCTTGGGGTACACCTGGACAAAACTTTGATCTTCAGTCTGCATATTCAAGAAACACTTAATAAACTTAACATGGCGATAAAAATCCTATATCCTTTTATAAATCGGAAGTCCAAATTGAGTGTTGAAAACAAATTGCTATTATTCAAAGTAATATTTCAAAGCATAATCCTATATGGTTCGCCCATCTGGGGAACATGTGCTAAGAGTCATATTCGCAGGCTGCAAATTATGCAAAATAAAATTTTAAAAATGATGCTCAATCTTGCCTGGCACTATTCTACCGAGGATCTCCATGAAGAGGCAAAGATTGAAAAAGTTGAAATTCGAATCACAAAATTATATGATCGATACAAAGTTTTGTGCGGTTGCTCGAATAATAACTTAATTTTAATTTTAACAAGTTAAAGTGCTGTGTCTAATTTATATACATTACTGTGATATATATATTATTTTGATGTTCATAGATCTTATTTGTTAATTGTAAATTTACTGTTTAATTATTTATTTATCTTCTTTGTTATTTATTTATATATTTATCTTCTTTGTTTACTTATTTATTTATCTTCTTATTTATTTATTTATTTGCTTTAGTACTTATTTAGTCGATTATGTTAATTTACTTATTTATATTCCTATTTATTTATTTTTTTATTTATCTTCTTTGTTATTTACTTAATTATTTATTTTTTTATTTATTTATTTATTTATTTATTTTTTTATTTATTCATCTTCTTATTTATTTATTTATTGGCGTTAGTATTTATTTAATCGATTATGTAAACAACATCTTTATTTGTCCACGCACCCACTTCTCTCTCCTCAGGTAAAATTAATTTATTAATTAAATGAAGGTTTTTTCATGTAGCTTTTCCTTCCAAAACAATCTTGAATCTGTGATAATACTATTGTATAAATGTTATAAGTTTTCCAGTAGTAAGGTAGAAAATACCATTTCTCTGTAAATTGTGCAATCTAGAAATACGAAAAAAAATTTATATAAATTCAGCTACAATAAAAGTTAAAAACCTAGGGACGGGCTACAGTCCGCTTGGGCGAACTGTTGGATAAGTGGGCGTGACAAAAGTCTAAGTATGGTTGAATTGTTAAGAACGCTGTACGTATTTTGTTATATAATATTTAAAGGATTTTATCAAAAAAAAAAAAACGCTCCCTAGCTTAAACTTGGGTGTTTCAATAAAATTGTTTTATTTAATTGTGGGCGTGTCAGTAGGCGGATTTAAAAAAAATTAACACATGAGCATAAAGGGCCCCTAGAGAGTATATATTATAAATTTCAGCTCCCTAGCTCAAACTTTGAATTTTCAAAAAAAAAAAAAAAATTAATTGTGGGCGGATTTTGAAAATATATACACATGAGCATAAAGGGCCCATAGAGAGTATATATTATAAATTTCAGCTCCCTAGCTCAAACTTTGGATTTTCAAAAAAAAAATTATTTATTTATGGGCGTGTCAGTGGGCGGATTTTGAAAAAGGTTTATCCCGAGCAGTTTTAGGAGTCATCGATCATATATAAAAACATAGGGGCGGGCTACAGTCCGCTTGGGCGAACTGTTGGATACCCTATTCTTATTCCTATATCTCATAAGTGGGCGTGACAAAAATTTAAAGGATTTTATCGAAAAAACTAAGCTTTTGTAAATAAAAACGCTCCCTAGCTCAAACTTTGGTTTTTCAATAAAATTGTTTTATTTAATTGTGGGCGTGTCAGTAGGCGGATTTAAAAAAAATTTAAGTATGAGCATAAAGGGCACCTAGAGAGTATAAACTATAAATTTCAGCTCCCTAGCTCTAACTTTGGACTTTCAAAAATAAAAAAAAAATAATTGTGGGCGTGTCAGTAGGCGGATTTTGAAAATATTTACACATGAGCATAAAGGCCCCCTAGAGAGTATATATTAAAAATTTCAGCTCCCTAGCTCAAATTTTGGTTTTTCAAAAAAAATATTTTATTTAATTGTGGGCGTGTCAGTGGGCGGATTTTGAAAATTTTATGTCCCAAGCAGTTTTATGGGCCAAAGATCATACATAAAAAATTTCAGCTTTCTAGCTCAAAATTCAATTTTTCCCAAAATTTGTTTTATTTAATTGTGGGCGTGTCAGTGGGCGGATTTTGAAAATTTTATGTCCCAATCAGTTTTATGGGCCATAGATCATATATAAAAAATTTCAGCTCTCTAGCTCAAAATTCGATTTTTTCCAAAATTTTGTTTTTTTGAGTTTGTGGGCGTGTCTGTGGGCGGATTTCAAAAATTCTTAAACTTGATTATTTCGGGACCCTAGAGAGTATATGGTTAAAATTTCAGCTCTCTAGGTCCAGTTTAAAGGCCTAATTTTTGCCGACGGACGGACGGACGGACGCACGGACGGACGGACGGACATGGCTAGATCGACATTACTATCGATGCTGATCATAAATATAGTAACTTTTAGGGGTCTACGGGCAATATTAAGGTATGTTACAAACTATGCGTCAAAATTAATATACCCTTAGAATAGGGTATAAAAAAAACCTAGTTGGGTTGGGTATAAATAAAAGGGTACGTCAAGCCTAGCAAAAATGTTCTTTCTTGTCCTTTTCCAGTGTTGTTCATTTCTTTGCTCAGCATCTTCTCCTTTCATTAGTTTCATTACATTACTTTCATTCCGTCGTTGCGATCCAGATTTTTTAACAATAAACTTTTCGGCATATTAAAAAAATAAAAATGAAGGCCAAGCCCTATTAGCACCGACACAAAGTCAAACAGCAACGACGGGTGAAGTTGGGTATCTAGCAGGAATGAGAAGCGGACGGATTTTCATATTTTCGTCATCGTCCTCGTTAATAGGGTTTCTACTGAGTTAACCTACATTAAATGCTGCAAACGTGCTGGAAAACACTTTAATCAAATTTTAATAAAGCACATCTGGGCGATGCCAAGTGAACTACCTTCTTATGAGGTTAACGAATCGCTTCTTTAATTTTGCTTTTAGTTTTCGTATTTGCCAACCTATGCAGGTTATTTCGCTGTTTTCATTGTTGGTGTTCTGTTTTCATCTGTAGCCTTGTCATATTTTGATGATTTTGTAAATCCGTAACCGCCATGTAGTTGCGTATAAAAAGCAGGCGAAGTGAATGGAGTATAATTAATTGGGCGGATGAACAATGTTTTTCGTAAAGATAAATATTGCCATAAGCAGCTGGTTGTGCGAGAAATAATTAAAATGAGCTTAAAGGCGAAAAGTATGAGACTGAGAATCTACACAAAGCTACATAGAGGAAAGCCTACGGGTTGGAGTCACAGTTTAGTGAAGTTGTGGAAATGATTCAATGAAGTAAGTTAAGGTAGGACTCATTAAACTGTACCCAGGTATCTCTGTTGAAAATGACTGGCTGATGATTCTTTCATGAGCCCCTCAGAATTCATGTGACTGCGTCAACGGTGCCCTCAACAGCCAGCATGACAGATACCTTACATAAACTACTCTGCACATGTGTGGAGCTGAGATCATTAAGGATTTTCAAGACGAATGCCCAGTTCATAATGTCGCGTTGCGCGCTACCGTGCGTTGACATGCCTTCGATATAACTTTACGATACTTTATGTCAAAGCTTACAACCAACCATTGAGCAAAATTGAATGTCGCTTCAGAACGTACGCGCGTTCAGAGAAATATGAGATAAAAAGCTGTTTTTGGTAAAGGCTAACTATATACAAATTCAGAGCAGAATGAATATTTAATGTCAACCTACTTCCTTTTTTCTAATTATTGTTCTTTTTATGCACACATTGAGAGAGGAATTATCCAGAGCAGTAACAAATTCATAAATAATAATAAATGAACACAAACAACAGCCTTTACGGACACAAGGTCATTTGAAGCATCATTAAAAAAAAAAAAATATACGTCATATCCGTACAGTAACATAATTAATTTGTATTGAAAAACCTGTTAAGCTATTAAAAACAAGAAATGCGTTGAACATAAGTGAAACTGTGCAACTTCAGCAAATACTAACTAGCTTGCCTGCCTGAGACACTGCAGCCTTCCATCCTCCGCGATCCTTCGCTGCTTCCAGTTGTGCAGACCAATCGCTCTGTCATCCCCGATTGTCTGAAAAACGGAGGTTCGGTATTCCTTGCCTTCTCGAACCATCTCGAACCAGGGCTGGGGGTCGAATATTCTCTTGGCTGGAGCATTATTTTCCATTCGCTCAATGTGGCCGAGCCAATGTAGTCAACCTGGTTTAGCATTTTGGACTACATCCACATCTTGGTACAGAGTTCGCGGTTGTATCACGCATATGGTCGATTTGGTTGGCGGTTCGACTATCTGGAGAGCGCCAGGTTGCTGTGTGGATTCTGAGCCTTGGAAACCTAGTGCTATTTATCACCGTATTACGAGCTACTGCCAAGTCGATTAGTCGGTAGCCGTTATATGTTGTCGTGTTGTGAAGGCTGTGCTTACCAACTTATCCGCCGAAGATGTTTTCCTTACCGACTTTGACATTGAAATCCCCGAGCACAAATTTGACATCGGACAGGCTCCGTAGCCTCCATCCATGAGGTCATAGAACTTCTCCTTGATGGGATCTTTCACCTCGTCGGTAGGGGGGTGTGCACATATTAGGCTAATGAAATGTAGCTTTGATGCGCATCACTTGTCGGCTTGAGGTCTATTACTTTTGTCCCAAGCCGGTTTCCAATGACGAATCCACTCCCAAACATGTGCAATCCTTTATTGCAGCTGTAATAAATGTCGCAATTTTTCTATTTATCATACCTGATCCTATCCGTCGAGATAGATAGAGATACATCGCGGTTGTATCTGCCTTGTACCGCTCGAGGACAGACTCAAGTTTTTGAGTATTACCTGGGGTGTACAATGTTCGCACGTTCCAGGTGCATACTCTCAAATCGCAGTCTTTTGACGTTCCGGGTCTGGTGGCCATATGAGGGTATACTTTATCCGATACATCATACGTCTCTCTCATAACTATCTATGTTTAGCGTGGTCGGGAAGTTACGCCGATGGCACAACGCCCACCCTGAAGGGCCAGTTCCATTGTTTACCGCTGAGCGTGGGGCCGGGTTTTCCGGATTCAGTAACCCACTTCGGGGATATGCGCGCTCCCGTTAGCCCATTTAGGACTTATCCGACACCAACTCTTTTCCAATACCCTTGCTCAGTAAAGACTTGGGCTTGAAGTAGCTTATATAGGGATAACATTAATAGTTCAACCTGACTGGAACTGGTAGACGCCACCGTTGATCTCATCTATGAAATTCCTCCGCTGCCACCTGAAGCTTGAAGAAGTGTCTCAGTGTGAAAAACACTCTCCCGTCTCCCCCCTCTCTCATCCAGTGCTACCAACGACATCCAACTCCAACAATTAAACGCATGCTCTATTGCATTAAAAAATATGTATATCAAATCAGGCAGGTCAAACCGAGAATGAAATGTCAAACGCGTTGGACATTACGATATTTACTGTCCTCCCGCGGTATAAGGCAAATATTACCGCGATACAGGGGATACGATGAATATGAGGAGGTAAGCAAGAACGAATACAGACAAAAGGTTAAGATCTAAGTCTTTGATTTCAGACCGACAAAAGATCGCCTGGCTGTAATCCGCATCCAGGGCACATTTTACAACGTCATTCTAATATGTGCACGCGCCTCTGCTATAGCCTTCAGGACGGAGCCCACGGAGCCTGTTAGGAGTACAAGCTCAAGACTGTGCTCGGGAAAACATCTATTTGGTTATATATTTTAATCTTCGGTATTCCATTGTCTGAACATTATTTGCTACTTAGCACTAATTACGCATTATAACCGCGTACTGATGAACAGCAAATTGAGACCCTTACACAGAAATTATCTTCTATATGCATAAAAATGAAGCGTTGTTTGTGTGTCCTTTATAGACTCACAAACTGCTCGACGGATTTTAATGAAATTTTGTGAGTGTGTGCTTTATGGTGTCTGAATTAATCTGAACAAAATTAGATTTTTTGACGATAAACAGCGAATAGTTGAATTGCGGATAAAAAATGTCATCATTCTAGACAAATTTCAGATTTTTTTTTCAATTATTTTGTTTAGGTAAGATTGCTTACATTATTCATGCTCCTCTAAATGCATTGAAAAATGCAAAAAAATCTGAGTATCATAAAGGAAACATACGTATATAGACATTTAATGCTAGCACCCTAAGAAATTCATGTGATATTTTAGAACGGGTACCCAAAGCTTTGACCTTATTGCATCTAAAATAACACAATTTATATCACATGAGCAACACTTATCTGATTCAAAGGTTCTAAGTGTTTACACATGTGCAGTAGCGGGTGCTGAATGACAGAAGTGGAAAGTTGTATCATGATGACTTTACTTAAAGATGTTTGTCAAAAGTTTGCGATCCTTGGTGCAGTGAAACTGAATCTCTCTATCATTAGCCCAACACATTCACCATTGAGTCACTGTTGGCCCTAAAGCTAATATCATAGAACTAACATTCTGAAATTGGCGTCTAGATTGTAGATACACAATTATGATACTTTGAAGTTCTAGCTGTAGCTAATCTATAAAACGCTTTTCATATAAATCAGAACTTTGTCCCATATCATCAGAGTGTAAATAAAGACTTCGTAGCAAAAAAGTCTGTAGAAAGGTCTTTCAATTTAAAAAGGGCTCACCCATGAAGGGTTCCGCGCGAATTGTAATTATTATTTACTTAGGCACCTATTACAGATTTATTATTAGAAAATAATGGTTCACGGTTTACGCATAAGGTTTATGTTTATGAAATTAAATGTTTTTTTTTATATTTGAGTTGATTGAATGAAAGGTAAATTGCGGTTTACGATTTATGACGTATTAAAAAAAACTACGTACTAGATCTCATCCAAACCAATTTTCGGTGGAAGTTTGTATGGTAATGTACATCATATATTTTTCTTAGATTTATCATTCCCTTATTTTGTAAGTTACAGAGGGTGTGTGGGGGGGGGGGGGGGGGGGGCACAGTTTACCACTTCGGAAATGTCTCTCGCGCGAACTATTTAGTTTAGAAAAAAATGATATTAGAAACCTTAATATCATTTTTGAAGACCTATCCATAGATACCCCACACGTATGGGTTTGATGAAATTTTTTTTTTCAAGTTTTAGTTCTAAGTATGGGGATTGGGGAAGGGTGGCGACGGTGTAGAGGTTAGTGTGTTGGCTTGTGACCCGTGCGGTGCAGGTTCAATCCCCATGGGGAACAACAACATACGCCACCCAATCACATGCCTCTACACCAAAAGGAGGATTTCTGCCTGGTAGTACAATGGAACGTTACCGAGCATCAGTGCTCTGGGATTTGGATTTCCTTTCTTTAAAAAAAAAAAAAAAAAAAAAAAAAAAAAAAAAAAAAAAAAAAAAAAAAAAGGATTGGGGAACCCCCAAAATTTATTGTTTTTTTTTTCTATTTTTATGTGAAAATCTTAATGCGGTTCACAGAATACATCCTTACCAAGTTTCAACAGTATAGCTCTTATAGTTTCGGAAAAAAGTGGCTGTGGCATTCCCGGAAAGACAGACAGACAGACAGACAGACAGACAGACAGACAGACGGACAGACAGACATGACGAATCTATAAGGGTTCCGCTTTTTGCCCTTTGGCTACGGAACCCTAAAAATGAGCTACCTCAAATCGTTGGAGAGTTTTTTGTTTTTTAGTGCTGTAAATCAGATCCAACAAAGTCATCAATTGTCTTCTTTTACATGCTGTTGGATGAGGAAGGCATAATTATCCATACCTCCATACTATGTAATATTATAAATGCGAAAGTAACTCTGTAACGCTTTAACGCCAAAACTACTGAAATGATTTAAATGAAATTTGGTACACAGATAGTCTAGAGCCTGAGAATGGACATAGGCTTTTTAGCGCGGGAAAATGTTTCTCCCGCTGTCCAGAAGCGGAGATCTAAACTGATATCTAAAAAAAGTTGTAACTCTCGAATGCTTTCTAGCTCCTAGCTTTGGAATGACTCATCCAAATGAAATAGGATTTTTTTTAATATAAAGTTCAATTATGTACAAAGATTTTAAGATATAAATCATCTTTGTAGGTTATCCTGAAGTTGAACAATAAGCATTAAACTATACATTTTATACAATTAAAAAAAAAGTAAAATGTTCGATTGAAGCTAGATCGCTGGATTTTCCCAGCGTTGAATGGAGGAAAATGTGTGTGTGTGTGCGGCGCAAATCTGCTTCTCTCTCTGTACCTTTTGTGCAATATGCTTTTTCTTTAATTTTTTTATGCACCTTTTGCAATTTGTGTTGTTTTTTTTTGTGTCGCATGGAATTGAGAAAGATAAGGTATGAAATGTAATTGAGATTGAGAGGGAGTCACACTGAGAGTATATCCATATAATGAGAAGGGACACTCTCGACGTTTTCTTTATCAGTTCTTATCAGCAAGTATTTTGTTTTAAATTTGAGAAGTGGCAGACTGGCGAAGCAGGGCGAGCATGGGTTAGCTAGTAAATGTTAAATGCGACTTGATTGCCCAAATGCCCACCTCATCGAAGTTTTGTAGAAATATTGGTTAGTAGTCGTATCTTGAGCAAGGAAAGCTAATTTGTATATGATACCAGCTTTCGACAGAATTATAGCTGTATAAGAAGTACAAGCAGCTTAGCGTGAACTCAGAGAATTTTTCTAGGAGTTACATAGACAAAGAGGAGGAATAGACTATCTTTCACCCTGCTCTAACCCAAAAAGTTAGGGTTCAAGTGAGGTTTTTTTACGAAATAAATATAACGCTCTTCATGATAGGACTAATAGACGTCATTGGTATTGACTTAATGTAAGCACCCGTTTCCACAAATATCCGGATACTCAGGAACTAGTCAATTAAACCGGTCCTAACCTATCAGAAGGCAGCGTACGAGACTTGGCGACGGATTGTGTGAAGATTTATTATTATACACGAAATTTCAATTCAAAAAGCGAATCTCAAAATTGGCGTAGCCTTGCTATGGAAATCATAAAAACAAACTTAATATTGCAGATTCAAAGTGTAACAAAAACAAATTCAATCAACGATGTGGTAAGCAATAAGCGTTGTAGATACTTTATATTGGAGCCCATTTTTGCTCAACGAATTTTTGAAATCCCCACAATTCGAAAAGAAATCCCACAGCTAAAACAATGTCTCCGTAGCATTCTTTTATCTTTTACAATCTAACGTCTTTGTATTTACACGAACAAAAGAGCTGTTTTTAATTCAGCAATTTTATTTTAAAAGTAGGATATTCAAGGACGGAGGGTTGATTTTTATAGTAAAGGAGCTTTAACTGTGGTCGGGTTGTTTTGTAGAATTAAAAAAAAGGAATAAAGCAAGAAAGCAATGCCTTAGTTTTGTGGCCAAGCAATTAATGTGGAAAAAGGCTTAGATATGTATCTTTTTCGTTCAGGCAGAAGTTAAGGAATTCTTTTGATATTATATAAATCGCAAAAGCAAAACCCCTTTATTTTTGGAAAGCAACAATGATACGAGTAGAAGTTCAAATAAAATAATTTGTTTGAACTTATATTGATCTTTATTGTACGGATTACTTTTACATGTAACGCCAAGTTACCGAGTTACCAAGTTACAAGATGACCTTCAAAGTGACGAAACAATTTCTTTGTTACGTAAAAAGTACCTTAATGCGCAATGTTTAAAATTGAAGCGCTCAGTATCATTTTGAAATTGTTCTGTGTTGCTATGTTAAATCACCCGTCGAATCCAATAAGCCGGGAATGATTGAAAAGAGTAAATTAAAATGTTCCCAGTTACATTGGATCCTTTGAATTTAATTTCTAAAATCCAGTGGAAAACAATTAGTTTATTTGACATCGAAACACTCAGAATGAAAAAGGATGTGCTAGGTAGTCCTTTTTTAAACAAACATTATTCCCGTACCAATAATATATGATAAGGAAATGAGCTAAAAGTTCCGCTGCTAAGTGATTGTAATTATGCCTATAAAATTAGTAGAACCGAGTTTTCAATTAAAATTAATCAGGTAAAACCCATAAACTACGTCTTAAACTTGGCATGTCGAGTCGGCACAGCATGAATGGGTGATTCAAAATTGCCTCTGCTTTTCTCTATCTCGGATTTTCTTTCAATTTTATCGCTTTACCTTGGAATAAGTGAGAATGACCCCCGAGCTAACACTCACCCGGAGTGGATGTGAGAGATTTTGCATTTGCACCCTTGAGCTACAATTTAAAATGCAATTAATCTCAATTAAGCCGAATAGGTACCACAGTTTTCCATATGGCTTAGACATCGTTGGCCAACTCTATACCATCAAGCTGCTACGTGTTATCCACCACCACCACCCACCACCACCTGAGGCGAGTGCAAAAGCGGTTTATCTGAAAGTAATTTGGGAAGGAGTTGACTAAAACTTGAAACGACTGAGAGAGTAGTAGTGCGTAACAGTGTTGGTATATTTAAAAATCAAATCCAGGACTAAATGAATATGATTTACGACGTAGTGAGTTGTGAGTGTGTCCGTTCATTTGTCGGTTTCGCCTCCTTTTAAAACTGAGAGCTTCAGACATTCGAGTTACGAATGGGTATTTCTGCCATGATAACCACTGTTCTCACCATCATCTACTAAAGCCGGTACATATACGTTCTTCGTGCATAGGATGTGCAGGAATTGTTCCAAGTACACTTGGAAATTTTTTATACGCTGCCCTTTTGTGTGCATGCAAAATGATGTCTATTTGAGGTGCAATTGCAACAATTTTCTCGTAATATAGTGCGCCCAACAACTCTAATTTTTCACAGTCCCGGTGTAGTATTGCATAAATTGTCCCTTTTCCCATCCCGTAGGCAGCTTTTCGCATAACACGCAAGATGGTAAAAGTTTTCGTACCTTCGTACTTAACGGAGACTTGGATGACGACAATGACGAAGACAAGTCGAGTGGAAGAAGTTTTCGATGCACTTTCCACGTACAGTAGTACACTTTAAGCGGTAGCAGCACATGTACATAATGTAGTGTGGGATGTAGTTCGCCATAGTTTGCATGTGGCTCTTCTAAAATATTAAAATCCAATCGGTGTAGTGTAATGAAAAGCAGACGTCATTATATTCCAAAAGGGGGCGATGACAAGCTGTCTATGAACTACAAGGATACTCACTTGCTTGGGTCCGGAACAATACAAAACCCACGAAAGACACAAAAAAGGAACTCTGTTCAACTCAAGAGCACTCAACCCAGCGCAGTGCGGCTGTGCCTTTTACAGAGAAATGGGGGAGCAGGAGGCAGACCAAACGCTATGAAAAGCGGACGCAAGTGGAAAGCTATTAAAATGCTCACTCCCATCTTCTGCACTCATTCAGTTTCGTGTTACATTTGTAAACTTGTTTACTGTTAAGTTTGCTTTTAGGACCGAATTATTAGCTTAGTTTGCGATTGTGAGGATACCCACTGTTGCTGCCTCTTGCTGTTGGTGACCTTTGTGTATTAGTTTTAAGAATGAATATTAAATATACTTTTTTGCATTATTATTCGAAAGGCGTGGTTGTAGTCGCGAGAGTGGACTGTTTATTAAATGTGTTTTACTTCTGTTGTGATACTGGGGATAGCTGTCAATAACATCCACAGCAGGGCTGCAAATACCCAAAATAATTTGTGTTGCTAACAAAAATGTAGGTATGTCTGCTGGCAATAATTCTTGGAATCGTTCTTATGAGCAAATGTGGATCCTATCGAGGTCAACATAATATTTGGTATAATTAGATTTTTAATTTGGTGTAGTGACTCAGTGGTTATTGTCGGACTTCCGGACGACCAGGGCGAGGCATGACACTATTCATGCCGCGTCGAAACTGGTTTCCGACATTCAGTGGAATAAATGCAAGAACCAATGCACGGGTCCTTGTCTGGTTGATTTTGAGAAGGCTTTCCACACCGTATGGTTAGAGGGACTTTTCTACAAGTTGACCAGGCGGGAGATTCACAAACCTTTGCTATATGTAATTTATAATATGCTTATGGGAAAGAAGTTCGTTGTCAAATGTGGCAACCTGACTTCGAGCAGAGTCTTCGAAATTAAAAACGGTTTACAGCAGGGTGCGGTAATTTCTCCGATCCTATTTAACATTTACACGAGTGATCTGGTAGGTTCACTCGGACATGCTATAGCGTATGCCGACGATTTGGTGGCATACAGATCAGGTCCTAAAATCGAAGTCATTAATATCCTTTTGCAGCGTGACTTCGATCAAATTAAGCGATATTGCGACGACTGGAAGTTGAAAATCAACTTTCAGAAGACAGAAACAATCTTGTTCAGAACTCCATTGGCTGGGGCCTCTTGGGATACCAGAAAAAACTGGAAGAAATTGGCCATTATTGGACAAAATGGGCAG
Organism: Portevinia maculata; assembly: GCA_949715645.1. NCBI lineage: Eukaryota > Metazoa > Arthropoda > Insecta > Diptera > Syrphidae > Portevinia > Portevinia maculata. The sequence continues at coordinate 267,323,375 of OX454526.1, read as the reverse complement.
CCATTGGCGGTGAGAAGCGTAGTTAGATATCTAGGTATCTGGCTTGACCAGTATCTATATTTCGATAGACATATAGTTGCTTGTCTTGCTGGGGCCAAGAGGGCTTATGCTCTGACAAGGAGACTGTTTCATAGCAGTCAACTTGACTCCAGAGTGAAGGTCATTTGCTACGTGGCCCTTATAAGGCCGATCATCGCTTATGGTTGTCCATTGTGGTTTAATATAGATTCGGGTTTTGGAGAGACAATGTCTTAGGGCCTGTCTCCGGTTGTTCCGAATGCCTGAATCCAACATTATGAAATACTATCCCAACAAGGTCCTATACGATGGGGGTCAGTTGAATAGGATTGTCAATTTCCTTATTAAAGTGACTCGAAGGCACGTTGCAAGGGCGATGGCCAGCGACAATAGCCTGATCTTTGGAGCTTACTGCCCTAATGAAATGTACATAGAGAGTACGCTCCGGTCTGACTTTATCCCGCCTGAGGCATTCATCCATATTGATACAAAAGGGTTGGTACAGACAAGGGATGGTATCCCGGTATTATACCACCGCTACCGCAGCGCGAGAGAAAAGCTGCTCATCCGCGGTGGAGACGTCGCCAATGCTCATGAGCTCCTCCGTTTAAGTACCGCAATAGCGGAAGGGATATATTCGATACGGAAAAGCAATTTGCGGAATTTTGGTGGCTTTTTGAAGGGGGAGGGGTCAACATGCCCTCCCAAGACTGCGCGTTTCTCTAGGTAATATCCTAACATCCTCTTAGTTTATAAGTTAGATTAAGTAAGCTAGGGCGTTTCTGGGAGAGGCCGGGCTCGTCAACATGTGGCAGTGCTTCCAGGGGAAGATTGACGCTGTAAGGCTTCAGTTAGCTCACAGAGGCGCGTATGCGCGTTGGCGACTGTCAGGCTCGGAAAGCAATTGGGGTTTTGACCACTTGTTGCGCAAGGCAACGAGTGCTCAAAATAATAACTGTAGTTAGAATACGTTAAAGTAGTTTAAGTAAGGAGAATAGGTAGTTTTTAATTTTTAATTTGTTTTATATAATATATAAAAGTTAAATAATGATGCCGACATTTAAAAATTTTCTTGATGAATATATATATGTAAGATTAGTTCGTCAAATAGTTTTTAGGCCGAAAGGCAATAATTATAAGGTTATAGTTAAGTTTAGAGCGTCCGCATAAGGACCAATAAATAAGAATACGTTTCCTGTTAATTTTAAGTTAGATTTAATCATTTTTGTCTCGTATGTACATAAGTTGATATTCAATAACCATTAAAAAATGAATTTAAAAGTAAAGTGTGTCGGACTACTAAATAACATCTTTAGTGTTTTCCCACTGCCCCACATCTTGTGAACGTCGGACAAACATCCAAGAGTATCAAAGCTCAAAAGAAGCTTCTCAAATTGACGTTCGGATTAGGCCTAAAATTGTAGGTCCCTTCCACTTCGCATAAGAACATGATTGGAGAAGATAGGTTTTAGGCCCTGTTGCCGTTAATGCTAAATATTTTTAATTAGATTATTGTTTTGGAATTTAATTTTGCTGAAAAGTCACAGTCGAGCGACTCTTTTTATCTAATCCTATATACGCTTGAGTAAAAATACACACCTTATATCTATCTTCAAGATAGTGATTGCAAATGTCAATTTTAGTTTTTACATCAGCCACAGGCATTGAAATATATTCTGAATGAACCAATAGGGTGTTTTTAAGTAAGCAGAGCACTCGGACTCGGTAATGGTTCATTGTACTACGAGGTAGGAATCCTCTTTTTGTGTTGAACTTGGGGAAACAAGGTGCTGTTCTCTCCATAAAGGGGTGCCGTATGTTGTTGTTTGCCATGAGGGATTGAACCTGCACCGCATGGGTCACAATCCCAAGCAGGGAATGAAGAAGCATTCAGAGTTACTAACATAGACTGTCATAGTTTGACGTGTTTTGTTTTGTGCGTGTTTTATTTCTTTAATTTAGTTTGTTTTCTGTGAAAAAACTAGTGTTTAGTGTAATGAAGCAATTTTCGGCGTTGTAAAAAATATAAAAATATGTATCGCTGATGATGAAATAAACGCATATGAATCAAATAAGGTCCCGCCGAGAATAAGTGTCTCTCTTTCTATCTCTGCTAAGGGTGTGCTGGCTGAAGAGGAAGTTACACCTCTAGTCCGCCATGTGCCTTCTATTTTGACAACTACCTCACTATCTGCTCCAGAAAAACAAGACGTCATATGATAGCGCATGCCCTTTCCGGAGTTCGGTTTAGAAAGAACCATTTCCATATTGTATTGTATTTGTATTGTATGTGCAGTGGGGTCATCAGTAGATGACAAGCACTTAGACCTATTGGTCCATTGTACTTCAGCATAGCTGCCCGCTCGCTGGTTATTGGCGATTAGTAAGATGCAGTGAGGGAGAACCTACCAGTAGCCTTGGCAAAGCGAAGAATATTAGCAAGTTCAATGTCCCCCATCTCATCTTCGTTGACGAATTGTTTGCCTATAGTGGTGAGCCTGGTTCTGGCGAAAGCCGGACATTCACAGATGAAGTGAGATACCGTTTCATCCGCCTCCAGGCAGCACTCACATAGGCCCGAGCTCCTAATGTGGATGGTTTTGAGGTGCTCGTTAAGAGGACTGAAACCGGTGACGAGACCAATCAAGGGTCTCAAGTCTTTCCTGTTTAGTCCAAGCAAAAACTTAGCTCTGCTGATTTTCGGACCGTCCACTAGCTTCTTCGAATACCTGCATGAGATCAGGTCATGCCAGTATTCGGAATGTTGTTGGCGTAGAGTCGAATCCATTTCACGTTTGTGGACGGATGTGCAGCATACTATAGATGGTTGTGGGCCAATGAAGGCTGTTGAATAGCCCTTCCTGGCAAGAGCATCCGCTCTTTCATTTCCATCGATACCTGTGTGCCCAGGAAGCCAGGCGAGTGATACCGAGTTACATCTACCCAGACGGTTAAGCTTAACCATGGTTTCCTCAACTATTTTTGAGTTGAGAGAACCAGCCGAACAGGCTTTGATAGCGGCTTGGCTATCTGAGCAGATGTATAAGGTTTTACCCTTAATCCTTCTCCTTAACAGGATATTTGCGGCAGTAGCAATCGCAAAGATTTCCGCCTGAAAAACAGTTGTTTGTCTACCCAAGGCTGCAGATAGATTTATCCGACAGTCTCTAGAGTAGACCCCGGCTCCGGAGATACCGTCAATGAGTGAGCCATCGGTATAGACGATAACATCACCCGGCTTAAAGCCATTCCACCCCTCACTGTCCCATTCCTGCCGTTCAGGAAGGATGACCTGAAAACGGCGCTCAAAGACTTGCTTCATGCACACAGTGTCAAGTGCTCCTCCCCGATGGCCAGGTAGGCTGTCATAGAGAGCTCTGTACCTAGCACCTCTGGCCCCATCGCCGAGATTGACCTGCCGTCCAAGTACTACACACATGCGGTATAGTGATTTTCTGGCCTCACTTTCAGCAAGGAACTGCAAGGGAGGTAAACAGAGCAACACTTCCATAGCAGCAGTGGGAGTTCCTCTCATCGCACCTGTAATGCATAAGCACGCAAGGTGCTGTAGCTTCGACAGTTGACGTTTGAGGATGTGAGCTCTAGCCCACCATACAATCGCACCATACATAAGGTATAGCCTAACAATGCACGTGTAAATCCAGTGAACCAGCCTAGGACTAAGTCCCCAGGTTCTGCTGAACATCCTACGGCACTGCCAGAAAATATTAGTTGCCTTCGAAATCCTAGCAACCAAATGTTCAGAAAAGTTAAGCTTTGGATCTAGAACAATACCCAGATACTTAACCTTGCTTGATAGCTTTAGTTGAGTGCCCTGGAAGTAAGGCCACCTCACTTGAGGTATTGCCCTTCTACTCGTGAACAGCATCATCTCAGTCTTTGCGGGGTTGACTGACAGAGTTTGCTCGCGGCACCAACTCCCAACACTATTGAGCGCTGTTTCCATCCGCTCACAAAGAGTTGGTAAAACCCATTTCCATATTACGCATTGTACTTTTTTTCAGCGTGACGCGTAAATGCTGGATCGATTTTGAAGAAGTCCCATGCTTATATATGCATTTCAAACATAACATAATATGTAAGATTAGTTCGTAAAATAGTTTTTAGGCCGAACGGCAATAATTATAAGATAGAGTTAAGTTTAGGGCGTCCGCATAAGGATCAATAATCTAGAATAAGTATCCTGTTAATGTTAAGTTAGATTTACTCATTTTTGTCTAGTATATAAGTTGATATAAGCTAATAATTAATAAAAATGAATTTAAAAGTAAAAAAATATGCATTTCAAAGTCCATGAAAAGGTGGTGAGTTTTGACTTGAAACTCTATAGTCTTGTCCTTGATTACCCTTACTCTGGAAATTCGATGTCATATGCCGATAAGTTTGTCGAAGTAGGGCTTGAGATGTTAGATAGGATACTGAATGCGTCACTGACTCTATAGTTCTTTCGGGCATAGCGTCAATAATCTTGTATATGTTTCATATGGGGCAGACAGTCTTATCATAGTGCATGGTTTCATCCACCCTTTGGCGCCCTTCCAAAACTTCAACTGCACATTTCAAGAACTCCGCTGGGATAACATCAGAGCAGGCAGCCTCGATGTTGTTGAGCTTGCTAATTGCTAATCTAACGTTTTCTTTACTAAGTGAATGTGTGTTCTCCGTATGACTTTGTCCACATGGTCACCATCAGTTGCTGAAAATGCAGCTTAAATAAACCTTCTAATTCTTGCGCTTCGGCGACTATCTTACATTCGCTGTTTCGAAGAGCCTGCGTTCCGACCTTCAATTCAGCACTCAAATTGTGTTTTTTTTTTTCAAGTACTTCTCTGCGTTGGGCGCAGTGGCTCAATGGTAAGTGTGTCGGACTACTAATCGAAAGGTTCCCGGTTCAAATCCGACCGGGGCCGATTAACATCTATGTCCACTGTCCCACCTCTTGCGAACGTCTGACAAACATCCAAGAGTATCAATTATTGTCATGAGAAGCTTCTCAAATTTGCCGTTTGGATTCTGCTTAAAACTGTAGGTCCCTTCTACTTAGCAAAGAAAGTGGTTGGAGAAGCTAGTTTTTAGGCCCTAATATGTATTTATTTTACTTCTCTGACAGCCGGCATCTTTGACAAAGGACAACAGCCCTTAAATGTAACTGATTCAATTTTGCTTTTGAATAATCTGTAGTAGAGAGTTTAGATTTGTGTAAAAATCCTGTACTAGAAAAGGGTAACAAGTTATGTCAAAGATTGTTATCAAGAAAAGGAACTATTGATCCTACGAAATCTTTTGAAAGATAAAAGCTTATCTGACGAATACCACCTTGATTATCAATGTTCCGACTTGAAACAAATCTGAAAACGTTGTGCATACATAGCATAACATCGTGCATCGCCATACAATACCTCACACCATAATAAGCTCATCAGGACTACTTATGATAATCGCTACAATAATATTTCTCGTCTGGAAATTTCGACTATGCAATTTCGGCTGCCATAAGGTGACAAACAACCCCATTGCAGCTCCAAGGACAATTCAAGAAGTATCCAACGTCGACCAACCTGTTATCGAGCGGATTGAACTCATATAGTTCAACGGGGGCAGGATGTTAAGACATGCTATTTCTGCTATGTCAGCGCTGCAGCAAACAACACTGAGGCAACGACCTCACTTCAGACACAGTTTTTATTTTTTGTACTGTGGTCTTTAATATCCATGATCTTTTTATTATTATTATTATTATTCACTTTCGCACTGTAATATCCATTTACCTATGTCCGCACTTATTGCATTATTCACAAATTCATGATGTCAGCACTTGTTGACTTATTCTTTTTCATCCACACGCTACCGATGTCAGCACTTTGTTGACTTTGTTGTCAATTGTATAATTGCTAGGCTAAGCTAATTTTAAGTATATATTGACTTTCAATAAATTATATTTTTCACTTGTTAGACAGTCATCAAAGAGTTTCATTCTCTCTAGCTGCATTACTTGTCATTGATATTCTGGTTTATGTACCAGCAATATCCAAGATAGACACGGTACAAGAACCGTGATCTACCCAGCATAAAACAAATTACAGTAAAAGCACTGTATCAGAATGTATAAAAACTGTGGTACCTCTTTCAGTCTATTTTATGAGTCCAATGTACGGCTTCGCAACAAAATCCATAATATTATGTAAGTAAGATTACTCCGGGCTCACGTGACACAAGTGTCCAAAATTCATATAAGGCTTATTGCACATGATACCTGCGTTTAATGTTTATTGTGCCACGAAACGGATTTAAACTCCTAGACATGATTATTGCATTGGGGCCAGGTCCTCACAAAACATTGTCTTATTATCTGATACCAAAACCAACGTCTCATTAGCTTAAAGAACACAATATAAGAAACTTGGTCAAACCACCAGCGAAATTAGCTAAATCTGCAATAATAAATCATTGTCCAATGAAATACTAACTTAAATTAATTCGAACAATATTTACATCCACAAACAAGACGACGATGCTTTCTGATATAATAACAAAAATAAAGAAAAGGAAGTTTGCAATCTCGCAGTCGTGGCGAACACCTTTATTGTGGGGCGACTTCTTTCCGTCACAATATTGTAATCAAATAAATTGACATCATTATAAAATACGGCTCTGTATGAGTCCTAATTGAGGTACTGAGTCACTTTTGTGGTTTTGAAATTATTTCCTCACTAATAAAACAAATGTTTTCGCCATATTCTTTTTTTTTTCCTCCCAAGGGGAGTTGTATACGAATTCTTAACCTGTCAAATACCACCCCACTAACTTCCATTTAATGTATTGCTACCGTTGTTCTTTTGCGTTTGGCTGTGTTTTTCTTTGGCAACCGTTAAATGAAAATAAATAAAATTCTGTTTCAGAGGGAGCCACCTGCCCCTGTCCGCTTCTGAAAAGCGAAACATATCCTTGGTCTTGTATTTTTGGCTCTAACGATGGTTTCATAATACGTATTCAAATGTATGGGTGTATTTGTATTTGATGAGTCAGTGAAGTCTGCACACCTGTTCGAAATACCAGAGAATCCAAGCCACCGAATGTAGTAAATCGTTACAAATAGTACCTAAACACCAAAAGACAGACGACGAGCATATCCCCTATGCCAGAAGCGTTGGTTGAGTTGGTGGGTGTGGGATTTGTGGATAGAACGCCAAATCCTTGTCGTATCAGGAACCATTAAAAGCGCCATCAGCGTACACGAAATTAATAAATAAAATTAGTACAAGTTTTTGGGTTTGTTTTAGCCTATGACATAAGCATGTTTCAAATGGGAATACACGGATGTAAACATCGCCGTATTTTCTGAAAAAGGCCATGTGTTCGGTTTCTGTTTTTCATTTTATTTTTGTATGAGCTTATTTTAGAGGGTTTTAGCCTTAAGAATGGGCTATTTCTACGCATTAAAGTGACCTACTTGAGGAATACATTCAAAACATATTTAATCGCAAAGTTGTCAGATTGTCACATACCTATACGAGTATGTTGAAATATAAAGCAAATGTACCTACATGGATTGAATCATACAAAGTGATTGATTGACTGTTGTTTTTCAAGTGGATTTTGTGTGAAAACACACGTGCAGTTCGACTGCTTTTTTGTTGGAGGATATTTTGTGCGTGGGTGAAACGATGTTCGTGTATTTGGTGATGGGACTGGAGAGATTTGTTTTTTACTCGAGTCATGAGTAGAAATGTGACTCGACTAGAAATTGTATGCGAGTATCTACAAATATCAATAGGTAATCAATTTTAATACATGGCTTGCAAATAATTCGTCACAGACCCCTTAACAAGTAAAGAAGATGCCAGCACTAGATAGAGCAGATACTGGAGCCCGTGGGCCCAGTGGCTCAGTTAATAGTACGTTGGACTACTTATCGAGGGTCGAGGGTTCTCAGTTTCGAATACCGCCGGGGCCCCATAACACCTCCATTTTTGCGAGAGAGCAGATACTTTCCAGTTGAATTGAAACAAAATTGTAAAACAGAAAATTGGCTGAATTTCTTACTTAAACTGGCTTTTTACTTGAACGTCAAGTTTGACTGGAAATATTTATGATCCCTTTAAATACCCTCACCGAAGCGCAGGGAATAGAAGATGTATTTAAGCAGCATTTCCAATAGCTGCTAATAGTGCAAGAAGAGAACCCACGTCCTGTCAATGAAGAACACATTTCACCATCCAGTATAGAAGGGTTTTGGTTATCTGTAAGAAAGCTTAAGACAATAAGGCCGCCGGCTCTGATGGCTTACTAGCGGAGCTATTCAAATACGGAGGTGATGTTTTGATTGGGCGCATGGACCAAATAATGAACCCAGTATGGGTGGTAGAAAGAATGCCTGATGACTGGATTATCAGCTCCATATGCCCCATCTACAATAAAGGCGATCCTATTTCATGCCAGAAATATCGAGGCATATCCCTGCTTAATGTTGCATATAAGATCCTATCCAACGTACTGTGTGAACGTCAGAAGCCGTTCTACAATACACTAATCGGCACGTACCAATGTGGCTTCCGGCCCAGCAGATCGACATTAGAATAAATTTTCACACTGCGGCCAATCCTGGAAAATTCTGAAGTCGTGAATCACGGCTCAAGGAAATAACCCCCCAATGAAATAACCCCCCAAATGAAAAATAAAATAACTCCCCAAAAATTTGTATGGAGGGGGGATTTATTTCATATGAAATAAACCCCCAAAATTGGGGACTTATTTCATGGGTTTTTGAGGACTTATTTCATACTTCAAATTGGGGGGTTATTTCATAGTGAAATAAGTCCCCAAAATCAACTATGAAATAAGTCCCCCCAATTTTGCAATAAGGCCAAGTGCTAAAATAAAACCTCGCTCCCACTCCAAATCAAACAGTGACCCCAAGCAGTGGGGTTGCATTGCACTGATTATGGGATTAGTTGCGAAATCGCAAGTAGATTCCATAAACAGTGCAAGGCCTATGGGGGCAATCCCCTGCTTGGGGTCACTGTTTGATTTGGAGTAGGTGCGAGGTTTTATTTTAGCACTTGGAATTATTTCATACTTATTTGGACACTTATTTCATAGCATTTTGGGGACTTATTTCATCTTCGATTTAGGGAGTTATTTCGTTTTTCATTTGGGGGGATATTTCGTTGGGGGGTTATTTCCTGGAGCCGAGAATCATCGTATTTTCATTGATTTTAAAGTCGCATATGATAGCATTTATTGTTAGGAGCTCTACAAGGCGATGGCCGAATATGGATTCCCGGCAAAACTGATCCCGCTATGTCGCATGTCACTTGAAAGCACGCGGTGTAATGTGCAGTTTGGAGTAGCTCTTCCGATTTATTCCAAACGTGCGCTGGATTTCGGCAAGGCTCTGTGCGATCATGTGACTTCTTCAATCTTGTTCTGGAGAAAATAGTGCGCAGGACAGATGTCTACACGGAAGGCACTATTTTGAATAGATCCGTCCATCAACTGGGGTATACGGACGATATCGACATCATGGGCCATTCCCAGTGTGCCGTGTTAGAGGCTTTTCTGTGATTGAAGAAAAAAGCGAAATTGGTTGGCCTTGAAATAAACGAGGACAAGACTAAATACATGCTATCAAAAAACAAACAAACATCTGTCCACCGCATATGACAAAACATCACTGTTGATAGCAATAACTTCGAGGTAGTTAAGGAGTTCACTTACCTTGGAGTAAACATCAACTCCACAAATGACACCTTTATGGAGATCCGACGGAGAATTACCTCAGGAATCCGCTGCTTCTTCGGTTTGGCCAATAAAATAGGTTCCAAACTCCACACTCGAAGAACAAAATACATGCTCTATCGAGCCTTAATTGTGCCAGTTCTGCGCTACAGTGCCCAGTGCTGGACGATACGTAGTAAAGTGGAGCTAAAATTGGATTCTTTTAAAACGAAAATACTCAGTCGGATATTTGGTCCTGTGTGCGAGGAGGGCGAACGGAGGAGAAGATACAACCGCATACTCTATGACCTGTACCAAGATCTGGATAGTCGAAGATAATATTCAAGGCAATTCAAGTCCTCCAGCCAAGAGAATATTCGACTCCCAGCACCAGGTTCGAGAAGGCAAGGAAGACCGAGCCTCCGTTTTGAAGACCAAGGTTTCGCTGATGCCAGAGCGCTTGGTCTGGACAACTGGATGCAGCGTGCCTGGGATCGCGGAGGATGGAGGGCTGGAGTGTCTCAGACAGAGACTCATCATGGGTCGGGAACCTGTTTAGTTAGTAAATAAGTTAAATGAGATTTAAAATCGATAAACGAAAATATTAAGTAATGCCGTAATGAATATTCCATCTCAAACGATTTAAAAAAAAGCTTCACATCGCGATCTGTGTTTTCACTGTATCATCAGGAAGCATTTAGCTACGTAACCATAGTTTTACGGAAACGAATCATCATAAAATCACTGAATAGACAGTACGTCGATCATTACCAAATTCTCTTCACGGTTCCCAAATAAAGATGTGAATGAATACCTAGGCACGTGTGTCCTGTTGAAGGAGGTGCTATGTCCATTGCTCCCAATGCCATGTCAATGCGTTGTTCATTTCGTTACCAATGGCCCTCTCTCCGAAGAATTATCATTGCGTTGATATAGTTACTTATAAATATTTATTTACTTTGAAAATAGAATGTCTTATTGTTTACATTTAAACTTGATGGGTGCTTACATGCTATGCATTGCTTATTTCCACACTGGCCCTGGAATTATGTGTTTTTTCTTTGTTTGAAGAACGAGTATTTTAATCATTTTAAATTCAGAATTGTAGTCATCATATCCTAGCACTTTCAGACCTGAGAAAATGATATTGTCCGATTTAAATGAAATTTGGTGTGGTGATGTCTTCTTGCCAAAGCTTTCATGGAGAAATAAAAAAAAAACACTTACCGTTAACATGTCCTTAAAAAAGGATCCCCACGTTTTGTGAACTCTCGACTTTTAGGCAAAAAAAATTATACAATAAAAAAGCACATTCAGTCATTATTGGACGTAAAACAAACAAAGTAAACTTAAACAAAAAGCGAACATAAAAATTGTTTTTTTTTTATTATCTGCAATATAAAAATTAAATTAACGAAAAGCATATCACATCATCTTGCGGTGATGCAAAAAGCATATAAAAAATAAAGGTAGCAAATGTCTATGACAACAGAAACAAAATTAACATTAAAAACCAATTCAGGCAACCTTTAGAGTACCGAGTAAATTTTGACACCTAAGAGACGGAGTGGGGTAGGTACCGTCCCCAGTCAGCTTTTAATTGAACTCAAGTTTATTTTATGAAGGTTATGGCAACACTTAAAGAAATAAAATTTGCAGTTTTTTTTATCAAGTTCATTAAAAGAAAGACAATATTTATTTGAATTTTGAAGCTTTGTAACAAAATTTGTATCTACGTTTTAAAGCTTCAAATTTCAATCCCATTGACTAAGAACTTATAGAACTTATCTTAACTGTTATCAAAAAATTATTTATACTTATTTGCGTTCAGCTGGGTGAACAACATCAAAAGACATCGCATGCGAGCTTTGCGATATTGTGGGATTTTAATCCACTAAAAACACCCGGGAAGCATGATTTTTTGTTATCGTTTCAATCGTCGCACCTAGTCGACATAGGTACTAATTAGCAATTTATTTTAAAGACTTGAACGCCCATAAATTAAAAAAAAACGGCTATAGGTAGGTAAGTAGGTACGTGCGGCGGTTTGTTAAAAACCCAATTAGTACCGAGTGCCGATTTGTTACCACAAACTCACGTAAACTTGGTCATCGTTTGATGATGAGAAGTCTCAAAAATCAGCCTGTGGAGTTTATGAAAGTTATTAGTTCCTTAATACTTTTCTCTGAGACTTCCTCAAGTGTGTCGCAGAATGGTTTTCCTAATGCTCGTTGTGTGGTCCTACCTAGTACCGGACAGGCGCATAAATAGTGGGTAAGGGTAGTTACAACATTGCAACTTCGGCAGTGGGTTTTATGTGGAATGCCTTGTTTAACCGTATGGTTTCGTATAGGCCAGTGTCCCATGATGATCGCTGTCAATCTCGCGATAACTTTCCGGATTCTACATAGGAGGTGGGTTGTTTTTGTCTTGTTGTAGTTTGGTCACATCTTTCTGGATATGAAGCATATTGTCAGCCATCACCATCTGGGGATGGTTTTCGTGAGGTATTCTGAGATGATGTTTGCCTTTTGTGGTCCGAGCGGAACATGGACTGGTTTCGCGAATGAACAGTACGAAGCTGAGCCTTGCCTAACCAGTTCGTCATTTTCATACGCGTAACCTTAAACTGATCTAAGGGGGCTTCCTCATATCGACATTCCAGTACTAATTTAGAATATATAGTGACTGACGCGACCTGGCTGTCGATAAGTATATCGAGTTTGACTTTTTCAATGTGTTTGACTCGACTCTGAACGCTGAAGATCTGACTCCTCCCAAATTTGAAGTCAGAGTGGCTGCGTTGATCTGTTTGTAAATGTAAACATTTGGCTTTACTTCGCTTTGTGAAATCGAAATAAAGTCCAATTTTTACGATTGGACTTATGCAGGGGGTTGCACTGGACATCTTTGACTCATACACCGGCCGTCCTCCGGCCTTACATGCGGGAGCTCAGGGTGCCTCTACGCAGCGTGTTTCAAAAGCTTGTTATATATGAAATAGTTCAACAGATAGCAGTACCTGGATGGCATGCTTCGCGGGTAAAAGTGTTTAAAACTCTGAACACGATTTCGATCCGCAAGTAGATGCTCAGGGCGCCTCAGACGCGGTGCTACGCGGCGTATTTCAAAGCTCCGTTATAGTTTTAGTTTGGATTCAGCTTCAATTCGCATGCTGCCCCTTGCAATCTATGCTTGGCTTAACTGTTGTATTTGGAGTAGATGCGAGGTTGGGCTAGGTGCTATGTATCTAATTTGTAAGCAAATTATTAAAATAATGCCAATTTGGCCCTATTTCACTTTTACAAAATGAAACAAAGCCAAACGTTAGAAATTGGCCTTATTTCGTTTGGAGTTATTTCACGCCACCTAAATATGTTTGGCTTAAAGATAATAAAATTCTTGTCATCAAGGTTGAGGGAGGAAATGTCATCTCTATTAAATTAGTGATCTTGTACTTATCTAGTGCTTTTCCTAGCTTTCAATAATTGCAAGTAATGTTTGAAGTTATGATTTATTGAATGACTTTTCCTACATTTATCTTCTATGCTTCAACTCTGATATTGAGGTTACTAATAGTTCCTGTTGCGCTGACAAATTCTTGTATATCAGAATTCCAGAAGTCTAAGAGAACATTTTGCGTCTTGGTCACTCATGTGGATATATTTTTGTGCGTCGAGATATTGTTTTTGCGTCTAAAACTTGATTTCATGGATTTCAAAAAGAAGTTTATTTTATGTCCGGTTTTAGTTTTCATGCTTACACAAATGAAAATTACGCGTCCAGGTGGTATTACTTGTTTCATAAAAGAAAAGGAGGAATATTTTATTTACGAAGTTGTTTATATCTGTGTTTTTTTTTACTCAAGAGTAAATAAGTTTAGATAAACAGAGTAAAAGAACACACTACTTCGACTTGGGAGCACCATGCTATTTGTTATTTGACATTTCGGCTGTTTTCTCCAGTCAAACTAGAATATATTGAACCTGAAATTATACCGAATTATACCACCGTTTCGGGCAAGAAACCCGCAATTTTAAAGTATAAAGTTGACCATTATGACTACAGGGCAAGTGGTTTGGACAGCTGTTCAGTATTTTGTTGGTAATAATAAAATTTCACACGCAAGTACAATTTGGGGGTATGTGTCAGTTCAGTAGGTGAGAAATGTCAAAGTTTTGATATTCGATAACAAAAGTTATAGGAATAAGAAGAGAACGGTGTTTGGAAGCACTGATATTTATCCGCTTAACGACTTAGCGGCGATACCTAGTTATTCCCGCTTAGTAAGCGTTATAGGCTAATTTGTGTTGTATTTTACATACAAATGTGAATACGTATATATACGTACGCTTGGTTAAAATAAAAACATTTAGCATAGAATACAATTCGTTCGGCTCGTTTATTTGAACATTGTGGAACAAAAGCAGAACTTTTTTCATGTCAGAAACCGATTAATTCTCCAAATTTGCATAATATTGGATTTTTTTCACGATTTCACAGATCTGGCTCAACCTCAACAGCACAAGCCGCTAATGTACGATGGACACGTGGACTTCCTTGACTTGTCGATGACATAGTCGCATATTAGGTTTAGGCAGTTTTTATCAAAGAGATATAAGAAATATTTTCATTCGTGCAGATATGGAAGCTTGCCATTAGGGATGTTTTTCCATTCATAAAGATTCTGTACTACCAGCGGCACATGAATATTCTCTTATAAGTTTCTCGGTTCTGTCTATTCCTCATGATCTTTTTTTTTCTCTCGCCAAACGACATTTAATGCGAAGGAATATTATTTGTATACGGTGTTTTATTTCACCATGACGTTAATATTAACGACAAGTTCCTTTTTCTTTTTTGGCCTTTTTATATAATAAAAATCCGAAAGGCTATAAATTTTACCGAACAAGTGTTTAACTGGCTGCGAAACAATAACCATCACTTTTATTGGAGAAAAATCGTTGTTTTTAGAAGAAAACCTTGCTTAATGAATAGTTAAATGACTGTTTAACGATGTAATAATTGATTCTTTTTTTTTTATTCATATGACCGTAAAAGTCTTACTATCCTGAAAGTCATTATATCCTGCCACTTATAGCTAATGATAAGTTGACCTTTTCATGAATAATTTCATCGTATGGCACATATTGTGGTATTATCCGTTCAAATTCATGGTAGCAATAAATTGAGTTAACTCGTCCATAGGGTAATGAATTACTATTGTTTTTTTTTTTTTTTTCAAAGTACAACATTAAGGATAAATTAATTCTCTGGGACAGGATTTATATTGAGAACAATTTTTTGTGTGTATTTTTCTTACAACATCTGGGCTCATTAATTTCCTTGTTAATAATTAAGGAAGTGTTTAAAAATAATGCTTTTATGGTGAAACTTTAAAAAATTCTTTAAGGCGAATTTTTTGTGCTCCACTGGTATGGATATTTAAGTGGTTGTTAACAGTTTATTTATATACAATTGATTCCACTTGTCCCGTGAGCCGTGAGTATATAAAATAAGTTATCGGCACATTCAAAGGCAACGACTTAGATATTCGTCATGAAAATAAAAAAAAAAACCTTTTTCTTTTAGCAGTTGTTGATTATTCCACTTTCGTCCTGTCCGCAGGGGATACCGTAAAGTTTAATGTGCGAACATTGCAATTTAAGGTGCTATCTAATAAAAAAGTTTTGCTTTTTGATATATGTATATATTCAATATATACATATATAAATGCTTTCTTCATTTGAATTAAATTTGTGGATCATTTCGGTTGAATTTGAAAAGAAATTGTTCGCAATTAAGAACTTTTTTAAAGTGTGTTGGCAACTACTCATATAGCTATATTCAAGAACGTATTAAAAGGATTGCCCTAAGTTACTGAGGCTTTATTATGCCTCTGAATCTAAACGCAAAAACTTTAATTATAAAACTTACTCAACGTCGATTAGAGGCTGCATAAGTTGATCACGTTTGGAGTAATTTTAAATCAAATATGCACATGGAAAATAGTTAATTGAGCGATAATTATTATTATGAAATGCGAGAGACAAGTAAACGCTCTAACTTGTGCGAGTGTTTATCTTCTAATAATAGCTGCCGTCGGCCATTGGGGAACAATTGGAGTTAGCTCTTTTTTAAGTTCCTTAACCCTTTCGATCCGGATGGGACATAGAACAAAGGTGTTTTTATACCATGGATGTCCGATCCGGATCGAAAGGGTTAAAGAAAAGGGACATTCTTTCATAATTGGTATATAAAATCCTATTATTTCGTTTGTAAATATATGTTGCACAATCTTATCTCCAAATATCATCAGAATATTTTTATTTGTTTTTTTTTCCACAATCAGCTGAGTCGTATTTATCAGTTTAAGCAGATGTAATAGATTTCTTCTTTTTGGTGCTTTATCTGACACAAACTCTGTGCAACTAATGCTGAGTTTCCACTTTTCATTTTATTGACAATGTTCGACAGCTCTTGTTTTCGTTATTGAGCGACATCATTGCCAGTTCGTTTCCACTTATGTTAATTGTTGATAAAAATCGTTTGTCAGTTCACTAACAATGAAATTTTGACAAATAACTGTCAGTTTACTACAAACTATTTTAGTTTGCGCTGCCGATTAAGAAGCGTCATCTCATTGGTAATGAGCGTCAACCACTGTCTCACTTTATGTAAGTTTAATTATTGTAGCTTTGTGTCTAGAAAAAGGAAATGTAAGCATTCGATGTTAAATAAGAAATTAAAACTCCAGCAGTTCGGCCGGACGAGAAACTCTCTGAAATCTGGAAAAAGATGGGAAACTTCACGTCCAAATGGCTCATGATTCTCACCTCCAAACTGCGAAAAGTTCAAATAATCCTGAAATCAAAAATCTCGAATCCCAAAATTGTTGGCTCTAATCCAAATTATTTAGTTAATTTTTCCGGTGTGAGAAAAGATTAATTTATCTTCCTTGTGTCTATTGATATTTCCACTTGTCATGTAAATTCATTGTCAGTCATTGATGAGCGCTGTTGGTCAATTTATTTACCGGTAATTTTTCGCTACTTCCATTTGCCAATTCTTGATGAAAAAATAAGTCATATATCTCAATTTCAAAAAGTGGAAACCCAGCATTATGAATAATCATTTATGCAACGATGTATAAAGGCTGCGTTACTTCTTACCGGTTCTTAAGAAGATATCGTTTAAATGTCCACCACGGCTTTGTTTACAGTGACTCACCCGAACGCCGTCATGCGATAAATGAGGTTTATGACATGACGGCATAAGGAGCGTGCAGTGAAGAATTTAAATTATATGTATATTTATAATTGTACATGATTTAAGTGCAATCATCGTACATTGTTGAAATAATCTTAATTTTTTCCATATTTAGTACAAAAATTATGATAAAAGGCATTTTGAATGAAATATGTATTACTAAATATTAACAAAATAATTTTTGTATTAGGTAGGGGAGAGTGGGTATGAATGGAACGCAGGAGGAATGGGACACAGGCATTTTCTCAATTCCTACAATTTTTTTTCTCTTACTTTGTATGACAGATTCTGTCTTCAGTCTGGTCCCATCCCTCAACAAAACAAGTTGTGTCTTAGAGACAAATCGCGGAGTGGAGATTAAAAAAGGTAATTTGTGCATAAAAAGTAAAATATCTGCGTAAATTTTGAGTGAACATTTTTTATAATGTGTGAACTTATTGTGCAAAAGAGTAAAATAATTAGATAGCAACACCATTTTTGAAGTGATATAATCGTTGTTTTGTTTGATTAGTGCCACATTAAAAGTGATATTATAATTTATTTATTCAAAGTGCCATGCAGGATGATTGGGACATCACTATGCAGGAGGAATGGGACACTGTCCCATTGTCCTCCTGCACTAATTTTATACAGGTTTGTCATTTTAAATTAGATCTTTTTTTGTTTAGGTCAGAATGCCAAGAATTTGGAAGCGGAAAACTACCAAAGAAAGGGCCACTGAAACTGAAATTCAATTGGCCATAGAGGAAGTGAGCAAAGGAGCCTCTATACGTTCAGTGGCTCAAGACCATTAAATTTCCAAATCCGCATTAGCTCGTCACGTTAAAGCTGCTAAGTTCATAAATAATGAAGAGTATAAATATTCTGCGAACACAAGGCCACGCCAAATATTTACTGATGAACAAGAAAATCATCTGGCCAGATATTTTGTAACCTCATCGAAAATGCATTATGGCTTTACAACAGCACAAGCACTGGTCTTAGCGTTTAAATATGCTGAAGCCTGTAAAATAAGTGTCCCAGAAAAATGGAACCACAATAAAGCTGCAGGCAAGGAGTGGCTTTAAGGATATCTTCTTTTATTAATTGTTCCTTTTAGTTTTTTTCGTTATCCTTTTTTTACTACTTTTAGTTGTTTATGAAGTTTATTTTATGTTATTTTGTTATTGAAATGAAGAAAATTAATTTTTTTATGTTTTTGTTTTTTAAATAAAAGTAATACCTATTATTTTATGTGAGTTTTTCTTTTGTTTGAAAACAAAGACAAAATGAGTTGGTTCATGAAATGATTTTTTGCTTTTTTTCTGTCGGACTTTCGTCTCCTTTTTAACTGAAAATAGGTTGGCAAAATGTTATTTTATCTTAAAAAAACAATTCTGCTCAGATGCGATCTATAAGGTTTCAGCAAATTTAATGTATTCTAAAAGTGTCCCAAAGATACCCACTCTCCCCTATATACTCGTAGTTGTTGAAATTCCATTTTTCACACGGAATGCTTTCAGGACATTCAAATAATATTTTTCATATAAAACAGCGGGGGTTACATCTGTTTATATCTTTTTTTATAATATCCACGGTCAAAATATCCCATGAAAATATCCAAATTTCTCTGGAAAAAATCTCCCTTGTTCCCATAATAATACCTGCGTGGCCCGCTTAGCGTTAAAAGGGTTTAAACCCCTGGACACCTCTTCGACTCACAAAAAGAAAGGATATTTTGACCGAGGATTTAATAAAAAGGATATTTACAGCCTACACCGAAAGCGAGTGCTTAACAAAGAATGGTCAAGCACAGTACCTATTTACAGTGCTAAGGAAGAAAAGAGATGCAAAATAAATTTCTTTGCAATAGCAACCATCAGCTGATAGATTTTCAAACCCGACATGTTTCGGGTTGCCTTTGTATTTGTATTTGCTTTCTGGCGACGATGATGGCGTAAGCCTGAAACAGATGTGCAACAAGACTGAACGCAGCCATGCATGCAGTAACTTACATGAAACAGATGTGCAATCTGAAATTGTCCTCATTCAGTATGCCTTTGCCTGACCTAAATATCCCAGCCCAAAACGTCAAACCGTAAAGAAAAATCACCAAAATGTACTGTACTACTACTGGAGGTGCAGCAAAATTATTGGCGTGCAGTATAAGCAACGTGTCATTTTACATACAAGATCATCTTACTGCATAACGTGCGCGTGCTCAGGTTAAATGCCACGTCTCTACTACAAGAAATCTCTTTTGAAAATACTGTCAACCCTGCAATAGGGACGCTATATTTACACAAAAGAGAAAGATACATGCAATCGTACGGGAATTTCGTACTCAAACTGAGCTATACGACAATATTACGCCCTCAGTTTTGAGCGTTTGAGAAATAATATGACTGGTTCATTTAATCTTCTTCGACAACAGTGGAATCCCTGTTTTAATATAGTTGAATTGTAAAGACTTTTAGTTGGACGAACCTAACTTAACATCCAGGAAAACAGCAATTTCTCCGCCCCCATTAAACCAACATAGTTAATTTGAGTCCCAGATACATTTTTTTTTTTTTTTTGGGAATATAATATATTGGGTGCAATTAACCCTTTCATGCATGTGTTGTACGTGTACAATATGAGCTTTATCTGTTTTGGCACTAGTTACATTCAAAGTGTTCCAGTTTCATTATTATACCATTTCTAGTTATGTTTAATGTTCTGCAGATGTCTCTTAATGCAATAAGAGGTTTGTTATCGGGATCCTTAACTTTTGGTTTGGTGAAGTGCAGTTTCATTAAAAAGAAATTTGTTGGAAGTCTCGTATGTTCGAACAAAATCACGAAAGCAGAATGAGATGATCAAAGATGTTACGTTATAAAAAACTCACAAAAGATATTTGAAAAAAAAAAATGTTTGTGCATGTTCATTTATCAATAAACGTCATGTTGTAAGAAAATAATACGAGATATCTAAGGAGCTTTTGGAATTTTCTGACATGTCGTTTGTGTACAACACCAGGCTCTTATCGCATTTAATTTTTTCTCAGCAAAATGTTTCTTCATCGGTCAAAGAACATACAGATAAAGATGGCCTCGGAAATGTAGTGCGATAAATTTGATGATTAGGATGAAGTTGAGGACGATAAAAATGAATCGGAAGTCAACAAAATCTTTGAAAGCGGCTGGGACAGCCAAATTCAGTTTGGGAATATCGATGAAACCGAATTCATCAACCAAATGGTGGTAAGTCATGCGGATGTTGTTACTTGTGAGGATCAAACCGTCAATCAAGATATGCCTGTCAGTGACCACGACGAAGCTCTTCGAATCGAGATTGGCACTAAAAATTTAAAATGGCGGAAAGTATATTGTCTTTACATAGCTTTGGTACGTTGGTTTGATCGTGAGGGATAAAACAAGTAATATCTTATGATCCAATTCGTGATATTCGGTGGGACCAAATCGGAAATTGCCCCAATATGCAGAAAAGCAAAAGAGATGTAGGTATTGCAAAAAATGGATATTCTACTGTGCAGTGCTCGAAGTTACTTTGTGCTTTACTAGAAAGAAAAAAGTTTTTTTTCCACTGCCCCACCTCTTGCAAACGTCTGACAAACATCCAAGAGTGTCAATTGTCATGAAAAGCTTCTCAAATTTGCCGTTCGGATTCGGCGTATAATTGTAGGTCCCTTCCACTTCGTAAGGGAAGTGGTTGGAGAAGCTAGGTTAAAGGCCCTCTATGGGCCGTTAATGCCTAATATTTATTTATTTTTAGAAAGAAAAACTGCTTGTAGTATTCCACAAATGAGAATTTGAAATGTATTCTTTTGAACCACCACAAATTTTTTTCATATTTTTTAAGATATTTTTTATTATATGTATATAAATGAAAAAGAAAATAACATTTAAAAGTTAAGGGCATATTTTTTTAAATTTTGACTTTTCAGTAAAAATTCATGTATTTGAATATGATGACATTTTAGTTACCACTGACGCTCATTGTTGTACAGAAACAACATTCCCTACCTCATTATCTTTTCGTTGTTTGGATTTTTTTGCTAAAGCCAGAATCAGGTGCTGACATGAAAAGGTTAAGGTTAAACCTTATAAAGCGTGTTTTTTTTAACCCAATTTTCAGATTGAAAACTGTCACTATCATATTTTATTCAGTAGTCTTTAAAATTTTATCGTGATGTCAAACACGCTTCAACAACACTACCAAATTTCAGAAATTCAGTTCCAAAATTATGGTTCTTTGCGCCAAACTTATAAAGCACTTGCATCCTATTACACTCGTCGTAACCGACCATCTGAGACCGCTATTCGCCGTATTTTTGACGGTTTTCGCACAACTTTTTTCATTGCAAGATGTAGTCGCATCGAGACGCCTAAAAAGAATGCGTACTAAAGAGGATATTGCATACGTTCAGGAGAGTGTTGATGAAGATCCAAATATATCGATTCGACATCGTTCACATTATTGAACATTTTTCACAAAGATCTTGATTTGAAGGCTTACAAGATCCAGCTCGTAGAAGAATTGAAGACGAATGACGTTAAATGGCCCAGCATCAACTGGTATTGGATCCGCTGTTTTATCAAAAACATTATTGAAGCGCCGTTACATCCCTTTCTGTAGGCTGGTGGAGTCATCGGACCATAATTTTTCAAATGTGAGGCTAATCAGCGTGTTACGACCACCGGTATTCGCTACTGTTTCGATCCCCGATTGAATGGTATGAACGTGAAACATATGTGGTTCCAGCAGAATAGCGCTCCGACAATCCGGCAATCCAGCAATACGGCCATACCGCAAGCGAAATGTACCTACCTGTAATTTGATTTTGTGATTTGACGCCTCTTGATTATTTTCTTTGGGCACGTAAAGTCGCTTGTCTACGCTGACAAACCAACACCGACCGACGCATAAGAAGAAAACATTATTCATGTTATTGTTATTGAGGACAAACGGCCACAAATGCATGCAAAAGTGGTCGCAAACTTTGTCTCTTGGGTGACATTCATCAGATAAAACCGTGGTGGGTATATGTCCGAAGTTTTTGTTTAAAAACTACTTGCAGAATGTATTTCGTCGATTGAACACAAATAAATGGCTATTGGATGAAATTTCTTTAAAAAAAACCCTCATGTACATTCTGTGTCCGCTCTGACAGGTCACCAGTCTCATTACAATATGAATCGTCTGCGAAAAGAAAATCGTTTCTTTTTATTTAAGCGAAGAAATCGATCCACAAAATTCTTTCGAATTCCATGTTGCTACCAATTATTCAATCGATTGGTTGGTACATATCCTTCTTCAAAATTAGTATCTGCACACCCACCACCATGTGAACTATTTCTTTTTTCAACACAAACAAAAAAAAAAAAATTACCAGAAACATGAAAAATGATTTATTTTTGTATACAAATTTTTGTTTGCCTCATTTTTTCATGATCTCCTTTTATTCCTTTTCAGATACAATTTCGAAAACGAAATAAACACAGCCAAGGAAACTTTCAACAACTCCTATTGTGTGCGCTAGTCCTGCCGTCTTGAATGCTCTCTATTCCGGCAACAGCGACCAAGACGACTAATTCCTTTTCGCCCGTCCAACAAACTTCCGTTGAGAAATGACCCAGCGAATAAAAACCCCAGTACCAAGGAGGAAAATTGAAAAGCATAAAATACAGCAAAAGCAGCACAATACACAGAATCGGACAGCAACATAAAGTGCTAATCGATGTTCGACTTTCTATGACTGCTATCCTGCTGCACAAGGATACGCTCCACAAAAGGAACTACTTCTTAAGATTGCAAGTTGGACTCGAAGAAAAATTTCTCGATAATTTTCACCCTGCAAACTTCTATGTACTCGTAAGAGGAGCACTACCAAGAAACTTAATCTACCACATGCAACAACTTATGGGCATATGTACACATTGCAGTAGTCTTCTAACCCTGTTAAGCACCACCGCCCTTTTCAACTCAATCGAAAGTTGATGTTGATGTAGAGGGTTTGCGTTTGTCGGAGAATATAATATATTAGTGTAGTATGCCTTTCCGTTACCAAGTTGTATGTTGACATGAAATATTAGTGCAGCACCGTTGACTTAAGCTGTCAGCCGAGGCACTACATTAATCATAAAGTCTAAGAAGAGATCACGTTAAGAAACGTCAAAGAAACCTGCTAATCGTTGGCTATACGTTGCATCCACAGAGAATTATTAATAGTCGTTGGCCCAACGTCGCATAACTAAACATATCTCTAGCACAGTACTGAAGCGAAAAATACAAAAAAAATAAGAAGGATCACATGTCCAAAGGGGGAGACAAGCCAACTGCAATACGTACGTAGAATACAAATAGGGCACACACATAGATACGTAGACACAGGTGGATAATGCAAATGCTACCGAACATGTTGGAGATTCGAGTTATCCTGCTATGCCTTCCATCGATACTCTTAGCAACGACATTAGAACCGGGTAAGTTCAATAATTATACATATGTACCTACCTATACAGGATGAAAATATCCCTGTCCTCTCTCGCCCTTTTTCAGTGAAGGTCCAATGATGGTAGGTAAGTAATCTCGTACCGTGATTTATCACTATTGCACGGTACTTACACATCCTCGGCGTTATCTTAACGTCTGCAGGATGCATTGAATATATCGTCCTTCGAAGCTACCTCTTCTACATTATCGAAGAAATAATTGCCCAGGCATCTCCTTCTATAGCGGGCAACCAAAGATTTCCCTAATTCTCTTCTGGCTAAAGTTGGCCAGAAAGCCTTGTATACCTTATGCCCTGCTTTGTAGGTCCATCTTCTTGTAATTCTGATCATTGAATTACCAGAAGTTAACGCTCTGTCAGAAAAATTCTTGCCGGACATGACGGTTCTGGGGAGGCGAAGGATCTTATCTCAGTCCAGTAATAGTCCATCCATAGGTTTCCCCTCAAATCGTAGTACGTTAACGATCCGGGTCTACTTTGACATTGTCGGGAAGTCATCCTGAGAGCTGCCGTTGGCCCATATGGGGTCAATCTGCCACCGTCTCTTTTCCAACAACCTGACTAGTGTATAAAAATCCCTATTGACATCAGCTCTTTATTGCCGAAGTAGCTTATGCAAGGTATCTGTCATTCTGAATGTCGAGGGCACATATGATTGAATCTAGTGAATTCATCCATCGTAAGACCGCTTTTTTAGTGGCACATGTATAGTTTCTGAGATTTATCAGTCAGTCCTTAAGATAGAGCTATGTATTATCTTCTTGGACAACACTCGCGCTTATTAGTTCAGCAAAGCTATATCTAAGTATGACTATTACAGTTTAATATGTCGATGAACCAGTCCAGGCTTATATTGGCCAGCACCGGAACACCGTTGGTCAAGTTTGCGTGGTCTAATATTTCATACTCGCAGTGGCGCAGAGGTAAGTGTGTTGGACTACTAATCTAAAGGTGTCAGGCTCAAATCCCGCCGGGGCCAAGTACCACCTTGAAGTTTTTCCACTACCCCAACCCTTGCGAACGTCTGACAAACATCCAAGAGTATCAATTGCCATGAAAAGCTTCTCAAATTTGCCGTTCGGATTCGGCTTATAATTGTAGGTCTCCTAAAATTCGCATAAGTAAATGATTGGAGAAGCTAGGTTTAAGGCAAACCTCAAATAGCCTTGTAAAAAAATCATCCCAGTGTCCAGGTTAGTGCAATAGGGCCAACTGAAATAAGGACATATTTTTACGATTGGGCTTATTACTTTGTAATATTGAAAAACAATTAATTCACTTACGCAAAGTGAAATAAGGCCAAATGCTAAAATAACGCCAAATTAACGGCACAGGGACATAAATCCCGCAGTCTTTTTTCGCGAATTCAAACACCCGCTTCAAAATAATAATATATCCCACAAAGCACTTAACGCAACCTCGCACTTCATCCCAATCCAACAGAGACCTCAAGCAGCGGCGTTGTAGGGGCAGCATGCTAATTTTCAACGTACCACTGTTTATGGGATCTACGCGGCGTGCTTCAAAGCTCATATGGAACAAAATAGTTGAACAGATAACAGCACCTGCGTGTTGGCCTTGCGGGTAAAAGGATTCAAAACTCTGGACATTTCTTCGACTCATTCACTTGGCCTTACATCCACGTGATCAGTGCGCTACTACGCGGCGTGTTTCAAAGCTCATAAAGTATAAAATATTTCAACAGATAACAGTACCTGGGTGGCTTGCATTGCGGTCAATTTTAATATTTTTGGGTAATGCATTATTGAAATGGGGCCTTTTTTTGAATATAGCCCCATTTTTTGGGGAATTTTCCCTTCTTTTTTGACCCATTTTTTTTGGGCCGCACACGGAAATAATGTTAAAAGACCACCACACTATTGGCTTTGTTTAACTGACTTACAGTAGAATTAAGTCTGTTTCATCAATTGAAAGCTGAATAAGGTCAACTGTATAAAATTGGCATCGTAACACTTTTCAACAGCGAATCAAGGCCAACTTTTGAAAGTTGCTCTCATTTCACGAAACCGAAAGACTTTCCACTGTCGGTATGTGCGTTAATTACAAATTGTTGCCAAGAACCCTGCGAAATGTCTGGGCTTCCTTAAGCGATGCAAGAAATATTTCACCTCTTCTGATCTGGCTACAATTTATAGGGCGTTCATCCTTCTAAACCTTGAGTACAATGCTCATATCTGGTCCGGTTGACCGATTACATATTAAGAGCCACTCGACAGAATTCAAAAACGCGAGATAAAACTCATTATTGGTGGTCGAGACTTCGGAAGACTTGTAATCATCGTCGCAATGTCGCCTACCTTTCGTTGTTTTATCGGTATTCCACACTTAGAACGTTTCAACCGCAATACCCGCCCTGCTAGGAATGCAGAATTCACCTTTAAGCCTGTGTTCGGGCGTACAGTGTACATTACAAAGTGGAATGGTGGAATGCTCTACCATGCTCTAGCTTTCCTTCGCATTACAATTTACAAACATTTAAAACCAACGGGCATTGGCATCGAAATTTTCCTGCTGCCCTCGCTGAGTAACTTTTTATATTAAAAGGGGTACATCAAATTCTCTTTCGCGCCTGCAAATTATAAAAAAAAACATCAAAGTAAGGTTCAATAGAATACTAATCTTTTTTTTTATCGCTAAACACTAATCCTTGCCTGGGAGTCTACTTTTTTAAAAAAAAACCTAATGAATCAATTAAAACAGTTACTTTAACCTTTTAAAAGTTTTTTTCATACTTAGCAAAACTTTTAGAAAAAATACTTATTTTGAAGTTTTATTAGAATTATAATAATGTACCTTAAATTAAAAAACACATTTTTGAGCTTTTCAAATAGTAGAGGAACTTCGGCTATTGTGGTATACATATTACTATTGTGACTATAATTGCAAAAGTGTCGCTCTGAATCGAGCCATATATAGCTTAAAATTAAGACTAATTTATTGACTTCAAAAAGGTATTCATACAAATTTGTTGAGCTGACAATAAAAAAGATGTTGCCATACTTGTAGCAAAACCCAAAAAGTGGCGATTGAAAAATTGGCGGGTATAGTGGTATACTATATATGTATGTATTTTAAATGTGGTACACTATACCACATTACCCGCTTTACAATTTCTTGCCACCAGAACACTTTTGAAATGATTTATATAAAAAATTTTGTTTTTATTTTTATTACAAAACAACATAAACAACATAAAAAAAAAATAAGGGAAAAGATGGTAAGAAAACGCCTCCTTAGCTAAAAATTAACAAAAATTAAGAACTTTTAAAATGAGATAGAACTTATTCGCAGAAATATGGCACTTTTCTTTGGAACACATTTTTCGTGAACCCAAACCATTTCACATTGCGGGCACGAAATCCATTTGGTCATCGTTTTATACTCATTCCAAATTTGTTTACAGAAGACGCACATAGCTTTCTCGATGAAGGAATGTCCCCGAACTCTTCATTGTCATCAGAATCATTTAATTTGTGAATTTGTTAATTTTGATTTCATTTCAATTTCTATTTTACAACTTACAATTTTATATATTACAATATTATGCAGCAATTCTTATACAAAGGTCTTAAATAACAGATTTTGTTCGGTGTCGCTTGATGTCCCCAGCTATGAAGTCAGCACCCGAATAAATGTATTTATCGGTATCCAGTCGTTTTAAGACTATTGACGGCAATTTGGCCGGTCTGACCTTTCTAATAGGCCTTAGACCTTAGTGAACATTCCAACAAGATCATAAACCGTTACTTTTCGATGATTCTCATGGCTAAAGCATCTTATCTCTTCATTAATAATAGGCCTTTAAAAGACCAATGAATGTTTTGTCAAGGGTCTGCATCTTATGGGTAGAATATGGTGGCAGAGAAATTATGACAACACAATTTTCACGTGCCATGTTTAGCAGGTCTATGTTTCCAAAATCAACAAAATCGGATCGTCTTTTGATGGTTTTGCAGCTGTTAAGAAATGTTGAAACCATTTAGTAAATATGTATAGGGATTTGAACCCATCCAGACAGATGGCAAGAAGAATCGGAGCCAGGAGGATCAGAAGCTTATTATGTATTTTTCGCGAAAAGATGAAGAATGGTAGAACGAAAGGCCCGCCTACGCTCATGCGGGAATTTACTGTTAGGACGGATCCACGCTCTGTAGATGTCATGGTTCCGATTTGTTTTTTCCCCTTTTGGGCAAGTACTTTCGTTTGCTTTGACTGTGTCCCATTTTTGTTTGTTAACAAAAGAAAACAGTAATTATTCGAAGGAATTTTGATGTGGGTAATGTGGTATAGTATACCACATTGGCCGATGGCAGTTGTACCACATTAGCCGACGATGTATGCACATAAGAAATTATTTATAAAAAAAATTACAAAAAAATACTTACAGAATAACTAATAAATATTTAATAAAGTTTAACAAGTAGTTTATTTCGAGGTAACTTAAGTATAAGTAATGCACAAAACAATAAAACACAAAAAAACAATATCAGAAGCATACAAAAAAACTCGAGTACAACCAATTATATATTCGACACAAATTACCAAAAACGTGAATAGCTTTGAAGTTGCCAGAACACGTGTTGGTCGTTTTTTTTTTTAAATCGACAGTTTTGTGTGTAACAAACATTCCGGTAGCCTGCCTAGTTTTCGAAAAAAAACTGCCCGTACCACATTATCCTCCTATACCACAATACCTCTTAAAAAATGCATATAAACTTTGCAAAAACCAATAAATAAATAAAAACGCTTTTATAACAAACCAAAGTCAGAGCTATATCACAAGAATTGAGGCCTCCACGGAAATTTTAAAATTATCATTTTTTACGAACTTATTTCTTTGTACATCCGAAGCAGTTCGGCGACCTATGTTCTAGTCTAGGCAATACGTATTGTCGCAATTTGCACATTTGTATACGCTCATGTGTCGTTTTTTGGCAGGACAAATGCTGCATACTAATCTCTTTCCTTTTTCATGATCGGTTCTTCAGGACAAGGTGCAGAATCCTCATAAGCAGGCAAATTAAGCACTTCGCGTAAGTACTTCGTCGGACAGCTCTTGTAACCACTGGCTTATTTGCTCATTGGAATCCATCTTTAAAAAATTCAATTTGCTTAATTTAATTTCATGCAAATAGCTAATGCTAGCCTCTCAGGCGACACCGAACTCTATAACTGGGAAATCAAACACTGAAATTTTACAAACGTCCGCTATCCACCGCATCTGATTCCCAACTGAGTTGACAGGGAGACAGAATCCAATGGGAGTAGTATGTTCTGAGAAAAATGCAAAAACCGGTTGTGAGCGGCCTCACAGGCGAGGATTAGTGTTCTAGGGACATAATAATAATCAAAGTTAGGTTATAGAACTTATGCTTACGATTATGTACTTCGAAGCCACTCATAAAGATGAGACCTGCATTTGGCCAGGATTTATATTGATCCAAGTTTGTCCTTTGTGTTTATAAAGCTCTGACTATTTGAACATTTGGCCTCCGGAAATGTTGAAGCTCGTGCTTGCTACGTATACCGTATACGCGTTCGTGAAAGCTGATGACACTATCCAGGATATTGTTTCTTCTAGTGAAATCCTTTAAGATTTGTTTTCTTTGACTTTCGAGATAAATCCTCCACTAACTTTGACGTGGTGGAAGCATTTGCCAACCCGTTCTTCATATCTTCTTCCCCCCTATCTCCCAACGTACTTCTACACATCCTAGTGATCCTACCAACAGATTGTAGTGTGTGCATGTACAATCACTTGTCAGTGGTTGTCGGTAAATATTTTCAAAAAGTAAAAGGCATCCCTTTAAACTCCCACGTCACAGCATTCCGGGAAAGTTCGACGTTACTTCAGTTTCCACTTCCCACGTTGTTACCTTCAACCAATTTGAAGTTGATTTATTTCATTTGACTTCTTTCCAGCATGCGTTGCTGTGGAGTACAAAGTATCTTTTTACCATCAAAATTTGATAAAGAACTTTCCCTTAGAAACAACTCATCAAATTTGATAAATCAAACATAAACAATTCGCTAAGGCAGACAAACGTGCTGAAAAAAATGGGACTCTGTTTTCCTTCCCAATACCTGAAATCAGATTTTTGTATTTTTGAATTTATTAAATTCACCTTCGAGAAACAATTTCAACGTGTATGAAGCCATAGCAATTGCCTTCAATTCATCCATCCATCCAGCGCTCACCTTGCATTCTGTTATTAATTTATGAGCTCATTTCTCGGAAGGAAAAATAAAAGTTAAGGCCTTCGAGGCAAGTTATTACTTTATATTTTGTAAAATTATGCTTTCGGAAATTCATTTCCTTAAAGGACTGGTTAGCAGCCCACAAAAATATACAAATGAAAGCCCATGACCGGAACTCAGCTTTTATTACTAAGTTTATATTGAAATTGTTCCAAGCGGAGGATGATGTTGGATACGAATTGTGTAAATTTGTATGTGGTTGTTTTTTATTTTACGTTTAATTTTACATTAATTAGGAGTAATGGGCGCTTTCATCATAATTGCAAAAGGTTAACATATAGATGAAGTCAAATGTTGGAAATGTTTGAGCGTTGAAAGGCTCATCTCAATATCAATCTCAACGTAACAAAAGAACACACATTAACACGCCCGCGCAGATATTCTGTTTCTGACATCAGGCAAACTGTTTTCCTTGATCTCTCTATTAACAACAGAAACTCACATAAATGTAATTTAATCACGTCTACTTTCCCATGTTTAGTAATATGATGAAAAGGATATGACAAACTAATAAATATTTGATGTCAAATTAAATTGATGCTTCGAATTTTACAAAGCCAAACAATAGACTGTGTACTTACCCAGGTTACCTTTGCCCGCTTTCTTGCCACAGGATACAAGCATAGGTTCATGCGAAAAAGCGTCTTCCTCCTTCAAACGAAGGAACAAACAAAAACACAGACAACATACAATAAAGTCCTTATAGCAGCTTTTGGCATAGATAATCTCCATTGTAAGTTAAGCTGTTCTGGTGAATTTGAGTTATTTTGTATATGTATGTAATTATTATAAGGACGCCATGCAAGTTTACCACAAGCGTCCTTGAAATCAATTTAATTCAGTCATGCGGCTGTATGGATCAGCCTCTTGATATTCGATATAACTCTTTGCCTAATCCTTTGAGTGTTCCTTTGTATGTAGCAACCAAGGGTCAAATTTATTGGTTGTTGATATACACATATCCCCAACTTGTCTGTATGGGTATCGTTATCGTTTCTGCATGTACTTTCTCTAACCATCCAGGTTATTAACTTTCATAAATTCCGCCCAAAAAAGGACGAACCAAAAAAAAATCACATGTAATATGTAAAAAGAAACTAAAGCCGGATAAGTAACTTCTTGTGTCGTCGCCGGTTTGGTATCCTATTGTACAACATGAAGAAGCAAATATTGAATAATAACTTGTTACCCATCACTCGTATTCATCGCAGAGTGGGCGAGGAGGTATGTGTATGTAACTGGTGTATGTTTGATGGTGGATATCCTTTTTCCTAAGAACATACTCCTGAATGTCACCAAACGTTTCATAATATACTTCGCCATTATGATGAATCGTTGGGGATATTTTAGAAATCCAAAACACATTCCTAGAGCATGTGGTTCTATACGTCTCACTCCGTTTTACATTGTATATTTTTCTTGGACAA
The DNA here is from genome assembly GCA_949715645.1 of Portevinia maculata. Classification (NCBI taxonomy): domain Eukaryota; kingdom Metazoa; phylum Arthropoda; class Insecta; order Diptera; family Syrphidae; genus Portevinia; species Portevinia maculata. The sequence goes on along the minus strand of OX454526.1, from coordinate 267,292,148 downwards.
ATATTCTCTCTATAGGACACCGAACCAATGCACGTTTTGATAATTTAGATATATTACGATGTTCTTGCATAAAATAGCCTAACACTGGCCACGAATTGGGTGGTTTATGGTTGGCTATGAGAATGTTGGAAGAACGCAAAGTTGCCATTTTCTAAGTCTATGACCGGTTTTATTAGAACATAGTGAAATTCACTTGAACGGATGTTCTCCATACTGTTAATAATGGGATTGGTGGGGTGATGGTGGATGGGACGTGTAGGGTACGTCCAACAAATAGGTCTTCGCAAGGAGGAAACAGGATACGGACCAGGATAACATGCGTATTGCTATTACATTCACATGCTTGTGAAATTAATTTAGTTATTTATATGCGCAGCAGAAATATAACATTATTCTTATAAGCCACTGGTCCGTGGATCTGTTTTAATGCTGGAAAGGACAGAATATATTATTAGGGGATTTATGTTTTTGTTTCTTTATTTTTGCAAATGGTTGAAGAAGCTACTTTATAAGTTTCCAGTTTGTACGAATGGAATATCGGGTGTGGCATGCATGTTCATATGAGGGAAATCCGGGCTGCTTAATTAAGGATTCCTATCAAATTCAATTCATGAATTTTTAAATGATATCAGGAAAAAGATATCCCCTTCTTATTTAAGGATTATCCTCAGTAGGTAAGTCCTCCTAAAAGAGGTTAAATTGTACATCATATATTGATATAAGCGCACAAACTAATAAACTTGGTAACATTGCTTTCTACTGCACCAAATATGTCTATGACTGTGTTACTGCTATATATCTGAGTACATATCGGTGTCTTTATGGCATTCACTTAAATTTTTAATTCATGCTCGTCAAATCACAGATGAAGCAAATATTGCAAGTCACTATTTCCCTGAAGAAAATTAAAAACGAAAAAACAATTCAATGGTTCTAGGACCATGTAGGTAAAAACGTTATTCATTTTCTCAAAATAAAAATTTGTCGGAACTACAAAACGGTATTACCTAGGTAGGAACTTTGATTTTATTACCCGAATCTGGGTGACGATATGACCATCAGATGAGATCTGCGGTACAGATCTATTCTCGATGGCGTTGTCGTACAAATAAAATTGAATTTGACTATATTCAATACTTGAAGGCGTTCGTGGCTTGGATACGGCTTTCATTTATGGCATTCATTTATGTGAGTTTGACTCTGGGAGATTTTAATACCAGAATCAGCGCTATGCAAGTAACTTTTTTTTTGTGTTGTTTTGAATGAACAACCATATTTCTTACAATCGCTACCACGTAAAGTGGACGGCTGGATTTACAGCGCTGTTTCACGGTTCGCCACAACCGATGTTCGTATGGTACTGGTCTGTGTTTTTTCCTTGTATCCCGAAAATCCATTAACTTCCACTGGGATTCGAACCTAGGCCAGCGTCTTCTCAGGCAAGCACTCACGCACTGTGCCATTGAAACCACGAGTTTCAGTTCATCCAGTTTTTTTATTTTCTTGGGCAGCACAGCGCCTGTACGTATATTATGTTATTCATTCAGGTTTTAGAGAAAACATAGAAAGGGTGTTTTTTTTTATAGAGGATACAACTTTTTCTAAAAATAAAACACAACAAATTTAATGGAATGAAAAAATTGTAACTTTTTTAGCTCACAAATTTCATGGCATTTAACCCGGGACAACTAAACTTAATTTGAAATCCCATTGTAACTAATCATTCGTCTTCCAGACTACGAATTGAAAAATTAAAATGTTTAATAAGCCCACCATTATTTGTTAAATAAGTACATAGAACGAGGAAGTGTTATTTTATTTATTAGGTAAAAATAAATATGTTGGTAAAAATCAATTTGAACATTTATTACAATTGTGTATTGTGTGTTCTCCACAAATGGCCTTGTTGCAGTACCGGCGTTTGTTCTTTGTCATCCTGCGTATCCTCGATGGGCAAAAAGAGCAAATTTTTCGTGTATTACTTTGTTGAACCTCTTCAATATTTATAATATCCTGTATACTTGATTTGATATCACGCCTCAAAGTTGTTGTATGATAACGCTCCTGTAACCAAAGCTCCAACAGACCATCCGCTACTGCAAATGCGAAATCCCTCCGGTTCATTGGTTTTTGCAGCAGTCTTAACATATTAAATACATATACCTATTACATACGAGTAAATTATGGATATATTTAGAATGCCATAGAACAAGCATAGTGGCCATCTAATGGTTTTACGACTGGTACCTACTCATTATTGAGCACATTTGGTCCACAGTATCTACCGCTCCTATTGTGCTGTTATAAAATTCAACGATTTCTGGCTTGTCCGTAGTAGAACTAATTTCTGCTACCCATGAGAAGGAAGTTGAATATCAGAATGCTCAGAGACGCTGTCCGAGTCTACATTGAATCTTCGGTTACCGGTTTTCCCTGTACAACGTTGAAGTTTTCATCAGAGGATTCTGAAATATCTTCCTGACTTTCGTCTGTTCCTACATGCTCTTTCAGTTCGAAATCTTCTTCATGTTCGGAACAAGACGATTCTGGGGCTGGATCATCCACATCATCGTCATGAAACTCAGCTAACCACGCTTTCATTTTTGCTTCATCTCCCCTCAAACCCATCTGTTTACAAAAATTAAAAGATGCCAAAACCCCTAAATATGCAAGAATACATACAAAAAATGTAATATATTAAAAATACCGTTATTTGTTATTCATATTTATAAAATATTTTATTATTTCACGCATAAATAATAAATCAAATAACTGAAAAAGATAAATAAGACTAAAATGAATTAATACAAACCTTGACAAAAATAAGTAGCTAAGTACTAAACAATCAACTGTTTGACTTGCAAAATCTCCACAACTACCGACCGCACTACCACGAAGACCGCATACGAGTAACTGACGTAACCAATAAGGAAGGTACTAAGAGAGAGAACACGCTGTTGCAACCCCGTCGTGTCGAACTAGCGAATGTGCATGGGTATGGTAGTCTGTAAGACGAACGTTTAGTTATCCAGGGTTAATGTTTAAAAATAAGTTTTGGCATATAGCCTCCGCGACTGCACCTTATGAACGACCTCCTGTCGGCCCAATTTTACACCACTTTTTCGAGCATACCAGGTCTTCTTTCGTTCCTTCGCTTATGACGGTACCCTAAGCTTCTCATATTAGTTTCTTGGGTCACGCCCCTCTTCTTTGGGTGTGGAACTGGAACGTCAACTTACAGTTAAGCTCATTGAATCCCGATCTTAACAACATAACTCGTACACCAGTGAGTTACCACCAATGGAGTGGAGTTTAATGTTTCTGAAAAAGAATGCTGTCTCCTGGAGGATACAGGAGATAAAAACGCGCGATAAAACTCATCGGCGACCGAGCCATCGCGAGATCGATTGGCTCTCTTAGTCGTCGTCGTTATGTCTCCTGTCTTTCGTTATTTTATCGTTATCTCCACCATAAGTGCTCAAACGAAATAGCCATTAGGTTTCCACCATTGATTATTTCAACCGTAATACCCGCCATGCAAGGATTGCCCATCAGTTCACCCTCAAGCCTATTTCCGGGACGTACAGTGAAGTTCAAAGAGTCTTTACTGAACCTTACAACACGAGTGTGGAATACTCTTCCACGATCTTTTCTTCCTTCACATTATAACCTAAAAACATTCAAAACCAACATGCATCGGCATATCTCCTTTTCTTCTAATCCTAATTTCCTTAACGCCCGCGCTGTGTACCTACTACACGATAAGGGTACTAAAACATACATTATACAAAAAAGAAAGAAAGTGAATTGTTGTATACAACCAATAAGTGAATTGCCAGAATAAACGGGGAATAAAGATATTGAAAGAGAACTAATAAACATTTATTAAGTAGAATACAGTTTAATCGTTTCGAATACAAGCCTGGATGTAACAATATTGTAGATTTCTAATTAACTTATTTTCTCTCAAGCAAATCATTTTAGTAGGAAAAGATATAAAAAAAAAACAATTAAAGAAGTGCTGTTGCCTCAGGGTTCACATATTTTTTTTTTATTTAAATTAAAGGAAATCCAAATCGCAGAGCACTTAGACTCGGTAACGGTCCATTGTACTACCAGGCAGAAATCCTCCTTTTAGAGTGGAAGCAGGAGAATGGGTGGCGTATATTGTTGTTGCCCATGGAGAATGAACCTGCACCGCGCGGATCACAAGCCAACACACCAACCTCTACACCATCGCTACCTTTACTTTACTTTTAAATTCATTTTTATTAATTATTAGCTTATATCAACTTATATACTAGACAAAAATGAGTAAATCTAACTTAACATTAACAGGATACTTATTCTAGATTATTGATCCTTATGCGGACGCCCTAAACTTAACTCTATCTTATAATTATTGCCTTTCGGCCTAAAAACTATTTTACGAACTAATCTTACATATTATGTTTTCATCGAGAAAATTTTTAAGAAAACTCGGCATCTTTATCAAATTTTATATTTTTATATAAAAAAACAAATTACAAACTACCTACTCTACTTACTTAAACTACTTAACATATTCTAACTATAATTAGGATTCTGAGCACTCGTTGCATTACGAAACAAGTGGTCAAATTCCCAATTGCTTTCCGAGCGCCTGGCAGTCGTCAACGTGCACACGCGCCGCCGTGAGCTGACTGATGCCTTACAGAATCAATCACCTCCCGGAAGCACCACCACAAGTTGGCGAGCCCGGCCCCTCCCAGAAACGCCCTAGCTAACTTAATCTATCTTACAAACTAAGAGGATGTTACCTAGAGTAACGCACCGTCTTGGGAGGGCATGTTGACCCCTCCCCCCTCAAAAAGCCACCAAAATTCGGCAAATTGCTTTTCTGTATCGAATTTATCCCTCTCCGCTATTGCGGTACTAAAACGGAGGAGCTCATGAGCATTGGCGACGTCCTCGCCGCGGATGAGCCGCTTATCTCTCGCACTGCGGTAGCGGTGGTATAATACCGGGATACCATCCCTCGTCTGTACCAGCCCTTTTGCATCAATATGGATAAATGCCTCTGGCGGGATAAAGCCAGACCGGAGTGTACTCTCAATGTACATTTCATTGGGGTAGTAAGCCCCAAAGATCAGACTATTGTCGCTGGCCATCGCCCTTGCAACGTGCCTTCGAGTGACCTTAATGAGGAAATTGTCAATCCTATTCAACTGAGCCCCATCGTATAGGACCTTGTTGGGATAGTATTTTATATAGTTGGATTCAGGCGTTCGGAACAACCGGAGACAGGTCCTTAGACATTGTCTCTCCAAAACCCGAATCTTTTCCATATAGCTAGGCGCTATATTAAACCATAATGGACAACCATAAGCGATGATCGGCCTTATAAGGGCCACGTAGCAAATGACCTTCACTCTGGAGTCAAGTTGACTGCTATGAAACAGTCTCCTTGTCAGAGCATAAGCCTTCTTGGCCCCAGCAAGACAAGCAACTATATGTCTATCGAAATATAGATACTGGTCAAGCCAGATACCTAGATATCTAACTGCGCTTCTCACCGCCAATGGCTGCCCATTTTGTCCAATAATGGCCAATTTTTTCCAGTTTTTTCTGGTATCCCTAGAGGCCCCAGCCAATGGAGTTCTGAACAAGATTGTTTCCGTCTTCTGAAAGTTGATTTTCAACTTCCAGTCGTCGCAATATCGCTTAATTTGATCGAAGTCACGCTGCAAAAGGATATTAATGACCTCGATTTTAGGACCTGATCTGTATGCCACCAAATCGTCGGCATACGCTATAGCATGTCTGAGTGAACCCACCAGATCACTCGTGTAAATGTTAAACAGGATCGGAGAATTGACCGCCCCCTGCTGTAAACCGTTTTTAATTTCAAAGACTCTGCTCGAAGTCACGTTGCCACATTTGACAACGAACTTCTTTCCCATAAGCATATTATAAATTACATATAGCAAAGGTTTGTGCATCCCCCGCCTGGTCAACTTGTAGAAAAGTCCCTCTAACCATACGGTGTCGAAAGCCTTCTCAAAATCAACCAGACAAGCACCCGTGCATTGGCTCTTGCATTTATTCCACTGAATGTCGGAAACCAGTTTCGACGCGGCATGAATAGTGTCATGCCTCGCCCTGAAACCAAACTGGTTGTCCGGAATTATGTTATTGTCCTCGACCCACTTTAACAGAGCTCTATTGACAACCTTTTCAAATACCTTGCTAATATTCGGAAGCGAGCTAATTGACCGGAGATTGGCTGGGTTCGTCCTATCTTTACCTTTTTTCGGGATAGGGTGTACCACAGCTACCTTCCAATGCGCCGGATAATGTGCATTATTCAGCGCATTGTTAAACAGCGTGGTGAAAATATCTACAGCCTCCAAAGGCAGGTGTCTCAATACGACGTTTGGGACACCATCCATCCCCGCCGACTTTTTATTCTTTAGTGACCCGAAGATGCACAGAAGATCATCCTTCGACACGAACAAGTGCGATGCATCTCGGCCATTGGCGACAACTGCATTAGCATGGTTTTCATCAGTGAACACGGTGAATCCGTTATTCTCAGATCGCCAATTCTCAAGTTCGGTGCGCAGATCGAAGTGGTTCACCAGAGCCCTATTCTCAATGTCGTGGTTACGGCGAACAGGATTGCTCACCGTATACACGGCCTCGAAACAAGCGCCCAGCAAATCCACTTTCTCCTGTGGGTCCTCGACCACGAAAAAATCGTCGTTTGAAGCGACACTTTCTGGACTTATTCCAGCAGTCAGTACTGTCTGTCTGTTGTCTGCTGTCTGGGAGATTCGAACACAAGGAATATCATTGTGATCTTTCCTCCTGAACAACTTATTTATCTGTGGGAACATATTCGGACTACAGGTTTTAATAGCCCGAATTTTATTGCCCCAATACAGACTTACAGATTTTCTGTAATTTTCTTTTATCAGCTGTTTCAGGATTCGGATCTCTGACTTCAGCATCCTTACCTCCGGGTCGTCGCGATCAGTAAATTGCCTGTACAGCCGTTTAAGCCTCGAGAGCAGTCTACTTTTCTGTCGGTATAGTGCGTCGATTGTAGGGTTTCTGTACTTTTCTGTCTGGTCGTCGTCGGAACGTCCTACCCGAGGAATAGTTCGTTCCATAGTTCGTTTGATGGCGTCGTTCATTTGCAATAAATGCCGATCAATGTCATCATTTGTCATGTTACTGTTTGTCGGTGGGTCGATCCCACTCGAACGTATATCTCGCTTTAAAAATCTGGAGAAGCGCGACCACTGTGCCCTCCGATAATCGAATGAACACAATGCTTCGTACTCCTCCAGCAGCGTTTGCTCGTTCGGGATCCGTATTGCGGCGGCGAGTCCGTAGTGATCACTATCGTACTCAAACGCACGCAAACAGTTCCGCGTGTTTTGATCTATGTTCGTCAGTTGAAGTCTTGCGTCTGTTAAGGCCAAGTCCAGGAAAGCACCGCTTCTTGGGAAAGAAGGGATATCCGTCGCGTACAACTCGAGGTTGTACTCAATCATATTGAGGCGCCACCAGTCGTGAAACTGGTTGCCCCTGGGATTTGCAGTAACATTTCCCCATGCCGCATGTTTGGCATTAATATCTCCGGCCGAGAAGTAATAATTCTCCTCCGAGTTCAGCTGCAGACCACGAAAAAGTGTCTCGAGCTCTGTCATAAATTGGTTTGGTGGAGGTGCAGCAGGTGCGTAAAGCGACACCACATACATTCTCCTCCGGCTATGGAGAGGAATGCATATGATGCATGCCTCCAACAACTGGAACCTACGCACGTCTCCGCTATATATAACCCTATGGCGCAGGCCTTTTCGAATTAAGATTCCAACCCCACCTCCTTGAGTGGAGTGAGGCCGGTCTCTTCTTATTACATGATAGTCTTTGTATCCCAGTTTGTGCTTCTGATTTAGCTTAGTTTCGCTAACCAAAAGCACATCCGGGTTTTCGGTTTTCAACAAATTGGCAAGTGACGTTCTTTTCTCGATCCTGACTAGTGAATTAACATTCACAGCAAGGATCTTTAAGTTTCCCTCATCCAGCGCAGCCATTAGATTTATGGCACACCAGACCCCACAAACAGCTCCGAATAGATAAAGTCAATTCGGGCCGCTTGTTCATTTAATTGTTTCTGGAACTTGTCGATCTTTCCGTGCAGAGACAGAAGGATCGATTTTAAGTCCAGATCCACCTCTGGTGCCTTTTGGGCTACCTTTGGTTGGATTGATGTCATGTGGGCTTGACCCGGTCCAGCTGCCATTTGGGCAAAGGACACGTTGGGTGCCACAAAATTCGAGAACGAGCGACTCTTTTGACGCCTATCGTCTTCCGACTGCTGTTTGCGGGCCTGGACTCGCTTTTTCAGCTCCTGGTACTTTGGGCAACCCCTGAAGTTGGCGGGATGCCCAGAGTTCCTGCAGAGCACACAAGAGAGGACACCCCGGTCTTCGACTCTCTCCTTGCCAAGAGAACATTCACCATGTTTGTGGTCTTTGTCGCACTTGACGCATCTAAACTGCATGTTGCAGTTAGCTGCGGCGTGCCCGAACCTTTGGCAGCGCATACATTGAAGTATGCGATCTGACCTCTTTATTTTCTCCCACCTTACAGCATGGTAGTATAGGAAGCGGATATTTCGCAGCCTGTCGATTTTGCTGTCGGGAGTGAGCTGAACCAGGAAGAATGGTAAGTGACGGTTACCACCCCTTGCCACAGCCGAGGAAAACGGCTTGACCCCCACGAACTTGAGGTCATCGCTTTCAAAGTTCTTTAGCTCTCTTTCGAGCTCCTCCGTTTTTATTGAGGGATCAATTCCCTTTAATACAACGGTTTTTAGCTTTTGCTCTCTTGGGGTGTACGTAAAGTACTCGGTCTTAACCTCTCCCAAGGCGGTGCGCACCCTATTGTACTCCTCTATTTCTTCACAAATAATTATATGTTTATTGGCCGATAGCCTTTTAACATGAAAGTTCTTTGTTATAAGCCTACATAACCTTATACTATCACTTATGTCGAAATTACTCACATTAATCGGTGGAATTTTGTTCTTCCTTGCTGGTTTCTGCTGCTGTTGCTGCTTTGACTGCTGTTGCTGATTTGGCTGCAGTTGCTGCTTTTGCTGCTGCTGTTGCTGCTTTTGTAGGTTCTGTTGCTGTTGTCGTTGTTGTTGCTTCTGTTGATGTTGTTGCTGGATTTGCTCCCTCAGCACTATTTGTTGTTGCTGCTGCTGTACTTTTTTCAGCCTCAACTGCTCACGTTTCTCAAGGAGCTCTTTGATGAGTTGGTCAAGCTGAGCCTCCTCATCATCTTCCTCTCTATCCTCCATTTGGATGACATTGCTATCATCGTCGTCGACCGGTAGGTCCCTGAAGGAGTTTCCCTCTCCGACGTACCGGCCCGCTCGCACTTCAGCTTCGTAAGAGCTGGTGTTATCCGTGTCATCATCGGTACCAGCCATCGATGATTCCACATTAGGGCCTGCCAGGTTCGCCCTTCTCTTCGCAGAAAGATTCGGCTTCGGATTAAGCTTCCGTCGCCTCTTCTCCACCTTTCGAAACTCCTCCTTCTCTACTTCTGTAGCTGGGTTTTCAGCTGCTGCTACTGACTTTGTTGGTGCTGGTATTGCCTGCGAGAACACTCGCCTAGGCAACGATCGACCCGTTGTTGTTGCTGCAATTGGTGCCATTTTAGAAGCATGTGCAGCTACTGCCCTTGGCATACACACTGCTGCTGCTGCTGTTCTCGTTGCTGTTGCTATTGTTGTTGTTGTTGCTGATGTTATTGCTGCTGCTGTTGTTGCTGCTGTTGCTGCTTTCGTTACTGCTGTTGTTGCTGCTGTTGTTGCTGCTGATTTTTTTGCCGGCTCACGTGTTCGCACCACACGTCGCAACGGCACACCCACACCCGTAAGCGGGACCACCGATTTTCCGGGGTCCATCGCCTGATAATGCGGCACTTTTTTTTTTGTTTTTTTTTTTGTGTCTCTATCACTATATTTCCGAAAAAAAATAAAATTAAAAAATTGAAGACTGGCCGAGAATCGAACCCGAGTCTCCGGCGTCAAAGTCGGACGCCTAACTTACTAAGCCAACTTTGGACTTAAAAATACTTGGCTAAATCGCTTTTATAATCGATACACTTTCCGTTTTTCCCGCTGAACACTAACTAGCCGACCTATCTCGATGAGAGCTGCGGCACGACTGCCACACCATCGCTACCCTAATACACATAATGCACACTTTGTTTACGTTGCAGTTTTTTGTAGCTTCGACTTCCCATTTTAAATTGTTCTAGCCGCGCCACTGGTAGATACATAAACAAAAAGAAAGGGACATCCGTCTGAACTTCGTTTCACTGTATGGGGATGATTAAGTACTAGTGTCAGAATCACCCAATCATTTACAGTTAATGATAAATCGTCTTGCTGAGTACTGCAAAAAAATTGGGAGTCATTAACACGGATAAATCCAAAATAATGGTATCTTCAAGAAGCATTTGGATTAATGTGAGAAATATCTGTTTGTATCTTTATCATTATTAATTATTTCATTCAATGTACGTTGGTATTGTATTTCAGTAGAAAGTAATGCAAGTAACTATGTCTGTGTCCGTAAAATGTGGCAACACCCAAAAATGTATTTTGTGCCAAATAAATAAATCTATCTATCCACTTCAACATTAAAAGTTACTGATTTAATCAATGTATAAATGGCAAGAACTCCTTAAACAATGTGATATTTGTTCGCCTAGCTACTTCCCCGATATAAGCTGACTTCTTTTGCCTTCGTCTAATTTACATTAGGTATGTACATATTGTTACCGCATGTCTGGTCGTTTTTCATAAACGTTAATTTAATTTGGGTCAGAGTCAGTTTCTCTTTTTGAACTTTCCTGTACTTTATGACACTTAAAGAAATACTCATACTTAATAAAAAGTTCCGCAAGGCAAGGAAAAAATAAAAGAAACTTTTGTTTTATAGCTGTCATCCTTAATAAAACCGGCTTTAAACAAAACAAAAACCCTTATCAAAAAATCTTACAGAATGGCCTTTATGCTATACTCAAACGCTTATTCAACCTTCTTCAAAAAACTTCACAGTAAAATGTCATTTTATATTAAACTTTCACTGAATGCACTCATCTTCTCATCTATTAGAAAAAAGTTTTCGTTGATAAATTCAAAAAACGTTGACCTCAAAACATGCTTCTTCTCGGTTCCCTTCGCTCTGTCGCGTCGTCGCTCGGTGGGATTGGGATTTCGGAACTGCCTTTATTCCTTCATTACGATGATGATAAAAATGCCGCGCAATCATTTACTTGTTGTACGAAGAAGAACCAAACAATGGCAACAGAACTTGGAGGTAGGTAATTGAAATAGAAGTTTTGAATTTGTTTATGAAAATATCTTCGGCGGAAAAATATCTCGATGCAGTTCAGAGGGCACATTTCTTTTAACCGACTACACTGCCTTACTTTAGTTTGTCTTTCTGTGGGTTGTTCAGTTAGAAATGCTTTCACAGCACCATAACGTCATCGTTTTCCATTCTTCAATTATTTTAGTAGGTACAATAGCCATTTTAATGGTGGCGACATTGCGTCTTTTGCCCAAAAAGTTTTCTATTTACATAACTTCCTGTCTATTTATAGATTTCGCTCCTCTTTTCGAAGGAATATCTGCGCTGCGTCATTCCGCACTCTCCAAAGACATTTAAAACATGTTTATAATGTACATCCATATTATGTACGAGTACTTTTATTTGATTTCTATTAACCCGGAGTTAAAATGTTTGTTTTTGAGGCCAACGGCTAGTTCCGAGCTGTTTATGGTGGCCATGAAAACAGTGGTTGCATGCAGTGGCTAGATCTGTATTTAATTCTATTTGATTTGGTTTATTTGATTATAAAAACGTCCCCGTACAAAGATTTAACTAATTATAAGTACAATGAGAGAAATGAAAATACAATTCGACTTAATTAGAACACAAGATACAAAATAGAAGAACAGATAAAGTAAAAAGTTAAAACTAATAACTGCAGCCAAGTATGCAAGACAAGGAATTTGAGAAATAAATAAGTACATAAAAATATATAAATAAAAACGACATACATTTAAAGGACCTAAGAGAAATAACAACGACTTAAATTTACACCACTAAATATGCAAAGCTGTCTGTGTTCGACCTTATTCGGGATACCGATCCAGTCTAACAGCATCATAAATGAAAAATTGTGTGCGAGATGTGGAGCAAGAGTGCGCCAGAGACCTAAGACGGTTGGAATTAGACAAAGCTATCTTTGCGAAAAGATAATCTGGAAGCATCCAATCAATTATTTTAAAAAAGCTTCAAGACTGCACCCAAGTATTTGACGGGACTCTGAGGAGATATGATTATCTCTACATGTTGAAAACAAACCTCGCGATAGAGTTAAAAGAATCAGCGAAAATCTGACAGCCATAAGTTATATATGGTACAATTAGAGCTTTTGCGAGCTTTAGTTTGACTTGGGTGGGTCTTCTTCCTGTTCCTTTAATGGCGGTGAGGCTATGATCAGGATTAAAGGGATCGTAACCCGCCCAATTAACTGCATCCCTACTGGTCCGCCTGTGGGGTTCGCCGGTTTGACTTGGGAGGGTAATATAGATTTATTTACAGATAGTCCACGAAGCGACGCATAGATCTTAGAAACAACACTGTCAATGTGGTCTTTCCATGTCAATATTGTATTAAAAAAGACTCCAAGGGTTTTCACCAGTGTGACATATTCAACTGGAGTTGAGTTTATTTGAATGGTAAGAAGGTCAGACAAAGGGAGTCGGTGTTGGATTTTAGGATAACTTGTTTTTTTGTATGGTTAAGCGATAGACTGTTGTAAGAAGCCCAGCCGACAATAGCACGAATGGCATCATTTATTTTCATAACGGAGTCTTCCGCCTTACCAATTGGAAATCTAAGGTAAGGCTGACAGAGACAATTTGACAACATGGAAGGTACATCGTTGATAAACATATAGAACAACAGAGGACCAAAATTGATCCTTGATCCACAATTGACAGGAAGAAGAGACGAGAGAATATTATTGAGCAGGATATAGCTTGGGCATGCTTATAGTTAAGTAAGATTAGAGAAGTTGAATTGTGAGAATTAAACGGTTTCTTTAGGAGTTTTAATTGATCACAATTATAATTCACCTAGGATTGAAATCCTTTATCCCTAACAGGATTAAACCTAAGATAAATGCGTGGATGACTCGAGATGTAAAGAAGCTATCAGGTCAAAAGATGTAATATTTCGGATATATCTGAGGGAAATCGAAAAAAGTTCAAACGAGTCAGGAATGACTTTAATGCTCAAAGTAAATAAGTGGAGTATAACTAATAAACGCAATGCTGTCTTCTGTCATTAAAGCAAAATCCTAATACTTTGGAATTATCCGTGAATGGCACCAGCATCGCTAAAACTGAATGACTTTACATTCTCGGTATATGTGTTAATGACAATCATCGTTTAAAATACCTCATATTCGATGTCGCCAAGAACGCTGCAAAATGTCTAGGCTTCCATAAGCAGTACAATAAATGTTGTACCCTTTCTGATCTGGCTACAACTTATAAGGCGTTTATCCGCCCCAAATGATCAGCAAGTAGATCGGCTTAACCTGAAAAATCTGGGAGTAACATTTAATCAAACTCTTACGTGGGAGGACCATATCATAAAAACAGTTGATTAAATATAAGGCTCGCTGCGAGCTCTTTATCATGCGGGAAACTGTCTGCCCTTCAATATTAAAGCGATGTTAGTGAAGTCATTTTTGTTACCTATTATTTCGTACGCCCATCCAGTTTTCTGTGATTTAGATAGCGCCATTTTTCATAAGTTTAAGGTCGCTTTAAATAGTACAGAGCAATTCGTCTACAACTTAAGTAGAAGAGAACACATTTCCAGGCGTATGAAAGAATTTCTGGGAATGGACCTGCAACGTTATATGGATCACAGAATATTGACTTTCCTGTTTAATCTGAAAGACAGCCAGACGCCAGATTATCTGTTCCAAAGATTACAATTTGCTTTTCTAATTTTGCCGATCTATAAATATAGCAGAACGAGATCATCAGGCTTTAGAGACTTCCAGAGAAAATTGAAGGAATATTTTTGCACGTAATTTCAAACTTCTTATAGGGTTTTTGTTTTAATTTCATTTTATTCTTTTTTTCTTTATATTTTTTCCTTTTTATGTCAACTTTTAAATAAGTATGTAGTTTTAATTTTGTTTTAAATTCTTGTTTTAACTTTTCAAATTAACCTTTTATAACTGTTACACAATTATTGGATTTTGTATCTACGTATTAACATAATATTAAATAAATAAACAAACAAACAAACGAATCACATATTTGGAGCTACTCAACAGAATACCCGCGAAACCAACTTATTGGCGTTCGTGACATCGCGGAAACGTTTGACTCTCTTAGTCATCGTCGAAATGTCTTCTGTCTATCGCTGCATTATCGATATTTCCACCATAAGTGCTCGAACGAAATAGCCAGCTGCATTCTACCTTTAGAGCATTTCAACCGCAATACCCGCCATGCCAGAAAACGCATCAGTTTACTCTTAAAAATGTTTTTGGGCGTCTAGTGAAATATAAAGAATCCTTCCTTAGCCGTACAACGTGAAATTGGATTCTGCGTTCTGTTTTTCTTGCCCGTTACAATTTGCAAACATTTAAAACCAACGTGCATATGTTTCTCCTCTGTCATCCTTACCCCTATTTTCTAAATGCCCGCACTATGTAACTATAAATATATCTACATTATAAGGCTACTTAAAATCCCTTTAGTGCGCGTCAGTTATAACAAAAACAAAATTAACCTTTTAACAGAATCAAAATCTTTCTAGAAATCTAATAAAGCAACCATAGTTACTTTATCTGCAGCCATGGCATTCCTAATGCTATCAGGTACTTTTAAAAGTGCGGCTATACAGCTGTACACAGAGCGGAAGCCAGGCAGAAGGAATATAAGAAGTTTCCTACCCTCCAGATGTTCTTTTATGCCAGCGCTTAAAATAGATTCTAAGGCTTTGGATAGAAAAGCGAGGATAGCGATAGATATCAATCAGTAGGAAGGACTTCCTTTATTTTGGGATAGGTATAGTTTTAGCTTTTTGTCAGGGAGTGGGGTAATAAGGACAGTGCTAAAAATAATTGTAGATATTAAGGATGATAGGGAGAAGAATTTTAACAAAGGCAGGTTGTATATTTTCTAGCCCGATAGATTAAAATTGAATTTCCAAAATGTCTGTACCACTTGAATATGCGTCAACTCGAGGTATTGCAAATGCGTCATCATTATTATTGTTTATTATAAGAGGAACACAGTCACCGGTATTTTAGGGAGTCCAATTGGCAAACTTTTGATTTAACTCGTCTGGATTAATGTTTTCGCTAACGATAATAGTTTTATTACTCAATCCAATTTCACGTTGTTGTTTCCACAGAAACTTGGATGTCCAAGATTGGAATTAAGTTGAGTGCTATAGTACATACGTTTAGTAGATTTGATCATGCTGGTCAGGAGATTTCTACAAGCTTTTAATTTGTTACGAATTACTAAAGAGCGAAACTGACTTCATCCATGGACGGTAAAGAAGATCTCTCTTTTCAATGTTCCTTACAAGTTCATAAGATAACCAGGGACAAGTTTTGTTTCGAATGACACGAGTTTACCATTTAGCGTTTTTCTCACATATAAAGCGGCCCACTCTCTCTTCTATTAACCCTATCTGCGAGGAATAATCTGTAACCACTCAAAGAGAAATAATCGTTTTTTCTAAATCGCAGTTAAACTAAGTTCCGGATGTGCATATTATATCGATAAAGCTATTTTCAAATATCAAACTCATAAAATATCCCTACAGCTACGAGGCTCTGAGCATTTATGTTACAAACACGCAGACCATTGTGATTTTTGAATGAAATATTTAAGAAATAATGTATCTTTTCACTTATTCTACTTGAAACTTGAATTATTGTTGTTGGTCATGATAAAACCCAGCAAAGGAGGAAATAGCGAACGCAGTTAGAAACAAAAGATCATACATAAATGAAAAAAGTCAAAAAGTACAAGTGAATAAAATATTACCAAAAATTAAAGTGTTTTTTACAATGATAAAGTGACTAAAAATTAGAATTGTTGAAAAGACTTGTCGCGAGAAGCATACCGTTTAGGTTGCATGCCTTTGAAGGAGGTTGTGTTTTTTTTAGTTAGGCTGGCGTTTATGTAGAAACTTTTTGTTGAGTCTAATCCAATGCTACGGAGCTTAAGAGAGGTATTGTTTGCTTTACGAAATTTGGCAACCGCCCTCATGAAGCTTAGTTTTTCTCGCTAACCAGAAAACGTCAGTATAATGTTGGCATCCGTAGGGGAAGATTGCATCGGGAAGGGCGCTTTATGGGGAAAATCGTTTGTATGCAAGGATACCGAATCTCAATTGTGGAGCAAATGTTATTGAAAAGGTTCTACAGATTTTCGTCAGTAGACTTGGGTATGCCAAAGATAACAGTATCAAAGCTGATTCTCTCTCTTTCAATTTCATCAACCTGACTGATTTAAATAATGGTCAGCTTTCTGAAATTGCATCTCGAGTTTTTGTTTAGAGTTGCAGATATGCAGATTTAGTAGGTCCTCTGATGCCACATATCGAGTTTCTTTATGCGAGTCCAAACTATGTCAGCTAAGTTGTCAATTTTCAGCGAGGCGGTATCATTAGGAGAGCTGACAATGGCAGATGCTTGAGATTTTTTACTCTGAATGTCGTTATTCGGCTCTCCAGAGACTCTACGAAAGGCTACATCACTCAGCTGTTTGAGATTTCTCGTAATTGGCATTTGATTGCTTGTGGGCAAGCGATTTTAGCAAAAGAAAAATTATGATGAAAAGCGTTACAAACAAATGAGAAAACACTTGCAACAACTTTCATTATTTGAATGAAAGGGCGTATTGTAGTCGCGCTACTTTACCGTTTTGCTATCGAGTCTGTGGATTAAATAATAACACGTCCTGTTTCTGTGAATGCGATCATAAAACTGACGCTCTCTTTATTCTTATTCTTAATCTTACACGTGTATGACTAGATGTGTATATAATGAAGGTACATGAATATAAATATGGTCTGACAGTGTGAGTTGCATGCTTAACTCTTACAATAATTACTACAATGCGGCCATCCTGACCATTAAGATCACCTGATCGAGCTTCACGTGCGCAAAACTGCTTTGCGATTGCACCCACTATCTCAGATGCAACATGCCTATCAACGCGGAAAATCCTGCGAGACTGCGCTCCAAAATCTAGTTGGTAGAATTGAGGGCGCGGTTGACAGAAAAGAATACGCGATGGGCATTTTCATCGATATTGAGGGTGCTTTTGACAATGCGACTTTTGATAGCATGTGCAGCTCCGCCAGACAACACGGCGTAGACGAACCATTGGTGTTGTGGATTAAAGCAATGCTAATGAATAGAACGTTGGTTGCGGATGCGAATTGTGGCCGCTATGTTATGGCGGGGGTAAACAGAGGCTGCCCGCAAGGCGGCGTCCTGTCTCCACTGCTGTGGTGTATGCTGGTCGACTCTCTGTTGAACGCACTCAACAGTTCTAATATTTACGCTCAGGCGTACGCGGATGATGTTGCCGTGCTTTCTGTTGGATCATGCCTAGCGACTGTATGCGCCAAGGCGCAGGCGGCCCTTGACGTGATCGACGAATGGTGCACTAGGAATGGGCTCTCGGTCAATCCTCTTAAGACTGAGGTTGTTCTCTTTACGAGAAGGAGGAAGCTGGTCGGGTTGACTCAGCCAGTGCTAAAAGGCGTCACAATCCAACTATCCAATGAAGCAAAGTATCTGGGAGTCATCCTTTACACGGCTATGATAAGACCATTTATAGCATACGCATCGGTTTTTTGGTGGAATAAGCTTTCACGTAAATACGTCACTGCTGCTTTTGCCAAACTCCAAAGGCAGGTATGTCTCGGCTGCACGGGGGCCTTCCCCAGCACGCCTGGCTCCGGCCTAGATGCACTATTGAACCTTCCGCCCCTTGATGTTTATATCATGGGCTGTACAATCAAGGCTATCTCACGTCTTACAAGAGGTGGCTTTTGGTATAACTCGCACTGGAGTTTTGATGAACTTGCGCAACGGTTGCCCTTCGACTCCTGTCTTATGGATATGCCGTCTGATGCGATGACACCGGAACTTCGGCTAAAGCGCAAATACGAGGTCGACTTTCCTCGTGTCCAGGACTGGCTCTGGCCGGACTCTGAACCTGGAAGGGAATGCAGTCGAATCTTCACGGATGGCTCCAAAACCGATCAAGGATCTGGTGCTGGTGTCTTCGTGGAGAGCGATAACGTTAGACTTTTCTTTCCGTTAGGCAAATATGCGTCAGTCTTCCAAACAGAGACTTATGCTATCCTAATGACCATGGACTATATTACGAGGAACAGGTGGAGGGGCGAAGTATCTGCGTCTGTAGCGACAGTCAGGCTGCGCTTAAGGCCTTACTCAAACCCTTAACTACCTCCAAAATAGTACGTGAATGCAAGATATCTCTGAATTCGGTCGGAAGGCTGAATTCACTTAAACTTGTCTGGGTCCCGGGTCATAACGGGATCACGGGAAATGAGATCTCCGATGAACTTGCTAGACAAGGCTCAGAGGGGGACCTCTCAGGACCTGAACCAGCGATCTGTCTGCCTGCGTCCTCGGTCAGGGCTTCCATTGACGGTTGGGTTTCCTATGAACACAATCGCCGTTGGCATGACTCTCCAGGGTGTAGACAGACTAAGCAAATGCTCCCCGACGTCTGTGGGAAATCCGCGGCATTCTTGTTGTCTCTCAACAGAAAATACTGCAGACAGACTACTGGCGTTCTTACGGGACACTACGCTTTTGCTAAACACCTTAAGGTGCTAGGCCTAAGCGACACCACCAACTGCGAAGCCTGTTGAGAAAGCGACGACACTGCGGAACATTTCCTCTGTGATTGTCCTGCTTTTGCTCGTATCAGGTGGCAGGTATTTGGTGCGGATATGGTGAGTGCTGTAAACCTAAGCTCCTTATCATTGAGGCGCCTTCCCACGGTAAAATGTGGTGTGTCTGCCTGGTAGTACAATGGACCAGTATTGAGTCTGAGTGCTCCAGTGCAGAAAGTCTCACACACCCCGACAAAAAAAAAAGATCACCTGATTTTGCAAACTTACAATCAATCATTCGCTTTACTCTTGTTCAACCATGGTTTCATATTGCTCAGCGTTAAATCCTTTTTAACTTTAACAACCGATTCCGTAGGGCGATCGGCAAACAAATAATTTGACTTATACAATGTTTTAAGTTTTTCTTTATGAACATAACATACGTCTTCGCCAACTTCTAAATCTATCATTATCTTTACAGTCGATTAACATGAGTTGTTTTTCAAAATGTTCACTATCATTGTCTATTTCATTCGTGTAAGTTATATTATCTCTTAACTGTGAGACTAGTTTGAATTTTCCCTTTTTTAGGAAATCCCTCTCCAAGATTGCCTCATAACCCGTCGATCCATCGTTTATTACCATAAAATTTACTTTTATTCCAACTTCTTTATAAAAAACGAAGCACGACAACATTCCATATATTTTAAGCAAACTTTTATTTAACCCCAACAATTTTTTTTTGTGTCGTACATTTAGATATGGATATTTTAGTCGGTATACACGATCTTCTAACCATTTTTTTTTTTTTTTTTTTTTTTTTTTTTTTTTTAAAAAAAGGAAATCCAAATCCCAGAGCACTCAGACTCGGTAACGTTCCATTGTACTACCAGGCAGAAATCCTCCTTTTGGTGTAGAGGCATGTGATTGGGTGGCGTATGTTGTTGTTCCCCATGGGGATTGAACCTGCACCGCACGGGTCACAAGCCAACACACTAACCTCTACACCGTCGCCACCCATATCTTCTAACCATACTTATCGGACTTCCAGAGTCTATGAGGCAGTCTAATATACTACATATCACCATTAATTATAAACTTAAAAAAAAAACGTCTTACGTAATCATTTTTCTTGTCATCTTTTGACAACTGATGTACTGCTGACTTCGTCTTTGTCTTAGAACACACATTTGCCACGTGTCCAACCGTGTTGCAATTATAGCACCTGACTACAACTCTTTGTCCGTCCATTTGTCTATCTTTTGCTGTCGATCCTGTCTGCACCTTCCGCTGTGCGGCTTTGCCGAACGCTCGAAGTAGTCCTGCCTTTGTTGTATACCCCTGCACACGGGCATATAACCTTATGTTGCCATCAGAAAATCCCTCAATAGCGTATTCAATCCATTCTTCTTCGTCCATTTTCAATCCAGTCGCTAGTCTCACTTTGTCGTAGAAATATTCAGTGAAAGTTTCGCCCACTTTCCGCTTTCGGTTTTCGAATCTTTTTCTCATCTCCATCTTGTTTTGTTTTGTGCCGAGAACTTCTTTTAACCCCTCTGTCAGGTCATCTATGTCGTCCTTTAAAAAAATTGCTTGTGCGTGCAGCCATTCTAATGCCTTGCCTTTCAATTTACTTACGAAGAGTGTGTGTAAATTTTTTTTTCACACTGTACACCGTTTCTTAGCTGTGACAGCCACACACCAACACTTGTCATTCCACTAAATTCGGGCAACATCTACTTTCACAATCCAATTTGTTGCGCCACGTTAAACTCTCCTGTCGTACCGCCCCATCGTTTTCAACCAGCTTCTGCACTAGTTTCTGCTCTATCATTTGATTTTGCGATCCGTTGTAACAGTTCATTTTCCCTCATTATGATTTTTTTGTTTCTAGCGGCTGCTTTTCAATTCATTCGTGTAGTTGTTCGTCTTATCGTCGTTACTTGGACGTGCGCCTCGCACATCTGCTGGTATGTTATTCAGGCGAATGACCAATGTGGCTTTGTTTTCGTTGCTTGCCACGCCCAACTGCTGTAACCAATTTCTGAGTTCTGCTACTGTGAACTCGTCTGGATTTACTAATGTGTCGTCCATTACGAAGAAGATAGCAAACATTTTTTTTTTCCCGGTGACTGAACAAGCGGCGACACAACCAACTTTGTGGTAAACACACGATCTGTAGTAAAAACTTTATTTTTTTTTTGAGTACCTAATCCCACTTCTGAGTAATTGTAGTCGCGCTACTTTACCGTTTTGCTATCGAGTCTGCGGATTAAATAATAACACGTCCGGTTTCCTGTGAATGCGATCATAAAACTGACGCTCTCTTTATTCTTATTCTTAATCTTACACGTGTATGACTAGATGTGTATATAATGAAGGTACATGAATATAAATATGGTTTGACAGTGTCAGTTGTGTAGCCGATATAAAAATATAGACATAGTGTAATCTTACCTTTGGTATAATTTTGTATCTTTTCTCCTTTAATTATCTTTCACTCACACTAACACAAATTTAAATTACCTGTTATACTGTTATACATTGACATTTTGCTTTAAATACGATACGAATTTTGATTTTAGAAAAGTCCTTCTTTGAGCGTTGACGGAATCGGTAAATGAGTTTTGTAAACCAAATTTAAAAGTAATAAATGTAATATAATAAACTTAAAAGTTTGAAAAAAATAATAGTTTAATTGAACACGCTAAAAGTGGTGACCCCGACGTGATCGCAAGTACAGTGCCGTCAAATTAAAAATTATTCAAGTTAAACTGCCCACGCTGTGAAAATCGCCGTCGAAGGCGTTCAAGAACAAAGGAAAAATTATTTTTTTTCGCTTTAGGAAGTACTTGCGATCCGCCATTTGTTTTGAGTTTACAACAACGCCAAGTCAACGGCAGGTAAATTTCAAAAGGTAAACGACACTCGAACTGCATACCAGCGACTCTCGATTGTTTTGTTCTGGTATTAGTGACAAAGTGACAACTGTGAACAAATTCTCTCGCGGTTTATTGAAACCCTGAAAGTTAAGTTAATTTAAAAATCGTATTTAAGAGATAATCAACGGAATGAACATTAACGACTGCGATGGCGACGGCCGCGCACCAAACGGTGGCGATGTAGCAGGCGCCGACATTAATGCAAATGCGACCATTCCACGCATGCCAATGCCAAGACTCATCGACCATTTGCACAACGCGGAACTTTATTTCGTCAGCTTGGAATTTTGGTTTGAGGCGAGCAATGTGACCAGCGACTACAAGAAGTATTGCTCAGTGATGGCACAAGTTCCACTCAACGATCTTGGCACTATACAAACAGAGATCGGCACAGTTCCGTCGTCTGGTAGATATAATCTTGTCAAACCAATAATCATAGCTTTTTATTCCGACTCACAGCAAAAGAGATTTCGTGAAGCCATAAACGAAATGCAGCTAGGCGACATGAAACCTAGTCAGTTTTACCAGAAACTAAAGAATTTAGCTTCCGATTCCCTGACTGACACTGCTCTCATCGATCTCTGGGCCGCACGTTTACCCGAAATGGCACACGCCGCCGTCATTCAAATGAAGGAATCGCCTATCAAAGACCGACTCGTTGCAGCTGATGCACTAGTGGAATCGATTCGATTGCGTGCTATCGGTGATCGTAGTATTCGCCAAACGACTTCGCAGCAACCGGGAACTTCGGTTCAAACAAAAACTCCATCACCGACGAAAGCCGAAGTAAATGTACTGGAGAAATTGAGCAACCAAATCGCTGAGTTGGAACGAAAATTCGCTAAAATGGGTGTTGACCGCAGCCGGAGTCGATCACGCAACGCCAGCCGAGCTCAGGAGCGCTCAAAATCTCGTCATGAACATCCGAATTGCTGGTATCATTGGAAGTTTGGCGCCGCTGCGAAACAATGCCGCATGCCCTGCAAATTCAGCAGCACGAGCGCCAACCAAACGACAAGTGAATGAAGCCATCTGCCCGTGTCAGATTTAGGTAGCGAACAGCCTGAATCGAAATCCATCAACCGACTAAAGATACACGACAAATCCACGAACATCGGATTTTTAATTGATACTGGTGCCGACGTATCAGTTATGCCACTTAGTCAGTCCACCGGCAGGGGCAAATCATCGGAAATTAAATTGTTCGCAGCAAACGGCACAGAAATCAAAACATACGGCGAAACGACCCTGAAGATAAACCTCGGATTAAGACGTGACTTCGTTTGGACGTTTTTAATCGCTGACGTAACAACTCCGATCAAAGGTGCGGATTTTATTTCATACTTTGGATTATTGGTCGATCTGAAGGAACACAAAATGATCGATCCACTCACTGGCTTAAATTCAAACTGTATGCGAATAGTTGTCAACGGTACTACCGAATATAAAACATTCTGTGCGAACTCGGTTTATGCTGATCTTCTCGAAGAGTACAAACAAATCACTAAACTGCCACCGCCAGGAAGTCCGATTTCTACCGCTGTTGTGCATCGAATTATCACAACAGGGCAACCCGTTTACACTCGACCCCGACGATTAGATCCCGAAAAACTCGAAGTTGCCCGCAAAGAATTCGAAATATTGATGAAAGCCGGAATTTGTCGACCTTCAAGCAGTTGTTGGGCAAGCCCTCTTCATATGGTAAAGAAGCCTGATGGTTCATGGCGCCCGTGTGGCGATTATCGCGCGTTGAACGCCATCACAGTCCCAGACCGATATCCCATTCCATATTTGAACGACTTCGCCGGAAATTTGCAAGGTAAGACCATTTTTTCAAAGATCGACTTGCAAAAAGCCTTCCATCAAGTTCCAGTCGCTAAAGAAGACATCGAAAAAACGGCAATCACGACGCCGTTCGGATTATTTGAATTTGAGTTCATGACGTTTGGTCTTTGCAACGCCGCGCAGACTTTTCAACGCTTAATACATGAAGTTTGTCGGGGACTCGATTTCGTGTTTGCTTATATCGATGACTTGTGCATCGCTTCAACAACGCCAGAGGAGCACCACGAGCACCTAAAAATAATCTTCGAGCGCCTTAAGCAATACAGTTTGGCTATAAACGTTGCAAAGTGCGAGTTTTGCAAGCAAGAAATCGCATTCCTTGGACATCATGTGTCATCTGAAGGACTTTTGCCGCTGCCCGACAAAATCGAGACCATTAAACATTTTCCGCTCCCAACGATGGTCAAGCAACTAAAACGATTTTTGGCAATGCTAAATTTTTACCGCAAGTTCCTGCCAAACGCCATCGAAACACAAGCTAGCTTACTCGAGATGATTCCTGGAAACAAAAAGAACGACCGAACGCTGCTGACATGGACGGACGAAGCGAGAAATGCATTTGATAAATGCAAACTCGATTTGTCCAATGCTGCTCTACTCGCCCATCCATCAAAAACGGCGGAACTTTCGCTTTATGTCGATGCTTCCGACATCGCTGCCGGCGCAGTACTTCACCAAGTCATCGACAAAGCGCTTCAACCACTCGGTTTCTTCTCAAAAAAATTCGACAAGGCCCAACTTCGCTACAGCACTTATGATCGCGAACTCACAGCAATGTATTTAGCAGTCAAACACTTCAAATTTATGCTACAAGGAAGACAATGTCACATCTACACTGATCATAAGCCACTCACATTCGCTTTCGCTCAAAAGTTAGAGAAGGCGAATGATCGACAAGCGCGACAGCTCGATTACATCGGTCAAACCACTACCGATATCCGACACGTAAAAGGGACCGAAAATGTGACAGCGGATCTGCTATCACGTATCGAAAGCCTGCATTCAACCGCTGAAATCGACTATGACATTTTGTCCGATGATCAAAATGTCGATGAGGAGCTGCAACAAATTTTATCGAAGGGTAATGACGCCAAATCAATTAAATTAAAAACTTTTATCATTCCAGGCAGTTCGAAGCAGATTTTCTGCGATTACTCAACCGATGTGATCCGACCGTTCGTTACAAAAAAATTGCGAAGGCAATTCATTCGGGCTATTCACGACATATCACACCCCGGAAAACGTGCCACAGCTAAATTGATGACAAAACGATTCGTTTGGCCAGGCATTCAATCCGACATCGCAAAATTTGTTCGAAGCTGCCTCCAATGTCAAAAAGCGAAAATTGGTCGTCATACGCATTCGCCTTTAAATAAATTTGACGCACCAACCGAAAGATTCTCTCACATTAACATCGATTTGGTAGGACCATTTCCACCGTCTGATGACAACCGCTATTGCCTAACTATCATCGACCGTTTCACCCGCTGGCCGGAGGCAATTCCGATTCGTGATATGACAGCACCGACAGTCGCAAACGCACTCATCTCTGGGTGGATTTCGAAATATGGCGTGCCGAAGACCATAACATCTGATCGAGGCAGCCAATTCGAATCGACACTTTTTGAAGAACTCATGCGAACCTTGGGTACTCGCCATTTCAAGACGACTGCATACCATCCGCAGTCCAACGGACTAATCGAACGATGGCATCGCACACTCAAATCAGCGATTCTTTGCCACAACACCGAAAAGTGGACTGCACATTTGCCGATGATTCTACTAGGCCTTCGCTCAACGCATAAAGACGATTTAAACGCTTCACCGGCCGAACTCGTTTTCGGTACAACGCTCCGCATACCTGGCGAATTTTATGATGAGCAAACATCAAACAAAACTGCTGCGCAAACAGTCATCGATCTGCGAAATGCGATGAGTAATATTCGTCCAACAACAACGGCATGGCATTGCAATCCGAAGTACTTCGTGCACAGCGATTTGCAGACAGCGACGCATGTATTTCTTCGTGACGATTCTATCCGTCCGAGTCTAACGCCTCCATACAGTGGTCCATTTGAAGTCCTCGAGCGAACTCCAAAATACTTTCGTTTACGACTGCCAAAGCGGGAGGCGAACTTCACAATCGATCGCTTAAAACCTGCATATCTACCGACAAACGATGGACCAGTGATTACAGCACCAACACAACCAAAGCAGAAAGCAGAACCAAAACAGACATCAAAAGAACCGGCTACTTCTACAACGGTTCAACCATCGACGAAAGTCACTAGGTCCGGCCGACATGTACGATTCCCAGATAAATATCTTTGAAAACCGACTTTCGTCTAGGCGGAGGGTACTGTAGCCGATATAAAAATATAGACATAGTGTAATCTTACCTTTGGTATAATTTTGTATCTTTTCTCCTTTAATTATCTTTCACTCACACTAACACAAATTTAAATTACCTGTTATACTGTTATACATTGACATTTTGCTTTAAATACGATACGAATTTTGATTTTAGAAAAGTCCTTCTTTGATCGTTGACGGAATCGGTAAATGAGTTTTGTAAACCAAATTTAAAAGTAATAAATGTAATATAATAAACTTAAAAGTTTGAAAAAAATAATAGTTTAATTGAACACGCTAAAGTTGTATGCTTAACTCTTACAATAATTACTACAGTATTTAGAATTATTCAAAATTGGGTTTGTATGTACAACTAAGAAATTAAGTCGGACAACAACAATAGCCGTGTTTCGGTGATAAGTGTATTCCCAGCTCAGCATAATTTTACAATAAAACAACTAGATCGTATTCTAAAATTAATTAGTACTTTAAAAGAGTGCGATTTGGATTATTATTAAAGCAAGGATGCAAATCCAAACGTATTTTTTGCAAGATTTTTGATCATCATAAAATCGTTTTTGTTTGACAGCAAGGAAAAGAATGGATGCTTATTTTTGACAATTTTTTTTTAAATTTTCTTCGCATAATTTTCTTTGAAATGAGGATTTTTTTGTTTAATCGGCGAACACATCCACTATCTCTACATAACAATCGGAATATTTTTGCCCCCAACTTATTTTACTGCCACCTAGTCGCTTCATGGCATCAACAGTTTATGCTCACTCCGTCTCAGTCATCGACTGCTGACCTCTTTATCGTCAGCACTCCTTTTTGTTATTGTTTACGTGTTAAATGTAGCTGAGCTGGGTATACACTTATCAGTTATCACCGAAACACGGCTAATTTATCACGTTATAGGATTTGTGAAATTATTATACAATATTTCTCCTCGGTTTGACCTGCATTATGGTTGAGGTGTGGCTTTGAAGAAAAATATATTTGCAGTTTTTTGAGACTCGTTAACTATACCCATTCTCATTAAAACCTCATTTAAAGAACAGTTTGACGTTTATAAATGCTATCGTATTTCCATGAAACATAAAAGAAACAAAAATTCAATCCTTGTTATTATCAAGGAAATGGTTGGAAAATGCTGCATACAAATGTCCAATCAATAAACCCAGATGAAGTGGTCAAAGCATATCCTTCCCTCATTTGCTTTGCCGCAGCTTCTTATTATATTCGTACAGCATACTATAATGTTTTTTGTTTTTATTCGAACCTTTTTATTCCCTTATTGCAGATCAAAAATCGATACTCACCGATAGCGACTGGAAGAAACTATGGATGGCAGGAGGTGTGAATCCAGATTCCAAATTAGATAACAATAATCTCGAATCGAGTGATAGTCCTATGTTTGAGGATAGTGAGGTAAGTGTTTTCCAAACAAGGAATACTGGGCATGAAAGACTTTGTGATATACATAATGTCATATATGTATGTGGGTAGTCAATAAGTCAGACAATGTTAATGTAGTCAGCCTGTCGATAAGGTTACTAGCAAAAAAAAATGCTGCTAAAATTTTTTTGTGGGAAGATATAAGAATAATGAAGTTTCGCAGTAAGGTCGTGGTAGACGAGGACCGTCGATCCACCTTTTCGCCCGGTGGGATACCACCACATCTTCTATATGTCCTGCGAAGGTGTCTTGAACACATTTCTGAGGTTGGCAATACAATTTTTTGGAGGAACGCAAGAGAGTTGCGGGGTACTCTAGAATATCGGAGGTAAGCTAGTTTTGCATTCGGCTCTACCATGCCCGGCTGACACTTTGGATGTTTTTTTATCAAATTATGTTTTTTGTTCGCTTTGTAATTTGGTAATTTGGTCTAGTTTGGTATTTTCTATGATAACGAGCACCACAAAATGTCAATGAAAATTTCAATGAAATTTAGCGCGCTCTGAAGTTGGTTTACCCTTAAATACCCAAGAATGGCAGAAAAAATATATTATCTTTTTGTTCTCCCTTAACGACGATGGGGCTATGATCAGGATTAAATGGATCATAACCCTCCCACTTAACTACATACCAACTGGTCCACCTGTGAGGTTCGTCGGTTCGACCTTAGAAAATAACGGTACATCTCCCGATTTTGAATCACTCCGCTGAGGCCAATCAAAGGCTTGTGTTCCTGCATTTGTTTGATCTAGGAGTTTTTAGGCCTGCCTATCTTTGGCGTTTCCAATGGTGTTGGTACATGACAGTACCAACCGAGCCGGTCGCGCTCCATTTTCTTCGAGATAGGTTCTTTGACGTGCAGTCTTCCTCTGATCTTGGAACCTCTTATTCGATCAATCTTTGTAATTCTTGCTGTCATGCGGAGCATCTTCATCTTAGCTGCCGTTAATTTGTCTTCATACTTTTTGTACGCTGTTCAACATTGTGAACCGCATATGGGTGCCAGGCACACAACGTGGGTGTCAACGGTGCAGTAGTAGTGTATTCGCTTTGTGTTTGGATCGTGCGTTCAATACCGGCCAAATCCATTACTTTATTTCAAATATATGTAAAACTGGATCTTCATAGGCAGCTTAGACAACACCCGTGGATAAAAACCATACAACTGCACCAAAACCCTTCTTTCCTATCTCTCTATTCTTTCTAGTGCAAGTGGCATCGAAAAGCCTGCAATGAAATATGCCATTGCTAGGTGCTACTTGCTGCTCACAAATGCTTTCGCTGTGTTCATAGCACAGGGTACTGTAGCATTAACGGTAAACCCCCTTTAGCGTAAGCAAATTATAAAAAAAACTGAGGTGTAGAGCTTTCCTTTCAGCTTAGAAAGCATTTTTCGAAAACAGAAAATTCCTGAGTTTATCGGCCACTTCACTACCCTACGCTTCCGCGATGTTTAATGTCGTCATCACAGCTTGCTTCGCTAATGATCATATATCTCAGATAATTGAAATTTTCGCACTTGGGAATCACTCTTCCATTCATATAAATGTATGAAACACATCGGAGTGGATCAGAAAACGCTAAGTACAAGTATTCTGTTTTGCTTCGGACTAATACGATAATCATTCATTTAAATTGTGGGCGTGTAGTGGGCGGATTTTGAAAATATCTACACATGAGCATAAAGGGCCCGTAAAGAGTATAAATATCATAAATTTCAGCTCCCTAGATCAAACTTAGGTTTTTCAGTAAAATTGTTTTATTTAATTGTGGGCGTGTGAGAGGGCGGATTTTAGAAATCTTATCTCCGGAGCAGTTTTAAGAGCCAAAGATCATTATATATAAAATATCAGCTTTCTAGCTCAAAATTCGATTTTTTCGAAAAATTTGTTTTTTTGAGTTTGTGACACGCCCACAAACTGGGCTGGCAACTGTGGGCTGAGCGTATATGGTCCAGTTAAAAGGCTTAATTTTTGCCGACGGACGGACTGACGGACATGGCTAGATCGACATTATTATCGATGCTGATTATAAATATAGTAACTTTTAGGGGTCTACGGGCAATATTAAGGTATGTTGCAAACTATGAGTTAAAATTAATATACTCTTAGAATAGGGTATACAAAACGAATCACGTTTTATATCCTGAGAGAGGCTTAGTCAATCTCTAGGGAGGAATCGACAAGGGTTGGGAGGCTATGGCAATGGTGTTGCAAGCATTGCGTGTATCTTTTTCATCGGAAACAATTAACTACACACGCAGAAGCATCAACTGTATTGACTAGTCTAATATAGTAAAAATCGTTTTTATCGGTGAGTTTCACCAACACGATTTTTTTTGAGGATCTGAACCTTACCGTCGTTGGAACTTCTGGAAGCTCCTTAGATTCTGTCGAAAAATGTAAGGACCGATCAAAGTCCGCTAGACTAAACGTTTCACTTTCGCCTGAACAATATAAATTAGGCACCATTATTTTTTTGGCAATGGTGCGATGGTAGTACATTACTAAGTGATTGGCAGGTTGTGCGTTCAAATCCCGACCAGGGCCATGGTTTTTATAAAAAAATGAATACACACAACAAAAACAGATCTCCCTAAAGCAATTTAGGCGCCAATCCCATCTCACCAAACTTCTTTCCTATCCTTCTATTCTTTCATACAATAAGTAGAACCCAAAAATAGGTAATGAATCATTTGATGGGAGCTACTTACAGCAACAATCAAAAAATGCCTGCGCTGTGGTTTCCACTGGTACTGTGTCACTAGCTCACTAAAAAAAATAAAACCTTTTAGCGCACGTTTTTTACTTAGACAAAACCTCTGTTTGTTAATATAGGTATTTTTATACTCAGCGGTATAGGCTTATATAGAAAGAGTAAAAACTTGGCAGCACTATGCTGGCTGTCAATTGACATTTCATCTACCAGAGTTTATTAAAACTGAAAATTTAATATTAAAATACTATCCTGATTATTAAAAAAACTCACCTATTATAGGAAACCTCCCTAACTCACTTTTTTATTTTATCCAAAAAAAAGTCATGTAGCGTAAGGGATATAGTAGTTGCCACCCATAAGGAAATTTTGACTTAAAACAATTGTAGCATTGTTATTTGAAACGTGATTTTAATATGTTATAAATTTTTATATTGCTTAAATAATTTAGTTTTTACTAAAAATTGACTTCTTCGAGTTGATGGATTGAAATTTACAATTAAATGGATTATAAACAAAGTCCCTCAAAAACTATAGTACCTAGTTGACATCCCTGTATAGTGTTTGGCACTCTACGGAATTACAGCTGTTGGCACCCAAAAATCAAATAATATCTATACTTCCCTTTCATTTTCTAGGAATTATTTGATGACTCTTAAAACATCTTCCTTTCGCGTTGGAAAACCTTTAAGTTGACAAAGCTTTATCCAATTAACAATTGTTGCCTCCTCCTCCGTCGATACAATTGGAGACGGGCCATGACCGGGTTTCTTAACCCTCTACTGCACAAGAAGCCATATATGGCTTTTGATTTTTAAACGCCGACTACTAGGATTGCGCAACTGCCAGATCAAAATTACCGTTTGGATCGTCTAGAAAAGTTCCTTGTGTATGTGATTTTATGTTTTAGTTTTCTTTTTTTTTGCACAATCGCGAAAAACCGTCGTCAAATTTAACAGTGCGCGAGTTATGTTAGAGATAACAACCAACAGCCAACACACATGTCAACCAGATGGCGACGAAATACCCTCACTATCAACAGACCGAACAAACATCCCAAGTATCTTTCTGAAACAACAAGGAATGACCCAAGCAACAAGATAACACTCGTTATCTATTTTTAGGTATCATAAAGCAGTATCGATACCTCATATCGACGAAGCATATATATAGGAACATTTTTGTTCCTTAAGTCAGTTATAATTGTATCGTAGACAAATACCACATGCTAGCTCCTAAGGTACTTTAATAAATAAAAGTATATTGTTTATCTAATAAAAAGGCCCTTAGTAATTTATTTGGCGCAGTCGGTAGGATATTTCTCAGATCTATACCCGCATATTATA
This sequence comes from Portevinia maculata, assembly GCA_949715645.1. Taxonomy (NCBI): domain Eukaryota; kingdom Metazoa; phylum Arthropoda; class Insecta; order Diptera; family Syrphidae; genus Portevinia; species Portevinia maculata. The sequence continues at coordinate 267,260,480 of OX454526.1, read as the reverse complement.
GTGAGAGAAAATATCCAGTGATAAAGTTAAAATTTGAAAATTAACTTACAACCTACGAAGTAAAATCAGTGAATGTGTAAAAGTGTTCAGGAGCAAATTATAATAGCCCAATACACGAAATCCGCAGAGGAAATTGATACAGAGAATCGCAACTGTTTGAAGAAATATTCAAACAACTCGATATATCAATTCACCAACTTGACTCGTTCTCCAGAAAGCCAACGAAAATGGCTCAACCAGCAGGAGTAATAGCAGACCACAAAGTGACTCTAGAAAGACTAAAGAAAGTCCCTGTATACTCAGGAAAACCCGAAGAAGATGTCATCGCGTTCATAGAGTACATTGATTATGTGTACTCTCACATTACGGATCCAAACAAAGCAATAGCTACGCTCATCATTTGAAATCGAATACAAGGAAACGCAATAAACACACTGCGAAGGATATTGCAGCCCACATGGCCATTAATTAAAACAGCCCTCATCCAGGATTATGGTGTACATGAGACTTACGAAGAGATCCTGCAAGATTTGCATGCCATCCAAAGCAGAGACGTCCATCAACTATACAGACAGCCTGAAGACATCCTCCTTAAACTTAACAAAAAGAGTACATTACACGTAAGTCCAATATATAGCCCTACAATTAATGAAAACTTAGTTATGAACAAATTTATAAATAATTTAAACGCTAACCAAGCATCTATTATTATTGCTCAAAAAATTAAAGAATTAAGGGAAGCTTATGAATTATTAATTAGGTATAAAAACCTTAGTGAAAAATCAAACCCTAATCCCAAACCAAATAATTCAAATCAACCCCAGAGGCAATATCAAAATAATAATTATAATCAAAGACCTCAGTTTATACAGAACAATCAACAATTTCATCAAAGAAGTAACATAGAAATGAATAGTAATCAGATTAGGGCAAATAATAATAATATACTTAGAAATAATTACCAGTCTAGGCAACCTTATAATCATCATAGGCAGAATAACATTAACAATCCTAGAACTAGTAATTCAAAACAAGAACCCATGGATGTTAATAATGTAGACGTAGAACAACATGAAGTAAATTTAACTTTGATAGATGAAAACGAAGCACTTCCCATAATAATTGCAACCATTAATAATAAAAAACTAAAAATTCTAATAGACACAAGTTCGACTACAAGTACGAGTATACTGGATGAATCTGAACTATTAGAAATACGACGGAATCCTGTACGGATACCAACTCAAATAAAAGTTGCTAATAATGCAACTAGTTTTATTAAAGAAGAAATCATAACCAAAGTGCCTGTTGAATTCAACGAACATGGAGCGACAATGACATGGAAGTTGATGAACATAAAAAATAAAAAAATCGATGGAATAATAGGCCAGAACCTATTAAAGCCCATCAAAGCAAAGATAGACTTAGGAGAAGGATTCATAGAAATAAATAATAGGAAAACTTATTTCGAAAATTATAGGACTAAAACTAATGAATGTCCATATGAATTCGGAGAGATCCATACACTTAATTATTGCAACTCAACTGAAATGAAAAAATTAATTAGTGAAGATTTGAATATAGAAGAAATAAACTCTGTCCAACCCACAATTCATTCTCAGGAAGAGCAAGCAAATGACCATTTTCCGATTAAAGACACCATCGTTAATATCTACAGTCAACAGATTGTACTAAATAATAAAGAAAGAATAAAAATAATAAAAATACCACAATCAAATAAAAGAAGAATATCTATAGGCATAGAGGAAGTTGGAAAGACCGATTTTAATGAACAATTAGTAAAGTATATAGATAAGCACACAACATGCATATATTCCGAAGTATCCGATTCAAAATATAACCAGTTACAGCAAAAATTAATAGATTTATTCGGAACACGGATGAGGTTCTTCAAATGTAAATACCTAGCAAAGGATATAATAACAAAAGAAGAGGCGGTTCAACAGATTAAACTGTACCATAAGAAACTGGACACTCTGGCATAGAAGAGAATTACAGAGGATTGAAATCAAAAATCTATTTCAAAAATCTTAGAGAACTAGTTAATGATGTGATAAATGCATGCAATATTTGCAAACAAAGCAACAAATACAATAGATACCCCATTAGGAGATATATTCAAACCAGAAAACAAACCACTAAAAACCACCCTACTACTTCCTCACACCCATACCCAACAAAGAACAACTACAATTTGAAAGTGAATTTGTGATTAGAATTAATGAAAGCAACTAGCTATGTTTATAAATAAAATAAAGAAATAAGACAACTAAAAATATTTGTAAACTTCTCAGAAAAATTATAAATTGTACAAAAAATAAAAATGTTATAGTAGGATTAATGAAAGGAGTAGCACTTGCAATAAATAGCGATGTTAAAATAAATAATAATTGTGACGAAAGAAAACTAATTGTAATTAAATGAAATGTTTTGATCACTTTTGAAAACTGTACATTAGAAATAAATAATCAAACGTTTTCTAACAAATATGCAATTGTTAATCAACCCATCCCTATAGATATAGAACATCCATATTATGAGATAACGAATGCAAAATTAAAAAATACTGATTTAAATATAAATAATACAAGGTGGCGCAAAAGTAATCCTCCTATCAGAAAATGCTATCAATTTTGCGATTGGGTCCCTAATGTCAGTTCTGTTTTGATATTATTACATGCGAAAATACACGTTAATAAACAATGTTACACTACACTGCTCCAGAACGCGGAATATTGGTGACTATTTATTTGATTTTTTTTTTAAATTACAGCCAAAAAACATCGAAAGGTTATTTTTGCGCCACCTTGTATAAACGAAATAGAAGAAAAATTCCATTCACACAAAAACATAAACCTTAGTATGCATGGAATTACTTTAATTATAGTTGTAATAATTTCAATTTTTTTTAATATACTTGTTCCGGGAGAAACAAAAGACAAAGGAGGGAGGAGTTATGTTAGAGATAACAACCAACAGCCAACACACATGTCAACCAGATGGCGACAAAATACCCTCACTATCAACAGACCGAACAAACATCCCAAGTATCTTTCTGAAACAACAAGGAATGACCCAAGCAACAAGATAACACTCGTTATCTATTTTTAGGTATCATAAAGCAGTATCGATACCTCATATCGACGAAGCATATATATAGGAACATTTTTGTTCCTTAAGTCAGTTATAATTGTATCGTAGACAAATACCACATGTTAGCTCCTAAGGTTCTTTAATAAATAAAAGTATATTGTTTATCTAATAAAAAGGCACTTAGTAATTTATTTCGCGCGGCGAGAGTGCAGTGCAAAAATATAGAAAAAAAGATTATTTATTATTGGCTAGAGAATAATTTAAAGGCTGTTCTATTTTTTTTTAGTGAGATTCAATATTGGTAAGTACAATTTAAGCGTTAAATGTTCAATTATGAATGTGGAATTCAAGACACGGCGAGTTCTTGGAAACAGGAACAAGTCTCGTACATCATTCATGGACAGCGATTATCCCTTCTTAGGGAGTAAAGATCTTCTAGAGGAAATGTCCTCTCTAGAGACCCCCCGCTGATTTCTTTTCTTTTCTTTTCACGGGAGAACTGTTTGATATGATTGTTGAGGAATCCAATAGAAAAGCATTGCAAGATATTATAAATAATCAAGTCAGCATTACTCGAAGTGAAATGGAACAATTTGTCGCCTTTTGTTTACGAGACCATGCCATGTAGGCGAAGGGAGAAAAACAAAGATGTCTCCATTTCGCTGATAATGATCAATTTGTGAGATTTGGCCAAACTGGACACGACAAGCTTTTCAAAGTCAGGCCACTTCTAAATAATATAAGGGAACGACTTCTTCTTATACCAAAAGAGGAACACCTTGCAGTGGACGAACAAATAATCCCCACCAAGTGTCGACATCTCCAAGCAGGATAGGGTACAGGTCATTTATTATGTGCAAAAAATGCAGAATAAATTTGTGCCTGAACAAGGATGGAAATTGCTTCGCATCATTCCATATTTAATTTATTTAGTACTGAATAATATTAAAAAAATTGTTTTTTTTTTAAAATATTCATTTATTTTGTACTGAATATTGAAGAAAATGTTTTTATTTTGTTATACCGTTGAACTGAATTCTATATTTATTTATTTTTTGTTATTTTGAAAAATGTGTAACTGCACAACAGGCCATATATGGCAAATGTAATTTTGCTTGAAAAATGTGTAACTGCACAACCAGCCATATATGGCAAAAGTTAATATCTTTTAATGAAATTTGTTTAAACATTTTTTTTTTTTAGTCTCTTAATTGTACAAAATGAATAATAAAAATTAAATTTTTTTTATTTTTTTTTATTGGATCATAGTGCGTGCAGTAGAGGGTTAAAAGTGGCATAAACTCGAAATAGAATAATTGATTTTGGTTTGCCGTAGAATTCCAAACCTCTCTTCTTTGAAAACTGTCCTTTTATTGCCAAAACAGCTAGTTGGAGCCGATCCTCATACTAACTTTTCCTCTGTTTAGACATTTTCAAAAATCAGAAACAAATAACCGTCGTAAAGTACAATTTATTGTTGGCACCGTCAAAAGTACAGTCATTGGCAGTGCCAACAAGTGTAGTCCCATATAAACAAGTTATTGGCACCCCCTGGCAATAATTGAATCTTATGCTTTTTTGATATAGTTATTGGCACCCCTCTTATTTAATTATATTATTAGGTAATTGGAACATTGAAACTTAAATTAATAATATTTTATATCTTGCCATTTGAAATAGCTAAAGTTTTTATTCTTATTTCGAGAATTTCAGAAAAAAACATTACCTACCAAATTGGAAGTCCTTATTAAAATTCACAAGATTTAACACTAAAAGAAATTGCGCTGATAGGTGTTTGCGCTTTGATTTACGAATATCGACTAAAGAGACCCTTCAATTTGAGAAATACAGCAAAATATTACAAATTTATTATTTTTTTGGAAAAACTAAAATATTCCTCAAAAGAAGTAACTGGAACAGAGCAATTTGCTTTGAACAGAGAGGTGTCAACTACTATATCAAAAAAAGGGTGTCAACTAATGTATCCGTTACGCTACCTATATTATTTACTTTTGTAAAAAAAAAGCGTAAATGCAATTAAGTTTACCATAAACAGCTCTGAATTTTAAGAAACCCCAAATAAATAACCGCAATATTTATTAAAACCAGCACTAAAACTCATCAGCCGAAAATTCTAACTTTTCTTTGCTAGACCTTTGTATAAAGTCTATATACAAAGGCTAGACTTTGTTTTGTGTCTAACCACTTCCACGTGTTGAATACTAAAGTATATGATGGCGCCGAAACACTCATGTGGTGAAGGCTCCATGTGTTGTATCCTACGATATTTGTCTTAAAACATGTTCACGAACAGCATTTTTTTAAGTAAACAAAGACTTTAACTCCGAAAAAAATTCGACAGGGCTCTTGTGTTTTATTTTTATAAATCTGTCTGGACGCAGTTGGGTAATTTTAGTGATAATAAAAATTACAGAAAGGGATAAATGTGAATTTGAGAGGAAAATTAATGGAGTTAAGATTTTATTTTCCTCTGTAGAAACGTACAGAGGGAGATTTCTTAGGTTGGGCCTTAATAAAAGACGGACTAAAACTGCGTCATATTTGAATGAATCGTTCTCTTCGGATCTATCAATTGCTTAAGTAGGTAACATTGTAAAACTATGTAAACGGAAGCAACTGCCTGTGTTTTCCCCTTTAAAAAAAACCGGTTGTCAAGTTTACGGACGTAAAATGCGAATGGGATCGCTGTTTTTGGACGTCCACAGAGGAAAACGAAACTTAACGAAATGGAGAAATGGACTTTCCGTAAGCCAACTTAAGTAAAAGAAAACTTGACGAAACCGAGCATAATCCCATTATGGTCATTCTATACTATGACCAGCTTATGCTTGGTCAGGAATAGGCTTTAATCTCTTGTTTGTAGTGTGAAGGGATCACATCAGCGATCATTTATCTTACATTCATAAATGTTCTCATTTATCTTTCATTCATAAATGTTCTCATTTGTCTTTCAATTATAAATGTTCTCGTTCTGAGCTTCGATACTTGAAACCCGCGAGACATGCATCGAGCGTCGTATAACATGTCTAGCGCGATAGTAATTTATGTCCATCTGACTATTACCCATGGTACACCATGTGTATACCGACACCTTCGGTATCCGTCCGCAGTGACGACCATGCTCAGCGACATAATCAAATCACATAGATAAGTATGTATCTCGTGAATGCATTTGCCTCACCACTAAGTACCATAGCAAATACTATGACGGGTTCGGGTTGCACTATGCATTCCGATGCCAGCGTCCGGTGCATGAGATAATTATAATGCTGATAGGGTGATATGCACCAGCAAGGTATGAAATGATTAGGGTTCAAGTATCGAGGGCCAGAATCTGAGTGGATTGGAATGTGAACCAAATCCAAAGAAATATTCTGTATAAATAGCATAAGATTTCGTAAATAAATGTCCTTCTCCTGAAAGCAACCAACGTGTCAAGACTATTTTATTTTTACAAGAAACTCGCTCAATTTGAATTATCTTGTACCTCGGCCCGCTCTATGAACATAGCGTTCGTCGCTAATAGAGGTAAACGACAGCATACTAGCTAACGTTTTGGGTTGAGGGATATTAATCAATAAGACCAAACATTACACAGAACGTTGCCACCAGGACCAGGCAACGTTACAGTAGCAGCATTGACACGCTTGCTTGGCACGTCGCTGTGGGGTGGGATCTTACTGCTGTAGCCTAACGCTTACTAAATATATCGTCCCAAATATGAGAAGCGATCCAGAAAAAAATTGTTTTTAAAGATCTGGATGGCTCGTTTGGCCTGTCCTAGACCTGGAGTATTTTCCCAGTGTGGGATACATTTTGAGTGTTCCCAGCTTTTTATAGCTAAATTAGTAGCTGAACTAGGTGTGTAGCAGAAGGATTCAGGTCCTGTGAAAGGGGTTTCTGAACCAAATCTGGCTAGTTCGTCAGCTTTTTCATTTCCTTCAAAACCCCCATGGCCAGGAATCCACCACAGTTTGGTTTTGTTTCTTGGCTGATTTTCTGAAGGGTATTGAAGCAGTGTAGGCGTGGTTTGGAGTCAATTGTGTGTGAGCTAAAGGCTTTTGTAGCTGCTTGACTGTCCGTGAATATATGGATGTAAGCGCCTTTGATACCAGTGTTGAAGATGTGGTTAGCGCATTCTTGAATGGCGAGGAGTTCTGCCTGGAATAAATTTTTAGTTTAGGCGTTTATATGCTAACAAGGAGCATTACTTAAATTTACAAGTCACTATGGCAGTTTATCACTTAATGAGTATTTGGATTAAGATGAATTTGATTTGGTTTTATGCATGGATAATTATTTCATTGTAAAACGGAATGATAAGTTAGATTGAGTCCGGGTTTAATTTATCTTTCTTTTATTACGGCTTTGGGTGATGGTATGGGCGAGTGTTTTAGTCACTTTTGACGTGATGTAGCGAGGATAGGCTTGTGAAGTCCCAGCATGTTGGTTGTATTTGCGAACCACTTGTAAAACCACTCGATTTTAAAATGAGGATAACCTTAGCGGGGCACTGTGGCACTCTCTGCTAAGGTTGTTCAAAATGACTACGGTAAAGGTCAACTCGATATTAATTCTGCTTAACAGAATTTTATTCAGTCAATAATTCTTACCAGGAGCAAACAAAAATGGTCTTTACGCTCTCATTTGACTTGGTTTCTGCATAGCCAACACGTTTATTACCGGATTAGTGGATTCCCACGCAATCGTCCTCAAAGCGGAAACCTATGTTTTTTTTTTATATTTTTCAGCAGCAATTTCTGCCTAAAATAATTAATTACAATTGAACAAATAATCTAACAAAAAAGAAAGAAAAAAAACTCTTCGCTACTCACGTTGTACAAGATCATTCAGCCAATGGCTTGAATAGCTTTCCTTCTCGAACGGAAACGAATAGAACGTAACTTCAATATCGAACTGAAATTGTAATATGTACTCGTATATTATTTTGAATGAACAACCATATCTCTTACAATCGCTAACACGTGAAGTGGGCGGCTGGAGTTACAGTGCTGTTTCAGGGTTCGCCACAACCCCAATCATCAGAATCTTTCTTCCTATGGCTGGTCTGTTTTATTTTCTATACCCTATTCTAAGGGTATATTAATTTTGACGCATAGTTTGTAACATACCTTAATATTGCCCGTAGACCCCTAAAAGTTACTATATTTATGGTCAGTATCGATAGTAATGTCGATCTAGCCATGTCCGTCCGTCCGTCTGCTGGCAAAAATTAGGCCTTTAAACTGGACCTAGAGAGCTGATATTTTAACCATGTACTCTCTAGAGTCCCGAAATAATCAAGTTTAACAATTTTTGAAATCCGCCCACAACACGCCCACAAACTGAAAAAACATTTTTTTCGAAAACATCGAATTTTGAGCTAGAAAGCTGAAATTTTTTATATATAATCTATGACTCCTAAAACTACTCGGGAGATAAAATTTTCAAAATAAGCCAAACCAAAATTTGAGCTAGGGAGCTGAAATTTATAATATATACTCTCTAGGGGGCCCTTTATGCTCATGTGTTAACATTTTCAAAATCCGCCTACTGACACGCCCACAATTTAAAAACTTATTTACTTTTTGAAAATCCAAAATTTGAGCTAGGGAGCTGAAATTTATAAAACATACTCTCTAGGGGCCCTTTACGCTCATGTGTTAATTTGTTTTAAATCCGCTTACTGACTGATTTGATTGAAAAACCAAAGTTTGAGCTATGGAGCGTTTTTTTTTCAAAAGCTTCTTTTTTTTTGATAAATCCTTTAAATGTTATATAACAAAATATGTAGAGCGTTCTTAACAATTCAACCATACTTAGACTTTTGTCACGCCCACTTATGAGGGATAGGAATAAGAATAGGGTATCCAACAGTTAGCCCAAGCGGACTGTAGCCTGTCCCTATGTTTTTCCTTCAGTTTATCCCGAAAATCGGATTTCGAACCTAGACCAGCGTTTTCTCAGGCAAGCACTCATGCACTGTGTCATTGAAGCCACAAGCTTTCAGTTCATCCAGTTTTTATTTTGATTTTCTTGGACACTCCAGCGCCTGTAAGTTTGAATATGTTATATGTTGGTAGCGATTGTAAGAGATATGGGTATTCATTCAAAACAATATGAAGGAAATTGACGGAAAACAAAAACCAAAAACCGGGAAAAATTGTGTGCTTTCACATACAAAGGCATTTAAATTGTGAAATTGTAATGTCGTCTAAAAGCTGCGTTCGATCTACCATATCCGGTTTTTTCTCGGGTAAATTTATTGACAGTTTAGTGTAAACATTTTGTATTGGTTGTAAATTCAACATGCGAAATAGTTTCGACATGAATATGCTACAGCTATTTGCATGAAATTGGACAATTCCTTAGCTTTTGTAAGACATTATGGTCGGCCCTTTAGTTTTGGACGGCGCCATACGCACCGATCTGACTATTATAGTTGCGCCTTTAGAGAGAGATAGGGTAAGAAGAGTCCTGTCAATGGATTACAGATTTCGCCACCCCCTTTTTCCCAGACTCCATGCAATTCAATCTGAGAAACAGACGAAGTATTCGAAGTATTGCTTTTAATCATTGTCTCAAACTAATCGATTGTTGGTGTTTACTAATTTTGTTAAGTTCGCTACCCTAAATAGAAGATGTGATATGTTGAGCCAGTTGCGACACAGTTAAACCAATTACTACCTTCCTGCTTTCTATAAAAATGTCTTATTTAACACAAACGTTCCACATATCTATTTCAAATTTTGTAATGCTGAGCATCCGCCGAATTAATTTCAGTCAGATTCAAACGGCTCTCCTACATCGTCAAAGTTTGTCATTAAAATAAATGGATATAAGGTACCAACTAACATCCCTAGCATCTCCACGGTTGAATACCTCTACTTTACAGTTTAAGGACTAGCATTTCTTATAAAAAAAAACCTTCATCACCATCCAGGTGTTGATGTAATTATCATTTTGGCTCCGATTAAAGATGTAAATCAAAGCGGAAATTAAAACAAACACCATACACGAGTAAATATTTGTAAAGGACAAACTAGTACTGTGTGGCTTGCCAAATCGTTTGGCACATGTTTATTTAAATAATGAATATCCCTGCCGAGCTTCACGACAACACACATCACACACACACACGGTAGTTTTTGTTATTTATGCTTGTGTTGTATTATTTTGTGGCTTTTCACACAGCCTAAGGTGTTTACACTTACCTTTCAATACTTACCTGCAAATATGTAAAGAGTAATGCTGAACGCACCACAAAGCACAGTAATTAACAAGATTCAGGAACAAATAAAATTGATTAAGTTTTGTGTACATACCGTGCGGTGGCAGTGAATGGATCTGTGTGCGGGAAAATGTTTTCGCAAATTTTATTTTTTCCGGCACTTTAGCATTTACAATTACATTTTCCCTCTTAGTTGGCCCCTAGGCTAGAAGATCAAAGGAGTAATTTTGTATTTCGGCCTACATACCATTTTGCATGCTCCACTGGGTGCGGTAAATAGGACGCTAACATTTTTTCAAGAAAATTTTCTATTTAAATGTTTTTCTTTTAAATGGTGTTACCGAAGGCAAAAGAAAGATATTTATATGAACAAAACAAAATTAAATTTCCGCAGATTTTCTGAAAGAAAATGTGTTTGCTTTTGATCTTTCTTTGATGTTTTATAGCGTCATATTTAATTTACTGTGATATTCCAAACTAATTGTTTGACACAAAATTGTTGCTATGAGTGACTTCCGCAGGACATTGAAATTTTTTTTTACGCCAGGAAAAGAAAAAAAAGGAAAACTGCTATACTACTACTTGAAGTCATAAATGAAAAAAACCTATATCTACTAGTAGTAGTAGTAGTAGTAGTAGTAGTAGTAGTAGTAGTAGTAGTAGTACTAGTAGTAGTAGTAGTAGTAGTAGTAGTAGTAAAATGTTCTTTATTTTCAACTTTTTATACCTATACATTGTTTTCAGATTGAGGTGTTGAATTTTTGTTGAAAAGTAAAAACTTACGACAATGACATAAACAGTCGTCTTTCGGGTAATTTACACATTAAAATAATACTTGTGTAGTAGGTACTGTTTCACTAGAGACGATGCGGATTAAATAACAACACGTCCGTTTACTTCGAATGCGATCATAAAACTGACGCTCTCTTTATTCTTATTCTTAATCTTACACGTGTATGACTAGATGTGTATATAATGTAGGTACATGAATATAAATATGGTTTGACAGTGAGTTGCATGCTTAACTCTTACAATAATTACTACAATTCGGCCATCCTGACCATTAAGATCACCTGATCTTGCAAATTTACAATCAATCATTCGCTTTACTCTTGTTCAGCCATGGTTTCATATTGCCGACCGCCCATACTCCTTGGTAAGGTATTCGCGACTGTTGAAAACCGTCAACATCTTTAAGTAGATATCTGTCGTTGCGTAGGACTTTTTCGATCTGGTAGGGTCCTCTAAATTTTGGTATCAGCTTTTTAGACGCCCCCGGGTACGAGTCAAAATTTGTTATCATAGCGTAGTCTCCTACATTATATTTCGTGGGCTTGCACCGTTTTTTATCTACGTATCGTTTATTGTATGCCTGCGACTTCTTTTGTTCTAAAGCTGCTTTGCTACGTGTCTTCACCAGGTCGCGTACATTTTTCGATTCTAGCTCTGTTAGACTTTCCTTAAGCTCATCCGACCACTTGCCTTTCTGATTCACTCCAAACAACATTACACTCGGATGTTCTTTTATAGTCCTACCCACCGTGTTATTGAGTGTATGTTCGACTACCTCTAATACGTGGTCCCAAAACACCCCTTCTTCTGGTTTAACTAACTTGGCTATCTTTGGTCCTAAGCTCCTGTTAACTCTCTCTACTTGTCCGTTCGCTTGTGGGGAACCCGTCGCAACCTTTATGTGTTGAACACCTTCTTCAGACAAAAAATCCTTGAACTCTGCAGAGGTAAAGCAACTATCTCTATCTGATATAACATACTTCGGTCTACTATATGCTCTAAAATAGTCCGTTAATGCTTTATTTACCTCTTTTGTATTTGTAGTTTTGGTCGGGTAGAGTCTCACGAATTTTGTAAAAACATCTATTACCACTAGTATATACTTTTTAACCGCCCTTGAATTGTCTATTGGACCATAATGATCTACATGTACTACCACGAACGGTTTTTCTTCTTTAGGTATGTTGTGAATGAAACCCTCTTCACGGCCCTGTTTAGCCGAAAAAGCAATAAACTTCAAACAGTTTTTTATGTGCGATCCTATCTTCTCTCTCATTTTGGGAAACCAGTAACTTTTTGACACTAATTCTAACACCTTATCTGTTCCTACATGACCTACTTCGTCATGATATTTATACAAAACGTGACTTTCCATCTCTGTTGGTACACAAAACACGACACTGCCATCATTTTTCTTTCTATATACCACTCCGTTTCTCATCTCGTATAAATTATGGTTCGATCGTTCTAACAACTCTTTGACCTTAACTATATTTCCGTCTTTTCCTTGGCATACTATCAGGTTTTCCTCGAAAGTATTCGTTTCGATAGTCAGAATATTTGTCGATCTACTTAACGCGTCGACGTGTTGCATGCGAGTACCTGCCCTGAGTGCTAGAGTGTTATGAAATTTTTTTAGTTCTAACGCCCATCTGGCAATTCTAGGGTTGAGTTCTTTCCTGTTTAGCGTTAGGGTCAATGAGATACAATCCGTTACGATCTTGAACTGTTTACCCAGTAAATATACCCTAAAACATTTTATTATTGCCAGCGCCTCCAACTCAAAACTATGCAACTTTGCTTCGTAATCTGTCGTTCGCTTTGAAAAATAAAAAATCGGATGCAACTTTCCGTCTTGCTTTCTTTGTAGCAGAATCGCTCCAAAACACTGTGCACTTGCGTCGCAATGAAGTTCTGTTTCGTCCTTTGGACTATGCAGTGCCAAGACCGGAGCTTCTATCAATTTGTTTTTCAAGTTTTCGAAGGCCTCTAACTGTTTGACACCAAAATTGAATTCCCTATCTTTTTTTGTAAGATCGTACAGTGGTTTTGCTATGGTCGAAAAATCTCTAACGAATCTACGGAAATTAGAACACAAACCCAAAAAACTTTGTACCGCATGAGTTTTTTGTGGATCCGGAAATTTTTGTATAGCTTCGATACCCCTATCATCTGCCTACCCGCTCCCGTAATCGTAAAACCTAAATATTTTATTTTCTTCTGTAGAAACTTGCATTTGTCTATCCTTAGTTCCAATCTATTGTCTACCATCCTCCTCCAAACTTCAGAGAGTATTCTAAAATGGTATTCGTACGTCGTCGTAGCTATCATTATATCGTCTAGGTAAACTATAACTTCATCGTACCTAATCATGTCTGCAAATATCTTGTTAATGTGTCTCTGAAAAGTTGACGGCGCGTTTTTCAAACCAAACGGCATTCTCAAAAATTCGTATTGCCCTAAAGGTGTTATGAACGAGGTATATTTTACCGCGTCTTCATGCATGTAAACGTGAAAAAACCCATTCTTGAGGTCTAGCTTAGAAAAGATGGTCTTATCTGCCAGTCTGTCTAGCAAATCGTCGATCACCGGTATCGGGTAACTATCTTTTGCAGTCGCTTTATTTAACGTACGAAAATCTATGCACATCCTAAGATCACCTGTCTTTTTCTTTACCAATACTATCGGCAACACGTATTTATATTCACTTTCTCTAATATACCCTTTACCGACATATTCGTCTAGCAATGAAATAAGTTGGTTTTTTTCGGCATACGACAAACGACGCGGTCGACAATGAAACGGTTTCACATCATTCAGCGTTAAATTCATTTTAGTTTTAACTACCGGTTCCGTAGGGCGATTGGCAAACAAATAACTCGAACTATCATTATCTTTACAGTCGATTAACATGAGCTGTTTTCCAAAATGTTCACTATCATCTTCTATTTTCTTTGAGCAAATTATATTATTTTCTAATTGTGAAACTAGTTTAAATTTTCCACTTTTTAGGAAATCCCTCCAGAAGATTGCCTCATAACTCGTCGATCCATCGTCTATTACCATAAGATTTACTCTTATTCCAACTTTTTTATAAAAAACTACACACGACAACATTCCATATATTTTAAGCAAACTTTTATTTAAACCGAAATATTTTCTTTTTCTCTTACATTTAGATATGGACGTATTAGTCGTGTATACGATATTCTACCCATACTTATCGGACTTCCGGAGTCTATGAGGCAGTCTAAGGGAATACCTACTATCACTATCAATTGTAAACTTAAAATACAAACGTCTTACGTAATCACTGGACATGCCATTTTCTGACAACTGATGTACTGCTGACTTCCTCTTTGGCCTAGAACACACATTTTCCACGTGTCCCACCGAGTTGCAATTATAGCACCTGACCGCAACTCTTTCTCCGTCCACTTGTCTATCTTTTGCCGTTCTATCTGCTGTCAATCCCGTCTGTCTGTTGCTAAATATACTAGCAGTTGATCTTGTTTGCACCTTCCGCTGAGTGACTTTGTCGAAAGCTTGCAGTAGTCCTGCCTTTGTTGTATACCCCTGGACACGAGCATATAACCTTATGTTGTCATCAGAAAATCCCTCAATCGCGTATTCAATCCATTCTTCTTCGTCCATTTTGAATCCAGTCGCCAGTCTCACTTTGTCGTAGAAATATTCACTGAAAGTTTCGCTCACTTTCCACTTTCGGTTTTCGAACCTTTTTCTTATCTCCATCTTGTTTTGTTTTGTACCAAAAACTTCTTTTAAACCCTCTGTCAGGTTATCCATGTCGTCTTTTAAAAAAATAGGTTGTGCGTACAACCATTCTTGAGCCTTGCCTCTCATTTTACTCACAAAAGGTGTGTGTACATTTTTTTTCTCCACACCTCCTCGACATTTCTTAACTGTGCCAGCTACACATCAACACTTGTCGTTCCACTAAATTCCGGCACCATCTCCTTCCACAATCCAATTTGTTGCGCCACGTTAAACTCTCCTGTCGTACCGTCCGATCGTTTTTCACCACCTTCTGCACTAGTTTCTTTTCTATCATTTGATTTTGCGATCCGTTGCAACAGTTCATTTTCTCTCATCATGACGTTTTTCTTTTCCCCAGCTGCAGTGTCTAGCGGCTGTTTTTCGATCTCTTCTTGCAGTCGTAAGTCTTGTGCCTCTTGTTCTGCGTCGCCGTTACTTGAATGTTCTCCTCGCACATCTGCTGCTATGAATTCGTTTGAATTCAATACTGTGTCTTTTATTACGAAGAGAATAAAAAAAATTTTCGCGGTGGCTGAACAAGCAGCGACACAACCAACTTTGCGGTAAATACACAATCTGTAATACCAATTTTATTTTGCACTCAATTTCACTTGTGGCAAGGTATTACTTTATTTGTTCTTTTTTTTGGTAATCCCACTTCTGAGTAATTTGTAGTAGGTACTGTTTCACTAGAGACAATTCGGATTAAATAACAACACGTCCGTTTACTTCGAATGCGATCATAAAACTGACGCTCTCTTTATTCTTATTCTTAATCTTACACGTGTATGACTAGATGTGTATATAATGTAGGTACATGAATATAAATATGGTTTGACAGTGAGTTGCATGCTTAACTCTTACAATAATTACTACACTTGTTTTGAAATTTGATTTAAGAACAATAAGTAAAGGAAAAAAAGAAAAAGAAATACGTAATGAAATGAAGTTAAAACCAATCTTCGGACTAATTGAAATCACCTATAAGTTGTTTTCTGTAGGTTATGGCGGCAGTAATGTAATTGACCAGTCTGTTCCAATCATTCGTGCTTCCTCAATTTAGTACATTAATAAGTTCAGCTTCACTCAGAGTTGCTTTTTCAAAGTATCTCACTCTAAACTCCCTTAGTACGGGGCATCTGCATATGAAGTGATTGATATTTTCTTCTTCTCTCAAATTCCACATGGAACATATCGTTGAAACGCTGCCTCCAAATCCCCTCGCATTAAGAAGGATCAAATCGCATCTGGCTTTAAAAATCCACGAAATTTTGTTGATATCGATATCATCGATAAGATATTGTTGTCCTTTCGAGTAATCCAGGAACTTGAAAATCCTTGTGCTGCTTTCCCTCGCTCTTCGTTCTGTTTCTTGAGGGCTATCTGCCTTGAGTCGATCCAGAAGTTGCCAGTTCTTTATGTTCTAGTCCATTTCCATCGGCATGTTCTGATCCCATTGTAAACCAAACCGATTTCCAATGTTATTTATTTCCTTTACCCAAAAACGTTGTTTTTCCAATAGGATTTTGGTAAGTTGGTGTGGTAACCTAGTTTCATCGCATTTGAATAATGTTTTCTTGACATACCTAAGATGTAAGTCTAGTGAATAGAAATTACCATCGTCGGCTCCGGTCTCTAGCGACAAGGCGTAGTTAGGAGTACTTGGTGGTAATTTCAAAATTACAAATTATTTTTAAAAAATAGCGTTGTAGTTTGTCCACTTCCTCAAATATTCCAAAACCCCAGACTTGTGCACTATAAGTTTGGATAGCTCTGCATACTGCCAGAAATTGTTTCCACTTTCTACTCAGGGTTATACTTTTTTTGCTTAGGAAGCAATGCCATGTTGCGTTGGTGCTACTCTTCGCAGCGTTATTTCTTTTCTCCACATGCCTTGTGAAGTTCATTTTCGGAGTGAAAAGTACGCCGAGATAGGCTATTCGAATTTCTTCCCCTTTAAAGCTCCATTTTTCTTGACTTGATAGTCTGCCACCATTTCGGAACACCATGATTTCTGATTTTGATAGGTTCACTTCCAAACACCTTTTCTCGCAGTACTCTTCAAATCGGGCTATCATCTGTTGCATGACTGCAATATCATCTGCTAAGATCACCATGTCGTCGGCGTATAGCAGTAAGCGTATGGTTAAAAGCTCGATATTGAGACCTCCTCCTATATAGTCATTTAAACCATTAAGATACAGCGCGAAAAGTAACGGCGATAATAAACATCCCTGTATGACCCCAAAAAGTGTTTCAAAATAGTCTAATAGCTCATTTCCCGTTCACACGCCATCCACATTAGAGTATACCTATGCATTCAAGCAGATTAACAAATTTGGTTGAAACTCCCATTTCACGCAGCTTATAGATCAGCAATCTTCTCGATATTTTATCAAAAGCGGCTTTTAAATCCACGAAGAAGGCGTATACTTTCCTTTTTTCCGCCAGCTTGATGTGTACGATAGAAGCTAAATTTTATATGTTATCTAGGGTAGGTAGGTAGAGGTGGCGGTTAGGCTTGAACCCAATTAGCACTTGTTGTGCCTTTTTGTTACCACGACTCGTGTGACCTATGTTGTAGTGGTTATAGAGCATTTGATGTGTGGCTATATCCAACCTGTGGAATTGAGAAAACGGATAAGATCTTGTATCCCTTTGCCCGACATGTCAAAGAATGGTTGTTTCAGTGCCCGCAGTCTGGCTCTTGCTAGTGCCGGACATTCGCAGAGGAAATGGAAGAGAGTTTCTCTTTCATTTACATTCCCGCAGCTTCGGCAGTGGGTGTTAAATGGGATACCTAGTTTGGCCGCATGGTCTCCAATTGGCCAGTGCGCGGTGATTATCGCCGTAATTCTGGAGACTTCGGGGCGGGTTCTGTTAGAAGATCCTCTGTTCTTCTTTTGTCATAAGTAGGCCATATTTTCCTCGATATGATGCAGTTAGTTAACCTTCTCCATTGAAGATTGGCTTTCTGCAGGAAGTATGAGTGTATTTGTGTCTTGACCGCACCTAGCGGAATGTGAACCCTTGCAGCGAGTGAGCCGTCCAGAGCTGAGCCTTGCCTGGCCAGCTCATTTGTACGCTCGTTTCCTGTTATGTTACTATGCCCTGGAACCCAGAGTAGTGTAACACTGAAACGTTCGCCCAGTCGCGAAAGCTCGTTGCGGCACTCCTGCACCAGTTTGGAGGATATTTTAGCCGAGTCAATAGCTTTAATTGCGGCTTGGCTATCTTTGAGGATAGCAATGTTTTGTTTGTACGGCCCTAGTTGCGTGCAGGCCTCTCGGATAGCCAGTTTAGTTCCGCCTGGAAAACGCTGGCAAAATCCGGCAGGCGAAGGGATATTGATATTTTTAGTGATTCCGAGTAGACTCCGGCCCACACACCACATTTCATCTTAGAACCGTCGGTGTATATGACCGTGTCGAAATCTTTTACTACTTCGTCCCACTTCCAACAAGCTCTGGAAGGGAGGCTTACTTGGAAGCCTTTTTTGAAGTTTAGTTTGGGTGTGATGTAGTCGGTTGGAAACGTGACCATGCCTTCTGGTAGCGAGTCCAGAATGCTGCTGTGGCCGTATGGCCTTGCAGTTCAGCACCCCGATTCCCCGAGTCTTGCCGCACTGCATAGTGCGGTATTTTTTGTGTGTAGGTCGAGAGGCAAAAGGTGCAAGAGCACAGTGAGGGCGTCCGTTGGGGCCGACCTCAGTGCACCCGTGGTGCCTACACTGGCTGTTCTTTGCAAGATTTCAGTTTTGTGAGGTTGTAACCTTTACTCAACGCGGGCCACCATACAAGTGATCAATAGGTAAGGATTGGACGTACTACTGCTGTGTACATCCACAAGGTCATCTTTGGTTGAAGTCCCCACTTCTTTCCAAAGGTTCTGCTACAGGCATAGAAGGCAATACACGCCTTCCTCACTCTGTGTTCAATGTTATGTTTCCAATTAAGTTTTGGATCGAGCGCGATACCCAGATACTTAGCGCTGGAGGATAGTGTAAGTATTTGACTGTTTAGGCGGAGTAGGGTAAAGTCGGGTATTTTGGTTTTGGTGGTGAACAGCATCAGTTCGGTTTTGCTCGGGTTAACGCTGAAGTCACAACTTGTAGCCCAGGTGCTTACCTTGCCTAGAGCATTCCCCATGATATCACTTATCACGGAGGAAACTTCCCTGACACTAGTATTCCTACGTCTTCCGCATACGCGACAGCTTTGACCCTTTCCCTGTCTAGTTTTACTAGAATTTTGTTCATAACCATTAGCCATAGTAGCGGAGAAATGACGCCACCCTGTGGCGTTCCTCTATGGGCAAATTTGGTTAAGTGGCTGTTGCCTAGTGTTGCTTGAATTACTCTTGTTCCGAGCATAGAAGCTATCCATTTCCTAATAGATTCCTTTATGCCCAGTTCGACCAGAGATTCAAGAATAGCTTCCGTGTGTACGTTGTTGAAGGCTCCCTCTATATCCAAGAAGGAGGCTAGGGTGCATTCTTTGTAGTGTATGGATTTTTCGATAGTTCGCACTACCTCATGGAGAGCCGTTTCCGTGGATCTGCCCTTGAGATAGGCGTGCTGTGATTTGGAAAGCGATGTTTCTGGCAGAGAACTTCGCATATGGATGTCTAGGACACGCTACAGGGTTTTGAGTATAAAGGAGGTCAGTCTGATCGCGGCATCGCATTGGGGATTATACCACTTATTTTTTTGGTTGAATGTTTTTAGGTATCTACTTTGCGAAATGGCTGACTCCTTAATTATATTAGTAAGATCGGCTTTCTCGATTGTATTTTTCAAAAGCTTGATGTTTTGTAGATTGGAGCTCAGTCTATTTTGATATTCAGCCTTTCGGGTTTCATTCCATTTTAACTTTGGCAAAAGATTGTTAGAGGCGTTCCGAGGGGTTGGATTGTTTAGCTGAATGCTAAGTTTTATTGGCATGTGATCCGACCATATTGCCTCTTCTACATTAAAGCTTTCAACAGACATTAACATTTCTTGTGACACGGCACATATATCATTTACTGACTCTCCTATATTGCTAACAAAAGTAAGGTTACCTTCTTCATCACCATTTGTTCTACCATTTAAGATGATTAGTCCGTTGTCATTGCAGAACTCCAAGAACTTCCTCCCTTTTGTGTTTACAGTTGTATCCTTTGAACAGCGTTCCTCCAGTCCTGCAGTAAATCTTGATTTATATATGTCGTCCATATCCTGTTGCAGATTTCCCAATGTAACATTCATGTCCCCCACAACAATTACATTTTGAAAATTGTTTTCCGCGAGAATTATTTTAGCAGCATCTATGTCATTTTGCCATTTTTCACTTCTCAGATACATCGGAAAAAGCGTCAGCACTTTACCATTGCATGCTATGTTTATAATATCCGCATCAAGGCTGATGAATTCATGCCGAATGCCATTCTCCTTTAAATTCTTTTTGATTCCATATACCATACCTCCAATTGCTCTTCCAAATCGGCTATTGCGCGTTGCAGGGATCCAGTGAGTATGAAAATCCTTAAAGTATTTTTTGAATTGCTTCATTTTTTCTTCTTCTTCAATATGCGTTTCAATGAGTATAAATATATCTTGTGATGATAAATAATTAAAAAAGTGAGCAAGTATGATTTTGTTTGCCAAGCCATGTACGAGTACGTTATATGATACGATTTTAACATTTATTTTTTCATGAATTTTAGTGTTTTCATTTTTGCTTAAAACTAAATTTATGTTCGATATTTTTTTGGTTACTTCGACAGACAGATTTTAGTTTTTTGGTGTACGTTCTGGATGAGAGTGATAAAGTTGCAGTTTATTGTGTCGATTTCGCCGCATATATATCTATCTACTCGTATATGCTTCCAACAAACAAGGATAAATCGCGAGTGTTGATAGCAGCTACTTCGAGTTAAACATCAATTTTGTTTAATTCACTTAACAAAGAAGGACATTGTCTACACATGCTGCTTATACTCGTAGGTACTGATATTTTCGGTTTTTAAGGAATTAATACCAAATACAATGTTTTTATCCAAATACAATGTTTTCATCATTTATTTATCAAAATAAAATGTTTTTTTATCCTTTCAAAAGTGAATGTGGCAAACAAAGTTCTATGGGCGAAATGTTTGGAAGAATATTGTCTTCATAATAATTTGTTATCATCACGTTTTTTAAGGAAAAACACATAGATTATGTTAAAAACTCTTCCAAAAATTGGGTGTGGAAAAGAACCGTTATATTTGAGAATAATAAGAAAGATTTTTGTCTACATACTTTGCAAAACTCCATTTCCATTGACTTCTTGATAGCTCTAGTTTTTCAACAGTGGGCTTGCAAGTGGGCATATGTTTTTAGCATTTTATCATTTCGGGCCCCTAGAGAGCATATACAAGGTGGCGCAAAAGTAATCCTCCTATCGGAAAATGCTATAAATTTTGCGATTGGCCCCTAATGTCAGTTCTGTTTTGACATTTGTGTAGTAAACACATGCGAAATACACGTTAATAAACAATGTTACGCTACACTGCTCCAGAACGCGGAATATTGGTGACTATTTATTTGAGCAATAATCGGTCGGTGACCAAAAAACATCGGAAGGTTATTTTTGCGCCACCTCGTATGTTCCAAATTTCAGCTTTCTTGCTTCAATTGCAACGCCTCAAAATTAGTGACGGGTGGACTGACGGACATAGCTAGATCTACATAACTTTCGACGTGATCACAAAAATAGTAACTTTTAAGGGTCTACGATCAATATTAAGGCATGATTTGCAAACTATGTGCCATCATGATAATACCCTTAGGAAAGGGTATCCACAGTAAACAGCGAACCTTCCGATTTTATTATCAACGTTGCGTTGATCATCAAGAATAAATAGTTGCTTATCTCGTCCGTATTTTTTTTTTTTGGGTGCGAAACTTTCTACACTATCTAGAATGTGTTCAGCTGTTTCGTTTCCTTCAAAACATAGCCGGCATTCTGAAGAGTCGCTATATGAAACCTACTAGGTTTTTGATATCATGCCGATTCAAATTAAGGCATTTGTTGGTATTGCTATTAAAGGGCTGGATGGATCGTTTGGCTGTCTAAGTCCTGTGATGCTCTCCCATTAGGTAGTATATTTCATATGTTCTCAGCATTTTATAGTGGCAACAGCTGCTAATCTAGGAGTTTTTGAGGCCTTTCTTGCCATTTCGTCGTCCTTTTCATTACCTCCAAAACCCTCCTGGCCGAATGTTTGAAGTGTCTTAAAACAGTGCAAGACAGATTTGGATTCAATGGTATGCGAACTAAGGGCATTTATAGCTGCTTGACTATCCGTCAATATGTGGATGGTGGCGCCCTTAATAGCAGAGGTATTGATGTGGCTGGTACTTGAATGGTGTGGATCTCTGCTTGAAATACGCTGGGACTTTCTCACCATAGGTATCCTAATTTTTGAGCACCTACTCAAGTATCGTATTCATACCAAATGGAGCACCTGCTCCACAAAGCTGAATTTTGAGAATATCCCCCGTTTTATTTATATGTCTTGAAACATTTAAGGATATCCTAAATACTCTGCATCAAATATTCAAGAGCAATTTCCGACAGCCTGTAGGTATTCCATTTACCTTTTAAGAAAAAAATCGTTCTCCTTTGCATATTTTATTACCATAAAAAACATGCGGCATCTGGGGACACATCCGTATTGATTACCCATTAGTCGGTGGTGCTTTGCTTCATGCACATTTAGTTGGATCTAAATAATTTATATATGTATTTTATTTCGTTTTTAATGTCCCTTTTTGCTTGTTGTCGCACATACTATTAGATCTGTGCAGTGGAGTGATTTAAGCAGGCAACTATAATGAACTGACATTTTGCGGCACAAAATATGCACCCACAGGCTCATCATTTCGTGCAGGTGCACATAAACACTTAGTTATTATACAGGAAACATATTATGTGCCTAGCTATAATATATAATACTAACTCAAACGGCCTCCCGACCCGTTTAAAGTCTCTGACTTAGACACTGGAGCCTTCCATTCCGGCACGTTATTTCCAGTTGTCCGCACCAAACGCATCCGCAATGGCTTGGTCTTTGGAATGGAGGTCTTTCTTTCTTGCTCGAATCTGGGGGCTGCGAGTCGACGATCCTCTTGGCTGGAGCGTAATTGCCCATTCGCTGATGTGTGTATCTTGGACCAAATCTACATCTTGGTACAGCTCGTAGAGTTCGCGGTTGTATCATCAACTAAATTCGACCTGCTCGCACATAGGACCAAATACCTGATGGAGTATTTTTCTTTCAAAATAATCAAATGTTAGCTCCCCTTTACTACTTATCGTCCAGCACTCGGCGCTATAAAGCAGAACTGGCAGGATAAAAGTTCGATTACAATGTGTCCTTCGATTCAGAAGTTTTGAACCCATTTGTTTTGCCAAACCTTTTTTCTTATGGCAATTCTCCGTTGGATCTCCACTAAGATGTCGTGGACTTGATGTTTACTCCGAACTCGATGAACTCCTTGACCAGCTTGAAGTAATTGCTATCAAAATTGATGTTTTGTACTAGGTGGTGAACAGATGTTCGTTTGTTTGTTTGTTGATATCATTAAATTCAAGACCAACCAATTTCGCTGTTCTTCAATTGTCGTAAAAGCTTCCAACACGCTACGTTGGCTTTTTGACTTTTAAATTAATTTTTTTTTTTGATTATTAAGTATCAAGTAACATACTAGACAAAAAATTTTAAATCTAACTAGAGCTACCTGCTCTACTTATGTTTGGTTACCTCCAACAAAACAAATAAAACATAACAGGAATAACACAGAGATCTGAATGGTGGGCATAACAGGAAAGTCGAGGTGTAATTTGCACATTGTTCTACTGATGATCAAACGACTTAAATCAAAGTCACTACATTATTCGCAATCACTAAAATGAATACACGGATCACAAGAAACAAAAACTTTAACAACCTGAATCCAAAAACACCGAGCACATAACACCAAAAACCTGAAACCTGGAACCACATAGGGTAAGATACCCAGTGACCGACACCCTTAAGGCATATATTTATAAAGTTTAAAAATTCATAATTTTTTTTCACCGCATCCATTCTAGTGACTTTTATTTTAAATTCATTTCTGCTTTATATCCTTTAATAAAACAAAAAATATATATCGTGACAATGAGGAAAATTAAGATAATCAGTAAATGGTGAAACATTAACCGTTTTTTAGTAATGGACACACTTTTTTTAGTTACTGACACCTTTAAATTTTAGTGATGGACACCCGCCTTAAATATATATATATTATATATTATATTGGATTTAGGATATGCAAACAACTGTTAAAGTTAATGAAACATTTATTTATTTTTTATTTAAAATGTACATGTTTTTATTAAATAGTGAGCACACAAATTAAATTTGGTATTCATTCATAGAAAAACTTAAACATGCGATGTACTTCAAACATACAAAAAACAAAGCACTTAAATAAGACATTTTTTTCTTAATATTTAAAAACAAAAACAAAAGAAATATAATAAAAAATCCCTTTCATGAGGGTATAAAACTGAGCCTGAGTCCGCTTGGGCGAACTGTTGGATACACTATTCTTATTCCCTTCCCTCATAAGTGGGCGTGACATAAGTCTAAGTATGGTTGAAATGCTCCACATATTTAATTATATAACATTTAAAGGGTTTTATCGAAAAAAACGAAGCTTTTGTAAAAAAAACTGCTCCCTAGCTTAAACTTTGGTTTTTCAATAAAATTGTTTTATTTAATTGTGGGCGTGTCAGTAGGCGAATTTAAAAAATTAAACTTGATTATGTCGGGGCCCTAGAGAGTATATGGTTAAAATTTAAGCTCTCTAGGTCCAGTTTAAAGGCCTAATTTTTGCCGACAGGCGGACGGACGGACATGGCTAGATCGACATTACTTTCGATGCTGATCATAAATATAGTGACTTTTAGGGGTCTACGGGCAATATTAAGGTATGTTACAAACTATGCGTCAAAATTAATATACCCTTAGAATAGGTATAAAAACTAAGAAATACAAGTTACATAAATATTGTTTCAGTATTTAACTATGTGTTAATTAGGTGTTAAAACAAACGAAATACATAATATTTATTATAAAATAAATACATAAAAATGTCTCCTGTCATCCAACCACTTTCTCCTGATGAAATACCCCCCAGTTTTTTGGCTCGGAATTCCCGACATCCAGAGGAATTCTTATGTAAGGATATATAATCATCGGGGGGTTACCATTCCAGATGCCGAAAACGTAAACATAACGGTAAGGTTCTCCTTTGCAGTTCCCTTATCTGTTTCGTATACATTTCGCGCTCTGTCTTCGTTGCCAGTTTTTGGGAGGTAATCCCCAATTTGCATAAACCAGCCCCGAATATCGTTTTCCGGAACAGTGGCAGATGCAAGGGTAACTGCTTTTATCGTAAAACTCCTGTACCATGTTTCTCCAGGAGCATTATTTTTAAAGGTGGTTTTTCTAGGTGCATTTTTTAAAAATTCATGCACACTGTTTTGAATGTCTTCCTTTCGCCTTGGAAATCCTCTTTCATGATTTTGTTTTATCCAGTTAACTATTTACTGCTCTTCCGCAGCGCTCAGTATCGTGTCTGGTCCATAATTTGGTTTCTGTACTTTTCCTGTGGACCAGTTTATTAAAGTTATTCGAGGAACATTAAATTTACTGGAGGCGATCTTTCTTGACATTCCTGCTTTTACCGCAGTCAACGCCCTCTGCAAATCTTCTTGCTTGTACTGCCGTTGCTTAGGCATTACAATTTAAAGCCTGAAATAATGACGAGCAGTGAAAATTTTGAAAATAACGGTAGCAATCAAGGTACAGCAACAGATTGAGATCAATTGTAGAGACAAAATAATAAAAAGACTCTTATTGTGTTCGTAACTAACAACCCCAATGGTGTCTACTTAGGTCAGTAATGGACACCTGTGTCGGTAACTGAACTCATAGGACATTCATTTTCAGTTATGGACACCCATCGATAGATAAATTATTAGTTAATTTATTGTATTAAGCGATTAACAAAAAGCCCGACTGCTCAATACTTGAAAACAACATTCACTTTTTGCTTTATAAATATGCTAATGTAATTTAAAAAAATTTATATATACTCACATGTTTCTTAAGGAAATCAGAAGATTTCAAGACTCTCCTGTATAGGCGCACTTACCTCCTTGATTAAAACGACACGAATGACTTCTAACTGTTGTTTGACAGTTGCATGCCTAAATACGTCAAAAATAGTTTTATTAGCATTCAGCCACTGAAAACCTTACGAAACTTCAAAAACTGTGAAAGGTAGCCATAACTGGGAAGGTTTTTTTTTTTTTTTTTTTTTATATAATTTGCTTACGCTAAAGGGGTTTTTTTTCTGTTGTTACAGTACCCTTATAATGCTAAGAACACAGTGTAAACTACTTGGTTTTTAGAAAGAATAGAGAGATAGGAAAGAAGTGTTTGGGTGCAGTTGTAGGGTTTTTCTCCACGGGTGGTGTCTAAGTTACTTAGGGAGATTACGATTTCATGTATTCGGTATAAAGTAATGGACTTGGCCGGGATTCGAACGCACGACCTTCCATTCCGTAAGCGAATACACTACTACTGCACCATTGCCACCCGCGGTGTCGGTCACTAGGCTGTTTACCCTATCACTGATGTCCAATTCATGCAATTGCGCAAAGAAACAACGTTGCAACATGGCTCTGTTGCGCATATCATTTACCGTAACGTGACGGTCATTTTCATCGCCGAAAAAACAGCCCAATGACGCCACCGGCATGAAAACCGCACCAAACAGTGACTTTTTGCGGATGAAGCACTTTACACTGGTCCAATCATATTTTGCTTATTGACGAAGCCGTTTAAGCAGAAATGCGCTTCATCGCTGAAGATGATTTTGCGATGAAATTCTTCATTTTCTTCTATCATGTCCAGAGCCCAGTTCGAGAACGTACGTCGCTTCATATGATGAAGTGGCTTTAGTTCTTGAGTCAGCTTGATCTTGTAAGGGTGTAGGCCAAGATCCCTATGCAAAATTCGCCATAATGTGGTCTGTGGGACGACCAATTCTTGAGAACGCCGTGAAATTGACTGATTTGGCTGGTTTGCTTTGGACGCCTCTAAGGCAGCAATATTCTTCACACCTCGGACAAAACGAATCTCACTGGCACGGCAACATTAAGCAGCGAATATTTTGACTTAATTTTTTTCACTAGACTATGAATTGCTTGTCTACTGGGACGAGAAATACTGCCGAAAATTGGCGTTAACGCTCTTAAAGTTGCGACCACCAATTTGGAATTTCTGTAGTTTATTTTAAGTAATTGTAAACGTTGATCCTTTGAGTCAATATGATGAAAATGTTGATTTTATTAAATATTTTGACATTGACCCTTCGGTATCGGTTTAAGGGTGCGTTCACACTGAAAGTTCAAAGTTGAAGTCGCTACGTTAAAATGCATTTGCTCTTGTATAAAAGTCAAACAAATTTTATAAAAGACGAATATGTATATGCAAAAATGGGTTGCAGTTTGTCCATAATAGAATAAATACATTTTATTATTCCATTGCCAAAAAATAATATATTCTAACAATTAAAGAATCCATTGCCGGGTACCAGTCAGGCATTCATGGCTATTTTAGGCTCAAATTTGCCGTTCGGATTCAGCTAAAAAATTGTAGGTCCTTTCCACTTCGTACAACAAGAGGTTGGAGAAGCTTGGTTTTAGGCCCTGTATGTGCCGTTAATGCCTAATATCTGTTTTATTTATTTTTAAATATGTAGATTGTTGTCAGATTTCGTAAATTGCCCGTAACATAAACAACTCAACAAATCTGACATTTACACAAAACAAGAGGCAGCACTAGTAAGTGCCGATTAGTGTTTTGCGGAATGGCTTGAGACGATCTTATATTTATTACATTGGATATGAAATAATACGCGGCATTTAGCAGGGAAGAAGGGATATGTCTCGATAGCTTTTTATCTTTGGATATCCTTTCATGTAGACGGGGCACTTGAAGCTGATAGTCCAGCCAACAAACAATGGTTTCTTCCATCCATATTTGGCTGATGATTTCTTGTATACATCAAACCGAAATTACACCTACACTGATTAACCATCCGAACCGGCTGCTTTATTCAAACTTTTTACAGTGTGGTGGAACCGAGTTTGATTGGACGTTTGTGATGGGTTCTCTTATTGCACTTTTACTCTTATTGCACTTTTCTTTCTCTCGTTTTGGGGAATAGGTGATCTTTGCTGTTTGGAAGAGCCTTTCCTCCGGTCTTAAAGCCAGCAGCCATTAGATAGCTAGTTGCTTGATTTTTCTTTAAAACTTCCGGATTCCGTTTAGATTGCGAGACTCTTCGACGTTCTTGATCTGAGAGACTGGGTTAGGTTAGGTTAGGTAGACGTGGCTGTCAGCCAAAGCCAACACACTAAGACCAATGATAGGTCCATTGTGGTACCACACAGATCTGGGGTTACCCTCACTGCTCGTTGAACCAGTAGGAGCTTCTTATGAAGCGCGAAAAACTTCTAGCGCCAGTGCTGGCTAAGTCGCTTGTGTCATTGAACAAGAAGTCCCCTAGATGGAGATTTCTTCTATGGGAGAGCGCAGGACACGTGCAGAGAAGGTGAGGTACAGTCTCCTCTTCCTCCTCGTACATGCAGCTTCTGCAGAAGTCATTTGAGCACACACCGAGTCTGGATGCGTGCCTGCCTATTAAGCAGTGACCTGTGATAACACCTATAGTGGAGCTAATAAGCAGTCGGTTTAATGAGATTAGACACTTAGAGCGTCGCAGATCCAGCTTTGGCCAGATCCGCTTAGTCGCTAGACATGTATTGCTACTCGTCCACCTAAGGTTTGTTCTCTCGATTGCGGATAGCTTAAACAAGAGTTTGCAAGTAGCGATTGATATACCTAGGGAACCTTTATCAGGTAAAGGAGGTAATGTGGTTCCTTTTTTGGCGAGATAATCTGCCCTGCAGTTACCTGGAATGTCCCTATGCCCCGGCACCCAACAGAGGTGAATATTGAACTGCTCTGCCATCTCCGAAAGAGATGATCGGCAGTCTTGGGCTATGATGGAATTTGAAGAGACTGAGTCCAGGGACTTAATCGCGGCCTGACTATCTGAGAAGATACGGATATCCTTTGAGGATATCACATTCCTCTTCAGCCACGTCAGGGCTTCTTTTATCGGCAAAATTTCCGCCTGGAACACGCTACAGTAATCAGGAAGACGGAGAGAGAGGCTAAGATTTAGCTTTTCTGAGAAGACTCCACCACCAACCCCATCGCTAGTTTTTGATCCATCGGTGTAAAAGTGGATCGATTTATCATTCGCAAATGCATCATCATCCCAGAATGATCTGCAAGGAATGGTGATTTGGAAGTTTTTTCCGAACTGCAAACGGGGTATGGTGTAGTCTATGTTTCTGGGTAGAGACTTAAATGAGTCTAGAATAATGGAGTGGCCAATATTGTTATTGGTCCACTGCGAGGTAGCTTTTAAGCGGACAGCGGAACATGCCGCTGTTTGCATGCTAAATATATCAAGGGGTATCAGGTGTAGCAGAATGTCCAGAGCAGCGGAGGGGGTAGTATGGAGTGCTCCGCTAATGCACAGACAGAGAGACTGGGTACGATGTTTTATATATACGCAGAATCTTCCTATCCTCCCTTCTCTTAGCTGGATGCGTTTCCCTTGCTGTTCTAGTTTTGCGCTGCAGCGTTGACGTTCTGTCACCATTTGCGGGCACGGTTTTGATATCTAACTTCCGGCAAGCTCCGTAGGCTCCGTCCAGGAGGTCAAAAAACTCCTCCTTGATAGGGTATTCTGCTTGGTCGGCTGGGTAAATTTTATAAAATATATTGTTTATTATAAAACATATTATAGAAAATGATTTTTCTTTTTAATCGAATGAAATTGTTTTTTTGTTTTATTTCAGATGATGGCACACAATACGACCGTCCAATTAGGGGGAACAGCCTTTCTCATTTGCAAAGTCTCTGGAGTGGATAGAGTGGGTGTAAATTGGGTTTGTTTATAAATGTTGTGTTTATATCCTTCACCTTCCCAATGTTTAATATTATTTTATTTTTTCCATTTAAATCTCGTTGAAAGAACAAGGGCTGACTGATAAATAATTTATTTTTAAATTAAAAGGGTTAAAAGTAAAATATGGAAATTTCAGAGATTAATATATTTACAATTTGTTAATGCTGGAACTTGTCTGTATATAATAAAATATCAAATACGCAAGTTGATAAAGTATGAACATGAATGAATTATTTTAATGAAATTTAAAAGTATTTCAGGAGAAATTAAAAATTCATTTATTATTAATAACTCAATAATTTTCTTAATTAAGGGACTTATCTCATTGATTAAGTAATTTGATGTAATGTTAATGTTTGAAGTTTTTGATTTAAGTCAGAACAGCTCTGTTTGCATTTGTGACTTTCATACAATATGAGCAGACAAGAATACAAATGACCATTTGGCCAATCCGTTAAAGAATCATTGATCGCTTCCCCTGTCTTTTAAATATATAATCACCAAGCCTTTCGACCCTCTCACGAACCATTAGATGGTCAAATACAAATTAGTAAACTGTAGCAAGAAACTTCCATAACATACAAATTCTGAGTTACTGACTCAGAATATCGAGGTAGATTATGGGTGTCTGCAGTATTCCATAGATAATCCTAATGTCAATATAATATAATATAATTTAAATCAAGCTGTACGCAGGTATCCATTCGATTTTTGAGCCAATAAAAAAAAAATATTTTGCCCATACGACCACATATTTTCAGTATCTTTTTGAAATTTAATTCAGTTTCGAATTGTAGACTTCATTTGTAAAAAAAAACATTTCATCTGTTAATTTAATAAAATACAATGTTCAGTTCTGATACTGGGTTATATGTGAAGTACACGGAGGTATCCCTACCTATATTGTACTGATTTGTATATGTTTTTCACTATTAAACGTGTTTCAGCGTAAATATTTGTGTTATTTTGTTTCGCTATATTTCACCTACGATTCTGCAGTTCATATGAAAGTTATTTGATGCAGGTAATAATCAAATTGGAAATACTAGTAATATTCAGCGGAAATCATAGCCAGTACATCGCTAAATAACATGATGAAATATATACAAATGTTGGAGTTGTAGTTCAACACTTGTGTATAAATGGATTTTTTGAAATTGAATCTTTTTATGTTTTAAACTACCTTTCGAACGACAAGACAAATATATCCATAATATGGATGAGTGCAGTGAATCAGACGCAGCCGATACAGTGATGGTTCTGATAATAAGTATGTTCCCAATAACCATGAAGCACATGATGCTGAGTACTCGGACATAGATGGCATCGACAATAAGGAGGTGACTGAGTAAGCCGAGCATTTTGATTCTGATGGCAACGATGCTGAAAATAATGATGAGAATGGCGAGACCAACGAGGCTGACCAAAGATCTTTTAGGTGATAAATCGATTTATCCGTTTTGATAACGTCGTGACCCGTTTTCATCGCCTGATAGACGTCAAAGCTACCCCAATTCAAGATTTATGGGATATAATGAATGACAGTCTCAATTAGAACTAGACCAACAGAAACCATAACAATCGATGAGCCCCACAGAGGTAGAACACAATTCACGCAGTGCATTAATGTGCGTTGGGCTTTTGATTCAAAGCCCTTCTATCCTCTGAAAGGGGAAATATACACTGGAAAACCAGCTAATGGCCACGTGAAACGCAACTGGAGGAAGAGATAGACGATTGGTTCGTCCTTTCGATGAATCCGTCCGTAATGTTACGATGTGCATCTTCTCAGTATTCTGGATCTCGCCGATTATCTTTTTAACAAGAATATAATGTTGTTTGCAACGCTACGTATAAAAAAGCTGGTTTCCCAAAACAAATACTAAAAAATGGATTACGTATAGTGCAGTCGTCATGAGAAATAAGAACATCTTTTCCTACGTTCATAGAAAAATATAAAGGGTAGAAACAGATCAACACTTCAACTCCAACTTCAACTTTGACAACCACGCCTCACGTTTTAGAATAAATGCTTTTTAATTGCATCTCAACCTCAACTTCGACTTCAACGTCTTCAACCCAAACGCTAAATTCAAAGCTGAAGTGCAAATTGCCACCTACCTTGCGGCGTTGATTTCAGTTTTCCCAAGACGCAAATGCTTCTTTTTTGAGCTAATTATCTCTCTCATTTGTATTTTGACAGAAATTTCTCTTTTGTTTGCAACCATATTTTGTTTCGTTCTCGAAGATGTATTCGTCAATGTGTTTGACTTGACTTCAAACCCTGAAGTTCTCGCTCCTGTTAAAGTCAAAGTCGGAGTTGAAGTATTGATCTGTTTCTAATATAAGGTGGTTATACTTTTGTGGTTCTTTATGCATAATGTTCATCAACGACGAGCGTGAGAGGTGCAATTGTTGGGCACGACGACGAGTTGAGGTGGACGGCTCTTCAGCCACACTATCGCGAACAGCAGCAATATTTTCTGCAGTACGAGCAGTATGAGCATACAATGGTGTTTTCACATCTCCTACAGACCCGGTTTGCTCAAATTTTTGCACGATTTTTCAGATTGTACGCACATTTCGGCGATTAAATTGACCGAACAAATCACGAAGTGCACGATATGCATTTTGATTTGAACGCCCATTTTCATAATAAGCCTGAATAACTTTTACGCTTTGCTCGATTGTGTATCTTTCCATGATTCAAATTGAGTTAGTCTGAAATTGAGAAATGTCAAATAAAATGCAGAAAAAAACTTCACGTTTAGGTGTGGTTCACATTCAAGATTGGCCCTTACAATTTAACCACCCTTTACTTGGGCATTTTTGTATTAACGTGGTATTTTCGAAGTACAGAAGTAGGCACTTAGTGGCAGTACAGTGGGCGATATAATACGATGATCTCGTCTCGTCCTCGTATTAGCTCTTCGTCTTTTATAAAATTTTGGAAACTGCTTCTAAAAAGGCAAAGGCAAATAATGCTAAAGCTATAAATTTGATGAGGATTTCATTTTATTCGTATATGAAAAGTTATATTTTTTTTGCATGAATGAAAGGTATCGTGACCCTCCCACTTTATGGCATCTTCACTGGCTCGCCGGGTTCACTGATCCGACCTCAATAAATATCGACAGGCTTCCCTGTTTCGGATCACTTCTTTACTGATGCTAATCAAATGCTGGTGTTATTGCATTGGTATGATCCCGGCCTGCGTCTTTTTTACAATTTCAACGAGTGCGTGTTCCTGTTATTGGTGTTTGTTTGATCGTCCTTTTACGACACCGGTGATCTATAGTCTTGGCAACATTCAGATTGGCGTGCACACCTGCGGCTTGCAGGATAGTTTCAATATATTAAATGCGTCGTTAGGTTAACCTGGATGTTAAAATTGTATAGATGTAACTTGTACCCTTGGTCGCCTTTTGCGACAAGCTCTGGTTTTCTGGGGCGCTGCAATTATATTATTAGCCCTTCTCTGTATAAATAGTTTAGTGTAAATAGTTTATCTCCGATTACGAACGCTTGTTTGATTATTACACTTTATGCTCTTGAATGTTTGTTACACGACTTTCGCAAGAGGTGGAGCATTAAACAATTTTGTAGTTGTTCCAGTAGCCCAACTGGCCCGTTGCGCTAAATTTTTCTCGTAAATATTTTAATTTCAAGTCCCTCTGAATTTTGTCCAATGAGCCAGACAGATAAACTGTTCCCAGTATCAGTCATAACAAAATCTTCCTATTTTTACCTTACTTGATAGTTACGAGGACCTCCAACCTACATAATCAATTTACGTAACATCTTTGGCATATTTGTGATTTTAAATCGCAATTTATTTTCATTAAAACTTCTTACTTTTTCTATTACATTTTATAAAACCAATTAGTAAACTTTTTCGCTTGTCATCTGCAGTCGATACGTTCACATCATTTGCAATAAGTTTCACGTCATATCAATTTGTCGAATTCCTCTCCGAAGATAATGAAATGCTTTGCCTTTTGCATAATAAGGCGACAAACGGGAAAGTAAACAACAGTCTTCTTTGTGGCACCTGTAAGGTAGGTTTTTCTATTTTTCGTCCTCTGTTTAAAATCTGAAGATTTTCCTCAGAGTACACAATTTAACATCATTTGTGGAAACGGTGATAGGAAGGAGGAAGGCACTCTGCCTTTCGTGTGTAACTTCCGTCACAAGCCCTTTTCTGAACATTTGCAGAGAAAACAAAAATGTTTTTCTTATTCATATCCAACACATTCAAGTACGATATGATGTTAGTCAATCAAACATTTTTTTCTTCGTTCCTTAAGCCTTCAGGGAAAGGGATACGAATTTTTCAGGGCAAAGCTCGTCTGTATACCAGAAAAAAAAACGACTTCTCACAAAAGAGAAAACAACATGGGAATGAGGTAGGCGAAAGTAAAAAGAGCCTGAGCTAGTAGAGTGAATATCTATTATATATACACTTACATACCATGTAGCGTAGGTATATTTCGTCATTTTGCAGTAATAATGTTCTTCGATTTGGTAATCTGTTTAGTTTGAACGCAAAGGGAAGATTTTATAATAAACCGACCCGGCGTCATTCGAGAAAGAATAATGCGATTATATATTTTATTTTATGTTTTATTTTTTACTATTTAGATAAATATAAGGGTCTCAGGTTCAAATCCCGCTGGGGCTAAGTAACATCTGAACGTGTTTTACACTGCCCCCTTTTGCGAGTGCCTGAGAAACATCCAATAGTATCAATTATTGTCATGAGAAGCTCCTCAAATTCGATCCCTTACACTTCACACAAGCAAATGGTTGAAGTAGCTGGCTTTTAGGCCCTGTATGGGCCGTTGATGCTTCGTATATTTATTTATTATTTAATTTTGTACGTCTGTTGAAATCTAATATATACAAATCAATGTCTACGGGTTCGCGCATCTTTCATCCGATTGAGTTAGTGGGTAGGGGAAGGTGTTGTACCTTGGCCCGTTTGTTCCTTGGTGCGAGTGCCACTTCTCAGCAAAATAGTAGGCATGCAAAAGTTGTTCCCCTTCTGTTCTTTGATTTTCTCAATTTGTTTGTGGATGCCAAGCTGCACTCGTCTCAAGCGCCCAACCTTTTGAATCCGTCAATCCAACGGATCCGTTGATTCAAAGGAGAGCAATGTAGAATACACGTATTCTTTTGGAAGGTAGCCCATAACCAACGAATCCATGAACTTCGAAGGATAAACTAGCCCTACTTTCAACTTTTCCGTCGGTTGATATACACACATTGCACTTCGCCAATTCTAGAATTGAGGTTCACGTATAACAAAATTGATAGAGGCATATACATTGCACAAAATATTGGAAAATAGGGGAAACCATTGGAAAATTAGAGAAAACATTGGAAAAATGAGTGAAAACTGTCATTGCCGATTGACAGGCAGTTCGGTATCGCACAGCGAAACTACAGCTCAACCGCTGGTTGGTTAAAATGGGCGCGTTCAATTTGCAAGGCAACTAGTGACAGAGTATATCCATATAATGAATAGGAACATGCTCTCTACATATGCATTTCCTACATAGTACAAAGCAAAATGCAGAAAAATGCATACAAACTACAATATGTGAAAGCACGGATGGGACTTTTTGAAAAGATGTCTGCAGTAGATTTCAAAAAAACTACGCAGTAGGTTCAACTGTTTCGCAGTAATATTTTTATATTTCCAAAATATAAGTAAGACATAACATATAGATAAATAATTTAAAATAATAAAATAAACATACATTTTTCTTTAAAACATAACAAAAACAGAACAAAACAAAAATTCATATACTTATATTCATATGAGTCATAATTTTTTTTCTAA
Organism: Portevinia maculata; assembly: GCA_949715645.1. NCBI lineage: Eukaryota > Metazoa > Arthropoda > Insecta > Diptera > Syrphidae > Portevinia > Portevinia maculata. The sequence continues at coordinate 267,224,567 of OX454526.1, read as the reverse complement.
TTTCTAATAATTCCTCGTTTTGATTTTACAGCAAAAGTAATCAAATTCATTCTTATATTATACATTTTCATTTCAAAATTATTACAAAAATACAAATTGGGAAAACGAGAAATAAATTGTTGCTCAAGGCTTGAGAAGAGTTTCTTTCAAATCTGTGAATATTGAGGAAACACTAGGTTTCTGACTTAATTTCAGCTCACACTTGTGTTTTTGACGTTTTTTTAAATGTAGCCTGCAAAGTAATAAAATGAATTTTCGCTACCGAAACCAACAGTATTTAGTCAGATTGGGGTTTGAAAAAGTTTTTCACATTACCCTTCTTTTTGGATGATTGTAACTGCATTTCAACGTCGGGAAGCTCTAAATTCACAGTTGTCTGCAGTTTCTATGGGTTATACTCGTATCATCCGCGTACTTCGTTGAAATTTTTGTTTTTTTTTAAAATGAACAAATTCAAATGGAGTCAGTTAGGTACTTGTTATTTCCTCCTCGGTTGCGTTAAACCTCGAAGGTATTTTCCAGACAATTTGTTTTTCCTCTCGACCGCAGGCCAAACACTTTAAAGTTTGTTTCCCATTTGTTCTTACAATAATTTTTAAATAAAAAAAAAAACAGTTGAACTATATCTTTTAAAAAACATGTACACTTTTATTTGTTCGCTCTGAGAACTAACAGTATTGCGTTTTCTTCACTTGTTTCGCACGACTGACAAGAATTTAGGTCTTTAAAAATATATTATGAAAAAACGTAAGCACCGCCCTTCCTAACGTTATCGGAAACCATAGGTGAGCAATATCTTCACTTTTTTCTGGGAAATAAATTCTCTTAACATTTTATGATAATTCAAGAACCGTACCTCGCACCTACTCCAAATCAAACAGTGACGCCAAGCAGGGGGGTTGCAGGGGGCAGCATGCCCCCCCCCCCCCTTTGGTATTGAACTGTTTATGGAATCTACTTGCGGTTTCGCAACTAATCCCATAAACAGTGCAATGCATACGGGGGGGCATGCTGCCCCCCTGCAACCCATCTGCTTGGGGTCACTGTTTGATTTGGAGTGGGTGCAAGGGTCTTTAGTTATAATAGACAAATTCAAATTATAGGTGGGAAATAACTTCACAAAATTTACGGTGAAGTTATTGCTCACCATCAGTGGGCAATAAGTTCACAAAAAAAGTGAAGTTATTGCCCACTCGAGGTGATGTTATTGCCCATGTGAAGTTATTGCCCGTGAAGTTATTTCCCTGCACCGCATGCGGCATTTTGTGGTACAGGCAAAACATGCTGTTTACCGTTTTTTCCACAGCGGTCGTTCCATAAGCGTTAAAACACTTCCTTTTGACCTGCTCAAGCAACAACGGCCTGACAGGAAACTCACGAGTTTCCTAATACTTGCCTTATTTAGTATAAGAATTTCCTTAGGAGGCTAAATTAACTTTTTGGATTGTCTGAACGCTTAAAAATGTTCCCGATGGGGTAGACGATGTTGGTGTTACCAATCATTAACCAGTCCTAGAGTGGTAGCTCTGTTGACTCTGCAATAAGGTTTGGATCCTAAGAAGGCGGATTCTGAGCCAGCCCCAGCTAGCTCATTCGCAGATCCGTTGTCTGCAATACACTGGTGACCAGGTACCTAACCAAGTTTGATCTTGTTGTGTCTGACTAGGGATTGCAGCGAATCGTACCAGCACTTGGCTGGTACATAGTCCATTGAATTGGATGTCAGCACTTGACGCTCAGTTTTACTATTCGAGAATTGTACTCTGGCGCCCTTTATACCCTTTTTAAGGTTAATTCTGGCGCAGATCTCGTTGTCATGGATATCTGCCTGGAACAAGATGGGACACATTCCCATATGAACCGAAACTGTGGTGATGGCTCCAAAGACGCAAGTTCCAAATCTAAATTCCATTTTGATCCGTCGGCGAACCAGACCAGACTTCTACATTCCAGCGCCGGAACACCATTGGCCAGGCTTGCGTTGTCCCGTATTTCGACCTAAAACAGTCCTCCGAAACAATACTCCTTAGCCATAGTGTCCGGGATAGAGGAAACCATGTCCGTTTTGGAGTATAGTCAAGTATTTTCAGGTATAAATTTGTACGCTTGCTGGAGCTTAATAGCGCATTTAACTGCGGTGTTCCTAATGAAGATTTGGCCGCGTATGTTATAATTGGTCCGACCAATACATCCAGTATATCATTTTGGGGCTCAGATCCTAAGTTCTGCCATACAGACTCTAGTGACACGCTCTGTGGCAGTTTTAATGCTCGCGGTCCATTTAAGTGTTTTGTCGAGGACCAGCCCCCTCTTGTAAAGGACACTAGTACGGTGTTGCAAGGATTGATGAGGCCTAGTAAAAGTATTGAGATTTAAGAAACCTGAAACACTTTCAGCTATATATTTGAGTAAAGCCCTCATCCCTAACCGTTTTGCGGTTAAGAAATTTTTCGAAAACAAAAAAATTACGTTTTAATATTCATTCGATTCACTTCGATTTACTACCTTAGCTAGGATAAGACAGTGAAGGGAAGGGGCTTATTCAAAACAAACCTGAATGTCATACATTACGGCAAATATGCATGGTTCTCAATTAAGCCCATTTTCCAGTTATGCAAACCGATACAATAAAACAATTTCCCCCTAGGAAATGTAATAGAGTATATATCTTAATTACGATGAGTTGCGTAATTTGTTCAGCTAAAGACGTAATTGGTTTGGTAGCGTATAACTAATGTGTGGTTGACGTGATTGAAAGAGCCCTTGGCACTCATTTCCGGATTCTTACAATATCGTGTGGTCATACAAATTCAATATTATCATGGCTGCTTCATTAATTGTAGATACTTGATAGTCATATCCGTCAGAAAGTAATTGACATATTCCTATGACTGGGGGTTGAACAATTTGAATTGGATTGACAGGCTGCAGGATTATATTAATATATTGAGAAGTTCTGGTTTTTCTCAAATCTTTCAAATCTTTCAAATCTTTATTAAATAGTCATACACAGTAAGATACAATATCTTGTTTGGTAGTGCATGCTTCAGCAAAGTGCTATATGTACTTAATTTTAAGTGTTACGAGACGAGTAGGTACAGTATAATTTACAGATCAAATGCTAGTACACCAATATAAAAAAAAAATAAAAAAAAAAAAAAATAGTTAAATCCAAATTCAAATTAAATCAATTATTCAATTAATTACTTATTGCTAATAAATTAATTTACAGGGAGTAATAATTAAAGAGAAAAAAAAAGCAGAAAAGAAAAGAAAGAAAAGAAAAGAGAGGAGAAGAGGAGGACTTAAATATGCAATCATCGCCATCAAAGTGTTTCAAAGTATTGTTGCAGCCTTGCCTTGAACAGCGTTTTGCAATTTATCAATCTTAAGGGTCGGGGAAGGGAGTTCCATAGCCGAATCGCATAGACAAAGAATTGACGTTCAGAAATCAAGAAACGGGAACGAATTGGTATGAGATCAAAAGTTCTACTCGAGCGCGTAAAACGGAATCTGTTATAAAGGTAAGGTGGTTGGCGTGTCTGAAGTATATTGTGAAGCAATACCAACGTTCTGAGCTTGAAAATGTCTTCGAGAGAGATGCCATAAATCGATTTGGAATACGAGGAAATGTGGTCATATCTTTTTATTCCAAAAACATATCGCGCAATACTGTTGTATGCCACATTTAGCTTCCGTCTGTGCTCATAATCACAATTGCTGAAAAGCTCACATCCATATAGCATAATAGGAATGAGCAGCGTTTTGGAAAGGATTACTCTTGTCTTTAAAGGTGTGATTTTCTGCGTAGCCCAGAGCATACGAAGACCTCCATATACCCTACCTAATGTAATTCTGATGTGGTTATTCCAAGTAAGCGTTTTGTTGAAAGTTAAACCGAGATTTTTTGCAGATTCAACAAATTCAATAGGTTTACTATCCAGATAAATATTTGGAAAACAGGAGGTATCAATCGGCTTCCTAGAGATAACCAAACATTTAGATTTAGAAGGGTTCAGGTGAAGGCGATTAGCCTGAGACCAGCGTGAGATCATGTTCATGTCTTCATTTATTTCGCATGCGGCGTTTTCCACAAGGCCCAAAGGAAAACTTCTCCGCACTTGCACATCATCTGCATACATATCAACTGAGGAACTTAATAAGCACTCAGGAAGATCATTTACATATATTGAGAAAAGAAGTGGGCCCAGTATCGAACCTTGTGGAACACCTGAACTAAGTGAAAGGAAGTCTGACGAGGAGTTTTTCACTACAACTGCTTGGAATCTATGATTTAAATAAGAGGCTATCAAGTTTGTAGACGGAACTGAAAAATGAAATTGATTCCTAAGCTTACTACAGAGAATGTTGTGGTTAACCGTATCGAATGCTTTAGAGAAATCAAGTAGTATAAGGAAAGTTACTTCATCATTATCTACCGCTTGTCTGATGCCTTCTGTTACATTTATTAAGGCAGTAGTACAACTATGTTTTGGGCGAAAACCAGACTGATTAGTGCATAGTAGATTTTTATTCAAAAGAAATTTCCGTATTTGGGAATTCATTACCCTTTCAAGAACTTTGGAAAGAAACGATAATATCGCAATCGGTCTGAATTCGTTGTTGGTTTTCGGGACCGGAACTATTTTCACTCGTTTCCAAATATGAGGATAAACACCGGTCATAAATATGTTATTAAATAGGTACGTTAAATATTTTAATATATGCGGAAGAATGATTTTAACAAAAACTGGACTTATCTCATCGAATCCAACCGAGTTAGATTTTATAGATAAAACGCTTTCTAAAACATCAGCGTCATTGACAGCTGTAAAATAAAAACTCAGTGAAGAACGCGAATTAGCAAGACTGTTCTCGACAGGAAGGATGTTCGACGAATCGTCACTGTTTGGAAGGTTATGGTTGCTTGGGGTATAATCGACGTTAGGGGATGAAACGGAAACGAAGCTCTTATTTAATTCATTACAATCAACATTATTGCAACAAGGATTCATTTGTTTGCCCACTCCTATTTCCCTAAGGTTTTTCCAAAGTTTTTGCTTGGCTTGAGAAGGATTAAGTCGTGGGGCATAATAACGTCTTTTTGATTCTTGTATCTCGCAGGTAACCCTATTTCTCAAAATCCGGTAATCATTTAGGAGTATATCCAGCCGAAATCTTTTCCAGCGCTTGTATGCCAGGTCACGATGGTAGATTAGGATTTTTATATGGTTGGTAACCCATGGAGATTGGCATTCAACTGGTCTGGCAGACTTGGTTATAAGAGGAACATGAATATTAAAGAGATTCCTGATATTATCTTGAATAAATGCAACTTGACTGTTGACCGAGGGCATTCCATAAATCCTGTACCATTCAATCGCAAATAGGTCCTCCTGTAATTGATTCAAGTCAATTTTCTTAAAGTCGCGGAAACTATAGGTGTTTTCGGATATTACAGGTTCACATTGAAAAGTTAAGTGAATTAGATCATGATGAGAAAAGCAAGAAGCCGAGAGTTGACTGAAATGAAGAACTTTATGTGGATGACTTGCAAAGAAAACATCCAGAAGAGTGCTGTTATCCTTGGTAAAATGAGTGGGAAAATTTGTATTTACTGGCGTTAGATTGAGTGCCCTCATACTATTAACAAGAGATGCTTCTTTGAGAATGTTGCTATTGAAGTCTCCACACAGAACAACAAAAGGTGATATATAGGACAAATCGTCCAAAACTGAGATCAGCGGCGATGTATCAATATTTGAATTAGGTCGGTAGACTGACCCTATCAATATCTTGTTAGACTTGCAAGTTATCTTTACAAAGACGTATTGCATTTCACTTTCGAACGGAGCTTTTCGAATAAATTTATAGTCTAGACTTTCACGAATATAAACAGCCACTCCTCCACCAACACGATCGTCCCTATCAGATCTAAAGAGCTTATAACCGCTCAGATCATAAACCACATCCTTAACATCACTCAAGAACCAAGACTCAGAAACGCATACAACATCAATTTTTGAACCAACGAACAAATATCTAAACTCGTCTAGTTTTCCTTTTGATCTCAGACTCTGAGCATTAAGATGGCAGACCTGTAGCCCGGTACGCTGACTGCATATTATCTCTAACATTAACCGCGTAGTATCCTTAGTGACAGCGGCTTCAGACTCCCTGTTCTGCTCATTGGGACCAACCATTAATAATTAAAAATGGGAAGTGCCCAATAAGTTGCACCCTGATTAAAGAAAGATAACATTGCAAGAGCCGTTCCACAAAACGAACAAACCACAACACAAGGATGACGATGATTAGATATTTAAGCCATAGAAAGGAAACATATAATTCATAAAAATTTAGAAAACAATAATTCAGGTAAAAAAGAAAAAAAACAGATAATAGTAAATAGATGAAAAAAAAATTAAAGAAAATGTGTATACATTTAGTTCGGGCAATGATCTTTAATACACTCGTCATCTTCAGCTGGATATGTAGTTGTTGTTGTTGTTGTTGTTGTCTGCGTCATTATGGTAGAATCGGCTAAGTCGTCCGTAGTCTCAATTAATATTGCCTTCTCATCTTTGCACTTCTTTACATAGACAAGGCCACGAATAGTAAATACCGAGAACAGTTTTTTGTCGCGTTTCATTTTTAACGCGTACTGCATAAGAGAGCGATTCTTCAACGTTAAGCACTCGTGAATGTAAACACTTGATTTTCCCGTTGCATCATTATCAGCGTCTAAGCCAAGATCATGAAGGTGAAGAGGTTGTTTTGTTGATTTCCTGTAGTTGGCAACTGATCGCAAAACAATTAGCTTGTCGTGCGGCGAAAAAAATTTTATAATTATCGGTGGAGATAGGTTATCGGATTTAGATTTAAGTCGGAAAATACTTCGTATTGTTGGCGGTTTGAAGTGGAGATTAGCGCATAGTTGATTAAAAGTGAAACGTAGATTTTCCGTCGGTAAAAGGGGAACTCCGTGTAGAAGCGCATCACACATCGTTTCTTTAAGTTGTTGCTTCTCCTCATTTTCCTCCATGCGTGTACAAATAATCTTAATTTTCAGATCGTGCATTAGTATTTGCTGCTTAAGCTCGCGATTTTCTCCTTTCAGAGCTTCGAATTCTAATTGCTTTTCTTCTAACGAAGACAATCGTGCATTAATACCCTCGATGGAAGAACTTAATGCTGCTATATCTGTGTCAATTTTTTCAGTGATCCTTTTTTCAGATTCTGCTATCTGCGACGAAATTCGTGACGAAATTACCTCAGTTTGTGTTTCAATCGATTTTTCAAATTTTGCAAACATTTCCATGAAGCATGAAATGTCTTGAGGAGAGTTTTTTTTGTTTACCTTTCCCGCGGGCGATTGTGATGGTGGTAGTGCTAGTGATGTTGGCTTTAGCTGTGGGCTGGGGGAAGGCGAATCTGAGGACCGTAATCTATTCCGTAATGAAGCCATTAAAATCGTCTTTGTGTATGTGTGGTAGGGGAAATTGCTTTCGATGCAAGAGTTCTAATACAATGAGCAGGACGGAAACAAGTATGTGAGTACGAATTTAATATTAGTTAATTTGCTTTTTAAACTGATTTCGATTAATAAATTTCGAAATATTAATTTACGCGAGAAAGGCAGAGGTGTTATTGTCTTTTAATAAGGTGCAGAAGCCTTGGAATATTCAGAAACTATTTTAAACTCAACTTAAACTGACCACTCTGTCACGCACGTCTGCCTAGTAACACATCACAAAACTTTCTCCCCTTCTCTAACAAGGGTGTATACATTTTTAATCATTGTTTGTAATATATGTACCTTCATATTTGTCGTATGCAACGTCGTTAAACCTTTGTGAACGTAGAAAGCTTCGAGAGTTTACGACAAGGTGCATGAGTTGTCAAAAGGTATGAAATGAATTTGGTGTGCAAATCAAGATGGTAAAACTTGTTCAACCAATCATCGATCGAGCTGCAGTTAGGATTATTCGGTACGCCAAATCCTCGCTCTTTCACACTCTATGGATGAAACAAAGGCACTTTCGCACTTACACCTCTACGAAGATGGTTGATTTTCGACGTTGAATGAATGAATAAATCTAATCAGCATCTAAAGTAATGTCGATCTAGCCATATCCCTCCGTCACCAATTTGGAGGCAATAAAATTCGAGCTGGAAGGCGAATTGTTAAAGAAGACTTTATAAATATTAAGGGGCTTAAGACGCTTTCCTGTTGTACACAGACTTTGATTGCGAACTTCTCGGTGACACCAACGGGACATCTTACTCTTGTCTTTACTCCCTCATGCATGTTCATGATCATCTCGACGTAGGTTTCTGGAAGTTCTCGTTGACTGAGCGTCCCCAAAATAGATCCCTTGGTTGTCTGTCTATCAAAGGCCTTATATATTATATATTAGTATATTAGTCGTACTGAACATTTGTAAAAAAACATTTTCTCAATCAATCAAACCAACATTATACACTTGGCAAAATAAAAAATATTAGGCATTCCATAAAGGTCCTTAAACCTTGCTTCTCCAACTATTTACTTGTGCTATGTTAAAGGGACCTACACGTTTAACCCAAATCCGAATGGCAAATTTGAAAAGCTTGTCATGATACTTAATACTCTTGGATGTTTGTCAGACGTTCGCAGGAGGAAACTAATTCCCTCGGGTGAATCTCTTGACCAAAACACGAGTTGATAATGTAAAACAATCTATGCCGCAGTTATTGAAACGTTTTTTGCTATGTATGTAGGTATACCTATCGATGCCACAATCTGTCGAGCCATAAAGTTCTAGCTATATAGCTTAAAGTGTAACTAGAACTTCCAAACTAACAAAGGCCGAATATACTCGTACCTACCAAACTGACGTATATAACAAAATTAAGTTTCCATTCAGGCTAGAACGCCTTCACAAGTTGAACAATTTCATACAAATAATACTTCAAATTGCAGAGAATATGAGTTTCCATTTCCATTGTGCGAGAGAAAAAAAATCGTTCCTGTCGTGCTCACCAAGCTATCGATCTCCATTCAGAGTACAAAGCTTACAATGGTATTTTAAACATGCCATGGACATGACGACAACTACTTATACATTCGAATACGAGGACATCTGTATTCAATTTCGAATTTTCTTTTACAGAACGGAACAAAGAAATGTTGATTCAAATGCGGAGAATCGAGGAAGTGGACCGGCTCTTCACATAATATGTCGCCTCCTCGCAGTGTAGATATCCTTTCTAGTATAACCGGCATATGCCACCCAAACGAGTAGTAATTCTTATCATTTTCCTGGTATTTTTTTTTGTGAAACTGTAACAAGCCCACACTGTTGTCTAACCAATACAAAAGTATCATCGTCATCCGACAACGAAGACGACGAGGACATGACTTTAAAATTTAAGTTGTGATCTTTTGCAGGACATTCAAAACTGGAAGTGGTTGGCAAGGATTACGGCTCTAGAAATTGAATTTATGAGCATAAAGTTCGTGTAACAGTAGGGGATCATGATGGGGGGGGGGGGGGGGGGGGAGGGGGGGGGGGGGTACCATCTGCACATCAGGTCCACACACTGACTGCCAACACATTCTGGTAACTGCATGGCATGGCAACAATACTCATATGAGTGACTGGAGTGCGGGCGGAGTGTGTGAGATCCATGACGATATATTTTGTATGTCGATACGCCAGATGGGCACATATTTATGTGTATCATTCCGGAATGTTGTACATCGCTCGCATACCTTACTCACATGTTTGCCGCTAACTGCAACGTGGTGTTGTCTTCGTGGTGTCGTCCTTAAAGCTCAAACTATAGATTTTGACGATAGGCAAACTGCTGTTGCATGTGTAAGTGCTTTGGTTGCACGTTGTTAGGATATTCTGTTTACTTTCCTTCTGTCGAATTGACGTAAGACTTTTTATAAGCACTCTAATATTGCTTTATGCTCGTAGTATATTTTTTGGCACGGCATCCAAAAATTTCTTCAACTACGTTGTCGTAAGCTTTTTTCTCGTCGTCGTCGTCGTCTTAACGTTGGCAATGTTATAAATTATTGGCATATTCGGTAGCAAACAAGGAATTTTAGGATTACGATTATGTTCGATGCGACAAGAGAACATTGATTTCCCATTTGTGCTTGCTTATATTGCGTGGGTGTGTGAGTGTTAATATAAATAAGCGTTTTTCCTGCAGATTGCTTGATTCAGCCAAAGATTAACGATTTTGGATTCGGTGGAATTTTTGATTAAATAAAATTCCATAAAAAACCGAAGAAGAAATAAAGCTACATTGTTGTTCATTAAGTTGGTTTCAAAGTTTAAAATAGTGTGTAGGTACCTTTACACATTACCTACAGTAAGAGATACATTTATTGCATATCTCAGTCGAGAGTTTTTGATATTTATTTCTGATAGCTATGTCAGAGCTATCAGTCGTAGACAATCGTTAGCTAGATTACTTCATGGGAAGACTGCACTTAATTTATTTAAATTGGAATACGTACGAGATGGAAATTGATGGACTTATATGGATTTTATCCAGGGTAGAGATCTTCTTAAAAAAAAAAACAATTAGAGGTTAAGGAAGACAAAAAAAAAATGGTTGTCCAAGTGGTCAGCCTATAATCTTGAGACGGAGAGATGAAATAACATTGCAAGAAGGACAACCTATTTATTGCTTTACTGAATCTGCATAAGCAACTTCCATCTACATGCCGTTTTCAGTTATTTTCCATCCACAGATTATTCAAGTTATTTTTTGCTGGGAAAATCCGGGTCTAACTATAATTAGTCTAAATTTAAGCTAAATTTGAGAATATATTGGTCATGAGATTTTGTTTTGCGAGGGAGAATAAGATTGTCAAATGGCTTTATTATGTGTGTGGAATTGGGAAGTCAGAGCCCTTTTTGTTTGTGTTTAACCACCACAAAATTCTAAATTAAAACATAGGGACGGGCTACAGTCCGCTTGGGCGAACTGTTGGATACCCTATTCTTATTCCTATCCCTCATAAGTGGGCGTGATACAAGTCTAAGTATGGTTGAATTGTTAAGAACGCTCTACATACATATTTTGTTATATAACATTTAAAGGATTTTATCGAAAAAAACAAAGTTTTTGTAAAAAAAAAACGCTCCCTAGCTCAAACTTTGGTTTATCAATAAATTTGTTTTATTTAATTGTGGGCGTGTCAGTAGGCGGATTTAAAAAAAAATTAACAAATCAGCATATAGGGCTCCTAGAGAGTATATATTATAAATTTCAGCTCCCTAGCTCAAAATTTGGATTTTCAAAAAAAGTTGATTTTAAATTGCGGGCGTCAGTAGGCGGATTTTGAAAATATTTACACATGCGCTTAAGGGCCCCTAGAGAGTATATATTATAAATTTCAGCTCAAATTTTGGTTTTTCAATAAAATTGCTTTATTCAATTGTGGGCGTGTTTGTGAGCGGATTTTGAAAATTTTATCTCACGAGCAGTTTTAGGGATCATAGATCATAATATATAAAGCTTTCTAGCTCAAAATTCAATTTTTTTCGATAATTTAGTTTTTTTGAGTTTGTGGGCGTGTCTGTGTTCGGATTTCAAAAATTCGTAAACTTGATTATTTCGGGACCCTAGAGAGTATATGGTTAAGATTTCAGCTCGCTAGGCCCAGTTTAAAGGCCTAATTTTTGCCGACAGACGGACGGACGGACATGGCTATATCGACATTACTATCGATGCTGATCATAAATATAGAAACTTTTAGGAGTTTACGGGCAATATTAAGGTACATTACAAACTATGCGTCAAAATGAATATACCCTTAGAATAGGGTATTAAAAAATGAGTAGACCGTTTAGTTAGTTCGTTGCGGACTATTATATGAGAGTGACATATTGCCAGCGTCCAAACGATTATTCGAGAAGTTTGACACTTTATTCACATGAGACAATTATTTTGTTGCAGACGCCCGCGAATTATAATTGGAAAACTACAAGCAAATCCGACATTTGGATTTTTAGGTTAAGTTTGAACGATTTTTTCATATGACGGTATATGGAACTGGACCCAATGTGGTGGATTTTGATTGAATTTTGGCAATTCCAGGCAAGGGTGTTGTTGTTCACCGCAAAACGTTTGGAATTCGAAATTTGGGTTATTTTTAGTAAATGTTGTTTCCGGCACTTTTTTCTATTTCATAAAATGGAAAAAGCCTGAAATTTTCGGAAGATTTCCAGAAAAATTCTACGCGTCTTTCCTAGGAAAAGAGCCACCTAAAATTCCGGCGTAAATTCCGGAACCCGAAACAAATGCTCTTGAATCGTTTTATAAACTACCTTCTTCGCGAAGCCATCTCTTTCTGAAGTGTGTAATCCCTTTCTTAATTGAGTGATAAAATTTCAATAATTTGTAGAAACCATACGGAAAAATCATTGTAGTTGTTCATAAAGTGTATTTTTAAGTGAAAAGCAAAGCTTTTGTAGAGTAAAAACTACCAAAATTTAGACAAAAACTGGAAAAGTATGTTCAAGCTAAAAAAAAAAACAATAAAAACAGTGAACGAACATGTTGACCAAAAACACTTTTGCAGCACTTTTTTTGTATAATTTTTTTATTAATTAATTGTTTTTGTTCGTGTGTAGTATAAAACGTTTGTATAGAAAATCGCTCTACTTTTTTTGCCGCAACAACGCGATTCTTACGGCTTCACTTTTATTTTTTGTACACAATCCTATTATATTGTTTACTCTTTAGTGTTGTTTTTCAAAAATAATGTTCGCGTAAGCGTAGGGTGGATGAAGTGGCTGGAAAACTCAGCCATCTTTTGTGACCCAAAAACGTCCCTAATCCGAAAGGAAGGCTCTACGTCTGCGCGGCGCTCACATGCGGCTCTCAATGTTGGACAGCGTATTAAAAGCATAAGGGCCAATTAACGGCAGCTTAGATGATGATGCTTTGCAAGAAGAAGTTCCAAGATCCGACGAATCCATCACGTCAATGAACCTATCACGAAGAAAATGGAGGGCGACCGGCTCAGTTTTTTTATTTTTTTTTATTTTGTCGTGGTTCGAGACTTTTTACACTGGAGCACTCAGACTCAATACTGGTCCATTGTACTACCAGGCAGACACACCCCATTTTACTGTGAGAATTTACTCCTTTTCCTAAGAAAAACGAGAAGGCGCTTCATAAGGAGCTTAGGTTTACAGCACTCACCATATCCGCACCAAATACCTGCCACCTGATACGAGCAAAAGCAGGACAATCACAGATGAAATGTTCCGCAGTGTCGTCGCTTTCTCCACAGGCTTCGCTATTGGTGGTATCGCTTAGCCTATCACCTTAAGGTGTTTGGCAAAAGCGTAGTGTCCCGTAAGAACGCCAGTAGTCGGTCTGCAGTCTTTTCTGTTGAGAGACAACAAGAATGCCGCGGATTTCCTACAGACGTCGGGGAGAATTTGCTTAGTCTGTCTGGAGAGAGTCATGCCAACGGCGATTATGTTCATATGAAACCCAACCGTCAAGTTAAGCCCTGACCGAGGACGCAGGCAGACAAATCGCTGGTTCAGGTCCTGAGAAGTCCCCCTCTGAGCCCTGTCTAGCAAGTTCATCGGAGATCTCATTTCCCGTGATCCCGTTATGACCCGGGACCGAGAAAAGTCTAAGTGAATTCAGCCTTCCGACCGAATTCAGAAAGATCTTCCATTCACGAACTATTTTGGAGGTGGTTAAGGGGTTGTGCAACGCCTTCGCCCCCTCCACCTGTTCCTCACAACATAGTCCATGGCCATTAGGATAGCGTAAGTCTCCGTTTGGAAGACTGACGCATGTTTGCGTAACGAGAAGAAAAGTCTAATGTTGTCGCTATCCATGAAAACACCAGCACCAGATCCTTAATCGGTTTTGGAGCCATCGGTGAAGATTCGACTGCATTTCCACTCAGAGTCTGGTCAGAGCCAGTCCTGAACACGAGGAAAGCCAACTTCATAGTTGCGTTTCAGCCGAAGTTCCGGTGTCATTGCATCAGACGGCATATCCATAAGATAGGAGTCGAAGGGCAGCCGTTGCGCAAGTTCATCAAAACTCCAGTGCGAGTTATACCAAAAGCCACCTTAATTTAAACGTGAGATAGCTTTGATTGTGCAACCCATAATGTAAACATCAAGGGGCGGGAGGTTCAATAGTGCATCTAGGCCGGAGCCAGGCGTGCTGGGGAAGGCCCCCGTGCAGCCGAGACATACCTTCCTTTGGAGTTTGGCGAAAGCAGCAGTAACGTATTTACGCGAAAGCTTATTCCACCAAACAACCGATGCGTATGCTATAAATGGTCTAACCATAGCCGTATAAATCCATAGGACTCTTTTCGGTGATAAGCCTCATGTCTTGCCGTAAATGCCCTTGAACTGGCAGAAAACCGACAGCGCCTTGGCAGTCTCCAGCTCAACATGCTTGGACCAAAGAAGTTTGCTTTCCAGGACGACTCCCAGATACTTTGCTTCATTGGAGAGTTGGATTGTGACGCCTTTTAGCACTGACTGAGTCAACCCGATCAGCTTCCTTCTTCTCGTAAAGAGAACAACCTCAGTTTTAAAGGATTGACCGAGAGCCCATTCGTAGTGCAATATTCGTCGATCACGTCAAGGGCCGCCTGCGCCTTGGCGCATACAGTCGCTAGGCATGATCCAACAGAAAGCACGGCAACAACATCCGCGTACGCCTGAGCGTATACATTAGAAATGTTGAGTGCGTTCAACAGAGAGTCGACCAGCATACACCACAGCAGTGGAGACAGAACGCCTCCTTGCGGGCAGCCTCTATTTACCCACGCCATAAAATAGCGGCCACAATCCGCATACGAAACCAACGTTCTATTCATTAGCATTGCTTTAACCCACAACATCAATGGTTCGTCTACGCCGTGTTGTCTAGCGGAGCTGCACATGCTACCAAAAGTCGCATTGTCAAAAGCACCCTCAATATCGATGAAAATGCCCATCGCGTATTCTTTCATGTAAAGCGCGCCCTCAATTCTACCAACTAGATTTTGGAGCGCAGTCTCGCAGGATTTTCCGCGTTGATAGGCATGTTGCATCTGAGATAGTGGGTGCAATCGCAAAGCAATTTTGCGCACGTGAAGCTCGACCAGCCTTTCCAAGCTTTTCAGCAAGAAAGAAGTCAGACTGATTGGTCTCAAGCTCTTGGCGAGCGAGTAGTTACTTCTGCCAATTTTTGGTATAAATGCCACTCTAACTGTACGCCAGGGTGCTGGAATGTATGCCAGTGCTAGGACAGCGGTGAAGATTTTCTTCATAGTCGGTAGCAACTGGTTTGTACACTGTTGCAGCATGGCTGGGTATATTCCGTCCGTACCAGGCGACTTGAAGCCGTCAAAAGATTCTCCAGAGTTCCGAGTTCCACCAGGGAACCGGCGTTCTGTCAGGGGTTTTGTTTACTGGGCACGTCAGTTCAAAACAGCTAGTAATGGCATTGTTCAGGTCTTGAACAGCTTCCTCTACCTTTTGTCTCCTCCTGAGTTTGGTTGGAGTTTTGAGAGTTTTCCCTAATTCCTCCCTGAAGAGTATCCAGTTGGTTTTTCTCGGATTTCTTCTCTCCTGCAAAGTTATGGCTTCGCATTCGATTCGGAATTCGATATATCCGGCTCAGTTGGTAGTGTCATGTTCAAAGAGGAGATCCTCCGAACCCTGTCAAAAAGGTAATATCAATTAACATAATCCTGGATCACACAAATTCACCAACACGAGCATTTGATTGGCCTTAGCGATGAAGTGATTCAAAATCGGGAGGCCTGAGAATTTGTGAAGATTCTCATAACAATTGATACTCTTGGATGTTTTTCAGACGTTGGGGCAGTGGAAAAACTTTTAGATGTTACTTGGTCCCGGCGGGATCTGAACCTGAGACCAGTAGATTCGTAGTCTAACACACCAACATCTGCGTTACTCTGCCCACACCTGCTATATCTGAAAGAATAATTCTTCATTCTATCGGAAGATAGCATGGCATTTTTTCACGCAGTCCAGAAGACACAATCTGATTTCTCCATAATTCTTGTGAAAGTTACAAACAAATTGTCCACACTTGTGTTACTCTGTTTTGTTTTCTTATACAGAATATTATTTTATTCAACACTCAGCATATATTAATTTAAAATTGTATTCCTTTCAATTAATCCTATACCAACCCGACCTTTGCTAACGCAGACCCAAACCGCCCTTTAGGGGATATAATTTTGTGACTTTTTAACACATTTTCCACTCTTTCTCTGTTTATCCATATTGCAGAATCAAATATCCTGGATCCGACGAAGAGATTGGCATATTTTATCATCTGGAGCTCAACTTTACACAAACGATGAGAGATTTGCGATACTCCATACGCCGGGTTCGAATACGTGGACCCTCCAAATAAAGTTCGTTCAGAGAAGGGATCATGGCATGTACGAATGTCAGGTAAGTGCAGTGCACGAGTTCTTCATCAAATATTCATTGTTAAGTTTCTTCCTGCGTGTGTGTGTGTATATGTGCGATGATAACATACAGGCCTGTACATGGTAGTGTATGCGTGTAAGCCTCTCAGTCGAGGGATTCTGCAGCATTATTCTGAGAATCTGCTTTCTAATCTAGCACAAGGCGTATGTTTATTTTGTTTCCTTTTCTTTTCATATTCCTACTATTTCCCCATCCCTAACTCATCTGAATTGAATTCTATTTTTGAATAATTTATTTGAATAGTTTGTTCAGAGAAATTGAATTGAATTACCATACATTTATAATCATTCGAATTTACAGCAGTGACATTTTATGATGTTGACCTGTGTGTACCTACCTATATCCCTTCCAGGTGTCCTACCAAAAGCTAGGATGTTGTGTTACTTGAGATGCAATTTCTTAAAAGGAATTGTTACATTTCCTTGTATAAAAGAAAGATAACCTATGTATTTTTTTATCAGATAAAAGGACCTGTGTCACAAAATGTCTATTTGTGCATTTTTACCATAAAATACCAAAGGAACTTTGTTCGTTTCTACGTGTTGAATTCATGTTTCGTTAAGTTCTGCAGAATGCACTCTGATATCATTTCCATTTTGAAGGAAGACACTCATTTAGGATTTCATGAACGAATACAAAGTCATAGTAGTTATCATGCTGGTCCTTTCTCAATATGACAACATTTCTCAAGTGGCCTGAAGTAGGTAGCATTTGACTTTATTTAACAAAGACTTTGTTTATATTTTTATGACAGCATTTCTGGGCACTTTAAATCACTGTTGGAATTATTATTCCACGCATTAGATAATATTTAATTTTAATCATTACAGTAACAAATTCATTTATAATATAATTGATGAATCATAGTTTAACAATTATTGTATGAATCTTAAAGCTATGGTTTAGCCGTCAGCCTGTTTAGCAAATAGATTGGTACACATTCAGATAACTTACAAAAAAAACAAAAAAAAAAGATAACTTAAGTTTAAAATCAATTTTGCTACAAGCCAGTCGCACTCATTTAGAATTTGCAGAGTATCTCGCATTGATAGTGTACCAACACATAACAGCCTTTATTGATTAAATATTGGACGTATACCTATAAGGTGAATCAATCCTCCTTTTTTTTAAGTAACTGAGTGTACAAAATTGATTGAAGCTTCCGTTATAAGAACAACTGATTAGGCTTAGTATTTCGCATCTTACTTTGAATATTAGAGATATTTTCTTGTAGCTCAGTGAGGCATGAATTTTTATTGTTTAGTTTAAAATTTAAAAATAAAATAAATATTATTCTTTAACCTGCGAAGTGGACGGGACCTACAATTCTAAGCCGAATCCGAACGGCAAATTTGAGAAGCTTCTCATGACAATAAATTGTTACTCTTGGATGTTTGTCAGACGTTCGCAAGAGGGGCAGGAGGAGTTAAAATTTAGCTTTGAGTAAAACAATCTACTGTTCAATTCATAAGCCCTTTTTAAAAGAGTTTTAGATTATCATCATGAAAAGTAGGAAAAGGAGTGGACCCAGAGGCTACCTTGGTGATCAGCTCAACTTGTTGCTTTCTACCAATTAGATACGATGATAACGAATCAATCAATTGGAAATGGAAATCGAATATTTTAACCTTTTTGAGTACTGTTTCGTGTATCCAAAATCGAAAGCTTTACTAACTTATTTTACTTAACGAGTTCCTGATCCGTGAAGAGTCTCTGCTAGAGCACTGCAGCCCTCCAATAATAATGATAAATAATAAATAAATATATAAATAAATAAAAACACGTGGCCGAGCGAATGTAGTCGACGTGATTTAGCTTTTTGGACTACATCTATAAATATTTGTTAATTCACAAGTCACATCAAAGAGCTTATGAATCAAATGTTTTTTAATTCGCAATTAAAAAACAGTAAACGGCTTAAGGTTTTTTTATTTCATAAACTCGCAACCATGAATTGACGTCATTATAAAATATTTTAATTCAAATGAGTAATAAAGAAAATTAAAATTACTTAGTAACAACAGTATTATAAGTGTTTTTACCGCAACTCAGTAATAACTCATTCGTTATTTTACCTGTAAACCAAAAACAAATTTCCACTCAGTAATATTTTGTTTGTAAACTTAGAACTCAGTATAGTTTGTTAAGATTGCAAAACCAGTCGGCGCTGAAATCAGTTTAAGGTTGGGGAAAAATTTCGATTTGTATCGTGGTTACCGATGGCCAATTTGAGAATGTCGCACAAAAAAGTCGTCGAAGATCATAGAAGGATCTAATTGAAAAACATGGTAACAATTAAAAATTGAATATTTATCTAAGGTATGATAATAGCAAAATCTGATATTAATTTATTTGACATTAGGTTAGTTGACCAAGAGATCCATGAAACCGCAAAAATGTCCTTAAAACCTAAAAAAAGTTATTTTCCAAAATGTCCTTGGAAGCCGCGCAGTATTAATGTAATCAATGTTATTTTATTAAAAACGTCTTGGAACCCCAAACAGGTCCCCAAAAATCCCAACTAAATTTGTTTTTTAAATGTCCTTGGAAACCGCGCTATCTTTAAAGGTGTTTGCTGCGGCTTCAGACCTGTCCTGCTAGCAGCAAACAGCCACAATCCATTATTTATATTATATAGGTGATTGCTAGGCCCGCCTTAATGACTTTTGAACAAGACTCGTCGGTTGGCCGCTAGAGGCAAAAAAGCAAGTTTTCTTCCTTTCTTCCACACCTGCATAAACGCAGAAGTAATGGTTAAAATACCAATTTTGATTTTTATTTTGAAGTTTATTTGGCTCAAGGGCCATTAAAATACAAATAAAAATTTACATTTCAAGTTTTTATACCATTCAAATAATTTGTCCTAGGAATTTTAGGTAATATAAGATTTAGCATACATATATACAAATTTGAGTTTTAAATTGTTTAAGGGATATTTATATTTCTTAAGCCGGAAGGAAGATTGTTATAGTCTTGAAATCCCATATATAGAATACTCGCTTGTGCTCTGGAGGTTCTGGTCCGGGTTATGTTAAACTCTGCGGTGTGTCTCAGGTTGTAATGGGCTATTCTTCTTGCGGGGATACTGGATTGTAGGTATTCAGGGCACAAATTGTGTTTCATTTTGAAAACAAATACAATTTCGTGTGGTTATTCGAGGAAAAAAAATAGATTGTTTAATTTATTTTCTGTTACTGGCCAAGCGGTGAGTCCTGTCCAAGAATCATTCCGGGAAGGACTATAAGCATCAATCACCCTTATAACGCCGCATAGCATGATTCTTTACAAGCAAAATCGTAACATTTACGATCAAAAAAACTAGTTTGAGAATCGTAATCAAAAACCCTTACCAAAAAAGGCTTGTGGTTTTTCGCTTCTAGCGCTCAAAGTGTTAAAAAAGTTAGTATTAGGGGCAGATTTGTTTCCCTGCCAAACAACTTAAAATAAAGTTAACACGGCTCTTTATAGTCAGAAATTTTTAGAGTTCCGTAGCCAAATGGCAAAAAACGGAACTCTTATAGATTCGTCATGTCTGTCAGAGCTATACTGTTGAAACTTGGTAAGTAGATGTATTCTGTGAACCGCATTAAGATTTTTACACAAAAATAGAAAAAAAACAATAAATTTTGGAGGTTCCCCATACTTAGAACTGAAACTCCAAACAAATTTTTTCATCAAACCCATACGTGTGGGGTATCTGTGGATAGGTCTTCAAAAATGATATTGAGGTTTCTAATAATAATAATAGTTTGCGCGAGAGACACTTCCAAAGTGGTAAAATGTGTGCCCCCCCCCCCCCCCCCCCCCTCTAACTTCTAAAATAAGGAATGATAAAATTAAAAAAAAATGTATGATGTGCATTACCATGCAAACTTCCACCGGAAATTGGTTTGAACGAGATATAGTAAGTAGTTTTTTTTTTAATACGTCATAAATCGTAAACCGCAATAATTCAATCAACTTAAATATAAAAAAAAAACATTAATTTCATAAACATAAACCTTATGCGTAAACCGTGAACCATTATTTTCTAATAATAAATCTGTAATAGGTGCCTAAGTAAATAATAATTATAATTCGAGCGGAACCCTTCATGGGCGAGTCCGACTCGCACTTGGCCGCTTTTTTAAATTGCAACCAGCAAAACCCCTTATCAAAGTAAGGGCTTGTAGTTTTTCGAATTTTGACAGCATCAGCTTAAATGTCTCACCTTAAAAATGCATTGTATGGTTATTTTGGTTTTTTTGTGACATACGTACGGAAATTCTGATTACATTATATCAACCAAATGCCATGCTTATCTCTCAAAATTAGCTTGCTCATTTGTGGTCATATTCATCAACTGGTCACACGAGATATGCGGATTTGATTGTATGACAGCGTATGTGAACAAATTCGACAAAGTTTTGTTAAATATGACCTACAATTTGCTCACTGTGCTTGCAAACTAATCAAAACTTATACCGTAACTCCTACTATTTTATTATGCAAATTATAAATTATACTTCAATTACAACAACGAAAGTCGCAAAATAGGAGACTGCAGTCGGGAAAAGGCGTCATATAGATAACCCTCGTTTTTTTTTTCTTGAAAATTTGGACTGAATAATAATCGTTTTTTCTGTTCTCAAAGATTGAGTTACTCCTGAGTTGCAGAAAAACACCTCTATTGTTGGTGACTTCTGTTTTCAGCCTTAGCTGTTGCAATTTGGAATGCATTTCCATTGTGCGAATGCATGTAACCAGCCATGGCACAATGTGCACTGGTACCAGCCTTCTAAAGAAACTTTATTGAAAACGTTTTTTTTCTTTGTCATGCCTCTTCGAACCATGGTGCCCCCGCAGTGTAACCCTTGTGTAATATCGAGGCATTTGCTTTGCTAAAGCGATATAACACAAAATTCTAAACCTTGCATTTATGTCACTCGGCCTTATGTCACGACACCTCTGAAACTGGTTCGAACAAACTTATCTGCAGCTGCATAACTACGTCGTACGTGGGCAACTGTAGTTTTGTATAGTTTTACTCTATAGATACAGAGAGGTAAACATATCAAAACCAATTGATTAAATTTCAATGACGCGTTTGTTAATGTTTTTAAGATCAAGAAACATAAGTTCCTTAGGCCAATGAATATTTAAAAAAACTTATTTAGTTTTAGAAAATTAATTTAAGAGAAAATAAACGATTCTACATTTTTATGGAAATCGGTTAACGGGTAGGTATAAAGTTCAATTTCATGGTCTTTATTGTACTAATAGGTTCAGAAGCTGATACACATACAAGTTTCATTCAGAACAGGGGGTCGAAGGCAGGTCTTCAAAAAACTAATTAGTCGATTGACTTTTTTTCAATTATCCCCTCAGTCGATTATTCCTTAAAATTACCTAATCCAACTACACATATTTCTGGCATAACCACTAATGCCCTTTTCTAAAACAACAAATTTACTCTCGCCAACGGAACCTTTTTGAAACTGTTTCCAATAAAAACACCAATTCCTTCAATCAATATTGCCATATTGCTAGCAATATGAAATCTTTGCTGGGACGAAAATTAAATTTGGCATCGCCTCAAAGGCCCTGCCAATCTCATGCTCATGACAGTTGTAGAGAAACCACTACTGCTGCTGCTTGCATACGAATGTAAGAAATCCTAATGACTCTTAATGTCAATATCCAAACTTATTAGAACTCGTAAACAATTCTTCGCCGTGTAAAGCACCTATTTGTGCATAGCAACCCTGTCAAAACCACAAGGCTGATACACCTAATCTGCGCTGCCCTTATCCGAAAGAAAAACTTCATACAAATCTGGCTCTTCAAGTTACAAGCACCTTATTGCCTATGAAGAATTTCAACACATCCCTTCACATATTTCTGCTGCAGCAGAAGACACTTAACAATAAAGCTGAATACATAATCGGCACTTAAAACGAAAACTCCTTCCAGCACTATATCTTCCAGCGTCCACGAGATATGCCATTTGCTGGATGTCCTCGTTAAAATATGATTTCTACTTGATCCTAGGCCAACATCCATTTCCCAAAACGAGCTTATGTCAGCAGTTGTCCGAAGGACACTCTGTCGTTTGGGTGTCCCGTCCTGCTTGCCATTCCAGAAATAGCAAAAATCAGATTAAGTTACAGTTTATTACAAATTCAATGCGATTGCAATAGAATAGGATACACAGTTCCATTTATGGCTATAGATACGCATACACGAGTTTAACTACTCACCTTCCACAAATTCCACTTCGAATTCACACTCTGCCGCAAATCGATTTGATCAAATCAAACCCCCTGAAGATAGCGGCCAAGAAAAGCAAAACGAATGGACACTTGGCTATTCCTGGGGTTTTCTTCGGGAATCTTGAGTGGAATCATCACAAGTATAGAAGATAGCTATCAATTTTGGTAATACTATGAATTGGTATCTATGGCTGTGTGTATGTTGGGCGAATGCGGGCGATGCGACGGAAATGGGAATGATTCAAATCAAGGACTTATTTGCAATAACGATTCTTCATCGATTGTCTTTTGCCTTCTATCTGCGAAGTTCATGTCGTCATTTTGCTGGTGCCTGGTGAGGTGTTGCTTGGGTCGAATGAGTTTTTCTGGATACTGTTTTCCTGATGGCCGATTGGGATGAAATACCCATCTATGGGGATATAGTTGTACATTTATTGTAACAAAATACGATCGGTATTGTTGAAGGTCTTCAAGTGGAAGGAAGTGCTACTAGTAGGTGCCAATGATGGCAAGTTGGCTAGTAGACACTTTTTAGAGAACTGTGTGCTCTACTGTGACATAAACGGAGACCGCTTTTGGGAATTTCAGGGAATACTTTCAAAAAAGTTTTTTTTTTAAATGGATATAATTGTCGAAAACGGTGAGTAGACTTACTAAGTGGGGAATTGCATTTTTTTTTTGATTGATTACAAAAGTTTACAATTTAAAAGATTGGCTTTGTGCCGTCTGCCTGATTGACAAAACATAAGACTATTACTAAAAATAAGACTATTACTACTTTACAGAAACGTACATATAAAAATTGGATAAAAGAAGATAAAGCTATTTAGAAACTCTCCGTCAGCATTGTTATACCCTATTCTAGGGGTATATTAATTTTGACGCATAGTTTGTAACATACCTTAATATTGCCCGTAGACCCCTAAAAGTTACTATATTTATGATCAGCATCGATAGTAATGTCGATCTAGCCATGTCCGTCCGTCCGTCCGTCGGCAAAAATTAGGCCTTTAAACTGGACCTAGAGAGCTGAAATTTAACCATATACTCTCTAGGGTCCCGAAATAATCAAGTTTAAGAATTTTTGAAATCCGCCCACAGACACGCCCACAAACTCAAAAAAACAAAATTTTGGAAAAAATCGAATTTTGAGCTAGAGAGCTGAAATTTTTTTATATATGATCTACGGCCCATAAAACTGATTGGGACATAAAATTTTCAAATCCGCCCACTGACACGCCCACAATTAAATAAAACAATTTTATTGAAAAACCAAAGTTTGAGCTAGGGAGCGTTTTTATTTACAAAAGCTTAGTTTTTTCGATAAAATCCTTTAAATTTTTGTCACGCCCACTTATGAGATATAGGAATAAGAATAGGGTATCCAACAGTTCGCCCAAGCGGACTGTAGCCCGCCCCTATGTTTTTAATTTGATTTTCAGTCAAGAAATCGCTTCCAAAAATATTTCGCCTGATTTCTTTGAGAAAAGGATATTTTCCCATAAAATGTATTGTATTTTCTCTTTCGTTCAAATTGCACAATGAGCAAATGACCGGTAAATCTTCCCTATGTGGCATAAAATTTAATTGCAAAAGTTCTCCGCGTAATCTGACCACCATTGATATTTCATTGACTCCATTTTCGTCCGAAAATAATTGTTCTCATTTAAATTGTGATTCAATCTACAATATAGTTCCCTGTGCAGCGATCCTGTGCGTTCCCTAAAAACCCTTCTCTACACTTAATGTCAACTGCTGAAATAAGCTGGTACCTACAGTACTTTTTCCAATTATGGTGATCATAATTATTAATATCATGGTCTCTAGCTAAGTGCAACCATTCAGCATACCAACTCGATCTAGCATATATGACTTGAAGAGCTGCTATGTTAGGAAGTCGGTGATTATCCATCTTCATCATTTTTAAAACGAAGTCAAGTTGCATCTTGAGTGTTTGAATAAACAGCGGAGATATACCTGTTTCCAGCATAACCATGTAGTTAGGCATATTGGGTGGCAGCCGAAAGATTCGTTTAACAAAATAGCGCTGCAGCTCTCCACCGTTTCGTATTGTTTTGATCCCCATATTTGTACTGCATAAAACATTATCGACTCCGATACCGCTTGAAAAACTTGAATTTGCTGCTGTGCGCAATACTTGTGTTATAAAAGCATCTGTTCCACGATGCACTGATTGCACACTTCGCCTTCGACAGTTTCTCTCTAGTGCCTCTCCATATTTAAATTCTTTGTAGGTAGAGTTCAAGATACTTGAATTCATTAACAATTTCAATGATCCTGTTGTTGTAATACAATTTTTCATTGGCACAATTTCTGCCCCCTCCATTCTTAAAAACATGATCTTTGATTTCTCCAAATTAACTATCAAGTTCCAAAGCCTGCAGTATTGAGAAGCCGATTTATCATGAGCTGCATTGATTGCGGTGAGGATGCTAAGAGAACAATGTCATCTGCGAAAAGTAGAGCTTTTATCGTATGACCTGCGTATTCAATGCCACAGGGCAAACTTGTAGCTAGATCTTCAATAAACAAAGCAAACAGGCTTGGACTCATTGTACAACCTTGTCTAACTCCTGATTCAGTCTTAAATCAATCGGACAACTCTTCACCATTCCATACGAACGCCATTGTATTCCCATAAAGGTTCTCGATGACTCTTCCAAAGTGTATCGACATTCCGATACCATAAAGTTTATAGAAAAGACTTTGTCTATCCACATTATCAAACGCTGCCTTAAAGTCCACAAACAACGTATACAATTTGAATTTCTTTAAATTTGCATGTTCCTTATTGAAGTGTGAAGGTGGGCGAACTGTTGGATACCATATTCCTATTCCTATTCCCATCCCTCATAAAGTGGGCGTGACAAGAATCTTAGTAAAGGATTTTATTGGAAAAAACAAAGTTTGTGTAAGAAACGCCCCTTAAAAGTGGGCATGGAAGAAAACTTTATTTAAGGGAATTATTCAAAACAACTTTAACTACAATCTACTTTGTGAATGTTTTCTTCAAAAAAAAGGTTAATTTTCAAAAATGGGCATATCAGTGAGCGGATTTTAAAAATATTTACGCATGGACTGGACATTAAGGACCTCTAGTGAGTATATATTCTAATAATTTCAGCTCCCTTGCTCAAACTTTAATTTGTCGAAAAAAGGTTTTCTTTTAATTGTGGGCGGATATAAAAAATCTTTTTAACAGGAGCATTTAGAGCTTCTAGATTTCAGCTTAGGTTAGGTTAGGTATGTGGGTTGATGAGGCAGCGGTGTTGATGCTGCATCATCGTACTCAGATCAGTGTTGACCCATTGTGATGCCCATAGGGGGTCCACGTGTGCTGGTTGTGGTGCCTTCCTTGTCTCGTCGGTGGTGTCAATCACATCCTCTCCATGGGAGTCGGACAGAATCCCGAATAACGTAATCCCGAAAGGCCAAAATCCCGAAAATCCAAAATCCCGAAAAGCCACAATCCCGAAAAACTAAATCCCGAAAACCCACAATCCCGAAAAGCCACAATCCCGGAAATCCAAAATTCCGAAAGACCAAAATCCCGAAAATGAAACTAAAAATTTTGTTGTAGCAACAAAAAAATTTGGCAAATTTATTTAACAAATAAAAAAAACTTCAAAAAAAAATAAACCATAACAAAAACAGTTCAAGTCTTACAAAAACATATCAAAAACGATCCATGACAAAAACAATATTTAATACAAGTTCATATTGTACGCAATTAATCTGAGATAACTTATTTCAGAACGCTTTCGCTGCTCACACTCCCAGTAAAATGTATGC
Source organism: Portevinia maculata (assembly GCA_949715645.1). NCBI lineage: Eukaryota > Metazoa > Arthropoda > Insecta > Diptera > Syrphidae > Portevinia > Portevinia maculata. The sequence continues at coordinate 267,197,992 of OX454526.1, read as the reverse complement.
TTGTATTTTTTGTAGCCGTCAATAAGCAGTTTCTCACGCTGTTTGTTGGTTTTCACGATGGTTACATTCATTGTCACTGATAATATAAAGTTTTTAATTATAAAGGCATGCACGATACTTACTTTGTATTACGTTGTTCACTGTCTTACAAAAATTTAGTCGGTCAGCTATCACACTATTTGAGATCATCTAAATGAATGCACATTGCGAATTGCAAAACATTACAACGCAAACATTGCAAAACATTATTACGCTAAATGGAATGGACAAACACTTGTCTATTTTACATATCAAAATTAAATAAAGGATTCCGAAAACGAAATCCCGAAAAATTATATAAAATGAAAAATTTGCGCAAATTTTTCATTTTATATAATTTTTCGGGATTTCGTTTTCGGGATTCTTTTTTCGGGATTTTGGCTTTTCGGGATTTTGGATTTTCTGGATTTTGCGTTTTCGGGATTTTGGATTTTCGGGATTTGGATTTTCGGATTTTGGTTTTCGGGATTATGTCCCCAACCCCCTCTCCAGCCATCCGGTTTTTGCTGAGACCTGAAAAGATTGGAAAGAGGGACTTCGGATAGATCCGTTAGGCTGTGGAAAAAATAGTTTCCTAGAGTTATTTTTCTCAATTGACTAAGGCCTGGGCAAGTGGCACAGAATGTGGAGAATATCCTCGTGAGCCTCCTCATCACCACAGCCCCTACAAAGGTCGTCGTCAGTAAGACGCATTTTCAGTCGGTGGCTCCCAGAAGGTTGTGTCCAGTGAGTATTCCCACCAACATCGAAACAGATTTCCTTTTTTTTCGAAATTTCAGCTTACTAGCTCAACTTTGAGTTTTCGATGGGCGTGTCAGTGGGCGGATTTTCACAATTAAACTCCCGAGCATTTTGGGCCCCTAAAGACCATAAATTAAAAACTTCAGCTTTCTAGCAAAATTCGACTTTTTGATAAATTAGTTTTTTTCATTTTTTTGAGATTGTGGGCGTGTCTGTGGGCGGATTTTAAAAATTATTGAACTTGATAATTTCGGGAAGAGAGTATATGGTTGAAATTTCAGCTTTCAAGTTCACTATTGATGCTGATCAGATCACGAATCTTTTAGGGGTCTACAGGCAATATTAAGCCTTAGAATAGGGTATACAAATAAAACGAAAAAACAGTTAAATTCAGTGAATGTAGTCATCTTTACAAGACAATGGACGATGTAAGATTCCTTCAAATGCTTTATTCTTCTGAGGTGCAAGCAAAAGTTGAACGGATGCAGTCTTGTACTTCTTCCTTAATGGAATGTAATGAACAATAAAGATATCATAACCCTCCCACTTAAACTGCATCCCTATTCGTCCGCCTGTGGGGTAAGTTGGAACGACAAAGTATGCAATAGAAACTTTAAAAAGTGATTTAAGCTAAGAATTCTTATGAAATGCATTCGACAAAAAGCAAGTGTAGGAGTTGGATTGGATTGTCATTTATCAACAAACAAACTGCAAACCATAAAATACACACATTTGCATATTTACCTTTAGTACTAGTGAAAGGGGTGCAGGAAATAACTTCACGGGCAATAACTTTAAATAGGCAATAACTTCACCTCGACTGGAATATAATTTCACTTTTTTTGAATTTGAATATAAACTTATAATGTACAATCGCCCAAAAGTTATATGGCGGAAATAAGGCTATATGTTGAAATATAGCTTTGTGGATGGAACGGATGAACCACATTAAGAACGTTTGTCTATAACTGAAACGTGTCCTGGCTTATGCTAGAACTGGTGCTTACCCGACTGAATGCCTTCATAGAGTCAATGCAATGTTAAAGATCCCTTCGAATAAAATTCAAGTACTGGAAAAGCTGCAGAATTGATTTGTAAAATTGAACATTGACAACGATTTTAAAAGGCTCAGCGTTAGGTACAGTTTAAACATTATAAAATACAACCGTTACAGTTCATTTTAGAGCCGGATACAACTTCACATTCAAATAAAATATTCCTAATCTTATTAACAATGCTTTTTAATGTCTTCTTCAACACACCGCTGGCTTTCGGCCCGGCAGGTACACAATGAACTACATTTGTACACTGCGGCAACACTGAGACCAACGAATATCAAGTCGAGATTTCACTCTTATAGAATTCTTCAAAAAATAATTGTAAACTAATCAAGAATCAATAAAAAACGGCAGTTTATAAATTCAACTCGGGATAAGCAAAAGTCACGTGGCACAGCCATTGAATGCACTTGTGCATCTTGTAATAGGCTCATTTATGCCATAATTTATCCTGTGCTTTTCAGTAAAAAATAAGCTTCTAACCCCCAGTGACCTTTAGGGAGCATAATATATTATATTTAAAAGATAAACTAATTCTGGTAAAATAATATGATAATTAATTATTTTTTATATCTATACTTTATTATATTATAAGCTGAAAAGTTTGTTTGTTTGTTTGGTTAAACGCGCTAATCTCAGGAACGAGGTACCATGCCGCGCGGCCTATGGAACGGTTAAACTCAGCAAACTGATTTTTGAAATTTATTTTTGCGATATCTCATCGTAAAGTAAAACTTTTTAAATACAATTTCATTTGGTTTTGTGAATTCTTTTAAAGGTTGTTTTCTTTTCTAATATTTTCATAACGGGACTTGCCGCGATTGGTTTTGAATTTCGTCTTATATTTCAGCAACATTGCTTTTGTTTTTTTTTGTCTTGATGTTTTTTCCGATTTAAACCGGTATTATTTTATAATGTTATGTGTCACCTACATCTTAGGTTTTTGTTTTCTTAATTATACGGTAAGTTTACCTAATTTCCTACGTTCAAGTGTCCCTTGACATATTTTACTATGGTTTTACTATTTTTTGTAGGTTTTTTCCACAAAACGCGGGTGAAACCACGTTGCACAGATTTGTTATAATGTGATTGAACAACAGAGTCTTGCAGTTAAAGTGGAAAAGATCATGTGCATTTGCCCACAGATTAGAACAAAACGGTAATAAGTATATAGCAATTACTTCGATATTAAAGTTAATTTAGGAATGGAAACGTAGTCCTAAAAATTAATATAAATACATAATTAGCATTATTTTTGCACGAACAGTTTGAACTTCGCTGTTTAAACTATTTCTGAGCAACGTGCGCTGGATATTCATACACTTACCCTATTTACATCCTCTTTAATATGCTTACATTGCCCGATACATTTTTGGCTTCAATCATCAATAAAGTGGCCAAATAAGAAACCGATGTACGTGGAACAGCCGCCCGGCTGTCTTTGAAATAGAGTGATGCAAGATTTAGGGTCTGTTTCTTCAAATTATTGCTTTACAAACTTTTAATTAAGATTTTTGATACAAATGTATACATATTTTGAAAGTTGGCTTGCGGAATGAACCTAAAATTATTATGTTTATATCAGGGAATTTTAAAAATGTTCATAATACGACTTGCAGATGCTTTACTTAGGTTAGGTTAGGTTAGGTTTATGTGGCTGTCGGCAGAAGCCGACACACTTAGACCAATTTAGGCCCATTGTGATACCACGTATATTATCTACCTCAACTCTGTAGATGGGACTGGCCAACAACACGCGGTTGTTCTCAAACGGTCCCCCATCTACGTACTAACGCCCAACGTTGTTTAATTACGGTGATCTGACGAGAACCGATTAACTCGACGTGGTATGGTCGTTGGTTAGAGATGCTTTACTTACCCTTACGAAATTACCAACGATGGAGCCTCACACATATCCCGGTAAAAAAACTTATTAAATTTGTCTTCAATTATTCCATACGAGTTCAAGTTAGTATTAAAAAAAAAAGCTACAAAAAACCGATAAGAAAATTAAATTTTGTGACAGGCACAATGCAACTCTCAAACTATCCCTTTTTGTCCTATAGGGTACTAAACCATGTATTCCGTTTTTATTTAGTATGTTATTTGCTTGATTGCGACTTTACTTTTATATTGTGAATCAAACCCTTACGATGCGATATGGAGGAATGAACAAGGTAGACTGCGATATCGGGGTAACGAGGAAAAGCACACTTGTTGATATACCGCATTCTGTCATCTGTCAATTGGTGATAAATATCTGTAATTCGAACAATATTTCTCACTTCTGAGCTACAGGAGTTTATTCAACCACTAATATTTGCTTTCTAATTGATATTCCCTGGATCGGCCTCAAATAACCAACATTTTCGGTTCGAAGTATAGATAATATTTGTTATTCAATGCTCGTCTATTACTATTAAGCAACACAGCAACGGCAGCAATTAAAAGCTGGGAACATAGAAAATGTATCTATCATTGGGATAACATCCCAGGTCTAAGACAGGCCAAACGAGCCATTCGGCCCTTCAATCATAATGCCAGCAAATGTCTAAACCTAAGCAGGCATGATATCAAAAACCTAGTAGGTTACCTTACTGGTCACCACGGTTTAAGATATCATCTACACAAAATGAGAATAGCAGATTCTCCTGAGTGCCGACTCTGTCTTGAAGAGGACGAGTCAGCTGAACACATTTTATGTGAATGCCCAGCCCTTAATGGAATTAGAAAGAAGATCTTTCTCAGGGAACAATTGAGCCCCGAGGACATAAAGAATTCTTCTACTGGTAAAATTGTCCGCTTTACACGGAAAGTGGAAATTTTACTAGTTTAAAATTTGTCTGGCCCATACGGTACAAAAGATCTTTTAGGTCGAAGTACCCCCCCCCCCCCCACCCCCCCCCCCCCCCCTTTTATAAATCGCCCTGGCGAGCCAGAATTAAAAAAAAAAAAAAAAAAAAATTACTATTAAAACAAAATATATTACTTTTTTTTTGTGCAAAACGCACAGTCCAATTTTCGAGTTGCAGTTTATAATCCACACCGGACATCTGCAACAAATTTGCCTAGTGCACCAATGAAACTACAAGTCGATAAAGATCGTCACTTGCTAGTTTTGGAATACTACGACATAAGCTGCACACGACCTCCGGGGAATCGCAAGAGGACCCACCAGCACTTTTTGAGGGGAGCCGCAAGACACCCCACCGAATTTATAGTAGGAATTTGTATAATCGTAAGGCCTAGGCGGAGGTGAGATTACGACTTCGGTCTGATTCACCGTCCAGGCTTGGGTTAGGAATAGTAGAGCGCGGCGCCCGAACCATCGACTAGATCTGAGCGGAGTAGGCAATTACCGCCTATCTGATTCGCCTCCTGATATTGCATATCCAGGGGGCGTGTGACTGTCCCTAGCCTGACGTGCCCCTCCTTACTCTGACCCTGGTCCTCCACCAATGTAAAACCTAGAAATAAGAACCATAAGAGATTAAATAAACGGATTTATTTGTCGATCCGCCGTTGCTAGTCCAACTTGAGTTTATCGCCTTTTTCTTCTGGTGCAACCGTGGTCTACGACGAGCTTACCTCAGGAATTACGAAAAAGAAATTCATACCTCGATAGACAAAATGCTTGCTCTACGATTTACTTAACTTACCAGTTCTGCTTTAAGGTAGTGACTGCTAGAAGATTAGCAGGGAAGAATGAACGGTAAAAATCCATTGCCTTTTATTTGGATATGTGCCAGGAGATCAAATAGAGGAGCAGATATAACCTTCAGCTTTTAGATCTGTGCCAAGGTGTGGATAACGTTCAGAAAGCTAAACCACATTGATTATATATGTGCACGGCATTATCAAGTGAATAATGATTTAACCAGCGGATGTTCGGCTCTCAGCCCCTAAGTTCCAGGCGGCAAGAAAGAGAGAGCTTCCTTCTTAAAGTCCATCGGCAGCAACGTGTCCGGGATCGCGGAAGATGGAGGGATTCAGTATCTCAGGGAAAGACTAACTATAAATAATCAAACATTACATTTGGAAAATACAGTGGACCATCAACATACCAGATTTTGAAACAAAAGTTTCTTTCAGAAAAAAAAGAATTGTCCTGCTCGCCTAAATGATTATATTTACTATTTTCTATTCCAATCATTTTTCCACCACTTACCCATCTTGCGCTTGCACGAATGCATTTTGTCTACATATTTTCATTTTTAATAAATCAAAATGATAACTCAAAGCTTTCAAACTCACGTATCGTGACTAAACTGATTTAATATTACAGCAAACTGTAACAACCATATAAACACACTCGCATGTCGAATGCAAATCCTCACCCACCATGACCCTTGAATCAGGGTCGAATGAAACGTTGCATGAACTGCAACCAGTCAGCAGCTGATACACAGGACGCCTCGTCGCATTGTATTAATAATGAATAAAATGCATGCAGTTAAAATGCACGATCCTGCAAAATACAGCACACATACACATTCGCTGCACCACATTCGCCGAGCTTAGGCAGAGCGGGACAAAAGAAGCGAACAAATATTACGTATACGCCATGCAAACAAAACAGTCGTCCGCTCCCAGGTGTGACTTCAACTGTACTGTTTGCGAGGATAAATACATTCTACACACGATTTCAGGGATGAATTTATATTCACTTCAAATGCAGGGGCCCCAGTGATACCCATCTCTGGTGCTTCATTCGTCATTAACTTTACAATAGACAGGCTATTTGAATATTGAGTTTGGCCTCCGCAATCTGCCCGGAATATAAGCAGAGTCCTTATCTGAATTTTTACTTGTGCATTTATTTTATTCTGATGGCAGATTATTTCCTATTATGCAGTGGTTACCGAGTATTAGGTGTATTAGGATGAATAAGGGATGCAGTTTGCTTTTAGTTGTGGCAGTATTGAAGCAAAAAGGATGAGAAATATACTTTCCGGGAACTTTCGGCAATTTGTTGATTGAATCCTAATCTTGCAAATTATTTATTCATTGTTTAGGGTGAACTGTTTTATCTGTTCAACTTGCTAACTGACATTCTGGGTTTTTTTCTTCTAATTGCAGGTGTCCACTCCGACCGGCGTCATTTCCCACTTTGTGAATTTACAAGTAGTCGTGCCAGAGGCATTTATTCTCGGATCTGGTGAGCTACACGTGGACATGGGATCAACTATTAATTTAGTATGCATCATCGAAAAGGTAGGTGTTAAGTTTAGATAATATGAGTATGGTATGTCTGTGATTAGACTTGTGAATTTTGAACGATTGAACAAGGGAATAATAGTGCCAATTGATTATACTCCGTTCTTAGGGTGTATTACGCTTAAAATATAGCTTGTAACATGTCTTAATATTGGTCGAAGGCTCGTAAAAGTAAAGTAAATATTTGTGATCAACATCGAAAGCTATTTCGATATAGCCATTATCTGGCTTCGGCGTTCAATCGTCATAATTTTAGTGGTCTTTAAATTCGAGCTCGAAGCTGCTCTCTAGAGCCCGGAAATAATTTTAACTAAAATGGCCCACTATATTAAAAAAGTTTACAAAAACAGCTTTATCGAAAAGTTGATGCAAACGAAGGTTGCGTGCTTCACAAACACACCCTCTCTCCCTTCTCACTCTGTACAACGAATGGCGTTGGCAAATGTAGAATAAATTGGAAAAAAAGAAAAAAAATATGTATACTAAAATTGCATGTATACTTTTAGGCGCTTAGAAACAATGAAACCCCATTTCAGGATGAGCTGAAACTTGTGGCTTCAATTGCAAAATAATTAGTGTACTTGCCTGAGAAGACGCTGGTCTAGGTTCGCGTGGCTGTGGTGAGATGGGTTTTACGGAAATAATGAATGGAAAATAGACCTGCACCACAGAAATATGTAAGGAGTCTAATGATCGGTTGCGGTGAACCGTGAATCAGCGCTGTAATTCCAGCTATCCACTTAGGTTAGGTTAGGTATGTGGGTTGATGAGGCAGCGGTGTTGATGCTGCATCATCGCACTCATTTCAGTGTTAACCCATTGTAATGCCCATAGGGGGTCCTGGTGTGTTGGTTGTGCTGCCTTTCTTGTCTCGTCGGTGATGTCAATCACATCCTCTCCAGCCGTCCGGTTTTTGCTGAGAACCTGAAAAGATTGGAAAGAGGGATTTCGGATAGTTCCGTTAGGCTGTGGAAAAAATAGTTTCCTAGAGTTATTTTTCTCAATTGACTGATGCCTGGGCAGTGGCACAGAAAATGTAAACGACAAAGGTCGTCGTCAGTAAGACGCATTTTCAGTCTGTGGCTCCCCAGAAGGTTGTGTCCAGTGAGTATTCCCACCAACATCGAAACCGATTTCCTGTTTTTTCGAAAGAGCTTGTGGGTTCTGCCTTTATCATAGTCAGGCCACATTTTTTTGGATGTTTCGCAGGTAGGAAGGGTATTCCACCTATTTTTGGCGATCTCCAGGATTTTCTGACCCACCCGTGCTTTGAAGTCACACAATGGTTTGACAGACTGGTCCGCCTGTTCATGACTCATGGTAGAGCCCTTTCTTGCTAATTCATTAGCAATTTCATTACCCTGAATGCCCCTATGACCAGGCACCCAGCAGAGTTTTATATTATGTTGACCGCCAAGAACCCTCAGCTCTTCGCGGCACCGTTTTACAGCTTAGATTTTATCTCGACAGCAGAGATTGCTTTAATTGCAGCTTGGCTATCAATGAAAATTGTAATATCATCACGTGATATCATCGCCATTGAGGCTAATTTGGCTGCCTCTGCCACTGCCAATACCTCCGCCTGGAAGACGTTGATGTGATCAGGGAGTCGAAATGTGCTTTTTAGCTTTAATGTTTCGGAAAACACTCCAGCTCCAACGCCTACGTCCATTTTCGAGCCATCTGTGTAAATGGATATGGATTCGGCTATATGTTCGTTTCTCTCCCATTCCTCTCTACCAGGAAGAATGCAGGAGATAGCTATCCATTTAACGGGGAGCAATTACAAGATATTTCTTTTCATTCAAACATTTCAAAGCAAATTGGCGGAAGCAGCTGTGTTATCACAGAAAAAGCCAATTCACAAAGTATGTAGGTTTTGACAAAACTTCCAATTTTTCGTGATTTATTTATAAGGGCAAAGACGCTCAGTTCAATGCCAAGCCCACTTTGAGGGAAATCAAGAAGAAATCAAATGTAAAGCTCGCACATACATACTTTGATTCTTAATGGGTTTTTCGTGAGCGCAGCCATTTTCTTGAGCGTAAAATTAGGAACGTGGTGGATCACTTTACTACACAGCATTTTTTTGTAATCCACAAACATTACATTTCAGTCATCTCTGGACAGCATTTTTGCAAATAAACATTAGGTATATATCTATATCATATCTATATTTCACATACATACTCGTATATTCACCGATAGTTAATTTTGATCCCTAGAAGGGATCTGTTATGGGTGGCGCTAAGACAGCCAGGAGTTCCAGAAACCTACGTACAGATGATCATGGACATGGATGAAGGAGTAAAGACAAGAGTAAGATACAACGCTGGCGTCACCGAGGAGTTCGCAATCAAAGTCGGTGTACACCAGGAAAATGTCTTAAGCCCCTTGATATTTATAACATTCCTTGATTATCTACTTGAAGGAAAAGTGACGGGCTCCAAAGTGCATCAGTTATTCTTTGCTGACGCTGGAGCCATCACTAGCGAGGATTAAACATCCTTGCAACGAGTACTTGATGTATGGGTGGAAGTTTTGGAGGGGAATGGGTATCATATTAGCCCGAAGAAAACAGAATACTTGTAATGCCCGTTCTCTGATCCAAGATCCGACCTATTCCAGACATTTATATGAATAGAGGAGTGATTCCCAAGTGCGAAAAGTTCAAATATCTTTAATCTATGATCAATAGCGAATCAAGCTGTGATGACCACATTAAGCATCGCTTAAGTTATTCGAAACCGGAAAGTCTACCGAAGGTTTTTGATAATGTGTTGTGAGGGACGCATTAAAGTGGGAGAGTTATGATGCCCCTAGTCCAGATCATAACCCTGTCGTTAAGGAAGACAAGAAGAATGGGCTTTAAGATAAGTTACTTTGAAGGAGGAAATATAAAAGACTTTACATGCTTGCGACTGTAGCGAAGTCAAGAACTTCGAACGGAGTGAGCCAGAAAGTGATCCGGAAGATAACGTGGAGAAAGAGCAAAACTCGGATTGGGAAGTGAAGGCGGATGAATCAGTGACGAAGGAAGATAATGTGCAAAATATAGTAATACAGTAGTTTGTTACTAAAATGCAGCAATTCCAAATTTCAAAACGACGTTTGACCAAGATAAGCGCAATCAGAGCTTTGCAACATTTGTGTTTGTTCACCAATTAAAGTTGTGTATGTGATGACTCATGTGTATACTGTGTATATGCAGGGAGATGAAAAATTAAATTGATTAAAGCAATCACAAATCACTTGCACAGCAAATATTTACGCAAGAGCTTTCGCTTGTATGGTGTGAATACTTAAAAAGTGATTTTAGCTAAAAAAAAGTTACTTTCAGTTCAGCAATTACAGGGTGGTGTACCAATTGTGCTATAACAAGAAATTCAAATAACTTTTTTTAATCAATATAATTTTTTTTTATTGCATAGAAAATTCAATTTTATTTTATATAACTAATTGTTTTCAAGATGACCCACGCATATGCGACACCTGATCAGAAAATTATTAATTGCGGCCAGAAGGGTTGAAGTCGGAATCGCCTCAATTATTTTTTTAATGGGCTGCTTCAATTCAGTCAAATTGATTGGTTTCGTTTTGAACACCTCTTTCTTGACATAACTCCATAAAAAAAGCAATATGCAGTCAGGTCAGGTGACCTTGGCAGCCAGCGGAAAGTGGAGTTTCTGGTATTAATTTGTTTCGGAATTTTCTTTGGAGCTCTATTATAACCGGTCTGGCTATGTGTGCCACTTGCTCCATCTTGCTGAAACCAAATGCTGTTGAAACGCATATTTCTTGGGCACAGTTGTGGGTACAAAAAAACGCCTTCAACGTCTTTAAATAACGGTACCCATTGACAGTTACTGTTACACCGTTTTCCTTCAAAGAGGTATGGACCCACAATGCGCCTTGTTGAAACTGCGCCACCACACAGTGACTCGCTCTTGGTGGCAGTACCGTCTCATGGAGTATTTCTGGATTAGATTCACTTCATATACGGCAATTTTGCTTATTTACATTGCCATATAGACCAAAATGGGCCTCATCAGACATAAACAAGCTATTTATCAACCTGTTGTCTTTTTCGTTCATTTCAGTCATTTTTTTGGCAAAATGGGGAATAGGCAAAACCCAGAGGGTTTAACATGCTTACAAATTTGGAGTTTGTACGGAAAAAAAATAAAGTCATCATGAAATATCCGTTGTAATGACAGTCTGCTAACTCCAATTTGCACCGATAAGTTTTCGAGTCGAAACGCTTGGATTTGCCTGGATTGCCTAATGCTACAGCCGCGATTGTGTCTTGAACCGAACAAAGGGATCGCGATGGTACGGCCTTCAAGCGATGCTTCCAAATTCGGCAAACATGTTTACCACCCTCATGATAATCCATCTACTCGGGGGAGTGCCGCCAAACTGTCGCATTTATTCCCATTGGACGGAAATGAAGGACTGCAAAGAATGGTACCGCTGCATTATACAAATCCTCTTTTCGGTATCCAAGCATCCATTTTAATAAATCTAAATAGTAACCTGCCAAAAAAATAAGCTGATCACTCACACAGAAAAACATAGGGACGGGCTACAGTCCGCTTGGCGAACTGTTGGATACCCTATTCTTATTCCTATCCCTCATAAGTGGGCGTGACAAATGTCTAAGTATGGTTAAATTGTTAAGAACGCTCTACATATTTTGTATATAACATTGAAAGGATTTTGTCGAAAAAACGAAGCTTTTGTAAAAAAAAACGCTCCCTAGCTCAAACTTTGTTTTTCCAATAAAATTGTTTTATTTAATTGTGGGCGTGCCAGTAGGGCGGATTTAAAAAACAAATTACGCATGAGCATAAAGGGCCCATAGAAAGTATATATTATAAATTTCAGCTTCCTAGCTCAAACTTTGACTTTTCAATAAAATTGTTTTATTTAATTGTGGGCGTCAGTGGGCGGACTTTAAAAATGTTATCTCCCGATCAGTTGTAGGAGCATAGATCATATAAAAAAATTTCAACTCTCTAGCTCAAAATTCGATTTTTTCCAAAATGTTGTTTTTTTGAGTTTGTGGGCGTGTAGGCGGATTTCAGAAATTCTTAAATTTGATTATTTCGGGACCCTAGAGTGTATATGGTTAAAATTTCAGCTCTCTAGGTCCAGTTTAAAGGCCTAATTTTTGCCGACAGACGGACGGACGGACGGACATGGCTAGATCGACACTACTATTGATGCTGATCATAAATATAGTAACTTTTAGGGATCTACGGGGCAATATTAAGGTATGTTACAAACTATGCGTCAAAATTAATATACCCTTAGAATAGGGTACAAAAAAGTTATTAGCTACGTTTTGTTTTGTAGCACGATTCGTGCGCTACCCTGTACTATCCTCGCATGGTCTGACCGCTCACTGTGAGCACTTGCACGAAAGTTTCAAAATCGGATTTCAAGAAATGCTTTCTGGAAGCACTTTCGTCGCATGGTGTAATGGCACCTTAACAGTATAGACAATATATGAAGACAATGTCCTTCTTAATAAATCAGCTAAACTAAGGGTTTTTTTCCACGTCCACTTTTGGGCAGTTTAGATCAAATTTTCAAATTTTGATTGTTTCGTTAGAAAACTAGAATTGCTCCAAATGGACAAGGACTCTTAACCAGAGGCGCTTTAGGGGATGGAAATATGAAAAGAGTATCCAACAAGGCTACGTCTTGTTTTTGATTGATTGATTTATGTTTATTAGCATAAAAAAGCCATTTTTAATTATAATAATTCTAATAACAAATAATTAAATAAATAAATTTTAATTAAATTAGGTGGCTGACCATTAGAGCAAATCGACTCTTTTCATTAGTTTTGTAGTTCAAAAAAAAAAACATTTACTATTACATTGAAAAGTCCATACTTTTGTCTATTAGTATTTATTTTAGCGTTTGGTAAAACTTTTACAGGGTGAGGAAACATATCTCCGTTTTTGGAAATGCGTCAGATTGAGGCTGTAGGGTTCGTAGCGTGAAGGTTTATATTTTAGTGGGCGTAAACTGAATGGCGCAAATTTTAAAAAAGTTATATTTTCCGCACCCTGTACATTAGTTAGCTTACTAAATGAACAAAAGTCAAGTGAACAAGGTAAGGTGGCGCCGTGAGATATTTCCCTATTAGGTTGTTTCTGTGTGGCTTACTAATATTAAAATTAGTGTGAACCTTGAATGTGTAGTCCCTTTCCACTCATAATGCAAAAGGAAATTTAAATAAACCAAGTTCCACATTAAATTTGTTATTGGTAAAGCCCTTTCCAATTAATTTACCTTCATACTTTTGTACACTGTCCAACATTGTGAACCGTATGTAAGCGCCGCCCCGGCGCAAAACTGTGTAGAGCCTTCTCTTCAGCTTAGTGGACATTTTTAGGTCACAGAAGAGAACTGAGTTTCGCCACTTCATCGACCCTACGCTTACGCGATTCTTTCTATTTATCATTAAATGTCTTCTACTTTTTCTCATGTTCTAAATTATGTTACACCACACACACACACACTGGAGACAATGGCGCTGTTAGTGAAAGTTGAAAAAAAAAAACACTTGCCCCCACAACAGAGGCGCGCCATACAAACCGTTTAACCCTGTGAGCCTCACATTTCCACCAGAAAACACAGCTTACTCGATTAACCTCTTGCAACCTAAGGTCACTCCAACAGAAACAGGACAAAGTTTCCGTCTCAATGGGTACTTGTCATTGCCGTCCGACTTGCCTTTGTTCGGTGAATGCTGAGCAAACAAACGTAAGCTTGCACTTAGGAACAATGCCTGCCCAACCTTCCGCATACAATAGATCTCCTCTCGTAACAGAAAGGAACCAGAGGTAAACCACATGGTAATGTTGCCCTGATATACAACCAGCGTACAGCTGCATGAAGTATGTTTGTGCGGCTTTCGCCATTAATATATTGTTCTCAATGCAACAATTGCAGTCCCGTCAGTTGCTCCAAAAAGGGAACTTATTTAAATTAAACACACATCGTGTGGAACTATCCACTACCTTCACTTCCTCGGAGAACGATTTATTATGTCAAACTTCTTTGTTCAGACACTTTATATTTTCTTCAAATAGTATATCCACCTGAAGTTTAGTGTAACCGTTGTTTAGAAAAAGTGACAACACGTCACACTTTAGTTGGGTGAGTACTGTCTGCTGCTTTCTATTTGTGTTTGACAGCAACACCGACTACGACAGTGACAACGACGATTGGAGACGACTATTTGCCCTGATAGAAGAAGAATTGATACTTTACTTACTCGTAAGACAATGTAAATGTTAACATTTCAGTGTCAGACGATATGAACATTAATGAAACATACGGAAGGTACGGAAAGGACATTGCGCCGCATTGTCACAAAGTAAAATTATAGTTGGTATATCGGTAAGCATAGAACTGCACTCGAATAGTATCGCTAATGTCGGACTCACACACGGCGAATCACATTAAATTTGAGTCGGATAAAAGCATTTCCATATCCACTGGCAGCGATGCATTTGTATCTTTGCCAAAACAATGGTGTCGTGTTAATTTGATGCAAATGATAGTGAGAACGAAAGGAAGTGTAATTCGGTGTTACTAATTAGAGAACGTTGAAATTCAGATAGTTTTAGGGCGATGTTAATTAGATTTTCTAATGCAATAGCGCTGTAGTCATGTTTTGCATAGAAGTGCATCGAAGTTGTCTTTTTGGATCATGGGTCTTTACCTTAGAGCATATTATTAGTTTGCAAGAAGTAATTAAAGAAAATCGTCATTAATGACAGAGCCTGGGTAAAGTTGGTGGAAATAGTAGCACACATGGGGCCAAAAGATCTTTAGGGGCCTTGGTAAACAATATAATGTTCCAAATACTTTCTATAGCTTTAAGAATAATCTGCATGTAATTAGAGAAATGCATTCTGTTTTGTTTGTTCTTGTCATTGTTCGACTTAAGGTACTTGTAAAGGGTGGTTAAATTGTAAGGGCCGATGTTGAATGTGAACCACACCTAAACGTCAAGTTTTTTTCTGCATTTTATTTGGCATTTCTCAATTTCAGACTAACTCAATTTAAACCATGGAAAGATACACAATTGAGCAACGCGTTAAAGTTATTCAGGCTTATTATGAAAATGGGCGTTCAAAATGCATATCGTGTTCGTGATTTGTTTGGTCAATTTAATCGTCCAAATGTGCGTACAATCGGAAAAATCGTGCAAAAATTTGAGCAAACCGGGTCTGTAGGAGATGTGAAAACACCAGTGTATGCTCGTACTGCTCGTACTGCAAAAAATATTGCTGCTGTTCGCGATAGTGTGGCTGAAGAGCCGTCCACCTCAACTCGTCATCGTGCCCAACAATTGCACATCTCACGCTCGTCGTTGATGAACATTATGCATAAAGACTTGCATTTACGTGCTTACAAGATGCAATTGGCTCAAGAACTAAAGCCTCTTGACCATTTCAAGCGTTGTCAATGGTCAGAATGTTGGCGAGAAATGGCAAAAGTGGATCATCAATTTTCGAAGAAAATGATCTTCAGTGATGAGGCACATTTGCAACCCACCCACCCACAAAGAGTGACTGTTTGGTGCGGTTAATGGGCTGGCGGCATCATCGGGCCGTATTTTTTTCCAAAATGAGGCCGGGCAGGCAGTTACTGTGAATGGTGTTCGTTATCGTGAGATGATAACGAACTTTTTATGGCCCGAATTGGAAGATATGGATGTGGACGATATGTGGTTTCAACAGGACGGTGCCACTTGCCACACATCTAAGGAAACAATGGCTCTTTTGCGTGACAAATTCAATTGCCGTGTTATCGCACGTGGTGGCAATGTCAATTGGCCGCCAAGATCATGTGATTTGACACCGTTGGACTTCTTTCTTTGGAGTTATTTGAAAGAAAAGCTGTACCTTAACAAGCCGGCAACAATTCAAGATCTAAAGGATGAGATATTTCGGCACATTAACGGCATAGAACCTCAATTATGCCTCAGCTTCATCGAAAATTTGGACCATCGGATGGAGGTGTGCCATTTGGCCGATATTTTGTTCCAGACATAATTGAACCATACCCATATTATCATAATAAAAAGAAATGACAATAATTTCCTAAATAATTTGTGTTTTATTCAAAATTAGCATCGGCCCTTAAAATGTAACCACCCTTTATATTCAATGTTGTTCGTAGGACCTCTCATACAGAAAAAAAAGAAAGAAATCAATATTTTCTTACTATTACATAAAATTGAATTTGTATAGGAAATAAAAGAATTTGTAATGGGATAAGTCCATATACAGGGTCATTCAACAAGAGGTTTCATTATTAAATCGTAGAGGAACACAACATTTTTTATAAAAAGTGTTGATATTTTTATCTAAATTTGAAGTAAAACCTCGAAAGTTATTAATAGAATACAATATCTGCCAAATGCCCTCCTCGGCTCTGCCTACAAGAAGCCATTCTTTTGATGAAATTTTACATCACGTTTTGTAATAATTGCAGAGTTATAAAGCGAATAATAAATGTTTTTTTTTTTTTTAAAGAAGGTGCTAAGCATAGAAAGACGAAGTGTTTGACTGTGATCCCTTATTCCCCATGGTACCACCGCAAGACATTTCATCACGGGGCGTTTTAAGCCGTTGTTGCCTCTCTCTGTACATCAGTTTGGGGTGAATGTCATTTCGTATCTGTTTCTGACACTTGCTTCTGTATTTGGGCATATATATGTCTGTGTCAGTGTGTTGGGTAAGTGCGCTTTGTGTCTGGCATTTTCCTGTATGTTATATCTCGTTTATTAGTTTTCGAAGCTACCAACCTGGGGGTTCCTCACTGCGTGCGCTTGTATGTGTGTACGTCCGTCTGGCCTTGCGACAGTGCAGCTGCATTTTGCATTTTGGTGTCTGGCTCCTCGCATTCACATTTCGTCCACCACTCGCTACAACCAATTGGAGCTTCTAATAGAGCGCGATAGACTTCTAACATTTGTGTTAGTTAAGTCACTGAGTTCATAGATAGAGATTTCTTTTATGGGAGAGTGCAGGACATGTACATAGGAGAGGACGTGTAGTCTCCTCCTCCTCCTCGTCTCTGTTGCTTCTACAGATGTCCTTTGTATGACACCTATAGCAGAGCCATTGTACCGTCGGTTAAGTGAGATCAAACCCAAAGAGCGTCGCAGATCCAGCATTGGCCAGATATGCTTGGTCGTTAGACACGTACATATTACTACCTGTCCACCTAAGATTTGTACTCTCGACTGCGGATAGCTTGAACATGAGCTTACAAGTAGCGATAGGCTTACCTAGAAAACCTTTATCAGGTAGAAGAGGTAGTGCGGTTAAATTTCGATGCGCGACAAAGTTAAAGAAAACAATTTCTAATGATTTTGCAATTTCTATATAATGATTCCTACCTATCATAAAATTATACCTGTACCTAAAAATAAGCTCCATTCAAATACATATACGAGTATTCAGGTAACATAAAAGCAATGAATTCGAATTCAGCCACCACTTTCGCGCGCTGTACACAAAATATCGAAACCCCTTATAAGGTACTTTCCCCAAGCCACCAAAATATTGACCAAATCGGACTATAAATCAACCCCTCTGCCCATCGCAACTAACTACTCAAAACCAAAAAATATTTTCAATTGGCCAAAATGGCACAAAATAATAAAAAGTTATTTATTACGACCATGCCGCCGCTGGCAATATTTGGTTAGAACTAATTCCCCGAACCATAGTGTCAGACTCTGTGTTTGCCAAAATGCAAGTATGTATTATTTGGAAAATGTGCCTCGTATAATATCTGTTCGGAATGTTTCGAATAAATTTCTCTATACAAACCAAATTTGACTCGGCCGATAACCACAATTTTATCCACTTGCCCTGCGGTGGCAACCAACAGCAGCGCGCGCGTTGATTCAAGCTAATTCGAATTTCAACTGAAGCCTATTCGGATTTCGGTCATGTGTTGGAATCAGTATCAATTTGTTTGGATAAGTGTTAGTGTGTCCTTTTTTGGTTTTAAATTTTAGAATTGTTTTATTGATTATTGGGGGGGGGGGGGGGGGGGCTTATTGAATTTCGCTTACTATGTGCTCTCTTTCAGAGTCCAACCCCACCACAGTATGTGTATTGGCAGAAGAACGATCGCCTCATTAATTACTACGATGCGAGAAGAGATATTTCGATTGAGACTACACCTGGTACCAGGACACAGAGTCGTTTAATAATACGAGAGCCGCAGATAGCAGACTCAGGAAACTATACATGTTCGGCAAGTAATACAGAGCCAGCCAGCATATACGTGTTTGTCTCGAAAGGTGAGTAAGATAATATAACGTATAATCTATTAAGAAATACGTATTATTGTTTAGAGATTTAAGTAGACATTTGTTGTGTGTCCTTTTTCAAAAATAGCTAAGTTTATGTATTTTTCAAAGTTTCCGATGGAATTTAAGGTAATTTTGTGTTTCGCATCCTCGTCAGCATTGCAGATTTAAAAGGCCATTGGATTTACATAGAGTCGATTTGAAAATTCCGATATTTGTTATGTTTGCCGTGAGGGCAGTGACTCAGGAAGTAGTGCATCCAACAATGCACGAGGAGTTCAAGTGTAGCGAAAATCTGGATGCTCTTTCCTTGCTGACCCGGTTTTACTTTGCAGCGTTTGAGATTTGCACAATCTGTCATCATTTTACAGTGAACGCACTCTTCATTATTGAGCGAGCTCTTTTTCTAGGGTGGCTGCTACCTGGTAACAGCTTTATCGCGAGATCGGCTCCACATATTGTTCGCGCTTACGGGAAGTGAATTCATATTTTTCTGACCGATTCGCAGCTTCTTCTCGTTGAGAAGTCGAGCTCTGAATTTAGCTGCAACGAAAATATGGTCAGGGACGGCGTGTGCACGTTTAAGATGTTCGATGTGTGCCTCGCGTCGTTGCTTTGTGGATGCGCAGTTTTGCGAACCTCCTCCGTACTCTTTCTTTAGGTAAATAATTTGGGCTCATTGATTTACGCACGCTTGACTTGGGGAGTAAGCTGGTGAATGCGACACGGAAGTGTAGACCAATGTAGACTTCCGGCGTAACGGAAGTGTAGACAAACTTAGACTTCCGTTACAACCCATACAATTTAGTCGGCGAAAAGGTGGAATGGGTAAATACCCTTGAATCTCCTCAATAGAGGGCAATACTAAGCTAATCATCTATCCCAACCGATCCAAAGGAGAAAGCTATATCTAAAACAGTTGCCGACAGATGGAATTTACCGGAAGTGGATAAAGTCATTGTGTCCATGAATCGCAGTTCATTAGTTGGAAATATAGAGCGTCACCGTCATAGATTTTGAGGTCGGACGGCAAAAAACCAAAGTTTGAGCTTGGGAGCTGAAATTTATAAAGACTCTTCAGGGGCCCTTGATGCTCATGTGTAAATATTTTCAAAATTCGCCCACAATTAAAAAAAAACCAAAGTTTGAGCAAGGTAGCTAAAATGTATAATATCGACTCTCCAGGGGCCCTTGATGCTCATGTGTAAATATTTTCAAAATTCGCCCACTGACACGCCCACTGACACGCCCACAATTTAAATTAGATGGAGCGAAAGAAGTTTTACTTCAGTCTTGCGGTCTTAAGCACACTCATTTTTTTTTTACATAAGGAAATTATACAGATTGCCAATTTAAAAAAAAAAATACCATTTCGGGGACAAGCGCAGCAGAAGTGGATCTTGGCATGCAAAAGGCTATGGTTCCTCAAATGCTCAAAGTATTGCATTTTTGAGTTTCATATAGCTGTCGTATAACATTGTCTGCCATATTCGCGCGCCATCTGTTTTATATGTACGTTAGATCGTATTTGTTGATTAAGGCTGGTATGCCATTTAATTTTTTTATTAAACATGCCCTAATTAATCTTCATTTCACAAACTACGTCATAGGGTCGAATTTTTTGCAGAATCATTTTACGCTCTCGATATATTGCATATCTTGAAAAACTCTATAAGCCAAGTAAGATGCGAATATGAACCAAAATTTTTTTTTATCGTTCCATTCCACCCTTAAACTTGAAGACCCGTATAGTCGTATTGGATTAAAATGCTCTTTACATTTTTTTAAAAGGACAATATATTTTCAAACATTATTCCTGTAAAACTGCAGACACTCCCATTCCATTGTTGTATAATCAACAAGAACTTCAACATTTGTCCAGACATTGCTTGCTTGCAACACACTTTTAACATGTTCCCTTATAAATGCATTATGTGTTTAAACTGAACATTACGTGCAAATACCCCACCTTAATGTTTATCAATTTTATTTGTCATATATTCACGATGCTACCTATGCCGTTTCATCTGCCCAGAAGAAATATAACATTTCGTTCCCCTACTCGCCTCTCAGGTCCCAGTGCATTTCAATTAAAATTTATATAAAAAAACAACTTTGTCATAAGTTGCAGGAAACGAGACAAAAATTACAAACTATTATTACTGAAAAAGTACTAAAAAGTTATGCGAAAAGTATTTTTTTTGTATCCACCAGCGACACGCAATGCTTATAATTAATTAGAATTTTATGCTGGCTCATAAAGTGTGAGCGCTACAAACTTTGCGAGCACGTTCAACAAAATGAGTAAAATAACTTCTAAAGTGTCCTATGATCTGCGGTAAACCATTCGAGGCGTTTTCTTGAACGACGACAATGTCAGAAAAAAAGACTTTTAAGTATTTTAAAATATCCGAAGAACGATATGGTTCTCATTTTCCTTTTCTTTTTTCTTCTTTTTTCTTGAGTCTATTTTCCGTATATCCATACTAAGGCATTCAGCACTTTGTTGTGAGTGTGGAGATGGAGAATCCCAGCTCAGGACGATGGTTTCTTTCAGCAACCTTGAAGAATGATTATTTATTTTAATGGAAAAAGTTTGCAAATACTTCACCTTTTTTACCCATCTAAAGAAAGGAAAAAAGGAATAAGGAGTGCCAGGAATGTTGACAAGAGGGCATACGGCTGGACATAGGAATATGTCATAACGTCATATCGAATATTTATTGACACGCAGCCGAGATTCCAATGTCATCATGGGTAGATTCTTTGGATACGTGTACATTAAATAGTTGAACTTAAGTATACGCTATCCTTGTCATCCTGTTTGAAAAGGATGTAGTAACATCAAATGGTATTGTGGTTTTTCGTTATACATATATGCAGTGGCCAAGGGTTTTTTCATTAAAATTTGGCAATTGCACTGGGACAATTGAAAAGGCTTTCAGCTGCTTTGCTGCTATGAGAATTTTAGTTTGATCTTTTTTTGATGTAGGGTAGAAGAGAGACTTTTTTTCTTGTTGGAATAGATGTATTTAGAAGCAACCATTTAGATTGGATGTTCGAAAATTATTGATAATAAGTGAATATTCGAAAAATGGGAATGGGACGACTTGGTCAGTTCAGTAAAGTAACGCGAAATTCACTGCGCCCACTTTGTACATGTTCAAATAGATAAATATACAATATGAATATATTTTAGTCAATTTCTCCATTTCCGTGTGCCAGTTCGTGTATCAATATACCGCTATGTGGCGTTCTATGTTTATCGTTAACAAATACAATAGAAAGTTTTTAGTATTTTAACCAATCTGAGTGCTTTGCGAATTTTATCGCACGGGTTTTGAACTCACAGAAATGGATTGATTTTGGCACAGAGAACAAAGAATACGCTCAGATTTCCGGAAGTATTAATAAAAATTGCTTAATGTGCCTCCAATCCCAATATCCACTTAAATGTGGCTTGAAAGTATCACGGCTCATTAATAATAAATCATGGCCATGCATTAGCTAATTGTCGTTAGGTATTAAATGGTATATTGATTGGAAATCGTTAAGTAACTAATTATTTGGAGATTGGTTCAGTTATTAGATTTTAACCATATCCAGCATACCATTTGGTTCAAAGATTCACTGTGAATTATCAAAAATGTTTACCAACTTTGAAATAAGATAATTCAATCATAATTTGCGTTTGCGGCTGAAAGTGTACAAGATGCCTCTATATTGATCGTAGACCTCCAAAAGTATATAGATAGGCTCAGTGCTGTTCGAAAAATTTAGCTCAAACTATTTATTTCGAATTTAGTCGAAATTGTTTTCTTATGTATTTTCAAACGAGTCAAGATACTTTTAGTTAGCATCTTTTTACTGCAACTTTTTTGTTTTTTGACTCAGCCAGCCCCTTGTTAGCACATCGCTATTGTGTTCTTCGAAGTACTGTTCATACTTTGAAACGGAAATAAAATACATTTTTTTATGTCATAAAATCTGTTTCTGATCTAAGGGCATACGTACAATTTTGGCTATATGGCAAGGTGTATTTTCTTGTTTAAAGATGAAGTTGGATGTGTCACCAAAAAGTTATAGCCCGCAGGGCTCTATCGCATGTTCAACGACCCGTAAATCCCATCTAGAGTTAAGCATCCCCAGACCATCTCACTTTTGGGTTAAGAGGCATACAGAGATCAGTCTTTCCGTTTGTCCCTTTTGCTCCAGAATCCTCCCATTTCTAACATTCAGCTAAAACTTGGATTGGTCGGCAAAAATAACATTGTTTCATTTGTGTTGCGTCCAATTAAGATGCTCCTGAGCCCGAAGTAGTCGTTTTTGTCGTTTTTGTCTGACCTTGGTTCGTCTTGAACGCTTATCCCGAGCTTAATAAACTTTCCATTCATAATTTACGCGCTCTTTCATTGACATTTTACTAAATAGTATGATAAAACGTCATAGCTTTCATAAATTGCCAGAAATGCCACCGAAAAGAATAAAAACGCTTACCATCGAAAGCTCTGTCCATCACATATTTCCAAAGTATAAAACTTGCAACTATGTTCTTCGTCTGCTATGGCAAGCAACAACAGCACTCCTTCATCGCTTGAGTTACACATTATGCAATTTGTGGGTATCTTATTTTGTTAAAATTCGCTTGATTATCGTTATCCCGGCGGTTTGTGGAAATTTAAAGCTGCACTGTTTGATCCCACTATGAGGTACAGTACTGTTTAATGTTAGAATAGGTTGCATTAAGTTGAGCTATGTCCATTAGCGACTCGACAACTTCAAACTTTTAGTGTGAACGCACCCTTAAACCGATTACTGAACTGTCAATGTCAAAATATTCGTTGTCGCAACTTTAAGAGCGTTAATGCAAATTTTCGGCAGTAATTCTCGTTCCAGTAGGCAAGCAATTTATAGTCTAGTGAAAAAATTGGTGTCAGAATATTCGCTGCTTGATGTTGCCGTGCGAGTGAGACTACGTTTTGCCTGAATTGTGGAGAATATCGCTGCCGTACAGGCGTCCGTCGTAAATCAGCCAATATTACGGCGTTCTCAGGAATTGGACCTCTCCAAGACCATATTATGCCGAATTTTGCGTAAGGATCTTGGCCTACACCCTTACAAGATCAAGCTGACTCAAGAACTAAGGCCACTTGATCATATGAAGCGACGTACGTTCTCGAATTGGGCTCTGGACATGATTGAAGAAAAAGAAAGAATATAATCAATAAGCAAAATATGCGTTAATGGACATGTTTGTGAGAACCCTCATGAGCTTCATGAAACAGCACGCAAAAAGTCACTCTTTGGTGCGGTTTTCATGCCGGTAGCGTCATTAGGCAGTTTTATTTTCTCCGATGAAAATGAGGGCCACGTTACGGCCACAAGCCACACATCAGGTGCAACATTCGATTTATTGAAGTCTTAGATCGGTGAAAGTTTAATCTCGCGAAACGGACCCGTCTATTGGCCGCTGAGATCGTTTGATTTAACGCATCTGACTTTTTGTTATTGGGCTACATTAAATCATTGGTCTATGCCAACAAGCCGGCGACGTTAGAGGAGCTCAGAGCCAACATTGAACAAGAAATAGCAGCCGGTGGTTCAACGTATCGACCGCTGCATACATTCCCGTGTTGGACATACACTTAGCTTCAACTGAATAAGCACAAACATTTTCTAAGCTACTTTGTCCATTTTTTCAAAATCTTGTGCCGTAATATAACATTTGATGATGCAAACTGTTTGCAAATGATGTTGAGAAAATAAATCGGAAAGAATATTGCAAAAAGTACCGCTATTTTTTTCCTGGTTCCCTTGCAAAGCATTCAATATGGAAAAATGCAGTTTTATTTTGCGTCAACTGAATAGACACAAAGTCATTATTTTCGCTGGTTATGAGTTTTCTGTGGAGATTGACACATTAGATCAACAGTTGAAGTACTTTTAGTGAATTTTGTTTGATTAATTGTATTTCAAAGAAAAATGGGTAGATCAAAATCTCTAAATAGTGTTGAAAGAGCTCAAATCGATTTACTAAAAGACCAAGGACCAACCGGGCCTTCTATCGCTGACAAAATTGGACGAAGTTCTAGTGTGGTCTATTCTTATTCAAGGAGCAAAGATTCGCACGGAAAAAACATGAAAGGAGGCCAAAAAACGGCAACAACAGCGGTTGGTCGAAGAGCAATTTTAAGATGTGCTTCCAATTCCTGCGACTCTGCGGCAAAAATAAAGCAGAAAGCCGGTGTTACTGCAAGCGTTTCAACAGTGCGAAGGGTTATCAATAGTACCAAACATCTGAAATGGTTAAAAATTCAAAAGAAACCACCATTTAACGAGAAACGGAAGTGTATGCGCTTAGAATTTTCCAGGCTCCATATGAGTTTTGAAAATGAATGACGTCACGTAGCTTTTTCGGATGAAAAGAAGTTTAATTTTGATGGCCCTGATGGGTTTAATTATTACTTCCACGATATGAGGAAAGAAGAACGATTTTTAGCGCGGCATCATAGTCGAGAAGGTGGTGTTATGGTGTGGGGAGCAGTTAGCTACTATGGCACTATTGAGCTTGAGTTAAAAACCTCAAAAATTACTGCATTAAGTTATAAAGGAATTTTAAAAAGACATTTTCCTAAATTTGCAGGCATTTTTTGATCCATAAACTGAACTTTTCAGCTGGGCAACGCCCCCATCCACACGGCGCGCATAGTAAAAAATTGGATAGAGGAGCAGAATGTGGAATTGCTTCAATGGCCGCCGTACTCACCGGACCTGAACCTTATAGAAAACGTTTGGGGATGGTTAGTACGAAAAGTTTATGAGTCTGGCCGTCAATTTCAGGACAGAGAATCCCTAATTGCAGCCATTAAATTGGCCTGGAGGGAAATTTCGCTAAACTACATAAGGAGTTTTTCCAATCCATGCCGGATCGAATTTACGAAACTATTACGAATAAAGACGGCAGTACCCACTACTAAAATTAACCAATAACAAACTTTTAAGAAAAACTTGTTTCATTTAATCCCAATAACTTTTATTTCCAATTTCAATATTTGTGTCTATTCAGTTGACGCAAAATAAAACTGCATTTTTCCATATTGAATGCTTTGCAAGGGAACCAGGAAAAAAATAGCGGTCCTTTTTGAAATATTCTTTCCGATTTATTTTGTCAACATCATTTGCAAACAGTTTGCATCATCAAATGTTATATTACGGCACAAGGTTTTGAAAAAATGGACAACGTAGCTTAGAAAATGTTTGTGCTTATTCAGTTGAAGCGGAGTGTATCAACGAAGTCGAATTTCATTCATGTATGCTTTGATAGTAATTCAAGCCAATACATTTTTTTTTCTAGATATCTCAAATAGCTTGCATTTTATTTAAAAAAGAAGTTGTCACGTACTTAATGAAAGACCCTTTACATATACGATATTCATGAAGAGAAGATCAGTGTCCAACACTTTTCATCTCGAATGCATCCTGTAATGAATTAGGCTATTAGGGTGATTTCGGAAATCGCACAAATTACGATGACGATGCGCAACGCAGCTGATGCTGATGCATGGAAATGATTGGCAATTCTTGATTGCTTTTTTCGTTGACATTTCCGCATCAGTTTACCTACCTTTACAAAAATGAACTCTGGTAATGCCTTTCAAGTGATGCAAATTGTTTGCATTAATGAAAGTGTGGCAGGTCCAGTGTTGCCATGAAATCATTTTATTAATTCTGCACTTATGATGAAAAAAAATCTGCAATTTTTGATTTGATTTCTGAGAACAAAAAATTAACATTCATAAATATTGTTTATTAACTAATTTAAAATATCATCAGTTCACAGTTTCTTTAGTAGGTAAAATCAAATCGGTCCATTTTTAGTTTTTCGTTTTAAATTATGAATCCGAAACGAAAATCTGCGAATATGAAGATTTGGCAGATTTGTGGGTTTTGAAAATTTGCCAATGAATCTGCAAATGCAAACAAACCTGCCCTTATGGCAACGCTGTGTAGGGGTGATTGAGCATGAATTGTGCAGGGCTCCCGGAAATTAAGACAGAATTATGTTTTGCAAAAAACCGAAGAAAATGTTTATTTAGTCTACATTGGAAAAAATAGCAGCAGTTTTTTGGAAAATACGCCAGAAAAAAGAGCCAGAAAATGTATATTATGCTTGCCTTATTTTCAAACTCTTTTTGTAAAAAAAAAAAGAAATTTTTTTTTTTTATTTTTTAACATGACAGTTTGTGAGTCAGTGAAGAATTCTAATAATATACACAAAAAACCACCTACCCCAACGTTGCACCTACTCCAAATCCAACAGTGACCGCAGGCAGGAGGGTTGCAGGGGGTAGGGTTAACATTTGGTCTATTGTCGATCTGGCTACGCTGGTACGAGCCGAAAAGTATGTTGAAGAACGGCTTGAGACGTTCACACAGTACATTGAATAGGATCTTATATGCGACATTTAGCAGGGATATGCCTCCATAGATCTTGCAAGACAGGATCGCCTTTTTTTGAAGATGGGACATATGGAGCTGACAGTCCAGTAATCGGGCATACTTTTTTCCACCTATACATATCCGTATTTGAATAGCTACTCTGGTACAGCATCAGAGCCGGTGGCCTTATTGTTCCTTAGCTTTCTTATTGCGGAGCCAAGCTCTTTCATACTGGGTGGTGAAATCGGTTCTTCATTGACAGGATGTGGGTTCTCTTCTTGCCCTATCACTCTCTCACTACATGATGCCTATTTAGCAGCTTTTGGAAGTGCCGCTTAAATTGAAATGCTGCTTAAATAGTTTATGAAATAAGGCCCACAAAATATTCATTGATTCTAATTTCATTCTTAGAAATTATGGCATTTTTTCCAGATTTTCTTCATTCTCTTTTCCCATTTTATTCCAGAATTTTTTTGGAAAGACCAGACATTTTGGAAAGAATGCACGAAAAGGTTGACCTTTTTTCATAGAAAAATTAACACAATTTTGTATGAAGAACTTTTTGGGATTTGTCCAAAAATATATTTTTGCGAAATTTCCTCTGGCGATTTCGGGGAGCCACTGTGCAGTGATGCGTTTCTACACTTTGATATTCCTTGCATTGATTGCAGAAATAATAATATGTTAACCTCATTTCAAATGCTTTCGAAACTTTATCTGATATACCTAATGTATTTATTTTATTATTACTATTTTTTTTTTCAGGAGACAACATGGCTGCTATTTCGCGGCGAAAAACTTCATCAGCAGATCGGATTGCAACGATATTAGAAAATTTATTGGTTCCATGTATTTTAGTTAATACGTTAGCATTTAGGTAAGTCCCTAAATTTTTCCAGTTGTCTATCTATATGTATATCTGTGTGAAGAGCACTAAGAAAAGAAAAAAGTTTCAAACCCTAAACAAAACTCAATTGACATTTTCTATTTTCTAACTTGCGAAAAATATTATCTCATTTCAGACACATCTTTTTAACTTAGGATAAATTGTGAAATAAATAATAATACAAACAAAATCTATGTAAACTTTAAGAGCGTTTATGAGTAAATTCAATAAAAATAATTTTTAAATAAGAAATGATGCTGCATATACTAGGTAAAACTAATGTGGACATAGCAAACAATTAATGTATAATAACAGCATTTTCAGTTAACTGTTTAAACTGAGTAAATGTAAGTGTACCAAATCACTAAATTCGAAATTTTTGTACAAATCATCTTTTTTCTCTGTTAAAATTTAAAATATTTATTAAATATAGTAATAATTAAAATTGCATCAAATGACTGTAAATTTCATGAAAATTAAATTAACTAGATAAGACATTTTTAAACATACTTTAATTGCATTTTGTGTAAAAAAAAAATTAGCAAATAATTTATTTAATAGAAAAATTTATGAAAATAAATGTAAATCACATGATGTCAGAAAAGTGATGGAAATAAATTTGGTATATATCAATTTCTACTTTTCCTTAGGTTGTGCAAGGGCATTATAGGCGGAAATGTGTTTTCCCGTTTTTTTTAAGCTTTATAACAACCAAAGTACTGAAAAACTTGTCGATTATACTTTCAGACAGATACCTCTTTTTTGACAAAGCCGTAAAGGCACTTCTTTGATGAGGAGGTTAGATGTTCAGCATTTATCACATCAGAACCAAGGGCCTGGAGCCAGGTGAGAACGAAAGGAAACCGATGTAGTTTTTTTGTGAGTGACAACAAAGATGTCGAAGAGTGACGAAGTAGTTTGATTCATCTGCAGTTCCAAGAGTCAGGCCACCGAATTGTGTGCCATCAAAGAAGCTATTATATGCTAGCTAACTTAATATAGGTTCAGGTCCTAAGATGGCTTTCTTCGAGCCTTTATGAACAAGTTCGGCGCAGATCTCATTTTCCGTGATTCCGTATGACCCGGAACTATATACTGATGCTAAATAAATCCGCGAATTTCTAGATTCTCAACCTACTTAAGTCAAGCTTGCGTCTTTAATTAACTACACAACAATAACATATTGCAGATAACATGGATATCATCAAAGTAGTATTTATGAAAGTGGTAGTATGATTTAATGCCTTGAATCACTAATATTTATAAAGAAAAACACTGAATTATGTATAATGTTCACTCATCTATTTTGGAAGTATCCTCCGAAACCTATCTAATATCACCTCTCAGATAATAAATGCCTTTTCGGACACGTTCCTGCAACCTTTAAGTACGTCATCTTTTGCAAATGTTTGGCAGAAATGTAAGAGTACTATTATTAAATAAAAGCTTCCTTAAGTAAGTACTCTCAGTTGTAAATGAGTTGCTGCGGGTAACAGTAGTAACCAAACAGTAGTAACCAAACATCCCTAAGATATTCAAACGCTGTGGCGGCTTATTAAACACCCAATTATCACATTTTTCACTGAGTGCCGTTTTGTAAAAACAAACTCCTGCAACTTCGGTGTTATCGTTTGTTCGTAAGAAGCCTTTAGATCCAACCTTTGGAATTAAAGAAAGTCATTAGTTCCTTAATACT
Source organism: Portevinia maculata (assembly GCA_949715645.1). Taxonomy (NCBI): domain Eukaryota; kingdom Metazoa; phylum Arthropoda; class Insecta; order Diptera; family Syrphidae; genus Portevinia; species Portevinia maculata. The sequence continues at coordinate 267,168,557 of OX454526.1, read as the reverse complement.
CGTTAACGCTTGAAAAAATTGTCAAGGACAACAAAAGCATTAACTCTTAACTCGAAGTATGAGTTTTAGAGGTGGCGACGGTGTAGAGGTTAGGGTGTTGACCCATGCAGTGCAGGTTCGATCCCTATGGCTAACACCAACATACGCCACCCATTAATGGGGAGAAACGAATGACAACTTCTTTTTTCTCCAACCTCTACACCAAAAAGAGGATTTCTGCCTGGTAGTACAATGGAAAGTTACCGATGTGAGTGCTCTGGGATTTGGATTTCCTTTTGATAAAAAAAAAATATATATATGTATATAAAAAAAATGAGTTTGACAGACAGGTCCTAATTTTATTTTAAGCAATGTGAATACAAAAGCGTTGGCGCAGTGGCTCAGTGGTTAGCCTGTTGGATTACTAATCGATGGGCCCTAGGTTCCAATCCCACCTTAAGTTTTTCCACTGCGCCATCTCTTGCGAAATTCTGACAAACATCCAAGTGTAGGTATCGTTTGTCATATGAGGCTTCTCTAATTTGTCGTTGAGAATCGGCTTAAAATTGACGGTCCCCTTAAATTCACATCAGCGAATTGTTCGAAAAGACAGGGTGTTAGGCCCTCTATGGGCCGTGAATAATATTTATTTTTGAATTCAAAATCTGGGCCCTGACTAAGAATTACGAGACGACAGTCACGTATAACGATTTTGCCATAACGATACCTAAATAATGCAAACAAGGCACACTTTTCCATCGCTTTGAACCGCATTTACCTTCACTTTTAATGATAAATGTCAAAGTGTAATTATCAAAGGTTTATTACAAATTTGCTTTTGAATTCAATAACACATAACAATTACAAATATAAAGTGACAAAGAATTGTTTAATCGCGCAAACGGGCCTGTGCTAGTAAATAGTGCACAATCAACAAGCATTTGGCTTTCGATATTTTTAAAGTCAAACAACTGAACGTTTTTCCTTACATTTAATACCCTATCCTAAGATTATTGTTATTTTGAAAGTTAATATATTTCCGATCAGCATCAATAGTAATGTCGATCTAAAAATGTTCTTCCGCCCGTCCGTCCATCTATCGGTAATTTGAAGGCCCTAAAACTCGAGCTAGAAAACTGAAATTTCGAACACATTCTCTCTAAATGCTCGAAATAATCAAATGTAGGAATTTTATGTCGGAATTTCACAGACACTCCCACAATCTTAATAAAATGAATCGAACAAATCGAAATTGGAGCTAGAATTCTGAAATTTGGAATATGAAATAGGTAATAGGTAGCACGTGTAATGAGCCATAGCATTAAACTGTGTAAAACTTTTTTATTTTGTTTTTAAATAAAATCTGAACTGAACACGCGAAGCTCTGAAAATAGTCTGCCTTTCAATTCCCATAAAATCCCATGCAGTTTCAAGCTGTCCTCAGTTTAATCGAAACGCTGATCGATTTTCTTCTGCAATAAAAGCCTTTGGTAAGGTAAGGTTTCTTAATTCAATGCTATGATATTTGAGTCCAAGAAATACTTCGCACCCGAGACGCATTCTTTGTTGCCTGTTCATCCGAATTCGTAAGATTTCCGACATTCAGAATGTCTATCTACAGGCAGTAGGTGTAGAAACATTTCCAGTGCTGTTGTAGGCATTCTATTTTTATTATTTGTGGCTTTCCACCAGACAATGGTCAGTTAAGGAAGGCTGTGTGTGACGGCCGTGTGTGACTATCATTGTGTAAAGCCAATGCATCATTGCTGGTTTTAGGCACCACTTCTTTCCTACTGCAAGGAGTGCGTTATTGGCATTCTTGATTCTCTCTTGAATATTGAGATTCCAGTTCAATTTTCTATCCAGAATAACGCCGATGTATTTTACATGTTCTCACCAGTTCAACTTGCCTACATTTTGAAATTCATTCGCTGACAAATAATATAAAAAGTTTTAATGTACGCCGCCAAGTAATGTTTGCGTACATTGAAAACAAGTGCGGGCAGGTTATAAATATTTGTAATTAAACACTTCGTCGTTTCACTCTCTAAGAGAAATATAACCCCATTATTTTATCAAATATACATATTGCCTTTGCCCCTCCTATGTAAGAAAAAGAAATATTGAAAATATAGACAAACATATTAAATAAACAAAGTTTAGCGTCCTTAGTTAAGTTTCAAATAATTACGTAAACTAAATAAAATTCAAGTCCATGTAACTCGGGTATTTTTATTTTTCTTCAATAAACCATTAGCGCTAAACGAGAAGTAATTGTCAATGGTTCAGTACTGGGCTCAAATCCATAAAACATAAAACAAAGTCATTCATCTTTTAGGACAGAAGCACATCATGAGTCACTTTAAAAGCATCCAACATAAAATAATAATTAATGATAATACGTCCCCGAATATAGTGTTCCATTAACTATCTCGCTCGATAAAAGCTCTTCCGTTTAACTAATGGGTTCCTGGTATCTGTACTGCCATGGTTCAACGATTAATAAAGTTGATTATTACTTCTTGTTTGACCTTTGTACAAAATTGGTCTTTCTAAATTTATGTAAATAATGTTAAAGATAGAGACTGTGATTTACTGTTTTCTAATGAAACCTTCTCTCTTTGATTTGTTTTCTTTTATTTCAATCAAAATTTAATCCTATACAAAATGTACCTACCAATAATATAAATTGTTCTTTTCTTTATGTATAACATTATTGTAAATATAATCATAGATTGAACAGAAAAAAATGTTCTTAAATTTTCTGAAAACCCCCAGTTGTTACAGGTATAAAATATATATATAAATATATATCTTATTTTTTAATATAGAATATTGACAAGTAATTAAAAAACAAACCACGATTCTCATATCTCAAAATTTGATAACAAAAAAAACACATTAACATTATACCGATAGTGTAAAAATTAAGAGAGAACGACACAATACTTAATCTTCATCTGTTGAATAAGGCGAAAATTAAAATGTAATAAACGATAAAAAGAGAAATAATAAAGGTAAACAAAAAAACAAATAAAATTTAAATTATTTCTTGTTCACGAACAAAACAAAAACAAATATTCAACTAAATATGAATTCAATTGATTGATGACTAACGAAAAAAACAAAAATCAAAATAATTATGAAGTATAAATAATTATTATTTCAAAATTGAGAAAACAAATTTGTAAATAATTAAAAAATAAATAAATAAATCGTGAGAAAATACAAATGAATGAATTTCAATCAATCACACAAATATAATGAAAGTTTTCTTCAGATTCATTTGAGAATTTTCGAGTTCTTATTATTTGCAGTTTCTCCAGGTAAGCTTGAAAATTTGTTTACCTGGGGCCGGGTACCGCAATACAACAAGTCTTGTGACACAAGTTGCGATAAATTTTTTGGCAACAAGATTGACTTTTAAGCCCAATTGTTTATACCCTATTCTAGGGGTATATTAATTTTGACGCATAGTTTGTAACATACCTTAATATTGCCCGTAGACCCCTAAAAGTTACTATATTTATGATCAGCATCGATAGTAATGTCGATCTAGCCATGTCCGTCCGTCCGTCGGCAAAAATTAGGCCTTTAAACTGGACCTAGAGAGCTGAAATTTTAACCATATACTCTCTAGGGTCCCGAAATAATCAAGTTTATGAATTTTTGAAATCCGCCCACAGACACGCCCACAAACTCAAAAGAACTAAATTTTGGAAAAAATCGAATTTTGAGCTAGAAAGCTGAAATTTTTTATATATAATCTATGACTCCTAAAACTGCTCGGGATAAATTTTTTTCAAAATCCTCCCACTGACACGCCCACAAATAAATAAAACAATTTTTTTGAAAATCCAAAGTTTGAGCTAGGGAGCTGAAATTTATAATATATACTCTCTATGGGCCCTTTATGCTCATGAGTAAATATTTTCAAAATCCGCCCACTGGCACGGCGACAATTATTATTTTTTTTTTTTTTGAAAATTCAAAGTGAGCTAGGGAGCTGAAATTTATAATATATACTCTCTAGGGGCCCTTTATGCTCATGTGTTAATTTTTTTTAAATCCGCCTACTGACACGCCCACAATTAAATAAAACAATTTTATTGAAACACCCAAGTTTGAGCTAGGGAGCGTTTTTTTTTGATAAAATCCTTTAAATGTTATATAACAAAATATGTAGAGCGTTTTTAACAATTCAACCATACTTAGACTTTTGCCACGCCCACTTATGAGGGATAAGAATAAGAATAGGGTATCCAACAGTTCGCCCAAGCGGACTGTAGCCCGTCCCTATGTTTTTTTTTCCTGGTCCCTCTTTTATTCGGCTGCGAGTTCATGGTCTTGAAAAATGAAGGCGCACCCATAACACTATCAGCCATTTTATCACTTTCGGCGACCTACCGCTACACACAGTGATAACTATCGCCGCTAAGTACTTAAGCGCATGTAGATCAGTGCTTCCAAACACCGTTTTCTACATATTCCGATAACTTTTGTAGTCGAATGTCAAAACTTTGACATTTCTCACCAACTAAACTGACACATACCCCCAAATTTTATTTCCGTGTCGTTTAAGTTTGATTAAAATAATATTTAACCGCTGCCATATTTCAACCTAATATAATTTTTTATTTTCTAAATGCAAGAAAATATAAGTTGCACATTTTCAGCAATCATAAAACTCACAGGCATCAGGCTCATCCAATTCCTAAACCAAATAGAGCTTAATTAAATACTCTTTAACCTGCATAAATATTTGAACATTTTACCTATGAAGTGGCCCTTAGTAAAATACTTACATTTTATACAACAAAACACTTTCAGACACCACCTACCTAACACGTCGATCAAAAAATGACAATCGACAGCAAACGTTTGTGAAATGCATGAAAAAAGTCGTTCATCGATCAATAAATGGACAGCAGCAATAGGGGCCAATAATTAGAAGATTATAGTTAAATTTAGAGCGTCCGCATAAGAAACAATAATCTACAATACGTATCCTGTTAATTTTAAGTAAGATTCAGTCATTTTTGTCTAGCATTTAAGTTGATATTTAATAATCAGTAAAAAAAGGAATTTAGAGGTCAGAAAAAGCTCCGGAATTCCGCCGAAAATCCATTTTCAGAAATAATATTCAGTGTGGGCATGGAAGAATTTCTATTAAAACCGGTTTTTTTCTCCTATTTTCCGCAAGTTGGTATGGAAATTCCAAGCACTAAGACCATGAGCCATATTACTTTGCTTGCCACCAAAATTATTACACCAAGAGTTGCTGCTATGCCAGAAGAAGCTACCGCAATGAAAATACTACGAGTGTTTCTAAACTTCGATTGTAAAAGACTAATTAAAAAAAGTCATTTCCCCAGCAGGAGAATCTAAATAAAAAACAGAACAATTTCGTCTCGGATTTCCTGCCAACGGCATTCCAATTCTACCTACTTTTTACATCTTTGACCATTATTTATTTTTTCTACAGACGACCAGCTTAACAGCAAAAAGTTCTGTAAGTTTATTAGGCAAAATTCCCTATCGGTGGATATATTATGTAAAACTAAGGCCGATTATAATGACGCTAGGGGAGCTTATCAAAACCAACGAGGGAGAGCATAATACAATTGTCAAATTTGAGGTTTCCGTAGGTAAGGAGCCATTTCAATCGCTCTCAATCAAGTTCGTGAAAGTGAACCAAACCGAACTAAACGGAGCATATTTGCTATAATGGGCATGAGAATAAAGGTATCATGTATTCGTAAGAGTTATAACTAAAAAACCAGATATCAAAATCGTAGTCAGAAACCCTTATAAAAATAAGGGTTTGTGGTTTTTCGCTTCTAGCCCGCAAACGGTGCGCCCAAAAAAGAACTTTTATATGATGCTAATTGCTGCTACGGAACCCTTCATGCGCGAGTCCGACTCGCACTTGGCCGCTTTTTTTACATTTCCACCCCATAAAATTAAATATCTCACCTCAAAAATGCAGAAAACAGGATATGGTTATTTCGGGCTTTTTGTGACATACTTACGTAACTTCTGATTACGCTCACTTGTGCTCGTCATATTTATCAACTGGTCATACGTGATATGCTGATTAGATTGTGTGGCAGCGTAGCCTTGGCTTGCAATCTAGTCAAAGCTTAAGTTTATCAAGCCACTTTATGTGCCTAATTATACCGTTACTACTGATATTTTATAGTTGCGGAAAAAACACCTCCTATACATTATGTATATGTGATCAGCACCGATAGCAATGTCGACCTAGAAAAATTTGCGTTTGTCCGTCGGCATTTTTAAGCTATTTACTTTAGCTCCAGTTATAAAGCTGAAATTTGAGACATATACTCTCTAGGGACCCGAAATAATAAAGTGTAATAAATTTTAAAATGCGCTAACTGACTCGCCCACAATCACACCAAACGGATTTATCAAAAAAAAATCGAAATCAGAGCTAGAAAGTTAAAATTTGGAATAACCCTCCAGGGGCTGGCCGCAGGGTAGTGATGGAAATTTATGAGAGCATATGTGTTCTCACGAAAGCCTCTTGCTTATATCTCCTACTCTATACCCTAACGTTTGTGCCTGCTTGACACCCAGCAGACACCAACGTGGGGAGCTCGACTGTGGATTAGATAGCCCTCATTGGAATGTCGTTGGTGGGAGCCTCCGAGAGAGGGTGGAGTAGCGTTTTTCTCATTATTCAGACGGCAGAGGATGAATTTACTAGATGAGATCAACAATGGCGTCTACCAGTTGCCGTTAGGTCGAATTATATGTATGTGCTATCCCTATATGAGCTGCTTCGACCTATTTCAATCCAGGTCTTTAGGGATCTCAAATACTCAGCCAGGATATACGCATAAACTGCTTGTATAAATGATTGAAACAAGGCGAACGATATTACTACAAGTGTATGATTTGCACGAGTTCAAATCCCCATTATCGATTGCAATTATATACTTCTTTCTGCACATCGTTGTCTCCTGGGCGCGATATTTATGTGTTCCTCCAAGGATAGCCGGATATGCCCAAAGCACATTTTCATTAATTAATGCTTCACGGACAGGGGTATATGCTTTGTTATATCCTTTCGTTGATAGCCTCTTGTCTCATGGGGTATTGGTTGTTTCAGCCAAGGAAAATCAGACAAACAAGTTAAAAAGGAAAAAATTTTTACATTGTTTACGGAGAACAATCTGAAATAAATTATTCTACATTATGTTGATCTACCTTTTAATGTGTACTTAGTAATAAAGAAACAATAACTATTCCCTTGGAAAAGCAAACAATCCCTTCAGTAGAACCGTGTAAATCGCCATCCAATCGCCTTTAAATACAGTTTTCTCTTCTATTCTTCGATTCCTTTATCGATGATAATGTAGTGGTCAATGCATAAATTACTGTAGCACACCACAAAATGGGAAATCGTCCCTGCAATTCGAATCCATTAATTACCACGAACAGTCTGAGTACTGAGTCTATAGTCGAACGAAGCGAAGGCAACACAGGATCGCATTATTCTTTCTGCCGATATTTCTTACTGAAAAAAAAAGTTCTTCATTGGACTGGGCCAGAGTGTGCTTTTGGTCTGAAGGTGCTGTCCTTTATTATCCTTCGTTTGCAATTTTTTCTGCCGTCAAGTGTTATTTTTTTTATTGTACTTAGTAATTTTTATGTAGAGAAAACTTTCCATAAAAGTATTCATTTCTAGCTGCAGGGAATATTCATCACGTTCTGTCCGTATATCTTTCCGAGTTCGCAAAACTAAATGAAAAAGCCGCGAGTCAGACACTTTAATAAGTGCAATTTTTAAGGAAGAAATATGGAGGGTGTGTGAAGGAGTTTGGCCGCAAAATTCTGCTATCCCAAGCAAATGCATATTCATTGCCTGTTCAAGCTCTTAATGATCGGGATCAAAAATGTAGGCCATATGACAGAGAGAAATTCGTAAGAAACTTCTCAAAATTAATTAACGGATCGTGTTGGACTGTTTCTGGAACCAGATTTTATCACGATGTGAGATATATATGTAATATGAAGGTACGAATAGAAGTGGAAGTATTGAACAGCGCAGTTGCAGTTGCACCTCATAAGGGACTCAAAATTTGTTACTTTTTTGTCAGGGAGTGGAGGGTAGTTGATGAGGCATCTCTGTCTGACCACAGATGGATACGCTTCAAAATTAATTTTCAGCATAGGGCGTGTAATAAGTAAATACATAGCTTTCATTAATCTACGTTTAGATACCCAGCCGATCAGAGGCGAAAATATGGTGGACTTAGATAGGGCAGTAGAAGCCGTGAGCAGAACCCTAAACACAGCGTTCGAAAAGGCATGCACAGCAAACAAAAAGCCAAAAAGGGCTCAACCGAAGTGGTGGAATAAGGAAATCGGCCTTAAAAGAAGGGAGGTAAGAAAACTTTATAATAGGGCAAAACTCATTAAAAACGATACCACATGGGATGAGTATAGCGAAACCAAGAGGGAATTTAAATACTTAGTGAGGAAATCCAAGAGATCTTCATGGAAAAAGTTCTGTGAATCTATTGAGTTAACTGAAGAGGCGTCGAGACTGCGTAAAATGCTCTCAAAGGAGGCTAGCGTACCTAGCTACCTAAAAAATAGCAACGGGACATGGGCCGTGAGTAGTCAGGAGGTTCTGGCTACCCTGGTGGAAACCCATTTCCCCGGTTCCACAACCACAACGGACCTAGGCCTACAAGGGCAGGAGGAAGTCGACTGTCCCTCTTTCGAGTGGGAAGAAATTGACAATGTCATCAACCGAAAAAAGTTACGGTGGGCCATGCATACATTCAAACCGTATAAATATCCAGGGCCGGATGGTATTCTACCGATCATGCTCCAAAAAGCGCCAGAGCATGCAAAACAAAAGATTTTGGATATACTGAGATTCAGTCTAAGAACAGGGCATATTCCAACAGCCCGGAGAGAAGTCCGGGTTGTTTTTATACCCAAAGCCGGCAAACAGGGTCACACGATGGCGAAGGACTTCAGACCAATCAGTTTGTCGTCCTTTTTGCTCAAAACCCTTGAGCGTCAGGTGGAAGCTCACATTGGAAATAAATGTAGCAATGGTTTTTTATGCGAGTCACAGCACGCATACTTAAAGGGTAGATCAGTAGAAACTGCTCTACACAACGTAGTGGGTAAAATTGAAAATAGTCTACACTGCGGCGAATTTGCTTTGGCCTCTTTTCTCGATATAGAAGGAGCCTTCAATAACGTTGAATGTAGATCTATAAAAAGCGCATTAACAGGCGCTAACATAGAACAGGGAATCATAAATTGGGTATGCAACATGCTCGCCAACAGGAACATAAACTGCTTCCTTGGTCAAAGCTCCATAAGGATGTCTGCAACCAGAGGAACCCCGCAGGGGGGAGTCATATCGCCACTGCTGTGGGTACTGGTCATTGACAACGTCCTAAAGGAAATTAAGTCAATGGGTAAAAGTGCCACAGCGTGTGCGGACGACGTGGTCATAGTAGTGCAGGGAAATTTTTTTAATACTTTAAGTGAGATCACAGAGACCGCCTTAAGGAAAATTAGTAATTGGGCCAAGGGCTGCGGACTAAATGTCAATTTTTTTTTTTTTTTTTTTTTTTATAATTTGCTTACGCTAAAGGGATTTTTTTCTGTTGTTACAGTACCCTTATAATGCTAAGAACACAGTGTAAGCTACTTGGTATTAGAAAGAATAGAGAGATAGGAAAGAAGTGTTTGGGTGCAGTTGTAGAGTTTTTCTCCACGGGTGGTGTCTAAGTTACTTAGGGAGATTACGATTTCATGTATTCGTTATAAAGTAATGGACTTGGCCGGGATTCGAACGCACGACCTTCCATTCCGTAAGCGAATACACTACTACTGCACCATTGCCACCCGCGGACTAAATGTCAATCCCTCGAAAACGGAGTTAGTCCTGTTCACGAGACGACACAAAATACCGCACTTCAATCTCCCGAAACTTGACGGAGAGGAACTGCTCCTCACGGACAGTGCGAAGTATCTGGGCGTAATCCTAGATAGAAAATTAAATTGGAATCTTAACATAAGGGAACGAATGAAGAAAGCGTATAATGCCCTCTTTATTTGTAAGAGAACAATAGGCAAAACATGTGGCCTGAAACCCGCCATGGTACACTGCATATATACAGTAGTGGTGATACCCATACTTACATATGGCTCACTTGTGTGGTGGAGGGCAACAAATAAAAGAACCATAATTGGAAAACTAGCAACGGTGCAGAGAACGGCAAGCATAGCCATCACTGGTGCAATCCGTACTACTCCTACGGCAGCACTGGACGCCTTCCTGCACTTTATCCCGCTAGATTTAAAAATAAAGCAACTTGCTGGCAACAGCGCTTTGCGCCTAAAAAATTTAGGCCAGTTTAAGGACTGTAGTTTTGGGCACTGCACGATCATAGCTGATGTGCTACCCGGAAATCCTATACGGACTGATGAGATTTGCCCCTTGGTCGACCATTACATCCCCTATGAGGTGTCATACCCGCGAAGGGAGGAGTGGCAAAGAGATGCAGTCATAATAGCAAACGAGGTTGCTATCTACACTGATGGCTCTAAGACGGGGGAGAGAACGGGTTCTGGCATTTTTTCTGCTGATCCAGACCTGAGAGAGTCTATACGACTCCCGGACACAAGCAGTGTCTTCCAATCGGAAGTTCTGGCTGTTCTAAGGGCGGCAGAGATAGTGCAGATGAGATCATTGTCGGGAAGAGACATTGCCATCTATATTGACAGTCAGGCGACACTTATGGCACTTGAATCTGCTAACATTAACTCTGAGATAGTCAGAAACTGTCGCACAATGCTAAAAGCAGTATGTAGACGGAATCGAGTAAGACTGTGCTGGGTACCGGGACACAGCGGTATAGAGGGAAATGAGCAAGCCGATGAGCTAGCAAGAAAGGGAGGGGAGCTGGAAAACAGCGGAGGTGTGAACATTAAACCACCCTGGGCGTCTTTAAGGGAACAATCAATGAAAAGATCTTAAAAATGGCTGACCTCAGATGGCAGAACATAGTGGCACATAGGGTGTCTAGAGCCCTTTGGCCCCATTTGAATAAGAAAAGATCTAAGGAAATTCTAAAATTGAGCAGGGAGCAGCTTAGAACAGTAATTTGGATTATGTCAGGGCACTGTCTTCTAAGAAAGCATGCTAGCCGACTTGGTCTGGTGGATGTGGACACGTGCAGGTTCTGTGGTGATCTACAAGCCGAGGAAGACATAGCACACATATTGTGTGAGTGCGAGGGTATAGCACGGAATCGTAGGAGGATTCTAGGGAATACTTCTTCGAGGAACTAGGGGAGCTGAGCGGCATGGACCATAGGAAGCTGGTTAAGTTCTGCAGGAGGATTGGGCTCTGTCTAGGAAAAGTTTTTTAGGTTTTTAGGTTTTTCTCCAATTGAAGTTTTTTCAAGTGGTTCCCTAGGGATCGCGATGGGCCCTTCTGGTGCCTAGTGCTGTATGCAAATTGCATATCCCTTTTTAACCTATGACCTATGAACTTGTCAAATGAAATATGCCTTTCTGAGAAATGAAAATCTAAGGGGTGTTAACGGAGGCGCTACAGTTCTTTTATTTATAAATCTTCTTCTTCTTGAACTTAGGGGCTATGCTCTAAACTAGAGAATTTATAACCCTCCAACTTCACAGGAGCCTTATCGGCAGGCCTCCCGAGTTCCAGTTCTCAGTTACTTGATAAGTTATTGTAATTCATTCGAAAATTATAACCGTGATTTACAACATAATTTAAAATTTTAAGGTTCGCAACATGTTTTTCAAATGTTTTTTAACAGATATATGTGTGTGCGTATGCGTGTTTACGTACGTATGTGCGTAAGTAAACAGACACAAGAACTAAAGCAAATCCAAATCCAAGTTGAGACCCACCACCTTTTCATCCACTTTAAGTCCGCATATGATAGCATTCGTCGTCAGAAACTCGATGTGGAATCGAGATCCCAGCAAAACTGATCCAGTTGTGTCGCGTGATACTTGAAAACGCGCGGTGCAATGAGATAGATAAATAGATAGATTCTTTATTTTTTCATCATAAAGTTTACAAATTGGTATACTTAAGAATAAGGACATGGCAATACTGCCGTCTGCCTGAGATGACATTTCATAATATGATTTAAAAATAAAAGAAATAATAAAAAGCTAAAATTTTAAAATATAAAGAAAAGGAAAAAACAAAAAATGTTTAACAAAAGATATGAAGAAATATTATTATATAAAACAATGCTATCAATTTTAACGTGATTTGAAACACAAAATATTATACAATTTGGTTAATTTGATTAGCTGTTTATACAAAATTTTATCAATTTTAACATGATTTGAAACCCAAGATTTTTTTTTTTTTTTTTTTTTTTTTTGTCGGGATGTGTGAAACTTTCTGCACTGGAGCACTCAGACTCAATACTGGTCCATTGTACTGCCAGGCAGACACACCACATTTTACTGTGGGAATTTACTCGTTTTTCTAAGAAAAACGAGAAGGCGCTTCAATGATAAGGAGCTTAGGTTTACAGCACTCACCATATCCGCACCAAATACCTGCCACCTGATACGAGCAAAAGCAGGACAATCACAGACGAAATGTTCCGCAGTGTCGTCGCTTTCTCCACAGGCTTCGCAGTTGGTGGTGTCGCTTAGGCCTAGCACCTTAAGGTGTTTGGCAAAAGCGTAGTGTCCCGTAAGAACGCCAGTAGTCTGTCTGCAGTCTTTTCTGTTGAGAGACAACAAGAATGCCGCGGATTTCCCACAGACGTCGGGGAGCATTTGCTTAGTCTGTCTGCACCCTGGAGAGTCATGCCAACGGCGATTGTGTTCATAGGAAACCCAACCGTCAATGGAAGCCCTGACCGAGGACGCAGGCAGACAGATCGCTGGTTCAGGTCCTGAGAGGTCCCCCTCTGAGCCTTGTCTAGCAAGTTCATCGGAGATCTCATTTCCCGTGATCCCGTTATGACCCGGGACCCAGACAAGTTTAAGTGAATTCAGCCTTCCGACCGAATTCAGAGATATCTTGCATTCACGTACTATTTTGGAGGTAGTTAAGGGTTTGAGTAAGGCCTTAAGCGCAGCCTGACTGTCGCTACAGACGCAGATACTTCGCCCCCTCCACCTGTTCCTCGTAACATAGTCCATGGCCATTAGGATAGCATAAGTCTCTGTTTGGAAGACTGACGCATGTTTGCCTAACGGAAAGAAAAGTCTAACGCTATCGCTCTCCACGAAGACACCAGCACCAGATCCTTGATCGGTTTTGGAGCCATCCGTAAAGATTCGACTGCATTCCCTTCCAGGTTCAGAGTCCGGCCAGAGCCAGTCCTGGACGCGAGGAAAGTCGACCTCGTATTTGCGCTTTAGCCGAAGTTCCGGTGTCATCGCATCAGACGGCATATCCATAAGACAGGAGTCGAAGGACAACCGTTGCGCAAGTTCATCAAAACTCCAGTGCGAGTTATACCAAAAGCCACCTCTTGTAAGACGTGAGATAGCCTTGATTGTACAGCCCATGATGTAAACATCAAGGGGCGGAAGGTTCAATAGTGCATCTAGGCCGGAGCCAGGCGTGCTGGGGAAGGCCCCCGTGCAGCCGAGACATACCTGCCTTTGGAGTTTGGCAAAAGCAGCAGTGACGTATTTACGTGAAAGCTTATTCCACCAAACAACCGATGCGTATGCTATAAATGGTCTTATCATAGCCGTATAAATCCATAGGACTCTTTTCGGTGATAAGCCCCATGTCTTGCCGAAAATGCCTTTGCACTGCCAGAAAATAGACAGCGCCTTGGCAGTCTTCAGCTCAACATGTTTGGACCAAAGAAGTTTGCTATCCAGGATGACTCCCAGATACTTTGCTTCATTGGAGAGTTGGATTGTGACGCCTTTTAGCACTGGCTGAGTCAACCCGACCAGCTTCCTCCTTCTCGTAAAGAGAACAACCTCAGTTTTAAGAGGATTGACCGAGAGCCCATTCCTAGTGCACCATTCGTCGATCACGTCAAGGGCCGCCTGCGCCTTGGCGCATACAGTCGCTAGGCATGATCCAACAGAAAGCACGGCAACATCATCCGCGTACGCCTGAGCGTAAATATTAGAACTGTTGAGTGCGTTCAACAGAGAGTCGACCAGCATACACCACAGCAGTGGAGACATGACGCCGCCTTGCGGGCAGCCTCTGTTTACCCCCGCCATAACATAGCGGCCACAATCCGCATCCGCAACCAACGTTCTATTCATTAGCATTGCTTTAATCCACAACACCAATGGTTCGTCTACTCCGTGTTGTCTGGCGGAGCTGCACATGCTATCAAAAGTCGCATTGTCAAAAGCACCCTCAATATCGATGAAAATGCCCATCGCGTATTCTTTTCTGTCAAGCGCGCCTTCAATTCTACCAACTAGATTTTGGAGCGCAGTCTCGCAGGATTTTCCGCGTTGATAGGCATGTTGCATCGGAGATAGTGGGTGCAATCGCAAAGCACCTTTGCGCACGTGAAGCTCGACCAGCCTTTCCAAGCTTTTCAGCAAGAAAGAAGTCAGACTGATTGGTCTGAAGCTCTTGGCGAGCGAGTAGTCACTTCTGCCAATTTTTGGTATGAATGCCACTCTAACTGTACGCCAGGGTGTTGGAATGTATGCCAGTGCTAGGACAGCGGTGAAGATTTTCTTCATAGTCGGTAGCAGCTGGTTTGTACATTGCTGCAGCATGGCTGGGTATATTCCGTCCGTACCAGGCGACTTGAAGCCGTCAAAAGACGCAAATGCGTATTTAATGGCCTCGTCCGTCACCACAGCCTTCGCAATATACCAGCTACGCCGAGTTGTTTGTCTTGGCTCACTCATAGTCTCGGTAATCGGGGCTGGTTGTGAACCAATTGTAATCTGGTTACCCGGAAAGTGAGACTCCAGCAGATAACTAAGAGTTTCCGCTTTCGTCTCAGTGAAGGTGCCATCAAGTTTTCTAAGTGAGTCCAGTTTGGCTGGTTTGCCCTTTTTCAGAACTTTAACCAACCTACTAGTTTCACCCAGCTTTTCAATCTTTTCGCAGAAATTCTTATAAGAAGCACTTTTCGATACCCGAATTAGCCTCTTATATTCCTTCTGCTTCGATCGGTAGAGATTCCAGTCTGTCTCCAAATCAGTCTTGAGTGACCTATTTAGAAGCTTTCTAGCTTCTCTACGAATTCTTTGCAGTTCCGAGCTCCACCAGGGAACCGGTGTTCTGCCAGGGGGTTTGCTTACTGGGCACGTCAGTTCAAAACAGCTAGTAATGGCACTATTCAGGTCTTGAACAGCTTCCTCTACCTTTTGTCTCGTCCTGAGTTTGGTTGGAGTTTTGAGAGTTTTCCCTAATTCCTCCCTGAAGCGTATCCAGTTGGTTTTTCTCGGATTCCTCCTCTCCTGCAAAGTTATGGCTTCGCATTCGATTTGGAATTCGATATATCTATGGTCTGAGAGGGACACCTCCGAAGAGACCCTCCAGTTAGTAACCGCCTTAAAGTATCTATTTGATAAAGTTAGGTCGATCACTTCCTGTCTTCTTGACGTCACAAAAGTTGGTTGCGAGCCAACATTGTTGATAGTAAGATCAGATGATAGAATGAAATCCAGGAGATGGTTTCCTCGCATGTTGCATTTGCTGCTGCCCCAAACAGTGTTTTGAGCATTGGCATCACAGCATATAACTAGGCCCATCTTCCTGGTGTCGCAATAGTCAATGAGTTCAGCAATTGCCCTCGGTGGTGGAGGCACTACCGAATCATAGGGGAGATAAGCTGACGCCACGATGAAGGTCTTCCAATTTCCATTCGTTTCGTAGCTAATGGCTGCAGCAACCAAATCTTGGCCACAAAATTGTCCAAGCTTAGTCGCTGAGAAAAGGTTCGACACAGCAAGACAAGCCCTTGGTCTCTCGGACCGCTCGTCACAGAGTATCGTAGTGCCACGGACACCTCCAAGGCCACAGATGCGATTTTTCCACACCCATGGCTCCTGTATGGATATTATGTGGGCTTTTGTATTCAACACAGAAAGCTTCTTACTGATGAGTGCAGTAGCAGCCTTGGAGTGTTGAAGGTTAATCTGAGTAAATCCAATCATTGGAAATACATCAGTCATACTAGTGGAAGGGCACGCAGAAGGTGCGCGCGCAGTTCCACCGACAGGAGTGCTTGAGGTCTTCTTCCTCCGTTTGTTCCTGTTCGAGCTATTGGAAGGGGAGGCAGCGTTGGTTTCAGTCAGCTGGCTGGTTTCGGTTGGGGTAACCTCTGCCGACCTGCATCTCTTTTCCGTCGCCGCCGGGGAAGGGCAGTTCTCAGCGCTTGCGCCTTCAACTGGCGGTGCAGTTTCTTCGCGCCGCACGATAGCCGCCTTTCTCCTTTTCCTCTTTCGCTGGCTCTTAGATGGACGCTGACCAGTGGACGCCGCCTCTGTGGCCCGTTTCACCTGTTCGGTTTCGCAGGCCTCGTCGGCAGCATCACACCTATCGGCTGTCTGTCTATTGGTCTGAAGATTAAGCGTATCAGGTTGAACCTCTCCGCCACTTTCTTCATGTTTCCAGCCCAGTCTACCGAACGTGTCGGAGATAGAGCTGCAGGAATCTTCGGAAGCAAACCTTTTCGCAACTCGAAGGTCAACGCCTGTACAGGCGGGGGGTATATGTATGTCGGTTGGGGCCTCCAGAATCCGTGCCCCGACCGTGGTCGAAAAGACCACGGGTGGATTTTCGCCCATGCGAGTACCACCTGGAGTATTTGAATCATTAAGTTGTTCCTGCATACTTGTTTTTTGGTTTGGTTCGCGATAGAGCTTTGACGGTGTATAAAACGCCGCTATGACTCTAAAACCTCGGATCACGAACGTATCGTACCGAGGTCCCCCTATCCACCACCTGGGGACGCGCCTGGTGGGTAACCAACCCGACAGGTAATACACAATTTGGTTAGAAATAGCTGTTTATACAATATTATCAATTTTAACGTGATTTGAAACACAAAAGAGATATTATCAAATTTAGTACTCGTATGATCAGCAACAAAACAATAAATAGTTAGGTATAAAATTTGGTCAAAACTGCAATAAGTGGGTAATCGACTAAGCTTAATATGTGAAACTGTTACGGTAAGAAAGAGCATGTTGGCAATATTTAAAGAGGCTGAGCCAGCCCATTGCTCCATTTAAAATTTCAAAAAGTTTGTCCAAAGATATAAAACTTTCCCGAAAATGCAACCGGCGAATTTCTTGTAGAATAGGACAAGCAGCAACGAAATGGTATATATCTTCATTCACTCTTCCGTTACATAGATCACATAGCTGGGGCAAGTCTGATCGATGAGGTATAAAGTTAAAATTTAAAATTTCAACTCTTGCTCTAAAAATAATACTTATAACCGAGGCTGAAAATTCATTACTAAAGTAAGAGACTTCCGAGGGCAGTTCATGGTTTAAATGACTATAAATAGCTCTTGAAGTAGATGAAGATGCTCTGGAAAGGTTATCCAGAAACATTTTGTGATCCACCTTAGCAATCACATCAGAAAACTGAGCCTGCCAATCGGTCACATTAGTTTCTGTTAAGTTTAAACTTGTTTCGTAAGATAAAGCTAGTTCGTTCCAGTTTTTAAACGGGGAAGCATTCACTCGAAGTAATTTTCTTAAGATGATTTTGTGAAGACAAGTTTCACTTCTTTTCATCACTCTAGTAATGAAGTTCGCATTTGCCTTCAAATTTTGTATATATATAGGGACTATTCCTGACTCTACATATATGGCGTAGTTGGGTGTTGAGTTAGGCAAACGAAATATCCTCTTAAAAAAGTTCCTTTGTACAGTTTCAAAAGCTTCGAAGTGTGTGTATCCGACGGGTTGGACGCCATATGCCATGCATGCATTTACTGTCGCGTTGAAAACTTTGTACTTGGACGTTAAATCAACATTTTGGTTCGAAAAAAACTTTGGGCACATTATATTAAGAGCCAATTTAGCTTCGTTGCTTTTTTCTTTGGAGTGCTTTAGATAGCTTAAATTGTAGGTCAAGAGGACACCCAAATATTTAAACTCTTGTAAAACCTCAATGTGTGTATTGTTTAGAGACCATTTTTCTTCCGCTCGCCTTGCGAGTGCAATGTGTAGTTTGGAAGCAGTTCTTCCGAATTATTCCACACTTGTACCGGATTTCGGCAAGGAGATGCACCATGTGACTTCCTCAATCATTTTCTAGAGAAAATAGTGCCAACGGCAGGTATCAACACGGAAGGCACTATCTTCAATAGATCGGACGATATCGACATCATCGGCCGTTCCCAACAAACCGTGTAAGAGGCTTTCACAGCGATTAAAGAACATGCGAAATTGGTTGGTCTTGAATTAATTTAAGACATGTCAAAATACATGCTATTAACAAACAAACAAATATCCACCGCCTAGGACAAAACGTTACTGTTTATAGCAATAACCTCAGGGTACTTAAGGAGGATTTCATCTACCTAGGAGTAAACACAAACTCCACGAATGACACCCAAGTGGAGATCCGTCTGAGAATTACCTTAGGAAACCATTGCTACTTCGGTTTAACGAAGGGCAAAATGCACACTTTATTGAACCTTAATCCTGCCAGTCCTACATTATAGTGCCGAGTGCTGAATGATAAGTAGAAAACAGGAGCTAATATTAGGTTCTTTTGAAAGAAAAATACTCCGTTGGATATTTGGTCTTGTTGGCGATTGGAGGAGAAGATAAAACCGCGGACTCTATGAGCTGTACCCAGATGTGGTTGTAGTTTAAAAATCTAAATCACGTCGATTACATTGGCTCTGCCACGTTGAGCGAATGGACAATAATGCTACAGCCTAGAGGATCTTCGACTCCCAGCCCGCAGGTTGGAGAAGGCATGAAAGACCACACCTCCGTCTTAAAGACCAACCCATCGCGGAAGCCATAGTGTTTGGGTTGGAGAACTGGAAGCAGCGCGCCTGGGATCGCAGAGGATGGAGGGCTGCAGTATTTTAGGCAGAGACTCTTCAGAAGCGGGAGCCTGTAAAGCAAGTTATTAAAGCGCTTTTAATAGCTTTGTACGCTACGTTATTGAAGGCTCCTTCTATATTATGAAAAGATACCAGAGCAAATTCGGCACAGTAAATACCGTTAGTTAAGTTTAGAACGTCTGCATAAGGACTAATAATTAAGAATAAGTATCCTGTTAATTTAAAGTTAGGTTTAATCATTTTTGCCTAGTAAATAAGTTGATAATCAATAAGCAATAAAAATGAATTTAAAAGTAAAGTTGTTTTTAAATAAGTTAAATAATAAAAAAAAACTATCTTCCGTTCTCGTTATAAAGGGTGGTTAAATTGTAAGGTGTTGAATGTGAACCATGTTGAATGTGAACCACACCTAAACGTCAAGTTTTTTTCTGCATTTTATTTGGCATTTCTCAATTTCAGACTAACTCAATTTGAACCATGGAAAGATACACAATCGAGCAACGCATTAAAGTTATTCAGGCTTATTATGAAAATGGGCGTTCAAATCAATATGCAAATCTTGCACTTCGTGATTTGTTCGGTCAATTTATTCGTCCAAATGTGCGTACAATCGGAAAAATCGTGCAAAAATTTGAGCAAACCGGGTCTACGAGATGTGAAAACACCAGTGCATGCTCGTACAGCTCGTACTGCAGAAAGTATTGCTGCTGTTCGCGATAGTGTGGCTGAAGAGCCGTCCACCTCAACTCGTCATCGTGCCCAACAATTGCACCTCTCACGCTCGTCGTTGATGAACATTATGCATAAAGACTTGCATTTACGCGCTTACAAGGTGCAATTGGCTCAAGAACTAAAGCCTCTTGACCATTTCAAGCGTCGTCAATGGTCAGAATGGTGCCAAGAAATGGCAACAGTGGATCATCAGTTTTCGAAGAAAATCATCTTCAGTGATGAGGCACATTTTCACCTCAGTGGATTCGTCAATAAGCAGAATTGCCGCATTCGGGCGAATGATATAATCCAGGAGTGATTGTCGAGAAACCAATGCACCCACAAAGAGTGACTGTTTAGTCCGGTTTATGGGCTGGCAGCATCATCGGGCCGTATTTTTTCCAAAATGAGGCCGGTCAGGCAGTTACTGTGAATGGTGTTCGCTTTCGTGAGATGATAACGAACTTTTTATGACTCGAATTGGAAGATACGGATGTGGACGATATGTGGTTTTAACAGGACGGTGCCACTTGCCACACAGTTAACGAAACAATGCCTCTTTTGCGCGACAAATTCAATGGCCGTGTTATCTCACGTGGTGGCGATGTCAATTGGCCGCCAAGATCATGTGATTTGACACCGTTGGACTTCTTTCTTTGGGGTTATTTGAAATAAAAGGCCAGCAACAATTCAAGAGCTAAAGGATGAGATAATTCGGCACATTAACGGCATAGAACCTCAATTATGCCTCAGCGTCATCGAAAATTTGAACCATCGGATGGAGGTGTGCCGCCGAGGTCGCGGCGGCCATTTGGCCGATATTTTATTCCATACATAATCGAACCATACCAATATTATCATAATAAAAATAAATGTTAATAATTTCCTAAATAATTTGTGTTTTATTCAAAATCAACATCGGCCCTTTAAATTTAACCACCCTTTGGAACGCAACCAAAGAAAATGCACTATTCAATATGTTAAATAATTTGTATTTCTTATACGTGTATCCAGCACATTGACTGCATAAATAATGGAGTCTTGCTGGAGAGAAGCTTCTCTCCGAAAAGAATACTTAAAGCAGGTTAATACCAATGCTGCTTCCATTATGATCATGATTCCCAATTTCTTATGCAAACAACATAAGTTTCCAATCCCTTACCCTTGGTGGGGGGGATCTTCAGCTGAACGCAGAACTAGAACTGAACTTATATAGACCCGAAACCTCGTTTATATAAAATTAAAATGCTTATGCAGCAAATCTTAGTTTGGCTGGAGATCGTCTTTGTCTTTGTTTTATTTAATCGCTGACACAAGAAATACTCGTACCTATGTTGTGGACTTTACTTCTACACAATGTTGCTGTGGGCAAAAAGTGCCGGTATGCAACTTTTAAGGTTTCTTGTGATCGCCTTAAATTTTGTTTAGACTAAGAAGATACGTTGTATCTTATTTTGTAATTGACAATATGTTTTATGAATTTGAAATATGATGAGATGGTGTTGTGGAAACGTAAGCGTACGTACACACACAAATTGAAATTTTAAAATATATTGTAAATCACGATTGCTATTTTCGGATCAATAACAATGACTTACCCAGTACTGGGAAGTTGAGAAAATATGGTACGAGGCTGGGGAGCGGCGACATTGATATCAACTAATAAGTTCCTCAATCAACTGATGAGCGGGGCCTACTTTCTTTGCTTCTACTGCATTCTCTCCCAGTTGTAATACAAGACTGTGCGGGTAAATGTGCATTTCTTTTTCATGTTCAAGCCATCTTCTACGCCTGATGTAAACTTTTCTGAAAATATCAACATCGCAGCCCATTTTGTGCAATTTGTTCATATCTTTATAGAACAGTGAGCGTTCTCAAACTAATGCGCAATCTGAGTTTGCAGGGATGCCAATACCAGGCATGACTCCGTTTAATCCTGAATTGTTTAAAATCAATAAAAATATAAATGGTAGCGTCTGAAAAACAACAAATTCATTAAAGTCAAAAAATCGGACCCAGAATGTCTTTCATTTTCGTATGCCTATACCGCGCCCACAGAAATACTTTAAACTATATCGAATGGCAGTGCTGCACCAAAGGTACGAGCACAAAAGAGTTCAAATTAAAACCATCGTGCCATAAAATTTCAGGTCCACCACAAACAAACTTCTAAAGAGCTTCACCAATTTTCAGCCAATTATTAATAAATTTGTGTACTTCAACTAGTCCACTAACACCACACTGCACAAGGTTTCCTGTACTAGCTGAGCTTGGAAAACCCAAACATCCATGATGAGAGAAGGGCCACCGAAAATACACAAAACAACAATAAACACAACTATCCTAACATACTCGTATATAGGTACAAGCTAAAAACAAAATAAGAGAAAAAGAGATTGATTTTGATTGGCCAGCATTCGATGCTTGGGGCAACCGCTGAAAAACTTCAGTCGACTTTAGCGAACAAATACTATCGCTTTTTTGCTATTTCTGAAAACTTTATAATTTGATGTGCTGGTGAAGGTTTTCAGAGTGTACTACTGCTTCATTGACTGGCAATAATATTTTTGATGGAAAATAAATTTCGGGAAGTAGAGTTATATAAGTGTGCATCCAACTGAACTTTGCGCAAATTGACGGGTGCGGGAGATGAGGGCACGGGGCGACTTTATATTTACATACAAGGTATTATCTACTCCGTTAACTGAATTCAATTCATCCGCTTGTCTTATCATAGGTAAATGGGATTTTCCGCTAAACTTAGCAACAGCTTTATAGTAAAATCAATAAGAGTTTTTCTTATTTTTTTTTGAAAATTTGTTGTGTTAAGCGACATTTTATCTACCTTTGATTAGAAGCTATCACGCGCCGATCTGTATGATGTAAATTAAATTAAATTGATGGTGCTGGATCTGATCTCTGATGTATTATAACAGCAGGTGTGTTTTTTTTTTACTAAAGTTGTTCACATGTGCATGTTAAAAACAACAATAACACCACCACCAACAACAACAACAACAACAACAACAACACCACCACCACCAACAACAACAACAACAACTTTGCTAACTTTAGCGGAAACAACTATCGCCGCTAGGTCCTTAAGCGGAAGAAGATCAGTGCTCCCAAACCCCGATTTCTACGTATTCCGATAACTTTTATTATCGAATGTCAAAACTTTGACATTTCTCACCTACTGAACCCCCAAATTTTACTTGCGTATGAAGTTTTATTTTTAATACAACAATATTGATCCGCTGCCTTTTTTAAGCCGGTGGGTCTATAGGGGTCAACTTTTTACTTTTAAGTTGTAATTTTCTCGCCCAACACTGTGGTAAAATTAGATTCGTAAATTCATATACATTTTCGTGCGAAACTACGCAAACCCGTTCGCGTACTGAGAAAATTTTAAGAGGATGAACGGAAGTAAAATTTACTTTACTTAATTTTTTTCACACAGAAAACTTTGACGTTTTTTATCTATTTACGCAAAAGCGTTCGCGTACTTTTCTTTGAAATAAGAGGATTCTCTCTCGATTTTGGAAATTTGACAGTTTTCATTTTTCTTAACATAAAAGTGCGCAAACGAACCAATTGCTTTTCTAGCGCGTGGCAGTCCTCAACATGAGCAAGCGTCACCGAAGCCTTACACTGAAGCCTTACCGGCTTCTCTCAGAAACGCTTTAGCTAACTAAATCTAACTTATAAACTAACAGGATGTAACCTTTAGTAATGCACTGTCGTATCGAATTTATCCCTCTCCGATATTGCCTTACTAAACCAGAGGAGCTCATGAGCATAGGCGATGTCCCCGCCGTGAATGAGTCACTTATCTCTCGCGCTGCGGTAGCCGTGGCATAATCATCTGAACAATCCAATTTGCAGCAATATGGAAAAATTTATGTTTTTTGTGTGGTAAAACACCACCAGTTGCTTCCGTTCACATTCTTGGGTTTTGGCTCTTTAGTTTATATAGCACCACTTATCCTCTCATCATTATTTCTATCAACTAAGTTAAGTTATAGCTGTGCGTTCCGCACCGTCCGAAACTAAGTGAATACAAGGAACTTGTATTGTTTATAGTAAAGGGTTTTTCAACAGGGACGCTACAAAAGTAGAGCGACAGGGACAGCAAACGACGCCGAATTTCTTGCCGCTCTTTTGACATTTCTCTTCAGTAAGGTTTGTCATTTCATGATGGAAGATATATGAGCCAACAACGAGTCGAAATTATTAAAATTTACTACCGAAATTCGGAGTCAGTGGCCTCAACGTTAAGAGCGCTACGTCCAATTTATGGTCGTCATAATCGTCCTAGCAGATCAACAATTGAGCGTCTAGTGGAAAAATTTGAATCCACAAGCACAGTACAAAATGTTTCCGTGCCAGTGAGACAAAGAAGTGCCCGTAGTGTCGAGAATATTGCTGCCGCTGAGGCTTCAGTTGAAGAAAGCCCAAATGTGTTTCTCACACGTCGTTCTCAAGCGTTGGGCATCTCTGTGACGTCCTTACAAGATTAAATTGGCGCAAGAACTGAAGCAGCTAGACCACAGGGCGGCGCCACAATCCACACAGCGAATGCCACAATCAATTTATTGGAAACCAAGTTTGGAAACCGTGTTATCTCACGAAATGGTCCAGTCGCTTGACCGTTTTTGTTTTATTTAAAAAAAATTTGTAGCGCTCTTATTGAAAAACCCTTTATGTGAAAACACAGCCACACGCTTCGGTTCACTTACATTTATTATGGGAAGATTAGCAATTCATAAATCGATAGGGAACGGTTCGTTAAAATATGACATATTAACTTCAAAGTCTATCTCGCTGTATAAAAGTAAAGTAATATTTATATATCATCGCTGTAGGCCAACATGTTTGGCAGAGGAAGTACAATAATGTGAATCATTTTTTTTGCTTATCATATTCGTCGGGCGCTACCGAACGTACGGCTTGGCCTATATTCAAATTTGAATTTCTTCCTAAAACAAAAAAAAAAAATTAATGCCACTTTTAAGAGAATTGTTGCTTTTACAGGATGCGCCATCTTTTATGCCGGTATGTTAACATTAAATAACTTTAACATGTATCAACCGGGTGGCAACGGTGCAGTAGTATGTATTCGCTTACAGAATGAAAAGTCCCGCGTTCCATTACTTTATATCGAATATCCAATACATGAAATCGTAATTTCCCTACGCAAATTAAAAACCACCCGCGGAGAAAACCCTACAACTGCACCCAAACAAATCTTTCCTATATCTCTATTTTTTCTAATAGTAGGTTAGGTTAGGTTAGGTTGTAGTGGCAGTCGGCTGAGGGCGACACACTTAGGCCAGTGACAGGTCCATTGTGATACCACACGGATGTGGTATCCTCCTACTCGTTGAACCAGTTGGAGCTTCTGATGAAGCTTGACAGACTTTTTATGTCGGTGTAAATGCGATCGTTAAGATCATTGTAAAAGAAGGATCCTAAATGGAGTTTACGCCTTTGAGAAAGAGCAGGGCACGTGCAGAGAAGGTGGAGAACTGTCTCCTCCTCCTCCTCGTCCATACAGCTTCTGCAGAAGTCATTTGCGTGGACGCCAAGCCTTGTTGCATGTCTGCCTATGAGACAGTGTCCGGTGATCACACCAATTATAGCACCAATGTGAAGTCTGTTTAGAGATATCAAACACTTAGAGCGTTTCAGATCCAGCTTTGGCCAAATCTGCTTTGTCGCTAGACAAGTGTTGCCACTTGTTCACCTAAGGTTACAGTTCTCAATGGTCTGTCTCATAAACATGAGTTTGCATGCAGCGATTGGGATGCCTAGTTAACCTTTATCAGGTAAAAGGGGCAGTGTGGTTCCCTGGAATGTCTGTATGTCCTGGCACCCAGCATAGGTGGATGTTAAAATGCTTCGCCATCTCCACTAGAGAAGATCGACAGTCACGGACTACGATAGAGTTTGTGGACCCAGAATCCAGGGATTTTAATGCAGCTTGACTATCTGAGAAGATCCAGATATCCGTAACGGATAACACGCTCTTCTTCAGCCATGACAGGACTTCTTTAATAGCTAAGATTTCTGCCTGGAACACACTGCAGTGATCAGGGAGTCGAAAGGAGAGGCTGAGATTCAGCCTGTCAGAGAACACACCACCTCCTACCCCCGCGTCAGTTTTGGATCCATCGGTATAAAAATGGATCGATTTATTTGCGACGGGTGGCCCTTCAATGTTCTGGGAGGGATCCTGACCTTGAAGTTTTTGTCAAAAAGGGTCTGATGGGTGGTGTAGTCTATGTTACTGGGGAGGATTCCAAATTTTTTCAGAATAGATGCGTGGCCGATTTCATTCTCCGACCATTGGAACGTTGTTTTGAGGCGGATAGCCGCACTAGCAGCCACTTGCTTACTAAAGATGTCCAGGGGTGTCAGGTAAAACAGAATGTCCATTGCAGCAGAGGGGGCAGTGCGCAGTGCACCACTCATGCAGAGACAAGCTGTTCGTTGGACTTTGCCTAGTTTATCGCGATTTATCGCTTTATCTAGGGCAGTCCACCAAACAACCAACCCGTACAAAAGTATCGGTCTTATTACCGAGATGTATAGCCAGTTGGTAATGCGGGGCTGGAGCCCCCATTTATTACCAATGGCTTTTTTGCAGGAGAAGAGTGCTGTTGTAGCCTTACGAACTCTTTCCTGAATGTTATGTTTCCAGCTAAGCTTTCTATCCAGAATGAGACCCAAGTATTTTGCCTCGTCCGAAAAGACTAGATTTGTTCCCCTGATAGAGGGGGGACCAATGTATGGAATTTTTTGTTTCCTTGTGAATAGAACAAGTTCGGTTTTGTGGGGGTTAACACCCAACCCACAACGATCTGCCCATGTGGTTAGCTTATTAAGAGCGTTTTGAAGAAGTTCTTTCAGGGTGTTTAGGTACTTCCCTGAGGCGGCAATTGCAACGTCATCTGCATAGGCAATCACCCTGCAGCCCTCCTTTTCTAGGCACATCAGCAGCTTGTTCACCACTAAGTTCCAAAGGAGGGGAGATAGGACTCCACCTTGTGGCGTACCTCTACTGACAGATCTTCTGGCCGATGTCATACCCAGTTTCGAGTTTATAATCCGACTTGTGAGAAGTAGATTAATAAGCTCACCAAGTGAGTCATCTACCTTTAGATCTGACAGTGCATTTGCGATCGCGGATGTATTGACGTTATTAAAAGCACCCTCAATATCCAGGAATGCAACCATAGTGTACTCCTTATGGTGAAGGGAGTATTCGATTGAACGTACTAAGGTATGTAAGGCTGTTTCAACAGATTTGCCTTTGCAATATGCATGTTGAGCCGTAGACAGAAGTCTTGTATCTATGTTAGTACATAGATGGATATCAATCAGCCTTTCTAATGTTTTTAGAAGGAATGACGATAGGCTTATTTGTCTGAGATCCTTAGGATTTACATGGGAACATTTACCGGCTTTGGGTATGAATACTACCTTTACTTCTCTCCATAACAGCGGAATGTATGCCATTTTTACGCAGCTTTTCAGGATTATCTCAAGCAAAGGCGAGATTATATCCGAGGTGTTTTGAATTTCAGCTGGTATTATGCCATCTGGCCCCGCGGATTTGTATGGTTTGAAGCTGTGTATCGCCCAGAGCAGTTTGTCCCTAGTTATCAGACCTTTAAAGTTAGTCGTACGTGCAATTGACTTAGACAGGTTTATATTGCTAGTAACGTGGAGCTACCTGGGAAGTGTGTATCCAGTAGTAGATTGAGCGATTCTTCGCTGGAAGTGGTCCAGGAGCCGTCCGCCTTTTTTAAAAAGCTAGGCATACCTAGGTTGGTTGAGAGGATTTTTCTTAGCCTAGATGCCTCCGAAGATTCCTCTATTTTTCCACAGAAGAGTCTCCAAGACGAGCGTTTGGCTTTCCTCAGTTCCTTTTTGTAAGCATTGAGAGATGCTTTGTATGATGCCCAGTCGGTTTCAGCTTTTGTGAACTTGGCTTGGTTGAACAGTTTCCTACAACTGCTTCTTAGAGGTCCTAGTGCTGGGGTCCACCAAACCGGCTTCTTTTTGCCTCTAGGCCATGTGAGCGGGCAGGCAGAAGTCAGAGCCTTATTGAGGGCCAAGGTGAGTACCCTGACCTTCTTATCTAGCTCCATGGTGTTCCGGGGGGGACTAAGGAGTTCAGATTTCATTGAACTTTCCAGCACTTCTCTATACTTGAGCCAGTCAGTTTTCCTATAATTTCTAAAAACTGGCTGGCGGGGAGGGTCATCGGCTAAACTGAATTTTCTAATAGTAAGTAGCACCGAAAAGCATGCAATGAAATGCGATATTGCTAGGTTCTGCTTGCTGTTAAACGCAAATGCTTACGCTGTATTCTTAGCACTCTAAGGGTACTGTAACCGCAGAAAAAAACCCTTTAGCCTAGGCAAATTATATAAAAAAACATAGGGACGGGCTACAGTCCGCTTGGGCGAACTGTTGGATACCCTATTCTTATTCCTATCCCTCATAAGTGGGCGTGACAAAAGTCTAAGTATGGTTGAATTGTTAAGAACGCTCTACATATTTTGTTATATAACATTTAAAGGATTTTATCAAAAAAAAAACGCTCCCTAGCTCAAACTTAGGTGTTTCAATAAAATTGTTTTATTTAATTGTGGGCGTGTCAGTAGGCGGATTTAAGAAAAAAATAACACATGAGAATAAAGGGCTACTAGAGAGTATATATTATAAATTTCAGCTCCCTAGCTCAAACTTTGAATTTTCAAAAAAAAAAAAAAATTAATTGTGGGCGTTTCAGTGGGCGGATTTTGAAAATATTTACACATGAGCATAAAGGGCCCATAGAGAGTATATACTATAAATTTCAGCTCGCTAGCTGAAACTTTGGATTTTCAAAAATTAATATACCCTTAGAATAGGGTAAAAAAAAATTATTTTATTTATTTGTGGGCGTGTCAGTGGGCGGAATTTGAACAATTTTTATCCCGAGCAGTTTTAGGAGTCATAGATCATATATACAAAATTTCAGCTTTCTAGCTCAAAATTCGATTTTTTCCAAAATTTTGTTTTTTTGAGTTTGTGGGCGTGTCTGTGGGCGGATTTCAAAAATTCGTAAACTTGATTATTTCGGGTCCCTAGAGAGTATATGGTTAAAATTTCAGCTCTCTAGGTCCAGTTTAAAGGCCTAATTTTTGGCTACAGACGGACGGACGGACGGACGGACGGACGGACGGACGGACATGGCTAGATCGACATTACTATCGATGCTGATCATAAATATAGTAACTTTTAGGGGTCTACGGGCAATATTAAGGTATGTTACAAACTATGCGTCAAAATTAATATACCCTTAGAATAGGGTATAAAAAATGTTTTAAAACGTCAATTCAGTACAATTTTAATCATGAACGCCTTCAAACGTTAACAACGCGCCGAAATAGAAGCGTTGTATATTCAAAATGGTCGTTTAGTTGTGTAAGCTAAACGTGCATATCGTCGAAAATATCGTGGCCGAAAAAATGGCGACATTGACTGGCCATCCATATCGACAGATTTGACCCCCGCCGGACTTCTTTTTGTTAGGTTATTTTAAAAGCAAAGTGTACGCCCGCAAGTCTCAGACAATTGACGAGCTCAAGATACTCGAAAAAGTAATGGAAAACGCAGCAAATGTGGCATATTTAGCGTTGGTCAATTTGTTTGGTGTTGTATTCAAGAACAAATCCAAAAAAAATTGTAAAGGACCAAATTAAATAAAGATACCTCATATATGGAGATCGCTGTATCGCTGTAGGCTAACAATTTAGGGTATAAAAAGAGGAGGTATACAAAGAGTACGAATATATGAAATAGCAGCTTCATATATTAAATAATATTAATAATTCATTAGGTATGAATGTTAAATTTTAAGTAGGCATTTCTGAGGCGCTTTGATTGTTTCGAATTAAAATGTCTACTTTAATAGATACATTTTTAGTCGCAGTCAAATTTTTAGCTTCATTGCCTAGAAAAACGTATTTAGAAAGTATATTATTATCTCCATTTCATTTGCGTCCTCGACTTCATCATTTATAAAATATCTTTATCTATTTTTGACAACATGTTCTGATAAAAAAAAACCTTTGCTTGGAAATAAATAATCGCGCGAAAATATAATGATGTTACATAATTTTTTTTTTTTTTTTTTATAGAGTTTCTAATATTACACTTTGTTTTGAAAAGTTTGTTAAATTTTGATATTACTGGATTTGGTACAACCCCAAAGTTGTATACCGTATGTCCAAACCGGTTTTAGTACTTGCTTGTATAAAAGCAGCTTGTTCTGCATGCTGAGATCTACCAAGCAGCCAGTGCATTTGTTTACATCGCCAAGTCTTTGTCCAATCACAAACTGTGTCAATAGAACGTTGGAGTTTATTAGTTGCTGATTCAACGGTATAACTGACCGCTAATATACGAGGGCGGGTCAATAAGTCCGTGACTTTTTGAATTTCTGACCTCTTTACTGAAACGGCAACACTGCTCCTGTCAACAGGCATCTGTCAGTTGACTCCTGTCAAAATTTAAACTTGCTGCGTCAGTTAGTTTGTGTTTGACAGCTATTTTTATCAGACTACTCACTAATTTGAGGAGAAAATGGAAAAAAGTGAATTTCGTGTGCTTATTAAGCATTATTTCTTGCAAAAAAAAAACATTACCGAGACCAAGGCTAAGCTTGAAAAATACTATGGGGACTCTGCACCATCGATTTCAATGGTAAAAAAGTGGTTTACTGAATTTCGTTGTGGCCGTACAAGCACTGAAGATGCCGAACGTCCTGGACGCCCAGTTGAGGTCTCTACACCCGAAACAATCGAAAAAATTCACGATATGGTGTTGGCCGACCGAAGATTGAAAGTGCGAGAGATTGTGGAAGCCGTAGGGATCTCGAATGGCTCAGTGGTTTCAATTTTGAATGATCACTTAGTCATGAGAAAGCTTTCCGCAAGATGGGTGCCGCGTTTGCTCACAGTCGACCACAAACGCAATCGTGTAACAACTTCACAGGAAGGTTTGGCGTTGTTTAATCGCAATATGGAGGAGTTTTTGCGCCGTTTTGTAACCGTGGACGAAACATGGATCCATCACAACACACCAGAGACCAAACAACAGTCAAAACAGTGGGTTTCTAAGGGTGAATCGGCGCCAAAGAAGGCCAAGGTGGGTTTGTCAGCCAATAAAGTTATGGCGACTGTTTTTTGGGATGCACGCGGGATAATCCACATTGACTACCTTCAAAAGGGAAGAACAATCAATGGGGAATATTATGCCAACTTATTGGACCGATTCAATGACGATTTGAAAAAAACCGACCTCATTTGGCCAAGAAAAAAGTTCTTTTCCACCAAGACAATGCAAGGGTGCACATATGTGCAGTTGCCATGGCAAAAAACCATGAATTGGGCTATGAATTGCTCCCTCATCCACCCTATTCTCCAGATTTGGCTCCGAGCGACTACTTCTTGTTCCCAAACCTGAAGAAATGGCTTGGTGGAAAAAGATTTGACTCCAATGATGAAGTCATCTCGCAAATAAAGGCCTATTTTGAGGACCTCGACAAATCATTTTTTTTTGGAAGGGATAAAAAAATTGGAGAAGCGTTGGACAAAGTTTATAGAGCTCAAGGGAGACTACGTTGAAAAATAAAATTATTTTTTTATCAAAAAATCTGTGTTTTATTCCAAAAGTCACGGACTTATTGACCCGCCCTCGTAGCTTTATCGTCTGCATACGTGGCTACTGTTGTGCCTTCTTCTTGCGGAATATCATTAGTGTATATTACAAATAGGATCGGTCCAAGAACGCTTCCTTGGGGAACTCCTGCCGCGATTTCTTTGAATTCAGAGTAATCATTTCCGTGTTTTACACGAAAGAGTCTGTCTGATAAGTAACAACTAAGGATATCAGATAACTGTTTCGGAAAAGCTTGTCTTAGCTTATGTTTCAAGCCTGTATGCCATACTTTATCAAAGGCCTGAGAGACGTCGAGAAAAACACTAGAACATATTTTTTTCTTCTCTAGGGTTTTTTTCAATTTCATTGGTTATTCTGTAAACCTGGTCGATTGTAGAATGCTTAGTCCTGAATCCGGATTGGTGATCAGGTATTAATCGACGTTCTTCGATAATCGGATGTAGGCGCTTTAACAAAAGTTTTTCGAATACCTTCGACATTATCGGTAAGAGCGATATTGGCCTATATTATTTTTTTTCATTTAGTGGTTTACCGGGCTTTGGAACCATTATAACTTCAGCTACCTTCCATTGTCGTGGAACGTACAATAACCTAAACGATGCATTTATAAGATAGGCAAACTTGATTAAAGCTTTCCTAGGTAACTTTTTAAGAACCTGTCCTGTGATTAAGTCATATGTAGCTATCTATTGTCCCCCACGTGCAACGATGGAAAGAAGCGATTTTATAAGTATCTTTGACTCACTTGGATGAAATTTCGTCATCGGAGGTGACTTTAACGCAAAACATACCTTCTGGGGCTCGAGATGCATTTCAGTAAAAGGTACAGTTCTTTACGAAGCCGGTATGGAATTGGGGGTAGACTTTCATTCCTCAGGTAAACCGACGTACTGGCCCTCGGATACGGCAAAAACACCAGACCTCACCGATTTCTTCATCACGAAAGGTTTGGCGGGAAACTCTATTGTAGTTGAGGAATGCTTCGAACTTTGTTCTGATCATTCACCGGCCATTTTAACAATTAACGGCTGTCTACGAAAAAAAGAAGGTCCGTCCAGACTAACTAACATGAAAACAAACTGGGAATACTTTAAAAAATACTGTGAAATTAAAATCGATCTCAAAGTGCTTTGCTTAATTTTAGTTTTTCTGGAAAGCCACGAAAGGCATTAAAAAACCAAAAACGCAAGCGCCTCCCATCAGGAAAATCAATGGAGAATGGGCGAAGAATGACAAGGAAAAAGCCGAAATATTTGCCGAACATCTGGAAGAAACATTTAAACTATTTGATGGTCAAGCGTTGCTCGAATTTCCTGTCCTAACCGTGGCACCTGACAATTATAGAATATGTGTGTATCGCTACCCGATCTACGCTTCGAAATAGAAAAACTAAAATTAAGCAAAGCACTTTGAGATCGATTTTAATTTCACAGTATTTTTTAAAGTATTCCCAGTTTGTTTTCATGTTAGTTAGTCTGGACGGACCTTCTTTTTTTCGTAGACAGCCGTTAATTGTTAAAATGGCCGGTGAATGATCAGAACAAAGTTCGAAGCATTCCTCAACTACAATAGAGTTTCCCGCCAAACCTTTCGTGATGAAGAAATCGGTGAGGTCTGGTGTTTTTGCCGTATCCGAGGGCCAGTACGTCGGTTTACCTGAGGAATGAAAGTCTACCCCCAATTCCATACCGGCTTCGTAAAGAACTGTACCTTTTACTGAAATGCATCTCGAGCCCCAGAAGGTATGTTTTGCGTTAAAGTCACCTCCGATGACGAAATTTCATCCAAGTGAGTCAAAGATACTTATAAAATCGCTTCTTTCCATCGTTGCACGTGGGGGACAATAGATAGCTACAAAAACATATTTAATGTGTTTAATTTTTGCGCTCACCGTGCATAATTGCAGTTTGTCAAGCTCAATTTTTGCACTGATTGAGTGTTCAATGGTATTTTTGATCAACAAGGATGCCCCGCCTCTCGCCCTTTCCGAAGGGTGATATGCGTGATAGGCAATGTATCCTCGAATGTTTGTGCTGGATTCTTTCGTCAGATGGGTTTCCGAAATCAAACAAATATCAATATCATATTTATGAATGAATATCTCGAGCTCGTCCATCTTATGCAGAAGGCCGTTCGCATTCCATGTCACTAATTTAACTAAGTCCGTCATATTTATATAATTGCACGTGTGCTTCGAAATTGATTTTCGAGCTTGTCGAGTTTTTCAAACATACGTTTATTAATTTGGCTCTGTTCTTCTGACCTGGCAAGAATTGCAGAGAAAACTTGGGAGACTAGATTAGATATTTTATTTGTTTGTTCGCGTCCTTGCAACGCAGCTTTAGCGTATGTTTGTGGAACAGCGTTCGGCGACTTTTTTCTAGATAATTTTCCTTCTCTTGGTTGTTGTATTTTGACCATTTCTTTAGCCTTTGTTCGTCCTTCATTGGTTTTATTGTTGCCCTTTTCAGGTTATTTTTTGGTTTTATTTGCGATTGGTAGCGTAGTTTTTTTTATTTTGGCGCGCCTATTTTGAAATTCTTTAGCTACATGTTGGTAGGTCTTGTCTACTTAGAGCGCATTCCTTCGATAAATGTTTTCCATTGTACCTTCTCAGTATTCCGTTTTTGAGAAACTGCGCGATAGCTCTCAGGATCGCTTACATTTATTTTCCGCACATTATTATTCAGAGATGTTACTTTGAATGTGGACTTTGCTATTTCCTTAAGAAGGCTACTTAGCTTGCTGTAGTCTGAAACTTCGACAACGTTAATTGGAGGTGGAAGGTACACCTTATTTTGAGGTTTTTTCCTTAGCGTTTCTATTTCGTTGGCATTTGCCTTTTTGGGTTGTCTATCTTCTGCCACAACAATTTCTGGTGAGGAGCCGGCTTTCCGTTTTTTGTTCGGTCTCCTCTTAGTGATCCAATCCGTTTCGCGCACTAGCTCTTCTTCGTCCGTATGATAATCGCGGCTAGCTGAGCGGTATGATTTGGCTTCTGACTGTTTTTTGAGTTGAGATTCAACAAGTGCTTTGTTCTCAGCTTTCAGCTGATCTAGCTCTTTTTTTTAGCTCTTGGTAAAGCTGTTCAAATTGGTTAAGATTAGTGCGGAGTTCCTTGTTTTCGTCCTCGAAGCTTTTGCATTTCGTTGAGTCCCGCGAAAGGCGTCCAAAATCTTTTGGCGTCGTAGGACTTCGATTAGTTTTTGCTTTTGGGACACATCCGACCCTTTTACTATTTTTAAAAGGGTCGGATGATTGCAATAAATGGCTCTCCCCAGAATCCGTAGAGCCTGCCTCCGAAGAGTGTGGATTTTCCAGTAGAACTCGGCTGCCACCTGGGGTATTATATCTTTTTGTTTTAATCACTGCATTTTTTGTATACTCTATGCACTCGGTATACTGAGGGTGGATTTTGGTCGCCTCTTACGACCGGCATGCCTACCTCGGGTAGATTCTGATCCCTATCCCGAAGGGTGGATTTTGGTCGCCTCTTACGACCGGTATGCCTACCTCGGGTAAATTCTGACCCTTATCCCGAAGGGGGGTTACATAAATGTTCCTCTCTTTTTGACATCAGTTATTCACTGTTATAAACACTAATAGTTTCCTTATAAGGCTTTCCAAAATCGTCCAGGGAGAGTTGAAGTATTTTAATGATATAAGAAAAAGCTCTTATTGTTGGTTGGTTCGTTAGAAATGGCCCATTGTGATGCTATTTGGAAGGGGCAGGTGGGTCACGCTTACCGCCCCTAGAACCATCTCCTTTTCTTTATCTCATTGTTGCCCATTTATACCTCATAAGGCTCTCTGCAGACACTTCAAACACCCTTCGAAAGTGAAATTATGAGACGTTAACTCTTTGCATATACTTTCAATAGACTCTTGAAGGGCATTATGAGCACAAAAATGTTAGTTGGGAGCTGCTCAACTGCTGTTTGGAGACCATTTCGAAGGCTTTCAAGCACCAAATATCGGTCACCCCTAGCAGAAGTTACTCTGTGGCAACCTGAGCCTTGAGGCCGGGTGTAGGAGTAGGTTTCGCTGTACAATTAATGTCTCTTCTTACCGTCGTCTGTAGTTTGCCATCCAAAGCAATTTGCATATTTAGTCACAAAAATCACGAACAATTATAAATAATCCAATTAATAACTAA
The DNA here is from genome assembly GCA_949715645.1 of Portevinia maculata. Taxonomy (NCBI): domain Eukaryota; kingdom Metazoa; phylum Arthropoda; class Insecta; order Diptera; family Syrphidae; genus Portevinia; species Portevinia maculata. The sequence continues at coordinate 267,132,926 of OX454526.1, read as the reverse complement.
CGGCATCACAGAAGCAAAACTGCATCTCGTTTAAAAGTTATGTACCTACCTACCACTACAAGTATTATTGAATGTTCTAAACCCTTGAGATTTGGAACAATAATTTACATTGGCAACATACTGTCAAACTTCTAAATATGTACATACATAAATATTGTTACAAAGAACTTCGCAGTCAAGGCTTAATTTCAGAAAGTCAGTTCAGCTATCTTCTATACCACTATAAAACTTTTGACATGGAAAGATAAGATGGAGAGAAATGTCTTTTACCTATTTGCTTTATCGAATAAAACTGGTGCATGCATTACTTTGCTGACGTCCATTAAAAATACATAACCGGACTGAAATTCATTTATATTCACTGTAATATACGACATCCGGTTCCATACAGCTATGTATTCATATACATCTCTGTAGGGCTGATGTAATTTATCATTCTGTTTCTGTCTGCCAGATACTGCGAATAATTTTAAAATTTGAACTTACATGGAAAAATTGTTGGTATCCCAACTACGCTGCTTTCATCCAATGCCTTTCCATTCGCCATACTCGCATATTTTCGTTTTATGCTAATTGCAAGAATTCCCACGACGCAAACGCCATAGTGGAAATCATGATCTTACACAAAATAACTTCAAAAATAAACCAACCCTTTGCCTTGGGATAAGGATATTATCAGCAGCAAGAGTCGGATGCCATTTAACATAACCACTTGTCAGAAATAAACGCGTTTAGAAGCCACTCCATACCGAGTCTAATGCTAAGAGACGATAAACGTATACATATAGACACCAGGACCCACCTAAGGACACTCAGTGAACAGCAGCAACAGAAAGTCGTCCGTCGTCATAGTGTCGCGAGATATTCAGTGTCGGGTTGTTCCCATGTTTGCTGAGTTTTAATTTTCACTAGGGAGACATTTTTTGACAGCCGTGATAATAACAGTTATCATTATTAACATAAACGCAATAAAGTGGTATGCAGAGGAGTGGATGTTTTTATTTATTTTTTTGTCTCCCTGATATGCAAAGTTTTTCTAATAAAGTCATTATATTTTTGGTCTTTAATCCGCCTACTTACAGCGTGGCCAAATGATACGATCGCGGTCAAGATTCATGCGTCAACTTTTATTGTGTCATTGGATTGGGAAGCTGGAATTAGTTAGTTATGAAAACTTTATTTAAATTCATAAAAAAAGCGTTTCAAATTTGTTTTAACTTAAGTTTTAAATAGTTTGGACTAAAGCCAGATTGACATTTCAATTATTAATACATATCCATTTAAGTTTTTTTTTTTTTTATTCTCGCGCCTCTATAATTCGGGTTTTAGAACTCATTGCCGTCGTTGCATATTTAAATAAAGCTTCCCATCCAATGCTACCATTCACAATACCTATACAACACCTCATGCATTTTGCAATAAAATGATACACATCGTCTATCTGAGATTACAAAGGTCGCACGGAGTTGGCAGGTCAGGTCGATGTGGAATGTAGTTTGGCGTAATTATTTTACCTCTTGTTTTAAATAAAGGGTGCTCAAATGTGACGTATCATTTTAAATTGACCGCCACTTTTTGTACAGCTATTAGATTACACCGAGGTTTTTTCAGGTACCTATGAAGTAAATACATTCCCGTTAGCTTAAATGGATCGATACACTATTGAGCAACGTGTTTTTATTATTTAAATTTATTTTAAAATGGTGAAAGTTTTGCAGAAGTTGAAAGACAATTTCGTTCAAAATACGGTAGAGAAAATATTCCGTCAAACCTAATAGCACGGTTCATAAATTTGAAGAACCTGGTTTGGTTCAAGATCAGAGAAGTAAAGCCTATCATCGTAGTGGTCGTTCGAGTGGAAATATTGCAGCTTTTAAGGAGAAGTGTTGCTGAATTGCCAAGGACGTCAATTCGTCGTCGTTCACAGCAATTAAACCTCAAACCAACAACTTTGTTTAACATTTTGCACAAATATCTGCATATAAAGGCTTACAAAATACAGTTAACACAAAAATTAAAGTAAACTGACCACGCAGTGCGTCGGCAATTCGTTAATTGAGCCATAGAGAAGCAACAACAAAATGACAATTTTTTTAAGCAAATTATCTTCACCGATGAGGCTCATAAGCAAAACTGTTGCATTTGGGCTGAAGAAAATCCTAGAGGATTGTTTGAAAGGCCAATGAAACCAAAAAAAGTTACTGTATGGTGCGGATTTTGGTGTGATGGTGTAATTATTCCTTGTCGGGCCCATAAGTCCATTTTCCTCCGTAGATGAAAATAACATTACAGTTACTGTGGATGGAGCTCGACATCAAGCGATGATTAGAAACTTTTTGCGGAGTCAATTGGAAGATATTGATATGCAGAATATGTGGTTTCAACAGAATGGTGCAACATGCCACAGAGTAACAAACTCAATCGATCTTTTGAAAGAGAAGTTTAACAATCGCATAATTTCCCGAAGAACAGAGGTGAATTGGCTATCAAGATCATGCGATTGAACACCACTGGATTTTTTCTTTTGGGGTTTCTTGAAAAGTAAAGTTTATTCCGATAATCCGAGGAACCGGAACCAATGTACATTAATTTGCAATAAAAATAAATACAGATTTCATACAATTTATGTCTTTCATTCAAAATTTAAAATGATTAATCAAATTTGAACACCTTTTATTAATTTTATCATCTTCAGGGGATATCGATTTAGGAGCTTATTGTAAATCGTCGTCCTTTGTTGTTAGGATTGAGCTTCCCTTACACATTCATCATACGTAAATTTTTCAGTGTGACAAGTGGTTGTAGAAGTTTAATAAAATTTTGTGAGGCGAAAATTTGTACCTTCTTATCGGAAAATGAGTCAAAAAAGAAAAATCTGTACTAAGCAATTAGATATTTCCACTTTTTTTAATAAACAGTTAACGTATATTTGTAAATTTGTATTCTTATTATTTTATGGCTCAAAATCAAAGAACAATTAGGTAAAAAAAGTAAGTATATACATAGCTTGATATCGGTTATAACGACCTATCGCTTATAACGACCAAATTCGTCAGTCCCTTGAAAGTCGTTATAACCGATTTTGACTGTATATTTATGATCAGCATCGATAGTAATGTCGATCTAGCCATGTCCGACCGTCCGTCTGTCGGCAAAAATTAGGCCTTTAAATTGGGCCTAGAGAGCTGAAATTTTAACCATATACTCTCTAGGGTCCCGAAATAATCAAGTTTACGAATTTTTGAAATCCGCCCACAGACAAGCCCACAAACTCAAAAAAACAACATTTTCGAAAAAATCGAATTTTGAGCTAGAAAGTTGAAATTTTTTATATACATATGATGTATGAGTCCTAAAACTACTCGGGAGATAAAATTTTCAAAATCTGCGCACTGACACGCCCACAATTAAATAAAACAATTTTATTGAAAAACCAAAATTTGAGCTAGGGAGCTGAAATTTATAATATATACTCTCTAGGTGCCTTTCAAGCTCATGTGTAAATATTTTCAAAATCTGCCTACTGACACGCCGACAATTTAAATTTTTTTTTTTTTTTTTGAAAATCCAAAGTTTGAGCTAGTTAGCTGAAATTTATAATATATACTCTCTAGGGGCCCTTGATGCTCATGTGTTATTTTTTTTTAAATCCGCCTACTGACACGCCCACAATTAAATAAAACAATTTTATTGAAAAACCAAAGTTTGAGCTAGGGAGCGTTTTTTTTTCAAAAGCTTTGTTTTTTTTGATAAAATCCTTAAAATGTTATATAACAAAATATGTAGAGCGTTCTTAACAATTCAACCATACTTAGACTTTTGTCACGCCCACTTATGAGGGATAGGAATAAGAATAGTGTATCCACCAGTTCGCCCAAGCGGACTGTAGTCGCTATGCTTATACCCTATTCTAGGGGTATATTAATTTTGACGCATAGTTTGTAACATACCTTAATATTGCCCGTAGACCGCTTAAAGTTACTATATTTATGATCAGCATCGATAGTAATGTCGATCTAGCCATGTCCGTCCGTCCGTCGGCAAAAATTAGGCCTTTAAACTGGACCTAGAGAGCTGAAATTTTAACCATATACTCTCTAGGGTCCTGAAATAATCAATTTTACGAATTTTTGAAATCCGCCCACAGACACGCCCACAAACTCAAAAAAAACAAAATTTTGGGAAAAATCGAATTTTGAGCTAGAAAGCTGAAATTTTTTATATATGATCTAAGACTCCTAAAACTGCTCGGGATAAAAAATGTTCAACATCCGCCCACTGACACGCCCACAAATAAATAAAATAATTTTTTTATACCCTATTCTAAGGGTATATTAATTTTTGAAAATCCAAAGTTTGAGCTAGGGAGCTGAAATTTATAATATATACTCTCTATGGGCCCTTTATGCTCATGTGAAAATATTTTCAAAATCCACCCACTGACTCGCCCACAAATAAATAAAACAATTTTTTTGAAAATCCAAAGTTTGAGCTAGGGAGCTGAAATTTATAATATATACTCTCTAGGGGCCCTTTATGCTCATGTGTTAATTTTTTTTAAATCCACCCACTGACGCGCCCACAATTAAATAAAACAATTTTATTGAAACACCCAAGTTTGAGGTAGGGACCGTTTTTTTTGATAAAATCCTTTAAATGTTATATAACAAAATATGTAGAGCGTTCTTAACAATTCAACCATACTTAGACTTTTGTCACGCCCACTTATGAGGGATAGGAATCAGAATAGGGTATCCAACAGTTCGCCTAAGCGGACTGTAGCCCGTCCCTATGTTTTTTTTTAATTTTGAGATTCGAAGTGATCTACTCACCTAGATTCTTGTACCCTCGCACAATTGCGGGCATATCTAACGCCACTATCTCTGAAGATCATTATTTTTGATTTCTCTCGATTAACAGACATTTCCAAAGACCGCAATTGTTTTCAAGCCGGTTAATCATGCGTTGCATTCGACCATACTTTATTCCTGCTCCTATTTCCTCCGCGATGTCATTTATAAATAAAATAAAAAGTAAGGTACTCAACCACAACCTTGTTTGACACCCATTTGTGTTGCAAGATGAATTCAATATCCCAAACATAGAACACGTTGCCTGCATGCATCAGCCTGATATTAGCTTTCAGTACAGTTACAATTGTGCCTCACGGGCTTTGGAATCAAAGGCGGCACGAAAATCTTCAAAGAAGGCATAGAATTTCTTGTTTCTTCTTTAAAATCAATTTGCTTTCTTAACTAAGGTGAATATCTGCTCTAAGGTCGACTGAGTTTTCCTAAAACAAGCTTGAAAATCGCTTAGAACTCCTTTGTTGTCGACCCACTTTGTCAGTCCATTAAAAATCAGGGTACTAAATAACTCAACCGAAGCATTTAAAAATTAAATACCCCTGGAGTGTCCTTTTTTTGTGAAGCGGATATATAATTATTCCTTTAAAGCCATCGGGAACACTTTTTGTTTCGAATACCCTATTAAATTCTTCGGAGACAAAAAATTCGGTTGAACAATTCTTATGGAACTATGCTAGAATTCGGTCTGCTTTTTCTGCTTAAGCCCTTTCAATTACATTCAGCTTTTCAAGAGATATTAATGGTGAATCTAGAAACCCATCTGTGAAAAACGGGAATGCGTAGTGCGGAATTCTCAAAGTAGTCTCGAATTTCAAACGGATGCAGGGATGATCCAATCCCATTGCTTTTCCCGTTTAGCAGCTTTCCAAAACTTAGCTGAAGACCTTGCAGTGTTTAAAAATATACAAGTCCAATCAATTTTAAATAAAACGCTCACTATCTGGAAGTCAGACGAACTCATGCGTTTTACACACGCTGGAATACAGTAGGGAGTTCTGTCTCCAAATGCCTGACGCCTAGAAGGAGCAGTTCTCTGATCTAAGATATTCGTTTATACAGCCACTCGCTGGACGAAGGCAGAGAGGAATCAACAGATACACCTTTGGCAATACGTTGGTGCAAACTTTGCACCATGTTGGAGAGACGCTGCGAGATATATATTTGTCACTTTCATTGCACGGATTCCAGCATCAATGCCCTCCAAATCTGATTTCGTGAGCACGTCCTTCAATTTATCGTCCAGTAGCGGGGCCATAGCATGAGTTATAAGGGAATGCAGATCAGTGATTGTCATACTGCCAACAGACATATTTATTTTTTTATGCCGTGCGAACTCATGTGAAAGTACAATTCGTCATGCTAGACCTCAGAGGCGCACCTATGTTTTGCATGATCAAACACATTTAAATGGTGCCTCGATGGGACACACAGATGCTTTCTGTAGAAAACCACATAAAATATTTCACTTCCCTTATGCCCTTTGCATCTAATAAGATTTCTGCCACCTAGGGAATGTCTAAAACCTCGCACATTTACCTAAAAATAAATAACGTCCCCTCTCATGCCTCTGTGACATTTTCACATATTTCATCTTATCATAGACAAGCGCAATAATTCTTTTAATATCTCCCAAGGGTTCCTGCCATGATAAATATATTAATGAAAAAGCCCGAATTTATTTTCAGAATCAAGGATATTCGTAATATCCCAGCGGATGCATGAACTTTACATAAATTTTAAACAATTCGCGGCAACCAAATCATTTTACTGCCAATGAAATTTTAATAAAAGCTGCCTTCCCCCTTGGGTGATATCTTGAGCAAATAACCTTTAGTCCCTAAATGGCATTCAGCAACTAATCCTGAAATGCAATACCGAGCGCGTTAATCTCAAAGTCACAGAGTCGCCCCCACCAAACCCAGCAAAATAGATTCGGTACCACTTAAAGTGTCTGGTTAATTTGATGGCCGCGCAAGGAGTCTGAATAAATAAAAATAAATAGTCGCAAGGAGTCTAATAAACAAAAATAATTGATTGCATTAGCTTAAGTGTAATGCGACCGCTACTTGCTCATTCCACTCATAATATCTACTCCCTAACTAGGGGCATGGCAATGGCAATCATTTAAATAATTCCGAAAGGCCATCAGAAATAAAAAAAATCAGATAAACATATATCCTGACATGAATATATTATAGCAGGCTCTTTGGTTCGTCTTTCTTGGGCAATGTGACTCTATCCAGAGTATCAGAAGAATTTAATTTGATTTAATAAAACAGACAAAAGCGAAGGTCACTATTAAGTAAGAATGCCTAATATTCCGACAGGAAACCCTTTTTGCACAGCGTTACACAGTGTCTTTCATTTAACAGGGTTCCATTAACAAGTTAAAAAAGGTGGGCTAAGCTAAGAAATATGAAAGGATAAAAATTCTGGGAAATTTTTACTGGGACTTACCATTGTTTTCGTGCAAGGGTGACAGAAGGATGAGTAGGTACTTAAGTAGCCATGGGTAGGCTTGGAAGGCATTTCTAATTATTTAAGTAATAAGCCCTTGTAAGAGAATACCTGACATTTGCCCTAATAATCAAAAATGGGGAGTTTGTTTTGGGGGCATCAAGTTCCGGGGTAGCAGACCACTTAAGTATTGCTATAGAATATTACAAATCAATAACTTTACTTAAATTGAACAATACAATTTGGACAAGTTTTTGAGACTTCCTTAGATTATATCAGCGCTGGGAAAACGGTTATACCTTCATACGGAAGAGCGGATGGATGTAGGTACTCGTATTGGTCATTGGTTTATGGTTGTGTTTTTGACTATGTTACTAAGTTTGTCGTTTTTTTATTTTAAACAAATTTCATAGCACAGTTTTTGAATTCCGGTTTTATACCATCCTGAGTTTTTTTTCGGCATAAAATTATAGGTCCCTTCAACTTCGCTAAGAAAGAGGTTGGAGAAGCTAGGTTTTAGGCCCTCTATGGGCCGTTAATGCCTAATATTTATTTATTTATTTTTTGTGTTCTGAAACATTTTTATACTCCCGTATTGATTTTTTCTCCTGCATAATTCTTCGCGGAAGAAAGTAGAAATACACAACAGTAGGACCAATATTCGACATCTTCAGCAGAAGGTTAAACAAATTGTGCCAAGGCACAATAGTCAAGTCAGACAACGGAACTGAATTCAAAAATTAAATAATGCAGGATATATGCGAAATGTTAAAAATTAAAACAGTTTATTCAGAACCGGGTAAAAGAGTAGAGTGAGAAGTTGGGCTTATTTTGAGATACAATTTTTGAGAACAACTGCAGGCTTAATCAAGATTTTCTAGAGACAAAGAAGAAACTTTCGTTAGTCGCTGGTGATACTGAATCTAGAGAGGAAATTCATAAAAGGTCAGTTGAATTGCAAAAAGAACCATTAATCTTTTGTCACTATCTAAACCAATGATATAGTTAAAAAAATTCTTTAAGCTAATCTTATTGTTCGAAGCTTTAAAACTCAAAAGCTATACCCTTTAATTCGGATTGTTATAATGTTTGCAATTCTTATTTATTGTAGCGGAAATATTACAATGTTCTTAAGACAATATTCCACAAATTTCAGAGATGTGGTATACCGTATACGCAACCTTAGTACTGAAATATTATTTTTAAATGTTTTTAAAAACTATTATTAAAACTACGTTCGAAAGAAGCTACTACAAAAACCTTCATATCATTCAAAGATCCTAGGAACCTAGGCTGCTGAGAAGAAGAGGCGGGAAACGCAGAAGATCCTGATTTCACCAACTTGGGCACTTATACATAGATAATGTTTATAAACTATTGTGACAACAATGTATAAGTAACTAATAGATTAATAAATAAATGAAAAATCAAGAGACTGAATAAGTAAACAAATGCATAAATCAACAGATAAATAAATCAACAATTGAATAATTAAATACATCAAAAGTTAAATAAATAAATAGATTAATAAGTAAACAAATAAAAAAACAAACAATTAAATGAATAAATAAATAAATTAATACATTTGTCGGGAGTAAAACATGAAAGGTTGTATCGATCATATAATTTTAAAATTCTTTCTGATGCTTTTCAAAATTTGCGAATACATGCAGTTTTTTGGTAGAAAAGTGCCAGGGTAGATCTAAAATCATTTCTTAACTTCCCAGTACTGGGTAAGTTATTGTAATTGGTCCGAAAATGAAAGTCGGGATTTTCAACATATTTTTAAATTTCAAGGCACACAATTATGTTCTTTAAATGTTTTTAAGAAGATGAATGTGTGTGCGTGTGTATGTGAGTGCGTGTGTTCGTAAGCATGTACAATGCACATTGTAAGTGCGTGAACAAATTAACGTTTATGGTCCCAATCGACGCGTATTGATGTTTTTTTTTTTTATAATTTGCTTACGCTAAAGGGATTTTTTCTGTTGTTACAGTACCCTTATAGTGCGTAACACAGCGTAAGCATTTGTGTTTAACAGCAAGCAGCACTATCGCATTTCATGCATGCTTTTGGGTGCTACTTACTATTAGAAAGAATAGAGAAATAGGAAAGAAGTGTTTGGGTGCAGTTGTAGAGTTTTTCTCCACGGGTGGTGTCTAAGATGCTTAGGGAGATTACGATTTCATGTATGTACAAGCAGGTTATAACCTATACAAATAAAATAATAAAAAAATACATATTATTAATAAAATATTATTACAAATTGCCCGCAACACCAGTAGGTTTGTCTGCAGGCGGTTATTTATAAAATCGAAAAGTACAAAATTATGCTGTAGCTTATTTTAATAAATACTATTTGCGCTTATTCATTTCCCGGTACTTAACAAAACATATTAAAATCGAACATCAGAAGATGTGTGCTCTCCATTAATAAAGGATAAATTGGTGTAATGATTCTTTAGTTTTTGTTTACGCTTTTTGAAGTTAACAATATATTTTAGCTCATGTGGTAAGTTATTGATAACTTTCGGAACTGCATATTGTAGTTGCCTTCTGCCGTAGATATTGTTGAAAGGAGGTATATGAAGTAAGCCTCGTGCCTGTCTTCGTGTGTTAACGTTATGCTTGATTGGAACATTAAAGCGAACATCTTGATAATACTCCAACGCCAGCGTCATCCGAAAGATATTTTCCACTGAAAGAACATTGAAATTTGTATCGCCTCGCCGTCCACTTCCCATTATAATCCGTACTATTAAGTTTTGTACTCTCTGCAGCTTTTCAAGATGCGTTTTCGCTGCGTTTCCCCAAGCAACAATCCCATAACGAAGTTTAGATTCTACCAGTGCGTAATATACCTGTCTAAGCACCTGGAAGTTAGAGTTTCGTTTGAGGTAGACAATGGCAAACATTGCCTTTTTTAATTCGCTTCTGACTTTATCAACGTGCTTGTTCCATTTTAAGTGGCAGTCAATTACTACCCCCAAATATTTAAACTCTTTTACCAGTTCAATTTCTCGTTTCAAGCTTCCGGGGCATGCCTGATTTTCAAAACATATTTTAATCTCCGTATCTTGGTAACAGGGTTGACGTATGTGCATGACTTTTGTTTTTTCGGCATTTATTATTAGCCCCATATCATGGCACCATTGAACTGTTTTATTAAATTCTGCTTGCATTTTCTGTATTGCAATTTGTAAGCTTTGGTCGGACACTATAAGGGCAGTATCGTCAGCAAATGCAAAAGTAAAGTTGTTCTCAAAAGCTCTCAAAAGTTCGTTTATATATATGATATACAGAAGTGGCCCAAGCTTTGATCCCTGTGGTACACCGTAACGCACTTCTTCTTTATTGCTTAGATTATTATTTATCTTCACAAGGAATTTTCTGTCGCTGATATAATTTCTAAGCCTTCTTGCAATTGGTCCCCTCATTCCAGCTCGATCTAAGGTCTCCATTAATCTGTCGTGGTTCAGGGTATCGAATGCCTTACTAAAGTCGATAAAAAGCACCAGCACATGATGGTTTTTATTTAAACTGCTATTCACTGTATTCGTAAACTCACCTAATAGCTTGTTTGTGCTTTTACCTTTTTGAAATCCGTATTGATTTTTATGTATAAGATCGTATTTGTTAATAAATTTTCTCATTCGGTTTACTACTACTTCTTCGAGGCATTTTTCTATCACCGGTAAGATTGATATTGGTCTATAGTTCTCGATACGATCTTTTATCCCACCTTTATATATAGGCCTTATTATGGCGGTTTTTAAGGTGTCCGGTATTATTCCCTGTTTAAGACTAAGATTTATCAGTTTCGTAAGTATAGGAGCAAAAACGTCGGAATTTGTCTTAAGGTCTAAAGCTCTGATGTTATCACATCCGGCAGCTTTTTTTACATTTAGTGTATTTAATATCGCCATTACTTCAGTTTCGGTTGCTTCTTCTAGAAAGAGCGTGTTCTCTGCGATGGTGTTGGTATGGTTTGCTGTCACTATTCTGCATTTATGCAAAACTTTTTCCGATGATTCGGAGAAATGTTTAGCGCATTTATTGGCCACTTGTTTCATATCTTTTTCTTGTACAAAGTTCTTCATTATCGTGTCATCAATAGACTGTTTCTTTCTCCCCATGACCTCATTTATTAATCCCCAAGTTTTTCAGCGGTCTTTTCTCGCTTTGTTGAACTGCTTCTGATAATAAATTGACAGTCTAATTCTTTACTTAGTTGATTGCGATAGCTTTTATATTGATTTTCTAGGGAAATTCTGGATCTATTATTTTTCCATTTGCGGAATAGTTCATCTCTTTTTTTACATTTCCTTACTAATTCAGTAGATATCCATGTTTTTCGGGGTTGTTTTGCCCTAAATGTTGTTTCTTCTATTGCTTTGCTGTATATAAGATCCATTTTATTTTTAAGTTTGTTATAGAGCGTGCTGACTTCCTCTTCTTCGGCTACCTCAGTCCAATCTGTTGCTCTGATCATCCTACCAACTATGCTGTTTCGTAAAAATTGTCCACTTATTGTATTTACTTCTGCCTTGGTGTCAATGAACATCGTACCATAAATAGTTGCAAAATGATCTGAAATATCAGTCTCTACAACCGCTGAATACATTTGATCTCTCGGGATGCTTATTAGTACGTGGTCAATAAGCGTCTTGCTACCGATTTTGAGGTCAACACGTGTATTTTCCCTTATAACATTATACAATCCTTTTGATGTTAACATTTCCAAATAATTGTTGACGTGTGATCCATCTGTGTTTTGTAAGTTGATGTTTATATCTCCGGTTATTACAATGTCGCTACCTCTAGTAAAATTTTCGATTTCATCACTTAGTTCGTTTATGAATTCATCAACATTTAGATTAGGAGGTCTATATATTGCGCATATATGCTTCTGCTTGTTGCTTTTTATCTTTATCGATATGCTCTCATATGAAGACGTGATATTGTTTATCCTTTCATAAAAAATATTATTTCTTATGAACATTGCAATGCCTCCTCCTCTTCGTTGTGACCTGTTTATAAATTCTGTATTGAAACCATCCAAATTATAAAAAACGTTTTCCTCATTTTTAATATTTGTTTCCACCAATACTATAATTTTGAAATGATCTTTGATGTTTTGTATATTTGCGCAAAAGTTATTCCAATTTTTTCGTAATGATCTTATATTCAGGCTTAGACATGAAAAATTTAAATCCTTAATTTCATTTATGTTAATCGCGCTAAAGCCATGTATTACCCTATATTTTATATCTAGCTGCACTGTATCGTTTTCTTCGTTTTCGCTGTCCATTATTTACAATCAAAAATGTATGCTTCTCCGTCGCTCTCACATCACAGCTTTTATATGCGGGTAATTTTGCTGACGTCCGCTTCGGTGCAGAAGTGCAGAAGTGGGATTCAAACGCACGACCTTCCATTCAGTAAGCGAATACACTACTACTGCACCTGTTACCACCAGTATGATCTGAAAGATTCATTGTTTTGAATTCGGTTCAGCCTTTTTTTTTTTTGTTATGACAAAAAGACTGCATTGATAGTGTTATTTTAATTTGTCCAAAGATGAAAATCGTAATTTACAACATATTTTATAATTTTATGGTGACAATATTTTTTTCAAATGTTTTTTAGGAGATGTACAGTACATATTGTGTATAAATGTGTGTTTCTACGTACTTAAGTAAGTTCGTTCATAATACCTATCTCGCGTATACAAAATAATATCGATTTCGTTCTCGTCCTAATCGACGTTTACCTATTTACCTAAAAATTAACTGAAAACAAAATTACACTGAATTACGACTGGCCGTTTTTTGTTTAAACAAAAAGATTGAAAAACTCTGGATTTTATAATTTCTTGAAAAAGATTTATCTCATCTAATTTGTTCTGGTAACAATCCATTTAGCTCAAAATATCAGATATCTACATTGATTTTTTTTATCAAAGAACAAATATATGGCAAAAAAAATGTAAACATTACAATTAACAATCAAAATAAATATTAAATGAGGAGAAGAATTTATTGATTTTATTTACTTTTCGCGTACTCTCATTTATTATTATTTATAATGTCAATTGCAGGCCCACTTGAAAAATGCATGCATATTTTCTTTTGACACTTATTCATCTTTTAACTCTTCATTTTTTTATCACGCTGGGAAGTTGATTGTGTGCACCTCCTGGGTCGCACTCACCCTATTTGTTCAAAGGGGACAATTAACCTTTTCTAAGCTCGTTCATATTTGTCGGATATGCGTCGTAGATTGGACGACTTGAGATAATTGGGCTCCGATGAAATGTAGCTCGCACAACCCTTGAATTTTTTTATTTTTTGAGATTACGACGAATGTAGATGTATCTTGCATTTTTGAATGTCGATGAAATATTAACCACGATCCAACAATTGAAAAAAGGTTGATTAAGAGGAAGACAAAATAATTTTAAAAACTAAATTTATTTAATTTTATATTTAAATCAATTTAAATAGTACTAGCAACAGCAACATTTCGTACGATGAAATTAATATGAAGAATGAAGCTTCCCAATACAAGGCGACGAAAAGCAAATAAACAGATAAACACTGTGATGCCCTTTTTCTATATTGCTGAGGTAAGCTCAGGCCTCAGGGTCGCTCTTGAAGGAAAAAGGAGAAAAACTCCAGTTTACCAACGTCGGGAACAACAAATATATACGTTTATTTAATTTCTTAGGTACTTACTTTTAAAGATTACGTGGGTAGAGGACCGGGGATCTGGGATGGGACTTTTTGAAATAATGTCCGCAGTAGATTTGAAAAAAAAACGCAGTAGATTCAACTGATTCGCAGTAGATTTTTATACATATTTTCAAAATGTAAGTAAGACAAAACATACACATAAATAATTAAAAATAATAGAATGAACATTAATTTTTCTTTAAAACATAACAAAAACAGGACAAAACAAAAATGCGTATAGGTATCGGTACATATATATTTATAATTTTTTTTCTAATTTCTAATAATGCTTTGTTTTGATCTTCCAGCAAAAGTAATCAAATTCATTCTTTAATATACTATTATACATTTTCATTTCAAAATTATTACAAAAGTGCAAATTGAGAAAATGAGAAATACATTTTTGCTCCAGGCTCTCTATCGCATCTAAAAACTCTTGGGAAGAGTTTCTTTGAAATCTGTAAATATGGAAGTTTCTGACTTAATTTCAGCTCACACTTGTGTTTTTGACGTTTTTTTTAATGTAGCCTGCAAAATAATAAAACTCATTTTCGCTACCGAAATCAACAGCTTTATAGTCAGATTCGGGTTTGAAAATGTTTTTCATATTGGCCTTCTTGTTGGGTGATTGTAACTGCATTTTAACGTCGGGAAGTTCTAAATTCACAGTTGGTTCGCAATTTCCATGGGTTATATAATCCGTGTACTTTGCTGAAAATGATCTTTAAAATGAACAACTGAATTGAAATGGAGTCAGTTACTTGTTATTTCCTCCTCGGTTGCGTATAACCTCGAAGGTATTTTAAAGATAATTTGTTTTTCCTCTCGACCGCAGGCTAAAAATTTTAAGGTATGTATTCCATTTGTTCTTACAATATTTTTAAATTAAAAAATCAGTTGAACTTTATATTTTAAAAAAACACGTACACTCTTATTTGTTTGCTCTGAGTACAAACAGTATTGCGTTTTCTTCACTTGTTTCGCACCACTGACTGACAAGAATTTAAGTCAAGTCGCCTTTAAAAATACATTATGAAAAAACGTAAGCACCGCCCTTCCCAACCTTATTGCAAAACCAGTGTGACCAACAACTATAAAAACTAGCCAATAATGATTCAAATCATTTTTATTGTTACTAAGCCGAACACCGGATTGCATTATTTTTAGCGAAATAAAAGCAAAGAAGATGCATTTATTTTCATATTTTTGACTAAAGGGTAATTGTAGAGGTTCATAAGAGGATGAAAAAACCCACAATCATTCGTCTGACGAAGCATGCCGCATGTAGTGGTACAGGCAAAATATATTGTGTACCGTTTTTTCCACAGCGGCCGTTCCATAAGCATTTAAACCCATCCTTTTGACCTGCTTCCACATATTGTAGTCAGTGTTACCGGAGAGAAATATTATAAGATAGTACTGCAGCCAAAAATTAGGAGTATTTTGAAAAAATAGTAGTACAAACAATTTTTAGTCTTCAAAAATAAGTGTGTGCACAATTTTTTTTGCAACTTTATTTGAAAATGCTTCATTGACTTGCATTCAATGTATGAACCTCCAATCTGCTCCGTTTTTTATCTTTAATGAGAAACAGTTGGGAAAAAACTCGTTCTGCCGCTGCGCTGCTGTGCGGAATACTGAACAAAGCACTTTCAAAATCCCTTGTCAGAGGGAACAGTGTTTCATTAAGGGCATTTTTTTAAAATAAATATCTCTGAGCAAAACTCTGCTATTTCTAAAGAAGACGTGGTAGGTGTATCAACTTTATCAGCGTCACAAATCTTAACATCGTTGGTTGGGATTCAGGAACAGAATTTGCAGGAACACCAGTAGACTCATTTGGTTTTTACCAGCAAC
This sequence comes from Portevinia maculata, assembly GCA_949715645.1. Taxonomy (NCBI): domain Eukaryota; kingdom Metazoa; phylum Arthropoda; class Insecta; order Diptera; family Syrphidae; genus Portevinia; species Portevinia maculata. The sequence goes on along the minus strand of OX454526.1, from coordinate 267,117,009 downwards.
AGAAGACACATTGACATTGGCTGGTGAAACTTTTTTACCTTTACCGATTTTGATTTGGTCATTGTATCAACTTCAACAGCAAATACTTTTTCAGCATTTGAAAACTCAATATCGTTGGCTCTTGAAGCAGGTGATTTTGGTTATAAATTTTTAGGCACAGCAGAAGACTCATTTGTTTTAGAAACTCCAGCAACAAAAGACACATTTACAGCTTTTTTGCCTTTACGGCCTCAAAGGAATCCAATTTACTAAATATGTGTAATACAAGTTTACTTTGAATTATTCTAACAAGAATTAAAATATTTCAAGCATTAATTAACCAATCGTTTTCATTTTATTGAACTATACATAAAAATTCACGGAGTTCAATCAAAAAAAAACCACCAACAAAATACAATCTCAGGTAACAATAGTTCCGTTCGCGTACTTTATGTGTAGAAAAATGAAAACTGTGAAATCTCTAAAATCGAGAGAGAATCCTCTCATTTCAAAGAAAAGTACGCGAACGCTTTTGTATAAAAAGATTGAAAACGTCTAAGTTTGGCTTGAAAAGAAGCAACGGCTGTTTTTTTTGCTGGCAAACTCATAGGATTTCATCATTTGACAGTTTTCATTTTTTACCAGCTGAAATTCTGTGTGAAGAAAAATGAACGAAAGTACATATAATGAACATACAATGAACAAAAGTAGATTTTTCTTTCGTTCATCTTTTTACCATTTTCTCAGTCCGCGAACGCATTTGCGTAGTTTTGCACGAAGGTTAGGTTAGGTTTATGTGGCTGTCGGCAGAAACCGACACACTTAGACCAATTAGGTCAATTGTGATACCACGTATGTATTATCTACCTCAACTCTGTAGATGGGACTGGCCAACGACACGCGGTTGTTCTCAAACGGTCCCCCATCTACGTACTAACCGCGCCCAACGTCGTTTAATTGCGGTGATCTGACGAGAACCGATTACTTTTAAATTACTTTTAAATTCATTTTTATTAATTATTAGCTTATATCAACTTACATACTAGACAAAAATGATTAAATCTAACTTAAAATTAACAGGATACTTATTCTAGATTATTGATCCTTATGCGGACGCCCTAAACTTAACTATATCTTATAATTATTGCCTTTCGGCCTAAAAACTATTTTACGAACTAATCTTACATATGTGTTCCTCGAGAAAATTAAATAAAACTCGGCATCATTATTTAAATTTTATATTTTTATATAAAACAAATTACCAACTACCTATTCTACTTACTTAAACTACCTAACATATTCTAACTATAATTAGGATTCTGAACACTCGTTGCCTTGCGCAACAAGTGGTCAAAATTCTAATTGCTTTCCGGTTGCCTGGCAGTCGTCAACATGCACACGCGCCGCCGTGAGCCGACTGAAGCCTTACAGCGTCAGCCAACTCCCGGAAGCACCACCACACGTTGGCGAGCCCGGCCTCTCCCAAAAACGCCCTAGCTAACTTAATCTAACTTATAAGCTAAGAGGATGTTACCTAGAGTAACGCACCGTCCTGGGAGGGCATGTTGACCCCTCCCCCCTCAACAATCCACCAAAATTCGGCGAATTGCTTTTCCGTGTCGTATCTATCCCTCTCCGATATTGCGGTACTAAAACGGAGGAGCTCATGAGCATTGGCGACGTCCCCGTCATGGAGGAGCCGCTTATCTCTCGCGCTGCGGTAGCGATGGTATAAGACCGGAATACCATCCCTCGTCTGTACCAGCCCTTTTGCATCAATATGGATAAATGCCTCTGGCGGGATAAAGCCAGACCGGAGCGTACTCTCTATGTACATTTCATTGGGGTAGTAAGCCCCAAATATCAGACTATTGTCGCTGGCCATCGCCCTTGCAACGTGCCTTCGAGTGACCTTAATGAGGAAATTGTCAATCCTATTCAACTGAGCCCCATCGTATAGGACCTTGTTGGGATAGTATTTTATATAGTTGGATTCAGGCGTTCGGAACAACCGGAGACAGGTCCTAAGACATTGTCTCTCCAAAACCCGAATCTTTTCCATATAACTAGGCGCTATATTAAACCACAATGGACAACCATAAGCGATGATCGGCCTTATAAGGGCCACGTAGCAAATGACCTTCACTCTAGAGTCAAGTTGACTGCTATGAAACAGTCTCCTTGTCAGAGCATAAGCCTTCTTGGCCCCAGCAAGACAAGCAACTATATGTCTATCGAAATACAGATACTGGTCAAGCCAGATACCTAGATATCTAACTACGCTTCTGACCGCCAATGGCTGCCCATTTTGTCCAATAATGGCCAATTTCTTCCAGTTTTTTCTGGTATCCCTAGAGGCCCCAGCCAATGGAGTTCTGAACAAGATTGTTTCTGTCTTCTGAAAGTTGATTTTCAACTTCCAGTCGTCGCAATATCGCTTAATTTGATCGAAGTCACGCTGCAAAAGGATATTAATAACCTCGATTTTAGGACCTGATCTGTATGCCACCAAATCGTCGGCATACGCTATAGCATGTCTGAGTGAACCCACCAGATCACTCGTGTAAATGTTAAACAGGATCGGAGAATTGACCGCCCCCTGCTGTAAACCGTTTTTAATTTCAAAGACTCTGCTCGAAGTCACGTTGCCACATTTGACAACGAACTTCTTTCCCATAAGCATATTATAAATTACATATAGCAAAGGTTTGTGCATCCCCCGCCTGGTCAACTTGTAGAAAAGTCCCTCTAACCATACGGTGTCGAAAGCCTTTTCAAAATCAACCAGACAAGCACCCGTGCATTGGTTCTTGCATTTATTCCATTGAATGTCGGAAACCAGCTTTGACGCGGCATGAATAGTGTCATGCCTCGCCCTGAAACCAAACTGGTTGTCCGGGATTATGTTATAGTCCTCGACCCACTTTAACAGGGCTCTATTGACAACCTTTTCAAAGACCTTGCTAATATTCGGAAGCAAGCTAATTGACCGGAGATTGGCAGGGTTCGTCCTATCTTTACATTTTTTCGGGATAGGGTGTACCACAGCTACCTTCCAATGCGCCGGATAATGTGCATTATTCAGCGCATTGTTAAACAGCGTGGTGAAAATATCTACAGCCTCCAAAGGCAGGTGTCTCAATACGACGTTTGGGACACCATCCATCCCCGCCGACTTTTTATTCTTTAGTGACTCGAAGATGCACAGAAGATCATCCTTCGACACGAACAAGTGCGATGCATCTCGGCCATTGGCGACAACTGCATTAGCATGGTTTTCATCAGTGAACACGGTGAATCCGTTATTCTCAGATCGCCAATTCTCAAGTTCGGTGCGCAGATAGAAGTGGCTCACCAGAGCCCTATTCTCAATGTCGTGGTTACGGCGAACAGGATTGTTCACCGTATACACGGCCTCGAAACAAGCGCCCAGCAAATCCACTTTCTCCTGTGGGTCCTCGACCACGAAAAAATCGTCGTTTGAAGCGACACTTTCTGGACTTATTCCAGCAGTCAGTATTGTCTGTCTGTTCTCTGCTGTCTGGGAGATTCGAACACAAGGAATATCATTGTGATCTTTCCTCCTGAACAACTTATTTATCTGTGGGAACATATTCGGACTACAGGTTTTAATAGCCCGAATTTTATTGCCCCAATACAGACTTACAGATTTTCTGTAATTTTCCTTTATCAGCTGTTTCAGGATTCGGATCTCTGACTTCAGCATCCTTACCTCCGGGTCGTCGCGATCAGTAAATTGCCTGTACAGCCGTTTAAGCCTCGAGAGCAGTCTACTTTTCTGTCGGTATAGTGCGTCGATTGTAGGGTTTCTGTACTTTTCTGTCTGGTCGTCGTCGGAACGTCCTACCCGAGGAATAGTTCGTTCCATAGTTCGTTTGATGGCGTCGTCCATTTGCAATAAATGCCGATCAATGTCATCATTTGTCATGTTGCTGTTTGTCGGTGGGTCGATCCCACTCGAACGTATATCTCGCTTTAACAATCTGGAGAAGCGCGACCATTGTGCCCTCCGATAATCGAATGAACACACTGCTTCGTACTCCTCCAGCAGCGTTTGCTCGTTCGGGATCCGTATTGCGGCGGCGAGTCCGTAGTGGTCACTATCGTACTCAAACGCACGCAAACAGTTCCGCGTGTATTGGTCTATGGTTGTCAGTTGAAGTCTTGCGTCCGTTAAGGCCAAGTCCAGGAAAGCACCGCTTCTTGGGAAAGAAGGGATATCCGTCGCGTACAACTCGAGTTTGTACTCAATCATATTGAGGCGCCACCAGTCGTGAAACTGGTTGCCCCTGGGATTTGCAGTAACATTTCCCCACGCCGCATGTTTGGCATTAATATCTCCGGCCAAGAAGTAATAATTCTCCTCCGAGTTCAGCTGCAGACTACGAAAAAGTGTCTCGAGCTCTGTCATAAATTGGTTGGGTGGAGGTGCTGCAGGTGCGTAAAGTGACACCACATACACTCTCCTCCGGCTATGGAGAGGAATGCATATAATGCATGCTTCCAACAACTGGAACCTACGCACGTCCCCGCTATATATAACCCTATGGCGCAGGCCTTTTCGAATTAAGATTCCAACCCCACCTCCTTGAGTGGAATGAGGCCGGTCTCTTCTTATTACATGATAATTTTTGTATCCCAATTTGTGCTTCTGATTTAGCTTAGTTTCGCTAACCAGAAGCACATCCGGGTTTTCGGTTTTCAACAAATTGGCAAGTGACGTTCTTTTCTCGATCCTGACTAGTGAATTAACATTCACAGCAAGGATCTTTAAGTTTCCCTCATCCAGCGTAGCCATTAGATTTATGGCACACCAGACCCCACAAACAGCTCCGAATAGATAAAGTCAATTCGGGCCGCTTGTTCGTTTAATTGTTTCTGGAACTTATCGATCTTTCCGTGCAGAGACAGAAGGATCGATTTTAAGTCCAGATCCACCTCTGGTGCCTTTTGGGCTACCTTTGGTTGGTTTGATGTCATGTGGGCTTGACCCGGTCCAGCTGCCATTTGGGCAAAGGACACGTTGGGTGCCACAAAATTCGAGAACGAGCGACTCTTTTGACGCCTATCGTCTTCCGACTGCTGTCTGCGGGCCTGGACTCGCTTTTTCAGCTCCTGGTACTTTGGGCAACCCCTGAAGTTGGCGGGATGCCCAGAGTCCCTGCAGAGCACACAAGAGAGGACACTCCGGTCTTCAACTCTCTCCTTGCCAAGAGAACATTCACCATGTTTGTGGTCCTTGTCGCACTTTACGCATCTGAACTGCATGTTGCAGTTAGCTGCGGCGTGCCCGAACCTTTGGCAGCGCATACATTGAAGTATGCGATCCGACCTTTTTATTTTCTCCCATCTTACAGCATGATAGTACAGGTAGCGGATATTTCGCAGCCTGTCAATTTTGCTGTCGGGAGTGAGCTGCACTAAAAAGAATGGTAAGTAACGGTTACCACCCCTTGCCACAGCTGAAGAAAACGGCTTGACCCCCACGAACTTGAGGTCGTCGCTTTCAAAATTCTTTAGCTCTCTTTCAAGCTCCTCCGTTTTAATTGAGGGATCAATTCCCTTCAATACCACGGTTTTTAGCTTTTGCTCCCTTGGGGTGTACGTGAAGTACTCGGTCTTAACCTCTCCCAGGGCAGTGCGCACCCTATGGTAATCCTCTATTTTATCACATATAATTATGTGGTTGTTGGCAGATAGCCTTTTGACATGAAAGTCTTTTGTAATTAATTTACATAGCCTAATACTGTCTATTATATCGAAATTACTTACATTTATGGGTGGAATTCTTGGCCTCCGCTGTTTTTTATGTTGCTGCTGCTGTTGTTGCTGCGCCTGTACCTGCGGTTGCTGCCCTGATTGCAGGTTTTGTTGCTGATGTTGTTCATGTTGTTTTTGTTGTTGCTGCTGATGTTGTTGCTGTTGTTGTTGTTGTTGTTGTTGTTGTTGTTGTTGTTGTTGTTGTTGTTGTTGTTGTTGTTGATGCTGTTGTTGTTGTTGTTGTTGCTGTTGTTGTCTTTGTTGCTGCTTCAATTGCAGTTGTTCCTGCACCTGCTGCTTTAGCACAGCTTGATGTTGCTGCTGCTGCGTTTTCTTTAGGCGCAACTGGTTGCGCTTCTCCAGCAATTCTTTTATAAGCTTGTCCAGCTGCGCCTCCTCATCTTCCTCTTCGTCTATTTGAACGGTGCCCTCATCATCGACCGGTAGGTCCTTGAAGGAGTTTCCCTCTCCGACATACCGGCCCACTACGCCTTCAGCCTCGTAAGAACTCGAGTTCTCAGCGTCTTCATCGCTTCCATCGGCCGATGAAACCACACCAGTACCCGCCGAATTCGCCCTTCTTTTGGCAGAAAGATTCGGCTTCGGTTTTAGCTTCCGTCGCCTCTTCTCTACTTTCCTGAACTCCGCACTGACTACAGCTACTGCTGACACAGTTTCAGTGGGAGCTTTCACTTGTGTTATCGTGGCAGCTTTTGCAGTTGCTATTTTAGCTGTTGCTAACGCTGCTGTTATTTTCGATGTTGTTGCTGGAGTTGCCTGCGGGAGAACTCGCCTGTCCAACGACCGGTCAGTTCTTGTTCTTGCCATTTTTAATGTGCTTGCAGCTATTGCCCTAGGCATAAACCCTGCTGCTGTTATTGTTGCTGCTGCAGCTGTTGTTCCTGCTGCTGCTAATGTTGCTGCTGTTTTTGTTGTTGTTGTTGCTCTGGTTGTTGTTGCAGTTGTTACTGACAACGATTTTTTTGCCGGCTCACGTGTTTTCACCACGTGTCGCAACGGCACACCCACACCCGTACGCGGGACCGCCGACTTTCCGGGGTCCATCGCCATACACCGTACGCACCTTTTTTTTTGGTTTTTCGGGAATCGAACCTGCGCCTCCGGCGCCTGAGTCAGACACTCGGTGTACTGAGCCAATCGACTAATTTATTTTTATTTGGCTAATCACCACTATATCGCACTTTTTCGCTTTAAATCTTCCGTAACTAACTAGCTGTCCTGTCTCTGCGGGAGAATCGGAACGACTGACGAGAACCGATTAACTCGACGTGGTATGGTCGTTGGTTAGTTTTGCACGAAAGTTTATATAAATTTACGTTTGCATATTAGTTCGCGAACAGACCTTATATAATAAATATCGAACTGACAGATGAAAATTGCATGAAAGATGAAACCAGCGACATACAAAAACAAACAAAAAAGAGGGAAATTCCCTTTTTATACCCTATTCTAGGGGTATATTAATTTTGACGCATAGTTTGTAACATACCTTAATATTGCCCGTAGACCCCTAAAAGTTACTATATTTATGATCAGCATCGATAGTAATGTCGATCTAGCCATGTCCGTCCGTCCGTCCGTCCGTCCGTCCGTCCGTCCGTCCGTCGGCAAAAATTAGGCCTTTAAACTGGACCTAGAGAGCTGAAATTTTAACCATATACTCTCTAGGGTCCCGAAATAATCAAGTTTAAGAATTTTTGAAATCCGCCCACAGACGCGCCCACAAACTCAAAAAAACAAAATTTTGGAAAAAATCGAATTTTGAGCTAGAGAGCTGAAATTTTTTATATATGATCTATGGCCCATAAAACTGATTGGGACATAAAATTTTCAAAATCCGCCCACTGACACGCCCACAATTAAATAAAACAAATTTTGGGAAAAATTGAATTTTGAGCTAGAAAGCTGAAATTTTTTATATATGATCTTTGGCCCATAAAACTGCTTGGGGCATAAAATTTTCAAAATCCGCCCACTGACACGCCCACAATTAAATAAAATATTTTTTTTGAAAAACCAAAATTTGAGCTAGGGAGCTGAAATTTTTAATATATACTCTCTAGGGGCCCTTTATGCTCATGTGTAAATATTTTCAAAATCCGCCTACTGACACGCCCACAATTATTTTTTTTTATTTTTGAAAGTCCAAAGTTTGAGCTAGGGAGCTGAAATTTATAGTATATACTCTCTAGGTGCCCTTTATGCTCATACTTAATTTTTTTTTAAATCCGCCTACTGACACGCCCACAATTAAATAAAACAATTTTATTGAAAAACCAAAGTTTGAGCTAAGGAGCGTTTTTATTTACAAAAGCTTAGTTTTTTCGATAAAATCCTTTAAATTTTTGCCACGCCCACTTATGAGATATAGGAATAAAAATAGGGTATCCAACAGTTCGCCCAAGCGGACTGTAGCCCGCCCCTATGTTTGACTATAGTTTGGAAGATAAAAGTGCTGGAAAATTTGTATTAAATTTTAAGCGAATTAAATTTATTTAGGTTGACATTACACTTTGCTGAGAGTGTAAAATATTTTAGGTCCTTAAAAAAATAGGAGTACGAATGTGAAAGGAGGAGTACGGGATGGTATCGGTTGGTTGGTTATTTGAGTCCTCGCGTTGGGTGCTGGTGTACTCATCGGGCGGTCTGGGTGTGGTCACCAGTGGGGCCGGTCAGGGGAACTCAGGATATCTCGTTACAATACATACTCAATCTAAAAAAAATTACAAAACGGTGTCGACCGCTTCGTGGTCCAAATGCAACAGAGGAAGCATTAACTGAAATTTCAACGCAAGTGACTTAAATTTATGAGAGTGCAACTAGCGGCATAAACAACACGCTAAATGTATGGCTATTAAGTGTACATTTAATGGTGAAATTTAAGAGAAAAAACATAGAATTTATTAGGCCAAAGCAAAGCAAGTATGACCTTAGAAGTAACATTAACATGTACACAAGAAATGTAAGTTAAGGCATTTGACTATTTGTATAAGGAGAATTACCGTATAAAAACAAAATAATGTGTTAGCCTGATGATAAATGGAAATAAAACGGGATGACTTTTAGAGCATGTTGCATGGGTGGTTAGCATCTTGGACAACATTCCAAAACACCTAGCTTAGTGCATACTGATAATGATCGCCAAATCTTCGATTCCAAATCAGTGACAGATCTCACCAACAGTCATACCCGTTGCTACCCTACGAGGTTCTTAAGAATAAATGCATTTACGTTTGCAAATCGGTTTCGAGTTGTCGCTGCTGGCCTAACCTATATCGCTTTATCATCCGATGAAATCAAGTTTCTATGATTTCAATATAATGAAGACACTTCTGACTTCTTCGCAAAATTTATAAATAAAATCTCGCACTCTCTTTTTATACCCTATTCTAAGGGTATATTAATTTTGACGCATAGTTTGTAACATACCTTAATATTGCCCGTAGACCCCCAAAAGTTACTATATTTATGATCAGCATCGATAGTAATGTCGATCTAGCCATGTCCGTCCGTCCGTCCGTCCGTCTGTCGGCAAAAAATAGGCCTTTAAACTGCACCTAGAAAGCTGAAATTTTAACCATATACTCTCTAGTGTCCCGAAATAATTAAGTTTACGAATTTTTGAAATCCGCCCCAGACAAGCCCACAAACTCAAAAAAACAAAATTTTGGAAAAAATCGAATTTTGAGCTAGAAAGTTGAGATTTTTTATTTATGATCTATGACTCCTAAAACTGCTCGGGATAAAAAAATTTCAAAATCCGCCCACTGACACGCCACAAATAAATAAAACAATTTTTTTCAAAATCCAAAGTTTGAGCTAGGGAGCTGAAATTTATAATATATACTCTTTAGGGGCCCTTTATTCTCATGTGTTCATTTTTTTTAAATCCGCCTACTGACACGCCCACAATTAAATAAAACAATTTTATTGAAACACCCAAGTTTGTGCTAGGGAGCGTTTTTTTGATAAAATCCTTTAAATGTTATATAACAAAATATGTAGAGCGTTCTTAGCAATTCAACCATACTTAGACTTTTGTCACGCCCACTTATGAGGGATAGGAATAAGAATAGGGTATCCAACAGTTCGCCGAAGCGGACTGTAGCCCGTCCCTATATTTCTTCCTCCATTTCAGTCGTAATGTTGAGTTTTACGACAACTCCTTACACAGCTGCAGAACATCCGTTGTCGACCCATAATATGACGACAGGTTCACATAGAATGAGCGTGCCCCTTTATACCGATGCCACTGATGCTACCATTCTTTGATGCGTGACCTTGTGTTTAGCCCAGTTTAATGAAGAGCACACAATCACTGTATAAAGGAGACCTGTCACCAATTAAAGTTAGCCTCTTATTTATGAGCCGCTTAAAGAAAAACGAAGCAGACAAATTGGCCCAATTTCCGAAGAGAATATGCCCACCGGCTGCAACTGCACCACTGCAACCACCACCAGCATCAGTGATATGGTAATATCACTGTAAGCGCCGTAGACAATATAACAATTGTCCTAGAAAACATTACCACTAGGATGGGCCCAACAGGCATGGTCATGAATACATTTTCGAACTTCGCTTCATGCAGTCGGAGCTTCTGAGCGGATGGCTTTAAACTCACATATCCTTTCTCCTCTGTACATGTGTAAGTATTAACAAAACAATAGAAGATAAATAATGTAAACAAAAAAAAGGGACTCTGACGTCTGCAAAAGAAAGTTGAAACTAAAAGAAGAGAACAACAACAAACAAAGTTTGTGCTACCTTTTTGTTTAGAACCACGCTTTCTTTACAAACCCGAGCAAAGAGAAACAAATACCATAAGACGAAAGAATCGGCGCGGGCTGGTATTGTAGCTGTAGGTGGTTGGCTGTGCCCCATGAAAGACGAAAGGAAACATTTTAATTAAGCAAAGTTCGGGTAAGAACAACAATAGCGGACGGCAGCAGATGCATTCTTTCGGTTGGCTGAGAAAGGGAATAGGTTGGTGGGCTTTCAAATTCATTTTGCCGTGAATCCTTTTAGCACATGTTATTTTGTTGTAATATTGTTTTGCAGAACCCTCATTGTCTCGAGTGGTGGTGAGTTTTTCTTTCTTTTCTTCTTCTGTGTATTTTCTATAATTTCTATTTCTTGTCCTTTTCTTTGGTCCTGAAACAGAATTGTTTTATCATGCAATTCGCAACAAAATGAAAATGCACCCACAAGCCCACAGTTTATTGTTTTATCCCTTTTATATGGTGCTACACTACTTGAACTACTAAAGTGAACGCAAGCGGTGAAATGACACTTCTAAGGCTGTTGCGAATGCAATTTACACCTTTTCGAATGGGACAGCGTTTTGGGGTTTGGTGTGGCAATAATGTTTGCGTGGGCCAGCAAATTGGGCTGAGATACTTGAAATGAAAGTTGACGTGGAAATGTATGGGTCTTAGAGCTTAAGGTAGTCCTGAAGGTAGAACTAGATGCAATTAGGGCAATATTTATTGAACAACTCGATGGATGAGCTATGTACAGTGTGGCGCGCGAATCGTGCTACATAAACAAAACGTAATAACTTTTTTTCTGGTTGAGTAATCGGATTATTTGTTTGTTTGGCGGGTCACTATTTAGATTTATTAAAATGGATACTTGGGATACCGAAAAGAGGATTTGGATAGTGTAGCGCTACCATGCTTTGCAGCCCTTCATTTCCGTCCAAGTGGAATTTAGGCGATAGTTTGGCGGCACTTCCCCGAGTAGATGGACCATTATGAGGCTAGTAAACATGTTTGCCGACTCTGGAAGCATCGCACGAAGACCGGGTTCAAGACACAATCGTGGCTGTAACATCGTCAATTCAAGCAAATCCAAGCGTTTCTACTCGATACTTATATTCGCACATTGGAGTTAGCAGACGTTCATTACAACGGATGATTCATGATGACTTAAACTTGTTTCCGTACAAAGTCCAAATTGCAAGCAAGTTAAACCCTGTGCATTTGCCTATTCGCCTGGAGTTTGCCAAAAAATTATTGAAATGACCGAAGAAGACAACAGCTTGATTAATTGCTTGTTTATGTCTGATGAGGCCCATTTTGATCTTAACGGCAATGTAAATTAGCAAAATTGCCGTATATGAAGTGAATATAATCCGGAAATACGCCACTTGACGGTACTGCACCCAGAACGAGTCACTCGTGCTGCGCAGTTTCATCAAGGTGCGTGGTTGCCATACTTCTTGGTGAAGGAGTTTTTTTTAGAAGAAGTATCCGTTTCAATAGCATTTGATTCCAGCAAGATGGAGCAACTGTACACATAGCCAGACTGGTTATGACGGAGCTCCAACGAGATTCCCAAACAAATTAATATCCATAAAACTCCACTTTCCGCTGGCACCCCAAGGTCACCTGTCCTGACTGCACCAGAAACTTTGGTTTTTCAATAAAATTATTTTATTTAATTGTGGGCGTGTCAGTAAGCGGATTTAAAAAAATTAACACATGAGCTTAAAGCGCCCCTAGAGAGTATACGAGTACATTATAAATTTCAGCTCCCTAGCTCAAATTTTGGTTTTTCAATAAAATTGTTTTATTTAATTGTGGGTGTGTCAGTGGGCGGATTTTGAATTTTATCTCCCGAGCAGTTTTAGGAGTCATAGATCATATATAAAAAAATTTCAGCTTCCTAGCTCAAAATTCGATTTTTTCCAAAATTTTATTTTTTTGAGTTTGTGGGAACGTCTGTGGGCGGATTTCAAAAATTCGTAAACTTGATTATTTTGGTACCCTAGAGAGTATATGGTTAAAATTTCAGCTCTCTAGGCCCAGTTTAAAGGCCTAATTTTTGCAGACGGACGGACGGACATGGCTAGATCGACATTACTATCGATGCTGATCATAAATATAGTAACTTTTAACTATGCGTCAAAATTAATATACCCTTAGAATAGAAAAAATTGAAAGACGTTGCTTAAAAAAAATTATTTGAATTTCTTATTGTAGAACAATTGGTGCGCCACCCTATAGCTATAACCGAGTGCCATAGGTCCCACGACTTGATGGTTGTACGCAATGGCGCACGAAGTAGGGGTAGGGCAAAAATATGTTGAAGTACAAACTTAATAACTTTTGTAGTCTGAAAAACTATTTATTTTGTTGATGATGAATGATATCTAAGTTTGCTTTATTGTACAAAAAAGTAAATACAAATTGAATGGGCACTTTAGCTATGCTAAGTTTGTGCGCAGAGCAAACAATTTTGTCTTCTGGCCTCAAATGAATAGAGACATCAAAGAGTACATTCAACAGTGTTGTAAGTGCATAGTGCTTGTTAAGTCTTTCAAAGGAGCATCAATAAACTTCAATTAGGTGAACAAGATATACCAAGCTACTCCTGTGAAGTCGTGGCATCAGATATATTTGCTTTTGAAGATAAAGACTACGTCGTAGTAACGGATAGCTACTCGGGTTTTATTAAGTTCGAAAACCTGAAAAAACCAACAGCTAAGAAGGCAATTAACTTTTTAAAAATTGTCTTCGCTTCAAATAGAATTCCTAGAATCCTAGAAACCGATAATAAACCTCAGTACTCTAGTAGCGAGTTTTCATCCGATTGGAAGTTCAATCACTAGTTCCCCTTTTCATCCAATGGGCAATGGTCTAGCTGAGAAGGCAGTACAAACATCCCAAGGAATTTAAAAAAAAATGCAACTATGATAACTCAGACTACCAGCTAGGTATCATCAATTTTATGAACACCCCCAGAGGAGATCTAGGAAGCCCAGCTCAGCGCATATACTGAAGAAATCTGAGTTCTCTTGTCGCAACAACCTTGACATCATTCGTAACCAATCAAAAACAGCATAATGTTAGCAGAGCATTAAGATTTAAACGCCAAAAGCAAGCAAAATACTCAAACCGAGAAGCGAAAGAGAGTGCATAGCTTACTGAAGGATATCAAGTAGTAATACGAACAAATCCCAAAAGCGAATGGAAACCAGCTGTAATAGACAGCAGAGTCCATCATCGATCTTACATTATCAAAGACAACAAAGAAAATAAAGACTGTCGCAACTCCAGCCACATCAAACCAACAGGAACGCACATACAGATTCCAGCAAACTGTAGGGCCAACTTTAACCACCAAGAGCAGAACACATCGCAGGTAGGCCCTACAAGCACTTCGCCCGAGCCCCTATACAGCAAACTTAAAACAGCCTTACTAAGACCCCATGTCTAACTAATCCTTGTTCTATCTTAAAAGATAAAACCCTATCCCCTGCAGCGCCAACAACAGTAATACTCGCAACGAAGTCAGGAAGAATTGTCAACCCACCAGAATGACATAGTTACTAGCATCTGGAGAACCGATGCTTAAGGAGGGAGATACAATGTAGCCCGGCCATCAGGCCTCGACAACACCTATCCCCAAACCCCGCAACAATCTATTGCAAAAATAACACCCACTGTTTGAACATGACGTTTGAGTCACATGGACAGTCCTTAACCTCGCCTACCAAGCACTGTACTCATCCACTTGAATTATCATACATTCCATAAAGTAGCGAATTAAAGAAAGGTTTTGTCTATTTATTTACACATTTTCGGACCGAGCTTTATTGATGGACCCTCTAAAATTAAGGTTGGTTAATCATTCATGAATTTTAAAAAGAAACTTACGTTGGTGCCCATAGTTAGAGTGTTGGCCAACTGAGCGAGGTGTTCCAGGTTCAAATTCCACCCGGAAACGCCAATTCGTTTCAAAATTCTTCGCATATGCAAATAATTTGGAAAATTGCTGTTGTGGCGTATTGTCCTCCTGAAATTTTTTAAAGAAGAAAACCTGGGTGAATTTGAGGGAACTATAAAGCGTTTGAGCCTCAAGTATAGTAGTATTCTCATTGGTGGTGACTTCAATGTCAACATCCTCTTAAATAACCGAGTGTCGAGTAATTTTAAACACTTTTGTGATAAATTGTGCATTTCTATTGTTATCACTCGTTGCTCGTTGGCCCACCTTTTTTCAGTCGAGTAGTAATTCCATCCCTAATTGATATGTTCCTTACAACGAGTATAGTCAAAATACTAAACAACGATCAAATAAGACCTACCACTAAATTCGTCCATGATATTATCTTCTGTTCTTTCCAATTTAATGTTAATTCATCAAGTATGAGATATTACGAGTACAGGTGCTATCGAAATTTCGACGCCCGTGGACTTTTAGGTGAATCTACTACTTATAATTCCGACGCTATCTATATCTATATCTATATCTATATCTATATATATCTATCTGTGTCTTCAACACCTTAGTTAGTACATACACTATTTGAGAAGTACGTACCTCTTATTAAAACACCTTTGAAGCCAAAATTCTGTCCGTGGTTCAATGACCAAAAAAAGTTCTCATTCAGGAAAGGGAGAGATTTTACAAAAAATATAAGAGGCACCCTTCCGAGTTGAACAGAGCGCAGTACACTGTTGCCCGAAATAGAGTGACTGATCTCATACGATCTTCCAAAAGACCATATTTAATTCAATAACTTGACCCCTCCTTAGGGTGTAAGATGGTTTGGAAAAACTTGAAGAAAATTGGGGTAACTAATGAAAAAAATTCGCGCAAGTGCCCCTTTAGCGCACAGGAAATGAGTTTATCGTTTGCCTCACATTGCCTCGGGTCGACATGGCGATTGCGCCCAGTGAGCACGCTGTCGAAGCGAGTTTTTCATTCGATTGTGTGAATATTGATGATCTGAGAAGAGCAATTAGGTCGGTTAAGTCTGAAGCGGCTGGTTCAGATAATATTCTTCCCAAATTCTTGAAGCTAATCTCACCACTTTTGTTTCTGTATACGTATATACCTCATATTGTTAATGTATGTATCTTTGGCTGTCGTTTTAGAGAAAAATGGGGGATTGCAAAAATAGTCCCTTTGCCGAAAAAGGCCTTATGTGAGAGTGGACTCCAGTAAAATTGGTCTTGTAGTCCTCCTTGACTCTTCCAAGGCTTTCGATATTATCGAAGTTAAAAAATCTTTTACGTTGTTATGAATGAACAACCATGTTCCTTACAATCCCTACCACGTGAAGTGGACGGCTGGAGTTACAGCATTGTTTCACGGTTCGCCACAACCGATCATCAGACTCCTTTTTTCTATGGTACTGGTCTGTGTTTTTTCCTTTTATCTCCAGCCGTCCACTTCACGTGGTAGGGATTGTAAGGAATATGGTTGTTCATTCAAAACAACGTAAAGGAAATTGATGTAAACAAACCAACCAAACGGAAAAATTGTGAGATACCTCATACATAACCAGTTAATTAAAAAATCTGTTCGGTTTCTCCGGTCCATCTCTAGGACTCATGTGATGTTTTGTAACCACAATAAAAATGTTCGATTGTTTAATGAATTCTTTATTAATTATATTGCTTACGACTAAGTATAAGATGTTTGCATGGCAGAGCAATAACGAGATCTGTTGCACTGTACGAACTACGAGCTACTCTAAGTTAAAGAAATGTGTATGCATGACTCAGAGTCGAATACATTCAGAGTCGAATACATTCAGAGTCGAATACATTCAGAGTCGAATACATTACAACTCTCCCCTCTTATTGCTCTGGTACATTTTAAACATATTTTATTGTTCTATTTCTTAAAATACGATATTTAGGCTCTTGCAAAGGTGCCGGTATTTGTAATGTTGGCGATGGTGTTTTTGACTGTTGTTCAACTGTTTCTACTTTCGACAATTCTGTTGTCCCCGATTCATTTTTTTCAAAATTGATGTTGTTAGTATTAATCAAATCAATTTTGTGTGATAAATCACTTCTAAACTTATAAACATTGTCATTTTTCGATTCAATTTTTTTTTAGTTGATTAATATGTCTTTTCCAATTTACATTCTTAGATAGTACATTTACAATATAGTATTGCTTACCAATAGATTTCACAATCTTCCCTTTAACCCATGTGACTCTACCTGCCCTACTAAAATCTTTTGTCATTACAAAATTGCCGATGCTCAATTTTCTTTTACCATGCCCTTTATAAAAACTTTTTTGTTTTGATTGATTTTTCTTAACATTTTTTTTTTGTATTCTATGTTTACAATTTTGTTAGATTTCATTGGATTAATCAAATCTAATCGTGTTTTTAAACTTCTGTTGAACATTAATTCAGCCGGACTTACACCAGTTGTACTATGAATGGAACTGCGATAATCGAGCAAAAAACGTTACAAAAATTTGTTCAGATCACTTAAAGATCTATTATGCAAAGCTTTCTTTAAAGCTAATTTTACAATTTTAACGCCGTTTTCTGCCTGCCCATTTGAAGCTGGATGACCAACTGGTGAGGTTAAATGTTCAATTCCATTATTTTTTTTAAAAATTTCGAGAATTCTTCTGATTAAAATTGGGTTCCGTTATCGGTAACTACTTGATCTGGAAGCCCGAATCGTGAAAAAATACATCGTAGCTTTTCAATTGTACTTTTGCTACTAATGGATTTGTTCATGTCCATGCATTCCAGCCACTTACTATGAGAGTCCACCAATATTAAAAAGTATTTGTCAAACACAGGACCCATAAAATCCAAATGAAGCCTTTTCCATGGCTTGGTTGGCCAATCCCATGAAATAAGTTCATTTTTAGGTGGATGTGCGGTATACGTCAAACATTGATTGCAGCTCTTTACCAAATGCTCTAGCTGTTTATTTATTTCAGGCCACCAAAAATATGATCGAGCTAAACCTTTCATTTTAACTATTCCAAGATGCGACTTGTGCATCTCTTTCAGGACTTGATCTTGCATGCTTTCCGGAATAATTAATCTGTATCCCCAAAACAAAGCTCCTTTTGACGTCGAAAGCTCATTTTTTCTTTGGAAGAAACCAGTTAAACTTTAATCCGTAAGCTTGGGTGGCCAACCGTTTTGAACCAGTTCTAAGACCCTATTCAAAGTTGCATCTTTTTTTGTCTCACGTTGAACGTCAGAAAATGTTACAGATACAGGTCCTTTATTATTTTCAATATAGTTTATAAAAACATCGTTGGAAATCATCCCCGGAATACTTAGTTCTGATTCCTCGACATTATCCACTGCACGAGAAAAAAAATCAGCGATATTCTTTTGCGATTTAACATGTTGAATGAGGTAATTATACCCTGACAAGAATAATGCGTATCTCTGCAGCCTATTTGCGGTCATAACAGGAATTCCTTTTTCATCGCCGAATATCGATATTAGGGGCTTATTGTCTGACACTAAAATAAATCGCTTTCCAAAAAGATATTGATGATACTCGTATTTGTTTACACCAAAAACTATTGCCAAAGCTTCCTTTTCAATTTGCGAGTATTTCATTTCCGTTTGTGAAAGCCTTTTGGGCGCAAACGAAATTGGAAGCTCTTCGCCATCAGCATACTGATGGACTAGTACGGCCCCTAACCCAACTGGACTTGCGTCAACTATCAATTTAACCTCTTCAGAAGGGTCGAAATGTGCGAGACATATATCCGATGACATTATTTGTTTAACTAAAACAAAAGAATTCTGTTGGGGTGTTCCCCAAACAAATTTCTGAGACAGGCTATCATAAAGAGGCGCTGCTGTGGTGGCTAAATTTGGCATAAACTGTCTGTAGAAATTAACTACACCGAGAAACGATTGAAGTTCGACAAAATGTTTGGGTTCCGACAGACTCAATATCGCGTCAACTTTTGTGGGGTCCTTATGTAATCCGTTTTTATCTATAACGTGACCAAGATAACAGACTGATTTTTTGAAAAACTCGCATTTGTGGGAAGACACTTTTAAACCAGCTTCTTGAAGCTTAGAAAGCACCAACGACAGGGTTTTCAAGTGTTGCTTCTTATTTTTGCCCGTGATTAGCAAATCATCCATAAAAATTGTAACTCCATCTATTCCACTTAATAGAGATTCAATTTTCTCTTGAAACATTGCAGGTGCGGATGCGACTCCGTATACCATTCTTGTGAATTCAAATAATCCTTTTGTAGTGGATATCGTGGTTAACTTCCTCGATTCCTTATCTAGAAGGAGTTGTTGATAAGCCATTGCTAAATCAATTTTGGAGAATTCCTGTCCCCCATGCAGTTTTGCAAAAAGCTCCTCGATTCTTGGAAATGGATACTGATACAGTACCAAATGTGAGTTCAGAGTGACCTTATAGTCACCGCAGATTCTGACAGTTCCGTCTTTTTTCATTATCGGCACTATCGGAGTACCCCACTCACTATAGTTGACATATTCTAGAATACCCAGGCTAATCAGTCTATCAATTTCAGTTTCTACCTTGTCTTTAATTGCAAAAGGCAATTTCCTTGGCCGGAAAAACTTCGGTATGACATTTTCTTTTAATTTTAGTGAAACTATGCCATATTTAAAAGTTCCTAAACTTCCATCAAAAATATCTTTATAATTTTCTAAGACTTTAACTAGATCCTTATCTAATTTTTGTTTTTTGGGATTTAAGAAATTAATATTTTCAAAGCCTATATTGAATGCCTTCATCAAATTCCTGCCTAATATTGGTGGACCCCCATTTTTAATTATAAAAATGTCAACTACTTTTGATACGTCTTTGAATTGAACATTTACCTTGCATACCCCAATTGGTTTAATAACAGCTCCATCATATGTTTTAACTGATACATTTGATTCGGACAGTTGCAACTAGCCAAAATGTTGTTTATACACATCTTCAGAAATCACAGAAATAGACGCGCTGCTATCAATTTCCATCTTTATGTCAATTCCATTCATAGTTACTGTAGTAGTGATTGGCTTTAAACAATTATCTCCACTGAAATAAAAAATTGATAAATCATTTGACTCATTTTCTATATAATTACAAGCATAATTTTGGTTTCTTTGCTTAACTTTGTTAGCCACATTTAATCTGTGCGATTTGCACATCTTCTTCAAGTGCCCCATCTGACCACACTTGAGACACACATAAGTTTTAAACCGGCAATTTTCCGCTATGTGGCTTTTTAATCCGCATCTGGTACACGCCGCTTGCTGCCTTGCTGCCACTGGAGCTGTTGATGGATTTCTCCACTGATGTTGTTTAGCTGCCGATGATGATTTGTTTTGATAAGATTTGAGTCGAGACACTTCTGGTTCATTTTTTATCTCCACATGTGATGCCTCGTACTGGTGTCGGATGCATTCGACTGCTAGGGACATTTCCATAGCTTTTTCGAACGTTAATTTTGATACATCCTCTAGAAACAATTTATCTTTCTCCGGACCTTTCTCCAAACCCGTGATAAATTTGTCAAGCAAAGCGATGTTGAGATGTGTGTCAAACTTGCAGTTTGCTGCCAGTGATCGAACACGTGCTGCCCATTGCTGAAGAGTTTCGTTTGAAATTTGTTTTGCTTCGTAGAATTTAAGCCTTTCTGCAAATGCAGAAAAAGCTGGTTTGAAGAGATCGTTCAGTTTGTCCATGAGGACTTTTTAATTTATTTGCGCCACTTTCTCCGGAGACACGAGGTCAGTCAACAATTTTAGGGTGTCATCGTCCAACGAAATTAATAGAAGCGCTCTCCTTTGCTCTACGCTTTTTTCATCGACTTTATTACCAATGAAAAATTGTTCCAATTTGTCTTGGAATATGTTGAAGTCATTAACTTCGTGATGAAATTTTGGAAGTTCTCCAAATGTCGCCATTTTACTGCATATAATGTTAAGTCAGTCTAACCTTTTAGAATCACACGTGCACTTTTACACTTTTATTCACTGCAGTTTCGCTTGCGTTTTAAAGTTCGGTTTGCAATCCTCGTCGCCAATTTTGATGTTTTGTAACCACAATAAAAATGCTCGATTGTTTAATTAATTCTTTATTAATTATATTGCTTACGACTAAGTATAAGATGTTTGCGTGGCAGAGCAATAACGAGATCTGTTGCATTGTACGAACTATGAGCTACTCTAAGTTAAAGAAATGTGTATGCATAGCTCAGAGTCGAATACATTCAGAGTCGAATACATTACAGATGAGTATCTTAGAAATCGTGTTCAAGTAATTGTAACACCAACTGGGTCATCCTGTCCAATTACTACAATTAAAGGTGTGCCCCAGGGCTCTCTACTATGGCCAATTTTATTCTCGCTCTTTATTAATTATCTTAATAATGCTGTTATTAGCAGTATAAATATGACGATGATGTACTGATATATTTCTCACGTGAGATTGGTTTAAAAGAAGACCTTGTGTTTAGAATCAACGAGGACTTGGACCTAATACAGCACTGGGCGCACTCTATTCGACTGCGACTCAATCCGTCAAAAACAGTAGCTATGCTCTGCAGTAGGAGTGCAGTCGATTCAGTTTATTTTTCGCCTGTCGTACTAAATGGAAACATTGTCAGGTATGTGAGTAAGATCAGGTACTTAAGGTCTACAATCAACAGCAACCTAAGCTGTTGTGATGACGTTACTGATACAATAAGGAAAATCTATGCTGTCCTTCGTAGCTTGGGGTGCGCTGCTGATTTCATGCATTCAGGTATAAAAATGCAACTAGTGAAGAGCCTTATTTTACCATTTTTCATTTTTGACTGTACTGTATATCCCTACCTTGACTATGAGTGTAGGAGAAAAATTAACTTTCCTTATAACGATTGTCTGCGTTTCATTTTCAATAAGCCGAGGTTTATCAGCGTCTATCATCTTAGGGTATCGCTACTGGGACTATGTTTCGATGACTATTATAAATTTAGAAATATTATAATAATGCATAAAATTGTTTTCGGCAATTGTCCACAGTATTTAAAGCAGGAACTGTGTTCGTCTATGGAACTGTCTGCCTGCTGAACTGCAGACTATCAGATCATCAGCGACCTTCCGGAAAAAGCTTATTCTTCACTTATCGTCATAATTAATTGTCTATCCTATTATTTTTCTATTATTATTATATTATTATTATCTATTATGATTATAGTCATTATTTTTTTTTTTTTTTTATATTTATGTTATAATCATCATTATTATCCTTAAATTGTAAACTTTTTAACCTGTCAACTCACTTTTTCTTCATATTTATCAAAAGATATTATATCTTGTAGTATTATGCAACTTAGATTCAATTCAATTCAATAAACTCAATTCAATTCAAAATGGTTGGAGAAGCTTAGCCCTAGATGGCCGGTTGATGCACTATATTTATATATTATTTAAAAGAGAGACTCCAATAAGGTTTGCAATAAAATATCATCTATTTATAAATATTGTAATCTAAAAGAGAATTTAAATCTCGCATTGATGAAATGGAAATAAATAAATAAAAAAAATGTAATAAAGATGCAATGATCCTTTAAGACGTTTTCGATAAATATCCGAATGTTTATTGAAATTCACCGTGATGGAGTAAGAGGCACAAGTTTCATATGAATTATAACAGTTTAATGTCCATTTTCCTGACGTTGATGGTTGGCTCGTATCCATCGTTGATCGGCTTTCGTCGTGTAGTTATAGCTCCATGTGTTCTATCTTTCAGATTAGTGCTCGCCGGTGTTTAACGAATGACTTCCATGGAGTCATTTAAATTTATTTGAAGTGCTCTCCCTTTCGCTGAGGAATTCCTGATTGTATCGTCATGATCACCATCAGGATCTTCTTGGCACATACTTACTTTCGGTGACGCTTACAGTCCAAGCTGGACCACGGCCTCAACCAACAAGTCCCTCCATTCAGCTTCGTCCGTCGGTAGCTGCCTCCAGTTACGCACACCAATTTGGTTGAGGTCGTTCTCCAATTGGGCGCGCTACCTAAGTTGGTGTCTTCCTTGTTGTAAAAGGGACGAAGTTGTGAAAGAGTTCGACACGGTCATATACACCGACGGTTCTAAGATGAACTGTGGTGTGTGGCCGGAGTCTACTCGGAATCACTAAAAAAATCAATATCCCTTCGCCTGCCGGATTTTGCCAGCGTTTTCCAGGTGGAACTACTGGCTAGCCGAGAGGCCTGCACGCAGGGAGTCGAACAGAATCCCGAAAAACGTAATCCCGAAAGGCCAAAATTCCGAATATCCAAAATCCCGAAAAGCCACAATCCCGAAATCCTAAAATTCCGAAAACCCACAATCCCGAAAAGCCAAAATTCCGAAAGACCAAAATCCCGAAAATTCAACTAAAAATTTTATTGTAGCAACAAAAAAATTTGGCAAATTTATTTAACAAAATGAACAAAATAAAAAACTTCAAATAAATAAAACATAACAAAAACAGTAGCCGTCAATAAGCAGTTTCCCACGCTGTTTGTTGGTTTTCACGTTGGACACGTTCATTTCTACTTAAGACTTCAAACACAAAATGTCACTGATAATATAAAGTTTTTAATTAAAAAGGCATGCACGATACTTACTGTATTTCGATGTTCACTGTCTAAAAAAAATGTAGTCGCTATCACACTACAAGTATTTGAGATCAGCACAACTGAATGCACATTGCGAATTACAAAACATTACAACGCGAAAAATTGCAAAATAAATAATACGATAAATTTAATAGACAAACAATTGTCTAGTTTACATTGACAATAAAAAAAAATCCCGAAAACGAAATCCCGAAAAATTATGAAAAATTTGCACAAATTTTTCATTTTATATAATTTTTCCGGATTTCGTTTTCGGGATTCTTTTTTCGGGATATTGGTTTTTCGGGATTTTGACTTTTCGGGATTTTGGATTTTCTGGATTTTGGGATTTCGGGATTTTGGATTTTCGGGATTTCGGTTTTCGGGATTGTGTCCCCAACCCCTGCACGCAACTATGGCGTGACACAACGTACAAACAAAACATTGCTACCCTCATAGATAACCAAGCCGCCATCAAAGCTATTGACTCGGCTACCATATCCTCCAAACTGGTGCAGGAGTGCCGGAACGAGCTTGCCCGACTGGGCGAACGTTTCAGTGTTACACTACTCTGGGTTCCAGGTCATAGTAACATAACAGGAAACGAGCGTGCAGATGTGCTGGCCAGGCAGGGCTCAGCTCTGGACGGCTCACTCGCTGCAAGGGTTCACATTCCGCTAGGTGCGGTCAAGACACAAATACACTCATACTTCATGCAGAAAGCCAATCTTCAATGGAGAAGCTTAACTAACTGCAACCCGCCCGAAGTCTCCAGAATTAAGGCGATAATCACCGTGCATTGGCCAATTGGAGTCCATGCGGCCTTAGAAGGTATCCCATTTAACCTCCACTGCCGAAGTTGCGGGAATGTAAATGAAAGAGAAACTCTCTTCCATTTCCTCTGCGAATGTCCGGCACTAGCAAGAGCCAGACTGCGGGTACTTAATCAACCATTCTTCGACGACCTTAGCGCTATATCGGGCAAAGGGATACAAGATCTTATCCGTTTTCTCAACTCAACAGGTTGGATATAGCCACACATCAAATCCTCTACAACCACTACAACATAGGTCACACGAGTCGTGGTAACAAAAAGGCACAACAAGTGCTAATTGGGTTCAGGCCGAACCGCCACCTCTACCGACCTCTACCTACCTGGGGTCTTCCTCTGCTGCGTTGACCCTCAGGGGTATATTCGAAGACTCGTCGAGCTGGTGCGTTGTTGTCCATACGCTCCACGTGTCCCAGCCATCTGAGCCGTTGTATTTTTAGCTTTTTGACCAGGTTAGCGTCGCTGTATAGCCCTTATAGTTCGTCGTTGAATCTTCTTCTCCACACTCCATCGTCACAAACTTTACCGAATATCACTCGCAGAATCTTTCTCTCAAAGCATCCCAGAAGGTTTTCATCCGATTTTGACAGGGTCCATGCTTCTGTACCATACGGCAGGACCGGGATGATTAAGGTATTCCAATAATATCTCCTTGGTTCTATGAGAGAGGGCTTTACTTCTTAGATGCCTTCTTAGCACGAAGAAACAGCGATTGGCAAAAGTGATGCTTCGCTTCGCTTCGTGGCCCTAGGCTCCACCAATTTCTCATGGCTTTGAATTGGGCAAAACCTGTCCCCTATTGGACTCAAAAATTTTGTTTTATTCAAAACTAGTACTTAAAGTAGACAACATAGTAGTCTACTTAAGCTTTTAAGCTCCTGTCTCAAGTGTTCCAAAAATGAATAACTTACACGTAGTTTTGAATTTTAGCGTTTTTCATTCAGGCAAGTATGGGTCGAGACGAAATCTATGCAAATACCTACACTCCAAACACGCAGCATATTCTTCCAGTAGCTCTGTTGCTCTGCTCCTAGTAATTTTGCTACTCAGCGACTCTTAACAATGCTTTAAGTGAAATGCATAAATTTGAGGTGACAAAAACGCTAAAAAACACGTATCCACCTCATCCACAAAAAAAATGCTCCCGCGCAAATAGGTCCTGAGTCCTATGAAAAACACATACTCACTCATTTTTGCCCGGGTAACGACGATGACGTACAGGAGCACTTTACTGGGTCGTCAATTATGCAAATAGTGAATTTAACACCTTAATGCACCTCAACATCGCAACAGTTTGCGCGGTTGGCCTGAAAGTGGTTCATTTATTTCAGAAAGGAGTAGGAGGTCGTGACCGTTGATGTTTTTATTGCAATAATGTTTCCTCTGGTATTTTTTGTTGGCCCCAGTCACTCTCTTGTTTGCTAAGTGATTGCAGTTCTGAAAAATCAGATCGGCGCCTTCTTAGAGCTCCATTCAGGACAACATGAAACATCACAAATTATATAATGAGTAGGTCCTTGTACAGCTAGCGCATCGATATCGCTCTCTGAACCGAAAAGAAAAATGGACGGTGATTTTTTGTTTGCATTTTCTTGCTATATGAACGGTCCTTGCGAGCGCAGACATCATCATTTCCGTATAAAATTACGCTAAGGACGTGAGCCTTGCAGCCATCATTAAACACCCCTGCTACTGCCGGACTCCCACTTTTTATAATGCTAGACTCTAGTGGAGCACGATATGCCACTCAAAGTTTAAATGGCACTCAAGAAATGTTCGAGACATGTGTATTCATATTGCTTGAGTCGGTCGTTCCTTGATGCCAAGGAGCAAGAATGTTTTGGCGATGACCGTGGGCGGTGGAGTTATTGGGCGGATCAAGGGGATGCAAGTGGAATCGAAATACAGGGCACCAGTGCAATCGGTTTGTTTGTACTTAACATAAAAATTCATATTTTATCAGGACGGTTGTTGTATGCATGCAATCGCATATCCTTGTATCCGGTGCATAGAAATCGGAAGAAATAAATAAGCACTTGTACGCTCTTGGTGGTATTTGAGTTCCACTTGCAGCGGCCACCGAGTTGGATAATTTTCTTATGCGCTGCCGTTGGTTTATCAAGATGTAAGAAGGAGTCCTTTATACTTTGCTTTTTATGGAGGCCCCTGCATCATGTGATTCAATATTGTGGTAATGTAACAAAATACTTTATGGGCTTATCGTTGCAGTTATCAAAATAAGACGATTACAGCAGCATTTTGGTAAAGTGGCATTGCGTATGCATTGAAATGTCGCAAAAGGCTTGGGTAAGTTACAATGGGAAAATATATACCAGCATGTTTTAAATAGCATACTTTTCATAATGCAACTATAAGTTTGAATCCAGTTACTTTTTCGATTGTATGGCCAGTTAAGACGAAATTCTACTTTTTTTATTTGATTTCAATGGCTGTGAAATTTCTCTACAATGCAGGGAAAATGTCAAATCTGATTTTATAGGTTCTCGAATCAGAAATATAACTAATTTGTGGGTGCAATGGGTCAGTGGTAACCGAACAAACAATTTTTATCTTATAAGGCTCTCAAAGAGACAAATAATAGAAAACCCAAAGAGTTTATATCTCGAACTCTTATTTTGGGATAGTTATTTTCGTGCTTAAATAACACTAAAACTCTTTAGAGAAGAACTGCGAATGGGACAGTTGAAAGGAAACTATTGGTTGTTAATGAGAGTGCATAAATAGGTACTGTCAAAAAAAGAACATAACTATTCTCTAAAAAGAACTATACTCCTATTATCGAAACTGTACCTGTACCTACCTGTTGCTTAAAAGAGAGAAACATAGGTAATATTATTATATTTCAGCGCGATTATATATATCGGAAATATGAAGTTAATGAACTCGAGGGCGCAAATGTAATGGAGATACATATTTATTTTGGACTTTTCATATACCTTTTTCTTCGCAATAAAGCTTTAAACTTGATTGAGACTGAAAATTAAAAACAATTTTTTGAAAATATAAATGGTCTTTCATTAAGGACTTGACAATTTTTTTAAATAAAATGCAAACCACTTGAGATATCTCGAACAAATTTGTATTGGCTTGCATTACTATCAAAACATTTATGAATGGAAGTCGATTTCGTTCATATGTCTGCCACGGGAACGTATGCAGCGGTCGATACGTTGAACCCAATTTTCGATGACTCGGCCGCACATTTCGATCGATGCGGCCGCTATTTCTCTGAGAATTTAATAACTCGATTGTTGCACCCGCTGTGTGGCTTTTGGCACCGTCTTGTTGGAACCACATATCACTGATGTCCAAAAGAAACAGTGACTTTTTCCGAATGAAGTGCTGTTTCATGAAGTACATGAGGGTTCTCACATGTCCAGTAACGCATATTTTGCTTATTGACGAAGCCGTTTAACCAAAAATGCGCTTCATCACTGAAGATGATTTTGCGATGAAATTCTTCATTTTTTTCCATCATGTCCAGAGCCCAATTCGAGAACGTACGTCGCTTCTTATGATCAAGTGGCTTTAGTACTTAGTCAGCTTGATCTTGTAAGAGTATATGCCTAGATCCTTACGCATAATGTGATCTGGGAGAGGCCCAATTCTTGAGAACGCCGTTTAATTTACTGATTTGGCTGGTTTGCGACGGATATTCTCCACACATCGGACAAAACTTAGTTTCAGTGGCACGGCAACATCAAGCAGCGAATATTCTGACTCAAATTGTTTCACTAGACTACGAATTGCTTGTCTACTATGGAACGGAAATTACAGCCGGAAATTAACGCCAATTTCCGCGCTCTTAAAGTTGCGACAACCAACTCCTTAGTAATTTTTTTTTTATTTGTAAACGTTTGAAACGTGGGTGAGCCTCACTCCTCGGCGTAATCACGCCAGGCAGATAAGCGGGACCCGAAAAGGGAATTATCCCTACGCCCCTGGGGAAAAAATAAAAAAACATAGGGACGGGCTACAGTCCGCTTGGGCGAACTGTTGGATACCCTATTCTTATTCCTATCCCTCATAAGTGGGCGTGACCAAAGTCTAAGTATGGTTGAATTGTTAAGAATGCTCCACATATTTTGTTATATAACATTTAAAGGATTTTATCAAAAAAAAAAACGCTCCCTAGCTCAAACTTGAGTGTTTCAATTAAATTGTTTTATTTAATTGTGGGCGTGTCAGTAAGCGGATTTAAAAAAAAATAACACATGAGAATAAAGGGCCCCTAGAGAGTATATATTATAAATTTCGGCTCCCTAGCTCAAACTTTGGATTTTCAAAAAAATTGTTTTATTTATTTGTGGGCGTGTCAGTGGGCGGATTTTGAAAATTGTTTATCCCGAGCAGTTTTAGGAGTCATAGATCATATATAAAAAATTTCAGCTTTCTAGCTCAAAATTAGATTTTTTCCAAAAAGTTGTTTTTTTGAGTTTGTGGGCGTGTCTGTGGGCGGATTTCAAAAATTCGTAAACTTGATTATTTCGGGACCCTAGAGAGTATATGGTTAAAATTTCAGCTCTCTAGGTCCAGTTTAAAGGCCTAATTTTTGCCGACGGACGGACATGGCTAGATAGACATTACTATCGATGCTGATCATAAATATAGTAACTTTTAGGGGTCTACGGGCAATATTAAGGTATGTTACAAACTATGCGTCAACATTAATATACCCTTAGAATAGGGTATAAAAATAAAATAAGAGAAAACTGCGCACAGCAAGTTCCACATGAACTTATTCGATTCACCCGTTCTAGATTCAGCAGCAAGTGGGACTGAGGTGAGCTTTGCTCCGACTCTGGACCCAAGAAGAATAAACTGCATGTGGGAAGCTAGCAGTATAGTAGGCGGCATAAGCTCCAGACAAAGGAGATCGGTTCTGGTGTTTGGTCGAACGAAAACAAAAGAAAAAGGGGTGCACTTGAGATTTCCAAGTCACGGTCGGATTGAGTAAAAAGAAAAAAAAAGTAAATTCACGGCTAAAGAAACAGCCATCGACTCGGTGGTGTTATTGTTCGGGACGTGAATAAAATTGATATATGTAGAGTTAAGAACTAGGTAATCGATCGGGATAAGATAGATACCGCAAAATTGAAAAATTGAAAGTGAAATCATGAGAAAAAACTAATTAATAGGAACAGATATCCATACAGGTTAATTCGTAACGGTCCATCACCAGATCCGTAGATATAACGCCCAGGCAGTGACCGCTATAGCGTATCAGTCCGCTGGGTTAGAGCGGTACAACCAGATTCACCGCAACCTGGTGTGAGGACGGCTAGGTAGGAAGACTGTCTCGAGGACGAAGCTCCAATAGGACGCTTCACCGACCAACCAGAGACGCCGATACGGGCCGAGGTCCTTATACCCCCCAGGGCAAACATCAACCCCAAGGTCACAAGTGCGAACGAAACGCCAGCTAGGCCAAATCAGGGGACATTAAATCGCCATACTACCTGTTATTAGGGCAGGCATCATTTTTCCTAGATCGCGTAGTGTTTGAAATTAAGTAATTACTATTAGTATTTAGTTATCGAGGTTTGTAAGAGAACATTGCCAAATAATATTTGAATTTGCCCCAGCAGAAGAATTATAGATTAGATCGACGAGGAGAACGTGCAGCGCGCTGAACTCCCACTCCTGACGTCATCAGTGCAAAAAGGCACATAATAAATTTGAACTGGTAAGTTTTTATTTTTTTCTATTATTTTGGCAACTTTTTCGTAGTCGTTTCATCAATTCATTCTGCCTTCAGCATTAATAAAAAAAAAAGGAAGAAGTTTGTTCCTTCAGAACATGAACCTAGGATTAAGTTTTAAGTAATATGAATTTGAATTTAAAATTAAATAAATTTAAGTAACTGAAATGAAAGTAAGGATGTGGCACTAATTGGAATTTGTGGAATTTTTAATTAGAAGGGGATGTACGATTGGATTTGTTGACTTATTAGGTTCACAGACTTGGTAGCAGCGGCCGTCGATAAAGGGAATTAGCAAAAGAAGGCAGATTTATGCTAGTCATCGGATTGGCGATGCAGCCAGACAGAAGGGAGGGTAGAGGAGAGCGCAACCACCACCTCAAGTGCACTCCTGAGGAAGTTCTGCGGTGCTAGACCAATGAACGAAAAGAAAGAAGAAAGCCAAAGAGAGCCGAATAGTGAAGGTACCTATGTGAGTAGTCGCCGCAGACGGCGATAGCGGAGAGATCAGCAAGAACCGCGGCCTAGACTGAGCCCCCGCGTGCAAGCCCCAGCTGCTCTCCAGTCCACTCCGGTAGGTAGATTGTTCTGCCGAATGATGGTAGTTAGTTTCGCGTGATGATCGGCTGCGGACATCGACGTTACACGTTGTTCCGTCATGTTCTTCACCATGATGAAAATGTTGATTTTGCTGAATATTTTGACATTGACAGTTCGGTGTACGAGTGCGTCTATACTGAAAGGTTGAAGTTGTCAAGTCGCTAATGAAAAATCCTTTATAATTAAAATCCCCCACTGACACGCTCACAATTAAAAAAAAAAAATATATAGAAGAAATATAAAAGAATGAGGCCAACAATGATCAGGTGTAGACTTTTCGGATCCGTCTAGTAACAAGCCCACTATTTGAAAACAAAAGTTTTATCGAAGAAATCAAAATTTCAGATAGAAAGCTGAAATTTGGTATATTTATATTATTTTATTTACTATTCTTTATTTACATATCCTTACAATAGTTTACAATAAAATTAACAATGCAAAAAGAAATCGCCGTCTGCGCTGTTTTTTTTCGGTAAAATCCTTGAAAAATCTTAAAAAACAGTTTTGCCCAAGCGGACTGTAGCCTTTCCTTCTTTTTAATAATTATAGTAACGTTCATGGACTATTAATGGAGAAATTTTCACAGGCCGATCGCTTCAGGAAAAGTTATAGAAAAACAAGTCTCTAGGACAACTAAAAATACATTTTAATTGCCCATGCGTTAAATGGGATTTAAAAATTTGTTTATTATAACAGAAAATGTAGTATAGTTTTTTTTAATGCAGATAATGCATGCACTTTTAACAACTTACCTGAGAGCATCATTATCAGCAAAACATTATGCACATTTATTTTATTTCTTAGCATATCTTCACCGGAAATATCTGATCAAAATTATAGCATTCATAATTAATACAAATACAATACAAAAGTATTAAAAACATCTGTCACAATATCAATTTCTAAAGTAAGCCAACTACGATGCGTTACATGGTAACCCTAATTTATTAAAAATATACAGTAAATATACAGTTTTGTTGGTAAAGGTAAGCGCAGTGAAGTAGGATTTTACACGTAAGATCCCATTACGGACCACTGCCGATAAAAGCAGAAGTGAAATTCTGCTGCGAATGAACTTTTGGTTGGTTCGTTCTTATAATGTTGGCACGTTTGATATATTTTATACTTCGTTCTAGAATGGAATTGAGTTGAAAATATCACGCGTACTTATCAAAAATATAAATGTTTTTGTACACACAGACGTAAATACACAGTCCCATGCAACCGTACATAACAAAATTTCAACTCAAGACTCTAATGTCGACTATGCGACTATACAAGTTTCTATTTTGAACATACTCTACGGACGTAGCCCCTCATTTTGGTGTTCTTGTTTATATAAAACAGCTGCTATTATTTCGCAAAAATTATGTCAAACCCGGAAAAAGGGCAAAATTATCAAAATTATCAATTCTAGTTGAATAAAAATGTTAGATTTTGTTAGTTATTAAAAATTCCAGCGAGTTTTGGCTTGGCACAGACATATTTGCTGCATTTGTTGATTTTTTCTGCAAATAATTGTGACAGCTCGAAACTGTTATCGTAGTAAGAGTACCAAATTTCAAATATAAAAACTGCTGCGGATGGTTTTGGTGGGAATTCCTACTTCACCATGGATAGCTTTCTCAACGAAACAGGCGTAGTGTCTTTCATTTCAATATGGCCGCTTACATTTAAACTAAAACTCTTGATATGTTAAGCTATTTCTGTAGTGTAAAATGGGCCAATTTTCAGCTATTATATATTGGTGGCCAACTGGTCGTTCTCCGAAACACACAATTTAAAAACTTTTTTTTTATTGTCCAGTCTTAAATCCGGTCCTTTTATTGACCACTGGTTGGGTTTTTTTTAGTTTTCTTTTATTTTTCGCTTCAAAAAACTGATCGCACTTAACAAGCCTTTCTTTCCAACCAAGAAAAAACATCTACCAACTGACAGCTCAAAGACTAGCGCGAC
Organism: Portevinia maculata; assembly: GCA_949715645.1. Taxonomy (NCBI): domain Eukaryota; kingdom Metazoa; phylum Arthropoda; class Insecta; order Diptera; family Syrphidae; genus Portevinia; species Portevinia maculata. The sequence goes on along the minus strand of OX454526.1, from coordinate 267,084,750 downwards.
TCGTCTTTATAGGCTCGCCGTGTATCTCCCTTGCGGATTTTTTTGTCATACTACCTCACCGTTCTTCTTTCTTCCTTTTCTCTGTCCATCACGCTATAATGGCAAACAAATATTAAAAGCGAAATCTGAGATGGGTAGTATTCTGACCTGCTCCCTTCTTGTGGTAAAAATTCCCATCTTCGGCGAAGTGCTGCAACAGGTTCTAAGTTTAGCTACTTGGGAAAGAAAATGCCTCTAATTTCGCCTTGTCCATTCCTTGACTAATGATCATAGAAAATATCGCATACTTTTAGGAGACCGTTAAATTCGCCCAAAACCGGATCTGGAATTCATTTCCCACAACCATTCATGTTGATTTTGATGAGAATATCAAATGGTTCATTGATATAAGCTTAACATTTTCTCAAACAAAATGTAAACCCTTGATGACAATATTGACCATCTAAGCCGATTGGTTTAATAGTAGTAATTATTGGTGTTTCAGGTAAAATTCTTGCATCTTTTACCAATTCATTCCGGTTTCGTTTATTGCATATTTGTAGGTAATAGATTTTTCAATCTTTGTGGCTGATTTTGAATTGAGACGCCCAGTTCTTTAATTCAGTTACCCAAACTTCATTTCTTGTTTACTCAAAAGCAATCAACTTGTGCTCCTCATCATATCAAAACGGCTGCTACCTCCTATGTTATCATAATCATTTTGTTCAATGAAATAATTACTATTCCTAGTTCCCGCTAAATTATTTCTAAGGAGTTATGTTTGGGACCGACATCGGACGTATCGTGAGCATCGCCAACATGGTGTGGATTTGAATACCCGACTATTTCTTTGTGTCAAAAATGTCAAAAGGAATGCAAACCTTCAGAGACCAACTTCTAATAATGTATGCATAATGCATATAGTGGTATTTTTTTTATTTTTAACTACAAGATGTGTTTCTATCATAGTCGTACTCCTTGAAAAGATAATAACTAACTATTAGCTATGACTTTTCATACAAACTTGCATAAACTTGTATAATAACATTGGTGAACAGTTACAAACAAAATGTGAATAAGCTGATGGTTCTGGTAAATCTGTAGACGACTGCTTATTTGTATTATTAATTGGCGCGATCAATTTACAAGGCAACTGCAAGTTCACTACTAATTCAATTTCTATCACTTGCCAAACGATGGGCACGTGAGTTATTTGATCAATGAGGAAAGGTAAAATAGTAGCGACTATACTTTGTCCAAGAAAAATTGTCAGTACAGAGAAGATAGGATGTTTGTCTCTCAGTCTGGTTGCAATGACGTACATAAATCGGTCCCTCTATAAAGCTCTCAAAGGGTTACCGTAGTATGTATGATAATTCGCCATAACTCAGAGAGCAATTCTATTAGGGTTACCATCTTCCAATTCAAAATAAAAATATTGTGGAACGAAATAATTTCCGTTTATCTTTTTCCTTTTCTGGTAAGATAATAATAGGCGCGTTTTTTTAGGGTATCTCACAAAATATATAAGTTTCGTAACACAAAAAAAAATCAAAACGAAAAATATATCACTGTAATCCAATTTATTCATTCTAAATATTGTAAAACATAAAATACTAATTTCTAATATCACTACTCAACTAATCCGATGAGTAATTACTGCTACTGCTCTCGTTATTTAGGTCTATAATTAACCTTTCAACTGCTTCCTCGGCAAAAACGTCAATTTCCCACATATATCGCTCAACAACCTGTTCAACATGTTGGACACATCGGTTGCCATTTTTCCTTGTCAACCCTTGTAAGTGCTGTCGTTAGTAAGTCTCTTATATCAGCCATTTTAAATGACTTGTTTTTGCTTGCTACAAACCCTTTCACTTGACCCCAAACCAATTTTATTGGATTAAGGTCACTGTGATAAGGCGGCAAGCGAAGCACTTTATGTCCCGCATTTTGAGCCATTTCATCCACGACGTATGTTTCATACTTGGCTTTGTAACGTTTAACGATTTCAAGCAACCCATTGTATGACTGCATCCCTACCTAACTTGAGATCTTCCTTTTGGGAATTCCCGTATTGATTGGCAAAACAGGCGTTATTCATCGGAAAAACAAAGACAACATACAAACAGGTCCATAATGAGATGAAAGGATGTATGTATTTGTTTTTTTATACCCTATTCTAAGGGTATATTAATTTTGACGCATAGTTTGTAACATACCTTAATATTGCCCGTAGACCCCTAAAAGTTACTATATTTATGATCAGCATCGATAGTAATGTCGATCTAGCCATGTCCGTCCGTCCGTCCGTCGGCGAAAATTAGGCCTTTAAACTGGGCCTAGAGGGCTGAAATTTCAACCATATACTCTCTAGGGTCCCGAAATAATCAAGTTTACGAACTTTTGAAATCCGCCCACAGACACGCCCACAAACTCAAAAAACCATATTTTGGAAAAAATCGAAATTTGAGCTAGAAAGCTGAACTTTTTTTATATAATCTATGACTCCTAAAACTGATCGAGTTATAAAATTTTCAAAATCCACTCACTGACGCCCACAATTAAATAAAACAATTTTATTGAAAAACCAAAGTTTGAGCTAGAGAGGGTTTTTTTTACAAAAGCTTCGATTTTTTATAAAATCCTTTAAATGTTATATAACAAAATATGTAGAGCGTTCTCAACAATTCAACCATACTAAGACTTTTGTCACACATACTTATGAGGGATAGGAATAAGAACAGGGTATCCAACAGTTCGCCCAAGCGGACTGTAGCCCGTCCCTATGTTTTTTTAAACAGTTTGCGACATAAACTCAATCAGCAAGATTTTCTAAAAACATTTCCCAGTCCTTTCCGCTATATGTATATTGTGAAAGGTAGACACAATCAGGCAATTAGAATACAAAATTATATAACCACGACGCAATTTCATATACCTCAAAAAAACTGCACTTGTGCAGTTGTACAATACAAATACAATCAAATTAAACCGAATGGCAACACCCCACGTAATAATTCGTTCTCAAAAGCACCAAAACCGAAAGTTCTTTAAAACAATCCATAGAAAAACCCTTAATGATGTGCTTCATTGTAGAGATGGTAATACGCTTTTGATGTGCTTCAGTCACACACACTGCTTATTTTGATGGATGATAATAGCAAGCGAACACAAGACGATCATGCTCATTCCCATTCGGCTGTCTGGGAGACTGGTTGTGGTGGGTTGTATGCGAATTTTAGGAAAATTACAACAACAATTCCTTGGTATGACAGTGGTTTGATTTTTATTTCAACGGCAATTCTTGCGTTTGAGTGCCGTGAGAGTATCTACAGGCACCACTGATAGAAAAAAAGCTCCTCCATAAGGCCTGTACTGACAATTTTTGTTGGATAAATTATAGTAGTTGCCTTGCAAATTGAACACGCCCAATATGACATTGAAGATCTACTATTTTTCTTGCTGCAACTGCCCTATTGGGTGGATTACTTTTTATATTGAGAAAGTTTTGTTTAATTTTCCATTTTAAATTATAGTACTATTTAAAAGTGTCTCAATTAAATGCATCCATTTTAAAATTCAAAAATACATACATATCCACATTAAAAGACGCTTTTATGTCAACCGCAAAGATTCATTATAAATACCGAAGTGACATTATACCAATTTTTAAAAACTGGTAGTCTCAAGCACACAAAAAAACACATGCGATACACTTAAAAGAGGCTTCGGATGAGATAAGAACTCTCAAAGAATTGAAGGTGTGACACAAGATTCCATATATGGCTTTTGTTGAACTTTCAACTTTGCAAATAAATCTACGTTATGAAGACGTACTTTCATCTACTTGACTCAATTCCAAACACGGATATGTTCTGTTCAGTTCCATCCACGACACTATAGTTTTGCAATATTGTTTTGAAATACTATTTGAGGTAGAAATATTGGACCGTGCTAGCTGGGCCAACAGTGTTGCACCACTGGAACCCAGAGCTCTGATCTGGTTCACCGATGGATCAAAAATGGAATCCGGAGTCGGTGGTGGTGCCTTCGGATCCAACATTTAAGTCTCGGTACCTATGGGAATGTGTCCCACTGTGCTCGATCAGGCTGAAGTTCATGCTAATGAAATCTGTGTCAGGATAAATCTAAATAGGGTGTTAAGGGCGCCAGAATACACATATTCTCAGAGGGCAAGTAGCACTTTCAAAACTGTCGTCTAGTTCAATTGAAGCTATAACAGTCAAGTGATGTTACAATGCACTGTAGTGTAATCCCTAGCCAGACAAAAAGAAGTCAAACTTGGGTGACTACCTGGCCACCGGGGCATTGCAGGAACGAATCTGCGTAGGAACTATCTAGGGCTAGCTCAGAAATCGTTTTTTTAAGGCCAGAACCTTATTGCAGTGTTAACTGGACTAATGCTCTTTGACTGATTAATGATTGGAAACAAAAACTTCGTGTAGCCCATTGGAAAAATGTTCCGGAGCACAGACAATCGAAAAGGTTAATCAGGCAATACTCTTATCAGATAACGTCAGAACAAACAAAACCAGTTTTTCTGTTATTAAATCTTTTCATATCTGTAAGAGGTACCGCTGCTAAATCGCCCAATTTGTCAAAGAACAGTACTCCCATGCAGGATAAGCATCATTCCTGGGGAACAGATTCCAATTCCTCCTCGTCTCTGCAACTGCTGTAGAACTCATTTGTGAAGATCCTCAACCTTCTAGGGTATTCCAATGATATAGTGACCGTGTTAATGGCGGACTACACACTACGATTTATGACAAATTTATTGGTGTTGTCCCATTGTTCCATAGCCAGTATTGTCGTGACACCGTCAACGTAGTTTTTAGCTTTATTTAAGGTAGGAAACACCTGCCCGGTAGCTACAAGCTGTTCCAGATCAGATCCGCATATACGCAGCATTTTCGCTGTTTTATTAAATATTACTCCAACATCGCCAGCACCCAGCACAATAGTAACGAGTGATAGCTAATTGCTGGCATTCTTTGACGCGTTTCGTGTATATGATATTATTGATTGATTTATTTATTTAGTAAGCAGATTCTGCTATTCATAATTCGTTTACAAAAAAACTAACAGTATATTATTATAATAAAAATTTGGAATTATAGTGGTTAACTATTGTAAAGAAATCTGTTTTTTTATAAAATTAATTTTTTTTTTTTGAATCTAATAAAGTTGTTATCAAGTTTAATTTCATGTGGCAGTGTATTAAATAGCTGACAACCTTTATAAACAATACTATTTAGATTTAAATTTACAAGACAGTGTGTCATTTCTATTTCGAAGTTCGTATGACTGTGTATCGCCGGCATATCTTAGGTATTTTCATAGATAACTAGGCAACAGATAGTATGTAATATTGAATATAAAACACAAAATATTAAATATAATTCTTTGTTTAATACTAAGCCACTTTAACGTATTTAACATTAACGCTATCGACGTAAATCTATTGCACTTTAAAATTGTTTAAATTTAAGCTCATCTATTACAACACCCAAGTATTTAATTTTTTGAACTTGTTCAATTACTTTATTATCAACACTTATTCTAACTAGAGAATCATTTTTGAATAGAATACATTTAGACTTATTGTTGTTTAATTTCAGCGTTTTTAATATTCGATAACCAGGTACTTATCATAACCAGATCATCTTGGAGTTTTTGTTAGCAGTCATCGATGTTTTGTCCGCTTATATAAATGAGTGCATCATCAGCGAATAGGGGAAGTTGAACGTGCTGTATCACATTCTTTATCGTTGATGTAAATGATGAAAACCAGTGCACCCAACACTGATCCTTGCGGAATACCGAATAACGTTTGAATACTATTTGATAATTTGTAATTTCACGATTAAAAAATTTCTATCGATCGTCTCAAAGGCACTTTTCAGATCTAAGAAAACTGTGATTACATTGTTTTTGTTCGCGACCTCCTCTTTCCAAATAATTATAACAATATTCAAGGTTGATTCACATGAATGTTTTTTTCTAAAATTCGACTGGCATTCCAGAAAAATATTATTTGCTTCGAAATACTCTTCCACTTGGATTTTTACTATTTTTTGCAGCAATTTTTCGTTAACGTTATTGTCTTCACACATGACGGATTTTTTTTATTTTTTGTATGGGGGTTATCACAGACTCTTCCCATATTCCGGGAAATATTCCACTGATAAAAAACGTATTAACTAGTTTTAGAAATAAAGGTCAGACGATATTTAAGGATTCTAATATTAATTTTGCACTGATATAATTTTAAAAAAAAAATGTTTGGTTTATTGAATTCAGCACATTTTTTAAGTCGATTACAATTACGCATATGAATTTAAAAGATACAGTCACGTTGCTAGGGCTTGTATTAAAGGGGGCACAAGGAATTGACAAATCGATGTCAGTTATACTTTTCACAAAAAATGAGTTAAATTGCTCAGCTATTAACATATCTTCACTTACATTCACTCCGTTAAAACAGATACTTTTAATGCGCTGATACTTCTCATTTAACACATAACAACTTTTTTATGTCTTTGTTCTTAGCTCTCACTATATCTGCTTTACCATTTCTATTCTATTTATGAGACTGGAGTCGATCGATTTAAGTACTGCTTGACTGTCCACGTAAATGGTTTATTCCATTGCTGAAGGTTCAATCGGAAGTAAGGTCAGCGCTGCTTTCTTTATCGCGAAGATCTCAGCTTGCAAAATACTTCTGGTGCCGTTGGGACTTTTTGACACCTCTGAGAAGTGCCTCTGAAAAAAACTCCTGCTCCTGTTCTCTTCTCCGTCTTCGAGCTATCTGTGAAAGTTCAGAGAAATATTGCCATATATAAACAATCCTAAGTGTATTCTAAATATGAATGCAAATTAAAGAATTCAGCAAACGCACCCCGCTACATTTATATCGAATGTCCGATAACTAAAAAATGCCAAAATCACAAGGATAAATGCCAACTATAAGGCAATTAATCAACCGCATGCTGCATTACTTAGCCCTTAGCTAACAAGCATCAACAAATAGGACGGCCAAGTAAGTTTTTGACACGATTGTTTTTTCCTGCAAACAATAAATAATATGCAAAGGGTGTATCAAATTCCTATTCCCCAATCACGCAGACTGTAGAAATTTAGGTGCAATATAAGTATTCGTGTTATACTCAGCACCCCATTTTATTGCAGTAGCTTTCTCCACTCTCCTCCTGCAAAAGTTTGCCCTCAATCCGTATTTTATTTTATTCGAAATAAAATGTCCTAATAACTGTTCATAATCGTTATTAATTCTACACATGAAATGCCAAATGTGGCGATATGCTCACTTTCCCAGGTTTTTCTTATTGAAACCATAATGCGATACTTTATCACAACTTCTCATTGAAACAATAATCGCGTGCTATCACGTCACAAAGGAATTAACAGCCGATTGAAGCTGAAGTAACTAATTAAAACCGGTGGCATCTATTAAAAAAAGTTTTAATTATAAAGGTTTTTAATTTTAATAAAAATCTGTTTATTTAAATTCATCGTTTGTATTGGGGAGATTGAAGGACAATTTTTTAAGTAACATTGAATACATCAGTATTAATTTAAGCTTTGTTACAAATCCGTTGAATAAATAATGCTCTAAATTCGGATGATTCGGTGCCAACCCAGTGGAGTTAGCTGCAGTTCAGGGCCTATAAAACTCACTTTGTAAATATTTGCGAGTCAAGCATTAAAACCGACATTGCGATACTGAGCTTATCCGCTCAGCGGTCACCATAAAAATGCGTTGCTTTTTCTGCCGTTTTTTACGCTCCAAATCCTGAAAATTATTGTGCCGGAATTTTGTTTGCTTTACTTCTCTGTAGTTTGTGTTGGATTTTCCATTGAATGCAAGTATATTTATCTATAAATTGATGCAACTGCCTCAACTATCTCCATCCTGATAGGCACGTTAAGCTGATGGAATTTTATTTATCTGTTTACCTTTCTATTTGCTGTTTACTTTAACGAGAGCAGCGCGGTTATACAATATTCTATCCAAATCTATTGTCATCAGCATGTTAGTTATTTATTTACATATTAAAGTGTTCATATGCATATGTAGATAGGTAGATGTCTCGGTTTGATTTTAAAATCCATTGGTTAGCTGCCAAATAAAATGGAATAATATTCCAAATTTGACTACTTAGTCCTCAAGTGAGAGATGAATAGATAATCGTTATTAGTAAGTTGCAATTTGTTCAGGAATTTTTTATTTTGTTTGCCCTTTGCAATAACCCTTTCGACCCGAAAATGCGATCGATTCTAAAATTTGCATTACATGGAACACAGAAATACTACGCGGTTTCAAGCAACATTTTAGAAAAATATGATTTTTTCAGGTTTTAAGGACTTTTTAGGGGTTCCATTTGCCTCTTGGTTAAATAACATTGAACACAGTTTCATTTTAAAAAAAAAATCAATTTTTCTTCAAAACGGCTCTTATGATTTTAATTATTTATCATTCAGCTTTTGGGGGTCAAAAACAGGGCAACGAAAATTTTTATGAGTTTTAGGCATTTTAATAAGTCAATGGCAAAGAAATTTATTACTGTAAGAAATGTTTATGGAAGTGGTGAACCCAGAAACTTAGCTAAAGGTATACATATTAAAATAGTTTAAAACGCCCAACTAGACTTTTTAGACAGCGATTCTAACACATTACTTGAAAAAATATTAAATATTACTCTGAATTGAAGGAAGAATTAAATTGTAGGCCTTGAATTTCTTTTTAATTCAAAAAATTTACGGCAACTGGAAGTAAAATCATAGGTTCCTGATTTAAAATAACTCTGATTTGAGGGTAGAATTTTTAAATATTAGGTATTCATTTTTTAAAATTCAAGTCGTCTGCGCCACCTGAAAATAAAGTCATAGGTTCTTTATTGTTTGCATAAATGATGTCCTAATATTGGGTCACCAATTAATAACACAGGAACAAAGAAATTTTGAAATGCATTTTTTTTTTTTGACATATTCACTCCAGCCTAATACGCACACATAACGCTGACAACGGCAATAGTCACTATAACGGACGGACGAGCAAAAGAGCAACTCGTTTTCCCTACCCAAGTAAAATCTTTGAATAACGAACAGTCCCCGGAAGTCATTAAACTAGCGTCCATGTAAACGGGTCAAATAGTGAGTAAGCTCGTAATAAATAGAAATAAAGTGATTAAATTAAAGTCAAGGAGTGTTTAATAAGTTGGATTCAAGAAGAATCCTACATGTCATTTTCACGACGAAAACACGATATAACCTTCTATCGATTACTATAAATAATGAAACTATTAAAATTAACGAACAAATACCTAGGAACACATCTGGAAAGCAAATTAATCTGGAAATACCATTTACTGCAAAAACGCAATCAGATTAAAATCAAAATCCGACATCTCTATTGGCTCATAGGTAAACGATCCAAGTTATCGATTGACAACAACATTTTACTTTACAAGACAATCATCAAACCAATTTGGATTTACGGAGCGCAAATATGGGGAACATCAATGAAATCAAACCTAACAATTATCCAACGACAAAAATTAACAATTCTCCGGGCGATTGTCAACGCACCTCAATACTTCTCAAATTCTAACATGCACCGCGACCTTAATTTATGAACTGTCAGTGAAGAGATTAAAACAACAACCCAAACACACGTACTCGAAGTATATTCTCATCCCAACGATTGGGCTAACACACTAACCAAGAATGAAGCCAGCAGTAATCGCCGACCTACAGACTTGCCGCACAAATTCTAAAAGATTAAATTATTAATTTGCCTCTAATTCACAAATTACATAACTACAATGTGGATTAAAAGTTAATTCACGGCTGATTATTTAAAAATTATGTAAATGCATTAGATAATTTTCGTTAAGTAATAAATGGTATGGAAATTTGGAATCGTTAATAAATTGTATGGAAATATCACATCCAACATGCCATTTGGTTCAAAGATTCGCTGTCAGTTGTCAACAATGCTGTCATTTATATTTTAACTTAGGTACTCGTTAGGTAACCTACTTCGGTAAATTAGTTGACTGCATGTTTATCAACGTCAATTAACTTTTAAAAAAGTCAGTTATTAAGATTTCTCATTTAATTCATTGATTAAAGATAATTCACCCTTGATTTGAGTTTATTAATTCGGATGTGAATGTTGAATGTTTACTATCTTAAAAATAAGGTTTTAGGGGCACTGTCCCAAAGTCATAACTAAAACTCCAAAACACTAAAGGAAAATTACTTAATGTCACTGGACAGATGTAAATAAACGGGAGAAATAAGAAAAAAGGTTTTCTAGCTAGAATTTCAGGCCTAAAAATTAAAAACGGACAAACGGACATGGACCGATCGATATAACTTTCGATGCTGATCAAAGTAGTTATAGAAACTATTACGGGTCTACGAGTAATATTGAGGTATGTTACAAACAATGAGTCAAAATTGTTACACCCTTAGAATAGGGTCTCTCTATACTATACTCTCTAGGGTCCCGAAATAATCAAGTATAAGAATTTTTGAAATCCGCCCACAGACTCAAAAACAAATTTATCGAAAAAATCGAATTTTGAGCTAGAAGCCTACTGACACGCCCACAATTAAATGAAACAATTTTATTGAAAAACCAAAGTTTGAGCTGGGGGCGTTTTTTTTACAAAATCTTCGTTTTTATCGATAAAATCCTTTAAATGTTATATAACAAAATATGTAGAGCGTTCTTAACAATTCAACCATACTTAGACTTTAGTCACGCACACTTATGAGGGATAGGAATGAGAATAGGGTATCCAACAGTTCGCCGAAGCGGACTGTAGCCCGTCCCTATGTTTTTTTTAGAATGTTTATTTTTTTTTCGTTTATCTGTTCATTACACCTAGTTTCCCATCTAGTTTGTGGATTAAGAGAGGAACATCACTCTGCCATCTCTGCTTTTAACACTGAAAAATAGTTTGCTTCTAACTTCACATTTAGGAAAATGGCGGCGCCTATGCAAAAGTACTCAAACGGAGAATAGGAATTAGGCAACAAATTTGGTTTTATTCAAAAACCAATACGCAGACAGTTAAAAGTCGTTTACGTGCTGTTTCTTTTGTGGCAAATTTAAACACTTTCTCGAAGTCAACTGTCTCATTTAGCTCATCTGTGCGCCTACGAATAGTTATTTGAATACTTCGTATTCACAAAGTCGCATATGTATCTAAAAATATTACTCATTATCTGTCAGAAATGAGTAATCAAAAATCAATCATAAGAGATATTATACGAGTACATAATGCCAGTTCAAAGCTTGCACTCTGTGGAAGGAGGTACTCTTGAAATTCTAAACTTGCAAGGTCATATAGCTCGCCCAGTAAAAAAGATAACCCTTTTTAAATTTAAAAGAAAAAGCAAACTCATTTGTAATATGAATTAATTATGGAGTCCTCCTTTTTTTGCAGCTTTGTAGAATGATTTTCTAGCATTAGGCCGTGAGTGAATATTTTTGATTTAAGTGATTAATTTCCATGAATATTGTATCTAAGGGATACTAGCGCAAGCCCCCAATAAACCCTTTTTTTCAAATCATCTCTATTTTATGGAAGTTCTGTTGACAAATTGAATGTTAGTCGATTGCGAAATGAAATTAAATAAATATTGAAGGAGTAAAAATCCTTTATTTGAAATTTCTGTGATTTAAGATCTTAGAATGCCTTCTTATTGCTTGCTTTTTGTATTAGATTCGGTTTAGGCAGGCAGTAGCTATGCTCTCATAGACCACTATATGCCATAGTGCTTTTCGATCCCTTAACCAAATATAAAAGTCGTCAACAATGTTACTTTTTCCATTCGCATCTATATACGTACAGGGTGAGGCAGTATAAACAGAGATTTTTTAAAGTGCTGCATTCGTACTCTGACAATGGTAGGACGTGGGGATACTGCTTGCCAAATTAGCATTAAGGAAAAGCAATGGACTGATGGACCTCCTAGCATAGCGCGTACTATTTCAACGCATTTTATCAAAATGGTAGTTATGGCGACCAAAAGGGGATTGACAAAGTTGAAGAGACAGGGAGGCTGGGGAACCGATATCAATGCGTTCGGCCGATTCGTGATTGCAAGGTGCCCGTTTAGCTGTCCAGCATTTCACCAAACATGGAATTCCCTGTAGAAGAGTAAGACGGATTTAAAGCAGCGATCTGCATCATCATCCGTACCATACATAGTTTTAGTACGGATTATTCAGGCTCAATTTTTTGAATTTAATTTCAAAGACGAAGTAAACAACAAGTGCAATGACACCCTTTTCCATTTATCGCATTGATGCACCAAAAGAATGGATCCCACCGAAAGTGTTTCATATCCGACTGCCAATGCTTCGGAACGTGATTAATAACTTCAGAACCAAAAAATAGGAATGTTTAAATACGTACACTTGAAGAGACGTCATCTTACTGTGGTTACGATTACGAGCATTTTTTTACTGGTAGTTTTAAGTGTTGAGAATGAAATTTATTTGTAAAGCCTTTTCAAAAACGCTCTTTATTCTGCCCCACCCTGTATATGTAGATATGAATTTTATATGCGCCGTTTGTTAAAGGACATCATGTGCATGCTCATTCAGAAGAATAAGTCTTTGTCGGTATTATTATTTCTTGGTGATTACTCTGTCTGCAGGATGTATTTATGTGGTTTTAGTTGTAAAAGATATGTGCGACATATGAGCAGATTTTGGTTGTTGTTTTTGCATCAGTAGGATAAGATTATTCGAACTTGATTTAAGATGCTTGCTGAGACTTTTATTTCTTAGAAACCAATTTCGCTGATGATAGCAATCTCAGATTTTTATATTTTTTCATCTTCTTCTTTGGACCTGATGCTTAAACAGCAAATATTTAACTCATCAAATTCCGATACTTACAGCATAATCCAATGGGTCAATAGGTTGGAATTTAATGCTTCCAAAAAGCAATGCTGTTTCCTATCATAAAAGCGGAGTCCAAATAAAGGGTTTTTCAATAAGAGCGCTACAAAAGTTTTTTTTAAATAAAACAAAAACGGTTTTGGATATCAATGAAATTCTTTATTCCTGTAAAAGTACGTTCGATGCCATTATGTATGGAACTCGATTTCTTTTGCATGGCCACCACGGGCACGCTTGCGGAAGTTCAGACGCTGAACCCAATTTTCGACGGTTTTCAAGCATAAATCGGCCGATACTGCTGCAATTTCACGTTCGATATTCGTACGAAGTTCATCAATCGTCGCTGGCTTGCAAGCATAGACCATAGACTTGACGTAGCCCCACAGGAAATAGTCTAACGGCGTCAAATCGCACGACCGCGGCGGCCAAGCGACGTGACCATTTCGTGAGATAACACGGTTTCCAAACTTGGTTTCCAATAAATTGATTGTGGCATTCGCTGTGTGGCTTGTGGCGCCGTTCTGTTGGAACCACATGCCATCCATCATGAAATGCCAAACCTTACTGAAGAGAATTCTCAAAAGACCGGCAAGAAATTCGGCGTCTTTTGCTGTCCCTGCCGCTCTACTTTTGTAGCGTCCCTGTTGAAAAACCCTTTACAACCAAAAGACTTTCCATTTTCGGTTTGTGCCTTAATGACAAACTTCGCTGAAATGACCACATATTCCAAGTCACCGAGAACGCTGCGAAATGTATAGATTTTCTCAATCGATGCATTAAATACCTTACCCCATCTAATTTAAATTCAATTTATAATACCTTTATTCGGCCTTAGCTTGAGTACAATACTTATATGTGGTCAGGTGCACATAAAAAATCCTTGCAGCTACTGCAAAGGATACAAAAACGTGTGGTTAGCTAATAGGCGACCGAAATATAGATGATCCTATACACCCGCTGGGTCACCGTAGTAATGTCGCATACCTGTCCTTATTTGCTGCTTTTATAATCAATGCTCTGAACAACTGGCTAAATGCATATTTTCCCTACAATGATTCAACCGTAACCCTCGCCAGTGATCCATCAATATACCCTCCAGCCTACCTTCGAATATAATGCAAGACTTAAACATTAATTCTTAAGTATCGTATTGGTCTGAAAAAAAAGAATACTTGTGCTGCCCTTTCCCTGACCCACTCCTACCTATTCCAGACATTTATATGAATGGAAGAGCGAAAAGTTCAAATATCTGGGATCTATGATCAATAACAAAGCAAGTTGTGATGACGACGTTAAATATTGTGTAAGCGTAGGGGTGATGGAGTGGAGATAGAACTCAGCCATCTTTTGTGACCCCTAAATGCCTCCGAATCTGAAAGGAAGGCTCTACACCTATTTGCGCGCTAACCTTTCACATACGGCTCACAATGTTGATTAAGGAATATAATGTTGATTAAGGAATATGATGCGCTCAATTAATTTTAAAGTTCAGTCAATTTCTCTATTTTATAATGCTTTTATTATTATTTCCTTTATTTTAAACATATCTTCTTCTGGGTGGGTAGTAACTTCATTAATTTATTTTTATGGTCTTTGGTCTAGATCCTGACATTGTTAGGAGCGTTCTCAACGTGTTGTGTGGTGCATTTAAAGGGCTTCGAGTTTGTCATCTTAATGCTGGAAGTATCCGTTCTAAATACACTGTGCTGTACCAAACGTTAAGTACATCTAAACTTGATGTAATAATGGTGTCTGAATCATGGCTTAATGCAAGTGTCATGTCCCAACATGTAAGCTTTCCTGGTTTTAAATTGTTAAGAAATGATCGTGTTGACCGAGTGGGAGGTGGCGTTTGTATGTATATTCGGGAAAATACGAGTATCTTCTCCAAAGTTATGTATTGTTCTAATCAGGCAAATATTCAGTTTCTCTGCGTTGAGCTTAAGAATTCGGTAGAAAAATGTTTACTTGTCGTTGTTTACAGCCCCCCAAAACAATTTAAAGAGGGTAATTTGAGTGGCATTTGAAGAGGCGCTAGTGTTGCTAAGTCCTAAGTACGACAATATCCTCATAGGGGGCGACTTTAATGTTAATATTTTAGTAAATAACAGTAGCTCGATACTTTTAACTTATTTTTGTGATAAATTGGGACTTACAGTTATAAACAACCGCTGGCCGACTTGTTTCCAATCGAGCCATAATCCATCTTTGATAGATTTATTTCTTTCAAGTTCAAAACGCAGAGTTCTAGGGAATGACCAAGTTAGGGCCACCTCAGAATTTGTACATGATTTTTTTACTTTTTGCTATTGAGTTTCATGAAACTCACAACACTGAAGTATATAGTTACAGGTCGTTTCGTAACCTGAATTGCACAAACCTCCAGCGTGACTGTTTTAATTTTAACTGGAACGAAATATATAGTACACCTGACGTTAACAATAAAGTACTTCAATTTAACACATTTGTCAATAGGCTGTATGAAGTATATGTTCCCTTGATTACGAAGCGTAAGAAACTTAAAAGTTGTCCTTGGTTCAATCATCAGATTAAGCTTCAAATTCGAGAGAGGGAGCGTTTCTATCGTTCCTTTAAAAGAAACCCCTCAGAGTACAATAGAAGGCAGTATACTGTTGCCCGAAATAGTGTCACTGCCCTCATAAAGTCTTCTAAAATAACATTTTTACTCCAAAAACTTGATCCTACCCTTAGCTCGAAAGAGTTATGGAGAAATTTGAAAACTGCTGGAGTAACTGGCGATAAAAGTAGTTCAAAATGTGCGTTAGATCCACAAGTCATGAGCCTGCATTTTGCTCACAGCTCAAATACAAACACTTCTAGCGTGCTTTCTGTCCACTCGGATGATTCTATGGTTAGACAATCTTTTTCATTTGAGTGTGTTGGGGCTACTGAGGTTTTGGCAGCTATTGGCTCGATTAAATTTAACGCTTCCGGCTCTGACGGTATTTCCCTTAAATTTTTAAAAATAATTCTTCCAATTGTGCTTAAATATATGGTCCATATTTTTAATTCTTGTATTTTTAGCAGTCAGTTTCCTAAGTTGTGAAAAAGAGCTAGGGTAATACCAGTACCAAAAAAGACAAATCCGTCTTGCCCCTCAGACTACAGGCCTATAAGCCTCTTGTGTTTTATGGCTAAAGTGTTTGAAAAAATAATCGCCGGACAAATTCAATGTTATCTAAACGTGAGTAATTTGATTACTAAATGGCAGTCTGGTTTTAGAAATAAGCATAGCTGTGAGTCTGCTGTGTTAAAAGTTATAACGGATCTACGTTTTGCTCTAGATTCTGATAAACTTGGTTTAATGGTCCTTTTAGACTTTTCCAAGGCATTCGATTGTATAGATCACTCGATTTTGCTTGATAAACTTAAGAATAAATTTAATTTTTCAACTACCGCGATTAAAATGCTGGGAATGTACCTTACTAATAGAGTGCAAACGGTTGAAACTGAAAGTGGTACCTCACTTCCCTCATTGCTTAATTCGGGGGTTCCACAAGGGTCAGTTTTGGGTCCATTATTATTCTCGCTTTTCATTAATGACCTTCCAGAAATCATTGCCCATTGTAAGATTCACTTGTACGCAGACTTATCGAGGATACTTTTCTGGGCTTCAGTCAATAAACTTTTACTTAACCCATCAAAAACAGTTGCTATGATTTGTTCTAGAGCCTCAGTTAACCCTAATGTTTTCCCCAGTATTGTCCTTGACGGCAAAATTATATCTTATGCTAGTAATGTGAAATATTTAGGGTTCAGTATTAACTCTTCCATGAGTTGTTGTGATGCCGTTGCACCTTACGATGTTCCTCAAACCTACATACTGTCACCTGAAATGAAAAAACCTTTGGTTAAAAGTTTAATCTTACCTTTTTTTACCTACAATTGCAATGTTTATCCATGCATGGACTATGAATGCAAGCGTAGGTTGAACGTTGCATTTAATGATTGCATACGGTTCATATATAATATTCCAAGATTCACCAGCGTCTCTCATCTTAAGGCTAGTCTATTGGGAATTAGCCTTGACAAATATTATGCCCTCAGAAACCTTCTACAGTTGCACAATATAATTCACAGTAAGTGCCCTGACTATTTACGTGAAATCCTCCACTTTTCTCGTTCACGTAGAGGTGTGCATTTAAATTCGCCGCGCTTCCTACACACTGTTGCAGAACGTTCCTTTTTTGTATCTGCAATTCGACTCTGGAACTCCCTTCCAGATGAACTGCAGATAATCACATCACTACCCATTTTTCGGAAGAAGAATTTTTTATTTTTGTCATCATAGTTTTTTTTTTTTTTTTTTTTACTAAAGTTATAGCTGACTTTCAGATTTAATTTCTCTGTTTTTCTCTTTTCTCTTTTGTACGTGTCATTTTGAAATATTTTACATATTGTAAATTTATATAGATACTTAATTTTAAGATTTAAAATCTTTTAGTATCATGTTTAAGAATTAATTAATAAAATGAAATGAAATAAATGAAATGAAATGTTGGACATCATACCAAAAGTATGAGGGCATATTAACGGCAGCTGAGATAAAGATTGATCGAATGAGAAGTTCCAAGATCCGAGGAAACCTTCACTTAAAAAAGCCTCGAAAAGAAAATGGAGCACAACCTGCTCAAACGGTATTGTCATGTTCAAAGGCAGAATCTTTCGAGCCCCTGAATAGGAATATCAATCGCGAAAGAAAACAAAAGCGTCCTTAAAATTCCTGGATCATACAAATGTAGCAACACCAGCATTTGGTTGGCGTCGGCGATGAAGTGATTCGAAGTCGGGAGTCTCGCCGTTACTTTTTAACGTCATCGGAGCGAACACAGGCGAACCAGTAGGGAAGGGATGCTTTGAAGTGGGAAGGTTATGACCTCTTTTGTCCAGATCATAACCTAGTGTCATCATTGTGTCCGGTTCTGTTAGTACTCACCAGGGATGGAAAATGACATTTCTGAGTTGTATTTAAAACTGTTCTACATAAGATTGTACTGAAATGGAGTCAATTGTATTAAAAACTCTTTTTCGCATAAAAAATAATATAAAGTGAACTTAAGTATGTACTATTTTATTTTCAATACAGTAACAAAAATAAACATAAATAACTTTGTAACAAAACCTTACAAACAAAAATGATTTAGTTTTTACACATCTTCAGTTTATAGTTTAGTCTAAGAGCTCTTAAAACAGAGATGGCTGAAATCCAATTTTTTGGGAACAACTACAATTGTAACGTCTGCTACATATTCGTTTAGTTATCGTAGAAAACATAGACAACTATAGCATAGTAGTAAACATATGTCACGTGTAGTTTTTCAGTTGCCAATTTAACATTTTAACGTGACTGACAGTGACAGTGACAGGACAGTCAATTTGGTAGACAAATAATACCCGTAGTTAAATGTAGTTTATCGTCGAAAGTAGTTTATATATTAACTAGGCGTAGTTAAGCTTGAAGATTACATCAGGTAGTTTACACTGTCATCTCTGGTCTTCAAGCTTAATGCCCTCATTTTGCACATTTGTGTTCCAAATATACCAAAATATGAATTTGGGAATAAAGACTGGAATGATGCGTTCAGAGCAATGCAGTCAAACTTATGTGTAAAACTTTAAACAAATAGATGTGTCGATCGTTTATTGATTCGATGTTCTTTTTCTTTCTTTTTTTTTTAAAAAAAAATACGGATTCCAAAAAAATGGAATTGTATCGAATAAATGCAAACTGTACTTTTGTACTTGAACAAATTCATTTGTTTTGAAATCGACACGATTGTATCCATCCCTGGTACCCACCATGTGCGCTAATCAGTGAACGTTGCAGAACCAAATTTCAGAGTCTACCCCAACGCACATGCTCGCGAGGGTGCATATTTTGGTTTCGATTAGCTCACTCGTGAGCGTGTGCAGTGATGGGAATGGCAAATGACTTACACACGCGCTTATGAAAAATGCACATGCTCGTGACTCAAAAACGATTAGTGACCCGTTTCTGAGCGCTCATGGGGCGATTCCGTTCCTATTAAGTTAAAACCTCCCTCTTGTACTGTGCGAAAGCTTCATAAGGGCATCTAAATCCAAACCCTTGAGCATAAGTACATTATTAACATAAAAAAAAATCTACAATGTAAATGGAGCTGCAAGGATATTCACGAGGTTAAAGGGAACATATATCAGAAATATGTAATTCCAGTTCTACGTAGATAACAATAAATACGAGCATCTCTTTATAAAACCTCTTTTAGGTCTGGTATAAGTAAGATGTTCCACTGGTAGCTGTTTAGTTTTTGTTGCTCTAACAAACACGAGTGGGTTTGTCCTGAAAACTCGCATTCATGCCAAGGAAATATAGAATATCGGTAAGCCCAACCCAAACTTTGCAAGTATGGCAGCTACGCTTATAAATGACGGTATTTTGGTATACTAATACCCGGCCAAAAGTAAAATTCAACGATGCACAATTAAATCTAAATTACCACGGTTATTTCTGCCTGAGCACTAGAACAAGGACGCATGACAGCAAGTAAATCCCCTTAATCTTCCAACCACACAAATATAATCATGCGTACATAGATATCTATGTATCTCACCCAGCAGAGGTGGCATGGTTTTCACACCTAAATAGAAATTATGCGATAACTAGAATTTGATGAAACTTCTTAGTCGCCAAAATATTGTGGTACCGGACTTGAGCGTGCACACCATGAATAAGTTCTATTTAAACTAGCAGCAGGAAGATTCCGGGATCCAAATTATATTATTTCCATATATTCACAGCCCATCTGGGAGCGGTGAGGCGGGAACGCTTAATGGGAGCAAAAATGTATGCATTGTTGGAGGTAATGAAACAGTAATTAGGTGTACTGCTGGAATTTGAAAAAGTTGTAACAGTTGTAACTATTCGTAATTGCCTAGGTTAGAATGTTTTTTGGCGATGCTTATAATGTGCTGTAGTAATGTGCAGTTTGGAAGCAGCTCTTCCGACTTATTCCAAACATGTACCGGATTTTGGCAAGGAGATGCGCTATCATGTGACTTCTTCAATCATTTTCTAGAGAAAATAGTGCCAAGGGCAGGTGTCAACACGGAAGGTACTATCTTCAATAGATCCGTCCAGCTACTGGGGTATGCGGACGATATCGACATCATCGGCCGTTCCCAGCGTGCCGTGTTAACGGCTTTTTCGGCGATTGAGGAAGAAATTGGTTGGCCTTGAAGCAAGTGAGGACAAGACCATGTGCATGCTGTAATGGCGAATGGACGAGAAGATACGACCGGAAACTCTGTGAGCTGTACCTAGATGTAGATATAGTCTTAAAAGCTAAATCACGTCGACAATATTGGCTCGGCCACATTGATTGAATGGATAATAATGCTTCAACCATGATGATCTGCGAATCGCATTCCCCAGGTTCGAAAAAGCTAGAAAGACCGAATTCCGTTTCAATGACCAAGCCGTCGCGGATGCTAGAGCACTTAGTCTGGACAACTGGAAGCAGCATGCCCGGTATCGCGGAGGATGGATGGCTGCAGTGTCTCTGGCAGAGACTCTTTACGGGTTCGGAGCCGTTTTGGAATTTAAAGGAAGGAGATGAGATTTATCTAAATAGTTGCGTTTACGACAAGCGCTTTTCTTTTGATCTGCAGTGATATTCTTAACCCGTCCCTGCACTGGAAAATATCCTAATAGAATTGCTCTCTGAGTTATGGCGAATTATCATACACACTACGGTAACCCTGTGAGAGCTTTAACCCTAGAAAGATAATCTACGTCTGTGAAATGTATGGCGCGCGAAAAAATTGATATATCCTTTTAACTGTAAGCCGCATCGGGGTGGTTTCTTAAACTAACTCAGCCGGCGATTGGAGCTTCCCCGTGACGGTCATGGTAAGTACCTGCGGTAACAATTTATAGCTAAACCGTACGTCTGGGAAACGTGTGTGACGATTGTCATTCTTTCATTTAAATTAATCGTATGTGATTAAAAATTTCTAAGACTTATAAGTAGACTTATTTAAAACCAAAAAATACAAATTTGGCAACTATTAGAACTTAAAGTCAATTTTAAGGTTCCTTTAAAAAATAAGTTATGTTTTTTGTTGATTTGTAATGGAGTGTAGGTTCTTTGTTTTTATCTTTTAACTAATATTTATTTTTACTGGATCATTTTTTTATCTCTCTTAATATGGACTATATTAATAAATAAACAATAATATTTCTTAAATAGCTCATAGGTTTCATTAAATAAACTAACAAAGTGCCATACGTCTCTCAGACGTATGATTATCTTCTACGCCACAAAAAATATGATTATCTTTCTAGGGTTAAAGAGGGACCGATTTATGTAAGTCATTGCAACCAGACTGAGAGGCAAACAAGAAAGCAAGAAAATATTTCCAGATTAATATTAATATAAAAGAAAATAATTCAATTAACAAAATAAAAAAATAGTATTAACATATCACTTGATTTTCTTTTCAAAATATCGAATTTGAGCTCTTCCAGCTCAGTTAATCTTTGATTTTTATCAATTTAATTTTCAATTTCAGTCTTCCTGAAGTTTTCAATTTCTGCGTTGCACTATGTTTTGCGTCTTAAAAATGTTTTTTTTAAAACTATTGTGACTGCAAAATTATTTAAAGAATTGATAAAATGATAGTCAGAATTTGGATGTTTGAAGTAAGCCCTTACATTAGTAAACTGTATCTAAAGTGTTCAAAAAGATCACACTGTTTGAATAGGGTGGAAGTTCCTATTAAACCGAACTTTTTTCAGCTATTTGTTCATAGTTAACACAAGTATTATGCATTGCCTAGAGCGTTTACCTAAGGATATTCGAATAGTTAAAAATATATTTTAAGATAATGATTTATTTGATAAATTTAATTTTTTTAATAATACATACATATTTTGTTTCTGTTTTTAAATTTCGAAAAGAGTTTTAAACACTTCCGCTGCGTCTCGCTGTTTACTTTTCCACTGCATTTGATTCCTAAGTGCATTGATAAAAAGGCAAAAAAAACTGTCTGCCCCGATCTGCTTAAAAGACCGATAAGAGTATAACAAAGAACGAAACAAAAATCGTTCATTACCTTTTTGGTATTTTTTTTATGCCAAATTATTTGGTTTCTGTTATTAACTTGTTTGGCCATTTTTTTAATGCCAATGAAAATGTCAGTAATTTATTTCAAGAGACCAAAAAGTCACCGATTTTTGAGGCGTAAAACGTTAGTTGGGCCCATAGTAAGTTGTGCTGCTTTTGTACTTTTAGCAGATCCTTTTGTTGATCATTTAGGCGATCCAACGATCGGTAGACTTTTGGAAACTGCTAAGGATCCCCTAGTTATAAGCTTTCATCACAGATGCTGCTTCACCCATTTTGAGATCCTTTGGGTTTCCAGCTCCTCCATGATGAGTTTCATTGGTAGGCCGTTTGACAGTCGTCGTATTTCTGGTATTTTGTACTACCGAAGAATTTGGTTCGACGGTGAGACATCGATCTGAAGAGGAGAAGGTAATGAAAATATCGCCGCCTCTGCACTCGGCTCATTGCTGTCGATTCTAGCCCGCTTCAATAACTATTCGACTTGAGTTACAAAACAATATTATTTTTATCAGCAATGTCAACAATATTTTTTATTGTATCAGCAAGATAAATAATACGTTTTTATACCCTATTCTAAGGGTATATTAATTTTGACGCATAGTTTGTAACATACCTTAATATTGCCCGTAGACCCCTAAAAGTTACTATATTTATGATCAGCATCGATAGTAATGTCGATCTAGCCATGTCCGTCCGTCCGTCCGTCCGTCTGTCGGCAAAAATTAGGCCTTTAAACTGGACCTAGAGAGCTGAAATTTTAATCATATACTCTCTAGAGTCCCGAAATACGAGTAATCAAGTTTACGAATTTACACGCCCACAAACTAAAAAAACAAAATTTTGGAAAAAAATCGAATTTTGAGCTAGAAAGCTGAAATTTTTTATATATGATCTATGACTCCTAAAACTGCTCGGAATAAAAAAAAAATCAAAATCCGCCCACTGACACAAATAAATAAAATAATTTTTTTATACCCTATTCTAAGGGTATATTAATTTTTGAAAATCCAAAGTTTGAGCTAGGGAGCTGAAATTTATAATATATACTCTCTAGGGGCCCTTTATTCTCATGTGTTAATTTTTTTTAAATCCGCCTACTGACACGCCCACAATTAAATAAAACAATTTTATTGAAACACCCAAGTTTGAGCTAGGGAGCGTTTTTTTTTTTTGATAAAATCCTTTAAATGTTATATAACAAAATATGTAGAACGTTCTTAACAATTCAACCATACTTAGACTTTTGTCACACCCACTTATGAGGGATAAGAATAAGAATAGGGTATCCAACAGTTCGCCCAAGCGGACTGTAGCCCGTCCCTGTGTGTATTCTTAGATTTGTTCACGCAAACTCACATCAGTCGCCCTGTTCTATTGAGATCAAAAGTGAGATGCTTCCGAAATGCGGTTACTTTATTTTTGTTTTCCTGTCTGTTTTTTTATTATTTGGCATAAAAGTATTTCGCACTAATTTTGTTTATACTCGTAGTTTTGCTCCTGAAATAAAATGAAAACAAAATTTAATATTTAGTTTTTTACCGTAAAGAAAATAAATAACTTATATTGTGCAGCTTGTTGTTAGTTTGTCTGCTTCTAAAAAATTAATGAAAATGTATGCTGAAAATGGCAGTATAAGTGATTTTTTCGAACATCAACCATTAGCGACTTTTGTATCTTGATAAGTAAAGAACCTAAACACTGTATTACCAAAAACACAAGATTCTATCACATTGTTTTAAAGAAAACTACAAATCCAGTCCCTTTAGCAGATGTTTTTAAAATAACAACTTTTTTGTCAGTCACGGAAAGAAATAAATGTGAGCGCTTAGAGATTTTTTAAGTGGGACAAAAATCATCTGAGCGGAGACTCCTGAGACAACAATTTTGTTGATTCATTTCTCCATTTTCTTGCTAAAAGCGCTCAGATATTTCGCACATTGACGTCCGCACATTATCGCATCTATAAATGACCAGGTATTACAAAATTGAGTCTGGGTCCCGGGTCATAACGGGATCACGGGAAATGAGATCTCCGATGAACTTGCTAGACCGGGCTCAGAGGGGGACTTCTCAGGACCTAAACCAGCGATTTGTCTGCCTGCGTCATCGGTCAGGGCTTCCATTGACGGTTGGGTTTCATATGAACACAATCGCCGTTGGCATGACTCTCCAGGGTGCAGACAGACTAAGCAAATTCTCCCCGACGTCTGTAGGAAATTCGCGGCATTATTGTTGTCTCTCAACAGAAAAGACTTCAGACAGACTACTGGCGTTCTACCACCAACTGCGAAGCCTGTGGAGAAAGCGACGACACTGCGGAACATTTCCTCTGTGATTGTTCTGCTTTTGCTCGTATCAGGTGGCAGGTATTTGGTGCGGATATGGTGAGTGCCGTAAACCCAAGCTCCTGGTCATTGAAGTGCCTTCTCGGTTTTCTTAGGAAGGCGAGTAAATTCTCACAGTAAAATGTGGTGTGCCTGCCTGGTAGTACAATGGACCAGTATTGAATCTGAGTGCTCCAGTGTAGAAAGTCTCGCACCAAGCCAAAAAAAAAAAAAAAAAATGTAAATCTTGTAAATTTCTTAATCGCCTTTATAATATTTTAAATCATTTGATTTGTTTCTATGAATTTCTTACATGTATATGATTTTTGAAGTTAGCTTAGCATCGGTCATGCCTGTGAACTGAAGAACAGTTGGATTTAGAAATTTTATTTTCAGTTAAGGAATGCCATGGAAATCAACAACTTCACCACCACTGCCATCAATCTAAGTTTCAGAATTCATCCAGTGACAGGTACCTACATACTTTGTCACATTTCAATTTACATTTTATTTACAAAATCCAACCCCCTGGTGATATGTCTTCATCCAATATAATATTCCATAACGTTGGCCATGCGCTATAAGAGAAACCATTATATGTTTGCTTCAGTGGCACTTGAGAAGCCATCAAATGGAGCCCTAATCCCTCCGAAGGCACCTACTTAACATGAACAGCAACGCGCCGTTAAAGCATAAGTGGGAGGCACAACGACCACTTCAGTGAATGATGCTGTATAAAAGGGTAAAGAATTCATGTGTCCTTTTTTCGGAGGTATGAGTGGATCCTTGTGCTGTGTATTATATAATATACATACGATTTATATAACGACAAATACCGTTATTGTATCACTATTCTTGAGAGTCCTAAAAATCCTTACATTTAACTGTGGCACATGTTTTCTTCTCTTTTTTTTTTTTTGTCTGAGACTCATGCACTTTGCGCAACACAACATGTTCCCGTTTTGCGAATAGGCTTATAGTCCCTGCAAAAAAGTATATTATAAGTGACTGAAAGTAGGAAAATATACGAACTAGCAACAGAAGAAGATTTAACCCGAGGCTTTGCTTTTCATTTTCTCTTTAGATGAACATATCTATGAATAATAAATTTAAATAAACTTGTGCTATGCTGTATCGTTCCGAGAGTCGGCAAACATGCAGAGAATATTAAAACTTTATTCCACATCAGGAATAAATGTGTGGGTGAGTTTGTATTGGGTTCAACAGATGGACTGCCGCCAGCAAATGGAGTTGGATTGAAACATCAGATGTCCTTTCCCTTTGACACAAAACTTGGGGACAAATCATGTTGGCTTTGAACTTTTGTTCCTGTTTTTTGAATATATATTATAAATGTTGACTATTTGATCCTTTGACGTAAGTTACCTAAGAACAGAAAACATGACTCATATAGTACCTTTGTATTTCGGGTAATATTCCTTGAAAGAAGGCTTCAGTAATGTCGGTCGTTCATTTATAATAAAAATATATTTCATCTTTCCGTCAGTTGCTAACTGTTATAAATCAGATAAAGATCTCATACATTCTTTTATGATAATACAATTTTCAAAATAACAAAAATAAAACAACTAAAAAATAAATAAATTTGAGTCATGGGCTGATATAAAGGACCTAAAACCTAGCTTCTCCAACCACTTTTTTGTGCGAAGTGGAAGGGACCTACAATTTTAAGCCGAATATGACCGGCAAATTTGAGAAGCTTCTGATTGATACTGAGCTTTGATAATTGATACTTTTTGAAGTATGTCAAACGTTCGCAAGTCGTGGGGCAGGGGACAAAATTCTAGATGGTAATTGGCCCCGGCGGGATTCGAACCGGGGACCTTTTGATTAGTAGTCCGACCCACTAACCATAGAGAAACTGCACCCGACGTTTTGGCAACGACACAAACTGGAAATTATCAGTGCACATACTTGTTACCAAATATCACTTTGTTCGGACAATTACGAAATTCCACTTTCCAGTAACTGTCAAATTTCTAATTCTTACATTACCCCCGCCCTTTGAGCACTTAGATTTGGCCGTCAGAGAGCTGCTCCCTCTTTCCGTTATCGTACTTCAGCTTAGACAGATCGTGTGCTTTGGCGTAAGTTTTTCTTCTTTTTGTAGTTTGTGAGATTTTGAATTGTTAACAAAAATTTCCATTTAGTCATCAAAATATTCATTGACGAAGGAAGAATTTGGGATTGCAGATAAGCAGCAACCCAAGATTATTATCGATGCGAAAAATTTACTGGATTAATAAGGGATTTAAAAAAAAAGTGGCCCAAATCAATCATATAATCGAGTTAAAACCTTAGTTTTCTTTTATAAAATTGTATCCATTAAAAACCCTGTTCCAACATCCAGCAAAGTCCGGATGACTTTTTTTTAAATAATTGGAGCGTTTCGGCTTCGAGGGTGCCGCTTGTCTCGCAAATTGTTACCCCATACTCCAGTGTCTATCATAACCGTATAAATGGACAATTTAGTCTAAACATTAAATTTGGAATACCAACCTAAATGAAACTACAATAAAAAGATTCAACAACAAAAATCACTCTCAACACACACCAGGCGTGAAAATGCCATCCATTTCCACAAAAATAAGACACATAAAATTACAGTAAATTTGCATGCTTATATTAAACGAAATTTGCTGCCCACCTAACCTTAAACTTCACAAAAGTTTTCTATTTGGATTTACCTACAAAAGCCTAATAAATCAGTCGACATTTTCATAACCCAGTAAAACAAATATCTACCTAAAAACAAAAAAATTATTAAATTATTAATTTAAAATACCTACAATCCTACATATATGATTTATTTAAAGCCACAGAAACTTGATATTAATGAAAAAAATCTAACCTTAAATAATGACATGCATCGAGACGAAGTTTGTGCACAAAATCAACGCAGCAACGCATTAAGCGTGAATACCCAAAAACGTTTTCTGAGAAAAAATTTTATCCGTGAACGAATTTAACTAAAGTATATTTGAAGCGAATTTTTTTTGTAGTAGGTCTTTAAGCAACTCTTTTTAATCGTTGAAATGTGATCAGTGCTGCATAAAGAGGGATCGAGTTAGGGGCTACCCTAACCAATTCTGGCAAACAGGATAGCCATGGTGTGTATGGCAATAGAATATAAAAGGGGCGGGTTCACCAAGACGTCATAATACCACTTCGTAATCATACATTAACCTAACTCGGTTCATTTGACCATAAATTCCTTTCAGTCTACGTGTTCCCTTCTTTCATAATCTTCCTTGTTTTTCTACTTCCGGTATGCGAATATTTCGGTTTTGTTCTGCATTGTAGGTTGCACTATCCTCTATCCCTTTGTTTTTTGTCCCGGGCACGATAAATGCATTTTTCTTGTCCACGAACGAAAACAAGACAGCGAGATCCCCCACCGACGAACTGATGCTGTGCAACCACAAGCGTGCCACTTCTGCTATAGTAGGTACTTGAAAGGGTTTTGACCCACTTTCAGTTTCTGTAAACGCGTTTGCGACAAGCTATCCAGGAAGCGCGATGGGATTCCAGACCAAACGGCTAATATGATTTGGATCAATCAGTGTGGTTTTATACCCGGCGTGTTCACACGGCAGATTGGTACTCACAACCAACTAAGAAAAGGCGCATACCTTCGACGTATCGGACAGAGCATCATAGTAGAACGCTTAAGGGGCTTATCAGCCCCGACTGCGCTTTAACCCTTTCGAACCTAACCGGATATATAATATATGTCCCACAATCTGCATTCATATGACTAAATTACAGTTTTCCCTTATAAACCCTTTTTTTATCCAATCAGAAAATTTCACATTCTCATTGAGTATTTTGTCTGTGAAAGGTGGCTCTTATTCTGCTCAGTGGAAAATTAAGTTTTGCTAAGAAAAGTTCGGTGTTTATACATATACTTGAATTTATCTTAAAAATAGGAAAGAATGGACAGGTAAGTGAATCACATACAATAAGATTATAAAATTGAAATACATTAGTCCCAAAAGTAACAGAATGTGGGACAAATGGTCAAACCAGCTACAAATACTTTATTTCATATTGAATTATTCAATAGATCTCACGGAAGATTTTTTAAAGGGATATTTAAGAGGAGAACAAAGAAAATTACTTCTATGATAACAAAATCGAAGATTCAGATTACAAAGAGTCTGATTTCGCTAATAATACTGACATATACCGAAGCTTCGCTGAACTAGATATTTTCTTACCAATTGTACAAAATAGATTTTTTTATTCATTCAGCTGATTGCACAAATCAGCGAATCAATATAATTAAAAAGGAATTGTAGAGTTAAAACAGACAATCTTGCAAAAAAAAACCAAGCCAGAAGTGTAATTAGATAGATAGATAGATAGATAGATTCTTTATTTTTTCATCATAAAGTTTACAAATTAGTATACTTAAGAATAAGGACATGGCAATACTGCCGTCTGCCTGAGATGACATTTCATAATATGATTTAAAAATAAAAGAAATAATAAAAAGCAAAAAATTTAAAATATAAAGAAAAGGAAAAAACAAAAAAAAAAACAAAAAATGTTTAACAAAGATATGAAGAAATATTATTATATAAAACAATGCTATCAATTTTAACGTGATTTGAAACACAAAAGAGATATTATCAAATTTAGTACTCGTATGATCAGCAACAAAACAATAAATAGTTAGGTATAAAATTTGGTCAAAACTGCAATAAGTGGATAATCGACTAAGTTTAATATGTGAAACTGTTACGGTAAGAAAGAGCATGTTGGCAATATTTAAAGAGGCTGAGCCAGCCCATTGCTCCATTTAAAATTTCAAAAAGTTTGTCCAAAGATATAAAACTTTCCCGAAAATGCAACCGGCGAATTTCTTGTAGAATAGGACAAGCAGCAACGAAATGGTATATATCTTCATTCACTCTTCCGTTACATAGATCACATAGCTGGGGCAAGTCTGATCGATGAGGTATAAAGTTAAAATTTAAAATTTCAACTCTTGCTCTAAAAATAATACTTATAACCGAGGCTGAAAATTCATTACTAAAGTAAGAGACTTCCGAGGGCAGTTCATGGTTTAAATGACTATAAATAGCTCTTGAAGTAGATGAAGATGCTCTGGAAAGGTTATCCAGAAACATTTTGTGATCCACCTTAGCAATCACATCAGAAAACTGAGCCTGCCAATCGGTCACATTAGTTTCTGTTAAGTTTAAACTTGTTTCGTAAGATAAAGCTAGTTCGTTCCAGTTTTTAAACGGGGAAGCATTCACTCGAAGTAATTTTCTTAAGATGATTTTGTGAAGACAAGTTTCACTTCTTTTCATCACTCTAGTAATGAAGTTCGCATTTGCCTTCAAATTTTGTATATATATAGGGACTATTCCTGACTCTACATATATGGCGTAGTTGGGTGTTGAGTTAGGCAAACGAAATATCCTCTTAAAAAAGTTCCTTTGTACAGTTTCAAAAGCTTCGAAGTGTGTGTATCCGACGAGTTGGACGCCATATGCCATGCATGCATTTACTGTCGCGTTGAAAACTTTGTACTTGGACGTTAAATCAACATTTTGGTTCGAAAAAAACTTTGGCCACATTATAATAAGAGCCAATTTAGCTTCATTTCTTTTTTCTTTGGAGTGCTTTAGATAGCTTAAATTGTAGGTCAAGAGGACACCCAAATATTTAAACTCCTGTACAACCTCAATGTGTGCATTGTTTAGAGACCATTTTTCTTCCGCTCGCCTTCTTGATTGTCTCTTTTCAAATATAACAATCTTTGTTTTTTGGGTATTAATTTGCAAGCCCCAAGACTCGCAAAATGAACTTAGACGGTTTATTTGCAATTGAAGCGTGAAAGGATTATCAGCAAGCATAACTAGATCGTCCGCGTACAACAGGACTTTGATTATAATGTTAGCAAAATTAACTCCACCCGGAAGAAGCTCGCAGACATCATCTATGAACAGGGCAAATAATAATGGGCTGAGGATACAACCCTGAGGAACACCTGTAATTGTATCAAATCGATTTGAAAATGTGAAACCGTCCCATACCCTTGCATTTGTTGACGAAATAAGACTTGCATACACTTCGAGAAACTTTCTTGACAAACCAATGCAAGAAAGTTTGTATATTAAAGCTTGTCTATTGACTTTATCGAATGCAGCTTTAAAATCAACAAAGCAAGTGTATAGTTTCTTTTTTCTATCTATAAATTGTTGAGCAATGCTTGAAATGGCCAAGATATGATCCATGGTTGAAAAACCTGGGCGGAAACCGGCTTGAAAGATGCTCAAAAGACTGTTATCCTCAATCCATCTTGAGAGCCTTTCATATAGGATTGCAGTGAAAGTTTTTCTTATTGAATTTAAAATTGAAATACCTCTATAATTTTCCGCAGCGTTAGCATCACCTTTTTTAAAAATGGCAAAAATTACAGATTCGTTGAAACTGTTAGGGACACATCCATCATTGTACACTTTGTTATAGAAAGACACGAGGTAGTTTTTAAAATCAATAGTGCTGTTTTTATAAAACTCGACTGGTATGCCGTCTAGGCCAGGAGCCTTGCTGTTTTTTAATCTTTGGAGCGTTACTTCCAATTCGGGCAATAAGAATTCTAGATCCAGCTCGTTGACTCTAGTATCAGGTAGCGCGTAATCAAAGGTATGAAGGTCTTCATCAGCTGAGAGTAGAGTTTTAAAATGAGCTGCTAACGTCTCAGCTTCTAAAGAGAACTTCATACCCTGATTGCGCCCACCAAGATTGCGCACTGTCTCCCAAAATATCTTCGAGTTTGTGCAGTTTTCCAATTTCTTAGCCACGTTTTTTAAATAGGTGATTTTCTTAACTGAGCACATTTTTTTAAAATCATTATTAACGCGAAGATAGATGTTTTTGAAAAATTGAGAATTGGTCGTTCTAAACAGTTTTAAGTAAACGAACGAAAGTTTACGGAGATTTCTGCAATCCTTATCAAACCATACATTTTTAGCTACAAAAGTGTGTGTACTCTTCAACGCAAAAGGGGCTGCGGTCTTTATAACCCGTTCTATACTTTCACATACCACTTCAGACGAGACTGCGGATTGTTGGGGCAGAGATAGTAAGTGCCGAGAAAGGAGGCTTCTATAGAGGGTTGCATTGTTCTCCGACCACTTCAGCTTATTAAAACTAGAAGGTGTAGCTTGCTGGTTTAACTCATTTAGCTGAATTTTAATTACAATTGGAAAATGAGCCGAGTAGTTGACTAGTGCAACTTCAAAGTCATCGATAATGTTCAGCCAGTCCCCTGAAATCGCAGCAAAGTCAATCACGGATTGTCCCTGCCCGCTAACAAAAGTGAATTCGCCACATGCATCACTAATAGAAGACCCATTCAAAACAAATAGATCAAAAACTTCAAAAAATTCTGTTAAACTCCCCCCGTTGCGGTTATAAATTTTATCCTTAGAACATCTACTCTCGGCCAGTGCAACTCGTGCTCGTAAAATATTGGCGGAAGAATTTTGATATTCACCAATCCTAGCATTTAAATCACCGACGATTAACACATGGTCAAGAGAAGTGTTATTCATAAATTTCACTAGTTCATCGAAGTCTCTAAGCCAATGATTGCAATTTAAATAAATAGGAATAATATAATAGTTTAGGTTGTTGCTAACCATATGAAAAATAATTTTAGATTCAATAATTTTAAAATTAATAAGATTACCCCATAAAGATTTTTTAATCCCATATAGAATACCCCCACTGGCTCTTCCATGCAAATTAGATCTTATCGCGGGTGTAAACATTACTTTAAAGTCTTTGAAATATTTTAGAAATTCATTTTGATTCTTTTCTTCAATAAAATTTTCTATAAGAATTATAACATCAAATTGGTGTAAATATTTAAAAAAATCGGAATGTAAAAGCTTACTTTTGAGACCAGTTATATTATACGAGCATATATTTAATTTTTGAAAAATAGTTGTGTTATGGCAGACGACAGAATTTACCTATTATGTTTTATCCCTAACATGGTGTGAACTCTGATTTCCAAATGGCGCTCGCTGCGGTTGGAGGCCAAAAGCGGAAGAAGAGCTTGGAACCACGGTCAACCGCGCTCCCTCGCTGCAGTCAAAGTACTCGTAACAACTGTCACCAAATAGTTCACTAATGAGTGACATATCCGCTGCTGATTTGACAACTAAACCTCGTGAAATTTGATAAACAAAAAGTTGATTGTTGATTTGCAATTTGTTGTCTCCTTTAACGAAAATTCTGGCGTTTGGATTTATCTGCCGCAGTTTGTTTTTTATTTCTATTAGTGTTTTTCTTTTTTTTCTTGATAAAAGTGATTGCTCGCGAAATATACTTATTCCGGAGCCTTTGAGCGTGTGCGCGGAGGTAATAAGTTTATCGGTGATCGCCGCTGTTGGAAGTTCGATGATGACAGTTGCTCTTTCAGTGTTGTTGTTGCGTATTTGTCTGGAGCTCTTAAATTGGATTTCTTCGTCTTCATTTAACTTCAGAAGCCCCTTGCAAGTCTGTTTAGCTAATTGGATTGCATCGGTTTCTGTGTCTAAAGGAAAGTGTACCACAATAGACTTATCGTTTGATTTCCGTGAGAGAATTTCCAATTAGGTTTCAAGCAAATCGCATCTTTCTGTCATTAAAGTGAGTTTTCTGCTGAGTTGGGTGTTAAGTGTCTTCAAAGAAAGTATCTCGTTCGAGAGCACCAACAAGTCATTTTTTGTGACTAGATCTTTAAGCTTTTCTTCGAGACTCTCATTTAAGATAGTTTTTAGATCAGCAACTGATAAATCGCCTATTCCCATATTTGCTGCTTTTAGATGAGAAATCTATTTGTTGGTAGTGTTTTGTTCAGGAGAAATTTCAAATAAGTATCGCTTGCGGTTCATCGGCAAATCGTTGTACCGCAATTTGATTTCGATGCAACACGGAGAAAACTTTTTTTTTTATTTTTTGTTTTCCTTTTTGAGCTTATTTACTTGAGTAAATTTAACTAGCAATTTGCGGTGTTAGTTCAAAGTGATTAAATGAGTGTTTTTACGTGGTTTTTCTTAGGAAGTTACTTGGATTTATAATTTAATTTGAAAAAAAAATACGGAGCTTCGAAAATTTTTGCAATTCCACTTTGACAGTTGAAACGTCACTCAAGTGTAATTATTTACAGATCCATTTGAAATGATGATTGCCATTGGCACATATTTAGTTATGTGTTATAACTGAGTAGGTAAGTCAAATGCGAATGTATTGGTCACAAAGTGCTAATTTGCGCAATTGACGTATACAAAATGCGATTGGTCTTGATTTCTGATGCTCTATGCAAAACTGTATTTCAATAATTCTGAAAAACCCCCAATGAACCGGCTAAACATATTAAGTGTACTTTTTCATGGAACGTGCGTCGGAAGTACATTTTCGAAGAAGTGTAAGTTTACAACTCCCTTTCATGAACACCCCTAAAAACTGCTTATATAAATTATGGTAAACCAATCAGCCGTTGGAAGCGCGCCTTTGTTTCATCTGTGGATTGTGACACAGATAAAATGTTTACCACGTATACCATATTGATTTACACACCAAATTCGTGTTGTAAGTTCACCACGTTGTTGTAAAAGATTTCCAATACAAATTTTGACATTTCATTTAACCCGTGTCGTAAACTCATGAGATTTTTCGTGGTTGTATGGCTTTCTACGAATAAGTGTCCTTATTATGTCGATGAAATTGTTTCTTTCTTCAAATAAACCTCCTGACCGTCTGACAGGAAAAAACAATGAAGTACGCCGCAGTTGCCGTAGTTGCGCTAGTGCTTAATGCAAACAAGGAAACTCGCACGAAAACTATTTGCGTATCGTGCAACATCCCGTTATGTGAAGGGTGCTTTGCTAGTTATCATTTATGTAACTTTACCAAAAATAAAACATGTGTTATGAATTTCTTAAAAAAAAACTTTTTTTAAAAAGGTGTTAAGTTCCGTTTTATTTAGTTACTACTGGGACTTAATTGTCCCAATAGTGATTAGTATTGAAATATACCCTTTAAAATAAAAATAAATTAATAAATATAAGGCCTAAAACCTAACTTTTCCAACCATTTTAAGCCGAATCCGAGCAGCAATTTGAGAAGCTTCTCGTGACAAATCTGTGAAGCAAAACAAAATTGATAAAGGTGTTTCTTATGAGGTTTTTTTCCTCAATATGGTAGTACTCAGACATCTGATAGTACATCTAACAGCTCACACCAATATTTTTATTCAGTACTGTTTGCCAGCACTACATCAACTTTTTTGCACTCCAACCCATTGACAAAAATGCACAGGTTGCGCACAGATGAAAAATCAGTGTAATTCATCCGTCTACTTTGTAAGAGGTTTGGCTCAACGATTTTGGCTTGCAGGCTTATTAATTGTTCTAAGAATTGAAGCCAGACGATCATTGTTTGTATCATGAGTTCAGTGGTTGGGCGCTTAAACAGTTAGAAAATCGATCCACTTTAAATTTAATCATCGATAGCGCCAGCTACAGAGCCATGATCAACGCACCAAAAGTGCGAGAACATGGAATGCACGGCATTTGGTTTCAATAGGATGGACCCACATGCTATACTGCCGGCGAAACCATCGAGTTATTCAATGAAGTGTTTGATGGCAACATTTTCACCAAAAATGGATATTTTGGCTGGCCCCCAAGTTCATCCCAATATCGACCGCAACAGTCGTGAGATACGGTCTCAAATGCTCGAAAAATAGGGTACACATTTTATCTCCACGATGCAGGACCGAAGTGGAAAATGAGCAAAATATTTGTTATTTTAATGCTAATGCCATCTAATTATCGATACAATAAAAAACGTTGGCTCATTTGCTCAACTTGTGTGGTTTTTTATTGCAATTTCAAATCCTACGGGTGTTAAAAAAAAACACTGAACAACTGCCTAAACGCACTTACTTTGCAAATAAATGTCTGCGAATTATAAGCGACAATAGTTTGGTCCTAGCTTGTGCCGGACAGGCGATGAAAAGTGAATTAGTGGGTTTTGTGTGGAATGCCTGGTTTGATCGCATGGTCTCCTATCTACAGGCCAGTGTCCCGTGATGATCTTAATTATTCTGGCGATTTCTGTACGGGTTCTACATAGGAGGTCGATTGTTTTTGCGTTGTTGCAGTCGCGAAGCAAAAAAAAAAGCGACATTTTAACATCTTACCTTACGTAAAGTTTTAAACATTGTACCAAAAATTAAAGTTACAATTACGGTGGTGGTTGTTAAGAATTGTTTGAATTTCTTTCGTGTTCCTATCTCTTTAAAAGTGCTCATGATAGCTTTAAACAAACAATTCAGTACACAATTTTTTTGAAATCGTACAACATTATTACGGCCCACCGCTTCACAGTCTTTTAAGAAAGCCTCTTCTATTTCACTTATTTCTTATTTCTTATTTTCAATTAGTATTTAAACATTTTAACCCGTCTATTTATTTCGCTCAATACTGCTTTATTTTCTTCTTTAGAACTGGAGATATTTAACGAAATATATTGCAGTTTTATAAAATATGTAATGAGTTGAAAAACCGATTGATTTATAATTCAGAAATAAATTGCAAACAATTTTGCCGCTTGTAAATTCATTTCCTTGTCACAATGATGTTGACATCGAAGTTCTTAATTCGCAGTGGTGGCTAATTTTATTTTATTTTATTTTAAGAAATGATTTAATTAAAAATGATAATGTTTTATAGTGTTGGTATACCCGGGGCAAGATAAAACATTTTAAAAAACCAATGTTTGAAGATATTTCTATTTAGGTACATAATTAATTTGTATGTACCTTCATAGTTTTGCAGAGCAAATCAACAGTTTTTGGAAATGAGTTCTATACAAAATTCAACCACAAATAAATTGCTTATTGTAAAAGACAATTATTATAAAAGACAATAATTTTAATTTATAAGGCATCTGAAAGCGTAAAACTTAGTTTTAAGAAACTTAATCTTAAACAACCTTTTTATTATTGCAAATGACCTCATTTTGTTGCACATTTCCGAATTCGATTTAAAAATACCTCCTTTTGCATACACATTTTGAACTGAGGTAAAATCTAACAAATTTGCAGGAATTCGAAATATGTAATTCCTTTCAATTTAATGAAACCCCAAGGTCTATTTGATTAACAATTCAAGATTTATTTTAATTATATTAGGATGGTAACTTACTCGAATGGCTGTTCAATCACAAGTAAAGTTAATGAACATTAAATTGTTATACTATGCTTTGACTACAATAGTATACAGGAATAATAGAGTAGAGAGAGAAAGTTATATAAGTTGAATGCAAGTAAGAAATATAAAAGAGTTTCGTTAAGTTAATTACACTGCGAGAAATTAAGTTATATACAAAA
The DNA here is from genome assembly GCA_949715645.1 of Portevinia maculata. Lineage (NCBI taxonomy): Eukaryota > Metazoa > Arthropoda > Insecta > Diptera > Syrphidae > Portevinia > Portevinia maculata. The sequence goes on along the minus strand of OX454526.1, from coordinate 267,047,919 downwards.
TTCAACAATGAGGTTGCAAATGGGTTGAAACAAAATCGAACATTCCTAAATTGAAAACAATTGTACAATTTCTCAGTGAAAGTGTCAAAGTGCTAGACGTCAATCGGAAAGTAAATAAAAGACTTCTCAGATAAAGGTAAAATACTCAACCGGCAAACAGAGGGAGCGAATTTGATAAAAGAAATAGATACATCGTAGAATTAAGGACACTCTTTGAGAACTTCCAGCAACGAATTCGGGGTTGTGCTATTTTTTTTTGTTATTCGGTTGTGTGCATTTTATGAAATAAATAAAGTATTGCGTTCCAATACATAGTATGGGTAAAGTGTTGTACGAATCGAAAAACCAATAAAGGGACTCACTTTTAGAGAAGATTGCTGGTCAGTAAAATAATATATATTTCAAATAAAAAAAAAACATGGGAAGAATATATTATTTTGCTGCTGTTTACTTCAGCTCTAAATTTTTAACTCTTACAAGGAAACATATTACATTAATATGACTGCACATGGTATGAACAACACTGTCGGAATGACTACTTTAGGAGCTTTTGGCTACTTTGCTAAGCACTGGACTCCTTATTAATCAAAATGCCTCAACAAATTTTGAAGTAGAATTTGCAAGAAACAAAAATAATAAGTTACATTTTGTTTTGATGACGACAGCAATTACTCTCATTACTATAATTATCTGTGCTTAGCACATCCCATGCTCAAACTTTAAACCACATAAAACAATTGTATCATATTTCACATTTGGTGACTGCACCACTTTGCTATTATATTTAATCTGTAAATTCTTTTAAGTTAGCACAATTTTAGTATTTAACAAGATAGATTTAATTAAACAAGCTGATTATTTTTTGAACCACACAAGAGATTGTTCATCATTTCATCACTGATTTTCCCCCTCCAGCGGTAAGAGATCTTTAGATGAGAAATACTTCTTGTGACTAAAACACATTTTAATGCCTTTGCTAAGCAATATAAGCATTCTATTACAACTTCATAGCGAATATTCGTTGCATATCTAGCTACATAATCTGCAGATCTCTTTTTGATTTATTGTCAAACGTTCTTCATGGCGGTTAGATTTTGAATGCACATAATGCAGTTTTCGTTGGGACAAATAGTTTGGCGTCGTCTATTTTTTTTAATATGAATAAGTAAGTTGCTTAGTGAATTTTATTTATTTGTAGAAAGTAAGTTATACCAAAACTTATTTGTTTATTAAAGATTTTTAATAAGAAAAACAAAAGTAATTTGCGCTGACAGAAATGTCACCCCCGCCGGCCACTACAATCCAAACGACCAAAGAAGATCAGAAATCAACATCTTCATCTAAATCTGCATTAGTGGAAAAATAAGCGACAAATCATCTTCCAGCTGATAAAACTCAGATTTTCCATGTTTAAGTGAAGTGACGACTGAATTTGTTTGGGAACTTTATATTTGATATTTGATAGTTTTTCAATTAAATGAATGCCAAAAAACTTGAAATGGGCACCTCTTTGAAATTGAAAAACCATAGCACTGGTTGTGAAGTGATAGAACTCCCTCTTCGGTTTTTGCATTGGTTCCAAAAATGCTTAAAAGGACAGCGAATCTCCAAACTAGCTCATTTCGGCCCCAATAAACACGAAGTCTAACAGATACCCGTTATATTTTTAAATATTAAATAAATTACTAACATCTCAAGTTAATTGTCTTTACTTTTTTTCCTCTGTTGTTGTTGTTATGCTTTAGGTTTAATAAATTTAAAATATTCCTAATTGAAACGCAAAAATGTCCTGTTTTTTCTCATGTACCTACTTTTCGTTTTTAAGCAATTCCAGAAGTGACATCGCAAAACTAAGGTTCTCTGAGCTCTGAGAGAGCTGCAAGGTTATTTAATAAAAACAATACTGGCTAATCGAACTGAAATAAATATTTATTTTGTTTCTAATCGACATTGATGTAAGAAATACGCTACCAAAAGAAATTAGTATATCTATTTAAGTGGTGCGATTGGGAGGAGGTTGGGAGGGGGGGGGGGGACCTGTACCATGAAGTGAATGTAGTAAAAAAAAAAAACGTAAATCACGCCGACTGCAATACCAATACATTGGCTCGACGAAATCGAGCGCAAGAAAAATAATGCTCCAGGCCAGAGAACCTTCGACACTCAGTCCTCAGATTGGAGTTGAAAAGGATGCCAGAACCTCTGTTTTAAACACGAACCCATCGCGGATGCCAGAGCGAGACTCTTCATTGGTCGGGAGCCCGCTAAATTAGTAAAATAAGAATTATTACTTTTAATACAGCATGCCGTCCAGCAACAAAGTAAATCTATTTACTGAATGAATCTTCACAAAAAAACTAATAAAAACATAGGAAAAGACTACAGTCCGCTAAGGCGAACTGTTGGGTACCCTATTCCTGTTGATATCCCTCATAAAGTGGCCGTATCAAAAATCTAAGTATGGTTTAATTGATTAGAACAATCTACATATTTTGTTTTACAGCATTTAAATGATTTTATCGAAGAAACTAAGTTTTTATAAAAAGTGGGCGTGGCAGAAAACTTTATATGTGCCAAAGTGGCTTTATCTACTTACTTTGCGAATAATAGGACTTCGATTTATATCGATTTCATCAATAACTCTTTTTTTTAAATAGTGTGTGTGTCACTGGGGGGATTTTAATACACGAGCATTTTGGGCCCTTGAAGACAATATACCTAGCTATATATAAAATTTCAGCTTTCTAGCTCAAAATTAAAATTATTATTATTTTCAAGCTATTATTTTTATTATTTATTTATTTACACGTGATTGCTTAATAAGAGTTAACACCATCCAGCGTGGGCGAGACATACATACCTACATACATTCAGAGCATATGCCGGATACATGATACGTGAATAAACACGTTAGCATTGTGCCGGATACATGATCCGTGGTATTGCATTGGTTGCAGCATTGTTGCTGACTCAAATGCACGCGCATCCGTTGCATTTGCTGACCAAGGATAAATGTCGTCTCCAGATAGCCAGCGTCGTGGGAATGGGTTTTATGATTAAGTTAGTTCTAAGTAAGACACCAGACGGAACGGTTATAAGATTGTAGAAATAAATCGGGAATTAAGATTGTAGAAATAAATCGGGAATAAATATTAAGTAGTAAAAGTAAACTGTGTTTTGATCGGGCAGTGGTAGCCCGGAAATTTTAATTTTTTGTTATCCGCGGAGCAGGACTCTTTAATTTAAGTTATTCTTAACCCATTTACGCCCGCCGTACTTTAAAAACGACACCTCTTTATTAAACGTTCTATGTCAAATAATCAATTAAATTCTCGATTTATTTCTTAAAATTGATAGTAGGAGGTTACTTTTTCATTTATATGTGAAAAGAAAGTACCATACATAAAATTTGGCGCCAAATGTTGACAGTTCTGAAAGTTGAGTTTTCATAGTGAGGTGGGTGAGTTTTATAATAACTGTAATTAACTGCTGTTTTTACAAATCATGACTTTTTACAACTAAATAGAAAGGATACTGGGTAACCTTATTGTGGTAACTCCTTTTTTGTGATTCAGAATTCGTATACAGTATTTGGGGCGCTGTTTATGTAAGTGTCGTTTTTTTAGTACAATGAAAATTCGAATTTTTTTTTTGTTAGGTATGGAGATTGAAAATGTCGAAATTCACGGCCAAAAATAACTATTTAGGACTTCAAGAAGTTATCAACTCCATCTTTGATGAAGAAAATGACAATGAGTTTGATATCGTGATGGTGCCACCGGAATCTAGTGCTCTCACAAACGAAGAGGAAGGCGACGAAGATGACATTGAAATGTTCGCTCTGCCTAGAGACGTGCCGGGTACTTTACATGTGATGCGCCGACATATGCCACAAGATGATGATAGTGGCTGGGAGTATAGTGATGACGAACAGCTTTCTAACAAACGACGATGAACTGAACCAATGGATTCTTTACCAATTTGGAAAAGGTGCGATGGAGCACATTCTGAAAAAGTTACAGTTTCGAATTGGTAAACCTTACTCTTGTGGATATATTTGAGAAATTGTTTGATGAAGAGGTGTATGACCTGATTATACGCAACAGCTTGTTGTATGCAGGACAGCATAGTGGACATAGCTTTGAGCTAAATAAGGATGATTTGCGTGGATTTTTGGGGATTTTAATTTTGTCTGGTTATCATAAAATAGCTCGAGAGCGCATGTACTGGAGCTTGGATGAAGATGTTAGAGTCTCTATTTTAGCTGATTGTATGTCGCGAAACAGGTATTTGGATATAAAGAAAAACATATATGTATTTGGCTGATAACATCTTTGCCGAGAAGTCTAATATTGAAATGCTCAAAGTGAGGTCTTTATACGACCTACTGATAAAAAAGTTTTGTCAATGGGGCATATGCCACGAAAATCTATCAGTCGATGAATCAATGATAAAGTATTATAGTCACCACTCATCGAAACAGTTCATTACGGGGAAACCCATAAGATTTGGGCACAAGGACTGGGCAGTGGCAAGTGCTAATGGCTACTGTTACGCACTCGATGTATACTGTGGAAAATCCGTTGGAAGTAAAGGGTTTTTCAATAAGAGCGCTACAAAAGTTTTTTTTAAATAAAACAAAAACGGTTTTGGATATCAATGAAATTCTTTATTCCTGCGAAAGTACGTTCGATGCCATTATGTATGGAACTCGATTTTTGGCCACCACGGGCACGCTTGCAGAAGTCCAGACGCTGAACCCAATTTTCAACCGTTTTCAAGCATAAATCGGCCGATACTGCTGCAATTTCACGTTCGATATTCGTACGAAGTTCATCAATCATCGCTGGCTTGTTGGCATAGACCATAGACTTGACGTAGTCCCACAGGAAATATCAAATCGCACGACCGAGGCGGCCAAGCGACTGGACCATTTCGTGAGATAACACGGTTTCCAAACTTGGTTTCCAATAAATTGATTGTGGCATTCGCTGTGTGGCTTGTGGCGCCGTCCTGTTGGAACCACATGTCCTCCAAGTCCATATCATCCAATTGGGGCCACAACGACGTCACAGAGATGCCCAACGCTTGAGAACGACGTGTGAGAGACACATTTGCGCTTTCTTCAACTGAAGCCTCAGCGGCAGCAATATTCTCGACACTTCGGGCACTTCTTTGTCTCACTGGCACGGGAACCTTTTTTTTCTGTGCTTGTGGATTCAAATTTTTCCACTAGACGCTCAATTGTTGATCTGCTAGGACGACCATAAATTGGAGGTAGCGCTCTTAACGTTGAGGCCACTGACTCCGAATTTCGGTAGTAAATTTTAATAATTTCGACTGGTTGTTGGCTCGTATATCTTTCCATCATGAAATGGCAAACCTTACTGAAGAGAAATGTTAAAAGAGCGGCAAGAAATTCGGCGTCGTTTGCTGTCCCTGGCGCTCTACTTTTGCAGCGTCCCTGTTGAAAAACCCTTTACTTATGAACCACTAGGCACTCGCGTGGTCAAAACGTTGCTCTAAAATACATCAGCAATACCACAAGAACATACGGTGTATTTCGACAATTTTTTCACAAGTTAAAGATTTGAAAGAGTGTGGGTATAAAGCAACAGGAACAATTAGAGAAAATAGAACGAAAAAGTGTCCACTTCGGTCAATAAAAGAGATGAAAAAACTAGAAAGATGTGAGTATGATTATCGCTTTGACACTAAAAATAAATCACTCTTTGTGAGATGGAAAGACAATAGTGTATGCACCATTGGGACCAATTTTGATAAGGTTGAACCTATAGGTAAAGTGAAACGGTGGTGTTCGGAAATGAGAGAAAAGGTGGATATGGATGTACCACATCTATTTAAGAATTATAACAAATGTATGGGCGGAGTCGATGAGATGGACCAGCCAATTTCATTACGTCGCACAAGTATCCGGGGTAAGATATGGCCGTTTCAAATGCATGGCGCTTGCTGTATTTTCGAATTCTGAGCCAATTGATCAACTAGCTTTTAGACGGAATATTGCCAGAAATTACCTGCGTCCTAGAAGCAGAAATAAAAGCCGATCTAGCTCAGCGATAGTTGGTCTTACAGCAAACAATAACGGACACAACCCTAAGAAGCTGGAAAAACAACAGCGATGTGTGATGTGTCACGCGCGCATCAAATAGAAGTGTGATAAATGCAACAAAACTTTGTGCATTGACAACAATTTGTTTGCAATATATCACTCATAAGTGTCCATTGTACTACAAAAAGTCCACCTCCCAAATGCACTTCTGAATTATTTTTTAAGTATTTTTTCTCTAAAATCTATTAGAACTATTCCTTTAAAGATGATCAATAAAGATATTTCAAAATTATAACCATTTGTTTGATAGAATTTTGATTATTTCAAAAAAGATAGATAAATGGATAAAGAAATATATAACTAAACTAGCTGTATCCGCCCGGCGTTGCCCGTGCTCAAGAGTCTAAATACTCGGTGTTCTCTGCGCCTAACAAAAAGAAATACTTGTCTTTTTTTGATGAGGAACAAAATTGCAAGTCAAACTTGGTGGACCGATTTTGACCAAACTTCACAGAAACATATTCAAGTCAATACCAAAGCTTGCCTGATTTGAGCTCAATCGGTTCCGTGGTTAAAGGGACTGCACATTTTTCTGCGCTTTGCTTAGCCCGATTACGCTACTTCGTTGCTCTGCTAGGGGAAGGTGCTAGTTGCCTGGCAGGCGCCTATGTCACCTGACTTTTTTGAATCGAACAACAACACAAAAGAAAGAAACTTCCATTTTTATTTTCTTTCAATCAATTTGTTATGCGCACGGTTTAACAACATGCAGCAATTCTAATTTAATGTCAACAACGAAATCGACCAACATATACAAAACTGGGAATATAGCGCCACCTATAAGAATGCAACTTAATTATAAATATGTATCTCGAATTTTACAATATTAGCTCCCATTAGTAAACTGATCAGTTTGGCGATGTAAAACTATATCTTCTGCTTCCAAATTTTCTTCAACCATTACAATGACAACTTCATCGATTGTTGGTGCACTGAAACGTCTCGCATGTTGTCCTACAGGAGTTTGTATTCAACCGTGCATTGGTATTGGAATGCTACTCGCCGCAATTCTACATTCACGACGTTTCTTCTTCTTCGTTGGTTTTCATTTATTTGAACGCTATGCTGATGACGATTATGTTTTTGTCTATCTCGGTCTCAAATTCGAACGACTGCACGTTGTTCTTGCGATATTCTTTCCCGAAGTTCCGACACCCCCTATTTCATCCTGTCAAAGTTTTGTTTTCGAGATAAAAAGTAGCATTCGTCCTTCCTAGGGCCCAAACAAAACCGTCAAGCTCAAAATCGTTAAAAACTAACCATTCTGTCTGGAGTTATGCGCATGAAAACTGAAAACGCTCAACAACTGCTGTTACCTGTCATCATTGTCCACGTCATCTCAATCACCCCTACATTTCAACTTACTCACACATAGGTACTAATGCAAGGATCCTGAAAATATTTGACAAACGAAAATTAAGGATTCAAACACCATCCAACAAATCAAAGTATCAACTCCGTTTCAAAAATTTACTTTGTGTAACATAATAAACATAAACAAACTTATTAGGTATATTTAAAAACAAAATTCAAAATTGTTGACAACAACAATTTGCTTGGCAAATAATTAAAATAATTGACAACAACAATTGCTTTTAAAATTTTAAATATTTTTTTTTGTATTTGAAGTGTCACTACTCAATTTTACCCAGTTTATTTTTTTTTCAAAGTGCGAAAAATGCGAATAAAACGATTTTCTGGAATATTCTTAAACTGCAGCGCCATCTGCCGGGCTGATTTGTGAATCAAACAATCCAGGGCGCCACCCAAACGCATACAAAAAAAATCATTAAAATCGGTCCAGCCGTTTAGGAGGAGTTCAATGACAAACACACGTACAGTAGAATTATATATATAAAGATAATGATTTTTTAATACTTTTTTTTATACACTGGCGATCACAAGGATAAGGCCATACATTTTACCTAGTGTCGCATCTTTTTATGTAGTTCATTGTTTGATCTTGGGAAATTCCAGCAGTCGTTTCTTATTTAGCATTTAATTTTATGACTTACTCTTGGGAAAATATGTACATGTTCCCAGGTAGTAAAAGTTTCTGGGTATACAATATCCAAGAGTTATAAGGACTGAAAATCGATAGCAAAATGTATGTCCTCATCCTTGCCAGTGTACTTGTTGTGTTCTGTATTTCTTTTATATAATGCGGTAAAGAATTCCACAGACTAATGTCATGGACGAAAAATTGCCGCCCAGATGTTAAGGACGAACAGCGGGGATGAATCAATTGACGCTATCTAATCGAGGACGCTATTATTATTCTATCAAAACAGTATTGTGGTTGGTGAGTTAGCAAAATATCGGAAAGAAAGGTTTAACTGCGAAGTTGAAGATAATTTTAAAAAGACATACCAAGCAGATGAGTAACAAAACCAGATAATCTGTCCTATCTGAAATTGAGCTTTCTTTTACTCTTCCAAAAAAGTTCGCCTCCATAAATCAGTATCGGTATTATCAGTGTCTTCGCAAGTAATAACCGGATTCTTACAGGTGTGAATGACTGAGTTACCCACAACGTACGCAGTACACCATTAACTTTTCCGACAAGTGAATTAATATGGTTATCCCAAGTCAGATAGCGATTAAATGTAACCCCGAGCTTTGTCGTCGTTTAGACGAATTCGATGGGAGAATTGCTCAACATAATCGAAGGAAAGTAAGAAAGATCTATTCTTTTTCATGAAATTACCAAGCATTGGGACTTTTATGGGTTAAAATAAGACCATTTGAATGAGACCAGTGTACTATTTTCCCTAAGTCTTCATTGACAACTAAGGCACCATGGTCAATAAGACCGAGAGGGCAGATTGTGTGCAGCTGTATATCATCTGCATATATATAAGTAGAGCAGTTTTCAGTTACAGTTGAAAGTTCATCAACGTAGATTGACAATAATAGGGGACCAAGAATGGAACCTTGAGGGAAGCCAGAGACAGTAGTAAGAGTTTGTTAAGTAAGAATAAATTAACTTCGTTGCAGCTGATGAAAAGTTATATTGCTGCCTAAGCTTTTCACATAGGTTGCAATGATTGACTGTGTCAAAAGCTTTCGAAAAGTCCAGCAACACCAAAAAAGCAATTTCATCGACAAATTTGTTTTTTTTTTTGAGATTGTGGACAACAGTGGGCGGATTTAAAAAATTCTTACAACTGATTATTTCGGGCCCCAGAGAGTACGTAAGCCGTAAGCTATATAAGACAATTGAACACAAACTGAAATGAGTAGATAACATAGACGTACGGGAAGATGTATTGAGCAACTTGTTTTAACATATTCAGCCAATTGTCTTGAAGTTGCAATCAGTCCAAGGTACATGACCTTCCCCTAGCCTCATCCTGAAAAACAATACCTATGACGCGTCCTTAGATGCAAATATTGGCTTGTTGTTCCAACGGAACAAATCTTTCCAGCAATAATATATCCTCTGATAGGTAACGAAATCCAAAGCTTTATTAATAGGGCAACACATTTTTTTATAATTTACATGAATTTACCTATATTAGTTCATTACATAAATTTCTTGAGTTTCAAAATATCAACACATCTTCAAGTCAATTGTGTCCCTTCTGCTCCACCACTATTATTGTGTATTTGTAAATATTGCTTATATAAGTACATTTAATTTGAACTAAAACTTTCTTCAACGTGACATGAAAAATGTAATCTTTATTCATAGACATATTTTCAGATCTGTAATCTGAACTAAATTTGATGGCATGTCAAGTACTTAGACGGATTCCGTTCTAATGAGAAATAATGAGATGAAGTTTCCTTCAGAGCGAAGAGAAGGTATTCTTAAAGAGTTCTCCCTTCGCCTCAAAATATACACAGACAAATAAAATATACCTAAAATTATCAATGTCACTCTACCAAGTCATGAATATTTTAAATTTCTCCTAAAAATTCACTAGTTCCAAAATTAATGTGGCGTGTACACATAAATATTTAACTCCCGAATTTATTCAAAGCCCAAATGAACACTTGAGGAGATAGTATTTCATCTTTAAGTAACGCGCACAGTGAAAGTTATTTCTTGACACAATATTCGCGCATTGAGGTGGAATTTGATTAGAAATTTGCAAGGATTTGCTTTTTAAAATGATCCGTTAGTTCACATCTAAGCATTCATAGATCCAAATATTCAGCAGCTGTGCTTCGTGTTCGGTGTTAAAATAAACTGTCATCGATCCATGTTATTCAATTCCCCAGATGCTGGTGATGCTATCACTCTGCAACTTCTTCTTCGCACATTTGTTGACTTAAATGATTAACTTTGGTTTACCCTTTTGCAATTGTCCCCCAGGGTATAGTTCAATCAATGAAAATGTTGAAGTTAAAGTTTTCTCCCCTACAAGCGATGGCAATTTCCATTCCTTTTTTTAGCCCCAAATCGTTTATTTAAATTACTCCCTAAAGGTGATTCTTGAAAGCGAAGCCATTATGTTGCACAATTCCGTTCTCAATAAAACGAATAGTTATCGTGATTATTTCGGGAAAGTGCAATTTCTTCCGAAACTATTCGAACGTCATGCACGAATGGATTACATACAAATCTACCACGTTGAACATGGATAGCTACTCGTAGTTACTTGAAACTTAATTAAAATCTTTTTAAATGGACATGACATCAAGCAACCTAACAAGGACATTTAGGTATGTCTCTGATAAACCATTCAAAAGAAACTTTTTCTTTTTCACCACCTGTTGGCTTTCACAGAGACGACAACTGATTTAATCCAAAAACGCTGTCCAAAGTCTTCATTTACAGATAAACAGAACAACAACAACAACTAAAAACACTCAATTGATTACAACTTGTGAAATTTCACATTAGGCTTCAATTTAAAAAAAAATCGATTGTAGTCTACATTTAGGGCGTATGTCGATTCCCGCCCTTGGTGCTTGTATTGGTTCACAACTTGGGGATCATTTATGGGGAACAAACAAATAATACAGAATCCTTGGCAGGCAGGAATGGCATTTGTGGCGTTACTTTCACCCAATGCTAGGTTAAATAGTTCCCTAACATTTATTGAAAATCGGACCGATTAAGTTGAAAGACATTTTGATCCTTTGTAATTCTAATGTCAACATTGTCTAGAATCATTGAAATAGAACTAAAACCTTCCTTTTCTAATCTTATACTGGCTCTGCTCCTGATGAGGGAATCAAAATTTGACGTTGGTGAGGGGGAATGGCTCAGTTTTCTGTGTATGCATTCTGAGCCAACACACATATTGCATGAAGTGCATTTCAAACAGGAACTAAATTAAATGCTAACTCCTAAATAAAGAATCAATGATTTAGCTGGTTATCCTTTAGCTTTTAGTGGGATGGTATGGTAGTGAGTTGAGTAGTGTATGGCTTCTATGATTGGGAGGATGTGTGTTAAAATCGGCATTATAGTGCGGCTGATGGATTTTTCATTTATAAATTATTCCCTGGCAAAAGGGGTTGTAGTATTGAAAGTTGCTTGATATTCGACGTCTAACGACGGAAACTGCACTCATGCAGTCGCTATTTGTAGAATAACTGAATAGGGAATTTTCATTTGAATTTAAAATGCGATTTATACTGAATTCGCGAAATTATGAAAACCGTCAGAAGCTCTGGTACAAATTTAACCACGCAAGTACAGTGATATTTGGCGCTTAAGTATTTTTAAGTTTGTCGCTGCCTGCATTAAATGCACCGTAGTGTTCGGGAAGGGCGAAAAAACCTACGTATTGCTCAAAAATTGCGCCCGAGATGCCTACTGCTTATCCGGTTACTTGATTTTATGGAAAAAGCTGTGCTTTAGGGTGTGTCTTCATTAAGGAAAGATTTGAAATACAGTTTGGGGGCAAAGGAAGGTAGATAATCGCCCAAGCGAATGTAGTTTTGTCATTGAATTGCTTCACATGCCCAAAGAAAATGCTGGTGGGAGTACGAGGCTAGGGCGGGACAAGAAAAAACAGTTACATATGTTGGTTTCGAAATGGAATCGTCTGTGATTCAAATTGGAAAATGCGTCATGGGCTATTTTTCCACATCGAATATTGACAACACGTCCCTTCGTTTTTTTTTTATCAAACTGATGTACATAAACTGATTTATTAGCTTTGCATGAGATAGCCAGTTCCTTATGTTATTTTTTCGTAATTAATTAAGGAAAACACTTTTTAAAAAAAGTCAAAAGTGTCGTGATTCAGTTGTGAATTTTGTTTTTTTTAATTACTTTGTCTATTTTTTGACATTTTACCAGTATTCTAAGGTACCGTTATTCGAGTCGTTTAAGAAAAGCTATTTTGTTACCTTAATTCCAAGGAAAAATGCCCAACCGAAATAATGCCATATTTGTACATTTGGCCTTATTTCGCTTTGAGAAAATGAACTAAGGCCAAATTTCAACGATTGGCTTCATTTTAGTCCACCCTTAAAAAACCAGTGAACCGTTACTTAAAACAATATAAATTTAAAAAAAAAACATTGCCCGAGATCTTCTTTTTTAACACCGAAGCTATAATCAGAATTTAGGGGAACATAACCACACCAGATGCCAGCATCTACATTTCCTTACCTGTATTATCTTAAAGAGATTTGGTATCCGCTAAAATACGATCATCCACAGTCGCGATAGAAGAATCCTTGAGCATTCACAATACGGTGCTTATGTGTTTGATTTCCTTACACCATCTACATATCTAAGGAGATGATAGAGTTCCTGCAAGGCAAACCAGACAATAAAGAACCCTTTTTGTGGTGCTGGTCATTTCAATTGGAATATCGTTCTGTCTTACAGTCCGTGTTTTAATTTAATTGGAATTCTTTCCAATCCCACATCTGCGAGTGAAACGGCGAGTTGATGCAATTTCAGCTTTGCTTTTTTTTATTACCATCCGTCCCAAACTGGATTTCCATCTGAGTTCCGCACTCGCTGGGTATCGTTTTATTGTGTTTTTATTTTGTAGTTTTTAATATTAATTGAATTGTTTGGTGAACCATTTTTGTTTTTTGTTTTTTTGCTACTGAGGTGACAAACTTAGACGCATCGGGCACATGCGCTGAGGCGCTGAAGTATCGCAAAGTGAAGTCGAGGATTGCTAATTTCCATCCTCGATTGCTGTCGGTAGTAGTCCTAGTGCGCTTTTCGCTGGTCATGTCGGAGTAGCGCCAAAATGTCACGGAGGTGTGCGATATCCAACTAAGTGTATTGCGGTCCTTATGCTTAAATCCAAGTGCTGGGGAGTGGAAGTGTACAAACCACTGATGTATCGGGTCAGAAATTGAGTTCTTGCATCCTTCATCGCAGTCGGGGCTTCGAAAAATTTACTCCCAGCACATAGTGAAGTTCGGTGGGTTGGACGAATCCCAGTGCAGAGAGGAGTGAAAGTGAACCAACCACCGAAGTATCGGCTAAGAGATTGCGTTTTTGCATTCTTTTTTGATCGCAGTCAGTTCTTTATACCCTATTCTAAGGGTATATTAATTTTGACGCATAGTTTGTAACATACCTTAATATTGCCCGTAGACCCCAAAAAGTTACTATATTTATGATCAGCATCGACAGTAATGTCGATCTAGCCATGTCCGTCCGTCCGTCTGTCGGCAAAAATTAGGCCTTTAAACTCGACCTAGAGAGCTGAAATTTTAACCATATACTCTCTAGGGTCCCGAAATAATCAAGTTTACGAATTTTTGAAATCCGCCCACAGACACGCCCACAAATAAATAAAACAATTTTTTTGAAAATCAAAAGTTTGAGCCAGGGAGCTGAAATTTATAATATATACTCTCTAGGGGCCCTTTATTCTCATGTGTTAATTTTTTTAAATCCGCCTACTGACACGCCCACAATTAAATAAAACAATTTTATTGAAACACCCAAGTTTGAGCTAGGGAGCGTTTTTTTTTTTTTGATAAAATCCTTTAAATGTTATATAACAAAATATGTAGGGCGTTCTTAACAATTCAACCATACTTAGACTTTTGTCACGCCCACTTATGAGAGATAGGAATAAGAATAGAGTATCCAACAGTTCGCCCAAGCGGACTGTAGCCCTTCCCTATGTTTTTAACTATTTTTTTATTAACTTTTCCTTGACAGGTTCCATTTTGTTTTTCACCGCGACCGGCGAGTTCTTAAAAGAGCTTTAAAAAATATAAGTAAAATAGAAATCATTAATGTTCATCCTTTTTCTTTTACAGCTTTTGAACCCATAACACATCACTTTACGACACCGGTTATCTTAAGTCGTCCCAACTCATGGATTTGCATCCACACCTGAGGGAGAGTTTAAAAATGTTAAGTATGTCGCTGGGCTTAACTAAATCTTAAAATTACCTAAAAGTGAGCTTTTCCCTTAGAATTAGTATGCATATAAGAGTCACCTCTAAAAACTCTTGGATGACCCAAATGCAATAACAGCAGCATTTGATAGGCCTCAGTGAAAAGGGATGCAGCCAAGAGGCCTACAGTGCCGATGTTTATTGAGGCCAATCTGGCCCACCGAATAGTAAAGTGGGAAAATATGGTCCGTTTAGGCGGGAAAAGCATTTTTCGACTACTCAGGTACTGTTGCGTAAGAAAACTCTTGACATAGGCTCCTGCCAGACTACTGAACATACCCTAAGCAACATGCAGTTTCGCAAGCGGAACTTACTCCAAAGAGTGAGTTAAAATCCCATTTTGTTAAGCGGGGCACCCAGGTGCTGTTGATTTTCAAAACAATGGTTGCCGTAGGCGGCAGAATATAATTTAATTTCCAAAAGAATTTGTATACGAAAGAATCCTAAGTCAGGTATTCGACTTTGCAGCAGCTCGTAATAAGGTGATAAGCAGCACTCGGTTTCCAAAGTTCAGGGTCCACACAGCAACCTAGCGCTCTGCGGATAGTCAAACCGCCAACCAACTCGACCATGCGCTAATCGATGCGAGGCACGTTTCCAACATCATAAACGTACACACATTCTGAGGGGTAGGCGTCGACTTTAACCATTTCCATTGTTGCGGCTTAATTTAGAGCTCGACTGTCCAACTAAAAGAAACTGCGAAGTGCCCAAAAGACGAAATTCGACGTTGGACGCCTTAGCACACCTGGAGTAACCAGAGTCTACACAGAGCGAATGAGAGAGAGACTCTCCTCTGTGATATCGTGAAATCATCAACATGATCAAGGTAACTGTAACCACCGTAGGTTACCAGCTGCCCCCGAGAAAAGCCCGTGGTATGATGTATACGCTTATCGGAAGAAGAAAACAAGCACAGCGAGGGAAGAGTATCAAGCCAAGAGAAGGAGAGAAGATGCTGCTTAGAAAGAAGAGGGCGTACGCAGTCTCACAGCTCAAGGAAGTCGAAGAGTATCGGAATCGAAAGAACATCCGGAGATATCACAAGAAAGCGTTGCAACTGGATGCTGGTCTTAAAACCGGAATGCAGGCTCTTCGAAACAGCGACGGAAACCTAGTCACCGAAGCGCAGAGAATAGTAGATATATTTAAGCAGCATTTCTAACAGCTGCTAAATGGGCATCATGTAGAGAGAGTGATAGGGCAAGAAGAGAACCCACGTCCTGTCAGTAAAGAACAGATTTCACAACCCAGTATAGCTAAGCCAACAGCTATAAGAAAGCTAAAGAACAATAAAGTCGCCGGCTCTGATGGCTTACCAGCGGAGCTATTCAAATACGGAGGGGCTGTTTTGGTTTAGGCGCATGCACCAAATCATCAACCAAGTATGAGTGGACGATAGCATGCTCGATGACTGGACTATCAGCTCCATACGCCCCATCTTCAAAACAGGCGATGTCTTGCAAGAACTATGGAGGCCTACCATCCTTTCATCGACTTTAAAGCCGCATATGATAGCAATCCAAACTCCTTTCCTATCGTTCTATTCTTTCAGTAAGTAGAACCCAAAAGTAGGCAATGAATCATTTGCTGGGAGCTACTTGCAGCAACAAACAAAATGCCAGCGCTGTGCTTTTACCATTATAAGGGTACTGTGTCACTACAGAAAAAAAAAATCCCTTTAGCGCACGCAAATTAAAACAAAAAAAAATCATCGAACTCGCGATCCCGGAAAAACTGATCCAATTGTGTCGCATGACACTGGTAAATACGCGGTGTAATGTGCAGTTTGGAAGCAGCTCTTCCGAATTATCACCAACTTGTTTCGGATTTCAGCAAGAAGATGCGCTATCATGTGACTTCTTCAATCTTGTTCTGGAGAAAATAGTGCGATGGGCAGGTGTCAGCACGGAAGTCACTATCTTCAATAGATCCGTCCAGCTACTGGGGTATGCGGACGACATCGACATCATCGGCCGTTCCAAGCGTGCCGTGTAAGAGGCTTTTACGGCGATTGAAGAACAGGCGAAATTGGTTGGACTAAAAGTAGGTACCTAAATGAGGACATGAACAAGTATACATGCTATCAACAAGCAAACAAACATAATGTCCACCGGCTAGGACAAAACGTCACTGTTGATAGCAATAACTTCGAGGTAGGTAAGGAGTTCATCTACCAAGGAGTAAACATCAACTCCACGAATTACGCCTTAGTGGAGATGAGAATTACCTTGAGAAACCGCAGCTACTTCGGGTTAACGAAACAATGAGTTTAATGCTCCTCACTCGAAGGACAAAATGCATGCTCTATGGAACCTTAATGCTGCCAGTCCTGCTTTATGGTGCCGAGTACTGGACGATAAGTACAAAAGGGGAGTTTATATTTGGTTCTTTTGAAAGAAAAATACTCCGTCTGATATTTGGTCCTTTGTGCGAGGAGGGCGAATGGAGAAGAAGATACAACCGCAAACTCTATGAGCTATTCTAAGATGTGGATGTAGTCCAAAAAGCTAAATCACGTCGACTAGATTGGCTCGGCCCCACTGACTGAATGGAAAATAATGCTCCAGCCAAGACTCTCAGCCCCTGGTTTGAGAAGGCAAGGAAGACCAAGGAAGACCGAACCTCCGTTTTAAGAACCAAGCTATCGGATGCCAGAGCTCTTGACCTACGGAACTAGAAGCAGAGTGGCCGGGATCGCAGAGGATGGAAGCCTGTTCTGTTTTAGTTTTAGTGTTACTGAGCTTCTAGACGGAATAATAAGCTGAATGATAGCTGAAAATACTATACAGGTATTGGAAGCCAATTGTCATATTTTCGCAATTGAGAATGGGCGCGGGTTTTAATTTATTGCAGGTTCCTTCATTTCATTTTAAAATATGTATAAAGTTTCGCAAACGCAAATGGTTGGAGAAGCTAGGATCTATGCCCTGTATGAGCCGTTAATGATAAATTTTTAATATGATATCTATTATTAGTTGAATAAATTTGGGGGCCTACTTTCTTATGTAGGACATAAAATGCGATTCAATCGGAATCTTTCGGGATCTGCGATTATCCTGAATCAAATTAAAACATACAAAATGTAATTAGTTTTCAATCTAAAGAAAATAAAGCTTTCATTTTCGGACTTGGATCTAACTTTCAATAGCCATGAATTATAAACACGGCACAGGTGTACTTATACGTCTGTTTACATAATGTTTATTTAATATGCCAGTGACAGTGACTATGTATCCCTTCAGAACTTTGACTTTTACCACAAAAAGTTCCTACTAATATTATATTGTTTGCATAGTGATTTGGCCCAGTTTATAAAACTTTACATATATGCAATCGCAAACAATTCAAAACCACATGAGTAGCATACGACCTATTCCGCTTATAGTTGCACTCAAAACTTTTAAAAATATGTCACTCACAATGTCTTAAAGCACAAAGTAAAATGGAACCATCATCGCTGAAGCAAATGTAATTGAATGCATAATACAGAAGTTCGTCCAATTTACCTAACCTTTTCTCTGATTGTAGTCAAATATACATCAGCTTTATATTTGCGGACAAATAAAAAAGCGGCCACTCCTAATCAATTCGACTGAACACAAATCCGCCTTCAATTTCAATTTCACTCCAAACTGGAATGTCACTTAATCCAATTTCAAAGACGCCAACTTAGCGACTGTGGCCAATGTCCTGCATGCGAAAGGAGACACACCATATTCCTAATTGAAGCAAACATGCCAATCGCCTGACGTCATCTGGAATTACGGCGCCCACCTTGTTTCCCAAAGTTATTTTTTCATCATCTACCCACACAATCATAAATTGACCGCAAATTTATTTACTTCAATCACACAATCCTTTTAGAAGTCCATCTACGAGCAGGGCAGAAATATATACGTTTGTACATCTCGCTATATTGCCACAAGTCATCCTTCCTTCTATCAAGGATTAAATTTAAAATGTATTTCCCAGCACACATCGGCAGGGCACCACCTACGCCTCAAACATTACCGCACAGGAGCACTGCAAACAAAGACAACGATGATGGCGTTCGAGAATTGAGAGTCGTTTGAGAGTTTTTCAAACCGCTATTCAAGAGCCGGAAGAAAGTCATTCCAATGGATATAAAATTCGTGTGCAACTCTTTCACTGGTGTATCTCTGTAGGTGCGAGTCCATAACTTAAATCCTTTTGATCATTTAATACGCCACAAAGTATAAAGAATGCTCACCAGAAGAAAAACGCAAAAACACCCACACGAATGAAAGGACATTTGAAGAACAAACTTACAAAAAAAAACAAATGCAAGCATTCATTCTTTGCGGGGATTCGTGTAGAAGTCGCTGTGAACATAATAAAAATCGATTTTCAATTCATTCGAACGGAATCTATTTGGGGTGTGAAAATTTGCTAAAAGAGTGCGATTTATCCTTTGAGGCTAGTTCTTTGGCCCTTTGCCCTCCTCAGCCGTTCCATTTGTGTGGTGCGGAATATAAATTTATTGAATGTCCTCTATACATATTCATACAGATGAATAGTACCAGATAGGTTCATCCATGTAATATGTATTTGAGGATGGGTAGGGTTGGTAGGTACACGATTCCTTGGATATACACGATTCCTTGGCTTTTGTGCGCGTGTAACGAGCAACTTATCGACTTTTCGATTTGAATGCGCACAAATGTGCAACCACAAGATACGTTTGACTAACGTTCTACATCGTTATCGCTTGGTGTAGCAATATGCAGAGGACTTAGTGCCGGTTCGTTGGAGGATGCATTTAGACAGCGTTTCTTTTCTCTTTGCGTACACTCCCTTTGGAGAGAGCTTTGTTATAATGCACCTACCTACAGTGTATGACTTGTAATAGGTCCCTATATTAAAATTTTGGCATGAAAGATCTCATGCAGATGGATTGTGAAAAGTATTCCAGATTGAATTTGCCACTTTTACAATGTTATAGGCTACCAGCTTTGCTCTATCGGTGAAACAAAGACAGCTAGAGTGAATATATTCCTTGGTTTTTTTGGTAGTACCATTCGCTAAACATGGGATTCGTCCATAAAAATCATCATTTAGATTTTTGAAACAATGATTTTCTACGTCTTTTATGCATCTGTCATTTGAGGGAATACCTTTAACTGCAACCTGCTACCTCCAAATAAATGTCTTAGTTCGTTAATAACTCGCAAAAGCAAACTACAAAAGCGTATAAGAGATTTCAGATTTGGGTGGGCTTTGTAGCCTCTGGATTCATGTATATGTATATATAACTGGGAAAAGGCTGAACCGGCCTACAGTGGGCCAAAAGGCTACAAGTCGTGTCAAAAATCGAAAATCCCAATTTTTTTGTGTGATTATTTATTTTGTATATTCGCGAAATTTCAAACAGAGCTCCAAACACAGCTAACAGGATTTGGCACTACAAAATGATGGTAATACTTCACAAAGGTTAGGCTATTGTCGCTGGCCTTCGGCCTTGCAACGTGCCTTCGAGTCACCTTAATGAGGAAATTGTCAATCCTATTCAACTGAGCCTCATTGTATAGGACCTTGTTTGGATAATATTTTATGTAGTTGGATTCAGGCATTTGGAACAACCGGAGACAGTCCCTAATACATTGTCTCTCCAAAACCCGAATCTTTTCCATATAACTTGTCGCTATATTTTTTATTTATTCATTTATTTAATGTATCCACAAGCAATTTTACAGCTAACAGATCTAACGGCGCTCCAATTATGAATTAAAGGGTGGTTGAATTGTAAGCGCCGATGTTGAATGTGAACCACACCTAAACGTCAAGTTTTTTTCTGCATTTTATTTGACATTTCGCAATTTCAGACTAACTGAATTTGAACCATGGAAAGATACATAATCGAGCAACGCGTTGAAGTTATTCAGGCTTAATATGAAAATGGGCGTTCAAATCAAAATGCATATCGTGCACTTCGTGATTTTTTCGGTCAATTTAATCATCCAAATGACGGTACAATCGGAAAAATCGTGCAAAAATTTGAGCAAACCGGGTCTGTAGGAGATGTGAAAAGACCAGTGCATGCTCGTACAGCTCGTACTGCAGAAAATATTGCTGCTGTTCGCGATAGTGTGGCTGAAGAGCCGTCCACCTCAACTCGTCATCGTGCCCAACAATTGCACCTCTCACGCTCGTCGTTGATGAACATTATGCATAAAGACTTAAATTTACGTGCTTACAAGGTGCAATTGGCTCAAGAACTAAAGCCTCTTGACCATTTCAAGCGTCGTCAATGGTCAGAATGGTGGCAAGAAATGGCAACAGTGGATCATCAATTTTCGAAGAAAATCATCTTCAGTGATGAGGCACATTTTCACCTCAGTGGATTCGTCAATAAGCAGAATTGCCGCATTTGGGCGAATGATAATCCAAGAGTGATTGTCGAAAAACCAATGAACCCACAAAGAGTGACTGTTTGGTGCGGTTTATGGGCTGGCGGCATCATCGGGCCGTATTTTTTCCAAAATGAGGCCGGTCAGGCAGTTACTGTGAATGCTGTTCGCTATCGTGAGATGATAACGAACTTTTTATGGCCCGAATTGGAAGATATGGATGTAGACGATATGTGGTTTTAACAAGAAGGTGCCACTTGCCACGCAGCTAACAAAACAATGTCTCTTTTGCGCGACAAATTCAATGGCCGTGTTATCTCACGTGGTGGCGATATCAATTGTCCGCCAAGATTTGACACCGTTGGACTTCTTTTTTTTTGGGGTTATTTAAAAGAAAAGAAATACATCGATAAGCCAGCAACAATTCAAGAGCTAAAGGATAAGATATTTCGGCACATTAACGGCATAGAACCTCAATTATGCCTCAGCTTCATCGAAAATTTGGACCATCGGATGGTGGTGTGCCGCCGAGCTCGCGGCGGCCATTTGACCGATATTTTGTTCCATACATAATTGAACCATACCAATATTATCATAATAAAAAGAAATGACAATAATTTCCTAAATAATTTGTGTTTTATTTAAAATCAACATCGACCCTTAAAATTTAAACACCCTTTTGAATGCAAATATGTACAAAATTTCAGATTTAAATTGTTCACGAATAAGACATAATAAATCAATATTTAACGACACTTCATTGAAATACCTCACCGATCTTGATAAGGGCTCATTACCCCCATATTTAGTTTTGAGAGCTCTTTGAAATAAGAAAAATCTATACTTTATTCAACAAAAATTGTCAGTACAGGCCTTATGGAGGAGCTTTTTTTTCTATCAGTAGTGCCTGTTGATACTCTCACGGCACTCAAACGCAAGAATTGCCACTGAAATAAAAACCAAACCACTGTCATACCAAGGAATTGTTGTTTTAATTTTCCTAAAATTCGCATACAACCCACCACAACCAATCTCCCACACAGCCGAATGGGAATGAGTATGATCGTCTTGTGTTCGCTTGCTATTATCATCCACCAAAATAAGCAGTGTGTCAGAAGAGTATTACCATCTCTACAATGAAGCATATCATTAAGGGTTTTTCTATGGATTTTGTCAAAGAACCTTCGGTTTTGGTGCTTTTGGGAACGAATTATTACGTGGGGTGCTGCCATTCGGTTTTAATTTGATTGTATTTGTATTGTACAGCTGCACAAGTGCAGTTTTGTTTAGGTATATGACATTGCGTCGTGGTAATATAATTTTGTATTCTAATTGCCTGATTGTGTCTACATTTTACAGTATACATATTGCGGAAAGTACTGCGAAATGTTTTTAGAAAATCTTGCTGATTGAATTTATGTCGCAAACTGTTTAAAAAAACAACATAAATACATCCTTTCATCTCATTATGGACCTGTTTGTATGATGTCTTTGTTTTTCCGATGAATGATGCCTGTTTTGCCAATGAATACGGGAATTCCCAAATGGAAGATCGCAAGTCAGGTAGGGATGCAATCATACAATGGGTTGCTTGAAATCGTCAAATGTTACAAAGCCAAGTATGAAACATACGTCGTATATGAAATGGCTCAAAATGCGGGACATAAAGTGCTTCGCTTGCCGCCTTATCACTGTGACCCTAATCCAATAGAATTGGTTTGGCCTCAAGTGAAAGGGTTTGTAGCAAGCCAAAACAAGTCATTTAAAATGGCTGAAATAAGAGACTTACTAACGACAGCACTTACAAGGGTTGACAAGGAAAAATGGCATCGATGTGTCCAACACGTTGAACAGGTTGTTGAGCCAAATATGTTGGAAATGGACATTTTGCCGAGGAAGCAGTTGAAAGGTTAATAATAGACCTAAATAACGAGAGCAGTAGCAGTAATTACTCATCGGATTAGTTGAGTAGTGATATTAGAAATTAGTATTTTATTATTATTATTATATTTATATTATTATTATCTTACCAAAAAAAGAAAAAGATAAACGGAATTTATTTCGTTCCGCAATATTTTTATTTTAAATTGGAAGATGGTAACCCTAATAGAATTGCTCTCTGAGTTATGGCGAATTATCATACACATTACGGTAACCCTGTGAGAGCTTTAAAGAGGGACCGATTTATGTAAGTCATTGCAACCAGACTGAGAGACAAACATCCTATCTTCTCTGTACTGACAATTTTTCTTGGACTAAGTATAGCTCTCATTGATCTAGCAGGGGCGTTTATTGGAACCAATGAAAGAAGCGATGAACACTTTATATGAAAGTATAGTAAATTTCTCACAAGCATTCCACTATGAATAGTCCTTCTAGACCAGCGATTTTATCCCGAGCAATTGGCATCTGACCTTGTAGTTGGGGCAAAAACCCCAGCGCATTTGTTGAAATATATATTTCGTAAAACCTCGTTGAATCTTTTCAACCCGGTCTGAGTGCACCTTAAATGCAGGGCACCATATCACATCTGCGTAATCCAGAAGCGATCTAACGAGAGAAGTATATAAAGATAATGGATGTACGGGTGTCTAAAATCTTTACAATTGCGCTTAATGAAACCTACCAACGAGTTATGTAGCTCTGGTTACTAAATAATCAAAATGGCCTTTAAACGAAAAAGAAGATTCAAGTAATATACCTAAGTCCTTGTCAGTTGAGACTTGGCAAATAGAATAAGATTCAATATTATATTCAAAGAACAAACTGACCGAATTTTTGTAAAAAAAATCACGTTACACTTACTATAGTTTAGTTTGAGTCCATTTGTGTTACACCAGCTTGCCAGAGAGTTTACATCAGCTTGAGACCATCTGCATATAACAGACATTCGCAATGTTTAAGCACTGTTAGAATATCGTCAATGAAAAGTATGAATAGCAGCGGACCCAGGTGGCTACCTTGAGGAACGCCTGATGTACATTATATTGGCTTCGAACACTTATTGCTATTATAAATGAAAGATCTTCAATTTTTGTTGAACTTGTTGTTCGGTTTTTTATTTTTCACAACTTATATTTAATTTTATTAATATTATTTTTCTAACGCGACGCGTTTCGGAGCTTGTTCTCCATCATCGGGCGTTTGGGTTTCGTGACTGATTTTGTTTATTCTGGTGTGGGTCTATTGGAGTTATTTGTGTTTGTCTCTTTTTGTCTTGTGCTGTTGATTGCGGTGTCGAATAATTGGTTTGTTTTTATTGTTAGTTTATCGTTTAGTAGGTTGTCTCGTTCTATCTTGTAGGCTTTGTGTATTTCGAACTCTTCTATGGCCTCCAATTCTTTACCTTTTTGTTTTATGTGTAATGGTATTAAGTTGGTTTCGAAATTATTGTAATTATGGTTATTGTCAATTAGGTGTTGTGCGTATGCTGATTTTGTATTGTTTTTGGGGATGTGTTGTTTAAATCTTTCTTTGAATGTTCTTCCTGTTTGACCTATATAATATTTTTGACAGTCGTTGCATTTTATTTTATATACGCCTGATAAATTTTCTTTTGTTGTTTTATATTTTATATTGTTGTTTGTTCTGAATGATATGTTAATATTTTGTTTTTTACATTGTTGTTGTATTATTTGTGGCAATATATTAGTGTATGTTATGGCTGTATATTTATTTTCTGTTGTGTTGATGTTGTTGTTTTTGTTGTTTTTATTTATTTTATTATAGATTTTTTGTTTCATCTTTTTATGTAATTTGTCTATTGTTGATGGTTTATATCCGTTTTCTTGTCCTATGTATTTTATTGTGTTGAGTTCTATTTGGTAATCTGTTTTGTCCATTGGTGTTGTGATAAGTCTATATATTAAAGAATTATATGCTGCCATTTTTTGGTTGTATGGGTTGTGTGATTTATTGTTTATGGTGATGTCTGTTGTTGTTGGTTTCCTGTATATTTTGTATTTTAATTTGTTGTTGCTTTTTGTTATGTTGAGATCTAGGAAATTAAATGTGTTGTTGTTTTCTATTTCTGTAGTCATTTTTATTTTGGTGTTGATGCTGTTTATATATTTGCTTAAAATGTCTGTTTGTCTCTGTGTACCGTCAAAAATGATAAATGTGTCATCTACAAATCTAGAGTAAGATATTATTTTTTGGTGTTGTGGGTTTTTGGAGGATAAAATGTATTCGTTTTCATAATTATTTAGGTAAATATCTGCTAATAGTCCGCTGAGGGGTGATCCCATGGCTAGTCCTTCTGGTTGTATGTAATATTTATTGTTGAACGTGAAATAATTTTGTTTAAGTACTATTTCTAATATGTATATTAACTCATCCGTTTGTTGTCTTAATCTTATTGCTAATCTGAACTATTTGCGTTCTACCAATAAGATACGATGATAACCAATCAAGCAGCTAGGAATGGAAACCTACTATTTGAAGCTTTTTAAGTAATGTTTGGTGGTTTACAGAGTCGAAGGCTTTGTAAATTGTAAATTGTCAGTGTAAATTGCATCGACCTGGAATTTATCTTCAATGGCGTTAGTCACATACGATGAAAAATAAGTAATATTGGTAACAGTAGACCTCCCGGAGGCAAAACCATGCTGAGTTTCAAATAGGAATTCCTTCGTAAAAAAATGCTGTCTGTTTTTCACCAAGCATTCAAACAACTTGGGAATTGCAGACAGTTTACAAATACCCCTATAATTCTCTATAATATTCTTAGGTCCTAATTTATGAATCGGGACTACATAGGAAAGTTTCCATTCATCCAGGAATACACCTTCCTGAAGAGACTTAGAAAAATTAAAAGCAACGGAATAGAAATCGAGTTGCAATAATGTTTAAGTACTGCTCCAGGTATTCCGTCAGATCCACGACTAACATTAGGCTTGAGTAAATTAAGTGCTGAAGTTAAATCTTCACAGCTCAATTTGATGCATCCAATATTGATCTTACTTGTAACATTCTTTGAGGAGTTGTTATTAAATAGCGATTTTGAATAAACAGATTCAAAGAAACTCGCAAATAAAGGGTCCGCCAAATAACTTCTTTTTTTGGAAAATGCTATAAAAAAAAACTACTGAATATTTTCTCAAATTTCTTTTTTTATTTGAAAGTACAATCCTTCCGGTTAATAATGGAAAATAATTTCATTCAAATGGCTGCCTCGGCTGGCCATGCAGTAGCCTACACGATCGGTCCAATTTTTAACCACATTATTTTTTATGCAAAATTCGTCTCAATGATGTCTCCGAAATGTTCAATTGTTGAGAACGACGGTCAATTGATTTTGATGGCGCTTCACGCACACTTTCTGCCACAGCAGCAATATTCTCGGGTGTACGCACTGTTTTTGGCTTTTCACGCTTTGGTTTATCGATGAGGATGACAGTTTCTTTCACTTTTTTCACAAGATAACGAACATACGGAGCTGACGGTGCTTCTCTTCTTCCAAAATCCGTACGCAATTTTCGCACACATTCTGCAAAATTACCGTGATTTTCAAAATAATGTCGCAATATTTCCCAGCGTTGTTCAAGCGTATACACAACCATATTCGTTCAGCGCAAGGATAAAACTAATTATCTGTCAAATCAGACATGAGCTAAGTGTTACCATTCACGAAATAAGCACTAGTTGAAAAAAAAGTTAGATGGCGGACCCTTTAGTTCGACAGTTGAACCTACATCCGAAGATTCAACTCCTCTAAATGACATAACATTTTTAATACCAGCTGATTTACGTTTCAAGTTTATAAAAGACCAGCAAGATCTACAATTGCTCTTAATATTACTTTCAATATTCAAAATGTAATTCTTGTCAGGAAATTTACTGAGAATGACGAAGTCCTTGCGTAAATTACTAAATTTCACATAATCCGCTGGAACTTTTGATTTCTTGTACTTCGCGTATGCTTTACGTTTAAATTTTTTTTAAGTCAATGAGTTGTCTATTACTCCATAGAGGGTCTGCATATTAAATCACATTGGACAACCATAAGCAATGATCGGCCTTATAAGGGTCACCTAGCAAATGACCTTCACTCTGGAGAGGGTGGTCCACAAATGTATGGCAAAAACTTTTTACTCAAAAAGAAGTCCCACCACCCCATTATTTTGTTACACATGCCCTTTCTATTACCTGTTTAAAATTTCAGCCCCCTACCTTAAGTAAAAGGGGGTCCTCATCGACCTTGAAATTATGTTGATTCTACGAAAAAATCCTAAAAAATTCAGAAATGAAGAATTTAAGCTAATTTCAAAAATTAGTAGGTACCTATATTTTATTCTAAAATATTATATAAATAGGTACGTACAAAATTATAGAAACAAATACGAACATAAATTAAAGTTAATACAGGTCTATTTTTTCAACTCATAACTAAATTTGTTAACGCTTTTTTCGAAGTCTCAGTAGAAACTATTTTCCGGTTTTGTTCCACAACATGAAGTGTAAATTGTTTTTCCTCCTCATTTTTACTGAGTATCGTATTGTAATTTTCAAACAATTTTACACCTCTATCCGCAGTATCGTTCACCACACGCAAACTTCTCTTGAAGGTAATCATCATTCTCACCACAAGTCTCAGGTGGTAGCTTCAAGAACGAGTATCTCATTTCTAGAACTGCGAGTGTTTGCAATGTTCTTTCCGATGCAAAGACTGCTCCTTTTTTGGCACCGGTGGCGGTGTTAGCCGCAGTAGTGTCAAAACTCATAGCTCCAACTTGATTTGTGACATTCCACTGCTCCATGGTGTCGAAAACAGCATCAGATGTGTTTTCTCCCGTCCCTGCAGTCAGTTTAGGTACACCTAATAATTTTTCAAAACCATTTCCAGAGACAAGAATCGGTAGGCGGTCAACCTTCTTATTATCCGTAATATCAAGTAATATTTTTCTATTCCAATGTATTATTAGTGGATAAGACGGAACAAATGTTTCTTTCAGATGTGCGGTAATTTCTATCATAGCTTTTTTTCTGGCTCCTCGAATGGTGCTTCTTGAAACTGGGAGTGAAGCAGGATTGCAACCAAGTGCAGCGGACAAAGGAATAATCAATCTTACTGCCTCCCGATCGGTTATTTTGTTACGCTCAAGAGCACTGGTAACATGTTTTGTAAAAATACCACTAGTGGATGGCAGACTGTCACTGGCACTGGTAGAGTGTGTTTTTTTGTAAGTTCGGAACAAACTCATCTTCTCGCTTATCCTTAGTATTAGTAGCAATACTAGAAGTACTACCACAGCTGGAATCAAGTGCTAGTTCCTGGCTTGACACTACCACAGTTGCAGCATTATTTTCAGCAGCCTTTTGCCTTAATTCTTCATCCCTTTGATTTCGTTTTAGAGAACGTTCTTTGACCTTTTCTAGCTTCTTGTCGATAGATGACATAATCATCTTACGCTCGTCTCTTTGGTCTATGAGAAAGTCTCGGTCTTCTTCAATTTTGATTAACTACATAGCTTCCGAATGGGCTATATCGAAAAGCTTATCCAGCTCTGCTGCGAACGAATTCTCTCGGTTATTTTGTGCTTCTGAAGCTCTTGTTATACCCTATTCTAGGGGTATATTAATTTTGACGCATAGTTTGTAACATACCTTAATATTGCCCGTAGACCCCTAAAAGTTACTATATTTATGATCAGCGTCGATAGTAATGTCGATCTAGCCATGTCCGTCCGTCCGTCCGTCCGTCGGCAAAAATTAGGCCTTTAAACTGGACCTAGAGAGCTGAAATTTAAACCATATACTCTCTACGGACCCGAAATAATCAAGTTTACGAATTTTTGAAATCCGCCCACGGACACGCCCACAAACTCAAAAAAACAAAATTTTGGAAAAAATCGAATTTTGAGCTAGAAAGCTGAAATTTTTTATATATGATCTATGACACCTAAAACTGCCCACAAATAAATAAAACAATTTTTTTGAAAATCCAAAGTTTGAGCTAGGGAGCTGAAATTTATAATATATACTCTCTATGGGCCCTTTATGCTTATGTGTAAATATTTTAAAAATCCGCCCATACTTTTTTTTTTTTTTTTTTTTTTGAAAATTCAAAGTGAGCTAGGGAGCTGAAATTTATAATATATACTCCTTAGGGGCCCTTTATGCTCATGTGTTAATTTTTTTTAAATCCGCCTACTGACACGCCCACAATTAAATAAAACAATTTTATTGAAACACCCAAATTTGAGCTAGGGAGCGTGTTTTTTTGATAAAATCCTTTAAATGTTATATAACAAAATAAGTAAAGCGTTCTTAACAATTCAACCATACTTAGACTTTTGTCACGCCCACTTATGAGGGATAGGAATAAGAATAGGGTATCCAACAGTTCGCCCAAGCGGACTGTAGCCCGTCCCTATGTTTTTATTCTTCTTTAGAAGCAGCCAGTTTTTGTGAAGCTTAAGAATTTTCTCAGTGTAATGTGTTGTTTGTCTTGTCCGAATACCATATTTTTTCCACTCCTCTGTTACTTCTTGAATGAGTAAATGCGCAGAATTTTTCACATGTTTTGTTTCTCGCAAGAGCTGGTGAAAACGTAGTAAAACTTGCCGAAGAGTCGGAAGGAAGTTGACTTAACCTTAGCAGCGGCTCAAGGTCCCGGCATCCAAGTAAGAATATTTCATCTTGTTTACGTGTTGAATAACTCATTTTTTGCACTGGTACCTTAAATATAATAAATTATTTTAACATCAAAGCAGATAAGATAAATTTTAAACTTGTAACTGACCTGTAAAAAAAATTAAGACTAAGTATTTGTTTACAAAAAAAAATCAAAAATAGCATTCGATTGAGCACTCTCTTCCACTAAAGATAGCCAACTGAAATTTTACAGCATTAATACTTTAGACACGTGTAACAAATTTACGCCAACCTGAAAAAAGAAAAAAAAATTTGGACCACCCTGTCTGGAGTCAAGTTGACTGCTATAAAACAGTTTTTTTGTCAGCGCATAAGCCTTCTTGGCCCGAGCAAGACAAGCAACTATATGTCTATCGAAATACAGATACTAGTCAAGCCAGATACCCAGATGATATCTAACTTTTTACCGCCAATGGCTGTCCATTTTGTCCAATAATGTCAAATTTCTTTCAGTTTTTTTCTGGTAAATTGGCCCCTAGCCAATTTTGTTCTGAACGAAATTGCTTTCGTCTTCTGAAAGTTGATTTTTAATTTCCAGTCGTCGCAATATCTCTTAATTTGATCAAAGTCACGCAAAAGAATGTTAATGACCGCTATAGCATGTCTGTGAACCCACCAGATCACTCGTGTAAATGTTAAACAAGTTCGGAAAATTCACCGCCCCCTGCTGTAAACCGTTTTTAATTTAAAAGACTCTGCTCGATGTCACGTTGCCACATTTGACAACGAACATCTTTCCCATAAGCATATTATAAATTACATATTCCAAAGCTTTGTGCATCCCCCGCCTGGTCAACTTGTAAAAAATTTCCTCTGACCATACGGTGTCGAAAGTCTTCTCCAAATCAACCAGACAAGCACCCGTGCATTGGTTCTTGCGATTATTCCACCGAATGTTGGAAACCAGTTTCGACGCGGCATGAATAGAGTCATGACCCGGTCTGAAACCAAAATGGTTGTCCGGAATTATGTCATTGTCCTTAACCCACTTCAACAGGACTCTACTGACAACTTTTTCAAAGACCTTGCTAATATTCGGAAGCAAGCCAATTGACCGGAGATTGACAGGGTTCGTCCTATCTTTACCCTTTTTCGGGATAGAGTGTACCACAGCTACCTTCCAATGCGCCGGATAATATGCAATATTCAGCACATTGTTATACAGCGTGGTGAAAATATCTAAAGCCTCCAGAGGCAGGTGTATCAATACGACTTTTGGAATATCCCCGTCGACTTTTTATTCTTAAGTGACTCGAAGATGCACAGAAGATCATCCTTCGACACGAACAAGTGCGATGTATCTTGGCCATTGGTGACAACTGCATTAGCATGGTTTTCATCATTGAATACGGTGAATCCGTTATTCTCAGACCTTCAATTCTCAAGTTCGGTCCGCAGATAGAAGTGGCTCGCTAAAGCCCTATTCTCAATGTATACACGGCCTCGAAACAAGCGCCCAGTAAATCCACTTTCTCCCGTGGGTCCATTACCACGTAAAAACCGTCGTTATAAGCGACACTTTCCGGACTTATTCCAGCAGTCATTACTGTCTGTCTGTTCTCTGTTGTCTGGGAGATTCAGACATAAGGAATATTATTGTGATCCTTCCTCCTGAACAACTTATTTATCTGTAGGAACATATTCGGACTACATGTTTTGATAGCCTGAATTTTATTTGCCGAATACAGACTCTTCTTCTTTTATCAGCTGCTTCAGAATTCATATCTCTGCCTTCAGCATCCTTACCTCCAGGTCGTTGCGCTCAGTAACTTGCCTGTACATCCGTTTAAGCCTCGACTTTTCTGTCGGTATACTGCGTCGATTGTAGGGTTTGTGTGCTTTTCTGTCTGGAGTCCAACACACTAACCTCTGCGCTACTGCGCAATGAATCTACCTAATACATAAACTAAAATTAAAGCCACGAGTTCTTTGCTACGCCTTGCATTCGCTGCCCCTTTCTCTTTAAGGACTACTTTTATTTGATAAAATCGCTTACCCACCTAAATAAAACCCAAATACTAATTTTTCTTAATCTTTTTTATGACAAATTATTCGTAAGTTAAATGGTCCTACTTCAACCGAAATTGTCCTCAGAACTAAATGTCGTTGGAAGAGGGACAGTGTTGGCTAGATTATACTGATGCCATTTACTTTTAGTATTATTGTTATTGTTCGTATTCCTTGCTCATCCTGTGGGTCATCTGTGCTCTGAACTGAAGAATTTGTTGTTACTCAATTTGACTAAATCATTGCACGGCCTAATTAAAAAAATGTAGATTCGGCTCGTTAGCTTCCCAAGTGTCACTGAACCGCATTCATATAATTATATCTCTTAATAATTATCCAAATGTTTGCCTTGTTGTGTTTGTTTGTTTTTTTTATAAATATTTGTCGTCAATTATTCTCTGGAATTAGTCCAACGACGAACGCATTTCTCAGTAAATTGGCTGTGAGCGGGGGTGAGGCACATGAAAATAATAATAATTACATTCGTCAAGGAGATAATAGGCCATGGTTATTGTCCTTCTTTCTATTATCAACATAACATTTACTTTTCATCCCTCATTGCTTGTTTGAGACTGATTTTGAGTGTCGGGATTTTTTCCCCGCACTTTCATACATTAATTATTCTGGCTGCAACCGCGCCTTCACCGTCATTGTACTTACTTCGCAATGACAATAGCCACTCGTCCTTCAGCAGCGCCTGCTTGCATCTGCCCTTTGTCTTGGCACGCACAATAGAAAGCCCACTCAATTAATACGAATGTGATAAATGGCTGAATTAAAGTTATGGAATGATACACTGAATTGCTGCAGTAATTATAAATCAAATTGCATTAGCAGGAGCAAGTAGACACCAAACAGCACACAGAACAAATAGCATACAGCAAGCAAGATGACGGCGTACCGAGAGGTTTTCAGAGTCATGAACTTTGTGTATGTGTGTGGTATTAGTGGGCATGGATTTGCCTTGGGTAGGTATAAATAGACAAATAAATTTAGATGAACCTGGAGTAGTATAGTAGTGAGGTGCATGACATAATGCGCCTATGTGAGGTGAAAGTTGTTCCTTGAAGATTTGCTACGGTTTCGTGGGAGTTGTGGTTATAAATTAAATACAAAGGAGAATATGTCGTCTGTAGTAGTTGTAGTCAGGTATTTCTTTTGTTTCTTGTTAATATTTTCGGCATACAATCTTAATGATTGCATTGAAGAGATGCGTTAAGTGCAGGTTTAGGGGGGGTGAGTAAGTTAAATACAAATTCGACACCCCCATATTTAAAGGTCAGCTCAATACTGAAACCACAACAACATAAAACCGAATGCTCTTATCCTAAGACGGTTGACCTCAACAAAAATAAAACGTCCCGCTGTTAAGACGCGAGATATAAATTATATCGGATGTCCGCATGTCATTGGAACCCTACACACGATCAATGTCACTTGTCAATGTTACTTGAATGACTTATCCTTCAAGGACTATTGGTCGTTTGTATTGACAAATTGATGAAAACGTAAATCGATTTGGTTTTTTAGGGTTCCGTAGCCAAATGGCAAAAACGGAACGCTTATAGATTCGTCATGTCTGTCCGGGAATGTCACAGTTTTTCCGAACCTATAAGAGCTATACTGTTGAAACTTGGTAAGTAGATGTATTCTGTGAACCGCATTAAGATTTTCACATAAAAATAGAAAAAAAAT
The DNA here is from genome assembly GCA_949715645.1 of Portevinia maculata. Lineage (NCBI taxonomy): Eukaryota > Metazoa > Arthropoda > Insecta > Diptera > Syrphidae > Portevinia > Portevinia maculata. Next base: position 267,014,712 of record OX454526.1, on the reverse strand, counting down.
AAATTTTCGGGGTTCCTCATAGGTATGTACTTAGAACTGAAACTAAAAAAAAAAATTTCATCTAACGCATACGTGATACCCTACTATGGATAGGTCTTCAAAAATGATATTGAGGTTTCTAATATCATTTTTTTCTAAACAGAATAGTTTGCGCGAGAGACACTTCCAAAGTGGTAAAATGTATTTGGTCAAGGGAAAGCATTAACCGAGGCGGAAAAAGGACAAATTAAAGCTTACAAGGATGCTGGCTTATCAATTGCCAAAATAGCTAAAAAAAATCGAGAGGAGCCGACAGTTTATATCCACATTTTTAAGTAATGAGTATGAATATGGAAAAAACATTAAAGGCCGGATAGACAGCGTGCTTACTAATGCGGAAAGGCGACTTATTTGAAAAAAATCGTCAAATTCCCATGACTCTTTGGGAAAAATCAGGGATAAATGCGGCGTCAAGGCAAGTCTTACAACTATGCGTCGTTTTATTTCGTAAGCTAAACATCTAAAAAGACTGAAAATCAAGGAAAAGCCACCTCTCAACCTGGTTTGAAAAGAGCAGCGCCTCACTTTTTGTCGCGCACATGTGACCTGGACTTTGGAGTGGCATAGAGTAGTCTTCTCCGATGAAAACAAATTTAATTTGAAAGGTCCCGATGGCTATATCTACTATTTCCATGGCCTGCGCAAAGAAACACATTATTTGGACTGGCTGCATAGCAGAGTTGGAGGTGTGATGGTGTGGGGGCCCATTTCATATCATGGAACCTGCCAACTACAATTTATGTCAACCACAATGAATGCGTAGTCTTACAATGGCATATTGAAAAAGGCCTTTCCATACTTGCATACCCTTTTTGGACCTCTGCCGTGGATTTATCAACATGATAATGCGCCAATACATAGAGCTCGGGTAGTTAAAACATATATACCGAGCCAAAATGTAGAGCTGTTAAGCTGGCCGCATTCTCCGGATTTAAATATCATTGATGAATTGGTATTCAAAACCACAATCTTCAGGACGGATGATTAACTTTAACTCGACACAACCTAACAATCAAAAAATAAACACAGCAAAAAATTGTATAAACAACGTTCTTGACATTAGTGACGCTGAATATCAACAACAAAACATTAGTAAAATCAAAAATATTCTAAAAAATAATAACTATCCAAACAATATTATCAATAATCTCATGCAGGAAAAAATGACGCAAAATCACAACAACATTAGACAAGAATTAGAAAGTGAAGATGGTAACCCTAAGATCTTCCATAGTCTAGCATACGTACCAAAACTAACAGACAACATTGTAGGTGGCAATGGTGCGATGGTAGTGTATTCAATAAGTGATTGGCAGGTCGTGCGTTCGAATCCCGAACAGGGCCATGATTTTTATAAATTGAATACACACAACAAAAAAATGATCTCCTTAAAGCAATTTAGGCGCCACCTGTTGAGAGAAAAAAATCCCATCGCACCAAACCTCTTTCCTATCCTTCTATTCTTTCAGTAAGTAGCACCCACAAATAGGCAATGAATTGCTACTTGCGCAACAAACTAAAATTGCCTTCGCTGTGGTTTTACCACTATAGGGTACTGTGTCACTACAGAAAAAAGAAATCCCTTTAGCGCACGCAAATTATAAAAAAAAAAAAAAACCTACATGCAACGATAAAAAAAAAGCAGTATATGCATATAAATCAAATTCCACACTAAGCAAAATATTCACCAGGACAAAATCGAAGATAAAAAAAGAGTAACAAAACAATGTGGTCTACCAAATTAATTGCAAGGGAAAAACCAATCAAAAGTGCGACATGGTATATGTTGGAACTACGAAGAGAGCGCTTGGAACTAGAATAGCAGAACACAAAGCGGATATAAACAAAAAGAAGACAACAGCCACTGCACTCTCGCAACATATGATCGACAATGAACATATACCGGACTATGAAAACATTAGAATACTGGACAAAGAAAAGAGAACAAGAAAGAGATATACGCTGGAAAACTTAAGAATCCAAGAGAGGCGAATGACGGCAATGAACACGAAAGAAGACCTGGACAACGTCAGCGCAAGTTACTTGGTTGCCATACAACCATTCTGAAATCTGATCTGTGATATTTTCAATAGTGATGTCGTTTATGTTATTTATTTTTACTTATTTATTGAAATTGTGTTTTGTGCTGTTACAATATCATATTAAATTAAATATGTAAAATAATGTAAGTTTCTTTTCCATCAGATTGACACATTATTGATACAATGCTTATTATATGTATGTTTGGTATGTTATTTAAGGTTTAAATAAAAGAAAACAAAAACCCCTAAGGAAGTTGGCAAAAAACCGACGAAACGTAGGGTGCAAGGATGGATTAAAGGGTTTTAATTGCATCAGAACAAAAAAGATCATTAAGCCAGAAAAAAGGTAAACTAAAATATTGAAAATGCTTGGGGATGGTTGACACGTCAAGTATATGGATCAGGACAACAATATTCGAGTATACCCGAACTAACCCAAGCCATAGAATTAGCTTGGAGCTCAATTTCACTGAATTATTGGCTAATTTGTATACTTCCCTTCCAAACCGGATGTGTGAAGTTTTGGAACAGAAAGGTGGCTCAACACACTATTAAACATTTTTTTTTTTTGAATGTAAAATACTCCAATTATCTTAAATTTAAGTTACATATTTTGTAATAAAAAGAATCAGAAATTTTTAAAATGTTTTTTTATTTAAGTGTCCTATTCATTTGCATTTTGCCTCTTTTTGGTTGATAATAATTTGCTTAAACTTAAAGCTATAGCATTGAATCTTCCTTTTGATCAAATTACAGCAATTAAATTGACTTTAATTTACAAAAAAATGTAGTCTCTAGCATGTTTGGTTTGGGAGCAATGAAGGATAAAAAAAAAAGACCTAAGGGGTGTCCTATTCAAGTGGCGAGGAGTGTATGTATGCTGACTATGTGCAGCTTCGGTATAGCTATCCTCTGGGTTTAATTAAAAATGGAGCTTGCGAGTTAAATAAAGATTTAAGTAAAATTTTGCTCTGGTCCCGATCAAATTAACTCTGTTTGAATCCATCCAAGACCAAATGTTTGATTATCTATAGAAAACCATCAGACACTTCGTACTTTCCACAAATACTACTCAACAGTGAGTCAGCAAGAAATCTAGGATTAGTCTTTAACAAAACCCTAACCTGGACCAACCATATACATACAATTGACAATCGGAAGAGTGTATGGTGGCTTACGTATGTTATGGGCTACAGAAAGAATTACTCCAATTAAAACAAGAATGATACTTGCGAAGTCAATACTCATCCCCCTATTATTATTTGGCTGTGAAATTGTTTGCAACTGTGATAGCAGGCATAGGAAGAAACTGAATGTTGTATTCAACAGCGTGGCAAGGTATGTTTGTGGTCTGCGGAGATATTAACATATTTATACATATTCTAGACAAATATATGGTTTCACTCTGGATGACTTATTTGCTCTAAGGGCCTTAACAATGCTCAACAATATTCCGCAAACACGAAAACCACCTTATCTATATAGCAAAATCCAGTTTTTCCCATCAGCTAGAAATTGTAATCTGACACCAGTACGCTACTCTTACCTCGTTTCGAGTCGTCCATTTTTTGTATACATGCCTGCCCCAATTATAAGGATGGTATTATGTGGCACTCTGTTCGAAGCAAGGCATAGGCAACATTTTAAGGCTCTTCGATAATAGACCTTAACACCCCCCCCCCCCCCCCCCCCCCCACCCCTCCGCATTTCCAGATTAATAGCCGGCTTTCAAGCTCGCTCATTGCAAAATTTAAGTTTGGTTTCTTTTCTACTTTATTTTCTATATTTTATCCTCTTTTGAACTTAATTTCAATCATAATATGCTGTAACTTAGTTTTCACTCACTTTATGCAATAGTTTTTAATACTGAAGCTTACACTGCCTTTAACCCTAGAAAGATAATCTACATCTGTGAGACGTATGACGCGCGGAAAAAATGTTAAACCGCATTGGGTTGGTTGCTTAAACTAACTCAGTCGGTAACAAGTTATAGCTATGCCGGACTTCTGGGGGCGTGTGTGACCTGTGCCATTCTTACATTTAATTTAATCGCATATAGTTTAAAATTACTAAGACTTATTAATAGACTTATTTTAAACCGAAAAATGAAAATATGGCAAACAATTATGACTTAATGTCAATTTTAAGGTTCCTTTAAAATATAAGTTGTTTTTTGTTAATTTGTAATGGGGCTTAAGATTTTTGTTTTTACTGTTTAAATTAATATTTATTTATACTAAATCATTGATTTATTTTACTTAATATGAACTACATAAATAAATAAAACGTTAATATTTTTTTAAAAAGTTCATGGGTTTCATTAAATACACTACCAAAGTTCCATACGTCTCTGAGACGTATGATTATCTTTTTCGTCATAAAAAATATGATTATCTTTCTAGGGTTAAAGATACTCTATCTTACTGTGTAAGTTAAATCAATATAAAAAAATAAATATGAAATAAATATGAAAAGCGGTTCTAGTGGACAGAATGGAATTCGTGCTTCTTAATGAAGCTAGGAAGAAGTGAAAAAAAAAACTTTTCTTAGAAGACTAAGTTATGATCTGGACTAAGTCTTACAGCACCTGAAATTGAGAAAATGTTTAGCCCTTACTGTGGCAAGAAAAAATTTTTTTTTGCATTAAAACTCATTTATTAATTCGCTACACATTTTAAATAAACGAAAAGTAAAACGAAAATATAATTTTGTTGGATTTGTTATTAATAAAGCCGAAAAACAGGTGTTACTTATTATAAACCACCGACTCTGCTGTGTCCGACAAGGTGGTACTGCTGAAAGCACGATTTGTTCTTTCCCAAGCATATTGCAGACCCCACAAATCCAATCGGTGCGTGTCTGCCTTTTTTTTGAGCTGCATAGAGCACACCTTCTACGAGTGCTGCGTACCGGCTGGTGTGATGAACCAGTAGCTCTTATATCAAAAGCCACAAATGGTATGGAAGTAGGTGAATTGGTCAGTACTACTGGCCTTTTATTCCTACTCACAATAGTTTCTGTTAGTAAACCTCCAACCACATCAAGCCGAAACTGTTTTGATGTAAGTTTTGGTTTTCCAGTTAGTTTATATAAAATGAAAGACAACGGATGCATCTAAAAAATAGAAACAAATTCTATGCCACCATTTATTGCTTTTTCTGTTAATCTTATAGGAGGACAAAAACTGATCAAAATGATCAACAAAATTCATATTCATATTGTAGTCTTTTACGGCCTGATATGGATATGTATATGGATATGTACGCATCTCTTGTCTTTCCATTTGATGATTGCCAACGTGTCAGTTGCATACCAATCAAACTCACCACGTTTCATTTGTCTATCAGACTTGAATTGAGGTAAAAATTTCCGTGTTATATTAACCGTACCGCATGCGTGTATCTTTGACGCTTTTAAATATTCCATCAACGGCACGCTAGTAAAAATATTATCAAAAAAGCATAGGTAGTGTTTGTTTATCAACTCTGACGTGAGACTTTTTACCACTCTTGCTCCAAGGTTCGTTTCGATATTTCCGTCAGCAGATTTTCCGGTATAAATGTCGAATTTCCAGCAATATCCGTTTTTAGCGCCTAATATCCAAACTGTATAGCCCCTTTTGATGGGTTTGTTAGGCATATATTGCTTTAGAGAACTCTGTCCTTTGAATTTGATTATAGATTCATCAATAGCTATTTCCTTTGACGGATGTAAACATTTAGCGAAATTCTCTGACAAAGTATCTAGTAAAGGTCTTACTTTGTAGAGTTTATCGTACGATACGCTTGATCTGTCTGGCATCACGGCGTTATCATTTAGATGAAAATTTGAGAGAATAAATTCAAATCTTTTTAGACTAATTAAAGATGAAATATATCCGTCCCGTATCATAGGCTCACTTGACCAGTAGTCTTTATAGCTTGGCAGCTTTTTAATTCCCATCAATAAGTTAACGGCTAAAAAGGCATTAATTTCAACGACATTAGTTTGGGCGTATCTTTGACCTGTCCGATTATACTTTTGTTCAGCATAGAGGTTGGTTTGAAAAGTTATGTGCTTTATAAAGTCTCCCGATAATAACAGGTTGAATAACTGGAACGGAGCTGGATCATTCAGTTCCAACACATGATTCGTCAAACCCTGCAACCCATCAAAGTCACTTACCGCAGATGGCTTACAATATTTACCCCAATTTGGTTGATGTGTTTGAAAATTTGGTTGATTTGTATTAGGTAGTTGACTCAATGGAACCTCGTCGCTTGAATCCCATGAAGAATCCAAATTTAAAATATTTTGCTCAGCTGGTTCGGTTTCTTCCTTAGAATTCGAATCACTGTCAACGACGGATTCTGGATCTGATGGAATCTCCAGCTCCTCGAACATTCTTCGAATACGCTCTTCATGTGTTTCAGTTACGTCCATTTCAAATAGTTTGACTAACAAGAAAATAAACGAAAGTGGCGGTGGTTCAGTATGAGTACCACATGAAAAACATGCACTGACAAGTAATAAAGCAATATTTACGCCAAACCATGAAAACTACTTACCGAGGAAAGTATTTTCGTACAGTATATCTTCACTATTAAATATAACATAAACCACACGCAGCTGCAATTCACTTGAAAAAACAACATCCTTGCCGTCTGACAATTTTGGCTATACTACGTGACTGTATGTCCTACTCACGACGAAGAAGCATGATACAAAATAAATTGCAAACAAGAACAGTTATAGATTCACAGAGAATGAATGGTACAATTCTTAAACCTTTGCGAAAGCCGGCAAAAAACAAAACTTACATGGCTTAAATTATGTACCATCAACGCGCATTGAGTCAAACTCACGTGGTTCAAATTTTGTACCCGCTGCGCCGTAAGAGCTAAAGGGATGATAACCCTCCCACTGCACTGTATCTGCGTGTCCCAGTGGCGTGGCGTGGATAATTTTAAAAGGGAAGACGTTGAAAAATTTAGTCACCTATAAAAATAAAAATCTTTAAAACCTGAAATAAAATAATTTTTAATGGGGATATTGTATCTACATAATATGCATTCCACATTGACTTAGCAAAAATATTCTAGCCACATTTTTTATACTTCAAGACATTAATATTTCAATCAACAATGAGCTTAAAGCATAACAAAAGTGGCTTCAAAAGAAGCCGGTCTTGACAGACGCATGATACAATAACTTAAAAAAATTCAGCATAATGTGGATAGTAATTTTAAAATAAGAAAATTCAGAAGAATTATATGGATAATTCTTTATATTTGTTAAAATATAAAAACGATACAAATAATAATGTCAGCAATAAAAATAAATCAAAATTAAAAACAGCTAAAATTCACACACTTAAAAAAAAAAAGTGAAAAGTTTTGTTAAAATATTAGTTCTTTATAATTATTTGTATTCTAATGCTATTCGACGATCTTTTTTGATAAACTCTGCCAATACCCTTTCATAGAAGTTTGGTCTATTTTTAATTTTAAGAAGAAGTCTTCTTTCTATCGATATGAGGGCTAAATCAGAGAGCCTATCCTCGCCCTGTGAGTTTCTTAAATAAGTATGAATTCTTTTTAAAGCAGAAAAAGACCTCTCAACGGAGGCGACGGAAATGGGAAGTGTTAAAAGTAAACTACTTAAGTTTAAGACTTGAGGGAACACTTCTTTCAAAGCTTCACTATTCAAATGGTTGTGAAGGTCGAGAACCTCAAACTGCCGAAGTGACGACGAAGAATATAAAACATTAAGTTCATTTTTTAATGCCGTGAAGTCAAAAATTCTAGGAAAAAACTTAATTAGGGAAGATATTTTTACATCTGGACTGGAACGAGAAAAAGTGTCATACTTCAAATTATTTAGTAAATCCAAAAATGTAAGATTACTAAATGATTTATATCTGGCATTTATTTGGCTAACTATATTGTCTTTAATTTCAACAAAAAGGCGCTTATAATTCGTCTTCAAATCGAAGTCAAGCAACCTGCGTTTACGTGGAGGTTCGATGCAATCATTTACGCTGTCATAAATAACTTCAAACATATTTAAAAAGTCAGAGCTTATCCATGACTCAAAACGTTCGATTTCTTGCTTGGCATAACTAACGTCTGTTTGTTTTTTTTTTGAATTAAATTAAATAATACATCGGTCTTTGCAAATATTTCAGAAAGGGTATGAAGCAAAAAACAGAATTCCTTGCTCTCTAATTTATTTAATAAACTTTCTGCCATCGAAAGTGTGTCAGTATCCCATTCCCTAGAGTCATTAATTATTTTACTAAAAGTTTCAATTATATCTATTCTACAGTTAAAGATTACGTTTATTATTCTTGAATGATAATGCCATCGAGTTTCCGATACTCCTGGCATGCGTCGATTGGAAATTTGTTTTAAAAGATTGGACCGCTTTGTAGATTTATTAAAAAATCGAACGATGCTATTAGTATAGCCAAAAAATAGTTTAAGTTCTGCTATGTTTTCTAGAGATCGGGATAGTACTAAATTTAAAACATGTGCATAACAAGGAATAAAATTTGCCATCGGGCATTCATCAAGGACCTTCTTTTGAACACCACCCCCCTCGCCGGACATAACTGCGGCACCATCGTAGGATTGTCCTATTAACTTTTCCTTGCAGTCGTATGTTTCAAGAATTTTAAATATATGATTGGATAACTCATTTGCATTACGATTTGCGCTAACGTCAAAAAATCCAAGAAATCTTTCTTGTATACCATCCTCTGACAAGTACCGAAATATGGCACTCAGTTGTTCCCTATGACTCAAATCTGGTGTTTCGTCGATCATAATCGACACGAACCGAGCATCCTTGATTTCCGTTTTAATTTCGGATTTAATAACCGCCGCGATACTATGTATCAAATCGTTTTGAATATCGTTGGATAAACCTGAAAAAATTGGATTGTGTGTACTTGAACACTGCTCTAAATGGGATTCCAATAAAGTGTCATATTTAGATAAAAAATAAACCGCTTCGACATAATTGCCACGATTATCTGAACTAGACCTTTCATCATGACCGCGAAATGCTAACTCCTGTCTGCCTAATAAAATGACCGTGTCAATAAAACGTTCCATTAGTTTCCGATTTGTATCTACTTTTTTATTATGAACAACGAAAGAATTTCCTAAAGAAGTTTCAATGCGATTCGTGCCGAATTCGTGTAGGGATAAACAACAACGAATATGTTTTTCTGTCTTAATATGTTTTTTCGAAGAATTAACTAAATTATTTATATCAGTGAAACCCGTTCGGCTCCAAACACTGGCGGAGTTTGAAAAAAGAAGACAAGGAAAACAAAACATTTTATTAAGCTTGCAACTCCCAGTTAGCCACTTATATTTTTGGTATAAGGAAACATTAAAATGTGTCACAAAACCATCTCTCCTTTGGTAATTAATATTTATAAAAGGCATAGAGCGCCCTACGTCTATAACTTTTTTTTATCAAGAAAAGATAGCTTACTAAAACTATTTGAATCCTCCAGGAGGAAATCAGTTAAACAGCAATCTACACTAATCAAAGACATTTCCAAAAAAAAATCTAAAACTGCACTAAAATTAAGAAGCTAAAATGTTTTTATCAGTAAGTTGGTAATAAAAGAAACTAAAAAAATTACACATTAACCTTCACTTTCACTTTCACATCTAACTTTTCACTATTTTAATTTAAGATTTTATCAAATTGGCTTTACAAAACACTAGATTTTTTCAAGTTATTGCACTTGTGCAACGCAGTCTGTCAATAAATTCCAACTGATTCTAAATTAAAATTTGAATTCCTGCTTAAAAAAAAAACAAGTGTCGGTATTTTATTTGACATGAACTTCTCTTAAGCGATATGCTGAATTTACTCTGCTGACAAATTGCCATAATATTCTACCATATTTTATTTCATAAGACAAAAGTATAACAATAAATTTGTAAAAACATCGAAGCATTAACTATCACAAGAGAGAAAAATGAAAGCTCAACTTCTTACATCAACACGCATATCAATATCAACATAAAATTCTAAATCAAGAATCAACCCACATAACACATTCAGATATTATGTCATAAGAAAAAAGAAATAAGTCAAAGAACACCGTGTTATTAGACACAATGTTGAAAAAAAACATAGGGGCGGGCTACAGTCCGCTTGGGCGAATTGTTGGATACCCTATTCTTATTCCTATATCTCATAAGTGGGCGTGACAAAAATTTAAAGGATTTTATCGAAAAAACTAAGCTTTTGTAAATAAAAACGCTCCCTAGCTCAAACTTTGGTTTTTCAATAAAATTGTTTTATTTAATTGTGGGCGTGTCAGTAGGCGGATTTAAAAAAAATTTAAGTATGAGCATAAAGGGCACCTAGAGAGTATATACTATAAATTTCAGCTCCCTAGCTCAAACTTTGGACTCTCAAAAATAAAAAAAAAAAAATTGTGGGCGTGTCAGTAGGCGGATTTTGAAAATATTTACACATGAGCATAAAGGGCCCCTAGAGAGTATATATTAAAAAATTCAGCTCCCTAGCTCAAATTTTGGTTTTTCAAAAAAAATATTTTATTTAATTGTGGGCGTGTCAGTGGGCGGATTTTGAAAATTTTATGTCCCAAGCAGTTTTATGGGCCAAAGATCATATATAAAAAAATTCAGCCTTCTAGCTCAAAATTCAATTTTCCCAAAATTTGTTTTATTTAATTGTGGGCGGATTTTGAAAATTTTATGTCCCAATCAGTTTTATGGGCCATAGATCATATATAAAAAATTTCAGCTCTCTAGCTCAAAATTCGATTTTTTCCAAAATTTTGTTTTTTTGAGTTTGTGGGCGTGTCTGTGGTCGGATTTCAAAAATTCTTAAACTTGATTATTTCGGGACCCTAGGGAGTATATGGTTAAAATTTCAGCTCTCTAGGTCCAGTTTAAAGGAATAATTTTTGCCGACGGACGGACATGGCTAGATCGACATTACTATCGATGCTGATCATAAATATAGTAACTTTTAGGGGTCTACGGGCAATATTAAGGTATGTTACAAACTATGCGTCAAAATTAATATACCCCTAGAATAGGGTATAAAAAAAAGTCAAACGTAGCACCTGCATTCCTGCAACATGTTGATATCTTCCGATTGAAACGCAATGCTAATCGCAAAAGGGAGAATGAAATGAAACAATTCCAAGTATTCAGCGTGAGATTTGGTTTATAAGACGAAATGTAGCGTCTTTTTCTTTGAATATAAAAGCGGGTGTTGAACAAAGAGGATCGGAACCGCAATGCTTGTAGAAGAAAGGGATATAAAACAAGTAAATAAGACGGAAAAATATTTTTTATTCTATTATAGAGAGCAGCGGTAGTTGAACTTTTTACTAAGAGTATTTTTGTGACTCTTCGTTGGTTTGTTGTTTGTGATTTGTGGATTGTGGAATGTGGTTGAATCTTGATTCTTGAATGAAGTATGAAGATACAGACGAGAGGTAGAATGAAAATATTAAACTTATTCGATAGCTTATGTGTGAGTGTGTGTGTAGATTTTATTTTATAATTAAAATACGGGACGGGTTTCATTTTTCATATATTTATTTGGCAGATAGTGCTTACTTTTGGTGGATTTTTAAAAGGGAAGACGGTAGGAATCGTGTTATATGAACGCCACGCCACTGGCGTGTCCGCCTGTGAAGTTTTCCGGTTTGATCTCAAAAAGGCATCGCGATTTCGGATCACTTCGTTCGTAAGGTAGTGTAGTTTTGAACCTGCCTCTCGTTCGCTATTGTATGGTTACATTGATTGTGTTGCCTTTCGGGGTTTGAAGAATCTCTTGATTGCACAAGACAATTACAACTGAGTCGGGCGCTCGCGAAGCAACATGCGATGATGATATTAATAATCCCGTCAGCAAACCTATTGGAGTCCGTATATCAATTCATTCATGCATTTCTGCTGGTTTGCAAAGCCCCTCACCAAGGATAACAGCGAAAAAAATTAGTTCAACATTTGTAATTTTTTTTTTTTTTTTTTGTATTAAATTTTTTATTATTTCTTAAAATGTATTACAATATTTTATTACAATCTTTGCATGTTATAGCTTCAAAAAGAAATAATAGTGACATATATATATATATATAATGATGGGTGGGGTGACCCAATAAAAAAAATTACACAAAATATCTTAAACTCAAATAGGTATGTAGGTACTCTTTCGATGAGAAATAACATTTATAAAATAAGCCAAAAATATTTCACCAAAACATCAACGAAGAACATGGAGCAATGATTCTATAATTTTAAGATCAAGGCCACCTTACCTGTTTTACCTGTTTAACAAATGCATGATAATGTATAAGTGCTCTTACATAAGGTGGAAGTTGGTTAAATAAACGGTATGCAGCAACACAATAAAAATTACGAAACGCGGTAGTACGAAAAGCATGTACAGAAACTTGATTTAAGGAGTTAACACGTAAATTATAACTGTTGATGAGTCTGAAATTAAGATTCCCTGATCTCATAAAGAACATTTTAAGCACTTTATAGCAGTACAAGTGACGTACTGGAAGAACTCTCAAATCTCTGAACAATGGAAAACTAGGGTGTAAGCGGGGTTTTCGGCAGATTTTCTTTAAAGTATGATTTTGAATTGACAAAAGAGGCTGAATTTTATTTACATAAGCTCCTCCCCAGCAGGTAATACCATACTGCAATCTGAATGAAAGATTCCATAATAGATTTTTAGCAAAAGTTGAGTACAGCAAATCTTTCCAGAGAGTAAAAATGCCTGAGAGCACCACGAAAATAATTTCTCAAATTTTGCGTGTGGTTATTAAAGCTCATCCTTCAGTCGATTGATAGTCCTAATTAATTAAATTCAGTAACACTTTCAATCTTAAAACATTTATTGCTGCAGCTGAGACCACTTTGAAAACCACAAGCAGACGGACTTGGAATGCAAGTGCAATAAGGTAGTTGAAATCTTTGGCAATCAGCTGCATGAAAGTATACATCAGCTTCAAAACTATTTTGCGTCACCAAACTGAAAAACATAATTTTGGTTTTTGAGCTGATAATCAATTTATGCTCGGCAAACCAGATTCTTAAGAGATAAAGATCAAAGTTAATGTCGGAGATAAGATTTAAAGCACTATCTGAACCATAAGCAAAGCCCACATCATCCGCAAATGCTGTCAGTAATCCCTTAAATGGCAAATAAAACAACGAATTAATATAAATTAAGAACTCCAATATTTAGAAGCTTAACATCGACCCTAGTGTCATCAACCTCAACTCTTTGTGACCTATTTTTAAGGTATGACTTAAGCCACTCGTACAAAAAACCACGAAATTCTGCATTTTCAATTTTGCGGAGCAATATGTCATGGTTAACCATGTCAAATGCTTTAGTAATGTCAACAAACAATCCGGCTGTACTTTTCTTTTTATCCAGGTTCACAAATATCTGGGAGCAAAAACGAAGAAGAGCATCTTCTGTAGATCTACCTTTCTGAAACCCGAACTGAACTGAACTGAAGAAAATTGTTTTTTCCAAAAAACTCACCATCCTGTTTTTCATAACTTTTTCAAAAATTTTACTAATAGAAGGTAGAAGTGAGATAGGCCTATAATTACTCAATACATCAGTAGATCCCTTCTTAAATAAAGGTTGTATATCAGCACATTTCAGAGCATCAGGGAATACTCCAGAAAAGATGCTTTTATTGAAAATATGGGGCAACACATCGACTAAGAAGCATGAAATATTTTTCAATAATAAATTTGACAAGCCATCAAACCCTGTAGAGTTGGACTTATTCAACGAGCCAATTGTTTTTAAAAGTTCAAATCCAGTTATCGACTCAAATAAAAAACTGTTGCTTTGCAAGGGTTCAAAAGGATTTCTTGAGAGACTACAATTTGCACAAGATAGATTTCTAGGGGCTAGCTCTGTATTCTCAGATATCGAAGTATACATGTGTACCCAAAAAGAGAAAGGATTTCCCTGCATTTCAAATCATTTGTGTTATAAATACACACACAACCTATATGCAATCCCTTTTAGTCCTTCCACCAACCCACTTAATGTATAATTACGAAGTTTGTGAAATTTCAAACAAATACCACAAGTATGTTCCTCCTGCTGAATAAAATCCTACCATCAATGAACCACACTTGCCACATACACAATCCCAGTCCGGTATCTATTAAAGAATCTGCATTTGACACCCAGCCACAGTTCCCCTCCCACTGTACAAACTGAAATGGACATAAAGAATCTGGTCCAATTGGTGGAGAGGTCAACAGGACTACTACCGAGTTGGAAACATCTGATGTATGAGAAAAGGATGTGTGTCATCGTTATCTTTCCAATTTGCAAAACTATTCTCTATGCATTGAACATACTCGTACATGCTCATGCCATTCGCATCCGTTATATGGGACTCGTAGGTGTGATGTGGCCCATTTGTTTCCATAAGTTGGCAAAACCAAATTCTGGACAAGCAAGGCAGCACACCGCCTTTCGTGTAGTGAACAGGCGGTTGAACAGTCGTATGCAGAATAAAGGCATTGATGATACTATCCCAATACATCCATGCCCGATAGGAATCTGCCAAATGTACTTCAGTGTTTGCCTTTATTCTCGCTTACCACAAGAGCATGATGTGAAATAATGCTCCTATTACAATGTGCGGTTAAGATTCGATCCGGACTCATTTGAAGTCTTGATTTCTTTTCAAACAATGCAATTGATGAGCTGTAAGAGGGGCTGTAAGGACTAGAGTTGACCATATTTAAAGTGGCTGGCAAAACGGGGCTGCGCTGTTGGATGTTGCTTTCAGTAAATCCGAAACAGCAAATCGTCCATCGTCCATCGTCCACCTCCTCTAAGGACTAGAAAAAGGCGGTTTAAATCTCGCTTTAGAAATGTCCCCCGCTTATCAAGCGCTAACTTAAATAATATTAGACCATTCATTCTTCCATTATCCTAATTAGTATACCTTTTAAAAAGTTTCCTCAAAAACAAAACCACTTAAGTGAAAAGAATTTTCACTACCACGTCGAAGGAAACAAATCCTTACCCTATATAATACATAATTTAAAACAACTTTTTATTACTTATGCTGATGTATGTTAGTATTATTCGTTAATATATGAATACTGTTGTTAACCGTAACATGCATCGCTCTGACCTCGCTCTATGTGTCCTGGATCCCGCCTATGTCCCCTCAACAACGGGTCAACATGCAATCGTCAGCAATCTGTTGCTGTTGCCGTATTCACGTCGCTACCCAAACCACCCTCGACACCTAAAGTGGATGATACGAGTAATTTACCTTAGAACGGGTGTAATGCTAAAAGCACACCTGGCCAAGTCCATCGTCCCATTCTGGCCAAAAACTGCAATAACCCTGCCCGGTAATGAGTTCTGCCCATAAAGAGTTTTCTGTGTAGCGTGAGTTTTTTTTGTGTAATTTAATTTTAATGTTCTCATTTTGCGAGAAGTACATCCGCCCTCCAGGCGTATGATGATGGTTTTTGTGTTGTTCGGGGTCAGACTTACATGTCAGACGATTGGCGGCATGTGGACGCAATACCCAGCTAGCGGAAAGCGGGAGCGGGACCGAGTGTTGTGGCTATACAACTTCTTTTGTGCAAGTGTATTGAGTTCTAGTGTGGATAGCACATTATGTTCGAGTATTTAGTAACTATACAAATGGAAAGATGTTATTTGTTATCCTTCTTTCCTTTGATTTTAATTATTTTTTGAATATTTTTGGTTTAAATATTTTTGGTTTTAATTATTTTTAAGCTGTGAACCAAATCATTGGTGGTCTGTGTCAACAACTTCAGGTAACCAAAGCTGTATTGATATCGTCAAATAATATACGATACGATTACACAGACATTGTAAGTGGATCGATGCATTGCGCGATCTATGCTTTGGGTAGGTGACGGTTAATTGAGACGTGTGTCATGACTACAATGTGAATGAATATGATGATTAAATTTAATGGCACCTGGCACGCGACCATTTTTGTATCGATGTGTTTCGGCAATGCTGGGAGGAAATTTTAGTATATTAGGCGAGGTATTTGAAAGAATAAAATCAGATTCAATCAAGCTTCTAACTTATTGTTTCTCTTTATGGCAATACCTATGGCATTCGTGCCTGCCCTACGAAACCACTTCGTTGTTTAGTTAGTTCCAAGGGAAGTCCTTCTTAAACCCTCCTCTCGGACTTACGAAATATATAGGCACACAATACAAGGCGAACATACATTACATGGCGATCCTAACAACCTCAGTCTTACATTACATCATACACTGTACTCCCTTGCTCTACTAGTCATAATTGTACTCCTTTCGTAAGTAATTTGTCATTCGTCGACGAGTATTAAAAAACTCCACAAGATCTGTCTGTCTATCTGTCTGTCCGTAGGTCAC
The DNA here is from genome assembly GCA_949715645.1 of Portevinia maculata. Classification (NCBI taxonomy): domain Eukaryota; kingdom Metazoa; phylum Arthropoda; class Insecta; order Diptera; family Syrphidae; genus Portevinia; species Portevinia maculata. The sequence goes on along the minus strand of OX454526.1, from coordinate 266,998,190 downwards.
AGCCACTTTTTCCAAAACTATAAGAACTATACTGTTGAAACTTGGTAAGTAGATGTATTCTGTGAACCGCATTAAGATTTTCTCACAAAAATAGAAAAAAAAAACAATAAATTTTTGGGGGTTCCCCATGAACTGAAACTCAAAAATGTTCATCAAACCCATAAGTGTGGGGTATCTATGGATAGGTCTTCAAAAAAGATATGGAGGTTTCTAATATCATTTTTTCTAAACTGAATAGTTTGCGCGAGAGACACTTCCAAAGTGCTAAAATGTGCCCCCCCCCCCTGGCACTTCTAAAATAAGAGAATGATAAAACTAAAAAAAATATATGATGTACATGACCATGCACACTTCCACCGAAAATTGGTTTAAACGAGATCTAGTAAGTAGTTTTTTTTTTAATACGGCATAAATCGTAAACCGCCACTTATCTATTATTAAAACATCGATCAAAGTTACAACGAACTACAAGAACTTTTATATGATGTTACTTGCTGCTACGGAACCCTTCATGGGAGAGTCCGACTCGCACTTGGCCGCTTTTTTTTTTTTGTTTAAACCTCATTTTGTTTAGAATTAAGAATTTCTTAAGAAAGATTTATCCAATCTAATATTTCACCCCTTCTGACCTGGCTACAATTTATAAGGCGTTTATTCGCCCGAAACTCGAGTACAATGCTCATATCTGGTCCGGTGCACCAATAACTTATTTGGAGCTACTTCACAGGATCCAAAAACGCGCGATAATACTTATTAAAGACCGAGACATCCCGAGATCGATTGACTCTCTTAGTCATCGTCTTAATGTCTCCTGCCTTTCGTTATTTTATCGTTATTTGCACCATAAGTGCTCAAACGAAGTAGCCAGTTGCATTCCTCCACTTGAATATTTCGCAATACCTGCCATGCAAGGAATGCTCATCAGTTCACCATCAGGCCTGTGTTCGGACGTACAGTGAACTTCAGAGAATCTTTCCTCAACCATACAACACGAATGTGGAATACTCTTCCACGCATTGTTTTTAATTTACATTATAACCTACAAACATTCAAAACCAATGTGCATCGGCATTTCTCCTTTTCCTCTCACCCTAATTTCCTTAACGCCCGCGCTGTGCAGCTATTACATTATAAGGGTCCCAAAAAATCCCTTTAGTGCGTGTAGATTACAAAAAAAAATAAAAATATTTTTTGGTGGCAATCCAACCATCGAAATGCATACTTCCAACTAATATTATAAATGTGAAAGTAACTCTGTCTGTCTGTCTGTCTCGCTTTAACGCCAAAACTACTGAACCGATTTAAATGAAATTTGGTACACAGATAGTAAAGAGCCTGAGAATGGACATAGGCTACTTTTTACCGCGGGAAAATGCTTCATCCGCTGTCCAGAAGCGGAGATCTAAGCTGATATCTAAAAAAAGCTGTAACTCTCGAATGCTTTCTAGCTCCAAGCTTTGGAATGACTGACTCATCCTAATGAAATAGGATTTTTTTTTAATATAAAGTTCAATTATGTACAAAGATTTTAAGATATAAATCATCTTTGTAGGTTTTCCTGAAGTTGAACAATAAGCATTAAACTATACATTTTATACAATTCAAAAAAGTAAAATATTCGTTGAATTTTCCCACCGTTGAGGGGAGGAAAATTTGTGTGTGTGTGCGGCACAAATCTGTTTCTGCCTCTGTACCTTTTGTGCGTGTGCGTTTTCTTTCTTTTTTTATGCACCTTTTTTAGTTTGTGTTGTTTTTTTTGTGGCGCATGGGATTGAGAAGGATAGGGTATGAAATGTAATGGAGATTGAGAGGGAGTCACACTGAGAGTATATCCGCCATATTTCATAACGTCCTAAGCATACCCAAAACGCCGCTCAATAATTAAAAGTATGTATTTAGATGTTTTTTTGCTTTGCCAAATTAAGGGTTAATTAACATTTATACGCATGTATCTTATTCTTAAAATAATTAGCCGAAATAATTTAAAATTCTACCCGAACTCACTATTCCACTCGGACGAAGTCGCGGGTACAGCTAGTATCAAATATATTACATTGAGTTTTAAAGAGCCATATTTTGTGTAAGTAGGTAAGTAAAATAATATTTCGCTCACTCTCCTTTATCTCGTATGTCTTTATTTTATCTTCTACATGTATATATTAATGAAGCCATATATTGTGTGTCCGTAAAAATATGAAAGATGCCCCAATGTTATTGTATGGGGGTTAAGCCAGTACCACGAAAAATACGGACGGAGATGAGTACATGATACACTGTATACAGTTTTGATTTTAAACAGAACACATGAAATTTCATTTATTTGTAATTAATCGAGATAATACATTCTGCAATTAGTTTTTTAAAGACAACTTCTGGAATATGCGCACCACGACTGGATCTGATGAATGGCATATGAGAAACAAAGTATTAGAACATTTGAGGCCGTGTGTTCTCAATTGCACGAATAATTTTGGCTTCCAATGCATCGGTTGTTGTTGGTTTGCCAGTGTAGACTAGCGACTTTACGTTTCCTTAAGAAAACAACCAAGACGCGTCATATCACATGATCTTGGAGGCATAGGCGCCCCCAGGATTTTTCCCAGGGGGGGGCAGACAAAATATTTTGATGAAATTTTTAAGGCAATTTTAAATTTCATTGACAATTGATTTAATTTTTTTATGGAACCTACTCACCTTTTTTTCTTTTATGATAATAATTAATACTAAAATAACGCTCATTAAAAATTTATTTTTATTGTTTTGAAAACAGGAATTGCAGTTTTCGTGGTTTTTTACCAAAACGATCTATAATTTTATTATAAAAATCCGTATCTTCTTGTATTAAATTTTTGTGAATGTTCATCATGCACAACGCATCAAGCCTTTCATCGCTCATTTTTGACCTAAGCCAAGTTTTTACCTTCCTCAATGTACTGAAAGATCGCTCTGCTGTACATGTAGTGGCGGGAATGGAAAGTCCTATAGAAAGTGCTGCGAAAACCGAAGGAAAAAATTCTTCCGCATTTTTCAACACATCACATACATTGGTATATTGAGTTTGGTCAAAATTCATCTTATTGTAGTTAAACCACATAACGGACTCGGCAGAAAAATTATCCAGAAAGGATCCATATTTACCAGTTATCTTTTGGACAATCGAATTGAAATTGGATGAGTCCATGCTTTGCATATTTTTAGGAGATAACTGAAATATTGCGTATGCGGGCTCATTTTCTTCTGAAAACCGCTCTTTAAGGGACATTATCAGAGAATCCAAGTAAGGAACGAGAATTGATATTCTAAAATAATTTTCTGGTGAAGTCGAAGGAATATTCGATCGGTGAGTTTGTTTCTTTACAATTCTTGGGCAGCTCAATTCAATACCGGATTCACTTAAACATTTTTGAATTGTTTCCCAAAGCGTTTTGAAGGAATTCTCAGCATTCTCCCGATCTTCTTCAAAATGCTTGTTTAAGATAGTGATGTGCTCTTTCACACTTAATAAATTCTGGTCAACTCCCTGTAAAATATTTGCGACTGGTTCAAGTATCGATGAGTAATGAGCCATTATAAACAAGCAGACTAAAAAACTCGAATTAGAGCACGAGTAATACAGTTGAAGGGCACGTTGTTTTGTAACACGGTTTCCCTCGACCGCCAGTTTTTGCAGTGCTTCCATTACAACGAGTATGTTTTCCCTGAATACTCGTATACTTTTGTATTTTGCTGTCCATCTTGTTTCACAGAACAGGGGGATGCTGGGAATACATTTTCTTCGCAAAGGACTTTCCCGGAAAAAAGTAATTATTTCTTTTATCGTCCCAACAGCATTTCTGATCTCGGACACTTCGCTTACATCATTTATCACTAAATTTAATTTGTGGGAGCTGCAGTGGAAAAAATTTGCCTTTGGGTACAAATCTTGTATTCTTTTCCTTACCCCACTCAATTTTCCAGCCATGGTGGAGCACCCATCATAAGCTTGTCCAACCAAATTTGACAAGTTCAACCCGAAATTTGTTAGTGACGATGAAATTGTGTTCGCTATGGTAGCAGCATCCATACTTTCTAGAGTTACAAAACCTACAAAATCTTCGCGCACTTGGAATTCACCTGTTGGCATTTTATGGACAAATCGTATTCCCAATGACAGATGTTCTGTGCCGGATATATCGCTTGATTCGTCCGCTATTACAGAAAAAAATCGATTTTTGTTGACGTCTTCAATTATTTTTTCTCTTAAAATGTCATTGCCAATTTCAATTAACTCATTTTGAGTGCGGTGAGAGATGTACGTTGCGTTAGCTGGTGAATGGAGCAGATGATCTTTCAAAATTAAGTCTCCAGCATCTTCTCTAAAATGCAGCAAGTTGTTAAAAACTGCAGTTTCATCTGTCTTACCCCTTAAGGAAATATTGTTTGTGGCACAAAACACGATTGTTTTAACTATCGGTAAGATTTTATTCCTGTTTGTTTCGATTTGTTTTTCTATCGAAGTGTTGATCAGTTGGTCAACACTTTTGGCCTTGTTGTCTAAAACTTTGCAAAATTCGTTAACTTTTTCTGTAGATTCAGAGTGCCACTTTGATTTCAAATGTTGTTTCGTATGTTCATGGAAGTCTTTGTACCTACTAAATTCTTTCAGAATAAAGCCACCTTGAAACCCGCGATCAACTTTTGGCCTAAAAAGAACACAATAGCGGCAAAGAACACCTCTTAATTTGGCAGAATATGATATAAATGGGTAATCAGTTAGCCACTGATATCGAAATACCCGAGGTCCATCTGTGTCATTCTTAAAATCATATGATTTTGGTGGAATCCATGGTTCTCTCAAGGCCTTCAAAATTTGATCATCGGGTATTTTTGAGTGGTTTACGAAATTTCCAATGTCATATTCATGGTATATTATGTTCGTCGAAGAAGATGCCTTCGGCTCTTTTGGCTTTTCATTGCTTATCTTCGAAGATGCTTTCTGCTCTGGCTTCTCGGTATTAGCAGTTTCATCTTCTACGAGCCGGGGTCGTTTAAAGAAGTTTCTTATGTCCATTTTAATGTTGGTTAAAAAAGTACTAAAAATTAAAAGATAAGAATATTATCCAAACTAAAAATGATATTCAGATAGCCAGATAGCATAATATTTTTATCCTGATCGCAGTAGAACTCGTGTGTGTATAAGCTTGCGATTTGTATATTAGAACTTTACCAGTAAATGCGTCAGACATAAACACAATCACAATTTACATCCACCCGAGTTATATTGAGACACATAATTTCTAATAATAGTGCTGTTTTTTCGTAAGGATTTATACGCTGTTATGAACATGTTAAATCCAACAACACCCTTAGGACAGATGAATTCAATTCCTTAGCAGGGTTTTCAGTTTCGAGATTTGGCGAATTATATTCAAACTGGCGATTTGAAATTTGGTCGGTATAAGATGCAACTAAAAGCTAGAGCGAGTAGGTATAAGATGCAACAAAAAGCTAGAGCGAGTAGGTAGGGTTTAGGCAAGAGGGGCAATTTTCTAAAAAATTGACTTAAGACAGAAAAAAAATTATTTAAAAACAAAGGTAAGACCTGCAATGCCATGCTTTACTTTTTTGGAAAGCCAGAATTCTCTGCTTTAATCCCAGTTTTAAATTAAGTTGTGTTAGTAAATAATTTTTGAAAAAAATATTTTCAAACCCGAAATTTTGAAAAAAAAATTCAAACTAATTTTTTAATTAATAAAAGCATTGATTTTTTATTCAAAAACAGAATATCGGATGCTCATAGGTCTTCTACTTTTTGAGAAAACTAAAAATAACAAAAACCACTTTTTTACGAAACATCTTTATTTTTATTTCTTACGTGACTGGACTCTCAGGTGAATTAACGAATGAAAGGATTAACCTTGTTTTTATTATTTTTTAAATATCAAGTATAGGCCGTCCCAAAGTAAGTGAAAATTTCTTGCGCAGGTCTCTTCACATCAGCGATTTTATTCTCTTAGCGACAACAAAACTACTTTTCCAACCAGAACTACCTACAGCTAAAAAAACATAGGGGCGGGCTACAGTCCGCTTGGGCGCACTGTTGGATACCCTATTCTTATTCCTATCCCTCATAAGTGGGCGTGACAAAAATTTAAACGATTTTATCGAAAAAATGAAGCTTTTGTAAATAAAAACGCTCCCTAGCTCAAACTTTGGTTTTTCAATAAAATTGTTTTATTTAATTATGGGCGTGTCAGTAGGCGGACTTAAAAAAAATTTAAGCATGAGCATAAAGGGCACCTAGAGAGTATATACTATAAATTTCAGCTCCCTAGCTCAATCTTTGGACTTTCAAAAATTAAAAAAAAAAAAATTGTGGGCGTGTCAGTAGGCGGATTTTGAAAATATTTACACATGAGCATAAAGGGCCCCTAGAGAATATATATTATAAATTTCAGCTCCCTACCTCAAATTTTGGTTTTTCAATAAAATTGTTTTATTTAATTGTGGGCGTGTCAGTGGGCGGATTTTGAAAATTTTATGTCATAATAAGTTTTATGGGCCATGGATCATATATAAAAAATTTCAGCTCTCTAGCTCAAAATTCGATTTTTTCCAAAATTTTGTTTTTTTGAGTTTGTGGGCGTGTCTGTGGGCGGATTTCAAAAATTCTTAAACTTGATTATTTCGGGACCCTAGAGAGTATATGGTTAAAATTTCAGCTCTCTAGGTCCAGTTTAAAGGCCTAATTTTTGCCGACGGACGGACGGACGGACGGACGGACATGGCTAGATCGACATTACTATCGATGCTGATCATAAATATAGTAAATTTTAGGGGTCTACGCCCTACGGGCGATATTAAGGTATGTTACAAACTATGCGTCAAAATTAATATACCCTTGGAATAGGGTATAAAAAATGAGTGTGCTTAAGACCACACGACTGAAGTAAAACTTCTTTCGCTCCATCTAATTTAAATTGTGGGCGAATTTTGAAAATTTTAGTTTTCTTGACCCTTAACCCAACCTACTCTAAGCTTCTTGGTGCATCTTATACCGATCACCCTGTATATTTGTCTTTTTTCTAACTTTCACTACCCACCGCACAGATGAAAATTTATTGAAGAATTTCCAACATAAAATTTCCAAATATAAATATAAACACACAATAAAAAAAAATAATATGGATAGGTACATATGAGTATATGTACAAGTACATAACATGTAAATTTCTTGATGCAAAAATTACGAGTTGCTCGATTTTATTTTGTGTTTAAGATTTTTGAATATTCTGCTTTTTTTAACCTGACAACCCTGGTCCTTAGGGGTAAGGATTTATATTCATTTTAATGCAAACAGCATTATTTGATTCAAAGAATAATTAAATTTAATAATATGTTCTGAACTTACTCAATTGAAAACACTGAATGAAAATAAATATAAATTGAAAACACTGGATTAATTAGCTAAATGTATGAAAGCGTGTTGCTTTAAACCACTTTAGTGAACGACTGAGCTTAAATTATTTTACTCTAAAATGAAGATAGATGCACAAGCACAATATTCAGTAAAATCTAACGGTATCCTGAAGCGGCGCGAGAAAAACATTTCTCATTGACTACCTGCTGTACTTGAGACCGCAGCAGAATTTAGGGCCTCGACCAAGAAATAATTGCAACAACAAAACCATCTCCGCAACTGATAGTCCAGTTGGCAAAAAAAAACAATCGTACCTAATGCAAAAATATTCTGATCTATAAATTCGTATTTAAAAAAGTGACTGTAAGTGGTATTCTTGAGATACTTTTTAACTGTTATACCGAGAACAACTCAACGCTCTTAAAAGTTTTGACAGCCTTTTCTATAGGAAATTTAATTACATATCTTTCTATTTTGCAAAGAATATTTTTTCGTATGACTTAAAAGTTTACAGTTAAAGAGATACATAGGTATAGGCGGTTCGATACCTCACAGTTGCTAGCGGTTGGCTACATCCCGTTTCCCTAATTGTAGCATCTAAATCGTATGCTTTGACATCCATCCATAGGTATATGAACAAATTTTCAACATGAAATTAAAAATGTAATCCATTTTTATAATCAGTAAACAATGTTCATTGTACCTATACAAGGGTTGGCGAAACAATAGAACTTAGAATTTACTAGACCAAAGTCCAGAGTCAGGCGTGGGGCATCCTATGGAAATTGACAAAAAAGTGAAAAAATTACCAATTAGTCAAAATTCCCTATTAACAACTAATAAAATGTTAGTAGACAAAAGTCGTAGCTCAGAGCCAGGGGGGGGCAAGTGCCCCCCCTTGCCCCCCCCTGCGGGCGCCTATGCTTGGAGGCCAATTTACAGGTCCATTGAATGTTTCCTTCAATAAAATGATTATTTCGTTTGCTGTATGGCACGTCGCGCCAACCTGCTGGAAACACACTTCCTCTACATTCATGCCGTTCATTCGGAGAGCGAAGAAATCATTAATCATAGCTCTGTAGCGAATACAGTTGACCGCTACACGCTGATTAGCCTCATGTTTGCAAATAGCGGTCTCAGATGGTCGATTACGTCCGCTGCAATATGGTGCAGGTGCTCTAAGGCGCAGAGAACCATGATTTTGGAACCACATTTCATAATCTTGCCGTTAAAGAGAAAGGAGACAGTATTATAAACAGTGGTCCATGATTTTGGAACCACATTTCATAATCTTGCTGTTAAAGAGAAAGGAGGACCGTATTATAAACAGTGGTCCAGATGTTATTTACTATCTATCCTATTCTTCAGGGCTCTTTCCGAGAAGATAGCCAACAGTATTTGTCCAGCCCGTCCCTAAAAAAGGCGAATCTTCTTCTCCTTCATCCTACCGACCAATCGCACTTAAGTCCCTTCTTTCCAATGTTATAGAAACGCTGATAAGGCATCAGCTCATGAAATAACTCAAATTCCCAAAAACTTCTTAATGACCGGCTGTATGGTTTACTGGTGACTAATGACTTATCTAACCGAAAAGTGGAACCAATCTCTTCACCATGGTGAGGAAAGTAAGATCGTTGCGCTTGATATTTTGAAGGCATTTGACAGAGTTTGGCACGAAGAAAATGCATGCATTTGGAATCGATTATACTCTTCTTCGATGGATTGAAATTACCGTTCAATTCAAGTTGTTGTGGACGGCTTTAAGTCTGCAACCCACCAAATAAATGTTGATCTGACCCAAAGCTCTGTTTCTCCGGCTTCCTTTCACATTTTTATAAATGATCTCCTGTCTGTTACTTCTAATCCATTTCATTTCTTTGCTTATGATAATACGCTCACCTTTCCATATCCGTTTCCAGATCCACGTACCTCATCTACGGGTGTGGAACTGGAACCGCAACGTATGTTAAACTCATTCAATTTCGACCTTAACAGCATATTTAAGTGGGATACAACCAATAGGGTGGAATTCAATGCCTCCAAAAAGCAATGATGTTTATTTTCACTAAAGCGAAGCCCGAATAGTACTCCATTATCCATGAATGGTACTTGCATCGCTGAAACTTTCCATTCTCGGCATGTGCGTTAATTACAACCTTCGTTGGAATGACCATATATTATTCGATGTCGCCAAGAACCCTGTGAAATTTTTAGGCTTCCTTAAGCGATGAAATATTTCGCCTCCTCTGATCTGGCTACAATTTATAGGGAGTTCATCCGCCCAAAGCTTGAGTACAACGCTCATATCTGGTCCGGTGCACCGATTACATATTTGCGCGATGGAACTCATTGGTGATCGAGACATCGCGAAAACACTTGACTTCCTTAGCCATCGTCGCAATGTCTCCTGCCTTTCGTTGTTCTATCGGTATTTCCACCATAAGTTCTCAAAGGAAATAGCCAGTTGTATTCCTCCCTTAGAAAGTTTCAACCGCAGTACCCGCCATGCAAGGAATGCACATCAGTTCACCCACCCTTTCGACCCGAAAATGCCGCGCTTGAAATTTAGAATAGTCGTTGAGCATACATTATAATATTATAAAAAGAATATTTTTCTTCGTGAGTTTTTTTTGCCACCAGGGATGCTGTAATCTCTTGGGACATATAGTCCCATCCGTCATCTAGTTTCTTTTAAATTGGGATCCATTGCCCCAATCGTACCTTACAGTAAGACAAACACAATTCGTATATTTTATGAACTTTATTTAGGAACTATTTTTTACATGGTAAGGGTTAAAGCAGCTGAAGCATAATGGAACTTCACAAGCCTTGCAAGTAAAATGTGTTCGCTTATCATTTTTTGCTCCTTCTTTGTCTTTGAAGCATCTGACACATCGCCTACGCAATTCCGCAATTCGCATATTTGTACATTGGCCAATCCAAATGAGGAGACTGTGTGGAAATAATTTCAGAAATGTGTCCAATTCGGTGGGGCCCCTATTTACGTTGCAGAGCACTGACGGAACAAATTCTTGGGGAATTTCCATTCGTGGAAGACCTGTGCTGTCGACCGACCAAATATTTTCTGTTGCTTTTTCTGGTGGTGTTTCAATAGTTGTGTCTTCACTTATGGGTTCGTTGCTTTCAGCTTGTTCTTGTTTTTCATCGTATTCTTCGTTATCCGTGTCGGAACTTCTAACATTCATCTCATCTTCTGTTGTGCTTGAATTGGGCTCGGAATCTGACTATTCTTCTTCGTATTCTGAGCCAGAGTCTTCTGAAGTTGCACATAGCTCTTTTTCAATTTGAGCAGGTTTCAAGCCACGTTTGAAGTTCATATTTTCCTGCATAAAAAAAATCATGCAAGCAAAATAGATTTTCTTAGGTACTGCTGGGACATATAAACACAATTTATAGGACTACTGAGATATATACTCGCAAAGGGTAAAAACATACAAAAAGAGCAACAAATACATATTTTTTCTCACATTTTACACTTTATTTAAAAAAACTGATCACTATCAACTTTAAAAAATATGTAAATCAGAATCCTAACCCTTATTTTCCCCTAAAACTGTTCATTTCTACACCGCTTACAGAAACACGCGCACTTCACTTCACTATTGACAAGAAATGGCGCGTTATGACGCAATATGTATGACGCAATTTGCAAGTTCAATCTATAAAAAAGAAAATTGTCCAACTCCAAACGATTTGCTTTGTAAATTTTCCCAGAAGTATTTTTCAAAAATTTTTGGGATGTATTGTCCCAATCGGGTCTAAAGGGTTAAGCATGTATTCGGGCGTAGAGTGAAATTCAAAGAATCGCTCCTTAGCCGCACCATACGATTGTGGAATGCTCTACCATGCACTATCTTTCCTTCGCATTACACCTAACAAACATTCGAATCCAATGTGCATCGGCATCTCTTCTATCTCTCCAATCCTAAATTCCCTTCTGCCGACGCTATGAAACTATTTTACACAAAATTCCCTTTCGTGCTTGTAAATTATAACAAAAAAAAATATAAATATGTATGCAATTGCATTGCATAGTTGGCCTTTTGAACCTATAACATTTAGGATCGTTATGGCATCTTCATAGAATTTTTGACGTCGAGAGTTTTTTCTTCCCTGACATCTGTCTTGTCGACCTTCACGAAGTTCATCATCCACGGAAAAATATCTTGTCTGGAATTGTTGAAGCCACTTGAAACCAAGCAAAAGGGAATGCGCGTTTACTCCATTTGCATGACATTTGATTAAAATTTGCCTGGCCTGAGTCGTCGTCGAAAACCGAAAAGTCAAAGCAAATAATCTTATCTTACCTCTTAATGGCATTTTCGCCGGCACAAAAGCGCAAACTTTACATTTTCATGTCTCCATTCCTGATTTGCTGTCACGCATTTCTTTCGTCCTCGATAGCAGGCATAACAACAACCAAGTTAAAAAGAATATATTGTTAGATAAAAGATGTATAAAATAAAACAAGGATTTGATAATGCTTCAACCACGATACGTTGTACGTTATACCCAAACTGTTGCAAATTTTATATTGCAGCTCCATGACGACTTGCAGACACATCTTCATTGCTTTATAATTTTATTCAGGAGTACCTAGCATTTATCTTCAAAAGCCTCCAACAGAGTATGATAAATGTGACAAGTTGAGTATCCCTCACATTTTGTATAACATTCCAACTGCCCTAAATTGCCTTCACCGATGCTGGTACCCACCAAACAAATCACAATTTCACGCAAAGTGCCCACATATCAATTTACAATCCAATTAAGCCCGAGCCAGGTGTTTGTCTTGGCTCACCCGCCCCTCAGTCTATATGTTGCGTCTGCAAAATTTAACAATTTTGACACCTTCGCAGAAGGAACAGTGTACATACTTGATTACAAACAAGACCTCGTCGTTGGATCCAAACCATTTCATAAATTTAATACCTTATGGGTGTTAAATTCGCGTTAAATATTTGTTTGCCAGTAAATTTCACAAGCAATTTATTTTGCGCCATCACCCTTAGCTCGGATTCAAAGTGTAGATGGTCTCGATACTCGCTCTCGTCAGAGTGCTGTGTTGATGGCGACATCATTTCAATATCCACGAGAGTTGTGTTTGTTTTTTCACTCCAACCCATCCGGTGGGGCTTGATTCTAATAATGGGAATGGTACTAGTACTGATGGTGATGGGTTGCATCATCATCATCATCATCATCATCATTATCATCATCATCATCATCATCATCTTCATAATCTTTTCCATCCCCTCTCCAGTAATATAATAGTCTCCTTTATTGTACATATATGAATTCGTCGTTTAAGGATATAGCAATCTTTCTTCAAAACTAATGCGTATGTGCACATTAGGAAGCTCAACCAATCTAACGTGTTAGTATTAACGTTGCGAATAATTTTATTGATGAGGTGTCATGCCATTCATTTACAACCGGTCCCTATCATCATCCTCCTTTTATGAAGCGTACCACCAGCATATGAACCATATGAACTCTATATGAACTCAGCGATTTACTGGAGAATGTAAAATGCTCGCAATTCGCAGGTTTACTAGACAAAACTCCTACACATGTCCCTCCAGAATTGATATTACTCACTCCATTGGGAATTTTTTAGGTGGCTACATGTAAGACTGGATTTCCTATTTTATTCTTGATGGGAAACAAAAATTACAAAAAAAGAAATAGGAACCATCGTTTGCATTGAGGATGAATCCAGGGAAATGATGAGTTATAGTGTCACACAAGTGCTTGTATATCTATAAAAGTTGATCACAACAATTCGATACCAGTGTAGGTAGTACGGAATCCATATAACACCACCCAATAGCCCACCCGGACTTACCTGTTATTGATAATATTTTCAATTTATTTGTTCACGTGTCACTTGACTTGGGTAGAAATTCGTATACAGGGATGTAACATTTTACCTCACACACACTAATTAATGCAATCCTTCATGTTTGACATTTTGATGAGATAGTTGAGGATAGGCAAGTCGTCATGTTTAGTGAACGAATCGAGTTTCTAAATTCAGGAAAATAATGAAGTTGTTTATAAAAGGAAAACTGTGCTACTTCCGAAAAGTCGATGAAACAAATTCCAAAGGAAGTATTCTCGTTTCTGCGGTCCTGGGGAATGAAATGAAATTTTCGAATAAAACAGAGCAAGTTTCTGGATTTGTATCTTTCTCCTCATATCGAATTTCGGCATCACTGAGTTATTTCTACAAATTTACAGTGTCATCTTGGAGTATTTCCTCTTACACTTAATTCATTTTCAGATCTACATTTATTTTATCTTCGCAACACTATAGATAACATCTGTATAAAGGAAAATCTAATATTAACGAAAGTTGAACAGTTTTAAAAGGTTCCTTATAATTTATTTTATTTATTTATTTTTATTTATTTATTCATTATTCTCATTTCTTAAACATAAAACAATGGTAAACTACTAAATGGTTAGAAAATATTTACGGATTTTTTTTTAAAGACATCACAAAAGAGCCTTTGTCATAGCAATTCTCCCATCCTTACTCAATTGTGAATGGAAATTCTCATAAATATCCAATCGCTGACAAAAATGTCTTCTGTTTCCTGGAGAAAGTCCTTATTGTGTTACTCTTTCGCTTGAGCACCTACTAAAAGCCCGAATTTTGTTTTTGCTTTCACGATGGTATAGTATACCAGCACGCTGCTAGTCCTTAACTATGAACGAAGTTCAAAATCAACAACATCCTTTAGAAATTCATGGCGCCATAAATTTTCTGTTAACAAACAGAAATAATGTGGCCTCCTCGTCGTTAGTGCATATGGGTTTGTGTTCATTATATGGCATGTACAGAAATATAATTTTTTTACATGAATGAAGAAAAATAAATATTTTTTGGAAAAGAAACGAACTACGGAAGAGTTGTTACATCCAAATATTGCAAGTAGGTACAGTGAAAGGCAATATTTAGTGAACGAAAAAAAGGAGATTAGTTGTCAGTTAGCACTTAAATAATAGACGTAGGTACTAGGTACCTACTGTTTTATAAGTGGATTTTCTTTGTTTTATCGATATTAATTTTTTTCTAATATAATGAAGAACGATTCCTTTTATCGGCGCGTCACAATAATATGTATTGCAGTCTTACTTACTTACTTACTTAACGGGCTCCCGACTCGTGAAGTATCTCTGCCTGAGACACAGCAGCCTTCCATCCTCTACGATCCCGGGCACGCTGCTTCCAGTTGTCCAGCCCAAGCGTTCTGGCATCCACGATGACCTGGTCTTTGAAACGGAGGTTCAGTCTTCCTTGCCTTCTCGAACCTGCGGGCTGGTATTCGAAGATCCTCTTAGCTGGAGCATTATTGTCCATTCGCTCGATGGTGCCGAGCCAATGTAGTCGACGTATTTTGGCTTTTTGGACTACATCCACATCTTGGTACAGCTCATAGAGTTCGCGGTTGTATCTTCTCCTTCATTCGCCCTCCTCGCACACATTACCACAAATCCGTCGAAGAACTTTTCTTTCAAATGAGCCCAGTATCAGCTCTCTCTTCCTGCTTATCGTCCAGCACTCGGCTTCATAAAGCAGAACTGGCAGGATAAGGGTTTTGTAAAGCCTACATTTCGTCCTCCGAGTTAGTAGTTTTGAACCCAGTTACTTTGCCAAACCGAATTAGCAGCGGTTTCCTAGGGTAATTCTTCGCCGGATCTCCACTACGGTGTAATTCGTGGAGTTCATGTTTACTCCGAGGTAGATGAATTCCTTAACTACCTCGAAATTGTTGCTATCAATAGTGACGTTTTGTCCTACGCGGCGGACAGATGTTTGTTTGTTTGTTGATAGCATGTATTTAGTCTTGTCCTCATTTACTACAAGGCCAACAGATTTCATCTGTTCTTCAATCGCTTCTATCACGGAGCGCTGTGATCGGCCGATGATGTGAATATCGTCTGCATAACCCAGCAGCTGAACGGACATGTTGAAGATAGTGCCTTCCGTGTTGACACCTGCCCATCACACTATTTTCTCCAGAACAAGTTTGAAGAAATCGCATGATAGCGCGTCCATTTGCCGAAATCCGGTGCATGTTTGAAATAGTTCGGAGGAACTATTTCCAAACTGCACGTTGCACCGCGTGTTTTCCAGAGTCACGCGACACATCTGAATCAGTTATGCCGGGATTCATACGCGGCTTTGAAGTCGATTAATAGTGGTGTGTCTCGACTTGAAATTCGTTGGTCTTTTCCAGGATTTGCCTCAGTGTGAAAATTTGGTCTATAGTCGATCTGCCTGTTGCAAAACGGTTTAAGACGTTCACACAGTACGTTGCATAGGATCTCTCTCTCGCTCTCTTTTCAACAAACGAAACAAACTTTGGTAAACGTTCCTGATGTATATGTCTACTTCTGAGCTTTCGAGCTAATTTTTTTTTTTTTGCTTTGCTTACAATAATTTCTTAGCTATACCTATGTGATACCTTTATCAATTGCAGACTAATTTTATCTCCAATCCCAATTTTATTTCCAATTTATTAATAGCAATATATATAATAAATACTAAAATGTTGGGATTCTTCGCCTGGTGATCCTACAACCAATCCAATCTTTTCGCAGAATTTCGGAAATATGTACTGGGGCATATCTAAGCTATTTTAACTACAGGAATGGCTATACTCAAACTTCATTAACGTCCATTAATAGCCGTGTTTCTTTGCACGCGGATATAGGGATGGCATTAAAAAACGACCATCGCCGCTTAAGAATTCATCAAAAAAAAACTTGGCAGCACACATGCACCTATGAGATGCACCGTGACACAGCTGTAAGTTGTAGTTAAGAAATTTGTATTGAAAATAATGAAATTGAAAAATATTTACTTCCGCCAATTGAAATTGATCCCAAGCATATTCTAAAATTATGAAAACAATTTCACATTAAGAGATTTGCTAAATTCAATTAACTTTATAATGAAGTTTGAAAAAAAATAATAATAAAATCACGAACAAAACATTCGGCGGGATGTGTTAGTGGTCGGAGGGATGTCAAACTTTGACATTTCCTGAAAAATTCATCGCATCAGTTCATCAG
Source organism: Portevinia maculata (assembly GCA_949715645.1). Taxonomy (NCBI): domain Eukaryota; kingdom Metazoa; phylum Arthropoda; class Insecta; order Diptera; family Syrphidae; genus Portevinia; species Portevinia maculata. The sequence goes on along the minus strand of OX454526.1, from coordinate 266,981,683 downwards.
AAACGAAGAAAATGGGTTTTGGAAGCATTGTAACTGACTTAGCGGCGATAGCTATCCCCGCTAAAGTTAGCGTATATAGGATAAGTAGTTGTTGTATTTTACATGCAAATTTCAAATTATCCCTATATCCGCGTGCGAAGAAACACGGCTAATATTGAGTTATCTTGAGTAATTAATAAGATGAATCTGCTCAAAGCTGATTTTTACTGAGGTCTGACAGCATTTATCCCATTGCTTTAAGAAAAGCTATCTGTTGCAAACTTAGCACAACAGCTCCACCCCCTTTTTAAAATGTCCATTGCAAGGGGAATCTTCCCTTAGCTTAGGAAATATTTTTATAATATATCGTTTTCGTATTCAGGTTATCTCGTTTGCGTCCTTAAACAATTTGTTGTTTATTTTGTAAGCAACGGGATAACTTTTGTTGTAGTTCCGTTTTAGGGTTCCGTAGCCAAATGGCAAAAAACGGAACCCTTATGGATTCGTCATGTCTGTCTGTCTGTCTGTCCGTCCGTATGTCACAGCCACTTTTTTCCCAAACTATAAGAACTATACTGTTGAAACTTGGTAAGTAGATGTATTCTGTGAACCGCATTAAGATTTTCACACAAAAATATAAAAAAAAACAATAAATTTTGGGGGTTCCCCATACTTAGAACTGAAACTCAATTTTTTTTTTCATCAAACCCATACGTGTGGGGTGGTGCAGCGAAATAAGTCCACGGGAACGAAGTCCACTGAGGGACCTATTAAGTAGGAAATAAAACCACTTTCGCACATTTTTTTATGGGAACTTAGTACACATTCAAAAATAAGAAGAGGGAACTAACATCCAACATTTAGAATTAGACAAAAAACTGTAAAGTGCAGTTAGTTATTACACTCTTTAAGCAAAATCTTAAGCTTATCATGGTGACATAAAGCCAAAGTTTGAAAACCGCTCCTCGCACCTACTCCAAATCAAACAGTGACCCCAAGCAGGGGGGTTGCAGGGGGCAGCATGCCCCCCATATGCATTACACTATTTATGGAATCTACTTGCGATTTCGTAACTAATCTCATAAACAGTACAATGCATATGGGAGGGCATGTTGCCCCCCTGCAAAACCCCTGCTTGGGGTCACTGTTTGATTTGGAGTAGGTGCGAGGTCACGGTACCTATATTACTCTGTCTCAGTTAGAAGTTAATTTCTATTTTGTTAATAAAAATTGCAATGTACCTACTTAACTCTTTAATTTTATTTTGTTCTTAGTCGACAGTGAGAATTTACTTCACATTAAAAGGGAACTAAAACCACTTTGGGAATTTATTTCCCACCTTACATGGGTACTACATAAGTCCACTTCGGGAAAGTGGTTTTATTTCCCGTGGACTTATTTCCCTGCACCGTGTGCGGTATCTATAGATAGGTCTTCCAAAATGATATTGAGGTTTCTAATATCATTTTTTTCTAAACTGAATAGTTTGCGCGGGAGACACTTCCCAATTGGTACAATGTGCCCCCCCCCCCCCACAGCCCCCCCCACAGCCCACCTGTAACTTCTAAAATAAGAGAATGATAAAACTAATAAAAATATATGATGTGCATTACCATGCAAACTTCCACCGAAAATTTGTTTGAACGAGATCTAGTAAGTATGTAGTGGTTTTTAATACGTCATAAATCGTAAACCGCCACTTATCTATTTTTAAAACATCGATCAAAGTTACAACGAACTACAAGAACTTTTATATGATGTTACTTGCTGCCTACGGAACCCTTCATGGGCGAGTCCGACTCGCACTTGGCCGCTATTCTAGCAACCATAAACAGCGAAACATCTTCCAAAACCATCGGACTTGTTGAAATTTGTCCTGGTCCTTTGCATTAGAAATGAATTACAACGTCTGTAACACTTAGCTATAGCAATAACGAAATTATATGGTAACGTTTTCATCACATACCTCAAGGGATTCTATAAAGCCAAACTGTACAGTATACTCCCAGGAGACTCAATTTAAGATTATATAATTTAGTAATTTTTCTTCGTTATAAAACCCACACTGCCTGTTAAAAAAAATCATCGTAACTGACTGAAAAATAAAACTATTCGACAAAGAGTTTGTCCATGGACACGTCTTCGTGTTTTTTTTTAATAACGCCTAAGGATTTTTTCAGCGAACTCCGTCTTTGGCGAAATTCGACCAATTCATCACACCTATTCGACCAATATACTTGGCCTTTAGTGTGAGTGATTTAAAACTTGACGCGCACAACTCGACCACTTGACCTTTTGTGTACCTACGTCGCTGCGAGGTAGGTGGCCGGAAAGGGGTACACGTTTTTGAATTTGCGTATTTTTTTCTTTCGCATTTCTGATCATGGTTTTCTTAAGAACAGGTCCACAACCACTAACTTTAAAGAGTTTTTGTCAACCACATTCTGTGCTTTGGAAGAAGATAAAGAAGTTGAAGCGGTTGCTACCGATTTTAGCAAAGCCTTCAACAAAATATCCTATAACATATTTAGTTTTATTAAAGCTTCCACCTTTGCTTATTTCATTTATTCAATCTTATTTAGTCAACCGTCAATTTAGAATTATTTTCAGGTCATGCAAATCGACCTCAATCAGTCTGGTGAACGAACTCTTATTTCGTTTTAACCACAAATGACGTTGAGCAATTTACCTTTTCTTTTTACGTGCTAATCAACGCGGACGTTATGAGTTTATAAAAAAATCGCTCGTACTGAATATGTTCAAGCACTGCAAATTGTCCGTGACAAATTCTATATTTGGTGCCTAAAGAACCTTCCGGAGCTTAATATTAAATGCCTAGGCCATAACCTACTACCCTCCTGTATTACAGAGAAAATACCTTATAAATAATGAACCTATTCCAATAGTCACGAATGGGACTATCGATAAATAGTAACTGAATGATTTCAACTATCGAAGGAATTCGTTCATTCAGTTCAAGTCTGGCTTGTAATAAGTATATAATTTAAAAAAAATCGGTTTTGAAATAACACCAAAATGAAACAAAAAAAATGTCTATATAGTATTCGAAAAATAACACATTGGCCCCCTTTTATATTTTCCAACAACTTGACAGTTGACATACAACCAAATATGGGGGGGGTCTATTATCACCCCATTTCAAGTTACATACATCTCATCAAAGTCTTCGAAACTATTATAGGTACAATAAGTATTTTGTACATTTTGGAAAGACAATTTAGTAGCGCAAGTCTTGGAGTTGGTTAGTTTGAATTGCAGTTTAAGCATGCCCCCGGACAACATTCCTGCGATATTTTAAAAAAAAATTGTAAATCTAAACTGACAAAGGCTCTTCAAATTATCTTAAATCTTTAGCTAAGCAAATGCGTTTTTCTGGACTCTTGAAAGAGTTCATATACAAGGTGGCGCAAAAGTCATCTTCCTATCGGAAGAAGCATAATTTTTGCAAATGGCGGCAAATGTAAATTCTACTTTGATATTTGTGAAGTTAACTGATACAGAAAAAACTTAAGACACCAATTAACATAATCCAAAAGCAGAACCAAAGTTTTTCATTCATAAAAAAAATTACAGCGAAAGAACATCGGGTGACAACTTTTGCGCCACCTGACAACTTTTGCGCCACCTTGTATTACTCCAATTCACAAGTCAGGGTCCAAACAGTCTGTAGTACCTATAGATAAACTTCAGTTAATACCAAAAGTTTTTGATCTCTCCTTTTCAACATGGATTTGTAGGAGGAAAATCCACTTTAACAATCTTAGTTTATTTACGAATTTCAATATTAATGCAATGGAAAGGGGAAGTCAAGTAGACGTTATGTTTACTGACTTTTCAAAGGCGTTCGACAGAGTTAACCATATAGTGCTGCTAAGAAAGCTACAGTCCTTGGTTCCATTCTCGATTATTGAACTGGTTCAATAGATATTTGATAAATCGTATCCAAAGCGTAAAAAATGGTTCAATGATCTCTAAACAAATTTCAAATTTCCACTCCTGTTCTTGCTTTTTGTGCAAATAGATGGGTTGGCACGACTGGAGATCACAGGTGTCGTATATCACACAAATGCAACAACAGCAGCATTTGATTGGCCTCATTAACGAAGTGATCCGAAACCAGGAGGCCTGCCGATGTTTATTGAGGTCAAACCCGGGAAGTCCACAAACAGACCAGTAGGGATGATGTAAAGTGAGAGGGGTATTATCCCTCTAATCCCTAATCATAACCTCGTCGTTAAGGAAGAAGAAGAAGAAGGAATATTTGTTATTTCTGGTGTCTTCACTCTCAGCATCTGGAGTTCAAAAACTAAAACATATTTACCGAAAATCAAACGTTTCTGGACAGCTGGAAACAACTGCATGACAAACTCCCACAGTACCATATTAAGCAGAAAAGCATCAGAGAAGTCTGAAATAAAATCAAAACAGCAAATTCGCCAAGAAGTAAGTTAAGTTTGAGTCAAGTAACAACAAAAAAAAAACAATTCTTCTGTTCAATAATAATACGTATTCGTACAGCTACATTAAAAAGAGTGTAGAAAGGTTAAGGCTTTTTTCCCCAAAATTGTTCATATCAATGTTATAAAGCTTTTTTCAATTTATGTTGTACAACCCTGAGCTCAGCTTCAAGGCCTTTTACTTGCAAATAATTTTTGTGTAAAAAGTCTAGACGATTGTGACTGTAAGCTTTCTTTTCGAAGTGACTAATAATAATAACTTCAGAAATAGTATTTTGCGTAGAGAATATATCAAATGAGAATAAAGTGGAACGATATCTTCTTAAACTTAAATCTAACGTTTTGGAAAAGATTGAAATATAATAAATTTATTAAATTCCTAAAGCCAATCTTCAATTTGCCTTTTACCTTTACAGTTAATATTTCTAGTTAATTTTACAAATTTTGTATTATGTATTATTTGTTAGAAATATATTTTTGAATTAATTTTAATCCATCATAAATATTACAATTTCTATTTGCTAAGATTTTCTTTTTACATTGTAGAAATGCTGCACTAACCTGGTCCCATCATCGTGGTGATACGAGAAGATATTCTCATCTCAACCGATGTATCTATATTTATTTTTTGATGGATTAAAATATCCTTTATGTTTTAAGACAGTTTTTTTTAATCACAAATTGTAAAAAAAGTAAGTTGAAAGTTTTAGTAGTACAATGGACCAGTATTGAGTCTGAGTGCTCAAGTGTAGACGGCCTCGCATCTCGACAAAAAAAAAGTTTATAGTTTATTAAATAAATAAAATTGTTTTATTATAGCTTTTTAAAATAAAATTTACTGGCAGATCAAGGAGCACATTAGAATCAAAAAATTATTCAAAATATTAAATATAATATGCACGCGAATTTTAAAATCGATAAACGTTTAATTGTTTCAAGGAAGATATTTCATTGGCTCAACGATCGCATAAACGTTGACCGATATAATAAAACGCTTTTTATTGTCGCAATAAACGATTTTGTTTAACGAAAAATACTAAAAATTTGCTTGCCCCAATTAACCTTTTAATTGTATTTACGGGCATTTGATTGATATGATTCTCCCTTTTATTGGGCCATTTATAAGTCTTGAGAGCTCAACGCTGAACCAAAACGGTCCGTAAATACAAAAACAAACAGAATTTGAAAGCAATTTTAGCATAATTATCGTTAATTCTACCCGTAATTAAAGGTCTTCCCCAAGGATCATTTTTGGACCCACGAATATTTTGCCTTTATATTAATGAGCTCCCATTGTGCTCTTGAACAGATGTAACATAACTGCCTTCTAAGCTGCTTAGTATTCAATATGGTGTAACCCGAGTCCATGAAGAACTTTAAAAAAGTACTCGCATAGTGGCAACAAATGCTTTCTGTTTGACTAATGTAACTTATACAGCAAATCCGCTAAAAGTTATGCTTAATAACAAAGTAATTGACTTTGTTTCGTCAGCGAAGAATCTTGGCGTAACTTTTAACAACACACTGACATGTAAAAATCATATAAGGTTGACTCTAGGCAAAGTCTACGGTGGGCTTTTCTAATCCTCCCCATACCTAACACCTATAAGCACAAGGACACTGCTAGCGAAATACTTGCTTATTCCTGTTCTAATGTGTTGATGTAAATCTTTTAGCAATTGTGACTTCGAAGATCATCGCAAATGAATGTTGCCTAAAATAGAATAGCACTTTATGTTTTCGGCTTAAGATGATATGACCACATCTCCTTATTCTCCTTATTAATACACAAAGCTACTCTTGAAAACCTATCCAAATATGGAGCTCTTTCCTTTTTAAACCCTGTTCTAAGGCTATATTAATTTTGAGTTGTAGTTTGTAACACACCTTAACATTGCCCGTAGCCCCTGAAAGTACGAGTAACTATATTCGTGATCAGCATCGATAGCAATGTTGATCTAGCCCTGAAACTCGAACTGAAAAGCTGAAATTTGGAACAAATACTCTCTGGGGCCCAAAATTATCAAATGTAAGAATTTTCAAAATCCGCCAACAGACTTTTTAAAAAGAACCGTTTTATCGAAGAAATCATTGCCTTCATTGGCCATATTCTTTGCAAAGTATGTAGATAAAAACGTTTTTAACAATACCATCATACAAAGTTTTCGGCCATTACAAGTTTTCAGAGGCGTTTGTTTTTAAAAACTTTGTTTTTTTCCATAAATTCCTTAAAATGTAGATTATATCCTTCTTATCAATTCCCCCATACTTAGATTTGTGCCACGCCCACTTTATAAGGGACACGAATAGGGTATCCAACTGTTCGCCCTAGCATTTCCCGTTATTTTTATACAATTTTGAAAACCGGCAGCGGTTCTACCTTTATAATAAAATTCGTTTTCCTGAAATATCCTGTTGATCATATTTAATATCTGATCGTTTAACAAACCACTGTTTAACAGTACTATCCATCATCATTATTTTTAATTTTCATTGAAAATGCAACCATCATGAATTCTAAATACTTTTCTTTGTAAAATTAAAATTACCTATAAAATATTTTCAATTATAATTTTCATAAGAAATTTCAATCTGGAAACGCCCTAATTTCGAAAAGCTCTTCTAGCTTTTAAATAAGAAACTTTCTGTAAACAAGAACACCAAAATGTAATTTCGAAAGCTCTTTTAGCTCACAACTGAATGTAAACAAAGGAAATGAACTATGAAAGCTCTTTCCAAGGACGTATAAAAGGGCACGCACGCCCACAACATTTTGCCGATTTTGTTTGCTCGCCAATTGGCGAAGGTTGTCTACAATGCCATATCCTTTGGAAAGTTAACACACCTCAGTCGTTGGACCATCACTCTTCTGGCTAAGTTGATGTCGCTGTACCGTACAGTTCGTCGTTGTATCTCCTCCTCCATTCACCATCTATGCAGACGGGGCCAAAAATTACCCGAAGAATTTTCCTCTCAAAACGACCAAGAGTGACCTCATCCGCTTTTGCTAGAGTCCATGCCTCTGCACCATAGCGAAGGACTGGGATTATTAAGGTCTTATAAAAGGTCACTTTAGTTGTTCGAGAAAGGGCTTTGGTACTCCTCAATTGCTTTCTTAGCCCAAAGAAACAGCGAGTGACAAGAGTTATTCTTCTTTTAATCTCAGCGCTGGTGTCATTGCCTGAGTTCATTGCGGAGCCTAGGTTGACAAAGTCCTGAACCACCTCAAAGATATATTCCCCCCCACCCCCCCCCCCCCCCCCCCCCACCACTCGCATGCGAATACTCACGACACGCGCCAGTGACATCCCGCTGTGTTCTGCCGATTATGTCGTCGGCGTAGGCGAGTAGATGGACGGACTTTTAAAAGATTGTGCCTCTGGTGTTAGCATTTGAGTTTTGCACTATTCTTTCAAGAACGATGTTGAAGAAGTCACATGACAGCGCATCGCCTTGTCTAAATCCTTTTTTGACATCGAAGGTCTCGGTTAGTTCTTTACCGACCTTGATGGAGCAGCGTCCATTCTCCATCGTCATTCTGCTCAAACGGACGAGTTTGGCAGGGATGCCAAAACTACACATTGCTCTGTATAGTTCGTCTCTATATAAAAAGCTGTCATAGGCGGCCTTAAAATCGATGAAAAGGTGGTGGGTATCGATTTGGACTTCTTGGGTTTTCTCCTAGATCTGCCGCAGTTTGAATATTTGGTCGTTGGTAGACTTTCCTGGCCTGAAGCCCCCTGATAGGGTCTAGTCAGGTTGTTGACGAAAGGCTTCAAGCGTTCACACAGCACGGCAGATAAGATCTTCACGCGTCATGCTTACATTTTGTATTTTCTACATTTTGCTCAGATTGCCTGCAATTGTTACTGCAGTCCCACGGACAGCATAACCATTGCAGAAAGTAGAAGCCCAGCGTTTGTTCGAAATCGTAGTACATTTACATTTGAAGTCACTTTTGTCAATTATAAACTTTTCCACGTAATGAAAAGCGAATTGTTATTTGTTGAAATAACAGTCTGGACAGCATAACCGCCATAGAGATATCCCCAAGCTCGCGTCGCTCAACTGATCGTCATTTTGTCATCACCACGGAATAATCATCGCCATAGGAATTTACCACCCAACACAATCCCTGCTCCAAGCTCACCCGGCAAACGCGTCCGTCTCAATCGTCAATTCTTTCCTAACGTCATAAGACAATGGAATTACCTTCCTCGTACCATTAGAGACTCAGGCGTTACCTCGAGACACTTTGACAATGACATTTTCGTTTTCAATTCCTTTCTTGTAATTTCCCAATTTTCATTTGTATTTTGTGTGTTCTTTTTTCCGTTTTTATCTTTCTCTTCTCAACATTGTTTCAAATAAAAATATTTGTGTTAAATATGCTTTTACCCTAAAACAATCACAATTTTGCTTAGCACCTGTGGATTTTTGAAAATGCAATGCTTTCATAAACTTGAAAGATACTGCCGGATTTTATACCCTATTGTTAGGGTATATTAATTTTGACGCATAGTTTGTAACATACCTTAATATAATATATAATATACCGTAGACCCCTAAAAGTTACTATATTTATGATCAGCATCGATAGTAATGTCGATCTAGCCATGTCCGTCCGTCTGTCGGCAAAAATTAGGCCTTTAAACTGGGCATAGAGAGCTGAAATTTTAACCATATACTCTCTAGGGTCCCGAAATAATCAGGTTTACGAATTTTTGAAATCCGCCCACAGACACGGCCACAAACTCAAAAAACAAAATTTTCGAAAAAATCGAATTTCGAGCTAAAAAGCTGAAATTTTGTATATATGATCTATGGCTCCTAAAACTGCTCGGGAGATAATATTTTCAGAATCCGCCCACTGACACGCCCACAATTAAATAAAACAACTTTATTAAAAACCCAAAGTTTGAGCTAGGGAGCTGAAATTTATAATGTATACTCTCTACGGGCCATGTATGGCTCATGTGTAAATATTTTCAAAATCCACCTACTGACGCACAATTTAAAAAAAAAAACTTTTTTTGAAAACCCAAAGTTTGAGCTAGGGAGCGTTTTTTTTAACAAAAGCTTCGTTTTTTTCGATAAAATCTTTTAATTATTATATAAGGTGGCGCAAAAGTCATCACCCAGTGGCGTTCACCAATCCGACTGAAAACTACATAGGATAGATGTCAAACGTCGTGGATCATTTAGAACATTGGCACACAGAATTGCCTAAGGCACCCCAAGGGCTGAAAACCCTATCGGAAGATGCTATAATTTTTGCAAATAGCGGCAAATGTCAATTTTACTTTGACATTTGTGAAGTAAACAGATGACAACTTTTGCGCCACCTTGTATAACAAAATATGTAGAGCGTTCTTAACAATTCAACCATACTTAGGCTTTTGTCACGCCCAGTTATGAGGGATGAGGGATATGAATAAGAATATGGTATCAACAGTTCGCCCAAGCCTCATCAGAATATTTAAAGCTTATTCCATCACCGGAGGTCGCAGTGTAATATACCCTAACCAAATGTTATTATTATTATCACCGGAGGGAGGGTCGATTTGACGGATTTTGTGTTCCCTGCAGAAGAGGACATCGTAGGAGTAACAAAGCTTGATCATTTCCAAAGAAAATATTTGATTGGCCTCAGTGATGAATTGGAACGAATCCGGGTTGCCTGGTAATAGTTTTTGAGCTTAAACCCGTGAATCCAAGTATTACGGTCCGCTTTATCCAGACCATATTCTCGTCACTGGAGAAAAGTAAGACGACAATGACAGTTCTATGGGAAATGACTCACTTGTGCACCATTCAATGTCAGTGAAAAGTGGAATTTATGCATAAAAAGCCATTGGTAATATCAAAGCGTACCCAACGTTGTACGAAACACTGTACAAAAGAGAGAAGGTAACTCTAAAATCTTTCCACCCACACACACCTATACCCTGAGTGCAGTATATCCCATCCTGGTAGCACAGTCTTGCACAACACTTAAATTCCTCAAACTCGTATTTTACGAGTATTTCCTGGAGATCCTTTCACTTCATGCTCGGTGCCATTTAGCATGCACACACTTACCCTATAGCTATATGGTGTGGGAGGAGTGTGTTGCGGAGGTTCCAGAACGGGGATAATTGGCAAAAAATTGCACCGAGTAGAACAAAAGAATAAAAAAACTCAAAAAGAGGAACTCGCAAATATTATGCTACTTCAACTCAATGTTTATGTATTAAAAAATTCTATTATGGGGTATGAAGTGTGTGTCCCACGCCTCGAATAGTAGATGCATAATGTGCGCAAAAGAAAGAGAGAGAGAGAGAGCAGCAGACTGAACATGCTGCTAATGTTATGTATTCGCCAAAGTATCCTGGAGGCATCATCAAATGGATTTTTTTAAAGAAGCGTTCAATTTTGGGGGAATGGCACCCCATTGCTGTTGTTGGTGATGCATTAAAATTGAGGTATGCCCTGGGAATTTGCTGAGTGGTAATTCAGTTGCTGTTCCTTGTTATCTACCCTCAATGCAGTTTTGTTAACAACAGGACAACCGAGCGCTGTATCGAGTACATATTGGGTGAATGTATGTTGCCACATGCCCGGAAATCAAAAAGATACAATGAATGTGAAATTAGGTTTTGTCCATTTTAAACAGGGCGGATTGGAATTTAATTGCAGTTGGCCTGTTTATGTAAGGTGGTGCTTCGATAGTTGCACTAAATATAATCAAAAGTATTGGATTGAAAGGAAACCTAGCATTGAAATGGCGTTCATGTAGGTTGAATAGATGAAAGAGAATTGCAGACTCTCTAGCTAAATAAATATGGGAAACGCGGCACGGTAGTGGAAATGTAGAGATAACCTAAGGACACTGAAATTTATCGCCAGGATCGCTTTAACACTGCCTTTCTATATAATATATTCAGGCAATTCAAGCTCAAATTTTAAAATTAATTTATTCTTTTACGCTCGTCGCAACTTCCTACGAGTAATACTCGTATAAAGCAATTCAACTATAATACGACAGTTGTCCCAAAAACCTTTTTTAAGGAGGTCCTCTGTACGTGAGCAGTTACCTATATATTTGCTGTCGAAACAAACCAGCACTCAAATGTATCCCGTTCGAATGGTGCAAATTTGATTTATGAAATTGGCTATAAAACTGGTCACGCTTAAGGGAATTTTATGGCCCGTTCAAGGTCAAAGATATTCGAAGAAATAAACAGGAATTGGTTATATTGTCACCTACAAGCAATCATTGCGGGTGAATGATATTTAATGTATTTTGTCTCATTTATTCCCTGATTATGTGTCTGGAAACTAGGTTTGTTTCAGGATTAATACGCACAGTGCTGTATGGTTATATGAATATTTATACATATTTCGATTCTCGCCAAATTGTAAAAATGTATTTCAATAAATGATTATTTTACTACCAATGAAACGCAATGGTTCGGAGGAGAACAGCAATGACCATGTCTTTTAGGGCTGTTTTATGATCAAATAAAGAGGATTAGGTTTAGTTACATCGTTAAATGAATAAATGATGCAATATCTTTGTTTGATTACTTAACAGTATGAGGATTTATCGGCTGTAATTTTTGGAAGAACATCGTTTTGTGAGTAGTGGGAGGAGGAGGATCGGTTGTGGTAGGAAATTAAATCTAATAGAATGTTACAGGAACAGTTTTAAATTGTTAAAATCGCTGTAGACAAAATTGGTTTGAAAAACAAAAATAGCCTAAAAAGACTAATAAGCAATGCTTTATAAACGTCCATGTCCCAGGAGCCAACGACTTGTTTAAAAAAGTGAAAACTTTTGCTTCGAATGGTCGGACTTCCAATGGTAGTTTCCACACTAAACCAACTCGAGCATCTATTAAGGTAAACATAAAAATTAAGTTGTGCACAAAGATGTGAATAGACTTTTGGCGTAACCCAGGGTGCATCACGAGGATCTATTATTCGCATCCCATGAAACACCAACAAGAAACTGTGATACCCATTGAAGTTAAACAAGTCCTGTTAAAAAAAAGTTGCCAGAGGTTAGGTTAGGTTAGGTGGCTGCCGTTACATCGGTACATTGTAATACCACCGAATGGGGAGGTCTGATGGCGTTCGCTCGGCTTACTGGGAAACCCCTTTTCCCTTCCGTGAGGTGTGGATATAACTTCAGATAGAGAATTTGAAGAATACAGAGCATAAATAATATACACATCGATCTAGGTACCACTGGAGAGGAGCCGGGTGAAGTGGCTGTTTGTCAAACCTCAGTTCTGGTCCCATATTTCTGCTCAGCTGAAGGGCCACAAACTGAGGGTAACTATTTCGGTACAAGCCTCTATATGCTATATAACCCTCGGAGTGAAATGCTGTGTGAAGTGACTGGTGCAGTCTAACATCAAGCAGTCCTCTTTCTTTGGCAGGAGTACATGTTGGGATGACTGGCGAGAGATCTGTGTGTGGCTCCTATATCTGCAATATATAAAGGAGTGACTAGTGCCATCGAGCTCATCCCAACTCCAGAACAATGGGTTAGGATCTCCACATGGGGTGACTGTTTCAGCTCGAATTCCAGACTGATCCCAATTCACTAGACAGCGGAGGAGAGCTTCCTGTGGTGACTTTTTCACTACGAACTCATTCTGCTTCCTTATCCGCGGAAATGAGAGTGTTTTGGATATCTCTTTCAGTCGAACAACAAAACCACTCTCTATTCTCTTGCAGGCAATACACAAAGGAATTGCAGGGGGAGATTCCAGAAGATAACAATTTAATAGACAATCCAACTATTCGCGTCCTTGGATTCAATTAACCAAGATCCGAATGGACTAAGCACGGTCGATGCGCAGAAACCCTATTAGATGGGGTGCGGTAACACCCAATGCCTGTGCGCCAAGCAATTAGCCACATCGTAAACAATTGCCCTCAACAAGGCCGTAGCCAGACAATTATTTCGGGGGGGGGGGGTATATTTTTTCCAAACACCAATCAGTGTGTACCTTTCTGAATGGTTGCTAGATGTAATAAATAAAATAATACATCCCATTTCAGCCGAAAATCGACCAAACTCGATTTTTAATTGGAATTATGGTATTATACTACATATATATAAGGCACTTTATGGATTGGTGGAAAAAAAATTGAGATAACAATTAAACATGACATTACGATGATAGGGAAGTAGAAAAACATGTGTTGGAAAATTCTGTTCGTCCGTCTGCATGTTTGCAGATCTGCAGCCTAAGCGGACGGGCCGGGGCCGATTTGCAAACTTGGCTCATATCATAGTGTTTATTTAGCAGTCGCACACTTGGTGTTGTTGAAGATGGAATTTTAGCTCTAAAACAATGGTATTATGTCATATAACGGTTTGTTAAAGCTTAACTTTTCTAAAAACGGCCTTAACGATTTAGATAAAACAGTCTATCTTTTGGTAAGAATGGATTTTGCGAGATTTATCTTAAAACGGTACCTCCTATAGAACCGATTTTTTAACATCAGAATTTCTCGCCAACAACAAAACCGATTTCAATTAAATTTAAAATTTAGCAAGGCTTTTATGATCAAATTCATACATAACTTTTTTGGTTTTTTAAATATGCTGGAAACGGGTATATTGAATTTTTCCAGATTTTTTTCCAGATGAAAACTACTGATTTCCTTGTATTGAAATATGTACTCAAAAAATTGCAAATAGTTTTCAAAAATTAAAAAAAAAAAACCGTCTAAAAAAACTGCTTTAACGATTTTCAATATTTTTTTCCTATTGCTAATAAAATACTATTGCATACTTAGTTTTTCCAAGAAAACTCTCAAACAAATTTGGAAAACTAAAAGACTTTTCCAATATTTTTTTAAATAATTTTAAGTTATTATTTATTAGGTACATGATGACGAATGATGATCATTCTTTAAGATTTTATCACTACAAATAGTATTACATAACATGTAGGTAGGAATCATTTTTATAAAATTAAATTTAATCTTCTGGCCTTTTGCGCTGCAAATATATCTAAAACTTCCTCAGTGTCAATCTCAGTTTGTTGATGAATTCACATTACCGCCAATCCTGTTAATCTTTTTTCACCGGTAGAATTTCTTAGAGACGTTTCATTGTCGAAAATGTTCTTTCTGGTGTACATGTTGAAACCGGTAGTGTGGCCAAAATTTTAAGAAGCTTGTGGATGTCAGGAAACAGATCCTTATTGAATTCCCCAAGAGCTGTTATTGCACTCTTTGAACGCTCTATATCTTTTTGTGTATGGCATTTTGTCTTCCATAGCATAAATTCAGCTTTTAAAGTATCCCAATCCAAAAAACATTTATAAAATTTGAAGTTTTCTTCGTTATAATTTTGTTCGTTTTTGCCAAGGATCGATGGAATCAAAATGCACAAAGAGGAAAGTATGGACTTATGGTTTTCAAATCTCATTTTAAGCTGACTTAAAAAGTCATCTAAAAGAGGAATCATTATACCTACTTATCCTAAAATGGGTTTCAGGATCTGTTTGTCTGTGCTGCTGCATTGGCACAATTCGTGGAATTTTAAGTTTTTCATCCACAACATTTACTAAGTTTTGTGCAGTCTCAAAAATTTTTCTGAATTCCGGAATGATATTCCTTGGAATGTGTTTGTTATTAATTCCACATGTCTTAATCCAGACACTAAGTCGCATGAAGGGATTGTAAGATCTTACAAAGTGGCAATGTACATATATGTAAACAAAACACTCATACAACATAAATTTACTGCAAAATCACTAGCTGAAATAGATCTTAAAAAGCAACTGGCCTTCTTCCAAACCTTCAAAAATTTCCTTAAACCTCATCAACCCATTATGGTTTTCCATTCAGCGTGTTTCACACATTGTTGTTAAATTTTTCCATTTATTTTGAGGATAATTTTGTTTAATAATTTTCTGCAACAAATGTGTGAGCTTTGCCGATAATTTAAAAAAAAATCCAACGGATTTGTTGGTACCAATAGTGTTGCGAATAGGCTAAATTTGACAAGAATGCCCTAATGCCAGATTTAGAGACTGTGCGCTACAATGCACGTATAAGGCTTCTAGATGAGACTCGCGTACTACAGGTTGAACTCTGTTAAAACTGCCATTCATAGCTTAAAACTAAAATCAGAAATTTTTAACATAATCAATAATTATTTGGGCACAAATTTCATACTGATGCGGAAAAGTATGATTTACAGATGTATTTTTAAAAAAATTCGGGGGGGTTCAAACCCCTGTGATCTCCCCCTGGCTACGGCCTTGGCCCTCAATACAGGTCCAATGCCAACGTAGATGATATACACAAATGAACACCTGGCCCCCTCCTTTGGTTAAGCACCATATCAGTCTACGACACTAAATTATAATAGAACTAATGTGCATAAATATCTTATGTTTACTACTTACTTAACGGTCTCCCGACCCTTGAAGAGTCTCCGCCTGAGACACTGCAGCTTTCCATCTTCTGCGATCCCAGACACTCTGCTTCCAGTTCTCCAGACCAAGCGCTCGGCAATACGCGATGGCTTGGTCTTTTAAACGGAGGTTCGGTCTTCCTTGTCTTGAACCAGAGGGCTGGGAGTCGAAGATCCTCTTGGCTGGAGAATTATTGTCCATTCGCTCAATGTGGACGAGCCAATGTATTCGAGGTGAATCAGCTTTTTGGACTACATCCACATCTTGGTACAGTTCATAGAGATCGCGGTTGTAACTTCTCGTCCATTCGCACTCCTCGCACACAGGACCAAATATTCGGCAGATTATTTTTCTTTCAAACCGAATATTAGCTCCCCTTTTCTACTTATCGTCCAGCACTCGGCACCATAAAGCAGGACTGGAAGGATTAAAGCTCGATAGAACATACATTTGGTCCTTCGAGTTTTGAACCCATTTGTTTGGCTAATAAGAAGTAGCTGCGATTTCCCAAGGTAATTCTCCGCCGGATCACCACTAAGGTGTTATTCGTGAGTTGATGTATACTCCTAGGTAGATGAACTCCTTAACTACCTTGAAGTTATTGCTAACAGTGACGTTTTGTACTAGGTGGTGAATAGACGTTTGTTTTTTTGTTGATAGCACGTACTTGGTCTTGCCTTTATTCACTTCAAGACCAACCAATTTCGCCTGTTCTTCAATCGCCGTGAAAGCCTCTAACTCGGCACGCTAGGAACGGCCGATGATGGCGATATCGTCCGCATAAACTAGTATCTGGACATATCTACCGAAGATAGTACCTTGCGTGTTGACACCTGTCCATCGCATTATTTTCTCCAGAAAAAGATTGAAGAAGTTAAATGATCCGGTACAAGTTTGTAACAATTTGGAAGAGCTGCTTCCAGACTGCACATTACAATGCGTGTTTTCAAACGTCACGCGACTCAACTGGATCAGTTTTGCCGGGATAGCGAATTCGGCAATCGCCACATTGAGCTACTGACGATAAATGCTATCATAGGCGGCTTAAAATCGATGAAGAGGTGTTGGGTCTCGACTTGAAATTCATTGGTCTTTTCCAGGATTTGTCTTAGGGTGAATATTTGGAAGCCGCCTTTTTTGAAGATGGGGCATATGCAGCTGATAGTCCAGTCATCGGGCATGCTTTCTTTCACCCATACTTGGTTGATGATTTGGTGCATGCGCCCTACCAAAACATCACCTTCGAATTTGAATAGCTCCGCTGGTAAACCATCAGAGCCGGCGGCCTTATTCTTCTTTGGCTTTCTTATAACGAAGCCAACCTCTTCTATACTGGGTATTGAAATCAGTTCTTCATTGACAGGACGTGGGTTCTCTTCTTGCCCTATCAGCCTGTCTACATGATGCCCATTTGGCAGCTGTTGGAAATGCTGCTTAAATACATTTACTATTCCCTGCGCTTCGGTTACAAGGATTCCGTTGCTGTTTCGAAGAGCCCGCGATCCGGCTTTAAAGTCAACAGCCAGTTGCTTTGATTTCTTATAAAATCTCCGGATGTTGTTTCGATCATGAGACTCTTCGATTTCCTTGAGCTGGGTGACTGCGTACGCCCTTTTCTTTCTACGCAGGATCTTCTTCTCCTATTAACTTTGCCTCAGAGTTTGTAACAAACCTTAAAATAGCCGGAGACCCCCAAAAGCTACTATTTTCGTGAGCGGCATCGATAGTCATGTTGATCTAGCCATGTTCGTGACTCCGTCCATCAGTCCATCGGCGCCTAAGACTCGAGCTAGAAATCTGAAATTTTAAACATTCATAGCCGAATTAATAATTAACTACATTGTGGATGAAAATTTAATTCACGGCTCATTAATTAAAAATCATGTCCATGCATTAGCTAATTGTAGTTAAATAATAAGTGGTATGGAAATTGGGAATCGTTAATTAATTAATTGTGTGGAGATACCGCATCCAACATCATACTTGGTTCAAAGATACGCAGTCAGTTTTCAAAATGTCAGTTATATTTTAACTTAATTACTCGT
Source organism: Portevinia maculata (assembly GCA_949715645.1). NCBI lineage: Eukaryota > Metazoa > Arthropoda > Insecta > Diptera > Syrphidae > Portevinia > Portevinia maculata. Next base: position 266,963,752 of record OX454526.1, on the reverse strand, counting down.
TAATTCAGCTACTTAGGTGAATTATTTGATTGCATGTTTATCAACGTCAATTAACTTCAGAAAAAGTTTATTATTAAGATATCTACTTTAAATCATTGATTAAAGATAATTCACAATAATATGCATTTATTAATTTCGCTGATCTACTCGTATATTTTTTAAACTTAAAAAAAAAAATTATCGAAAAAGTCAAAACTTGAGGTAGTCAGGTGAAAATTAAAATATATATATTCTCTTTAGGGGCCCAAATGCTCTTATGGTTAGATTTTCAAAACACGCACACTGACTTTAAAAAATAACCGCTTTATTGAAAAAAATCCTTGTAAATGAAAGTCCTATTCTTCGCAAAGTATGTAGACAAAGTCGTTTTGAACAATTCCATTATATAAAGTTTATTTGATAAAATCCTTCCAATATTTTATAACAAAATATGTAAATCCAACTTAATAATTCACCTTATTTAGGTTTAAAATAATTTTCAAAATGTCGCATCAGAAATAAAAATATATTTTGGCAGGAGTCCGCTTGATAACTACCCTTAGCATTAGACTTAAGAATTATTTGTTTGAATGATTTGTTAGTAGAAAAATTTCCTACTCAGATAGTGGGATATCAGTCTGTGGATTCCGTGGTGGAGATAGAGGATCGATGTGAGGTAACTCGTTGGGGTGTTATCACTAAGATTATTTCGAAAAGACTTCTGCGGACCTATACAAACTTGAAGTCCAAAAACGGACGGATAATGTGGATCGTGGTTTAATCGATTCCGCAGAGGAGGAATAGTTATACCTAAAATTTACATACTTGTTGACTTTCACATTATTAAAAATTCTTTATTTTTTTAAAACTGGGTACTGTTAATGTTTTTTTGGTTGTTCATTGTTAAAAATAAATAAATGCTTTTGTTTTTTTATAAAACTTGTTATTAAAATTATTTTAATCCGTTCAAAAACAAATCTAAATATTTTTTGGCCAAAACAAATTATCTCCAACTGTTAAAAAATTCTTTTAACCCAATTTTTCAAATTTATTTTATTATTGAATTTCAACATTACTTGAATACGTATAACTGGATTAAGAAGACATTTTTGATCTTCAAATTGCCTATATCTCAAAACTAAGATTTTTCACTTGTGTCATTTTGGTCAAACTGCATAGATTTTTTCTGAACAGCTAGGAAAAATGCGAACACAACAACTATCTAATTTATTTTTGCAGTGAAGTTAAGGATGCATTTCGAAAAGTGAAAAATTGCGAACTTCTTCATACTTTTGACGAAATGATGTTTTATAAAAAAAATTTCTGCAAGGCAAGGCTAAATCATTAGCTAACGGGTATGCTCGGACGGGATATAACATATAAGTGCGCTAAGAGGAATAATGTGGCGTATGACAGAAATTGTTATGGCGGCGGGGACGAACAGAACAAAAAAAAAACAAATGTGTCTGCGAGAAATTAATGGGACAATCCAGACTAAAAGCAAGGCGAAGCATTTATTGCTAATATGCAAAATTAATACCATCACTTCATCAACAAAGTTGAGGATGCATAGTGCAGAGCCCAAGATATGTGGAATTCCCGACAATGACCTTGCTTGGATAGACCAAATCACTGCTAAGGGCTCCAAAAGGACACTATCAACACGGCAAAGAAACATGGTGTTGGCCAGATGAAGCTGAAGCAGTGATAAGTGACAAGAAATCAGCATTCACAGCTTGGTCAAAGTACTCCACTAATAATGGAAATGAAAAAGCTCGCCTCGAATTGGATTACAGACTTTGCAAGAACCTCGCAAAGAGAGAGTGCGCTCAAATTCAAAAAAAAGTGTGTGGAGGGTCTGTATCGGGAGTTAAAAGAAATGTCTTCTTCGGCTGTCCACGAACTCCGACAAACCAGTTTGAAACGGGGCACTACCATTGTCAAAATTGCCGCTTAGAGAAGGAGGGATGCCCAGAAAATCAGTTAGCCCAATATCATCAACAATGCTCAAGGACTGCTTCTTGTGGATGACGAAAAAATACTACACAGGTAGCAGTAGTATTGAGAAGGACTTCTAAATGAACAATTTCCTCCGATATATTTTCCGAGAGGCATTCCTAACAATGAAGAAGTACCCGACATTAATGTCCACGAAGCTAGGAAGGCGGCCAAAGACTCCAAAAAGCGGGCCGGACGAGATACCCTCTGAGTTCTGGACAAAAGATGGGAGACATCGGGTCCAAATGGCTCATGATTCTCATCTCCAAACTGATGAGAGGCGACCCAATGCCTAACCAGTGGAGGGAAGTTCTTCTTCCTTTGTACAAAGGAAAATGCGATACGCTACCATGTGGCAATTACCGTTAAATCCAGCTGATGCCACATACCATGAAGATCGTTGAGCGGGTATTAGATAGCCGAATGCAGAAAATAATACGGCTATGTGAAGACCCCTGCGGGTTTGTCGCAAGTGAATCAGCTACCTATGCAATCCGAAGTATAAGGATCATAATGAAAAAACATCGTGATTCCTTAAAGGATTTGCATATGGTGTTATTTCATTTTGTAGAGGCCTTTGACAGACAACCAAGGATCTGTTATGGGTGGCGCTAAGATAGCGAAGAGTTCCAGTAACCTACCAACAGATGATCGTGGACATGTATGACGGAGTAGCAGTGTTGCCGGAGAGAAATATTATAAGGTAGTACTGCAGCCAAAAATGGGGAGTATTAAAAAAAAAATAGTAGTACCTACAAAAAATTGTTAGTCTTCAAAAATAAGTGTGTACACAATTTTTTTTTGCAACTTTATTTAAAAATGCTTAATTGATTTGCATTCAGTGCATTCTATTCCGTTTATTATCTTTAATGAGAATCTTTAATATAATCTTTAATTGGGAAAAAACTCGTTCTGCCGCTGCGCTGCTGTGCGGAATCCTGAACAAAGCATTTACAAAATCCCTTGTCAGAGGGAAAAGTGTTTCATTAAGGGCATTTTTTTAAACAAATATCTCTGACCAAAACTCTGCTATTTCTAAAGAAGATGTCGCAGGTGTATCAGCTTCATCACTCATCAGCATCAGAAATTTCAACATCGTCTGTTCTTTCGGCAGAGGATTCAGGAACCGAATTTGCAGGAACAGCAGCAGACTCATTTATTTTTTACCAGTAACAGAAGACACATTCAGCCTTATTGTGAGTTTCGCCAGGAAAATATTTCGCCTGGTGAAATTCTGTCCGCCCGGAATTTTAAAAGCTATTGCGAGTTTCGCCCGAATTATATTTCACTTCGAATCGACAGTGACATTTCGAACACAGACGAACACACCTAATTTGTGTTTTGACAGCTTTAAAATATAAAGTGCCAAATAAATTAAATGCAATAAAGAAATGGGGAAGTTAAGAATATTTTGTATTAAATTGCATTGCGTAGTACTGCGGTTCTTAAAAATAAAATACTTAAGAACTAATTATTCGAAAAAAAAACGCCAAATGAAATAAAGCCAAAAATGTAAACATTTAACGGCGCAGGGACATCAGTCGCTTTAAGTTAAGTTCCAATTGTTTAGTGTTTTTTTTTTAAATAAATACTGTGCATATTTTTAGAGTTTATAAAATAGCATTCCAATATTTGCTGGATATGCTTACCAGTCCAAACAAAAATAAGCGATTCCACCCATCGTGAAACTCGCAGCTTGTTTACGTTGTTTTTGCGGATGGTGGATATCAAAAAGGACCAACAAATTTCAAGTCGAGACCGGCGATTGAATAACAGGAGAAATTGGTTGGTCTTAAAGTAAATGAGGACGAGACTAAATACATGCTATCAACATACAAACAAATATCTATCTATTTATTTTATTTGTAGCCGCCTTTTTTCGCACGTACGTTCTCCTGTTCGCCCAAAAAAAAATAAGTGAACATTTTAGCTCTGAATGACGTTTAATTCCGCCCGAATGGAGAGCTGCCAATAAGGGGAATCTTTCGAACATGAAATTTTTTTTCATCCGAAGTTCGCAATAGGCGAAAAGAAAAAAGGGATTTTTTTCGGGTGGAATCTTGTTCACGCGAAACTCACAATAGGGCTGATTAACATTGGCTGGTAGAACTTGTTTGCCTTCACCGATTTTGATTTGGTCGGTGTATCAATTTCAACAGCAAATACTTGTTCAGCATTTGAAAACTCAATATCTTTGGCTCTTGTAGCAGGTGATTTTGGTGCTAAATTTTTAGGAACAGGAGCAGACTCATTTGTTTTAAAAACTCCAGCAACACAAGACACATTTACAGCTTTTTTTGCCTTTACCGCCTCAAAGGAATCCAATTTACTAAATATGTATAATACAAGTTTACTTTGAATTATTCATACAAGAATTACAATATTGCAAGTATTTATTTAACAATCGTTTTCATTTTATTGAACTATACATACAAATTCAAGTATTTAGTTCAAACAAAAAAACGACCAACAAAATACAATCTCAAGTAACAATAAAATATACCGAACTGACAGATGAAAATTGCATAAAAGATGAAACCAACGAAACACAAAAACAAACAAGAAAGAGGGAAATTCCCTTTTTGACAACAGTTTGGAAGATCAAAGTGCTGCCAAATTTGCATTAAATTTAAAATGAATTAAATTTATTTAGGTTTATTTACTTTGCTGCAAGTGTAAGATATCTTAGGTCTTTAAAAAAAATAGAAGTACGAATGTAAAAGGAGGAGGTGAATGGGTATCGCATTAGACCGACGAAAGCAGAATACTTATACTGCCCGTTATCTGATCCACTCCGACCTATTCCAGACTTGTAAGGAGCCTTGGAGGAGTGAATCTCAAGTGCGAAAAGTTCAAATATCTGGGAGCTATGATTAATAGCAAAGCAAGCTGTGATGACAGCATTAAGCATCACGTAAGCGTAGGTCTGAACATGAATCAATGTTTCAATATAAACGCGAAAGACAGGAAGGCATAAAAACTCTTGTATCACTAAAATGCAGCACACCAGCATTTGATTTGCCTCAGGAGGCCTGCCGCTATTTTCTGAGGTCAAACTGGCGTACCCCACATGCAGACCAGTATAGGGATGCAGTTAAGTGTGGGGGGGGGGGTGTTATGATCTCTTTAATCCTGATTATAGCCTCACCGCCGTTAAAAGAAGAAGAAGAAGAAGAATACGTTTCTATTCATTGACATTTGGCATGCAGCAATTTTGTTTTCTGTGTATCCAAATCCATAGGGTGTTTTTTTAGGGGTATAGAACTTCTGATAGTGATAACTGTCAAATTAGCAGTCATACTAATAAAGTGTGTTTGACTTTTTTTCAGTATACTTTGGCAAATCAGAATGGAAAACTTACACGAGAACAACGTTTACTCGGTCTCTGCCCGTCCACTTTTTGCAACATTTTGAGGAAAGATCTTGACCAACATCCATATAAGATCCAAATGGCACAAGAATTAAAGCCAGCGGACCATCAATTGCGTCGTGTGTTCTGTGAATGGGTTGAGAATCAAATGGAAGTTGAACCAGATTTTTATCGTCAAATCATCCTCAGCGATGAGGTTTGTAAACAAGCAGAATTGTCATTTTTGGAGTGAGCACAATGCTCATGAGACTCTTGAGACTCCATTACATCCTGAAAAATCACTGTTTGGTGTGGTTTACATGCCGAAGGCGTCATTGGCCCATTTGTCTTTAAATCCGAAACCGGTGCCAACATTACCGTGAATGGCGAACGCTACAGGAAAATTATTCGTGATTTTTTTATTCCTCATGTCATTTAAAATCATTTATGGGGGAAATGGTTCCAACAAGACTTCGCAACATGCCATGCGTGTTGTTTGTTTGTTTTCCCAATCTTGTTTGCGAAAGATGCCTTTTTATGCCTCTGAGAAAAGTGTTGGTTAAAGTGGGTCGCCTTGCTCTACTCCTCTCCATATCCTAAAGACGGCCGTACACACTCCGTTTTTGTATGTACTATATTTTTTTTCTATGTATATATACAGCTTATTAAGGCCCAATGTCTCAGAGTTTAATTTAGCGGTTTTCATCACCCGCCCATCACTCTGCCATCAAAGAAGACACTTTACTATAGAAATTCACGTTTGTTTTAATAACTTCTCGCGAAAAAACCATCAAGCCTCAATTCCTAAGGCCGTGAGTAAAGTCTATAAATATATTCGCTAATGTCTGACCGCACATAAACATTGTTCAGTGAAACTTAATTATCGCACTTGCGTCGTCCACGTCGTATAAAGGAAACAATAACCGCAAATCTCAGTCCGACACACAAACGCAAGTATTCCTTTAGGCGCAAACACTGTAGCAGCCTTGGATTTGGCGGATATCAATTACATTGTCCCGCCTACAAATTAATTAAAAATAAAATTGCCAGGAAAAGCTTTCATCACTGCTTAGAGCCGAGTTCTCGTCCTTATGGATTTGTTTCAAAGTCCTTGTCTTTATTTTTTTTTTTTTTCAGCGAATGGGTTGTGTCTCATTTTCCTCTTTAAGGTCGTACCAAAAGGGAAAGGACGGAAACAGAAATAATGCGAGTGGAGTAGAAGTAATGCAGTGGGTTGAAGGTAGTTAGTTAAGACTTTTTCCGCGATTCAAGGAACGCAATTTTCCCCTAAACTTTTGGTTTTCTTTTCCTTTTGGCAAAGTGCTACTGAAATCGTGAAATGCTTACGATTCTCTCATCTGAAATGGATCCTCTAAGGCGATACAATTTAATTTGAAAATGTTTATGGGATCGTTTCGGTGGAATCTTTTGGGACTTTTACGAATTTAAAGTGAATTTAAATTAGCTTCCTTTCGTGAGTTCTGTATGGTGCGTCATTCCTGTGGATTGGCTGCAGATTGAAGAAACGTGCGTGCAATATTATTGAATGATTTCCTGTGAAATCGATAGACGCCTTTGATAACAAAACATATATATAATTTTCAAGAATAAACTTGCACAATTACGAGACTAGAAGTTGGTCATGGAATTTTTCAACAACGGATATGACACTAGACTCTGTTTCGATTTCTTTAATTTCATTTTGATTAATCATCATATTCGTCGTATTTCAAAATTATCACTCAAATCTCTAACGGAAATTAATAAACGAAAATATTACTCTTCATTTCCATGAAACTTACATCTAATCGGATTTCAATCCCTTGATATTTATCTCAAGGAGGCGACGAAAGTTACTTAAGCCGGCCTCCATTTTCGGTGGTTGGATTGGGCTTACAGACAAATTTCCTCAAAACGAGAAATCTTGCCATTCATATCTTTATGACATGTGAATAAAAGCGTCTTTTGACGCTGACATAAACTCTCTAAAATACAAGAGCCCCTACCCGTATCCTTAAATTGATCCGAACCTTACCCAGCATTGTCGTCGTCTCATAGAAGACATCGTTGTTTAATGCCATTGAGGCGAAGAGATGTTAGCAACAGGATACGGACCAGATAAGGACGAGGAAATATAAACGCATATGCTAAGCATTCTTATTTCACCCGGGAATGGCCCAAATGGAATATGAACTTTGAGCTATCTAAAGTGGATATACATGTATATCGATTCTTTTGCAGTAGTTTTCGTTTCATTACATTCATGACCGCTGGGGGAAAAGCAACCTTATTTCGGAAAAGGGAATATTTTAATTTTATTTCCGGACACAAAAACACACATATACACAGAAAGAGAGAGAGACACACAGGGCATCATATTTCATGGCATTGGTTATTATTATAGCTGTTTCATTAACTTGGATTAATTGGCATATAGGTTTGTCCTTCCTGTCGCAATACATTTTCAGATGCATTCAATGAGGAAAATCGAGAAGTACATCTGTTTGACCAGATTAAATTATGATATTTGAAGTATGAGGCATTTCTTTACAAATTCATTTCAAAGACCGGGCCTTTATGATACTCTTGATACGCTTGAAGGTTATTTTCTAAATGATTCCATTGTCACACAAACACTTCACAGTTGATTTGACAGATATATCCGAAATCGACTGATTATGCTAATTTTATATATAACGAAGATACAAACTCTTGAGTTTTTCTTAGAAGGACATCACAGATTGGGGACGTCAAGTGATGTTGCTTAATGAAGTCGTACAAAAAAAAATTATTCCCTAGACATTTGAAGATGGAATTTATATGACAGTGTCGCTTATATAACGGAAATATCTATCTCCAAACATTTTGGCAGTGATTTATCTTTTTCCCTTGGTTGTTGAAATATTAAATTATTCAAAATGTTGTCGGAGTAACGAGATCCAGGCAAATATTATATATTTGAGATAAATAGATGGACGCACACGGACACGGACACGGAAGGAAACAACGATTGTTAAGGTTAAGAGCCAATTAGTTCTGTTTTCTTCTTTCGTATTCATATGAAGCGTTGATATTTTTCAAAATCGAGATTCGCTTAAAAGTTAATCAGCATTGTTAACGCGTGCGAGTTAACATTAAGTCATGCATTACGAACTAAATGTGACTCAATAGTGTTGGCTTATGAAGGACAAAGTCTTGAACGGAATGAATTATGCTGCAGGGTAAAAATTCTTATGTTGCTAGGCAAGAGTGGATTCCAATAATGCAAAGTAAAGTGTTTTCTCCCAGTATATGAACCGGATTTCTTGAAGTATGTCTTTGATTTGTCAGGTGTAGATATTATTTGCATTACTGAGATATGGTTTAGACCAGATGTCACGAGTAGTGCGTAGGATATTAAAAACTAAAATTTAATCCGAAATGATAGAGTCACCGATAATAATAATAATATTTATTTAGGGTGTATTACACTGCGACCTATTGGTCTATTGTGTCCCCTGCCTGTGCCTCGGAGAGGTTCATGCCCTCTTTCAGAGTCCTCTCTAGATACTTCTTTTGTGAAGCGTGTCGAGGTATTGCTCTGATTTATCCTTGGCAGGTCACACTCCTTAGAGCACAGTGTCCAGTCCAGTTTCTTTGATGAATCTAAGAATGAGCTGTGCGTCCATGGTTTGTATGTCCTTGTCTGTTATTTGGTGCCTGCACAAATATCTCATCCTTTTGTCGGTCAGTGCCCCACAGGATTCCAGCATGTGGTCTGGAGTTTCGGCGGTTTCACTGCAGAATCTGCAGATCCCGTCCTCTGATATACCCATTTTCCTCAGGTGCTCCTTGAGTCTGCAGTGCCCCGTGAGGAGGCCTGTTAGGTTCCTAAGGTTGTTTTTGTTAAGGCTGATACAAGCTTTGAATCTCTTTTGGTTGTAATTTCCTAAGAGTTTCTTTGCTTGCCTCAGACCTTGTAGGTTGAGAAAGGTTTTGGCCCTTGTTTCTTCCTCCAGTCTCCTGAACTCTTTGCGTAGAGTGTGTTCTACTATCCCGCAGAACGGTTCAGGTCCTATGAAGGGTTCATCTGTCCATTTTCTTTGCAGAGAGTCCGCTGCCTCATTGCCTTTAATGCCAACATGGCCAGGTACCCAGCAGATGGAAATTCTGTTATTCTTGCCTAGTCTATTCAGTCCGTGTATAGGCATTCCCACGCAAGTTTTGACTTGATGACGTAGGCGTCCAGAGCATTTATGGCTGCTTGGCTGTCAGACACTATATCGCGATTTCTGTAGTTTTTCTCGAGGTTGATTCGAACGCACCTGTCTATGGCACATATTTCTGCCTGGAAGATGCTGGTACATTTGCCCATGAATTCGTAGTGTTTAGTTCCTGGACCAAACAATCCTGCACCAGTTCCCTCCTCGGTCCTCGAGCCATCCGTGTACCACTTTGTTGTGTGGTTGCTCAGTCCATAAGTTGTGGATTCCTTTGCTCCAGTTCTCCTTATTGTTGAGCTTTTTCTGGAAATTCTTCTCAAAGTTGAATTTCCTGATGCTTTCGTCCCTAGGTATGCCAAGAAGTGGGAGTTTTTTGAGTAAGTCACCGTGTTCTTTCGAACCGATGCATTTCCCTCTCCCAATTCCCTCCTTTGCCATCCTTAGGATTGTTTTGTCTGCCTCGTTCATCACCATGATGTGTAGAGGGGTCAATTCCAATAACACCTCCATGGCTACGGTTGGGCAGCTACGCATTGCTCCGGTAATGCACAGGCACGCCAGTCTTTGCACTTTGCCGAGTGTTTCTCTTGTTGTGGCTAGACTGGTTCGTTTCGCCCATGCTACCGCTCCGTATGTGATCATTGGTCTCACGATTGCAGTGTACATCCATCGCAGGATGTTTGGGCTGCATCCCCATGCCTTCCCGCTAGGCTCCTACATATGATGAGAGCGCGGGTGGCCTTCTTAGATATCTCCTCTGTATGTTTTCGCCAGAGGAGTTTACTATCTAGATGGAGTCCTAGATATTTTACTTCTTTGATTGGTATCAGTGTCGTGCCTGATAGGCTAATGTCCATAAGTCTTTGAAGTGGATTTTCCTTGTGAATGGTACTATCGTTGTTTTCGCCGGATTGATGTTAAGTCCGACAGTATGGCACCATTCCTTGGTTACTTTAACCCCCTTTGTATAATGTCCCCAAGGGTTTCTTCGAACTTGCCCCTGGCAATCAATACAATGTCATCGGCGTACGCCTGACAGTTGATGCCAAGGTTGGTATATTTTTCCAGCAGTTCTTCTACAACTAGGCTCCACATTAAGGGTGATAGTACCCCTATTTGTGGAGATTCTCTTGTTGTGTTCACTCTGATGGTTCCAGATGGTGTTTGAGTCTCTGCTGATCTAGTGCTCAGCAATTCACACATCCAGTTGAATACTGTACTGTTAACACCTTTCTTATCCAGGGATTGTTTAATCACCTGAAAGGAATTTATTGCCCATTTCAGTCGTCCCTAAGAACAGATGGTTGATGTTCTTTCCAGGTCTTCCCTCTGAGGTCTGATTGAAGTGGTATTGATTCCTAGCTCAGTACTAGGCGAGCTGCCAGGAAAGTGAGTTTCTAGTAGCAATAATGCCCTTTGATCCTCATCTTCCGTGAACTCGCCATCAGGTTTCCTCAGAGACATCGGCACTCCTCCTGTCTTCGCAAGAGCTTTGTGTAGCCTTGCCGCAGTAGCAGTGCTGGTGATAGTCACCGTCACAATTGGAGGTGGGGTAGCAATTTATTGCAACACATCACTTCACAAAAAAATATAAAAAAATATTAAGATTCTTTGTAAACCAGAAAGTGGCGGCATAGAGTTTCTTATTCTAGAGGTATCTGATGGCAATACTAAAAGTGTCATAGGAGTGGGTTATAGTCTAAATAGAAATTTTTCTCCTGTTCCCCTATTTTCAGCTCTACAACAATTCTCTGCCAATTATGAACACATTATTATCTGTGGAGATTTTAATGCTGAATCTTTTGCTTTCGGACATTCGGGCCAACAAAATAAGAGATGTAATTGCGGCAAATGGACTTCATATCTTGAATTGTTATACCACTCGTTTTGCCCCTAATTTATACACCTAGTCTTCTTGATCTTATGATTGTCTCTGAACTTTCCGTATGTTCTCCTACAAGACCAATTGTCCTTGGATGGTATATCCGACCATGATCTTATTTTTTGCTTTAACAACATTGATTTCTCTCGTGTGCCTACTCCGCTGACGTTTTAATTCAGAAATTTTAAATCACTTGATAACTATGCGCTGCAAGCTGATGCACTTGAGTTTCCTTGGCATCTATGTCATAATTTTACCAACTCTACCGAAAATGTTCAATATTTTCAATCTATGGTAATTAAACTGTTTGAGAAACATGTCCCCCTTAAAACGGTGTCAGTTCGTATCAAAAAGTGCCCCTGGTTTACCTCTGATGTTCTACGGTCAATTAAAAAGAGAAGAAAATCGTATTTGAATTGGAAGCTTAACCCTACTAACGACACTTGGAATTTATTTTGCGTGCAAGAAATTATGCGACATTTGTTGTTCGCAGAGCAAAGAAACGATTTTGTATGTCAAAGTTGGATACGCAGACGTCTCGCAAGCTATGGAGCAATCTACGGTCAATTGGTATTGGAAAAAAGGAGATGGTTTGTAATTTTCTTGATCCTAATGACTTAAATACGTCATTCATATTGAGAGATATCCAAGAATTGAACTTTGTTCCTAACGATCAAATTGTTTGTGATCCATCCACAGTGTTCGAGTTTGATACTGTCTCTGAATCTGTTGTTATGGAGAGCATTCGATCTATTAGGTCTGATGCTATGGGAGAGGATGGGGTGCCAATGTGTTTCATAAAAATGATTATGCCACACATTTGAGCGTCCTGACGCAATTGATAAATTTTTGCATTGTGTCCTTATCATTCCCTGAAAGCTGGAAAATAGGTAAGGTCATCCCTTCGGCCAAGAAGTCCAACCCAAGTACATGCTCTGACTTTGGTCCAATTAGCATTCTTCCTTGCCTGTCTAAAGTCCTTGAGAAAATTCTGGCCTCTCAGCTATCGAATTACCTTAAAAGGTTTAATTTACTGTCACCACTGGTAGTCTGGTTCCTGTGCGAATCACAGCTGCTAAACTGCATTGATCAAAGTCCTTGAAGATATTAGGTGTCTGTCTGCTGGATTTCTCAAAGGCTTTTGACAGAGTAAACCATGAAAATCCCTGTCAGAAACTGAAATACTATTTGTAGTAATTATTGTAAGAGTTAAGCATGCAACTCACACTGTCACACCATATTGATATTCATGTACCTACATTATATACACATCTAGTCATACACGTGTAAGATTAAGAATAAGAATAAAGAGAGCGTCAGTTTTATGATCGCATTCACAGAAAACGGACGTGTTATTATTTAATCCGCAGATTCGATAGCAAAACGGTGAAGTAGCGCGGCTACAATTACTCAGAAGTGGGATTACACAAAAAAAAAAATAAAGTTTTTACTACAGATTGTGTGTTTACCACAAAGTTGGTTGTGTCGACGCTTGTTCAGTCACCGCGAAAAAATTTTTTTTTTCTATCTTCTTCGTAATGGACGACACATTAGTAAATCCAGACGAGTTCACAGTAGCAGAACTCAGAAGTTGGTTACAACAGTTGGGCATGGCAAGAAACGAAAACAAAGCCACCTTGGTCATTCGCCTGAATAACATACCAGCAGATGTGCGAGGCGAACGTCTAAGTAACGACGAAGAAGAGGGACGACGACAAGACGAACAAATACAAGAAGGAATCGAAAAACAGCCGCTAGACACTGCAACTGGGAAAAAAAAATCATAATGAGAGAAAATGAACTGTTACAACGGATCGCAAAATCAAACGATAGAGCAGAAGCTAAAGCAGAAGGTGGTGAAAAACGATCGGACTGGACGACAGGGGAGTTTAACGTGGCGCAACAAATTGGATTGTGGAAGGAGATGTTGCCGGAATTTAGCGGAACGACAAGTGTTGATGTGTGGCTGGCACAGCTAAGGAATGTCGAAGAAGTGTACGGTGTGGAGAAAAAAAAATTACACGCACTTTTCGTAAGTAAATTGAGAGGCAAGGCCCAAGAATGGTTGTACGCACAAACTAAATTTTTAAACGACGACATAGATAACCTGACAGAGGAGTTGAAAGAAGTTTTTGGTACAAAACAAAACAAGATGGAGATGAGAAAAAGATTCGAAAACCGAAAGTGGAAAGTGAGCGAAACTTTCAGTGAATATTTCTACGACAAAGTCAGACTGGCGACTGGATTGAAAATGGACGAAGAAGAATGGATTGAATACGCGATTGAGGGATTTTCTGATGACAACATAAGGTTATATGCCCGTGTCCAGGGGTATACAACAAAGGCAGGACTACTTCGAGCGTTCGGCAAAGTCACTCAACGGAAGGTGCAGACAGGATCGACAGCGGATAGAACGGCAAAAGATAGACAAGTGGACGGACAAAGAGTTGTAGTCAGGTGCTATAATTGCAACTCGGTGGGACACATGGCAAATGGCTGTTCTAAGCCAAAGAGGATGTCAGCAGTACATCAGTTGTCAGAAGATGACAAGACCAATGATTACGTAAGACGTTTGTATTTTAAGTTTATAATTAATAGCGATAGTATTCCCTTAGACATTTAAGAGATAATATAACTTACACGAATGAAATAGACAATTATAGTGAATATTTTGAAAAACAACTCATGTTAATCGACTTTAAAGATAATGATAGTTCAGAATTGAATTTAGAAGTTGGTGAAGACGTACGTTATGTTCATAAAGAAAAACTTAAAACATTGTATAAGTCAAATTATTTGTTTGCCGATCGCCCTACGGAATCGGTAGTTAAAACTGAAATGAATTTAACGCTGGGCAATATAAAACCATGGTTGAACAAGAGTAAAGCGAATGATTGATTGTAAATTTGCAAGATCAGGTGATCTTAAGAGTAAGAGTTAAGCATGCAACTCACACTGTCACACCATATTGATATTCATGTACCTACATTATATACACATCTAGTCATACACGTGTAAGATTAAGAATAAGAATAAAGAGAGCGTCAGTTTTATGATCGCATTCACAGAAAACGGACGTGTTATTATTTAATCCGCAGATTCGATAGCAAAACGGTGAAGTAGCGCGGCTACATATTTTGGCTTTCATGAAAGAGTTGTGCGTCTGGTTAGGAGTTATCTGTGCAATCGCTGCCAAAAAGTCAAGATTGGCCAAGCAGAATCAGATTCATTAGACTTACTTATGGGTGTTCCACAAGTTTCAATATTAGGGCCTTTACTCTTCTGCACATTTATAAACGATCTCCCTAATGTTTGTTCAAATGTATTGCTGCACCTACGAGGATATGCTGATGATGTACAAATTTACTTGTCCCGTCCTATTGGTTTACAGGAAGATTTAATATGCAGGATTAATGAAGATCTTACGGCAATTACCAAGAGGTCTATTGGTAATGGTCTGACTTCAAATCCGGCTAAGTCTCAACTTATTGCTATATCCAAAAAACACATTGACACTTCACTCCTGCCTCCAGTTTTTCTCTCCCAACTCCAGCTTCAGTTTGTTGAATGTGTCACCAGTCTAGGTCTTAAAATTAATCGATCACTTTCAGCCGTACATCACACTAACTACATACTGAGAAGAATCTATTCTGGATTACGTAGACCATTACAGTTTAACCAGTTAAAACCAAACTGCGACTTATAAAAACCTTACTAGTACCTTTAATCGACTTTGCAAATGTGGTCTATTGTAAGCTTGACTCGCATTCCTAACATAGAATCCTTGTGGCTTTTAATGACATGGTAAGATACGTGTATAGCCTCCGGAGACACCAACACATCTCACATTACCATTAACTGGTCCTTGGATGCTCGCTACAGCAGTTTCTTGATGCAAGATGCTGTATATTTTTGCACAAAATCATACAAAATAAAGCACCTCATTAAGTTTTTGATAAACTTCAATTCGCCCAATCTCTTAGAACTACTAATCTTATAGTACCGACTTTCAACTTGTCCATGCAACCAGGCTATAGAACTGCCTTCCTTCCGCAATTAAAATAATAATTGGTACATCAGACTTTAAAACTGCAATCTTTTCTTTCTTCAAAAGTATTATTAACTTAAATTATATTAATATTAGCTTTAAGAATAATGTATTATTATCATTATCCGTATTGTTAAGTACTACAAAAGACTGAGTCTTATTAGTACATTGGTTCTAAATAAATTGAAATTGAATTGAGATTTATATTGCAATTCAGTTATATGAACTTGTATTGTTGTAGTGTGTTGTGTGTTCAAATTTGACTTATCAGTTTTATTATACACCACTTTTTTTTACAGCTATTAGATTACAACGAAGTTTTTTCAGGTATGAAGTAAATACATTCCTGTTAGCTAAAATAGATCGGTACACTATTGAGCAATGCGTTTTTATTATTAAAACTTATTTTAAATATGGTGAAAGTTTTGCAGAAGTTGTAAGAAAATTTCGTTCAAAATACGGTAGAGAAAATGCTCCGTCATAAATTTGAAGAAACTGGTTCGGTTCAAGATCAGAGAAGTAAAGCCTATCATCGTAGTGGTCGTGCGAGTGGAAATATTACAGCTGTTAGCAGAGGTGTTGCTGAAGAGCCAAGGACGTCAATTCGACGTCGTTCACAGCAGTTAAACATCAAACCAACAACTTTGTTTAATATTTTGCACAAAGATCTGCATGTAAAGGAAAAAGAATTAAAGCCAACTGACCATGAAGAGCGTCGGCAATCCGTTAATTGCGCCGTAGAGAAGCAAAAACAAAATGAGCATTTCTTAAAGCAAATTATGTTCACCGATGAGGCTCATTTTGAAATTGGCGGTTATGTCAATAAAACAATCTGTCGCATTTGGGCTGAAGAAAATCCTAGAGGATTGTTTGAAAGGCCAATGAAACCAACCAAATGTAACTGCATGGTTCTGTTCAACACCTCAAAGACAACATCATCGAGCAAATATCACTTATTGAACAATCATTATGCGAAAAAGCGAATCAAAATTGTGGTAAAAGGTTGACAGTCTGCAGAGCTAGCAGAAGAGGTCACTTGGACGACATTCTTTTTCATTATTACCCGGAACCAATGTACATTAATTTCCAATAAAATTAAATACAGATTTCACACAATTTATCTCTTTCATTCAAAATTTAAAATGATACCTCAAATTTGAACAATTTTTATATAAATGAAATTTAGTTCAAAATTTATAGCAATAATTCGGCGAAATGGATTTGTTTTACCGTTTTATTCTACTTCATTATTATCAACACAAATGCCAACCAATTCCTGTGGTTTATCGGATGGGTAACATCGGTCGGTGTCTATTCTGCCGTTAAAGGCAATTCTGATTATTCAGCGTCCCAATTAAATGGATTGCAATATTTTTCTACCGCCAATTTTAAATCAGTAACGTTACTGTATTATTATTAACAACTTTAACGCATTGAAAAAAAGCTTTCGCGTTGCTTTGCTGCTTTGCTGGGGGTTTTGACCTCAGACTTTTGTAACAGTTTGATTTTTTGTACTCTTGATTTTTTTATTATTTAAACAAAAACATTAAAAATTTAATACTTAAGCATGTAATTTTATTTAAAATGTTTTTTTTTCGTATCTATACGTTGAATAATACCTAAATAGACATAGGGTAAAACTATACAATACGCCCCACTTTTTTAGAATCTTCAATAAAACAAAAAAATAAACAAAAATAATAAATCTTTTATTAAACAAAAAGTAAGTCAATCGTTGGGTAAAAAGCCCCGCATTAGTGACAAAACACCCCTAAGGAAAAAGTAGGAACAAATATTATAAAGTATGAAAATTAAATTATTGGTTTTGTAATATGGCCTGCCGCTTCACTTTGCGGCCGCAGCTGTTGCAATTTGGTATGTACATAGTACAAAACTCATTCAACCAGCCCTGGCAAGATACTCGTATGCACTGAATCCAGTCTTCTGTAGAAACGATCTTGTGGTAATTTTCATTGCACTCAATGGATTACGTTTCAAGAAACCATTGAGCCAATCATTACCAGCCGCCTTTGTGTCGTTTGAGAAAGGGTGTGCTAATTCAAGACCTTCGCCGAACCGATAAGCGATTTCTTTTACGTCTTTTCGGTCAGGAGCAAACCCAACTTTTTCCAATTTTTGTATGTGGGCAACCAATTTTTTTTTCTTGCTAAAACGAGAGAGCAGTTGACCGATCAAGCGACTTATTTGCATTGCCTTTTAAAATGTGTCTCCTCAGGGTTCTGGATGATTTGTTGAACTCCCTACTTACTTCATTCACTCCCAAAGTTTTTTTTTACCTTCTCCATTGCTTTTTTCTGGTCTTTTTCAGACCATGATGCCCGCAGCGTCGTCCTTGTGTAAATTCGTGGCATATCTATAAACAATTTAAAAAAAAAAAACACTATGATGAATGTTTTATTTCAATACAATACTGCGGCGTATTACACTTACTTTGTTGGGGCGTTTTGTAAATTTCTGAGTGAAAACGCCCCAGCAAAAATAAAGCAACCCATCCTCATTAAAAAAAATAAACAAAAACGAACTAAAAAGCCAATTTTATGTACTTTATAAATATATATTTCATTTTAGCATAATGGGCATAGTTTCTGAAAAAATTAAATTCTTAGTGTATACTCACTGCAATATGTTTTGGCGCCAAAATTATTTTTATTAGTTTTTTTTCTCAACAAAGCACACTGAACACTACCACTCAATAACACAATTTTTTTTTTTTTATAATATACGCACACTAAAGGAATTTTTTTGGTACCCTTATCATGTATTGGCTACACAGCGCGGGCGTTAGGGAAATAAGGATTAGAAGAAAAGGAGAGTTGCCGATGCACGTTGGTTTTGAATGTTTGTAGGTTATAATGTAAAGGAAAAATTGAGCGTGGAAGAGTATTCCACATTCGTGTTGTACGGCTGAGGAAAGACTCTTTGTACTTCACTGTACGTCCGAATACAGGCTTGAGGGTGAACTGATGAGCATTCCTTGCATGGCGGGTATTGCGGTTGAAATGTTCAAGGGGTGGAATGTAACTGACTATTTCGTTAGAGCACTTACGGAGGAAATAGCGATAAAATAACGAAAGACAGGAGACATTGCGACGATGACTAAGTGAGTCAATCGATCTCGCGATGTCTCGGTCGCCAAATTGACGTATGACTGAAACTAGTTTGAACAGGTTTGGCTATGACTTCATAACAACACCTGTATGCGTGCTAGACTACTGGGGCGTTTTGCAAACTGGGCCGTTTTGTATAGTTTTACCCTAAAAGAATATTTTCTTAAAATGTTGGAGCGTATGAAAGTTCATAACGACCTTGGACAGGTAGTAGAACGTGGAGAGTGGAGAAAGGCAACGGCAGCCACCGTAATATAATAAATAATTCATTTAATGTATTCAATTGTTTTCTATCACCGTTTTCTAACAATGGACCAGTAGTATAACTAATGAGTACATCTGCATTATCTGTGAAAAATTGGGTTCATCTTCCGCAACGCAAATCCAGGCGGAGACTCAACTTACGTTCATAGTATCCGTTTTCCGAAGGTTTGACATATCTGGCAAACTGACACAGTCTTCGAATAACTACGATCCTAATCGACGGACTTGAAAATGCATCGAGGACTTGTCCTCTTCAAAAGCCAAGTGAGTCCACGTGAGACCTGGATGAAGCAGCGTTTTAGCTCAACAAAGTTCTGCTAACCTCCTTCGATAGTAGTTGTCTTAGTAAAAGCAGTATGAAGAAACCTAAGGCTTCCTGGTGGAAGGACCAACTTGCTAAGCTCGGGAAGAATGTTAGGAAGCTCTTCATCGAGCCAAATAAATAAAATAGTGGGACCATTACAGGATCGCTATCACAGAATATTACTCAAAATTGATAAGATCGAAACGAGCTACATGGACTAAATGCACCGAAGACATAGCAGACATGCCAGTCGCAACGTGTATCTATAAAGCTCTAGGTAAATAGTATGCAAACTGTGTATGATTACAAAAGAAACAGATGGTACATACACGACGTAACCCGAGGA
The DNA here is from genome assembly GCA_949715645.1 of Portevinia maculata. Taxonomy (NCBI): domain Eukaryota; kingdom Metazoa; phylum Arthropoda; class Insecta; order Diptera; family Syrphidae; genus Portevinia; species Portevinia maculata. The sequence continues at coordinate 266,944,252 of OX454526.1, read as the reverse complement.
TACTATAAGAAACTTATTTAAGGTCCACTTTCCAGGCTCATCTATCCGTGCTACACACGATAACTAAAACGCCACAGACCCCAAGGCCTTTGTAGCCACTAGAGTCAACAGTTTCTTTCTTTTCCGTAAATTAAAGATTTGAACTCATTGAAGTTCAATTTCTTTGTAAAAGGAACAGGCAAAAAAACAAGTGTTCTTTTGTCATCATTACCTCCTAGCGTTTGAACACCTAAAAAGAACATATCTACAAATCCAGTTATGGTTAGGAAATGTAGATATTGAAAACGTAGACATTGAAAATTCGGGCTGGAAGTATTTTAATAACATGCTTATCCCAATAATAATGAATCAATCACCAGCCCCAGATAATGTATTGCAAAATTTTGTTTTGTAGCTGCAAAAAGGGTTGTGGAGCTGCTTGTGGATGTCGAAAGAGTGACTTATACTGCATTGTAGCATGTCTACAGTGTAGCGAAAATACTTGTGTTAATACTCCGCCAATCATTGAAATAAGAAATAAATAATACTTAAATAGACAAAAACGTAAATTGTTTAAATAAAGAAATAATTTCTTGATAATTTTTTTTTTCTTTCATTTTCCTTTATTTATTTCTTTTTCCTAATTACTATCTCTATATGAATATATAAATTAAGTTAATTTTGGTGTAGAAAAATGTTCTACAGCCTAATATTATGAGGTACCTATTGTATCATTTAAACTATCAAAATTATAAATATTTCATTATTTTTTTGTATTTAATCGAGATCACAATTTTTTATTAGTTAAACTTTTTTGTATATATTATAAGCTAAACATTCCACTTTGAATTAAAAAATTTCATTCCTGTTTTTAACGCCCCAGACAGTCCACTAGCTAGTTTATTTGCAGTGCAGTGTCACTTTTGGTGGGGCCAGGTTGTATTGCAATTATAAAGTGATTTTTTTTTGTAAGTACTTTTTAATTATTCCTACAGCAGTTCAGGAGAAAAAAAAGTGCCAACATCATTTATATCTTAGTCACCATGAACAATAGAGAAAAGGTCACATTTATTGGACAAAAGTACTTAAGGTATTGTATTTCGTTTTTGCCCGCCAAACGCTTAAAATCGTTCCCATATTTGTTATGTCTTTTCTTGTTTATTGATTTTGTAAGGAAATGTAGTCGCGGCTGGAATTAACCTGGAGGCATTAGAAAAAGATTCTGCAAAGGCCATAACAATGAAAGTTATTAGGTAGTGGATTATGCGGTTGAACTTATTCAAGCGTATTTATGAATCAAATCTGAAATCCATTCAATGAATCCTAGGAAACATTAGTTTAAATATTTGCCGACGATGTATGAGTGGATGTTTGGAGGATGTTGGAGGGCAATGGGTCTGAGAAAAAATATGACCCATGGAGGGTCTCTGCCTGCGACACTGCAGGTTTCCATTTGCTTCCAGTTGTAAAGACCAATTGTTCTGGCATCCGCGATGGGTTGGGCTATAAAACAGAGGTTCCTTGACGTCTCCAACCCAGGGCTGGGAGTCGATGGTCCTCTTCGGTGGACTTTTAATATCAATTCGCTCTACACGCTGAGATCGGCCGATGATGTCGGTGGTGTGGGTGGACAGATCTGTTGAAGGTAGTCCCTTCCGTGTTTACACTTGCCCTGCGCCTATCTGCTCCAGAAAAAGATTTAAGAAGTAACATGAAAGCTCATCTTCTTGCCGGTATCCAGTACATTTTTTTAATAGTTCGGAAGAGCTGCTTCCATACTGCATCGCGAATTCGGCCACGTATAGCTCCTGACGATGAATGCTATCATATGTGGCTTTAAAGTCGATGTAAAGATGGTGGGTCTTAACCTGAAATTCATTGGTCTTTTCCAGGATTTGCCTAAGTGCGAAGATTTGGTATATTATCGATCTGCCGGGCCGGAAGCCACACTGGTACGTGCAGATTAATGTGTTGCAGAACGGCTTGAGACGTTTACACAGTACGTTGGATAAGATCTCATATGCGACATTTAGCAAGGATATTACTGGCAAGCCATATGATCGTCCTTCTTCCATGGTTTATGATTTTTGCGCCCTACCAAAATATCATATCCGGATTTGAAAAGCTCAGCTGTTAAACTATCATAGCCAGCAGCCTTGTTGTTGCTTAGCTTCTTTACAGTAATGCTCACATCTTGAATACTCCGTGGTGGAACTGGTTCTTCCTTGACTGGACGTGGGTTCTCTTCTTGCCCTATCACTCATTCTACATTACGCCCATCTAACAGCTGTTGGAAATGCTGCTGAAAAACATCTACTTTTCCCTTTTGCTTCGGTAACTAGGTATCCTTCTTTGTTTCGAAAGCCTGAGTCCCGGTCTTAAAACCAGCAGCCAGTTTCTTGACCTTTTTATAAAACCTTCGCATGTGTTTCGATCGCGAAACTCTTCGATCTCCTTGAACTGGGAGACTGCGTACGCCCTTTTCTTTCTATGCAGGATCTTCTTCTCCTCGCTCGATACTCTTCTCTTACCGCCGTAGTTTTACGTTGCAGCGTTTATATGTGCACGTTCTGTCACCACTATCATCATACCACGGGCTCTTTCTCTGGGTTGGCTGGTAACCTGCGGGGCTCTCGGCTACCTCATTAATGAATTCGCGATACCGGTTCTACATATTGTTATTGTAGAGGATTTAATTTTTTAATTTTTATTTAATTTTTGCCATAACCCAACACTGCAGATGGCAAGCAATGTTTAAACGTCCTACTGTTAAACTCAAATTATATATGTTGGATACCACTGGCTCCGTTTTTTTTTTTTTCAAACTAATCCTATTAAATATCTATTTGTATATGTTAAGAAAAATATTTAATTAATTTTGAATAGCCTCCAACCTATAATTATTTGCAAGCAGTAAGGTTGTATACGTATATACGACCAAAATTGAATTATTATTAGTAGAGAAATTAATATTGTTTTTGTAAACACGCACATATCCATATCCGTAACTAAATTGGGAAAAAGGAAATCCAATATTATTTGTTGGCTTTCCTGTATTTCAATGCCGATTCGAATTAGGTAATGAAATTTGACTTATCGAATCCGCATATGAGCATCCGATAGAGTGGTTGTTTAGTGGCGGCGCGGCTTATTGGCACCCCATCGAGCAGATGAACTAATTAAGTAGATAATAAACAATTTCAATTGGATTTCCAAAACATGTAACCAATTTGGCAGGTAAACAAAAGCTCCGGTAGATGATCTTTAATTTAATATTAAATCCCAAAGCGTTTAGCGCTAAACGGGAAACTTTCAAACGTATCAGTGTCACATTATGCGGAAACTCTCAAATGAACAAGAAGATTTATTTATCACATCCCCCCGTTCCTCAACTTTAATTTATTTAGCTCCGCATCAGGTAGTTCACACAATTTGACTTTGACACATTAGTCATGCCCCTCAGCAGCCAACCCCTCGGTCGGCAAACAAAAAACCTAAGACAAAGGACCCTAAATTGTATATATGGTAAAGGTAAGAACTGGAAGAGTACCTTTCTAGCAAATTACCACACAATAATAAATCACCCTTAATCTTTTTTTTTTGTTTTTGTTTTTTTTTTTGTTACATACCAGTTTGGTCGTCTGTCTTCTACCCACTCGTACTAGCCATTATTTTTAAAACTTAAACACAAAATGCTTTGCAAGGTTCAGCACCCCGATCGTCCAACTCCCAACTCCCAGCCCAGGTTAGACATTAACAAAGGAAGGAAGAACAAGTTACCGCCCTGCATACGTTTCATAAAGTGAAAGCCTCCTTTTATTCTCCCACAGCGAACAAGTAAAAAATAATTAAAGACAAGAAAACTAAGCAAGTGGAGGATGGCAAATGAACAAAAAAAATCCAAACCCACGTTAAAAACGGAGAAAAAATCATTCCACTAATAACGCAAGCCAAACAATGAAAAAAAAGGCATAACAAACTTTTTCCATTATCAGAGTCTATGAAATTTCCATGCTAACACATGATAAAATATGGAAATTTATAGCCGGACGCTAATGGTTCACGCTGGCAGTGCTCCCGCTTCGCCGCGCCGGGTCATCTCTCTGGTGTCGAAGCGAACAGCACCACAACCATCACCGCAATGGGGTGTTACAGCGAAGCTAAGCACAGTGTTATCAGTGCCTTTGCATAGGAACTCCACAAATAAGGAAGGGACCACTGACAATTTTTGAATATTTTTGGAGCATGCATACCTGATGTGGTCAGGGCATTGTCCAGGATTATTATACTAAAAATGTCAACAATAATATGAGTATCGTTTTGTGACTTTGTTCCAAGAGAAATACCAGCATGGTATGATAATGGAATTGAGTACGCTTTGCTGGGGAGAATAGGATGCAGTGGCATAGTGATAAAAAGACACGACCATGCTGCTATCTTTGGGGATTTCAGTTAACATTTTGTTTACCTCGTTTGTTGGGAAAGGAAATGTGGACCGGAAATATTTGGATCTGGGACTGGTTATTCATACTTGGATTGGGATCAGAAGAAATTGACAAATGGAGGAAAAATAGACTCGCATTAGGACTGTTAGCCGAAAGGTAGCCAGCATTTTAGGTTTTTGTTCATAATTAACTGGTGGTCTGCATGTTGCTGTTGGGTGAAAGGCCTTGTACAATGGACTAGTCTCGAAAAGAAATGAAATATTTAAGTATTTACCTACAGTCGAAGTGTAGTGCATCTGCAGCCACTCTAGTACAAAACAAATAGGAACGGAGGAACGAAAAAAATATTTACTAAAACCTATATTATGTGAGCCTAATCAAATTGAACAGGAGCGACTGTCTTAAATCCAGAGATCTTTAAAAAAATTAAGCAAGAGCAGTTGCTAGTCCGAGGCTTTTAGAAACAGGAACGAAAAACAAGCCATAAGAGTTATTTGTATGCCCGATCCAAGGGGTATCTATATTTTTTGCACGCGTATATAGAGATAATTTGAAATTTGCATATAAGATACAACAACAACTTATCCTATATACGCTAACTTTAGCGGGGATAGCTATTGCCGCTAAGTCCCTTAGCGGGGATAAACAGTACTTCCAAAATCCATTTTCTTCGTTTCTGATGAATTGTTGCGATGAATTTTTCAGGAAATGTCAAAGTTTGACATCCCACCGACCACTGACACATTCCGCCGAATATTTTATTCGTGATTTTGGCGGAAGTAAATATTTTTCAATTTCAGGATTTTCAATACAAATTTCTTAACTACAACTTAAAGCTGTCTCACGGTGAATGTCATAGGTCATGTCATAGCTATCAGTTCAGATTTCAGTTAAACTGATGTCTAAATGCAAAAATTGAAGCATTTAAAGGCCCTTTTAGACGATCAGTTATCAGTTCAGTTTTCAGTTCAGTTTTCAGTTCAGTTGTCAGTCCGGTGAAACTGAAACTGAAACTGATGGAATTCCCATAAGTTGTCAGTTCAGTTATCAGTTAAACTGATGTGTAAATACGTTTCAGTTCAGTTGTCAGTTCAACCGTCATTTCAATTGCAGTTTTCGGTGAATCAAAATTTTAGAGTTCCTGTTTTTTTTTTTTAATATGTCGAAACGGAGTGATGATATGGTCGATTGCATTCAAATTTATCGGCTTTCATGGTCCATTAAGTAATGTGTTTTTTTGACTTTCGACTGCTCCCAAGAAAAATGAAAGCTTAACTGAACACCGGACTGACGTCTAAATGCACTGTCTTTTTGAACTGAACTGACAACTGAACTGATAACTGATCGTCTGAAAGGGCCTTAAATGGCAGCATTTTTTCAAAGGAAAGTACACAATTTTTTCTTGCACAAATAAGGCTCTTCTGAGTGAAGACGAGCTTATTAGCTCGTCATCTGGATTTAAAGACCTCAATAATACAGTGGTCGAACTTTCTCTACAAGATTGTAGCAACAATGCTGTAGCTGATACAGATTAACCTCCAACAATCCCTAATTTACTCCATAATTTCAGCGATCGAGTTTTTACGGCCGCTTAACTACAGACTGCTGATTGCACATGCACATACTGATTGGCATCGGCGTATCTTCCTTATGACAACTTGGGATTCGGGAACTCTCCCTGGTGATAACCTGGAGAGATTGATCGCGGAAATAGAGAGGCTAAAAGCTACACTCATCACGCTAATACGCATCACACTGTATGGAGTAGCACTGACATCATTAACAGAGGTGAGCCACTTTTTGAATACATTTTAGGTAGTAACCTCATTGTGTGAAATATAGGTAATGAGCCCACCTTAGTCTTAAACATAACTCTTGCCTCCGATACCATCAACAAAATTATATCGAGTTGGATATGTCTCGCAAACCATTCTTTCTCTGACCACGGATATCTCCAATTCAACCTTAACGTTGATACCCCCTGTCAATCTATATTCGGAAATCCTCGGAAAACGGACTGGCCCAAATACAGAGAATCTATTCGCAAACTAGTAACCTCTGAATCCCCCTGCAATTCTAACGAGCTTGACAGTAAAGTCAATGAGCTTAACACTGCTTTCAACGTAGCGATGGCTGCTTCCTGCCGACTCACACGACTCAGGGGAAAAAAGAATCTACACTGGTGGAACCAATAAGAAACTTTTAGCATGATTGTTTAATCTTGCTAAAAGCTCAAAATCAATAACTGACTGGGACTAATATAAGGCATCCCTCAAATCATATAAAAAAGAACTAAGAAAATCCAAAAGTTCATCTTGGAGACTATTCTGTGGCAAAATAGAAGAACCATCTAAGGCATCAGGGCTCAGAAAAATCCTTGCCTCGAATTCAACTATGCCTATGCGGATGACGTTGCTATTGCCGTCCCTGTAAAACACCTCAACACTTTAAATTAACTTCTACAAAATACTCTTAATAAGCTAACGAGTTGAACTCCCTCCGCTGCACCAGATCTTCTGCTTCATTTGACACCCCTGGATATATTTAGCAGTCAAACAGCTGTCTGTTCCGCTGCCCGCTTATAAGCTACCTCACAGTGGATCAATACGAATATTAACTACTTCTCGTTCTGGACTCATTTGGGACTCTTCTTAAAAACACAGAATACACCACAGCCCAATTACAGTTCGGAAGTAGGTTAGCTTAAAGGGGTTTTTCTTTAAATCGTAAAATTCCCTTATTGTGCTAGGAACACAGCGCAAGCATTTTGTTGTTTAACAACAAGCAGCACCTATAGCAATGGCGTATTTACTTACATGCTTTGAGGTGATACTTACTATAAGAAGGAATATAGAGATAGGATAGAAGTGATTTGGTGCAGTTGTAGAGTTTATCTCCACGGGTGGTGTCTATCTGGTCAAAACTGGACCTGCGACACTATATGTGTTTAATCTCACCAAATCGACTGCACATTAGCTCCACTATAGGTGTCATTACAGGACACTGTCTAATAGGCAAGCAGACATCAAGGCTTGGCGTCTATTCGAACGACTTCTGTTGAAGCTGCATGGACGAGTAGGGGGAGGAGACTCTTCACCTTCTTTCTACATGTCCTGCGTTCTCCCATAAAAGAAACCTCTATCTAGTTGCCTTCTTCCCTAATGATCTTAGTGACTTGAGCAACACAGACGTAAGAAGTCTAACGCACTTCATTAGAAGCTCCAAATGGTTAAGCGGGTATAGGGAGAAACTCCCTAGGTCCAAGTGGCATTACAATGGACTTCACATTGTTCTAAGTGTGTTGGCTATAGCTCACTATTAACCATTAACCAACGACCATACCACGTCGAGTTAATCGGTTCTCGTCAGATCACCGTAATTAAACGACGTTGGGCGCGGTTAGTACGTAGATGGGGGACCGTTTGAGAACAACCGCGTGTCGTTGGCCAGTCCCATCTACAGAGTTGAGGTAGATAATACATACGTGGTATCACAATGGGCCTAAATTGGCCTAAGTGTGTCGGCTTCTGCCGACAGCCACATAAACCTAACCTAACCTAACCTATAGCTCACTACATAGGGAGAAACTCCCTAGATCCACGTGGCATCACAATGGACTTCACATTGGTCTAAGCGTGTTGGCTACAGCTGACTACCACCTTACCTTGGCTAACCTAACCACCATTTTCTGCTTAAATGTTCACTTATTTCATAGAAGTGAACAATACTACAACAAGCACCACCGTGTAAGTTATTTATTTTCTTTATGGTATACAACTGGACAATAACTTTAGGCTGCGGTTCCGGTGCAAGCGAAGTTTGATCGCGTGAACTAAGCGAATGTTAGAGAATACAACTCGCGTTGCGGTGCTGGACAATTTTACTTACGCAAAATTTTAATATGTAGAGACTCGAAGTAGTAGCGTTCTGAAGTGCTGCGATTTGGGAAAGTTTATCAAGTCGTTGTCGCTTTGTGAAAAACAATTTTTATTAGAACATAGCTTTTAAAAGTACAAATACTTTAAAATTTCAAATAATTTGTTTAACACCGATGTCGCCATGGCGCATTGCACTCGCTTTTACCAAAGGATATGATCCCTCACCCGCTGTGGTCTGATACATATATGGCATTCTCTATGTAACATATGTAGACTCTTCTATCAAATCCTTTAAAACTGAAAAAAAATTCGGTTTACGCACTCAAGCAAAATAGAAATGAACCCATCGAAAATTCGCGTGAGTAAATTGTATGCAGCGGATCCACAGCATAGGAAAATTCGCTTACATTCGCTTTCAGCGGAACCATAGCCTTACTCGTTAACAATCAATTTATAATTGATCTTTCCCAAATGACTTATAATTAATTAAAGCTTTGAGCAAATGAAGTAACTTAAATATTGCATGTGTAATAAGCTCTAGGAATCTAGGAGCTTTTGCTGATTAATATAAATGGACTTTAGGAATAAATAATACCACCCATGCGCACTTTTTCAATAACTCTTTAATCGATGGAGACGCTTTTTACTGAGATGGTTTTAAAAAATTAAATCAACAAACAAAATTTGGAATAAAAAGAACCAAAATTGTGTACGATATTTTAAAGATCGCTATCAGTTTTAGATTTTTGAAAATGTTCAATCCGTACATTTTTCTACTTGAAAATTAACTTGGCGTGTCGTCAGCAAGCTTTCCAAAGACCCAAATCGACGAAATCGGTGAGCAGATTTATCGCTTATAGGTTACAAACAGAAATACTTACACAAACTCATTTTTATATAGGTATATAAGAAAAAATTGCCTTTGAGTTTTAGAAAATAAATCTTATAAAATTGTAGGGAACTACCCAAGTCTTCTCGAAACAAAAAAAAAATAATTTAAATCATATTTTTGTGTGTTGAATGCTACCCACAACAAAAACCACTGTCATTGTTTAGAAAATGGGCCAAAATAAAGCAACTACTGCCAACTTCACAGGCGGAAATGAGTGCCCGACGGCCATCTGCGAGAATCCATTGTTCTTTTTCATTTCGATACTCGGTGATGGTGGTATGTATACATACCAGTCAACATTTTTTTTTTTTTTTACCTGGAAAATACGTGGTAGTATGCAATCATACTTTAATTAATAAAACAGGCTTAAAGTATAAACAAAAAGTGTGAATTTATTTAAAAGAAAAAAAAAACACATAAAAAACTGAAACGTAGTCCCTATATCGTGCTTGTGAGGACACCGTAACTCGTTTCCACTCTAGCCACCATCGGTAGGTACACATTTCTGTTCTTTGTTTTTATTTTTTAAACGTTTATTTTATTTTATTTCAGAAGTGACATTTTCATGAATAAAAGATCAAGTTCATGCTACCAACAAACCGCCTAGGAATTACCGTCATTGTTCATAGCAATCACTTCGAGGTATGTAGTTAAAAAAATAAACTACCTTCCAGTATACATCAACTCCACGAATGACTTTATGGAGATCCGACGGAGAAGTACTTTAAGAAACCGCTCCTACTTCAGTTTGACAAAACAAATGGGGTAAAAACTATTTACTCGAGGGACAAAATGCATGCTCTATCGCACCTTAATCCTGCCAATCCTGCTTCTGTACATCGATCGAATGTCTAAATCCAGCCAAGGAGACAAGACCAAAACTCTGTCTTAAAGGCCGAGGAATAGCGGATTCCAAAAACAAAAACAGTTTTATGTTGCGAACAGGATGCTGACAAACATTAGTGCAATATTTCATCGTCGCACGGGCGGCGTTCAATCAAAAGAACTATTTCAAAAAATGCTTATGTTGTTTCTGTTATTTTTCCTTTCATCTGGACACATTAAGCTGTCCAGTAAAGCACGAAAGTAAAGTCATTCTGACAGCTTTGTGCTTATAAACAGAATAGTTTAGCATTTGATCGTGAATTGGCTGACATTTGAAAAACGACACTCAAGTATTTAAATTTACGTCGAAAACCGAAATCTTTTTCGCGAAATTTGTGGCCGACCTTCGAACTATATGGCCCACAAAATCGTTGGTCTCTTGCGAACGTCTGACAAACATCCAAGAGTATCAAATTGTCATGAGAGGCTTCTCAAATTTGCCGTTCCGATTCGGCGTAAAACTGTAGGTCCCCTAGAAAAACGTCTTTGCTTTTTAGATTCATTTCAAAATTCAGTTTGGTAGCGTAGTAGCCACATGTAGGTAGGTTAGGTACATTATAATATATGGTTAGAAATATTAAGGTAAGCTAAATTTCGCGCCGGATCAACATCTTTCGACTCATACCGATCAGTCTTCGACCTCACACCCTTTGCACCTTGTGCTCGTATTTCAGTAATCCATATTCAATTCTCTTCTCTTCTCTTCTTTTTGCCATTCAAATACATCAGTAAATACGTTTACTCAATATTTGTGGAGAAAATTAGAATCATCCACCATTTAGACAGTTGTTTCTTGTTGCTTTTGGTCCACTCTAAGCCGTTCGATGTTTGTTACTCCATGCATAAGCGATAGTGGTTACATAATTGGTTTTCTATGGTTTCTCAACATCCTCTAATAAACAAGTTTACAATTGTTTGCAGTGTATGCAGCAAAACTAGCGCAAGACTTCCAATAACAAGCCATCCGAGTCTAATTGTCTACAACACACTCAAAAACATTAATTTTCATCCCTTCTCTCACATGAGAACACTACGCAATAGTTTCATTTAGATATTTGTTCGATAAAAAAATGACGAAGTTATTCATAACCCTGAGATGGACTAAAACTATTAAAGTTCTGTCAGCATGCGTCACGCATGTGGGTCTTCATTATTAATGAAAAAGTTTCGTACTCAGCCCCAAACCACTGTTTGGCAAGCGAAAACAACATTTGGATAAACATTTAATCAAGGACAGTCATCCACATCATCCCCCCCTTCGGTATTTGCCCTTGATCCTAATTCGACGGTAGCTAATGAAGCATAATACGTATTGGCAACTAGCAATGGTTTCGTTATTCCGGTACTTCATTCATAATTGAAAAAAAAATGTTTTCTATAAGCATTGCCAATAAGCCACCCATAAGATTAGATGACTCGCAAACATAGGCGCCATACAAGTCCTCAAAAGTCCCTAAATTTCTTGTTAATTAAAATCAATGATTTGAGTATCCATTTAAGTATCCATGTAGGTGAAAATAAAGAAGTTCTTCTTCCCGTCCATATGCACCAAATAAGAATTCATTCAATTCATGTCATTAATTTTGCCTGGCAGAGCTGTACCTATACAAGACGTTGCTGTTGATTAACAAAACTACTTCATCGTCAAACGTTATGTAACTCCGACCACAAATCTTATATGCCGTACTCATTGATTCAATTGCCTAAATGCTATTAATTGGAATTAAATTCACACTTAGCTCTAAGTTTCTTGTTTTTTTTTCGCAGAGCTAAAACTTGATTAAATCTGAAAAGTTTTTGTCCCGAGAATAATAAGTAATGTGATTGCAAAAGGCAGAGAAATATCTCACGAGTTCACGTACAGTCTTTTTATAAGAATCAGCGCTATTCCAATTTTACTTGTGCCACTGAATTTGAATTTCATATTTGCTAGAAGCTTTTCATAACATGCACTGTCAGTGTTGTTCGACAGTGTCAATAGAAGAATGCAATAAAGACAAATGTGCAATTTTGTGGAGTAGCAAAAAAAAAAATGTTAGGGATCAATGGCGATTTCCCAGAAAAGTTTTTGTTGCAAATTTATGAGTAAGTAAATTTTATGTTGAATTACTTTCCTGCTGTTCTACCAATTTTAACTGGATGCCGTTATAGTACGAATGCAACTACATTCATTCATCTTGAGACTGAAATTTTGCTTTAAAATAATTATACGAGTAGGTTGAAGTTATTTGTAAATAAACATATTTTTTTTATTTACTATTCTGTGAGCTTTAGTACTTAGAAAATCGTTTTCTGTTTCTTCCTAACAAATAATGAATTGCTTATTCAAGACGTTGAATTGCTTCCTTAAAGATGTATCTAACATACTCGCCCTAACAACATATTTATATCTTCGATATTGAATGACAAGTCAGTAAATACAAGCACTGCCTATCGACAAAAATGCGAGTCTCCCTTACTCAAGATAAATACACATCATGTGGGGTAGAGCCTATAGCGAAAAAAGGCTATGTTAAGGTGATAGACAAGTTGCACAAACACGAGAAGTCCATCAAAATAGAAATAGCTATGTGCTGGGAGTAAATTATTAAACCTGAAACAATCTAATTCTATTCGTAAATTATTTACTTCACTTTTTATTGATTCTTTAAATCGGACTGCGATCCAGGATGAAAGCAAGCAATCGCTGACCGATAATTCGATGGTTGGTACACTTTCCCTCCTCTCTGCACTGGGATAACCTCCGTCAAATTCCACTATGTGTAATCCGGATACTTCGGTGGTTGGTACACTTTCACTGCTCTCTGCACTGGGAGTACATTATTCAATTCACCAACTACGATCAAGGATTTAAGAACGAGATCCCTGATCCGATACCTAGGTGGTTGGTACACTTTAACTCCTCTTTGCAATGGGATTAAACCATGGGGACTAAAACACACTTAGCTGGAGATCGCACATCTCCGCGTGGAGTTAAATATTGGCACTACGAAAACATGACTATCGAAAAACGCACTAGGACTATGCATCTCATTTGTCACCTCAGTAATAAAAATGGTTCACCAATCAATTCACTTAATATCTAATTGTAGCCAACAAAATAACAGGGGAAACCAATAACAATTACTAAATAAAAACATAGGGACGGGTTACAGTCCGCTTGGGCGAACTGTTGGATACCCTATTCTTATTCCTATCCTTCTTAAGTGGGCGTGACAAAAGTCTAAGTATGGTTGAACTTTTAAGAACGCTATACATATTTTGTTATATAACACTTTTAGGGTTTTATCGAAAAAACGAAGCTTTTGTAAAAAAAAGCTCCCTATCTCAAACTTTGGTTTTCCAATAAAATTGTTTTATTTAATTGTGGCCGTGTCAGTAGGCGGATTTAAAAAAATATTTACGCATGAGCATAAAGGGCCCCTAGAGAGTATACATTATAAATTTCAGCTCCCTAGCTCAAACTTCGGATTTTCAAAAAAAGTTTTGCTCTCGGTAGTTGGAAATAAGGAGCGTCACCGTCATCGTCGGATTTTCAGCGTCATCGTCAGATTTTCAGGTCGGACGGCAAAAAACCAAAGTTTGTGCTAGCGAGCTGAAATTTATAATATAGACTCTCCAGGGGCCCTTGATTCTCATGTGTAAATATTTTCAAAATGCGCCCACTGACACGCCCACAATTTAAATTAATGCAACGGTGACGCGCCTATATGTTTACACATCAACTATACCGTGAGTGAAGCGTGGCTCACACCTTTTTTTTTAAATTGTGGGCGTGTCAGTAGGCGGAGTTTGAAAATACGGACGGACGGACGCACATGGCTAGATCGACATTACTATCGATGCTGATCATAAATATAGTAACTTTTAGTAATAGTGGTAAGAGTTGGGTTTCCGTTGGAGGGTGGTGCAAGGAGATGGAGAGCTTTTCGCTCGGAAATTTGCAGTTTTTTCATGTAGATTTACCAGAAATCTGCCATCTCCTTAAATAGACAGTGGAAGTAAATCAAGCACATAATCACCGTACTACTCATGGTCAAGGATTCTCCCGTGGCAGCGATGGATGTTCGTCTTCGTGCGGATACCCAATCTCCCTAAGATAACGCAGGTAGGGAAATTTAGATGCCCGAATGTGGTATCGGTGACATACTGTCACTTCGGATAAGTCCTAGTCCTAGTCCTAGTAGAGGAAAAGGGATCAGGGTAACTTTATAACTCACTGCAATGTTCGTTACACTCGTCGTAACACCGTTTTCATTCTTTCATTAAGAGTTATAATGGGTTAGGGGCAAATCAAGAATAGCCCTTTTTCTTCAATGAAACATGCAAAACCGATAAAGAATTGCTCTTCTGAGCAAAAGAGTAACTCTTTTCTTCAATCCAAATTACGCAAATGTCGCAAAATCTGCCTTAACCATTAAATAAGGCAGAATTGTTCGTCGTTTTCTTCAGAGGATTCGGCTAATATTTTTACTTCGACTTCACTTTTTCTTTTCGCTGTCATTTTTCATTCAATTTGAACCATCAAAATGTCTGATTTCCTAGTTTTCCAGCTTTATTTCCATTTAACTACTAAACGGGTCTAACAGCAATAAATAAATCGCGTTGTGATTGCCTGTACCGTTACCACGAAACAACGTTAACTTCGACGTGCATAACTCGCTATTATACTGCTTTATTTTCCAGTTCTGAACAAATTCGAGAGAATAGAAGGCAAAATAAAATATACAAATATCAGGGGGCAGTTGGTGACATGACAAAACTTGACCCACGATATGTTGCTTTTAACACCTTTTTTTTAATCTAAATTCAACATTTGAGGCACAGTGGCAAATTTATCTAAGATCTGCGGTGTTATTTTAAAATACATTCGCATATGGTGTAGATATGAATAAATCCCAAAAATATATGATGCATTCCTGTACGAAGGAATAAAACAAATTAACAAACCTATTCATTTCGACTCCTTAACTCAGAACCTCTACTTGGGATGACTGCAGTACCGGGGGAGCGCAGCCGGAGCTATAGACCTGGGCCTCCACAAAACAGGGGACCTAATATTTTAAATTCCGACGAGTAGTGGATTCTACTTTCGCCCAATATCTTATCGAAAAGCTAACTACAGATGTTAGATATATTGAAGGATCGATGACAAAAGAAACGAATTACCAACATTTTTTTGGGTGACCATCAAATAGATATTTTGGATTGCCGCGGCCAATCATATGACAATGCTGCAAACATGAGTGGTAAATACAAAGGAATGCAGGCTTTTATTTTGGAGAAAAATCATTTATCGGCGATTGTACCATGTTGTGCTCATTCTCTCCATTTTGTAGGAAAGGCAGCTTAAGTGCATTTGCCATCTGTGTTTATGTTATTAATTGGATGGTATGGAGGACTGAGGGGAGAATGAATTGTGGATGGTCAGTGGGATTAAGGGATTAACGAGTACGCAAACCTAGGGCAATGCGGGATTAATTCGGTACCTTGTTTGTGAACTAATTTTGTTCGTAAACGAATTTAGCTCGAAAATAACTTTAGTTCATAAACAAGGTACCGAAAGATCCGGCCGAGGCGAGGACTATAAATAGGGTGTTGCGCGTAGGTCAAGGGATAGTTTTTATTTTGTACCTCTGGAAGTAAGTTGATTTAAAGTTCGTGAAAGGAATGTTTTATTTAAAAATCTAGTGAAAAATAAGTTGGCATGTGCCGCAACAAAAATAAATTGGCTCGTGCCGTAAGAAATAGTTAAGATGGCGGGTGTCAAAAGTTTAAAATCAAGTTGGCGAGTGCCGTAAAAATTTAATTAAGTTTGGCGTGTGCCGTAATTAAGTAAAAATTATTTAAAGTTAAGATTAGTGTTAAATTTAATGAGGGACAAGAATAGAGATAACGTTAATTACTAGAAATAAAGATACCTACATTTATAAGAATACCTAGTGCCTAATAAGAAAATAATTAAACATAGTGACTAGAAATAAGATGCTTAAACTTAGTGAATAAAAGTTACAGTAAAACTAGTGACTGAGAAAATAACTGGTGTCTGCCGTATAAAACAATTACCATGACAATTTAAGAACTAAAACACCTTGACCAAATATTGATATGAACGAGTTATGTTTCGAAGTGATGGCCGCAGCAGCAGCAGCAGCTCCCGATTGCAGACCAACACTTAAGTATCTTAGATTAAGCCTCTAATATTATATTGATTTTAAATTAAGTGACCTTAAATTTAGTAACCTTTAAATTTAGTGAACCTAAAAATTAATTACCTTTAAATTTAGATACCTTTTAATTGTTACCTTTCAATTTAGTGAACATACGATAACAATTAATTACCTTTAAATTAAGTGACCTTAAAATTACTTACCTTTAATTTTAGTTACATTAAAATACCATACCGTTAGACTCTAAACACAATTACTCCCCTTGTATCAATTACATATATATTATATATACACCCAGAATCCTAACGGAGTGAAGAGCGTTCTTCCGAGTCGAGAGTCCCTAATAAGAACTATCTGTTCTTTAGTGGTATAGGGAAAAATTTCGCATTAGTTCTCGTTTCAGATCCACCCACTCGAAGATAGATCTATCATCGTTGGAGTTGGTAACGGCAGTAGCCGATATTGGCTACAGTAAAGTACCATAACTAGGGTATATATATACATTTATATTAATCCATTATTATAAATCCCCATATGGGGAATAACAAAGTAAAACGAATCAAAAGGGAGCACTTAATTGAAGTTTTTTTTCTATGACCCAAACGGGTAGGGTATTTTTTTTTTGTTTTTCCCTCTTTAAAATAAGAATTTTGTCTAAATAATACTCGTATGATAAAATAAATTCATTTATAATGGTAACTTACGAAAAATGGTGTGGTGTTCTCATTGGTTGGTGGGGCGACCCATATAAGTATGGAATGTGGTCGTCAAAGGTTGGGAGGGCAAGGGAATCGACAATCTGATTCCCCAGCAAGTGTGTGTGGTTGGTTTTCCTTTGCTCTTTCTTCTCTTCTCTTTGCCTTTCCTTTCAGAACTCTTTCTTCCTTAAATTGCACGATAAAGTTTGTGTGTGTCCAGGTGCAAATTTAAAGAACCCCATCCCAGACTGAAGCAGCATGGAGAATTAACATCGTGCGCACCTGACTCTTGTGCTAAAACCATCACTGGTAGGCATAACAAAATGGCGCCCTGGAGAAGGCTACACTTTGTCGATGCAAACATCGTATACCACAGCATCCGGTCACAGAAGATACATTACAATAACAAATTCTGAGTGAAAAATCATCGCAGAAGAAAAGCGGACAATTTTACGTTTTAAAAAAGCTTAGACTCGTTGGTCGAAAGCTACGAAAGCTATTGTCGATGATTATTCTGAAATCGAAGGAGCTCTAACCAGCATATATTCTAATAAGGAGCAAAAAGACATCGTAAGGAATAAAGCATCGAACCTTTAACGAAAGATGAGTTCTCTCGAAACCGCTCTATTTGCTATCATTTGGAACGACGTCTTAGAGCGATTCGAAGCTACAAACAAGATGTTGCAGGAAAATGATTCTTGAACCAGCAATGCTTACGTACGAATCATTGAAATCATTCGTTGAATCCAAAAGAGACGATTTTGATCAATATGAGAAAGCAGCTTAAGAAATATGTAGTACTGACCAATATGTACCATCACGAACCAGAACAAGAAATGTGAGGTTGAATCGCAAATCTGTCACCAAAAGAGAAATTCAAAGTGCCCGGTTTTATCCCAGTTATCGATCAGCTATGTGTTTCTCATACTAAAAGATTGCATGCATACGAGCTGTATGTTCGCGATTTGGATTTCTCAATCACATAGAGAAGATGGATGCTGCAAATTTGCATGCTGCAGCAGAGCCATTGGTGAAAGTATACAAAGATGATTTAGAGCCTAGTCTTGGTAATGAGTTGGTTCAATTTATATCTTTGAACAACTTATACAAAAAAGGATTTTAGAAAAGACCAACCTACCGAATATTGGGGAAAAACTGGGGTCCTAACCCCAAGAATATTGTATGGATGTACACAGCGATAGTAAGTCCTATACTGACAACAGAAAAGACTGCAGACAGACTAATGCCGTTCTTACGGGACACTACGCCTTTGCCAAGCATCTTAAGGTCCTATGCCTAAGCGATACCACCAACTGCGAAGCATGTGTGAGAAAGCGACGACACTGCGGAACATTTTCTCTGGTGATTGTCCTGCTTTTGCTCGTATCAGGTGGCAGGTATTTGGTGCGGATATGGTGAGTGCTGTAAACCTAAACTCCTTATCATTGAAGCGCCTTCTCGTTTTTCTTAGGAAAAGGAGTAAATTCTCACAGTAAAATGTGGTGTGTCTACCTGGTAGTACAATGGACCAGTATTGAGTCTGAGTGCTCCAGTGTAGAAAGTTTCGCACCCCGAAAAAAAAAGTTCTATACTGACATGTGGAGGACTTGTTTGGTGGCAATCCAGAAATAAAATCACTCACTTGAAAAACATGGCGTGTGTAGGCACGAACAGTGCAATGAGAACCTTCCCAACGGCGGAGCAGGAAATCATACTCAACCTGCTTCCTTTGGACCTATACATGCAAGAATCGGTGACGAGAAGCGCCCTTCGGATCAGCCAGCTAAACTGCTGGAAAATGAATGAGTAAATACTTGGGCTCAACTGTATCTACTGATTACATGCTGCTGCACCTTGACTTCCATAGACCATTCTCCTGCATTCTTCTTAGTAGAGAGAAATGGGAGAGAAACGGACGTGTAGCCGAATCCATATCCATTTACACAGATGGCTCGAAAATGGAAGTAGGCGCTGGAGCTGGAGTGTTTTCTGAAACATTAAAGCTAAAAAACACATTTCGACTCTCTGATCACAGCAGCGTCTTCCAAGCGGAGATATTGGCAGTGGCAGAGGCAGCCAAATTAGCCTCAATGGCGGTGATATCACGTGATGATATTACAATTTTCATTGATGGCCAAGCTGCAATTAAAGCAATCTCTAAGCTTGTGAAAAGATGCCACGAATAGCTGAGGCTTCTTGGCCGTCAACATAATGTAAAACTCTGCTAGGTCCCTGGTCATAGGGGCATTCAGGGTAATGAAATTGCTGATGAACTGGCAGGAAAGGGCTCTACCAAGAGTCATGAACTGGCGGACCAGTCTGTCAAATCGCCATTGTGTGATCTCAAAGCACAGGTGGGGCAGAAAATCCTGGAGATCGCCAAAAACAGGTGGAACATCCTTCCTACCTGCGAAACATCCAAAAAAATGTTTCCAGACTATGATAAAGCCAGAACCCGCAAGCTCCTTCAAAAAAACAGGAAATCTGTTTCGATGTCGGTGGGAATACTCAATGGACACAACCTTTTGGGGAGCCACAGACTGAAAATGCGTCTTACTGACGACGACCTTTGTAGGGGCTGTGGTGATGAGGAGGCACACGAGGACACTCTCCACTTTTTGTGTCACTGCCCAGGCCTCAGTCAATTGAGAAAAAGAACTTTAGGAAACTATTTTTTCCACAGTCTAACAGAACTGTCCGAATTCTTTCTCTCTCTAATCTTTTCAGGTTTTCAGCAAAAACCGGATGGCTGGAGAGGATGTGATTGACATCACCGACGAGACAAGGAAGGCACCACAACCCAACACACGTGGACCCCACAATGGGTCAACACTGAACTGAGTGCTATGATGCAGCATCAACACCGCTGCCTCATCAACCCTATCTACCGAGCTATTTTACTATCACATTCTTGAAGATCAAAATTTTAGAGCTATATTCCCAAACATTGAAATTGCACTCATAATGTATCTGGTTTTGATGGTGTCCAATTGCACTGGAGAGCGCTCATTTTAAAAAATTAAAATTATAAAAAATAGACTTCGAACTACGACGGGACAAAAGCGATTTACTGCGGAAACTGGATTTCAGCGAAATCATCAAGGATTTTTCGTCGAAAAAAGCTCGCAAGGTTTCATTTGTTAGCGCTTTAATATAATTTCATATAATTCTTGTTTTTGTCTTTATTTATATAATGTATTTTTGTTAAGATATTTTACTTGGATTCGCAATAAATTATTAAACACTTTACTTAAAAAAAATTTTCATTTTATTTGGAAAATAATAAGCCAGCGGGCCTCTACTCATTTGTTGCCGCAGGGCATCCAGACCTTTAAATCCAGCCCTGGATGACTCGAACTCTGGAAAACGACTGCATTATTTGCTCTTGTTGGGAATGTCAACACGCAGATTTCTATGAACCAGTACGAGTATCAGTTTCTATGATATATCTCTCGTGATAATTTGAATTGTGGCCGTTACAGCCAATCTCCTCATCACCTAGGTAGAAAAATCATGTTTATTGACATCCTACGTCGCTTAACACAAATACCTAAATAATGTTACAAAGTAAGACATTATCCCATATGTTGGGAGTTTTTTTATCAAAGCTTTAAATAATATAGGAACTATGATAGTTGACTTTTTCAAAGTATAAAACTTACAAATCTCCTTTCACCCAACACCATTGAAGAATCCATTCATACTAAAAAAGGAAAAGTACGAGATGTAAGCACAGCTTTATTCAACCATTTGCACTTTGACTTTGTAGGTCCGCGCTTTTAAATCCTTGGAACTGCCGCTAGTATTTATAATGCTTTCTATGTTTGCTATAAAATAGTGGGTAGGTACTAGAGGGTTGTCCCCTTTTCTTTCTCTGTTATATTTTGTTGTCTGTGTTGGCGCAAAACTACTTCAAAGACTCCTTGCAAAGGTCTGCGGATTAATTCTACAATTTTATACAAAAACAAATTCACACAATCAAATGAGATGGTTTTCCAAAGTCCAACTGTAAAAGAGCGAAAGATAAAAGGAGAGCAGCGATAACGTCAGAGGTCTAGACGAAGTGGTTCCATATAAAATGTAAACAGAGTTCAATATCCTAGTCATCTAGTATCTATTCGTATGTACATAGCGGTTCGAGAGTATACCCCAAACCTTATATCTACTCACAGTAAGTTCACGAGCTGCAAAGCCAATAGATTACATTAATATTGGGAACCATGCTGGAAGTGCCATTTTGTATAGTTCACTCTTAGAATTTATATCCTCGGCTTAATCTAACACAAGTTATGGACCATTTAACCAAGTTCTCGCCTTGATATAATGCATACGTTTTTATCGAGCAATTTTGCCGCAAATTAGGCCCACAACGCTAATAGCATTAATAAAACTGCCGTGCGGCCGAGCTATGGTACCGGGACGGGGAATGTCCGTTGGGTCGAGAGAAATAGATATTGCTTCAATTGGTCGCCGTAGTTAATTATTTTCGATTTCACAATAGGGAATCTCACAGCTGGGTTGAGGAAATGGAACTGGGACAAGCAAGTGTGACTTCTCAATTAGGGTTGCGGCATAAGAATCGAGGTTAATTGCATGGAAGGACAATGGTGTGGCAATATGTAACCAAGCCGTTAGTCAATCGATATGATTGCTCTTCTATTGGTGTGGTTCGATTTAATTGGCTGCACAAAGTAGATGCTGGGGTGATAATGAATTTAACGCATACTTGGATTCACGATTGGTATCAGAAATAAATTTGCTTGCTATTTTCAGGACGGTAGGACATCTGATTTCGAATTGAGTTGAGGCGAGTGATACAATCAGGGGGACATATTTGATTGACGCTTGTTGGGGAGCTGGGGTAGTTCTATGGGAATTTACGATACAATGAACTCTTACGAAACACATTACGCATCGGTTAAAGAAATTGTGCAAAATAATCAATGGAAGTTTCATCGAAATAAGGGTTCCCAGCGCAGTGGGCTTATGGTTGCCAGACGGCCGAGACTCGGAGGGGTGTCTAGATATTTTCGAGGATATCCAGAGTTCAGCTGCTAACAAATTGTCAGAGTCTTCTCGTTCCATCACAGTCAACAAATAATTAGTTTTTTACTCACTGCGAAATCTTTTGTAAAGCCTTCAACATATTTGCTGAATGCTTTCACTTTATAACGGAATTCCAATCAATAAAACAAACCAAAAGAAAAGAAAACAAATCGAGAGCAATAGGCTGAATTGATTTACTTACTTTTACTTTTGGTGGCGCTTACACTCCGGGCTGGACCACGGCCTCAACCCACAAGCCCCTCCAACCCGCTCGGTCCCTCGCTAGCTGCCTCCAGTTAGGCACACCAAGTTGGTTGAGCTTGTTCTGCAATTGTGCGTGCCACCTAAGGTGGGGTCTTCCTCTGCTGAGTTGACCCTCAGGGGTGTATTCGAAGAGTCGTCGGGCTGGTGCGTTGTTGTGCATAAGCTCCACGTGTCCCAGCCATCTCATCCGTTGTATTTTTAGCTTTTTGACCAGGTCAGCGTCGCTGTATAGCCCGTATAGTTCGTCGTTGAATCTTCGTCTCCACACTCCATCGTCACAAACTGGACCGAATATCCCTCGAAGAGGTTTTCATCCGCTCTTGACAGGGTCCATGCTTCTGCACCATAAAGCAGGACCGGGATGATTAAGGTCTTATATAATATCTCCTTGGTTCTATGTGAGAGGGCTTTACTACTTAGATGCCTTCTAAGCCCGAAGAAACAGCGATTGACAAGAGTGGTTCTTCGCTTGAACTCTGCGCCGATAAAATTTTGCGAAGTGATAGTGGAGCCGGTAGGCAAAGTCTTTAACTACTTCGAAGTTATATCTGTTCATTGTGACGTTTTGTCCGAGTCGTCGATGTTGAGAGTCCTTTCGCATTGACAGCATATACGAGTACTTCGTTTTGTACTCATTAACAGACAGACCCATCTTCGCCGCCTCCGTTTCGATGCTTGCAAATGCGCCACTGACAGCTTCCCCCAATAATATCTATATCATCAGCATAGGGAAGTAGTTGAACGGACTTTTGAAAAATTTTACCTCTGGTGTTGGCTTGTGAGTTCCGTACAATTCTTCAAGAACGATGTTAAAGAAAGTGCATGAAAGCGCGTCGCCTTGCCTCAAACCTTTTTCGACATCAAATGGCTCGGTGATGTTCTTGCCGACTTTGACCTATCAGCGAGATTTCTCCATCGTCATCCTGCACAAATGGACGAGTTTGGCGGGAATGCCAAAACTTTGCATGCCTTTGTATAATTCTTCCTTATATACGCGATCATAGGCGACTTTGAAGTCGATAAATAGATGGTATGTCCACAAGTTGTTCGGCTGCACGCAGTCTGTTTAAGGTTCGGACATTCTACGTGCAGATCCGAAGCTCGTTGTTCTTATTTCTTTTGATAGGGTCGTCAACATTTGGATCATCCATATCCGAGGCTTGTCGTTGCTTCGTAACATAATCTTTTTTTTCGTGGGTGGGTAGTTAACCCCACGCACAACCTCCAACCTGGAACTCCCTGCCCTTTGATGGACCCCTATGATAAAAGGTGTGGGATATTCCGGAGTCAGTAACCCACTTCGGTGGTTACAGAGCTGCCGTTGACCCATTAAGGGCTCCTCGGCCACCATCTCTATTTCACCACCCTGACTAGTATTGAAAATCTTCAATGACCTCAGCTCCAAATACGTCGAAGTAGCTCATTAAGGTAAGGTATCTGCCATGTTGATTGTTGACGCCACAGTTGATTCAATCACTCGAATTCATCCGCCGTACGTCCTCTTTCTGAGGAGCTTGTGTTGGACTTCTGAGGATCGAGCAGACAGTCAATTCCGACAGAGCATTATAGTGTTGCTATTTTCTACGTGTTCAACAATAACGCTTATAAGTTTAGCAAGTCATGCCCGAAAGGACATGACCAGTACCCGGTGGCTACCACGCGGAGGTAAAATCTAGGCTGAATTGAAAGCTTTTTTAAATACTCCTGGATGGACTAAACTGGTTAATTCCTTAAAATCAAAGACCAATTATGCAATTTTGGGAAACCACCCAGTAACAAGCCGCCCTTGAGAAAGTTCTGAATTCAAAACACTCGAAAAATTAATTTGTAGTCTTTTTTGAAATAATTTTAGAAATGAAGCCTCTTTTTATTTTAAATCACACATATTAATTTGTTGTTACTTTTACGTCATCGAGATTAAATTATATCGACGAAAACTTTAATAAAAAAATTCAGAAACGAGCTCCCATATTCCCAATTCGTGCCCTTCCTAGTCCAGAAGACAGCCCCAAGTACATACGACCGTTTAAACAAAACTATTGTTTGTTTTGACTGGTATTATTATTTTTGGAAGTATAAATAATGTCTACTAATGAAATTGTTGATCCAATAGTTGAAATAAATTTATTTTTTTTAATCAGTTAGGAATAAATCCTATAAGTAGAGTAAATTGAAAAATAATACAAATTTTAAATTATTGTTTAAAAAATAAAAAATACCTAATGAAAATAATTAATTTATATAAAATAACTTAAATAAATAAAAAAAAAAACCTAGAACAATTCTTTTAAACAAAGCACCACAAAACTTTGTTGGTCTAAATCTAGAATCTTGAGAAACTATCTAAACTGCCTGCTCTTGGTATTGTCGTTAAGAGTTAGCGGTTTCTTAGGGTAATCCTTCCTCGCAGTATAACTTGTTTGTAATGCAATGTAACACTAACTCGAGGTAACTAACTAGGTAGAGCTTTGATGACAGTGTTAAGCAATTCCGAAAATATCCTTTGAATTTAAGACCTGGAAGTTCTTTGTATTATAGTATTTTGCAAAGGTCTCCTCTGATTAAAGATGTCTAGTATGTGCAAAGTGCCCGAAAGAGCGCCTCTAAACTCTATTCTCTCTTAATCAGAGATCTCTGCTAGCAACTACATTCCTCGGAAAGATAATTTCAACAAATCATCTTACTAAATCGTTGACTTCTGAAATGTGAAGATGTCCAGGCGAGCCCCGTAGATTCAAAATATTGTCCAGGTAAGTTCAATTGCAAACTGGCAACCCTAAGTGGGCTATAGGTTTCTGATTAGGATTCTATTTGCCCGGCGCTGCGGTGCTGATATAAAAGAAGGGACGTATTTTGAATAAAACAACAAGTCCTAAACTGTTTACCTAAATTTGCAATCAAAACAATGCGTTATATCTTCCACAAAAGATTCAAGCAATTTAAGCACATGCTCATATTTTCATATTCAAGCGCAAAGCGTAACAATCCTTAACTTCCTCTTATAGATAATTTTCCTTCCTGAAACACGTTAGGTAGTTACAATACAAACTTGTAACGGCATAAGCTCTTAACTTATGCCTAAAACCGCAACTAAAAATCGGATTATCCCAAATAAATGGCCTTCCATTCATTCGTCCTGCTAAAATGTAACATCAGACAGGATGTCGAGCTATAAATATACTTATACGATAGTTAAATATGTCGAAACAAAACTAACTTAAAACCACCACGTACGGCGAACACTCCGCAGCGTACCTACTTACAGAATTGCTAAATGAATTTCTTAAAACAACACCCTAAAAAAGGATTCATTATTAATTCAGTTTTAATTAATATTTAGCGAGGACACAGCGTTATTCTAAAAAGCATTCGCATCGCAATGCTGTGTTCCTTTTTGTTGTGAGGATATTGTCTGAAAACAAATTGCAATTGTGTTCCTCCCGGGTTCTTGAATGCGTGTGTGCGGTGGCTGAGGAGTTAACAGATCAGATGTGGCTGTGTGTTATGCAAACTGCTTGTGGTAATAAAAATTTAATTCAGATGTTCCAAAATGCTCATTTGTGCAGACGCGAATTGTTTTTCCACTGTCTGTCGGTGTAGCTCGAAAATGCCAGCTAAATTTAGGACGGGTGTATGGAACAAGCGATAAGCCATGAAAGTGTACGTTCACATTAAAATGTATGTCAGTTGATTATAACAGTGCTGCTTCCAGGTTCCAGCTAATATTCTCAACCACACAAAAACACACGAGTTCCTACCCATCGAAAATATGCTTCCACCCAGCATCCACGAGTATTTTGCAAAATTAAAAATAGAAAATAAAAATGACAACGGTACGAGGCAGGATATTTTGATAACCAGCCATGCACATGCACAACCAAGATAAAACACAAGAATTCATGCGCATGGCAGTACTGCCAGGTAGGTAATACAATGGCTTTTTCAAATAGCATACCTGTGCTGGGTAATGAGTGGGGAAAAAGAACTCCGCGAGGCTTACCATTTGATCTTATGAGGGAAGCCGATTGCAGATATTAAAGCTATCAGCCCTATTCTGCTATCTATCGGGAGGAATTTTCTCTGTCTGTTCACAAGTCACTATTCCGTCGTCATTCAAAGTGAATCTGTTTCACGTTGGTAATACAGTGCGATGTTCCATGCGATAGTGATCTGCATTTGCATATCAAATGTTGCGGATTTTTTGTAAAGTTTTGATGAGCAATAGTTGTTGTGTCGTAAAGTGCAATTAAAAACCAATTTTGCAATAAATTTGGGTATTCTTATGAGCACATAATGCGTTATTTAAATTCAAGGGGCCGAACAATGTGCGAAACTGGTGGTTTGAGTTTAAAATGCAGTTATGTATTTCTAATTCTTCTCTTTCCAACTATGAAAACAGTTTTCGATATTATTTTTAGTTTCCGAGATAATCAAGCTGCATTTTGTCGCATGCGCGAATCCACAAACGTTTCGGTATTAATTCTGATATATGTATGTGCAATAAAATAGTTTTATTTTTTTAAATTCTGACTCGCCAAGGCGATTTATAAGGGGGGGTACTTTGACCTAAAAGATCTTTTGTACCGAATGGACCAGAAAAGTTTAAACTAGTAGAATTTCCACTTTCCATGTAAAGCGGACAATTGTACCAGTAGAAGACTTCTTTATGTCCTCGGGGCTCATTTGTCCCTGAAAAAGATCTTCTTTCTAATTCCATTAAGGGCTGGACATTCACATAAAATG
Organism: Portevinia maculata; assembly: GCA_949715645.1. Classification (NCBI taxonomy): domain Eukaryota; kingdom Metazoa; phylum Arthropoda; class Insecta; order Diptera; family Syrphidae; genus Portevinia; species Portevinia maculata. The sequence continues at coordinate 266,917,252 of OX454526.1, read as the reverse complement.
TGTTCAGCTGACTCGTCCTCTTCAAGACAGAGTCGGCACTCAGGAGAGTCTGATATTCTCATTTTGTGTAGATGATATCTTAAACCATAGTGACCAGTAAGGTAACCTAGATATCATGCCTGCTTAGGTTTAGACATTTGCTGGCATTTTGATTGAAGGGCTGAATGGCTCGTTTGGCTTGTCTTAGACCTGGGATGCTTTCCCAAAGATAGATACATTTCCTATGTTCCCAGCTTTTAATTGCTGCCGTTGCTGCTGATCTAGGAGTGCACCAGAAAGGTTCGGGACCTATGAAATGTGTTTCTGAACCTTTTCTGGCCTGTTCGTCGGCCTTTTCGTTACCTTCTACACCAACATGACCCGGAACCCACCATAAATTGATCTTGTTTCTTATTCCGAGTGTTTGTAGGGTATTGAAGCAGTACATGACTGATTTGGAGTCAATGGTATACGAGCTAAGAGCGTTTATAGCTGCTTGACTATCCGTGAAAATATGGATGGTTGCACCTTTTATGCCAGATAAAATAATGTGGCTGGCGCATTCTTGAATGGCGTAGAGCTCTGCTTTAAATACGCTGGGACTTCATCCCATGGGTATCGTAAAGCGTTTGTGTGGTCCGTATATACCCGCTCCTACCCCCGTTTCCATTTTAGAACCATCCGTATACCACTTTATGCCGTTGTGGCTGTTTGGTGGGTTATTGCTAACCCATGCTTCTCTCTTGGGTATCTCCGTGGAGAACCGTTTGTTGAAGCATAGTGTTTTTTGAATGCGGTCTGTGACCGCGCAGTTCATGTTAAGTTCTGGCAGTTCATCGAGAAGTGTCTTTAGTTCCGGATGATCATTAAGACTTATCTCGTTTAACTGTATTAGACTTATTGCACTGCAGATCGCCACTTTTTGGATGTATATGTGGAGAGGTATAATTCCTGTTATTGCCTCTATGGCAGCTGTTGGACAGGTTCGCATGGCTCCGGAGATACCAAGGCACGACCCGTGGTACCTTTTTGAGCTTTTCTATTGCGACCTATTATGTGGATTTTGTCCACCATACTATGGAGGCGTATGTTATAATGGGTCTTATCATTAATGTGTAGATCCAGTGGACGATCTTTGGAGAGATTCCCCAGGTTCTGCCATATGTGCGACGACAGGCCCATAAAGCTCTATTAGCTTTAGTGATTTTGTTGTTTATGTGAGAGTTCCAGTTAAGTCTCGTGTCCAGGATTACTCCAAGATACTTGACTTCGTCGGAATATTCTACGACCGTGTCGTTTATTGTGATTAGGCCTAGGTCTACTTTCCTCCTTTTAGTGAAAGGAACGATGACGGCTTTACTGGGATTTATGGAAAGATTTTCATTGATGCACCAGTCTATGGCTGTCTTTAGAGCATTTTTCATTTTTGAAGTGACTCCAATTGAGTCTTTGCCCCTGACTATGATGACAATATCATCGGCGTACCCAATTATAGTGTAGCCCAAATTGCTCATCTTGTGCAACAGGTCATCGATGACCAAAGACCACAAAAGGGGTGAAAGTACTCCCCCTTGTGGGCAACCCCTTACGGCTGTTACTGATACAGAGGTCATTCCTGACGAGGCAGTTATTTTACGACTTTCCAACATCGCTTTGATCCATTTAACAGTTGGTTTGTCTATGTTTCTATGGTACAAAGCATTTGATATGGATTCATATCCAGTGTTGTCAAAAGCACCCTCTATGTCCAGAAAGGCACAAAGTGCGATCTCTTTGCAACGGTAGGCGTTTTTTATCTCTGTATAGTTAGTCTTAACAGAGCGCTTTCCGTTTCCGTGGATTTGCCCTTTTGGTGAGTGTGCAGAGGCATGCTTTTTGATATGCATTCTCTAATGTGGATGTCAATAATCCTTTCCATTGTTTTCAGAAAAAACGATGTCAGGCTTATCGGACGATATGATTTAGGTAATTCGCTCGGCTTGTTTCCCGGTTTAGGTATAAATACTACGTTTGCCTCCCTCCAGGTAACTTGTATATACCCCCAGTTGAAGCTGAATCTAAATAAGGCAATCATGGATGGTAATAAAAATTCTATTCCATTTTGAATGAGGGCTGGAAAAATACCGTCTGTTCCTGATGCCTTGAATGGTTTAAATGAGTTAATTATCCATTTAACCTTATCCGGAGTAAAAAGTGTTCTGCTGAGGTTTCTTTGAATTGAGACCTCCGCTATATGGTCATCTGTAATGACCATCGTTTGTGACCCTGGGAAGTGAGCCTGAAGCAAAGTTTTCAGCGTTTCTTCCCGGTCGCGTGTGATTAAACCATCTGATTAACAATCCCATGCTTTTTTCTTGATCCTTTGACAGAGCACTTTGGAGGCGTGCCACATCTGGAAGTTTTTCGATCTTCTCACAGTTTGCACGCCATGAGGCTCTTTTGGATCTGCGCAACTCTAAGTTGTATATGGTCAGCATGGATTTATATTGTTCCCATGTGCCGGTGCGTTTGGCTTTGTCAAAAAGCTTTCTCACTCTCTTTCGAATAGACTCAAGGTTATCGTTCCACCATGGTACGCACCTTTTAACCATGCAACTACTTTTGAATAAGGCAAGAATAATATCATTTATATCATCAGCATAGGGAAGTAGTTGAACGGACTTTTGAAAAATTTTACCTCTGGTGTTGGCTTGTGAGTTCCGTACAATTCTTCAAGAACGATGTTAAAGAAAGTGCATGAAAGCGCGTCGCCTTGCCTCAAACCTTTTTCGACATCAAATGGCTCGGTGATGTTCTTGCCGACTTTGACCTATCAGCGAGATTTCTCCATCGTCATCCTGCACAAATGGACGAGTTTGGCGGGAATGCCAAAACTTTGCATGCCTTTGTATAATTCTTCCTTATATACGCGATCATAGGCGACTTTGAAGTCGATAAATAGATGGTATGTCCACAAGTTGTTCGGCTGCACGCAGTCTGTTTAAGGTTCGGACATTCTACGTGCAGATCCGAAGCTCGTTGTTCTTATTTCTTTTGATAGGGTCGTCAACATTTGGATCATCCATATCCGAGGCTTGTCGTTGCTTCGTAACATAATCTTTTTTTTCGTGGGTGGGTAGTTAACCCCACGCACAACCTCCAACCTGGAACTCCCTGCCCTTTGATGGACCCCTATGATAAAAGGTGCGGGATATTCCGGAGTCAGTAACCCACTTCGGTGGTTACAGAGCTGCCGTTGACCCATTAAGGGCTCCTCGGCCACCATCTCTATTTCACCACCCTGACTAGTATTGAAAATCTTCAATGACCTCAGCTCCAAATACGTCGAAGTAGCTCATTAAGGTAAGGTATCTGCCATGTTGATTGTTGACGCCACAGTTGATTCAATCACTCGAATTCATCCGCCGTACGTCCTCTTTCTGAGGAGCTTGTGTTGGACTTCTGAGGATCGAGCAGACAGTCAATTCCGACAGAGCATTATAGTGTTGCTATTTTCTACGTGTTCAACAATAACGCTTATAAGTTTAGCAAGTCATGCCCGAAAGGACATGACCAGTACCCGGTGGCTACCACGCGGAGGTAAAATCTAGGCTGAATTGAAAGCTTTTTTAAATACTCCTGGATGGACTAAACTGGTTAATTCCTTAAAATCAAAGACCAATTATGCAATTTTGGGAAACCACCCAGTAACAAGCCGCCCTTGAGAAAGTTCTGAATTCAAAACACTCGAAAAATTAATTTGTAGTCTTTTTTGAAATAATTTTAGAAATGAAGCCTCTTTTTATTTTAAATCACACATATTAATTTGTTGTTACTTTTACGTCATCGAGATTAAATTATATCGACGAAAACTTTAATAAAAAAATTCAGAAACGAGCTCCCATATTCCCAATTCGTGCCCTTCCTAGTCCAGAAGACAGCCCCAAGTACATACGACCGTTTAAACAAAACTATTGTTTGTTTTGACTGGTATTATTATTTTTGGAAGTATAAATAATGTCTACTAATGAAATTGTTGATCCAATAGTTGAAATAAATTTATTTTTTTTAATCAGTTAGGAATAAATCCTATAAGTAGAGTAAATTGAAAAATAATACAAATTTTAAATTATTGTTTAAAAAATAAAAAATACCTAATGAAAATAATTAATTTATATAAAATAACTTAAATAAATAAAAAAAAAAACCTAGAACAATTCTTTTAAACAAAGCACCACAAAACTTTGTTGGTCTAAATCTAGAATCTTGAGAAACTATCTAAACTGCCTGCTCTTGGTATTGTCGTTAAGAGTTAGCGGTTTCTTAGGGTAATCCTTCCTCGCAGTATAACTTGTTTGTAATGCAATGTAACACTAACTCGAGGTAACTAACTAGGTAGAGCTTTGATGACAGTGTTAAGCAATTCCGAAAATATCCTTTGAATTTAAGACCTGGAAGTTCTTTGTATTATAGTATTTTGCAAAGGTCTCCTCTGATTAAAGATGTCTAGTATGTGCAAAGTGCCCGAAAGAGCGCCTCTAAACTCTATTCTCTCTTAATCAGAGATCTCTGCTAGCAACTACATTCCTCGGAAAGATAATTTCAACAAATCATCTTACTAAATCGTTGACTTCTGAAATGTGAAGATGTCCAGGCGAGCCCCGTAGATTCAAAATATTGTCCAGGTAAGTTCAATTGCAAACTGGCAACCCTAAGTGGGCTATAGGTTTCTGATTAGGATTCTATTTGCCCGGCGCTGCGGTGCTGATATAAAAGAAGGGACGTATTTTGAATAAAACAACAAGTCCTAAACTGTTTACCTAAATTTGCAATCAAAACAATGCGTTATATCTTCCACAAAAGATTCAAGCAATTTAAGCACATGCTCATATTTTCATATTCAAGCGCAAAGCGTAACAATCCTTAACTTCCTCTTATAGATAATTTTCCTTCCTGAAACACGTTAGGTAGTTACAATACAAACTTGTAACGGCATAAGCTCTTAACTTATGCCTAAAACCGCAACTAAAAATCGGATTATCCCAAATAAATGGCCTTCCATTCATTCGTCCTGCTAAAATGTAACATCAGACAGGATGTCGAGCTATAAATATACTTATACGATAGTTAAATATGTCGAAACAAAACTAACTTAAAACCACCACGTACGGCGAACACTCCGCAGCGTACCTACTTACAGAATTGCTAAATGAATTTCTTAAAACAACACCCTAAAAAAGGATTCATTATTAATTCAGTTTTAATTAATATTTAGCGAGGACACAGCGTTATTCTAAAAAGCATTCGCATCGCAATGCTGTGTTCCTTTTTGTTGTGAGGATATTGTCTGAAAACAAATTGCAATTGTGTTCCTCCCGGGTTCTTGAATGCGTGTGTGCGGTGGCTGAGGAGTTAACAGATCAGATGTGGCTGTGTGTTATGCAAACTGCTTGTGGTAATAAAAATTTAATTCAGATGTTCCAAAATGCTCATTTGTGCAGACGCGAATTGTTTTTCCACTGTCTGTCGGTGTAGCTCGAAAATGCCAGCTAAATTTAGGACGGGTGTATGGAACAAGCGATAAGCCATGAAAGTGTACGTTCACATTAAAATGTATGTCAGTTGATTATAACAGTGCTGCTTCCAGGTTCCAGCTAATATTCTCAACCACACAAAAACACACGAGTTCCTACCCATCGAAAATATGCTTCCACCCAGCATCCACGAGTATTTTGCAAAATTAAAAATAGAAAATAAAAATGACAACGGTACGAGGCAGGATATTTTGATAACCAGCCATGCACATGCACAACCAAGATAAAACACAAGAATTCATGCGCATGGCAGTACTGCCAGGTAGGTAATACAATGGCTTTTTCAAATAGCATACCTGTGCTGGGTAATGAGTGGGGAAAAAGAACTCCGCGAGGCTTACCATTTGATCTTATGAGGGAAGCCGATTGCAGATATTAAAGCTATCAGCCCTATTCTGCTATCTATCGGGAGGAATTTTCTCTGTCTGTTCACAAGTCACTATTCCGTCGTCATTCAAAGTGAATCTGTTTCACGTTGGTAATACAGTGCGATGTTCCATGCGATAGTGATCTGCATTTGCATATCAAATGTTGCGGATTTTTTGTAAAGTTTTGATGAGCAATAGTTGTTGTGTCGTAAAGTGCAATTAAAAACCAATTTTGCAATAAATTTGGGTATTCTTATGAGCACATAATGCGTTATTTAAATTCAAGGGGCCGAACAATGTGCGAAACTGGTGGTTTGAGTTTAAAATGCAGTTATGTATTTCTAATTCTTCTCTTTCCAACTATGAAAACAGTTTTCGATATTATTTTTAGTTTCCGAGATAATCAAGCTGCATTTTGTCGCATGCGCGAATCCACAAACGTTTCGGTATTAATTCTGATATATGTATGTGCAATAAAATAGTTTTATTTTTTTAAATTCTGACTCGCCAAGGCGATTTATAAGGGGGGGTACTTTGACCTAAAAGATCTTTTGTACCGAATGGACCAGAAAAGTTTAAACTAGTAGAATTTCCACTTTCCATGTAAAGCGGACAATTGTACCAGTAGAAGACTTCTTTATGTCCTCGGGGCTCATTTGTCCCTGAAAAAGATCTTCTTTCTAATTCCATTAAGGGCTGGACATTCACATAAAATGTGTTCAGCTGACTCGTCCTCTTCAAGACAGAGTCGGCACTCAGGAGAGTCTGATATTCTCATTTTGTGTAGATGATATCTTAAACCATAGTGACCAGTAAGGTAACCTAGATATCATGCCTGCTTAGGTTTAGACATTTGCTGGCATTTTGATTGAAGGGCTGAATGGCTCGTTTGGCTTGTCTTAGACCTGGGATGCTTTCCCAAAGATAGATACATTTCCTATGTTCCCAGCTTTTAATTGCTGCCGTTGCTGCTGATCTAGGAGTGCACCAGAAAGGTTCGGGACCTATGAAATGTGTTTCTGAACCTTTTCTGGCCTGTTCGTCGGCCTTTTCGTTACCTTCTACACCAACATGACCCGGAACCCACCATAAATTGATCTTGTTTCTTATTCCGAGTGTTTGTAGGGTATTGAAGCAGTACATGACTGATTTGGAGTCAATGGTATACGAGCTAAGAGCGTTTATAGCTGCTTGACTATCCGTGAAAATATGGATGGTTGCACCTTTTATGCCAGATAAAATAATGTGGCTGGCGCATTCTTGAATGGCGTAGAGCTCTGCTTTAAATACGCTGGGACTTCATCCCATGGGTATCGTAAAGCGTTTGTGTGGTCCGTATATACCCGCTCCTACCCCCGTTTCCATTTTAGAACCATCCGTATACCACTTTATGCCGTTGTGGCTGTTTGGTGGGTTATTGCTAACCCATGCTTCTCTCTTGGGTATCTCCGTGGAGAACCGTTTGTTGAAGCATAGTGTTTTTTGAATGCGGTCTGTGACCGCGCAGTTCATGTTAAGTTCTGGCAGTTCATCGAGAAGTGTCTTTAGTTCCGGATGATCATTAAGACTTATCTCGTTTAACTGTATTAGACTTATTGCACTGCAGATCGCCACTTTTTGGATGTATATGTGGAGAGGTATAATTCCTGTTATTGCCTCTATGGCAGCTGTTGGACAGGTTCGCATGGCTCCGGAGATACCAAGGCACGACCCGTGGTACCTTTTTGAGCTTTTCTATTGCGACCTATTATGTGGATTTTGTCCACCATACTATGGAGGCGTATGTTATAATGGGTCTTATCATTAATGTGTAGATCCAGTGGACGATCTTTGGAGAGATTCCCCAGGTTCTGCCATATGTGCGACGACAGGCCCATAAAGCTCTATTAGCTTTAGTGATTTTGTTGTTTATGTGAGAGTTCCAGTTAAGTCTCGTGTCCAGGATTACTCCAAGATACTTGACTTCGTCGGAATATTCTACGACCGTGTCGTTTATTGTGATTAGGCCTAGGTCTACTTTCCTCCTTTTAGTGAAAGGAACGATGACGGCTTTACTGGGATTTATGGAAAGATTTTCATTGATGCACCAGTCTATGGCTGTCTTTAGAGCATTTTTCATTTTTGAAGTGACTCCAATTGAGTCTTTGCCCCTGACTATGATGACAATATCATCGGCGTACCCAATTATAGTGTAGCCCAAATTGCTCATCTTGTGCAACAGGTCATCGATGACCAAAGACCACAAAAGGGGTGAAAGTACTCCCCCTTGTGGGCAACCCCTTACGGCTGTTACTGATACAGAGGTCATTCCTGACGAGGCAGTTATTTTACGACTTTCCAACATCGCTTTGATCCATTTAACAGTTGGTTTGTCTATGTTTCTATGGTACAAAGCATTTGATATGGATTCATATCCAGTGTTGTCAAAAGCACCCTCTATGTCCAGAAAGGCACAAAGTGCGATCTCTTTGCAACGGTAGGCGTTTTTTATCTCTGTATAGTTAGTCTTAACAGAGCGCTTTCCGTTTCCGTGGATTTGCCCTTTTGGTGAGTGTGCAGAGGCATGCTTTTTGATATGCATTCTCTAATGTGGATGTCAATAATCCTTTCCATTGTTTTCAGAAAAAACGATGTCAGGCTTATCGGACGATATGATTTAGGTAATTCGCTCGGCTTGTTTCCCGGTTTAGGTATAAATACTACGTTTGCCTCCCTCCAGGTAACTTGTATATACCCCCAGTTGAAGCTGAATCTAAATAAGGCAATCATGGATGGTAATAAAAATTCTATTCCATTTTGAATGAGGGCTGGAAAAATACCGTCTGTTCCTGATGCCTTGAATGGTTTAAATGAGTTAATTATCCATTTAACCTTATCCGGAGTAAAAAGTGTTCTGCTGAGGTTTCTTTGAATTGAGACCTCCGCTATATGGTCATCTGTAATGACCATCGTTTGTGACCCTGGGAAGTGAGCCTGAAGCAAAGTTTTCAGCGTTTCTTCCCGGTCGCGTGTGATTAAACCATCTGATTAACAATCCCATGCTTTTTTCTTGATCCTTTGACAGAGCACTTTGGAGGCGTGCCACATCTGGAAGTTTTTCGATCTTCTCACAGTTTGCACGCCATGAGGCTCTTTTGGATCTGCGCAACTCTAAGTTGTATATGGTCAGCATGGATTTATATTGTTCCCATGTGCCGGTGCGTTTGGCTTTGTCAAAAAGCTTTCTCACTCTCTTTCGAATAGACTCAAGGTTATCGTTCCACCATGGTACGCACCTTTTAACCATGCAACTACTTTTGAATAAGGCAAGAATAATATCATTTATTTGACATTGTGCAGCATCTGCATCATTTGTTGTTGATGGTGCTTCTGGCAGCATGTCAGATCTGACCGCTAGATTTTCGCGGTAAGTTCTCCAATTAGTCAGTCTGTTGTCATAACGGACTGACGCGTGTTCGGCATTGCATCTTATCTCGAATCGGATGTGCATATGATCCGATAGAGATGCCTCGCCAGACACATGCCAGCCCTCTATAATATCCTTCATAAAAGGAGATGAGATAGTAAGGTCTAAAACTTCTTCTCTTATGGAATTTCTAAACGTAGGACTATTTCCCTTGTTTAGAAATACGAGGTTATTGCTATATAAATATTCTAATAACGTCTCACATCTGTTGTTTGTATCTCGGCTGCCCCAGATGGTATTATGTGCGTTTGCGTTGCAGCCGTTTAGGATATGTACTTTCTGGTCCTCACAGTACCGGAAAAGTTCCTGTACTGGTAAGGGAGGCACTACATCCGTGTCTCCAGCAAAGTACGCCGATGCGCATACAAATTTATGCAGCTCTCGGCCTTTGTGGCGCTCTATTAGGACCGCCACCAGGTCCCTAGTTGTGAAACCTGGAATGAGAGAAAATTTTATATCTTTCTTAATAGTGATAGCCGCCCTTGGTCTGAAAGGACCTTTGGCGAAAATTAGCTCTCTGTGTTTACAATTTAATCCGGATATCTTACCATTGGTTGCCTATGGTTCCTGGATTAGTCCAATAGCAATGTTCCCTTCGGCACATCGCTGGCTAAAAGTGTCCGAGGCACCCATAGCCCTGTGCAGGTTAGCCTGCAAAACGCTGAGACGGGTGGTCATCATTTGCGTCTGTATTCAGGGTTTCGTACTCTATTGGGCTTGTTGTCACCTCTCCTACGTACGATACCCTGTTGAGGAAGACCACTTTGTCTGCCTCTAGGACTTTTGTTTTTATGTCCTTCTTGTACCAGTGCTTTCTTACGATACATGCCTAACTTAGGCCTGAATCGTTTTTGGCTTTCTCTGGCAGTGCTGTGGGCACTATCGGCCTTTTCGGCTGCGCTTGACTTCGCGCATGTAGCTTCGTTTTCTGGCACAGGTGTTGCCGTGCTTGAAGCTGCAGCCTTACCGGCAGCGCTGGTCCTGGCCCCAGTTGGGTCAGTTGCGGTGCTGCCGTGAGCTGTGACATTTTCAAAACCCAAAACGTGCTGTTTCTGGTCTTTAGGGCCCTGTTTGGCCGTCTTGTCAGCACTTTTTAGGATAAGTTTGGTCTATCCGAAACGGAAAGTGACCATACCCTTCAGCTCCACGAGTCTCCTCATGGTGCTGTCATTAATAGCAAAGACCATATGTGCGATGTCTCGCTCATCCGATCTTTGCAGAACTCTTCACGTTATCGTGTTGAGCTCTTTGTTTTGGCCATCTAATAAGGCTAGGATCCTTTCGCTAGCTACGCTGGTACTCTGCGGAAAGAACCCTCTGATGACATGTGGTTTTGGAAAATTTTTCTCTCCCACAAGCATCACCTCTAACCCGCATTTCTCTTTTAGCTTGGCGAAGGTTGTCTTCATCCACTCTGCAGTGGTGGCGTCCGCACATACGATCATGAGCCATCCGGCTTTGAATGTAGTACCGCGGAAGGCTGGTTTGACCTCCTCTTCACGCTGTTCGATCGTGATATCCATAATCCTCTCCTGTATCAAACCCATTTGTTCGTTGGAGAGAGTATTACGATCGATGTCCACCGGTACAACACCCAGTCTAACATAGCTCGTTATATTGCTATACGAGACTAAAATAGTTGCACATACGACAAATTAAACATATACGACATTTTAATATTCGAAATATTTTGTTTTTGATTGGTAAAATATTGTCGTATGTATCTGTTCTACTGCACACAAAGGGTATCGTCCCAGTTGACAAGCAATTCATAGTGTAGTGAAAAAATTTGAGTCAGAATATTCGCTGCTTGATGTTGCCGTGCCAGTGAGACTACGCTTTGCCCGAACTGTGGAGAATATTGCTGCCTTGGAGGCGTCCGTCGCAAACCAGCCAAATCAGTCAGTTTCACATCGTTCTTAAGAATCGGGCCTCTCCCAGACCACATTATGGCGAATTTTGTGTAAGGATGTTGGTCTATACCCTTACAAAATTAGGCTGACTCAAGAACTAAAGCCACTTTATCATATGAAGCGAAGTACGTTTTCGAATAGGGCTCTGGACATGATGAAAGAAAATGAAGAAAATCATCGCAAAATCATCTTCAGCGATGAAGGGCATTTGGTTAAACAGCTTCGTCAATAAGCAAAATATGCGTTACTGGACAGGTGAGAACCCTCATGTGCTTCATGAAACAGCACTTCATTTACAAATAGTCACTGTTTGGTGCGGTTTTCATGCCGGTGGCGTCATTGGGCCGTTTTTTTTTCGTCGATGAAAATGACCGTCACGTTACGGTAAATGGTATTCGCTACAGAGACATATTGGGACATTATTTCTTTGAGCAATTGCATGAATTGAACATCAGTGATATGTGGTTCCAACAAGATGGTGCCAGAAGCCGCACAGTGTTATCTCGAGAAACGGACCCGTCTATTTGCCGCCGAGATCGTGTGATTTAACGCCTCCAGACTTTTTTTATGAGGCTACATTAAATCATTGGTCTATGCCAACAAGCCGGCAAAGATAGAGGAGCTCACAGATAATATTGAATGAGAAATAGCGGTCTAATCGGTCGAAATGAGCGGCCGAGTGATGGACATTTGAACGAAGTCGAGTTCCATTTATAAATGTTTTCAAGCCGCACATTTTTTTTCAGATATCTGAAGTAGTTTGCATTTTATTTAAAAAAGAAGCTGTCAAGTTCTTAATGAAAGACAACAATTGTTTTATTGAAATGTCAATGTCAGTTAATTGCGTTCGTACGAGTATGTGCCATAAGAAAACACACGAACGGGTGTGATTTCAGTCGCAGATTCGGTATTTTAACATCGAATTACTCATTAATATTAAAATTGATTTATTTATAAAAAATAGGATGAAAAACATCGCTCAAGGATCTGTGTTATATTTATTAAGATTTGATTTGACAAGATTTAAATGACGCTTTGCATAGCAAATTAGATGTAACGTATCGGAAGAAAAGCAACGCTAAGCTCCAGCTAAAAATATGGATTTAAACAAAAAACAACGATTTGAAGGGCATGATTCCTAATCTCGAAAACAGAGAAGGCAGAAGCTTCTACCGAGTTGAACTTGAACTTTATTAACCTGAAAAATAAAAAAAATTAAAAAAAGCCAATACTTCAAATCCGTTTTGGTTGACGCAGACGACATGGGCCTGTATGACGTCAACAATGCAATAATTACTGGACATCGTTCACATATTTACTCAAAAATTTCAAATGTCAAAAAAAAAGAAGAAAAAGATTGTCAAATAATCTAACTTTTGGCATTTACTTTAATAACGTGGTAAAAACTTGTTTTTTCTTTGCCGTTTTTTAAGGGGCAAATAAAAAGTTAATTAAATAATGAACAAAATAAAGTATCACCACAAATAATGGGCCTGATGATCGGCTAGACCGCAGGTTTTGTGCAGTTTACTAGCTCGCTGTAACTCCAACACCCATTTCACTTGGTAGCAATCACAAGTTGAAGTTGTTCATTTAACCATTTCAATGCAATTTTACTTTCAGCAAGGCCAATGAAAAATCGACGGAAGCTTGACAGCTTGACAAATTTAAGAATTTGGCCTCATTTCGCTTTCGTAAAGCAATGGGTAGAGGGTAAATATTATTTTATTATATAAGGGAACTTAGTTGACGTGAAATACAAACGTACATATATAATACATTTTAATTTTAGGTTTAGGTTTATGTGGCGGTCGGCAGAACGTCGCCTGAGAATTGTTTTGTTCCATACGCCATTGGCACTTTTTCGAGAAAAACGCATTTAAAGGTTTGCGTACTTGGTACTCCGAAACTGTGTGATACGATTTTTTTTTTATTTTTTTAGTTTGAAGTTAGTCTTATAAAGAGTTCACATACCAATTTCCAAAGTGTTTCGCCAAACCGTTAAGAAGCCACGTTAATTAACGTAAAAGTCTCCTTTTTTGACTTGTGTCCCACCTCGTACATTTTGAAATTGATTTTTTTTTTTCATACACGTGGAACACAAAAAAATGGATATGGCACAAAGCAATTCTCATCCAAAATATATGAAAGGCAAAAAAGCATGGAGTTGAAAAGAAATATCGATTTCATCATTTTTGTTAACAAAGTTTTTATTCAAAAAATACAATAAAATAAGAAAATTATTCAAAGTGTTTAGCATTAAACCAGTGAGTGAAAAATGCCAGATCAAATCAGATCAGAAAAGTACAGCTTCGAGTCATAATTTTCTCCTCTAAGCTGAGAAATTTCAAATAGATAATCCTCTTTGTTTTATAGTGAATTTCGGGTTTTGAGTGAGCATTGCACAGTCAATGTTTAACGTGATGTCGATTTGATCACAATTTGAACTCGTTCCATGTTATTCTTTCAATTTTTTTAAATAAATATGCGAACATTTGTAACATTAAACTAAGAAATACGATATCTCATGAAAAACAAATAAATCAGTTGGCATAGGTACAATTTGAATTTTCAAATCTGGCACATTTCACTCACTTGCCCTACCTCAAAACTAGGTACAGAAAAACTTGTGCTAAGCTGATCTGCACAGCTTCATGGAACACAAATTGACAGAATGTAAATACAACACTTTGCGGCAAGTTTTTTACTCATGGAACACCAAATCTTGTACTTTTCTAATTTTTTCTGTACTTACACACCGCTTCAATTGAATAAGCACAAACATTTTCTAAGCTACGTTGTCCATTTTTTCAAAACCTTGTGCCGTAATAATCATTTGATGATGCAAACTGTTTGCGTATGATGTTGACAAAATAAATCGGTTCTCTTGCAAAGCATTCAATATGGAAAAATGCAGTTTTATTTTGCGTCAACTAGACTTTGTGTCTAAAGTCATTATTTTCGCTGGTTATAAGTTTTCTGTGGAGATTGACACATTAGATCAACAGTTGAAGTACTTTTAGTGAATTTTGTTTGATTAATTGTATTTCAAAGAAAAATGGGTAGATCAAAATCTCTAAATAGTGTTGAAAGAGCTCAAATCGATTTACTAAAAGACCAAGGACCAACCGGGCCTTCTATCGCTGATAAAATTGGACGAAGTTCTAGTGTGGTCTATTCTTATTTAAGGAGCAAAGATTCGCACGGAAAAAACATGAAAGGAGGCCAAAAAACGGCAACAACAGCGGTTGATCGAAGAGCAATTTTAAGATGTGCTTCCAATTCCTGCGACTCTGCGGCAAAAATAAAGCAGAAAGCCGGTGTTACTGCAAGCGTTTCAACAGTGCGAAGGGTTATCAATAGTACCAAACATCTGAAATGGTTAAAAATTCAAAAGAAACCACCATTTAACGAGAAACGGAAGTGTATGCGCTTAGAATTTTCCAGGCTCCATATGAGTTTTAAAAATGAATGACGTCACGTAGCTTTTTCGGATGAAAAGAAGTTTAATTTTGATGGCCCTGATGGGTTTAATTATTACTTCCACGATATGAGGAAAGAAGAACGATTTTTAGCGCGGCATCATAGTCGAGAAGGTGGTGTTATGGTGTGGGGAGCAGTTAGCTACTATGGCACTATTGAGCTTGAGTTAAAAACCTCAAAAATTACTGCATTAAGTTATAAAGGAATTTTAAAAAGAAATTTTCCTAAATTTGCAGGCATTTTTTGATCCATAAACTGAACTTTTCAGCTGGGCAACGCCCCCATCCACACGGCGCGCATAGTAAAAAATTGGATAGAGGAGCAGAATGTGGAATTGCTTCAATGGCCGCCGTACTCACCGGACCTGAACCTTATAGAAAACGTTTGGGGATGGTTAGTACGAAAAGTTTATGAGTCTGGCCGTCAATTTGAGGACAGAGAATCCCTTATTGCAGCCATTAAATTGGCCTGGAGGGAAATTTCGCTAAACTAAATAAGGAGTTTTTCCAATCCATGCCGGATCGAATTTACGAAACTATTACGAAATCATCAAATGATATATTACGGCACAAGGTTTTGAAAAAATGGACAACGCAGCTTAGGAAATGTTTGTGCTTATTCAGTTGAAGCGAAGTGTATCTGTGCAGCTAAGGTTCATTAAACACATCTATTGAAACCATATGTAATAATAAATAACAAATTCATTATTAATAGTATATTGTGTAATTGTGTGTTGAGAAAAAATAATAATTTTAACAAAGGATTAAATACTTTTATAGTTTAACGTAAACAACCAGTCTTTAACCTTTTTGATGTAACGTGAAAAAAGAAGTGTATCTCTTATAAATAAGGGCAATTTATTAAAAAAAAAGTAGTCATTCAGCACTATTCATGACCGCACCGCATTCATATCTTCATAATATCGAATATTATCTACACAACTGTAATGGAGGTGGCACAAACCAATACTAAAATTTTGTTTGCGATCAGTGTTCCACATACATAGCTTTTCTTTAACACGAGTGCACGTAGGACAAACCAATTCTCAACTTTGTTAATATTTTCTGTATCTGTTGTCGCAGTGATATGCACGTGGAACAAAACAATTCTCATAAAAAAATTGCGATAAATTATATGGAAAATTTGTCCCAAACGCCAAAAAATGGTTTATGCCACAAAACACTTCTACAAACTGTTGATTTTGGTGGATATGGGACAAAGTCGATGTTCGATATCTCGGGATTGGAAAGACTAAGAGCAAATCGAATCACAGATTTAAAAAGAGCATACAAATTTACCATAGAATCCGTTCCTAACTCAAAAACGACAAAAGTGGCGTATGGAACAAAACAATTCTCAGGCGACGAGAAGCCGACACACTTAGACCAATATAGGTCCATTGTGATACCACGTATATATTATCTACTTCAACTCTGTAGATGGGACTGGCCAACGACACGCGGCTGTTCTCGAACGGTCCCCCATCTACGTACTAACCGCGCCCAACGTCGTTTAATTACGGTGATCTGACGAGAACCGATTACTTTTACTTTTTACTTTTAAATTCATTTTTTAATTCTTACTGAATATCAACTTACGTACTAGACAAAAATGATTAAATCTAACTTAAAATTAACAGGATACTTATTCTTATTTATTGGTCCTTATGCGAACGCCCTAAACTTAACTATATCTTATAATTATTGCCTTTCGGCCTAAAAACTATTTACGAACTAATCTTACATAATATGTATTCGTCGAGAAAATCAAATAAAACTCGGTATCATTATTAAGATTTTATATTTTTTATATAAAACAAACTACAAACTACCTATTCTACTTACTTAAACTACTAAACGTATTCTAACTATAATTAGGGTTCTGAGCACTCATTGCCTTGCGCAACAAGTGGTCAAAATCCTAATTGCTTTTCGGGTGCCTGGCAGTCGTCAACGTGCACACGCGCCGCCGTGAGCCGAGTGAAGCCTTACAGCGTCAGTCAACTACCGGTAGCACCACCACACGTTGGCGAGCCCGGCCTCTCCCAAAAACGCCCCAGCTAATTAAACTTATAAGCTAAGAGGATGTTACCTAAAGTAACGCACCGTCCTGGGAGGGCATGTTGACCCCTCCCCCCTCAACAAGCCACCAAAATTCGGCGAATTGCTTTTCCGTGTCGAATTTATCCCTCTCCGATATTGCGGTACTAAAACGGTGGAGCTCATGAGCATTGGCGACGTCCCCGTCATGGAGGAGCCGCTTATCTCTCGCGCTGCGGTAGCGATGGTATAAGATCGGAACACCATCCCTCGTCTGTACCAGCCCTTTTGCATCAATATGGATAAATGCCTCTGGCGGGACAAAGCCAGACCGGAGCGTACTCCCTATGTACATTGCATTGGGGTAGTAAGCCCCAAAGATCAGACTATTGTCGCTGGCCATCGCCCTTGCAACGTGCCTTCGAGTCACCTTAATGAGGAAATTGTCAATCCTATTCAACTGAGCCCCATCGTATAGGATCTTGTTGGGATAGTATTTTATATAGTTGGATTCAGGCGTTCGGAACAACCGGAGACAGGTCCTAAGACATTGTCTCTCCAAAACCCGAATCTTTTCCATATAACTGGCGCTATATTAAACCACAATGGACAACCATAAGCGATGATCGGCCTTATAAGGGCCACGTAGCAAATGACCTTCACTCTGGAGTCAAGTTGACTGCTATGAAACAGTCTCCTTGTCAGAGCATAAGCCTTCTTGGACCCAGCAAGACAAGCACCTATATGTCTATCGAAATATAGATACTGGTCAAGCCAGATACCTAGATATCTCACTACGCTTCTCACCGCCAATGGCTGCCCATTTTGTCCAATAATGGCCAATTTCTTAAAGTTTTTTCTGGTATCCCTAGAGGCCCCAGCCAATGGAGTTCTGAACAAGATTGTTTCCGTCTTCTGAAAGTTGATTTTCGACTTCCAGTCGTCGCAATATCGCTTACGAGAACCGATTAACTCGACGTGGTATGGTCGTTGTTTTTTTAATTTTATTAATGCCAGCATTTTGATAGACCTCAGTTACAAAGTGATTCAAAATCGGAAGACATTCCGATACTTTTTAAGTTCAATCCGGCGAACCTCAAAGGCGGACCAGTAGAGTTTTGGTGAAGTGGGGCGATAATGATCCATTTAGTCCAGATCCTGGCCTCGTTGTGAAAGAAAAGACGAATACTAGAATAATATTTTCTATTCTCACTTCACTACATCATCCCTTCTGGTAACTGCTTTGGCAAAGCGACATAAGGCTGAATACTTAAATTTGGCAATGTGTCATGGCACGCTTAACAACTACGAAGTTGGTGGTATGAACGGGGACTGTCTGTACTAGGCGGTGATTGTTTATTTGTTGATAAACTGAAAATGAATGTAGCGCAAAGTTTGTGTTTTAGACTACTAATCTAAAAATCTTAGGTTCAAATCCCGCCGGGGCCAAGTAACATCAACAATTTTTTTCCACTACCCACCTCTTCCGAACGTCTGACAATCATCCAAGCGTATCAATTGTCTTGAGAAACTTCTCAGATTTGCGTTTGGGTTCGGCTTAAAATGGTAGATCCCTTCCACGTCGCATGAGCAAATGGTTGGAGAATTTAGGTTTCAGGCCCTGTTGACGCCCTATATTTATTTTTATTTTATTTTTTGATAAAATTAACCACTTTGTTCCTATTCTTTAATCGATGATCGGCCTCTGCCATGGCAAACCGTTAATTGCTGATGATGTCGATTTCGTCCAGCTATTCCAGTAGCTGAACACATCTGCCGTATATAAGTATACAGGAATGCTTGTCCTAGGCGGTTGACAGCTGATTGTGTGTTTGCTGATAGCATGAATTAATTTTTGTCGTGCTCCTTTATAAACATGAAAGCCTCAACACCGGCAAACCGTAAACGGTTGATCACGTCGATTATATCGAAATAGTTTAGCTAAGCTTCTTCTCATTCGCATTTTGCACCTCGTTTTTCTAGCTTTTTTAGTATTGCCAGAATCCCGAATCCAGCCATTACCATGTAGAGCTCCTACTGACCATGAACATTACTTTAAATCCGAAAAAGCTGATGAGCCTTAAGTAAAATTTCAGATTTTATAATGTGCATACCTACTCGTATAACAAAATATGTAGAGCGTTCTTAACAATTCAACCATACTTAGACTTTTGTCACGCCCACTTATGAGGGATAGGAATAAGAATAGGGTATCCAACAGTTCGCCCAAGCGGACTGTAGCCCGTCCCTATGTTTTTAATTATTCTTGTGTTACTTACCAGATATGATGATTAACCGGCTTGACCCTTCAAATTCAAATGAACTATACACACAAAAAAGAGCGCGAGTTACGAAATCTAATTTTTAAAGGTTAAATAAAAGAACATCATTTCTTTTCGAATAAATTTGTATTTCTTTTTAATGATGCTTTCTTTTGGCAATCAACTTAAAGACTAAATTCATAGCAAAAGGAAAATAACTATTACAAAGCTTTTATCGTGGTGACGCTGCTTCTGCATGATCGTGCTCTCCTTTTCGGGTGTTCCATATCGTCGCATACCCAACATGATGATGAACTGCTGCTAATGCTAGCCTTACACAAATGATATGTGCAGAGAGAGAGTAGTCGTATATTTGTTTATGCACCAGAGCCGCTAATCAGGCCAGGCCGAATTAATCCAACCCAAGCCACGCTTTGGTAGTATGCTATTTTTGTTGTTGTTGATTGTCGTAGACATTGCTACAGTTGGTAACATGGCTGTTGCTATGCCATCTCTATTATTTCGTTACATGACGTAACTCCTCCCGCCGAAGTATGAACTGATGCAGAGTTCATGAATAAGTGTGTATAGTGATAGGCAAAGTGCATATTTTTTTCTATTTATAACTGGATACATACTTAAATACAAATAAGATATTTTACACATCTAGCTTAGGTCTAACATCTTAATATCTTAAGTATCCATATCATAAATTAATTTTTGGGTAATTATAGATTATAAGTTTATAGTGCGAGAGTAGTTCAAATAGTAAAACAAAATAAACGGAAATTAGCTAAACAAACTGACTTGAAAATGTGCTAGGAATTATTTATGGTGATTTTTTTTATGATTGGAGGTACACTAATTACTACAATCGTACTTTACTTTTTTTCCGAATTTTCTGTTTATGAACCTTTCGTTTGTTAGTTTCAACGGTAATTTTATTGTCCTTTTTAACAATATGATCGTTGAACCTAGGTGCAAGTTTGTTTCGTCTATCGTCCATTTCAAACATAACTTCATTCGGAGTATAACTAGGAGGATCTTTACGAGATTGATTGAGTTTGCTTATGTAACTTTGTTTTTTATTGAGACTTCGATCATAAGCGATTTTAGCCAGATTTTCAAAATTTTCCTTATGGTTACGAAGATATGCCTGTTCTGTCCTAAAGTTTGAGTTAGATGGAAATGGTTGGTTGGAATGTAAATGTCCCGTAAGAAGCTCAAAAGGAGTAAGTTTCGTTGTAGAATGGATGGAGTTATTGTATGTCAATACAGCATCGTCCACAATTTCACCAATATCTTCGTTTCTGCCCTGTGCTTTTATTATCCGTATCAGTTCTGTCAGCGTGGAATGGAACCGCTCGACTGGAGAGTTTCCAGTGGATGTTTTCGCACATATGGTATGGAAACTAATTTTGTAAAGCTCGAAAAATTCTTTGAACAAGGTTGATATAAACTCGCTGCCGTTGTCAGATATAATCTTCTTAGGTACTCCATGATGAGAAAAGAAATGTCGCAAGTACTTAATTAAATTGATACTTGTTCTTGCGGTCAGTAAATATACACTAGCAAACTTACTAAATTTATCAACTATAGTAAGAAAGTTTTCTTTGTGGATAGAGTAAATATCAATATGAACAATTTCAAGCGGCCTTGATGGCGTTTCAGTGAGCTCAAATTTTAGTGGTTCCCTATTACGATCATACTTATATTTACGACATATATCGCAGTCGTTTATTATTTTTGAAATAACATGTTTCATATTAGGGAAATATACATCTCTTTTTAAATGCTCTAAACTTTCTGCTATTCCACGATGATGTGATTTTTCATGGTAATCCCTTATAATTTGTTCCTGTTCATCTCTTTCCGTGACATCTTTGAGCAAAACGTTTGATCTGACTAATTTAATACGGGATCGGTGAAAAAGGTTCGAATACACAGATTGAATAGTCTGAAATATATCGTCATCTGTCAGAATAGCGGTCAGCCTCTTAGTATTTATATAGTTTTTAAGAATTGCTGTAATAACAGTTTCGTCCTTAGGATTAGCATGTTCTATAATAAATCTCTTTTTCCGTTTGAAAAGAATTTGTATTCTGGAGGATATTTCTATTTTAGAGGGGTTTCGCCTGATAATAATCTGGTTGGAGAACTCATTAATTGGGCGCTCGGACATGGGAACACCATCATCCAAATTTTCCACTCCTGAATGTATTATGGAAACATGTTCAGAAATATCTATATTATTTTGCATAGATATGCTATCTAAAGCATTTGGGTCAAGTCCGGGTAAGTTTGTCTCATTGGCATTTAGTTCTATACGTGAGAGAGCATCGGCGTTAGAGTTCAGTTTTCCTTTTTTATAAATAATCTCATAATCGAATTCTTCCAACCTTAGTCTCCATCGAACAAGCTTTGAGTTGGGCTCTTTGAGTGAGAAAAGCCAAATAAGAGGTTTATGATCCGTTATTATTTTGAACTTCCTACCGTAAATGTAGGGCCGGAAATATTTGGTTGCCCAAACAATGGCCAACAACTCCTTCTCTATAGTGCTGTAGTTTTGTTCGCTTTTTGATAAGGTCCGACTTGCGTAGCAAATTGGTTTATCTGACCCCAACAACCCTTGAGAAAGAACTGCGCCTATAGCAACATTACTAGCATCTGTAGTAACGTTGAAAGGCATTTGAAAATCTGGGTAGCAAAGAATTGGATCGTTACATAAAATGTTTTTGCAATGATCAAAGCAATTTATGTATCTAGAATCTAAGACAATCTTATTTCCTTTCCTCAGGCATTCAGTCAAAGGTTTTGTGAGACTAGCGAAATCTTTAATAAATTTTCTATAATATCCGAGAAGACCAAGGAAGGACTTAATTTGTCTCGGTGTCTTCGGTATTGGATAATTCTGAACTGCAATTATCTTCTCAGGGTTCGGCTTAATTCCATGCGATGTAATAACATGGCCAAGGAAAGATACTTCTTTTCGAAAGAACTCTGATTTGTCGATCCGTATTTTTAAGTTAGCTTCTTTTAGTTTTTGGAAAACAGCCCTAAGATTTTCGATATGTTCCTGTAGTGAGGTGGAATATACTATTATGTCGTCCATATAAACTAAACACATTTTTCCTTGAATATCCCTCAGCACATTGTCCATAACTCTCTGAAAAGTTGACGGCGCATTTTTTAGCCCAAAAGGCATTCGCAAGAACTCGTAGTGTCCGTTTTCAACGGAAAATGCCGTTTTTGGGATATCCTCGGCTTTAATTTCAACCTGGTGAAATCCAGAAGCAAGGTCAAGAGTGCTGAAGTAAATGCTCCTTCCTAACTTGTCCAAAATCTCGGTTATGTTAGGAATGGGGTAACGGTCATCAATGGTTTTAATATTCAGTTTTCGGTAATCAATTACCAGTCTCCATTTATCTTTCCCACTAGCGTCTCTTTTTTTGGAACAATCCAAATAGGAGACGACCAAGGTGAAAAGCTAGGGCGAATGATACCTTGACTAAGCAATTCATTGATTTGTCTATGTACTTCTTCTTTATGCACGTAGGGATATCGATACGATTTGCTATAAATCGGAATATCGTCGGTGGTTTTTATTTCGTGCTTTATTTTGTTTGAGAACGTTAAGTTCTGTCCTTCACTAAAGAAAATGTCATAGTATTCGTAGCACAAATCCTTTATTGCTTTTTCTTCTTCCTTATTCAGGTGATTTGTTGTAATTTTTTCGTTAAGATGTTGTCTTGATAATATTTGATCATTCTGAATTGAAAAATTG
Source organism: Portevinia maculata (assembly GCA_949715645.1). Classification (NCBI taxonomy): domain Eukaryota; kingdom Metazoa; phylum Arthropoda; class Insecta; order Diptera; family Syrphidae; genus Portevinia; species Portevinia maculata. Next base: position 266,894,386 of record OX454526.1, on the reverse strand, counting down.
TGGACTTCTAAATAAGTATCTGTTTTTTCAGCTTGGATCGGCTGTTCAACAATGAATGTTTGTTGACATTGAGAGCTGTTAACGACCTCAATTAATGAATACCAATTTTGAGCAAGATATAATCCTTCTGATACCATTAAATCAGGTTTTATCTGTACAGGTTTTACATACACACTCCCAAATTCAACATCTACAGGTAACGAACAAATAACTTTAGTGGATCCTGGAACGATAAATGTTCTGGACATTAAGTTTGGTTTAAAACTTAATGGAATCGTGATATTTTCAATTTTTAAGATGGAATTTTTAATATCAATGATAATCCCAAGATCTTTTAAAATATCAATGCCAATCAAACCATCGAAGTAATTATGAAACTTGAAAATTAAGAATGATAATTTTTTGTTAGTTTCAAGTTCAGGTAGACCTGGTATAACGATATGTTGGTTAACGGTTTGAGTGTTAAATATTGTTCTTATTTCAATTGGTTTTATTGTTATTGGTTTGAAATGTTCAGCTATACTTGGACTTACGAAAGATCTATTACTGCCAGTATCTATCAAAAATTTTAGGTTGGTATTGTTCAAGCTGTGGATCGTTATATAGGGCAAAACATTAGAACTGAAATTGTTGATATCTAAGTATCCGATGGGGTTTCTGAGGCAAGCAAACGAAAATTTGTATCATCGACTTCAGCCACATGTTGTTGATCTGAAGTGCTTGGTAGATCCAGACTTTGGAAGTATTCGAAATCCTGAGGGTAGTAACCATACTGAGGATCAGAATCGAAATGATTATGGTTTGATTCTACATTAAGCAGTTGTTGGTTGCCTGATTGCCTGTTAGTGTTTCCACTGGAGACATCCATAGGCTCAGGCTGTACATATGGCCTAACTCCATAATTTTGTACATTGTTTGGATAGCGAAGACTATTGTTTTGAAAGCTATGTTGGTTTGGTGTAAACGGTCCGTATTGTGAATTTGATGGTATGAAATTTCTAGGAGTTGGATAAGGATTTCTGTGTAGAGGAGCATTTGCATATTGGGGATTTCTAAAGCCTGATTGTGTGTACAAAAAATTTGGTCTTATATGGTTAAAGCTATTATGTGGAATTTTTTGAAAATATTGTGGACCTTTTTGACGATGTTGAGGGGCTGGGATCGTTTGAAAGTGTTGTGGGCTGTGAAAATAGAAACGATTTTGTTCTTCTAAACAGAAATTGAGAGCTTCAGCTAATTTGGTAGGTCTCATTGCCCTAATGGTGGAGCCTAGAGGTTCTTTTAATCCCGATAAAAAGACATTAAGACAAGTCTCTTGATAGAGTTTTCTTTTTGCTTCGATAACGTTTTCCATTTGTTCATGTAATCGAACATGATTCATAATTGTGGAAAAAATGTCGACTATTTTGGCATAAAATGTTTCTACTTTATCCTGATTTTGTCTCAATATGTGCAAATCGCGAATGAGGCTAGTTTCATTTCGTTTGTCGGCGTAATGAACCACTAAATTGCTTTTTATTTCATCCCAATCGATGGGCGTACCGTACATATTTAGTACTTCATTCGCCGGACCAATAATTTTATTTCGGATTGCACGTAAAATAATATTGCGATAACTTGTACCTCTAATCTGTGGCATTAGGGCCAAAATCTCTTCCACGTTGCTTATGAAGTCAAATAATAAACGCGGGTTGCCATCGAAAGTTGGCACGTCCTTAACGGCGTCCGGAATTCGCAGTGAATTAAAAACCTCTGAAGCAATCGCTGAATTAAGTGGATCCATAGCCGGTTGTATATTTAAAACGGTATTAGAATGCTCGTTTGTTTTATTCGCGGTAAACAATTCAATTTTTTGAACTGTTTTCAATGTGGAAATAATAACTACACTTTTCAAGTCAATAAGCTTATGATTTCTAATAACTTCCAAGTCGAGTTTGTTAGTTTTATTTTTGTAAAAACTGGTTGCAAAAAGATAACTGAATCTCTGTTTTGGCACTTTATTATATTTTGATAATTTAGGCATAACCCAAAAATAAGCTTTAGATATGACTTACCTTTACAAAAAAAAAAAAAATCTTAAATTTCGAAAATTCTTTTAACACATGTCATTTATTTCAAATATAATTATTACTTGTATGTACCAAAAATTATAACTAGATACATCAGTTTTAGGTACTCGTAATATAATGTATTTATTGTTGTTGCACTTGCACTATTTATTGTTAATTGTATTTTCACTAAACAGGTGAATCCAACGCTGTAGGGTCTGAGTACTAAGAGTTGAAACTGCCACTTCGATTATCCTTCGATGTGTGTACGTTCGAATCCAGGAATTTGATGAAAGCTACTAAATGTTCACTTATAAATCCGGATTGAAATCCGTTCCGACTGCGCCAGTTACGAAATCTAATTTTTAAAGGTTAAATAAAAGAACATCATTTCTTTTCGAATAAATTTGTATTTCTTTTTAATGATGCTTTCTTTTGGCAATCAACTTAAAGACTAAATTCATAGCAAAAGGAAAATAACTATTACAAAGCTTTTATCGTGGTGACGCTGCTTCTGCATGATCGTGCTCTCCTTTTCGGGTGTTCCATATCGTCGCATACCCAACATGATGATGAACTGCTGCTAATGCTAGCCTTACACAAATGATATGTGCAGAGAGAGAGTAGTCGTATATTTGTTTATGCACCAGAGCCGCTAATCAGGCCAGGCCGAATTAATCCAACCCAAGCCACGCTTTGGTAGTATGCTATTTTTGTTGTTGTTGATTGTCGTAGACATTGCTACAGTTGGTAACATGGCTGTTGCTATGCCATCTCTATTATTTCGTTACATGACGTAACTCGCGCAAATTATTTTTTCCCGGTATGGCATATTTTCAGTAGACAGATTTAATAAAATTTGCATTCTGTAAACATACTTTTAGGAGCCGAGATATACACACTCATTAATATCAATGTGCTGTATACTGCACATCAGGTCCGAAAGGGTTAACCGGCGAAGCGTGTCATCAAAACACTGATTGATTCCAGCAAAAAGAGATAGGCAGTGCACAGTGGAAAGTGACATAAAGTCAAATTTGGCCTTATGACGATTTGTCAAAGTGTCATAATGACAAATGATCACTTTTACAAAGCGGCATAAAGCCAAATTATGAGATTTGGTCTTATGGCTGGGCACTGGTTCGACCGTAGCGTTTGCCGGTGTTCATCTACCCGACTTTCAAAGTTAAGTTTCACGCAAAAAAAAAAAAAGACGACCCATTCTTCAGGATAAAATAAAAAAAGAAGGAATAATAAGAAGGAAAGAAGTACGTAGGAACTAGGGATGGACAGAATTTACAGAATTCCGAGCGCAAAATCTTAAAAACCCAAAATTGGGTGTGCTATCATTCTTCAATTCAGGAAGCCAGGCATGGAAAGCTAGTTACATCACTGCAATGGATTTCAGTCCAATAACATCTTTCATCTTGAAAACGTTTCAAAAGCAACGGACATATATTCGCGAGGACTCGGTTAAAGCGAGAATTCCGCGGCTCAACACCCTTAGAATAAAGGCAAAGGAGTAGAAACAGCACTACATGACATCGTCAGCACTAAGAAAAGTACTTAAAGGACAGGGAATACACAATAGCAGCGTTTTAGACATCGAGGAAACATTCAGCAGTGCCAAAACGTGTGCGGTGGAAATAGCATTGCAGATTTGATGACTGTCTCACAAATGTGATTATGAGCCTGCTCAATGGAAGGAACATCAACGCAGCATTAGCCAATGTTGACCGAAGAGTCACTGCCTAAAAGGGCAAACCACAAGGTTGAGTCATTTTCTCCATACTCTGGGTCCTCATCGTTAATGAAATACTTTTGAAATTCAAAAACTAATATGACGAATCAACTGCATAGAAAAAATACTATCAACACTGAGCGAGCTCGTTAAGGATACTTAGCACCTAGACAAAACAATGCGGTCTTGGGATCAATCCCTAACAGACTTAAGGTGCTGTTCACTAATAGAGGAAGCATACCACAATTCAAGCCACCAGCGATGTTTGGACAACCACTGAACGTGGCGGAGAGTGAAAAATATCTCGGAATTATTCTTGATAGAAATTTGAGTTGGAAGCCAAATGTCGATGGCAGAGTTGAGAAAGCAGGGAATGCTTTCTAATACAAAGACTAGTATGTAAGGGGATAACTAGTGCAATGAGAACAACACCAACCACTGTTTTGAAAGCAATTCTCAATTTATTACCCTTGGATCTATCATGCAGAAATTGGCTGCTAAAAGTGTCTTGAAGATCAGCCAAAGAAATAGCTGGGACCCAAGTCATTTAAGGCACGCAATGATTCTGAACGTAGATGTATGCAGGGAACAATGTTAACTGAGACTATATCTCTCCTTCGCTATGCTTTGAAAGGCCATTCTCTTGTTCCTTTCCGAGCTGGGAGGAATGAGATGTTAATGAAACCACGAAAATTAATTTGCTGTCCATCTTCATAGATGGATCAAAGATGAACTCTGGTGTGGAACTTGAACTGGAGTATTTTCAGAGGAATTAAACATACACAGATACATAAGATTACCTGATCTTCGAAGAAGATTCTAGCAATCACTGAGTAACAGCCATACCACGTGGTGATATTAACATATTTATTGATAGCCAGGCTGCCATAAAATCTGTATCTGCTACCGAAATTAAATCTCCGCTTGTTTGCCGCTTTCGCGAAGAGCTCAAGGCTCTTGACTTGCAACAATTTCTGCTGGGTCACTGGGCACAAGGACATGTCCGGCAACGAGCAAACTGATGAGGTCGGCGGCGGACGAAGAACAGGCACTTCAGTCGGTCAAAAGAAAGAGTGCAATACAAATCCGAATGAAAGCCAACAATAGGTTGAATTCATTGACCACTTCTGACATATCAAGCCAAAGTGTTATAAGTAACGGAGCAAAAAACTTTCACGTAATGGCAGAACATGGTCGGAACTCTTACTTGTCATAATTTGGTAACCTGTAATGATTGCGTTTGCTTTTATGATGGACCCATATGAGGATATACCTCACTTTCTCTGCTACTGTCCAAGACTCCGTCAAATGAAGAACGGAACACTTGGAAGATATTTCTTCCTTCAAATGAAAAACGGAACACTTGGAAGATATTTCTTCCATTCAAAAAGGCTCTGATGTCTCACTATTCAATCTTTACAGGTTATTTAGGGCATCAAGATGGCTGGACAACGTGAAGTAAGAAAAACAAGATCAGGGATAGATGACCAAAGCCAGAACAATTTGACTAATACTCCCACCGAAGTATATCACAATGGAGCCACGTGGACTTTAGTGCAGTGTTCAACTGCGAAATGCTACGGCCACAGTAGTATTCTAGATTCTCTACCGAGAAAACTAGGCCTTCAACAGACTATATCATCCCCAGAATGTCTTTCATAAAACATTTCGTCGTTCAAACCCCACTAGATCAGAATGGCAAAATCGACGAGTGACAAGGGATTTCGATTAAACAATCTACACCGACGGTTCAAAAATGGACTGCGGCGTGGGTGCGGGAGTTTTTGTCGGAATCCTTAAACATCACAAAATCGTACAGACTTCAGGATACTGCAAGCGTCTTCCAGGCGGAACTACTGGCTATTTGTGAAGCCTGTCGCCAGATCAAACTTCACTCAAACATAACACGGAGCCAAAGGATCGCTATACTTATTGACAGCCAGGCTGCCATTAAAGCGATCGCTTCAGTCACTATATCCTCTAAGTTATTGATAGAATGCCGTAATGGACTGGCCCAGCTTGATAAGTTCACGGTTACCCTGATCTGGGTTCCAGGCCACAGTAACGTTTATGGAAACGAACATGCCGACGAACTGGCCAGGCAAGGCTCAGCTCTCCACTGCTCATTGGCGGAACTAGTCCACATTCCACTCGGAGCAGTAAAGGCAAATATCACCGCAGAATACCTCACGAAAGCCAACCTCAGATGGAGCAGGCAGAAAAGATATTGCAAGAACAACAGCGATCACCACGGGACACTGGCGCATATGTGACCATGTGGCCAAGCTGGACATCCCATACAAATACAATACGCACTGCCGCAGTTGCAAAGTGACAACAGAAAAAGAAACCCTAATTCACTTTTTAGCTAGGACCAGACTACGAACATTGGGAAGCACTTTCTTAAATACACTTGAGGAAGTCTCCGAGAAAAGTATCAAGGAACTGATAACTTTCCTGAATTCCACAGGTTAGATTTAAGTCTCCCCCACCAAACGATAATACCCAGGTTTACGTGAGTTTGTGCTAACAAAACGGCACTCGGTGCTAATTGGGTTTGTCTTTATCAAACCGCCATACCTACCTACCTACCCTAGTGCAGTGTTAAAGTGTTGCTCTGTTCCATCAACCCGGAGACCTAACCTAAGCCCGCCACCGCAGTTAGGTACAAAAGTTGTAAAATCATTTCGAGTCTTCAATCTGCAATCCATGACCACAGAGTGTAGAGTGTGCTTCTATTATTCGACTACATCATTAAATTAAAAACGGCTGTGTAACAAAAATTACACAAAACAAAATATCCTGCCCGACTTTGGCTCCTCACGCTTACGCATATCTACATAACTACAAAGGCGAACGGAACTATTACGAAAATGTAGGATATGCTTATATGTTTATGTTTAACTGTAAGCCAACTGTAAAACAGACGATGCAATTTTAGAAACTCCTTATCCGTTTGTTCTGCATGTTTGCACACGCCAAAAATGCTATTTTTGCAAAAAGTGTTGCCAGGAAGAAACAAATTATGAATATGAGTAAGATGTTGAATAAAATTAATTGTATAATACGAGTATGTATAACATTTAAAGGATTTTATCGAAAAAACACTCCCTAGCTCAAACATGGGTGTTTCAATAAAATTGTTTTATTTAATTGTGGGCGTGTCAGTAGGCGGATTTAAAAAAAATTAACACATGAGCATAAAGGGCCCCTAGAGAGTATATACAAGGTGGCGCAAAAATAACCTTCCGATTTTTTTTGGCTGTAATTTAAATTATTGCTCAAATAAATAGTCACCAATATTCCGCGTTCTGGAGCGGTGTAGCGTAACATTGTTTATTAACGTGTATTTCGCATGTGTTTACTACATAAATGTCAAAACAGAATTGACATTAGGGGCCAATCCCAAAATTTATAGCATTTTTCTGATAGGAGGATTACTTTTGCGCCACCTTGTATTATAAATTTCAGCTCCATAGCTCAAACTTTGGATTTTCAAAAAAAGTTTTTTTAAATTGCGGGCGTGTCAGTAGGCGGATTTTGAAAATATTTACACATGAGCTTAAAGGGCCCCTAGAGAGTATATATTATAAATTTCAGATCCCTAGCTCAAATTTTGGTTTTTCAATAAAATTGTTTTATTTATTTGTGGGCGTGTCAGTGGGCGGATTTTGAAAATTTTATATCCCGAGGAGTTCTAGGAGTCATAGATCATATATAAAAAATTTCAGCTTTCTAGCTCAAAACTCGATTTTTTCCAAAATTTTGTTTTTTTTTTTTGAGTTTGTGGGCGTGTCTGTGGGCGGATTTCAAAAATTTGTAAACTTGATTATTTCGGGACCCTAGAGAGTATATGGTTAAAATTTCAGCTCTCTAGGCCCAGTTTAAAGACCTAATTTTTGCCGACAGACGGACGGACGGACGGACGGATGGACGGACATGGCTAGATCGACATTACTATCGATGCTGATCATAAATATAGTAACTTTTAGGGGTCTACGGGTAATATTAAGGTATGTTACAAACTATGCGTCAAAATTAATATACCCTTAGAATAGGGTATAAAAACCGTGTTTTTCTGGCGTGTTTTTCCAAAGTTTTAGTTTTATTAATGAAATAATAGAGATCCTTTTTGTTATAAAATATTATGAATCGGAATCACAGATAAAGAAGACAGAGCGTTTGAAAAATCATGTGCAGTATTATGTATATTGTATACTGCACATCAGGTCTTGACGTTTCTGTATTTCAATAGGACCAGTGTAGTGCCATGTAGATTAAGAATGTAGACTACACGATTGTCTACGTGTAGACAATTCAACGTAAACAATTCACAATTGTCGACATGTCCATGTAAACAACGTAGACAATGTAGATAATTATTGGAACAAGTTTTTTCTTAATTTTTCCTGTAAAGTTTCCTAATAAATCATTAAAACAGAAGCAAGTTTTGTATTTAAAATTTTAATTCAATATTTTATGTATTTATTTAAAAACAAAACAAAGTAAGTTTATGATGTTTAACAAAAAAAAAAAATAATCAGCTCAAAACATATTCACATCCATCTATATTATTATTTCAAAAAACAAAACAGAACAACTTTATATTATTTTTTATTAAGCTTAACAAATGTCAAACTTCATTTTAGAAGAATTGCCAATGAGAACTTATTCAAATTCATCTTCATCGGAAAAGTCACATTGACCATCTTCAATGCGAAGTGAATAGTATACATGAAGAAGCTTTTTAGATCGTTCAAATGTTAGACGATTTCTCGGCATAGAATGCACGTGCGACCAGCTTGAAAAAACGCTCTCAATTTGAGCCGAAGAAGCAGGAGTTTGGAGAAGATTGTTCGCTAGATTTGCCAGATTTGGGTGTTTAATTGCAGCCATGTTCCAAAAAACTATGGGCTTTTTTTATTTGCTTTTCGTAAAGAATTTTAAAGAAGTTAATTTTTCTATTAAAACAATCCCAATCTTCAATGCCATCACTGTTGAGATGCTTAAACAAAAACTGGCACAGGATATCATTTTGACTCGTTGTAAGCTTGCTATTATCGAAGTGTGGGTGCAAATAATATGCTGAAAGGGCATATTTGTTTAGAGCCATATCCAAACGCAATTTTAATGAAGCTTCATGCCTTGCATTGAATCTATCTGGGAGTTTTAAGTTCAACCAGAGATTAACTGCTTCTCCTGCAGAGCAATCAACCGCTTGACACCTATTTATCAAATTGCAGACTGGATCAAAAAGCTCAATATAGCTCTTAATATCATCTATGAATTGTTCATCAAAAATCAATGAAGCTACACTGTTTAATTTGTTTAACTGTTGATTTCGCTGAGACAATTTTCATGATGTCATAATTTTTGACCAAGCAATGGTAAGTCACGGTATGAGCACCATCTTGTTTCACAAGGCAATTTAATCCGTGTGCCACCTCTATCAACTATCAGTTTTTCGAAATCAGCTTGTTTATATTCTTTTAATATCAAAGCAACTTTACCATTTAGATTTTTGTCGATCATATCTTTTGCCAATAAGTTCCCAATATGGCTACTGCAAGTGCTGTGCCAAATAAAATGTTCCGAATTTCTCCCCATTTTCTTCATAGTACTGGAATTATCGGACACAACAGCGTAGACTTGGGTTGGGTAGACTTGTTTCGCAATGTCAACAGATTCTGCAAGGATGTTTGTTAGCTTTTCTGCTTTCTCAGATTCTCCAGTTAGGTCCCAAGCCTGGAGAAACGCCGCTCTCCTTCAGCATTATGGAGCATTGTGACCACCGTCTTGCTGTTGCTTGAAGAATTCTTCCAACCGTCAATCAACAAAACAGATTCCGAGCTAAGAGATGTCTTAACTGAAGAAATACATTTGTTATAGGCTTTATCCAAAATCGTTGTAGAAAGTTTCTTACGACCGGGAAGTTTATCTGCATATGCAGGTCGAATTTTTACATAAAATTCTTAAAATGAAGTGATTCAACAACTCGAAGGGGGATATTGCACTCAAAAACCAGTTTACACAAGGCTTCATTTAACTCGTCTTCTTCTTTTTCCGATACATTGCCCATAAATCTTGCAACAGTGCTCGATGGGGCAGAAAATCGTTTTGAACGTTTTACGTTTGCTTTAAACGTTGCTGTAGGTAAAGGCAATAACGGCAAGGATGAGGAACTGCAACTTTTGGAGTTTAACGAAATTGATGAACTTGATGTTGAAGCGACTTGGGACTGGGTTTCGCTTGAAAACTCCCCAACCGAAAACGTTCTTGGAGCTGTTGATAATGCTTGAATTGAATTAATTCTTAATGGATCTTCTTCCTTTAGGTACAAATTTAGAATTAATTCAAACTAAAATGTATTATACCAGAAAATACTCACAAGAGTATTGATACCCATTGCGTTCTGATTAGGGGTTTTTCTTTTTTAGCTCCGAGCGGGGCACTGAGCTGTCAAAAAAAGAACTGTGTTACTTTTTTAACTCGAAGCGCTCTGAGCACAAAATTTGTATTTCTTTTTTATCTCTGAGCTAGCTCAGGGCTCGCTCGATGAGCTCGATTGAAAATGACCGAGCACATCGAGCGAACAGCTGAGCGCGGCTGACTTCAATCATTATTTGTGCTTTTTCCATAGTTTATTTACTAGAAATTATAATTTAAATGGAACAATCCTTGACAAACACCAATTTCAGAAGCAAACCAGACTATTTTGAAAATTAATAAAAAAAAATTATCTAATGACAGTTCAGTGCTCAATTCTGTTTCTTAATTAGCTCGGAGCGCTCAGGTTACGTTCAGCTCGGAGCGAGCTCTGATCGCTCGGGCCCCGCTCTGTTCCCCGCTCGGGGCTAAAAAAGAAAAACGCCTATTGTCACCTTCATCAATATTTGTAACAGAAACAGACATCTAAATAAAGAATAGTTTGTGTTGGTCATTAATTTTATATGTATTTAAAAAAAAACATTAGCTTTTTACCGCGTTTTCAGAGTTATATTGGTCGGAGCTCTGGTCGTTGTCACCATCTATCAAAATAATCATTGAGACAACTTCCGATTCAGATGTCGCAGTTGATACCTTACAACCATTCCTATTGCAAAATACAGAAATTTAAAATATTATATTTTGGTAAATCAATGGAAATTAAAATACACTATTTTTTACCTGTGTCTGCGAAGACGGGTTTCAGCAGTATTTTGAAGATTTTTCCTGCAAACTGTGCAATGTGCTGAGTATTTGTTGTTTGTTTTCATCAAAACAAAACCTAGCTCCTCAAAGGCATTGTTTTTTGGTCGACAAGACATATTTAAAGTTTTATATTTCTGATACACAGGGTTTTAATTTTTCTTTATTAATTCTTAAAAGTGTACTTTCTCGAATGAAGTTTACAGATGAATGACAGATCCGAAAGGTATTGATGACGTTGTCGATATATATTGTTGACATTGTCGACATATTGTTGACATTGTCGACATTATTGACGCAATTGTCTATGTTGAAAAGTAGACAATTAAAGTCGACATGTAGAGGAACAACACTGAATAGGATTCAAGAAATACGATGTGAGCAAACCGAAAGTTATGCAAACGGTAATGGATCTAATTTTGGACGACAATTCAGAGATTGAATTTAGCGACGACGAGGATAATATTGAAAATAATATTCAAAAAGGTAATTAAAATGTGTATACTAGTTATGTAAGCAAAAAGTCAAGGAAGTCCCTTACAAACCGAATAGGTACAATCGAAGCTTCCACGGCAGCGGAAATTGCCGGAGCTATAGCTAACAATGAAGCTGAAGAATTAGGCAACGAAGAAATTTCCGCTGAAGATGAAGACTTATATTTGCCATGCCAAGAATCGCCGATAGCTCAATATAGACTAACAGAAAAAGGTGACATCAAGTGGCGCAACAAAAAGTTTGACAGCGTAGTCATTGGCGAATATTTAAGAAATAACACGCACTTGGAACCTTTGGAACCCTGCAGTATTTTGAAAAGTACTTGCCTGAAAGCCTCTTTGACCAGTTAGCCTTTATGACCAATCTGTATGCCGAACAACAAGGTATTTCATTTAAGCATACGACAGTGAAAGAAGTAAGAGTGCTAGTAGGATTGCATGTTACCATCGGCATTATAAAGCTGCCGAAAAGACACATGTACTGGAATAAGTTCATAGGAATTAACCTTTTTAAGAATTCCATGACGAGAGACCCGTTTTTTCTCCCTGCGGAGCAATTTGCATGTCGTGAATACCCTTTAAAAGGATGAAAAAAAGATAGGTTTTGGAAAGTCCGACCAATTTACGATTACATCCGAAAGCGTTGCTGGGAACTGGATCTGAAACAGTGTCTTTGTTTCGATGAGCAAATGGTTCCCGGCAAAAACAAAATTAATGTCCTCCAGTAAATGCAGGGTAAACCTTGCCCATGGGGCATACAAATATTTTTGCTTTGTGAAAAAAGTGGAACGATGTACGATTTCATCCTTTACCAAGGAAGCTCATCAGAGCTGGATTCGGGGAATAAAGTCCTGTTCGGCTTAGGTGCTTCGGATGGTGCAGGCAAATAAGTCCACGGGAACTAATTCCACTGAGGGACTTAGTTCCCATTAAGTGGGAAATAAAACCACTTTCGCGAAGTGGACTTAGTTCCCATGTAAGGTGGGAAATAAATTCCCAAAACTCTGAGTGGTTTTAGTTCCCTTTTAATGTGAAGTAAATTCTCACTGTCGACTAAGAACAAAATAAAATTAAAGAGTCAAGTAGGTACTTTGCAATTTTTATTAACAAAATAGAAATTAACTTCTAACTGAGACAGAGTAATACAGGTACCGTGACCTCGCACCTACTCCAAATCAAACAGTGACCTCAAGCAGGGGGGTTGCAGGGGGGCAGCATGCCCCCCCATATGCATTGCACTGTTTATGAGATTAGTTACGAAATCGCAAGTAGATTCCATAAATAGTATAATGCATATGGGGGGCATGCTGCCCCCCTGCAACCCGAAATCCTCCGTTTATTCCTGATAAAATGTTCAAAAAAAAACAAAGAGACTATTCGGAAGAGGTAGTGAGTTTTGACGAAGATGTCATTTTGACCAAATTGCTGGACAGCAAGCCCATAATGATGGTATATGATGATTTCATTGGTATTGGGCAAACCATTAAAGTAATGCGATGGTCTAAGGAGGAAAAAACGTACATAGAAGTGGAACAGCCCCCAGTTGTCAGCCAGTACAAGAAATGGATGGGTGGAGTAGACCTCATGGATCAACTAATAAGCCTCTACCGTACCCACATTAAGTTGAGGAAGTGGACTTTACGGCTAATCATTCATGCAGTGGACCTTGCTGTGGTGAACGCATGGAATGAGTCCAAAAAGGCACTAGCGGAAAAAGGCCAAATGGACCTCATGCATTTCCGAATGAGAGTTGCGGAAGGCTTGGTGAAGAAAGATATACCGAAGAAGAGAGGCCGTCCTTCAACATTTGATTCTCCTAGTGCTTCTGAGTTACCGCCACCAAAGCAACCAATTGTAGACCAGCGACCAATTGCGCAAGTCAGGTATGATTGACTTCAACATTTACTATAGTGACCATATTTTTTTAAAGACAATGCGGGACACATTTCAAGAAACCTTTTTTTTTCCTTTTTTTTACTAAAAACATATTTTTTATTATTTTATTAAAAATTAAAATAAAAATACTTCATATTTGGTTATAATTAGTTTATGTAATTAAAACATAGGAACATTTTAATCAGTCTTTAAATAAATAGTAAAAGTAAATAAATAGATATAATTCAATAAATAAAGCAAGCAATAAAAACTAAAAGTTCATTCTATGAACACATATAAAAAAATAAACTCTAAATTTACTGCGCGGGTCGATTAATTATATTTTACAGACGTGTGTATTTTCTGCAAAACTCTATCATTGTTTTTTATGTATTCATAAAAAAAGTTGCAGGAATTAGCGAAAAATATTTTTAACTTCAGCGTTTGTACTTGCATCTGAGTTTTTTCTTGAGTCCATAAATGATTTATCATTGAAAATATTCGTTCTGTTGATGCATTTGTTCCTGGAAGACTCAGTATATATTCCACAATCAGCAGAAGACTTTTGTGGGATATTTCATTTGAAGAAAAGTATTTAAAAATTTCAACCCACCTTACATCAATTGGAATATCATCGTCATTCCATTGCCCAATTTTCTGAGGGCTTACAAATTTTTTTAAATAAGAAATTTCATCAAAAAAATCACTTTCAGCTATATCAACTTTTGTATTTTCCAATACAAGGGCAGAACTGCCTTGCACTTTTTGCCACTCAATGCTCTCTTTTAGACATGCCCACTGAAAATCCTCAGCGTACATAAATTGTGAAGTCCACTTCTCAAGGTACTGCAAGCAGTTTTTATAAAAGCATTGAGTATGAGAAATAAACCATGTCTTATTTATGGTACCGCATTCTTCTAAATTATTTAAGGTTTGTCTTATAGAGATGGAAATGAATTGAGTTTCTATTCGTTCTTTTAATTTAAACTTTAGACTAGAAATTCGGTTGTGAATTTCCATTATAGTTTTCTTATCCCCCTCGACTTGGAAAATAGAATTATGAATCAAAGATGACTGGTTATGTAAAAACATTAACCACAACTCAGATTTCGGATCTTCAAAAAATATTTGTAACGTATATGGACATTTTTCGAGAGATAAGAAATAGGACTTTAATGGCTCAAATAATTTTAACACACGTTCGATGGCTGGCAGCAGGGCTAGCCATCTTGCCTTGCAGAAGCCAAGTAATCTATTATATTCGACCTGCGCATCACAGCAAAATTCTTTTAATTTTTCTACTCCAACAGTGTATATTTTTACAATAATGTTTTCTATATCCACCGGAAGCAAATCAGTAGCGGTTTGAACCGCATTGTGAATAATATGTGCCGAGCATCCTACACCAATTATGGATTGCTTAAGTTCTCCATTTAGACGACTAAAAACATTGTTGCTTCCCCTTCGTGATAAGCCGCCAAAGTTAGTGTTTGCATTATCTGCACAAAATCCTACCACCTTATCCAACAAATCTACTTTTCTTAAAATTTGTAAAATGGACTCACTTATAATTTCGAACGTTTCACCAGGTAATGACACCAATTCTAATAGCCGCAGTTTAAGGCCCTCTTTGCGATCAAAATATCTCACCAATGTGGGAAAAAGCTTTATGTCTTTTTTGTTTGATGCATCCGAAAAAATTGACACAAAACTGATTTGCTTTAACTCTTCTTGTTGCTCGTTTGTGGCAAAGGGGGCCAACACATTAGTGACGATTGACTCGCATTTGGTTCGAGCACAAGCAAACTTGGAATCGAAGAGTTTTTGCAGAAGCTTGGAAGTGCAATCCATCGACCGGAAGCTCTGATTCTGACAAATTGTATGAAAAGCCATTACGGCTTCAGATGTTGCCAATTTTTTTCCACCTTCATCAAAATCAAACTTCCGAAAAAATGTCTCTAGCTTTGTCGTACCTATCGTTCCTTCGACTTTTACTTTGTGTTTATCGGATTTAATATGTCGGGTTATATCATTTTTTCCTCCAGAAGCAATTGAAAATTCGCTGCCACAAATATTACATCTAACAAACGAATCTCTGTCGGTCGGCTTAATGAAAGGGTATTCTTTTTGCATTTCTGCAGTGAGTTTTCACTCTCATTCCGCCTTTTTGTTTGCACTTGATGTTGACGCCATTCTAAAAAAATAAACAAATATAATAGTTCAACTTCTTATTGAACCAATAATATTGGTACTTCATCTTCTCATTCTGAAAGAAAATACTTACTGGAGCATAGAAAACAAGAACTTATACACTGCAAAAGGAAAACCAGATATTTAATTTTGCTTTGACAGCTACGTCAAAACAAAATGACAATAATATTTCGTAAAGCACTGTTCACATGCGCATTATTTAAAAGCACTTTGTAATTGAGAGTTTGCATGTGATACATTTTAGTATTATACTTTGAAATGTTCTATATTTATAATTTTACGGGACTTTGCGGGACAAATCTGTAAATGAGGGACATTTTCCCGGCAGTTTATGATGCGGGACAGCCATGTGGACGTCTGGTCACTATATCATTTACCAAAGCATGATGATAAGACAGGTGTTTCGCGGTGCAAACTCGAAGGATGTACAGAGCGCACCCATATTTACTGTGTAAAGTGCAACGCTCACATTTGTTTGAATAAAAGCAGAAATTGTTTTTTTGCTTATCATAGCAAGTAATTCTACTATTCTAGGGTTTTAATTATAACCTTTATTGAATTATTTTTAATTTTTGTATTTGTTTTGTACTTATTTTCTGTAAATAAATTGAATTCTTATTGTTAAATGATGTTCGACAGATGGTTAACCCCGCTCACACAACTTCGTTGCTCCGCTAAGGTAGGTGCTAGTTGTCTGGCAGGAACCTTACTTACTTACTTACTTAGCTGGCGCTACAATCCGGGGTGACCCTGGGCCTCAACCAATACGCCTCTCCAGTTAGCACGATCTTTATCTAACTGAATCCAGTTGCGCACTCCAAGTTGGTTGAGATCCCCTTCCACTTGCGCGCGCCACCTAAGGCGAGGTCTTCCTCTACTGCGTTGTCCCTCCAGGTTGGAATCGAAGACTCTTCGGGCCGCAGCGTTGGTGTCCATCCGCTCTACATGTCCTAACCATCTTAGTCGACGGATTGACACTTTTCTGACCAGGTCGATGTCGCTGTACAGCTCGCAGAGTTCGCTGCTAAATCTCCTCCTCCAAAGCCCGTCAACGCAAACGGGATCGAAAATCACTCGAAGAATTTTGCGTTTGAAACGACCAAGGAGGTCTTCATACGCTTTTGCTAATGTCCACGCTTGTGCGCCGTAGAGCAGGACTGGGATCTTATATAGAGTCTCCTTAGTTTTTATTGACAAGGCCTTACTAATCAATTGCCGTCTTAGGCCAATGAAACAGCGGTTGGCAAGTGCAATTCTTCGTTTAATTTCAGCTATGGTGTCATTGTCAGATTTAATAGCGGACCTGAGGTAGACAAAGTCCCTAACTACCTCAAAGTTATAGCTGTCTATCGTGACGTTCTGTTCGATTCGTCGATTTTGTATGTTCCTTCTCGTTGACTGCATATATATTGTTTTGCCCTCAATCACCACTAAATCCATTTTTGCCGCTTCTGTGCTAATACTTGCAAACGCCCCAGTGACAGCTCGCTGTGTTCTGCCAATTATGTCAATGTCGTCAGCATATGCAAGTAGTTGCAGACTTTTGAAAAATTGTACCTCTAGTGTTGGCTTTCGGGTTTCGCACAATTTTCTCAAGGATGATGCTGAAGAAGTCACATGACAGCGCAGCACCTTGTCTAAATCCTTTTTTGACATCAAAGGTCTCGGTGAGATTGTTTCCGACCTTTATGGAGCAGCGGGCGTTCTGCATCGTCATTCTGCACAATCTGACAAGTTTGGCAGGGATGCCAAAACTAGACATGGCTCTGTATAGCTCGTCTCTATAGATGCTATCATATGCGGCCTTAAAATCGATAAAAAGATGGTGGGTATCGATTTTTACTTCTTGGGTTTTCTCCAGGATCTGCCGTAGTGTGAACATCTGATCGGTGGTGGACTTACCGGGCCTAAAACCGCACTGGTAGGGACCAATCAGGTCGTTGACGAATCGTTTCAGGCGTCATATGTACAGCAGACATGATCTTATAGGCGGTATTCAGAAGACTGATGCCTCTATAATTGACGCAGTTTAGAGGGTCTCCTTTCTTGTGGAACGGGCAAACGATGCTTAGGTTCCATTCATCAGGCATACTTTCTTCTGACGAATTCTTGGAAACGAGTTGGTGTATGCTCTCCACCGGGTCATCTCCCGCTGCCTTAAAAAGCTCGGCATTTAAGCCGTCTGGTCCAGCAGCTTTGTTGGACTTAAGTTTGGATATCGCTATCCTCACTTCGTTTTGATCAGGTGGATATAAGTCTTGGCTTTCATCGTCTAGGCTGAATGGTTCGTTCTGCCTGACAGCGTAATTTGTGTCGTCTTCCCCGTTTAACAGTCTGCAGAAATAGTTTTTCCATGTCTTCAGCACCGGCTGTGACTCTACTACAATATTTCCTTCCAGCTATCTATGCCAGCCACAGTATGCGTTTCCCGAAAAAATATGAAAATAAAATGCTCTACCTCATCTTAATTATAGAATACGTCTTTATTTATAACTTTCCACTTAACTAAGAGTTACATAATCCGTTTAATAATTAATTTAGTTTAAAAAAAGGATAATGAACTCGCATTTAATTTATATTTAGCTCCAAGGTCATTAACACTTAAAAATTGTATGTGTACCGCTCTAAAGAAGGGAATCATTCAGTGCGCCAATCGTCAATCGAGGATCACCAATTAGTGCTGTTTCTTATCTTCCGAAAAGGAACCTTCACCTGATCCTAGATTAAGGACTTGCACAGAAAAATAAAAAATCAGTGTTTAAGAAATATCAAATAATTATCCTCTTAGGGCACAACAAAGTTTTGGCTTAATAAATAGTTTAAAAAGTTAGATCTACAGAGTGAGACAGATATAGGAGTCGGCATGCAGTGCCTCCATCTACGGTAGTAATCTGGGGTTGAAGCGACCCATAAATAGTATCATCCCGGTCGGATTGTGTCGTACGAAGTAGAGGAATGGCCGGTCGAAACGGAGTCTGGGCGCATCGGGGATTCGTGCCTGTCGTGGGCGCAGTGGGAGTGGCAACTCTAAGAATTTTGGATCCAGAAGATCATCGTAGAATCCTCGCGCCATCGAAGAATCTTGAACAATAGATCCGAAGTCAATAACACTCTCAGAAGAGTCATCTTCGGGGTCTTCATTCTCTCTTACGTCCTTGTTGCGCTTGCGAATTGGAGGTGCTGGGTACATCTCCACGTGGTGGTGTTCGCCGATCTTCTCCTCGGCGCAGGTGCTGAAAGTATTTATTTGAATCATGTCTGAGAGAAAGATATCTTTTGCGGCTAGTCCAGTGAGGCCGCGCAGATCGGCGATGTCCGAATTGAAAAGACCTTTTAAGCCCATCTTTTGCAGCCCCATCGATGCATTCACAAATGATCTGTGTGAGAATCGCGGCAATTGCACTTCCAAGCCAGGTCGTTCCATTAAGGATGTAAGAAGGTCTGCCCAGGCGTTTTTAGTGAACGCGGTTTCGATTAGTTTTTTCTCCAAAACATCCAAGCTGTCAGCGGGGGCAACTGGTCCCTGCTGCCCAGGCATAACATAAACAGAACTCACTGTTTCAAAGGCCGTCCCAAAAGCCACCACTGTGGCGTCCAGATTTGGCTCATAGCCAGCAGTGAAGCCGGACCTGAAGAGAACTGCTGGAATTGGCACAAGTCTGCGCTGCCTTATCGATGGGTGGACCTGGAAGAACATCTCCCCGTCACGGTCGTTAATCGATGCTCGACTGCAGTCGGTTTGGAACAAGTTGGCCGATATCGTCGCAAGAGGGCCATTCACCCAGACACTATTGGTTCGCAGGTATTCCAAGACCTTGCCCATTGTGTGACGTTTGACGAGCAGATTAGTCCTACGCCGAATGACGTCGTTTACAACGTGGAAGTTTACCTCTTCCACATGACCCGAGTAAAATTGCTGGGTCTTCTCCTTGAAAAACTGCAGAATCTTTCCGTTGGCACGATCGCTGAAGGCTTCGCGGACGAAAGCGCTCGACGCAATCTCACTGTCGGTCGCCCTCTCTACGGATTCAGTAATGTTTTTGAAAACCAAATGCGGATTGAACGTTACCATGTCATCGAGCTTTAGCACCTCATTCATCTCGCCAGATGTACTGCCACGGGCTCCTAGGAACACCATAGAAAGCATGGAAGTTAAAGCGAACGGCGAAATCACCAAGCTCCTGGCGGAACTGATCTTTTCAGAGGTAATCGACCTCCAGTAGGTAAAGGCAAGTTCATTACAAAGCTTGATAAATTGCTTAAGGTCTTCGTCCAATTCAGAAGTACTAGCCTCAAGGCCAAGTGAGTGAGCGGGACTTGGGTCGAGTTTAACAGGTGACCTTGTTACGGCAGACGGGGGCATCTTAAGGTTGCTTAAAGATACCGGGCGGACCATTGGGCGCTGCTGAGCCGCTTGGAATACGTTAAGCTTATGATCCGGCATCATGAGGGACGGCTGCTTGTTGAAGTACGACACGGGCTTTAGGGTGTTGGGAACTTTTTTCGTTGTACTTGTACTAAGTGAAGCTTGGTTTGCTGTTGTCTTTTCGGAACTCTCTTCGATTATGGCTTTTAAGGAGGTTGACTCAATCAGTTTTGGGACCTCTGCCTCGGTGGTGGTTGGTTCCGCGTCAGTTGGTTGAAGGGTGGTAGTGCCGTCTTCCTCGAGCTCAACTAGAACCTTGTTGGCATGGAGAAGGGCTTGTTCCATGGTCACATGTTCCATATTCATTATCGGTTTCTTTGACACCAGCATGACTTCGCCGAATCGGGGAGGCATTGTTGCTTCCTCCTCCTGAACCGGAACGTCTTCCTCATCGCTCTGTTGCGGAGCCGCAGTTGAGTTTTCGATCTTCTGCAGGACGACGGTCTCGGGGACCTTAGGATTTTCATCGGTTTTATCCTTCTCTGGCTCTTTAGTCTTCGCCGATTCGTTGGACGCAGTTTGCTCTTTAGTGGTGGTGGTCTTTTCGTAGATCATTTGAGGGAGGCTCTGCACCGTTGGCTTAGCTCCAATTTCACCAAGTTTGATGTAAGGATCTTCACCTTCCAGCAAATGTGAACCAGTTAAGAGGTCAGGGACAACAACTGTCGTCAACTCAGAAGCCTCAGAGCTGTCTTCCATATCAGAGTCGCTTAAGGCGACCGCCGATTCACTAGCAATTTCGGTGGAGGTTTCCTCCTCTGCGACATCTGTAGCGGAGGTGATGATAATCATAGATTCACTTTCATCTTCTTCAGTGCTTTCGTCACTAATCGAATCAGGCGTGAGAGTGGTAATACTTTCTACGCTCTTCTCGGATGAGGGCTGCTCGATGGAAAACTTTTCACTTTGGGTGGTTTTGTATACCTTCTGAGTGGTGACTTCAACAGCCGGCGGGGTTGTCGATACCTCTCCCTCTTCGGCATCCTCTTCGGCATCCTCTTCTGGCGAATTCGTCTTGTCGACGGATGGACTTGGGGTATTCTCCCAAGTTATTGGGTAGTCATCGTTTCCCTGCGATATCAAAACATAATTCGATTCATTCTTTGAATCAGAAATGACAGTTGTCGATGCCGCCTCTTGAAAGTCCTGTGGTTGAATATTGACCGATGTTCCAGCTAGATCAATTGACTCATCAACAACTGGCTGCCGAACGGCGGATCCTGTGAGATCGGCCGTACTTATTTGCAGTGACGGGTTAATTTGTGCGAAATTCGATAAACGGTGTACGGTCTCATTCTGGTCTTCCTCTTCCTCCTCGCTTTCATCCTGACCTGGGTTAAACGATTGCTGTGGCGGCTTAGCGCTTACAGTATTGGCCGTTGTTGTGGTATCTATTGGTGGCTGCCAGGTCTGCGTCATTTGATTGATAACATCTGACAAAAGGGATTCAATTTCGCTAGTAGACTCACTGGAGTCCATCACCGTTGCCTCACCGGACTGACTTGGGTTGTTGTCTTCGAGGATTGATGCAACGGTGGCCGCTTGAGTCTTGAAATCCTCCATAGTCATTGTGTTGATGTGTGGAATGGATTGCTGAATGTGGCCGTTGTTCATTTCCATAGTTCCGTTCGGTTTAAGACTCATCGAGATGATGGCATCGATTTTTTGCATAATACTGTCCATGGGTGGGAGCGTGGTAGGTGGTAGCGTTACATCGTTCTCATTTGCGTCAAATGCATTATCATTGATTGTAGTTGGAGGGAATTCAGTAGTGGTGGTGGTTGTGTGAGTGGTTATTATTGGTTCAGGGACATCAGCGTAGAGCGGTTCGAATTTTACAACGTGTGCGGATTCATTTTCACTTATGCCGAAATCCTCTTCATCACGTCTTGTGGTGGAATAATGTTTATCGTCTTTTGCCGGAGCGATTGTGGTTTCTGCTTCGTAGAAAGATGTCGTTACTTCAGGCACATTGCTCACTATAAGTGGAGCTATGGGTTTGCTCTGGACGTGGAGCTGCGGGCGACTGGTACTGAGGACCATTGGGCTCTCGTGCTTCTTCTTGGAGTCGTAATTGCTGTCGCTTTCCACGGATTCGTATGAGCTTGGCCTGACTTGAGTAATTGGATGGCTAGTTGGCTCATCAATTTCGTCGTAACTTTGGTAGTTCGTCGATGCTATTGTCATGGGCATATCGTGAGCGGGAGATGGTGTCTGGTCTATTGCTTCCAGGTTCGCGGCTGATGGGTAGGCGGCAGGCATTTGGACTTCTTCTGACTCACTGGCTTGCATTTCGTCGTCAGTGGATGACTCTTCCTTGAGACTTTGAAGGATTTGATCAAAGGAGAGTTTCGTGTTAAGGTCCTCTTGTTTTTCTGTAAGTTTTCCAGGCATTGGGATTTTGTGCTTCTTGACGGATGGGGCGAAGTCATCAGGGTTAATGCCTAAGTCTGCGAAGAACTGCTGCTGGAAAAGACTGGATGCATAGAAGGGTTTTGAGGTGCTAGTGGGGTGATAGTAGCCGCCTGAAGATGTTGTTGGTATTGGTGGAATAGTGGTCCTGATTGTTGTTGTTGTTGGTGTTGTTGGTGTTGGTGTTGTTGTCGTTGTTGGAGGAGGACGAGTAGTAGCATAGCTCTGAGTAGTTGTCGGTGGTGTGGGACGATAAGTAGCAAAGGTGAACGGAGTTGTTGGTACTGGCGTTGTAGTAGTTGTTGTTGTTGGAGCGGGGGTCGTTGTTGTTGTTGTAGTTGTAGTCGTTGTGGTTGGAGCTGCAGTTGTTGTCGTTGTAGTGGTTGGATCAGGTGTGGTAATTGGCGCGGGTGTGGTTGTAGTTGTTGTTGTGGTTGGAATCGGTGTCGGTATTGTAGTACTTCCGGTTGGCGGCACCTTATGCTTGTGAGCAAATAGGTCTTGGTGTACGGCCACTAATGTTTGTTCGCTTGTTGCATAAGGCTTGTAGTGATTATGTGGACGTGGAGTGGTTTGCTTCCTTTTGTGGTAGTGACCAAAGTGACGTTCCGTTGTGCCTTCGATGTCCGGAGCAGCTGTTGTTGGCTTGCGGGTTGGCTTCTTACGTTTCTTATGTGGTGGCTTCTCCTTTACCACGGTCACTTCCGCCGGAGAAACAGTGGTTGGTGTTTCTGAGGTTGGCGCCGGTGTTGTTGTTGTTGTTGTTGTAGTTGTTGTAGTCGTAGGCTCCGACGTTGTTGTAATTGGATCCATTGTTGTGGTTGATGTCGTAGTGCTACTTGGACGCTTTGTTTTATTTTTCTGTTTATTAACCTGCGGCCTTTTAGTTCCTCTTTGACTCGGCTTTCTAGTCACTCCATGAGGTCGCTTAGCTAAAAATGCATCCAGTTGCAGATCTCCAGTTTCCGTTGAATGAACCACTTCCTGATTGTTGATGAAGGCCTTCCTCGTAGTTGAATCAATCTCTTCAGTTTGCTCAACCCCTTGTTCGGATATTGGAGTAGTGGAAACCCTCTTTGTCGTGGTTTTCCTCCTACTTCCATTTTTCTTCTTCAGTGGCTTCGGCTTGCTCGACGACTTTCTTTTGTTTGACTTGGTGGTCGCTTCAACGACATCCGAGTCTGGTGTCATAACAACCTGCTGCGGTTTATTCTGAGGAAAGATGCCACCTCCAGTGTTACCAAATATAGCAGGCAGAATCATCGACCATGATGATGAGACATCAGGTGTGTCCAACATTGGTTGTCCGTCAGATGAGTTTTTGTTCGATTCAACTTCACGATTTAGAACGCTTTGAACACTTTTAACAATATCTTGGACATTCTTCTCCGGATCACGATCATTAACGGGTGCCGAGTGGATAATTGTTGGTCCTTCGCCATCGCCATTGGCAACGATACTTTGAATCTCCTGCATTGTCATTAGACGCTTTACCAAATCGCCATTGTCGTCGAACGTATAGAACTCATAGCGATCCGGATTCAGCAAGTTAATGGGACTTGCAACTTGCAGATGCGGAATTTGTGGCTTGGGGACTTTCATGCCGAGGGCATCAGTGAATTCTGGTTCGTTTCCATTTAGAATCACCGAAACTGAGGTCACGACGCTTAAAAGAGAGAGAAAAAAAAAGTTTGTTACAAAATTGATGTAAATGTTCTAATTCAATCGAAAAATGTTTTTTTATACATTTGTCTTTTTAATATACCCATACATAGATACTGTTGCATAGGAGGTACTCCATATTTTAATGACCTCACTATAACCAAACGTCAAACCAGGTGTTTTACAACGAAATTTTGAAATTTCATTTTCCCGTTCCTACTGAATGGACAGCAGTTCATAAGACAGCTACGGTCAAAACCTGGTTGCGCAGTCTTGGCGACTGAGAGACATAGGTTATGGAGTTTTTAAACTGAAAATTGACAAAAAACCAAGCGAGTTGGCGAACGACTTCAGGCCAGCATAACCTCTTTCATACACAAACCGCTGATCATCATATAAAGTCGAAGCTGGTTAGGTCCCAATTATTAAACATGTTAACATCAAAGTTAAGTCAACAAAGACAGCCCTCAAAGAAGTATTTGGAACAATTGAGAGCTCAATCAGTCATCGTTTCTTGGCGACACTAGCTAGTAGCTACCTTCTTAGGGATAGAGTGTAAATTTTTCAATTTTCGTACCGAATCTATCCGAAAACCTCGCATCGCGCTAATAGTGTAGAAGAGTTTGCCAGGTGATGGATTATATCCTTACTCAGTATAAGGATCATTGAGGCAAAGCTAGTTGAAGGTCTCTCAACCAAGTCTGTAAACAGAGGCACACCTGAAGAATTGGTGATTTCGGTTCTATTATAGGTTGTGATTATTAACAAAATCCTATCGTTGCGAATGCGGACGACGTAAGTGTTTGTTGTGTCTGGAATATTTGCTAATGTGGTATCATTAAGGACCTGGGTAAGATAGCCCTTGGGCTACAAGTTGTCATATGTAAATTCTAGTAAAATTTAACTGATGCTTTTCACCATAAAAACCAAAGTAGGTACTTATTTCCAGGCATCCCGACCGTAAAAAAACAATACTTATATATATTCTCCAGGTTTTACGTTTTATAGGTAGCCTGCCCTGAGCCAA
The DNA here is from genome assembly GCA_949715645.1 of Portevinia maculata. Classification (NCBI taxonomy): domain Eukaryota; kingdom Metazoa; phylum Arthropoda; class Insecta; order Diptera; family Syrphidae; genus Portevinia; species Portevinia maculata. The sequence continues at coordinate 266,869,302 of OX454526.1, read as the reverse complement.
CCCTGCAATACGGCAGATGCTCCTATTTTAACTTGATTTACATATTTTGAATATTGATAAATTGAATTTCACTAAAAGATAAATTAGGGATTTTAGCAAAGCTGATTTAGTTGGTTTAAATTTGTTTTTTAATACGGTCAACTGGGAAGAAGTTCTTAATTTTCCTGACTTAAAAAGGTGTTACGACTCTTTTGTGGGTGTAATTGATGAAGCACATTATTTGGTCTGTTTCACTAAAAGCAGTTAAACATTTACTATGTCTAAGCCAATTGGGTTTACAAAAATATTGTGAAACTTAAAAAATAAAATGTCTAAAATGCATAAAAGGTATCCAAAGGATTGTAGCCATCGCGTTATTTACACTCAAATAAGACGAGAATACGAAACTCTAAAAAAGTTTGTGTACATACACTAAATATATGAACTTAATTGAGACCAACAGACTCTAGGGCTTTTTGGGTGTGCCTAAATTCAAAGCGTAAAGCGTTCGGTTTACCGGCTAACATGCATTGTCTAAGTCAATCGTGTCGTAATGAAAAAAGTATTTGCGATATGTTTGCTTCTTATTTTCAGTCTAATTATGTCCAGAACTCCTCTCCGTTAACACATAAGGCTTGTTCTGATAATATTTCCAATATGGGTAGTAGGGTGGTCCTTATTTTTCGACTTTTTAATTATCCCGAAGGCACTTTCCCATTGGATTATATACCTCTAAATATGAAATACGTTTTTTTTTTTTTTTTAATTTTTAGGGGTCGCTACCAGCTGTCAATTTTTTTACAAAAAGCCCTCGCCTCGCCCCCTCTTCTGTACCGATGCGTCGAGATTTAGCCCGCCCCGCACTTTAGTTCTAATAAGTCATTTACGAGAGCGCACGCGTTTTATTTGTAAAGGTCATAGTAACGTGTTTCAACGTGTTGCGATGCAACTAAAATTAGCGAACTCAGTAAAGCTACTACAAATCAAAGTAAGGTTTGGCTTATCTGTCAATTATTATCCGAATTAAGAAAATCAACATTGCCATACATCTTTGAAGATTTTATAATATTTTTTATGTCCTGAAAAAAAAATACAGATCTTGAGTTTTGTTTAAAATTCAAACCTTGGTAGCGACCCCAAAATGTCATTTAAAAAATTCCAAAAAAATCCTAAAATAGTTTCTTATGGTATATAATCAAACTACGTGGTGCCCCGCGAAATTAAAGAATTTTTTTCTTCTTAGCAATAATGGGTAGCCTAAATTTGACAATACATCAAGTATTGCTCCAGATTTCTTCTTTAAAGTCCACTTTTAAGTTGGCTTCGGACAACTTTTGTCCTATGTTTCTTAAAATGTGTTCTTTGATAGAGTTCAGAATAATATTTTGCTGAGTAAGTTGAAGGACTTAGGATTTCATTCCAATATTTTCCTCTGGCTGAAAAACTACTTGACGAACTGTAGACAGAATGCTAAAATTGGAACAGTGGTATCTAAAGAAATCCTTGACCGCTCAGGTGTTCCACAAGGCAGCCATCTGGGACCTCTTTTATTCATACTGTTCGTTAATGATCTTCCGTCGAAATTTCGATATTCTAATTATTTGCTTTATGCTGACGACTTGAAACTATTCAGATCTATTAAGTCCAAATTAGATTCTGGTTGGTTTTTTGCCTATCATCTGAAAACGAGCAAAAATCATCCCTGTTCGAAAAAGCCGTAATGAGTATCGCGCAATAGCAATTCTACCATTCTTATCCAAAGTTTTTGAAAAGGTTATGAACACGCAGATAAGGCTATACTTGGATCACCATGACATGTTATGTCCAAGTCAATCTGGCTTTTGTCTTAACCAAACCTGCACTACAGCTTTAACAAAAGTAGTCGAAGAAATAAGGCAGAGTGTGGATAAGGACGATGCAACTTTTCTTAAACTCTTAGATTTCTCAAAAGCTTTTGACACTGTCAACCACCATGTTTTATGCGGCAAACTAAGGGACAAATTCCAGTTCATGCCATCTTCAGTGAAATTTGTTTTCTCGTACTAATCCTTTAGATTCCGAAACGTCCTCCTTTCTTCCGCTAAGCAGAGGTGTCCCTCAGGGATCTATACTGGCACCTTTACTATTCAATATGTACATTAATGACCTCCCCTCGCTTGATTTCAAGTCGTCCTTACATATGTATGCTGACGATGTGCAGCTTCGGTAAAGCTATCCTCTGGGTTTAGTTGAAAATGGAGCTTGCGAGTTAAATGTAGATTTAAGTAAAATTTTGCTCTGGTCCCGATCAAATGCACTCCGTTTGAACCCATCCAAGACCAAATGGTTGATTATCTCTAGAAAACCGTCAGACACTTCGTACTTTCCACAAATACTACTCAACAGTACGCTCATTCACTTTGTCAGCAAGAAATCTAGGATTAGTCTTTAAAAAAAACCCTAACCTGGACCAACCATATACAATTGGCAATCGGAAGAGTGTATGGTGGCTTGCGTATGTTATGGGCTACAAAAAGAATTACTCTAATTAAAACAAGAATGATACTTGCGAAGTCACTACTCATCCCCCTATTATTATTTGGCTGTAACATTTTATGCAACTGTGATAGCAGGCATAGGCGGAAACTGAATGTTGTATTCAAGAGCGTGGCAAGGTATGTTTTTGGTCTAAGGAAATGCGCTAGAGTCGTCAATTTCTTGTACATGCGATTTGGTTGTGGAATTCCCTCCCCCAAACAATAAGGATGGTAGGATGTGGCACTCGGTTCGTAGCAAGGCTTATGCAACATTTTGAGGCGCTTCGATGAGCTTTAAGCTCGCAAAATTTAAGTTTGGTTTCTTTTCTACTTTATTTTCTTTATTTTCTATATTTTATCCTTCTTTCAACTTTGTCAATCATAATATGCTGTAACTTAGTTTTCACTCACTTCATGCAATAATTTTTAACCCTAGTACAGGGACTGGGGTAAAATGTCACCCCAACACAATTTTGGAATCGAATAATTTTTTTTCTGACAAGTTTTGAAACTAGTAGAAGACCACTACTACTAGGAATTTCGTCCTGAGTCTATTTTAAACGTTTTTAGTGATCTGGGGGCGTCCCATATATTTTAGCCATATTTTTTTGCAAAAGTCTACGAGTTTGATGGCTGGGGTAACATTTTACCCCGCACTGTTTTGTTTTTATGTTCTTCAACTGCTTCTTGAAAACAGTTCGTTTCGTGCTACGTACAGTTATAAATATTTGGTATTGTGAAAAAGTGTATTTCAAGTAAGAAAATCGATATGTTTAGAATAAAATAAAAAGAATTGTGCAAATATTGTATACTTTTATTTGTAGATGTCTAATCTACGCAGACTCAATCGCGGTCAAATGACTGAAGAGGAACGTGAGGTACGAGGGCGGGTCAATAAGTCCGTGACTTTTTGAATTTCTGACCTCTTTACTGAAACGGCAACACTGCTCCTGTCAACAGGCATCTGTCAGTTGACTCCTGTCAAAATTTAAACTTGCTGCGTCAGTTAGTTTGTGTTTGACAGCTACTTTTTTTTAAACTACTCACTAATTTGAGGAGAAAATGGAAAAAAGTGAATTTCGTGTGCTTAGTAAGCATTATTTCTTGCGAAAAAAAACCATTACCGAGACCAAGGTTAAGCTTGAAAAATACTATGGGGACTCTGCACCATCGATTTCAATGGTAAAAAAGTGGTTTACTGAATTTCGTTGTGGCCGTACAAGCACTGAAGATGCCGAACGTCCTGGACGCCCAGTTGAGGTCTCTACACCCGAAACAATCGAAAAAATTCACGATATGGTGTTGGCCGACCGAAGATTGAAAGTGCGAGAGATTGTGGAAGCCGTAGGGATCTCGAATGGCTCAGTGGTTTCAATTTTGAATGATCACTTGGGCATGAGAAAGCTTTCCGCAAGATGGGTGCCGCGTTTGCTCACAGTCGACCACAAACGCAATCGTGTAACAACTTCACAGGAAGGTTTGGCGTTGTTTAATCGCAATATGGAGGAGTTTTTGCGCCGTTTTGTAACCGTGGACCAAACATGGATCCATCACAACACACCAGAGACCTAACAACAGTCAAAACAGTGGGTTTCTAAGGGTGAATCGGCGCCAAAGAAGGCCAAGGTGGGTTTGTCAGCCAATAAAGTTATGGTGACCGTTTTTTGGGATGCACGCGGGATAATCCACATTGACTACCTTCAAAAGGGAAGAACAATCAATGGGGAATATTATGCCAACTTATTGGACCGATTCAATGACGATTTGAAAAAAACCGACCTCATTTGGCCAAGAAAAAAAGTTCTTTTCCACCAAGTCAATGCAAGGGTGCATACATGTGCAGTTGCCATGGCAAAAAACCATGAATTGGGCTATGAATTGCTCCCTCATCCACCCTATTCTCCAGATTTGGCTCCGAGCGACTACTTCTTGTTCCCAAACCTGAAGAAATGGCTTGGTGGAAAAAGATTTGACTTCACTGATGAAGTCATCTCGCAAACAAAGGCCTATTTTGAGGACCTCGACAAATCATTTTTTTTGGAAGGGATACAAAAATTGGAGAAGCGTTGGACAAAGTGTATAGAGCTCAAGGGAGACTACGTTAAAAATGAAATTTTTTTTTATCAAAAAATCTGTGTTTTATTCCAAAAGTCACGGACTTATTGACCCGCCCTCGTATTTGTTACCGATTTGCTTTATGCGAGCTCATCAGAGGAAGAAGAGGATCCCTTTCACTTGGATGATGATCATGATTTGGATGCGGATTTTATTCCAGAAAACGAAATAAGCACATACGCACATATGATTGATTGTATTTTTTCATTGCAAATGTTCAATCAAATTTGTTGTATTTTAGATGCTATATCTTTGTCTTTTTAGCTGGTTATGATGACGATGATGATGAAGAAGTGATTCCTGTATCCGATATAAATGTGGCTCATGAAGTTGTGGTTGGTGAAGATAATACCGAGTTTGAAAATGATGAAGATGATGAGCATGGAAGTTTTGATGAAGATGAACATGAAAATTCAAATTGTTGTGTCAATCAGTATCGTGCGGCAATGAGCTACGATAGATTTAGATATATCACCAAATTTCTACGTTTTGATGATGCACTTTCTCGTCGATCGCAACCACTTGGTAATCGATCTGTTTTACATCTTCGACCATATCAAAGTATGGTAGATATTATCGACCAACCATGTGAAAATTTGACTATAGACGAACAGCTCAAAGGTTTTCGTAACCGATGTAAGTTTCGGCAATACATGCCATCGAAACCATCGAAGTATGGGATAAGACTATGGTGGATAACCGATAGTAAAACAGCATTTCCGTTGAAATTTCAAATGTATACAGGTTCTCAACAAACCATATCTCCCCATGGTCGTGCATTCGATTTGATGGAAGAATATCTCCATGCCGGCAGAAATCTAACAGTTGACAATTATTTTACTTCTGTTGATCTAGCCTTGACTTTGAGAGATAAAAGAACGACAGTTGTTGGAACCATGCGAAAAAATAAACGCGACATTCTGAAACCGTTTGTGATGAAAGAAGCTGTCGATGACAACAATGCAATTGTTCTAAGTAATAGAAAAAAAGTATATGGTTCAATTGAGAGCAGTTTATTTGGATTCGCAGAAGGAACTGCGTTCGACTCTTATGTGCCCAAAAGGAATAAATCGGTCGTTTTACTATCAACCAATCATTCGTCAACACCTGGAACGGTCTCTGGTCCAAAAAAATACCAGATATTATTTTGGACTACAACCAAAATAAAGGAGGTGTCGATCTGTATGATCAATTGGTATCTACCTAATCGTGTGCCCGTATGCCAAGAAGATGGCCAATGGTTATATTCTATAATTTTGTTGATGTTGCGGTTCGGCAATTGTGCGCAAGAGAAATCGACATTCGTAAGAATACCCCATGTCCTGCAATAACGAGATGGGCTAAGGAAGCATTAAACCTGCATTTGTTTTTATGCTGCGCGAAGATTTACTGTTTCTGTTATATTGATATATTACAGGCTAGAAAAACGTATGCCAAGACCATTACATTTTTACCTGTGTTAAATGCGCGCAAAATGAAAATATTACCTCTTCATCGATCAACTTGCCATCGAAATCATTTTCAAATGTTTAGTTTTATAGATTTAAAGTCGATAAAATATTTACTTTTTTTGTATGATGTGGTCTGCAAAAGACTCACGCCTAATTTAATGTGAATAAATCTGCCACATCTGGCTTTATTTCTGGGTTACCTGCGTTTTTTAATTCGCGGGGTAACATTTTACCCCTGGGTTTAAAACTTGTAAATGGACCTTGCCCCTGTACTAGGGTTAATACTGAAGCTTACACTACCTTAAAAGATATTGTATCTAACTGTGTACGCTAAATCAATATAAATAAATAAATAAATATGGTGTGGCAGGGAATGAGACAGCAGATATGCTGGCCAGATAGGGATATGAACCCACTCGAGGTTGATGTGCAACTACTGTCTGCTTTGGCCACAGCTAAGAGCTTCATCGTCAGTATCACGACAAGACTAACTACGGAAATATGGGGCAACACTACAAGTTAGGTCATAACTCGTAGTCTGTGGCCCGTCATTGACAAAAATATATCTAAATCTCTGCTGTCCTTTGACAGAAAACAAATTCGCGTGCTCGTCGGGGTATTAACCGGACACTGCACAATCGGGAATATGGCCAAGAAGCTAGGGATTTCCACAAATGAAGCTGCAGAGATGAGTAAGAAATTGAATCTGTAGACCATCTCCTGTACCACTTCCCGGCACAACAAGCACGACGGTTCTTCTGAATGGAGAGCACGGTTCTTTGACTGCTTGGGCGACCTAGCAGAGAAACCTCTTTTCAGGGTGCGATACTTTCTACACTGGAGCTCTCAGACTCAATACTGGTCCACTTTACTACCGGGAAGACACACCACTTTTACTGTGAGACTTTACTCCTTTTCCTAAGAAAGACGAGAAGGCGCTTCAATAATAAGGGGCTTATGTTTACAGCACTCATCATATCAGCACCTAATACATGTCACCTGATACGAGCAAATGCAGGACAATCACATAGAAAATGTTCCGCAGTATCGTCGCTTTCTCCACAAAGATCGCTTAGGCGTAGCACCTTAAGGTGTTTGGCAAATGCGTAATGGCCCGTAAGAACGCCAGTAGGCTGTCCGCAGTCTTTTCTGTTGAGAGACAACAAGAATACCGCAGATTTTTTACAGACATCGGGGAGAATTCGCTTGGTCTGTCTGCACCCTGAAGAGTCATGCCATCGGCGATTGTGCTCATATGAATCCCAATCGTCAATGGAAGCCCTGACCGAGGACGAAGGCAGACATATCGCTGGTTCAGGTTCTGAGAAGTCCTCCTCTTAGCCCTGTCTAGCAAGTTCATCGGAGATCTCATTTCCCGTGAACCCGTTATGACCCGGGACCCAGACAAGTCCATGTTAATTGCGCCTTCCGACCGAATTCGGAGAGATCTTGTGGTTAAGGGGTTGAGCAAGGCCTTAAGCGCAGCCTGACTGCCACTACAGACGCAGATACGTCGCCCACTCCACCTGTTCCTCGCAACATAGTCCATGGCCATTAGGATAGCATAAGTCTCTGTTTGGAAGACTGACGCATGTTTGCCTAACGAGAAGAAAAGTCTGATGTTGTTGCTCTCCAAGAAGACACCAGCACCAGATCCTTGATCGGTTTTGGAGCCATCCGTAAAGATTCGACTGCATTCCTTTCCAGGCTCAGAGTCTGGCCAGAGCCAGTCCTGAACACGATTAAAGTTGACTTCGTAGTTGCGCTTTAACCTCTTACGGATATTAATCGATTCATTAGCAGATCCAAATGGTCCTGGCATGTCCTACCATGTACTACAAGGGTACTCACAATGTGCCTTCTTTGCCCTCTATGCGATACTTACACTTTTGTGAATACAGCCCTCCTGACCTAACCTAACCTTAATTATGTCATTCAGAAACTTTATAAGATTTTCGTCTTTTGTTATTGCTTCAAAAATCAAGAGCCCAAGCTCTGCACCGACAGCTTGCATATAATTAAAGAGAACGTCCCAAACTTTTTCATCAACTTCGGATTTATCGCAGAATACGTCTCTCATGAGATTTTTTTGCCAATAAACTCTTCCTTTCAAAGAGAAATGAAAATAAATATTGAGTGGAAGTTTTTCTACAGTTCTTTCATTAGATTTCTCTTTCCAGGATTTGTATTTACCAAAATGTCACATAGATAAGATCTATTACGTCTGCGTCAACCTGTTAACCAGGCACAAGATCCGCCAACTTCTGAGACTCAATATCGCCATGGGACCCGTCTTGGTAGTGCTTGTCAATCAGTGACTGACAGACATTAAGGAGCACTAAAGTGCATACCAGTAGCTATCAGCGAGCCTCATAACCTAATTTTCTTGTGGCGACCAAAATCAAGTTTTGTTTCGAAAACGAGCAAAAACAAATCCTCACTGAAATCACAACTAGACGACTATCTAATAATCCAATTCACGCATGAAGCATGAATACCATTTGCATAATACCATTCATCGATTTCCTTTTAGAGGCACAAAGCGAATGTCAGTAACAGAGCTTCTATCCTTCTGGCTAAAGTCCAGGTCCGCAGTAAAAACTAGTATCTTCGAAATCTCTTGTGACACATCCGTCGACATTGTGTTTGCTAAACCAAATCTGGTCATCAATAACAAGATTCCAATAATGGCCAGTCGCTCAAAAAAAAAAACAGAGCACTAACCTCTCTGCCGGCTATGTGAATGGCACACGCACTGGCCATCATAATCATAACTGACGACACCGACGACGACATGGGCTATCGGCTTCAGTAGACAGCATCATGATGGCTTGGAACACTGAAACCTGCCACACCGGAATGGCAATCCAATTGAAAATTACAAAATCATCATCATCATCATCACAGTCGTTGTCATGTGTTTCTCGTGATGTCCCAGTGCGGTGCGCTGACTGCAAATGTATGCCACCTTTGAATCTGATGGGATGGCGCTGCAGCAACCTCATAATTTGCTGTTGTAACATTTCTCCAAAGAGGAGACATTCACCTTTGTGCGAGGAACACTATTCGATTGTTCTGTGTACGACCACCGCCGTCGGCGTCGTCGGCCGGCCAGGCAATATTGGCTACGTCGCATACATACTCACGGGTGTCCTCGATTTCATCTTCAGAAGATTTAATATCACTGAGTAGGTCCATGCAAGTCATGTCATCCATTGGTGTTTTGTGTGCAGATGGACAGTTTATGGAATAGTAAGCAATGACGATTGTTTGTATGTCCATAGTAATTATTGTTTGGTTTCTGTGGAGGCGTACCTTGCTGGGGGCTGCCTTATTGAAGTATTGCGAAGCAGAATGTTCGATTGGAGAAGAGTACTTTCAATTCAATGGAGTATTTGGAGTATTTGAAATTGATCTGAAAATTATCTGAAGCCTTGAACGACTACGATTTAACTAGTGATAGCAGGGAGTTGAAATACATTTTTTTCCGGGGGACTCATTAGGCCTTACTAATAAATACCAAATTCAATGTGATGTGGGACATAAATTAGCGGTCCCGTTTATTTAAATTTCCTTTTCAATAGGAGTGAAAGGGACTCAACAATTAAGCTTCACACTAATTTTGTTATTGGTACCGGCCATTTTATTTTGCAGATTTTTGCGGGACATAGGCAAGCAAGAAAGAGGATATAGAAACGCTGATAGGCATACCAATCAACAAAATACTTATTCGAGATTCCTTCTATCAGTTTTGAAATTATTAATCAAACGACTGATATTACACACTATGCAAGCCCTACGAGTGTAGGGTGGTCGGGTGGGTGGGTTAGCTAAACCGATCGATATGGTGATTGCGAGGATTGCAAACTGAATCAAAAAAAAAACAACTTTGACGTACTACCTGACTTCTTATGAACTTTGTTGAATACCTAGGTTAGGTTAGGCTTTGCCTGTCGATGGGCCTACTGGTATGCCTACTGTACTGTGAGGTAGTGGTTGTGAGGGAGGTACTTATGAAGATTGCGGGAGTGCAGCGCGGCTATAAAACACAAAGCGGTTGCGATATGTTGAGATCGACTAGTGCATTAGAGATTTCAGCTCCACTCCCGAACCATGTGTTATGATCAGGGTGAGGTGACTGATGCAATGGAACCTTTGACTGATCCCATTTCCCACTTCGCAGCGGAGGGAGAGCTATTGCTTCCTGCTCCACGGAAAGAAGAGCGTTTTGAGGTAACTGTTTCAATCGAACCTCAAGCTGCTCTTTAGTCTTATTGGATGTAGTTCCGATTCGGCTGACTGATACAATCGAATCCCGAGCATTTCTTGAATACCTACTTTGGTACACAAAAGAGAAAGATGTTGCCAATGTACTGAGGTTTCCTGAGCCATGATTATTACGGCTCTAGAGAAGTCCAAACAAGTGTGGCCTTCATTTCCTTCCATCGGTAAGTCTGTTTGTCCGTGACCATGGCTCCAAACACATCGGTTGGACGGATTTACTTTGAACTTCGTACTTTTGGTTTTTTAGGCCTATACCACGCGGCCCCTTATTTGTATTCTGTCATTTTATACAACGGTACCTACATACCACATAACTAGTTTTTACAAGATCGTTTTTCTTAAAAACGGCTTTAACGGCTAGCATCAATTTTGAAGGGTAATTGAAGACAACCAAAAAATGGCGTACCTACTTAGTTTTTTCCAAAGTGGTCGAAAAGCGTTAGCTTACAAAAAAGCTTATACATACGAGTATTTCAATTTCAAAAACGGGTCATGCTATTTCTAACAAAAGTTCAATCAATACTACCAATTTCAACGAATTTGCATATTCAGACTTTCGAAATATTTTTGTATAATTCTTTATTCAAATAAAAGCTTTTTGAATTTTTGAAATGTTCACCTTTCTCTAAAACGAACGGCTCAAACGATTTTAATCAGTTGTGATGGTCTGAATACTTGTAGTGAGTATAAACAGATAACTAACTCAGTTTTTCCCCAAACGATTCGATTAACAGTACTTTAGATAACGGCAATACCTAAAACCGGTTGAGCGAGTTCAAACAAATTTGTTGTTTCTTAACATGTCGTCGCTTGACTGACATAAGTCAAAATTTGACGATTTTGAGTTAACTATACAGAACGAATCGCAAAAAAATACAATTTTTCTTTCAAACCGTCATAACTATAACTCTTAAGCTGACGTCATGAGGGCACAAGTGTCACTTTGAATTTAAGGAAACATCCCTGTTGTTTTCCCTTCTTCTTCTAAAAAAATTATGAAATCTATATATTAATACGGAGTTGCCTATAACGTGTGTCCCCCCTTTTTTGCTATTTTACGTCACATAGATATGCCAACACTATATATATTTGGGTAGGGGGCAATACATAGAAGTGCACAATACAAAAATTATCCACATATATAACACACATTATGAATTACAACAACGACAACAACATTGCTGTGTGAGGCAATAATCTGCCAATCGGAATGGAAAAATTTTATATCATGAAGTTACTTGAAAATGCTTGAAGTTACTTGAAAATGTTTAAAAATACTTCTAATTACTTGAAGTTACCAACAACAACATTGCTGTGCATGTTATGCATTTGATAATGCTTGAACATGCTTGAAGTTACTTGGAAATGCTTGAAAATACTTGAAGTTAATTGAAAATGTTTGAAGTTACTTGAAGTTACCTGAAAATGATTGAAGTTACTTAAGTTACTTGAAAATGCTTGAAGTTACTTGAAAATGCTTGAAAACTTGAAGTTACTTAATAATGCTTGAACATACTTGAAGTTACTTGGACATGCTTGAAGTTACTTGAAAATACTTAAAGTTACCTGAAAATGCTTGAAGTTACTTGAAAATGCTTGAAGTTACTTAAAAATGCTCGAAAAATTTTATATCATGTGAAATCAGAGAATGCAATGTCGAAAAATTTCATTCTCCGATTAATATGAATAACAGTCGACTTTGTTTTTTTTTCAACTTATAGAACAAATTGGTCGAATTTCGACCATGGGGCGACCCCTAGTTGTGATAAATAAGTTTCTGGAAAAGTGACACTTTTCGTTTTGTGTCATTTTACTGCCAAATTTCAGTGAATTTTGTTTGTAGTAAAATGTTTCAATTTGCGTTAAGTCATTTTACCTTGGAACAAAACTAGTTGATGAACTTCAAAGTTCCTTTGATTACTTTAAGAAGTGTCTTTTTACCAGTAAGCTAGATTTTATTTTATATAATATTATTATAATCGATTTTTTCATTAAAGCTCCTATATATTTAATGTGTAAACATTTTTGCTCTCGTTGATGTATAAATATATTTTTTCTCGGTAGGGGCTAGTTGGAAATATCTAGCGTCACCATCATCGTCAGATTTCGTCATCGTCAGATTTTCCCGTTAATTTTCATTACCACGTGAGTTAGTCGCTGCTCGACAGATCACCGCAATTAAACGACGTTTGGAGCGGTTAGTACGTAGATGGATGGCCGTTTGAGAACAACCGCTTGTCGTTGTTTTTTTTTTATTAATTATGTATGTTAAATTTTTTTAACTACGTTAGTTAATTAGTTACGGCGTTAGCTAGATAACAAATTAGGTAGCTGACGGGCAACTGTGCCTACATGTTTACACATCAACTACCGTGAGTGCAGCGTGGCTCACACCTTTTTTTTATTGTAACTACTGTTTAAAGTGGGTTGTTTCTACGATTGCTGGTTTTATTTCAAACAAAACGACACTTTTTCACACTTTTTTTAAATTAGTAGCAATTTGGATGTAACACGACATAAGTCAATTTTTTTTTTGAAAAACGGCTTTTTGTAGTAACTTGAATATACCACTAGAAAGAAGAAAAAAAAATAATACTTTTTTACTTTACAACTTTTTGGTATTCATTGAAATTCAAAACTAAAACGATTTTTTTGAGCTATGAAAATCTTCAAATGGCTTTTCTGAAAATGTATGAATTTTGACTTATGTCAGTGAAGACGATGTATATAAAAATATAAAAACTTTGCTGTGATATTTATTATCACGGCTGAACCAATGAAGCTTTTCACCTCATATTCACACCATGTGTTCGTGTGGTGCTCCGGATGGGTTTCCTTTTATGTTAGACCCCCATATTTGGCGCTGGGATCGCTTTTTGCCGAAAATTCTTATTTATCGACCGATTTGTCTCAAATTCACACCATACATTCATTCTAAATAAAAAAAAGTCTTTGCAAAATTTGGAACCGAAAGGTGGCGCTGGGGTTGAGATATTTCCGAAAATATAGTTTTAAAAGTATTTAATTTAATATCAATAATATTAAATTTAAATGTAATAATATAGTTTGGTAGAACCAATAAAACTTCCGATGGCTGGCGTTTGTTGTGAAGACTATTTATAAATTTACAAACATTTGACATTTCAGTATTACATATTTCATCTATATAATATAAAAATCAATTGCCGTGCGAAAATCTTGAAAAAAAGAGAGGAAAAGCAGGAAGATCAAAAAATCTAAATTTGCGTTTTGAATTAGAAATTAGTAGGGCGAATGATTAGAAGGATTTAGCAATGAGTCAGATTATTAACAGTTCTGACATTTGTTTATTTATTACCCATCGTCTTTTCTCTGTGGTTGCATCTTTTTTCACGGATCGAATATCGGAAGGTTGTTTTTCTCACCTCTTTCTCTTTTAATTTCGATGAAAATTGGTGTGAAAGTGAATAAATAGTGACTTCTATCTTTATATTAATAATAAATTTTGCTGATTGAATTTTTACGCGCTAAGTGGCGGTAGAATCGAGATATTTACTTAAAAACTACATTTATTTGCTCATATCGGAATGGATAATTATGTTGAATTCGGATAGGTGGAGCTGTATTTCCACTTTTGTATGTGTTGGTCGATTTCGTTGTTGACATTTGAGTAGAATTTTTGTATACAGATAAACCATGCTCTTGCTCATTAACAAATTGATTGAATAAAAAGTGAGAAAACTGTGCAGTCCGCAAAGCCGCCTAACCGATTGAGCTCAAATCAGGAAATCGTTTGTATTGACCTGAAAGTGTTTCTGTGAAGTTTGGTCAAAACATGTCCACCAAGTTTGACTTGCAATTTTGTTTTAAAATAGACATTTTTTTTAGGTGGAGTAACGCACACGGAGTAGGTACCCGTTTGGTCACGGGCAAGGCCGAGTGTGTACAACCAGTGTTAGCGAAAACTAAATCTACACGAAATCTGAACATTTCTTATAAATTTTTAAGATTTTGGAATCTTTTACTTTTGAAAGATTTTTACTAAATCACATCAAAATCTACACGCAATCGTTGGATTGTTAAAGCAAATACACATTTCGATACAATCATCACTTTTCACCCAGGGTCCGCATCGAGAACTTGGTTTTAATGGGCGTTTTCGATTTTTTTCGAATTATCATTTAAGTAAGTAAGTAAGTAAGTAAGAAATTCATTTATTTAATATTTTCTTATTACATAAGTTACAAGATAGAATGAATTTTAAAGCTATGGCTTAGCCGTCAGCTTGGTTAGCAAAATGCTTATACATGTACCTACATTTGTTACTTTAACAATATAGTTATTTTTTTAATAAACTTAATCAATCATAATACTCTGTTATTAATAGCGACCTGTATTTGTAGATGGATTTAATATAATAAAATAACTTTTTCCAATCACACTCGTTCAGAATTTGTATTGTCTCCTGCATGGTAAGGAATTTTTTTCCGAAGTAAGCTAGTCTCTGTGGTTTGTAGATTGGACAAACACTAATAATGTGAAAGCAGTCTTCTTTCGCTTTTAAGTTGCAAATATTACAAAACTGGTTGAAGCTTCCATTATATGGGCTGCCATTTAAACCAATCAACTCACACCTTGTTTTGAAAATAAGAGATATTTCACTATAGTTGAGTGAGTCATTGAAATAGTTCTTATCCTTTAGATTGAAGTTCAGGCGAGAATACAATACTCTGCTATCTGATTCACGAGCTTTCTCTATAAATCGCACACGAATAGCATCTTCATTTTTATTTATTATTCGATAAAGTTGGTTCTTTAAGCTGTCCAGGTTGTTTAGATCGAATGAAATAGTTTCTCCACACGCGTTTCCAATTCTTAACCATCTTAACGCCCACCAGTCCTTGTTTCTTAATTCATAAGATAGCATTTTTTTGGTTATTCGGGAGTCTGGATACGAACCTATTTTAATGATGTAATCCGCTTGCGATTTGAGAGTGCTTGTAAAAAGCATTGGAAGACCCGTTTCCAAATAGATTGTGTAGTTCGGCGATTTCATTGGTAAGTTGAATAATTTTTTCAAGAAGTTCCTGTGGAATTTCTCGATTACTTCGTACTCGTCTGATCCCCAAACTTGAGAGGCGTAACAAAGAGTTGATTTAACAACTGAATCAAATATTCTGTATTTCGTTGAGAGGAGAATCCGCTTGTTTGCAAAAACATTTTTCCATGATAGATTCACTAAGCTTTGGGAGGACTTGGCTTTATCCGTTAGATGTTTACCAAATTCTAGGGTTGGGTTCAGTTTCACTCCTAAATATTTGAGTTCCTTCACAATCTCTAATCGGCTTCCATTATAAAACCATCTATTTCCACTTTGCACTCGTGGTGAACGGGAAAATACCATAATTTTAGATTTTTCGGTGTTGATGGTTAGTCCCCATTTTTTGCAGTAACTGGCTAGACGATTTATCATCAATTGGAGATTTTCAGGAGATTCAGAGAGTAGAACAAGATCATCGGCATATAACAAGACATTGACCACGGTATTAGCAATTCGTACTCCACCAGGCAAATCTTTTTCTATGTCGTTTATAAATAGAGAAAACAATAAGGCACTAAGAGGACATCCTTGCTTTACACCAGTCTGTGTTTTAAACCATTCTGAGAAATCCTTTTCATCCCAGACTGCTGCACTTGTTTCGGCATACATTTTTTTAATGGTCTTAAAAAATTTTGTAGAGATACCCAACTGAGACAGTTTATAGAAGAGTGCACTTCGGCTAACAAGATCAAAAGCTGCCTTGAAATCTACAAAAAAGCTATACATTTTCTTGTTTCTGGCTTGAAAGGCTCTTATAATCGCAGATAATGTGAATATTTGGTCAACGGTTGAAAAGTTTTTTCTGAATCCAGCTTGACGCTCTGTCAGAATATTTTTTTCATCTACCCATTTTTCTAATCGTCCTACAAGTATGCCACAAAATATCTTGGCTGACACATTCATGAATGAGATTCCCCTGTAGTTTTCTACGTTTTCCAGCGAACCCTTTTTGTGGATGGGGAATATTACGGACTTCTTAAACGATGAAGGGATGTCTGCACTCGAGAACACACTGTTGAAGAGAACTTTTAAATAGTTGATTAAGGTTGGACTAGCATTTTTGTAGAATTCGTACGGAATCCCATCTTCGCCTGGCGCCTTTCCATTTTTGGATTTCATGATAACAGCATTAATTTCGTCAGTTGTTACCTCACCATGTTTAAAATATATGGATAGATCATCAGCAGATACTCCTGTACCTATTTGATAAACTGTACCATTAATCTCCCTTGCTATTCTCCAGAAGTCCTTCGAAGACTTGGTTTGACTAAGTAAGAGAGCTTGCTGATTATCGAAGTCAGTTTTCTTAGCTAGGCATAGATTTTTGTAGTGGGTATTCACTTGGTTATACCACTTTTTAACATCAGGGTCATTACAAGTTCTCCAGACACGCAAAAGGGCAAATGATTTCTTCCTAGCATTTATGCATTCTCTATCAAACCATTTTTGTTTAAATGGTGACCTTATATTTGAAATGTTGTTTGATGCAGCACTTCTTATATAACAAGTTATTTGGTTTGCGAGTGTTTCTGTTTCTTCAGGTATCGAATTATTTGCTGAGAGCAAGCTGTCTAATAACCTGTGGTAGGTATTTGTTTTTTCGGATTTCCATTTAAGTCTTGGTAGCAGGGGCAGGTTTTTGTGATATGTGGGTGTTTCACCATCAACTTCAACCACGATTGGCATGTGATCCGAAAAAGTTTTGTATTGTACCTCAAATTTTTTAATTTTCCCAGTCCAGTCGTTGTTAACAGCACAAAAATCAATAACTGAATTGCCTTGTCCTCCGACAAATGTGTAATGCCCTTCTCTATCACCTTCTGTACAGCCGTTTAACACAATAAGATCATACATTTGGAGCAGCTCTAGTACATCTGTTCCATTTTTATTGCAGACTATGTCTTTAGATACCCTATTGGTACAGCATATACTAGGGTTTGTTACAGTTTGCACTATAGTGGTTTGTGAGTCACTTATTCTCGAATTCCAATCTCCAATCAGCATAACGTTTTTGCTAGCTAAACATGACATTATATTACACAGCCTCTCAAAGTCGTGAGTCCATTTGTTGCAGTTTATATATGATGGAACGATATATGTATTATTATTTTGTGTCACACATTTTACTACGGTAGTTCCTTCAAAAACCAAAACCAATTATTATGCAACAAAGCTGATTTAAAATATGTGAAAACAAAATTATTTAATTTTTCTATATTCCCATTGTTTCATATTGAAAATCAACATTTATTTGACATAAAATAATTTCGTGTAATTTCAAACACATTTCTTTATTTACATTTAAAATCTATAGTAATTCTTTTGTTGTTTATTATATGTGTGGCACTTTGCCAAACATTCATTAATTACCATAACTTCTTAACCAAAATTGTTTTCCCTTTTTTTATGTATAATCATAACAGCTACCCATGTACCTCTTGCCAAATTTGCTTGTTGTCAACAAATTTGAACTGTATTTGTTCTCTATCATTATACAACCGCCAAGGAGTAAGCATCTGTAAAATTTTTTAATAAACCTAAGAAGAGAATTCGTTTGGTATTTTGTTTCTATTGCCGCGCAATGGTAATTCGCCCTCTTCTTTTCGTCACTATCCGTTGCTTACCATCGTTTTAATATTTCTTGGCCTTCGGGTAATTCGAATCAGTTACATATGTTAAAATTCAGATTAATATTTTTCACCCATTTTCTATATTGTTTTCATAAAAAGGCATATGCAATTTCGAGTCCTTTATACGGATCCAAACGCAAAATAGTTGGCATACCTAGGTTCAGATATTTCATGTGTCGACTCTGTCTCAGTAAATTTTTCGTAACGCAAATTTTCATGATGAGTAACAAGTTTATGCATTTTTAAAATAAGGACAACAAAAAAGTAAAAAGAAAGATGGATTTTATACGAGCAAATTATGTTTTACGCAAACAAAGGGCATAGTGTCAACTAATTTCTAACAAACTTCTACCGTAAAAGATACCTAAATACAAGTTATTCTGGCTCTTAAGTCTTGCTCTTATTTCTTGCTTAATTATATGCCAAACAGTTTTAAAGGGTTTGGTGAAAGGTGAGGGCTGCTTGAAGGTCATTACAATAAAGGAAAACCTTTAGCAGACAACCAAAAAATATAGATTAATTTGCAAATTCAATTGGTTCAATTGGCTAGTCGGGCGTTGACCTTAAAGAGCAAAAGTTTAGGAACTATAGCCTGCCCCTAAAGTGTTTTTAGTTAAAATGTACAATTTAATACGATGAAATAAAAAAAGGGATAGATTCATGTTGCAAGAGGCCCAAACCTAAAATACCTGGATTTGCCATGTCGGGCTAGTAGTCCGTCCCCTGCTGTGGAATTTTGCTGATGCATTAATACTGTGTGAGTGTGTTAGTTTTGTTTATTTATATTGGGGATAATACAAAAACATGCAGGAATTAATTTTGCCTCTGTGTCGTACGTATATATTTGTATTCGACTTTCATATTATTTTCCACAAAATGAGATGTGGTGAATAAATTAATTTGTTGTTTTAATTGCCCAATCGGGAAAAATTTTGGTTTATTTCTCGCTCATGCATTTACATATTTACATTATGTTGCATGTGTGTTTGTTTTCTATTTGAAGGGGGATGAAAGGCTCTGCTTAAAAATTATTTTTTGACCAGTGCGATAGAAGATGAATGATGGCTTTTTAGTTTAGGAACCTATTTTCATTACAATTCACTTGATGTTTGGGTATGGTTAGGTACATATTAGATATATGAATATAATTTTCTTACTCAATCAGTTTAATTGCGCTTTGATAGTAGTTTCACTAGTTATTAAAAAAGATTTAGTAAACTTCTACGAACGTCAAGCTTTAGGGAAAATAGGGTACATTTTTCGATCAGGCTACTAACAGAAAGACTCTTTAGGCTGAAGCGAACAGACGGGAAAGAAATTAACTAATTTATCCCAGAGTTATGACGGAAGAATTAGGCGGGTAATATAAAATAATATGAGAGAAGCAATCAGGCTATGGCATGACCCTTGACTGTGCTCCAGATGTTCAAGTACCCACAAGCCACAAAGGCCCATTGCGAGCAGCCTAATAAAGTAAATGTTTGGATAGGATAGTCGACTCAAAAAACCATTCTAATTTCTTAATAAATTTGATACTACTTACTTAACGGGCTCGCGTTCGAGTGAGAAGTTTTGAACCCATTCGAATTAATTTGATAAAGATGTAAATAACGTGGGAGAGACAGGCTGCTGATATTGATATACAATGTTAGACCAACATTCTCTGCCATACGTGCGCCACTTCAATACGTTGTTGAAGTATAGCGGAGCAAAAGTAATGTCATAACATAATGGAAATTTGCCATTATTTTTGCAAATGGCGTCAAATGTCAATGCTTTGTCATTAATCTTGTAGCAGATAGAGAATTATTGCAACAAGCAATGGAGCGATACATACCTAAAGAACGCGGAATTATTGTTACTGCTTAGTGGACAAATTAGTAGGTTTAAAATTGATAATATTAAGTTTATAAAACTGATATCGGCCAAATGACCACATGATTCACATTTGTATCGAAAATTGGTCATATGAGCAGTAGCAAAAAGTCCGCGTTCTTCAGGTGTGTATGGTTCCATTACTTGATGTTAACTAATTCTCTATCTGTCTACAAAACAAATATCAAAGCACGATTGCATTTGATGCAATTTGACAATTTATGACACATACACGTTATGGCATTACTTCAGAGAAACATAACAAAATCTCCACTAACTTTACTCACGGTGGACGACCAAAACGAGGTGCTTCTTTACAAAACGATTCGAAAATCCTGTGTTAGGTACTATGCAACTCTGTGTGTCAGGTGCCACCTATACCTACCAATACCTCGCATATAAGCGGCTTTCCTGAAGACCTGGTCAGTGGCATAAGAGATGGGAAAAAGATTCTATTTACTCTTCTGCAGAGGGTATTTGTTAAAATACCGAGCCTTTTAGACAAGTATCCAATGCAGTGTCTTGTACAGGTTAATAGCACTGGAGCACCCGGCTTTGATTTCTATCAACAAATAGCACAACCGTTAGAATTATTCCACTGTTTCTTAGCTAAATATATTCAGGCACCATTAATGAAGCTTATAGCTGCGTTGGAGGTATTGTACATGTACCTGTCTTCAGCTTATAGCATATATTATTCACAGCCGCATCTGGCCAGCTTATCTGCTGCCTCGTTTCGTTCCACTGCAATGTTTTCGGGATGATGATTTGTTGCTCTCTTGGCAGAGGCACTCACTCTCTTGCGTATTTTGAATTTATGAGATTGGAGTTAATTACTTTAAGTGCTGTATGATTGGTCTTGCAAATATTTATTTCCATGGATAGGAAGGTTCGAGCTCCTTTCTTACCTGCGTACACATGTTGTTCTCTTGTACTTAGGAAAACATTACTGTAATCAGTCGATTGGCCTGCTTGCTATTTATATCGTGTGCAAAGATTTATGCTCTGGTTTTTTCCAGATTCAAACCATCTGAGAAGGTAGGTGGAATATATCCTGTTGGAGACTTTGACGTCACTATTACACTAACCAGTGGACGCATCCGACGATATTAACAACAATGCCCAAATATAAAACTGCCAAATGTCAAAATAAAGAAAAGGAAAGATTGTCAAATGAGGAATAAAATATCGCGAATTTTTTTTTTTTATAACGTACAGAAGTTAGTTGTTTTCTGTCGCTTTGGGCGTCTTTGGTTGCTAGTGTTTGCATTATTTGGAAGATATCCCTTTTTGTCATACCATTTTCCTGAAGTCCAAGCCAGCCTTTTCTGGAAATTTAGTTCTGAGCCGAACATTTTGGATCCGGCTCGAAGGACCGAATCAAAATCTGGGTTTAGCCTTTATATTTTTTAATTAGTATGCCCCTAAAGGATGCCCTGCTTGTATTACTGTTTTTTTTCTTATATTTTACATTGCATATCTTTAGGTGAACTTTTTATTTATGCAATTTTTATTAAAAAAAAAAAGATATTAAAATACGCTTTTATTTTCGGATTTTAATTGTCATGAAAAGCTTTTCAAATTTGCTGTTCGAAGTCGGCGTTAAACTGTAGGTCCCCTTCTGTTCGCGCCAAAAATAAAGCGTTGCACGCACAAATGGCTGGACCGCGAAATCTTTTTCACAAATTAAGTGTTCGTCTGCAAAATGTCACAACGCGTTTTATTTGTTTTATTGTGCGACGAAGAGACAATTAAAACCGAAATTATTCTACTTTCGCTGGTCAGCAATAATCTGGGCCAGACGCCAAAACGAAAATGTGTAACTTCGAAGTACTAAGGCACTTTGTCTCTGCAGGATGACTATGAATTTTTAGAATTTTTTCTACAGACTATTAAGGCAAGGCAATTGAGTAGCATTTTAGCAACAAAGAGACTTCATACAAGATACTTATCTCCCAGTTCTGCTATATGGCAAGGACTTTGTCAGGAGCGTATAAAAATAATACATGACGCTTCAAACGAAGAGTTCTGCTGTCCCATTTGTAGAGGCGGAGACTCTCTGCAGCGATATTGAATCAGCCTAAGAGCCAAAGTACATCGTCTACGATGGCTTGGATATTTTTAGCGCATGGAAACTAACGGTCCATCCTGGAGGAACTTTGGATCTAACCCTAAGGGTGGAGTACGGCGTAACATGATTTGGTGTCCGCAGTTGAACGAAACTGCAGATAACTAGCTATGGTTCGAGCGGACGTTTGTTGAGGTTGGGCGTCATTTTAATTAGAACCGTTAAATGAAAACTTACTGAATTCGTAAGCACAAGAAAACTGCGAGGAAGCAGGCAATTCGAGAGGGCGGGATTTATATAGATATATGGCTGAAAATTAAATTATTCTTGAGTAGGTCCCATTGAATTAAGAAAGCTTCTCTTTACCTTTACTCTTCTCGTTACCTTAAGTGACAAACGTAATGTTAGTATAATGTATGTATATTCTAAAAATGAATTATTTTAACTTTTACAATTTTAAAGGCTTTAAGTCTAGGTACTCGTATATGTAAAAGATGTAATAGAAACCAATAAATGAAATGAAATGAAGTATTTTACCACCGCTCGATCTCTTAAATTGCTCAAAACTAATGGTATCAGCAGAACTAACATTTTTGTTGTTGAAAATGCTAAAAATATCAGAAAGACTTTGCCTATATACTTTGCCGGAAGAACGCGACCTTCATTTCCATAGAGCGGTAAGTTTTCCTTTTAAAGTGGGCGGATTAAAAAAAAATTCTCTTGTTCATATTCTATCTTCTTCTTCTGTTCTCTTACAGCGAGGTTCAGATCAAAATTAATTAGATCGTAATCCGTTCACTTTATGGCAGCCCAACTGTTCTGCCTGTGCGGCACGCCAGTTGAAACTCAGTAAAAGTCGGCAGGCTTCCCGGTTTCGGATCACTTTTTTACTGAGGCCAATCATATGCTGGTGCTATTGCATCTGTATGATCCCGGAGTACATGCTCGTGCTTTTGATTTTTGTTTGATCGTCTATCTAGGACAACGGTGATCTCATGACTTATCATCCCACGGATTTGCATGCACACTATCAGAAGAAATTCAAGAGGTTCAAAGTGTCGCTAGGCTCACTTGGATATTGAAATCGCCTAGAAGTGATTTGTCGCCTTTTACGACAAGCGCTGTTTCTTGAGATATGCTGCAATGATATTCTTATCCCGACTCTGGACTTGAATCTTGTCTTTGTTCCAAATGTTCCAAATTACAGCTTTCTAGCTTTTAGGGTCTTAAAATTGGTGACGGACATGACATGAAAATAAATTTCGATGCTGTTTGCAAATGAATTGTTTTTGGGAGTCCACGACTAATATTAAGGCATCTTCGAAGGTTAACCTTTGATAATATTTCAAAGTTCGCTAAAAAGCTTTTAACAAAAAATCATTTGCTCTGTTCCCTCTTTTTTTAAGAATTGAAAATACTGTCAAAATGTCATGGGTTGGGATGAATTTTCTGACAAAAAGTGAGAGAGAGAAAGAGATAGAGAAACTTACTAAAATGATAGGAACGCTATTGTAGTCAAAAGAAAAAAAATCAAAAATTACAGATGGGTTTGTTACATTTTGATTCTTGAGTATCCGCGCTGAGTGCTGTTTGTCATTTACGTTTTCAAAGATAATTGAGAATTCACAAGCCAATGAGATTTCGATGATCTATAAGAACCTAACGGCGGCGGTGGACGTACAAGCGCTAAAATATGAATTTGTCTCAGCAGTGGTGACCCATGAGCAATTGGACACGAAGATTTGGCGGAAAATAGTGGAATTCAAACGATTTCTCAAAGGCCACTCGAATGGTATACCTACGGATGATTTTTTTTTTTGTTATACCATTTTCAGTGCCACAGAGCCATGAACTTGTTGACCCATAGCGCTAAAAAAGTAATGCTCTGACAAGAACGTTGTGCAGCAAGCATTTAGCATTAATGCATTCCATGTCCATCTCAACAGCAAATGCTTCAATGTCAAAGACAAACATTTCTTTTAAAGTTTGTTGGCACATCATTCAATTTGTATCCCTATAAGTTAATATTTAATGTGATCTTGTTTCATAAGTCAATGAATCGACCGCAACAAACACACTGTATTCATTCGAAGCACCACGTGCGGTTTTAACCACGCATCCATGAAGTCAATATTGACCAATTTAGGCCTCAAAATCAATCCAAGGCACAGCACTCGGACTTAAATAAATTTGCTCAGACCTCCCTACGCTATTAACGACTTCAAAGTGCACCTACTGAATGAGCAGTTACTCGTCCTACTTGAAATTCTCTAAAATAAAATCAATTTTCACCTCGAACCGATAATCCTCTTCGATGATTCTCCATCCCGTTCGAGATTGTCGCCTTGCTGTGGTATATCTGGTCTAGACGTCGATTCATATGAGTACGATGGCTGCGTCCAGCCCTGATGCAACATCAGAGCCAGAAGTACAATGCGAATTCGCATTTTCGTTTGTGGTAAACTGCTCAGCTCGTATCGATAGCCAAAATGTTTTCTGTGATGTAGCTAGTCCTGCTTTATGGTCTCACGGAGTCGTCTATATTTGTCGGTCTCTATTTCTTCTCCTTTGTGGTTATTTGATTACCGAAATTAAGGTCTGCAAGTAGAGAAGGAAAAAAAAACTTTGTTAGTACCGGCCTCGATTTAAGAAGGAAGTAAGGATGCTTTTATTTGTACGCCACTTGAGGATTAAAAGTGCCCTCTCGTATACCTCAATGTAGTTGTGTAAATGAGTAGGTATTGTGCGATGGACACGACAGTGGTAGACTGTAGGCTATCCGACGATCAAATCCCCGGACACATTGCGATTGTGAGTTGAGTTTTATTGGGCACCTAAGTGAAGAGCACTACATTACGTTGTCCTCGGTACGATATGTGGCAGATTTCTGTTTGCCCAAGAAGACAACAGCCGTATAGTACCTATAGAGAACACTTAATGGACAAGCGGACAGAGAGACATTGTTGTGGTGTGGAACGTTGCAAAGGCGAAGTAAATAATTATGCCTTGCTGAAGGACACAGCGCATCGGAATAGAGATTTAATAGACTTCAGCGTTTTATGTTCACAAATAGCTCTTCGTCAATTACGGGGAAAAGAAAAGCTTGCGTCATCTTGACGTAGTGAGATAAATTGTGTGTGTTGTGTTTTATTTTACTGGCAGTAGACAATAAATTACAAAGAAAATGGTGGCAGTTTGTCGGCAGTGAACCAACACGTGTTTCGGCGATGCATCCGCTACAAAACGAATCATTTTAAGCTAATAAACTGTGTGGTCAATAGAATTGTAAATCATGACACATGGGAGGTGAAGACTTATGACATTGTTAAGTGCATTGAACTTCTTACGAATTGAATAGGTATGGTATTGATGCGAAAATAGAGAGGTTGTCGTGCTAAAAATTGGCAGGAGTTTTCATCCTGTTATTTTTAAATTCGAAAATCGTTTATATGATGGGAATACAGTGGACTCAACTGGTACAGGGTTAAGTCTGAAGCTCGAAAGTCGACAGTGAACTTAGGACCAAGATAGGTTCACAATTCAAGGTGGGCCCTAAGTCCTCATCATTTAGGGCCATACAAAGTTCCACAATTTTAAGAAGGAGGCAATCCATTATTCCCCAATTCCAGGATTTTGAGCTTTTAGGATTTTAGGCTTCCGGTACCTATTGTGGGTTTTCGGAATTTCGGGATTCTATCCGTCTCCTAATTATACCTTCTTACTTTTTCATTTTATGCAGAAGATTGATTCGTTTAATTTATTTTTGCGTGAAATTTAACTTAAATTCTCAGGTAGATAACCGCGGCGAACTCCACAGGTGGATCGGTGCCGTGACATAAGGCCAACTCTCAAAATGTGGCTTTACGTCGCTTTGGATAAGTGGCATAAGGCCAAATCCCATCAATTGGCATTATGACACTTTGATGAAGTGACATTAAGCCAATTTGGCTTTATGTCACTTTCCACTGCATATCTGATTTGCTGCTGAAATTGAATTGTGGACTTATAACCTTCTGAGGCGTTTAAAAATTTAAAAAGGAAAAAATGTATCCTTGCAAAAGGTAGAAAAAAGCATTTTTTAAATTATAGCAAAACATTAATAATTATAAAAACAATGTACGAGTATGCAGTACTAAATACATTTTAACATTTTACGGCAACAAAGGCCTGTGGTAGTTCAAGATACTTTATAGAGACATATAAATCAATATATCAATATTCATACATGATCATTTCTAATTTTGGCCGACTTATGGATATGCCTGACTTAAAGAAAAGTTACAAAATAAATAAGAAACTATTAATTAAAATTCATTTCATAAGCTGAACGCAACTTCATTTTTGTATGCTTGCTCCCGGCATGTATGTACTTTGCTCTTTTTTGGCAAACTTATCTTAAGGACTAGAAATTAAAATTAAGACTAGGACTTAAGCTAAAAAAGTTCCACCTTTAATAAGGGGATATCATATCACTTAAAGTGTGCGTAGGCGTCAATATACGAACAATGAAATTAGAAGCTTTAAAATCCTTAATGGTTAACCTATATACAAAAATTATATAAACATAAGGAAATCAAAGGGTGATGCTAGTATTTGTTTTTCTTCAAATTAATATTTTAACAACATCATCCCCTATAATTAATAGGAGATGCTCTTTCATAGAACGGGGCTAGCAGGCATTCATTTGTATCTAGTCTTAATAGAGTGAACGACCCCTCATTTAGTAAACTAAATGGAGACAAACAGTATATTTCAGCCAGACTCTCATCGATATTGGAGTCAATCAAGGATCTCACTAGTGGTTTTGAGTGGGAGCTTATTTGTTCCGCCCTTTTTAAAAAATATCGTTTTGGTAGTTCATAAGAGGTTTGATTTGGGTTGCGTCGTATACTGTTTTGTTAGAAAACCATTTTTTATCCGGCTTTCTAAAAACCCCGGAATTAAGTACCAGTAGCCATTTTCGCCCTTTTAAGCACAGCTCTAGCATGCTTGTTAAAGAGAAATCGGTTCTGAAAGTTGATTCCGAAGTACTTTTTTTTGGAGCGCAATCGAATCGGAAGGTCATATATTTTTAAGCATAAGGACTTGCTTTCTCCCTTTCCACTTGAAACAGATTATTATGAATTAAAATGTGAATATTGTGAATACATCATACTTTGACATTTGTTTGGCTATAGTTTTCACCTGCAATCGACGCTCGATTGATGCTCATCGATCAATTATCGACACTCATAATAGGTTGTTATTGTTACATAATAGGTTGTTAACTTCGGTGCAGGGAAATTACTTCACGGGCAATAACTTCACCTCGAGTGGGCAATAACTACACTTTTTTTTTGTGAAGTTATTGCCCACTGATGGTGAGCAATAACTTCACCGTAAATTTTGTTAAGTTATTTCCCACCTATAATTCGAGAATTTGTGAATTATAACTAAAGACCCTTGCCCCACTCCAAATCTAACAGTGACCCCAAGCAGGGGGGTTGCAGGGGGGCAGCATGCCTCCCCATATGCATTACTGTTTATGGGATTAGTTGCGAAATCGCAAGTAGATTCCATAAACCGTTTAATACCTATAGTGGGGACCCCCCTGCTTGGGGTCACTGTTTGATTTGGAGTAGATGCGAGGTACGTTTCTTGAATTATCATAAAATGTTAAGAGAATTTATTTTCAACAAAAAAAGAAATAACTTCACGGGCAACAACTTCACATGGGCAATAACTTCACATGGGCAATAGCTTCACCTATTGTGGGTAATAACTTCACAAAAAAAAGTGAAGTTATTGCCCACTCGAGGTGCAGTTATTGCCCATGTGAAGTTATTGCCCGTGAAGTTATTTCCATGCACCGTTAACTTCTACGCATTTCGTATCTGTGCATAAATGTAAAAAAAAACTCAGAAAAAATGTACTAGAAGAGTACAATCTGTCCAATTATTTACATTATTGTTTTTGTAATTCATGTCGTGTGTGTGAATAAAAAAATTAAACAAGATTAGATTTTAACGGCGCAAGTAGGTTATTGTCATGGGCGCAAAATTGTAGCATTAATTTTTGGCCTATCTCATGCTGGCAAAATTTGACAGCTGTGAACATTACTGGGCCGCGCAGCCTATGTAGTTCGTCGAGTAAGTGAAAAGTGCGTTTTAAATTTCGCAAGTGTTCGTGAGACATCAAACTAAAAACGTAGATTTCGGTATTTTTTCAATATTAAGCAATTTGTTTAATGTTTTTCTGTTAAGTAAAAATATAACTATTGATCATAAAACTTGAACAAAACTGGATTTTCATTTCCACATTTATATTAGATTTTAGCCGGTTACTAGGACTTATTTTCTGTCAGATGTTAAGAGAAAGAACCCAGAAAATAAATAAAACGGTTCGAAAGACTTATCGCGAGGTGATTAGATGAAATTGTCCTTGGAGGATATTCGGCAGAACGAGTTGAGCCACAGAAAACCCGCTTCCAAATACAACATCGCAAAGAGTACTTTGCAAGTAAGTTGGATAGGAAAATAGATGGGAAATGTATTAAAGAGAGAGTAATCTGTTTTGCGTCCTGAAGCGGAAAACCAACAAGCGCATTGACGTGACCAAATGTAACTGTCCCATTAAAAAACTGACCTTAACAATGTTCAAAAAAATTTTAAAACAAAAAAACATAAAACCACATTAGAAAAATGATTGCGCGCGGATAGAACATAGCTAGGTAAGGTTAGGTTGGTGGTTGATGAAGAAATAGTACTTCATCATCACACGCAGGTCAATGTTGACCCATTATGATGCCCATAGGGTGGTCCAAGTGTTTGTGGTATCTTCCTTCGTCTCGTTGGTGATATCCATTTAGACACCCTAAAACCATCTGGTTTTTGCTGAAAGCCTGAAAAGATTAGATAGAGAGGGATTTCGAAAAGTTCCTTCAGGTCGTGGAAAAAATATTTTTTTAAAATTATTTTTCTTAATTGACTGAGTCTTTGGCAGTCTCACAGAAAGTGGAGCGTATCCTCGTGAGTTTCTTTATCACCGCAGCACCTGCTTGCATATTCATTTTATAGTTCTTTAGTAAATTATTTCCGGTAAGCATTGTCACTAACATCGAAACAGATTTGCTGATTCTTTGACGACCTAGTTTGTATGTTCTGAGTGTTCCACCTATTATTGGCAATTTTATTCTGACCCACCCGTGCTTTGCGATCGCAAATGGGTGGTTTGACGGACTGGTTCAGGCTCCTGATAGGCCCCTTTTCTTGCTAATTCATCGGCAATTTCATTACCCTGTATACCCCGTGTCCAGAGACCCAGCAGATTCTAACATTAAGTTGACCGCCAAGAACCTTCACTTGTTCGCGACACCGTTTCACAAACTTCGATTATATTTCGAAAGCGGAGATTGCTTTTATTGCAGCCTGGCTGTCAATGAAAATTGTGATATCAACACGTGGTATTGCCGCCAATATCTCCGCTTGGAATACAAAATCTGTTATTTAGCTTTAATGTTTTGGAAAACACTCCAGCTCAAACGCCTACGTCCATGTTTGAGAAATCTGTATAGATGGAGATGGATTCGGCTGCGTATTCTTCTACTTCCCATTCCTCTCTGCTTCAAAAAAAACCCAGTGGCGTGAAATAACTCCAAAAGAAATAAAACCGTGTTTTAACGATTGGCCTTATTTCACTTTCACACAGTGAAATTCACTTACCCAAAGTGAAATAAAAAGTGAAATAAAATGATAAAGTAGGCCTAATGTACGGCACATGGACACCAGTCCCTAGGATATAAGTCCCGAAGTCTTTGTTTGGGACTTAATAATAGCTTCTCCTTCTCTGAAAGCGAAATAAGGCCAAATGCATTATTTCTCGCCACCGAAATCCCTACTAAAGCCTTAGAGAAGCTGACACCATTTCGAAAGGAATGACAATTGTTGCAGAAAACAACATTAGAAAATGGTTCAAGGATTTCCAGCATTTTTTTTAAAAGAAACAGGAAATGAGGATGTGGTGCTTGACCCTAGGAGGATTATGCACGGAGACAAAACCAATTCTTACATGCGCCCAAAAAACATTAAAAGTCAGAGCTGCAATACTCAGATGACAGACTAATTACCTCGGCAACAACTTACTTCGTTCTTTCAGAATACAGGTATTATCATCCTGACTCAATCGGCATTCAAATGTAAAAATAGAATGAAAAACCTTACCATACATTTGTTGTTATTTAAGACTGCATTACTAGTACCTGCGAAATGCAAACTCATTTACAGATAAAACTCTGAATATATATAAAAACATTTATATATCTTAATTGATCAAAAACAAGTTCAAATGTTTAATTTATTTTGTGATTGCAGTTTTGCCTAAGTTAAAATAACCCGGCCGGATACAAGTGCAAAAGTGGCCGACTCCTGAATTTTGGTGGCCGGGTACTGGTGAAATTTCACTATTTTCAAAAAGGTATTTTTAATTTTAAATGCATAAATCCAGTTACATTCATTCCTTTTTTTTGACAAATTTAAAATTACGATTAATGTGCAAAAAACAAACAAACGTTGTTTCAGTGGCCAGGTGAATAAGTTATCACGAATCAAAGAAAGAAAAACAGTTGGGTGGCCGAGTACACCTACCCCATAAAGGGCCTTAAACTTATCTTCCCCAAGCATTTGCTTGTGCGAAGTGGATAAATGTAAAGTGTAATCATGAAGAAAAGCACTCATCCTTTTCAACTTCGTAAACTCAACTGCACATACTTTCAAAACTTTGTGATATTTTCGACAGTTTCATCTTGTGAACGGCTTCAAATGAAATCAAAGGATTTAATTACATTGTCTTTTACTTTGTCGCTGCTTGGAGGTGTGATGTGTGAAAACTTAAAGTGTGAGAAAGTGAGAGAAATTAATGAGGTGGTTCATGCAATAATGGACGATCAAATTATGCGTCTTACTTTGAGAAGAATAGATACCAATTTTAGAGTGACGACAAAAAAAAGGTTTTTTGAAAGGCGTGACAGCAAAATTTAAGACACAAGTTGACGATTTGGCACAGATGAAGTTTATTCGTGTATGTGAGGTGCAACAAAATATTTCAATCTGCAATTTATTTTCACAGTTTTAAATTGATAGAAATAAAGAGGTCCAACTAAAGGGTCTTTCATTAAGGACTACGAACTTCGTTTTTAAATAAAATGAAACTACTTGAGATATCTCTAAAATAAATGTATTGACTTAAATTACTATCAAAACATTTATGAATGGAATTCGACTTCGTTCATATGTCCACCACGGGAACGTTTGCAGCGGTCGATACGTTGAACCCAATTTTCGATGACTCGGCCGCACATTTCGACCGATACGGCCGCTATTTCTCTTTCAATATTGGCTCTGAACTCCTCTTACGTCGCCAGCCTGTTGGCATAGACCAATGGTTTAATGTAACCCCATAAAAAAAGTCTAGAGGCGTTAAATTACACTATCTCGGCGGCCAATAGGCGGATCCGTTTCTCGAGATAACATGTTCACCGAGCTGAGACTTCAATTACTCGATTGTTGCACCTGCTGTGTCTGTGATCCACATATCACTGATGTGCAATTCATGCAATTGCTCAAAGAAATAACGTTCCAACATTTCTCTGTAGCGAATACCATTTACCGTAACGTGACGGTAATTTCATCGACGAAAAAAAACGGCCCAATGACTCCACCGGTACGAAAACCGCACCAAACAGTGCCTTTTTGCGGATAAAGTGATAGTTCATGAAGCACATAAGCGTTTTCACCTGTCCAGTAACGCATATATTTGCGCTTTATCGCTGAAGATGATTTTGCGATGAAATTCTTCATTGGCTTTTCTACCCTCATCGTCCCTTTTACGATGACCTTTCGGCCATCCAAAGAATCCGTTTTGAGCTCCCTCAACATCCCTCTCCCACCTTTATTTCCGGTTCCGCTAGTTGTGGTATCAAAACGGCGCTCAATGCGTTATATGTGTTTTTCCCTCGTCAGGAAACGGGGAATACAGCCACTTAAACCAACCAACCAACCACTCTGATCGTACTGCGTCTGAGGTGTCCGTTATTACATTAGGATTATTTCTGTTCGAAAAAGAATATGGCGCTTATTCTTCTGAGCAAAGCCTTCCTCGGAAATAATGTTCTATATTGATACACAACAAAGAGCCCTTTTGCCTAGACGCAACACTTTTAGATAATATAAAAATAACCACACAGTTAATCCTATCTGTATTAGAAACAAGACAACACAAACGTGACAATCAAAAACCGGTATCCATCCGAAGGCCAATATACCGATGCTTAAAAGATAAAGGAACAAAATTAACTCGATGTTCTCGCGTCGTTCTCCTCATAACGATTTCCCAATTCCAATTCTGGTTTAGCAACTTTCACATCCTGACAATTGCATGAATTGATCTCATAAAAGTCCCTCGCCAATATTAACACAATTCGAATAGCAATAGCAATAGCTTTACATTGCGCAGCAAGTTGATCCCTCGGTCTCTCTCCATTATATAACTGTTTTTTTTTTTTCCTGCAATAAAGCCAACTCCATTCAAAAGATAAGAAAAGTTTTTCTTTGCCTATCTTGTTCCTCGCCCCATCTTTCCAACATCATTGGTTTAGTGGTGGCTGGCGGTGGCATCCTATCAAAATGTTAAGGGACCATCTTTCTTCGCAGCCCTGCCATATACCAGGATATGTAATCAGTTTAAGCACCTGAGTTTGAAATTAAATGCAAATCATCCAATGAACATTTGCATGCGATGACAATAGACACGAGAGAGTGAGAGACAGCTCTACCTACTCTACACAGAGGACACATGCAAAATGACTCCCACTTGGTGGTGTCCTGGTGGGGTGAGAACAGGACCTAGAGAACGATCCCACCAAAAATGGGAAAAAATCGAAAGAAATGTCTTGTAAAATCGTTCAGGCAATGCGAGTTAATAGGAAGAAAACACGACGACGACAACCAAAAAAATCAGAGCAAGGATTTCTGATGTCAGTCTCTTGGTTGACACATATTAGACGACCGTTCCAACACGCCAAAGCATCCCATTTCATTATTTTGCCAAAAGAGCGACGACTAACAAAAAAGGGAAATCAACGTTGGAGCTATGGGTGGGGTGACGGTGGGGAACCAATGGGCACCTATGCGTTTTTGTGGGTGGCGGTGTTCGTAATACAAGGGATCAATGTTTCTCCTCAATCTCTACTTTTGGTGGGTGATATGTGTGTATTGTCGTCGAGTGTATATAGATTAAAGGATTCACGCGTATGGATGTGAGTTTGACATTGTTACTCTGAACACTGACTGTGAGTATTAAATTCGAAATTTATTCAAATGAGAGTCGACGACACATAGCGCAATTTCAGCTTAAAAAGGACCTTGCACAGACGACGACAAAAGGTTTTTTTTTGTATTAACCCCCGTTATCATTTACATGTATCTGTTGCCAATGAGTTTGTAAAATGAAAATAATTTTGCAAGTTCTCCGTACCTCCTTTTTTTTATCTTTATTTTGTTAGCCTTCAGCAGAAAAACAACGTGTTTCTGGGAAGAATGGAGCTAAGCATCGGGGTTAGCATGGCATAGAAGTGCGGTTCATGGTACAACACACTGCAGAGATAAGTTTGTAAAAAAAAATTAAATTCCATTTCAAATTGGAAAACAAGAAAACATGTTTTGAAATGTTTTCGTTGATGATGCTCTGCTGTGAATAATGAAGATGACTTGGCGCAAAAGTTCTGTGCAAATAGCAAGGATATATGGGGAATTAATAAATAATCAGATGCCAATCATGAACAGGTTTGCAATTTAACTGGGTTATACCTACCTAACTGCTTTATTATGCAATTTAAAAGCAAAACAATCAATGTTTGATAAGGTTCATTGCGTCACTGGGCGTGTTAAAGGGAAAGACTACATTTGACATTATACAAATACAATTATTGTTTGTTAGTTATAATATTATAAAGGGTTGAAACGGTACAATAATTGAAGAAGCCATCTCGGAAAAGCTTTGCATAATGACACTTAAACTTATCTACCTATTCACCCTTTTCCGGTTTAAATTGCTCATTCCAAGTTGAACCAAACAACTTTAGTAGTTCACGATGATGAATGCGACTTTAATTTCAATATTAATTATTTTGAAATAAGGTAATGTTTTCGTAGCGGCAGTAGATACATTGTTCGTCCAATAGGGTTGAGCGCACGCAAATTATAAAAAAAGGAAAAAAACATAGGGGCGGGCTACAGTCCGCTTGGGCGAACTGTTGTATACCCTATTCTTATTCCTATCCCTCATAAGTGGACGTGACAAAAGTCTAAGTATGGTTGAATTGTTAAGAACGCTGTACATATTCTGTTATATAACATTTAAAAGATTTTATCAAACAAAAACGAAGCTTTTGTAAAAAAAACGTTCCCTAGCTCAAACTTTGGTTTTTCAATAAAATTATTTTATTTAATTGTGGGCGTGCCAGTAAGCGGATTTAAAAAAAATTAACACATGAGCATAGAGGACCCCTAGAGAGTATATATTATAAATTTCAGCTCCCTAGCTCAAATTTTGGTTTTTCAATAAAATTGATTTATTTTTTTGTGGGCGTGTCAGTGGGCGGATTTTGAAAATTTTATATCCCGAGCAGTTTTAGGAGTCATAGGTCATATATAAAAAATTTCAGCTTTCTAACTCAAAATTCGATTTTTTCCAAAATTTAGTTTTTTTGAGTTTGGGCGGATTTCCAAAATTCGTAAACTTGATTATTTCGGGACCCTAGAGAGTATATGGCTAAAATTTCAGCTCTCTAGGACCAGTTTAAAGGCCTAATTTTTGCCGACGGACTGACGGACGGACGGACATGGCTAGATCGACATTACTATCGATGCTGATCATAAATATAGTAACTTTTAGGGGTCTACGGGCAATATTAAGGTATGTTACAAACTATGCGTCAAAATTAATATACCCTTAGAATAGGGTATAAAAAGGTGTGAGCCACGCTGCACTCACGGTATAGTTGATGGGTAAACATGTAGGCACAGTTGCGCGTTAGCTACCTAATTTGTTATCTAGCTAACGCCATTACTAAGTAACTAACGTAGTTAAATTAGCTGCGCTAAAAATGCAATCGATTTGGTGGTTAGCTATCATAATGACAACTTATTTTAGCTATTAGCTATTAGTTGCAGGTTGTGTAACTAAGCTCGTTAGGTTGCCAAAGTTAGTTGCGGATGACAACTAAAAGTTGGTTAGTTTTTAGTTGTAGCTTTTTAGCTGCCTAGGTAATAACTAATAACTAAATCAAAAATTTCTATTTTGCTATAATGGTGATAATTTATTGGGATTTATTATGCATATTGCGTTTAAAATAAAAATTGATTGAATGTCCCTTTTATTTTACATCAGGTTATTTTACAAAGAGGTACTTGGACCCACAATAATTTGCGGGTGGCAATGGTGCAGTAGTAGTGTATTCGTTTACGGAATGGAAGGTCGTGCGTTCGAATCCCGGCCAAGTCCATTACTTTATACCGAATACATGAAATCGTAATCTCCCTAAGTAACTTAGACACCACCCGTGGAGAAAAACCCTACAACTGCACCCAAACACTTCTTTCCTATCTCTCTATTCTTTCTAATACCAAGTAGCTTACACTGTGTTCTTAGCATTATAAGGGTAAAAAAAAATCCCTTTAGCGTAAGCAAATTATAAAAAAAAAAAAAAAAAAAAAATTAAACCCGAAAAAGGATATTTTCCCAAAATGTCTTTAGAAACGGCACGGTATATATGATTTCAATGTTATTTGAATGAGGGGTGTTAGGAACAACAAACATTTTGGTAAAATATCCTTTTTTCGACTTTCGAGGACCTTTTTGTTGTTTCAAAGACATCTTAGTCAAATAACATTGAACACAGATATACCGTGTGGATTCTTTTTTAAATTTTTTAAATATTTTTTTAAACGGCATTTTGGAAAAATATCCTTTCTTCGACTTTTAAGGACCTTTTTTGTTGTTGCAAGGACCTCTTAGTCAAATAACATTGAACACAGATATACCGTGTGGATTCTAACGGCCTTTTGGAAAAATATACTTTCTTCGACTTTTAAGGACCTTTTTTTGTTGTTGCCAGGACCTATTAGTCAAATAACATTGAACACAGATACCTATACCGTGTGGATCCTAACGGCATTTTGGAAAAATATCCTTTCTTCGACTTTTAAGGACCTTTTTGTTTTCCAAGGATCTGTTAGTCAAATAACATTGAACACAATATACATACTGCGCGGTTTTTTAGGAGTTTTTGAAAAAAAAAATTTCGGGCTTAAGGACCTTATTTGGTTCTCCAAGGACCACTTGGTAAATAACCTTATTACAACTAAAAGTGGCATTCTTAAATCGGCCATCGGTTACCGAAGTACAAATCGATATTTTTCCTCTTACCGTCAACTGATATACAAAAAACTTCAAGCTATACAACCTCAATTATTCAAAACAAATCTACTTCCACACAACTTCCCGGTGTTTCGTAAGGACATAATGTAATAATCTCTAAAATTGAACATAATTAAAACTGGAAAATGTATAACGAAATAAATAAAATAAAAAAAACAACGACACGCGGGACGGAAGGATAATATTTATTAATATTAATTGTTTTAAAATAAGGTAATGTTTTCGTTACGGCAGTAGATACATTATTCGTGAAATAGGGTAGCAACCAGTTGATAAAACTAATGGTTAACTTAAGAAACCTTCTGATGATATGACCTTATCACACCTTTTTTTAATGTTGATGAAAGAGCGGAAAGTAACTTACAAAAACAGTCGAAAGTCAGTTATCGCAACTGTAATTGGTGCAACGGTGTAGAGGTTATTGTGTTGGCTTGTGACCCGTGCGGTGCAGGTTCAGTACTCATGTGGAACAAGAACATACGCCATCCATTAAAGCAGAGAAACGAATGACACCTTGTTTTCTCCAACCACTACACCAAGAAGACGATTTCTGCCTGGTGTTACAGTGGACCGTTGCCGAGTCTGAGTGCTCTGTGATTTCTCATTGGCGAAGCGAGGGGGGGGGGGGGGGGGGGCAAAGGGGGCACAGGCCCCGGGCGGCAGGTTATTTTTTTTAAATATTTATATAAAATTTACAAAACGGATTCTTTTTTCAGTCCAAGGATTTTATTTACAAAGTTTACCAGCATTACCACTGCTTCACAGTAAGTAAGCAGATATTCCTTGTGTTGCTTAACAACAAAATTCAAATATACCCAGTTCAAATATAATGGTCAATAGTTATGGCTCCGACTTCGGATCTGACTCCGGCTCTGTCTCTGATTCTCTCATTGAACACATTGACACTGAGACTGATAAAGCATTGGAATCAAAAGATAGGCAAATATCGTTGCCAAAGAAACAAAAAAATGTCAGGACATTCTTAGTTTCTTACTAGAAGGGTCGTATTTTTAAATTCCTCGCGAAACAGAATTTGGCTTTTCGTGGCCACAGAGAAGAAATTATCGGTACAAATAGAGGTACCTTTTCAGAACTGGTGCACCTACTCGCAAATTACGATCCACTGCTTCGAGAACACATTTTACGAATAAAAATGGGTGGAAGAACTATTACTTATTTGTCACCACAAATTCAAAACAAGTTCATTAATATTTTAGGCGATAACGTTCGTAAACGAATTTTCTGTCAAGGAAAAAAGGCCAAATATTATTCCATTATATTCGATAGCACCCCAGATGTATCGCACAAAGTTCAAACCAGTCAAGTATTGCGTTATCTTTAAATTGAAAATCAGAAAGTAGTACTAGTGGAATCTTTTATTGACTATATCGAAACAACAAGAAAGAACAAAACAGCTGAAGGCATTTCTGAGATGATTTTAAGTAAGCTAAAAGCATATGACAATGCTGCTGTCATGGCTGGAAAATAAACGGAAGTGTAGCAAAGACTGAAAGACATAAACTGATTTTATACCCTGCTCCAATCACTCTTTGAACTTGGTTTGTTTACATGCTGCTGCTGTTGAGTCAAACTCGGTCACTTTCATCGGTACCTTAGAAAGCATATATTCATTTCGTCCGTGTCCACACATCGTTGGGAAGTTCTGCTTTGTACTTCAGGCAACGCATTGAAGAGCCTGCAAGAAACAAGATGTTGCGCAAGAACTGATGCAGTCCTGGAAGCAGAATATCTGGAAGCATTATGAGGTAATTTTTAAAACCTTGTAAAATGGGCGCCACATAATTTTTTATTGATTGGGCAATTGGAAAATTGTGAAACGGTGCTAAACCAAAAAAGGGAAAAACAAAAAAAATTTCAGAAAATTTCGATCAATGGAAACCGCTTTCAGCAAACTGAAAACAAAGAAAAAGACGATCCGTTTGTTCCCACAACGTTATAAATGACCCGGTGGAGCAGGGCAAATTTTATGAACCGCTATTTAAGCTGCAGTTATAAAGAAGTGAAATGAAAAGCGGGTTTTGAAGTGGCGCAAGACCGCGATATCCCGAAAGTTGGAAATATTCCAAAAAGAAGATGGTCGCGCGTGCCTTGATTTTCAGGGATTTTGACGGAGCCTGACCCGACCGAAATTTATATTTCGTCCGCACAATTCCCTAACTACCCTCACACAAAATCACTCTACTTATCTGTTTTTTTTTTGTTTCCTCTTCTCTTCCTGAACCCTTGTGAATCCAGACTAGTCCCTTGGATATTGGTCTTGACTACACCATTAACCTCGTTCCTGATGTGATCTTCCTTTCTTATACGTTCCTTAATTCCTCTACACTTCCCTTCTCGACTGTTCCTTTTTGTTTTCTTTGTTTTTTTCTTCACTGTCGCAACCAATTACTTAAAAAAAACCAAAACGAACAAAAGATTGATCTTACGATCGCTGGTTAACCTAGATGCCCGCACTGTGTAGCTAGTACAATATATTTACATTACAACTAAAAAAATTTTGAAAATACCACGCCCAGCTACTGAATATCATTTATTTCTTGGTTTTTAAAAGAAATCATGATTTGCAACACTCCTGCTGCCGTTCATGATCCTAAGGGATTTAGGCTAACAGTCGTTAAATCTTGTCTAAACTTCTGAACCTACGACCAGATAAGTTGGGTGTTCAGTCCATCACTTATTTACAAACACGCGACACACATGAACCAAAGAATCACAGCACTTAAAATATTGCGCAAACGTGAACGCGGGGTACGCTCCCGACTCTTGAATTATTGCGGCTGGCGTCTAACGATACCTCTCAACCTGTAAGTTTACGAGCCACCCTTTATTAAGATTTTGAATAATGGTGTACTGGATGTTACCTCAAGGAATTTTTGATGCCGAATCTTCTAATCGGCACAACTCCTCCATCCAGTGCCCTTACTAAGGATGTTTTGCGAAACGCCGCATAAACACATCTTAATAAAATTCGATTTTATTTATTGATCAAAGGATCAATCAAAAATCAATTACAGAGGAGCATGCACGCTCTAAATCGTAAAAAAGAGGCAGCTCGGGATTATAGGACTGCTATAACACCATGGAAGCCTGCCGATTGTTATTAAAGTCAAACCGACAAATGACACAAGCAGACCATTTGGGATGCCATAAAGTGTGAGTGCTACGATACCTTGAGCTGTGTTCGTAATCTCGCCGAAAATGTGAACGAAATATTAAGTTCAAAACACTCACTACACACCGTTACTTTTGTTACACAACGTTCCGAAGTCAAATAATGTCATCATGCAAATATACGTGTTATCAATAATTACGTAATATTAATAACATCAACAGCGACCTTTTGCGATCCACTCATCTCGTTTCATAACAAACTTGCGATCGCATGACGTTATAAATTAAAAACTATCCATTTCCTAATATCGACTGATAGCAGCGTTAAGGCCGCCTTATTGATTAAACGACATCAGGAAGACATTTTTGAAATCGCATAGCACCTGAAGCTTCATACATGGCTGCACATTTACATATTACATCGCTGTACATGAGCCGCAAAGTTATTATGCAGCCAAATATCCCAATTAAAGTGTCCATAAGTGTTTTTGCCAAGGATTAAGTTTCACAAGCAGCTAGAGGCATGGTGAAAATTCCACTCATTATGCAAGTGCCTGACCTCTGAACCATTCAATTGGAAAACATTGAAGCATCACACGGAACCACACCGCACAAATGTATCTTCGCAAAACCACCGCTCTAAACGTTGCCACAAGTAACCAAAATGTCTAAAATGACATCCAACGAACGATATAATCCCAGCCGGGAAACGTCAAACAAATGAGCCTCATTAAAACGCTGTCCGTGTGGAATTTACGATTAAGCTTTTTCAGTGCGCGTCATTACCAACATCGTGATACTACTAATCTCTCACATTGTTAAAGGTGGCCCGGCCACAAGTGCTGGTAACTGGGAGTGTGTGTACCGACCGAGTCGGTGTCTGCATTAACTCGTCTCCAATTTAATTGTTAATTCCTGAAATTTATTATTGAATGATGCGGCTGAATCTGTGGTATCTATGAATGCGATACCGAGGCAGTGCAGCAATAGTGTATAAGTGGGCAGCACCCCATGTGATCTAAGACTTTGATGTTTTAAGCTGACCGTAGCGTTGCAATGGGTTACAGTGCGTTTTGTGGTTTGGGTTCCGGGCTCTTCATTTGCCCATCGGTTAGCATTATGTATATTATTAAATGCTGCGTCATCATTCCTTAACAAACCGATGGGGTCAATCAACTTATTTTGGACCCACCGATATTCTGGTGGCGTAATGAAATTTGTGGCATTTTATTGAAATAATTTAGTTCAGTTGGAAGCTGTAGCAAATGTATCTGTATCACCAATGGACAAAACATTCTCATCCAGGCGATAATAAATTGCTAATCATTTAGATGTGATGTATGTGTGAACATGGAACTAGGTAAGTTGGGGAGGGGGCTCATATGTGGACTGTTTGATAAAGTTTTCACCTAAATTGTCGGTAATTGAACCTTCTATTGGAAATTCATTTACTGAGGACCAATGGCATTTGTAACGGTAATTATTTTCGAATTAATGAAAGCTGTGAAATGAAATCCGAAATAAATGCAGAGCGTATAGTTAGCAGTTGATTATTATTAACAAATGCGTGATAATAATTTCAATGACTCTAAACTATATGGAAAGTAACTGGTTATAGAATAATTTTTTATTTTTTTTATTTATTGTTACTCGTAATTAGAATATAACACGATACATATATATATTAATATATATATAATTGTTGTATAACACAATACTACACTATATATAATATTAATATATACAATAATAATAGACAAAAAGCGGCCAAGTGCGAGTCGGACTCGCTCAGGAAGGGTTCCGCGCGAATTATAATTATTATTTACTTAGGCACCTATTACAGATTTATTATTGCAAAATAATGGTTCACGGCTTACGCATAAGGTTTATGTTTATGAAATTAAATGTTTTTTTTTTATATTTGAGTTGATTTAATGAAAGGTAAATTGCGGTTTACGATTTATGACGTATTAAAAAAAAACTACTTGCTGGATCTCGTTCAAACCAATTTTCGTTGGAAGTTTGCATGGTAATGTACATCATATATTTTTTTTAGTTTTATCATTCCCTTATTTTAGAAGTTAGAGGGGGCGTTTTGCAGTGCCAAAAGTAAACAATTTTTTTTTTTTGTTTTTCTGTATAAAATTGATCTTGAACGCGGTAAGTAAATAAATTTGATGTTACCCAATAATATTGATATTTTACATTGTAAATATTAGAATGAAACCATTCTGGCTTGTATTTAACAAAAAATATGAATATAAATTTGTTAAAAAATGTGAACGGGAGACTTGAGACAGTTCCTGAAGGGAGAGTTGATCAGTGGCTCAAGTCTCCCTTTTGCTCTGATTACATGTCGTAAGTGTTTTAAAGCCAGGTATTTAATTTTGTTTTTAGTTATTGAAAATGCCATTTGCATACAAACGGAAAGAAGGAGCGGCAAGAAGGAATGTGATTCGCAAAGATGTCATTGAAGCTGCGTTAAAAGAAATTAAAGAAGGGAAATCAATCAGGGCAACTGGCATTAAATATAATATTGATCGAACAACTCTTTCCCGGTATGAACGCGGAAAATCTAGTTTAGACAAATTTGATAGAAAAGAAAGCCAATATAAACATGCACAAATTTTTGATATTGTGGAAGAAAAACAATTAGTTGACTATTTGCTTACATGCAGCAAAATGAATTACGGATTAACGAGAAATGCTGCACTATCATTGGCATATCAGTACGCGAAAGTCAACAAAAAAAAATACCTCCATCCTGGTCAGCTAACGAAATTGCTGGTTACGATTGGTTTCGGGGATTTTTAAAAAGAAATCCCATAATTAGCTTGCGCACACCAGAAGCAACCAGTTTGTCAAGAGCAACAAGCTTCAATAAGAAAAATGTGACAGATTTTTTTACAAATTTGAAGGAAGTACGAGAAAAGTTTGTTTTCGAAGCACAAAACATTTACAATTGCGACGAAACGGGATGCACAACTGTCCAAAAATGCCCGAAAGTTCTGGCATCAAAAAAGTACCGTCAGGTTGGTCAAGTTACATCTGCGGAGAGAGGAACACTTGTAACTGTCTGTTTTGCAGTGAATGCCATCGGAAACAGTGTTCCTCCATTTTTCATATTTCCCAGGGTAAAATTCAACGAAGCTTTTGTGGCAAATGGACCCGAAGGATCTGCTGGTGATGCGTACCCAAGCGGGTGGATGACTTCGAATGGGTTCTTAAAATATCTGAATCACTTTATTATATTTTCGCATTGTTCTTTGGAGAATCCGGTGTTGATAATTTTAGATAACCACGAAAGCCATATGAACATTGAAGCCATCGATCTTTCGAAGAGGAATGGAATTACGCTTTTGACATTGCCACCTCATTGTAGCAACAAATTGCAGCCTCTCGATGTAACCGTATTCTCCTCCTTTAAATCCCGCTACAACAATGCGATGCATAATTGGATGTTGTCCAATCCAGGGAAGACGGTGTCCATCTATAACATCCCATCATTTGTGAAAGAGGCAATGCCTCTTGCTTTTAACCAAGGGAATATAAGAAGTGGTTTTGAAATTACGGGAATACATCCATTCAACTCTGAAATTTTCACTGATGAAGATTTCTTGTGCTCTGCAGTGACAGATCGGCCAATAATGGAAACAAACCGAATT
Organism: Portevinia maculata; assembly: GCA_949715645.1. NCBI lineage: Eukaryota > Metazoa > Arthropoda > Insecta > Diptera > Syrphidae > Portevinia > Portevinia maculata. Next base: position 266,826,035 of record OX454526.1, on the reverse strand, counting down.
CGTTAATCCAGTCCCAGTCCCGGTCCAAGATCCTGATTCAATTCCATCTACTTCAAAAGGCTTAAGGGGTGATTTATCAATACCAACGGGTTCACCATTTGCGACTGGAACTGGAATTCCAATAGTAAGTCCAGATATATCCAGATATAATCCGACCATACCCAAAAGCTGCTCCACAGGTACACAAAAGAGGTCGACAACCAGGAAAAACTAAAATATTGACTAAAACACCCGAAAAAAACGAAGAGCCAAATAATATTGAAGAACTAAAAAAGAATAAAAAACTGACACAAAAAAAAACACAAATAAAAAGAATACACCTAATTTAATAAAAAAAATTTACAATCAAGTGAAAGCGAAACTTCTGAAGAAGTCAATTACGACGAAGGATTGAACAGCCCATTGGAAATTGAAGGAAATGTGGATGAAACATGGTTTTGCTTTGTGTGCAAAACAGATGACATCATGGACATGCGCCTTTGCGCCTTTGCGCCTAATGCCATAAATATGTGCGCGAGATGTGTGTCGGACTGACGAAAAATGACAACGAGACTTTTATCTGCCCTCATTGTGATATGTGATTATTATATTAATTATTAAATTAAGTTATTTATTTATTTTCGTAATGTTTTTGAAGTTTAGTTTTTGTTTACTATTTTTTTTACTTTATTTATGCTAAGAAAGTGAAGTCCCTTTTTTTGTATTTATCTACTGAAAATCGTTATGTTTCTAATTCTTATCATTATTTTTTTTTTCTTTTCAAACCACTAAAACAATAAAAATAAATTCTATTAACATTGGAAGTGGATAAATTATTATTGTTTGGCTCGCCCCCGGTGGGGCGGGAGACTTGAGCCGAAAATCTGTTTTGAAACATTTGGCATTTGCCAAAAATTTCTTGCGCTTATTGTACGTTTATGAGACCGTTCTTAAAATAGATAAATGTAGCTATAAAAAAATGCATTTAACAGGTGGCTGTGTTTGATAAACAAATTTTTATGAACAATCTAACAAAAAGTGGCTCAAGTCTCCCGCTTTCCCCCTACAATTCAGTTTAGAAAAAAATGATATTAGAAACATCGATATCATTTTTGAAGACCTATCCATAGTTACCCCACACTTATGGGTTTGATGAAAAAAAAAATGTTGAGTTTCAGTTCTATGTATTGGGGGGAAACCCCCAAAATGTATTGTTTTTTTTTTCTATTTTTATGTGAACATCTTAATGCGGTTCACAGAATACATCTACTTACCAAGTTTCAACAGTATAGCTCCTATAGTTTCGGAGAAAAGTGGCTGTGACATTCCCGGACAGACAGACAGACAGACATGACGAATCTATAAGGGTTCCGTTTTTCGCCATTTGGCTACGGAACCCTAAAAAAAGTAAATTGGGTTTACAATAATTTTTGAAGGTAAATTTCGAAACAGCTTTTTCTAAAAGACCGATGATGCTGTACCCATGGTCTGTAATAGTGACGTATCAACTCGGTTTGCAAACCGGTTCATACCGGGTTGAACACAAACCGAGTTAATCTGGCTTAGATGTTTCCCAAATCAAATTACATAGTTTTCTCGGTTCGGTTCGGTTTGGTTTTTACCAAACCGAGTTGGCTGGACCCGTAAGATAATTCCATTCGGTTCGGTTTGTGGCAGAAGCCGTAGGTTTCGGTTGAGCATCGACGCAATGTAGGACGAAGCTGATTTCTTACAACCGACAGATAGCATTGAACAAATCCGTTTGCTTATAGAACTCGGTTAGGCGTTGAGTGAGAATGGAAAGCAAATTTATAAAAATGTATTTTGTTTCTCTAAATAAATCGTTATATTTTGAATATTTATATACATTTAATTATAATTTATGTATGATTCTAACTTCTACAGCCCTGTTTCTAAAGAAAAGTAATAAACTTTATTTTAAAGGTGTTTGATAGGAAAACAGATCAGTCCTTTACTCCTTTTTAATTGGGCCGTTTGCCCGCTAGAAGCGAAAAACCAAAAACCAAAACTTTCTGTTGATCATAACTCTTGCCATTTTATTTGAAAGAATCATTCTTTAAGGCGTTATAAATGTCAATGGTAACACTGATACAAACTTATTCCTCACCCACTACAAGCTAACAATCCGACCCGAAGCAAACCGAACCGTTTCATAGAGAAATGATTTTGCTTCCAACCGAGTTACTTACACTCGGTATGCTTTAATTTCCATTCGGTTCAACTCGGTTTGAGAATTTTTCAGTTTAGTGCATCACTATTCTGTAACTCATACCATAACTCTTCGCATATGAAAAATACGCCGTTTATCGCATCTGGAAAATAATGCAGTTCCATAAATCATGCAAAAACTATTCCTTGGTAACTTTTAATAATATTGGAAGGACTTCCCCCACTGTCAAAATACTGGAAATCGATTGGTTTCAGCAGTGACTGATGTACGAGTATTGCAAGACAAGATGATGTCCAAATTCTAACGAAGGGGAAATCACTTGAAGTAGTTTGTCGAGCAAATTCAATTCATTGTGTATTCATATCACAGATTGTTGAATGATTTGATATCAAACTCTTACCTCCTTTGCCCCGCGACACTCATTTATTTACGTTTTTTATGTTATAACCCACTTCCAGTACACCCCTGTCTGGGAATACATGAATCAAAACGAATGAATACAGCAATAAGAATTTCGCCAAAATTTACTAATTCTCCGGCTGGACACACCCTATTTATCAGCGTCGGTGAGTATTTTGACATATCATTGTTTTTCTTTCAAAGAAAAACACAATTGATTTCTTCAAGTCAAGACATCGGTAAGTTACAAAAATTGTTCTATTTGAAAGTGAATAAAATGTGTGTATTTATATTCCAGCTTTTGGGCAGAGTTTCTCTACCACAAGGAGAGAACAATGAAGGTATTCTCGAGTCAGTTATGGCAATGTCCCAGGACGAACATGCGGCAATCCAGAAATTATGTAGTCATACTTTGTATTCTATACAACGCTCTGACTGGAGTTTTTTTTTCGAAGACCTGGTCGATGTTAGTTTTGACAAACATCTCACAAAACTGCCGAGCATCAAACACAGATATGATGATTTAGAGCAGCGTTCAGTTTCAATTTTTGAAGGGATTTTTTCAGAGTATTTCCAAAAAGTCGACTAACAACGCTTGCTCTTTGTTTGGTTTCCGCGTTTAAATTAAAAATGTAACAATAGAGGAGTATGCGATGGTGCAGGGAAATAACTTCACGGGCAATAACTTCACCTGGGCAATAACTTCACCTCGAGTGGGCAATACCTTCACTTTTTTTTGTGAAGTTATTGCCCACTGATGGTGAGCAATAACTTCACCCAAAATTTTGTGAAGTTATTTTCCACCTATAATTTGAGAATTTGTCTATTATAACTAAAGACCCTTGCACCCACTCCAAATCAAACAGTGACCCCAAGCAGGGGGGTTGCAGGGGGGCAGCATGGCCCCCCATATGCATTGCACTGTTTATGGGATTAGTTGCGAAATCGCAAGTAGATTCCATAAATAGTGCAATGCATATGGGGGGGGCATGCAACCGCAACCCCCCTGCTTGGGGTAACTGTTTGATTTGGGGTAGGTGCGAGGTACGTTTCTTGAATTATCATAAAATGTTTAGAGAATTTATTTCCCACTAAAAAGTGTAGTTATTGCTCACCATCAGTGGGCATTAAGTTTACAAAAAAAAAGTCAACTTATTGTCCACTCGAGGTGAAGTTATTGCCCAGGTGAAGTTATTGCCCGTGAAGTTATTTCCGTGCACCGTATGCGATACGGAACGTTTGCGAGGATAAGTATATTTTTTATACAATCTCATGGAGGCGATTGAAAAACATTGACTCTCCACGTATTCTTGGAGTCTTGTGTAATATTTTCAAGAGCCTTGGTCGCCCCGAAACATGTAATGCTATATACGACCACTTCATGGAATTGCTCGCTACTAGTAATGAGGTTGTGAATGAAGTTTTACTCATTATCGAAATTATACTGACATTCAATGATCTGTGATTTACATATTGTTGGCGCAGGAGGAGGAGCTGGTCGAGTTTCTAGCGCACTATCTGAAAAGTATGTGTTTGTGTTGAATTTTCGAAAAATATGATGATCGGTTCGGCTCGAATTTGACTGGTTCAGGCTAAACCTTTCGAATTGAATCTGCTCCTAACGCCGATTTAAGAAAAAAAACAAAAAACCCCAAATTGTACATTTATTTTGTCTACATACGTCTATGTAAAAAATAAATAATATACAAACTGTTTTCTAGAATATAAGAACCTTTTGCCATCTTGGATGGATGCTAAGCTGTTTATTTTTGTAGCTATAGTTACAAGAATGTTGAAAAATGATCTTACTTAAGCGCTCGCTGAATCCTTTCGCCAGATATACAATGTACATTAATTCTTCTCCATTAATGAAGTAAGAACTTCGGACCGTTTTTTAGTAGTTATTTTTAGTTTTCTTGCATTTTCGTAAAGTTAAACTTATTCAGCGGACTGAATATTTGGAAACAAATGTTCAATGTTCGATGTAAGGCAATAAATTATAAGTATTTAAAATTGTTTCGGATAAAGGAGTAGAAACGTGATCAAATATGCGGGGCCGCAATTTAAGTTAAGTTAATTTCCACGAAATTTCATTATCACAAAATAATGAATTTTTTTCCTTCGAAAGAAAAATTGTACGAAGATATAGAAGGATATACAACCGCGAACTCTATAAGGTGATCCAATATGTGGATGTAGTTAAAAAAGCTAAGACAAATTGATTGCGTTTACTCAGGTTGGTCGATAGCATATGACGCTACAGTCAAGAGAATTTTGGATTCCCAGCCCCGAGAAGACAAGAAAGAGCGAACCACTCTTTTAAAGATGAAGTCATCAAGAATGCCAGGGCGCTTTGTCTGGCTAGCTGAAAGCAACGTGCGCGGGATGTCAGAGACTCTTAGTCGGAAGGTCGTTTAGTAAGAAAGTGATTTCAAACAAATCAACTACGATTCACTTGAAATGGATCTTAGAAGCATAAGCTGGAACAATGTCCTGGAAATCCCATCTCCCTACGAGCTGCTAGATTTTCTGAATAGTAGGGTGAATAGATTTTTTGAGAACCATGTACCCTTAAAAACCAAAAGCTGCGCTCCTCACAACAAACCTTGGTTCACAAAAAACATACGTTCTTTGATGAGAGAGCGTGACTTAAGGTAAGATTAGACTGTATTCCACGTTGGCATTTAATGACCATTTTTGACAGTTCTCGCTGTCAAAATAGGGTCATGCAGTGTAATCGGCATATCTCAAATGACCTAATGACCAAATGACTACAAATGGCCATGCTTATTTTGACAGATAAAAATGACAAAATTGCATGCAGTGTAATCGGACAATAAGCACGAATGCCAGTATAATGACCTAATGACCATGATATGCAATTTATTGAAATTTGGTTATGGCATTGCTGTCATTTTTGTCATCTAAAAATTGTCATCTTTTCCAAGCGTGCAGTTATTTAATACTTCAATAATAATATTTTTGCATGATAATAATAATATTTTTGGATAACATTTGCCGTAAATTGTTTCAATAATTAAATTTTTATTGTGCTTTTGTTCAGTGTTAATTAGAGGTTTTCTTGTTATTTTTATGTGCATGGTTTAGTATGTGTTGTGTAATACGAGTACCTAGGTATTACTTTAATGTTTCCGATTATCTGTTTTATTTAAATTGTTGACAAATTAAGTGTCGCTTTAACATGTACGGCGTTACCACAACTCACTCTGAAAATATAACAACAAATGCCTTTAATGACCAGCAGGGCAAAAATGACCAAAATGGTCATTGTGGTCACGTAGTCTAATATACTACCCTGAAAGCGCCGAACTTTTGGGCATTTGACACATAATCTGGTCATTTGGCTGTGGTCATTTGAATGCACAATTGGCATGCAGTCTAATCTTACCATTAGCCTTCAGACGGTGGAAAATGTTTCGTCTTGAGAGCTTTCACCACAAATTTACTTCATTGAGCAACAAAACTGTTCAAAAAATTCGTAAGGCAAAAGCCTTTTTGTATTCCACTCACATCAATACGTCTTTAGGAAGTAAGCAAATTTGGAAAAATTTGAAGAATATCAGTGTTGGAAAAATAGCTTGTGGTTTGCCTGAAGACATAGACATCAACGCTCTCAACAAATCTTTCGTTTCTAATCCAATTACTAACCAACCCTACAATTTTCTGAAGAGATTTTATCAGCGCATAACCCAAACTCAAATTCATTTATGTTTTCTCCAATAATTGCGGGGGATGTGGTAGAAGCACTCCTTTCTAGTCCAATGCCACAGGACTTGATGTTATGCACCCTTCGTTTTTGAAGATAATATTGCCAGCGCTCTTGCCCTTTATTACACATATATTCAATTCCATCTTAATACAAAAACATAGGGACGGGCTACAGTCCGCTTGGGCGAACTGTTGGATACCCTATTCTTATTCCTATCCCTCATAAGTAGGCGTGACAAAAGTCTAAGTATGGTTGAATTGTTAAGAACGCTCTACATATTTTGTTATATAACATTTAAAGGATTTTATCAAAAAATAAAACGCTCCCTAGCTCAAACTTGGGTGTTTCAATAAAATTGTTTTATTTAATTGTGGGCGTGTCAGTAGGCGGATTTAAAAAAAATTAACACATGAGAATAAAGGGCCCCTAGAGAGTATATATTATAAATTTCAGCTCCCTAGCTCAAACTTTGAATTTTCAAAAAAAAAAAAATAATTAATTGTGGGCGTGTCAGTGGGCGGATTTTGAAAATATTTACACATGAGTATAAAGGGCCCGTAGAGAGTATATATATAAATTTCAGCTCCCTAGCTCAAACTTTGAATTTTCAAAAATTAATATACCCTTAGAATAGGGTATACAAAATTTTTTTATTTATTTGTGGGCGTGTCAGTGGGCGGATTTTGAAATTTTTTTATTCCGAGCAGTTTTAGGAGTCATAGATCATATATAAAAAATTTCAGCTTTCTAGCTCAAAATTCGATTTTTTCGAAAATTTTGTTTTTTGAGTTTGTGGGCGTGTCTGTGGGCGGATTTCAAAAATTCGTAAACTTGATTATTTCGGGACCCTAGAGAGTATATGGTTAAAATTTCAGCTCTCTAGGTCCAGTTTAAAGGCCTAATTTTTGCCGACAGACGGACGGACGGACGGACGGACGGACGGACGGACATGGCTAGATCGACATTACTATCGATGCTGATCATAAATATAGTAACTTTTAGGGGTCTACGGGCAATATTAAGGTATGTTACAAACTATGCGTCAAAATTAATATACCCTTAGAATAGGGTATAATGAATTCCCAACGCAATGGAAAAGGGCAGAAGTTTTACCCATTCCAAAAACTTCAAGAGGAGATGAATTTAGGCCAATTTCAATATTGCCATTCTTATCAAAGGTTTTTGAGAAAATTATACAAAAACAAATGAGTGAGTTCCTTAATCTGTTCAGTTCATTAACCCCAAAGCAATCAGGCTTTCGTAAGAAAAACAGCTGCATTACAGCTTTGTTAAGTGTCACGGAAGATATAAGGAAAGCTATAGACGAGGATCATGTTACATTTGTAATACTCCTCGATTTCTCTTTGCTAAAAAACTCTCCCGTGATTTTAACTTCTCTTCCTCCGTAGTCAGGCTCTTATTATCATACCTTACTGATCGAGTGCAAGCAGTATAGGTGAACAAAACTCTTTCCAACTTCCTACCTGTCGTTAGGGGCGTTCCGCAAGGTTCGATTCTTGGCTCGTTGTAGTTTTCAATCTATGTTAACGAACTTCCTACAATCGTAAGACAATGTTCAATACGCCTGTGTGCTGATGACACTCAGCTCTATTTGCAATGCCCGTTGGGGCTTATTGAACACGCTGCAGCTAGCATAAATAACGATTTGAGCTTGATTGAGCGTTGGTCGGTTGACAACTGATTACTTCTTAACCCAAAGAAATCAAAGTGTCTCGTAATTTCAAAGAGCAAAATAGATTTGTCTTACTTTCCAACAATCCTTTTAAATAACTGTCCTATTGCTTACGTAGATTCAGCTAAAAATTTTAACCGTTTTTAACCGCAGTCTTACCTGGGCACATCATATAAACAACACAATTTTAAAATCGTATGGTGTCCTACGCGTGCTATGGTCAACGCAGCACTTTATCCCTTTAACAACTAGAATTCTGCTAGTGAAAACGCTGATTTTACCTCTGCTTACTTACGGTCGCGACATCCGAACGTCAGTTTTTCGTCAACTCTCTAAGAATAAATAACACGAAACAAATAGGAAAAGAACTTAAACTTTACTTTAGTAAAGTACAAAATATAAATGTGTAAACTTGTAACATAAAAACATCCGCTTGGGCGAACTGTTGGATACCCTATTCTTATTCCTATCCCTCATAAGTGGGCGTGACAAAAGTCTAAGTATGGTTGAATTGCTAAGAACGCTCTACATATTTTGTTATATAATATTTAAAGGATTTCATCCAAAAAAACGAAGCTTTTGTAAAAAAAACGCTCCCTAGCTCAAACTTTGGATTTTCAAAAATAGTTTTTTATTAAATTGCGGGCGTGATAGTAGGCGGATTTTGAAAATATTTATACATGAGCATAAAGAACCTCTAGAGAGTATATATTATAAATTTCCGCTCCCAAGCTCAAACTTTGGTTTTTCAATAAAATTGTTTTATTTAATTGTGGACGTGTCAGAGGGCGGATTTTAAAAATGTTATCTCCCGAGCATTTTACATATATACATACATCATAAAAAATTTCAGCTTTCTAGCTCAAAATTCGATTTTTTCGAAGAATTTGTTTTTTCTAGTTTGTGGGCGTGTCTGTGGGCGGATTTCAAAAATTCGTAAACTTATTATTATTTCGGGACCCTAGAGAGTATATGGTTAAAATTTCAGCTCTCTACGCCCAGTTTAAAGGCCTTGTTTTTGCCGACAGACGGACGGACGGAAGGACGGATGGACGGACATGACTAGATCGACATTACTATCGATGCTGATCATAAATATAGTAACTTTTAGGGATCTACGGGCAATATTAAGGTATGTTACAAACCATGAGTCAAAATGTATATACCCTTAGAATAGGGTATAATCAATTATGTAGCTATTCTACATTTTACAAGCTACACAACAAATAAGATATTGTACCTTACAGTGTAAGCTAATCATGAAATAAATAAATACTTAAAATACTTAATATGGGTAATACTATTCCAACATACTGCCTAAAAGGGTCTATATTTTCTACAAGCGTGGTATATCCCAGAATCAAAAACATGCAATCCCATTTCCAAACCTTACTGAAGCGGCCTTATTATGAAGTACAAGTCATGATGCGCTTCACCATCCAATTCCTCACTTAGGTACGTTTATTTTGCAATTCACTATTTATTGCTCTCTTTTCATGAACACTGTCCTTCTGATGTTAACATGCATTTGCAATTAATTTAAGTAGTAAGCAAACCAAAGAGAGGGTATCTAATTCAATTTATAATTCTTCTTAAAACAATTAAATTACTCCTGACCTATCCACTCACCTTTGGCTACCCAAAAATTATCAATCTTCTATCGTCCCGACCTGGCTTGAACTTAATACTCAAATCGCAGCCATTATCCTTGACCAAAATACCGAACTACTGATAAATTACATCATGGCCAACACCAAGATTCATAAGAATTCAACAAAGTGGTTGCAAGACAAATTGAATTAAGTTGATAATTAATCCATCGATTCGTGCACACAATGCCACACTCCAACAAAAGAGAGAAGAGAACCCTAAGCGTTGATGCACACGTTCCATGGTACACCGTAAAATAAAAGGATTTCCATTCATCCATCACGTGCGCCAGAAAGAATAAAACATCCTTCTCCACGAAAGGCCCCGGACACATCAAAAGGAAGCTACTGAATGAACAGTGAAACCCAAAATAATTTCTGCGGAAGGAGCAACTGTAATGCTGCCACACAAATTTGCCACAAAATCGCAACCGCAGAAGATGTATCGAAAGCGGAATCTCGTAAGCCTGCCCCAAAACCCAGAACCACCGGAGGTGTTTAACAAAATGTTTGTGTATAGATAAAAAAGTATCTTTTTCCTGCGGTTGGACTGGTGTATAAGCCAACGAAAATCACAAGGTGCCAAACAAGGATAAGACGTCAAGGAACAAAAAAAAAATTACATTCACAACCCATTAGTGAAATTCCTCCTTAGGAAATCGGAGTAGCTACATATAGAGGTAAGTTTTTCCCCACAACACTCACAACTTGGAATTGCAGTTCGATAAACTGTGCGATGAATTCCAATCACGTATTCGGGTATCTCAGTCAGTGTGTGAAGTTCAGAAGAGGCAACGGCCGGCGACCTACATACATTCATTCATTCCACCTTAAATATCCATTTCTGATTTCATTTCCTTTTTTCGTGCGGAAGGGGGTTTACACCGTACGGTGGACTATAGACTTTTGACGCGATTTGGACATTCACACGGTAACTTGACATGCAGAAAACACAAAAGTTATAACAAAACCAACAGACGTATGCATAATGAAAGAGTCTAAACACGTTTAATCTTTTCGGGCTTAGCTCTGAAGTGTATAGCCTAAGTGGGAAAAAGTTGTCTTAAACGCAAAAAAAAGTGTGGCCAAAACGAAAGTGGAAATATTCCTCCCGAAGCTAGGAAGATTTCACATGTCCAAACGGAGTAGGAGAGGTCTTTTCATCATTTGTCGAGCACGTACAATGCTCACCGTCTTCGTTAAGTGCTTTCCGTGATAGGCCTATCAATTTGAGGAGGGGAGGAGGGACTGGTTGGCTGCTGCTCAAAAAGATGATCATTTCGTTGTTTTCGCAAAATCCCTAGTTGGCATTGGCACGTACTTGGCCGAGTAAATTGTTCGGGATGAATTTTCGTGTTAATGGCATATTTAGTTTCTATTCTTCCCTTATTTTGTTTTGTTCTCCTCAATATTTTTTTTTTAAAAGTGGCGTAGCAATTCTCGTCAGTGTCATCATCAATAACATTCTATTTATGTTGTGTAATGTAGGGTGGGGGCTAGATTGATTCGAGGATAAGGATTTTTATTGTTTTGAATTTCATTTAAATCTTGAAGCACGTAATCTAGACTAAGATCGATTGTGAAGACGGATAATGGGGCTATTCGATTTATTGTGAAATAAGAAGGATTTCAGCAATTCGAATTGTCTCATTTAACATGAGAATATACTCCGCGTTACTACAGAGATACCGTGATTCACTATTTATCAATGTAATATGTTCGTGGGCGCAGTGGCGCAGAGCTTGCGAACGTCTGCCAATCATCCAAGAGTATCAATTGTCATGAAAACCATCTCAAATTTACCGATCGGATTCGGCTTAAAATTGTAGGTCCGTTCCACTCCGCCAAAGCAAATGGTTGTAGAAGCTAGGTTTTAGGCCCTGTATGGGCCGGTTTGCCTAATATTTATTAATTTTTTATATGTTCAATGTTCATTTGTGTATGAAAAAAAAAGTATTTCTTTTTTCACTTGGGAAAGGGAAAAATATTTTATGTTTTGATGTCAAAAATACTATGGGTAAGTATTGTTTGTTTCAACACTGGTTTGATATTCTTTAAAGTCCAACAAACAAACTGTTGGTCTATTTGCAACTGGTATGACCTGAATACGCTCTCTTTGTGCTAAAGAAAGCATTTTGAACTTAAACTTAAGTATCCCCCATACAAGTAATACCAGCCATGCCAATTTTTTTTATCCTCCATCCTCTATTAGATCCAAAATTAGTAAGAAAATGTAAGAAGTACAAACTAAAATTTGGAATATATGTAGATATTTGGGAAGTAATTGCGGGATTTTTTTTAAGTTTATAGAGTTTTTTTTTTTTTTTTTTTTGTCGGATGGGAGCCCTGACCGAGGACGCAGGCAGACAAATCGCTGGTTCAGGTCCTGAGAAGTCCCCCTCTGAGCCCTGTCCAGCAAGTTCATCGGGAGATCTCATTTCCCGTGATCCCATTATGACCCGGGATCCAGACAAATCTAAGTGAATTCAGCCTTCCGACCGAATTCAGAGAGATCTTGCATTCACGGACTATTTTGAAGGTGGTTAAGGCGTTGAGCAAGGCCTTTAGCGCAGCCTGACTGTCGCTACAGACGCAGATACTTCGCCCCCTCCACCTGTTCCTCGCAACATAGTCCATGGCCATTAGGATAGCATAAGTCTCCGTTTGGAAGACTGACGCATGTTTGCCTATGGACAAGAAAAGTCTAATGTTGTCGCTCTCCATGAAAACACCAGCACCAGATCCTTGATCGGTTTGGGAGCCATCCGTGAAGATTCGACTGCATTCCTTTCCAGGCTCAGAGTCTGGCCAGAGCCAGTCCTGAACACGAGGAAAGTCGACTTCATAGTTGCGCTTCAGCCGAAGTTCCGGTGTCATTGCATTAGACGGTATATCCATAAGATAGGAGTCGAACGACAGCCGTTGCGCAAGTTCATCAAAACGCCAGTGCGAGTTATACCAAAAGCCACCTTATTTTAAACGTGAGATAGCTTTGATTGTGCAACCTATAATGTAAACATCAAGGGGCGGGAGGTTCAATAGTGCATCTAGGCCGGAGCCAGGCGTGCTGGGGAAGGCCCCCGTGCAGCCGAGACATACCTGCCTTTGGAGTTTGGCAAAAGTAGCAGCAACGTATTTACGCGAAAGCTTATTCCACCAAACAACCGATGCGTATGCTATAAATGGTCTAGGTTAGGTTAGGTTTATGTGGCTGTCGGCAGAAGCCGACACACTTAGACCAATTTAGGTCCATTGTGATACCACGTATGTATTATCTACCTCAACTCTGTAGATGGGACTGGCCAACGACACGCGGTTGTTCTCAAACGGTCCCCCATCTACGTACTAACCGCGCCCAACGTCGTTTAATTACGGTGATCTGACGAGAACCGATTAACTCGACGTGGTATGGTCGTTGGTTAATAAATGGTCTAACCATAGCCGTATAAATCCATAGGACTCTTTTCGGTGATAAGTCCCATGTCTTGCCGAAAATTCCTTTGTACTGCCAGAAAACAGACAGCGCCTTGGCAGTCTTCAGCTCAACATTTTTGGACCAAAGAAGTTTGCTGTACAGGATGACTCCCAGATACTTTGCTTCATTGGAGAGTTGGATTGTGACGCCTTTTAGCACTGACTGAGTCAACCCGATCAGCTTCCTCCTTCTCGTAAAGAGAACAACCTCAGTTGTAAAGGATTGACCGAGAGCCCATTCCTAGTGCAATATTCGTCAATCACGTCAAGGGCCGCCTGCGCCTTGGCGCATACAGTCGCTAGGCATGATCCAACAGAAAGCACGGCAACAACATCCGCGTACGCCTGAGCGTATACATTAGAACTGTTGAGTGCGTTCAATAGAGAGTCGACCAGCATACACCACAGCAGTGGAGACAGAACGCCGCCTTGCGGGCAGCCTCTATTTACCCACGCCATAAAATAGCGGCCACAATCCGCATCCGAAACCATTATTCATTAGCATTGCTTTAATCCACAACATCAATGGTTCGTCTACGCCGTGTTGTCTAGCGGAGCTGCACATGCTACCAAAAGTCGCATTGTCAAAAGCACCCTCAATATCGATGAAAATGCCCATCGCGTATTCTTTCATGTCAAGCGCGCCCTCAATTCTACCAACTAGATTTTGGAGCGCAGTCTCGCAGGATTTTCCGTGTTGCATCGGAGATAGTGGGTGCAATCGCAAAGCAGTTTTGCGCACGTGAAGCTCGACCAGCCTTTCCATGCTTTTCAGCAAGAAGGAAGTCAGACTGATTGGTCTGAAGCTCTTGGCGAGCGAGTAGTCACTTCTGCCAATTTTTGGTATAAATGCCACTCTAACTGTACGCCAGGGTGTTGGAATGTATTCCAGTTCTAGGGCAGCGGTGAAGATTTTCTTCATAGTCGGTAGCAACTGGTTTGTACATTGTTGCAGCTTGGCTGGGTATATTCCGTCCGTACCAGGTGACTTGAAGCCGTCAAAAGACGCAAAGGCGTATTTAATGGCCTCGTCCGTTACCACGGCCTTCGCAATATACCAGCTACGCCGAGTTGTTTGTTTTGGCTCACTCATAGTCTCGGTAATCGGGGCTGGTTGTGAACCAATTGTAATCTGGTTACCCGGAAAGTGAGACTCCAGCAGATAACTAAGAGTTTCCGCTTTCGACTCAGTAAAGGTGCCATCAAGTTTTCTAAGTGAATCCAGTTTGGCTGGTTTGCCCATTTTCAGAACTTTAACCAACCTACTAGTTTCACCCAGTGTTTCAATCTTTTCGCAGAAATTCCTATAAGAAGCACTTTTCGATACCCGAATTAGCCTCTTATATTCCTCCTGCTTCGATCGGTAGAGATTCCAGTCTGTCTCCAAATCAGTCTTGAGTGACCTATTTGGAAGCTTTCTAGCTTCTCTTCGGATTCTTTGCAGTTCCGAGCTCCACCAGGGAACCGGCGTTCTGCCAGCGGGTTTACTTACTGGGCACGTCAGTTCGAAACAGCTAGTAATGGCACTATTCAGGTTTTGAACAGCATCCTCTACCTTTTGTCTCCTTCCTCTGTTTCCTCTTCCGCTGGCTCTTAGAAGCCCACCGGTGCGTACCGCTTCTGCAGCCCGTTCAACCTGTCTGGTTTCCTGGGCCTCATCAGCAACAACGCAACAATCAGCTACCTGTCTATTGGAATGAAGATTAAGTGTATCAGGTTGAACCTCTCCGCTACTTTCTCCATTTTTCCAGGAGTCTTCGGAAGCAAGCGTTCTTACAGCTCCTAAGTCAACGCCTGTACAGGCGGGGTGAGTTGGTAGTATGTTGGTTGGGGCATCCAGAATCCTTGCCCCGACCGCGGTCGTTAAGACTACAGGTGGATTTTCGCTGTTGCGAGTGCCACCTGGAATAGACATAACCTTAGGTTGTTCCTGCATACTTTTTCTTTTGGTTTGGTTCGCGGTAGGGCATTCGCAGCGAATAAGGCGCAGCCTGCATGAGCGCAGACCGTAGTCTCTTCCCATACAGATATCGCTTACATCTCTGCTATAACCCTACAACCTCAGATAGCGAGCGTATCGTACCGAGGCTCCCCTATGAACCACCTGGGGTCGCGCCTGGTGGGGAACCACCCCCCAGTATGGATGTTAGTCGCCTCTTACGACCGGCATGCCTACCTCGGGTAAATGCTGACCCCTATCCCGAAGGGGGGCAAGTTTATAGAGTACTTAAGTAGTTTCTAAGTACTTTTCTAAGTTTTCTTATAGAGTACTTAGAAACTACTTAAGTTTCCCCATTCAGTGTCCCGACGGTGACTACAATTGTAGACTTTCACTTCACTACTTCGACTTTTTCACTTTATCACTACTATACTTCGGAAAAATACAAAACACACATTTAACTACTACAGATAATGCAAAAGGCCTCCCGGAAGCTTTACTTTTTCCGACGAAGGTAAATTCTTAGAGCGCATCTTCGACAAGAGGTTAAGCTGGAAACCTAACATACAAAAAAGGGTGAAAACATAGGGACGGGCTACAGTCCGCTTGGGCGAACTGTTGGATACCCTGTTCTTATTCCTATCCCTCATAAGTCCGAGTGACAAAAGTCTAAGTATGGTTGAATTGTTAAGAACGCTCTACATATTTTGTTATACTCGTATAACATTTAAAGGATTTTATCGAAAAAAAACGCTCCTTAGCTCAAACGTGGGTGTTTCAATAAAATTGTTTTATTTAATTGTGGGCGTGTCAGTAGGCGGATTTAAAAAAAATTAACACATGAGACATAACATAAAGGTCCCCTAGAGAGTATTTATTATAAATTTGCGCTCCCTAGCTAAAACTTTGAATTTTCAAAAAAAGTTTTTTTTTTAAATTGTGGGCGTGTCAGTAGGCGGATTTTGAAAATATTTACACATGAGCATAAAGGGCCCCCTAGACAGTATATATTATGAATTGCAGCTAACTAGCTCAAACTTTGGATTTTCAAAAAAAAATTGTTTTATTTAATTGTGGACGTGTCAGTGGGCGGATTTTGAAAATTGTATCTCCCGAGCAGTTTTAATAGTCATACTCATAGATCATATATAAAAAAATTTCAGCTCTCTAGCTCAAAATTCGATTTTTTCCAAAAATTTGTTTTTTTGAGTTTGTGGGAGTGTCTGTGGGCGGATTTCAAAAACTCGTAAATTCGATTATTTCGGGACCCTAGAGAGTATATGGTTAAAATTTCAGCTCTCTAGACCCAGTTTAAAGGCCTAATTTTTGCCGACAGACGAACGGACGGACGGACATGGCTAGATCGACATTACTATCGATGCTGATCATAAATATAGTAACTTTTGGAGTCTACGGGCAATATTAAGGTATGTTACAAACTATGCGTCAAAATTAATATACCCTTAGAATAGGGTATAAAAAACATAAGATGAGGCTAGTTCGCTTGTGCGAACAGTTGAATACCATATCCATATTCCTATCCCCCAAAGTGGATGTTGCATTGGGCTAAGAGTCCTGTTCCCATTTCAACCATTTTTTCTCAAACAAAATAACAAACATTTGAAAATTTTTAAAAGCCCCCAAAAGTTATGATTGCAAAAACTGTTGTGTTTAGGTGAGTTGGTAAGAAGGACATAATTACATATCCACTTATTTCGATAAAACTGCGCTGTGTTCATAGCACAATAAGGGTACTGTAACATTTACGGTACAACCCCTTTACACAAATTATAAAAAAAAAACTATTATCTAATCATTTCGGGAGAATAGACAGTATGTTAACAATGTTAGCCTAAGTCGGATTTTAAGGCCTAAAAATCGGTGAGGGACGGACATTCCTGGCACGACATAACTTTGGATGCGGTTCACAAATATAGTGGTTTTCAGGGTTTTGTATAACAGAATACGTAGACAATATCCTTCTTAAGAATTCGCCAACACAAAGTTTTTGCCACATCCACTTTTTGCGAAATAGGGGGTTCAACAGTTCGCCTAACCAGACTGTAGCCTGTAAATTCTTTCAAGGCAAGCGCTACAGTTTTTAATATCACCACCCTCACCAATACTAGAATAGTCAAATCAACCAAAACATTGTAAAGAGCAATTCTAGAGCAGTTCTCCCTAGATTTTCAAATAACAAGGACTATTAAACCTCTGGGACACAGTGATTCTGACGAAAACTCTCAATTTTAGAATACAAAGATTAAAACCAACAAATTGGACTTCACACAAGTTTAGAGTAATCGAAATTGACCAGGTGTGGTCCACAACTGACGACTGGGCTACAGGTGCAGCTGGCTGAATATGTTTATTGCCAGACGTTTATGTTAAGTAAAAACAATATTTAACTCTTACTCACATTTCCTTCAATTGATGTATTCATTCAATTGCCAAATTCTGAAAAGAAAAAAAAACATAAGCGTTAAATAGATGTTCGATGCTTTAATAGATTTTGCATATAAAGGGTTTTTCAATAAGAGCGCTACAAAAGTCTTTTTTAAATAAAACAAAAACGGGTTTGGATAACAATGAAATTCTTTATTTCTGTGAAAGTACGTTCGATGCCATTATGTATGGAACTCGATTTCTTTTGTATGGCCACCACGGGCACGCTTGCAGAAGTTCAGACACTGAACCCAATTTTCGACGGTATTCAAGCATAAATCGGCCGATACTGCTGCAATTTCACGTTCGATATTCGTACGAAGTTCATCAATCGTCGCTGGCTTGTTGGCATAGACCGTAGACTTGACGTAGCCCCACAGGAAATAGTCTAACGGCGTCAAATCGCACGACCGAGGCGGCCAAGCGACTGGACCATTTCGTGAGATAACACGTTTTCCAAACTTGGTTTCCAACAAATTGATTGTGGCATTCGCTGTGTGGCTTGTGGCGCCGTCCTGTTGGAACCACATGTCCTCCAAGTCCATATCATCCAATTGGGGCCAAAAATATTCGATTATCATTGAACGGTAGCGATTCCCATTCACAGTAACGTGCCGGTCTTGATCATCACGGAAGAAGTACGGCCCAATGACGCCGCCGGCCCATAAACCACACCAAACCGTAATTTTGTCGGGATGCAATGATGACTCATGGAGTACGTGTGGATTGTTGCCTGACCAATACCGCATATTGTGTTTATTGACGAAGCCAATCAGCCAGAAATGAGCCTCATCGCTGAAGATGATTTTTCGATGAACGATGCTCTTAACGTTGAGGCCACTGACTCCGAATTTCGATAGTAAATTTTAATAATTTCGACTCGTTGTTGGCTCGTATATCTTTCCATCATGAAATGGCAAACCTTACTGAAGAGAAATGTCAAAGAGCGTCTTTTGCTGTCCTTGTCGCTCTACTTTTGTAGCATCCCTGTTGAAAAACCCTCTATAAAACTAAACCTAGTTTGGAAATATAAGAATGCGTCTTAGGTATATCAAAGTACTGCATGAAAGCCCTCTTAACAAAGTGAACTTCGTTTTATGACGTGTATCGCCGTGTTTTTTATACTAATTCGTTGTTTTTTTTTTTTTCATACAGCTTTAATGCTGGGCCCAAGGGATACATCCTTCGAAATTGTGCGTCTAAATACTATGCCATATTTAATTAATTCGTCGAAACTATTGTATATCACCTGTCAGGGAAAAACTGTTTGTAGTAATAACTAACATAATGTTAAAAATCGGCTAAATAAAAAAATTACAGAGGTTCATATGCTAAACTCAAATTTGATATCCTTGTTACGAGTACAATGGATATAAGCTTCTTTGTTATTAATCTTCTTCTCTTTGCAATTTTTCAGATACAAGAAGGTGAGTTGGATGAAAACTTCGGTAAATTTGCATAAACCTAACCCAAACGTGGGAGCGGGAACTGCTGTCGATTCAAACTGAGATACTTCCATCTATTTACAACGTGTATGTTATTGATGGTAGCAGGGAAAAATGTTATACCTACTTCACGGATTTAAATGTTGAAATTCCTCAAAAAATATTTCCACATTTTATTTTCTGATATCTTTTTAGTGAATTTAAACGCAAGACAACAGAATCATGGACCAGTGAACGAAAGAAATTCTTCAATCTTTCACTCTGAGGTGAGGCATCTGCTTTCTGATGGCCTAAAGCCAATTGACTCAGCACTCTGCTTATCTATAAGATGGAGGCGAGGCTTATACCAAAAATCTATACAAAACAAATTTGTAAATCCTGGTGAACTTATAGCATAAATCCTCTACGGCTTACAAACAAAAAAAATGAGACAATACCAGCCCATACAGGGTCTAAAGCTTAGCTTATTTAAGCATTTATTTTTGTTACGAATATAACGGTGCTGCTTTTTTAGGCCGATTCCGAACGGAAAATTTTGAAAAGCTTTTCATGACAGTTAATATTCTTGGAAGAAAGGCCAAAAGATGACCTAGAATAATATACTTTGCATGTTCTTAACAACTACATAATTGTGGGTAAGGAAAGAAAACTTGTAAATAGTGTAACATCGTATATACAAGGTGGCGCAAAAGTTGTCAGGTGGCGCAAAAGTTGTCACCCGATGTTCTTTCGCTGTAATTTTTTTTATGAATGAAAAACTTTGGTTCTGCTTTTGGATTATGTTAAGGTGTCTTAAGTTTTTTCTGTATAGTTAACTTCACAAATGTCAAAGTAGAATTTACATTTGCCGCCATTTGCAAAAATTATAGCTTCTTCCGATAGGATGATGACTTTTGCGCCACCTTGTATTTACAATATCTGAACTCTTTAATAACTAAGTTCTTTCATAACCTAGCTTTTATTCAATTTGCCAATATTGTCTATTCATTGTTTTTCCCTTTGACTATGGAGCTCTATTTATAGCTGATATGTTCTGAATGACCTGTTTTCTGTTCATATTATTCCTGTTGTGTATTATGTATAGTGCTCCGATTGTCGAGGTATGCATCTCCGTCTGAAGGCTGGTAGCGTTTTAAAAGGCTGGGTTGTAGCTGGCTTCAATGGTATGGTTGCCAAGTGCTGTTTTGTTACCACTTTTGGATTTTATGACTAAAGTGTACACCAACTTTGATTGCGAACTCCTCGGTACTTACTCTTTTCTTTACTCCCTCATACGTGTCCATAATCATCTGAGTTTCTGGAACTCCTCCTTGTCTTAGCGGCACATATTACAGATCTTTTAGTTATCTATCAAAGGTCTTTTCAAAATCAACCAACTTCATAATATGCAAACCATTTTTTTTTTTTTTTTTATAATTTGCGTGTGCTACAGGGATTTCTTTTTTCTGTAGTACACAGTACCCTTATAGTGGAAACCACAGCGCAGACATTTTTTGTTTGTTTCTGTAAGTAGCTGCCAGCAAATGATTCATTGCCTATTTCTGGGTGCTACTTACTGTATGAAAGAATGTATGTAGGTTTGGTGCGATGGGATGTTTTTCTCAACAGGTGGCGCCTAAATTGCTTAAGGGAGATCTGTTTTTGTTGTGTGTTTTCAATTTACAAAAATCATGGTCCTGGTCGGGATTCGAACGCACGACCTGCCAATCACTTAGTGAATACACTACCATCGCACCATTGCCACCTGCAATGGCCAATGCAATGGTTTCTATTGTATGTACCTGTATTGAACTTATTTATAAACTGAAAACAAAGTTAATACATAAAAACAATTCAAGTTTTTTGTATGGTAACACACGTGTAGTTAGGCTGCCATGCTTTCCGTCAATTCACATTGGTCTAGCTTCCGTCAATTTACTTTGAATGGTGTTTGAATGAACAACATTGTTTAGTGTGCTTGTCAGTGAAAAAGAAATATTGGTCTAGGTTTGTGTCCCAATGGAGGATAGGGTTTTTAGAGAGTAAGGAATAGAAATTCGATCAGCATCGCAGAAAAAGGAGCCTGATAATGGTTGTGGTAAGACATGAAAGACCGCTGTATCTCCAGCCCCAACTTCGCGTTCCTTTCAAATGAAAATATTTTTTTTTTTAATTAGTCGAATATTTTTGATTAAAAGCCCAAGGGGGCTTTTTTGCACTGACTCCTTTTAAACAATTAACTTAGTTGTAACAAGATGCATAGATGCTCTTTTTGTCATTTGTCTCTTAAATATAGAGCGATACGATTTTCGATTTTCAGTACTATCGTAAACATGGAAAATCTTAACTATTCTGGAAAATCTTAAATTTGTATATATGCTTTAGTACCGCATATTTTGGGTTTCGATATTTATATTTTCGAGATTTTTTTTTTCTCGAGATTTTGTTCCTGGGTCATCCGTTGGCTTCGCACCTCATTGCGTGATTTTATTTTTTCGTCTATTGACCTAAATCAGCTAATTTTGTGGCTTAAATTCTTTAAAAGGCAAGACTGTAGGTCCCGATAAAAGTTCTCATAGATTATGCTGTTTATTCTCGTCATCAGACAATCACTTTTGGTGTTTTTCATTCAGGAAAAGATTTGCTTTTTTGCTCAATCGAGTAAATATTTATCGGTTTTGCATGTTTTATTAAAGAAAAAGAGTAATTCTAGATTTGCCGTTACACGAAAGATGCAATCTCAATTTTTTGAATAATTTGCTCTGTAATTTATCAATACATACAAATAGCCTTTCGTCAAACGTCAAAGTGAGGAAAACGTGGTTTTGATTTATTGTGAAATGGGTAGGACAGTTAATAAAGGGTCTTTCATTAAGAACTTGACAACTTCTTTTTTTCATAAAATGCAAACTAGGTAGTTGAGATATTCAAAAAAAATGTATTGGCTTGAAATACTATCAAAACATTTATGAATAGAATTAGACTTCGTTCACATGTCCACCAGGGGAACTTATGCAGCGGTCGATACGTTGGACCCAATTTTCGATTTATCGCTGAAGATGATTTTGCGATTAAATTCTTCATTTTCTTCCTTCATGTCCAGAGCCCAATTTGAAAACGTACGTCGCTTCATATGACCAAGTGGGTTTAATTCTTGATTCAGCTTGATCTTTTAAGGGTATAGGCCAAGATCCTTACTCAAAATTCACCATAATATGGTTTGGGAGGCGCCAAATTCTTGAGAACGCCTTGAAATTGACTGATTTGGATGGTTAGCGACGGACGCCTCTACGGCAGCAATATTCTCCACACTTCGGGCAAGACGTAGTCTCACTGGCACGGCAGCATCAAGCAGGAAATATTCTGACTCAAATTTGTTCACTAGACTTAGATTATGAATTGCTTGTCTACTGGGACGAGAATTACGGCCGAAAATTGACGTTAACGCTCTTAAAGTTGCGACCACCGACTCGGAAATTCGGTAGTAAATTTAAATTATTTGCAAACGTTGTTCCTTCGTGTACTTCACCATGATGAAAATGTTGATTTTACTAAATATTTTGACATTGTCAGTTCGGTAATGGGTTCAAGGGTGCGTCGAAAATCCAGATGGTAAAAAATAATCAAACTCTCTTACTATACTTGGGCGGATAATACTCCTATCCCTCGAATCGCATTGAAATTTGTAACTTGCCTTCGCTTTAACAAGGTTAAATAATTTCTCATATACTTTCAATGTAAATTTCTCTTTCAAGGAACTTCTCCTATCAACTTTCAAATATCCTATATTATGTTTGCATCTTCATTACTTACAACAGATCATTTGTCATACATTATGTACATTTATGTCAGGCAGTTTAAAGTTGAATAAAGATAAAATCGTTTTCCTTTACCCTGTCATCCAACCGCCTACGCAATGTCACTCAGCCAGAACACTTGGTTTCCTTCAGAATTCATCAAAAAACACACACACTCGTTATGCCAACGTTCAAATGAAAATGGACTTTTGCAATATAGAGCGAATAAAAATGTTATTTTCAAGAAGTAGAAAGAGCGAATGACACTCCAGCAGCACTCAGCTATGATTATCCCGTTCCGGGGGTGTTGGCGGCAGGCAATATCTCCATTTACTAAATGACGCATGTCCATGTAATAACGTTTTCCTGATTGCAAAACCTCTTTCATTCCGCAGCACAACTACTATTAACAGGAAGCTATAGTCAACAACCTCCTTCTGCTAGCGCGTTGATGTCGATGTGGCGAGGCGATGGCGATGGCGATGGCAATGTCGATGCCAATGTAAGAGATCATTTAATGACAGAAGCTGAGCTCCAATTTCTAGCACAAACACTTACCTATTCGTAATGTGCACTATGTGAGGCGAATGAACTTTAAATGTCCATTTGCGCGACTCTTCGCTGGGAAAATTGTGTCGTCACACACCAATGGGACACCTAAATGGGGACACTCAACGGTGAGTGCTTCGCTGACATTAATTCCTCAGATAATAAACATAAATGGACATGCTGGCTGCACTAGCTACATTGAACCCATTTAGCTGTGAGTTATAATTTTCGCAATAAAATATGCATTTCTTTGGGTAAATTATCAATTTATCTTTTATGAAACGCAAAGATTTTATATATCCTGATAGCCACTTGGCGTGGGTGGTGTGTCCTGGCTTGGTAGTATCTCAGCAAAACCGTCTGAGTCTAAACATTTGTTTCCTTACAAATTGTGGGACCATTTCTCATTGCCATCTCCACACTGTCATTTCGCCCACAGCACTGCCACTACCAGCAAGGAGCTTATGATAAAAAGGATGTCAGAGATCCAGAATCTTGAAATTTCAGCATACGACCGCAATGACAGAGTCGACTATCTTCAGTGCATTGTGTGTTCTGAAGGACTGACATAGATAAAACACACAGCAAGCTACAGTCAATCCGCTTAGGAACCTTCCAGACATGTGGCGATACATCATCAACGCTTGATTCTCCTGATGACAAGGGTTATTCATCAGTGCCACTTCAGATAGCTACTTCAAGTGCGCTTGTAGAACTGGCCCACAAGCTCATCTTTGAAAGTTCATCAAATAATCCATGGATAAAAGATACAAATGATGAATAACTACCGCTCATTTCAATTAAAATTGGAAGGCTTTGAGCGATCAATGAGCTTGGGGTCAACAAAATATTATTTATAATTGAAAGTACTTCGATTGATTAAAGCAAAACGATTTAAATCATTATGTTGTATCTTGCGACAGTTGTGGTCGAAATAAATTCACAAAAAGGTAGATAGGTAGATAGAGTTAACGTGATAACATGAAAACATTTATTTTTAGATACATTAATTAAGTGGATACAAATCAAAAAAAAATGTATATATATATTTGTATTGCATATTGTTCGTACTGAAATTTATTTCAATATTTTGATGTGAACCGATGCAACAGATAAATTTAAATAAGGTAAATTGTTTTATATATTTTTTAACACTGGTTAACAGTATTGGTTAGATGCATCAAAAATGTAAACATGTTCATATTTATAAGTAAAATACATACAATGTGCGGATGAGTGAGTTTACAGTAATTCGATTAAATTATAGTGCCAGATGAATAGCGAAACAAAATCGAACTCATTTATCTGTTAAGTGTACCTACCAATCCATGATAATAATCAATCAATCATAGTAACTAACTGCAAAACGCATTACTCACAAAAAAATTATCGCACATTCACGATTTATTCATTTATTTGAATTCAGAGGTTTTGCAAAGCAATAAAGCGATTGTGAATCACATCGTTGATGGGACTATTGATTTATTCGATTGAAGTTAGATAATCTCTTGGTTGATAGTATATAACCAAATTACATATACGGCTTTCGTTTTAATAACAGAAAAAAACAAACTTCTCAGTTTACATTCCCTGGAACAATCAGTCAAATATCTTACGCCATAAGAGTCCTGATCCCGTGAAGAACAGCCAAGTTTCCTCGTGCAAGTTTTATTTGTTGCAGAATTTAAAAATATTTGAAAATATCTACATAATGGTAGCTGTGTGGTGTTTAACTGTCAAATTGTCACAACAATAATAAATTAATAGATATATCTCCAAATATGAGCTGACATTTCCCTTGGTGAAGACTTTTAAAACAGTGGTTACCGTAAAAGACCCAGGCATTGAACGGGCTTCTTACATTGACAAAAAATTCAATAACACATTAAATCTGTCCTAAAGACCTCTTCTGCCAACTTGGAAGAATTATTTTACCTCTTCTGGAACATATGTTTATTGACAAATGGTGAAAAAAATATATAAATCTTAAACGGTCAGTTTTGAATTTACCCGCCTTCAACATAAAGGTTGTTTAAAAGCGTCATTCAAAGCGGCGGATGAATGGTACTGCTACACTTATTACTCTTATCAAGTTAAAATAATTGAATTCTAAACCTATAACAATTATCAATATCAAAATTAATAGTAGTAGCCGAAAGCCCTGCAGCTAGTGCTATTATTTTTAGTTGCATTAACTCTGTAATTTATTATAAGTTAATAAAGTTTATAATTATTATTATTAGTAAATAAAATTAATAATAAATAATTTAAAGTGAAATTGAAATTGCCTAACGAAAATAATTTTTTTTTTTCTAATTTTGACCATAGGGTTCCCAACATTGACCAACCCCTTAATTGTGGGAACCACATGCAGTTTCATAACCCTACAAAGATAATCATATCACAAATATCGTAAAAGTTAATCTTAGAGACGTATATCACTTACTCAGTTTATTTAAGAAAACCCATGTACTTTTGATCATGTAAAATTAATATTCTATGTTGTTAAGCAGGTACTATATAAAGAAATAAATCAATGATTCAGTAAAGGGTCTTTCATTAAGGGCTTGGCAGTTCTTTTTTCCATAAAATGCAAACTAGTTGAGATATCTCAAATTTGAATTACTATCAAAACCACGTTCATATGTCGACCACGGAAACATATGCAGAGGCCGATACGCTGAACCCAATATTCGATGACTCGGCCGCACATTTGGACTGATACGGCCGGTATTTGTCGTTCACTATTGGCTCCGAGCTCCTCTAATGTCACCGGCTTGTTGGCATATACCAATGATTTGAAGTAGCCCCACAAAAAAAGTCTAGACTCGTTAAATCACACGATCTCGGCGGTCAATAGACGGGTCCGTTTCTGTAGATAATATGTTCACCAAACTGAGACTTCAATAACTGGATTGTTGTACCCGTTGTGTGGCTTGTGGCACCGTCTTGGTGGAACCACATATCACTCATGTCCAATTCATGCTCAACGAAATAACTTTCCAACATGTCTCTGTACCGAATACCATTTACCGTGACGTGACGGTCATTTTCATCGATGAAAAAAAACGCCCCAATGACGCCACCTGCATAAAAACTGCACCAAACAGTGACTTTTTGCGGATGAAGTGCTGTTTCATGAAGCACATGAGGGTTCTCGCCTGTCCAGTAACACATATTTTGCTTATGGACGAAGCCGTTTAACCAAAACTGCGCTTCATCGCTGAAGATTTTGCGATGAAATTCTTCATTTTCTTCCATCATGTCCAGAGCCCAATTCGAGAACGTACGTCTTAGTTCTTGAGTCAGCTTGATTTGTTAAGCTGTAGGCAAAGATCCTTAACCTAAATTCGCCATAATGTAGTCTGGGAGAGGCCCAATTCTTGAGAACGCCGTGAAATTGACTGATTTGGCTGGTTTGCGTCGGACGCCTCTGCGGCAGCAATATTCTCCACACCTCGGCAAAATGTAGTCTCACTGGTACGGCAACACCAGGCAGCTAATATTCTGACTCAAATTTGTTCACTGGACTATGAATTGCTTGTCTACTGGGACGAGAATTGCGGCCGAAAATTGGCGTTAACGAAAGTTGCGACCACTGACTCGGAATTTCGGTAGTAAATTTTAATTATTTGTAAAAATTTTTCCTCTGTATACTTCACTATGATAAAAATGTTGATTTTACTAAATATTTTATCATTGACAGTTCGGTAATCGGTTTAAGGGTGCGTTCGCACTGAAAGTTTGAAGTTGTCAAGTCGCTAATGAAAGACCCGTTACAAATAAAGTTTAATTTAAACAATACAAACAAAAATCGTAAACCTATTCACAAATCAATTCAGCTTATTTTGTAAGGAACCTTTTAGTATCCATATTTGCTTAATTATTGCATCTTGTCTTAAATTGCTTAAAATAATAAGTTTTAGTAATTTTAAGCCACTTACGGTTATGTAAATTCCATTCATTACATATCTCACAAAAGTCTCTAGGAGATAATCAAACTTGTCCCGGGAGTACGACATGGCTATAACCGGTTATTAAGGGTACTAACCGTGGCGTCATTGCCGTCACTTGCAAGCTCCGAATGCCGACTGCGTTAGTTGAAAAGAAAAAGTTGGGACTTATGTCTCACCAAATGAAGTGAAAGTGAAATAACGGCAATTTGGCGTTATTTCACTTTCCATCGGTGCTCATTTCAACAATTTGCCCTTACACCTATTCCAAATCAAGCAGTGACCCAAGCTCTGTGTATGGGATTAGTTGCGAAATCGCAGGTAGATTCCATAAACAGTGCAATGCCTATGGGGGTAATGCTGCCATCCTGCAACCCCCCTGCTTGGGGTGACTATTTGATTTGGAGTAGGTGCGAGGTTTTATTTTAGCACTTGGCCTTATTGCACTTTGGGTAAATGAATTTGCATGGCCTTATTTCAGTTTCAGAAAGCGAAAAAACACACAAGCAGAGAATTTGAAATGTAATTCAATAAACCTATTCTGCTGCTGAGATTAGAGATCTCTCCGAAAATTTTGGACCATCTTCGACAAAATATTTCGGAACTTATGTCCCCATGGTGTGGGACATAAGTCTCAAATCAATTTTGGGTCAACAAAAAATTGGGACTTATGTCCCTGCGCCTAGGCATACACGGCCCATATAGGTGCTAAATCCAAGCTCCTTCAACGTTTGCTTGTGCGAAGTGGAAGGGACCTACAATTTTATAAAAGTGAAACCGTTAGAATCACATTTTGTGGCAAATAAATATTTTCGTTTGGAAAAAAAATAAGTTGAACAATTTTCTATGCAAACATTTGAGGTATAAAACACAAACCAACAAAAGCAATTAATTAATAACAAAATAACACCAAAAAGTTAAAATACCTGTAAATTGCTGTTCCCTGTTTTTATTGTTTTTCCTTGTTTTTCGCTTTGACGTACGAGTACTTTCTCAGTGTTTTTGTCTATATTTTGGTATTTTTTACTATTCAAGTGCTTCTGTTTTCACTTAAATATAAATATACACTTTATTAATAATCGCAATGTTTTTTTTCTATACGATTTCTGCAAATTACTGAAATTGCATCCATCAACTTGTTTTTCATCAACAAAACAGATACCGCACTTCAGAAAGAGATAGCTTCGCGTCTGTTGACCGCTTCGCGAAGCTATCTCTTTCTGAAGTGCCGTATCTCTTTCCTAAACGCGAAAACGTATGGTTGCATCTTTTCTCACCACTAAAAGATACTACTATAAAGACTATATACAAAGCCTGAAGTAAAAAAGGTGTCTTCAATGGATTTCGTTAAGTTCATGTGGGAATGTACAATATATGCTTTTGTTTCAAGGTGGGCAGATGTATTTTTTTTTTGGTTTACGTTTTCAGGTTACTCATTTTTTATTCGACTTGCCTTTTTAATTTTTTTACGCCACGCCACTGCAGCCCAGTGCCTAGTTTAGCGAGTTCATCCGTTTGGCAGTTGTCCGAAAAATTGCTGTCACCAAGAACCACCACAACGAAATGTCGAATCCATCGGCGATTTCATTAAGGGAATCTCGTTGCTGCTTTACCAGTTTAGATCTTATTTTTGGTGGTTTAATGGATTTAAAGACAATCTTTATGCTCCCTCTGGATAGCCTTTACTTCTGGCTATAAAAACTATATACAAAAAGTAAGTCATAAAATTAAAGGGTAAATAAGAAACTACCGCTGGAACTTCCCAAGATCAAACAATGAACTACTTGAAAAGCTTATGAAAAGATGCGCCACTAGGATGAGGCCATTGCGAATATTTCGTTGCAGGAGTTCACATCAGCGATTTTTTTAAAAGTTTTGTTAAGAATATTTAAAAAAAGCGTTGAAAAGAACTGTTTTTATTTAGTTAAAAAATATGGGTTCCGGAAAGACGAAAAATAGATGCTTTCAAGGAGTAAGACTGTTGTAAACAGTTATCTTGCGGATCCACAACACTATGGGTAAAATCAAAACACGGCAGAAGCGAGAAAAGTGGGTTATTCTACGGTTTGTCCTAAATTCTACTCTACCACTGACTAAAATAAGGGCCAACAGCGGAGCATCAGCCAGCATAGCAACGGTCCGAAGGATTATACCAAAAAGTGGTACTATACAGAGAAGACAATTTAAAAAGAAACCTGTTTCGTGGCAAGTCATTGAATGAATTTTGCAAGAGAACATATCGCTTGGAGCAGTTAATGGAAACGCGTTGTCTTTTCGGATGAAAAAAAGTTTAACCTTGAGGGCCCCGATGGTTACAACTTTTATTTCCATGATCTTAGAAAGGAGGACCTTATTTTGGCAAGACACCACAGCCGTACATCAGGCCTAATGGTGTGGGGAGCTATTACCCACTATGGCTGGGAGCTATTACCCACTATGGCTGGGAGCTATTACCCACTATATCGAGTTGGAGTTTTCATCCAAAACTATGAACGGAAACAACTACAAATGTTTGCTGGAATGGTCATTTCCAAAACTGAAAACATGTTCGGACC
The DNA here is from genome assembly GCA_949715645.1 of Portevinia maculata. Classification (NCBI taxonomy): domain Eukaryota; kingdom Metazoa; phylum Arthropoda; class Insecta; order Diptera; family Syrphidae; genus Portevinia; species Portevinia maculata. Next base: position 266,796,258 of record OX454526.1, on the reverse strand, counting down.
CTTGTCTGGGATAATCCAACAAAACAATTGCCCTATCCACATTTCCAGGGTTGTTAGAAGTTGGAATCAATCAGAAGACGTGTTACTTTTGCCATGACCGCCCTATTCACCAGACTTAAACATAATCGAAAATGTTTGGGCATGGTTATCTCGTAAAGTATATGAAGGCGGCAGATAATTTGAAGACAAGAACACTTTAATCGAAGCTATTCGTGATGCCTGGGCCCAAAAAAAACTGTATGATTGTATTCCAAACCGTCTTATAGAGGTCATATCGAAAAATGGCGGGCATACTCATTATTAATGTAGAAAAACACAATTAATAAATGTTTTAGAACCATAAAATGTAAACATTTTATTCATTTGTTCCTTTCTTTCAAAGATTTTTCAAGTAGTTCATTATTTGATCTTGGGAAATTCCAGCAGTCGTTTCTAATTTACCCTTTAATTTTATGACTTACTGTTGGGAAAAATATGTACCTGTTCATAGGTAGTAAAAGTTTCTGGGTATACAATCACCAACAGGTATAAAGACCGAAAATCGATTGTAAAATGTATGGTCTTGTGATCGCCAGTGTATTTCCATTTCCTTTAAGCTAGGGATTTCCTTAAAAAACAAATTTTTCTCCCATCATCACCGGTTCGGAAAAACGTTCTTTTATTGTATCCCGATCATATTTCCCCTTTGACAGGTTTTTAAACGATTTTGTAGTTTAACCCCTGAGCTCGCCAGCATTCAACTTTTCATAGCTGAATGTCTTCATTTAAGCATGCAAACTTTATACAACTGCCTTCTCATTTTCAACCCAGAAAATGCCGGCATTTGAAAGTATTCCCATCCCAGAAACCCATCAATCTTTTATCAAGACTTCGTTCCGGCACCAGGTTACATAATCTCCTACACTTTCAAATGGGTAGTTAGTTAAGGTACCCAGAACTGTGATAACCTCCCTAACAAATGTTAATGCCAGTTTTATTATTGACGCTTCGATTGGCTCTGTTTTTAAGTCGAAAGTAAGTGTTTTCAAATGGCTTGGATACAGCTCACACTAAGAACTGTTCCAGATTTATGAATATAATTTACATATTTATCAATCATTGTAAATTTGGATTTCATTTCCATCTGACAACAGACTGACAGTTCTATTCAGACTCCCTCTGATTGATGTTCACTTTATTGTATTGTTTGGTCACGCTTTTATTTCCCCCTGAGAAGCATATACTCTATCATAGTGATACCATATTTTAACTTGATATTTTTGCAAAAAGAAGCAGCATCAAACAATGGAGGTATAATACAACACTCTCTTGTCACCTCTGTTTTGAATATTATGTCAACAATTGTATATTCCAACTCGCAAAGTTACGACAGATTGAATGACACATAACTCAACAAAAAATTAATTCTTCAACGCGAATAGTTTTCAAAAATGTTGTATTTCATTGCACTTAGATTCGACAGGAGATTGTCAGAGTTGTGGCAGCACTCACACTGCCAAGTTGAGCATCCCGTTCTACCCACACTGCCGCAGTTGCAAGAATCCAGTGGAAAAGACAACCCTTCACCACTTCCTCTGCGAATGTCTGGCCCTGTTAAAAACTAGACATCGCACACTCGCAAAATATTCTCGCTCAATTCCACAGGCTGGATTTGCACACTGGGTCACTTCAGTGGTACCATCAGAACAGAGCGTTCGCGCTGATTGAGTCCTGTTGAACTGATAACATCAGGCAGCCACGTCTACCTCCCTACCTGCACTAAGATTAGGTAAGGTACCTTGGACAGGGCAAGAGTGTCCTGCACCGCCACACTTAGGTCAATGTAGACCCTTCGTTATCCCCAGGTGGTTATGGTTCCCATACAGTAGAACTTATATAAAAGAAACCTATGGTACTCGTACAATCTATTCCGATGCATTTATGAACTTCGTCGGTCGTTTACGGATTTGGCAAATTCTTCTAATTCCTTCCAAGAATGTTATTTCTAATATGGCAGAGTGCAGGGCAGTAACGGAGGAAATGAGGAGTATCCTCGTTCGCTTCCTCGCCCCGCATTCTCTGCAAAGGTCATCTGTGCTGACTTTCGATTTCTTTGCATGACAGCCTAGCATATTGTTTCCGGTGATAACACCTACAAGAGAGGACAGCGATTTTTTTTTCATTTGAATAATTCTCCATTTCTTCTATTTTGATTGTTATGTAGTGGCCACAATATAATACATTAATCGAGGACACTCCATCTTTGAATTGCTGCCACCAGTATTTTATCTCCAATCACCTGCATAAGGTTACAGTGTGGGATTCTTACTGTAGTGTCAGCCTGTCTTAATTCTAGAGATGACACTTTTCTAAGTGCTAATTCATCAGCCGACACCACTGTGTCCGGGGACAGAGTCCTACAATGTGGTGCGCGTTAAGAACCCGTAGCTCTTCGTGACAGTGACTTAGAAGCTTCGATTTTATTTTTGATGCGGAAATCATTCATCACGCCGCTTGGCTGTCACTGAAGGAGGTAAAGGCAGCCTCTGGTACTGCCATCTTTGCAACCTGTTTAGCAGCTCTTACCATCGTTAGAACCTCAGCTTGGAAAACGCTGCTATAGTCAGGGAGTGCCGGATATTCCATCTTGGAGCCATCAGTATAGATTGGTATCGTTAATTCGTGGGCTAGTAGTGTACTGTCGTGCTATTCTTCCTGGCAGGGAAAAGAAGCAACGAATGGCCCTTTAAAATCAAAACGGGGAAGTAAGTCTACGCATGCCTTACCGCCCGTGATTGTTCGTAGGATCTGCCGCGTTATACTGGGTTTCCAGTTTTCTGTTTGGCTGCAGGACACTGTTTGCGCAGATTTTTGTACAGAGAGGTCAAGGAGTCTTAGATTAGTCTCCAACCCCTCCGTGGTGATGGTGCTTGTTGCTCCATAGTAGTACAAATACATGCAGTTCTTTGAATCCTAGTTATAGTCTTAAAGTAAGTAAACTTACACAACCCTTACCACCAGGCTAAATTAACTTATATCAGCATCGGTCTAACTACCGCCGCTTATTTTGTTTTCACTCCCTCGGGGATAGTTAGGCTTATTTGCGATTTATTAATTTTATATTTATTTGTTATAGAAATCATTTTTGAAGTAAAACTTCTTTACGCATGCTTGACTTGGTTAGTAAGCTGGTGAATGCGTCACGGAAGTGTAGGCAAACAGAAGTGTAGGCAAACGGAATTTGAGAGGGAAATATAAGGTAGTTCTCAATACTAAGCTCTTATCATCTATCCAAACCGATCCAAAGGAGGTGGAAGCTAAATCTAAAACAGTTGCCGACAGATGGAATATACCGGAAGTGAGTAAAGTCATTGTGTCCATGAATCGCAGTTCATTAGTTCGTCTTTTTTCGTACAGATGGCCCTCGAATTACGAAAAATACATAAACTCCCATTTGAAATCAGCGCCACGTAAATCCAATACAGTGGCATTTGGGGTAACTTTTGCTTACAAACACTGAGGATGGGTTCGTTCGGTAGAGGATGTGACCATTCAAACTATTTTCCGGATGAATTGCGTAGTGGCGAGCATTTGCTTAAAGGAATAGCGCATTTGCGTTCCACTAAGGCACTAACTGACCATTGTAAGAAAAAGCCAAATGGTCCAAGACCCAGCTATTTGGTGGAGAAAGGTTACTTAAAGGCGACATCGAAGAGAGTTTCAGGTACCGAAGTTCCACTCTATGAGCTTTTGAAGGAAAAATAAAAATATTATTTTGAAATAAAACTTCTTCCGGCACGCTTGACTTGGCGAGTAAGCTGATGAATGCGTTATGGAAGTGTGATCGGGCTAGGCAAACGGAAGTTGAGAGAGAAATATAAGTTAGTGAAGATAGAAAGAGAGAGAGTTAGGTTTATGTGGCTGTCGGCAGAAGCACACTTAGACCAATTATCTACTATAATTATCTACCTCAACTCTGTAAATGGGACTGGCCAACGACACGCGGTTGTTCTCAAACGGTCCCCCATCTACGTATTAACCGCGCCCAACGTCGTTTAATTACGGTGATCTGATGAGAACCGATTAACTCGACGTTGGTTAAGAGAGAGAGTTACATTTCGTATATTACTGTAGTGGCAAGAGAGAGCACACATTTTCTTTCTCTCTTTCTCTCATAGCCAGTTGCGTTTCTTTTATGTAAGACACAATGCAGGCCTATTGTCTGTATCACACTGTAGGAGCAAGAGAGAACAGTCTTCCTCTCATAGCCAGTGCATGAAATATATATATATCTCATTCATCAATTGGTGATATTTGTGTTGCTCACTGTGTTTTGGACGATGGAGCAAACATTATAATGGTAGTTGTTTACATTTCGTCCAATAACACAGTTAATAATATTATAAAGTTTTTATATAAAAGACTTATCATTTACGGTCGAGTAGGCTCTGAAGAATTAGAAGAAAACTATCATACATACGTTGCCATGCCAACGACCTTGTTACGTCAAATAAATCGGTTCTCGTTCGATCAACGCAATTAAACGATGTAGGGCGTGGTTAGTACTTAGATGGGGGACCGCGTGTTGTTGACATCTCTTGCGAACGTCTGAAATTTGTCATTCAGATTCGGCGTAAAACTGTATTTCCCCTCCCATGAAAGTGGTTGGAAGGTTCTAGGCCCTGTATGGGGCCGTTTTAGCCTAGTATCATACGTTGCCACTAATTTCAGCAGGGGATTTCAATATTAATTTCGCGTCCGAAGATGGACAACTCTTGGCAAACTGTCTACAAGATAAATTAGAACTACAAATGAATAATAACCGAAATGAGTCTACCACAAGTCGATGCAGTTTTCTCTAGATATCTTTCTAATTTTCAGTCAAAAATATATATATCTTATTTCTGATACCATAAGATTATTTTGTCTCGGTCTTAGGTAGAGGTGGCGGTTCGGTCTCGGTCTTACAATCAACTATAGTAATTAATGATGTATCCGATAACGAAAATAATGAAAATAATGAAAATAATGAATAAAAATAAAAAATCTATTCAAAAATATTAATTTTTATTTTATTTATTTATATATAGGTACATATATTTATAAACATATATATGCATACATATAGACGGAGCAACAGAAGTTTTACTTCAGTCGTGTGGTCTTTTTTGATTTAGAGTTTAACTGTTTGCCAAAAAGATATTTCATATATTAAAAAAAATATAATGCATTTGCGGCCCCCAAAGGTCTAGCTTCTCCAACCATTTTGCTTATGCTAAGTCGAAGGAATCTACAATTTTTGAAACCGACTGAAACGGCAAAATTGAGAAGCTTCTCATACACCGAAAATGATAAAATCGTTTAACATTTCTTAGTTAAAATTTTACATTATAAATGCCAAACTGAAATGCAAAAACTGATATTGCTGATGCTAATTTTTTCTTTTTTTTTCTTTGCGAAGTGGAAGGGACCTACAATTTTACGCCGAGTACGAACGGCAAATTTGAGAAGCTTCTCATGACAATCGATACTCTTGGATGTTTGTCCGCCGTTCGCAAGAGGTGGGGCAGTGGAAAAAACTCAAGATGTTACTTGGTCCCGGCGGGAATTGAGCCGGGGACCTTTCGATTAGTAATCCAACACACTAACCATTGAGCCACTGCGCCCGACTAATAATATAATTTAGAATAATATATGTAGTTTAGAGAACGCAATCATGTTGATATTTTAAGATATCAAAATAATCTAAATTCACAGCCTTTTGTACATCAAGTTAATATTGTAATAGCGTTAATATGATATTAAAATTGTGGAAATATGGTTAAATGCAAACCAAATTTTGATATTATTATTTGATATTACGATATAGAAAATAATTTTATTTTTTTATATTTTAATATCTATCTTACCTTATAATTATTGATCTAATATTTTAATTTTCATAAATACAATCTTTCGTATCATTTTTTGAGAAATTGATATGATATGCTATTTGATATTAATAAAATATTAAAATGATATGTCGTTTTTTTTCGGTGTAGCTTTGGGTATTCCTGAGACCCTGTGGGATTTGCACCTGACACCTAAGACCCCTCTACTAGTAGTCCAACGCACTAACCACTGAGCCAGTGTGCCGTCGAACCAATAAAGGATAGATCGTCTTGTCAGAAATTGGTCGCATTACATTCCCCAAAACCAGGACATACTCGTAACACTCTGATTTCATACTATATCGTTACGGTAATAAAACATTTAACAGTTAATGTGTGCACCGTGAGATGATGAGCATTATCTGTCCACCAACATTGCATACTCCTTCATTCACGACCTTACCCTTTGTTAAGAAGGTGAATGAATGCACCGGTAGCGTGGTGTGAAGAATTTCAAATGGGAAATCAACGCAAAATATATACAAATTGAAATCGAAACTACTCGATGGGCAATTTATAGCTTATTTGCTATCAAGGGGCGTGTTTTTTAGTGAGTAAGAATCTCGCATTGTTATGCGGACATGCGGCCGGTCCTCATAGTAACTCATAAAATTGCAATTTAAAATATTTAAATTTTTAACACCGATAAAGGTTTGTGTTGTGAAAGTTTCTCTGTAACATGTGTGCTCGTATGTCTTCAATCTTCAATCAATCCTAATCAATCAATCGCTGACTAACACCTAAATTCCAAGTCACAATAATCGACTAATGCGTGCTGTTGTCAACTTTCCTATTGGCTTCGTTTCAATACCAATTTTGGCCAATTGTCAATAATCAGACTATAGACTCGGTGACAATGACCCTGAAATGAGCAGCAGCGAACTAAGTGAACATAAAATTAATTAAATTTCTTTGGAATAAACTTTCATATTGCTTACAATTACGAATGCACAGAACAATCCGGTCCGAACGAAAGTGCATTCACTTCTGACGTCTTGGCTCACACGATGCAAAACTCTCGAAACGTGGTGTCACGTAGGGCACTTAATGAACGAAACGTGAACATCAACAGAAACGGTTGACAGCTGATAACATTCTTATGACATTTTAATATCAAATTACTGTTATTGATTATGAAGGTCGGGGAAATGTCAGATGAAACCGATAAAAATGAAGAGTGCTGTTGCTGCGGTCATCGAAGCGGAATTAATTTTGGTCGGTCTGGGCAGTCGAATGCGGAATTGAAAATATCCATGTTCTAAGAAAGTGCGGTGAAAGTAATACTACCACTGTCACAAAAATGCCGGCGGAATACGAAATGGCTTAAAATTGTGTTGTCGTTCGTCCCGGAGGTATTTTGTTTAAGGTTTCCCTTCTTGACAAATTGCTAACTTTCTTTGGCATGAGCAAATACTACAAGCCTCTCGTCCAAACTGGCGCACTAAATATTTCCTTGCGCGAGAGTATCACACGTCATCCGCACTCTAAACAGCTATTTAATTACAGTTGCTTTCAGCATGGCATTCCCATTTAGAGAAATATAAAAACCACACCTCACGGGTAACGCTGCTGGTAAAATAAATCCTTTTTCACTTTGCCCTACAGCCATACATCGTGTGAGATTTATTACATCCATATTTCGTTGCTATTGCCCCGAGAAATCTGACAGGATGAAGTGTACTCCAGCTCGCAAAAGATGCCCTACGAACTAAAGGCGGGGGTTGGTGACGGTCGCCGACACGGAAGGGAGGGGTTGCAATTTCCTCGTTTGAACTTTACGATAAATTTCAGGTTTCATTTACCTTGACCAATCTTCGTTAGCAGCGGCGGCACTGGCATGGTCTGTGGGGGGAGATGATGTGAATTACAGTGCACTGGTGTTGGGGTTCAATTTCATGCATTCTGAACCCCAATAAAAATTCACGACTCCCTGCAGAACTCTATGAATGAAGAGCGTCGCTCTGGTCATCTGCAATGCACTAGTTCAGCATTTTAACCAGAATTAAAAATTAAGCAGCACTTTTCCACCGAGAAATTGCTGAAACGTGAGCTTAGTAAAATAGCCGATTGCTTTTAAACAGTATCCAATGGATTAAAATTGTATTATTATGATTTTGGTGGTGTTGTAAATAGTTTTTTCTTTTTTGCAGTAACTTCTTTGCTCGGCAATTTGATAGAAGTTTTTAATTAAAGGTGGATCTTGGGAATACCAAATATGTAATTACTTTGACACTTTTGCGAGAAAAAGATTTATTGCATGAGTTACAGCTGTGACAAAGAACTGTCAGCCGCGATAAGCAATCAAGGAAACGGTCTTGAAATTAATGAACTTTGTTCACTTGCCATTACAAAGCTATCTTATGTCTTCTATTGTACAGGGTGTAGCAGCATTCAGATTTTTTTTTCTTATAATGTAGAAACAAATCTAAAGTTTTGTTTTACACAGTTTTAAAAATTATATCAGGAAGTTGAAGCCTCCCCCCTTTGTCCATACAGTGAAGAAGCCGATTTTTGTCATTTGTTATGACCCTTGCCAGCAAATCAGCGGGAATACTGACAATTTCTGCCCGGATGTTGGCGTTCAGGTCTTTAAAACTAGGGATTTCCAAAAACCACTAGGGAAAGTTTGGAAAGTCCAGGAGTAGACGCATGTTTGCGCACAGAACGCCGGCCGTGGGGATTGCAAGATTGATAATCTCACTACCTCAATGTTCTCAGGTGATCTATGCTGAGCCGAGGGACTCTTATACTTCGTCTTATCAAACTCCCGATTTCTCTGAACGTAGAGACCCATATTACAACTGATTTCCGGTTCGGGACAGGGCTCAACGGGGCTATATTGAAGAGGTTTCGAAAGGCGCGCTGGGTTGCGATCATAGAACATCCATTCGAAAAGTAGGCCTCGACGGCAAACGCACGCTCCTCACTGTTCCGACGCATGATGGCATCTGACCTGGAAAGAAATAACACCTCAGAAGTACGCCTGTCGATAAAGGGCCCACTCCCGTCCCGCAAGGACCCCTACAGCCTGAAAGGCACGCATTTCGAAGAAGGAAGTTATCTTGCGCAACCTGTGTAAAGTAAGTAACACGCGGCGGAACAAGGGTACATGGAAATAACAAACAACTATCTGCAGATGGGAAATAATTACACTATTTTTAAATGAATTAACTTTTCACTAAGTATAACTTTTCTGTAGGTGACACGCTGTGCGCGTAATCGAGAAAAACTATAGACAGATCTTCGACTCATAAGGAATATCCTGATATGTTGGGTAGGGCAGGTGCTAGTTGTCTGACCGGAGCCTATGTCAGCTACTTTTTGGAATCAAACAGTTTTTGAATAGACATCTACGCGGGTTAAAGGGGTTTAACCCTTTTTTCCACATGGTTAAGCCCGCTAACGCAATTGTTGCCCTGCTTAGTGTAGGTGCTAGTTGTCTCGCAGAGGCCTATGTCGGAGAACCCACATCCGTTTTCACCACCCGGTACTGAAGAGGTTAGCATTGCTGTAAAAAATGCTAAAGAACAATAAAGCTGACGGCTCTGATGGCATATACCAGCGGAGCTCCACAAATATGGGGTGATGTTTTGGTAGGGCGCCTGCACCAAATCATCAACCAAGTATGGCTGGAAGAAAGCATGCCCGATGACTGGACTATGAGCTCCATATGTCTTATTTTGAAGAAAGGCGATCCTATGCTCTTCCGAAATATTTCAAACCTGCAATCTATTTAAGCAAACCCAACCGTAATAGACTTCACTGGGAGCAACTTTATGTCAAAACCGAACAAAAAGCCCACTCAATTTCTGTCAAATGATCTAGTTGCCCATATTGAACTTTAGCAAACTTAAGGTCCGTTCGCGTACTTTTATGTTTGGATAAATTAAATCGTCTCATTTCAAAGAGAAGTACGCGAACGCTTTTGTGTAAAAAGACGAAAAACTTCAATATTTGAATTATTGTAATGAGACGTCAAACTAAAATATTTTATTTCGCGTTTCTTCCATCTCGAATTTGCAATTACTTTTATCTAAAAATTTGTGAAAACGATTTAGATGATACCTATCAGTTTAAATAGAGATGTTACAGCAGGAATGAGGTTCTAAGTTTTACCAAAGGGTAAAAAGAACCTGCCAAGGCTACAGATCGCGAACCGAAGCCTGCAAGGACGAACAAGGGAACATCATAGTAGAATCACAGTCGATGCTGAGGATATGGAAGAACTACTTCTGCAGACTGTTTAACGGCGATGACGAACTAAATCCCGCTGTCAGGCAGAATGCACCACTCAACCTGGACGATGAAGACCACCAATTCCGTCCACCCTACCTGGACGAAGTGAATAGCCATATCAAAGGTTAAGTCCAACAAAGCCGCTGGAGCGGATGGCCTAACCGCCGAGCTATTCAAGGCGGCAGGCGATGACTTGGTTAGGAGTATGCACCAACTCATCTGTAAAATATGGTCGGAGGAAAGTATGTCCGATGAGTGGAACCTGAGCATTGTTTGCCCAATCCTCAAGAAAAAAGACCCTCTGAACTGCGCCAACTACAGAGGTATTAGTCTTCTTAACATCGCCTACAAGATCTTATCTGCCGTGCTGTGTGAACGCCTGAAGCCATTCGTCAACAACCTGATTGGTCCCTAGCAGTGTGGCTTCAGGCCAGGAAAGTCTACCATCGACCAAATATTCACACTGCGGCAGGTCTTGGAGAAAACCCAGAAAGTCCAAATCGATACCCACCACCTTTTCATCGATTTTAAGGCCGCCTATGACAGCATTTATAGAGACGAGCTATACAGAGCAATGTCTAGTTTAGGCATCCCTGCCAAACTCGCCCGTTTGCGCAGGATGACGATGAAGAATGCACGCTGCTCCATCAACGTCGGTGAAGAACTCACCGAGACCTTCGATGTCAAAAAAGGATTTAGACAAGGCGATGCGCTGTCATGTGACTTCTTCAACATCGTTCTTGAAAGAATAGTGCAAAACTCAAATGCTAACACCAGAGGCACAATCTTTCAAAAGTCCGTCCATCTACTCGCCTACGCCGACGACATCGACATAATCGGCAGAACACAGCGGGATGTCACTGGCGCGTTCGTGAGTATTGAGACGGAGGCGGCGAAGATGGGTTTGGCGATCAATGAGGGCAAGACAAAGTATATGCTGTCAACAAGAAAGGACACCCAACACCGACGTCTCGGACAGAATGTCACTATAGACAGATATAACTTTGAGGTGGTTCAGGACTTTGTCTACCTAGGCTCCGCAATGAACTCAGGCAATGACACCAGCGCTGAGATTAAACGAAGAATAACTCTTCCCAATCGCTATTTCTTTGGGCTAAGAAAGCAATTGAGTAGCAAAGCCCTCTCTCGAACACCTAAAGTGACCCTTTATAAGACCTTAATAATCCCAGTCCTTCTCTATGGTGCAGAGGCATGGACTCTAACAAAAGCGGATGAGGTCACTCTTGGTCGTTTTGAGAGGAAAATTCTTCGGGTAATTTTTGGTCCCGTCTGTATAGATGGTGAATGGAGGAGGAGATTCAACGACGAACTGTACGGGCTGTACAGCGACATCGACTTAGCCAGAAGAGTGAAGGTCCAACGACTGAGGTGGCTGGGTCATGTAGAGGGAATGGACGTGAATGCTCCGGCCCGGAAGATCTTCGAATCCACACCCGAGGGACGGCGCAGTAGAGGAAGACCGCGACTCAGGTGGCGCACGCAAATGGAAGGGGACCATAACCAACTTAGCGTGCGAAACTGGAGACAGCTGGCCAAATATAGTGCTGGATGGAGACGCTTGTTGGTTGAGGCCCAGGTCCACCCCGGACTGTAGCGCCACCCTAAGTGAGTAAGTAAGTATCAGTTTAAATGAACTATTAAGTGAGAGTGAAGATGGATTTGATTAGTTAGTTCCACAAGGCCAAGTTAACGAATATCACATATGTTTTGATTTGACAAATATTTTCATTTGACAAATATTCTCATTTGACAAATATGCTCATTTGACAGCTTTCATTTTTTTACCAGCCCAAATTCCGTGTGAATAAAATGATCGAAAGTTCATTTTTCTTTTGTTCATCTTTTTGGATGGACCATTGGATGTACGAGGGCGGGTCAATAAGTCCGTGACTTTTGGAATAAAACACAGATTTTTTGATAATTTTTTTTTTTTATTTTTCAACGTAGTCTCCCTTGAGCTCTATAAACTTTGTCCAACGCTTCTCCAATTTTTTTATCCCTTCCAAAAAAAATGATTTGTCGAGGTCCTCAAAATAGGCCTTTGTTTGCGAGATGACTTCATCATTGGAGTCAAATCTTTTTCCACCAAGCCATTTCTTCAGGTTTGGGAACAAGAAGTAGTCGCTCGGAGCCAAATCTGGAGAATAGGGTGGATGAGGGAGCAATTCATAGCCCAATTCATGGATTTTTGCCATGGCAACTGCACATGTGTGCACCCTTGCATTGTCTTGGTGGAAAAGAACTTTTTTCTTGGCCAAATGAGGTCGGTTTTTTTTCAAATCGTCATTGAATCGGTCCAATAAGTTGGCATAATATTCCCCATTGATTGTTCTTCCCTTTTGAAGGTAGTCAATGTGGATTATCCCGCGTGCATCCCAAAAAACAGTCGCCATAACTTTATTGGCTGACAAACCCACCTTGGCCTTCTTTGGCGCCGATTCACCCTTTGTTGATTCAACCCACTGTTTTGAATGTTGTTTGGTCTCTGGTGTGTTTTGATGGATCCATGTTTCGTCCACGGTTACAAAACGGGGCAAAAACTTCTCGATATTGCGATTAAACAACGCCAAACCTTCCTGTGAAGTTGTTACACGATTGCGTTTGTGGTCGACTGTGAGCAAACGCGGCACCCATCTTGCGGAAAGCTTTCTCATGCCCAAGTGATCATTCAAAATTGAAACCACTGAGCCATGCGAGATCCCTACGGCTTCCACAATCTCTCGCACTTTCAATCTTCTGTCGGCCAACACCATATCGTGAATTTTTTCGATTGTTTCGGGTGTAGAGACCTCAACTGGGCGTCCAGGACGTTCGGCACCTTCAATGCTTGTACGGCCACAACGAAATTCAGTAAACCACTTTTTTACCATTGAAATCGATGGTGCAGAGTCCCCATAGTATTTTTCAAGCTTAGCCTTGGTCTCGGTAATGGTTTTTTTTCGCAAGAAATAATGCTTAATAAGCACACGAAATTCACTTTTTTCCATTTTCTCCTCAAATTAGTGAGTAGTCTGATAAAAATAGCTGTCAAACAAAAACTAACTGACGCAGCAAGTTTAAATTTTGACAGGAGTCAACTGACAGATGCCTGTTGACAGGAGCAGTGTTGCCGTTTCAGTAAAGAGGTCAGAAATTCAAAAAGTCACGGACTTATTGACCCGCCCTCGTATTTATTGAATTAGGCGCACATTTGTACGAAAATAGTAATTCGTATGAACGTTCGCAATCTTTGACTTCCGAAAGCAAATTTTCAAGGCTTTCTGATGAAATTTCCAGCTTTAATTTTAATCTTACTGCGTTTTCTAATATTCAAAATGCAGTAGTTTCCTTTTATTCTTTGATGGATAACTGCATAAAAAAAAATGATTCCTGTGAAATCCTCTAGGAATCTGAAAACACCCCATCCTTGGTACACTAAAGAGCTCAAATCAATACGAAACAGACGTAATAGGGCTTGGAAGAACTATTTAAAAAGTCTCCGCCATTCAGATCTTGAGCTCTATCTTACACTATTCAACGAATTCAAATCTTTATCCTGCTACTTACGAGTATATATTGACTATATAAGTAAAATGGAATGCTCTTTAAAAGTGGACCCCAAACTTTTCTGGGGATTTGTCAATTCTAAGCTATTCTTACAATAGTTCTACAACTGCTGATTCGCTAGATGCAAGCAATATGTTTGCAGATCATTTCAGTAAGTCGTTTAGGGAGACCCCTCTTCACATAGATGATCAATATTTTAGTTATCTAACTGGCTGTTCCCAAATAAGCTTTAATAGTATCTCATTCGATTTGGAAACAAATTTAAAATGTGTTTCTTCTCTGAAGAATGACTATTCATCAGGTCCTGATGGCATTGCCCCGATAGTTCTTAAAAAATGCAGTCATGCAATTGCTCCATATCTTAAGTATCTGTTTGAATTGTCCCTTAATACTGGTAAATTCCCTAAGCTATGGAAAAGTGCTTTTATCACACCTGTATTTAAAAAGGCTAACGTGGTGATATCACTAATTATAGGCCTATTTCAAAGCTTTCGTGTATCCCTATGCTTTTTGAACAAATTGTTTGTGAAAAGTTAATATTTCTTTGTCGCAATATAATTTGTAGTGAAGAGCATGGATTTGTAAAAAAACAGATCCACTGTCACTAATCTGTTAAGTTTCTTGCATGATTTTTCTAATGCCTTAGAGAATAAGGACGAAATGGATTGCATATACACTGACTTCTCTAAGGCTTTCGATCAGCTGTCCCATGAATTAATCGAATTTAAGCTCAGGGCTTTTGGTTTCCCAGCATCTTTCATAAAATGGGTTAATTCATATCTTAGATCAAGGGCTTACCAAGTCAAATTTAGAGGATCACTATCTGTATCTTTCACAGCTCAGTCTGGAGTTCCCTAAGGAAGTCACCTCGGACCGATTCTATTTATACTAGCCATCAATGATGTTAAGGCATGTATAAATCACAGTAATATTCTGACCTACGCGGATGATATGAAAATATATAAATCTATTACTAGTCAGCAAGACAGAATTTTACTTCAATCTGACATTAACAGCTTCGCCAATTGGTGTGTGAAAAACGGCTTATCCTTAAACCCTACTAAATGTCAACATATGACATTCTCTAGGAAGAATATCCCTTCCACCTTTCAATATTCCTTGTCTCAACATATTCTTTGTAAAGTTGATAACTTTAAGGATCTTGGGGTTTATTTCGATCCCAAACTGGTTTTTGCCAAGCATATCAATTTTAGTGTTAATAAATCTAATTCTATGCTGGGCTTCGTAAAAAGGTGGGCGAAAGAATTTAATGACCCATACGTTACTATGTCATTGTACAATTGTTTTGTCCGTCCGATTCTAGAGTATGCCTCACAAGTTTGGACACCGTTATACAACATTCGTTCAAATTGAATAGAGTCCGTTCAACGTAAATTTATTCGATTTGCACTTAGAGGACTCGCATGGGATGATCCATTTAACCTCCCTCCTTACAGTCAACGCATCAAGCTTCTTCAAATGTTACCCCTTTCTCAACGAAGGCTTAATAGCGGTATTATTTTCTTACAGCAGCTTATATCCGGTCAAATATGTAGATGCACCTGACTTGCTGTCCTCTATTGGCTTTAATTTTTGTGGTGGTGCCCATAATTTACGCTGTGTTGAGTTATTCTTTAGCCCCCATCATAGAACGAATTATGGGAGGCATGAGCCTGATTAGAATCTATAATCTAAACGATCATGTGATTGACTTGCATGTTAGTAAAACTGAGCTAAAAAATATTTTGCGTAATAATGCCTTAATGTTTTAAATTATTTGCATGATTTGTGTCTGTGTTAGTACTTTATAGGTACACAATTATTGTGTTTTTAATTGTTATGTCCTTACTAACACCTGCACTAAATGATGAGCCTGTGGGAGCACTTTTAGTGCCGGCTAATTTCTGCTCGTGATATTTGCTTCCTTTAAGCACTCCACGACACAGAGCTGATAGTGTAATATGTATTACAATTTTCTCGGTACGCGAACGGGTTTGTGTAGTTTCGCTCAAAAGTTTATATAAATTTAGGTTTGAGTATTACTACACGAAAGGGCCTATATCTTACTACAGACACGTTCCCTTTCATTTTCATCATTTCTCCATTCCTGAAACAAAATCGCGCTAGAGAGGTTGGCGGTGGCAAGAACCACAGGAAATCAATGAGATTAAAAACCGTATAAGCAGGACTAAATGTTTCGTTAAGTTGCTGTAAAGCGTCCTCTGTCTACACGAAGGTGGGCAGAAGTATAGATTGTCAACTATTTCTTGGTTTCGCATTAGGTTATTTGGTAATATTTGAATTTTTGGTTTGAGTCAAAGGCCAAAGCGCACACAAAGCTTTTGGAGGTAACGAAAGCAACGCACGCACCAAAGCGTGATTGTGGTTTGGGCAAAAATCGAAATTTAGGAATTCACTTGTAGTTATTTGAAAAGTAAGGAAACAGACTTATTCTGTAGCATTTAAAGAAAATATTTTAAGTCAATTGTGTTTTCAAGTTTTGAGATATTCAAAAAAAAACGTTTTTAAAGACGTGGCCTTAAAGGTTCTATAACTAAATTAGTTTTTATGTTTCTGCTTTGATCTTCAATCCCTAATGCATATCGTTTTTTCTTGGCAGTCAAAACGTATTCGAACTATTTAACAATGCATTTTGGAATAGTGCTGTTTTGAAAGTCAGAATCTGAAATAGATGCGTTTTTGAAAATGTCTCTTCAGAATAGATTGTTTTTGACAATAAAACAGACATTATTTAGTTCAAGTTTTATTTGTTATTTAGTCCATATTTTAAACAAATAAACAAACTAAATTAAATAATAAATTAACAAACATATACAAAATTAAAGAAATTCATATATTTTTGAAATAACAATATTGTAAAAGAGTTAACATCTATATATATAAAAATCAATCCATATTTGAGTTTGTTGCCGGTATTTGGCCAAACGCGTTAACAGATTCCAATGAATTTTTTTTCCATGAAATGTGACGTCTGTACAAAGGATGTTTGGTATATGCGATATCTGTATCTGCATCGGTGTGTGAATTATGGGCATTTGAGTGAGTACCCATGCATATGTGGTATGTGCATATGCGTGCAAATTCCGATGCAGATACAGAGACCGCACATATAAAAAACCATCGTACAGACGTCACCTTTTTTTTTATCCGAACGCACATATGAAAGAGGGAGACCAGACCAACGTTTCAAGCCTATTGTGATGTTCGTTGCACTTTCATTCTTGAGATATCGTGTGTTCAATGTTTTATTCAAATAACTGTTATTGAATTTTTTTGCATTTTTTTTGTGAATCGGACATCGGAAAGTTGCTTTTCCCACATTGATACCAATCGGTGTGAAAGTAAATGAAAAGTGATTTTATCGAAGGTTTTTACTTTCGGTTTGTTGTTTGATTCGCACAAGTAAGCTGACATAGGCGCCTGCCAGACAAAAATCACCTACCCTAAGCGGAACAGGTTGAGCTCAAATCAGGCAATCGTCGGTATTGGCCTGAGAGTGTTTCTGTGAAGTTTGGTCAAAATCGGTCTTCTGTTTTTAGGGGCAGCAACATAGGTACGCCAGATACCCGCTATAGATAATAATAAGGAAGTCTACTCGAACATATTGGCCAATAGAATTCTCGGGCACGGGCAAAGCCGGGCGGGTGCAGCTAGTTATCTATAAAACAGCTGTTTATATTAGTTTGGAAAAAAATTAGGAATAAGTGGGAATAGGATGAACAAAAGGCTTAATTTAAATTAAATTAAATCCTAATGGATAAATCTGGTTCATGGGACTCACAAATAGGGTCGCCGTCGATGTTGTCTTGTTCCTCATGTGTATCATTAACATCTAAAATATCCTTGTAAAACTTAAGCCTTCTTTAGTAAACGTCATTGATCTTTGCATCCTTTAGCTTTACTCCTGCTGGCAGTCGTTTTGGATACATGGAAGAAAAGGGTTTTGCTTCCTCAATATCCGACTTGTAAAAAGGTTCACCCGAACGCCAATTACGTTCAATTTACCCCTTTTTTAAATGAACCTTTTTTATGCGTTGAATTTAAAATGCCATGAGATGAGTAAGAAGTAGCTATCACGAGGCCAAAAAGATGCAAATATATTTGCCGCCTATAGTATGCAGCTTGATCAGAAACTTTAGGGAGTGTCATATTTTTCAGACAAACGAAAGACATTGTCAACATATCATCACTTTCCTTCTTTCATAGGTCCAAAAATGCTTTTGCCAGCAACTTTTGAATCCAATGTTTCGTCATCAACTGAACTTTGTTTTCGTCTTCTCGTTCAGTTGTTAAAAGTTCCTTTAGCTGAAGACATGTCGAACAAATATCCGATGAAGGGGCTTTAATTCCAAGATTAAAGCGTAGTGGTGGAAAGATCTCCAGGTAGGTACTGTCGTTTTGCAGCCGTACTCTCTTCAAGTTTCGGTCAGTACGTTCAGGCTTTTTAATGTAGTAGTAACATAAAATAGTAACCTGTCGGGTTGGTTACCCACCAGGCGCGTCCCCAGGTGGTGGATAGGGGGACCTCGGTACGATACGTTCGTGATCCGAGGTTTTAGAGTCATAGCGGCGTTTTATACACCGTCAAAGCTCTATCGCGAACCAAACCAAAAAACAAGTATGCAGGAACAACTTAATGATTCAAATACTCCAGGTGGTACTCGCATGGGCGAAAATCCACCCGTGGTCTTTTCGACCACGGTCGGGGCACGGATTCTGGAGGCCCCAACCGACATACATATACCCCCCGCCTGTACAGGCGTTGACCTTCGAGTTGCGAAAAGGTTTGCTTCCGAAGATTCCTGCAGCTCTATCTCCGACACGTTCGGTAGACTGGGCTGGAAACATGAAGAAAGTGGCGGAGAGGTTCAACCTGATACGCTTAATCTTCAGACCAATAGACAGACAGCCGATAGGTGTGATGCTGCCGACGAGGCCTGCGAAACCGAACAGGTGAAACGGGCCACATAGGCGGCGTCCACTGGTCAGCGTCCATCTAAGAGCCAGCGAAAGAGGAAAAGGAGAAAGGCGGCTATCGTGCGGCGCGAAGAAACTGCACCGCCAGTTGAAGGCGCAAGCGCTGAGAACTGCCCTTCCCCGGCGGCGACGGAAAAGAGATGCAGGTCGGCAGAGGTTACCCCAACCGAAACCAGCCAGCTGACTGTAACCAACGCTGCCTCCCCTTCCAATAGCTCGAACAGGAACAAACGGAGGAAGAAGACCTCAAGCACTCCTGTCGGTGGAACTGCGCGCGCACCTTCTGCGTGCCCTTCCACTAGTATGACTGATGTATTTCCAATGATTGGATTTACTCAGATTAACCTTCAACACTCCAAGGCTGCTACTGCACTCATCAGTAAAAAGCTTTCTGTGTTGAATACAAAAGCCCACATAATATCCATACAGGAGCCATGGGTGTGGAAAAATCGCATCTGTGGCCTTGGAGGTGTCCGTGGCACTACGATACTCTGTGACGAGCGGTCCGAGAGACCAAGGGCTTGTCTTGCTGTGTCGAACCTTTTCTCAGCGACTAAGCTTGGACAATTTTGTGGCCAAGATTTGGTTGCTGCAGCCATTAGCTACGAAACAAATGGAAATTGGAAGACCTTCATCGTGGCGTCAGCTTATCTCCCCTATGATTCGGTAGTGCCTCCACCACCGAGGGCAATTGCTGAACTCATTGACTATTGCGACACCAGGAAGATGGGCCTAGTTATATGCTGTGATGCCAATGCTCAAAACACTGTTTGGGGCAGCAGCAAATGCAACATGCGAGGAAACCATCTCCTGGATTTCATTCTATCATCTGATCTTACTATCAACAATGTTGGCTCGCAACCAACTTTTGTGACGTCAAGAAGACAGGAAGTGATCGACCTAACTTTATCAAATAGATACTTTAAGGCGGTTACTAACTGGAGGGTCTCTTCGGAGGTGTCCCTCTCAGACCATAGATATATCGAATTCCAAATCGAATGCGAAGCCATAACTTTGCAGGAGAGGAGGAATCCGAGAAAAACCAACTGGATACGCTTCAGGGAGGAATTAGGGAAAACTCTCAAAACTCCAACCAAACTCAGGACGAGACAAAAGGTAGAGGAAGCTGTTCAAGACCTGAATAGTGCCATTACTAGCTGTTTTGAACTGACGTGCCCAGTAAGCAAACCCCCTGGCAGAACACCGGTTCCCTGGTGGAGCTCGGAACTGCAAAGAATTCGTAGAGAAGCTAGAAAGCTTCTAAATAGGTCACACAAGACTGATTTGGAGACAGACTGGAATCTCTACCGATCGAAGCAGAAGGAATATAAGAGGCTAATTCGGGTATCGAAAAGTGCTTCTTATAAGAATTTCTGCGAAAAGATTGAAACGCTGGGTGAAACTAGTAGGTTGGTTAAAGTTCTGGAAAAGGGCAAACCAGCCAAACTGGACTCACTTAGAAAACTTGATGGCACCTTCACTGAGACGAAAGCGGAAACTCTTAGTTATCTGCTGGAGTCTCACTTTCCGGGTAACCAGATTACAATTGGTTCACAACCAGCCCCGATTACCGAGACTATGAGTGAGCCAATACAAACAACTCGGCGTAGCTGGTATATTGCGAAGGCCGTGGTGACGGACGAGGCCATTAAATACGCATTTGCGTCTTTTGACGGCTTCAAGTCGCCTGGTACGGACGGAATATACCCAGCCATGCTGCAACAATGTACAAACCAGCTGCTACCGACTATGAAGAAAATCTTCACCGCTGTCCTAGCACTGGCATACATTCCAACACCCTGGCGTACAGTTAGAGTGGCATTCATACCAAAAATTGGCAGAAGTGACTACTCGCTCGCCAAGAGCTTCAGACCAATCAGTCTGACTTCTTTCTTGCTGAAAAGCTTGGAAAGGCTGGTCGAGCTTCACGTGCGCAAAGGTGCTTTGCGATTGCACCCACTATCTCCGATGCAACATGCCTATCAACGCGGAAAATCCTGCGAGACTGCGCTCCAAAATCTAGTTGGTAGAATTGAAGGCGCGCTTGACAGAAAAGAATACGCGATGGGCATTTTCATCGATATTGAGGGTGCTTTTGACAATGCGACTTTTGATAGCATGTGCAGCTCCGCCAGACAACACGGAGTAGACGAACCATTGGTGTTGTGGATTAAAGCAATGCTAATGAATAGAACGTTGGTTGCGGATGCGGATTGTGGCCGCTATGTTATGGCGGGGGTAAACAGAGGCTGCCCGCAAGGCGGCGTCATGTCTCCACTGCTGTGGTGTATGCTGGTCGACTCTCTGTTGAACGCACTCAACAGTTCTAATATTTACGCTCAGGCGTACGCGGATGATGTTGCCGTGCTTTCTGTTGGATCATGCCTAGCGACTGTATGCGCCAAGGCGCAGGCGGCCCTTGACGTGATCGACGAATGGTGCACTAGGAATGGGCTCTCGGTCAATCCTCTTAAAACTGAGGTTGTTCTCTTTACGAGAAGGAGGAAGCTGGTCGGGTTGACTCAGCCAGTGCTAAAAGGCGTCACAATCCAACTCTCCAATGAAGCAAAGTATCTGGGAGTCATCCTGGATAGCAAACTTCTTTGGTCCAAACATGTTGAGCTGAAGACTGCCAAGGCGCTGTCTATTTTCTGGCAGTGCAAAGGCATTTTCGGCAAGACATGGGGCTTTTCACCGAAAAGAGTCCTATGGATTTATACGGCTATGATAAGACCATTTATAGCATACGCATCGGTTGTTTGGTGGAATAAGCTTTCACGTAAATACGTCACTGCTGCTTTTGCCAAACTCCAAAGGCAGGTATGTCTCGGCTGCACGGGGGCCTTCCCCAGCACGCCTGGCTCCGGCCTAGATGCACTATTGAACCTTCCGCCCCTTGATGTTTACATCATGGGCTGTACAATCAAGGCTATCTCACGTCTTACAAGAGGTGGCTTTTGGTATAACTCGCACTGGAGTTTTGATGAACTTGCCCAACGGTTGTCCTTCGACTCCTGTCTTATGGATATGCCGTCTGATGCGATGACACCGGAACTTCGGCTAAAGCGCAAATACGAGGTCGACTTTCCTCGCGTCCAGGACTGGCTCTGGCCGAACTCTGAACCTGGAAGGGAATGCAGTCGAATCTTTACGGATGGCTCCAAAACCGATCAAGGATCTGGTGCTGGTGTCTTCGTGGAGAGCGATAGCGTTAGACTTTTCTTTCCGTTAGGCAAACATGCGTCAGTCTTCCAAACAGAGACTTATGCTATCCTAATGGCCATGGACTATGTTACGAGGAACAGGTGGAGGGGGCGAAGTATCTGCGTCTGTAGCGACAGTCAGGCTGCGCTTAAGGCCTTACTCAAACCCTTAACTACCTCCAAAATAGTACGAGAATGCAAGATATCTCTGAATTCGGTCGGAAGGCTGAATTCACTTAAACTTGTCTGGGTCCCGGGTCATAACGGGATCACGGGAAATGAGATCTCCGATGAACTTGCTAGACAAGGCTCAGAGGGGGACCTCTCAGGACCTGAACCAGCGATCTGTCTGCCTGCGTCCTCGGTCAGGGCTTCCATTGACGGTTGGGTTTCCTATGAACACAATCGCCGTTGGCATGACTCTCCAGGGTGCAGACAGACTAAGCAAATGCTCCCCGACGTCTGTGGGAAATCCGCGGCATTCTTGTTGTCTCTCAACAGAAAAGACTGCAGACAGACTACTGGCGTTCTTACGGGACACTACGCTTTTGCCAAACACCTTAAGGTGCTAGGCCTAAGCGACACCACCAACTGCGAAGCCTGTGGAGAAAGCGACGACACTGCGGAACATTTCGTCTGTGATTGTCCTGCTTTTGCTCGTATCAGGTGGCAGGTATTTGGTGCGGATATGGTGAGTGCTGTAAACCTAAGCTCCTTATCATTGAAGCGCCTTCTCGTTTTTCTTAGAAAAACGAGTAAATTCCCACAGTAAAATGTGGTGTGTCTGCCTGGCAGTACAATGGACCAGTATTGAGTCTGAGTGCTCCAGTGCAGAAAGTTTCACACATCCCGACAAAAAAAAAAAAAAAAAAAAAAAAAAAAAAACATAAAATAAATGCATCTTGGGCACGTTTTGATGGTATTGTAAAGAAACCATTTAAAAAATATAATGCATCGGCTGTTTTCAATATTCTGCATTTATATGAACCACCTCTATGGTTGTATGTGTGGGTATATTGGCGATTGTGTTCTTTTGTACCTAGTTAAGTTTCCTATTGAAATATTAACATTTCTTTTGCATGGAGATGTAGCAAGAACAGGTGATTCGATTGATTCCATGTTTAACAAATATTCAAGTTGTGTGTATCACTAAAATTAATTAGATTGAAATAAAATGTTTAATTCTTACGTAATAGTTTGACAGTTTCAAATTATCCTCAAAATATGAAAATCGATACGAGACGTTTGCGCAAATGCTATCGTCTCGACGACAGTGATTTGAAGTTTCTTGAGTTATGATAAGTAAATATTCAATCACCGAAACGATATCATCCAGGCGATAGCGTTGAGTAAAGAATTGCTATCGAAATCGACATGGAAAACGATGTGGTCAGCCTTACCTGATGAGGGCCCAGCCTGTGAATCAGGAAGTGTAGCGACAAATGCTGCAAATGATGCGTTGATTGAATGCCAACCTCTGGATATTCAAATAGGGATTAGCAACGTATCATAAGCCTCGTCTGACACAACATTTTACATGATTATGTTCCGCAGTTCACTTCTTCCAGCAGTGGACTCCACACTGGATAGACTTGAATCCAACGGTCCATGTTGGAGGATAATGGTCACGTTTGTTGCAGTCATCCGCTCAAGAGGGAACTGTGAAACGGTTTTCATAAATTTCCGATTGGGAAATTCAAATTTGTATAGCCCTTTTACAACGGGCCATAAATCCGAAATAAAAATACCCTAAAAAGCGTACCTAATAGTTTTCTATTCTCTATAATAAGGTTTTTTTCACACCAATATATTAAGCCTTTGGGAGTTTCATATTTTGGACTTGTTGGTTTGAAATGAATCGCATAATGCACAATCACTCCCCCCAACATGCGAGAGTGAACAATCCTGTGATACTTTAATACAACGTTTTCTATTTTCATAAGAATAACATTATTCACCGGTTGTTGAATCTCGACTTGAAGTCGGATTGTGATAATTTTAAAAAGGTTCAAAAAGACATACAAAATATTTTCGCTTATGTTGCAGCACTTATTTTTTCCAAAAAAATAATTAATTAGCCATAAACGGCCCATATCTTGCTTCTCTTGCTGTGGACAAAGGAAGCGAGCTACAATTTTAAGGCGAATCCTTGACACTCTTGGATGTTTGTCAGACGTTCGCAAGAGGTGGGGCAGTCGAAAAAACTCTAGATGTTATTTAGTCCCGATTAGTAGGCCAACACTCTTAAAACTAAGCGACTGCATTGATAACGTGTAATGGAAAAAAAAAATTGTTGTGAAATCTTCAACCTCAAAGACCGACCAACTGCATAAGGTACAGTCTCGAGTTTGTCTTCCAATTGAGTGACTTTCAATTCAAGATAATCTCTTCAAACTGCTACCTGCAGCTTCTTCTCGTTGGTCTTTCAGAAATAAAATCCAAACGTCTTAACTTGCATGCGAAACATTAAAACTGAATCAATCAAGTATAACCTACAAAATACTGTTTCTTAGGTCGGCAGAAAGCAAGTCACGATCGATCTTTTCCATTGTTCAAGTAACAATACAAGCGGGCACAACAATAAGAAACTGGGGCAAAAACACCACTTTTATTAATACTATTTATCAGGTGAAGATTTTCACTGGCCCCACATCGCAAGCGGGCAGAAGATAATTTATGGGATAGAATAGAAAAAAAAGCAACAACCAGAAATATGGAGACCATGCTACATGTGTTCTTAACGCATTATCGGTTAGATACAGATACAGATATATTAGATACGAGTGCGGGCAATGAATGTTCCACTTCATCAACAAAAGACTTCTGGCGCAAAGAACACAAAGAACACAAAGACGAAAAGAATTACAAAATACTGGATTGCTAAATTTGACTGACCCACATCTGGATTTTTCGAGGTTTTTAAGTCACTCGTATCTGTAAACCAGTTTCTGGCAGGTTCGGTTTTCCAAGTTCTTGGAGTGGATCATCTTCTCATTGATTAAACAATTTTCCAATATGTATGGCAAGCTTCCAGAATATGAAACACAAATGGCTTTAATCACGACAATGGGAATTATTATTTGCTGGGCGGATAGAGGCAAAACTTTGCTAGTACAAAACTGAAGTATTGCCACTTGAGTTTATTTTTCTCCAGATTAAGAGCACTGGAATCAGATTATCGAAAATCGAAAGCTTTATCTGTGTGGGAGGGGGTGAGCGGATTTTTGTTTGGTTAGCTCCTTCAAAACACCACTTGACATGTCATTAAGACTAATTGAGCGAAATGTTTTCGCTTTTCAAGCGGCTGCTGAAATCGCTCTAGGCCGATTACCTGTATCAGAATCAGGGTATAAGGCTTGATTTGCGCGATGCCAAATCGTAGAGAGAACATGAAAGTTTTGTTAAGAGGATTCAAGTGCGTTGTTCAAGCTGAATTCATCATTAGTATTTTACGCATCTAATGGTGATAAATGAGTGATTAAAGAAGGGGGGGAATTGAGGAACGAAATCCGAGAGTGATATTTGATTTGCAGTCCATTGTTCCATGATAATGATATGCTATCATTTAGCATTATTTGCATACAGCTCTCACTGGAACTTGTTTTGCTTTGAATTTAGGGTGCGTTCAGACTTTGGGTTGGTTTTAATATTTTTCAGACATTCTTTCCGGCACATTCTTTCGACTTTAAAGTAGAAAGCTAAACTGTTGTAAACGGCACCGAATCAGGCACGGAAATGCGCTATTATGTGACTCCAGGAAGGTAATATCCGTATAAGCACCATTAAGCCGTGTGAACGAACGATTTGCTTCATCTATAAATAAGAACGAAACAATTTTCCGCTTGTGCTAAAGAAAAAAAGCGAACACTCTTTCATTGGTGGTTTCGTTTATTTTGCTTCATGTATGTAACTTAAAAAACCAAAAAAAAAATCGCCTGCGAGAAACAAAACAAGCGAACACTATTTCCTTGCCGTTGTTGTTGTTTTTAGTGTCACTTTGGTAATTTTTGCGATTTATTTAATAGCCGTGTTTCTTTGCACGCGGATATAGGCATGGCATTAAAAAACGACCGTCGCCGCTTAAGAATTCATCAAAAAAACTAACATACACCGTGACACAGCTGTAAGTTGTAGTTAAGAAATTTGTATTGAAAATCCTGAAATTGAAGAATATTTACTTCCGCCAATTGAAATCGATGCCAAGCAAAGAAAAAAAATCACAAACAAAATATTCGGCGGGATGTGTTAGTGGTCGGAGGGATATCAAACTTTGACTTTTCCTGCAAAATTCATCGCATGAGTTCATCAGAAACGAAGAAAATGGGTTTTGGAAGCACTGTTTATCCCCGCTAACTGACTTAGCGGCGATAGCTATCCCCGCTAAAGTTAGCGTATATAGGATAAGTTGTTGTTGTATTTTACATGCAAATTTCAAATTATCCCCATATCCGCGTGCAAAGAAACACGGCTAATGTTAACTAGCAATAATGGCGACAGTGAATAATTTATAGCGATTCTCTGAATTTAATGAAAAGTGAGGAAAAACATACGGACGGGCTACAGTCCGCTTGGGCGAACTGTTGGATACCCTATTCTTATTCCTATCCCTCATAAGTGGGCGTCACAAAAGTCTAAGTATGGTTGAATTGTTAAGAACACTATACATACATATTTTATTCTATAACACTTAAAGGATAACGATAAAGGAAAACAAAGCTTTTGTAAGAAAAACGCTCCCTGGCTCAAACTTTGGTTTTTCAATTAAATTGTTTCGTTTAATTGTGGGCGTTTTAGTGGGCGAATTTTAAAAATGTTATCTATCAATTACTTTTATGAGTCATAGATCATATATAAAAAATGTCAGCTTTCTAGCTCAAAATTCGATTTTTTCGATAAATATATAATTTTTTTTTTTTGAGTTTGTTGGCGTGCCTGTAGGCGGATTTCAAAAATTCTTAAACTTGATTATTTTGGGAACCTAGAGAGTATATGGTTAAAATTTCAGCTCTCTAGGTCCAGTTTAAAGGCCTAATTTTTGCCGACAGACGGACGGACGGACGGACGGACATGGCTAGATCGATATTACTATCGATGCTGATCATAAATATTTTAGGAATCTACGCCGGGCAATATTAAACTAGGCGTCAAAATGAATATACCCTTAGAATAGGGTATAAAAAAGCGGTTTTTACTGGCGCCTTCAGTGAGATTTGAACAAATGGGCCGCTTAGTAGTCCGACGCACTAACTTTTGCCTTTTAAATTTATTTATTAAATATCGACTTACATATTAGACTAAATTGTTTAAATCTAACTTAAATCTAATTTATTCTAAATTAATAGTCCTTATGCGGACGCTCTAAGCTTAACTTTAGCCTTGTAATTATTACCTTTCGGCTCAAAAACTTTTTGACGACGCAATCTTACATATATGAGTTCATCGAGAACATTTTCAAAAACTCGGCATCTTTATCAAATTTTATATTTTTAAATAAAAACAAATTACAAACTACCTACTCTACTTACATAGATTACTTAACGTATTCTAACTATAATTAAGACTCTGAGCACTCGTTGCCTTACGCAACATATGGTCAAAATCCTAATCGCTTTTCGTGCGGCTGGCAGTCGTTAACGTGAACCGTGATACGCGCCGCCGTGAGCCTAACAGAGCCAGCCACCTCCCGGAAGCGCCACCACAAGTTTGCCGACCTTGACCTCCCCCAAAAACGCCCTCGCTTACTTCCTTTAACTTATAAACTAAGAGAATGTTACCTAGAGTAACGCACTATCCTGGGAAGGCATATTCACCCCTCCCCTCAAGCCACCTAAATTCGGAGAATTGCTTCTCCGTAGCGAATTTATCCATCTCCGCTATTTCGGCACTAAAACGGAGGAGCTCGTTAGCAATTGTCTCTCGTGCTGCAGTAGCGGTGATACAATACCGGGATACCATTCCTCGTCTGTATTTGACTTTCTGCCTTTTTGCATCAATATTGATGATAAGATTGTTGCGCTTGATATTTCAAAGGCATTTGACAGAGTTTGGCACCAAGCTCTCTTGTCGAAAATGCGTGCATTTGGAATCGATAATACTCTTCTTCAATGGATTAGAAATTACCTTTCGGACCGTTCACTTATAGTTGTTTTGGACGGTTTCAAGTCTGCAACTCACCAAATAAATGCTGGTATTCCCCAAGGCTCTGTTCTGTCCCCAACTCTCTTTCTCATTTTTATAAATGATCTTCTGTCTGTTACTTCTAATCCAATCTATTCCTTTGCTGATGACAGTATCCTCAGCTTCTCATATTCGTTTCTTGGGTCACGCCCCTCATCTTCGTGTGTGGAACTGGAACGGCAAAGTATGTTAAGCTCATTAAATTCCGATCTTAACAGCATAACTCACTGGGGTAAAACCAATGGAGTGGAATTTAATTCTTCCAAAACACAATGTTGTCTCCCGTCATTTAAGCAAAACCCACACACACTGCCATTATCCATGGATGGCATTTGCATCGGTGAAACCGAAAGCCTTTCCGTTCTGGGAATTAGCATGTGATAATGACAACCTTCGCTGGAATGACCACATATTCGATGTGGCCAAGAACGCTGCGAAATGTCTAGGCTTCATTAAGCGATATACTCGTATTCTGATTTGGCTTCAATTTATAACTTCAATTTATAGCTTCAATAATAACTTATTTGGAGCTACTTGACAGGATCCAAAAACGATCGATAAAACTCATTGGCGACCGAGGCATCGCGAGATCGATAGGCTTTCTTGGTAATTATACCCTATTCTAAGGGTATATTAATTTTGACGTAACATACCTTAATATTGCTCGTAGACCCCTAAAAGTTACTATATTTATGATCAGCATCGATAGTAATGTCGATCTAGCCATGTCCGTCCGTCCGTCTGTCGGCAAAAATTAGCCCTTTAAACTGGGCCTAGAGAGCTGAAATTTTAACCATATACTCTCTAGGGTCCCGAAATAATCAAGTTTAAGAATTTTTGAAATCCGCCCACAAACTCAAAAAAACAAAATTTTGGAAAAAATCGAATTTTGAGCTAGGAAGCTGAAATTTTTTATATATGATCTATAACTCCTAAAACTGCTCGGGAGATAAAATTTTCAAAATCCGCCCACTGACACGCCCACAAATAAATAAAACAATTTTATTGAAAAACCAAAATTTGAGCTAGGGAGCTGAAATTTATAATATATACTCTCTAGGGGCCCTTTATGCTCATGTGTTAATTTTTTTTAAATCCGCTTACTGACACGCCCACAACTAAATAAAATAATTTTATTGAAAAACCAAAGTTTGAGCTAGGAGCGTTTTTTTTACAAAAGCTTCGTTTTTTTTGATAAAATCCTTTAAATGTTAACCATAACCATACTTAGACTTTTGTCACGCCCACTTATGAGGGATAGGAATAAGAATAGGGTATCCAACTGTTCGCCCAAGCGGACTGTAGCCCGTCCCTATGTTTTTATCGTTATTTTCACCATAAGTGCTCAAAAGAAATAGCCAGTTGCATTCCACCCTTAAATATTCTAACCACCCTCAAGCCTGTATTCGGACGTACATTGAAGTTCAAAGAATCTTTCCTCAGCCGTACAACACGAATGTGGAATACTCTTCCACGCAATGTTTTTCCTTCACATTACTCGTATAACCTACAAACATTCAAACCCAACGTGCATCGGCATCTCGCCTTTTCTTCTCAACCTAATTTCCTCAACGCCCGCTCTGTGTAGCTATTACGTTATAGGGGTCCTAATAAATCCCTTTAGTGCGTGTACACACATTATAAAAAAAAAATGGGAAGTTAACTAATGAAATCAACCTTGAATTGTACTTGATGTATCTTGTATTTTGTTACATACCCCAGATCTATTTATATTAAACTGGATTTGAATTTTGGTGGATACGTAGCAATATCTAAGCAATTATTACTCACGGCATTAAAACTAATTTTCTCGGTATTACTTGTTGTTGACTATAAAAATAGGACATACAAATAAGTACATAGCTAAAACATAACAATATTTACTTTTAATTGCACCCCACCAATGAAAACAACGGTTACATCACTTCAAATTTACACAATATCCCAAGTGATACTTACTCATCCTTAACATTATGTGAATAAATGAAGCAACAAATATTTTCGGACATTTTTCAAATCGAGTTTCAAACTTAACTCCTTACCAACCCACTCACTTCAGCTGATTCTTAATTAAAATGCATCTCATTGCTGGTCATGTCATGCCCACTAATGGAAAAATGGATCATGGAGAATGGAGCATAATAATGATGATGGAAGAGTGAATCTAGCTGCCCAGTTTTAAACAAAGTCATGTGGTATTTTTTTTTTAATATAAGTTCAAATGAAAAGGAAAAATATGTAGATATTAAGAAATCTTCAGAGCGTACCTACTCCAAAACATCAACAGGATATATGAGTACCTAAGTCGTATGTATATGTTTAAGTTAATGAAAGTTCTCTCGCCTTTTTGAGTTTTAAACCCTTTTATGTGGGATGCGGACTATGGTTGTTAGGAGCGGAGCTGTTTTGAGGGTAGATTTTGACGAGGATTCCTCATGTTGACTTCATGGAGTGCAAGGGATCTACATACGAATAAATGAATATTTGGTAGTGTTGAACGTTTTTGTTCTTGGCTTATTTTATGTGTAACAAATTAAACTGAGGAATTTTATTTTCATTTTTCCATTTTGGATATTACATTTGGGAGTCTGGATGTCGAGTATGAATACATGAATAACTTAGTGCGGTATTCAAAAATGTTGTTGCTTGGATAACCATGCGGTTTTATACTCTCCTTTTTTTGCATTGGATGGGTTAAAGCTTGGTTAAGTTTCTCGAATATATACGTAAAAGTTTTATTGAGGGGTTTTTGTTTACATGAAATACTAGAAACTGTATTGTTTTATTAACAATCGTATACATTACTGAGTGACCAATTAGTTTAGTTGGACTTTATTACATTAACTGTGTTTAGTTGGTATAAAATGGAAGTGCCTCATGATCTTAGTTGCTAGAAGAGGAAGATGAACGGCGAAGATAAGTCCAGAAGCTTACGCTTGATGCTGGTTTTTAATTGAGTGCTAAGTTTTGTCAATTGCCAAATTGGTAATCATTGTCCATGTTATTGGTTGAAAGTATATGGAAGCGATTTATAACGAAGTTCTATGGTCTTAATAAAATGTAGGCTGCTGGAATGTGCAGATAGATTTGAACAGTACAAGTGTCGTCCTCTAGTATCATTTAACTCTTTCGGCGTGCGCCGTTGACAGAAACTTTTAACTTTTCGCGCTCCAAAATGAAGGAATGGACCTCCAGAGTAGAGGAGCGTGGAAAGTGAGGTTGGTTAATCAGTAATTGGATTCAGATGATTTGAAGCAATTTTTTTAAAGCGAATTCTTAGACAAAAATGGAAAATTGATTCAGCCAACGTACAATGTGAGATTTAACAGAAATAACACTCATCAATCGCTTCCCACATAAATCTTCTTCTTCTTCTTCCTTTAATGGCGGTGAGCCTACGATCAGGATTAAAGGGATCATAACCATCAAACTTAACTGCATTCCTAATGGTCCGCCTGTGGGGTTCGCCGGTTCGACCTCAGAAAATAGCGGCAGGCTTAACGATTTTGAATCACTTCGTCGCTCAGGCCAATCACCAGCGTTGCTGCATTTGTGTGATCCAGGAGTCTTAAGGCCACATTCTCTTTCGCGTTTGTATTGCAACGTTGATTGTATTGTAGTTTTGAAATGGTTCGTGGGACGTTTGAACATAACAGTACCAACTGAGCGCTACATTTTTGTTAGAGATATGTTCTTTGACGTGAAACTTCATCGGATCTTGGAACTTCCTATTCGATCAATCTTTGTTAATTCTGCTGTCATGCGAAGCATCTTCATCTGAGCTGGCGATAATTTGCCCTCACACTTTGTCCAACATTGTGACTGTATGTGAGCATCTGGCGCACAACTGCTGTGTAGAGCTTTCCCTACAGCTTAGGGGGTATTTTCGATCAGAGAAGATGGCTGAGTTTTCCCGCCATTTCATCCACCCTACACTTACGCCATGATTAATGTCGTCATCACAGCTCGCTTTGCTATTTTTTTTTTTTTTTTTTTTTTTTATAATTTGTTTACGCTAAAGGGATTTTTTTTCTGTTGTTACAGTACCCTTATAATGCTAAGAACACAGTGTAAGCTACTTGGCATTAGAAAGAATAGAGAGATAGGAAAGAAGTGTTTGGGTGCAGTTGTAGGGTTTTTCTCCACGGGTGGTGTCTAAGTTACTTAGGGAGATTACGATTTCATGTATTCGGTATAAAGTAATGGACTTGGCCGGGATTCGAACGCACGACCTTCCATTCCGTAAGCGAATACACTACTGCTGCACCATTGCCACCCGCTTTGCTATTGATCATAGATCTCATTGGCGCTCCAAATATATCACGATATTCTGCCTATCATTATTTTATCTATATTTCGACCAAAAGTGCTCTAATGAAATAGCCAGCTGCATTCACCCCTACTGCATTTCAACCGCAGTATCCGCCATGCCCGGAATGCGCATCAGTTTACTCTTAAGATTACTTTCGGACGTACAGTGAAATACAAAGAAACGTTGCTCCACAACTTCCACCCATACATCCAGTACTCGTTGCAGGGAGGTTTCATCCTTGCTTATGATGGCTGATATCGTCCGCAAAGAACAACTGATGTGCTTTGGGGTCCGTCACTTTTCCTTGAAGCAGATATGTAATAAATAACAAGTGACACTTTCCTGGTGTACACCGACTTTGATTGCGAACTCCTCGGTGACTCCAAAAGTGCAACTTACTCTTGTCTTTAATCCCTCATGCATGCCCATGATCATCTGTACGTAGTTTTCTGGAACTCCTCGCTGTCTTAACGGCACCCATAACAGATCCCTTGGTTGTCTATTTAAGGCCTTTTCAAAATCAACCAACACCATATACAAATCAATTAAAGAATCACGATATTTTTGCATTACGATCCTTATACCTTGGATTGCATCGGTGGTTGATTTACCTGCTACAAACCCGCAATGGTCTTCAGATAGCTGTATTATTTTTCGCAATCGGCTATCTAATACCCGTTCAACGATCATTATGATGTGGGACATTGCTTCATTGAACGGTAATTCTCACAGTCTCGCGTGTCGCCTTTTACTTTGTATAAGGAAGAAGAAAAACTTTGGCTCCACTGGCAAGGCATTGGATAGCTTCTCATCAGTTTAAATATGAGAATTATGAGCCATTTGGCCCGATGTCTCCTATCTTTTTCCAAAACTCAGAGGGTGTCTCGTCCGGCCCAACTGCTTTTCGCTTCTTGGAGTCTTTGATTGTTCATTTAGAAGTTTAGATAAGGACATGGCAATACTGCCGTCTGCCTGAAGTCCTTTACAATACTACTGCCACCTGTGTAGTATTTTTTCGTCATTCACAAGAAGTAGCACTTGAGCATTTTTGTTGAACTTTGCCGAACGGATTTCCTGAGCATTCCTCCTTCTCTGAGCGGCAATTTTGAAAATGGTGGTGGCCCCGTTTCAAGCTGGTTTGTCGGGGTTCGTGGACAGCCGAAGAAGAAATTTCTTCTAAACCCCGATACAGACAGACCCTCCACACACTTTTTTTGAATTTGAGTGCATTTCTCTTTTTGAGCCTCTTGCAAAGTCTGTATTCCAATTCGAGGCGAACTTTTTCATCTCCATTATTAGTGGAGCACTTTTACCAAGCTTTGAATACCGCTTTCTTGTCACTTATCACTGCTTTAGCTTCATCTGTCCACCACCATGTTTCTTTGTCGTGTTGATAGCGCAATTTTGAAGCCATTAGCAGTCATTTGGCTCTATCCAAGCAAGGTCGTTGTAGGGAATTCCACTTATCTTGTGCTCTGCACTCTGCATCCTCAACTTCGTTGATGATGTGATGGAGATAGTTTTGCATATTTGCAATAAATGCTCCGCCTTTCTCTTTGTCCAGATTGTATCATTTGATCCTCGCAGACATTATTGTTTGTTTAGTTCTGTTCGTCTCCACCACCATAAAAAGTTCTGTCAGGAGGAGGCGGCGTTGTTTTGCGATTGCCTCTCCTAGGATCACTTTGCAATCTTCAACCCGAGGCTTCATGGAGCGTTTCACACATTAATAAAGATAACAAATAACATTCAGTTTCTATATTTAGCTTTTACTCGATACTCCTGTGCACTCGTACTTGAGTCCGCTCGTACTCAAATCAATTCGTACTCGAATCCATTCGGACTCTGGTAGCATACCGGATTTCAGAGAATTTAAATGGAAAGACATGAACAGCAGATAAACAAAATAAGTTCACGTTTATGCGTTCACAGAAAAGTACGAAATTTGTTGATTTCACCAATTTGTCCCACCACAAACAACATAATTTTCTAAGTCGCTTAAATTGACTAAAACAACAAAATTTTGGGCACTTTTACAATGTGGGGCAAACGTAATTTCATAATGTGTGTTCCTTAAATTATACAACAATTACATACATATTTAATTTGAACTAATTGAAATATTTATTGTTTAATATTAAAGTAAGAATTTTACACTTTAATTATTGAAAACAAATTGTAAGCATGCCAATAAATTCCTATCATGGCGACCGTTCATAGGCTTTGTATCGATGTCACTGGTCACAACTAGATGTAGCTAATTTATTGAGTAAACATTTTGATATCTGTCAAAAAAAACATGCTGACCAGTTTTTATACCCTATTCTAAGGGTATATTAATTTTGACGCATAGTTTGTAACATACCTTAATATTGCCCGTAGACCCCTAAAAGTTACTATATTTATGATCAGCATCGATAGTAATGTCGATCTAGCCATGTCCGTCCGTCCGTCTATATATACTCTCTAGGGTCCCGAAATAATCAAGTTTACGAATTTTTGAAATCCGCCCACAGACACGCCCACAAAATCAAAAAAACCAAATTTTGGAAAAAATCGAATTTTGAGCTAGAAAGCTGAAATTTTTTATATATGATCTATGACTCCTAAAACTGCTCGGGATAAAAAATTTTCAAAATCCGCCAACTGACACGCCCACAAATAAATAAAATAATTTTCTTATACCCTATTCTAATGGTATATTAATTTTTGAAAATCCAAAGTTTCAGCTAGGGAGCTGAAATTTATAGTATATACTCTCTATGGGCCGTTTATGCTCATGTGTAAATATTTTCATAATCCGCCCACTGACACGCCCACAATTAATTTTTTTTTTTTTTGAAAGTTCAAAGTTTGAGCTAGGGAGCTGAAATTTATAATATATACTCTCTAGGGGCCCTTTATTCTCATGTGTTAATTTTTTTTAAATCCGCCTACTGACACGCCCACAATTAAATAAAACAATTTTATTGAAACACCCAAGTTTGAGCTAGGGAGCGTTTTTTTTTTTGATAAAATCCTTTAAATGTTATATAACAAAATATGTAGAGAGTTCTTAACAATTCAACCATACTTAGACTTTTGTCACGCCCACTTATGAGGAATAAGAATAAGAATAGGGTATCCAACAGTTCGCCCAAGCGGACTGTAGCCCGTCCCTATGTTTAAGGTTAATTTTTACTTCCTTCTTTCTTTTTGTTACACACTTTCTTAGAGTACAGACCTGCTTTGGAGATTATAAGAGAATAAAGATTCTGAAAGGTCGGATTTAAGATTGCAATTTAGTTCGTCTTTCATTTACAAGGAAAATACATAATACAATAATCGAAAAAGCTGGATTAATTCAGAATTACAATGTGAATGTGGCATAATTTTTGCAAATGGCGTCAAATGTCATTGTGCTTTGCCATTTTTGCTATAGAGAGATTTTTTGACCAATTTGTACCTCAAACAGTATCACCATCCGATTTCGAATCAATTCGTCAATGAGAAAAGTTAAAACCTGGTCTTGCTGCAATTGTGTTATCCAGGAGTTCCCCTCTTTCTCGATTGTATCGAAGTGTTGATTGATATTGCCATTTTGAGGGAGTTCGTTGGATCTCTTCATTGCACATGACAGTATACCGACTGAGGCGGTCCTGCTCTGTTTTCTTTATGGTAAAGGCTTACCCGGATCTTGGAACTTTAAAATCGATCAAGCTTAGTACGTTAAAGATTATTTTATTATTTTTAAAAGCTTTTTAACTATTGGCTCGTTGAAAATCAGTTAGGGCAATCGCTCAGCGCTTGCTAAGAGAGATTTCAGTTTCGAATAACGGGAATGTTCACAGCCTTTCAATGCCTCAACTATAGAGTACATCTCGCAAATGTTCGAAAGCATCTCAATTGTGAGAAAAATTTTAGTTTGCACCCATAAACAGTTAAAGATATTGGCCCTTCATGTATTTGTGAAAATAAGGTATTTTAATTGTAAAGGGTCTTTCATTAGGGACTTGACAACTTCTTTTTAAATAAAATGCAACCTACTTGAGATATCTAAAAAAAAATGTATTGGCTTGAATTACTAACAACACGTTTATGAATGGAGTTCCATTACGTTCATATGTCCACCACGGCAACGTATGCAGCGGTCGATACGTTGAACCCAATTTTCGATGACTCGGCCACACATTTCGACCAATACGGCCGATATTTCTTGTTCAATATAGGCTCTGAGCTCCTCTAATGTCGCCGGCTTGTTGGCATATATACCAATGAAGTAATGTAGTCACATTAAAATAAAGGTCTAGAGGCGTTAAATCACACGGTCTCTTTCAGCCAATATGGGGGTCCATCTCGAGATAATACGTTCACCGAACTGCAACTTCAATAACTCGATTGTTCCATCCGCTGTGTGGCTTGTGGCACCTTCTTGTTGGAACCACATATCACTGATGTCCAATTCATGCAATTGCTCAAAGAAATAACGTTCCAGCGGTCCAATGACCCCACCGGCATGAAAACCGCACCAAACAGTGACTTTTTGCTGATGAAGTGCTGATTCATGAAGCACATGAGGGTTCTCACCTGTCCAGTAAGACATATTTTGCCTATTGGCGAAGCCGTTTAACCAAAAATGCGCTTCATCGCCGAAGATGATTTTGCAATGATATTCTTCATTTTCTTTCATCATGTCCAGAGCCCAGAGGTTAGTGCGTTTGCTTGTGACCCGTGCGGTGCAGGTTCAATCCCAATTGGTGCAATTTTCAAATATCGAAATTGAAACTGAGAGAATGGTATATAAATACGTAGTCTCCATTGCCACATTAGATAGCAGTCACTTAGTATTTTGTAGACTGTCTACTTGAAACGCAACAAATCGGCTTTTAGTTTAACGTTGAATTGTAGGTCTTCAACGTTATATAACCTTCGTCATACCATGTTTATACTGAGCTGGAAATTTGACAACATTTACCCAGTCGGAGGCTGCATAAACATCACACTCTTCGGTAACTTTAATTAAAATTAAATAGGTACTCGTCAGTTTTTCAAAACTGCTTCATTCGCTTAAACCATTTATATCGAATACCCACAATTCCACGCGTACACAAAAAAAAAACATTTCAATCGGACTTTGTATCGCTACACGATCCATTAACAGTATTGATTCAGCAACTCCACACCTCGTTCAATGACTTTTCTCGGTCAGATTGTTTCCACTGCAGATTGATTACAACCCAGCAACACGGCCATTCGCCATTGGAAGTCATGCCAAAGATATGTTTTCCTTTTCAATGCGCTTGACTATTATAGCCAAAGCTAATCCCCAAAATACTTTTGATTCAGACAGCTAAAATACTCCATTCAGATAGACACGATTTTCAGTAGTTGTCCTGCCAAATTACAGGTATTTCAGCACTCCAACGAGCGAGGCACTCTGCTACTGCACGTGAAAGTCTTCTATTTGTGTTGGAATTTTATTTTCGGATGCAACTCGGTCGCCAACTTTACCAATTCCCAGCCAGTTCCCATTCAGTTTTGCGATGACCCCTACGCCAATTCGGAAGGTAGCCATCACCACCACCGTCAATGACCGAAATCGTATTGGCCGCGCACATATTAACCGGAAAACTAAAAAGAATAGGCAAATTCCGAGCGCATAAACGTTTTGGCTTTTTGCCAAACAAATTTTTAACTCTCTGCATTTTATTGAAGGCGGATAAATTTAAATGGCAAGGGCGAGTACTTTGGTCGCTTATTATATGCCGAGACAGCATGGTAGTAGCCATATTTTTTTCAGAGATAGCCAAGTTGGTGTTAGTGACCCAATTCGTAAGTTGCTTGTAGTCGGAGTCATTAGTTTTCCTTTGGAAGTAATGTATTTAATTTTCTTCTGTTTTGCTTTTTTAAATGCAAACGAAAATTAAGTAAAATGAGCCAACAAAAGGATGTTGATGTAAAATTAAGAACGTTGACATGACTACATAAAAAGCAAGAAAATTGAAAATATTTGAAGTTGGCCAGATCGGTTTGGTCCTTCTTCTTTGGGAAGTCTTTCGTGGATGCTGGTGACTTATTTAAAAATATATTTCCATCGACTTTGAAGCGGTTTTTTGTTTATCTGTATAGTACCTATGTATTGATCGAGACAATTTAATAAAGCTCGGCATTATTATTTAAATTTTATATTTTAAGGAAAGAAATAAGAAATCCCAATTGTACTAACTGAAGCTACTTAACGTTTTATAATTATACAAAACTAAGACTACATACAAGTAAAGATGCTCAAGCACTAAACGCACATAGAATTAAACCACCCCAAATCTTTTCTAAGACACGCGATTTACCAGTAACTGTTCCTATTACAACATATAAATGTAGTTTACTGTCGTAAAGTGAAGATTAAAATAAGTATGGATTTAAAGTAAGTAAGGTAATACGTTTACGTACAGATAAATAAGTTGTTCAGGAGGAAGGATCATAATGATAATCCTTGTGTCCGAATCTCCTAGGCAACAGAGAACAAACAGACAGTACTGAATGCTGGAATAAATCCGGAAAGTGTCGTTTCAAACGATGATGTTTTCGTGGTCGAGGATCCACAGGAGGAAGTTGATTTGCTGCGCGCTTATTTCGAGACCGTGTATAAGGTGAACAATCCTGTTCGCGGTAACCACGACATTGAGAATAGGGCTCTGGCGAACCACTTCTATCTGCGAACCGAACATGAAAATTGACGATTTGAGAATAACCCCGTATTCAATAATGAAAACCATGCAAATGCAGTTGTCGCCAATGCCCAAGATGCATCGCACTTGTTCGTCTCGAAGGATGATCTTCTGTGCATCTTCGAGTCACTAAAGAATAAAAAGTCGGCGTTGGTGGATGGTGTCTCAAACGTCGTATTGAGACACCTGCCTCTGGATGCTGTAGATATTTTCACCTCGCTGTTTAACAATGCGCTGAATATTGCACATTATCCAGCGCATTGGAAGGTAGCTGTGGTACACCCTATCCTGAAAAATGGGTAAAGATAGGACGAACCCTGCTAATCTTTGGTCGACTATTTTGTTTCCGAATATTAGCAAGGTCTTTGAATAGTGCCTTGTTGAAGTGGGTCGAGGATAATAACATAATTCCGGACAACCAGTTTGGTTTCAGGGCGGGCAAGACACTATTCATGCTGAGTCGAAACTGGTTTCCGACAATCAGTGGAATAAATGAAAGAATCAATGCACGGGTGCTTGTATGGTTAATTTTGAGAAGGCTTTCGTAACCGCATAGTTAGAGTGACTTTTCTACAAGTTAACTAGGCGGGGGATGCACATGCACACACCTTTACTATATGTAATTTATAATATGCTTATGGGAAAGAGGTTCTTTGTCAAGTTCGTTGTCAAAAATCGAGCAGAGTCTTTGAAATAAAAAACGGTTTATGGCAGAGTGCGGTTAATTCTTCGACCCTGTTTAACATTTGCACGAGTGATCTGGTGGGTTCACTCAGACATGCTAAAGCGTATGCCGACGATTTGGTGGCATACAGATCAGATCCTAGAATCGAGGTCATTGACATTCATTTGCAGCGTGACTTGGATCAAATTAAGGGATATTGCGACGACTAGAAGTTGAAAATCAACTTTCAGAAAACGGAAACAATCTTGCTCAGAACAACATTGGGTGGGGCCTCTTTGATACCAGAAAAACTGCAAGAAATTGATCGTTATTGGACAAAATCGGAAGCCATTGGCGTAGTTAGTAGTAGAAGCGTAGTTAGATATCTGGGTATCTGGCTTGACCAGTATCTGGATTTCGAAAGAAAAATAGTTGCTTGTCTTGCTTGGGCCAAGAAGGCTTATGCTCTGACAAGGAGACTGTTTCATAGCAGTCAACTTGACTCCAATGTGAGTCATTTGCTACTTGGCCCTTATAATGCCGATCATCGCTTATGGTTGTCCATTGTATTTTAATATGTATAGATTCGGGTTTCGAAGAGACAATGTCTTAGGGCATGTCTCCGGTTTTTCCGAATGCCTGAATCCAAATTTATCAAATTTTATCCCAACAAGGTCCTATACGATGGGGTTCAGTTGAATGGGATTGACAATTTCCTCATTAAGGTGACTCGAAGGCACGTTGCAAGGGCGATGGTCAGGGACAATAGCCTAATCTTTGGGGCTTACTACCCCAGTGAAATATACATAGAGAGTACGCTCCGGTCTGGCTTTATCCCTCCGGAGGCTTTTGTCCATATCCCGGTATTATACCACCGCTACCGCAGCGCGAGAGATAAGCGGCTCATCCGCGGCGGGGACGACGCCAATGCTCATGGGCGCCTCCGCTTTAGTGCCGCAATAGCGTAGAGGGATAAGTTCGATACGGAAAAGCAATTCTCCGAATTTTGGCAGCTTGTTGAGGGGGAGGGGTTACTCTAGGTAACATCTTTTTAGTTTTCAGGTTAGACAAAGTTGACTGCCGGTGTAAGGCTTTAGTCGGCTCACGGTGGCGCGTCTGCATGTTGACGACTGCCAGGCGCTTGGAAAGCTTTGATTTTAACCACTTGTAGCGTAATGCAACATGTGGTCAGAATCCTAATTATAGTTAGATAATGTTAAGTAGTTTATGTAAGTAGATTATGTAGTTTGTAATTTGTTTTATATAAAATATAAAATTTCAATATTGAAGGCGAGTTTTAAAAATGTTCTCGATGAATATAAGTAATTGCAACGTAGTATTTTTAAATCGAAACACCGCACAATAACCCCAATCATTGCATTCACACTTATCAGCACATCCGACTCAGTATCAGTGCATTTCCAATGTACACAAATTAATTTATCAGCAACTTGGAATCGACCAAGCATATGCATAATATTATTGATCTAGTTTAAGTTAAATTATCTTTGTATACGAATGTAGAGGTAGATAATAAGCATCTTATGAAACTAAAGTCAGTCTTTATTTGACAAGCAAACTGACGGTTGTTATTATTTATAACATGTAAAATTAGTTTATAAAATAGTTTTGAGCCGAAAGGCAATAATTATACGGTTATAGCTAAGTTTAGAACGTCTGCATAAGGATAATTATCCTGTTAATTTTAAGTTAGATATAATCAATGTTGTCTTGTATTTAAGTTGACATTTAAAAACCAATACAAAAAATAATTTAAAAGTAAGCAGCTCAATACGATGTAAAATGAGAAAAGCATTCGTCAGCTTTTGATAATTTGTTTGTCTCTCAATAACGAAACGAATATACAATCAAAATTAAACCTGATTTGCTTTAACCTAAAAAAATTAAGTTTATAAAAACTTAGTAACGTAGCTTGGAAATGCAAATACATTCTCAGATATACATACTATCGTTAGTTATGGCCATTTACACATTTCTCTTTTTTATTTAATTGAATAAAAAAGAAGATAAATAATACTGAAAAGGATTTTAAATTAAATCGTATTGTCCCTTAACAGTGAATCTATGATCATTAATTAAAGGGATATGGAATGAATAAATAGTGATAAGAGCATTTCTAATACTATAAAGTATTTTAAAAATACAAGTTGACAGCTGGGAGATACACGGTATAAATAAAAAATGTATTTTAGTTAATGATGCTATAAATATACTAGGTGCCTACCTCAAATTTAGGTTTTTTTTAATGTAATATCCTAATTCCTGTTCCTTTGAAACACAAAATTTCAATAAATAATATAAAAGTATCTTCCTACATTAATCAATAGCTTTATTAGACACTGTGCGTCGTTTCGAATAACAGGTAACACTGTCTTATAGTAGGCGAATTAAACATGAATTTCCATGCATTAAATTGTATCCGTTCGGTTGGCAACATATTTTTTTATTGATACGTGATTTGATTAAAGTGTGCATATTTAAATTTTAGCAATGACTAAATCTGCTTATTAGTAAGGCCCGTAGAGTTTAACTTTCTTCAAATTCTTCACGAAATTACTTTTAACAAACCCTTAGGAATTTGAAATAAAATTGAATTGAACTGAATAAAATTTGCCTTCATTTTATATTTCCACATACGCCTTCTACATATTTGATTTAAAGACCCAATTAATTTTATTCGCTTTCTTTAAAAAGATCGAATGGATTTCTCCTTCAACATCCATTATATTCTTGTATAAACCTTTGAAACACTTACGAGTATTTATGTTTAAAAAGGAAACAGCTCAACTTATTCAAAATGTCTCTCCCTTTTGTGACCTACTCGTCCCGGCAGCGCGTAATTGTACAAAAAAAAAATCATAGAAATTAATTCCAACAAGCCAGGTGTCTATCCACAAATTATGTATCTTTTCTTCATGGCTTTGGCGTATTACCGCTTTGATCATCTCGTTAACCATCTCTACATCGCTTTTTGTGAAGCTTGAGCAATGAATTATCATAATAACTCGTATTCAAATTCTTGAAACCTTCGCACTTTGTACCTTTTTTCTCCAGGACGTGATGCTTCTATCAAAGGCCTAGTTTTCAAAGGGTAAATGGAACTCTTTGAGTCGACAACTTTGAATTAATTCTTTTCTACAGCCATAGACATGTGTGTGGCCAATTGGATGGAAAATACGGCTTTGTAGGTATATGGAGGCAGAACCGTTGTACAACCAAGCTGGAATGGAAGCGGTACCTCCAAACAGTTCGAATAAATACAAGATTTTAAATTTCTAAGGACTACTGTTCGTTGACTAATGCAAAAGTTCCTTTGAGCCGAAGCATTTGCCAGGCGTACGGATACCACCCTTCTTTCACATGACCAGGTTGAATGGAGAGAGGCGTTGCCAATTCTACTGGAAAATTTACAACTTAGCTTCCTCCAAACATACATACTTACTTACTTAATGGGCTCCCGACCCGTAGAGAGTCTCTGCCTGATACACTGCAGCCTTCCATCCTCTGCGATCCCGGGCACGCTGCTTCCAGTTGTCCAGACCAAGTGCTCTGGCATCCGCGATGGCTCGGTCTTTAAAACTGAGGTTTGGCCTTCCTTGCCTTCTCGAACCTGGGGGCTGGAGCATTTTGGTCTGTTCGCCCATTGTGGCCGAGCCAATGTAGTCGACGTAATTTAGGTTTTTGGACTACATCCATATCTTGGTATAGCTCATAGAGTTCACGGTTGTATCTTCTCGTTCATTTGCCCTCCTCACATAGGGCCAAATATCCGACGGAGTATTGTTCATTCAAAAGAAGGAAAATTTAGCACTTAGCTTTCTCCAAACATACATACTTTCGCAAAAAGCAACAAAATGTTACAAAGGCGAGCGAAATTGTGGAAATTATAGAAAAAAAAAGACGAAAACCAAATTTTATAGGAAGTGAAATATATCTTGCAGTGCTTAAGGAAGCCTAGGCATTTCGCAGCGTTCTTGGCGAAATCGAATATGTGGTCATTCCAACGAAAGTTGTCATGAACATACATACCGAGAATGAAAAGCCGC
Source organism: Portevinia maculata (assembly GCA_949715645.1). Lineage (NCBI taxonomy): Eukaryota > Metazoa > Arthropoda > Insecta > Diptera > Syrphidae > Portevinia > Portevinia maculata. The sequence goes on along the minus strand of OX454526.1, from coordinate 266,752,418 downwards.
TCGGTTTCAACGATGCAAGTGCCATTCATGGACAATGGCACGGTGTTAGGGTTTTGCTTTAATGACACAAGATAGCATTGCGTTTTGGAGCATTAAATGCCACTCTTTTAGTTACACCCCACGGAGGTATGCTGTCAAGATCGGAATTCGATAAGCTTAACATACTTTGTCGTTCCAGTTCCACATCCGAAGATGATAGCGTGAACCAAAAAAAGGAATATGAAAAGCTGAGGGTACTGTCATTGGCAAAGGAGTGGATTGGATTAGATGTAATAGACAGGAGATCATTTATAAAAATGAGAAAGAGACGGAGACAAAACAGAGCCTTGGGGAAGACCAGCATTTATTTGGTGAGATGCACACTTGAAACCGTCTAAAACAACTTGAATTTAACGGTCCGAAGGATAATTTCTAATCCATTGAAGAATTGTATTTTCGACTCTGTCAAATGCCTTGAAATATCAGGCACAACGATGTTACTTTCACCACCTTGGTGAAGAGATTGGTTCCACTTTTCGGTTAGATAAGTCATCAAATCACCAGTGGACCTGTTGCTGCGAAAACCGTACTACCGCTCATTAAGAAGTTTTCGGGATGCAAGATATTTTAAGAGTTGATGGTTAATCAGAGTTTCCATGACCTTGGAAAGAAGGAAAGTTATTGCAATTGGTCGGTAGGAGGTGGAATATGTAGATTCGCCGTTTTTGGGGACAGGCTGGACAAATGCTGTTTTCCATCTCCTCCGGAAGAGCTCTGAAAAAATGATAAATAGAAAAGATTGCGCAATGGTTTTGCCAGCGAGGAAGAACACCTCTTCAGAACGATAGGGGAAATACCATCTGGACCAGCGGATTTGTGATCGTCAAGATCTTGAAGTACTCTAGCCAGTATACGAGTGCGGAAGTGGATTGGTAAAATTTTTCAATTAACGGGCAAATATTGCTAAACAATCTATATTTGAGTTTTCAAATTGAAATTTTAAAATGCTCACACATTTGAAAGTTATCAACAATAAACGTGGGGCAAAAGTTGTCACCGTATGTTTTTTGCCTGTAATTTTTGGTATAGGTACAGGGTGGGCCAAAAGTGACTTCCTAATTTGAAAAAACCATAACTCGTTTGTTTTTTATTTTGAACTTGAACAAACTTGGGAGATTTACTAAAATGAACTACAGCGCTTTAGAGAGGACCAAATTAATTGAATATTATTTTGAAAATAATCACTCCATTATTTTAACCCAAAGAGCTTATCGTCATTTTAATGTGCGGAATCCACCATCTGCACCCATGATTACGACACTGGTGGCATGATATCGTCAACAATGAACTGTTGTCTATGCAAAACCCAATTTGGGCAAGAATTAAAGCCAGGAGATCCTCAAAAACGTGTTGTTTACGCAGTTCGGAATGATTTCCACAAAATCAGGATTTAATAATTGTCCCCCACGTTCTCCGGATTTGACTGCCCCGACTTTTTTCTCTGGGGTTATTTGAAGGGTAAAGTGTACCCACCACTATCCCGCAGCTGAATGAGAACATTCGTGCTGAAATGCAGGCGCTGAGCCCAGATGTCCTACAAAGTGTTATGGAAATCATTCTAGAAAGAGCCCGTCTCTGTCTGCATGAAGCTGGTGCTCATTTGATTGACATTATATTCCATACTTAGCCAAAACAAATCTCCATAAATCATACTTTGTGATTCTAAAATAAATTATTAATATAAAATTTAATCTATAAAAGTTATTACCACTTTAAATTAGGAAGTCCCTTTTGACCCAGCCTGTACCATGAAAAGCTATGGTTTTGATTTTGGATAATGTTTTTTGATGTCTCAGATTTTTCGATTTAGTCGAGAGAATGATATCGGTTAAGAGGCCGCCGCCAGAATTGATAACCACTCGGGCCCGATATATGGCATTTTCCATTACTTTTGTCACAACTTTCGGCGATAGGGGTTCGCATTCGTGGCGGATATTCTCTTTGAGGGCTTCAAGAGTCTGACATAGACTCGTCACTTCAAAAAACCTCACAAGCAGAAGCCTTACTTAGGGTGGCGCTACAGTCCGGGGTGGACCTGGGCTTCAACCAACAAGCGTCTCCAGCCAGCACGATCTTTGGCCAGCTGTCTCCAGTTTCGCACGCTAAGTTGATTAGGGTTGCCTTGGTCGCGTGCGCCACCTAAGTCACGGTCTTCCTCTACTGCGCCGTCCCTCGGGTGTGGGTGGATTCGAAGATCTTCCGGGCTGGAGTATCACGTCCATTCGCTCTACATGACCCAGCCACCTCCGTCGTTGGACCTTGGCTCTTCTATCTAAGTCGATGTCGCTGTACAGCGCGTACAGTTGGTCGTTGAATCTCCTCCTACATTCACCGTCTATGCAGACAGGACCAAAAATTACCCAAAAGATTTTCCTCTCAAAAAAACCAATAATGACCTCATCCGCTTTTGCTAGAGTCCATGCCTCTGCACCATAGAGAAGGACTGGGATTATTAAGGTCTTATAAAGCGTCACTTTAGTTGTTCGAGAGAGGGCTTTGCTACTCAATTGCTTTCTTAGCCCAAAGAAAAACCAACGACCATACCACGTCGAGTTAATCGGTTCTCATCAGATCACCGTAATTAAACGACGTTGGTCGCGGTTAGTACGTAGATGGGGGACCGTTTGAGAACAACCGCGTGTCGTTGGCCAGTCCCATCTACAGAGTTGAGGTAGATAATACATACGTGGTATCACAATGGACCTAAATTGGTCTAAGTGTGTCGGCTTCTGCCGACAGCCACATAAACCTAACCTAGAATAGCCCAAAGAAATAGCGATTGGCAAGAGTTGTTCTTCGTTTAATCTCAGCGCTGGTGTCATTGCCTGCGTTCATTGCGGAGCCCAGGTAGACAAAGTCCTGAACCACATCAAAATTATATCTGCCTATAGTGACATTCTGTCCGAGACGACGGTGTTGGATGTCCTTTCTTGATGATAGCCAAACCGAGAGATTATTCGACTCGGAAATGCAACCGTCGGAATTTTGGTTGTGGATCATGCAGTATACAACGTTGGATGGATGGAGCCCATCCAGTTGGAACCACATGTTCTCCAGTCCTAACTTATAAAATTGAGAAAGAAGAAGGTCATTGAGCATTGCTCTGTAGCGCTCCCGCGGATTTTCGGTGCCCCAGAAGCGATAAATTTGCTTAATCACATATCCACAGACATGGATGGGGCTCGTTGATCATGAAAATTTTCGATGAAAAGTTGTCTCCCGCTTGGTCGAAATTCAGGTTGGCTTCAGCGTTTGTAACATGCGCTTGGCGGTCAACAGGTCACAGCCGATGCAATGTCTTCACTTTGCAAGGGAACATCTTCAAGTCTTTCACCAAAATTATCTGTAAAGACTGTCGATTAATGCAAAATTCGTGGCAAGTCGTCTGGTCGATATTTGGGGTATTCTGGGACATCTTCAGCCACAGCTGGGATATTCTCAGCAGAACGGCTGCTGTGGGGCCTTCCAGACCCGTCGGCATCTCGTGTTGTCCAATAGTCTTCTAGGTGAACGGCTAAACATCGAAGTGTTTGCTCAGTTTTTATCGGACAACCGGTAAATCTGCGCCGAAATTCACGCTGAGTCAACACCACCGAGACGAATTATTCCGCAGAAAAATTGAAACAGTTATTCCGCGTTCTTTAGGAGTATAGTGATGCATGTCTTTTTGACGTGAAAGTAGAATTGACATTTGCCGCCGTTTGCAAATATTATACCATCTTCCGATAGGGTGATGACTTTTGCGCCACCTAGTAGTAGATAGATAAATAGATGACCTTCATAATCAATTTATTTAACATAATTTGAATTCTTTAAGCTTCATAAAGATCATTCAATTATTCAAATGAAACACATTTAGCGTCTCGAATTCCAAACACGAAAAATAGGCTAAAATAACAATACTAGGTCACTTTGTGGCAGGTCGTGAGCAAAAACTAATAACGGAGCTTGTGTAAAAAAAGCAGAAAAAGAAATAAAGCAAATGATTGACGATACTTTCACTGGCGTTCCACCTCCATCTATTTCCCTCTGGCGCTTCATATCACATCCAGTTCGATGACGAATTCATTACCACTTTTGATTGCCATTGGGCATAATGCCTCTTTAGTTTTTTCCACTGACAACGGCTTTGGCATTATTCGATTGTCGGCACCGAGAAATTGATCATTCTCTACTCATTATATCAATTTGATATTTAAGTCAATTAGAAATCGATTTTTTCGGTTCTGTTATACGATAGGTACTTGTAGTTAGCATTTTCATGCCCGCCTGACAAAGGCATTTATCTACAAATAGAAATAAATATTGAACTCCATCATTCGCAGCCAATCTGGGCTTTTTAGATTAGCAATTTACTTTTTACTACAAAATTCAATAAAATTTCGCCACCATGCAAAGAGGTTGTTGACCTTAATAAAATAAAAAGCCATCAAAATACACACATGCTTCTCATATTTTCTAAACACGTGTGAATGGCTGTTATTTTATTATTGACCCAGCCACAATGTTGAAGTGCTTTGTCGCTCAATTGCGTTAAGTATGACATTCCCGTAATTGTGTTTGTCTATGTTCGCATTAACACGTTCCGCAATATGTCGCTGGAATCTGTTAAAACATGTTTAATTGATGCAGTAGAAGATATGTACTTTGCTTATAATTTAATTGAATTCAAAAATTTACAAAATATACGTGATGATGTATTTGGAAAATGTTTTTATACCCGATCCTAAGGGCATACCTATTAATTTTGACTCATAGCTTGCAACATGCCTTAATATTGGTCGTAGAAACTACAAGTTAGTATATTTGTGATCACTATCGGAAGATTATGCCGATGTAGCCCTCCGTTGGTCTGTCAAAAATGTTGAAGCCTCAATATTTAAGATAGAAAGCTGTAGCTTGGAAAATATCATCAAGATAAAAATAAACCATTTAGAATACATCGCGTCTCCGGGATTTAGGCTGGTATACGACGTCTTCGTTCGACTCTTTGAATCACTTGAGCCAAATTTTATCATCAGTGGTGATCTTAACGCGAAAAACACTTTATAGGGTTCAAGATGCAGTTCCAAGAAAGTCAGATTACTGTACAAAGCCTGTATGAAACGTGGTGTGAACATCTTCTCAACGGGAAAGCCAAAGTATTGGCCAACCGACAGAAATAAAACGCCAGACCTCGTCGATTTCTTTCTCGTTAAAGGGTTCCCCAAATACTTCACGTCCGTTGAAGACGGTTATGATCTCTCCTCAGACCACTTAGTAGTTACCACTTAGTGAGTAAAGGCGGGAGTCAAGCAAAAAAAAAGAAGGAAAAGGGGGGGGGGGGGAGAACTTAAGACGCCGTCGGAGATAGAAGACGCAGTTGACAAACTTGTGGAAGCCGTTCAGGGTACTGCGTAACAAAACACTTCCTGTTCGAAAGTAGGAGTACTATTTAAAAAAGCCAAATACCAGTCAGAAATCGAAGAGAAAGAATAGGAGATGCCAAAAGATGGCAATAATACCGCGCGCCCCCGGATAAAGCTTATTTGAACCACCTATACAACAAGCTAAAAAATGTGCTGCAAGATCTTAAAAATCGAAAGGCTACTGCCTACCTTGAAGGTTTAACTGCCAATAAGACTTCAAAATACTCGCTGTGGAAGCCGTCAAGTCCACAAGAAAACCTGTCATGCACTCTACACCGATAAAAACATTTAACTGCGGATGTCCAAAAAGAGACAAAGAGAAAGCAAATTTATTTGCCGAACACCTAGAAGCAGTGTTCAAGCCGTTTGATGGACAACCATTGATGGAAAATCCCAATGACAACACCGACAACTTTAACTGAACATCGAAAAACAATGTTATTTTAGGTTAGGTTAGGGTAGGTTAGGTGGCTGCCAGGGCAATAAGCCGAAGCAGATTTATACTGCATTTTCGGTCCATTGTGGTACCACAAAGGGCGGGGAGGGAGGGGGGAAGAGGGTTGTTTTGACGGTCGTCGCTCGGCCTACTGGGAGACCTGTGATTACCTTCTGCGATGTAGTTGTTGTTGGGGAGGTACTCTTCAAGAGTTAGGGGATGTATGGCTGTAATTTGCTTCGCATAACGGTTGCGATGTGTTGAGAGTGACTAGTGCAGTCGCGACTCCCGCCTGTCTTCCGAACGATGGGTTAGGATCAGCATGAGGTGATTGATGCAATCGAACCTTGGATTGATCCCATTTTACTGTGCAGCGGAGCGAGAGGTACTGCTTCCTGATCCAAGAAAAGAAGAGCGTTTTGAGATGACTGTTTCAATTGAACCTCAAACTGCTTTTTATTTTCTTTGCAGGTAATTCCGAGTAGGGTGACTGATGGTGGATCGTTATCAACCATAAATAACGCCCTTCTCGACTATATCATATGCAAATATCGTGTGCTTACGAGGCAAAATATTTTGGAAAGACGTAAAACTTAAGTGGTGGTCACAAGTTTAAAAGAAGTTCAACGATCTAAAAATCAGGCTCAGAGAGATGTGTGGGCATATCGGAAGATTTTCAAAGCTAGGCGTTTACAACAATCTGTTTTTATATAAGCAAGTACTGAAAGCATCTTGGACCTAAGGTTTACAATTAAGGGTTGTACCAAACCAAGCAATATTATTATTATTACAGGCATTTCAAAACAAAATACTAAGAGCAATTGTGAATGCTCCATGGTACATGAATAATAGTGATATTTCCAGAGATTTAGAAATTGCTGCCTCAAGTTACGAGGTAACACACTTTGCTAGTGAACTTCGTGCTCGTCTTCACGTGTATGCAACCATAAAATAGTCCGAACTTTGGACGAGACGGACCTTGTGCGCCGACTACAAGAAATAAGATCGTTCAATCGAGCGCAATAAGGGCAATCCGCTGAACTACAGAAGCGTTAACTACTTCTTAAGGAAACTTAGTTGTGGTAATAACAATAAAAAATGAGAGAATCTTATCTTCTACTACTATGACCACGCGAGTCCGGTTCTCATAGTGTCTCTCTGAGTGATGAGGCTTGGCACGTAGGCATATATCGGCTGCCGTGTCAGGATGTGGTATATGAATAAGGCATAACCAAGGAAACGGGCCATTAGTATCTTTGGAAGATTCCTCCACCTCCAGGCGCATCCGATTAAATACGGACCATTTTATTGAATAAGTTAATGGAAACAATTGGACCATACAAAGCTGTTTATCACGCCCCCTTTTTCTGGGAGTTTTTAAAACAAACGTTGTTTTTACAAAAAATGCCTTAAACATCGTACAAAAAAAAACTATTTTGTTACATTGTCAAAAGTTGTTGAAAAGTTACTGACAAAGCAAACAATTGGTTACATAAACGAAAATGACTTTTTTTCTCCTTTTCAGTAGGGTTTGAGGTCCCTAGCACAGCTGTGCTACTGCAATGGTTAAAATTCTTGATGATATGAGGCAACAATATGATCGAAGTAACATAACAGACCTGTTTGTTAGACTTCTTCAAGGCTCTAAATGGCGTCAATCAGAATAAGGAGTAGAAAGCTCCGTAATGACTTTGGCTTTAGTGATAAGGCAGTCCGATTAATAAATAGCTATTTAAACAAACATTTGTCGAACATCTAACTCTTGCAGAAGGGTGAACCACAAGAGTCTGTTTTAGGCCCCATTCTTTATTTTATTTTCATATATTATATAGCTATTAGTGTTTCTTTAAATTTTACCTATTGGATTAGCAGAGCATCTTAACCTCGCAGCTTTACATAGATGGTCTGTTGCATATGGACTTTATGAACTTTAAATTAGAGCTGTGTCAATCGTGATTGATCCGATCTTTTTGACCCGATCACAATAAAGTATTGGTGATTGCAATCACAATGCCCGAAGTCAATCGTTCATCGAGTCAATACTTTTGTTCTGTTCTGACTAATTCATTTCTTTATTACTGATTTCTTATCTACTGAACCAATAAATGTGTTAATATATCAAAATATTTTTATTTATTTCGGCTTATTTCGTTTTACCAACACATATTTGTTCTACAAAAATATCGCTTCTGTGCAATAACCTCCATTTCCTAATTATTCAAAGGCGTTTTGGTATTTTTGAATGTATTCACTCTTACAATCCATTCGAATGTATCTGTCTCTATCGAAACTAAATTGAACGAATGATGATTGGGGTTTTTGATTGTATTGAAATTGAATGGAGCAATACAATACTCCCATGTCCCATCTGTCATTGATTGATTGAATGATTGATTGAAATGACCGAATCATTTTTTCAACCAATACTTGAACGATTCGATCATTAAATTTGAACGATTGACACAGCTCTACTTTAAATCCATCTTAGAATCGGGCAATTTTTGTTTACAAAACGTTGTACACACCGAAAATATTTTGTAATGACCATATTAATTATATCATCAGCCTTATCTATGGTTGCTTTGTAAGTTAACATCTAGCAACTTTATCCGCTGAGATACTTATCAAAATTAATGAAAACGTTACTGGTTCGCATTATAACTTACGCAGAAGTTGTGTAGTCAGTGTAAGCTTTATTCTATATTTCAAAATAATTTGCAAGTGGGTTTTAACAGAATGATTCGTTTTATCTATTGACTAAGAAGATACGATCATGTATCAAGTTGCCAAAATAGTATCTTAGAATGCTAATTTAAGACAATAATTACGTTGCGGGTGGCAACAGTGCAGTGGTAGTGTATTCACTTGCTGATCGGAAGGTTGCGTGTTCAAATCCCAACCATGTCCATGATGTCAAAATCCAATAATGCTCCCTAAGTTACTTAGACGACATCCGTGGAGAAAAGCCCTACCCGATGCACAAACCTATCTTTCCTATCATTCTACTTCTTCCTAGTTCTACCACCTAATGGTAGGCAATGAAATACGTCCACAATGATATTGCATTTGTAGGGGTTGAATTCAAAAATGCCTGCGTGTATACACTCTATAAGGGTACTGTATCGATTACAGAAAAGAAACCCCTTTAGCGCACGCTGATTATGAAATAAAAAATTAAAAAAAATAAAAATTACTCGATGCTGCTGTGTATTTCTGCATAAAATAAACTGTTCGAAATCAACACAATATCTTTATGAGAAATTGCAATTAACACAGGCGGCTAAAATTTTTACTTTAAGATTCAACTTTATAATTATAATAACTCGTCGCGTTTTTTCCTTTCTTAAGCCATTGAGCTTCGTAACTCTTGGCCTGAACTCATCAAACGAGCATCGGGAAGTTTTCAATTCAGGACAGCTATATTCAAATATTTTTTTGAACAGCAGTAGATGTTTCTTCTTTCTTTCAGTCTATTCTAATTTCTTCTTTACCTTGTTTTACTCTTCTTTTAAAATTATATTGATAAACTTTTTTCTGGGTCAATTATAACTTTTATACGGGTAGGTGTCACAATCTCAAAAACCGAAATCCCAAAAAAAAACAAAATCCCGAAATGTCACAAGAAGATCCCATAAAAGCAACACGGAGTAGGTCCGATGTTGGATATTGCAAATTTCAATGGTAAATTTTTCATTTTATGTAATTTTTTGGATATTTGATTTTCGGGATTTTGGGTTTTCGAAATGAGGTTTTTCGGTATTCTGTTCCACTCCCTTTTTATTCGAATACATTATGTAAAAACTAATGTAAAATATCTTTTGTTAGTACGCTGAAAAGACATAGCCTTACTTTTACTTAACGGTTGATTGAATTGAAATTAGAATTGAGTTGGATTGAAATGTCCTTCTTAATAATTCACCCATACAAAGTTTTAAGCGCAGCAAATTTTTGGAGGCGTTTTTTACAAAGACCTCTTTTTTCAATAAATTCCTTAAAAACTGAAAAAAACAGTAGTAACAAACAATGTAGACAATATGTTTCCCAAACTAAGATTTTGTCACATCCACTTTTGGGTTTTTTGAGCAAATTTTCAATTTTTGGTAGATTTGTTATCAAACCGAAAAAATAAATTCCTAAATGAACAACGAATCTCAACCCAACGCCACGCCCACTTAGGGGGAAAGGAAACCTAACAGTTCGCCAAGCGGACTCTAGCCTTTCGATATGTTTTTTTTTGATTTCTATAATTTAATTTGGCAATTCTTGCCTGATTAATACATGAATTGATTGCATTTCAATGCTAATTCGTCAACGAAACAAACTGAGCGTTTTGAAAATGCAACTAATCAAGTTCCACATGCCATTAGCCGCCTTTATAATTGGCCTTAACCTTTATCTTTTATCTTACATAAGGATGGTATGCTAACGAAGATTAGGCTATTATGGGACTTACTTCACGCACTGCGGCACCCCGCATACGTTTCAATGATCGGAAAGATGCTCCGAATTTATGTCATAAAAACACTATTACTGCCATACCATGGTGTAAAAACTATTTGCAGTTTTTTTTAAATATTGACACATCATACTTAATGGTGCATAGCCCCCAGTTGTAAAGTTGAGATAGCTTTTATGAAAGTGGCAATTATGAGAGAATGTGTATACAACCGCGAATTGAATTTCTTGGATTTTTACTGCTGCCGTAAATCATTACATGTCAAACTATGAGTAAATTGGTATAATTTGGTAAATTGATACAATATCTGCTTTGGTCTGGTTAGTCCAACGGGAATAAACATAATTAAATGATAATTATATGGGATTTGGAAACTAAAGAAACAGTAAATTGATTTAGGAAACGATCATGTCTTAGACTTAAATCTCTATTTAGTTAAGGTATCACGAATGACTAATAGTCAGAGCAGTTTGAAAGAATTTTCTTTCCAAAATAAAAAGTTATTCGCCGCCATATCGAGGAATGTTTAATGTGAGCTCTCCTTTCAATGCAGGGACGGGGTACGAAAATCATAGTAGCGCCCTAAAAAAGAAACAGCGCTTTCCGTAAAAGGCGGACAAAGTGGACAAATCACATCTTGGCAATTTTATCGGCCAGGTGAGCCTAGCGACGCAGTTAACATCTTGAAGGTCTCCCGCAAAAGTGCATGCAAATCCGTAGGATTACTAAACTGAAAATCACCGACAGTCCGAATCAATAACACGAAAACGCACGTCTCGAAATAGAAATAAAGAAGCAGGCCGGGATCAAACAAATGCAATTACACAAGCATTTGATTTCCTAAGTTAAGAAGAGATCCAAAACCGGAAACCCCGCCGATGCTTGTTGAGGTCGAACCGACGGAACCCACAGGCGGGACAGAAATAATGGAGTGAAATGAGGCCAAATTTAAACGATTGGCTCAACTCTGGACATATCTTCGACTCAAACACCGATTGGCCATATGCCTCTAATGCAGGTGCTCAAAGCTCATAAGCTATGAAATAGTTAAATAGATAACAGTACCTGGGTGGCCCGCTTTGCGGGTAAAAGTTTTTAAAGTTCTGGACACCTCTTCGACTCACTCACAGGTCGGCCGTCGACCTCACAATTGCTCAGGGTGCCGCTACGCGGCGTGCTTCGCATCTCATAAGGCATGAAATAGTTCAACAGATAACTGTTCCTCGGTGATCCGATTCACGGGTAAAAGGATTTGAAACTCTGGAAAAATCTTCGAATCATTCATCGGCCGGCCTTCGGTCTTAATACGGATACTCAGGGCGGCGCTATATGGCATGCTTCAAAGCTCATAAGGTTAGGTTAGGTTTAGGTGGCTGTCGGCAGAAGGCGACACACTTAGGCCAATTTAGGTCCATTGTGATACCCTGTATTGTATGTATCATCTACCTCAACTCTCTAGATGGGACTGGCCAACGAAACGCGGTTGCTCTCAAACGGTCCCCCATCTACGTACTAACCGCGCCCAAAGTCGTTTAATTGCGGTGATCTGACGAGAACCGATTAACTCGACGTGGTATGGTTATTCTTTCAATTTTTTTTTAATAAATATGCGAACATTTGTAACATTAAACTAAGAACTACGATATCTCATGCCAAACATATAAATCAGTTGGCATAGGTACAATTTGAATTTTCAAATCTGACACATTTCACTCACTTGCCCTACCTCAAAACTAGGTCCAAAAAAACTTGTGCTAAACTGATCTACACAGCTTCATGGAACACAAATTGACAGAATGTAGAACACTTTGCGGCAAGTTTTTTACTCATGGAACACCAAATCTTGTACTTTTCTGAGTTTTTCTGTATTTATCTGTGCAGCTGAGGTTCATTAAACACATGTATTCATTGATTGACTGCTCATACGTCTGCAACTAGGTTTTGCGTTTGCAGCACTATTCATCACGGCACCGAATTCATATCTTCATAATATCGAATATTATCTACACAACTTTAATGGAGGTGGAACAAACCAATACTACAATTTTGTTTGCGATCAGTGTCCCACCTACATAGCTTTTCTTTAACACGAGTGCACGTAGGACAAACCAATTCTCAACTTTGTTAATATTTTCTGTATACAGTGATATGCACGTGGAACAAAACAATTCTCATAAAAAAATTGCGATAAATTATATGGAAAATTTGTCCCAAACGCCAAAAAATGGTTTATGGCACAAAACAATTCTACAAATTGTTGATTTTGGTGGATATGGAACAAAGTCGATGTTCGATATCTCGGGATTGGAAAGACTAAGAGCAAACCGAATCACAGATTTAAAAAGAGCATACAAAATTACAATGGAATCCGTTTCTAACTCAAAAACGACAAAAGTGGCGTATGGAACAAAACAATTCTCAGGCGACGAGCAAAGGGCTTAAGACACTTCGCTTGTGATGTTTCTACTGAGTGATACATTAAATGCATTAGGATGATCCAAGGAAAATAATTTGGTTATAACAAATTCGTAACTTTTCTGGAGATTATTTAGTAGCAGTGATGTAACTATTCCACCGTAGCATTAATTAAATGCCATTAGCCAATGTATGTATGAAAACAACAAATTAGTCGTATCGACTATTCAAATAGTATAACAACGCAAAGCATTTCACGCTACACTCTGATGAATTTTTTATTGGGCGAGCGCACAACCTAATCCGATCAACGGACCCTGAAGTTGTTTGACCCATTTAAGACTATGGCAATGCCAGTTCGCTGAACAACTCTTTTGTTTGCGGGAAATACCCGTTTATTTATTTAGTAAGCCGTGCTTCTTTTTTCTTATACAGCAACTGCACGTTCACTTGGTTAATCGTTTAAGAAAAAAAAATTATTGTAAGGCATTACGGCTTATTTGTGCAAGCAACGTTATATTTTGACATGAACAGAAGGGGCCAACCACTTTACGCCAATTCCGAACGGCAAATTTGAGATGCTTTCCATTGTTACTTATACTCGTGCATGTTTGTCACATGTTTTTGCAAGACTTGTGCAGCGAAAAATCTTAAAAGGATTATGTGAGTGATTTAATCTTAAGATCCCTCGCTCAGTAGTCCAACGCACGAACCGCTGAGCCACTTTAAGACTATTATTTCTGAAACAAACAAAACAAGCATTTCCCTACTACTTCTCAGTTGTTGATGGAAGTTTATTGCTTCAATGAATATTCATATCAGAACCATTTTTGTGTCTTTAAATTATCTACAGTTGTTCTTACATGTTCTCATTTAACGGATTAATCCAGATAGTTCTTTATCTAAAAGCACACTCGTGATGGTGTGAAAAATGGTAGAATTCTCTTTTATTGTTATTTAACAAAGAAAATCATCGCAAATAACGTTAATTGGATTCATGCCATCTCATCATCAGCTAGCTTAACAGAACATAAAACGGCAATCTCGCGGGCGCGCAACACATACACAATATTGCTGATTATTTTTCTTCTCACGATGACGCCAAATTAAAACGTGTACGAGTGCAAATAACTAAGCCAATCCACTCAACTGTTGCATACCTCTTTTTAATTGCAGCCTTTCACGAAGATCGGTTGTGTACTTGTATTTTTTTTTGTATAAAAAGCTCGACCATTTAAGTATTAATAAAAATTAATAAATTAGGTCTACTCACTCCTCCTTGGATAAAATGTATCTGCAAAAATGTATGTTTTCTTAGAAATGAGGCCAAAGTCTCTTAGTCAATGAGATGAGTTTGCTGATGACTGCATCTTGGGTATAGACAGCAATTAATCAAAACCGTCTTCCCTTCAACTGCGCTTGGTGTCTCGTGAAGATAAAGCAAACTGTAATTACACAACCGACTTGTTGCAGTAATATAGATAGTAAGTAAGTAATACAAATGCAGTCTGAAATATGACTTATGCTGCAAAGATAGGTATAGATCGAGATAGATATGTTTAGCTAGACGTGGGGAAGAAGCTAAATAAAACAAATGAATGCTTCTGAAATTGTTAGGGAATCTCTGTGTAAAGTCATTGTTTTAGCGCTGCGCTGATGTGATCTCGATAACACGAGCATATCTGTTAAGTGAATGCGCACATAATTTCATGATTGAATAATATTAAAAACAAGCCTCGGTTAAGATGTGAATACATGCGGCTTGTTGGCTTATAAAGTTGTTGAGCAGTTGAGACTACCTTCTTTAAATAAAGATGTTTACAAAATAGTATTTTATGAGAAAATATATCAAAGTATCCCTTAAGTTTGCATAAAGATTGTTGTCGTTCGAGGCATCTGCAGTGGCATGCGTCTGCTTTTAAATCAATTGTTTTCATCTTCTCAACATCCATCGTATCTGTTTTTCTTTCAGTGCATATTACAAGCCGCCCAGACTTACTTAATATTTGTTGCGTGAATTAGAGCTTAATTCGGACTTCAATGCATTGCAGAGAGTTTTCTTCACTTCATCTTTCTCATAAGGGCATAAATGCCAATTTATTCAAACGATGAAAATAAGCCCTCAAACCTACCAACTCAGTCATCAATTCTGACCCATTATCTCAGGATGACACAATTATTGCAACGAATCCAATGCAGATTCCGATTGGTGTAAGGTAAATCCACTGCTTATCAGCAAAGGAAAAGCGAACCCCCCTTTGTATCGGCACGGCGTACAGACCGCTATGTATGCTCGTCACTCAAGGGAAGCTTTTGGAGAAAAGATGCTGAAACCGCAGCTTAAAGCCACAACACAAATGGCAGGTGACTTGACAGAAGGCCAACAACGCTTCAGAAAGGATCGCTCTACCATGGGAACTATTGAAAAAGTAGTGAAGGCGCGCAAACTGCCTAATACGGAAGCCACTACTTAAGAGAGGTTTATTCTGGCAATGCTGGATGTGCAAAATGTCTTAAATTTAGTCAGGTAGAATGATATACTAATAGCGCTATATTAATCACTTTCAACATCATAACTTATCTCTTGTGGATGGTAAAGGACTACCTCAAAGATCGTGAGCTATTTTATGACACCATAGAAGTCTGTCGAAGAAAGGCTATCACTGCCAGAGCAACATTAGCATCGACCCTTGGACTTGATCGCCGCGATGGTAATTACGGGAAAAGACACCGATTGCATGCAAAGGAAGCTGAACCAGGCCATGGTACGAGTGAACTCCTTGGTGGATGTACATCTGTCTCAGCTTGGCCATGGACAAAAACTAAGATAGCCCTATTTGCGAAGAAGAGGATTCCTACCGAAGTACAGATGCAGTCAAGTAGGTACTCTGGACTGAAGCTTAACACAAAGCTCACTTTCTGGCAACAGATCAAGTCCGCAAAAACTTTTACACCGTTGGGTGGGTGCTAGTGTTTGCTTCGCCAGCCTATGTCTTAGTTTCTCCTTCCGTATTCCCAACCACAGTTGCGTGTTCCAGGCGGAATTTAAGACGATTAAAGAAGTCTTATCTTGGTTAAAGGAAAATGTGATATCAGGTAAAAATATAGCCTCATTTTTTCCGATAACCAAGCAAATGTAAAATTCCTGGAATCAGTCTCTGCAAACTCTATTTTAGCCCAAGACTGCCAACCATCTCTCAATGAGATGACAAAGCAGTTAAACATTCACCTCTGTTGGGTGCCAGAGCATACGGACATTCCGTGGAGCTGCACGGAAACGGCCCCATATGTATACCAAGCGCTACATGCAAACTCATATTTAAGCCAGATGCAAATCGAGAAAATAAACCTTAGGTGTACAACAAGTGTCTAGCGACAAAGCAGATCTTGTCAACACTCTAGGAGTGAAATCTGTCTGAACAGATTGCCCTTTAGCCCCACTACAGGTGTCATTACTCGATACTGTCTCATAGACATGCATGCGACAAGACTTGGCGTACATTCAAAAGATTTTGGCAGAATCAGCTTGGACGAGGAGGAGGAGAAGATTATTCTCCACCTTTGATGTACATGTTCAGCTCTTTCCTAGAAAAGAAAACTCCACTTGGGTGTTTTTTTTTTTTTTAAGCGATCTAAACGATCTTACTTACACTGACATTAGAAGTCATTAGAAGCTCAAACTGGTTTAACGAGTACGTGGATATCATTCCTAGATAAACCATAACGGACGTCATATTGGGCTAAGTGAGTTGGCCTCCTCTGACAGCCACATTAACCTAACCTAACCGAAGTTTGCATCTGAGCGAGCTTCGAAGGTAACAATATTTTCAAGTCGACTGATGGGAAATCTTGGTGGCCCTAGATCAACAAACGCAAACTCCTGATGTCGATTACGCATACCATTCTCCTCTATGGGTGCGAGATCTGGGCAGATGCACTTTCACAAGGGACGATAGGTTCCACATGGCAGCAGTGCAGAATCGAGGAGCCCAACGAATGACTTGCTCGTACCGCACGTTGTCGGAAACAGCCGTCCTTTTGGTCATAGGTGCGCCCCTTTTCGATTTCGTAGCGGCAGAGGGCATATACATCTACAGCAAAAATTAGAAAAATTATAGTGTCAATGGTATTTTTTTTTTTTTTTTAAGGAAATCCAAATCCCAGAGCACTCACACTCGGTAGCGGTCCATTGTACTAGCAGGCAGAAACCCTCTTTTTGGTGTAGAGGTTATAGAAACAAGGTGTTATTCGTTTCTCTCTTGAATTTACTTCAACACCTTCCTCTACAGGACCGACGCAAACAGCATTTTCTGCGACTGCATCGGCGTCATTACCTTAGAAAACATCGGTGGAAAGAAGCTGACCATTGATCAGAACTCTGTTTTTTTTCGTTGAAAACATTATCAGGACAAAGAGAGAGAAAGCCAAATACCGTTTACATTCACAGGCCTGTCATATGAGGTCCAAGATGTTCCATACCTCCTCGTTTCATTGTCCAGAAACCATGTCTGTTTTTTGATTACTTTTATTTTTGATTCCAAAAATGCTCTCCGTTAACTTTCTGCATGAATTGAATATATTACATTCAATACATACAATACATTGTATTCCCATAATAATTGGTCGTGGCAATGACTCCATGACTGCAGGCATTTTTTCAATTCCAATAATTTTATCGACTTGCGTTAAGTGTAAATGCACCCACCGTTCTCGACGACTATATTGTCCAATCGAGTTTATTTTGCCTTCCCGTAGGAACCAGAACTGTCTGCAAAAGTACACAATTTGAATGCGTTCTCCCTCCAACTTGGCATAATTCACACCCATTGATATGTCCACATAACCGCTATGTAAAGTAGGAAAACAATTCAATAAAGGTTAAAAGTTTACGTCGCTCTAGTTAATTAATTCATGTGCAATTAATTTCAATGGCATTATCGTATTCCACTCCTGTGTCGTATATCGAGTGCAATCGAGTTCTTGAGATGTCGTGGTAGTTTTTTGTATTCTCTTTTATTTATTTATTTTGCAGCGGCCGATCCCATTCAATTTAAATTATCACAAATGGTGTGGCGGGAAATTGCAGCTGCAAATTGGACACGTCGGAAAATCCATCGACCTTGGTGAAATAATATTTGTTGTTACCGTTGTGTGGGTTGAATTATGGAAATATCCAAATCAAACAGAAGAAAAGCAATCAAATGCTGAAAAAAAAGAATTGTAACAGCGAAAGGGAAAATTTACATAAACTATCAATTCTATTTAGTACTTGAACGATCTAGTTGTATATACATTTTTAATTTTGTATGTCAATGTCCGTTTTAAGGCTATTTTTACATGATGGAGTGTGTTATTCGTTTGAATAGAATTATATACTTCTCCAATGGTCAATGATCAAGGTGATGTTCCTAATTTATCGAAGGGTTTCGTAGTCAAACGAAATAGTTGCAAAATTACCATATTGCAGCAATAAAATAAATAATAAATGTTGGACGCAATCAGCCAATGGCATTTTTATAGCCTTTGAGGAAAAAGATGGGACCGAGACTATTAATCTTTTTGTTTGTTTTCAAGCGGAATTTTGAAACTATTTAAAACAATAGTTGTAGCCTTGACATTTGAGATAATTAGCAGGGGTAAGGTATCGTCTTGAAGGGCTGAGTTACGACACATCAAGTCTTGGCAATATAAACATTTTGGAGAGGCTAGCGAAACAATTTACATCTTTAACCTGTCCCGCCACTGGGCACGCCAATCTATGGGTTGACACGACTTGATTGTACCGATTTTTTAAAAGGAATTTCAAATCATAAGTCCATAATTCAGCCAAATTCGGTGCAACGTTGGATAATCTATTCACCCTGCAATGGCGCAAAGCTAAGTGTGTTTGACTACCAATCTAAAGGTTCCAGGTTAAAATCCCGCCAGAGCCAAGTAACATCTAAACGGCTTTTTCCACTAGGCCACCTCTTGCGAAAGTCGGACAAACATCCAAGAGTTTAGATTTTCATGAGAAGCTTCTCAAATTTGCCGTTCGGACTCGGCTTAAAATTGTAGGCCCCTTCTAGCACGGTTTTAGGCATTGGGGCATTGGAATTCGAGCTAGAAAACTTAAACTCGATACATTTACTCTCAAGAGGCCCGAAATAATCAAGCGTAAAGATTTTATCGAAGAATTTGGTGGAAATGAAGGTCGTGTTCTTCGCAATGTGTCTCCCTCTTAAAAGTCAAAAACAAAAAATAAATATATAAGTTAGGTAAAGTAGAGTGCATTTGACACTTAATTATCAAAGACCTGTATCTCCGAAAATTATTGATGAATTTCAAAGTATGTATTGAATAATCGAGAAAGAGTATTTAATTTCTACAAACAATTCGCTGATCCGCTCCGACCTATTCCAGACATTTACAGGAATGAAGGAGTGATTCCCAAGTTGGAAAAGCTCAAATACCTGAGATCTATGATCAAAAGCGAAGCAAACTGTGATGACGACATTAGGCATCGCGTAATCATAGCGTGCATGAAAAATGCCCCCTAAGCTGAAAGGAAGTCTCTATACGGCCGTTGTGCGCCAGGCGCTTCCATAAGATTCACAATGTGGCATACAAAAGTTATGAGGGAAATTAACGGCAGCTAAGATGAATATGCTTCCCATGAAAGCAGGAGTACCAAAGATTGATCGAATAAGAGGTTCGAAAATCCGAGGAGGAATTCACGTCAAAGAACCTATCTCGAAAAAAAAACAAAGTTTCTGTCGAAGTCAGGGTCCGCTTCCATTATGTTACGAAGCATCACGTATCAAATACAATTTCGGATTGTACCAGAAAAATTTGAGAGAGAGAACTACAAAAGGATATGTTCCAAATAACAGCTTCCTAGCTCAAATTTTGACTTCGTTATTCTCAATAAATTTGTTTTATGGAGATTGTGGGCGTGTCTGTGGGTAATACACGAGCATTTAGGGTCCTTAAAGGCAATATATTCCCAATTTCAGCTTTCTACCTCGGGCTTTTGGGACTAATTTTTGCCGTCTGAAGGATATGGCAAGTACGATTTTACTTTCGATGGTGATCACGAAGTTACTTTATGGGGCCTACCGGCAACATTGAGGTATGTTACAAACTATAAGTCAATACAATAAGAAATTCAAATAACTTTTTTTCAATCAAAGTATTTCATTTTTTTTATTGTACCTATAGAAAATTCAATTTTATTTTATATAACTTATTATTTTTGAAGATGATAGACCGTAAATGGCATCCATGGTTGTGCGACACCTGATCAGAAAGTTATTCATTGTGGCCTTAAAGGTTAAAGTCGAGATCCCATCAATTATTGTTTTATTGGACTGCTTCAATTAAGTCAAATACCTTGGTTTCGTTTTGTACACCTCTCACTTGGCATAACCCCATAAAAAAAATTGTGGTGCAGTGAGGTCAGTTGACCTTGGGGGCCTTGCTCCATCTTGATGGAACGAAATGCTGTTGAAACGGATACTTCTTCGGCGCAGCTCCTTTTCTTTTTCTTTTCTTCAAAGAAGTAATGGCCCCACAATGAACCTTTATGAAAGTGCGCACCACACAGTGACTCGTTCTGGGTGCAGTTTGCAGTACCGTCTCATGGAGTATTTCTGAATTAGATTTACTCCACATGCGCCAATTTTGCCTATTTATATTGCCGTTTAAATCGAAATGGACCTCATCAGACATAAACAAGCAATTTATCAAGCTGTTGTCTTCTTCTGTCATTTCAATCATTTTTTGGCAAATCCAGAGAGCTTAACTTGCTTGCAATTTGGATGTTGTACGGAAACAAGTATCCCAAGCATTCATTTTAATAAATCTAAATAGTTTTGATTTTGTAGCACGATTTGTGCGCCACCCTGTACCACTGGAATTCATTATAAAAACCAGTATTACCTAAGCCCTATTAAGTACAAAGATTGCAGAGATGTGCAATGATTTGAAAGCTGATCCGTCAGATCGTTTTCTGATAAGGGACAGCTCAAAAGGAATTTCTCCTGGTGATTGTTAACAAAAATCTTGATTGTGTTAAGCCTAGTCTTGGAGTCTATTGGTTAAAAAATCCAACCATCAATTTAAGTATTTTATTATGGCAGACCTGAAGTTTTTGAATGTGCGAGTGGGCGCAGTCAAACCAAACGGGTGCTCCTTAAAGAAGAATTCTTTGGAAAACAGTTTTAAAAACATAGGGACGGGCTACAGTCCGCTTGGGCGAACTGTTGGATACCCTATTCTTATTCCTATCCCTCATAAGTGGGCGTGACAAAAGTCTAAGTATGGTTGAATTGTTAGGAACGCTCTACATATTTTGATATATGTATAACATTTAAAGGATTTTATCGAAAATATTTACACATGAGCATAAAGGGCCCCCTAGACAGTATATATTATAAATTTCAGCTCCCTAGCTCAAATTTTGGTTTTTCAATAAAATTGTTTTATTTATTTGTGGGCGTATCAGTGGGCGGATTTTGAAAATGTTATATCCCGAGCAGTTTTAGGAGTCATAGATCATATATAAAAAAATTTAGCTTTCTAGCTCAAAAATCGATTTTTTTCCAAAATTTTGTTTTTTTGAGTTTGTGGGCGTGTCTGTGGGCAGATTTCAAAAATTCGTAAACTTGATTATTTCGGGACCCTAGAGAGTATATGGTTGAAATTTCAGCTCTCTAGGCCCAGTTTAAAGGCCTAATTTTTGCCGACGGACAGACGGACGGACATGGCTAGATCGACATTACTATCGATGCTGATCATAAATATAGTAACTTTTAGGGGTCTACGGGCAATATTAAGGTATGTTACAAACTATGCGTCAAAATTAATATACCCTTAGAAAAGGGTATAATACAAATAAACTAATACTGTTTATTTTGCGTGCTTAGATTTGAGGTTTTTTTTATAAAATAATACCCTTCTTGTCAAATTGATTTTGTTTACTGTGTTAGATTTATGTGTTTGGGAAGTGAGCTTTATATCTAAAAGCACGAAGAAGTGTTTTCAATTTTCTGATCATTTGATTTCTTCTGTACAGAGTAGGAGTTTTGTGTTTGGTAGGTGACATGATTTCCAGTGACGCGAATACCATCTGACTTGTGTCTTCATTGCATTATAAAAATATTACTCAATAAGAACAAGAGCAGCCTCCCAATCAGTGAAAACTTCTTGAAATAAAATACCGGAAGGATAAGGCAGTATCGTCAGCAAACATTGCTAAGCCAACGTTTGGTTTGAGAACAGGAAAATCAGACAGATAAAAGTTGAATAAAATTGGTTCCAAAACTGATCCTTGTGGGACGCCTGCGAGTGCATCTTTTAATGACGCTGTTGTGTTTCTTAAATGAACTGCAAATTTTCTGCTTCAAGGAAGCTTTTAATAAGTTTAATACTTTGTATAGGAGAATTGATGTCGGGCGCAGTGGCTCAGTGGTAAATGTGTCTGACTACTAATCGAAAGGTCCCCGGTTCAATACCCGCCGGGACCAAGTACCATCTAGAGTTTTTTCAACTGCCCCATCTCTTGCGAACGTCAGACAAATATCCAAGAGTATCAATTGTCATGAGAAGCTCTCTCTCAAACTTGCCGTTCGGATTCGGCTTAAAATTGGAAGTCCCTTACATTTCGCACAAGAAAGTGGTCGGAAAAGCTAGATTTTAGGCCCTGTATTTTAATGCCTAATATTTTTTTTATAGGAGAATTGAACTTGGTAATTTCAAAAAAAGAGCAATATGTCAGGCTGTATCTAGTAGTTTTTGGTATCCGGTAGGACCATTCCTATTGAGTTTCTTTCGCCAAGTTTTTGGACTATTGAATGCATAATTCTAGCTTCTTCTTCTTCCTTTACGACGAGGTTATGCCCAGAATTAGAGGATCATAACTCTCCCACTTCACTGCATCCCGATTGTGGAGCTCGTCGGTTCGACCCCAGTTGACATCAGCAGGTCTCCTGGTTTCAGATCACTTCATCGCTCAAGCCAACCAAATGCTAGTGTTGTTGTATTCGTGTGATCCAAACGTTAAAATGTGCACCCATTGGGCCTTATTTCGCGGCACCGTTATTATTATTGCATAATTCTAGCTTTTGATGTAAAGTTGAATGACCAGGTCTAAAACACAACTTATATTCTAGGTAGTTTTTCAAGGCGTCAACAAAGACCTGAATTTGTTCCTTGATAATTTTTTCCAACATTTTGCTCAAAGCGTTAGGTAGGCTTATATGTCTATAGCTTAGAGGATTGTCGCGAGGTTTTCCTAGTTTAGCAACTGGTATTAGTATAGTTACTTTCCAACTTCTTGGAAAATAACACAGTTTGAGGAGAGAGCTTAGAAATATGGTGCGGTATTTTATGCCCCTATCCGGAAGTTCTTTCAACAGAAAGTTGTTGATTTCGTCGCCTCACAATTGTTTTGTTCCATATGCCATTGGCACTTTTTCGAGAAAAACGCATTTAAAGGTTTGCGTACTTGGTACTCCGAAACTGTGTGATACGATTTTTTTTTTATTTTTTTAGTTTGAAGTTAGTCTTATAAAGAGTTCGCCTACCAATTTTCAAAGTGTTTTGCCAAACCGTTAACAAGCCACGTAAAAGTCTCCTTTTTTGACTTGTGTCGCACCTCCTACATTTTGAAACTGATTTTTTTTTCATACACGTGGAACACAAAAAAATGGATATGGCACAAAGCAATTCTCATCCAAAATATCTGAAAGGCAAGAAAGCATGGAGTTGGATGCTAAAATTTGAAAAGAAAAATCGATTTCATCTTTTTTGTTAACAAAGTTTTTATTCAAAAAATACAATAAAAATATAGGGACAGGCTACAGTCCGCTTGGGCGAACTGCTGGATACGCTATTCTTATTCCAATCCCTCATAAGTGGGCGTGACAAAAGTGTAAGTTTGGCTGAATTGTTAAGAACGCTCTACATAATTTGTTATATAACATTTAAAGGATATTATCGAAAAAAACGAAGCTTTTGTAAAAAAAACGCTCCCTAGCTCATAGCATAGCTATGGTTTTTCAATAAAATTGTTTTATTTCATTGTGGGCGTGTCAGTAGGCGGATTTAAAAAATTGTACCTCCCGATCAGTTTCAGGATTCATAGATCATATAGAACAAATTTCAGCTTTCTAGCTCAAAATTCGACTTTTTCGATAATTTGTTTTTTGAGTTTGTTGTTGTTTGTTTCAAAAATTCTTAAACTTGATTATTTCGGGACCCTAAAGCTCTCTAGGTCCAGTTTAAAGGCCTAATTTTTGCCGACAGACGGACGGACGGACGGACATGGCTAGATCGACATTACTAGCGATGCTGATCATAAATATAGTAACTTTTAGGGGTCTACGCGCAATATTAAGGTATGTTTCAAACTAAGCGTCAAAATTAATATAGGTACCCTTAGAATAGGGTATAATAAGAAAATTATTCAAAGTGTTTAGCATTAAACCAGTGAGTGAGAAATGTCAGATCAAATCAGATCAGAAAATTACAGCTTCGAGTCATAATGCTCTCCTCTTAGCTGCGAAATTTCAAATAGATAATCCTCTTTGTTTTCTAGTGAATTTCAGGTTTTGAGTAAGCATTGTACCGTCAATGTTTGGCCTGATGTTGATTTCATCACAATTTGAACACGTTTCATGTTATTCTTTCGATTTTTTTCATATATAGGTATGCGAATATTGTAAACACATCTATCGAACCCATATGTGTTCAATGATTGACTGCTCGTACGTCTGCAACTAGGTTTTGCGTTTGCAGCACTATTCATCACCACACCGAATTCATATCTTCGTAATATCGACTATTATCTACACAACTGTAATGGAGGTGGAACAAACCAATACTAAAATTTTGTTTGCGATCTGTGTTCCACATACATAGCTTTTCTTTAACACGAGTGCACGTAGGACAAACCAATTCTCAACTTTGTTAATATTTTCTGTATCTCTTGTCGCCGTGATATGCACGTGGAAGAAAACAATTCTCACAAAAAAATTGCGATAAATTATATGGAAAATTTGTCCCAAACGCCAAAAAATGGTTTATGGCACAAAACAATTCTACAAACTGTTGATTTTGGTGGATATGGGACAAAGTTGATGTTCGATATCTCGGGATTGGAAAGACTTAGACCAAATCGAATCACAGATTTAAAAAAGCATACAAAATTACCATAAAATCCATAATTGAGTTAGAAAGATTGGGATCACTGTTTGTGAGATAGAAATCGAGGGTGAGTTTCTGAAAGCGATTTTGGCATGTCAGTGGGGTCAGGTGTGTGTAAAAGATAAAAATGTCTATAAGAGACGACAATATTGTAAAGAATATTTCCCCAACAGTTTACCCTATGACAGCCCAAGGTTAGCCCATCGAACTCGTTTAACGACCAAAAGAGGGCCTTAAACCTAGATTTCCCATTTGAGAATCTTCTCGTGACAATTGATACTCTTGGATGTTTGTCAGGTTTTGCGAGGTTTTCCTAGTTTAGCAACTGGTATTAGTATAGTTACTTTCCAACTTCTTGGAAAATAACACAGTTTGAGGAGAGAGCTTAGAAATATGGTGCGGTATTTTATGCCCCTATCCGGAAGTTCTTTCAACAGAAAGTTGTTGATTTCGTCGCCTCACAATTGTTTTGTTCCATATGCCATTGGCACTTTTTCGAGAAAAACGCATTTAAAGGTTTGCGTACTTGGTACTCCGAAACTGTGTGATACGATTTTTTTTTTATTTTTTTAGTTTGAAGTTAGTCTTATAAAGAGTTCGCCTACCAATTTTCAAAGTGTTTTGCCAAACCGTTAACAAGCCACGTAAAAGTCTCCTTTTTTGACTTGTGTCGCACCTCCTACATTTTGAAACTGATTTTTTTTTCATACACGTGGAACACAAAAAAATGGATATGGCACAAAGCAATTCTCATCCAAAATATCTGAAAGGCAAGAAAGCATGGAGTTGGATGCTAAAATTTGAAAAGAAAAATCGATTTCATCTTTTTTGTTAACAAAGTTTTTATTCAAAAAATACAATAAAAATATAGGGACAGGCTACAGTCCGCTTGGGCGAACTGCTGGATACGCTATTCTTATTCCAATCCCTCATAAGTGGGCGTGACAAAAGTGTAAGTTTGGCTGAATTGTTAAGAACGCTCTACATAATTTGTTATATAACATTTAAAGGATATTATCGAAAAAAACGAAGCTTTTGTAAAAAAAACGCTCCCTAGCTCATAGCATAGCTATGGTTTTTCAATAAAATTGTTTTATTTCATTGTGGGCGTGTCAGTAGGCGGATTTAAAAAATTGTACCTCCCGATCAGTTTCAGGATTCATAGATCATATAGAACAAATTTCAGCTTTCTAGCTCAAAATTCGACTTTTTCGATAATTTGTTTTTTGAGTTTGTTGTTGTTTGTTTCAAAAATTCTTAAACTTGATTATTTCGGGACCCTAAAGCTCTCTAGGTCCAGTTTAAAGGCCTAATTTTTGCCGACAGACGGACGGACGGACGGACATGGCTAGATCGACATTACTAGCGATGCTGATCATAAATATAGTAACTTTTAGGGGTCTACGCGCAATATTAAGGTATGTTTCAAACTAAGCGTCAAAATTAATATAGGTACCCTTAGAATAGGGTATAGTAAGAAAATTATTCAAAGTGTTTAGCATTAAACCAGTGAGTGAGAAATGTCAGATCAAATCAGATCAGAAAATTACAGCTTCGAGTCATAATGCTCTCCTCTTAGCTGCGAAATTTCAAATAGATAATCCTCTTTGTTTTCTAGTGAATTTCAGGTTTTGAGTAAGCATTGTACCGTCAATGTTTGGCCTGATGTTGATTTCATCACAATTTGAACACGTTTCATGTTATTCTTTCGATTTTTTTCATATATAGGTATGCGAATATTGTAAACACATCTATCGAACCCATATGTGTTCAATGATTGACTGCTCGTACGTCTGCAACTAGGTTTTGCGTTTGCAGCACTATTCATCACCACACCGAATTCATATCTTCGTAATATCGACTATTATCTACACAACTGTAATGGAGGTGGAACAAACCAATACTAAAATTTTGTTTGCGATCTGTGTTCCACATACATAGCTTTTCTTTAACACGAGTGCACGTAGGACAAACCAATTCTCAACTTTGTTAATATTTTCTGTATCTCTTGTCGCCGTGATATGCACGTGGAAGAAAACAATTCTCACAAAAAAATTGCGATAAATTATATGGAAAATTTGTCCCAAACGCCAAAAAATGGTTTATGGCACAAAACAATTCTACAAACTGTTGATTTTGGTGGATATGGGACAAAGTTGATGTTCGATATCTCGGGATTGGAAAGACTTAGACCAAATCGAATCACAGATTTAAAAAAGCATACAAAATTACCATAAAATCCATAATTGAGTTAGAAAGATTGGGATCACTGTTTGTGAGATAGAAATCGAGGGTGAGTTTCTGAAAGCGATTTTGGCATGTCAGTGGGGTCAGGTGTGTGTAAAAGATAAAAATGTCTATAAGAGACGACAATATTGTAAAGAATATTTCCCCAACAGTTTACCCTATGACAGCCCAAGGTTAGCCCATCGAACTCGTTTAACGGCCAAAAGAGGGCCTTAAACCTAGATTTCCCATTTGAGAATCTTCTCGTGACAATTGATACTCTTGGATGTTTGTCAGACTTTCACAAGAGCTGAGACAGTGGAAAAATCGTTATTTGTTAGAGGGCTCCGACTTGTTTTGTTGTTTTGAACCTGGGACCGCTCTATAAGTAGTCTTATGCACTAATCCATGAGCCACTGGTGATATGCTTATAGCAGAAACACATAAGCACAGCGACAGCAAAGAGACTTCCATTTTAGTATCGCGATAATGAAGAGGGATAGAGTTGATACGGGCAATCAATTCAAGGAATTTTGGTGGCTTGTTGAGGGGGAAGGGGTGAAAATGACTTCCCAGGACGCTGCGTTACTCTACTTAAGATCCCCTTCGTTTAGGAGGTAAATTGAGTAAGGGAGTTTCTTGTAGAGGCCGGACTCGCTAACTTGTGGTACGGCTTCTGTCGGTTCCCGGCGTTGCGTACGCACATTGACGACTCCCAAGCGCTCGGAAAGCAAATTTGATTGATGCGTATGGCAACGAGTGCTCTTAACCCTAAATGTAGTCATTAAGTTAAGTAGTTTAAGTTAGTTAAGTATTGGAGGTTTTTAATTTGTTTTATATAAAATATAAAATTCTAATAATGATGCCGAGTTTTAAGAAATGATCTCGATGAAAACATATATTTAGAATAATAAATATTTAGAATAATTCGTTTCTAGGCCGATAGGCAATTTATATATATATATATATATAATTAATTAAGAGCGTCCGTATAAGGATCAGTAATCTAGAACAAGTTTGAGAAAGATTTTAAGATAGATTTTTGTCTAGTTATAAATTTGAATGTAAAAAAAACAGTCTAGATACAGCTGCTGTGGTGTGAAACACATTACTATACCACAGCAACATCACACAGCACAACAGAGATAAATTCTCTCAAAATAAAAAAGGGAGAAAATCCGCTCAAAATATATGCATTTAAAATTTTGATTGTTGGGAAAACTGAAAACATCGTCGCAAGATTGGTAGAATTCGAACATCAGCAACGAATCAATTTTTGCCAAAGTTGGGATTGCTGTTGTTGTCGCTGTGATCAATGTGTTCTTTTGCATTGAAAGGCATTGGTTCTACGATTATTGCTGCGCCTATCAAAACTGTTGTTGCTGTTGCTATGGTGATGTGTTTCTGGCACTAGCCCTGCACAAAGAACATTGGCTAATTTATTATTAATGGAAAAAAAAATAAGTGAAATCAAAATGTCAGCATCTACCTTCGGAAAGCTTCCACGATGAATTAAGCAAATGCGTGCAGTCATCATCGACCGTCACGCTTATTCTTATTTTTGAATGCATTGTATAATATACAAAATCTAGATATTATCTAGAATAATAGTTATGATTCGAATAAAATTATGCATCTCCAACAGATACTCTAATCACTTCGTAGCCCCTTTTCGAATCTGAATTAGTTTTTTCCTTCACAACAGTTACAATTTAAATCATTATGTTTAGTCTCATTCTTTTATGAAATAAATCATCAATCAATTTCATCTCGATTGGAAAACCATAACCAACAATATTCCTATTAAAGTCAATCAGTTTCAGTTTCCGCATTGTTAATGATTTGTTTTTTTTTTTTATTGAAAAGTTTGTAATCAATCAAAATAACGACAATCTCGTTTTCAGAGTCCATTATGCATTCTCGCTTCTCGAGAATCTATTTTCAACTTGTTGAAAATACCCAAATTCGAAGGCACAAATTTCTTAATCTGTTATTATTTGAACTAATCTAAAACCAGAACTTCCTTATTGCCATCGACATAGTTCTAATAGGATGTGACCTCATAGAATCAGAATTCACAAGAAGCTGCAAAGTACAGCATAATAACTCCGGCAGAAGAACAAGTGCAAAGACCCAGAAACTTGTTTCACCTGACTTAAGAATTCTGGGAAACAAAATAAGAAATATCTCAACGTGAAACTGAATAGAAAAAACGAATAAAACCAAAGAACAGAGAAAAGATAGGAAAATAGCTCAAAGCGGTGTGTGCATCCAAGCCAATGCTCTATGGCTGAGCAGCATCCACAATGCAACTCAATGGCCAGAGTCAGAGTCTTGTTTCAATGGTGTACGAGTAACTTGTTAGAGCTGGTGCTGCTGCCTTTGGCAAGTGATTAAAATGTTTTTTTTTTTGTTTTTAATAAACCCTCTGTCAGAGTAATCTGCATTTATTTTACACCATCACAACCGCACCATGCACCTCAGCACCTATTTGGTGACGCATTTTGATAGACCTTCGAATGGGATTAGCCCATCTTGATGTATGTCTTTATAGGGGGATTATTTCAGATTTACATGACAAGTTTAAAAAAAGACTTGTTTGTGACAGCAAATCTTTTTCTTCTTTAGAAGGGGCTTTGAAAGGAGCATAACTGGGATGCTGGGTAATAAAAGGAACTCATGGGAATAGGGTAGTGTGTCGTTGGTATAAAATCCGTTTTTCGCTGTCAATTGGTATTAATTCGTTTTTGATTTCCGCGCACAAGGGCTTACTGTGATTCACTAACAAGCACTAAGCACCCTTAAGTACTTTAAGTAAACAACATCTTTACGAGAGTGTGGTTCTAATCTTAAATTTCAATGAATAAATCTGTGGCGTAGATAACCCACAACCAAGGGGATTCTATATCTTATTGGTTTGAGATACATATATAAATTCAATCTTTGAAAGTGAAGGTAAGATATACACAAATCTTCTTTTTTAACAAACAAGAATGTCATAAACGCGAGGTAATAAATTTACAGGTAATTACACTATTTTCAAGTTTTATTGAAGTTACTTCCGCGGAACTAAGCTTGGAGAACGATGTTATTTCCTTTCAGATACCAAAAAAAAGATCCCTGTTCTGTAATTGAATAAAAAGGAGAGAATAAAGAAACGGTTTTAACTGTTTAATTGTCGCGACCTGAATGCTGTTTGTTGCCCACGCTGCCTTAAGGCCACTTTTTTATTAAACTCTTCAAAGGTTAACCCTTTATGGGAAAAATATGAGTTCTCGTAGGTTAAATGCAAGTGCTTTAACGACTTGAATTATGTTTGGAAATAGAACAGTCTATAATTGCTTAGCTTACTAACTACTTTATTAGAAATGTTTCCGCATTTGTTTTATCAGCAAAGGCCAAGCTGAAATAAACGAGTATTAAGCTGTTAAAGTTTCTCGAAACAACTGTTGATACCTTTCTTATGAATGCTGTAGAATTATTTAAATATGCAGACAACCGAAAACTTGCTTGTGAAAGGAGAGCCAAGGTCTTCTTGCAAAAACCAATTATGCCTAACAGAAAGCCGTAAAAAGTAGTCAGATCTAAGAGAATGTCAATTTCTGAGTTTCTATGAACTTATTAAATAGTTAAGGTTAAGTAAGGGCAACTGTGCAAGTAACATCCAGAGGCCAATAAAGGCGCATTGTGAGTACCAGTAAATGGAAGGGCATGCAAGTAACAAAACCATTTGCATCTGGTAATAAATCTTGAAATATCTATTAGAGCTAGGTACCTCTGCTAAATCACTCAAGATATCAAAGAACTGTGGTCCCATGCAGGATAAGCGTCGATTCTGGAGAGTTGGGCAGTGGCACACGATGTGTGAAACAGATTCCAATTCCTCCTCGTTTCTGCAACTTTTGCCGAAATCATTTGTGAAGATTCCTATCCATGTTTCCAATAATCTGGTTACCACCCCGACGAGCACACGGATTTAGTTTTTGTCTAAAGACAATACGGACTTTTATCTCTTTTTGTCAATCCCGGCCACATACTACGAGTTATGACATAATTGCTTGTGTTGTCCCATTATTCAATAGCCAGTGTTATTATTGAAGCTTTAAGCTACATTTAAGGCAGGTAACACCTGCTGGTCGGCTACGAGTGCATCCAGATCGAAGTTGCATGTTTTTAAGTGCAGCAATATTGAAACAAAGCTGGGTTATGAAGAACTAAGTTGCTTAAGAGTTCACAAGAATGCTATGTTTGGCAGTTCTTAAGAACTTCATATTTCTGGGACAGAAAACGAAAACTTTCTGTTTCTAAATTGTTTCTAGATTTGTAGGAAGCAAAGTTATGATGGCCATCGATCCATAACTCATGTCTCAAGCCCTTTTACAATAGCCTACGTCCGTAAGAAATGTATCAGCCAGCTTTCAAACAGAAAATCCGGAAGACGAGAATTCATACCAAAACATGAACTTCGAAGCCGTATAAGTTGCACGATAAATACTAAATTTCCAAACAATTAAAAGGTTTCATTTTGATTTGAACATATTTTTTGTGATATGTATGTGATTTGATTTTAATGTTAATCGATAAAAGACGGTTTACGCAAGGGAAAGAAAGTCAGCCTAACGCCATTCAAGGCTTCTGTTGCAAACCCACACTCTATTTTATAAATAACGAAACAGAATTTGGCTTTGAGTGCTGAATGGGGTGCATTAGCATAAACCTTTTCCTTCCCAAATTTTAATCATTGTTTTGAAGAATGACTTGGCCAGGAAATTTTTACCACTTGAGTTGGAAATTAACACCACCCATATAAATATCTTGACTGAGCCGTTGTTGTGCATTCGGGGGTTGTTTTTTTTTTTTAAAAAATAAAAAGGAAATCCAAATCCCAGAGCACTCAGACTCGGTAACGGTCCATTGTACTACCAGGCAGAAATCCTCCTTTTGGTCTAGAGGCTGGAGAATGGGTGGCGTATGTTGTTGTTCCTCATGGGAATTATGGGAATTGAACCTGTACCGCCCGGGTCAGAACCCAACACACTAACCTCTACACCGTCGCCACCCTGCCGTCGGGGTTACTTCCCGACCATGTCAAACATAAATAGTTATGAGAGAGATACCTGAAGCCTCGGATAATCTACAGAGTATACCGAGTATACGCGCCAGCATCAAGGCGGTAGTTAAGACCACCGTAGTTAACCCGCCACCACAGAGAAAATGCCCGTGTTTTGATGATGCACGTGTTTACCGGAAGAAGGTGACAGAAGATGCACATTTAAAAACGCTGCAGCGCAAAGAAAGCGCAGCGAGGAAAGAGTATCGAGCCAAAAGAAGGTAGAAGAAGATCCTGCGTAGAAAAAAGAGGAAACAGCGATGGAAACTTAGTCACCGAACCGCAGGGAATAGTAGTTGTGTTTAAGCAGCATTTCCAAGAGCTGCTTAATGGGCATCATGTAGGCAGAGTAATAGGGCAAGAAGAAAACCCACGTCCTGTCAATGAACAACAGATTTCATCGCCCCAGTACGGAAGAGGTTGGCTATTAGAAAACTTAAGAACAATAAGGCCGCTCTGGTGACATATCAGCTTTCCAAGTACGCTGGTGATGTTTTGGTTGGGCTCATGCACCAAATTATCAACGAAGTATGGGTGGAAGAAAGCATGCCCGATGACTGGCTATCAGCTCCATATGCCCCATCAACAAGAAAGGCAATCATATGTATTCAAGGAACTATCGAGGCATATCCCTGCTAAATGTCACATATAATATCCTATCCAACGTACTGTGTGAACGACTCAAGCCGTTCTGTGGCACACTAGTCGGCACGTACCAGTGTGCTTTCGGCCAGGCAGATCGGCAATAGACCAAATCTTTACAATAGGGCAAATCCTGGCAAAGACCAATGCATTTCAAATCGAGACCCACCACCTTTTCATCGATACCACCGCATATGATAGCATTCATTATCAGGAGCTGCTCTACGTGGTGATGGCCCAATGCGGGATGCCAGCAAAACTGATCCATTTGTGTCGCGCGACACTTGGAAACACGCGGTGTAATGTGCAGCTTGGAAGCAGTTCTTCTGAATTTTTCCGAACTTTTTACCGGATTTCGGCAAGGAGATGCACTATCATGTGACTTCTTCAATGTTGTTCAGGAGAAAATAGTGCGAAGAGCAAGTGTCAACACGGAAATCAATATCTTCAATGGATCCGTCCAGCTACTGGTTTATGCGGACGATATCGACATAATCGGCCGTTCCCAGCGTGCCGTTTTAGCGCCTTTTACAGCAATGAAAGAACAGCGAAATTTGTTGGTCTTAAAGTTAATGAGGACTCGACCAAGTACATGCTATCAACAAGCAAACAAACATCTGTCCACCGAGAAAGACAAAACGCCACTGTTGATTCGAGGTATTTAAGGAATTCATATACCTTGGAGTAAACGTCAACTGCACGAACTACCTTACGGAGAACTACCCTAGTAAACCACTGCTCTTTGGTTAGGCAAAACAAATGGGTTCAAAACTCGTCACTGGAATGACAAGATGCGTGCTCTATCGAAGCTTAATCCCGATAGACCTGCTTTATGGAGTGCTGGACGATAAGTAGAAAAGGGGAGGTTATAATGGGTTCTTTTGAAAGGAAAATGTGTCCGAGGAGAATGGAGGAGGAGATACAACCGCGAGCTCTATGAGCTGTATCAAGATGTGGATGTAGTCCAAAAGAAAGCTTAATCACGTCGACGACATTGGCTCGGCCAAATTGAGCAAATGGACAATAATGCTCCAACGAACAGGATATTCGAGCCCCAGCCCCAGGTTCGAGAAGGCAAGGAAGACCGAACCTCCGTTTTAAAGACCAAGGCATCGCGGATGCCGGAGCACTTGGTCTGGAGAACTTGAGACAGCGTGGAGACAGAGGATGGAAGGCTGCTGTGTCTCAGGTAGAGGCTCTTCACAGGCCGGCAGCAAGCTATGTTTTACTTCTTCTTTTTTCAAGTAGTGGGCGTATCAGCGGACGGATTTAAAATTGCTTACTTGACCATTGTGGGCCCCAAGAGAGCATATTTTCAAAATTTCAGTTTTCTGGCACGAATTTTAGGGCCACAAATTTTATACGGATGGGCATGGCTAGATCGACATAACGTTCGATGCTGATCACAAAGCTTAAGCGTCTACAGTCAATACGAAGGTATGTTTTAAACTATGAGTTAAAATTACAGTACCCTAATAAACAAGTTTACTTTCTGTAACCATGAATACTATGAGCTCATTTGTAGAGAGTAAGGTGCAACACTGTTTTCATCGTATAAATAATAATGCTCCAACAAAGGAGGTTTTCTATCACAGAGCCACTTGTCTAGCGACACGCGACGTCCGATTCTGTGTTCTAGATTTGTTATAAGCACTAATGTCAAATCTTTCTATAAATTACTAATTTATTCGTGTCAATGGTCCTATATCCAGGAAAACAGATGAAAGTGAACTTGAAATAACGCGACCGGCGGCTAGCAGGGACAAGTCTTTATCAGCAGCGTTCAAAAAGCTTGGAAGTATATGTCGTTGAATCCAGAGTCGTAGTCGCAGACCGAACCTAGGCGAGCTTAAATCAAAACTAGCTTAACTAAAATAAAATGCAAGGCAAAGTTATAGTCGATTCAACAAGAAACTAAAATAAGTGTCATAATAAACCACCTAGAGCCACAATTAATTTGTTTTAGTGTCGAGTTAACTTGATTATAATTTTAAGCCATTTCATTGAAGCGATTCCGACTACTACAACGAGCTGCCTATAGTACTTCTAACGATAAACATTTTCCAAAAAATTTGCAGTGCTAACAGAAGTACGAGGAATACAAATAATTTAAGCCGCAAAGGCATTCTTCTCCTTGACCTTTAATTGCGTGCTTATAATCTGGATCATAGCCACACATTACTGCATCCCTACTATTTTCCCGGTTTGACCTCAAAAAGTTTCGGCAAGCCAATGTCAAATCACTTCGTCACTGACAACAAACATATGCATTCGTGCGATCCAGGAGTTTCAAGGCGTGCCTCTCTTCTCTCTTTCGCGATTGTATAGGAGCATTGATTGAATTGCTTTTTTTGGTGGGGTTTGTAGGATCTTTAACATGACAGTACCAACTGAGTCGGATCTTGGAAATTCTGAAGCCACTTAGGCATTATTACGCTAAATTTTGTTATGCTTAAATTTACTATTATGATCAATTAAATTATAAATTCTACTCCTGCGTATGATAGGCTCATTTGTGGCCATAGTTCGTTCTGTGATGCGGGCTTAACGTTAAGTCAAAATATGTTAGTTAGGCTCCAAACGGAAATTTAAGCCAATAGAAGACAGCAAAACAGACGCATCTTTATGGCCAGATATAGTCTGCTGCAAAATAACTATATCGCTGTTAACCCTTCGTTAAAATAAAGAAATAATTTGAAGAGGCTTGATACGTACGAAAGATGGTTAAATAGATCATCCATGGAAGCCCTCTTTATGAAAACGAATAAATTTGCTTTGAATGGCATAGATTGGATTTGAATGAATGTTGTAGAATGGTGTCCAAACCTGAAAAGCATACTCTATATGAGGAAGGACAAAGCAACTGAAAAATGACATAGAAACGTAAGGGTAGCCAAATTCCTTGAACCACTTTTTGACTAAGAACGGCATAGAATTGGACTTACTAACGATAAAATTGATAAGCTTCGTGAAATGGAGTTTGGTATCAAAATAAACCCCAAGGTACCTAAAACTATCAAGATGACAAACAGTATGTGAAATAAGGAATATTGAAAGGTGGAAAAAATACGCGTTTGAGAAAATATTATCCAGCCTAGAAACCGAAGCGAAAATAAATATACACCAACCAGTCAAGATAATCTTTCACAGCACCTGTAGATTAAAAAACATCCATCTCCATTTAGAATCCTTCCAAAATCATTAGTGTCAAAATATCTCAAATAAGAAAATTCAACCACGCAACGAAACTAACACTTATCCAAGACCAATCATCATAAACAATCGTTTCCCCGAATAACTTACTTACCAGAATGTGTAATCAGCACGGATCAAAAGAAAAAAATCCTCGTCGACTTGGCGTTACACCAAACACAGCAACAATCACTCTGTGCACTTGTTCTTCACTTTTTTTATTCGTTTACAAATTCAATTATAATTCGTTATTGGTAAATCGTGCGTGCTAACGAATTGCACTTGAAACCATGCATGTGCAGCACTCAACTTCACTTCAAATCTACTCCGAAAATGGTGAGAAAAACTAAAACAAAACAAAAACTCTCGCAGATGATCGATTTAGCCAGGCACAAATCGAGTCAGGACATTTTTTTATTTCTTTCTCAACGTTAGAATAAGGTTACTACTTTTCCTTTTATAGACACTTTATCTGCTTCACGTTCTGCAAAATTTGTTTTTCTTCACTCAATTGATATTGCATGCGGTTTTCGTGGTCGTATCTTTTGCAACCATCAAAACAAACTTAATAGGAAAAAACAATCAAAAGAATTTGGAAAACTTCACTTCCTTGTTCCGTTTTGTGAGAAGAATTTTTACCAATAGAGGCACACAAAAACAATAAAAGGCTATAGCTTTGCAGTCAAAAAGTATCTCGGAGGAAACAACTTGTATCTAAGTAGGATAGTCGGTATCTACCTGTCCATTTGAGAGACAATCTTTAACTGAATCGCAGTTCTTGTAACTTTTAAGACTTAAACCATCACAAAAAAATATGTCGTACCACGTTCGGTGCGGCTGGATAGACATAAAAAAATAAGTTACACTCTCCGCAAGATCTACCCAAACCCAACATATGCACAGATACGAGTGAACCTCGACGGATACATGCGAGTGCGCTATATTTGCTTTATCGTCTTCGTCTTGTTTTCCTCAAAAGACCATTAGCATTACGTGCGCGGTATGCAAGTGGGTCTCCTCAATGACTTGAGATATTCTTTCTCTTTTTCTTTCTTTCTCTTTGTTCGTTGATTCGCATTGTTGGCTTAGTGACCAGTCGCCCAAGGTGGGGGGGAGGGACCTACCCAAAGAAGCTTCCATTCATCTGGAGGTACCTGTTACACTTGTGCCGGTGCTGTTGTGGAAATGCACCAAAGTTCGACTCGAATAAAATCTCACTTTTGAGCGGAACAGCAAAACCCCCGTCAAACATAGCTCAAACGTAGACAGCGTGACAGTGGCTTACAAAAGTGCGGACGTTGC
This sequence comes from Portevinia maculata, assembly GCA_949715645.1. NCBI lineage: Eukaryota > Metazoa > Arthropoda > Insecta > Diptera > Syrphidae > Portevinia > Portevinia maculata. Next base: position 266,715,006 of record OX454526.1, on the reverse strand, counting down.
GGTGTGCCACATAATGCGACCCATTACGGTTGTGGGGTTATGCGATGACAAGAGTGTTATAATCGCATTGCGGTGGCATTATTTTTGCACGCTTTGACTTTAGACTTATGTTTATTGCCATTCTTATCGCAGAACGTTGGGTGGCGTTCCCGTAAAACCCCCACACAAAGCACACCGAATTTGGTAAGATATCGTGTCTAACGGGAGAGTTAATTTTCAATTTATTGACTAAACAGGTTTACTGAGTTGTTGACCACCGTTTGCCTTTGCATGTTTGGCTTTCAATTAAGAGAGGTTGAGTTCTGGACACGACGGCCGGCACGAGGTGATGCCAGCAGCAGTTACGAGCACATACATATGTATCAATTTTTTTTGGCACGGTCGTCTGGAATGGGACTTTCGTATATACAGATAAACATTTTGTTATTATTTTTATTAGTTTTTTTTAATGTTTAAACATGTTGCGCAAATAAAAAACTGTGTTAAAGAAATTAAAATTATGTGACATTTGCAGATAACTGACTGCTATTAAATAAATAATATAAGCACTTAGTTGATGGCATTTAATTGACACAGTTTGCCGTATTTATATATATATTTATGTTGCGAAATGGGGAAGAAATTATCAAGAGATTGGGTTAAGATTTGTGGCCATATATGAGTGATGTGGATTTATTGTAATACCTCTTTGCATCGGTTTATTAGAAGGTAATTTCTCGACTTCTTGAGACTCTTATGTATTTTCGTCGAGTAATTATACCATAAAGTGAGAAAGATTCTACATTTCACTTCAAAAAGGTCCTATTGGAGTATGTTATCGGTAGGTTTTTAATATCATATACTTCTTTAGGTCCCTATCAACTCAGTTTGAACTGAGTTGTGTATTTTTTTGCTCTGACATTTTATAACCACATGTATAACTTTCATGGCGCCAGTGATCCAGAGCAGACAAACATTTGTCAGTCTGCTCTAAGTCGCATAAGACAATTATCGTCTGACGATATCGTTTTGACTATGGTTTTGGGTCTTGTAACCTTTTAATAGCTGCCGTCCCAACGTCATCGTTTCGACCACCCCTTTTCCGCTCACGTAACGACGTTACTCATTAAACGTCAAAACATCATCGTCAAGACGATAGCATTTGCTAATGAGGTATCGTCTCTCATCGATTTACATATTTTCAAGATATTCAAGAGAACAATTGACTTTAGATCTTTTCTTTAAATGCTACAGAATGTATTCAATGCAATTTATTAAACATAAGAAACTATGTTTCATTGTTTTCCCCTTGCGATTTAGAAATTGTAACGGAAGATGTCCCTACCCTAAGAAAGCGATGTTCTGCTGTCCCATCAATTTCCAGGAATACAGGATTTTCCTGCAGAGATCGATGGGTTCGTCGGGTAGGTTGTCCTTGCAGCTAGATGAGTGCAGGCATGCTTGTATACGCACAAACTAGCTCGACGGAGGCGTAGGATCTTTCACCCGCTGCTGGACATCCGCACTTTTAATTTCATGCCTGAAATTTATATAAAGAACAAGGAGCTACAACCCGAACTAAATGTATAACCATCTCTTATGATGTTCAAGGAACATAAACCTGTTAAATTGAAGAGGATCTGAGATCTGCAAAATCCTGGGAAACTTAGCTGTTAGTGGTCTCCCTTGCGTAACCCTCCCACAACTTGTTACCTTTTGGACTAAAAGTCATCCTTGGCTAACGCGCCGCCAGTACTTGCGATAGCCCCTTAAGAAAAAAAAACTAAGCGACCGCTCACGGTTCGCTCAGCTCACCACCGAAGATTCTAATCACTGGCATTGCACTGCCCCTTTGCACACAAAAAAAAATTATTGACACATGATCTTAATGTCAATTCTCCAAAAAAAAATAGAATAAAGCAAAAGACTCAAATACTTTAACATTATAAATGCTTCACGAGAGATTTATTCAAAAAGAAAAAAGACAAGGGAATTCTTAACTACCATAAGGAAAATAGAAAACTGCGCGTGTAATCAATAACTTCAAATTTCAAAGAGTACTTGAATATTTCATTTTAAATTCATATTTAAATTTGTAGTCCTCATCAATCAATTCTTCTATTCTTGTTTTATGTTTTGAAACTTTATGTAGCGCCATTACATTAATTTTAAATATACATATTTAGATAGGCAATTCTTTAAATTATCGCATACTTATCATTTGATTAATTTAATTAGTAGACAAAAATAGTAATTTAATCCAATGTTTCTACTGCCTACTTTCAGGCCTTTTCTGTGTATTTAACACACACACACAAAATAAATATACCTAAATAAATTTTATAAATTTTAGTAAGGATCAATAAAAAAAACTAGATCGTTCAGTATAAAAAAAAAGAAGACACAACTGACTCACCGGTGATCATGTACCTTTTTGTACATTACTGAAGTACCGAATTTAAATTGATGAGACTCCAATGAGTGGTGTGCACAGCATTCATGGGTAGTCTTGATGGTTTCTAAATCTGTATTAAAGAAAATAAAGGAAAATATTTGGCACTGAAGAAACTTTACATTATTTCGGAACAATACTTAGCTTTAAGTTCACAATATCTACATTAAAATCGAGGACATTCGATACAAATCTAATTATCAGGTGCACATTTGTGACGCTGTTTTCTAGATCGTTTACTACGGCCAACTGGTGGTGCTGATCAATGAAGGGTGTCGACGGTGTTGATGACTTCGATGCTAGCGATGGTAGCGGGCCGCGGGGTAAATATTCGAAAGACCGCTGGTAGACACGATGGCAGCGGGTGTTGGTGATTTCTGCTGCTACTGATGTGACGGTGCAAATCAGCGATGGGATTCGCGTGTGTCGCTGCTGATCAAACTTGTTGCGAATGTGGGATGGTTGCTGCTTCTTTCAATGTCGATCGAAGCACACTGGAAGACTTTATTTTGCGTATGACTTTTTCACACGCCCACGATGTGTTTGTTGGCAGCGGATGGGTTAAACTGCCTCGATCTCTTTTTGGTGAACTTCGGTTTTTTGTTTGCCACTTTCTGGAGATAATTTGGAGAACACTCATGGGGTCTCAATGTAAGGCACGTGATTTGAGGCTGCTTGCTGATGATGCACAGCGTTACTTTTTTTTTGTTGTTTTTCGCACGTCTCGGTCACCTTGCGCAAAATCACAGGCAAATATTTCTCTGTAAAGTGTTGCTGGTCGGCGGATGCAAAGAAACACTGTAGGATTTTGTTCGTGGAGTATGATTCTCTTCCAGCGCGGTCACAAAAAAAATCGTGAAGAGTATTCGACAACATAAGCAAAAAAAAACCTTAATTAATTTTTTTTTTTTTTTTTTTAAATTTTGCACAGCTTATGAACCACACTGCTCAGCATCCCAGAAAGAAAAAGAAGGGAGAGCGTGGTTTGCTCGAGAATGTACTTAACAACCCCAAAAAAACGATTCGTCAAATTAGTCGTTTCCGCTTATTTTTTTGACGAAAGTACAAAAACTGATTGCTGTCGGAATTCCACTGTTCGATAGGGTGTTGGACGTTGTAGGGAATAATTTCTTTCTTTTTTTATTATATTATTTGTTTTGTTTTGGTGCAAATTTTATGAAATTTCTTTTTGAGGAAGTCCCCACAAAATGTCAAACAAATATATGTACACTGTACAGTAGGGTGTCCCTTAAATTTCAAGTTCGATATATTTTTACGCATACCCTCTTAACACTTTCGTAATAACCCAGTATTGTATAGAAAAAAATATTATCCCGTTTTATAAACGACAACATTTGTCCATACAAGTAGGCCGGGTAATGCGCTGTGACCTGTAACTACGTGTTTCATTTGTCATTTCATTCTTGATTTTTAAGATTATTAGTGTGTTATTGTTTATTGCATGAAGATGTCGGTGAATTTACGGAGTGATAAACAAAATATTTTCCTTATCGGACTGCCTAGCCATCAAATAAATGGTGCAAAATTACCATCTAATCGACAAGTTCTCGCAGTCTTATTTTACAATATTCGCGAAGTCAAACTGACTGTCAGTGAAAGTGCAAATCTTGTGATTAGGGAATCCATTATATTTTGGGAAAAGGCAAGAATTCCCACAAAGGCATTTCCAAATTGCGTGAAGAAATTTGTTGATTTATATCATGTTTGGAGAGAGCTGCAAAAAAATTGTAAGAAAACTCAGGTCACGTTTAAGACCCGTCAAAATAATTTTTAAATTGACCATGATAACTTATTTGATATTGCACATGCCGATGCATTTGAGAGAATGAAAATAGAGGAAGACAAAGTATTTTTAAAGAAACAGAGAGAGCCAGATTGACCGGGATGCTTGGCGGAGAAAGAAGAAAGAAGAAGGCAAAGACGATTGGAAGAAGAGGAAAGGAATGTAAGACAAAAAGAGTTATTGGCTGTTGAATCTAATTGCACTACAAATAACTTGGAATGTTCAGAAGATTCGGACGAAGAACAGATTTTGAACTCCCAACTCAGCTTGTCAGACATTCTCTGCCCTGAAAAAGTACGATAAGAGGTAGAAAGAATCTCATTACACCTAAACTTGTTGCAGCTTTAGATCGATGCCAGTTAAGTATAAGAGATTCCGTTTACATTCTTCATGCGGTCGTGGAAGCGCTTGGTCTGAGCAGCGATGACTTCCCTATTAACAAATCCTCAATTCAGCGAATTCGTACTCAGACCAGAAAATTCAGGGCAGAAGCAATAAAAACTGACTGAACAGTGTACCTGATGCAGTCACAGTCCATTGGGATGGAAAACTTTTACCCAGATTGGATGTACGAAGTTCAAAAGAGGAGCGTTTGCCAATTGTTGCTTCCTTTGATGGTAGAGAACAGCTTCTTGCAGTGCCAAAACTACAGATATCTTCTGGAAAAGATCAAGTTAAAGCCATCTCAACTGCTCTCTTTGACTGGAACCTTCATAGTAAAGTAAAAATAATGTGCTGCGACACAACAGCTTCGAATACTGGCCGTTTCAATGGAGCTTGTGCTGTTTTGGAGCATATTTTAGAAAGAGAATTATTGCTTTTCGCTTGTCGTCATCATGTTTATGAATTGGTCCTTAAAACTGTCTTCGAAACCAAGATACAGCAAATTACTAGTAGCCCAGATATTTCGCTTTACAAAAAGTTCAGAGACAATTGGAAAAACATCGATTCGAGTAAAATTGAACTATCTCTTGATTTCGTTAAAGAACATTTTGCCGAAACAAACATTACATCTTTGCTAATGTTTTATAAGGCAGAACTGGATAAAGATTTTATAAAGATTTTATAAGAGACGATTACCGCGAATTGGTTCAACTATGCGTAGTGTTTTGGGAGGAGATACAGAGAAGAAATTAAAACTCAGACCCCCCGGAGCAATGCATCAGGCACGATGAATGGAAAAGGCAATCTACTCTTTAAAAATATGTTTGCTTCAGTCACAATTAAGAATGATTGCAAAGGACAATAGGGCACTACAAGATGTTTGCTTATTTATCGTCACATTGAATGTTAAGCCTTGGCTCGAATGCACAGTGGCGATTAAAGCACCTAACCAAGATTTGTGCTCCTTGAAGGCGTTAAAAGAGTACGAAAAACTTGACGCAGCAATTTCTAAAGCTTCTGTAAGCAAGTTTAGCCATCACTTGTGGTATTTATGTGAAGAGACTGTCATTCTATCACTTTTTGATGATGAAGTTGATAGCCAAATTAAGTGGAAAATGATTGCCAACCTAAACAGGGATAAAAGCTCAGATTTTGGCAAACGTTATGTCCCATCGAAGGAAGAACTGACCCAAAAGTTGTTTGGTAGCTAAATTATTTTTTTATGTTTTTTTTTTGTTATTGAACTTGTTATTTCTTTCAGATAAAACGTTGGATGATTTTGTATCGGAAAAGAGCAAACAATTTCTATCTCGACTGCAGATCGATGACAGTTTTCTTCGGGAAGATGTATATTCTTGGGATGATAACGCTGCTTTTCTGGAAGCTAAAAGAATAATAAGTCGTTTGAAGATTGTAAATGACACTGCTGAGAGGGCTGTCAAATTTGTGCAAGATTTCAACGGACTTATCACGGCTGAAGAAGAGCAAAAGCAATTCTTATTACGATGTGTCCAGGAACATAGAAATTTGTATCCAGACTGTAAAAAAGCTACACTCAAGAGAAATTACCCTGGCTGATTGTTATTGTTTATGTTTTTAAATAAAGATTAATGTTTATCTTATTTTATTTTAACCCTTATTCACTTTATTTGTTGCGTTTATATTAGTTTTATAGGAGACCGAAATATCAGAACATAACACAATTTTTAATAAACTTTGTGGTTCGGTCGGCACGGGTTGCGATCATGCTAGAAATATGAAATTTCATATTTGGGTATGTTTTAGCATTTATAAAAAAATTATAGGATATGCATTTCAAATTTCAAAAAAAAAAAAAAAAATCCCATATAAGGGACACCCTACTGTACTACTGTACAGGGTGGGTCAAAAGTGACTTTCTAATTTAAAGTGATAATAATTTTTATCGATTAAATTTTGTATTAATAATTTATTTTCGAATCACAAAGTATGATTTATGGAGATGTTGTTCGGCTAAGTATGGAATATAATGTCCCTCAAATGAGCGGGCTCTTTCTAGAGCGTTTTCCATAACACTTCGTAGGACATCTGGGCTCAGCGCCTGTATTGGCGGAATCGTCTTCAAAGAAGAATGTCCCAATGATTTTTTCTGAATTTACACCACACCAGACTGTGCACTGAAGTGAATGCGATTCCCGCGAATGGATCAACCTTGGGTTCTCAATTCTCATTACCCCATATATGGCAATTTTGTTTATTAATGAATCCGTTTAAGTGAAATGGGCATTATGAGATGATGAATAAAATCATTTTGCTGCCTTGCCATTTCTTGTAAACGAACTGCGTAAACAACACGTTCTATTAGATCTCCTCGCTTTAGTTCTTGCCTAAATTGGATTTTGTATGGAAACAGCTGCAATTCGGTTCTAAGAACACTTCGCAATGAACTGCGGGACACACCGAGTTGACCAGAGTTTCTTCGTGTCGATGTTTCTGGACTCTCCACAACCGTTACAAAAATGCGTTCCACATTCGCTTCGAATCGGGCACTGAGAGGCTGGAAGACCTCGAAGAAAATCAGTTCCCTGTTGACGAAATCCTGCCACCGGTGCCGTAATCATGTTCGCAGCGGGTGGATTTTGCATATTAAAATGACGCCGATAAGCTCTTTGGGTCAAAATAATCGAGTAATTATGTATTTTCAAAATAAAATTCAATTAGTAGTTCATTTTAGTAAATCTCCCAAGTTTGTTTTATAAGTACCTTAAAAAAGAAAAAAAAAAAAAAGAAAAACAAAATATTTATGGTTTTTCAAATTAGGAAGTTACTTTTGGCCCACTCAGTATGTATCGGCTGATGTCGTCAATGGGTTAGCTAAAACATTAAAAAAGGTTCGGACATTAAACAAATGTGACGCCCCGATAAATACTCATACTAGATCCCTAACAAGGGATAAATAGTTAAAAGGATAATTGATTTGGAAAGTAAAAAATAGATAGATAGATAGATAGTTTATTCTTGCTTCATGAAATAAAAATACGTTGTCGCTCAATTTACATTATATAGTTGCAGAGATTTGACATTTTTGTTTGTCTTTCAAGTGAATCATTATTTTATTTTTTAAAAAAACACAAATAAATATGAAAATTTTATGATTAATGAGGAAAATCATGAGAAAAACCTCAAAGTAAAAAATAGAAAAGCACTGGAATAAACTGTTTCGCAAAAGAGTGGCAACAACGCCGTCTATAGTTAAGTAGGAGTATAATTCCATCTGGATTCGAACAAGATTTCTTAATTGGATTCTAATGGGATTGACAAAGATGGCACGATGAAGGTATGGTTACGTAACACAAACTGATGACGATCTCGTTCACTATTATCGCTTACGTGAACCCTGAACGATCTAGTTATTTATTGTACCTCATTAAAACTTATATAATTGTTTTTGTGTGTTAAATACACTGAACGGGCCCGAAAGTAGGCAATATAGATATTGAATTACTTAAGCTAAGTTCAGACGATAGCCAGATCTGACAATATTGTAAGATCTACCAATGGTCTGAAAATGAGCTGTCAATAGCCAAACCTTACAATGCTAAATTGTCAGTTCACACGGTTGTCAGATTTTGTTCCAAACTCAGACAATTTCATTGTCAAATAATTTTGCTGGCAATATTTTATCTGGCAACGTTGTCAAGTTAAAAATTGTCAGTTTTCACGGCTGTCACAAGTTCGTTAACAAATGAATTGGCAACTTAGAAATTGTTTTTTTCATTCTGCATCAGTGAAGTGAATTTGAGAAACGTGAAATAATAAAAAATAAATAAATCGAAATGGAACAAAAAGATGCACTTTCGATTGTTTTGGCCGCATACTTATTTTAAAGTAGCGAGGAGGATGAATCGCCACAGAAACGTCGGCGTTCAAACAATTCGATGATCTGCTAGCTTTGGTGACTCCACATATCCAAAAGCATAAAACGAATAAGCGCGCGAGCATTTCAGCGGCTGAGCGGCTTGTGTTGACTTTGCGATATCTAGCTAGGAGAAATTTATTTGCTTCCGAAAACATCATTGGCTTAACTTTGATATCATAGGGATTGATTCGCTAGCACCTGATTTTCTTCTAGCACCATATTTGTTGCTGTTGAATGTTATGCGGATATTTGATCATTTGTCCTTGCAGTCGATGAGGGTCATATGGATGGCGTCCGCGACTTCCTGTCATAAGATTTCTTTCGGCGGCTTATATTCCGCGCATCCAATATCCCACAAACTGGGTCGCGTCACGATTTCCTGAATTAAATTTTAAATTTGATCCTGGGAAAACTCACTTTCAAATTTTTCGATACGATTTTTGAATTTTTTTTTTTTTACAGCTTTGACTTTGTCGGTGACTGCGACAGTTGTAGAAGTTCAACCGGCCGAAATGCTGGATCATTTTCTTCGTCGACTCATTTTCACAAAAAAAAAATTAAATTCAAAAATTTAAAAAAAGTAGCACCGAAACTTTGTTTTCCTCGTTCAAATGTGAGAAATAATTATCTGACAATAAAGAAATTGTCAGTTGTCATAAGCACAGCACATCTGGCAATAGCAAATTAGTCTGCAAATGTCCTTAACACCTGACAATGGTCTGAAAATGGTACAATTGTGTGTTCAGACGATTGCCAGATACCTGACAGTTTCGTTGTCAGATGGCGGTCTGACAATTGGGGCGTTCAATTTGCAAGTCAACTGCAAGTTCACTACTAATTAAATGTCTATCACTTGCCAAACGATGATCACGTGAGTTATTTGATCAATGAGAAAAAGTAAAATAGTAGTCACTAGTTGTGGCGCGTTCACAATGGTCTGACAATGTGTTTTCAGCAAATACTGTCAGACAAAATCGTAAGTTCACACGGTTGTGAGGCATTTCACGACAATATTGTCAGATCTGGCAATCGTGTAAACATAGCTTTACTCTAGTAAAATAAAATAATATGTGAGTCAATAACTATAAGAATTGGACAACACATTTAATAAAAACGTACCTGACTGTATTTAAAATGAATTTAATTGAGCTACATAAAATCTAAAAACATAAAATAAGAATACGATGATTAGAAATTTGTATTTGTATTGCATTTTGTATTGTATTTGTATTTGTATTTTATTTATCATAAAATTTGAAGGATCGGATACCATTTGAAGTTAAGATGTATATGCGCAGTTTTATATTTTCCTTGTTTTAGTTAAGATTGCCTTTCTTAGTTAAGATTACCTTTCTTTACCTTTCTTTATGAATAAATCTCTCAAGCATTTATAATGTTAAAATATTTGAGCTTTATTTTATTTTTATTTTTTTTGGTTTGAGAATTGACATTGAGATCATGTGTCAATAATTTTTTTTTTTGAGTGCAATGGGGCAGAGCATTGCCACTGATAAGAATTTTCGGTGGTGAGCTGGCGGCGCCTTGGCCAATGATGACATTTACTCCAAAAGAAAACAGGTTGTGGGAGGCTCAGGCAAGGGAGACGATTTGCACCTAGGCTTCCCAGAATTGTCAGCTACTCTTAAATATAACGGTTAATTTTCCGTAAACAGCAAAAAAGAAGGTTTAACATATTCATTCTGGTGTGGCTCCTTATTCTTTATCTAAACTCCAGGCATGAAACAGGTTTGCGGATATCCAGCAGCGAGTGAAAGATCCCACGCCTCCGTCCAGCTAGGTTGTGCGTATACGAGCATGCCTGTCCTCATCTAGCTGCGGGGATCCTACCCACCGATCTCTGCAGGGAAATCCTGTGTTCCAAAGGAATGGTGGTACAGCAGTACATCACATTTGTAGGTCAGGCACAACTTCCGTCACAAGGTTGTTTGAGCGACATATTAAACATCTTGAAACCCTCCCACAGGTGTGCACGCAAATCCGTGGATTGACACGACTGGGGATCACCGGATTTGTTTGGGTGGCGTTGGTGTAGAGGTTAGTGTGTTGGCTGGTGACCTGTGCGGTGCAGGTTCAATACCCATGGGGAATTACAACATACGCCACCCCTTAATGGGAAAAAACGAACTACACCTTGTTTTCTCCAACCTCTACACCAAAAAAGAGGATTTCTGCCTGGTAGTACAATGTACCTTTATCGAGTCTGAATGCTCTGGGACTTAAAGGCCGATCAAACAAAAATCAATAGCGGGAGCATGTTTCAAAATCGTATGAAGGAGCCAGGTCTAAAAAGTCTTGGATTACATAAATGCAATGACACCAGGATTTGATTGGCCCCAGTAAAAAGTGTTCCGAAACCAAGAGGCCTGCCGGAGTTTATTGATGCCAAACCAGCGAACCCTTTGATTCTAATCATAGCTTGGCCGATAAGGAAGAAGAAGATTTCATCTTTAAATTAAGTCCGCAAAAAAATTAAATAAATTCCCAAAAAACACGAAAATAAATGTCTCCCAACCTCCACACAAGTTTTGCAGGATTATTTCCTTAACCTATTTGGATCGATCAATATATTTTCCCAATAAAATCTTTTAATCTTCATTAAATTACGAATTACGTCACGATTGTTATTGTATACGCTCTAATCAAATTTTCCTGCGAAGTAACTTGGCTTCTAGCTACTTATAAACTCAATTATCCCAAATGCATAATAGGGATGGGTTAATTTTTCTGAAGTAATGACCAATGGGAAAATTGTACGCGTTGCTAGAAATGTATTTCATTCCCCTTACAACAACACAAACCAACACATTGACCCTCGTCTCATGGATAGTTATGATAGAATTAACCAGAAAACAAAATCCTTAACAAACTACTCTTATTCGAATAATTCACAGATTTGATTCTGTTGTAACTACTGTCGCCTATAAATTTGCTTCTTTTATTCACGCTCCATTGTTGTATCATCAAATAAGGGGTATGTGTACGAGCTCTTTCCCGAGGTACACATTCGGAACTCTCCAGCTTTGGTGTAACATTGTAGCAGACGCAGGCGTATCTGCACAATAGTTGCTCCTCGGGCGAGAATATCAGAAAGGTTATTACTACTTCGCCAAACTTTTATAAGATAAAATCAGTGGAGTATTTCACTAAATACATTATATTCGTAGAATTTTATGCGTAAACCTGTTTCGCAAAAAGATTCTAAGACCATACGTTCTAAAAGTCATTCACACGGAAGTATGGGAAATACAAACGTTTCTTAACTGCTTTAGAATTGACCCGAAACGGAATAAATTTAGTGGAATTATTGAAATGACGCGTCGAGTACCTACCTACTCCGAAGGAAGACGGCAATGGGGACAAGAAAATAATGTCATTAAAAAGTTGCGATGAAGTAATATGTTTATGGTTCTGACCATGACTAAGCAGGGGGTCATCGCGGGTGGTAACTAATTATATTTATTTATATCGTGCTAGCTGACTAGCTTACAAATTATGCAAACAAATTATTTTAATTTAAACTAATTCAAGAGGTTTATAATACACATATAAAGACAATTTAAAATGTGTTGTAAATATTAAAGAAATTATTTAAAGCAGAATAACGTTCATAATTAAATATGAAAATGACAAATTCGTAGTAGTAGAAGTAGGTTATTAGTATTTGCATACACTTTACAAATACAATGTTGGAAAACTAAACTATGTTTTTAAATCTTATAAAATTTTATTCATCTTTAATTTCACTCGGTAGCCTATTGAGAGGGTGGCGCTAAGAAAGCTAGGAGTTCTCGAAACCTATGTAAAGATGATCACCTAGGATCAAATGCCCCTGCAACTAGCACTTAATATATGGATGAGAGCTTTGGAGGGGAATGGGTATCGTATTAGTCCGAAAAACAGAATACTTGTGCTGACCGTTCTCCGATCTGTTCCGACCTATTCCACACATTTATATGAATAGAAGAAAGATTCCCAAGTGCGAAAAGTTATAATACAGGGTGGCGCACCAATTGTGCTTCAATAAGAAATTCAAAAAAAAAATTGTTATCAATGTATTTCATTTATTTATTTTTATTGTATAGAAAATTCAATTTTATTTTATATTTATAACTAATAGTTTTTGAAGATGATAGACACCGGTCTGGCTATGTGTGCAGTTGCTCCATTTTGCAAAAACAAAATGCTGTTGAAAAGGATAGTTACTGTTACACCGTTACTTCTTCAAAGAAGTATGGCTCACAATGAATCTTGATGAAACTGCGCACCACACAGTGACTCCTTCTGGGTGCATTACTACCGTCTCATGGAGTATTTCTGGATTAGATTCACTCCATATACCGCAATTTTGCTTATTAATGTACATTGCCGTTTAGATCAAAATGGGCCTCATCAGACATAAACGAGCAATTTAACAAGCTGTTGTCTTCTTCGGTAATTTCAATCATTTTTCAAATTCCAGGTAAATAGGTGAATCCAGAGGGTATAACTTGCTGGCAATTTGAAATTTTTACGAAATGAAGTTTAAGTCAGATTTTTGTAAATATAAAGCGCTAAACGAATTTCCATATACAAACGTTTTCGCACGGTTACATTTGTAATTTATATATTTCATACATCCATTTTCACATTCAAATTACATAGTATAAATTTTTCCACAGTAATTAATATTTCTAACTTTCGCCTATTGAATTATTCTTTTATTTAAATGACATTTTGGACTGTTATTTAGTGAAATGTATTTACCGTTTCACAAAAGAACGATCCCAAGTAACAAAGCCAGCGGCCATGCATTTTTTGTTTTCAATACTGCTACTGTTGTGTTGTTATCATTGTATTTACAATTTACTGAATGTATCCGAAACAGCACTGACCTGCCGACAGTGGCTGTCGAAGGAATGATATTTATGTTTATCGCGTAAATTCGAATATGACTGTGGATACAGTTCACTAATAAACTGTCCTGATGACATGTTCGAGAGTTCTATAAAGAGAGAGAGAACAAATTAATTTTTCGTTTATTCCACATAGCAAAGACACAAACATGACCCTATTAGGGAATGGTGAATACGTAGCACAAACTTAAAACTTAAAACTAGAGAGATAAAAGAAAAATATAAACATTAAATAAAGTTCTGGTTCATTGGTAACAGTATTAACATTAACTTGTGCCTTGTATGGTCCAAGGGAAAAATATCCCAGTACTTCCTTTCAAGGGCGATCTCCAGATAGAGCAACCTAAATAACTGCATCATATCCAGAAAGATGTGGCCCTGCTTCAATGCAAAAAGAAGCCACGATCTAACAAACAGAACCCGACAGGAGATTGCAAGAATTGTGCCAATCAGTACTGGGCAGGGCATTGGCCTGTCGTCACTCACACTGCCAAGTTTTGCATTCCATTCAACCCACAGTGCCGCAGTTGCATGGATCCAGTGTAAACAAATCTATAACTTCTTTGCTGTTTATTTTCAGTCTGTTTATTTCATAAACACTCCAACTTATTTACAGCTACCTAAAGTTTCTATCATCGTTAATATAAGGTCTATGATTTTATCGTCTTCTGAAGTAGAATCAACCTTATTAGGTTTAGATACCAATAAGACAGCAGGTCTTTTACACAAACTCTTGGAATTCATTTTAAGATTCATGATTGGTTGAAATCTTATTTAACATCGAGAGCTCAACTTGTTCTTATCAAATACTTGTTCCATCCGGTGTCCCTCAGGTTAGCCATTTACGCAGATTATTGTTCTTGTTTATAGGTAATATAAAATGCTCTGGTGATTGTGTTTTATTAAATAATGATCTGAACAAACTGGCAGAATGGTGTAGTATAAACTTCCTACATCTTATTATTTCAAAATGCCAAGTCATGTCTTGTTTTCGTAAAATTTCTCCGATTTATTATGATTATCGAATTGATAGTACTTCATTGGATCGTGTAGTGCTATAAAAAGATCTAGGTGTTACCCTTGATACCAAACTTCTTTTTCTTCCTCATATCGATTATATTATAAATAAAGGTTAGGAATTATCAAAACAAATAGTAAGGAATTTACAGATACGTATACTCTAAAAACTGTTTTCATCTCTCTCGTTAGATGAGCGCTTGAGAACTGCATCAGGGTTTGGAACCCTTAATACAATAATTCGTGTGTAAGAATCGAACAAATAAAAAAAAATATTTCAAGGTTTATGTATTATAAACTTCACTGGGGTAATGATATTCCATATTATGAAACTAGTTGTCTTTTATTTGGTATGCAGAGTTTGGTTAATCGACGTCCATAATTTGCGATAATGTTTATTAGACATATACTTACTTATCATATTAAACTTGCACAGCTTCTTGTACTAATATTAATTCCCGATCCTTGTTATAATTCAAGAGATTATGTTATTTATTACGACCAATTTCACAGATCAAATTATGGTCATAATGTCATAAGGTCATAAAAGGGTGGCGACGGTGTAGAGGTTAGTGTGTTGGCTTGTGACCCGTGCGGTGCAGGTTCAATCCCCATGGGGAACAACAACATACGCCACCCAATCACATGCCTCTACACCAAAAGGAGGATTTTTGCCTAGTAGTACAATGGAACGTTACCGAGTCTGAGTGCTCTGGGATTTGGATTTCCTTTCTTTTAATAAAAAAAAAAAAAAAAAACATTCTTCGACGATCTATCAGAATTAAGCATTATAAAATTCTGCAATATTATTGAATTCCTCAATTTCACAGGCTGGATTTGAAACAGAAATTGATACCCTAGTTCACTTAAGGGTTGCATCAAAACAGCGCCTTCGCAATAATGGCATCCAGCTTACCATGTCCAAACATTATTCATTATTGAAAAAAACTTTCTCAGTTGGCACATTAGAACCCCGCTTGCACAAACTGAATTCAATTTTTTTTAATTTATACTCAATGCATGTTCATTTTTCTCGATGATTTAAAGCACAGTTTCAAAAATAAAGGACAAAACCTTTACTAAAAAGGAAAAATACAGGTTTATTCATTCGCTTAGTACACACAATATCTTACAAACTAAATAACAATAAAAACATAGGGACGGGCTACAGTCCGCTTGGGCGAACTGTTGGATACCCTATTCTTATTCCAATCCCTCATAAGTGGGCGTGACGAAAGTCTAAGTATGGTTGAATTGTTAAGAACGCTCTACACATTTTGTTATATAACATTTAAAGGATTTTATCAAAAAAAACGCTCCCTAGCTCAAACTTGGGTGTTTCAATAAAAGTTATTTATTTAGTTGTGGGCGTGTCAGTAGGCGGATTTTAAAAAAAAATAACACATGAGAATAAAGGGCCCCTAGAGAGTATATATCATAAATTTCAGTTCTCTAGCTCAAACTTTGAATTTTCAAAAAAAAAAAAAAAATTGTGGGCGTGTCAGTGGGCGGATTTTGAAAATATTTACACATGAGCATAAAGGGCTCATAGAGAGTATATATTATAAATTTCAGCTCCCTAGCTCAAACTTTGGATTTTCAAAAAAATTGTTTTATTTATTTGTGGGCGTGTCAGTGGGCGGATTTTGAAAATTTGTTATCCTGAGCAGTTTTAGGAGTCATAGATCAAATATAAAAAATTTCAGCTTTCTACCTCAAAATTCGATTTTTTCGGATGTGGGCGGATTTCAAAAATTCGTAAACTTGATTATTTCGGGACCCTAGAGAGTATATGGTTAAAATTTCAGCTTTCTAGGTCCAGTTTAAAGGCCTAATTTTTGCCGACGGACGGATGGACGGACATGGCTGATCATAAATATAGTAACTTTTAGGGGTCTACGGGCAATATTAAGGTATGTTACAAACTATGCGTCAAAATTAATATACCCCTAGAATAGGGTATAATAATAAAATCTTAAAGCTAAGGTGAGGAAAGAGATAAGGGTATGAAGTGAAAGAGGGAGATTAAGATTGGAGAGCTAGTTTGAGAGAATATTTTGAGAGGTTTAGATCAAAGATGTTGGAGTTGTTTACTTTTCGAATTATTCTAGTATTCTAGTAATTGGTTCATTGTGGCCATACTGGGTACGATGGAAAGGGACGCAGAAGATGGGAATGGTTCTCAAATGACGATTACTAGTATTGGGTTTGAATTTATTAAGAAGACCTTCGCTATCAATGACTCCATTCAAAAGCTGATGGGCAAAGAGTATGTCGGCATTATAACGACGTCTACTAAGAGTTTGTAAATTTATTAATTTTAGACGGCTTTCGTAAGGTGGAAGATTATATGGGTCATTCCAACAAAGGTATCGCAAGGAAAAGCGAATGAATCTTCGTTGAACGGATTCAATACGTTGACTATGAATTGAATTGAATTGAAAGAACATGGTGGTAGGGAGACCATACTACGGAGGCGTACTCAAGAAGAGGTCTAACAAAAGTGACATACAGAGACTTAGTGACATAGGGATTGGAGAATTCTTTCGACCATCGGTTAACGAAACCTAGAGTTGAGTTAGCTCTGTTAATGATATTATCATAGTGAGATCGAAAATTGAGTTCGCTATCGCATAAAGCAGATAGGTTTGGAGCTGCAAGATCTAAAAACTACTGTGTAACGACGGTCATTTAAATACGATTGAATCCAAGATATAAGAAAGGGCGGGAAGCCATAGGATTTAAGTTTGAAGATAATAATGTTATGAGATACTTTGTCAAATGCTTTACTAAAATCAGTAGCGATAGCATCAACTTCATTTCCAGCTCCCAAGGAGCAAATAGTGTTGGATACGAACTCAGTTAGATTGGTAGTTGTAGACCTACCACTAAGAAACCCATGTTGTTTAGGGGAGACAAGTGGTTTACAATGAGGAACCAAAATTCATAGATTATGCTGTCAAACATTTTGGGTATGCAGGAAAGTTTGGCAATGGGTCTATAATTAGAGATATCTCCTTTGCACCCTTTTTTATGAATTGGGATAATGAGCGAGTCTTTCCATGTTTTTGGGAATACACCTGGAGAAATTGAAAGTTGGAAGAGATCAGTGAGTGGTTGGGCTAAATTGGATACGCAGCTTCTAAGGACAACAGCAGGAATCCCATCAGGACCCGAAGAAAAGTCATTCTTCAACAAGCGGATTTTATTAATTACCCAGGACAGGGATATGTTAATGGAAGTAAGATTGGTTTGGGTACAGTTGTGCATATGATTAAAGTTGTTTGTGTCAACCTCTCTATCGTTTGGAGAAAAAGCTTGACCAAAGAAATCAGCAAAAAGGTTAGAAATATAGTTTGGATCGGATGATGAGGAATTGTTATATTTTAGTGTTGACGGATAACCATCAGATTTTCTCTTTGAGTTTATAAATTTAAAAAAGAGTTTTGGATTCGAAATTAAATCCGATTGGGTTTGGATAAGATAATTATCGTATACGGACTCGCTTAGGTAGGAGAAGTTGTTATAAGCTGAGATATAGTTGTAGAAGTCATGATTCGACTTCGAACAGAGGTTTTTTTTTCCAGAGTTTATTCCTCCTATTCCTAAGTGAGCGGAGTTCCTTGGTATACCACGAAGGTGAAGAAGTAAAGTTCTTCTGCGGTAGTATGGGGATAGATTGAGAAAAACACGTTTGGATCTGTTCATAAAAGGTGACTATTATAACATCAATGTTAGAGTCGTTGGAGATGAAATAAAAGTTTATGTTCTCAATAAGGTCGTTAAGTTTATCAAAGTTTGCTTTACGAAAGTTAAAACAATGCGACGTGAGGGGGTACGGTTTAATATAATCACATTTGAAAGCAAAGGTAAGGGAAATGGGGGAGTGATAGTTGTCGATCTTTGAAAGGATATGGTGAGTTTGGATGACTTCAGTATTATGAGCATCGGATGAGAAAATCAGATCTAATTGTCTTTGCAAACAGTTTTTTACACCGCTCATTTGGGCGAGATTAGAAGAGAGGAGGCGGTCAGTAAAGAGGGTTTCTTTTTCCGAGCTGGCGTTGGAAGAAATAAAATAAGTCTCATCGTCAGATACTACCCAATTTAAACGTGGGAGATTGAAGTCGCCAACGATTATTATGTCATCTTTGAGATTAGAGAGATCAACCACATAGTCAATTGCATTAACTAGAAGCAGATATACGTTTGTTGGTTGGGCGGGTGGAATGTATTAGCACAAAATGTAGAGGGAACGTTTATATAAACAGACTTTAACACAAATAAGTTCAAGGTCAACTGTGTTGGGAATAATAACCAGGGAAGAATTGAGGTAAGAATGAAGTGCCAACAAAACGCCGCGTCCGGTATAAGGAAAGGACAGCCGTCTTAAATAAAAGACGAATGGCCACCGTAGCTATGGGTGACTTTTAATGAAAATTTTAACACTTATCAGGACCTGATTTTGTAAAATTGAATACTAGCGTTTTTAAATGTTCAGTCATTAAATCTGACGTTGTGCATTTCTATAGTTTATTGTTTGATTATTTTATGAAGCCTATACTGATGACTGCCGAAAAATGTAAATCTTCTTTGCCATCACGGTATGATGATGAAATTGAGAATTAAAACAAAGCGGAGAAACAAGTTTTGGTTTATTTTTTAGACAGTGCAAAACTGAACTAGATTTTTTAAATTATCTCGAAGCCAATGAGAATCTCAATCAAGTTTCCAGCCTACAAATTTTAAACTGCATACAAAAATGATATAACCGATGATGTCAAAGGTGGAATAAGGTTCTGCGATGTAACAATCCCGGCATTGATGTATGCGGATGATATCGTATTTCTGTGTGAAACTATCCAAGTAATGCATCTAATGATAAACAGACTCAGTGCATATTGTAAATGTTGGAATCTCACTGTTAATCTGAAATGCAGGAGGTTCTTACTCACGTGTAGAAAAGTGGAAGTTAAACGGTAATGAAATTGAAGTTGTATCCAGATACAAATATCTAGGTATCCTAATAACGCCTTCTTTATGTTTAAAACCGCACTTTGGTGAAAAATTAGCTGATGCTAAAAGAGCTATCTGTGCAATCTGGGAACGTTGTTTCAAAAACAATTATGTATCGCTAAGTGCAAAACAAACTTTGTTCTACTCGACTGCAGCCTCGATAATGCTCTACGGAGCTCAAATATGGGGTTACAAATCCTACGATGAGGTGGAAAAATTTCTTCGCTACTTTTAAAAGAGGATATTCCGGTTACCAAAAAATACCCCTAACTATATGCTATACATTGAAACTGGAACTCCTCCCCTGCGCTTGTACACCCTCAAAATGCACTTCAATTATGTTTTAAAATTATTAGAGATGAATGAATCCAGAATACCAAACGTAGTATTAAAAAGCATAATTAGAACAAATGGAAACATTTTTGAGGAATGGCAGAAAGTAGCAGCCGAATGCGGAATGAATCTGACAGTTCAGGTGAATGAGCAACCGCATCTCTTAAGAGAAAAATTTAACTCAATTTTGGAGAATCTTGGCAGACATACGTATGACCAATATGTTGAAGGAGCCGAATCGATCGTCACTATTTTGGAACTATTACAGCAAACTTAACTATTTTTTAAATGAAAAAACGTATTTCCTTAACAGTTACTCAGCTGAAAAAATAAGTACTGTCTTTAAAATGAGAGGTGAACTTGTCCATTTAAATTTTATGCCACATCGTCCAGATTTACCAACACGACCTCTGCAATATGAAAAAGAGAGAAGATGTATTGCACTTTCTTGGTGTGTGTCCAATTCTAAAAGAATTTCGATTATCAATGTTTGGAAAACTTGTCTTAGAGGAAGATGAAGCAATAAACATTTTAAATGGAGAAAAAGGATGGGATGTCCTATATAACCACACAGTTGCAGCACTTCGTTATAGAGAACAAATTATAAAAGGAGATTTTTAATAAAAGAACTTAAGTTTATATTTTTGTCAACCTGGTAGACGGCCATAGGCCAAACCTATTATGACTTAGGCAAAACTTTAATTGTTACATATTTATAGAAATAAAAGTCAATTTAACTAACTAACTAACTAACTACAAAAGGTACAAATAGACTTAAACATGAATCCCTAATCCTTTGTCAATAGTAAAAAGAACAGTGAGTCTTATCCATCAGTCGGTTTTTAAAACAATAGG
Organism: Portevinia maculata; assembly: GCA_949715645.1. Classification (NCBI taxonomy): domain Eukaryota; kingdom Metazoa; phylum Arthropoda; class Insecta; order Diptera; family Syrphidae; genus Portevinia; species Portevinia maculata. The sequence continues at coordinate 266,694,355 of OX454526.1, read as the reverse complement.
TAGACGGACCACCATCTGGACCAAACACAACATTATCATCTAAGTAAAATATGAACTTCATCATGGTATGACTACTAATATTGAAATTAATATCAGTCTTATGGCTACCCCATACTCTTACGCGATGCTTAATTTCTTCATCACAGCTCGCTTCGATATTGATCATAGATCTAGGATACAGGGGTTTACACTGCTACAAAAACAAAACGTAATAACTTTTTTTCTGTGGGAGTAATCGGCTTATTTTTTTTTATTGGTAGGTTACTATTTAAATTTATTTTTACCAAAAAGAGGATTTGGATAGTGCAGCGGTACCATGCTTTGCAGTCCTTCATTTCCGTCCAAAGGGAATTTAGACGGGGATTTGGCGGCACTCCCCCGAGTAGATGGACCATTATTAGGCTGGTAAGCATGTTTGACGAATTTAGAAGCATCGCACTAAGACCCTACCGTCGAGATCCGTTGAAGAAACAATCGCCGCTGTAGCGCCGTCAATTCAGGCAAATCCAAGCATTTCGACTCGAAACTTATCGGCGCAAATTGAAGTTGTCAGGCGGTCATTTCAACGGATAATTCATGATGACTTAAAATTGTTTCCATTTTGAAAATATGTGTTTGTCAAGGGACCCAGCTGATTTTGAATTTCCGAAATTTTTAAGATATTATTGCTCTCAACTGAAGCGTGGTATATGGAGCAGTCATAGCTCCTATGAGCACTCGTAGAATTACACTAATTAGGGTATATGTTAGTTTAAGATTGTCCTGTGAGTACTGGTCTTAGTGTTGATTTCTTTTATTTTTAGCAAATACAAAAAGCTTGTAAGCAATCACCATACCCATAGCACACAAACAAATACTCTATAATTCATACATTCACCTGAAACTAATAGCGTCTTCCTCCCATATTGAGGTAAGTTCTTCTCGTGTGATTAAGATTTGACTTATCTCCATTAACACGCATCTCTTTCGTGGAAATGTGTTAACCAACCTCTTATATGTGTCATTAGCCTTTAATTGTTGTACACAAATCATTGGCTCACTTAGCCCAGCTTGTGCTAGAATATTCTTGTTCACGATAATTCATGAATATTAATCAAAGTACGAGTATGACCCTTGTTTGTGTTAAGAAAAGAAAATACACTTAATTAGGTAAATTTCTAAATTCAACGCATAAAAAAACCCATTTACGCTTACACTTATTCTCTTTTCTTCGACTATTTATAATGTGCGGTATTTACCTCTTTCAAAAACTTGCAAATAATATTCTCATCACTAGCTATCATCATCATCAACAAAATCGTGCAAAAAACTTTGGAAATTATCATTTGAGCGCAAATTAATTCCATTAACAATAGCAATGTAGGTCGTCGTCAAAACCAAGAATATGATTCATCTTTCCATAACTACGCCCACTTTCTGGCCACAGTCTGAAGATGAAGTTATTAAGGTATAATGTGTCAACTCTTGAGTATGTTATCTGTTCAGTATCACGCAAAAGATACTCATATTAAGTAACAAACATGAAAAAGATACTAAGATGCGTTAAAGGTGTATAAATCAGAACGGCGAAAACTTTCTCGCCAGTAAAAGTAAAACAAAAATCAGACACACTAACACGCGAACTAGATGGACAATATAGGGCGTTCTTGTTATTTTGGTCATTTAAACTTGTTAACCCGTCGAGTTTGGGTATCACCGACAGGTTGTAGACCGACCTCGCAATTTTTAAATCGTTGCTGGCTGTAAGTCTAGGCGAACTAGTATGCTGGCTAAATTGCACTTATATACGAGTATGCACATATATGTTGTAGTTTTTTTTCCTCTCACTTGTGTCTTATGTATACATATAAACATACAAAGTTGGATAAGTGCTTCCTCTATCGCAAGTGCATGGTGAATGTTCTATAGTGTGTAGGCTTTTGTAGACCCACCATTCACCTGCGTTCGTTTGGTGGATGCATTTTCAAAATAACTTGAAGATATTAACAGTAAACAATCCAGCTACGAGCAGAGGTTTACTTTTCAAGTTGTTGTTCATTAAAGTTTTAGTTAGACTGTGAGGCATGCGCTTCCACAACCAATGCCATGGAAACTTTGGTCACAACACAAACATCAAGCCCCGAAAGCCCTTTTTTCACCAAAAAGTTCAAGTGCAAACAGTTCCATTAGGAGAAGAATCGACGATGGCTAAACTGCTCTTTAAGATGCGATTGCACCGAAACGGCAAATCGTACACATCACCGGGTTCATGACGAATGCATTTTCCTGCACTGTGATGTTCTTTAACTGTCTTGTTTAACACATTCCACCAGTCCGAGTTCTCAATTCTGACTATAGTGTCTGCCGCAATTGAAGAGGGGATTTACATTCATGCTGCATCTGCTGTGTCCGTCATCGAACAGGAAGACATACGGGAGATTATGTTGATCTCATGCTGTTCCTGAGACTAGAAATTACTTGGATAAATGAAACTTCAAATTGATTTGTACCCAAGACTGCGGAAATCTATCATTATTGTGGCCGTCGTTGTAGATACCTAACACCGCAAATTGAACGTGATATGCTGGGCATGATTGCCGAGTGTTAAATGTTGAATGTCTAATCAACAAATCGATTGCTGTGAGTGGATATGACTTCTTCGGCCTGTAGAACCAGATGGTATAAATAAAAGCAAAATCTAAGCAAACCACACAAACACACGCACACTTGATATGTTGGCAGCCCATCTTGTCGTTGGTGCTCCTCCTCGTTAATACTGGGAAGTCAGCTGAACATCATCATTGGTGAACGATATTGTTTTGCATGCGGTACGGTGAGTGTAATGTAATCTAAAAATCTTGAACCATTTTTAACCTTGTTTTATATTTTCGCTTCTTGATTTAGAGCAGTGTTAATGGAGGAGAACATTTTATGGAAACAAGATGATAAAATGGAAGTTGGAGGATTGCTCTGGTAAGTGTGACATGCGGTCGGGTTGCTTGGAATTTCCCTTGGCTGGGTTATATTACATGCATGGGTTCGGTGATTTATGTGTCAACCGGAACTCTCGTTTTGCTCAAAATTAAAAAGCAAGTCAATGGTTTTGCCTTGAACGATGCATCTATAATTTCAAATTAATGTTCTAATGTTGTTTGCGGTCTAACGTAGGAAACTTTCTTGAGAAAAAAGCTATTTTATGGCACCAGCAATTAAAGGGAAGCTCTTGGGCAAATTTTAAGCAGGTAGGCCAGTAGTTAAAAAAAATTCTGAATAGTTAATATTTATCGTGGACAAGTAACAATCGGACAACCAAGAGATCTGTTATGGGTGGCGCTAAGACAACGAGGAGTTCCAGAAACCTACGTACAGATGATCATGGATATATATGAGGGAGTTAAGACAAGAGAAAGATGCCCCGCTGGCATCCCGAGGAGTTCGCAATCAAAGTCGGTGTACACCAGGGAAGAGTCTTAAGTCCCTTGATATTTATAACAATCCTTGATTACCTGCTTGAAGAAAAAGTGACGGATTCCAAAGTGCTTCAATTATTCTTTGCTGCCGATAGAGCCATCATTAGCATGGATCAAACGTCCCTGCAAAGAGCCCTTGATGTATGGGTGAAAATTTCGGAGGAGAATGGGTATCGTATTTGCCCGAAGAAAACAGAATACTTGTGCTGCCCGTTCTCCGATTCACTCCAACTTATTAAAGCCACTTATATGAACGGAGGAGTGATTCCCAAGTGCGGAAAATACTCATATCTGGGATATATGATCAATAGCAAAGCAATCTTTAAAGACGACATTAAGCATCGCGTAAGCGTAGGGTGGATGAAGTGCAGGGGTGCCGTGACATAACCCTAAGCGTCAGAAGCCCAAATTTTGAAATTTGCCAAATTTTAGCAACTTGGTATTATGACACATTGGAAAAGCGTCATAAGGCCAATTTGGCTTTATGACACTTTCGCTTGGTGCTGTTTTCAACAATTTGCCCTCGCACCTACCCCAAATCAAACAGTGACCCCAAGCAGGGGGGTTATATGCACTGCACTGTTTATGGGATTAGTTGCGAAATCGCAAGTAGATTGCATAAACAGTACAATGCCTATGGGGGGCATGCTGCCCCCCTGCAACCCCCCTGCTTGTGATCCCTGTTTGATTTGGATTTATGTCACTTTCCGGATTTGGCCTTATGACGCTTTGTGAAAGTGACATAATACCAAATGCTGGAATTTGGCCTTATGTCACTTTCAAAAAGCGACATAAGGCCAAATATCGAGATTTGGGCTTATGACGCTTGGGGTTATGTCACGGCACCAGTGCAGGGACAACTCAGCCATCTTTTGTGACCGAAAAATGTCCCTTAAGCTGAAAGGAAGGCTCTACACTGCTGTTGTGTGCCCGGCGCTCACGGCGCACAATGTTGGACAGCTTACAAAAAGTATGAGGGCAAATAAACTGCAGCTGAGATGAAGATACTTCAAATGACAGCAGAAGTAACAAAAATTGATCGAATAAGAACTTCCAAGATCCGAGGAAGCCTTCGCGTCAAAGAACCTATCTCGAAAAAACTGCAGTGGGACCGGCTCAGTTGGTACTGTCATGTTCAAAGAAGGAATCCTACGAACCTTGTAAAAAAGTCAATATCAATCAACGTATCCACAAAATTGCAAAAAAGAGGCAGATTTAAAAATTCCTGGATCACACAAATGCAGCAACACCAGCACTTGATTGGCATCAGTGACGAAGTAATTCAAAACAGGAAGGCCTGTCGTTATTTTCTCAGTTCGAACCGCTGAACCCCACAGACGGAGCAGTAGTGATGCAGTTACGTGGGAGGGTTATGATCCCTTTAATCCTGGTCATAGCCTCACCGCCATTAAGGAAGATGAAGAAGTAACAATCTGACAAAATGCTTTTTTAATTATTCGTTATGAACTATTTTTGTGTACCGACTGCATCAAGAAATAGTTAAAGTTAAAAACACTTTATCATTGGAGAGAGACTGAAGGTAAAACCCAGCCAGAAATGTTATACCTATAATGTCTCCTGAAATAACTAACACCTGCAATGGTCCAAGATATATAGAGTCACCGGATTTTTGACGGATTACTGTAGATTCAAGAAACGCCTTCTGCGAATATACTCCACGTGTTTAAGTTTTTCGGACTACATCTAGATCTTGGTACAGCTCATACACAAGGCGGTATCTCCCCCTCCATTCACCCTACTCCCATACAGGACTAAATATCCGACATCCAAATTTTATTTCCAGGAAACCCAATATCAACCCTCCCTTCCTGCTTATCGTCCAGCATTCGTTGCCTTAAAACAGAACTGACAGGATTAAGGCTCGGTAGACCGTGCAGTTTATCAGTCGAGCCAGGAGTCTTGAACCCATACGTATCCCAGAAGCTACAGGGATCTGTTGGGGCTTTACCTTCGCTTTCTTGCGAAACCTCCGGGTGTTGTTTCGATCGCGATTTTTTTTTTTTTTTTTTTGATTTCCTTGTGGTCGGATACTGCATCCGCCCTCCTCTTTCTATGCAAGACCTTCAATATGAGGAACATAAGAAGTATTCGTCAATTACGTTTTTTTCGAATTGAATGTAACCAGATTGACTCTTTCCTCATGCGTATTTTATTCAGACCCCGGTTAAGAGAGGTGATCTCTTCGCAGCTTTGATGATGAGTACGCCGTCAAGTTCATAGCGTTATTCGGCTTTTGCTTCTGCGGCCGTGTGAGCTGAGGTTGTCGTGATGAAACAGCAGTTTCATAATTTTCTTGTGTACTTTAGTGCTGGGTGATGAAGGCAATATTTTTGGAGCTCCAGCTTAGCATGCTGAACTAGTACGCTCTTTAGCCAATATGCTAACATATGTAGACGAAACAGATCTATGATGTGCCTTACATAAGGCGGCTTCAAGAAAAAGCATAACACTTGAAATCTCTGCGTTAAGTTTAGCAAATTTATATCTTTATAACATTATAAAAATACTACCAAAAATCTTTCGTTATAACGAACACTTTCGTTTTAGCGAGCTTATTTATTATTATCATTCGTTATATTATCATTCGTTATACTGGAATTTTTTTAATAGTAATTTTTTTTTTTATAGATTTTTTTAAATACTTTTTATAATTTGTTTTTTTTTTCCAGAAAACCCTTGCCATGGCTTGCTTTTACGGCTGACTTTTGGGACACTTTCGTCTGAAGTTTTTTCATTTTTGGCATGTCGTGGTGTATTCAGGATTCATAAACTTTTACAAAACGCCGTAAAATTTCAGTTGAGTTGCGCTTGAAAAGGTCTAAACACTGTTTAGCGATTTTAACACGACTCCGCTTTTGATATATGAGCAAGGCCACCCATCTTCCCGATAATGTCTTCATGACCAATTGTTCATCCGGGATACGAATAACGACTCGGTAGTACGACCACAACAAAACTCAATGAACCACTTCTTCTTCTTTTATTATATTTTGTATAGCAAACGTTATTGCGTATGCTTGCTCTCGGCATACTTTACTTTATTTTATTTAAAAATAGTTAAAAATAATTAAAAATACTTAAATAAATGGCTAGACATGCCATATAAGTTCAGAATTCTAAAAAGGAAGAAAACATATTCATAATTCGAGTCTGATATGTCAGTATGAGATAAGTGATTTTTACTATCCTCTTAGGTCAATGAACTACTTGTGCACCATTCCATGCGAGAGAGCAGAGTCTCCATAATATTTGTTTAAACTTTCTTCAGTCTCCTTAATCACGCAAAAAGTAGTGCTTTATCAAAACACGAAAAAAAAGAGAAAATAACACAAACATAAGTTCTTTGGATAAATGCAAAATGCTCAATGTTTTGCGTATCTATTTGAACTTTTTTGCTTGTGTCAAGGAAGAAACAATGATGTCAGAAAAATCTCCCATGAGATCCGAGTGTCATCTTTCATCAAAGTCAACGTTTTATCGAACCGCCCTCGATGTAAACAGAAAACATTTGATTATTTCTTGAGTCAACAGGACCTGTCATTAAAATCTGCAGTAACTCCCATGTGTGTGATTCTGATTCGAATGGTGTATAGAAATAATAAAGCTAGCAAATATTTTGTATCTATTGCGGAAATCTGGAAAATATTCAAGACTAAAAACTCTCACGATATACAAAAATTTAACATTCAGAATCAACACCAAACTGTCGGGAGAAGAAGGACTATAGTCCCTTATGAGCTTTTATCGCAAAAAAAAATTAAATAAATATTAGGCATTAACTTAGCTTCTCCAACCACTCTCTTGTGCGAAGTGGAAGGGACCTACAATTTTAAGCCGAATCCGAACGGCAAATTTGAGAAGCATCTCATGGCAATGATACCCTTGGCCACGGCGGGTATTGAACCGGGGGCCTTTCGATTAGCAGTCCGACACACTTACTTAAGTAAAGTATTTATACTTTTAAATTCATTTTGTTATTGCTTGTCAATTATCAACTTACATACCAGACAAAAAATGATTAAATCTAACTTGAAACTAACAGAAAACTTATTCTTTATTAATTGTCCTAATTCGGACGTTCCAAACTTAACTATAACCTTAAAATTATTACCTTTCCGTCAAAAAACTATTTTACGGAGTAATCTTACATATATGTTTTCATCGAGAATATTTTTTTAAAAGTCGCCAACTTTATCAAAATTTTATAATTTTATATAAAAACAAATTACAAACTACCAACTCTACTTACTTAAATTACTTAACGTATTCTAAATATAATAAGAACTCTGAGCACTCGTTGCCTTTCGGAACAAGTCGTCAACGTGCACATGCGCCGCCGTGAGCCGACCGAAGTAGTGATGGGCATAATCGAATGATTCCAATAATCGAGATATTACTATCCGAGTGATCTAAATAATCGAATGATCACTCGAGATATAAAATTTTTCTGAAAATAAGTTTTCGTGTCAAAATTTTTAATTTTATTTATTTAAACACTTAAACAAAATATATTCAAAAAATACATATGTATTTCATACATTTTTTATTTAATTCGATTGATGTTTTTCCACCCGGTTTCATTTTAATTTTCAGTTTAACTTAATTTCTATATAAAAAGACACATATTCGTAGATCAATAAAATAAAAAATAAAAAAACAAAATTTATAAATTACCAATTTACCATCAAAAACATAAATCCAAACTTGGTCAACAAACAACAACACAAGTTTCGCAAAAGGAAACAGCAACAGGAAGCAATACTAATACTAACACACACAATCACTCGAGCAAACGGCTTATCACAAACATTATGCGAGTGAAGTAGTAACCCATATAAAAGTTCTCGGATGTCGATTCTTACGAAGAGTAGTAACTAATTATAAATTAGATAGTAATGTTACTGTTTTTTCATTCGAGAGCTCTTGCATTCGTAATCGAGTACGGGAAATACGGGGAAAGGCAGCTGCTTATCAATCGAATGAACAAAATCAAAAACACAGAGCAAGCCATGAGAATATGAGCTATTATCTTTTCATACTTAAATAGTATAGAAACGCAGGTATTCTTCTCACACAAACTCACCGTCACCACTCACGAGCTTTGTGATTGTGGGTAGTGTGTTCGGTGTTTAAGCAAAAGTAAGTTCTTGTTTTTTTTCCCGAATGTTACTATTTTTTTTAATTCGAGTTATGGGACTTGGGGCAGTTGCGCATCATTTCATTCGAATGAAAACACACACTCACAAGGTTTTTATCACATTTGCTTTGCGACGAATAGGTTGACTTGGTATGTGCGTGCAGGAAAGCGCGTTCTCTGTGTTTTATTTAGTAGTTGTGTGTGAGACATTTTGCTCTAGTGTCGAGTCGAGCGCATGCGAGAGATTATTCGAATGATTTGAAATGAAGAATCGAAATATCTCGAGATATTGCAAGAATCGATTATAATCGATTAAATCATTCGAATGCGCCCATCATTAGACTGAAGCCTTACAGCGTCAGTCACCTCCCAGAAGCACCACCACATGTTGGCGAGCTCGGCCAGAAACGCCCTAGCTAACGTAATGACTTAGCTAACTTAACGCCCTAGCTAACTTAATCTAACTTATAAACTAAGAGGATGTTACATAGAGTAACGCACTGTCCTGAGAGGGGATATTGACCCCACCCCCGCTCAACAAATTCGGTGATTTGCTTTTCCTTGTCGAATTTATCCCTCTCCGATATTGCGGTACTAAATCGGAGGAGCTCATGAGCATTGGCGACGTCCCCGCTGTGGATGAGCCGCTTATCTCTAGCGCTGCGGTAGCGGTGGAATAGTACCGGGATATCATCCCTCGTCTGTACCCAGCCCTTTTGCATCAATATGGATAAATGCCTCCGGCGGGATAAAGCCAGATCCTTGCAATGTGCCTTCGAATCACCTTAATGATGAACTTGTCAATCCTATTCACCTTGTTGGGATAGTATTTTATATAGTTGGATTCAGCCGTTCGAAACAACCGGAGAAAGGCCCGAAGACATTGTCTCTCCAAAACCCGAATCTTTTCCATATAGCTTGGCGCTGTATTAAACCACAATGGACAACCATAAGTGATGATCAGCCTTATAAGGGCTACGTAGCAAATGACCATCAGTCGGGAGTCAAGTTGATTACTATGAAACAGTCTCCTTGTCAGAGCATAAGCCTTTTTGACCCCAGCAAGACAAGCAACTATGTGTCTATCGAAATATAGATACTAGTCAAGCTAGGTACCCAGATATCTAACTACATTTCTCACCGCCAATGGCTGTCCATTTTTTCCAATAATGGCCAATTTCTTGCAGTTTTTTCTGGTATCCCTAAAGACCCCATCCAATGGTGTTCTGAACAAGATTGTTTTCGTCTTCTGAAAGTTGATTTTCAACTTTCCGTCGCAATATCCCAGAAGTCCGACATACTAACCACTGAACCACTGCGCCCGACAAAATACGAGTAGTAGTATTAAAAAGAATAGTTATTCAAATTCGAATTAGTCGGAACATTTTTACAACCACTCATCTTCAGCTTTCTGTAATGTTTGTTCGTGTAACTGGGAAGACCACTGGGTTGTGCGGATCACAATAGCTTTAATGGAGTTAAGGGATATGAAATTGGTCTTACCGAATTCCTATAGTTATCAAATCCCAATTATACTGACATATCCTGTGCCAATCCAAACCTCACCAGCATCTCCACACAAAATTTAACTTTTGCTGCCACCAATCGTGTGCACTCTTTTTGACGAACAGCTACCAAATTTGCGCGGGCCACAGGTGACGGATGGTAGTAGACTGTATACGGTCAACTGCCATTGTCTCCACTATCATAGCTCCAGAAATTATTAGTTTATACTTAAACAGCTCCGCATAACTGAAATAAAACAACAGATCAAGCCCATTACTTAATTTGCACGATGTAATTGTTTCGGTTTGTTGTTCAAAAATGTTTAAGAAAATATTTTACTTAGGCATGCTAAAATGAAGTTATCGGTATTCATGGGATAATTGAGTTTTGTTTTCAGTTGCAGGAACTCCGGCCAATTAAACATTTATGTCACTTAAGTTCGTAGCAGTGAAAAAATCGCTCAAGTAAACCGATTCGACTGTAATTGCAAAGTTAGCATCATGAAACTTTCTTCTTTTTTTTATACTTTCCATGCAGTTGACCTGGCGCGTGTCATAAAAGTGAACCACTATTACCCAAAATGCTTGGCAGTATCCAGTAATATAAAAGGTGCCTTCAAACCTATTTCCAACACAATATGATATCTTGGGATTGGGTATCTAATCTAGTATGTATGTTTTACTAAGTAATGCAATTCTGATGACCGCTAGCACTCAACAAAATCCGGATGTTGAATGAAAGGAAATCGGAAAAAATACTGCACCCTGCAGTGCTAGTTTCATTTTGCACATACTTACCTCAACAATATCGCCGCCAGCATGAGTGAAATTGAAAAACGTTGCAGGAAATGTGTTTCAATGCTCACAGTACTCATACTCAGTATGCATCGCATACAGTATTGGGAAATTGAAATTTTTCAATGTTCCACAAAATAAATAAATTTCAGAAAAAAAAAAAAGAGAAAAAGGAAAAAGTGTTTCAATACATTACATACTCTCTATGCCGTTCGGTCGTACGCTGTTGTATATCCGTGATGTGAAAATGCAAATAGAACCACGTAATGTTGTGCGGAGTGCGCCCCGCAAAATCTCATTCACCAACTGGTTCACTATGTTATGGCGGGCGGCGCAGCGACGAGACTGCTACTCTTGCATACCAAATAAAACAATTTTCAAATATTCTCCTAGAAAAGTCCACAAAGCTATCGTAAAACAGTTTACCAGATGCACATAAAACTATGTACTTCAGATTAGAGATGGATTGAGTTTGGAAACAACAATAAAAATAAATAACAAAAACGATCAAACATAGACCTAGTTGCGCTCGCTTCAAGGTCTACCATTCGCATTTAATATAGAACAAATAGACTGTAAAATGATCCAAAAGAGAAAACTACTCGTACTCGTACTGCAAAGAATTACGAATTCAATAAATTTAAATAGATACGGAAGAAAAGTTTATATTAGAAAAATGTGTGCCCCATAAAATGATTTTAAGACATTTGTAAGTGCTAGTGCATTTCATACGACTACGCTCAAATGAATCGTTCGGTCTATCTCAGATTATCCACGGGTGAATACATTTAAGTCTGAAATAATACCTATGAAATACTAGCTGTACCTACTCGGCCTTGCCCGTGTCCAAGCGGGTACCTGAGTTGCTGAGCCTAACAAAAAGAAATACATGTCTTTTTTAGTAAGAAACAAAATTGCAAATTGAAGTCGATACCAAAGATTGCCTGATTTGAGTTCGATCGGTTCAGCGGCTTAAGGGACTGCACATTTTTCTCCGCAAAGATAATCCCGCTCACACGACTTCATTGATCCGCCAATGTTGGTCCTAGTTGTCTGGCAGGCGCCTATGTCGGCTTACTCAAACATCAAAGCGAAAGAAAAAAAAACATATTTTCTTTTCATGCAATCAATTTGCTTATGGGCCGTCTTAACTACATGCAACAATTCTACTGAAATGTCAACAACGAAATCGACCAACAAATACAAAAGTGGAAATACAGCGCCACCTATCAGAATTCAACATAATTATCCATTTTGATATGAACAAATATAAGTGAATAAATATAGGTAAGTAAATGTAATTTTCAAGCAAATATCTCGAATGCATCGCCACTTAGCGGGCCCAAATTTTCTCAGCAAAATTATTTTTATTTTAGAAATTTATTTTGTGATCTAAATCGTACCATAAATACGAAAAGTTCAAATATCACGACTACAACGTCACCTATTGAGATTGAAGTTTGGTGTCAACGGTCCAACAGTTCTCGAATTTTCACTTGCACACCAATTTTTATCGAAATTACCAATTCGTGGTGAGAAAACAACTTTCCGATGTTCGATTCGCAAAAAAAGATGCAACCGTAGAGTACAGACGATGAGTTATATAAAAACAAATGTCAGACCTTTTGATAATTTTATTTCGCAATGCCATCTTAATCATTACTACATCCTTCTATCATTCTCTCTACAAAATTCCCATACAAAACGCAAATTTCGTTTTTTGGATTTTCTGGCTTTTCCTTTGGCTTTTTCCGAGTTTTATTGCTTTCCTAAGCCACCAAAGTATTGAGACGACACACGCACGACAACTGATTTTTATATAATATGAAATACGTAATACTGAAATGTCAACTGTTTGCAAATGTATAAATAGTCTTGGCGTCTGTCGGAAGTTTTTGTGATTGTACCAAACTATATTAATAAAGGGTGATTTTTTTAAGGTTAGGATTTTCATGCATTAGTATTTGATAGATCACGCGGGATTTCAGACATGGTGTCAAAGAGAAAGATGCTCAGTATGCTTTGACATTTCATCATGAATAGACTTACTAACGAACAACGCTTGCAAATCATAGAATTTTATTACCAAAATCAGTGTTCGGTTCGAAATGTGTTTCGCGCTTTACGTCCGATTTATGGTCTACATAATCGACCAAGTGAGCAAACAATTAATGCGATTGTGACCAAGTTTCGCACTCAGTTTACTTTATTGGACATTAAACCAACCACACGAATGCGTACAGTGCGTACAGAAGAGAATATTGCGTCTGTTTCTGAGAGTGTTGCTGAAGACCGTGAAATGTCGATTCGTCGCCGTTCGCAGCAATTGGGTTTGTGTTATTCGACCACATGGAAGATTTTACGCAAAGATCTTGGTGTAAAACCGTATAAAATACAGCTCGTGCAAGAACTGAAGCCGAACGATCTGCCACAACGTCGAATTTTCAGTGAATGGGCCCTAGAAAAGTTGGCAGAAAATCCGCTTTTTTATCGACAAATTTTGTTCAGCGATGAGGCTCATTTCTGGTTGAATGGCTACGTAAATAAGCACAATTGCCGCATTTGGAGTGAAGAGCAACCAGAAGCCGTTCAAGAACTGCCCATGCATCCCAAAAAATGCACTGTTTGGTGTGGTTTGTACGCTGGTGGAATCATTGGACCGTATTTTTTCAAAGATGCTGTTGGACGCAACGTTACGGTGAATGGCGATCGCTATCGTTCAATGCTAACAAACTTTTTGTTGCCAAAAATGGAAGAACTGAACTTGGTTGACATGTGGTTTCAACAAGATGGCGCTACATGCCACACAGCTCGCGATTCTATGGCCATTTTGAGGGAAAACTTCGGAGAACAATTCATCTCAAGGAATGGACCGGTAAGTTGGCCACCAAGATCATGCGATTTGACGCCTTTAGACTATTTTTTGTGGGGCTACGTCAAGTCTAAAGTCTACACAAATAAGCCAGCAACTATTCCAGCTTTGGAAGACAACATTTCCGAAGAAATTCGGGCTATTCCGGCCGAAATGCTCGAAAAAGTTACCCAAAATTGGACTTTCCGAATGGACCACCTAAGACGCAGCCGCGGTCAACATTTAAGCTCTCAAGCTCTTAAAAAATCACCCTTTAGGTACATTTAAATTTAATATTTTTTAAATTTTTTTATAAATCGTCACGTGAGTTCTTCTTTGTCCTACAGACCATTTTGGCCGAAAATGAGTTATAAATGCCATCTTATATTTTCGCTCATGCTCTTTCTATTGCTGAAATCAGATTTATCCTATATCTTTTAGTTTTCGAAATAAAAAAATTGATTTTGTCCTATAGACCAATTTTTGTCGATCAATTTTATGCTTATTTGTCCTATATCCATTTTTGTATGCAGTAGGACAAATTTTATACTGGCATAATAGTTATGTAAAGTTTGTGCTTAAATGTCCTATATCCAATGGCATATGGATATAGAACAAAATGTATATGAACATTTTAAGATTTGCACGTTGGAGTGGGATTGTGAGGCTTTTTAACACTGGCTAAGTCAACCCGATCAGCTTCCTCCTTCTCGTAAGGAGACCTCAGTCTTAAGAGGATTGACCGAAAGCCCATTCCTAGTGCACCATTCGTCGACCACGTCGCTAGGCATGATCTAACAGAAAGCACGGCAACATCATCCGCGTACGCCTAAGCGTATACATTAGAGCTGTTATTAGTGCGTTTAACAGAAAGTCGACCAGCATACACCACAGCAGTGGAGACAGAACGCCGCCTTGCGGGCAGCCTCTGTTTACCCCCGCCATAATATAACGGCCACAATCCGCATCCGCAACCAACATTCTATTCATTAGCATTGCTTTAATCCACAACACCAATGGTACTTCTACGCCGTGTTGTCTGGCAGAGCTGCACATACTATCAAAAGTCGCATTGTCAAAAGCACCCTCAATATCGATGAAAATGCCCATCGCGTATTCTTTTCTGTCAAGCGCGCCCTCAAGTTTTTGGAGCGCAGTCTCGCAGGATTTTCCGCGTTGATAAGCATCTTGCATCTGAAATGGTGGGTGCAATCGCAAAGCAGTTTTGCGCACGTAAAGCTCGATCAGCTTTTCCATGCTTTTCAGCAAGAAGGAAGTCAGACTGATTTTTCTGAAGCTCTTGGCGACGAGTAGTCATAGTCACTTCTGCCAATTTTTGGTATAAGTGCCACTCTAACTGTACGCCAGGGTGTTGGAATGTATGCCAGTGCTAGGACAGCGGTGAAGTCTTCATAGTCGGTAGGAACTGGTTTGTACATTGTTGCAGCATGGCTGGGTATATTCCGTCCGTACCAGGTGACTTGAATCCTTCAGAAGACGGAAAAGCGTATTTAATGGCCTCATCCGTTACCACCACGTTGCCTTCGCAACATACAAGTTACGCCTAGTTGTTTGTCGTGGCTCACTTACTGCAGTCTCGGTAGTAGGGGCTGGTTGTGAACCAATTGTAATCTGGTTACCCGGAAAGTGAGACTCCAGCAGATGACTGAGAGTTTCCGCTTTCGTCTCAGTGAAGGTGCCATAAAGTTTTCTAAGTGATTCCAGTTTGGCTGGTTTGCCCATTGTCAGAACTTTAACCATCCTACTAGTTCCACCCAGTGTTTCAATCTTTTCACAGAAATTCCTATAAGAAGCACTTTTCGATACCCGAATTAGCCACTTATATTCCATCTGCTTCGATCTATAGAGATTCCAGTCTGCCTCCAAATCAGTCTTCACTGACCTATTTAGAAGCTTTCTAGCCTCTCTTCGGATTCTTTGTAGTTCCGAGCTCTACCAGGGAACAGGCGTTCTGGCAGGGGTTTTGCGTACTGGGCACGTCAGTTCAAAACAGCTAGTAATGGCACTATTCAGGTCTTGAACAGCTTCCTCTACCTTTTGTCTCGTCCTGAGTTTGGTTGGAGTTTTGAGAGTATTTCCTATTTCCTCCTTGAAGCGTATCCAGTTGGTTTTTCTCGGATTTCTCCTCTCCTGCAAAGTTATGGCTTCGCATTCGTTTTGGAATTCGATATATCTATGGTCTGAGAGGGACACCAGGCCGATCTTCCTGGTGTCGCTGTTTTAAAACTTACCTAAGTTACTAAGTTACCTTACACACACATTAGTGATAAACAATATGAATAATAATTGTGTTTTTGTTATGTTTTTTTTAATTATTTTTTATGCTTGGAGAAAAAAGTTCCTTTTATTTATTTTTACTTTGTTGAGAAACTTTATAAACATTATAATGTTTTCGTTTATTTTTTTAAACTCAAATAAAGAAACAATTGAATTTTGATTTCAATAAAAATAATTGATATCCTAATTTTTGTATTTTACTGTGTGTCCTATATCCAATACAAATTCCACTGGAGACAATATATGTAACTTTGATTTTTAATGTGTCCGCAACTGTATGGACAGGTGTCCTATATCCATTTCCTTACTTTTATTTAAAACTCAATTAAATCAATGTTCAAAAACCATAAAATGCAAAATGCTTTATGTATGATTGGCCGAATACCCAATCTTTCAAAATATATAAAAATCTCTGTGATTATGCGCAAAAAAATAAGCAAACCACCAAGTTTAAAAACGCTCTCCTGAAAAGTAACATTAGAGGTCTATAGGACAAATAAGAACTCACATGACGAAATATCTCCACCCCAGCGCCACCCACCGACCCAAATTTTGCAAAAGACTTTCTTTTTATTTAGAGAATATATGGTGTGAATTTGAGACAAATCGGTCCATAAATAATAATATTCGAAAAAAGCGATCACAGCGCCAAATATCGGGGTCTAATATAAAAAAATACGGGACGGGCTACAGTCCGCTTGGGCAAACTGTTGGATAGGTACCCTATTCTTATTCCTATCGCTCAAAAGTGGGCTCAAACCTAGCTCAAACTTTGGTTTTTAAAAAAAATAGTTTTATTTAATTGTGGGCGTGTCAGTCGGTGGATATAAAAAAATATTTGTGTCTATTATAAATGTAAGCTCCCTAGCTCAAACGTTGGTTTTCAAAAAAAGTTTTTTTTTTTAAATTGTGGGCGTGTCAGTGGGCGAATTTTGAAAATATTTACACATGAGCTTTAAGGGCCCTTAAAGAGTATATATTATAAAGTTTAGCTGCCTAGCTCAAACTTTGGTTTTTCAATAAAATTGTTTTATTTAATTGTGGGCGTTTCAGTGGGCGGATTTTAGAAATTTCATCTCCCGAGCAGTTTTAGGAGTCATAGATCATATTTAAAAAATTTCAGCTTTCTAGGTCAAAATTCGATTTTTTCGATAAATTGTTTTTTTTAGTTTATGGGCGGATTTCAAAAATTCTTAAACTTGATTATTTCGGGCCCCTAGAGAGTATATGGTTAAAATGTCAGCTCTCTAGGTCCAGTTTAAAGGCCTAATTTTTGCCGACACACGGACGGACGGACATGGCTCGATCGACATTACTATCGATGCTGATCATAAATATAGTAACTTTTAGGGGGTCTACAAACTATGAGTAAAATTAATATACCCTTAGAATAGGGTATTAACAATCCGGAGCACCACACGGGTGTGAATATGAGGTAGATAGCTTCATTGGTTAAGCCGTGGTGATCAGACATACAAACGCACCAACGTCTTTCATTAAGGACTTGACAAGTTCTTTTTTAAATAAAATGCAAATCATGTAGGTACTTGAGATATCTCATAAAAAATTATTGGCTTGAATTATTATCAAAATATTTATAAATGGAAGTCAACTTCATTCATATGTCCCCCAGGGGAACGTATGCAGCGGTCGATATGTTGAACGCAATTTTCGATGACTCGGCCGCACGGCCGCTATTTTTTGTTCGCCGGCTTGTTGCCATAGACCAATTATTTAATGTAGCCCCATAAAAAAAAGTCTAGAGGCGTTTAATCACACCATCTCGGCGGCCAATAGACGGGTCCGTTTCTCGAGATAATATGTTCACCGAACTGAGACTTCAATAACTCGATTGTTGCACCCGCTGTGTGGCTTGTGGCACCGTCTTGTTGGAACCACGTATCACTGATGTGCAATTCATGCAATTGCTCATAGATATAACGTTCCAACATGTCTCGGTAGCGAATACCATTTACCGTAACGTGACGGTAATTTTCATCGACGAGAAAAAACGGCCCAAGGACCCCACAGGCATGAAAACCGCACCAAGATGAAGATGATTTTGCGATGAATTTCTTCATCTTCTTCCATCGTATTCAGAGCCTAATTCGAGAACGTACTACGCTCCATATGATGAAGTGGCTTTAGTTCTTGAGTCAGCTTGATCTTGTTAGGGTATTAGCCAAGATCAAAATTCGCCACAATTTGGTCAGGGAGAGGCCCATTTCTTGAGAACGCCGTGAAATTGACTGATTTGGCTGGTTTGCAACGGATGCCCCTACGCTTTACGGCATCAGTATTCTCCACACTTCGGGCAAAACGTAGTCTCACTGGCATGGCAACATCAAGCAGCAAATATTTTGACTGAAATTTTTTGACTGGACTCTGAATTGCTTGTCTACTGGGACGAGAATTACGGCTGAAAATTAGCATCAACGCTCTTAAAGTTGCGACCTCCGACTCGGAATTTCGGTAGAAAATTTTAATTCCTAGTTTGTGTTCAATCGAAGGAACACATTCTGCAATTAGGTAGTTAATTAGTTTTAACTAGTTTGTGTTACGAAAATTGTCAATAATACGGCGAATAGCGGTCTCAAACGGTCAGTTATGTCGCGTGTATATATGATGGTGCAAATGCAAATGCTCAATTTTGGTACCCAAAACGATCATTTTGAACCAAATTTCTAAAATTAGGGTTAACAACAAAATTAATCACGATATAGTTGCAAATAATAATTTTTTTATGAAAAAAGAGTACAAAAAAGGAAAAGAGTCTACATAAAAAATTTAACAAAAAAAAGGAAATGGAAAAAGAAAGAATAAGTAAGAGCTCAATTAAAAAAGCAATGTGTTCGTTCTGTCGCTGCAAATACCATATAAGATTTGTGTCAAAAGTGAGATAATTTGAAAACGAAAAGTTCATCGTTTATCATCAATCTGCCAGTTTCGATGGGCATATGTCATTTAATTGCATATTATGCTACGGTTTCTACCAATCAAACAGTGCGTCATCTGATTTTAAGATAAATCATTTGCTATACCATCGTTTGATTATTGCATTGATAGAATATTCTTTTTCTTTAATTTTGCTCACAAAATTACTCGTAAAAGTGAGTACGAGGTAGCTTAAAAGTAGGAATGTGGTTACTAGTTCGTCATTCCTGCAAAAAGTTTAAACAAAACCGATCTTCACATTGCACGTACTCTTAACGGTACCTAGCTACTTAGCCATTTGCCCATGTACAAGCTAATGTCTGTGTTTTTGCTTGCAACATGGAAAACGTATTACCTAACATTCCCACTGCAATCGCTCCAAGTAGTTTCCTCCCACAATTACAAGACAGTTATTCATAGTCGTCCAACACTTGGTCAATGATCGCCTGTTCACTGTTCATTGTCCCCTAGTAGACCGGTACATTATTCTCTTCCATCCATTAAACGAAGCTGCAGGGAAGAAAACAAAGTCCGGTATTAGCTAACCGTTTAGTATCCCATGTAATTACTTGTTATGTTCTTCTTCTCCGATTTATTGCCACGTTTGACCCGCAAGACCGTAATCTCAATAAATGAGCGCAAAGCCTAATCATAGTCAGGGTAATAAACGTTTACATCATCACAGCCCCAGCTACTGGCTCTTCAAGTTCCTTACCTTTAACCTCCATCTTGTTCGTACCCATTGACTGCGGAGTGCGGATACAGATACGACAGATTGAAATTGCTATGTGATGACATTAATGATGGAGGCACCCAGAAATTCACTGAGCTCTGTTGCCTTTTTATGTTCCTCTTTAAGTTTCCCCTTCTACGGTTTGCTTTAATCGTGAAACCAAATTCGAACGGCCTTGTGATATTTCGTAACAACATTTGACCGCATCAATTTATCGTCGTTCTTTTGCTTTTTTTGTTGCTCCGTAAGTGTTTTGCTATACTCTTGGTATAAAATGGATGCATTCCCCTTGATGGCGACAACGGAGAAATTTCCAAATGCCATGTCGTGTTTATGACCCTCTCATCAATCCTAATGACATCGACGAAATACCTGCAAGCATTTTGGGATAATGGCCGCAGCACAGAAGGAAGGCTATCTGAAAGTATGTATTTAAAGGATGTCCATCAGAATTGGTCTTCAGAATGACTTCGATTTGTGCCCTTTTCAAAGGCTCCACCACAATCCGATAGAATGACACAAAGTGGTGAATTTTTGTTCAGATTTTGTTTTCAGTTTCCAGTGAAGGTCGAGTTTTTTGTTCAATCATGCGACCGAATTTCCAGTATCTTTCACTGGAGCGCATAAAAATTTACGGACGTAATCTCAATTCAAATTGATTGATGAGTAGCCGTGGCCGATTAATTTTACGATAATGATGATGTTGATACTGCACCACCACCAGCATCCGGCGATGGAGTTGAGCTCACAGTGTAGGCATAATCCGATGATTGAATGACATTTCCACCTCTCATCAAAAAAGGTGATGACGGAGGTCGGAGTGCCGCGTTATGCGGAAATAATGGTCAAGAGTATTTATGTCCAAAATTGAGTTGTGACGCAAATCAGTGGAGAGGTACTAACCGGTAGTCGGGTATTTTATCGGGCTATAGGCCTCGATTTGTTTAGCACTCGCCTAGCACTTGCGAGGCGGTTTATGGTTTAAATAATTGTTGATGAAGCGGATCGATTGCTGGTTTTTGGAAACAGATAAACAAGCCTTTTAAGCATTATCCATAAATCGCATTAAAGCGCATAAAGGAGTGCACGTTTGCCGGCGTAAAGTCCTCCAGCAAATTTCCCTGCATTTTGTTTTTTTTGTTTTTAGAAGTCACATTGGTATGCGTTTGAAATGCTATAAATTTGATTAGTCGCCGTACGACAATTTAATCCAAAAAATTTTCTATTCCAGAGGATTGCCTGCTCCTGCACCCTTATCAGTTTTAGTAGTTTTAGCAGTTTTACTAGTCAATATGTTTAGCATTTCCATGTAAAAATTAAATGTGCAAGATACAGATTTGGGTGAATTAGCGTAACGAGACACAAGGGAGTAGCAACCGCTTGTGTCTCGTTCAATAATTTCCACGTCTCTTAGTGTAACTTTGCATTGAAGAACTGGTTCTTATAAAAGTTAACAAAATAAATAATGAATTAGTCGCATCCACCTGACAGTCGAAAGCTTCGTCATCTGCAGTTAATCCAATATACGAGTAGTTCGTGATACCAAGCACCACAATTCTGGCATTGCCTCATTGCCCTTCGATCTTCAGTACACGCGTATCATTACCAAACTCCAGTCCCATGATTTTGTTTCGGTACGCTTCTGGATGATGATAGCTTCGGAGCTGTTGGGCAAGATAACGTGGATTGTGTTTTGTCACGGAAAAGATCTTTAGCGACCCTTAAAATTCAGTGCCTTTTTTGCGGTGCTGTTTTGTTCATCTTGAGTATGGGAGTAAACAAAAACTTTTGAGAAGGAGATCTATCCGGTTGATTCTGTTCATCTTGCTCGAACTGCTTCACTGCTTGAAGCATTGCAGCTAATCCATACGTTTCTGGTTCAAATAGGGCAGCAACACTTGAGGTTTGAATTAAGATGGAAAGAGGCACGTTATCTGAATCTCCATCCGAGCTTTAAGGGTCCGGTATAATTTTCTCCTGATCTTCTTGTAAGGCAGATGTAGTAATACCAGTGGTGTTCGAAAGATCGATAAACTTACCTATCCAGAGGTTGGAGCTCATATGTGGTATTTAATGGAAGACAATTAAGCCTAATGTCATGTCGCTCTGATTCATGAACGATACTGTAATCCAAGTGGCAGGCTGCCGGGTCAAGTCCTAAAGTCTTGTACTTACTCAAATGGGTTATTAAATAATCAACAAAAGTTTAGTGGTTCATATAACCTTTGGGTATCATTTTGACCACGAAACCAGTTGGAAGGTTATCCATAAACTAGGGCTTCTGTCTCCTGCTTCAAATTGCCATAGGTGGCCTGGCAGTATCTATAGGGTTCACACATCCGACACGTGTGACCTTTTTGGCATGCTCATTTGAAATTGGGTGAACCATCTTTGATCCTTTAAGTGCCAGGACACTCAGCTGTTGGTGTAGCGATATTCTGCAGTATTTTTTGGCCATATTGTAGATAAACTCTGGTCTATTTTCGATCACCAACCTTTATTTAAGGATCCTCACCTTTTCACAATTGTCAATGACGATTTGTTTGTTAAACTTTTGTGCTCTAGCGACGTTCATTATTTCGTACTGATATTTCTGGGTGTCAGTTATAAACAAACGCTGCCGTTTTTTCCCGCAATAGTTTTAGATTTACTGAAGTTGTCAAAATCAAAATGGATTTTAGTGCGACTTTTGTTGATCGTACGTAAAAAAGTTGCTAAACATAATTTTAGGGAAATTTTTCACGAATAAAAAAAAATTATCAAAAAAAAGTTTTGAGAAAAATACATTTTAAGTAAAAAAAAAATGGAACAACAAATGTTCATAATTTCGAGTTGAAGGAGCCATACCTTTTCTGTAGCTGCAGAGTTGCACCCAAAGTGCTTAAGACTTGTATGCGCTACTAAACTATTCTTCCAAAATGTACAAAATACCTATTGTACCTATAATAGTCCAGAAGTAGTAGCGTTTAAAGTGGTAACACCTCCAAATTAGAGGTCAGCCAATTGTATGGGCTATAACTTAAAATGGGGTGAGAATAGACCCCCCCCCCCCCCCCCATGACATACACTTTTTTGTTAGGCGGAACTTCAGGAATTATACTTAAAGGATTATACTGCTTAACTGGGACAATTTGTATACGTACCTCTACCTATTTGTGAATTAAAACCATTTTATTAATATAAACTAATGAATTTTAAATGATCAAAATGTAATCTAGCCTTCATGAATCTTAAATGAATTTTAAATTGCCACTAGCTTTTAAGATATTTTGTCTAAAAATGTACAAGATTCGCGTCATAAATCTATACTTTTTATTATTATTATTATTATTATTATTATTATTATTATTATTATTATTATTATTATTATTATTATTATTATTATTATTATTTATATTTTTTTTTATATTATAAAGCTGAAAAGTTTGTTTGTTTGTTTGGTTGAACGCTCAGGAACTATTGGTTTGAATTAAAAAATTATTTTTATGTTGGATAGTTCATTTAGCGAGGAAGGCTTTATAACATCACGCTGCGACCATTATTCCTTTTTGAGATTTTCGTTGCGTGCTGCGTAAACGGTTTAAGTTACGCAAAAATCATGTATGATCGAATTGTTACTCCTTAAAAGTTCTAAAAAAAAGTCCGCCACAGCAAATATCTATGTTTTAAGATTGACTCACTCTAACCTTTTTTATGGTAATCAAATTTGTTCGAAATTATGCATTATTTGCGAAGGAGTTTTATCAACATAATATTAATCCTTATCCAAATGAATAAGTTATTAATCACAAGTATTTAATTGTGAATAAAATTGTCCTTGACATCACTTGATTTCAATTAACATTTTAGGAGACTTCATAGTTTTCATCGTTCTATACTTATTACTTTACTTATTAATATTTCACTACATAGCGTCGCCTGAGAATTGTTTTGTTCCATATGCCATTGGCACTTTTTCGAGAAAAACCCATTTAAAGGTTTGCGTACTTGGGACTCCGAAACTGTGTGATACGATTTTTTTTTATTTTTTTAATTTGAAGTTAGTCTTATAAAGAGTTCACCTACCAATTTTCAAAGTGTTTTGCCAAACCGTTAACAAGCCACGTTAATTAACGTAAAGGTCTCCTTTTTTGACTTGTGTCGCACCTCCTACATTTTGAAACGGATTTTTTTTGTTCATACACGTGGAAGACAAAAAAAATGGATATGGCACAAACCAATTCTCATCCAAAATATCTGAAAGACAAGAAAGCATGGAGTTGGATGCTAAAATTTAAAAAACAAAATTCATCTTTTTTGTTAACAAAGTTTTTGTTCAAAAAAATACAATAAAATAAGAAAATTATTTAAATTGTTTAGCATTAAACCAGTGAGTGAAAAATGGCAGATCAAATCAGATCAGAAAAGTACAGCTTTGAGTCATAATGTTCTCCTCTCAGCTGCGAAATTTCAAATAGATAATCCCCTTTCGGGTTTTGAGTGAGCATTGTACCGTCAATGTTTGGCCTGATGTCGATTTGATTTTGAATTTTCAAATCTGACACATTTTACTCACTTGCCCTACCTCAAAACTAAGTACAGAAAAACTTGTGCTAAACTTATCTGCACAGCTTCATGGAACACAAATTGACAGAATGTAGAACAGTTTGTGGCAAGTTTTTTACTCATGGAACACCAAATCTTGTACTTTTCTAATTTTTTCTGTACTTATCTGCAGCTGAGGTTCATTAAACACATGTATTCATGCTCCTACGTCTGCAGCTAGGTTTTGCGTTTGCAGCACTATTCATCACGGCACCGAATTCATATCTTCATAATATCGAATATTATCTACACAACTGTAATGGAGGTGGAACAAACCAATACTAAAATTTTGTTTGCGTTCAGTGTTCCACATACATAGCTTTTCTTTAACACGAGTGCACGTAGGACAAACCAATTCTCAACTTTGTTAATATTTTCTGTATCTCTTGTCGCAGTGATATGCACGTGGAACAAAATGTCGTAAATAAACACATTTTTCTGCGCTTACATTAGGCGTTTTTCTTTTTTAGCTCCGAGCGGGGCACTGAGCTGTCAAAAAAAGAACTGTGTTACTTTTTTAGCTCGGAGCGCTCTGAGCACAAAATTTGTATTTCTTTTATACCCTATTCTAGGGGTATATTAATTTTGACGCATAGTTTGTAACATACCTTAATATTGCCCGTAGACCCCTAAAAGTTACTATATTTATGGTCAGCATCGATAGTAATGTCGATCTAGCCATGTCCGTCCGTCCGTCCGTCCGTCCGTCGGCAAAAATTAGGCCTTTAAACTGGACCTAGAGAGCTGAAATTTTAACCATATACTCTCTAGGGTCCCGAAATAATCAAGTTTAAGAATTTTTGAAATCCGCCCACAGACACGCCCACAAACTCAAAAAAACAAAATTTTGGAAAAAATCGAATTTTGAGGTAGAGAGCTGAAATTTTTTATATATGATCTATGGCCCATAAAACTGATTGGGATATAAAATTTTCAAAATCCGCCCACTGACACGCCCACAATTAAATAAAACAAATTTTGGGAAAAATTGAATTTTGAGCTAGAAAGCTGAAATTTTTTATATATGATCTTTGGCCCATAAAACTGTTTGGGACATAAAATTTTCAAAATCCGCCCACTGACACGCCCACAATTAAATAAAATATTTTTTTTGAAAAACCAAAATTTGTGCTAGGGAGCTGAAATTTTTAATATATACTCTCATGTGTAAATATTTTCAAAATCCGCCTACTGACACGCCCACAATTATTTTTTTTTTATTTTTTAAAGTCCAAAGTTTGAGCTAGGGAGCTGAAATTTATAGTATATACTCTCTAGGTGCCCTTTATGCTCATACTTAATTTTTTTTTAAATCCGCCTACTGACACGCCCACAATTAAATAAAACAATTTTATTGAAAAACCAAAGTTTGAGCTAGGGAGCGTTTTTATTTACAAAAGCTTAGTTTTTTCGATAAAATCCTTTAAATTTTTGTCACGCCCACTTATGAGATATAGGAATAAGAATAGGGTATCCAACAGTTCGCCCAAGCGGACTGTAGCCCGCCCCTATGTTTTATCTCTGAGCTAGCTCAGGGCTCGCTCGATGAGCTCGATTAAAAATGACCGAGCACATCGAGCGAAAAGCTGAGCGCGGCTGACTTCATTCATTATTTTGTGCTTTTTCCATAGTTTTTTTACTAGAAATTATAATTTAAATGGAACAATCCTTGACAAACACCAATTTCAGAAGCAATCCTGACTATTTTGAAAATTAAGAGAAAAAAAATTATCTAATGACAGTTCAGTGCCCAATTCTGTTTCTTAATTAGCTCGGAGCGCTCAGGTTATGTTCAGCTCGGAGCGAGCTCTGATCGCTCGGGCCCCGCTCTGTTCCCCGCTCGGGGCTAAAAAAGAAAAACGCCTATTGCAAACGCTGGCTGAGCCCTACGAGATACGAGTAGATCAAAATAATGTACATACTACAGTATTGTACACCTTCACTTTTTACGAGAAACAATGGCTTATTTACGTAGCGATTTTACGCAATACAGCATTAATCCTGATCCAATTAGGTACCTTAAATACATTGTACATTTAATATAGATCAATATGGCCCGTTACAGCATGTAATTTGAATAAATATTTTCAAAGATACGAGTATTATACGAGTATATTTAAAATGCAGGGACATAGCGGTTGCTGCGGTACCGGCCGTTGCACCTGTCTATAAATAGCGCTCGAAGGCCGCTCTTCGCCCTATAGCACTTTATGATTAGCAGCGATCGCACGCGTTTATCGGGGTTCTCTAGCGAGGAAAATAACAATACTTAATAAAAACGTGCAACGTAATCCGTACTTATAAGTACGTTACGATAAATGTATGATAGTATTTAAATACTAAAGTGAATTCATTTTTAAGACAAAACGTGTTTTCAGCGAGACAATTTTTTCGAAATTGTATGTTCGTACTTTAGTCGGTATTAAGGTTAATTTTTAAACCGCACTTATAGTAAGTACATTAGGTTAGATAGGATTAGATTAAAACCATTGGTTTGAATTTAGAGTTAGTATTAGGGCAATTACACTCAACAGCAAATAAACCGGGCCACCCGAAACTCTGATTCGAATTTCTTTTGAAGTATAAATAAAAATAACTAAAAAAGTTGTACCAATAGAAAGTGCGTTATATGTTGAATAAAATGAATGGAAACTCATTGGGATTATTCAATTAATTCAGTGTTTATTTTAGGTTATATAAAAAAAGAGTCGTTTTCCCGTTGAGTTAATTAATGTAATCATAAAATGAAAAAGAAAAATGTAATCCAATAATAAGGAATAAATTTAAAAAAAAATGTTGGGCCTCCTCTTGCTTGGATAACTGCCAGCATCCTTGCATTCATCGACCTCACGAGCCTGACGATGAAATCTTGAGGAATAGCATTCCACTCCTCTTCAAGTGCGACTCACAGCCCTGGAAGCCTTGTTGGAGCAGGTATCCGGGCTCGAACCCGACGTTTTAGTTCATCCCATAAATGTTCTATCGGATTCAAGTCCGGGCCTCGAGCTGGCCAGTCCATCGCACGAATGCCGACGTCCCGTAGATACTGGGTCACCACATATGCAGCATGAGGCCGTGCGTTATCTTGCATTAACAGCGTATCCTGCCCGATATATCCTGCAAAAGGTAACACATGGTCTGCGAGGATTACAGAAATGTAGCGATGAGCAATCATCCACGTGTACGGCCTATTGGTTTGATGAAAACTAAAGCTGTATGTGCGGTTAAGGAGATGCAGCCCAGACCATTACAGGTCCTCCTCCATAAGCAACAGTTTCTTTCTTTGATGCAACATTGAGAATATCATTCACCAACGCGACGATATACTCTCTGACGTCGATCACTTACATGTAGCCTGACCCTGGACTTATCAGTAAAGAGTACATTACCGCTCTGCTCCAACGTCCAATCCCTATGCTCTCGAGCAAATTCAAGGCGTGCTCGACGGTGGGCTACGGGTAATGCTGGGCCTGTTGCAGCTCTCCGTGGAGTCAGGTTCTGTTCAAAAAGTCTCCTTCTGACGGTATCTGAACTTATGAACACTTGGTGTTCGTCCCGCAGACTTTGTTGGACTTGAACTGCATTTAGGCGGCGATTTCGCAGAACAGTAAATTAAACAAACCGATCATCTGCTGCTGATGTAGCCCTAGGTCTGCCGTACCTGAACGTCGATCGAATGACCCAGTCTCTAGATATCTTCTGTAAACTCGTTGCACCGAAGATCTGCTAATTTGAAGTCTTCGAGCGACCTCACGTTGCGCAATGCCTGCTTGAAGTAGTGCTACAGCTTGAGCGGCTTCCTGAGGTATTAACAACGTAAAAAAAAACTAAAAAATACACGCGGCTGTACAAACACTGGACTAAATCTAAAAAAATTATAACAGACATTGCTTAACCATTCATCATTGATCATTGGTCATTGTAGAAAAAAACGGTAATCGCGAAATCTAGACAAAACAAATCAACTCGTTAGCATTGTTTTTCTTGCTTGAATACATTGTGAGTTAGCGGTACTTAAGAATAAATTTAAAATTATTTTATTTGACATTAAAAGCACTTTTTGTAGGCACCACTTTTTTGGTTGTATGTGTTATACTTTTAAAGAAAATCGAATCAGAGTTTGAACGTAGCGGATGGCCCGGTTTATTTGCTGTCGAGTGTATTTTGTAAGTATTTTTAATTATCGAAAATCGTAGGTTAAAGTAAGGTATTTAATTTCAAAAAAGAACTGAATAGAATATATATCTTTTGTTGTTGATGATTGTTGAATATCTTTTGTTTTTAGTCGAACGAGTAGTAAGTAAAGTATTTTTTACTGCAGCACATACTAAAACTATGGCTTTTTGGTCATAATCATACGTATGGTTTTAAGGTGTGAGTTCAAACAAGAACTGAGTAAATTTTGTAAAAAAAATTATAAAATCATATCTGGAGGACGTCGTCGTTAGAACATAGGTCGTTGTACAGTGAATACCAGAAGAGTACGTTTAGCAAGAGATGAAGAATCGTCGAATGGCTCGCCTCAGCCATCTTCAGGATAGATATAGAGCTGAGAGAGAAAGAGAATCCTCTGCAGAGCGTGAGACTCGCCTCAGCCAGGATAGGGATAGACATTTAGTACGTTTAGATGACCGAATCGAAAGATCGAATTGAAACTGAATTGGTTTTCGAGGCGGGTTTTCGTTCTCACCGAATTGAGAGATTGAATTGAAGTAGAATTCAGTTCCACACTTCCTACCTAATACGTATTTTGGATAGCCTTGTGTTGGTGGCGACAAAAATCCCAGTCAAGTGAACATAACAAAGGAAAACAAAGAGGGCACGCCCACACACTCTCACTCGATCTCTCGATCTTTCAATTTGCGTTTACATGCTGATTTTCAATCCAATCGCAGACAATTTTGTGATCGGATTGATTGAATCCCTCAATCTTTCATTCTGCGTTTACATGGAATTCAATTCGGATTGAATCCGGATTGAATCTCTCATGTAAACGGGATAATTGAATACAGAGAGCCAGAGAATCGTCTGTAGAGCGTGATGCTCGATTCAGCCAGGATAGGTATAGACATCGAATACAGAGAGCCAGAGAATCGTCCGAACAGACACATAGTAACACCGAACAAAACGGACAATCGAACAGCCGCAGATCCGAGAGAGTAACTAATTTATTGGTAAATAAAAAAAATTCTGCCTTCGATTCCCTACAAGGACGATCGTATAGTATCAATAGGTACCATGTCAGTAGTGTCTGAACATTGCATGGCTTTGATATTCAAGGACAAATCGAAAGGCATGTGTTGCTTACAAGGAAAAGTAAAATTAGAAGAAATTCATCCTCCACCTGAACCACTTCACTCTCTCCTCACGGGTGATCATCCGAAATCCAAACGATTCATGCGCAATATACGCCGTTATAAAAATGCATTTCAAATGACCTCTTTAAAGAGTAAGCAAATCGTTGAGCGTGGTTTTATGCCTACATTTAAAATTCAAGGGCAAGTGTATTACTCTAAGCTGGGAGCTTGGTACCACTTCGACCTGATGATCACAAATCCAGATACAGAAGCAGCAACGCGGTTCGGTGATCAAGTGTCGCACAGCCAATTGATAGAGATTTGATTAGATCTTTCCAAAATATGTTACATTCTCATAACTGCTATATACAGTCTCTTCAAACTGCGATTGAGGGTGTTCCAGTAGATACTCCTGACTTTAATGTCGTAATCCATGCAAATAAAGTTCCTGTTGGAGAAAACAAAGGACGATATAATGCGCGTTTCACGACTGAAGTAGCAGTGGGTGATAGCTGGAACTTTCAACGTTGCAGGCTTAGATTTGAGCGTTGAGTGTTTTTCACATGGGCAATTATATATCACTCTTTCAAGACTAACGTCTAAAGAAAACATGTTTGTATTGTCTAATGACAAAAAAGCTGCGAACGTTGTATATAAAGACATTCTGTAGTGTGTATTTAGTACCAGCATTGCACAGGGTTTCTAGTAAATAAATAAAATAAATAAGTAAGTGAAAAATATTCCAGATTAAACAACCCGCAACTCCGTATGATAATTTACTTCAATGGATACTAACTCCAATTCGTTTATACCGATGGCGTTTATTAAAAGACTCGGGACTCCCTTGATTCACCGAAAAAATAGATACGGTCTTCGCCTTGGCCATGGACAACATACTTTTCCCGCACGTTGTCTCCCAACGATGGGACACGATGTAAAATAGAAATCCCATCAACGTGCAAAACGAACTACACAATACAACATAATAAAACTAGAAGCACCAGCTTAACAATGATGGCAACGAACTTAAAATCTCACAAAATTGCCATCTTGATTGCTGGGCCAACACTATAAAACGCTATAACAATGCCTGATCATTACGCGGTCAAAATAACGACCAAGGTGTTTAGGCAGTGTTGCGTTTGAATGGGGGAAAACGCACTGAGGCTTCTTAAATGACATCGAAGTTCGTTTTAGTAGCAATTTTGTGGCCCCAGACTAATGAGTCCGACTCGGTGCGGATATTACGCGTACCAACACTTCGGGCAAGAATGGTTCTTTCTAAAGTCGGAATTATCTACGAAAATCTCACGGCAAAAAGTTAACTAGTTAACTAGTACATTAAATTCGCGGGTAATAAATCTTGGGTTGTGTAGTCGAACGCAGAGAGAACTCGGACTCCTCCCAGAAGGGGAAGTAATCTACTTTGAAGCGACGGGCTGCAAACACGGTTGAGTTATGTGTATTTTGTTGCACGTTTAACATGGAGCGCAGATGTGCTGTTCATTTAACAGTAGACTACGTGACTTAATTACATGATTTTGCAAACAAAACCAATTTTTCTCCAGTGTACGAGTACTTATGCATTTTTTTAGAAGCTTTGAAATTGACACAGAGTTGGGCATATTGATTAGTATAGAGCAACAATTAGGTCATCTTAGCCGAGGTATGCAAGGAATTTGGTTACTTTAGCATCGAAAGCTTAAAAGGTGTTTTGCAAAATGTTCACTTCAAATCGAAGAAATTAGCCGATTTGGTAGGTGTCTATGTGAACGTGGGGAAATTAGGAAGTCAACGAACTATTTGGGACCATGGGAAAAGCTTAGTACATGAACCAAACAAAGGAACGTTACACTCAGAGAAAAATGGATTAATAGTAAGCAAAAACACGCTTAAATTGACCATATTTCAACTCATATTCATCGCTATCCGATCTGTGCTTAAATCAAGCACGTCGGTCTGAAACTAGTAATTCGCCGTTTTTACTTCAAGAATTCACATGGTTAATTTAAGCATTTTTTTAAGTAGCACCACGTTCATAAATTGATAAAAAAAATGCTTATTATTAAAGCGCAGTATTACTGAATTAAGAACGCCGTGATTAATTTAAGTATATACATTGTTGCACTAATTAACTAGGCGCTCTTAAGTTGACTCTGATTCTGATTATTATTATGAATATTAACTATTAATTTTAGAACGCTTTTTCTTAGTTTAAGTCTAAACAATGTTAGATTGGTCAATCTGTCATTCTCAAGTTAGTAATTATATTCCTTATTACGGTTAGTGAGCATTATTGATTGAAGAAGCACGTTCTTAAAACTGACCTGTCATAAATGAACGTTCTATGGGAATGTTAAAAAAACGACAGTTAGTTTTATAAACAAATTTATTTTTTTAATTCATATACATTTTTTTTAACACAACAATTCATAAAAAAAAATATACAAAACGCTGAAAAAAGTAGTTTAAAAACATATTTTTTATACATTTTTAAATACGCTATATAAAAGTCCATTATTTATTGGATATAAATGCATCGGCATGCTATTAAATTTATTGATATTTTTGAAACAAAAATTTTCGATACAACTGCCGACTTGAAATGAATGGAAATGCTTATCATATTTAATAATTTGTAATTCTTGACAAAGTATATATAGCTCTTCGTCCTCAATTTTAAACAAGGAATACAAATCGTGATTTTGAATTGCCAATACAAAATTTACTTTATACGATGTGTTTTTGTGAATTATTTTTGCCGCCGTTTTACATTTTTTTAAATTTATATTATTTGGAAGGGTTTCAATTTTAAATACGTACTCTTTTTGGCTGAAGTCTTCAAAATTATGTTCGGGAACTATGAGTGTCAAAC
Organism: Portevinia maculata; assembly: GCA_949715645.1. Lineage (NCBI taxonomy): Eukaryota > Metazoa > Arthropoda > Insecta > Diptera > Syrphidae > Portevinia > Portevinia maculata. The sequence goes on along the minus strand of OX454526.1, from coordinate 266,661,876 downwards.
CCATTTTCATATTTTTTCAATATCTTAGCAAACTTAATTGAACTTTTTATAATATTCCTATGAAAATAAATGTGTGCATTTTATTAAATAAATATAATTTAACATAAGAAACAAAATATTTATTTTTTAAAAGTGCAAATTTCAATATTGTTTTTTTTTTCATATAAATAACATTATTCAACAATATATTCAATGTATTTCCTTACCTCACAACCAGCCTCAGATGCAAAAATTCGAACCACCTGTTGCACCAAATCTTCAAAATTCGAAGGATTCAATTGCAGCTTACTGCAAAATACTGTTTCCAAAATAATAGTAATGATATCATCTCTTTGGTTGTTTTTAAGATTTTGTTGTACTTTTAACATTCTGCAGGCCTTTACCCTTTACGTTATTTTGCAGCAAATTTAGTATATCCTTAGAAAGAGGAAATACTTTATAATAATCGAAATACATAGTAATAGGCAGTACTCAGTGAAATTTATATTTGTCAAAATATTTCATTCAATTTTATAAAGATTCAGTGATTACACTTTATTATTTCTTTTATGAGTCTTTAACAAATATATTTTACTTAGTTTCGCCGCCGATTCATAAAAATTTGTTTAGTTACTTTTGTATTTATAATATTAGTATGGACTACGGATGAAGTATGGATTCTTTAATAATAGTCATTAGAAAAGACCAAGACTATCTTGAATTGTAAGATTTGCAAGAACTTACCAAACAACAACAGGAAGGGCTGCTTGACTGACACTGGCTGTTGGAACTACACTCCTGGTCTTTATCAGAATCTTTTTTTCCCTTTTTTATTCAACCAGGCACACATTTGATGAATTTGAAATCGTCGTCAATATTGTACTAAAAAGGAGTAAAATTATTTCTTTATCTGCTTAGAAAAATGCAGGTACTTACGATATTTTTCTTCCACAAAAAAAGCTTTTGCCGAAATTCAGCCCTTAATCCCACGTGTGGAATAACAAACAGGTCGTCTTTACATAAATATGGAAGACTTCGGTATGTGATATTTCCAGCTAAAGTAATATATATTAATTGCATAATGCAGCATACATACATTTTTCTATGATACTTTGTGCGCTCTTGATTTCTGCCACTAATCCTTTGCGACAATCGAAATAGATGTATTATTCGAACAGGATATCAAAACACTATACGCAATATACATAGACTCGTCGTAGTAAAGACAACTTACTAAGTCAAGGGTTGCAAATATAAATTTTTGTGAAAATCGAGAGAGCACTGTATATACAAAAAAAGATCAGAAATTAACTTACACAGTAAATATTTATAGATATCTACAATATCTAACTCTTTTAGAAGATCTAAAAGTTTTGCATTGCCTTCTTCTTCATTTTTGTCACCACAATCTTCGAGAACATACAGTAAATCACTGGACTCAGAGAAATCATTGATAGCCATTTTTATACAAGGACAAAGACCAACGCGACACGAATGCTACACAAACAGAGGCAGAATGAGCTGTAGAGGTCGAATGCAGTTGAAGTACAACAATCAACACGTTGTATCCTTTATTGTTAAAATTGCATACTTGATTCAATTCAACACACTCTTAACTTACACTTAAACGGAGAAACTTTGATAACACACAATGTTATTTCTATCCTCTACATGTATGCTGGTCGACTCTCTGTTGAACGCACTCAACAGTTCTAATATTTACGCTCAGGCGTACGCGGATGATGTTGCCGTGCTTTCTGTTGGATCATGCCTAGCGACTGTATGCGCCAAGGCGCAGGCGGCCCTTGACGTGATCGACGAATGGTGCACTAGGAATGGGCTCTCGGTCAATCCTCTTAAAACTGAGGTTGTTCTCTTTACGAGAAGGAGGAAGCTGGTCGGGTTGACTCAGCCAGTGCTAAAAGGCGTCACAATCCAACTCTCCAATGAAGCAAAGTATCTGGGAGTCATCCTGGATAGCAAACTTCTTTGGTCCAAACATGTTGAGCTGAAGACTGCCAAGGCGCTGTCTATTTTCTGGCAGTGCAAAGGCATTTTCGGCAAGACATGGGGCTTATCACCGAAAAGAGTCCTATGGATTTATACGGCTATGATAAGACCATTTATAGCATACGCATCGGTTGTTTGGTGGAATAAGCTTTCACGTAAATACGTCACTGCTGCTTTTGCCAAACTCCAAAGGCAGGTATGTCTCGGCTGCACGGGGGCCTTCCCCAGCACGCCTGGCTCCGGCCTAGATGCACTATTGAACCTTCCGCCCCTTGATGTTTACATCATGGGCTGTGCAATCAAGGCTATCTCACGTCTTACAAGAGGTGGCTTTTGGTATAACTCGCACTGGAGTTTTGATGAACTTGCGCAACGGTTGTCCTTCGACTCCTGTCTTATGGATATGCCGTCTGATGCGATGACACCGGAACTTCGGCTAAAGCGCAAATACGAGGTCGACTTTCCTCGCGTCCAGGACTGGCTCTGGCCGGACTCTGAACCTGGAAGGGAATGCAGTCGAATCTTTACGGATGGCTCCAAAACCGATCAAGGATCTGGTGCTGGTGTCTTCGTGGAGAGCGATAGCGTTAGACTTTTCTTTCCGTTAGGCAAACATGCGTCAGTCTTCCAAACAGAGACTTATGCTATCCTAATGGCCATGGACTATGTTACGAGGAACAGGTGGAGGGGGCGAAGTATCTGCGTCTGTAGCGACAGTCAGGCTGCGCTTAAGGCCTTACTCAAACCCTTAACTACCTCCAAAATAGTACGTGAATGCAAGATATCTCTGAATTCGGTCGGAAGGCTGAATTCACTTAAACTTGTCTGGGTCCCGGGTCATAACGGGATCACGGGAAATGAGATCTCCGATGAACTTGCTAGACAAGGCTCAGAGGGGGACCTCTCAGGACCTGAACCAGCGATCTGTCTGCCTGCGTCCTCGGTCAGGGCTTCCATTGACGGTTGGGTTTCCTATGAACACAATCGCCGTTGGCATGACTCTCCAGGGTGCAGACAGACTAAGCAAATGCTCCCCGACGTCTGTGGGAAATCCGCGGCATTCTTGTTGTCTCTCAACAGAAAAGACTGCAGACAGACTACTGGCGTTCTTACGGGACACTACGCTTTTGCCAAACACCTTAAGGTGCTAGGCCTAAGCGACACCACCAACTGCGAAGCCTGTGGAGAAAGCGACGACACTGCGGAACATTTCGTCTGTGATTGTCCTGCTTTTGCTCGTATCAGGTGGCAGGTATTTGGTGCGGATATGGTGAGTGCTGTAAACCTAAGCTCCTTATCATTGAAGCGCCTTCTCGTTTTTCTTAGAAAAACGAGTAAATTCCCACAGTAAAATGTGGTGTGTCTGCCTGGCAGTACAATGGACCAGTATTGAGTCTGAGTGCTCCAGTGCAGAAAGTTTCACACATCCCGACAACAAAAAAAAAAAAAAAAAAAAAAATCCTCTACATTCATAAGATAAGAACGTGGTTGTAATAAGGAGAACCAATCGAGTAAACAAAATTATATTTACTATACGCATCTGCTCATACATGAGAATCAGTAGAAAACTCAATCGCAGTAACTGTAATTTATGGGCAAGAAATAAATTCCTTGTTCCTTATTTTTACTCTGCGCATTCTTAGACTGAGTTAGCATGAAAGAGTGTAGCAGTAATATTAACTCCGAAATCCTTAAATCGAATATGAAATACATGACGAAAAGTTCATCTGTTTGTTACACTTTTATTCCTTACATTAAACATATACGTGCTTAGAGTTAGAATCACTGCGTTACTTTAACTTCGCACTTTTTTAAATTAAAAGGGTTTTGATTGAATTAGAGAAAATCAATATTAATGTAATCATTTTGTAATAATAATGTGTGTTTTCTTAAGTTAATCTAAAAAGTACTTAAATTCGGGTTGTGGATTTTCCCTCAGTGTAGAAGGAGCTACTGATATACCTATGATTCATTTGAGCAAATGAATTAACTTCATACTGACACGTTTTCGGACGAATTCAAAGAATATAAAGAAAGGAAATACCGAATATCGTCAAGCATCACGAGGCGATGACGTAGCATTATAGTTTACTTTCTTACTTATTTAACAGTCAGCCGACCGGTGGACTGTCTCCGTCTGAGACACTGCCTCAGTTGTTCAGACCAAGCGCTCTTGGTCTTTCAAACAGAAGTTCGGTCTTTCTCTTCGCTGGAACATTATTGTCCATTCGCTCGATGTGGCCGAGGTTATGTAATCGACTTGTTTTAGCTTTTCTAACTAAGCACTTAGGACTAAGAGTTTGCGGTTGTTTCTTCTCCTCCATTCGCCCTCTATTTTGTTTAATAACACCTTGCAATATATCTATCTACGTTATGTGAATTATTCCATTTATGCAAAGCCAAAGTTTCTGTTAAAGGCGATTCTCGTGAAACCTCTAACATCTCATGCACTCTAATTTCTGTTTTCGCTGGCATGGAGCCTGTGTAGCTTGCAGTCGACACTTACGGGTCGATATATAGACCACTTTGGGAATCACTGCACTATTTACTTAACGGGCTCCCGATCCGTGGAGAGTCTCTTTCAAAGTCACTGCAGCCTTCCATCCTCCGCGATCCCGGGCTCGCTGCTCCCAGTTCTCCATACCAAGCGCTCTGTCATCCGCGATGACTGGGTTCTTAAAACGGAGGTTCGGTCTTCCTTGTCGTCTCGAACCTGGGAGCTGGGAGTCAAGATCCTCCTCGCAGTAGCATTATTGTCTACTCGCTCGATGTGGAGGAGCCGATGTAGTCGACCTATTTTAGCTTTTTGGCCTACATCCACATCTTGGTAAAGGTCATAGAGTTCGCGGTTATATCTTCTCCTCTATTCCCCCTCCTCACGCAAAGGACCAAAATATCGGACGGAGTATTTTTCTTTCGAAAGAACCCAAAACCAGCTCGCCTTTCCAGCACTCGGCGCATTAAAGCAGAACTGGCAGTATCAGTGTTTTCACTTGGTCTTCCGAGTGAGGAGTTTTGAACCCATTTGTTTAGCCAAGCAGACTTCCCAGGGTGATTCTCTGTCGGATCTCCACTAAGGTGTCATTTGCGGAGTTTATGTTTATTAGTCGGCGGACAGATGTTTGTTTGTTTGTTGAAAGCAAGTAGTTCGATTTGTCCTCGTCGACTTCAAGGCCAACCAATTTTGCTTGTTCTTCAATAGCCACGAAAGCCTTTAACACGATACGCTGAGATCTGCCGATGATGCCTGCATGAATCACTGCACAAGAGGGAGAAAAGAAGACTTTTTATTGGTTATTTACTTTGGGGCATTTACTTGCCTCGTTTTTGAGGGCTTGAGTACTACAGGGTGGCGCATCAATGGTTCTACAATAAGAAATTCAAATAATTTTTGTTATGCAATGAATTTAATTTATTTATTTTTTATTGTATAGAAAAGTCAGTTGTATTTTATATTTATAACTAAATCCGTAATGAAATCCATGCTCATCCATGCGACACCTGATCAGAAAATTATTCATTGCGGCCTGAAGGGACGAAGTCGGGATCGCCTCAATTATTGTTTTAATGGACTGCTTCAATTCAGTCGAATTCCTTGGTTTCGTTTTGTACACCTCTTACTTGACATAACCCAATAAAAAAAGTCAGGTGCAATCAGTTCAGGTGACCTTGAGGGCCAGCGGAAAGTGGCGTTTCTGGATATGAATTTGTTTGGGAATTTTCGTTGGAACTCCGAAATAACCGGTCTGGCTATGTGTGCAGTTGCTGCTGCTTTCTGAAACCAAATGCTGTTGAAACGGATACTTCTTCTTCACAGTTCTGGCCAAAAAAAAACTCCTTTACCGTCTTTTAAAAACAGTCCCCATTGTCAGTTACTGGTACACCGTTTCTTCAAAGAGGTATGGCAACAATGCACATTGATGAAACTGCGCACCACACAGTGACTCGTTCTGGGTGCAGTACCGTCTCATGGACTATTTACATTGCCATTTAGATCAAAATGGGCCTCATCAGACATAAACAAGCAATTTATAAAGCTGTTGTCTTCTTCAGTCATTTCAATCATTTTTTGGCAAAGTTAGAGGCAAATAGGCAAATCCAAAGGGTTTAACTTGCTTGCAAATTAATAATATTAAAAATTTTTTAGACCGTACTCTTGACTTAGTTTTTGTCGATACTGAGTTTAGCGTCAACATTAGTAAATGTATCCTTCCATTTGTGCCAGATTCAATCCACCATGTTGCCTTAAGCTTAGATTTTCAGTCCTACAAATTTGTTAAGCCAATTTCTGTTTCAAACTTTAAGTATAATTTTCATAGAGCCAATTTTGGTAATATTAAAAATTGTCTAAATGGTATTGCGTGGTCTTCAATATTTGATGGCATCGACTTGAAACACTCATATAATACCCTGATCATGATAGTCAATGACATAATCGACGTAAACAACCCTAAGGTTAAAGTTAGGACAAACTCAAAGCCCATATGGTTCAGGGCCGTTTGCTGATACGAATCTTAAATATTTAACTATCGCTTAGGCGCCTAAATAATACTTAACTGGTTGCACGAAAAACTAAGTTAATCTTAAATTTCCGTATGTGACACTTAAATTAAGCCCCAGAAATAGTTCGTCATAAGGAGCCTAAGTAATGCTTAAAGACTTTTAAAGGTTATGTTGGCAGTTTTATTCATTTTGTGACAAAAAAGATTGCAGTCAGCAATAATAGATTTCGAGCTCCTGGATTTATTGGCAGACGATGTCGAGGTACTTGAAATTATCGAAGTAGGTGTTCCCCGACAGATAAACGAAAGAAAGGAATATTTTCATTTCTTCGATGAGCTTTCTTACTACAAGCTATTCCGTCTGACCAAAGAAATGACTCTGATTGTTTTAGAACAGATCGAGACACGTTTGGAGTGCCCCTTTAATAGGTAAAAATTCATTTTTGGCTCTTCAATTAAGATCATTTTATTTTAAGAATTGTTAGAAATAATTCTATAGCGCCAATCAACCAACTTTTGACTGCTCTACGCTTCTTTACGACTGGGAGTCATCTTTTAAGCATTGCTGATTTCGGAGGAATGCATATTTCAACAGTTTGAAGGATCGTTTTAATAGTTTCGACGTCAATTGCTGCTCTCTAATATAAGCTTCTGTATTTTTTACTTGATTTATTTTAAATTGTATTAATTAGGTGGTTCAGATCCAGAAGTCTTCAGGAATAGGAAAGGGTGCTTCTTAGTTAACGTTCAGGGGACGTGTGCTGCGAACATGGTTTTTACTGATATTGTTGCAAGATGGCCTGGGTCAACTCATGACGCAACTATTTTTAGCAATAGTAGAATGAAAAACCCTATATTAGAAGGACAAAAAATGGACGCTATACAACTTAACTTTTTCAGTTTTTATTAGATAAATGAAATAAAAAATTTAAATTAAATGTTAAATAAATTTTTCATGTCTTTTAAAATATAACAGGCTTCGCCTATGCTAAAGAAACTATTTTTGATTTTTTTTTTTAAATCTCCGCCTTTATTTCAATTGATTTTTCCAGCGACTTCTTATGTAGTTCATGCTCAATTGAGTCGGTAACTTTTTTTTGGTTGGCTTCTTCTTTTAGAGTTTCGTATTGCAGCTTTGCTAGCTCAATTTTAATTTTTGATAGTTCAGAGTATTGCTCAGTTATTTTACTATCGTGCAGAGGCGAAGCCACTGGTCTACGCCTATCAGACCATTTCTTTGTACGCTCAGTGTTCTCGTATGTGTCCTCGTATTGTTTTCATGTGCCTTTAGACACAATGATGGGTGCTTCTGTTGATTCCTGTACAGGTGAACAAGGTTTTGATACATTCTCACTGATTGGCCTAATTTGAAGCTTTGAATGAACTGGCATCTTAAGCTGACTAGGTTTATAGCTCCCCCAATCTGCTGTTGGGTCATCCGGTGAATTCTGAAACAAGTTGTTTATGTCAAAATTTTAAAATTGCTCCTTTTAACAGTCTTTTTTATGTAGGTATCATTGCGAACATGATTTTAGGATCAGGTATGAAATGGAAACTTACATTAACAATATTCGCATCTTCATTAATTTCAATTGAATCACTATCAAAGAAGTTGGTCAATCCATGCACAGTCTTTGGATTCATTATCGAAATGGCGAGTTCAAAATTTGGGTCCTTCACTTTATGTGGCTTACCGCTGCCAGTTTGAATCGAAGAACACTTTTCAGCGGCAGCCTCTTTTGTCACTTCTTTTTTGTAGTTCACATAACACTCTTTTAGTGAATCGGTACTACGGCTGCATGTGTCTCCTGATGCCTGAGCATTAAAACTGCTGGTAATTCTCCTCCAAGCTTCTTCATTTTCTTCCACGTTGCACCATCAGTTTTTTATTTTCTACCACGTCTTTTTCATAATATACACATTGAAGAAGTATATTTTTTTCCGTTGCTGAAAAGTTTTGGCTCCTCGTTTGCTTTTTTTGAGACATTTTTCAACAAAGCAAATTCTATTAAAAATTAAACTTCAACTTATTTTCAATGAAATAAGAAAATTGGACAGTTTTTTCAATGCTGGTGAAGTGGAAAGCGATTCAAAAGTTTCTCTTTCCTAAGCTGAACTTAAATATTTCTCAGCAACTGGAAATAAGCTATGATGAACTTAAGCGTTAAGTTCTACATAACGCTAACTAATACTTAGCTAAGACACAATTTTATGACTAGTATCAGCAAACGGGCCTAAATAATCTGAAAAACAAGACTTATAAACAGTTGCGCAAATCATCTTCTGATCGAGAATTACTTCTGAAATATAGGAGGCTTCAAAAAGATTTTAAAGTTCTTAACAAATTTCTATATAAGCAATATGTCCTTTCAGTGGAATCAGACCTGAAAGTCAATAGTAAACGATTTTGAAGTTTCATCAATTGCAAAAAACAATCGACTGGAATTCCTAATATTATGAAGTATAATGGCGCGTTGTCATCAGACCTCTCAGTTATTTGTAATATGTTTGCTAGCCATTTCAAATCTGTTTATTCAAATAATACGCATATCTTACAAGCAGGTACGATATCTGACTACTCCACGAATTCGATTAACGTTGGTAGCATATACTTATCGATTTCTGAAGTAGTAGTTGCGCTGTCCGATTTAGTATCCGACATGAGAGGAGACGTTGATGTTATTCCTTCCATTATTTTAAAAAGATGCGCTGATGAACTTTCCGTGCCACTTCATATGCTCTTCAATAGTTCCTTGGAGCAATTAATTTTAATAGATGCTTGGAAGAGCTCATTCATAACACCGATTTATAAATCTGGTCCCAAACAAGATGTTACTCACTATCGTCCAATATCGAAAATTCCCACTATCCCGAAATTGTTCGAAAAACTTGTTTGTGGTAAACTTACAGCTCTTATTAAGTCCACAATTTTTTCGTATCAGCATGGTTTTATTGCTGGAAGATCCACAGAGCCTAATCTTACAGTTTTTACAATTTTTATCGCAAATAATATGGAAAATGGTATGCAGTGCGATGTCATCTATACAGATTTTGCAAAAGCATTTGATCGGGTAAACCACGATATTCTTCTTAATAAATTGCGTAACAGTGGTTCTCACTCAAGTCTCTTAGAATGGTTCAATTCTTACTTAAGAAGACGCTCGCAGTTTGTTAGGATTAATTAAAATTGCCTCAGATCGCATTGACGCTACTTCGGGAGTCCCCCAAGGCAGCCATCTTGGGCCTTTGTTATTTCTTTTATTTGTTAATGATATTACCAAGGTCATCCTTAATTCTGAATGCTTAATGTTCGCTGATGACTTGAACATTTTTCGGTCCATTAAATCACCCCAGGACTGTTTATTGTTGCAGGAAGACCTCAATAGATTATCAGATTGGTGTACAATTGACTGTTTAAATCTTAATGTTTCAAAGTGCAATAGCCTTACATTCTGCCGAAAACGGGCACGAATTCAGTATACCTACAGTATAACAAATCTACCCTTGGAAAGCATGTTTTCCAAAAAAAGACTTAGGCGTATTATTCGACTATAAGCTCAATTTCAATAGTCACATAGACTACCTCGTCACAAAATGCAGGTCAATGATGGAATTTATCTTGCGAAACTCTCAAGATTTTTCTGACCCGCATACCCTTAAATACCTATATTATGCATATGTGAGGTCTTCCTTAGATTACTGCTCTGTTATCTGGAACCCATATTATATGGTTCACTCTACAAGGATAGAGAAGATTCAAAAATGGTTTACTAGAGCTGCGATAAAAAAAGCTTAATTGGAATAAAAACAGGTGTGTGGCCAAATGTCAACTGAATAGACGTGTTTATTATTCGCTCCTGACATTTAAGCCTTTTTACCCGGTTTAAGAAGCTAAAAGTACATAACTTATCCTAAATTTTTCTCAAATTACTTGCAAATTATTTGTTTCACTTTCAAATAACTACTTTGAACTGACTACAGTGTTATTTAAGAAAATAAAAACATTTCTGCTAGCCTATCATCTCTTCATAATGTCAACAACTCGCCAACAATCTCTTAAAGAGAAAAGCACAGTGGTATTTCCATCTAATTAACCTGCAATGAAGAACCAAATTAACTCACTTCTTCCATCTGACATGATGGCAAAAATCTCATCTCTTATCGCGGATACTAAAACCGAAATTAACAACAAGATAAGTGAAGTCATATCTGCTCTAAACCTTAAGGTGCAAGAATGCGAGAACGTCATTGCAGTACTCCAGGAAGACAACAGGAAAGTAAGAGCGGAATTAGCTGACCTTCAACGTAAAGAGCGTCTCTGTGATGTAATTGTTCATGGCATTCCGCAAACAGCAAAAGAAAACGCTATTGAACTAGCAAAAAATATTGCCGCTAAGCTACGTCACCAACACTCTCCACACATTGACGCTTTTCGATTAGGAAGTCAAACCAACGGCAGACATCGACCGCTACTAATCCGTCTGTCTTCTCATGCTGAACAAAGAGCACTTATTTCTGCTTTTCGCAAAAGCAGCGGACTAACACTTTCGCAACTCGAGAAAGGGATCGACAACAGCAGCAGTTCCAGTTCCAGCAGTAAAAATAACAACAACAAAACCAACGACACCCGAATATACATTAACGAAAGTCTTACTTCAGAGAATAGCTCTCTATTAAGGCACTCGTAATGGACTCGTTTATGTAAAAAAGAGTGTAGATGACAGCGAAATAAAAATCTCATCAACATCGGCACTAACTTGAACAACCCTACCCAGAATCTTCAACACTCCGGTCATCTTGAGCGAATTCTCAATATGTGCTTCATGACAAGTAATTGCGTAGATATATTTAAAAAAAAAAAAAAAAAACAATTGAATTAACGAATAATTAATAGCATAAATTGTAAATAAACTTTTTGCACTAGTTTTTAATCTAAGTATGTCTGTAATTATGTTCTCTTTTCTATGCAATTGTTCACGCTCCTTCTATTTTCATTCCTTCCCTTTCCCACTCTTTTTACCTCCTTGTATTATTCTATTTTGTACTTTTCTATCTTTGTCTACCAGTTGCGTTTTAAAATGTAGAATTTGGATACTCAGTAATTATATTGTGCTACTTTTATTTGTTTTAAATACTGATAATGATGGCTCATAACAATAGGCACATGTCTGATGGCACTCCTGAAGCTACCGTGCGCACAATGATTAGAATTCTCTCGAATGCGCGTGAGGGGTTCAAAATATGCTACATAAACGCTCGCAGTCTAAATATTTCAAAAACCGATTACTTACGTTATGTTTTCAATGGTTCGGCAGTTGATGTTATATGTGTTACTGAGACCTGGCTGGGGCCTGATTTGGAAGATCACCTGTACAATATTCCGGGGTACAGAATTGTTCGGAACGATAGAGTCACGAATACAATAGGTGGTGGGGTAGCCATTTACTGTAATACTTCCTTGAAATGTCAGATCATTGGAAAATCTGAGGTAAGTGCTACCGAGTATCTTCTCCTGGAAATTACTGATGGCAATACTAAGTGCATTATAGGGGTTGTTTACAGTCCCAACCGTAGCTGTTCTCCTGAACCAATGTTCTCCGCACTGTAAGATTTTTCCCCAAATTATGAACATATAATCATAGGCGGTGATTTTAATGCCGACCTATTCAAATGTGATAGTAGATCTCGCCAACTTTTAGACCTAGCCGCCACTTCTGCGCTAGCTGTAGTCAACTCATATGCCACCCGCTTTGCACCCAACTGCTCTCCGAGTCTTCTTGATCTATTGTTGGTATCTGATCGGTCGAATGTGTTACTACAGGACCAGCTGTCGTTGGAGGGTGTCACAGACCACGACCTAATTTTCTGCACTTACAACATTGACTTATCTCGTTCCTCAACACCATCCACTTTTCAATTCAGAGACTTCGCTTCCGTAGATAACTACTCCTTGCAAATGGAAGCGAGCTTACTCCCCTGGCATACTTGTTATTTTGTCCCAGACTTGGGTGATAAAGTGGATCTGTTGCAATCCCTACTACTAAATTTATTAAATTACCATGTTCCTTTAAAAACAGTGACGGTGCGCAACAGAAATTGTCCATGGTTCACATCTGAAGTACATAATGCCATAAAAGTTCGTAGAAAACTGTATTCGAAATGGAAGCAAAGTCCAACTGATCTGAGTTGGGAAACTTTCTGCCAAGCACGTAATCTCTCAACTTCCATTGCTAGATCATCCAAGAAAAGATATTTCTTATCTAAGCTGGGAGCAGAGCAAAACGCCAAAAAGCTCTGGAGCAACTTACGATCAGTTGGTGTTCGTAGTAAAAAAGATGTTGCAGACGTTATACCTGATCTTGATGATCTTAATAATGTTTTTTTATCCAACTCAAGAGATTGCACTCCCTCTCTACCATACGATCAACATTCTCTGGAACCACTTGCAGTTTTTGAATTCGAAGTTGTCTCAGAAGCTGATGTTGTCAGTAATATTCGGTCTCTCAAGTCCGATGCCGGTGGTGAAGATGGAATTCCTATGCGATTTGTAAAAATGATTTTAACCCACATTATTAGTGTAATTACGCATGTAATTAATTTTTGCATAACGTGTTCGTCTTTCCCGTCTAGTTGGAAGCTGGCTAAAGTTATTCCTGTCGCGAAAAAACCCCAACCTTCGTTGGCCACAGACTTTCGCCCCATAAGTATTTTGCCTTGCCTGTCAAAAGTTTTGGAAAGAATTCTCGCAAAGCAGATTTCGATTCACCTTGATCAACATAACCTTCTTGTTTCGGTCCAGTCTGGCTTTCGAGCCAAGCACAGTTGTTCTACGGCTATGGTTAAAATCCTGGATGACATAAGGATCAACTATGACCTAGACTTCATCACAGTACTCTGCCTCCTTGACTTTTCCAAAGCTTTCGATACAGTCAATCACTCAATTCTTACGGAGAAACTGCGAAGGTTTTTCGGTTTCAGTGAAGGTTCGTTGAGCCTCATCAGTAATTACTTGAGCAATCGCTGTCAAAGGGTTATGGTTGGTGATAAATGCTCTCGTGTGAAGGACATACTTGCAGGGGTACCTCAGGGTTCAATTTTGGGTCCTATTTTGTTCGGCATGTTCATCAATGACCTTCCCAAAGTTTGCTCAAATGCTAGCCTTCATTTCTATGCGGATGATGCGCAAATATACTTATCTAGACCTACAGGTCTAGTAGAGGATTTGGTTAGCAGACTGAACGATGATCTATCCGCAATTAACCAATGGTCGCTTCGCAATTGCCTGACCATCAACCCAGCAAAATCCCAGCTAATTTTAATATCTAAGAAGCTCCACAACGTCGAACTTGTGCCGCCAATTTACCTTAACGATACATAACTGAAGTTTGCAGATACTGTTACCAATTTGGGTTTTAAGATTAACCGCTCTCTATCCCCAGTAAGTCACATTAACTACACTGTGGGACGTATTTACGGTGGTCTACGTAAACTTTGGTTGTTCTCAAGTTTTACTCCCGTAAATACCAGGCTGAGACTAGTCAAAACCTTACTGGTTCCCTACATTGATTATGCATCAGCTGTGTACTGCAAACTGGACTCCTTATCTCAGTTTAAATTAACTGTTGCATTCAACGATATGGTTAGATATGTGTACGGGCTTCGTCGACACGACCACATATCCAATTACCACAATAATGTCCTTGGCTGTTCACTTCAGTAGTTTTTAAATGTAAGGTGTTGTGTCTTCTTGCACAAAATTATACACAAAAGGTCGCCACCATACCTCTTTGAAAAACTTCAATTTGCTCGTTCGGCAAGGACGTTTAGTCTTATAACTCCCTCCTCGAATTATTTGAACTCCTCACGTCATTTCTTCGTATTTGCCACCAGACTCTGGAACTCCCTGCCTACAGCAGTAAAACAAATAATCGGAGCGACACAATTCAAAAATGCCGCTTTAGAGTATTTCTCATAAAAATGTAACAACTTCTTATTTCTTTCTTTCTTCTAACATTCTACTCCTCTTTCTCATACTATTCTCCTCCCTTCCTATTCACTCCCTGTTTACCGCTATAATATATTTGTATTTTTCAATTATTGCTTATTGTAGGTTATCTATTAAATAAAATAAATCATTCAATTATCCTAAAATTAAGTACTATAAAAGACTAAGTCTTATTTGTGCATACCAGATTAAATAAATAAACTGAAACTGAACTGAAAAAAAAACATAGGGGCGGGCTACAGTCCGCTTGGGCGAACTGTTGGATACCCTATTCTTATTCCTATATCTCATAAGTGGGCGTGACAAAAATTTAAAGGATTTTATCGAAAAAACTAAGCTTTTGTAAATAAAAACGCTCCCTAGCTCAAACTTTGGTTTTTCAATAAAATTGTTTTATTTAATTGTGGGCGTGTCAGTAGGCGGATTTAAAAAAAATTTAAGTATGAGCATAAAGGGCACCTAGAGAGTATATACTATAAATTTCAGCTCCCTAGCTCAAACTTTGGACTTTCAAAAATAAAAAAAAAATAATTGTGGGCGTGTCAGTAGGCGGATTTTGAAAATATTTCCACATGAGCATAAAGGGCCCCTAGAGAGTATATATTAAAAATTTCAGCTCCCTAGCTCAAATTTTGGTTTTTCAAAAAAAATATTTTATTTAATTGTGGGCGTGTCAGTGGGCGGATTTTGAAAATTTTATGTCCCAAGCAGTTTTATGAGCCAAAGATCATATATAAAAAATTTCAGCTTTCTAGCTCAAAATTCAATTTTTCCCAAAATTTGTTTTATTTAATTGTGGGCGTGTCAGTGGGCGGATTTTGAAAATTTTATGTCCCAATCAGTTTTATGGGCCATAGATCATATATAAAAAATTTCAGCTCTCTAGCTCAAAATTCGATTTTTTCCAAAATTTTGTTTTTTTGAGTTTGTGGGCGTGTCTGTGGGCGGATTTCAAAAATTCTTAAACTTGATTATTTCGGGACCCTAGAGAGTATATGGTTAAAATTTCAGCTCTCTAGGTCCAGTTTAAAGGCCTAATTTTTGCCGACGGACGGACGGACGGACATGGCTAGATCGACATTACTATCGATGCTGATCATAAATATAGTAACTTTTAGGGGTCTACGGGCAATATTAAGGTATGTTACAAACTATGCGTCAAAATTAATATACCCCTAGAATAGGGTATAAATATCGACTTGCCACCATTTAATATCAGATGCCAACTGATTGGAATTTTGCCTTTATGTATTCGGCGGAGGTATTTTTCGATCATGTTTCTGAGAGACCTAATAACTAAACGTACAAAATGTCCTTACCTGCTTACACAGATCAGATATCGAAGACCCGTGATACCATTGAGAAATCAAAATATTTTTGTTGAGCCTATGCATAGAGTACAATATGGATATAATGAAACAATATTATTATTTTATTTTTATTTTATAAAAAGGAAATCCAAATTCCAGGACTCGGTAACGGTCCATTGTACTATGATTAATGAAACAATAACTAGATGCTTAAGAGAAGCTAATTCAGTTGGGAATCTCATTGATCTTCACTCTAATATAAGTAGAAATACATTCAAAAATCAATTGTTTATACTTTTAACAAACTTTGGTGAGGTTAATTAAGTATGTTAATAATTTGTCGAATTAAGTATGTATGCAATCCATTAGAGGACCAAGTGTACCTCCGTTGATGAAATCAATAAATAAAATAAAAAAATAAAAAAAATTTGAACTTTGTACGGAAACAAGTTTAAGTCATTATGAATTATCCGTCTGCTAACTCCAATTTGCACCGATAAGTTTCGAGTTGAGGCGCTTGGATTTGCCTGAATTTGACCATGCTACAGCCGCGATTGTGTCTTGAACCCGAACATAGGGATCTCGATGGTACGCTCTTCGTGCGATGCTTCCAGATTCGGCAAACATATTTACCAGCCTCATAATGGTCCATCTACTCGGGGAAGTGCCGCCAAACTCCCGCTTACATTCCCTTTGTACGGAAATGAAGAACTGCAAAGCGTAGTACTGCTGCACTATCCGAATCCTTCTTTCTGTATCTCCATAAATCCAAAAAGTAACCTGCCAAGTAAAAATCAAAAATAAGCCGATTACTAACACAGCAAAAAAAGTTATTACGTTTTGTTTTTGTAGCACGATTCGTGCGCCACCCTGTACGATTGGCATTTCGCCTGGCTGTTGCCATTCTTTTCGCTCAAAGTTGTATTTTTAGAGACCTGAGATTAAGTACCGGAATGTTGTTTTAAATTTTGTGGTAACCGAGCAACAATCAAAGTTGGGAGCAAATATATCCAAAGTTATTTTCTCTTTATCACGTTTGCCATTGTCCTCAAAGCCGTCCGTACTTTCAATAGTTTGAATAGTTTGAATAGTTCCATGATGGATTCAATGCCAAAAACAAGGGTTTTCTACAAGTTAAACTTTCGTACTTATTTGAAAGAGATCCTTGTCTGAACTGATACTTTAAGTTCGCCTTATGGAATCAAACATCTGCCCCCGTTGGTATTCTCAGTGCGTTCGAGTGAATAAACCATGTATTGGTAGCATTTGCATTAGGTATTTGACAATCTGACTTCCTGATAAGTTCTACCCATAATCACCACCCTTGTTTGCGATTATCTTCCATTTGGGTGTTTACCTTTCACTACAATCAAATAAATATGTCCCGGAAAAGGCCGCAATTTTCTACATCGATTGTAATACACACGCACATCAATTTCCTGTTAGCCTTTGTAGCTACACATTCAACATCAGTCTATCAAAAATAACGATATCAATTTGTGAAATGACATTGGTAAAATGCTTATATGACCGGATTGTTTAATTATCGTAGACATTGCTTGGGTTCGTTTGGAAACCATTCCTTCATTTGATTGAAAAATCAAAAGAAAAGATACGTTTTGGAATTTCGCCCACTCAAAGGAATACTGTCGAATGCTTTCAGTGTGCTGCCACATGTGAAGGTTAAGAAAACCTTTACAAAAGGTGGTGTAAAGTATAGCAGAGTGGATTTGGCTATACATTAAGTTCCACAGAAATTCACTCACGCAATCTGCATGTATATCGGAGATGCATTCAACCAGAAATATAGCCTCAAATCCCCAAACACCCATATACAGTCATGCAAGGGATTTTTTTACAGAATTTCCGAACTTACAGCTTCCGGTCTACATTTCTATCATTTAAGAGCAAATAAAGAAGCATAATGGAGCATGGCAAAGGCACCAGGCCCTAGGCACACCTTGTGTATTTCACATGGTACTGCCGCGCGACGAGGGCAGAGCCAAGGGTTTTGGTTTTAGGTTTCTTCTTTTCAAAGCTTTTATGTCGACTTGTATTGAACTGACCAAGTGGAAAGCTCGAGATAGAAAATGAGTTCATATTTTATTAAACCCAACCACTGGGCAACTCTAATGGAGCGAACCGTTTTATGACCGTGCGGAAATAAAAATTGTTTGAATGAGATTCTGAATTTTCTATACAAAGGACTTACGAGGTTCTTCTCTCCCTCGAGTGAGTATGAGGGTAAGAGTAAAGCGTTTTCATCTTGAATGGGCCCATTTGCTTGTTGTCGTTTTTGGGTTTCAAAAAGACGTTGACGATGGTGGCAGGTTGGAGGATTTTGTGATTTTATGGAGGTTTTTATCCAATGTTTAGTGTTCAGCTTTGTGTGTTGATTTTATGTGTTGTCTTTTAATATCCGCTTGAGAGGTAGAAAGGGAAGATTGGATTGGCAAGTAATGTCATACGAAATGGTCTGATTTGGAAAACAATAATGATGTCGCAAAAGTTATCTAAACCGCTATATAATTTGGTTGGAAGGTGTGAAGAAAATGGCATTTCAAATATTAATCGATGACATAGCTCTTCGAAGGGCGGAAATAAAAAGCAATAGTGATATCTTTGGAGAGTCGTCAGATGATTGTGAATGGTTTGTTAGAACTAATTAAGGAGGCTGGTAAATGGATGTCCTTGTGACGCCTTAGACCAATAGTTGGGTTCTACCCTGATGCAGCTTGGCTGAGTATTTTCCATCAGTACCAGGCGAATTGAAGAAGGTGAACAATCCTGTTCGCCGTTACCATGACATTAAGAATAGGGCTCTAGTGAGCCACTTCTATCTGCGCACCGAATTTGAGAATTGGCGATCTGAGAATAACGGATTCACCGTATTCAATGATGAAAACCATGCTAATGCAGTTGTCGCCAATGACCAAGATGCATCGCACTTGTTCGTGTCGAAGGATGATCTTCTGTGCATCTTCGAGTCACTTAAGAATAAAAAGTCGGCGGGGGTGGATGGTGTCCCAAACGTCGTATTCAGACACCTGCCTCTGGAGGCTGTAGATGTTTTTACCACACTGTTTAACAATGCGCTGAATAATGCACATTATCCTGCCATTATTGAAAAAAATGGGCAGCCATTGGCGGTGAGAAGCGTAGTTAGATATCTGGGTATCTGGCCTGACCAGTATCTACATTTTGATAGACATATAGTTGCTTGTCTTGCTGGGGCCAAGAAGGCTTATTCTCTGACAAGGAGACTATTTCACAGCATTCTCCGGTTATTTCGGACTCCTGAATCCAACTATTTAAAATACTATCAAAATAAGGTCCTATACGATGGGGCTCAGTTGAATGGGATTGACAATTTCGTCATTAAGGTGAATCGAATGCACGTTGCAAGAGCGATGGCCAGCGACAATAGCCTGATCTTTGAGGCTTACTACCCCAATGAAATATACGGGCTTCATCCCGCCGGAGGCATTTATCCATATTGATGCAGACGGGTTGGTCCAGACGAGGGATGGTATCCCGGTACTATACTACCGCTACCGCAGAGCCAGAGATATGCGGCTCATCCACCGCGGGGACGTCGGGACGGGGACGTTTGGTGGCTTGTTGAGGGGGGAGGGGTCTCGGGACGGTGCGCCTGGACTGCCAGGCGCTCAGGGATCAATTGGGATTTTTACCACTTCTTGCGTGAGGCACTTGTTGCGAGAGGAATAGGTAGTTTTTAAATTTTTTATTTGTTTCATTTAAAATATAAAATATAAATAATGATGCCAATTTTTTTTTAATTTTCCCGATGAATACATATCCAAGATTTTCGTATGATAGTTTTTAGGCTGAAGGCAATAATTATTATAAGCTTATAGTTAAGTTTAGAACGTCTGCATAAGGAAAATTAATTTAGAGAAATAATATAAAAAGGGAAATTTATTTTCTTTAATATTGTGTATTTATTTATAATTAGTTTTTGATTTTTAATTACTTTTATATTTTTGCTCTACGCGTTTCGAAACGAAAGTGTCATCATCAGGCGCTTTTCTACTCAGTAGAATTATTTCTCTCAACAGACACACAAATGGAGACAAAAAACAACAATGAATCACAATTAATTTATAATAAGTATCATGTTAATTATACCCTATTCTAAGGGTATATTATATTTGACGCATAGTTTGTAACATACCTTTATACAAGGTGGCGCAAAAGTAATCCTCCTATCAGAAAATGCTATAAATTTTGCGATTGGCCCCTAACGTCAGTTCTGTTTTGACATTTGTGTAGTAAACACATGCGAAATACACGTTAATAAACAATGTTACGCTACACTGCTCCAGAACGCGGAATGTTGGTGACTATTTATTTGAGCAATAATCGGTCGGTGACTTTGTCACAACGTGAATTTCGTCGCAGATTTCCTACCCGTCCAACGCCTACTGGTGAAACACTGCGACGTTTCTCGCCTCGAAGAGACTGGCACAACACGAGATGCTGCCAGGCGTGGCAGACCCCGGAGTAGCCGTTCTGCAGAGAATATTGCTGCTGTAGCCGAAGATGTCATGGAAGCGCCGTATGGGTATCAGTCGACGGTCTTTACAACGAATTTTGGTACAAGATTTGTAGATGTTTCCGTACAAAGTCCAGACGGTGCATCAGCTGTTAGCTGCTGACCGCCAATCGCGTCTAACATACGCTCAAGCCATCCTTAATCACCACCAAGAGGAAGATGATTTTTCATCAAAAATAATCATGAGTGATGAGGCCCATTTCCATCTTAGCGGGTACGTAAATAAGCAAAATGTACGCTTCTGGGGCACTGAAAATCCGCGTGTAACCCACGAAGAGCCATTACACCCGCTCAAAGTCACTGTATGGTGTGCTGTTTTCGCTGGAGGAGTCATCGGACCTTTTTTCTTCGAAGACGTCGAGGGCCAAACGGTTACTGTGAATGGTGAGCGCTACAGAGCAATGATCAACGAGTTCTTTTTGCCGCAACTTGATGAATTGGGATTGGAAAACATGTGGTTCCAACAGGACGTGTGGCACGTGCCACAACCGATATGCTGAAGGATGCATTTCCCGGGCGCCTAATCTCCCGTTTTGGCGATTTGCACTGGCCAGCAAGATCGCCTGATTTGACCGCTCCAGACTTCTTTTTGTGGGGCTTTTTGAAGTCGCGGGTTTATGTCAACAAGCCTCAGACTCTTGCAGCTCTTAAAGACAATATTCGTCAACAATGTGAGGACCTATCGCCGGAATTTTTGGCCAAAGTGATGGAAAATGCCATAAAAAGGGCTCAAATGACAATCAACTGTGGCGGCGGCCATTTACATGACATCGTATTCTCGACTTGATGTAAAAAAAATTAAAAGACCAAATAAAAATAATCCACAAGAAGAATCAAAGTTTTTCATTTTATTTTGAAATTACAGCCAAAAAACATCGGAAGGTTATTTTTGCGCCACCTTGTATTAGCCGTAGATCCCTAAAAGTTACTATATTTATGATCAGCATCGATAGTAATGTCGATTGGGTCTTTAAACTGGACCTAGAGAGCTGATACTAAACCCATATAATACTCTCTAGGGGCCCGAAATAATCAAGGCTAAGAATTGAATTGAAGAATTGAATTGAAATCCGCCCACAGAAGCTAGAAAGCTGACATTTTTTATATATGATCTATGACTCCTAAAACTGATCGGGAGATACAATTTTTAAAATCCGCCCACTGACACGCCCACAATTAAATAAAACAATTTTATTGAAAAGTCAAAGTTTGAGCTAGGGAGCGTTTTTTTAACAAAAGCTTCGTTTTTTTCGCTAAAATCCTTTAAATGTTATATAACAAAATATGTAGAGCGTTCTTAACAATTCCAACTCCATACTTAGACTTTTGTCACGCCCACTTATGAGGGATAGGAATAAGATAAGGGTATCCAACAGTTCGCCCAAGCGGACAGTAGCCCGTCCCTATGTTTTTAAGTTAGATTTAATCATTTTTGTCTAGTATGTAAGTTGATAATTTATTAATAATCAATAAAAAAAATTAATTTAAAAGTAAGTATTTTCTTAGACAAATATGTATAATATTATACTCACAATAGTAAATCGCAATACAGTTCAACCAATCAAAATATACTATATTGCCCGACGAAAGATGTCCTCTTAACACATTTTTACTATAGTGTTTTTTAAATGAAAAAAAAATCCAACAAGACAACGGTTAAATTATTTGAGTACATATCCTGCGCGCCCCTGACAGCCGTCAGTTATTGGAATCTATGTTTTGTTAGTTTTTGAATCAGAATTTATAACATGGCATCCTTCCTTTGCACGCGCACACAAAGTGAACGAAACTGTGCACAATTTAATTGAGTTATGTACTCGTAGCTAGGTACCAGGATTGTGAAATGGTATCTAGTTTTCATGTATATTGTAGAAAGGACTTTAATGAGAGATGTGTTAAGTTTAAACAGCGATAATTGGGAATTAACGGACAGCATAGACCACTGTACCTAGTCAATGGTGAATAACTTTAATTGAATTAGTGTGGTATGCACATACACTTCATAGGATCTTAACTGCGACGACAACACTATTTTGCAAGGAAACTTAAAAAGGGAAACATCACAATTAAGACCAGTTTGTGAAGTTAAATGCGTCATTAGGTCGGTAAGGTGGATAGTTGACAGCATTTTGTGATGAATAGTTTCAGGCGTTGGAAGAACTCACATGAAATTATGTATCTTAGGCCAGATTGAGGTTACGATTCTTAATCGATGAACGATCGTCGATTTCTCTATTTTCTATCGTTATTTTCTGATCGACGCGTTATCTATATAAATATTAAAAATATTCGGATGATGTAACATGATTACAATTTAAAAGTAGGCAACACTTTTAACAATTATAATTGAACAATTACAACTCACTTTTGAACAAAAAATGCTAGTTAAAAGTGTTGATTACTTTTAGATGTTAATTCTTATCGAGCTATTCATAATAGAACATTGCTATTCCATTGACTACACAATACCAAACAATCGATACAATCTATAGAAGTCGGTCCGATTGGTAAGAATCATCTTGACAAGCAACTTATATTCGAAACCTAATGACCGAAATGAATGACCGAATGAATGAGGGGGAGAGGACTCCGCCTTGCGGGGTTCCTCTACTGACAGATCTTCTGGCAGATGTCACACCCAGTTTTGAGTTTATAATCCGGCTTGTGAGTGCGGATGTGTTGACGTTGTTGAAATCGCCTTCAATGTCCACGAATGCAACCATAGTGTATTATTTATGGTGAAGGGAATATTCGATTGAACGTACTAACGTATGTATGGCTGTGTCAACAGATTTGCCTTTGCAATATGCATTTTGAGCCGT
Source organism: Portevinia maculata (assembly GCA_949715645.1). NCBI lineage: Eukaryota > Metazoa > Arthropoda > Insecta > Diptera > Syrphidae > Portevinia > Portevinia maculata. The sequence goes on along the minus strand of OX454526.1, from coordinate 266,638,672 downwards.
AGACAGGAGTCTCATATCAATGTTAGTACGTAGATGGATATCAATCACCAACAACTTTGTTTAAAATGTTGCACAAAGATCTGCATGTGAAGGCTTACAAAATACAGTTAACACAAGAATTAAAGCCAACTTACCATTGGCATTGCGTCGGCAATTCGTTAATTGGGCCATAGAGAAGCAACAACAAAATGACAATTTTTTCAAGCAAATAATCCTCACCGATGACGCTCATTATGAAATTGGCGGTTTATGAAGTATCAAATATTGATGGATATTAAAGTACAATTTGCTAGTGTAAATAAAATGAAGTACAGTAATGTCTCGCTAATCCGAATCGCCGTTAATCCGAATATCGCGCTAATCCGAATCAATATTTTTCCTCATTATGTACTCTACAGTCCGAATAAGCCCCAATTCTTGTACGCTGTAATCCAAATTCGTACTAAAAACATACAAACGCTTTGGTTTTTACAGTAATTTCAATTTTAACAATAATCTTGTCATTTTGCGACCCAGTGCAAATAGACTACCGGAAAGAGCGTTGCTGCTATTGGACAATGCGCCATCCCACCCACCAGCAAATGAGCTTAAAACTGATAACGGTATGTTAATGACACTATTTTTACCACCAAACTCTGCGTCCCTTATCCAACCCATGGATCAGAATTAAATAAGGACAACGAAGCTAAACTACAAAAAAAGGCTGTTGTCTTACGTTATGAACCAAAATGCTGAAATAACCGCTGTTTTAAAAAGCATAACTTTAAGAAACGCCGTTTTCTTTTTGGCCAGTGCATTAAAGGGGCTGTCACAGGAAATGATTAAAAATTGCTGGAAAGTCTTGCCATCTTTCATTGAGTCAGATGAGTATGATGTTGAGGACGGTATTTCGCTGGCTCTTCTAATAAATCAACCAAACGGTATATCAAATTCTGAAATGGCAAATTTTATAGAAACTATCGAAGGTATGTGTGGAATTCATTTGAGTGCTAATGAAGTTATCGATTGGCTGAACGAGGACAACATCCAGGATAGTACAATTGTAGAAAGCGACGAAGAAGAGGCACTACACGAGCATCAAGAGTTGACCAAGCATGAAGATGCAATGACAGCTTTAGCTGATTCAACAAAATGGGTGTTGGAGAATTTCAATAAAATTGTTTTATTTAATTGTGGGCGTGTCAGTAGGCGGATTTAAAAAAAATTAACACATGAGAATAAAGGGCCCCTAGGGAGTATATATTATAAATTTCAGCTCCCTAGCTCAAACTTGTGGGCGTGTCAGTGGGCGGATTTTAAAAATATTTACACATGAGCATAAAGGGCCCATAGAGAGTATATATTATAAATTTCAGCTCCCTAGCTCAAACTTTGGATTTTCAAAAATTAATATACCCTTAGAATAGGGTATACAAAAATTGTTTTATTTATTAGTGGGCGTGTCAGTGGGCGGATTTTGAAAATTTTGTATCCCAAGCAGTTTTAGGAGCCATAGATCATATATACAAAATTTCAGCTTTCTAGCTCAAAATTCGATTTTTTCGAAAATTTTGTTTTTTTGAGTTTATCGATGCTGATCATAAATATAGTAACTTTTAGGGGTCTACGGGCAATATTAAGGTATGTTACAAACTATGCGGCAAAATTAATATACCCTTAGAATAGGGTATAAAAACACTATAATTTTACATAAGTTTCACTAACTAGTCGCCTCCTACGGACTAAAAATCCATTGCATAGATGTGAGCCATGTTAGTCCCTGCGCTCGAAGAACACGAAAACAACCGCCGTTTGTGATCTATGTTACAAATCTACTTGCAGCAAGCATTAAAACAAATTTAATCCATTTTCATATTCATGTACTTAATAAAAGTATTCAACCAATAAGCAATTCACTGCTTTAAATTATTGGTTAATTTGCATATAAAATGCAGTGGGGAGTACAGCTCCTCAAAACACGGAAATGTGTTGATCAGCGGATACACGGTTCTAAGGTTAAGGCTCTTCCTACTGGTGCCCATGTCACAAATGGGCAAGATATACAGGAGCAAAAAATACCGAAAAATAGAGTAACATTGCTCTTCATATGTAATGCTACCGGCACAGACAAATTTGTCTTTTCGATTGGAAAATATAAGCAGACCAGATGTTTCAGAAACTAAGCAATTCCAATCGCTTTCAAATTTAATAAAAAGGGTTAGATGACAAGTACTCTTTAGATTGAAATTGTCAAAGAGCTTGATGATCCCAGGAAAAAGAAAAAGAAAAAAATTTTACTCTTAGTTGATAATGCCTCATGTCATAAGTTGGATTTTGAGCCGAAAAATATTGGGATAACATTTTTGCTAGGTTTTGAAAAGTAGATAGTGATGATGATTACATTCATAACATCGAAGATATTGTTTTCAACAAGTGTGAGGAAGCATTGATTCAAACAATAATTACATAATGATTATTTTTGAAGAGCTAAAAACTTGACTAAGAAAATTTAATCTTATTTATTAGTTTGTATGAACACTGAAGTACATACAAATAATACCTTTAATTAACAAGCTGTAAATTTTGTGTTATCGTTTTTTTTTCTGTTAAACTAAAGATATTTATTTATTTACTACTTTTTAAAAATAGAATTTTTTGTTGGACGGTGTATAGAAGTAGTATTTTTGTTTCCGTGCAAGAAACTTGTTTCTTATATCCGTTCTGAGGATATAAGAAAAATTCGGTTATAAGAAACAAGTATCGTACAATTTCTGAGTTTCTTATAAGCGTTATGTAGTGTAGAACGGTTCTATCGATCAAAAACAATTCTTGATCAAAATATACTCATTTGCAAGCAGACCGTCTGTAGACGCTTAACACGGGAATAAGGTTCATCTTTTAAGGTCACACCTTAACAACATTATTAAGAGACACCACGCAATGAAGTATTAATTACCCAACCCAGTTAAAATTTCTCAAGCATTATGTAGTCGACATGCAAATAAACGAACAAAAACAAATGTTCTTTCAATGGAAAAGTGTTTCGTAATTTCTACAACTAGAAATATTCGTGAAATACCCCCACGGAAAATCCAGACTCAAGTAGTTACACCGCCGTTACTTTCACCAGAAATTGTTAAATGAAAATACGACTGCGGAAATTGCCCTTCGAATGCAGGAGAGCATCTAAAGAATTTGTTTATTAACTCAATGGCCAAACGATAAAAGCATTCAAAAAGAAATGAAGAATCGTTTTATTAAAACAAAAAGCTCATTTGCAAAAAGTTTTTTGATTAAAATGGATGACGATCATATACCGGAACAAAAGTTTTCGCTCTCAAATGTTCCTATTAAGAATATTTTTGAAAGGATTCCTGAAATTGGAAATCAAAACGAAGAAACTTCAACCAGAGAAATTAAAAAAAAAAACACTCCATTCACGGGATCTACCCTCAGAAAAGTTGTGGATTTGACAAAATGTTAACCATCCGGTTGAGGAAATATGAACTATATATACACAGTGCATCGCAGTGTCCCTGCGTTCCTAGTCCAAGTTTTATTTCATATAAATTCAAATACAACAATAGACAAATCTAGGTTTAACAATACTTATATAAATACAGAATTCAATAAAATAATTAGTGACATTTTTTATTTTTGTATAGGTAGGTACTTTAAGTATTAAAAACAGTGTCAAATGCCACTTCTACAGGCTTAACTATAAAAAAAGTGATCAAAAAACAAGCAAAATGAGAAAAAAATCATAAAAAAGAGTATGTATGAGCGTTACACCAAATGTCAGAAAGGATGGATTCTACTTCAGCATATTTTGAAATTTAATTTAAAGTACATACTACATAAAAAAACAAAACTTCAGTTGCACTGAGCTCTTAAAATTAACTGCGATGACTTTCATTTTAAATTTAATGGTAAAGAACGGGAAAAGAACTAAAAAAAATAAAACATGGTTTGGGTAAACCGTATTAAAACGCAATACAAAATAATGAACTTATAACGGGCAGTCTGTCTGTATTCTAAAATATTTTGAATAAACTAGTCTAACCCTTTGTTGACCAAGACTATAAAACGTATGAACAAATTATGTTTATGTTAATTTTATAAAAAGTCTGGACAAAAAAAAAGGATGATCTAGGGGTAAATAGGAACGTGGTACTATAAAGTACCGCTGGGTTGCAAGAAGTCCTTTTTTTTAAAATATAAAAAAAGAACTAAAAACGATGATGTGATTTAATATAGTATTTTTAAAAATTCATTTTTATGTACATATTGTGCACAAAACACATGTAAATATTTGTATATATGTTAATAATTAATAATATGGTTGATTGTTTATAAAAAAAATAAGAAAAAAATACTAAAATCGATTTTCTCAAAACAATTTCGTTTACAAATAAAAAAAAACTTTTTTTCATTCACATTGTTACTCCGTGTAATTGTATTCCGTGTATTGTAATTTGTTAATGCTGCACATCTCGCATCTTCCCCTCGCTTCAACAAACTTCGGCCAGTGAATTCCAATATTTCCTTATCTGACATCCTTAGAAACCGATTCCTCTTCCACCATCTTTTTATATTGACTTTTCTTTTTGGCTAAGAGGTCATTCATTGTACCGCATGGTACGAGTACCTAAAACTTATATTAAAGTAAATAAAAACTCTAAAAAACACTAAACGTAAGTAATTCAGACAAAAAAAAAAACATTGTTAAGTTAAAAAACAAATAAACATTTATAGGAAATTAAAGCCCTTCGGGAAACAGAAGTAATTGAGGTTGTTTCATTCTCGAGGCTAAAGATTTCGCCATTATCTAAAGGAGTACCAACACCAGTGGTATATGTGTAGTCACAACTCACGAGTGAGTGTGAACTGTTTTTTCCATTTCAAATGTAACCTTCAATTTGAAGATTAAACAAATGAAATGATTATTCAGCCTAGTGTATGGCTATGACTGATAGTCAAAAATTAATATATATAGTCAACTGGATTGATTTGATGTGTTTATGGAAATCCACTGATGATCCCAAACCACCACATCTGGGTGAAACTCCAGTTTCATTTCCATGATATTTTGAAGCAAAATTTACCGACCTGTTATCTTACCATTTGAAGAAACTTATTCCAACTTTGGATTCACGGATATCCACATCTCCTCTTTTCATTTTTCGTTCTTCCTTCATGGTTTTTGGATTACCTTTTCTGTTCCCACGAATCGTGCCGCATGCTAGAGTTCACATTTTAGCTTTTCTTACAACCTTACAGAGGTAAAATAGTTATCAAAGAATATTATTTTGTATTTACCCCATTGCTTCTCAGTAATGGATAAAACAACTCTCTCACCAAGTCCGTAACATTTGTATTTTGGCTCAAGTTCTTCGTCTTTTCCTTGGTAAATAGAAGATCTCTTCATGTAACCTTTTTGGTCCGCTAAGCACCACAACTTGTACCCTCTTTTTATCGGCTTCATAGGATTGTAGTGTTTCATCGTGTTCCTCCCCTTGAAAAGGATCATCGAATCACCGACTTAAAGTTGTCTGGTGCCATGGTAAGCAGAGCCGAACTTTTTATTTATTGAATCGATCAGTAGGCGCAACTTGAACTGGCGATCTCTATTGTCTTTGCGTATCAAGCTGTTATCGTTTATGTGAAGGTTACTCAAAATAGCATCAAATCGGTTCCGGCTCATAGTTTTGCTTACCAGAGATACTCCCAAATCTACACTTTGACTCCAGTAATGCCTCCAGCTGGGAAGTCTATGGTATCCCATAAGAAAATGTATTCCTATAAAAGCCATGAGTTCGCCTTTCCTCAAATCAAGGATCTTAACGGCATAAAGATTTGTTTGGTGAACAATATTTTCAATGGAATCTTCCACAGAATTAAGAAAAACGTCTATGGCTTAGTGTAATTTTCAAAAATACCTGGACCTTCAGGAAATAAATATTTCGGTATTTCCGTTTCACGTTTTCTATTTTTCCATTGGGGGTTAGGTTCCGTCGGACCACATTTACCTGCACTTTTTACCTTCTTATAACTCCAGCTGCTTCCGGCATTACTTGGATTTATTTTAGAAAAATTTTGGATCATCTACTGACTCGACATCAGTACCCGAAATGTGTGTCAAAATTCCCTAGTCCCTAGGCAAAATACCTAGTCAGAATTCCTCACAACGTTATTTTTGAATCAAAAAAGACAGAAAATAAAAAACAAGAATAAGGAAATCAGTATATAATAAAAATATAATCATATAATTTGTTACACGTGTAGTCACATTACTTTACTGTTTTACTATAGAGGCTGCGAATTAAATAATAACACGTCCGGTTTCTGTGAATGCGATCATAAAACTGACGCTCTCTTTATTCTTATTCTTAATCTTATACGTGTATGGCTAGATATATAATGTAGGTACATGAATATCAATATGGTTTGACAGTTTGAGTTGCATGCTTAACTCTTACAATAATTACTACACACGATTACTAACATACTTCCTTAACGGGCTTCCCACCCGTGAAGAGTCTATGGCTGAGACACTGCACCCTTCTATCCTCTGCGATCCCGGGAAAGCTGCTTAAAATTGTCCAGACCAACTGCAAGAGGTTCGGCATTCCTTGCGTTCTCGGAACTGGCGGCTGGGAGTGTAAGTGGAAGATGTTCGTTGGAGCAATGTGGCCGAGCCAATGTCGTCGACGTGATTTAGCTTTTCAGACTACATTCACATCTTGGTACTGCTTATAGAGTTGGCGGTTGTATCTTCTCTTCATTCTTCCTCGAACGCAAGACGAAATATCCGACGGAGTATTGCCCTTCCAAAGAACCTAAAATAAGCTCCCTTTTCCTACTTATCGCCCAGCACTCGGCACCATCAGTGTTTTGTTGAGCTTAGACTTGGTCTTCCGAGTTAGGAGTTTTGAACCCATTTGGTTCGAAGTTGCAACGTTTTCCTAGGGGAATTCTTCGTCTGATCTGCACTTAAGTGTCATTTGTTGCGTTAATGTTTACTCCGAGGAAGGTAAACTCCCGTATACTACCTCAAAGTGGCTGCTATGAAAAGAGATGTTTTGTCCCAGCCGGTGGGCAGATGTTTGTTTGTTTTAATGAAAGCAAGAATTTCGTTTTGTCCTCGTTGACTCCATTGTCCGCCAATTTTGCCTGTTCTTCAATCGCCATGAAAGTCTCTAACATGTCACGCTGAGATAGGCCGATAACGTCGATATTATCGGTGTATCTCAGTAGTTGGATGGATCTGTTTAAGGTAGTTCTTTCTGTGTTCACACCTGCAGTTTCCATACTGCACATTGCACCGCGTGTTCTCCAGCGCCACACGACACAACTGCACCAGTTTTGCCGGGATACCAAATTCGACCACCGCCATGTAGAGCTCCTGGTGATGAATGCTATCGAATGCGGCTTTAAAGTCAATGAAATTGAGTCTGGGCTTGCAATTCGTTGGTCTTTTCCAGAATTTGCCTTAGTGTGAAGATCAATTGTTGATCCGCCGGGAGCCACACTAGTTAGTGCCGATTATTGTGTTGCAGAACGTTCACACAGTGCGATAGCATATGCAGCAGAGACGTTCAACCAAAAAAATAAGTATGTGTATGTGAAACAATGCCAATACCGCATAAAAAAAAACTCTTCCGTGCGAAAGGACAAGCGGCATACCGCTACCGCACCTGACTGGTTCATTGGTACCATTGTACCGTTGCCGCGTACCATTCTGCTGTGTGGGTTCCTCTATGATTTTCTACGAACGAAATTGTTACCCCAAAAAGAATGTATCTACATATGTACATATATAATGGATTACATATATACGAGTATATTTTTTGTGTGTAATAACTTTTCTTTTGGTTGTTGTTGTTGTTTTGGACTTCCGTGCCCAGTGGATTGAAATGAATTTAAAGCCATTGTGGAGGTAGCAGGAGAAGCAAAAAAAGAAGACGACAACGATGACTATACTGCTCTTGTAGCAGGATTCACCATCACTCTTCCCATACTCATTCCAGGAAGCGTGCAGCACACAGGCGAACGGAGGTGAAAGCAAAACCTTAGTGCAAAGTTATGCAATTTAATGATACTCTTGTCCTGTCGTCCTGTGGTAGTGGTGGCGGGCCACACTGTAAGCTGAAAAGTAATTGTGCAAGGTTGTATAGCAGCAGCAGTAGCTGTGAACGCAGCAGCAGAACAGTTGACTTCATGTTCAGCATTAGTTAGCTTTTTTTCGACTTTCCGCTCTTTCACACCCTCACTTTTAAAAGGAAACTGTGTGATTTGTACAATCACACAATTTTCCAGGACATGCACTTTTGTACATATATTCGCTTCTTGGGGTCATCATGAAAATTTACGACGAATGCCATAAATCGCGTCGTCGTCGGTCGTTGTGATTCAACCTCAGCTGCTTTTTGTGTCCTTTTAATGGCGACCCTTGTCACTTGACGTTCTTTGCTGATGGCGGCTTTGGTGGGTTTAATTTTAAATGATTTTCTGCTTTCCACATATTTTCCTCTCAGAACGCTTTTCTCGCATTTTTTTTCTTTTGCATTTAAGCCGAATCTTCACGTTCTAGGTTGTCTATCTGAGAAGTGGCAAAGTTTTTCATATATGTGAGTGGGTTGCAGTCGCAATTAGTTCAGGACATATTTTTCCATTCGACTTTGGCATACCAATATAAGCCGAAGAAATAATTAAAATTAATTTTTGCGCAAAATGCACACTGCCTCCTGTCTAGTAAGGGTGTGGGACCTGGTAGTCGGAATGACCTAAGATTGTTTTCCTGAAGCCCTTTCTACACAACTCATAGTATTTATCTATTTGCAGTGAGTACCAATTGAGAAAATACCAACATAATGTGCTCCCTGTGAATTGAAATGGTCAGCCCTTGGACGCAAGCTTTAATTAACATTGTTTCTGTAATTATGCGAGAGAGAGCGAACCAAATGGCAATATTTCCCTTGAGTACCTAATTTACCGCTTGCACTCTGAATGTTAACTAGAATTGTTGTACAAAATGCACTTTGTGGAACCACCTTGTAGTGCAATTGACGGTTTTGGGATATCATAAAGGTCTTCGATTGTTGTTATTGCTGCTCTATTTGTGAAAAGGTTAAGTTAGGTTAGGTTTCGTATGAAACTGGGCATTTGTGGAGATATTAAGAGGATTTAACTCAGGCTGGCTAGAGTCGCTTCACTTTTCTACGTTTTCAAGGAAAATCTTAAACGCTTCGCGCTATGACGTCTTTACCTCTTTTTTGTAGTTTTAAGGCTTAAAGCTATCACATCAAATGGTGACTTTCCTCTTTGTTTTCGGCTACTAGTAGGGCAGTACTTAGATTACGGATTAACCAGACAAAGTTTTCTAAGTATCTGAGTTTGTATCTTTAGTGGAATTATTGTTACTTAGTTTGACCTCTTCGATATTAATTGGACCTTACCAATAACAAATTTAATATGGACAGGAAAGACAGACGTATGTATACCTCCGTATGTTTACCTCCACGGTATCATTGGAAGAAGGAAGTAATTTAAGGGCGGCGCAGTCCACGATTCGATTGTGGTGGGTCATACGTCTGTAACAATTCCGGCCATACCTTTACAATTTTAAAAACAATTAGTCCTAAATCCAAAATTATTCTTAACTTTTCTATTTCTGAGTGAATTTAAATATATAATAAGAAATACTATACACAAGGGTTTGACTCACCATCTGGAAGGAGTTCACGGGACCTAAATGGCTATCTTTTCAACTGGTGTAAATAAAGGTTCCTAGCACAAATTTTGATATCTCGATCAAACGGCTTTTTTTTACAAATGAGTATCTATTACAGGCCACCGGAGAGTATATATATTTTAATTTTCAGCTTTCTTCTGGAATTTAGTTTTTTTCGATAAATCGGTTTGTTTTGTGGTTGTGGGCCTGGGCATATCGGTAGGCGGATGTTAAAAATTCTAACACTTGATTATTTCAGACTCTATAGAGTATATGTTCCAAAATTTCAGGTTTTCAGCTCGAGTTTTAGAGCCTCAAAATTGCCGACGGACGGACGGAGAGACATGGCTAAATCAACATTCCTATCGATGCTGATCACAAGTATAGTTAATTTTAGGGGTCTACTAGCAGTATTGAGATATGTTACAAAACAATGAGCCAAAATTATAATACCCTTTCATCATTATAAGAGTTTCATCGCCTATGTTGATACTATTTTATAATAGATCTGCCCCTTTTAGATTATGTCGATTTCCATTCCAGATTTTGCTCTCAGATTTGTCGTTCCTTGACAGCTCATTTGTTTTTAAATTTGAATTTGAATTCACACATTTTTTTCAACATAAGCAAGCAAGTCGGGCGCAGTGGCTCAGTGGTCGAAAGGTCCCCGGTTTAAATCCCGCCGGGATCAATTATCATCTAGAGTTTTTTTTTAAACTGCCCCACGTCTGACAAACATCCAAGTGTATCAATTGTCATGAGAAGCTTCTCAAATTTGCCGTTCGGATTCGGCCTAATATTGTACGTCACTTCCACTTCGCACAATCAAGTGGTTGGAGAAGCTAGGTTTTAGGCCCTGTATGGGCCGTTAATGCCTAATATTTATTATTCTTTAAGCAAGCAAACACATATTTTATTGTCAATCGTCATGTGAGTTCTTATTTGTCCTATAGACCTCTAACGTAACTTTTCAGGAGAGCGTTTTTAAACTTAAAAGTGGTGGTTTGCTTATTTTTTTGCGCATAATCGCAGAGATTTTTATATTTTTTGAAAGATTGGGTATTCGGAAAATAATCCATAAAGCATTTTGCATTTTAAGGTTTTTGAACATTTATTTAATTGAGTTTAAAAAAAAAGTAGAGAAATGGATATAGAACACCTGTCCATACAGTTGCGGACATTAAAAATCAAAGTTACAAATATTGTCTCCAGTGGAATTTGTATTGGATATAGGACACACGGTAAAATACAAAAATTAGGATATCAAATATTTTTATTGAAATCAAAATTCAATTCTTTCTTTATTTGAGTTTAAAAAAAATTAACGAAAATATTATAATGTTTATAAAGTTTGTCAACAAAGTAAAAATAAATAAAAGGAACTTTTTTCTCCAACCTTAATAAATTAATTTAAAAAAAACACAACAAAAACACAATTCTTATTCATATGTTTATCACTAACAGTGTGTGTAAGGCTTCTTAGTAACTTAGGTAAGTTTTAAAACAGCGACATCAGGAAGATCGGCCTAGTTATAAGCTGCGATGCCAATGCTCAGAACACTGTTTGGGGCAGCAGCAAATATAACATGCGATCATCTGATCTTACTATCAACAATGTTGGCTCGCAGACAATTTTTCTGACGTCTAGAAGACAGGAGGTGATCGATGGCGGTTACCAACTGGAGGGTCTCTTCGGAGGTGTCCCTCTCAGACCATAGATATATCGAATTCCAAAACGAATGCGAAGCCATAACTTTGCAGGAGAGGAGAAAACCGAGAAAAACCAAGTGGATACGCTTCAGGGAGGAAATGGGAAAAACTCTCAAAACTCCAACCAAACTCAGGATGAGACAAAAGGTAGAGGAAGCTGCCCAAGATCGGAATAGTGCCATTACTAGCTGTTTTGGACTGACGTGCCCATTAAGCAAAACCCCTGGCAGAACGCCGGTTCCCTGATGGAGCTCGGAACTGCAAAGAATCCGAAGAGAGGCTAGCAAGCTTCTAAATAGGTCACTCAAGACTGATTGGGAGGCAGACTGGAATCTCTATGGAATCACTTAGAGAACTATAACCAACCAGATTACAATTGGTTCACAACCAGCCCCTACTAAAGAGACTGTAAGTGAGCCACGACAAACAACTCGTCGTAACAGGTATGTTGCGAAGGCCATGGTAACGGATGAGGCCATTAAATACGCTTTTGCGTCTTTCGACGCAACAATGTACGAACCAGTTGCTACCGACTATGAAGAAAATCTTCACCGCTGTCCTAGTACTGGTATACATTCCAACACCCTGGCGTATAGTTAGATAGGCATTTATACCAAAAATTGGCAGAAGTGACTATTACTACTCGCTCGCCCAGAGCTTCAGACCAATCAGTCTGACTTCCTTCTTGCTGAAAAGCATAGAAAGGCTGGTCGAGCTTTATGTGCGCAAAACTGCTTTGCGATTGCATCCACTATCTCAGATGCAACATACCTATCAACGCGGAAAATCCTGCGAGACTTCGCTCCAAAATCTAGTTGGTAGAATTGAGGGCGCGCTTGACATGAAAGAATACGCGATGGGCATTTTCATCGATATTGAGGGTGCTTTTGACAATGCGACTTTTGATACTCGTAGCATGTGCAGCTCCGCAAGACAACACGGCGTAGACGAACCATTGGTGTTATGGATTAAAGCAATGCTAATGGCCCTGGCCGTCTCCGTTATGTTATGGCGAGGGTAAACAGGGGCTGCCCGCAAGTCGGCGTTCTGTCTCCACTGCTGTGGTGTATGCTGGTCAACTCTCTGTTAAACGCACTCAACAGCTCTAATGTATACGCTCAGGCGTACGCGGATGATGTCGCCGTGCTTTCTGTTAGATCATGCCTAGCGACGTGATCGACGAATGGTGCACTATGAATGGGCTCTCGGTCAATCCTCTTAAGACTGAGGTTGTTCTCTTTACGAGAAGAAGGAAGCTGATCGGGTTGACTCAGTCAGTGCCAAAAGGCGTCACAATCCAACTCCAACGTGCAAATCTTAAAATGTTAATATACATTTTGTCCTATATCCATATGTCATTGGATATAGGACATTTAAGGACAAACTTTACAATATTATAATGCCAGTATAAAATTTGTCCTACTGCATACAAAAATGGATATAGGACAAATAAGCATAAAATTGATCGACAAAAATTGGTCTATAGGACAAAATCAATTTTTTTATTTCGAAAACTAAAAGATATAGGACAATTCTGATTTCAGCAATCGAACGAGCATGACTATAAGATTGCATTTATAACTCATTTTCGGCCAAAATGATCTGTAGGACAAATAAGAACTCACGTGACGAAATAGCTTTATTAAAAACTCAAACATGTATTTTGTTGATAAATAAGCAAAAAATGTGTTTTTGATCTATCAAAAATGTAATGAAAGTACCGCATTCTTAACAGTCACTTTATAAATAATAAAGAAATATGTACATATTTTAATCACTACTGAGAATCATATCCAAATCGATGCAAACAACTTCACACTTTAAAAATGAAGTGTCGTAAATTTACAGAAAGGGTTTTTATGTATCTCGAAGCGACATTTGTCGATTGTATCGATTGGTTGCAATGTTTGGTAGTGTGTAGTCAATCGAATGAGCAATGCTCTGTTGTGATGGGCTGGGTAAGAATTAACATCTTAAAGTAAGCAACACTTATAGGAATTAAAACTGAGCAATTTTGTGTTAAAAGATATGAACAATGTATTCAGTTGTGTTACAGTGGGTTGTATTTGTTAAAAGTGTTGTATACTTTCTATCGTTTCAACAACAGGGCCCCGCCCTTTATCTGATCAATTTATGAATCTCTTAAATAAATAGATTTCTGCAGAGTTTTGAATGATAACCCCTCGGAAATGTCATTGCGTAAGTCGAATGGCACGTCCATATCAAATATGCAAAAGAAATCAGGCAGCATCTGTATCATCAAAGTAGCAACCCAGTTTTTCTGCTTACCCACGTCACACAAACAAATCCATAAACTTTGAAAAAAGGGAAAGGCTACAGTCCGCGCTTGGGTGAACTGTTAGATACCCTATTCCCATTCTTATTCCTATCCCTCATCAAGGGGGCGTGAAAAAAACTAAGTATGGGAGAAGTGATAAGAAGGATCTTCATATTTTGTTATACAATATTTAAGGGATTTTATTGGAAAAACTAAGTTTTTGTAGAATAACGCCCCCTAAAAGTGGGCACGTAACGGCAGAAAATTTTATATTTATAAAGGAATTATTCAAAACGACTTTAACTACATACTTTGCGAATGATTTCTTCAATAAAACGGGTTCTTTTAAGTGGGTTAATCAGTACCTAAACGAATTTTAAATATATTTACACATAAGCATTAAGTGCCCATAGAGAGTATGTATTCCAAATTTTAGCTCAAACGTTGATTTGGCGAAAAAACGTTTTTCTTAAAGGGCGTGTCAGTGGGCGGATATTAAATATATTTTAACATGAGCATAAAGCGCCCCTAGAGAGTATATATTATAATTTTAGCTTTCTCCCTCAAAAGCTCAAACTTTGTCTCTCCGATAAAATTCTTTTATTTAATTGTGGACGGGCTCCTAAAGACCATATATTAAAAATGACAGCTTTCTAGCTCAGAATTCGATTTTTTCGATATCATATTTTTTAGATTGTGGGCAGATTTTGAAAATTCTTAAACTTGATTATTTCGGGCCCCTAGAGAGTAAATGGTTAAAACTTCAGCGTTCTAGCTCCAGTTTAAAAGCATAATTTTTGTATACGGACGGAAGGATGGACGGATATGGCTAGATCGACATTACTATCTATGCTGATCGCGAATAAACTAACGTTTAGGGTCTACGGGCAACATTAAGGCATGTTATATAGGGTATAATCAACCTAGGACGTCCACTGGGTTACACTTGCTAAAAAAAGTACATTACTCTAACATGCATATGGCGCACGGAAGCGAGAAAGTTGCTAGGTTGGGGGTCCAATTTGGTTGTGTTCGTAAACGCACATTTCTCAACTCGAGGGATAAATTAATTGTTTTTCTCGTTAAAATACATTTAATGTATTGATTTGAGTGATATGAATGATATAATCGCTGAATTCATCCTCCTGCAAACATACAGGATGCTTTGTAGTTCAACAGTTGTATGGTATTATTTGTCTTCAAGTAAATAATCAGTAGTTAAACAGTATTTTAAAGCTAAAGAACCCAAATCTGTTGAGTTATCATCCTCATCCATGTCTCTTCTAGTAAGGGAATCGGAAGAAACGGAGCTTTTGGCTAGCGATAGTGAGGAGTCGGTTAAAACCCTCACTAGCGCCAGCGATGTCACCAGTGAGTAGGCTGGAACTCTCACCGGTGACGCAGACATACAGGGTAAGAAGTCGGCCGAAGAGATATCCGGGACAGCAGGAGCATCCGCTGTTCCTGGGACCTAACCTAACCTACTTAAGCAATTGTTTAAGTAACATTTGTTTACACTTTTTGTTAAAAAGGGCTATTTGTGACAAATCGCTGTCAGAATAATGAAAAGCGTGCTTCTCTGTCGAATATGTATGATAAAAAGACTGATATACTATGGCGGGAATGTTATTTCGTTTCAATTTTAAAATAAATTTCAATATATATTTCAAACAAAAAATAATACAGAAAAAAAGTAAAAAATTTATTGAATACAAAAGTGGAAAAAATTGTCAAACAGTGCTACAGATTGGGCACAAATAATTGGTAAGAATCGCGGTATTGTGATATGCAAAAAAGATAAAACAATGGACACATATTAGACAAACACCTTGCATACAATTTTTTTTTTCAAATTTGCACTGTTTAATCTTATTTGCATATCACAAAGCAAACAAACTACCGATGCCAAAAACGACCTTTCTTTTCTTTTTGTTTATACCTTTGCGCACCATCCATCACTTTTTTCAATTTGAAATCGTTATTCATTTGCCACGATAAATCAAATTTCAGATCAAAATCTAAAATTACCAAACGAAAACACTATAATGTCGTGTATTATAATACAAAAAGAGTACCTACTCCTTTATGCCCAATGGAAAACAGCATAATGGTAGAAGCAGATAAACACTTCAACTTCGACTTTGGCAAGTAAGGCGCACGTTTTAGAACCAATGGTTATTATGGGGATGGAACACATAAGCACTTCAACCTCAACTTGGACTTCAACGTTAGACCTAAATCCTAAATTCAAATTTGAAGTGCAAATTCCACCAACCTTGAGGCGATGTTTTCAGTTTTCCTAACATGCAAATGCTTATATTTTGAGCCAATTTTTTCCCTTGCTTGTATTTTGACATAGTTTTCTCCTTTGTTTACAACCATGTTTTGTTTCACTTTCAAAGTTGCATTTTTCAATGTGTTTGACTCGACCTTAAACGCTGAAGTTCTCGCTCTTGTCAAATTCGAAGTCGAAGTTGAAGTGTTGATGTATTTCTGCAATTAATCCGTAATAGTTTATTGCAAATTTCCACTCTAGTTTGTATCGCTCTCGAAGTTACGTTTTCCAATGTTTTTAAGTGTTGATCTGTTTCTACCATAATTGTTATCATATTCATGTAAAATATTTGTACATTAAAATATCCCAAAGGTCCAAAATGCCAAAAACAAAAACTTTAATGTCATTTCAATTGTTTTATTTTCAATTGAAATTTCCAAAACATTTTGAGAAGGTAAATATTTGTACATTTGCGCATTATTTGTATAATATGTATAAATATATGATTTTATTTTATTGGTTTCTTCGTGTTTAAGTATTTTAATCAAAATATTTTCACTGCCTAACAGTTCAACAAAATGAGTTTAATATTGTATGTCAAATATACACTATGTAGAAAGTTTTTTTTTATATTCAAAACCTTGTCAAAACTTCTTTCCTATCCTTTTATTCTTTCATACAGTAAGTAGCACGCAAAAATAGGCAATGATTTGCTGGGAGCTACTTACATACAGCAACAAAACAAAAATACTTGCGCTGTGGTATATACTATAAGGGTACTGTGTCACTACAGAAAAAAGAAATCCCTTTAGCGCACGCAAATTATAAAAAAAAAATACTTTGAAGAAAAAAACAGCCCTATTGTGAGTTTGCGTCACGTGCTGTGGTGGATTTCCGAACTAAATCATCGCGGGAAATTATGAAGCCTGCGTAAAATATTATTCAGCACTGCTCTGATCATAGAGCTTAGGCAAATGATTGCAGTCAGAAGCACAGAATACGTATGTGAGATAGTCAGCTGGAAGCTGAGTCTCTCTATTGCCCCCAAACGAAAAACGTTTATATATTGGTTATTGAATAGAAATCAAATTAGAGGCTGACAAACACATTCTCAGATAGAGTACCCTTGCATGGGTGCCGCCATAAGCCATAATTTATAATGTGAAGTTAGGAGAATTTAAGCCATCTCTGGGCAGGACTTTTACAACAAAACGTCAGCTAATGGACGCATTCAGTTTGTCGTTTGCCTAACCTAACCTAACCTGGGTCCAATTCAATGGCCAGCCACCCTATCACAGAAATTTGTTCAATGTCTGTTCGTACATTGGATGCCGACGAGTTTTAAATTACTCTGAAGAATAAGATTTATTAATGTTTTATGATGAATGAATTTGAAGATGAGGTTCTAAGTTAGTAAGCTTTCACTCAAGATCGAGATGTTTTTTTAATTTAATTTATTTTAGGTTTGTTGTTTACTTGAAAAGTCTCAATCACTTTGAATTCGTAGTCTTCGTATTTTATTGTGAATTTTATAGTTATTAAATGAAACAAACCAAACTCAGATAAAGCACAACCACAGCGTAAAAAAATAGGCAATAATGGCCCATACAGTACCTAAAATCTACTTTCTCCAACAATTTGCTTGCGCAAAGTGGAAGGGACCTACAATTCAAAACCAAATCCGAGCGGCAAATTTGAAACGCTTCTCATGACAATTGACAGTATTGTGAGTTTGTCAAACGTTCGCAAGAGGTGGGGCAGGGGGGAAAAGTTTTAGATGTATCTTCTGATAAACGGACTTTCAAGCCTAGTTGCATCCATAATTATGTACATATTCCATTTTCCTACATAAAGGTAATTACCTACTCCTTAAAATGTTGCATCTATTGTATCCCCCAAACCGTTGCTGACACTCTCCAACTACGAGGCTTCATTGTGCCACGTACCAAATTAACGAAATTTCAAATTCCAACCAACAAATTTAAACAAAAAAAATACCTGCTTAGGGACTTTTTCAGCACCTTTCTAGTCCCGGCAACGCTCCAGCATCGGCTACCATAAAGGAGACTTTATTATTTCGAAAGCAAATTATTCGTTTTAATCTACAGCTTGCACCTAAAACGGAACCCAAGTGGCCGCCCACCGAACCCAGAGCAACTTACGGAGCTGTGTTCTCTTCATTTTTTAAATTATATTTCGTGTTTGTTTTATTGCACCAGTCCTGCATTTAATTTACATAATGGCCGCATTTCTAGTTGCGGGACCGCTTTATAACTTTTCGTTCCATGTTTTATTCCGGTAGAGTGTGCTGTTGCTCTGTATTGTATCCCGCTTGTAGTTGCTTCGTTCAGTTGGCTTGTCTACTGTTTGTACCTAACTCGTTTTAGTTGATGCTACCTTTTTGACGTGCTGGCATAGTATTCCTATTAGCGCGACTATAACACAAGTGAAACAGGATTACCTTGTCGGACCCAGATGGGGGCTCGGGCATGAAGCTTGCACCGTCATCATTAGTGTGACGGTAAACGGGAATACTAGCCTGGAAAGAACGCATCCTCCAAGTAATCTTATGTGTGCCCTCGGTATTAGTTCCAAAGGTACCTAGAGTCATTGGTGGGGGTGTTTTGGAGTGTGGACCGAGTGTCGTTTCACCATTTTGTCTGAAAGGAGGTAAAAGGACGAGCGAAAAAAAAACAGGGGAACAACATGGAAGAATTAGAATTCATATATTCCATGGCATTGAGTAAATTTGCTTTCTCTCTTCCTCATGAATTATTAAAGACGATAACTATCCTTATAAAGCTGACGGTGAAGTACCTTCTATTTGTATAGAGGAAAGTAAAGCATGTGCTGTGCAGCCCTTGATACGATGAAGTCCTCCTTTTCGGAGATGTTTTGTTTTAGATCCTGTTCTTTGGAGTTCCCTGTGCAACGCCGCGATGCAGAAGAAAAACATAGGATCCATAAAGCATATTTCCGTTGAGCTGCAACTTGCAAGTTGTTTTGTTTTTCTCAAAGGACGAAGGCTATTTGAAAATAGAAATAAAATAAACAAAACATACTTGGACCGCAGCTTTTGATTAACTAAGCAAAAAATCACAAACTTCCAAGGGATGTGCGAGTACTTTATGTACTTAGCTTCGCATTTCCTTTAAATTTACATAATCAAAAAAAATGTGCACCTGGGTAACCTTTAAAGTTTACGTGACGGAGGCGATGTGAATGCTGTATTTTGTGGGCGTATTTATTTTGAAGCACGTTTATAGAGAACTGACATATCCATAGCCAGTTTATAAGGTGTTATTGAGGTCTCGGTATGCATTAAAGGTAGTTAAATACATGAAACTTTGGCGTAATGGCAATTACTACACAGAACTTTGAACTTAGCAAAAAAATTTGGTCACGTTTCAGAGACGTTTCCTCTTTGTGGAATATAAAGCAATCGGTCGTTAAACCATGTTCGCGAGGAAGAAGTTTGAAATAAATTGAAATGTTTACAGTTTGTTTTAAAAAGATGATTATTCGAAAAAAAGGTAAGTAAGTTGGCTATGGATTTAAACCTATCTTATGCCCAAGGCCGTTTTCCAGAAAAAAAAAACTCTCTTATACAAAATCTTTTATACAAAAAAAAAGAACGAGTAGATGCAGAAGAAAACGTTATATACATATTTCGCATACTGGGACGGGCTAAGAATATTAGATGATGATGGGCTGAATTCCAAAACGTCAAAAAAATGCGCATTTTGAATACACCCAGCGATAGAAAATTACATTTTTGAATTGTACTTAACCTTCATCTCATCCTCAGAAAAAAAACGTTGTCTACTCTTGTGTAGATTTCTACGAATACGGGATTTTAGTGTTTTCCATCAATGTTTTTGTTTTTAATAAAGATAAATAAAATTACGTCTATAATTTTATTCTAAAGAAACATGTGAATATAAATTTAAATAAGTTTTTCTTCAATGCATTTTACACAAACATTTCGATTATGTCTGTTTTACAAGCAGCTTTTGTGCAAAAACAACAAATTGTTTCGTATATATTATTTTTGGTGGAAGACTTTTCTTCATAGCAAACGTGACATCTTGTTCTACATTTTCTTTGTAGTGCTTTGATGATGATGCAGAAATATCATCTAAAGATTGTGCTGCTGAACTTTCTCCGAAAACAGTTGCAAGCAAAGATACTGATGATGCCGATCTTGGTTTACCACTTCTAGCTGCCCTATTATGGTTTTGCAATTGAAAATCCAAGTTCACGTAAAAAATTCCTTCGTTTCGGATTCACTTCTTTGAAAATAATTAGTGAATTCAAAGCAGAAATATCAATCATATTTACAAATGCATCCATTGGCCATCTATTTGTTTTTCTTCGACAGCTGTAGCAAGAAAGCATTTTGTCAACTGTATCTACATCGCCTATATCGAATGAAAACAAAAGTCATTAGAGGACTTGAAATTTGAAGAGGCAGTGTATATGAACAAACCTTTTGTTTTATTGTAATACATACTCTATAATTGATGGTAACTTTTTTTCACCAGATCCAATTCGAATAGAGTTATGCATTATTCAATATAGTATATTTATTTTTCCTTCGAATATACGAAACAAATGCTGTGTTGTCGGTAAATGCAAATGTAGATTGATACAACTGCTTTCTTTTACATTCAAGAAGCTTTGGTGGAATGCTTCTTTTATTTTTTCTCAAAGTGCCAACCATTGTAAGATTTGTTGACAACAATTTTTGACCAAGATCATACGAAGAGAAGAAGTTATATATTGTTATGTTATGACCTTTCAAACCATCAACGAGATCCAAAACAACACGTTCGCCTTGTCCTTTTTCACATGAACTGGCACCAATTGCTTTCCCCAAATATGGTTGAATTTTCCAAACAAAACATGAGGAAGAGCACACCAGCAACCAGAATTTCAATCTTTACTGGTTTCGACGGCATGTATTGACGAAATCACTAACATTTTCTTCTGACACAAATTCGTCATCACTGTCTCCAGAAATATCACTATTATTACCATCACTTTCATTCAAAAATGCTTCCATTCCTTCAACTGTACGATATCTTGGTTTCGACTTTGCTTTGCAAAAGCAGCGTCATTTTAGAACGACTTTGATGCGAACTTAAAATGTTTTAAACACCAATAATGACTAGACAATTACTGAAAGAATGTCTTTGCTTTCTGCAGTTAAACAAATAAAAAAAAATATATCAACTTGTAGAAATTAATTTAGAGTTATAGAATCTGTCCGTCCTTATGTCACAGCCACTTTTTTTTAGAAACTATAAGAATTATACTGTTCAAACTTGGTAAGTAGATGTATTCAGTGAACTGCATCAAGATTTTCACACAAAAATAGAAAGAAAAAAACAATTAATTTTGGGGGTTCCCCATACTTAGAACTGAAACTAAAAAAAAAAAAATTCATCAAACCCATACGTTTGGAGTATCTATGGATAGGTCTTCAAAAAGAATATTGAAGTTTCTAATATCATTTTTTTCTAAACGGAATAGTTTGCGCGAGAGACACATCCAAAGTGGTAAAATGTGTGCCCCCCCCCCCCCCCTGTAACTTCTAAAAAAAGAGAATGATAAAACTAAAAAAAAATATATGATGTACATTACTTCCACCGAAAATCGGTTTGAACGAGATCTAGTAAGTAGTTTTTTTTAATACGTCACAAATCGTAAACCGCAATTTACTTTCAATCATTTCAAATATAAAAAAAAAAAAAAACATTTAATTTCATAAACATAAACCTTATGTGTAAACCGTGAACCATTATTTTCTAATAATAAATCTGTTATAGGTGCCTAAGTAAAAAATAATTATAATTCGCGCGGAACCCTTCATGGGCGAGTCCGACTCGCACTTGGCCGCTTTTTTTAGTCATTTTTGCATGAATAGAATCGAGTTTTCTGGTAAGTTTAAATTTTCCCTAACTATTCAAGCGCTTGAAAGAATTCTAAAACCGTTGAGCAAATCTAGAGAAACCGGTAGACCTGCCTATTCATTGAGCCAATGCGTCTACGTAACCACTCGCCAGTCAATGTAGCTTTCGGGAGATTTGTGATCGCTTTGGAATGGGAAGAGGAACCGTTTATAAAGTACATATTTACAAAAACATTGATGGCCATAATAAAGTTGAAAAAGAAATTCATAAAAAGCCCTGAAAAGAATAAAAACCGCTGTAAATTTTTGAAGGTATTCGAAGAAAAACCCTCTAATCCGTTTCCATTCGTCTTGAGATGTGTGGATGGAACCCATTTTAATATCTCTGCACCAAAAGAAGATTCCACCAGTTATTATAGCAGCAATGGAACGCATTTCATAATTATGCAGGTGCTTTAATAATAATTTTTATTTATTTTTTTAATTCTTTTTTATTTTATGGAATTAAAGGGTGTATGTGACAGAAATTTTATATTTACGGATGTGTTTGTTGGATATCCTGGTTCTTGCCACGATGCCGCTCTCTGGCGTGCTAGGCCATTACAAAAATATATTGTAAGCGGCAAAATAAAAGTACCACCGAAGTATGATCTACTTGGAGATCGGCCTACACTTTTGATAGCAGGGGAACAGAAGCGTTTAAATTATTGCCACAGCTCAACACGCGTATTTATTCAGCAAGCATCCGGTATTTTCAAAAAAGAAATTTAGAATCTTGAACTGTGCAAAAGATTGCATTAGTTAAACAAATTGTAATGTCATGTGTGATTCTTCACAATTTTATTATTTTGCATGCAATCCCCAATTATTCGTATATGAATCAGTGTCCCGTTCACTATCAGAAGATATAATTAATGATGAACATCATCCAATTCGAAAAAACGAGGCTAAACTAAAAAGAGAACGACTTACTACACTGTTTTCCGCATAGTCTGTCAGAAATAAGTCCGCTGTTCTGAAATGGAGCCAACGATGAAAATAAAGAGCGCACAATTCTAAATTCAAGATTTGTAATTGATAAATTGTCCTATCGTGAAAATAATGAGCAAACCATAAAATGCCTATGCACCACCAAAAGTCTTTGTTGTTAGATGCTACCTGTTTGATGATTTTGATCCAAATGGACGAGATTACCCGACCATCGACATGAGTAGGCAAGCAACAAGTTTTAACCGTTGATAGAATATTATGTTAGGCATGTACATTTAATATATTAAGTACCGGTGGGTGCATGAGCACTGAGCAGTACATAAGAATTGAAATTAAAGTGAAAGTTCAGTGAGTCAAAAAGATAAGTGTAGGCAATACAAATTAATAAAAAGTATAACAGTTTGCATAATTGAATTAATGTTATTAACTTCCCACTGGAAGTTCTTGTAATGGGGCCGATTTTGTGAATCGCGGATTTTGACATACGATTATCTCGAGAACCAAAGATGACATTGACATTTTTTTTTTAACTCTTATTGTAGCTGTAGTAATTTATATAATTTTTTTTTCATATCTCTAGATTGCACAATTTACAGAGAAGTGGTATTTTCTCTCCTACTACTGAAAAACTTATAACATTTATACAATAGTATAATCAAGGTTGTTTTAGAAGGAAAAGCTACATGAAAAAACCTTCATTTAATAAATAAATTATTTTTTTCCTGAGGAGAGAGAAGTGGGTCCGTTATAAAGATGTTGTTTACATAATCGATTAAATAAATACTAACGCAAATAAATGAATAAATAAGAAGATTAATAAATAAATAAATAAATAACAAAGAAGATAAATAAATAAATAAATAAATAAGTAAATTAACATAATCGAATAAATAAGCACTAAAGCAAATAAATAAATAAATAAGAAGATAAATAAATAAATAAACAAAGAAGATAAATAAATAAATAAATAACTAAGAAGATAAATAGATAATTAAACACGTAAATTAACAATTAACAAATAAAATCTATGAACATCAAAATAATATATATATCACAGTAATGTATATAAATTAAACACAACACCTTAAGTTGTTAAATTTAAAATTAAGTTGTTATTAGAGTAACCGCACAAAACTTTGTATCGGTCATATAATTTTGTGATTCGAATTTCAACTTTTTCAATCTTTGTCTCTTCATGGAGATCCTCGGTGGAATAGTGCCAGGGAAGATTCAGCATCATTTTTTAAATTTTAATTTGCATAATTTGCAGCCTGCGAATATGACTCTTAGCACATGTTCCCCAGATGGGTGAGCATTATGCTTTGGAATATTACTTTGAATAATAGCAATTTGTTTTCAACACTCAATTTGAACCTACGATTTTCATTTTTTCAAGTTAAAATAATCCGGAATAAGCGCAATTCATTTTAAGTATTTATTTATGTATGCTATCAACAAACTAAAAAGAATCAACTTAGAAATAAAAAAGCCTAACTTCGCAGTTTTTTTTTTTTTTTTTTTTAATAATAGAGTTTCAATATTTCTCAACCTCTATGAATTTGGAAAATACCTATCCCAGGCTTTGCCAAGGGATTAGGCTCTGTTGTGATATGTGCATTATTCAAATTTAAATCTGCAAAGCCTTATGGGCTTGTCTGCAGAAGATTATTTCTGGAAGGATATTATTTTTTGTTTTTTTTTTTTGAGTTCTTATAGCATTTCTAGTTCAGGTTTTTTTTTTTGATTGAGTATTTTTACATTAAAACTGTTCGCTATTTTGATAAAACTGTTTAACTTTTTTCAAAAAATTGGTTTTTCGAAGTTGCGAAAATTCACGGGTAATTCACTAAATATTGTGGGAATCGCTACATCATATTTTCGTCGTCCGTACTCGTTACAGTATCTCGGAATAACATATCTGCCTTGGTACCTTCTTCTTGTGCTGACAGTTTGTTGTGTTGGTATCTTGAAGGTGATGTCATCTTCGAACTGTGATACTACCTCCATGTAGTCTTTCTATGTTAAGTAGTCTCATCCTGCTATCGATTTGATGCCAATCAATATCATGCATGCGTAGCTTTGATCGATACACCATTTTTTGTATCCTTATAACCGTTGCTTTTAGATTTTGTTGTTGTGGTGCATTTCCCCACGCTAAAATGCCGTATCTCAGGTGCGATTCAACCAGCCCAAAGTAGCATTGTCTTTTGACTTTGACTTTGAAATTCATTTTTTTTATTCATTGATAAATATCTACTTACATACTAGACAAAAATGATTAAACCTAACTTAAAATTAACAGGATACTTATTCTTATTTATTGGTCCTTATGCGAACGCTCTAAACTTAACTATATCTTAGAATTATTGCCTTTCGGCTTACGAACTATTTTACGAACTAATCTTACATATATATTCCTCGAGAAAATTTACTAAAACTCGGTTTCATTATTGAGATTTTATATAAAACAAATTACAAACTACCTATTCTACTTACTTAAACTACTTAACGTATTCTAACTATAATTAGGATTCTGAGCACTCGTTACCTTGCGCAACAAGTGGTCAAAATCCCAATTGCTTTCCGAGCGCCTGGCAGTCGTCAACGTGCACACGCGCCGCCGTGAGCCCACTGAAGCCTTACAGCGTCAGTCAACTCCCAGAAGCACCACCACACGTTGGCGAGCCCGGCCTCTCCCAAAAACGCCCTAGCTGACTTAGTCTAACTTATAAGCTAAGAGGAAGTTACCTAGAGTAACGCACCGTCCTGGGAGGGCATGTTGACCCCTCCCCCCTCAACAAGCCACCAAAATTCGGCGAATTGCTTTTCCGTGTCGAATCTATCCCTCTCCGATATTGCGGTACTAAAACGGAGGAGCTCATGAGCATTGGCGACGTCCCCGTCATGGAGGAGCCGCTTATCTCTCGCGCTGCGGTAGCGATGGTATAAGACCGGAATACCATCCCTCGTCTGTACCAGCCCTTTTGCATCAATATGGATAAATGCCTCTGGCGGGATAAAGCCAGACCGGAGTGTACTCTCAATGTACATTTCATTGGGGTAGTAAGCCCCAAATATCAGACTATTGTCGCTGGCCATCGCCCTTGCAACGTGCCTTCGAGTGACCTTAATGAGGAAATTGTCAATCCTATTCAACTGAGCCCCATCGTATAGGACCTTGTTGGGATAGTATTTTATATAGTTGGATTCAGGCGTTCGGAACAATCGGAGACAGGTCCTAAGACATTGTCTCTCCAAAACCCGAATCTTTTCCATATAACTAGGCGCTATATTAAACCACAATGGACAGCCATAAGCGATGATCGGCCTTATAAGGGCCACGTAGCAAATGACCTTCACTCTGGAGTCAAGTTGACTGCTATGAAACAGTCTCCTTGTCAGAGCATAAGCCCTCTTGGCCCCAGCAAGACAAGCAACTATATGTCTATCGAAATATAGATACTGGTCAAGCCAGATACCTAGATATCTAACTACGCTTCTCACCGCCAATGGCTGCCCATCCTGTCCAATAATGGCCAATTTCTTCCAGTTTTTTCTGGTATCCCTAGAGGCCCCAGCCAATGGAGTTCTGAACAAGATTGTTTCCGTCTTCTGAAAGTTGATTTTCAACTTCCAGTCGTCGCAATATCGCTTAATTTGATCGAAGTCACGCTGCAAAAGGATATTAATGACCTCGATTTTAGAACCTGATCTGTATGCCACCAAATCGTCGGCATACGCTATAGCATGTCTGAGTGAACCCACCAGATCACTCGTGTAAATGTTAAACAGGATCGGAGAATTGACCGCCCCCTGCTGTAAACCGTTTTTAATTTGAAAGACTCTGCTCGAAGTCACGTTGCCACATTTGACAACGAACTTCTTTCCCATAAGCATATTATAAATTACATATAGCAAAAGTTTGTGCATCCCCCGCCTGGTCAACTTATAGAAAAGTCCCTCTAACCATACGGTGTCGAAAGCCTTCTCAAAATCAACCAGACAAGCACCCGTGCATTGGTTCTTGCATTTATTCCACTGAATGTCGGAAACCAGTTTCGACGCGGCATGAATAGTGTCATGCCTCGCCCTGAAACCAAACTGGTTGTCCGGGATTATGTTATTGTCCTCGACCCACTTTAACAGGGCTCTATTGACAACTTTTTCAAAGACCTTGCTAATATTCGGAAGCAAGCTAATTGACCGGAGATTGGCAGGGTTCGTCCTATCTTTACCTTTTTTCGGGATAGGGTGTACCACAGCTACCTTCCAATGCGCCGGATAATGTGCATTATTCAGCGCATTGTTAAACAGCGTGGTGAAAATATCTACAGCCTCCAGAGGCAGGTGTCTCAATACGACGTTTGGAACACCATCCATCCCCGCCGACTTTTTATTCTTTAGTGACTCGAAGATGCACAGAAGATCATCCTTCGACACGAACAAGTGCGATGCATCTCGGCCATTGGCGACAACTGCATTAGCATGGTTTTCATCAGTGAACACGGTGAATCCGTTATTCTCAGATCGCCAATTCTCAAGTTCGGTGCGCAGATAGAAGTGGCTCACCAGAGCCCTATTCTCAATGTCGTGGTTACGGCGAACAGGATTGTTCGCCGTATACACGGCCTCGAAACAAGCGCCCAGCAAATCCACTTTCTCCTGTGGGTCCTCGACCACGAAAAAATCGTCGTTTGAAGCGACACTTTCTGGACTTATTCCAGCAGTCAGTACTGTCTGTCTGTTCTCTGCTGTCTGGGAGATTCGAACAGAAGGAATATCATTGTGATCTTTCCTCCTGAACAACTTATTTATCTGTGGGAACATATTCGGACTACAGGTTTTAATAGCCCGAATTTTATTGCCCCAATACAGACTTACAGATTTTCTGTAATTTTCTTTAATCAGCTGTTTCAGGATTCGGATCTCTGACTTCAGCATCCTAACCTCCGGGTCGTTGGGGTCAGCAAATTGTCTGTACAGCCGTTTAAGCCTCGAGAGCAGTCTACTTTTCTGTCGGTATAGTGCGTCGATTGTAGGGTTTCTGTACTTTTCTGTCTGGTCGTCGTCGGAACGTCCTACCCGAGGAATAGTTCGTTCCATAGTTCGTTTGATGGCGTCGTCCATTTGCAATAAATGCCGATCAATGTCATCATTTGTCATGTTACTGTTTGTCGGTGGGTCGATCCCACTCGAACGTATATCTCGCTTTAAAAATCTGGAGAAGCGCGACCATTGTGCCCTCCGATAATCGAATGAACACACTGCTTCGTACTCCTCCAGCAGCGTTTGCTCGTTCGGGATCCGTATTGCGGCGGCGAGTCCGTAGTGGTCACTATCGTACTCAAACGCACGCAAACAGTTCCGCGTGTTTTGATCTATGTTCGTCAGTTGAAGTCTTGCGCCCGTTAAGGCCAAGTCCAGGAAAGCACCGCTTCTTGGGAAAGAAGGGATATCCGTCGCGTACAACTCGAGGTTGTACTCAATCATATTGAGGCGCCACCAGTCGTGAAACTGGTTGCCCCTGGGATTTGCAGTAACATTTCCCCATGCCGCATGTTTGGCATTAATATCTCCGGCCAAGAAGTAATAATTCTCTTCCGAGTTCAGCTGCAGACCACGAAAAAGTGTCTCGAGCTCTGTCATAAATTGGTTTGGTGGAGGTGCAGCAGGTGCGTAAAGCGACACCACATACAATCTCCTCCGGCTATGGAGAGGAATGCATATGATGCATGCCTCCAACAACTGGAACCTACGTACGTCCCCGCTATATATAACCCTATGGCGCAGGCCTTTTCGAATTAAGATTCGAACCCCACCTCCTTGAGTGGAGCGAGGCCGGTCTCTTCTTATTACATGATAGTCTTTGTATCCTAATTTGTGCTTCTGATTTAGCTTAGTTTCGCTAACCAAAAGCACATCCGGGTTTTCGGTTTTCAACAAATTTGCAAGTGACGTTCTTTTCTCGATCCTGACTAGTGAATTAACATTCACAGCAAGGATCTTTAAGTTTCCCTCATCCAGCGCAGCCATTAGATTTATGGCACACCAGACCCCACAAACAGCTCCGAATAGATAAAGTCAATTCGGGCCGCTTGTTCATTTAATTGTTTCTGGAACTTATCGATCTTTCCGTGCAGAGACAGAAGGATCGATTTTAAGTCCAGATCCACCTCTGGTGGGTTTTGGGCTACCTTTGGTTGGTTTGATGTCATGTGGGCTTGACCCGGTCCAGCTGCCATTTGGGCAAAGGACACGTTGGGTGCCACAAAATTTGCGAACGAGCGACTCCTCTGACGCCTATCATCTTCAGACTGCTGTTTGCGGGCCTGGACTCGTTTTTTCAACTCCTGGTACTTTGGACAACCCCTGAAGTTGGCGGGATGCCCAGAGTTCCTGCAGAGCACACAGGAGAGTACACTCCGATCTTCGACTCTCTCCTTACCTAGAGAGCATTCACCATGTATGTGGTCCTTATCGCACTTCACGCATCTAAACTGCATGTTGCAGTTAGCTGCGGCGTGCCCGAACCTTTGGCAGCGCATACATTGAAGTATGCGATCTGACCTCTTTATTTTCTCCCACCTTACAGCATGGTAGTACAGGTAGCGGATATTTCGCAGCCTGTCAATTTTGCTGTCGGGAGTGAGCTGAACCAGGAAGAATGGTAAGTGATGGTTACCACCCCTTGCCACAGCCGAGGAAAACGGCTTGACCCCCACGAACTTGAGGTCATCGCTTTCAAAGTTCTTTAGCTCTCTTTCGAGCTCCTCCGTTTTTATTGAGGGATCAATTCCCTTTAATACAACGGTTTTTAGCTTTTGCTCTCTTGGGGTGTACGTAAAGTACTCGGTCTTAACCTCTCCCAAGGCGGTGCGCACCCTATTGTACTCCTCTATTTCTTCACAAATAATTATGTGTTTATTGGCCGATAGCCTTTTAACATGAAAGTTCTTTGTTATAAGCCTACATAACCTTATACTATCACTTATGTCGAAATTACTCACATTAATCGGTGGAATTTTGTTCTTCCTTGCTGGTTTCTGCTGTTGTTGCTGCTTTGACTGCTGTTGCTGATTTGGCTGCAGTTGCTGCTTTTGTTGCTGCTGTTGCTGCTTTTGTTGGTTCTGTTGCTGTTGTCGTTGTTGTTGCTTCTGTTGATGTTGTTGCTGGATTTGCTCCCTCAGCACTATTTGTTGTTTCTGCTGCTGTACTTTTTTCAGCCTCAACTGCTCACGTTTCTCAAGGAGCTCTTTGATGAGTTGGTCAAGCTGAGCCTCCTCATCATCTTCCTCTCTATCCTCCATTTGGATGACATTGCTATCATCGTCGTCGACCGGTAGGTCCCTGAAGGAGTTTCCCTCTCCGACGTACCGGCCCGCTCGCACTTCAGCTTCGTAAGAGCTGGTGTTATCCGTGTCATCATCGGTACCAGCCATCGATGATTCCACATTAGGGCCTGCCAGGTTCGCCCTTCTCTTCGCAGAAAGATTCGGCTTTGGATTAAGCTTCCGTCGCCTCTTCTCCACCTTCCGAAACTCCTCCTTCTCTACTTCTGTAGCTGGGTTTTCAGCTGCTGCTACTGACTTTGTTGGTGCTGGTATTGCCTGCGAGAACACTCGCCTAGGCAACGATCGACCCGTTGTTGTTGCTGCAATTGGTGCCATTTTAGAAGCATGTGCAGCTACTGCCCTTGGCATACACACTGCTGCTGCTGCTGTTCTCGTTGCTGTTGCTATTGTTGTTGTTGTTGCTGATGTTATTGCTGCTGTTGTTACTGCTGTTGTTGCTGCTGATTTTTTTGCCGGCTCACGTGTTCGCACCACACGTCGCAACGGCACACCCACACCCGTAAGCGGGACCACCGATTTTCCGGGGTCCATCGCCTGATAATGCGGCACTTTTTTTGTTGTTTATTTTTGTGTCTCTATCACTATATGTATTTTCGAAAAAAAAAAAAAAAAAAAAAACTAAGACTGGCCGAGAATCGAACCCGAGTCTCCGGCGTCAAAGTCGGACGCTTAGCTTACTAAGCCAACTTTAGACTTAAAAACACTTGGCTAAATCGCTTTTATAATCGATCCACTTTCCTTTTTTCCCGCTGAACACTAACTAGCCGACCTATCTCGATGAGAGCTGCGGAACGACTGAAAAGTAGCATTGTCGGAGAACATCTGGTGTGCATAAGTAACTGAGATGAAATAGTGCATAAGCTGATTGCCGAAGTTTGATTGAAAGAGCATGCAAATGTTGGCTCCATTTCAGGTTATAGTCAACGATTACACCAAGGTATTTGTATGTTGATACATTCTCGATTGTTGTTGAGCAGTTATCCTCATTTTGTAATTTTGATTGATTTCCTGCTATGTGTAGACATTCATCGGTGTGCATTTTAATGGTGATTTTATATTTTAATACATGTGGTGGTCGTATGTGCATAACTTTTGTTTTTTGTGCATTCATGATCAGTCCATGGTCATGACACCATGCTAGGATTGCGTTAAAGTCATTTTGCATCATTTTTTCCGCCGCTTCCACGTTTTTATGGGTAACTACAATGGCTGTGTCATCTGCATATGCATAACCGGTGCTATGTTTCAGAATTGATAGCAAGTCATTCACATATATTATAAAAAGGAGAGGGCCTAACTTGGATCCTTGTGGTACTCCGTATTTCGCATTCTCATCTTCACTGAAGTATTCTCTGATTCGAACTTTGTACTTCCTTTCTTTTAAATAGTTTTCAAACTATGTTTGGATAGGTCCCCTTACTCCAACCTTTTCTAATTGCTTCAAAATATTTTTGTGGCATAATGTATCAAACGCCTTCGTAAAATCAATGAGGAGTGCAATTACGAGTACATTGTGATTTTTTTCAAGGCTGAAATTGATTCTGTTTGTGAAATCTCCGAGTAGTCGATTAATGCTTTTCTTTTTCCTGAAACCAAATTGATTTTTTTCTAGGATTTTATATTTTTCAACGTACTCATATAACCTTTTGGCAACAACTTCTTCTAGAATCTTTTCTACGGTTGAAAGGATGCATATAGGCCTATAATTCTTTTCACTCTTATAGATTAGTTGAGCGATTGATGTTTTCAGCATTGTTGGCACTGTAGATTGCTCTAAACTCATCTTTACTATTCTCGTTATGATTGGAGCCATAACCATAGAGCATTTTTTAAGATCTTTAGGTCTTATCTCATCTATACCCGCCGACTTACTTTCATCTAATGAGTTTATAATGTTCTGTATTTCTCTGTCAGTGACTTCCTCCAAATACATTGACCGCTGAACACTATTTGATGGACCTTTATAACATTTATATTCGCATTTGTGAATCGTATTGTCTATTTCGAGTGATATTTGTTTTGCAAATTTGTTTGCCAAGTTACCGAAGTTTTTCTCGCTTGCAAAGTTTTTAGAAAAAATATCATCTAAATTGGCGGATTTTCTACCTAATACTGCGTTGACAATTTTCCAGGTTTCTTTCGGATTATTGCTCGCTCGGTGAAATTGCTCTTTAAAAAAGTTAGACTTTGTCATGATAATTTTTTTATTTAAATCGTTTCGAAATTTTTTAAATTCTCTTTCATACAATATATTTCTTCTATTGTTTCTGTACCTCCTGTATGATCGATCTCTTTCCAAACATGCGTTTCTAATTTCATATGTCATCCAGTTATGCTCATTCTTTCTTATTTTGATTTTATTTGTAATGACTTTTGAAGATGTCATGATATTTATAAAAGTATTTCTGAAATGTTCATAGAGTTCGTTTACTTCAGTGATTTGATTCATCTGTTCCCAATTGTACTCGTTTAATTTTCTTGTGAGATCACTTCTTCCGACATAGTCTTGTTTTTCATTTTTTGTAATTTCATCCGTATTATTGCATAAAAGCGCACAGTACAGGCCATAATGATCCGATACATTTATTTCAGCAACTCCAGATCTAATTTTATTTCTTGCTCGTACCATACAATGATCAATTAGAGTAAAACTCTATTTCTAGCCACTTCCACTCTCGTTACTGAGTGTATTGTATTTAAAAGACCTCTCGATGATATCATAGAAAGATAGTTGCTTACAACAGGATCATGCAAGTTGTTAATATTTATATTTGCATCTCCTATTAAGAGTAATGCATTTTTCTGGTCGATCTCATCCATGTGGTCACTTAATTCAGCAATGAAGTGATTTGAAATTTTTTTATATATGATCTTTGAGTCCTAAAACTGCTCGGGAGATAAAATTTCTAAAATCGGCCCACTGAAAAACCAAAGTTTGAGGTAGGGAGCGTTTTTTCACAAAAGCTTCCTTTTTTTATAAAATCCTTTAAATGTTTTATAGCAAAATAATGTAGAGCGTTCTTAACAATTCAACCATACTTAGACTTTTGTCACGCCCACTTATGAGGGATATCAATAAGAATAGGGTATTTAACAGTTCACGCAAGCGGACTGTAGCCCGTCCCTATGTCTCTTCCTTCGTTTGTTGCAAAAATCGGGATCAAATTGCATTCTGGTACTCCCCAATAATTTAATGGACCCATTCGTCCATTTTTCAAATCTAAGTAAAATTGGTAAATTATTACAAAATATACCTTCTATTTTACTTACGACTCCGTCGATGAATCTATTTTATTTAGCGGTTCAAACTGAATTATGGCAAACGTCATGTGCATCATAATCATTCACGATGCTCTGTTTGCTTTTGTTTGCGCAGTTGATGCGTTCACAATACGTTTTAGAAAAGTATGAATTGCATCATAGTAATCCGTGTACATTTTGCAACGCTTGATTAAGAAGTAATGCAGAAGTCTAAAAGTCCTGCGTGTTGGTATTCAGAGCGATGAATATTCAATACTTGAAATTTCTATCAATTTAATTGCTTAAACTGTACTTAAGGCTAGTTGAATGAAAACATACTCGTATTGATTGCATCAAGGCCTCTCATATTCCGCAGCAACAAATGAAGAAAAAGAAACAACTTAATGCAGCACGGCAGAGTCACTGACTCTTTGCAAGACGACACATATGTTGGAGTTGAAAGTGACACACTGTCGTAAAAAAGTTAAATTTGAACAGACCCGATGGATGTATTTTCCATGATTTGAGGAAGGATGTAATCAGTATACGTAGATGGCACAGTTAGGGAGGCGGTGTAATAGTATGGCAATAAGCTCTTTCTAGAATAATCGCGCAAACTACAAATACATACAAGAAAGAGTCCGTCCTCATTTTCCGGAACCGTTGTGGTGGTCAAAGTTTTTTGGGCATTTTTCCTTTTTTAAACCTTCCTACCAGTGCAAATAATGGCCCAACACATTGTGGGCGATTGTCATTTTGGACTTTTTGGCGGTGATTCGCATATTGCCCTTCTAATGAGCAAACACATTTTTAAATATTCCGTGGATAAGTTTATCCGGGATCCGGATTGATGGGGATTGATTCGTAAAATGCAGGTTTAACAGCAATCACTAACATGAGCATGCACCTGCCGAAATCGGATCACGCATATGTAACGAATACAGTATTTTATTATCCTGGGTAACGAAGTGTTCCGATACCTGGCGATATTTCGTGATATAGTGTCGGTGAGCCCCATGAACATGGAACAGTAGCAGTAAATGGGAAGCGTTATAATCCCTCAAATCCGCATCATAGTTTCGCCGTGAAAGAAGAACAGCTGTTTATATCCATATCAGGTGCCGAGCGTTCTAGTGCCTCTGCTGCATTAGAACATATCAACTATTATCCAATGCAAACACGACTTAAGAAGACTGCTGCGGTGATATAAAGCTTCATCTCGTTGAAATACAAGCCAGAGGCCTTTGAAGAGTACATACTATGAAACTTCTGCCTAGCCCTTTGATTAAAGATTTCATGCTTAGAAAAATGAACTTTCATCGATAATAAAATCCCTGATCGTTGTGGGCTAGGCTAAAGGTCCGACTACAATAGACGGACGTTATCTGAAGCTAATGTCATGTTTCGTGGGTTGGTCCGATTGGAGATCGCCGCTGTCGTAAAATAAAGACCGAACCTCAATCAATAATGCGAGCGTACACGTGTCGAAATGGTTAAACAAGAGGCAGGTCTAAAAACTGCTGGAGCAAACATATGCAACAACCGGAAGTCCTGCTAATATTCATTGAGCTCGAACTGGCGAACCCTACAGACGGACCAGAATGAATGCAGTAATGTGGGAGGACTATGATCCATGTGTTATCTGTTATCTGGCATAAAAGGTGCAACCATCCATATTTTCACGGATAGTCAAGCAGCTATAAACGCCCTTAGCTCTTATACCATTGACTCCAAATCAGTCATGTACTGCTTCAATACCCTACAAACACTCGGAATAAGAAACAAGACCAAATTGTGGTGGGTTCCGTTCATGTCGGGGTAGAAGGTAACGAAAAGGCCGACGAACTGGCCAGAAAAGGTTCAGAAACACCTTTCATAGGTCCCGAACCTTTCTGCTGCACTCCTACATCAGCAGCAACGGCAGCAATTAGAAGCTAGGAACATAGAAAATGTATCTTTTTTTGGGAAAACATCCCAGGTCTAAGACAGGCCAAACGAGCCATTCGGCCCTTAAATCAAAATGCCAGCAAATGTCTAAACCTAAGCAGGCCTGATATCAAAAACCTAGTAGGTTACCTTTCTGGTCACCATGGTTTAAAATATCATCTACACAAAATGAGAATATGAGACTCTCCTGAGTGTCGACTCTGTCTTGAAGAGGACGAGTCAGCTGAACACATTTTATGTGAATGTCCAGCCCTTAATGGAATTAGAAAAAAGATATTTTTCAGGGAGCAAATGAGCCCCGAGGACATTCTTCAACTGGTAAAATTGTCCGCTTTACACGAAAAGTGGAAATTCTACTAGTTTAAACTTTTCTGGCCCATACGGTACAAAAGATCTTTTAGGTCGAAGAACGGAGATACGTTACAATTTGTCACAACTGATGTGCGGTGTGATTGTGACTTAACTGATAAGTTGCAAGGGAGGTAGTTGCCGCAAATACGTACTTGCCATTTATTTCGGAGTCTAGTGATCGAATGAATTAGTTTCAAAAACCGTTTTCATCGAAAAATATCACATTATATTTTTTTGAATACAACGAATAAGTCGGACCTTTTAATAAAAATGGATTCATTGATCAATAGTTTCAATTCAACCAACAATTCAGTTAATGCTACTAATGAGGACGTTCCCACCCCCGTATCATCAGAACCACACCAAGAAATTTCCAATCCAAGCAAAGAAAATATCAAAACTGCCAAATCAAAGTCAAAGAATGAAAGATCAAAAAAATACACCAAAAGGTTTAAACGTTTTCAATTTGATACAAATTTCCATCGGATTATTAAGAAAATTTTAAAAAATATCCATCCGAATTTGACAATCACCAAAAATTCTGTACTTATAATGAATTCTTTATTAAACGACATATTGGGACGTTTGGCGGAACAAGCACGCCAGCTGAAACAAATTTCAGCAAGGAAAACATTAAGGCATTTCGATATGGCGGCCGCCTGTAAGCTGATATTTCCTGGTGGATTACAAATCACTGCTTGTACTCAAGCCACGAGAGCCGTTATGCATTATCAAAATAAAAAATATAAATGAATTTTTATTATAAATTTTGCGAGGAAGTGTTTTTACTCGTAGTTGCTCTTCAGCGGACCATGTTTCGTAAAACAAACGTTTGATTTAATGGATTTCGACTAATTTGCAAATATAACAAAAATTAACTGACTTTGGTAAAGATAACGTCTAGAAAAATCCAGTAGTAGTACGTAAGCAAATGAAACATTGATATTCTTGTCATTCGCATTTTTTAATTGACGACAAAATCTTTTAGAATCGTTCGTTCACAATAGCGCACATTGAAAATAGTCAATTATCAATTGTCGATTGACACTCGCAATAGGGGTGTTTTTGGAATGATTTTAACTTTCAAAACGATGTAGAGGTCATGTCTTTTAGCCAATAAAATGTAAACTAAATTCAATCGAAAGTTCGTTGAAAATCTAAGTAGCCAACAAATGAAGTGTTAATTCACAATCCGAAACGAAAGGATGTTGACAATATTGTGAAAACTACTAGTTCTTCGATATGTCCATTATATAAAGAACTTATTCCCAAATTGACACCGACCCGCACCAATAAAAAATTCGGACCGGTATTCAACGACCAATATTAAGTTATGAGCTTCGTATGCCGTATTAAAAAACCGTTATTAGTGTAGGGGTTGCGAGTGGTTCCTATATCTTAAAAAATTCAAAAATCTGAAATCAGCTATCACTTGACATTTACTATACAATAACAACTAAAAAAGGTTGTCTCATATAATAAA
Source organism: Portevinia maculata (assembly GCA_949715645.1). Classification (NCBI taxonomy): domain Eukaryota; kingdom Metazoa; phylum Arthropoda; class Insecta; order Diptera; family Syrphidae; genus Portevinia; species Portevinia maculata. Next base: position 266,601,420 of record OX454526.1, on the reverse strand, counting down.
AAAATGTATTCAGTTGTTTCAAAATTGAGTTGTATGAGATACATCTCAGTTGATTTGTAATTGTTAAAAGTGTTGCCTACTTTTAAATTTTAATTGATTTCGAGTCGAACGTTCGATTCGCTAACCGTAATAGGGGGGTCTACATTTTCAAAGTGGAAAGAAATCGTAGTCCTGGTTTTTGTATATACACTGGCGATCACAAGGATGAGGCCATACATTTTGCAATCGATGTTCAGTCTTTATACCGTTTGGAAATTGTATACCCGTAAACTTTTACTACCTGGGAACAGGTACATATTTTCCCAACAGTAAGTCATAAAATTAAAGGGTAAATAAGAAACGACGGCTGGAATTTCCCAAAATCAAACAATGAACTATGAAAAGCGTATAAAAAGAGGCGCCACTAGGATGAGGCCATTGCAAATATTTCGTTGCAGGAGTTCACATAAGCGATTTTTTTCAAAGTGTTGTTAAAAATATTGAAAAAGCGTTGAAAAGAACTGTTTTTACAAATTTTTGGAAAAAATCGAATTTTGAGCTAGAGAGCTGAAATTTTTTATATATGATCTATGAGTATGAGTATTAAAACTGCTCGGGAGATACAATTTTCAAAATCCGCCCACTGACACGTCCACAATTAAATAAAACAATTTTTTTTTGAAAATCCAAAGTTTGAGCTAGTTAGCTGCAATTTATAATATATACTGTCTAGGGGGCCCTTTATGCTCATGTGTAAATATTTTCAAAATCCGCCTACTGACACGCCATATATTTAGTTTTATCATTCCCTTATTTTAGAAGTTACAGGGGGGGGCACACATTTTACCACTTTGGAAGTGTCTCTCGCGCAAACTATTCATAGATACCCCACTAGTATGGGTTTGATAAAAAAAAAATTTTGAATTTCAGTTCTAAGTATGGGGAACCCCCAAAATTTATTGTTTTTTTTTCTATTTTTGTGTGAAAATCTTAATGCGGTTCACAGAATACATCTACTTACCAAGTTTCAACAGTATAGCTCTTATAGTTTCGGAGAAAAGTGACTGTGACATTCCCGGACAGGCAGACATGACGAATCATGACGAATATAAGGGTTCCGTTTTTTGCCATTTGGCTACGGTACCCTAAAAATGGGTCTCGGAAAGACTTTGACAGCGACAGAAAGACAAAAATAATTCTCAGGCCGAGAAGTTGCAAGGAGGCTAAATAGAAGTAAGACTGTTGAAAACAGTTATCTTGCAGATCCACACAACAACATTGCGAGAAAAGCGGGTTATTCTACGATTTGCCTCAAATTCTACTCTACCAGTGACTAAAATAAGGGCCAACAGCGGAGTAACAGCCAGCATAGCAATGGTCCGAAGGATAATACGAAAAAGTGGTGCAATACAGGGAAGAAAACTTTAAAAGAAATCTGTTTTGAAGCAAGTATACAAGGGAACCAACGACCATACCACGTCGAGTTAATCGGTTCTCATCAGATCACCGTAATTAAACGACGTTGGGCGCGGTTAGTACGTAGATGGGGGACCGTTTGAGAACAACCGCGTGTCGTTGGCCAGTCCCATCTACAGAGTTGAGGTAGATAATTTTACGTGGTATCACAATGGACCTAAATTGGTCTAAGTGTGTCGGCTTCTGCCGACAGCCACATAAACCTAACCTAACCTAAGTATACAAGGAGCATCGAATACATTTTGCAAGAGAACATATCGCTTGGAGCAGTCACCCCTATTGCGAGTGTCAATCAACAATATTGATAATTGACTATTTTCAATGTGTGCAATTGTGAACGAAAGATTCTAAAGAATTTTGTCAATCGCAGTCAATTAAAAAAAGGCGATTGACAAAAATATCAATGAAAATGACAACAATTTCGGACCCCTGGCTTGGATATTCAAACAAGACAATGCCCCTATCCACACTTCCAGGGTTGTTAGAAGTTGGATTCAATTAGAAGACGTGAAACTTTTGCATTCGTCGCCCTATTCACCGGACTTAAACATAATCGAAAATGTTTGGGCATGGTTATCTCGTAAAGTGTATGAAGGCGGCAGACAATTTAAACACAAGGACACTTCAATCGAAGCTATTCGTGATGCCTGGACCCAAATTTATCTTAATTATCTCTATTCCAAACCGTCTTATAGAGGTCATATCGAAAAATGGCGGGCATACTCATTATTAATGTAGAAAAATATAGTAAATAAATAAATGATTTAAAACCATTAAATATATGTTGAAATATATGTTTCAGAATAAGTCGAAATATAAGCGAAGCGAAGATTTCCTGAATTAACAAGCGAAACGATGAGTTTTGAATTAAAAGGCGAAGGCAAACCAAAGATATAAATTATAAATTATTTATTGGTTATTCTGTATACCTCTTCCAGAGTACCTTACTCGGCGGCGATCAAAATGAGAAGAAAGCATAACGCATTCAAACACATTCGACTTACAACAAATTCTAAACAAATTATCACCCGTTAGAGAGTAACATATAGAGAGCAATTAATAAACAGTAATTAAGTCAAACAGCAAATAACAAAATGTAATGCAGAAAAACGATAACAAGAAACTAAATTAGAAATAGCGTAAATAAATAATGTTTGGCAAGCACAAATATAACTATGAATTAAATTAGTATTTTCAAACAAAAAAAAAGAAACAAATCAAATGAATCTCGAACACTTTACATTTTATTAATTTGTTCCTTTCTTTCGGATATTTTGCATGTGCCCTCATCCTAAGGGCACATCTTACGCTTTTCAAGTAGTTCATTGTTTGATCTTGTTCTGTTCACAGGTAGTAAAAGGTTCTAGGTATACAATTTCCAACAGGTATAAAGACATAAAATCGATTGCAAAATGTATGGACTCATCCTTGTGATCGCCAGTGTATATAGCGCCGGGTGGATTTGCAAATGCGAAGGTTCTCGCAGGAACACTAGTAGTATAATCAAACTTTCATTATTTTTTTACATTGACTTCTTCGAGAACTCGAAAAAAGCGAATTATGAGGGGTCGGTGACAACCAGCCTTAGGGCTTTGCCACACAGAACGCGTTTTTAACGCGGCGGTCAGACTTTTTCGATATAGCAAAATCTAAGGAAATTTAATTTACCACAAATAAAAAATAAATCATAAACCGATTTTTAAAAATCATCGTAACTCGGCCAATAGAATTTTAATAGGATTGAGACCAGGATGTTGAGCAGGCCAATGCATGACCTCATTCCTATTGCCCCGAAATTACTGCTGAGCTCATTTTCTAGTTTTTTTTGGGGTGGTTGTCCTGCCGGAAGACCCATTGAAGTGACATTTCGTCGTTGGCATAACGAGTCATAGCAGCATCGTACCGTCTACGTATGAGTGCTGGTTAATTAATAGTTTTAAATTTTAATATAATATATCGGACCAGTGGCTCAGTGGTTAGTCCGTTGACTACTAATCGAAAGGCTCCCGGTTCAAATCCCACCGGGGCTAAGTAACATCTACAGTTGTTTCCACTGCCCCACCTTTTGCGAACGTCTGACAAAGATCCAAGAGTATCAATGTCATGAGAAGCTTCTCAGATTTTCCGTTCGGATTCTGCTTAAAATTGTAGGTCCCTTCCACTTCGCACAAGCAAATGGTTGGAGAAGTTAGATCTTAGGCCCTGCATGCCTTATATTCACCATATTTTATGGTTACCGTAGTAAATTTAGGATTATATTCGGTATTGGGTGGACGTCTCACATACTGCCGGGATCTATTACAATTTGATACAGCCAAGTATTGCAGTAAGTAACAAAAATGTCTAGGTTATGAATATATGGTTTTTCAGTGTTATATTTTTGACATAAAATCTTTATATTATTATTATTTTCTTTGTTTCTTTTTCTATTTTCCTTTTTTCTTTCTTTTTCTATTGCTTTGTATTCTTAATTTTCTTTTTAAACTTTTTTGACTCTTTTGTTGTAGGAGAATTGTCAAGTGTCTTGATACTTATCCGACGGCTTCTGTTTTTAATTTGAAATCTCTGTGTTCGATTTTCCTTCCTTGATCCACAAAATGTCTTTGGTAATTAACAACAATGGTAGCAGAATGAATGCAAATTTGCACTCGCTAATAAACATCTTGTGCAAACAGCGAACGGGTTTGCACATTTGTCATATCAACGCGCAGAGTCTTGTTAATAAAGTAGACGAGTTAAGGTATGTATTTGAGAAAAGTGGAGTTGATGTTGTCTGTGTATCCGAGACTTGGTTTAATCCAAACGCCAAGAATGAATGTTTTTCAATGAAAGGATTTAAGTTTTTTCGCGCCGATCGTTATGGGCGAATTGGTGGGGGAGCAGCTATTTATCTCAGACACGAAATTAAGTGTAGTGTTGTGTTGCGTTCAGAAGAGAATAGCCCGGTACAATATGTTTTTATTAAATAGGGAACGGCGAAAATAAATGTGTTATTGGATCTATGTATATGCCACCAAGTATTGCTGACTATCAAATAGTGGAAAATCTCATTAATGAGGTTTCCCACCTCGCCCAAAAACTTATAGTCTGTGGAGATCTTAATATTAATCTTCTAAGTTACTCTTCCAGCCACCTCCTCAGAGATGCTATGAATGCCGCAAACCTTATATTTGCAAACTTAAAAGAAGCAACGCCTTTCATGCCTAAAAAGACTCCATCACTCCTGGATGTTTTTTTGCTTAGTGACCCAAACTTATTGAAATTTTATAGCCAATTGTTAGCACCGGCCTTCTCTTTTCATGATCTCCTATTTACTATCATTGATTTTGCTTTAGGTAACAACAACACTCAGCGTAGTTTTCAATACCGAGACTTTCGAAACACAGACCTCCAAAACTTGTTCCTTGAATGCGATAACCTTGCGTGGCGTGACATTTACGTAAAACCTAATGTTGACGATCAGCTTCACATCTTCAACGAAAATATTTCTTATTTGTTTAATAAATATGTTCCAATTAGAACGAAATTTGTGAGAAACGCCGAGTGCCCTTGGATGTCAGATGATATTATAAGTGCGATATCCTTAAGCGATAGTCTTTTTCGACGATGGAGAAGATTTGAATGCACTGATATGCTCAATGCATTCAAGAGAGCCAGAAACCGGATTACTTGTATGATAAGTATCTACACAAATTTGATTTAAACCGCTCCTCTAAATACTTGTGGAAATAAGTGAAAGACCTTGGGCTTGGGAAAAAATCCCCCGGTCTGAATGACGATTATTATTATTGAGGAAATAAATACAAGATTTGTCAACCTCAACCAGGCCACGCAAAACTGCTTCTCATCCTCACGTATGTTTGCACCGAATCATTCTCAAAGTGCCTTTTCACTTTCTGCAGTAGATACATTAACTGTTGGCAATGCAATCTTCTCAATAAAGTCAAAGTGTGTTAGGTTGGATAATATTCATCCCGATTTTATAAAAATCCTGATTCCTAAAATACTCCAGTATATTACATATATTTTCAATTCCATCCTAACTGTCTCTATTTATCCGACTGAATGGAAACGGGCTAAGATAGTTCCTGTACCGAAGAGCTCAAGAAGTAAGAATGATTATCGTCCAATTACCATTCTGTCTTATTTATCAAAAGTCTTTGAGGTTATCGTCAGCAAACAAATCAAGGAATATGTTGATAGCTTAAATTTATTAAGCCCTTTTCAATCTGAGTTTAGATCTAGCCACAGTTGTATAACGGCCTTATTGAAGGTATCGGATGATATTCGCCTAGCCATATGTCAGAAGCTATCCCGGGTGTTTAATTTCTCTTACATTGCAACTAAATTGATTTTCTGTTATTTAAATGATCGCGGTCAGGCCGTTTCGTGTAATGACAGTCTTTCCTCCTTTCTACCTGTAAGAAGGGGTGTACCGCAAGGTTCTATTCTTGGACCTCTACTTTTTTCTTTATTTATAAACGATCTGCCATCTATTATTAAATATAGCAATTTCCACCTTTATGCTGACGATGTCCAGCTGTATCTTGATTTTCCTATAGGTCTGGTTGAAGACGCTGTGCTGAAAATGAACGAGGATCTGGAATCGATAGTAAGGTGGTCAACGCAAAACCAGCTGGCGTTGAATCCTGCTAAAACAAAATGTTTACCAATTGGAAGGCAGCAACCACATTTTTCTGACTTCCCTCCCATTTTGTTAAATGGGTCGCAGGTTGAAATGGTGTCGAAGATTAAAAATCTGGGAATAATATTTAACAGCACTCTATCCTGGAGCGACCACACTAATAGTGTTATTTCAAAAATATATGGTTCACTTCGCGGTCTATCTAACTCTAGACTTTTCTTACCTACAGAGGTTAAGACAAGCCTGGTCAAAGCGTTAATTGTGCCGATTCTGAGCTATGGTTGCGAAATTTTTGCCGATTTAGACTCTCTATCGCAGCGTAAATTGCAATTAGCACTTAACGCTGTTACCAGGTTTGTCTTTGGCCTCTGCAGGTTTGATCATATATCCGGATACTCGCGACAAATTCTCGGAAGCAACCTACAGTGTTTTCTTTGTTTCAAATGCATCGCCTTACTCGTCAAAATTATAAAAGGAATAACCCCAAATTATTTGTGTGATAAGTTAACTTTCTCGCAGTCAGCGCGAGTTACGACCTTAAGACCTAGTACGTACACCTGCCTGACAACGCGTCGTCAATTTTTCATTCATTCCGTAAGCCTTTGGAATCATCTCCCTCTATCATTAAGGAACCAAATTGAACATATACAGTTTTTACCAGTCGTTTTCTCCTTTTTATCGCAGGATAATTCTCAGATGTAATGTTTTATATATACTCGTAGTTAAATTAAATTATAATGTTCACTTTGATTTTTATTTTTATTTTTTTCTTGGCAATTTAACTAAATATATAATTAAAATAAAACTCATATAATTGTCTCTAAACATGTAACATATACAATTATACATAATACCTGTACTTTTTTAAGAATTTATTCTTTTTGTACACCGATGCAATTAAATAAATAAATACTAAAAAAATAAATACAGCTCAAGCATGATTCGTGACATATGTCAAAGTCAAACATGCTCAGTTAGCATTGCCATTTCATCATACGCAACGAAATTCGTGCTCTAGGAAAAGTGACTCAAAATTATACTCTCAAAATGGACGACTGAAAACGTAGTCGTGGTCAACATTTTCATGGAAAAAAAAGGAAAACAAATGGTAACCATTGATTTATTTGCAATTTTATCGTGTTTTTTGTGACATTTAAAAACCGAATGCCTAAAAAATCAACCATTACAAACAAAATTTTGTCAATTTTTACATAATTAGGATCTGCATGCATCTGCATAGGAAGTGCATATATATTCACAAGTTTAAAGTCTTAAAAAAACAATTATTGCATCAATCAAATCCTTGATTATCTGCTTGAAGGAAAAGTGACGGACCCCAAAGTGCATCAGTTATTTTTTGCCGACGATGGAACAATCCGAGGATTAAAAGCCCCTGCAACGAGCACTTGATGTATGTGTGGAAATTTTGGAGGGAAATATGTATCGTATTAGTGCGAAGAAAATAGAATGCTTGTACCGCCCGTTTTTTGAACCACTGCGACCTATTCCAAATATTTATATGAATGGAAAAGTGAAGTGCGGAAAGTTCAAATACAGGGTGGCGCACCAATTGGTCTACAATAAGAAATGCAAATAACTTTTCTTTTTTTAATCAATGTATTTATTTATTTATTTATTTTTATTGTATACTAGGTAGAAAATTCAATTTTATTTGACATTTATAACTAATTGTTTTTGAAGATGATAGGCAGTAAATGGCCTGCATGCTCATCCACGCATATGCGACACCTGATCAGAAAATTGTTCATTGCGGCCTGAAGGGTTGAAGTTGGGATGGCTTAATTTATTGTTTTTAAATGAACTGATTAAATTCAGTCAAATTCCTTGTTTTCCTTTTGTACACCTCTTGCTTGGCATAACCCCATAAAAAAAAATCTGGTGCCAGCGGCAAGTGGAGTTTCTGGATATTGATTTGTTTTGGAATTTTCGTTGGAGCTCCGCCATAACCGGTCTGGCTATGTGTGCATTTGCTCCATCTTGCTGGAAACAAATGCTGTTGAAACGGATACTACTTCAGCGCAGTTCTGGATAAAAAGAACTCTTTCAACATCTTTAAATACCGGTCCTCATTGACAGTTACTATTACACCGTTTTCTTCAAAGAGGTATGGCCATACAATGCACCTTGATGAAAAGGCGCAGCCGACAGTGACTCGTTCTGGGTGCAGTATCGTCTAATGGAGTATTTCCGGATTAGATTGACTCCATATACGGCAATTTTGCTTATTTATATTGCGGTTTAGATCAAAATGGGTCGCATCAGACATAAACAAGCAATTTATCTAACTGTTGTCTTCTTCGGTCATTTCAACCAATTTTTGGCAAAATTCCAGGCGAATAGGCAAATCCAGAGGGTTTAACTTCCTTGCAATTTGGACTTTGTACGGAAACAAGTTTAAGTCATCATCAATTATCCGTTGTAATGACCATCAGCTAACTCCAACTTGCACCGATAAGTTTCGAGTCGAGGCGCTTGGATTTGCCTGCATTAACGATGCTACAGCCGCGATTGTGTCTTGAATCCAAACATAGGGATCTCGATGGTACTGTCTTCGTGCAATGCTTCCAGATTCGGCAAACATGTTTACCAGCCTCATAATAGTCCATCTACTCGGGGGAGTGCCGCCAAACTCCTGCCCAAATTCCCTTTTTACGGAAATGAAGGACTGCAAAGCATGGTACCGCTGCACTTTCCAAATCCTCTTTTCTGTATTACAAGCGTTCATTTTTATAAATCTAAAAACTAACCTGCCAAATAAAAAACCCAAAATAAGCCGATTACTCACACAGAAAAAAAGTTATTGCGTTTTGTTTTTGTAGCACGATTCCTGGCCCACCCTGTATCTGGGATCTATGATCAATAACGAAGCAAGCTGTGATGACGAAATTAAGCATCGCGCAAGCGTAGAGTGGATGAATTGACGGGAAAACTCTGTGATAAAAAAATGTCTCCTAAGCTGAAAGGAAAGCTCTACGCCGCAGTTGTGCGCGTACAAAAAGTATGAGGGTAAATTAATGGCAGCTTAGATGAAGACGCTTCGCATGACAGCAGGCGTAGCAAAGATTGATTGAATAAGAAGTTCCAAGATCCGAGAAAGCCTTCACGCTAAAGAGCTTATCTCTGAAAAAATGGACCGCGACCGGCTCAATAGGTATACTGTCAAAAAAGCAATATCAATCAACGTTCCAATACAAACGCGAAAGAGAAGCAGGCCTTAAAACTCGTGGATCACACAAATGCAGCAACACCAGCGTTTGATTGGCCTCAGCGACACATCAAGGCTTGGTGAATATTCAAACGATTTTTGCCGAAGCTGCATGGGGGAAGAGGGGAAGGAGGAAACAACCTGCACCATCTCGGTACATGTCCTGCGCTCTCCGTGAAAAGATCTAACTGACAATTTTAATACTCCTGTTAGAGGTCTATCTCGCTTCATGAAAACCTCTAAATGGTTTAACGAGTAGTAAGATAAGTTCCCCCAGATCCACGTGGTATACAATGTACCTCATATTGGTCAAAGTGAGTTGGCTTATAAGGCTGACAGCCGTTTCAACCTTACCTAACGTTACAACTTACATGTAGCTGGGTAAATTATATAAAACTATACTCCGTCCAAGAAAAATTGTCAGTACAGGGAAGTTAGGGTGTTTGTCTCTTAGTCGGTCCCTCTTTAAAACTCTCACAGGGTTACCGTAGTGTGTATGATAATTCGCCATAACTCAGAGAGCAATTCTATTAGGGTTACCATCTTCCAATTTAAAATAAAAATATTGCAGAACGAAATAAATTCCGTTTATCTTTTTCCTTTTCTGGTAAGATAATAATAGGCGCGTTTTTTAAGGGTATCCCCAGTAGACCAAGAAAATATATAAATTTCGTAACACAAAAAAAAATCAAAACGAAAAATATATCACTGCAATCCAATTTATTCATTATAAATATTTTAAAACAGAAAATACTAATTTCTAATATCATTACTCAACTAATCCGATGAGTAAGTAACTCTGCTTTAACCATATCGTCGTCGAAACTTATCGCATTAGACCTCAACAACTTTTTTATTTCATCTTTTCTCGTAGAAGTGTATGGTGCTTTATTTTGTTTTCTGGAATGATAGGACGCATTGTCCAAAACTATGACGGAGTTGGGTTCCAGGCGTATTAAAATATCTTTTAACCATTTCTCGTACACTTCAGCGTTCATTCCTCGTGGTAGTCTCCGGTTTTTCCCGAAATAAAGCACAAAATTCCTCCATCGACGAAACCTGTAGAACTTCCTCGTTGAGCCAGGTCTCATCAGTAAAATAAATTTTTCTTTTCTCTTCTCTAATTTTTTTTACTTCGCGTAAATATCTTCGTCTCCAAGAAATAATGTCACTTCTTTTCAACAACAGATTCTTTCGCTGACGTTTGACGAATTTAAGTCCGAGATCTTTTTGTAATATTGTATGCAAAGTTGATCTGCTTATTTTTGTTATATTTGCATTTTTTTGTAGGTACTTTCAATAAAATCTTTTCTAGCGTAGGAAGGTCATTATCCATAAGAAACTGATGGACTATCTGCCTAATGGCACATTTGGCAAAATCATCGACCTTGCTCTTGATACCAGATTTATCTTTCTTCTTTAGTGGTGAATTGTGGCCTTTGGTTGCTGTTTCCATTAAAAGCCTGTACACAGTTCGTTCCGTAACATAAAAAATATTAGCAGCATTTCCTACGGCTTCCGATTTACTTTTAAAAAGGCCATAGAATTTTTCAGTTGCATCAACAATTTGTTGGTTCTTTTCTACACTTAGTTCCTTTGAGGACTTTTTAGCCACGTTTCTCTTTATTCATATAAACAATAAAGTAAACCAATTGCTTAGATGCACTATCAGCGATTTAGATAACAACCATTGTTTCGGCCTTATAAACACAATCAGGCGATTAGAATACAAAATAGTATAACCACGACGCAATGCCATATACCTAAATAGATGGTAAAAAAACTGCACTTGTGCAGCTGTACAATACAAATACAATAAAATTAAAACCGAATGGCAACACCCCACGTAATAATTCGTTCTCAAAAGCACCAAAACCGAAAGTTCTTTGACAAAATCCATAGAGAAACCCTGATATGCTTTCATTGTAGAGATGGTAATACTCTTCTGATGTGCTTCAGTCACACCCTCACACACACAGCTTATTTTGGTGGATGATAATAGTGGTGGGTTGTATGCGAATTTTATGAAAATTACAACAACAATTCCTTGGTATGACAGTGGTTTGGTTCTTATTTCAGTGGCAACTCTTGCGTTTGAGTTGAGAGCACCAATGGTAGAAAAAAAGCTCCTCCATTAGGCCTGTACTGACAATTTTTGTTGGACGGAGTATAGTTTCTTTGGTATTTCTTACGACTGACGACATGCGATGCGTTAGAAGAAGGGTTTTTCTTCTTTTTTTTAGAGAACCTCCGTTCATTAAGATGCTTCTTTTGAATTTATTGCGCCCAATAATATTAACTCGAAATCAGATTATACAAATTTAACTGATCGTTGTTATATTTTAATTATAGAAATTCCCTTTAAATTTGTTCGCCGTAACCAGGTCCCAACGAGTGATGTTCTCAAGACGCCCATTGGTGCGCTAGCCTCTTTGGCTAGACGTTAAGCCTATACCTTAATACTGCAAGATTAATGAAACTTTAATCCCGTAGCAAAACGTATTCCAAAGAACACGACAATTTATATTATGCATTCCGCAATTGAGTGATTAATTTCACCAACTGTTTTGGATATTAGTCAACAAAAGTCTTATCGCTTGTCCTGTCTGTCTCAAAGTGATATGAACCAGATCCACATGCTCGAGCAGAGCAACGGAAACAAGCCGAAAATAAAATTAATTACCCAAATGGAAATTTATGTTCCCAGTCTTGCGTAAACATTGCAAAGGAAAAGAGGAAGAACTCAACACTGTCACCAACGGAGTCCGAGGAGCAATCGTGTATGACCAGGACTTTATTTAAAGGCAGTAGAATAAAAAAGCCACCCACTTTGTTATGCGGATATTAACAGCGTGTTGCCTACGAGAATGACGACAACGCCACATAACCAATTCCGGCAACGTCTATTGCTTTGCTTTACTGCACGAGTTGTGAAGCATCTAGCTCCTCAGTCCATCGACAAAAGGAGAAGTACAAAATGAAGCTGCACTCGAAAAGCCATCGGCTGACAATACGGTGTAAGGATGACTGTCAGTGCATGTGGAAAAGGACTTTTTTACTTATTCAGACGTTTTCGCTTTTTTCCATTTCTTTTTTTTTTTGTATACAAATTTTCATAGTAAACCAGTCAGTCGTTAGAATATTGATGGGACACAGTAGTAGTCGAACACCAATACGTGAACGAAAGCGATAGGGATTTCAGTTTATATTTTTTCTACGCTTACACTGAGCTTCAATGGAAAGCTAATTTACTGCCGCAGTGAGCGAGTACGTGTATCGGTTTTCCCTGTTGAAACGCAATTTATCAATGGGGCTTACCGGCTGGAGGATTTAGATCGAAAGTTGTTTCCGGGATTGTGTATGCAAGCATCCTCGGCAAAAAGGGAGAATATCAGTAGGTACGACTGTGAAGCAAAAAAAAAAAACGCCAAAACCATGCGAACATATTAAAAACAAAATCATATACAAATTGGTTTTCTTTCTGTTGACATGCGTTCGGAAATAGGTTGTGATTTGTTTTTTTTTTCACTTTTTCAGTCGGAGTGATGGAATTATTTATTTCTTCTTTTTTTAATTGACTGGATTTATAGAAATTGATTTGATTTTCACCCGTCTACTAAAGGATATAGCCGGAGTATGTTTGTGTTCAATATTTGACTTGGTGTTGGTGTTGTAGCTTTGATGGATGGGATAAGTGATTAATTGACTTTGAGAGTAGTGCGGAGTTTGTAGGTACTTTGAAGTCTTATTGTTGTTCGTTTTATTTTATATTTTTTTAAGGGTTTCCTAACTTTTAAAAAAACTTTAAATTTCTCAAATGGTTTAAATGATTGTGATATGTTTCGGTGTTTTAAATTGTTTGAGTTAAGGTTAGCAAATGGCGAATGTACTAATTGTTTTCCAAAATACTCGAATAACCGTAGGTACTTCAGAAAAACCGCCAATTTCTCAATAAAGGATAAAGTCATTTGAAAGAAAATTGGTATTTTATCTGATACTGCCGATCAGCTTTATAAGAACAAATTCGAATTACTCTTATAATAATAAATAATTCTGTACAATGTGATTCGAAAATGTTAAATGTGGGCACTATTACCACCATTTCATATACAAGGTGGCGCAAAAGTAATCCTCCTATCAGAAAATGCTATAAATTTTGCGATTGGCCCCTAATGTCAGTTCTGTTTTGACATTTGTGTAGTAAACACATGCGAAATACACGTTAATAAACAATGTTACGCTACACTGCTCCAGAACGCGGAATATTGGTGACTATTTATTTGAGCAATAATCGGTCGGTGACTTTGGCACAACGTGAATTTCGTCGCAGATTTCCTACCCGTCCAACGCCTACTGGTGAAACACTGCGACGTTTAGCCGCACGCCTCGAAGAGACTGACACAACACGAGATGCTGCCAGGCGTGGCAGACCCCGGAGTAGCCGTTCTGCAGAGAATATTGCTGCTGTAGCCGAAGATGTCATGGAAGCGCCGTCGACATCGCCCAGACGACGTGCCACGCCAGTGGGTATCAGTCGACGGTCTTTACAGCGAATTTTGGTACAAGATTTGAAGATGTTTCCGTACAAAGTCCAGACGGCGCATCAGCTGTTAGCTGCTGACCGCCAATCGCGTCTAACATACGCTCAAGCCATCCTTAATCACCACCAAGAGGAAGATGATTTTTCATCAAAAATAATCATGAGTGATGAGGCCCATTTCCATCTTAGCGGGTAAAATTTACGCTTCTGGGGCACTGAAAATCCGCGTGTAACCCACGAAGAGCCATTACACCCGCTCAAAGTCACTGTATGGTGTGCTGTTTTCGCTGGAGGAGTCATCGGACCTTTTTTCTTCGAAGACGTCGAGGGCCAAACGGTTACTGTGAATGGTGAGCGCTACAGAGCAATGATCAACGAGTTCTTTTTGCCGCAACTTGATGAATTGGGATTGGAAAACATGTGGTTCCAACAGGACGTGTGGCACGTGCCACAACCGATATGCTGAAGGATGCATTTCCCGGGCGCCTAATCTCCCGTTTTGGCGATTTGCACTGGCCAGCAAGATCGCCTGATTTGACCGCTCCAGACTTCTTTTTGTGGGGCTTTTTGAAGTCGCGGATTTATGTCAACAAGCCTCAGACTCTTGCAGCTCTTAAAGACAATATCCGTCAACAATGTGAGGACCTATCGCCGGAAGTTTTGGCCAAAGTGATGGAAAATGCCATAAAAAGGGCTCAAATGACAATCAACTGTGGCGGCGGCCATTTACATGACATCATATTCTCGACTTGATGTAAAAAAAATTAAAAGACCAAATAAAAATAATCCACAAGAAGAATCATTTTTTTTAATTTTTTTTTTAAATTACAGCCAAAAAACATCGGAAGGTTATTTTTGCGCCACCTGGTATGAGCGAACTGAGAGAAAAATAGAAATGAATGATCTCGTTGTTATAATGCAAGAACATTTCCCCTCTATATTTGTTTTTTTTTTTTTTTTAATTTTGTTTATTTTTATAACATGCCAAGGGGAATTTTTAGTAGGTACCCTTATAACGTAATAGCTACACAGCTCGGGCGTTAATGAAATAATAGTCTAAGAGCCGACAGCAAATTTTGGGAGTGGAGGTGTAACCAAAATTCATATACTTGTATGCGTAGATAGGTATAAACCATAATAATACAAATTCAAACATCTGGCAGGGTTGTTTTTCAGCCGGGGCTGTGGGCGGGAGTTTGAAAAGGGTAATTTTTCCGATTTTTGTGTCGGATGTATAACCACTTCAATGCCTATTTAAACAATAGATAATTGCGTACTGATTTCAAATATTTATGTCCCAGACGTTTTACTTTCAGCTTTCCCTTTGCCAGACGCCCCCTTAAAGGGGCGAAAAATGAACTTTTGGAGTCAGAGGTATAACCACATGAGTAATACATCAAAAAATCAGAATAATTGTCCTGGTTACAAATATGTATGTCCCAAACGTTTTCTTTTCAGCCTTCACCCCGCCAGACGTCCTTAAGTATCCTTTAAAGACTTTTTACTGAAAACTCTCAAAACTTTTTTTTCAAACATAACCATAATATGCTGGTCACATGAAAACAATCTGCAACTCTTCCTCAATACGAATATATAAGTCTCAGACAAATTATTTATAGCCTTCACCCCGCCAGACGTCCTTAAGGTATGCCGAAATTAACCCTTGACAGTTTTTGAACCATTAACTAAAATTAAAATCATCTTATTGATATAAAATTATGTTTGTCAAAGTACAAAATTTAAGCCCCGGCTGAAAAACAACCCTGCCAGATGTTTGAATTTGTATTATTATTGTGTATACACATACAAGTACAAGGTGGCGCAAAAGTAATCCTCCTATCAGAAAATGCTATAAATTTTGCGATTGGCCCCTAATGTCAGTTCTGTTTTGACATTTGTGTAGTAAACACATTCGAAATACACGTTAATAAACAATGTTACCCTACACTGCTCCAGAACGCGGAATATTGGTGACTATTTATTTGAGCAATAATTAAATTACAGCCAAAAAACATCGGAAGGTTATTTTTGCGCCACCTTGTATATTATGAATTATGGTTATACCTCCACTCCCAAAATTTGCTGTCGGCTCTTGGTCTATAAGGATTGGAAGATAAGGAGAGTTGTCGATGCACGTTGGTTTTGAATGTCTGTAGATTATAATGTAAATTGAATTGACAGCTGTCAAAGTGAGAAGTAGTCATTTTGTCGAGCTGAATTTTTGATTTAATTTAAACTAACTTTGTAAAGTCATAAATAATTTTGAAGAGTGCAAAACACGGTCTAAAACCCTCGTTTGACGTTAGAGCTGATAAATATAAAATTATTCACTTGCTTTTACATATCATACACTTGCTCATATTCACTGTTTTATGTGGCCTAAAAGGCGTTTGGGCGTAATCTCACCCGAACATTCATCAGCTAACAAAAGAATACCCTCTATAAACTCATTTGATGCAATGGCTGTTGGTAGCAGTCGATTGGTGAATTAAAAAACATCCTGGACGAATGCATCTCGAATAAAATAAAAGACATCGCAACAAAGCAAGAGGTTCTGGCTGTCTCCTCCGAAATCCAGTTGCTACGGTCACAGAACACCTTCCTTTTAAATCGAGTTTCTTCGATGGAAAACTATTGTCAACTTCTCGAACGTCAACTTGAGGCTTTTTCACGTAAATTAAATGGTAACTCGGTGGTGATTCATTTTCCGACAGAAGGGAAGACACATAAAGTTGAATTCGCAAAACAGACTTGTAAAGGTCTTCTTCACTTACAAGAAAATGCTTTACTTCCGATTAACAATGCAAAGGAATTCACAAATAGCAACAATAACAAAACAACTGTTGTGCTTAATTTTCACGCAGGTGCCGTCTGCTAACAAACTAATAAACGCAGCACCAAAATTAAAAGGAACCGGTATTGTTATCCACCGCGAGCAATCTATGATAACGCGAGAAAAACGAAAGTCTCTGTACCAGATAAAAACTAAATTATCGGCACTTGCACCAAACACGAACATATCGATCAGAGGAGTGAAGTTGCAAATTGAAAAATTCTCTTTTGTTTACGACTTCCCGCGTGGCCTCATTATCAGTTCGGAGCAGGAGATGTCATTCGTGAAATCTACGTTTGGTGACGGTGCAATGCAATTCTTTGGAGGAGCGGGGAAACAACATCGACAACAAGATCAAAGCAATGGACTTTTACGTCACACTGACGACGAGCTAGCTGTATGCAGTAATTCATTACAAAACAAAAATTTAAACTAGGATAGAGCGGTCGTCTGTCATTTTTCTGTACGTTTTAGAATTATATGTTACAATATCTCAGGTTTGAAAAACAAAATAATAATGCCAGATTTTTTCAAATTTATTCAACAATTCGATATTATTATACTTATTGAAACTTTTCTGGAAGAAGGCAAAGAAGCCGATATTTTAAAGCATTTCAATAATTACACTATTAAATGTACTCCGGCCACAAGGAACAATATGTTTGGAAGAGTCAGTGGTGGCATCTTGTGTGCAGTTAAAAATTGTGTTAGTAGATACGTGAATTTTAAATCAGTTGGTAGAAAATTTGTAATCGAACTAGTCTACAGGCATGATCGCTATTATATGATTCCAACATATTTAAATTGTAATAACTGGAGTAACGATTTTCACGAGCTGTATAATTTTTTAAATGAGTTAAACTTTCAAAACATTATGATTTTGGGTGATCTGAACGCCCGCATTGGCAACTTCCAGAATCCACTTTCACTGATTGAAAATTTTGCGAATGGTTTCCAGGGAATAAGGGGCTCTTTGGATAAGACTTTAAATAGTTGTGGTAGACGTCTCATCGAGTTATTCGAAGATTTTGGACTGTTTGTTTGTAATGGTGTCACCAAAAGTGATCCAAGGGGAGGATTCACGTTTATCTCTAACTTAGGTTCCTCTACAATAGATTACTGCGTTGCGAAGGGTGATTGGCTAAATGTTATCGATGATTTTGAGATTCTGTCGGCACATTACTCGTCATATCTTCCAATCGTTATCTCATTTAAGATTCAGCACTTACCACATAGGCCGCTGAGTGATACTGTGAAGATACTCAAATGGGAAGAACACAAAGTAGTGGAATACATGTCTAAAGTTGATTCTCTTAGTAGAGTCTTTGAACTGGGGACTCTCTCTTGTGAGGAAATTGGAGAAAAAATACTTCAAATAATAAAACAATCTGTGGCTACTAACAATCTCTCAAGAAGTGGCTCATTCATAGCTAAGTGGTACGACTGGGAATGCCATCAACTCAGGAAAAAATCTTTCCAGTTTTTAAAGCTATACAGGAAAACTAATGCCACCTTCTTTAAGTCTCTTTACCTCGCCGCTAACAAAGAATTTAAACAAGTTTGCAAAATCAAACATAAACAGTTTTTAAATAGTGTTGCAAAAAGCTTGACTTCCTGCAAAGGCTCAAAAGAATTTTGGCGCAAGGTACGTGTGTTGGGAGGGTGTAAACCATTATCTTCGGCATCAATGAGTTTGGATTGCCTTGCATCTCACTTTAAGCATCTTCTTAGCCCTGCCGCTAACCTATCAACGTTCCAATATGCATCCCCTGATATCTTCATTCCTGAATTAGATGATCAAATAACAATGACTGCGCTACAAGCAACTCTGCAGGGCATGAAAAACAATAAGGCATCAGGTGTCGACGGGGTTCCCATTGAATTTTTTAAATACTCTACGCTTTCGTTTTTGAAAATTCTTCGGGTTTTTCTCAATAAAATTTTAAATGAGGAGATAATTCCACAATCTTTTCTGAAGTCGCTAATCTGCGCAATACATAAAAAAGGTGACCGTACTCTTGCGGAAAATTACAGAGGGATTTCCATGCTACCGGCTTTGAAGAAGATTTTAGCGAGTATACTATACCACCGACTTACACAATGGGTGGAAACAAACAGTCACCTTAGCACATTTCAAGCTGATTTTCGTGCAGGACTTTCCACTGTAGATCAGATATTTGCACTCACTAGTATTGCTAAACGATATGTAGATAACAATAAAAAGCTTTTCGCGTTTTTTGTAGATTTTAAGGCTGCCTTTGACACCATTAATAGAAACTCGCTGCTGTACAAACTTTCAAGGATTGGCCTGTCTTCCAAATTTCTAAGATTATACAAACAGTTGGTTACCAACACTACTTCCTCTGTATAGAATGGCACCACCATGTCTGAATTTTTAATACTGAAACAGGTGTTCCGCAAGGATGTATTTTAAGTCCGATTGAGTTTTCCCTGTTTATTGACGATGTCTCAAATATCTTACCCGGTGGTGTTAGGATGGGCGGCGATCAAATTAGGGTTTTGCTCTACGCTGATGACCTTGTCTTGCTAACAGATAACCCTCTATCACTGCAGCTTCTTATTAACCGGCTAATGAACTACTGACAATTATGGGACTTACAAATCAACACTTCCAAATCTAAAATTATGATTTTTGAGTCAATAAATAGGAGAAGATTGTCACCCGATAATTGGTTTTTAGGATCCGATCGCATCGAAGTGGTTAAGCAATACAAGTATCTCGGGTATTTAATATCAAGCAATCTGGATCTGCGTCCCCACATTAAATAAAAATGCTTAGTGGCTAAAACTGCAATCAACCTCATGTGGAGCAAATTTTTCTGCAATCTCAAAATGGACACCTCTGTAAAGTTTAAAGTGCTGGATGCTACTATTAACACTTGCCTTTGTTATGCAAACCAAGTTTTTGGATTCAAGTTTATTGAAGAGTTTGAAGTGTTGCAGAGATTCTTCTTTAAGCGCATCTTTAGTTTACCAATATCAACACCAACATATGCTTTGCATATTGAATCAGGAATTCCACAAATCTACCTGAAAAACTTGAAAGCAAATGCAGACTACATCATCAAAGTAATGCAAAGGCCTGACCAGTATGCATTTCGGTGTAGACTCACTCCGTTCAAGGAATGGTATGATATTGCACGTGCGCAAGGAGTGTCTCTTAATTTATCTAATATCTCGAATGACGCATGGCGCGAGGAGTTTGATAAGTGTATTGCAAAGGTTGATGAATCCTTTTTTCAGCTATGTATTGATAGCGCCCTGTCATCATCAAGCCGATGTCTGTACAGAGAATTAAACCACTTTCTAGGTGCTAGCAACTATTTCAGCAATTCGTTCCACCCTTTCCAAATCAGTGCGATATTTAACACAAGAGTTGAAACTTTACGACTCAATTACATACCTCATAGAGAAGGCATATCGCCAATTTGCAATCTTTGCAATTTAAATGAAAACGAAGACATCTACCACTTCTTAGCGGTGTGTCCGATTCTGCAGGAACTGCGAAGACTATACTTTGCAAAGAGCCATCTTTCTCGTTTGGGAACTACTGATATTTTGAATGGAAGGTATGGCTGGAAAATTCTATTCAGTTTCTGCGATCATGCCCTCAGATATCGAAATAGTTTTTGGGCCTTAAGCGAATCTTTTTTGTAATATGAATTCAATTAATCTGGCCTGTTCAACTTTAAAACTATCCTTGCTAATTCAATAAATCTGACTCAAATGAACAGTCGTGTTTTTAATTGGAAACTATATTTTTTTGTTCTTTTTTTTTTTCTTTTTTCTTTAGTGTTCTAATATTTAAATTTAATCTATATCTCTCTAAGAATTTGTTAACTTAAATTGTGTTCTCACTTTATTGTATAAACATGTTTTTAATTTTTTATTATAAGAATATGTCAAGCTTATTTCGACAGACGACATTTAATGTCATGTTCTATATTCTACTGCATACATCCGTTGTAAAACTTTCTTATAATATCCAAATAAAGAATCTTTAATAATAATAATAATAATAATAATAATAATAATAATAATAATAATAATAATAATAATAATAATAATAATAATAATAATAATAATAATGTAAAGGGAAAATTGAGTGAGAAAGAGCATTCCGCGTTCGTGTTGTACGGCTTAGGAGGGAAACATTGAATTTCACTGTACGGCCGAATACAGGCTTAAGTGTGAACTGATGCGAATTCCTGGCATGGCGGGATTTGTGATTTGTGGTTGAAATGTTCAAGGGTGGAATGCAGATTGCAGCTGGCTATTTCGTTTGAGCACTTATGGAGGAAATATCGATAAAACAGCTATTATAGCTATAATAGCCGGGAGGCATTACGATGATGACTAAGAGAGTCGAACTTTTCCGTGATATCCCGATCGACAATAAGTTTTATTGCGCGTTTTTGTATTTCGTTGCGTAGCTCCAAATCTGGACACCGACCCTGATATGAGCGTTGTACTCAAGTCTTATAAATTGTAGTCAGATCAGAGGGGCTATAGTATTTCTTATACCACTTAAGGGAGCCGCGTTCTTGGCGACATCGAATATAAGGTTTTCATTCCAATGAGGGTTGTCATTCACACACATACCGAGAATGGACAGGCGTTTTAGCGATGCAAGTGCCTTTCATGGACAATCTCAGGGTGATTGAGTTTTGCTTTAAAGACAGAAGACAGCATTGGGTTTTGGAAGCATTTAGTTCCAATCTATTAGTTATACCCCACGGAGTTATGCCTTTAAGATCGAAATTTGATGAGCGAAACATACGCTGCCATTCCAGTTCCAGTTCCGCACCCGAATATGAGGGGCGTGCACCAATAAAGAATATGAGAATCTAAGGGTACTGTCATCAGCATAATAGTGGATTGGATTAGAGGTAATAGACAGGAAATCATTTATAAACATAGGGACGGGCTACAGTCCGCTTGGGCGAACTGTTGGATACCCTATTCTTATTCCTATCCCTCATGAGTGGGCGTGACAAAAGTCTAAGTATGGTTGTTATTATTATTTTCTTATACAACATTTAAAGGATTTTATCAAAAAAAAAACGAAGCTTTTGTAAAAAAAAAACGCTCCCTAGCTCAAACTTTGGTTTTTCAATAAAATTATTTTATTTAATTGTGGGCGTGTCAGTAAGCGAATTTAAAATAAAATAACACATGAGCATAAAGGGGCCCTAGAGAGTATATGTTATAAATTTCAGCTGCCTAGCTCAAACTTCTGATTTTCAAAAAAAGTTTTTTTTTTAGTAGGCGGATTTTGAAAATATTTACACATGAGCTTAAAGAGCCCCTAGAGAGTATACATTATAAATTTCAGCTCCCTAGGTCAAATTTTGGTTTTTCAATAAAATTGTTTTATTTAATTGTGGGCGTGTCAGTCGGCGGGTTTTTGAAAATTTTATCTCCAGAGCAGTTTTAGGAGTCATAGATCATATATAAAAAATTTCAGCTTCCTAGCTCAAAATTCGATTTTTTCCAAAATTTGTTTTTTTTTTGAGTTTGTGGGCGTGTCTGTGGGCGGATTTCAAAAATTCGTAAACTTGATTATTTCGGGACCCTAGAGAGTATATGGTTAAAATTTCAGCTCTCTAGGTCCAGTTTAAAGGCCTAATTTTTGCCGACAGACGGACGGACGGACGGACGGACGGACATGGCTAGATCGACATTACTATCGATGCTGATCATAAATATAGTAACTTTTAGCGGTCTACGGGCAATATTAAGGTATGTTACAAACTATGCGTCAAAATTAATATACCCTTAGAATAGGGTATAAAAAGACTTAAAACATTTCGCTTTGGATGTTTGAATATTTGATAATGAGAACGAACGTGTGGCGTTCTTGTTGTCGTGGTCGTGACTCGTGTCCAGAGATTGCTGAAGTGCCATTTTTTTGTGAAAAACTACATTTGTTACGTCTGCTACATATGCGTGTAATAAGCGTTAAAAAACGTAGTTAAATGTGGCAGACATAGCTAGTTAAGAACTGTCATGTGTTGTTTTTCAGTAAAATGTATATTGTTAATGGTGGAATGTAGTTCACCTATTAACTACACGTAGTTAACCATGTCGATTATTTTTATAAGCGACATGTCTGACATTTTCCTAAATTCAATTTGCCTTCTGTTTCCAGGCGATCTTAAATTCCTAAGAAGTATTAAACCTGAAGACGATTGCCATCTCTTGCAAGATGACCTTGATACACTGGTAAACTGGTGTACGTTTAATGACTTCTATATAAATGTCTCTAAATGTCTGTGTTTTTCTTTCAGCCGAAATTCCTCTCTAATTTGGTTTGAATATAAAATTGAAAACATTATTCTTGAAAGGAATTAGGAATTGCATTCGATCCTAAATTTAATTTCATTAAAAATACGCCAACGCTAATTTCATGCTTGGTTTCATAAAACGCAATTCCACAGATTTTTCAGAATCCTATCCCTTCTATACCATTCATTCGAACAGAATTGACAATATACAAAGAATTTCACAAGATTCGTTGTTTGGAAATGCCATCGTATTCTCCCAGATGTCAGCTCATTGGCATTCAATCGCTCCTAAATCGCCGTAAAATAGTCTCAATAACATTTATAAATTTAATTTTAAATTAAATTAACATTTGGACACATCATATTAACCCTGAAAACTATGGAAAAACTTGTAAAGGACGTGCAAGCAATACAACAACGTCTCAAGAATGGCAAGCAATACTTAGAACTCCTTCCAATTTAAGGCGCTCAATCGGAAAAATCAAGGCTAAAACTGGGGTTAAGCCCAATAGAATGGCTGTTTACCGCGTGAAAAAGAAAAGCATCCATATTCAGCACAAAAAAAAAATTAAGATTAAGGCACAACTGAACGCAACACATAAGAGTCAGCGACTTGACTTTGCAATGAGACACATCAGGCGCAGTCGGAAGTGGCGATTAGCGGTCTTTTCTGAAGAAAAAAAGTTTAATTTGGACGAACCTAATGGATGCAATTATTAAGTCCATAATTTGAGGAAGCATGAATTAACCTTGGATACAAAACACAGCAAGGTAGTCGCTGTAATGGTATGGGAAGCAATTAGCTTTCACTGCACAGTACAACTGGACTTACAAAGCTCAAGAATGACAGCGAATACCTACAAATCTATACTGCAAAGAGCTCTTCCTCATTTTTCCAAATTGTTTGATGGACGCCGCAAGGACAACAGCCTGTATTCTTACCCAAAATGTCGACCTATTGATATGGGCATCACATTCGATTGGACTGAAAATCATGGAAAACGTATGGGGAAGGCTTTCAGGGAAAGTCTACAAAAGGGAATAAAATAATACGGACCATATAATTGAAACCATACAACAATTCTTTACCGACATTTCCCTCAGTTATTTAGAGACACTTCACGAATCTTCACATAACAGACTACACTTGAATTGATTCAACAATCTGGATGCTGAACCCATTACTGTTAACTGTAAAAGCCTTAAAGAAACTTAAAATGATTTTTGTTTCAAATGTCTAACATGTAGATTTTGCATGTGTCCTTAATCAAGTGATACAAAAAAGGTACCTACATTTTATGACCTTATTGGAACAGCACAAATTTTCAACCCATCAGTGAATTTCTTTTACAACGTGATCGCTATATATCCTTCATACCATCCGCAAAAGGGTTTTCGCAGATTTGTGAATGGTTTTAAGAATATCACAACATTTGCAAACAAAAAAAATACATGTCCTTTAAAAGTGGTACTGGGTGTACATGTACATGTCAAAGTCAAAGTATCTTTTGTAAGACTCCTTATGTTGAAAATTTTTGGTGTTGTGATTGGTTTATTGGTGAAAACTGCCATTCAAAATCTTAGTGAGTGGCGTTCAAGTTTATTTACAAGACCAGTAACCACGAGGGATCACGAGAGTATACCCCACAACATTGCATCGCCAGATTTTTGCCTATCAGCACCTTCTGAATACTAATCACAGTTCAATAAACTTACTCAACGCATCCAACCAAAGGCAATGTAGGCCCAGATTCTGACAAAGTCTCCATAATCATAAAAACCATTAAAAAACAAATTTATACTTACAAGCTTAACTTTCAGCCGCCATTGAATTTTTATAGCACAGCCGAGTCAACCGAGAAAGTCAATCATTGCTGCTTCAAAAAAGTTGAAAACTTTTCACGATTCTTTTCCAACTCCCCTTACCTTGAATCTGCTTATATCTAGTACCCCGCGCCGAGGTATTTTTGTTGGACCAGTTAATACAGTCTCTTGGCTGCCCGAGAAAAGAAGAGAAATGCATTTTAATTTAATTTTAAGGACTTTTGTTCCTTTTTTCAGTTTTCCCCATTTAATTGAAAATGTTAAAAAAAAAAGGAAAATTTTCCATTAAGGAAATGTCTTTCATTTCCAGTGTCTCCGCGAGCAGCATTTGCAACGAGCCATCTAACTAACGCAAACATCAAATACCACCCGTCGGAAAGTATGTAGCGGAATAATGCAAAAATTAGAAGATAGAGAACGATGTCCACTCCGAAGAACAAAGTCTCTAGAGACAAAAGCAATTACAAAGAATAAGAGTGTCTAAGGCTCGCTTGAATCTAAAATCCTTACAAACACATTATTCACTCGTGAAAGCTTTTAAAGTCGACAAATGAATAAAAATGTCGCCGCCTCTCTGAATGCTGGTCACTATTATAAAATATATTTGAAGAATTTCTCTGACCCAGCCGACAAGCGAGCGCCGTTCCCCAACAACAATGAAAGTAAAAAGGATAAAAGGACCAAATACCGTGACCTATGTACATATAGATATCTTTCTATTACTATTTTGCACCCAAATTAAAAGCACAAGAAACACTAAACACAATAACGGATGCAAAGTGAAAACGCGAAATGGGAAATGGAAAATTGCAAACAAAAGTGAGCTACGACCGAGGACGACGAGATGAATAGGTGCACAACAATGAATCTTCCTCCAAAGCTCACCGGACTGTAGTCATCGCTACAACAAACAAACATTAAAAGATTCTGTGCAACTGTAAAAGAAAAACTTTCTGAAAGCCTTCAGGCTTTATTCGTTGCTTTGTTACTTCACCGCTCCGCCGATACTAGACCGGCAGGAAATTGTAAGAAGACAAAAAGTCAAAAGAAGGCGCGATTAGTAAAATGGAAAAAGTTTCTCAATGCGACTGGGCGCAGCGTGCAATTAGGATAATTATTATTAAAACTGAAACATTTTTTATTTACCCACTGAATGTGCATACCCATAGAACGTCAAGTCGCGCTGCCAAATGTCCTTCTAGTGTTGGGCTTCCGGGACTACTCAGTTAGTGTTGGAAACTTTGAAAACTACAGGATAATGATGATAAGTTTCTGTGATTTGTTTCGGCAGCAATCACAAACCAGTCGCAGCATTAACGACGTCCTCCAGGAATGTAAAATGGTTATTTAAATTTTCTGTCTTGTGTTCACTTTGTCCCACCCAATTGTTCCATCTTTCAGGGGAAAAGAAGTGCATTGGGTTGTTTCGGTTGATTTTTGTTAAATTACTGCAAAATGAAAACCTCTTAATGAGTCATTATTCCCTTAATAACGTCACTTGGAACGACTATCACACTTGAGTGTTGCAATGAAAGCCCGACGAATTATTTTAAAAGTCACTTATATACGAAATGTGGTAGAACAGTTTTTATGGCACCCATAAATGTTGCAACTAAAGTCTTGGAATGTAAATTATGGACACATAAGGTAAGAATGAGATCAAAACTTTGATTATTACAGTTAACAAAGAGATAAAGTGTGGTTTATCGAAATGCGTCAAAAAATTAAGATATTGGCCTCAGGCAAATGAAACAAAGCAATTACCCATGAGCTTTTGAGTTCTTTATTTCCTCCGTGGGTACAGTGATGATTGAGCTTAACATTGAGACTAAGATTAGATGTTTTAACTGTGCAGGGACGGGCAAAGAATACCACTACAGCGTCCTTAAAATGAAGCGGTCTTCGTAAAAGGCGACATCTAGGCAATTTTAATATTCATGTGACATATTTAACATCTTGAAACTCTCCCACAGATGTGCATCCAAATCCGTGGGTTGGCATGACAGGAGATCACCGGTGATGTCAAAGGTCGATCAAACAATAATCAATTACATGAGCATACACATGTCGAAATCGTTAAAGATAGCCAGGCCTTAAAAGCTTTGGATCCCAAAAACGCAACAACACCAGCATTTGATTGGCCTCAGTAAAAAGTGATCCGAAACCACTACCAATTTGGAAGTGTCTCTCGCGCAAACTATTCAGTTTAGAAAAAAAAGATATTAGAAACCTCAATATCATTTTTGAAGACCAATCCATAGATACCCCACAAGTATGGGTTTGATGAAAAAAAAAATTGGAGTTTCAGTTCTTAGTATGGGGAACCCCCAAAATTTATTGTTTTTTTTTCTATTTTTATGTGAAAATCGTAATGCGGTTCACAGAATACATCTACTTACCAAGTTTCAACAGTATAGCTCTTATAGTTTCGGAAAAAAAGTGCCTGTGCCATTCCCGGACAGACAGACAGACAGACAGACATGACGAATCTATAAGGGTTCCGTTTTTGCCATTTGGCTACAGACCCCTAAAAAGGGCAACAGACAAGAGAAAAGTAACTACAGACCCATTTTCATACTCCCTACAATATCGAAGGTATTCGAGAAAACCGTTAAAAGCAGGGTTCTGAAATATCTTAATGATATAAAATTCTTCAGCGAAAGGCAGTTTGAGTTTAGATAAAACCTCTCTACGGAAGATGCTCTCCTAGACTTTTGTGCAGTTGTTTACAAGGAACTTGATGAGTTGTTTACAACGAACTTGATGTTAATAAATGTTGCTCCGGACTCTTTGTCGATATTACAAAAGTCTTCGAAATGGTTAATTACACCATTCTCTTGGAAAATTTGCATTATGCGGGGCTTCGCGGTTTTATCTTAGATTGGTTTGCATCTTATTTAAAAAACAGAACACAAAAGGTAAAAATCATGAATAATTTAAATAGTTCAAAGATAATATAAATAATTGAGATAAAGGATCCGTTCTTGGCCATATTTTGTTCCTAATATATGTAAACTCTATTTTTGCAATCCATTTATTAGGAATGTAAAGGCTTGTGCCGACGATTTTGCATTTGCTTATGGATCAACCAACCTCCTAAGTCTAGTTGCTGACATATTCACTTGCTAAGACTCTGGTTCACCAAACACAAGTAAGCAATAAGACTAAATTGATGTTTTGCAGTTTAAAAGCGAAAGATTTCCCAGACTTTGACATTATATTTCATGCATCGACCTGTTGTAGACATAGCTTGCTAGACTGTGTATGTGATGCGCAAAATTCCAGTGTCCTATATGACGAAAATATTAGCTGTAACTCGAATTGCTTCAAAATAGAATTAGTTGAGCGCTATAAATACCTAGGTGTTATTATTGATAGAAATTTGAGTTGGAGCCAACACATCTCAAGTTTGAAAAAGTATCTGCAATCTTCTCTACGCATCTTTTATCGTCTTAGGAATAACTGCTCTTCGCGGACCCTGAAAACAATCTACTTTGGGATTTTTCACTCCAGACTCCAGTATGGAATAAGCGCATGGTGAGGTACAGATCTCAATAAACTTCAACAGCTGACTGTCTCACAAAGGTCCGCAATAAGAAAAATATGCAAATCACTAACCCATACCATAGAATTATGTAGCAAAATGAATACTCAAAATATTCTTCATAAGAGGTGGCTATATGCAGAGCCCTATATCTGGCACCCATAATCTACGAAACAATAATGGTACCGCCTTACATATTCCGCCTTTTCACACTTTTTCTCAATTGTTTCCTACAAGCTATTTAATAGTCTACCCGAGGATATAGGAATTATTAGAACTGCATTAATCACAATGAAATCAAAATTTTGTTACGCTTCATTATTTCAGTTCTTTCTTTCTTAACTTTTTAACTTTTCAACTTTTAATTTTATGAATTTATGTTAGCTCTTAGTAATATATATATATTTCATTTACAATGACATTTCAGCTGTCAGCTCTATAGATAAAGCCAATGTGCTTGCTGCTCACTTTGCAGTCAGTTCAACGCTCCCAGATTGTGCTTTGTCTCCCCCTGAACTCGAGCGCGTAAAATTCTCCATGGGACCAATCCACTTTCGCACTCGTACAGTGGCTAGAGTACTTCAAGATCTTGACGTTCACAAATCCGCTGGTTCAGATGGTATTTCCCCTATCGTTCCGAAGAGGTGTTCTTCCTCGGTGGCAAACCCATTGCGTTAGCTTTTCCATCTGTCCTATTCTTCAGGACTCTTCCCGGGAAGATGAAAAACAGCATTTATCTAGCCTGTACCAAAAAAAGGCGAATCTTCTTCTCCCACCTCCTACCGACCAATTGCACTTACGCCCCTTCTTTCTAATGTCATGGAAACGCTGATTCAGCTAATGAAATATCTTGAATCGCGAAAACTTCTTAATGACCGGCAGTGCAACAGGTCCACTGGTGATTTGATGACTTATATAACCGAAAAGTGAGACCAATCTCTTCCCCAGGGTGGTGAAAGTGAGATCGTTGCACTTGATATTTCAAAGGCATTTGACAGATTTTGACATCAAACTCTCCTGTCGAAAATGCGTGCATTTGGAAACGATGATACTCTTCTTCAATGGATTATAAATTACCTTTCGGACCGTTCAATTCAAGTTGTCTTGAAAGGTTTCAAGTCTGCAACTCACCAAATAAATGCTGGTGCCCCCAAGGCCCTGTTCTGGCCCCGACTCTCTTTCGAATTTTTATGAATGATCTCCTGTCTGTTACTTCTAATCCAATCCATTACTTTGCTGATGGCAGTACCCTCAGCTTCTCATATTCAACAACGTATGATAAGCTCATTAAATTCCGATCTTAACAGCATAACTCAGTGGGGTACAACCAATAGAGTGGAATTTAATGCTTCCAAAACATAATGCTGTCTCCTGTCATTAAAGCAAAACCCACACACACTGCCATTATCCATGAATGGCACTTGCATCGCTGAAACCGAAAGACTTTCCATTCGCGGTATGTGTGTTAATGACAACCTTGGGGGGAATGACCACATATTCGATGTCGCCAAGAACGCCGCGAAATGTCTAGGCTTCCTTAAGCGATGTAAGAAATATTTCACCCCTTCTGATCTGATGAGCAGTGACTCACTCGCATTATGTAAACAAACCGATGTGATAATTCATTATGACATAGGTGCCATTCATTGTTTTGCTTATCGCTTACGAATTGCCAGATGTTGTGGATCGAAGGAGTAACCCGATCCCTTCGATTCTGGTCATACGTTGAAGTGGATTTGAGAATGCTAAGAGAGAAAAAAATTAGTATATAAGAAGAGCGTTTAAGAAAATAAAGACAGATTCAATTTGACTTACAAGCTGATTGTTTCTCACTTCTGGCACTTTATGGCGTATTGAGCCTGCCTACTCTCCATTCTTCCGCTCTAGATTGTACTGTACTATAGGAGTATCGTACGGAATAAAACTGTACCATACGAGATACCTTACAAGGGAGCTTTCTGTAAATCTTGCACGGGGCGCTTGTTTGGCTGGAGCCGTCCTGTCCACCACACATATACTATAAGGGAACTAACAAGGGACCGTTTGGCTTCTCGCTGTCATAAAATAAGACCAAGTGAATGCAAAAGTAAAATACGGTTATTTTGGTATTATTTCGCTTTCAAATAGTAAAATATATAAAATTACTAGCTGACCCGGCAAACGTTGTTTTGCCATATAAATTATTTGTATACCCTATTCTAAGGGTCCGTCCGTCCGTCGGCAAAAATTAGGCCTTTAAACTGGGCCTAGAGAGCTGAAATTTTAACCATATACTCTCTAGGGTCCCGAAATAATCAAGTTTACGAATTTTTTAAATCCGCCCACAGACAAACTCAAAAAAACTAAATTTTGGCAAAAATCGAATTTTGAGCTAGAAAGCTGAAATTTTTTATATATGATCTATGACTGCTAAGACTGCTCGGGATATAAAATTTTCAAAATCCGCCCACTGACACGCCCACAAAAAAATAAAACATTTTTATTGAAAAACGAAAATTTGTGCTATGGAGCTGAAATTTATAATATATACTCTCTAGGGGCCCTTTAAATTTGTTCATGTGTAAATATTTTCAAAATCCGCCTACTGACACGCCCACAATTTAAGCAAAATTTTTTTTTGAAAATCCAAAGTTTGAGCTAGGGAGCTGCAATTTATAATATATACTCTTTGGCGGGGCCTTTATGCTCATGTGTAAATATTTTCAAAATCCGCCTACTGACACGCCCACAATTTACAAAAAAAACTTTTTTGAAAATCCAAAGTTTGAGCTAGGGATCTGAAATTTATAATATATACTCTCTAGGGGCCCTTTATGCTCATGTGATAATTTTTTTAAATCCGCCTACTGACACGCCCACAATTAAATAAAATAATTTTATTGAAAAACCAAAGTTTGAGCTAGGGAGCGTTTTTTTTTACAAAAGCTTCATTTTTTTGATAAAATTGTTATATAACAAAATATGTAGAGCGTTCTTCACAATTCAACCATACTTAGACTTTTGTCACGCCCACTTATGAGGGATAGGAATAAGAATAGGGTATCCAACAGTTCGCCCAAGCGGACTGTAGCCCGCCCCTATGTTTAGTGAATATTTTGGTAGGGAAGTGAAAAATAACCAACTTATTGTAAGTGTGTGGGGATGTGGTCTATCTATGAGTGAAAGAGGAATTGAGCGCTGTGGACGTTTAGACCCTTTCAGAACATTAGCGGATATTGGAGACCGTCGTATGAACGGTGTGTATCTGCAATGAACTCAAGATTATTATTTCTTCTTCAAATCACGATTTGTCGCGTCGCTGTACGGTCGCCAACCATGATTCCAGCAAAGTCGTCAACAACAGGTGCATGAAATCCACGCATGTGTTCCCCAGCTGGTGTTTTATCAGGATTGATGACAATAGCGTTATTGTCAGTTTGTAATTTGTGCATGTGTGATTTAAATAATTTCAACAATTCATTGTGCTCATTCAATAGAGCGTCCAGCTCGCCGACGTTGCGTCTGGCATATGGTGAATTGGTTATTGTAGCCGCAACGTGCGTCCACGCGATTGGCGAGTGCGCGTTCGGAGTCCTAACCGCCCATGAAGTAAATTTGTAAAAATGTATGTGGTTCATTTGTCATTGGCAGCTATGAGCCCACTTTGTGATAAACTTGGCCTTTGATTTTGAATGTTGAATGGAATTGTTGACCATTTGCAGCATTATGTTTAATTATTTCTGTTGCTCCGAACGATGTCATTTGGAAACATGAATTGAGTGTTCGAATTGACTTCAGGAACAGGTTAGAATCTGGATCCGTAGCGATAAGTAAGCCGTTCAATGGTTCAGGTGGTGTTTCGATTTCCGGACATTCTCCGTCCATAGCACCAACTATCACTTTCGAATGAGCGTAATATTCAATATCGGACTCATACTCGATGTACCTGTTGGCGTTGTTGGTCATTTGCTCTGCCTGTGTTAACTACGAACCGGCGCGCTGGTCTTTGTTCCAATCGTCTTTGTTGACTTCGTTCAGGTCGTGCCTCTTGTGATTGTGATTCAAGCAATTGCTCCATGCTCAAACGCACATCTGTATTATCTTGTTGGATTTGTTCGGCTGTTCTTTGGGCTCTTCTATTTCGCATGTCTGTCGTTCTGTTCGTTCGACGGACCCAAAATGGCCCCTTTGGTTTTTATTATTTTATTTCTATTTTAGTTTAAAATGATTCCCATACAATTTTGCATGCACTAAGTATAATAGTATTATAAATTGTCGTTTCGTTTAATAATAAACAAACTAATAAATGATAAATCAGTTATCGGCCACTGAGTGTTGAAGATTATTACAGTACTAATATCGCTAATAAAAATTGGGAGTTGGTGGTAGAGGTCTGAAAATTGAGGGTTAGATATATGTATTTTGTAATGCCAAATCATAAAAAAATAAAAAAAAATGTTGTCCAAAAATTAATAAAAAAATGTTTGGGGTGGACCACCCGGCAAGAGTACGATAACTCAGGCAATAAGAAAAAATATCAGTTTTGTGTAGAAGAGTTAGATACAAGCATTTTTTACTATGGGAGGGGGGTCTATCTAGCCTTATTTGGGCGATTTTCTAAAAAAAACACTTCAAATGGGGAAAAAAATATTTAAAAATAACGGTAATACTTACAATTAAGTATTGCACATTTTTTTAAAGCTAAAAGTTGGTTCTATCATAGTGTTTTTAAATTAAGTGATTTCCATTAGTAGTTTTTGAGAAAATTAAAAATTACCAAACCTAATTTTTATAAAAATTTTATTTATGGACTTTTTTTGCCGTCAATGAATAAATAATGAATAATGATATCCTTCTAATAGGTAGAGAACAGCAAGCATTACGATACGGCGTATAAACAGTAAGGTTATGTATCTGCAACCCCCCTTGGGTTCACTGTCGGATTTGGGGTAGGTGCAAGGTTGAGTGTATGCAAAGTTTCTTTTGCATTTTAGGAATATGGAAACTTTGAGTTTGAAATTAGTTTTTTTAAAAAACTATTCATGGAAATCACTTCATTTAAAAATAAAATGATAGAACCAACTTTTATCTTTAAAAAAATGTACAATACTTAATTGTAAGTACATATTACCGTTATTTTTAAATATTTTGTTCCCATTTGAAGTGTTTTTTTTTTAGAAAATCGCCCCTCCCGCCCAAATGGGGTGAGATAGACCCCCCTCCCATAATAAAAAATGCTTGTAAGTAACTGTTCTACACAAATCTGTCGTTAAACTTCGCCGCCTGAGTTATCATACTCTCCCCGACAACCCTTATCACTTAGGGGTATTACAAATAGTTTACGACCTTTTCTCAAACCTACCGAATATGCACCAGAAATTTCATTAAAATCGGTAAAGTCGTTTCGGAGGAGTTTGGTTACAAACACTGTGACACGAGAGATTTATATATAGATTATTGAATCGCTTACCTGAGCGCATTTTCGAATGGACCTTGTAAATATCTGTTTTGAAATGGCCCCTTTTTTGAGAATTTGTATACAAATTTCAAACGATATCTAATTGTATTTACTCTGCGTGTCATTTCACCTTGTTTGGCTTGTTTATAATATAATTATGTTTTTACAAATCATAAGAAAAAAATCCTGAATGGAAAAGCTAAAAAACTCCATACAATTTTATTTTATTCCTTTCAGCAGAGTCCGGAAACAGTAGATAATGAAAGTATCATCGTATTTTATAGGAGTATGCCGTATGAGTATGCAAAACATACCTATCTATATTGACATTTATTAAATTTAAATGTTTCTATGAAAATATTTGTGCTCGACGCTGATCCAAATTTTATGACTCCAAAATATACCTAATAAGGTATTCTTGCTTGAAATTTTTTGCACGTAATAGATGTCATATTTTTTTATTTTATATCAATGTCACGGCATGGATTTTTTTTAAACTGAACGAAATAAGTGGGATGACATGAAATTCAATGACCTAATTTCCGGTTGAAGCAGACATAGGAATCATTAACTTTATGATTGTGAACTTATGTTATTTGTCATGGCTTTAGATTTATAAGCAAATAAAATTAAGAAATTTTATGACAAACGGATATAAAAATTTATTTCAAAGAACAGAGTGTAGGTATGCAGATTTGTTCTAAGTTCGTTAACTCATGCGTTAAATATAGCACGCACTTGAGATATTTATCCGTTTGTTAAATGTTCTTACTAAAAATAAAAAAAAATCTCCATATAATAACTAACTGACGTTTAAGAAGGAAAATTAACTTGAAAATTATATGACTTATATAAATTGTACTAAAACGATTACATTCACGATGAAAATTGTCATATCCAAATGAGAATTACAACAACAAAAAACAGTCTCATTTGACAAAGAAATAAACAGAGAGTCGCCGCTGAAAAAGCTGAAAACAAAATTCAAAGGATTCCCTCAGAAATCAACAGAAAATGCATGCACTATATATTTAATTATTATGAGAAGTTCATTTTATTTATTTCATATCATCAAAGATCAATCAATGGCTTTCTTAGACACATATATTATAATATAATCTTGAGCATATAATCATGACTGAGTAAGAGCATTAAGCAAATCCTTTTTTAAATTAGTAACCGATAAATTGAAATCAATTAAGCTAACGCTATTCATTGTAAATCAACATGAGACCATTTATTTAAGATGAACAGCCATAGTTAGACGTGAATGTGCTATATTAAAAAATCGATGACTTCTGAAAAGCAGGTACACCTATATTGAGAAGGCTCAGAACTTCAGGGGAATTAATCTCACCAATGAGTAGTCTATGGATGAAAATAGTTCCAGCCACATCTAGACATTCTAAACTAATTAATTTAAGTCTTGATTGATAGGAGGGTAAGCTGATGGAGCTAACCCAAGGAACCCCCTTAGAGAAAATCTAAGAAACCTCTTTTGAATTGATTCAATTTCAAGAATATGTACATTGTAGTATAGATACCAAACAATGGAAGCATATTCTAAAATGGATCGAACAAATGATACATACCTACAACGTTTTTATAACGTATGGGTCAAAATATTCGCCAGCATAGCGTCTTGACATACCCCATTTTCTGTTAGCCTTGTTATAAATATATTCAACATGACTAACGTAGTAACACGTGGAATCGGAAGACTGCCAAAAGTGTAAGTGTTAATAAAAGGTGCTTTGCGTCGTGAAAAAGTAATCGCAGATCATTTATCAACATTTAAGGACAGATAATTTTTGGAGCACCACATCCAAAATTTTTGTTGATTAAGAATGTAAGTGTCTTACCTGACGAATAAATTTTAAAATCATCAGCGAACATTAAAATATTACATTGTTTACTAACAAAAGAAGTGGTCTGGGTGCGACCCACAATGTCCACACGACTAACTTCCCAGTGGGATCAATATGATTAATGAGATTAGTGGGAAATTTTGAAATGTGGGTAACCATAGGATATAGTTAAGAATTATTAAATATTAAAAAATGCTCTTTAATATTGTTCATGGAAATTAAATGTCGTTAATAACAGTGTGATATAATATTAATGCAACCATTGTTATGAACACGGAGACCTGTAAATTTGAATGTATACGAAATAACGGCGCACAATGTTATAATGATTTGATCAATGACAAATGACAATTAATAGTACAAATAAAGGCAAATTATTTAAGCTATTTATTTACTACCAAAAAACGGCTGCACCGATTTCGCTGGAAACTTATTCAGTTCTGAGTTACGTAATTACGAATAAACCCAGTCCCATGGCAATATCATGATTGGTTCTGGAGATAATCTTGGCGAAAGATAATTCCGAACGCACATACGTACATACACACAGACAGACTTCTCAATAAAAACATTAGATTTGGATTCTGGTGACCTTGAAACGTGGAGATATGTCAAAATCCGCGATTCACAAAATCGGCCTGATTACAAGAACTTCCAGTGGCAAGTTAATAATCAATAATGAACCAATATGTCTTCCTTGGGGGACACCAGAAGTTACAAAGATTTTGTTTGAGATTTTATTTCGAAATTTTACGTATTGATATCTTTCGCTTAGATAAGAAGATAGCCATTTTTAGAATGAAGTCGGAAAGTCTAAAAGTTCTAGATTAAATAGTAAGATTCTGTGATCTACACGATCAAATGCTTTGCTAAAGTCCGTATAAATAGCATCAACCTGATTACCATTACCTATTTCGGAGATTATAAAGTTGGTCGAAGAAATGAGGTTTGGCACGGTTGAACGCTTTTTAATAAACCCGTGCTGGTTGTTAAAAATTAAAGACCTGCAAAATAAGTTTAATTGCTCAGTGACCAATTTATCTCAACTTTATTTTTCCTACCTGATTTGTAAATAGGTACAAAAAATGAAACTTTCCAAATGGATGGGAATGTTTCGGTTAACAGCGAAAGATAAAATATGTGGCAAATAATCTTAGATAATTATTGGGCACAGTTTCTTAAAAAACCAGAAGGTACGCCATCGTGGCCAGGATTATAATTTAAATCCATTGAAATTAGATTCTCCAATGTGCTTTCTTCAGAGATTTCCAGCCTGTTAAAAATCGGAGTATGGGATACATTGAGACAGCTGAAGATATCTTCATCAATGTTTAGGACTTTATCTGAGTAAGCTGATTGTAAAAATGACCCAAAGTTTTTACACACGGCAGAAGAATAGGTAAGTTGACCATTAAAAGAAAGACAGGCTGGGTAGCCGTCGCTTTTATTTTTTGAATTTATGAATTTCCAAAATTCGTTAGGTCTATACATATTTAATATGGTTTTAAATATTATTTATATAAATAAGATAAGCCTGATGTAAGGAAGTTCTGAATTCAGACTTCAATTTTTGCTTGGATTTCATTTGAAAAGTCCCAGAAATAGTTTAATTTAGTTTAATTTATTTAGTTTTGTTAATTGGATATCAGTGTATGCCGTAGCCTAAGATATTTTCAAAATGTTGATATTTAATTTTTCAAATCATTTATCAACTCGTAAAACAATCGACAATAGTGAATTAACTTTTTTACAGCTTTTAAAAAATAGACCCAACAGCAAAAATCGAATATTATAATAGGAATTTGAGCTTAACTTCTGAACAGTGAGTTAACTAGTAGTTAAATATTCATTATAAATAGTGCAGTGAGTCTTTCGGTAAAAACTGTGTACCTTCACTCCAAGTGTGTTTTACAACAAAATCGTTAACGCTGTTTGTGAGCAAAGTGACATTTTTAAAATTGTTTGAAACTGCAATATGTGTAAAATAAAATCTCATAAAAAATTTGTTTCAGAATCTAAGTAGGCAAATTTGGTTAAAATTAATTTTAACATTTACAAGCTTTACAGAATTGACGTTTCAAAAACATGTCTACTTAAGCCAATCGGTTGATAAATGTCAAAGATTTTTAATGCACATATTTCAAAAAATTTAATTTGCAAATTTGTTCAAAATGGTGGCACATTTCGATTGTGTGTAAATTTTGTTAAAAAAAAAACCTAACCCATTTTTGAGACACATAAGTACCGTTATTCGACTTTTTTAGCGAAGCTTGCATGCCCACGCCGTTTTCCTTTGGTCACGTTAGTTATTTCATATTTAAGAACGATCCAAATCGTTCGAGACATTTTTGAGAAAATCGATGCTGTGAAACCCAGTTGTATCGTATGTACCGTTATTTAAAATGATAGAATACAATAACAAAAAATGCCAGTAAGATATAAGACTAAAAACCCCAAATACGAAGTTTGTAATAAATCTCCACCGATTGTGGGGATGACGCGATTGACGGAATGCGGGACACACTTTTGTAGTTCTCTAAGCCGTAATATCTGCCCTCATACCTACTCAGTTGGAGTTCGAAACTTCAGAATAATTTCAATATCACGCCTCTAACCTAACAACCTAAATACTCTTTCAAAACTAGTGCAGTTGCTAGTCCCATCAAAGTCACAAGTTCCGCTC
The DNA here is from genome assembly GCA_949715645.1 of Portevinia maculata. Classification (NCBI taxonomy): domain Eukaryota; kingdom Metazoa; phylum Arthropoda; class Insecta; order Diptera; family Syrphidae; genus Portevinia; species Portevinia maculata. The sequence goes on along the minus strand of OX454526.1, from coordinate 266,563,057 downwards.
TTGCTGCATTGGATGTGAATGCGAATTCCGCAGAAAACGTAGTGTACTTGCCTGAGAAGAAGCTTACTTAGGTTCGACTCCTATTCGGGGAAACGTTTTTTCGAGAATAATTAGCAAAACAGGCCAGCATCACAACAAAGAGTCCGATGATCGACTGTGGCAACCCCTGTGCAACCCCTGTTCCCTGTAACTGTAGCACCCACTTCATGTGATAGCAATCACAAGTTGTTCTTGTTTATTTAACCATTCAATGTAATTGCCTTTGCCCAAAATGTTCGAAAACACGAATTCCCTCTTCAATTTGTTTACCGCACGTCACACAAAACATTTTATACACAAAAATCGAACAGCGAAAGACTTCAACTCGAACTGGAGTCGAATTTTTCGGTGCCGACAAATTGAAACCAACTGCCACGTTCGTTATTATTCATTTCGATTAACGAATGGCTGGTTGTCGGGGAGCCGGGTTGCGGCTATTGCGCTGCCTTTTGCCAAAAAATAAAATTCAAAAACAAGTACCTAATGGATTTCCGGCAGCTGTTTCCTGCGCTATATTTACGAAATTCAAACAAAATCCTTCAGCACACAACGCTGGAGCAAAATACACACCAACCCACACTCATTGGTATAGGAAAATGGCTCCGATGCAGTCCAGTAGTAAAAGCACCTCCTTTGGACAGAATCCGACCACGTTTCAATCAGTTGACGAGGGGCGAATACATTTTCAGGCAACAGCAGGCACGAGGGAAGAAGGAATTATCATCCCCTTCAGGAGTCCAGTTGCAGTTTCAGTACGCCCATCATTTAAACGCGCATTCGGCCGTGATAATGAGGCAAGCTTACATGGCACCGGTGGTATGCTTCAATGGACGACGATGGCCGTATACTCGTCATCTTTGGCCTCCTGAGAGTAACCAAGCTTTCAGGCGTTTGACCACCGACCATTGGCCATTGAGTTGTGTGCCCACAACCATCTGGATTTGAATTCAATTTGTGGCATTGACAAAGTGCGTCTGCTGCCACTGCCCGACTTCAATCTGGACAGTCAAATGAGTTAAGCCAGTGAAATTTCCCCTCCCCTGCCTTAGAATGGTGGCGGTCAGAAGGAATAACTGCCATTGTATTGAAGGTTCATAAATCTGTCAACATGATACGGAAAACGAGAATTGTAATCACCACAACAACACCACGGGATACAATAAGAGCGGTGTGGAAAGTTTCGGTACGCATATAGAACTACAGCGGACAAGGACATTTTCCTGCTGCTGGCAAAATTATCATAACATCCGCAACAGCTGCAATAACATCACCATCTACCGAATTCATGTGACCCAAATCTATGGAAGGCACCCTTAATAAAATGTGAATCCGTCTATCGGTTGGATTGGAGGTTTTATCGTTGCAGTTTTTTAGGCGGAATTCCAATCGATCGTGGGACTCTTGTAATAGAAAGGATAGTTTGCATTCAGCAAGTGGTGGTCAGCTTGATGGCGCCCAAAAATGAGCTAGTGAATTTTTTGAAAAAACCAAGTTTCGACAAATGCGGAAATTGAGAAATTGGGTGGCTTGAACTATCACAACTATCTATCCAAAATTAGTTATATTTCCGGTTTCTCCCTGTGAGAGCTACATTTTGTCAAAACTACAGTCAAGAACTAGTTCATTGATACACACATCCAGTTGAGCTATTCATAAGATCGATGTAATTTAAATGCTTGAAATTTCAATGATTAGCTCTCCATAAAGAGTAATCATCAATAAAATGCTCAGCTTTTGTCAATAAGGACCCGTCATGTCCAGTTACTTAGTTCCATTGTCTCCGCACAATCACCTTCCTAATGTGTGTCTAATTATGCATAAATGGCTAGATGATATTAATTTTATAGACACACACGCTCAAGACACCATACAAACGAATGTGCTGCACACGCATCTTCTCTGGGCAATACGAAACGAATCAATGATCCATGATGTCAACGACAACCATACATCCATGGATACCAACAAAGCGCACGTACTTTAAATGGAAGGTAATTGAATCCCGTTAGGATAACAACGTGACGTTAGAATATGTATCATGCTTGGTATTGAAATAATTGGGCTACATTGCAACACGCCTGACCCAGTAATAGATACCGTCTAGGTCGCGGAATTGATGCTATTTACGTCGTCAGGCGTATAAATCAAAGTAAATGACCTCCCTTCTTACGCATAATAAAATTGTTATGCACCACGTAATGGTGTAGAAACGTATCTACGGGATGAAACTTTCCCGAATCCAACTAAGCGAAGGGTTGATTACTCACGATTTTATGGGTGGACATTGAATAAGGAGCGCTATAGCTATAGTAGTGCTGTTGCTCCATCGGCTGTGCTCCACTATGGTTTCGCTAGGCAAAATTATTACATCAATAAAAATCGCAAAGTTCCTTGTCCGAAGTTTATTGTTCCCTCTAAGCTCACCTCACCGTCACCACTAGACCAGATTGTATTGTGTCTGTGCGTACAGAAACAGGATCACCGAGTACACGCTCCACTATCCATGACCATTTCTGTGTGGCGGTGGTTTCGTATCGACGAGTATTGTAATAATTCACACGCTCAATGTTACAAGAATAATTCGCTCGTAATTCTGCCACTTCATTCTGATGCCGTTCTTTGCGAAGGAATAACAAAAAATAGGAAAGAAATACCCTCCAGAATTCCAAAGTACGAATGAAAGGAGGAATGTAGATTGAGATAACACAATCCATATTCCTTCGCGGCCCATATCCTTAAATTTGCTCTATTACACCGAACGGTAATAACAATTTCGAGTGGGGCTATATCATTCACTATACGAATAAGACTTCTGTAGGTATTTTAGAGTGGCGCGAGAAAATACTTTGCACCATCCGGTTGGCCGGCGCGCAATGGAGGTGGGAGAGCTACAAGAGATTTACCTGTTTCAAGGCGGCAGCAGCCGGTTAAAGTTTTATCGTTCCAATAGTGCGCCACATATCTTCTTCGAGAAAGTTATAGAGTTAAATAAAATTTATATAAGGATACATTTTATTGCAACTTTGGTTGTATCACTTTTCGAGAACAGATCCTCGTTTTGAAACTTCCTTAAAGGATATATCAAAGCGCCGATAGTTTTCAGAGAATATCCCCTTGAAAATGGTAATAAAGTTATTCATCTTGGATTGTAATAAATTTGATTGCCCGCTTATAACGAGGTGTATTTTAATGGGATTTTAGGAATGTGTTTTTTCTAGGGTTTTATGGGGTCTTGAAATAAGTTCCTTAGGCCTATCTAAGATTAGAAGTTTTGATCTCTAGAGATAAGCCACATATCATATAAGCAATTTTAACACTCTGTTTGGACCAGCAAAAGATTTTACATCTAGACACTGAACCGTATTCATAAAGAAAAGGATATGCTTATACTTGCAAAATATAGATAGATAGATAGATATAATTTTTATTCATAGATTAAGGCTTTACAAAATTTAATAAATACGCAGCTTGCTCAGAGATTTGATATATTATATCTTACAACTGCAAATTTTTTTTAAAGTTTTTGTGAAAATAATTACCAATTGGGATAAGGTTTGAAGGAAACTATGATTAAAACCTTCATTTAATATCGGCTAATACTTGCAAAATATGAAGCAAATCCTTCTGTTTGTATTCATAATAATTTCGAGCAGAACCTTATACTTTCCGAGTAAAATCATATCCTTTTATTCACATAAAAGTAAATGGGTATGCATAAACATGACCTTTTACTTCAAATCCTTCAAAAAGTCTGAGTTAGATCAGTAGCAGACTCATCTCGGTAGTAAACGGCAAGGCCGTAGCCAGGGGGGGATCACAGGGGTTTGAAACCCCCCCAACATTTTTTAAAAATGCATCTGTAAATCATACTTTTCCGCATCAGTATGAAATTTGTACTCAAATAATTATTGATTACGCGAGTCTCATCAAGAAGCCTTATACGTGCATTGTAGCGCACACTCTCTAAACTTGGCATTTGGGCATTCTTGTCGAATTCAGCCTATTGGCAACACTATTGGTACCAAAAAATCCGTTGAAATTTTTTTTAAATTATCGGCAAAACGCACACATTAAGTTGCAGGAAATGATTAAACAAAATTATCCTCAAAATAAATGGAAAAATTTAACAGCAATGTGTGAAACACGCTTTTGAAGCGATAATTGATGCTTTGGAGGCGTTGTGTAGTGATAAAGACTCTGATACGTCATCGAAGGCTAGTTGCTTCTTAAGATCTATTTCAGCTATGGATTTTGCAGTAAGTTTGTGTTATACGAGTGTTTTGTTTACATATACATTGCCACTTTGTAAGATCTTACAATCCCCTTCATGCGGTTTAGTGTCTGGATTGGAAAATGTGGAATTAATAACAAACACATTCCAAGGAACATCATTCCGGAATTCAAAACAATTTTTGAGACTGCACAAAACTTAGTAAATGTTGTGGATGAAAAACTTAAAATTTCACAAATTGTGACAAGGCAGCAGCACAGACAAAACATGAGCACAACAGATCCTGAAACCTATTTTAGGATAAGTATAATGATTCCTCTTTTAGATGACTTTTTGAGTAAGCTTAAAATGAGATTTGAAAACCATAACTCCATACTTTCCTCTTTGTGCATTTTGATTCCATCGATCCTTGGCAAAAACGAACAAAATTATAACGAAGAAATCTTCAAATTTTATAAATGTTTTTTGGATTGGATACTTTTAAAGCTGAATTTACGCTATGGAAGACAAAATGCCATACACAAAAAGATGTAGAGCGTTCAAAGAGTGCAATAACAGCTCTTGGGGAATGCAATAAGGATCTGTTTCCTGACATCCGAAAGCTTCTTAAAATTTTGGCGACACTACTGGTTTCAACATGTATACCGGAAAAAACATTTTCGACAATGAAACGTCTAAAAACTTATCTAAGAAATTCTACCGGTGAAAAAAGATTAACAGGATTGGCGGTAATGTGAATTCATCAACAAATTGAGATTGACACTGAGGAAGTTTTAGATATATTTGCAGCGCAGAAGGCCAGAAGATTAAATTTAATTTTATAAAAATGATTCCTACCTACATGTTATGTAATACTATTTGTAGTGATAAAATCTTAAATAATGATCATCATTCGTCATCATGTGCCTAATAAATAATAACTTAAAATTATTTAAAAAAATATTGGCAAAGTCTTTTAGTTTTTCAAATTTGTTTGAGAGTTTTCTTGGAAAAACTAAGTATGCAATAGTATTTATTAGCAATAGTCTACCTAGGAAAAAAAATATTGAAAATCGTTAAAGCAGTTTTTTTAGACCGTTTTTTTTTTAATTTTTGAAAAATATTTTGCAATTTTTTGAGTACCTACATATTTCAATACAAGGAAATCTGTAGTTTTGATCTGGAAAAAAATCTGGAAAATTTCAAGATACCCGTTTCTAGAATATTCAAAAAACCAAAAAAGTTATGTACCTTCCCCTATCGTGGAATCCGTCGGATCTGAGATTCACTTCACTTATTCGATTCACGTGAACAGAAAATTGCTATCGTGGGATCCGTCGGATACTCTCCCTTACCGACCAATATTGGTGATTAGGAAATTCAATTGTGACAGCTCATTTCAAACACATTTGTTTTGTAAAAATTAAATTCAGTCAAAATAAAATAAAAACTGCGGATGTCAAATGCATGGATAGATTCGATCCGTTCGTTTTCCACGATACAGTGAATTTCATTTACGTTACCGACATGTGGATGGTTCATGTCTGCGGATTACACGATGCAAATCGTTCACTATTAGCGGATCGTTCCCCCCGACGGATTCCACGATAGGGGTGGTATAAATTTGATCATAAAAGCCTTCCTAAATTTTAAATTTAATTGAAATCGGTTTTGTTGTTAGCGAGAAATTCTGATGTTAAAAAAATCGGTTCTATAGGAGGTACCATTTTAAGATAAATCTCGTAAAATCCATTCTTACCAAAAGATAGACTGTTTTATCTAAATCGTTAAGGCCGTTTTTAGAAAAATTAAGTTTTAACAAACCGTTATATGACATAATACCATTGTTTTAGAGCTAAAATTCCAATTTCAACAACGCCTAGTTTGAGACTACTAAATAAGCAGTATGAACCAAGTTTGCAAATCGGCCCATCCGCTTAGGCTGCAGATCTGCAAACAGGCAGACGGACGAACAGAATTTTCCAACACATTTTTTTTACTTCCATATCATCGTAATGTCATGTTTAATTGTTGTCTCAATTTTTTTTATATATACGAGTAGTATAGTACCATAATCCCAATTAAAAATCGTGTTTGGTCGATTTTCGGCTAAAATGGGCTGTATTAATTTTATTTATTACATCTAGCTACCATTCAGAAAGGTACACACTGATAGGTGTATGGAAAAAATATAAACCCTCCCCGAAATAATTGTCTGGCTACGGCCTTGGTAAACGGTGGTGTTGTCCGATTTTCAGCGCCATGGCAGATGTTGTGCATGTGAGGGATTGGTTAGGTTAGGTTAAAGTGGCTGTCAACAGAAGGCCGACACACTTAGACCAGGATTAGGTCCATTGTGACGCCACACGGATCGAGGGGTTTCCCCACTACTAGTTAAACCATTTAGAGCTTCTTATGAAGCGCGATAGACTTCTAACATCACCGTTAGCCAAGTCGTTAAGATTGTTAAGCAAGAAATCTCCCAGATAAAGATTTCTATTATGGGAGAGAGCTGGACATGTGCAGAGAAGGTGAAGTATAGTCTCCTCCTCCTCCTCGTCCAAGCAACTTCTACAGAAATCGTTAGAATAAACGCCAAGCCTCGATGCATGCTTGCCTATCAGACAGTGCACTGTAATGGCACCTATAGTGGAGCTAATATGCAGTCGGTTTAGTGAGATCAGACTCTTAGAGCGTCGCAGGTCCAGCTTTGGCCAGATGTGCTTAGTCGCTAGACATGTATTACTACCTGTCCACCTAAGGTTTGTTCTCTCGATTGCAGATAGCTTGAATAAAAGTTTGCAGGTAGCGATTGGGATACCCAGAGAACCCTTTTCAGGTAAAAGGGGGAGTTTGGTTCCCTTTTTGGCGAGTTCATCAGCCCTGCAGTTTCCTGGAATATCTCTATGCCCCGGCACCCAACAGAGGTGAATGTTAAACTGCTCCGCCATCTCCATAAGAGATGAACGGCAGTCGAGGGCTGCAATGGAGTTTGAAGATACTGAATCCACGGATTTGATCGCGGCCTGACTGTCCGAGAAGATACAGATATCCTTTGTGGATATCACATTTCTCTTCAGCCACGTCAGGGCTTCTTTTATCGCCATAATCTCCGCCTGGAATACGCTACAGTGATTAGGAAGACGGAAAGAGAGACTCAGATTTAGCCTTTCAGAGAAAACGCCGCCACCAACCCCGTCACTAGTTTTTGATTTTGTATTTTGCATGTGAGGGATGCTAAATATTATAAGCCCGCTTATCTACAATTGGTCGTGATTTTAAAGATTTATACCGTTTTGAAGAGAGAAATTTACAGTGGCTCGCGGACAGATTTTTAGGTACGAATGAAGAAACTCGTGGAGGTGCCTTGTCAACTGCCCATAGAATGAAGGTGTGTTTGCGATATCTCAGTGATCCTGGATATCAGAAAGTTATCGGTGAAGAACCTGATGTTAGTCAAGCTACGGTATCTCGGACTGTGAATGCATAGTTGCACATGCAACTGATTGGATCAAGTTTCCAACTATCAATAGTGAAATACTGAAACCAAAACTCTATGGAGATGAGTACATTAATCGAAAAGGTGAAGCTACTCTGAATGTTCAAGCCACTTGTAATGCCAAAGAAATTTTTACTAGTGTTGACGTTAGTTGGCCTGGATCCGAACATGACTCGAGAATATGGAAAAATGCACAAGTGTGTCTGAAATTAAGAAATCAAAACAATGTTATGCCTAATGACTTCATATGAAAATCCTACTTCTGGTGCGGAAGAAAAATATAATAAGCTTTTGAAAAAAAAGAGTAATTATTGAACGATATTTTGGATAAGTGAAACGCAGGTTTCCTATCTCACAGTACTTTTGTCTGGTAAAATTGGAAAATATACCAAACATAATAATTGGCTGTGTCTTTCTCCATAATATCGCTAAAAATTTACGCGATCCTGATTTCGAACCTGTTGAAGAGCCACTAGGAGAAAATCATACAGATGCAAATCATCATTTCGATAACAACAACAGTAATGAACTACGTTTTCGCCTTCAAGGACAAGAAATCCGAAGAAACTTGACTATTATATTAAACAATATTAATGAAACAACAAGTGAAAATTTAAGATGTCTTTTTAAACCAAAAATACATTTAAAAAATAATAAATTTAAATTTTTTTTTTTAATTTAATCCAATTATGTTTTGATTACAATTTGAAGTTCGATTGTTCCCCATCGCTAACAGTTGTTGGTGTAGCTTTCTTTATCATTTCCAAATTCTTTTCATAGTATTCATTTTGCACAACACTCGTGACTCGTCCGGTACTGCTGTAACAGAACAAAGCATTGAAGTTCTTTTGTAGTCAGTGCTCTAGTTTCATCTGTTTCATACTTGTCTGTCGCTAATTTCTTTGTTGGTGGTTCAGAGACACCACCACATGCTTCCTCACGAGATACTTTACTGCTTCTTCGTTCATCAGCTAGTTCACTCCCTCTTTGCTGTATAGATTCGCCTTCATGAATACCGAACTGGATGGCACCACCGATTCTCCCAATAGTTGGATTGCTGTCACCTTCCATAGTCTTTAGTAAACACTTCTCCCAATCTAACAGTTTGATCGCTTTATTCCCAGTTTTTTTTCAAGTCCCTTTTTTTGTTCAACCTTGTCTTCATATTGTTGATTTTTTTAACAAACCTTTAGCATCAACAGGCCTTCCAAATGTTGCTGCGTATTTATTGGTGAGTGCTCCGATTGCTTCATCCTTCCTTCTTTTTATTTTTAGCACTTGAGATTCTTCCAATATAACGGGATTATCGGACACACCCTCTGCTATGAACTGAAGTTCGTTACTAGCATTTGTTTCATTAGGCGTTTTTCTTTTTTAGCTCCGAGCGGGGCACTGAGCTGTCAAAAAAAGAACTGTGTTACTTTTTTAGCTCGGACCGCTCTGAGCACAAAATTTGTATTTCTTTTTTATCTCTGAGCTAGCTCAGGGCTCGCTCAATGAGCTCGATTAAAAATAACCGAGCACATCGAGCGAAAAGCTGAGCGCGGCTGACTTCATTGTTCATTCATTATTTTTTGTTTTTTCCATAGTTTATTTACTAGAAATTATAATTTAAATGGAACAATCCTTGACAAACACCAATTTCAGAAGCAATCCTGACTATTTTGAAAATTAATAGAAAAAAAATTATCTAATGACAGTTCAGTGCCCAATTCTGTTTCTTAATTAGCTCGGAGCGCTCAGGTTATGTTCAGCTCGGAGCGAGCTCTGATTGCTCGGGCCCCGCTCTGTTCCCCGCTCGGGGCTAAAAAAGAAAAACGCCTATTGTCACTAACTTCTTCAGTGCCAGAGTAATGCATATTTAGAGCACTAAGGTATACGTCTACTCACTAAATAAAACCTTTTGATGTGATCCGTAAGATAACAGAAGTAGTACTGACCGAAGAGAAGGAAAGGCAGCTGGCACAACAAAAAAATTAAGAGCATCTAGCATGTCATTCAGCGTTCTGACGAGTCTACCTTTTACTTGTGCTTAGGGATACAAACGATACATCGATGTTTCCAAAACATCGATGTTTCGTTCATAAACATCGATGTTAACATCGATGTTTAGATAACCGATACATCGCCGATACATCGACGGCAAAACTGTTAAACATCGACATCGTTCATTCATTTCCTTAAACATTGCCAAGATGTGTTAAATATAAAATTTGCTTGTATTTGTGTAATAGTGTATACGACAGAGCAGGGGAGAACCCCGAACCCACTTATACCACAGCAGTAGGAAATTCCGGCGCAGCAATCCCACAATCAAGCAAAGGAAATACCACACAAGCCATAAAACGGAAAATAAACACCATCATTAGACGCAACCCAAATTCCGCTGCCAGCCAGGTAACGAAAAACCCAACGGTGCATGTACAGAAGAAATTGCGCATTAAGATTTGGGAGGATGTAAAATCTCTTTTTCCAAAGCTTTCAAAGATTGCAATGTTATATCTCCACATCGTTGCCACGTCTGTTCCAATCGAGCTTTTGTTCTCGGAGGCTGGGGCAACCATCACTCAGGACAGAAATAGACTTCTGGGGACTAAATTATCCAAGCTTCTTTTCCTCAACTCCATTTCGCAGTTGTTACATTCGAACAAATAAATATCTATTATGCCTCTTCCTTAATTTCATTTCAAAACTACGTTTAAATAAATAAATCCATCGAGAAAATATGTTTTATTTCGCAGATGAATTTAATTCTTTTGTGGTCTACTAGACTGGAAATTAATTAAAGTTTTTGCGTTGAAATTGGTAAGACTAGTATATTTCGTTGTTTAGGTACAACACGTCGTAAATATAGCCAACAATTTGTGTGATAGCGAAGATAAATAAAACATCGGTAAAACATCGATGTATCGTTGTTAATACCGATGTTTTTTAACATCGATGTTTGTCGTGGAACCATCAATGGTTTCAAACATCGATGTTTTTAAGAACGATGTTGCATCCCTACTTGTGCTTGAAGGATATCCTCGCAAGTATAAGGTAGTCATTATGAATATGAAAAGAAGAAAATGCTTATACTTCAACCGTTTACTTTAAAGCATTACCTTACACTTCTACATTATACTTGGGAGGATATCCTTCGTTTTTATGAATACGGCCCACTGTACCGTAAGTGTGCATGAAAAACCGTGGATTGGCACGACTGGACATAACACCGATATCATAAATGGCAGATCAAAAAATAATAAAAAAACAGGAGCATTCCATTTCAAAATAGACAGGTAAAAAAAACGCATGGATCCAACAAGCGCAACAGTACCAACATTTGGTTGGCATTAGTGAAAAAGAGATTAGGCTTTTACATGAAAGTTAAAAGTTAGTTAAATTGACTTTTATTTCTATAAATATGTTACAATTAAAGCTTAGATGAATCACAATATTTCGTCACCGGTTTTAATATGTGGTGGAAGCTTAACCCCAAGGTATTCGAGCACGAGGCATCTGATCGCCACCTAACGTCGTTAGAAAAGTGGAAAACTTTGAAAATGGGCTTAAAGTTGCAAAACACAATCGACAACAATTTGCAAATGTCAATGGGTGCAGAAAAAAAGAAATGGCGTGATATTCTAAGTCGTCTTTTGGACGTAATATTGTTTCTTGCTGCTCATAATCTATCTTTTCGAGGCCACAGAGAGGACTTGTCATCGGACAATAGGGGCAATTTCTTAGAATTGGTGAAACTTATATCCAAATATGACCCAGTTTTAAAGGAGCATTTGTTGAGAATCGAGCATTCGATAGGTGATAAGAATAAGACACGAGTCAGCTCGTATTTGTCGAAGAATATTCAAAATGAATTTATAAGCCTTTTGGGGAAAGAAGTTAGGACGAAGACATTCACCAAGCAAAGTACTTTGGCATAATATTTGACAGCACACCTGATGAATCACATATCGACCAAATGAGCGAGGTTATAAGATACGTTTACATCCAGGATGGAAAGGTTGAGGTGAGGGAATCATTTCTAGGGTTTTTTCCCACATCTGGAAAGACTGTTAAAGAACTAACCGACGATATCTTAAAACAACTCAATGAAGATAGTCTTGATATTAACCCTTGCCGGGCTCAGGGATGTGATAATGCTGCGACTATGGCGGAAGAGTTGGAAGAGTTCAAAAATTAATTCGGCAAATTAATCCAAACGCTTTGTTTACGCCATGTGCAAACCACTCTTTAAACCTTTGTGGAGTTCACTCTTTGGGAAGCACTTCTTCTAGTACAACGTTTTTTGGGACAGTGGAAAGACTTTACATCGTTTTCTCAGCATCTACTCATCGTTGGGATATTCTAATAAGAAATGTAGGTGTGTCAGTCAAGAGACTTGTGGACACTAGATGGAGCGCTCATCACAAGGCTGTTAAGCCATTGAAGGAAAATTTTGTAAAGATAGTTTCAACTCTCGAACTCCTTTGTGATCCTCAAAAGGAAAATTTGGATACAAGGGGTGCTGCGACCATTCTCTTATCTGCTGTGTGCGACTTTACGTTTTTGTGCTATCTTTCTTGCTGGTCCGATATTTTGGAAGAAGTTGATGCAGCACTGAAATACTTGCAGAAACCAGGACTCACTTTAGAAAAAAGTTTAATAAAACTAAAGGCACTTGCTAGTTTTCTGCATGAAAATCGTGATAAAAACGTAAAAAAGGCCATTAGTTACGCACGAGGAATATGCGCAGAGTTAGACATTTCAATTGAAAGGCGGGGAAGGGCAAAAAAAAAAAATATGCCGAGCGAAAAGGCTCAAGATGCTGGCTTGATTTTGGAAGAAGAAACGCGCCATGCTAGAATGTCAAGACAAATTTTTGACTGAACTAATACATCGGTCTCAGGCCATTGAAGACATTGCGTCAGTTTTTTCAGCTCTTCAACCTAAAATATCGCTCCATGGAATGGAAGAAGAACTCCGTGCTGCTGTTCCAATTGTTACCTCGACATTTACAGAACTAGCAGACAACAGTATCATATTGGAAATCGGGTGGATACGGCGGCACATGGTAGCTGCAAAGATGAATTTAAAGGATGCTGAAATTTGGACAGCTTTTGACTTTTTAAGCTTTATCGATAAGTGAGACTTTTCCGACTCGTTACCGAGTCTATCATTGGCGATGAGAATTTATTTAACGATTTGCGTCTCAGTGGCATCATGCGAACGATGCTTTTCAAAGTTAAAATTAATTAAAAATTATCTAAGAATAAGAATTAGCCAAAATAAAATAGGGACCACCCAAGATTTATTTTGTATTTTGCCTAAAAAATACTTAATTGCGGTAAATATTATCGAAACGAAGCATTTTATTGTAGAGTTCGCATGTGTATGAGTCCTTATCAATGCTTTAAACAACAATTTTACCGCTGCCTCCAAGTGAGTAGGCAAAAAAGCCAATGGGTCGAAAAAACAGTCAATTCAAAAATTATTGCACTTGTTTTCTCAATCCGATTCTAGCGTTGTTGCTAAGTGTTACTTTCTTTAATTGATTTTCCTTATTTCTTCGTGATTAAACGTGATTACCATGCCCGGTTCTAGACGTCAATTGGATACTGAAAACGCAATTAGAGCGGTAAATATGCTGGAGCAAGGAGAGTCTCAAAGGGTTGTTGAACATCTGTCGAGGAGAGCTATCCGAAACATGTGGAAACGCTTTTGGGAGACTGGGAGTGTAGCAAGGAGACCTGGATCGGGAAGAATCAGAGCCACAACTCGGCAAGAAGACCGGTGCATTTGAATAACTGCACGTCGTTAGCGTACCGTAACCGCCCGGACTTTACAAACTCAACTGCGGCATTCAACTAGCATTCAAGTCAGCGATCAAACCATTCGCAATCGACTCCACGAAGATGGTCAACGTTCCAGAGTGCGTGCTATTTGCCCGAAACTTACAGCGGCTCATCGGGCAGCGCGCTTAAGGTATGCCCCTGAGCATTCAAATCTGGAGTTCTGTACTCTTACAGACCAATGCAAGACAAAGTTTTTGACTGATGATAAATGAGTACCCGTGTGGAGAAGACAAGGTGAACATTTTACCGACCCGTGCATTGACGGAGATGACCGATTTGGGGGCCCCAGTTTTTTGGTATGGGCTGGAATAAGTTTGCTAGGAAGAACAGAGCTGGTAATTCTATATGAGGGCGCCGTTACCGCCGCCAGTTACGTTGAGATGGTAATACGACCTGTTGTGATCCCATTTTCACAGAGAGTTGACGATGGGTTTGTTTTTATGCAAGACAATGCTCGCCCACATACGGCCCGTAGCAAGCAAGCATCTCTTTCTGACGCCAGCAAAGAGCCCAGACCTCAATCTTACGGGACCAATTAAAAAAAAAACCCTCAAAGAAAACCACAGCCATGTCAACACTAAACAGGAGGTGATAAACGCGTTAAAAGCCTGTTGGGAGCGCATACCCGAACAAAATGTAACGCATCTGATCGAAAGCGTACCAGATAGGCTATACAGTGCATACGCAGTAGAGGAGGCTCTACTCTCTACTAAGCAAAACAAATCCACAACAAATCATAACTAAAAAATAGTGATATGTAAAGTTTAATTTTTCTTTATTTTTCGAAAATGTTCCCATAAAATGTTTTTTGTGTGTAAATTGAATTTTGAAAAAAAAAATTCCGTATTGATTATGTGTACTCAATTTCTTAATACTAAGCTAAAACATTATAAACAAAAAAAAAACATAGGGACGGGCTACAATCCGCTTGGGCAAACTGTTGGATACCCTATTCTTATTCCTATCCCTCATAAGTGGGCGTGACAAAAGTCGTATGGTTGAATTGAATCGGTGAGAAGAAAAAGGAAAACATTCCACATTTTGGCGAAATTGACTTAAGAATGCAGAAGTGTAGATATTTATATAGCGCACCTAATGAGCCTAAAACGGAGAACATTCCAATAAAACCTATGCTCTGAAATGAGCAAACAAAATTTCGTTGAGTGGAAAAAGGAAAAAATTCGGAAAAAAAGGAATGTTTTCCTTTTTGCACTCAAAGTTTGAAATTTTCTGTTTAAATGTTCACAGTTATTATTTTTGAATTTATTTAAAATCTTGGTAGGCTATGATTGTTAAGAGTATCTACTTTCCTAATGAGTGGATTATTCTTTGTTCTTGTTTCCGCGTGTCTTGGTGATTTAATGACAATGATAAAAGCGCAGTCCTCAGTTTGAAGTAAGATCACTTCAAAATGACCAAATACTCGACTTTAAAGATTGGTGGCCAAGTTTTTTTAAAAAAAACACCAAGGATGTTCTTAAAAAGGAAACTTTCACCTTGAGCAAATATAGGCACCTGACTTATACTCAAGAACAAAGTGGATATGTGAAGGTTTCAACTTTCATTGATGGACTTGTGAACGGAACTTTTCGACTTAAAAAGAAAGATGTGGTCCAGCTCCCTATCATTAAAGCTTATCAACAAAAGATTCCAATTAACGGAAAGAAATTGGAAGATATTTCCAAAATTGTGCAGTATATTCCCGATGAGCACAAGTTATTTTACGACAGTATTCTTCAATGGCCAACATCGAATACTGCAGATAGTGATGATG
This sequence comes from Portevinia maculata, assembly GCA_949715645.1. Taxonomy (NCBI): domain Eukaryota; kingdom Metazoa; phylum Arthropoda; class Insecta; order Diptera; family Syrphidae; genus Portevinia; species Portevinia maculata. The sequence goes on along the minus strand of OX454526.1, from coordinate 266,547,701 downwards.
GCGATGTTTGAAGTTTTTTTCTATAGTAATATATTATGTTTTTTTTGTTTATCCGTTTTTTTCATATACCTTAAATAACAATAATAATAAAATGAATTCTTTTGTATCTATTTTGTTGTGTTATATAAATAAAAAATTGAATTAAAAACCATGTTTTAATTTTTTTTGGAATAAGTGGAAAAAGGAAAACATTCCACCCCACTTATCAGTAAATTCTGGACTTAGCTTCAAAGATTTTAACCCAATTTTTTTAGCATGATACTTCTCAATGCTAGCTTTACATTTGTTTCTCAGTGAGTTTTTGAAAATAACTTCTAGTTTCGGCAATAAACAGTTTTTTCGATTTGCCAAGAACTATCATTTGTGGAATGTTTTCCTTTTTCTTCTCACCGATTCAATTGTTAAGAACGCACTACATATTTTGTTATTTTTTCGAAAAAAAAGCTCCCTAGCTCAAACTTGGGTGTTTCAATAAAATTGTTTTATTTAATTGTGTTGGGCGTGTCAGTAGGCAGATTTAAAAAAAAATTAACATATGAGCATAAAGTGCCCCTAGAGAGTATATATTATAAATTTCAGCTCCCTAGCTCAAACTTTGAGTTTTCAAAAAAAGTTTTTTTTTTTAAATTGTGGGCGTGTCAGTGGGCGAATTTTGAAAATATTTACCAATGAGCATAAAGGGCCCCCTAGAGAGTGTATATTATAAATTTCAGCTCCCTAGCTCAAACTTTGGATTTTCAAAAAAAAAAAATTTAAATTGTGGGCGTGTCAGTAGGCAGATTTTGAAAATATTTGCACATGAGTTTAAAGGGTCCATAGATAGTATATATTATAAATTTCAGCTCCCTATCTCAAATTTTGGTTTTTCAATAAAATTGTTTTATTTATTTGTGGTTGCGTCAGTGGGCAGATTTTGAAAATTTTATATCCTGAGCAGTTTTAGGAGCCATAGATCATATATCAAAAATTTCAGCTTTCTAGCTCAAAATTCGATTTTTTCCAAAATTTTGTTTTTTTGAGTTTGTGGGCGTGTCTGTGGGCGAATTTCAAAAATTCGTAAACTTGATTATTTCGGGACCCTATAGAGTATATGATTAAAATTTCAGTTCTCTAGGCCCAGTTTAAAGGCCTAATTTTTGCCGACGGACATGGCTAGATCGACATTACTATCGGTGCTGATCATAAATATAGTAACTTTTAGGGGTCTACGGGCAATATTAAGGTATGTTTTTCAAATGAAAGCCAAAAAACTTAGTGGGCCCTATTTTGTTTTGAGTACTTTAGGTTGTCTAATCTGGCTATACTTTCAATTGAAAAGGAGCACAGAAAAAATATAGATTTTGATAATTTAATCGAAACATTCAGTGCAAGCTCGAAAGCACCTTTAAATAAAATCTTTGTTACTGTTTATGTTTTTCTCTAAAAATTTTTAAGGGGTGTAAGTTTGCTCTACCACCCCGGGTGCCACTGCCTCTTTTACTCCATTTAAAATATTTATTGCTTCATCTTCCTCCAAAACATGTTTTCCAAACATAGATAGTCGAAATTCTTTTAGAATTGGACAACCACCAAGAAAGTGCAAGACGTCTTCTCTGTTTTTCATGTTGCAGAGGTCACAAAATGTTGATAAATCTGGCCGATGTGGCATAAAATTTAAATGGATAAGCTCACCTCTCGTTGTGAAGACAGTACTTATTTTTTTCAGCTGAGGAATTGTTAAGAAAATACGTTTTTATACCCTATTCTAAGGGTATATTAATTTTGACGCATAGTTTGTAACATACCTTAATATTGCCCGTAGACCCCTAAAAGTTACTATAGTTATGATCAGCATCGATAGTAATGTCGATCTAGCCATGTCCGTCCGTCCATCCGTCCGTCTGTCGGCAAAAATTAGGCCTTTAAACTGGACCTAGAGAGCTGAAATTTTAACCATATACTCTCTAGGGTCCCGAAATAATCAAGTTTACGAATTTTTGAAATCCGCCCACAGACACGCCCACAAACTAAAAAAAACAAATTTTGGAAAAAATCGAATTTTGAGCTAGGAAGCTGCAATTTTTTATATATGGTCTATGACTCCTAAAACTGCTCGCGATAAACAATTTTCAAAGCCCACAAATAAATATCTAAAACAATTTTTTTGAAAATCTATAGTTTGAGTTAGGGAGCTGAAATTTATAGTATATACTCTCTATGGGCCCTTTATGCTCATGTGTAAATATTTTCAAAATCCGCCCACTGACACGCCCACAATTATTATTTTTTTTTTTTTTAAATTCAAAGTTTGAGCTAGGGAGCTGAAATTTATAATATATACTCTCTAGGGGCCCTTTATGCTCATGTGTTATTTTTTTTTAAATCCGCCTACTTACACGCCCACAATTAAATAAAACAATTTTATTGAAACACCCAAGTTTGAGCTAGGGAGCGTTTTTTTTTTGATAAAATCCTTTAAATGTTATATAAGAAAATATGTAGAGCGTTCTTAACAATTCAACCATACTTAGACTTTTGTCACGCCCACTTATGAGGGATAGGAATAAGAATAGGGTATCCAACAGTTCGCCCAAGCGGACTGTAGCCCGTCCCTATGTTTTTCATTTAAAAATTGGTTAAGTTTGCTGTAATACGAGTAGTTTCTAAATAGTGACTATTCGGCTCCTTCAACATATTGGTCATACGTATGTCTGCCAAGATTTTCCAAAATTGTGTTAAATTTTTCTCTTAAGAGATGAGGTTGCTCGTTCACCTGATCTGTCAGGTTCATTCCGCATTCGGCCGCTACTTTCTGCCATTCCTCGCAAATGTTTCCATTTGTTCTAGTTATGCTTTTTAATACTACGTTTGGTATTCTGGATTCATTCATCTCTAATAGTTTTAAAACATAATTGAAGTGCATTTTGAGGGTGTACAAGCGCAGGGGAGGAGTTCCAGTCTCAATGTGTAGCCTATAGTTAGGGGTATTTTTTGGCAACCGGAATATCCTCTTCAAGAAGTAGCGAAGACATTTGTCAACCTCATCGTAGCATTTGTAACCCCATATCTGAGCTCCGTAGCTCCGCATTATCGAGTTTGTTTTGCACTTAGTGACACATAATTGTTTTTGGAACAACGTTCCCGAATTGCACAGATAGCTCTTTTAGCATCAGTTAATTTTTCACCAGAGTGCGGTTTTAAACATAAAGAAGGCGTTAACAGGATACCTAGATATTTGTATCTGGATACAACTTCAATTTCTTCACCGTCTAACTTTCACTTTTCCAAACGAGAGTAATGACCTCCTGCATTTCTAAATATCATGACTTTTGATTTCTCAATATTAACATTGAGTTTCCATTATTTACAATACGCACTTAGTCTGTTTATCATTAGCTGCATTCCTTGGATAGTGTCATACAGAAGACGATATTATCCACATACATCAATGCCGGGATTGTTACATCGCAGAACCTTATTCCAACTTTGACATCATCGGTTATATCATTAATGTATAATATAAAAAGTAGTGCACTTAGAATACATACTTGTTTAACGCCCATTGAAGTTTTACCTACGCAATATTATTCTCATACAAAGCTCGCAGGATTTGAATGATTTTGCTTGATACACCGATTTTGGAAAGCTTGAAATAGAGTGCTTCACGTGATATTGTATCGAAAGCTGCTCGAAAATCTACAAAGAATGTGTACAACTTTTCGTTCTTGCTCTTGTAAGATTCAGCAATTTTAGTTAGGCAGAATATCTGGTCCGAGTGTAGAATAACCGTTTAACTTAGATCAAAATGAAATTGTAAAATATACTTTTAAAAACTTTAATGTACCAACCTTGTCAATACTGTAACACACTTAAAAGATTGCATAATATCTATGTGTTAACATGAATTATAAATAAAATACAAATACAAATAAATATCGAAAGTGCAGTGAAAGCAGTTTTGAAAAAGATAGCGATAACAAAGGAGGCTCTATAACTAAACAGCAGATGCGTATACGATTTGAAATGCACATGCCTTAGAATCGATATCATCTACTTTCTACTACATACTCATTCTCAAGTTAACACATCTTCCCTAGTAACCTTGGAAACAGAGAGCATTTTATTTATAAATTCAGCCACACAGCAACTGAAGAGAGGTCCATTGAAACTTTTTCAAATCAAATAGTATCCTCGCTTTTGGGCTTCGCGAATTCATTTCTTTGGAAATATTGCCATTGCGAAAGCTATTCGCCCCCTCAAGGACTATTCGGCAAGAAAATTTGAAATTGCCAATTTGATAAAATATTTGCACACAACTTAGTGCAGGTACACTTGAAGAATCTTTGCGGAATGAAATACTTCTTCTCATCGGTTGTTGAAAGGGGTAACGAATAACCTGAAGATGTTTAGAATACAAACTGTTCAACAGCGCGTCCCAGGGATCGGGACGTGGAAGTTTAATCGCCCTCAAGAGGATATGGCGCTAAATCGAGCTCAGTTTTCTATGAAAACACATCCTACTCTCGCTGTCAACCTTACTGCGAGGGAAATTTTGTTTGATTCTGGTAATAAGGGTTGATTTGGGGCAGTTAAAAAAGGTATCTATTGCCTTTCCGTGCGCCTGATTGGCGGAGTGACATTTTTCAGGATAGCGGAAAGCAGTGAAAAGTTGATGTTTTGAATACAAAAACCAATATGTACGCTTGGTTTTAGTTTTGAAGAATTTTGTTAGGACATGCATGCTTTTCTTCGTAGGTGAAATCTCCCGAATTAGGGCGGTTGTGGTTTGTTGAATTATTAAAATATAAATTTTGCAAAGTTTGTGTAAAGTTGCCAAAAGATGGGTTGGCAAAGACCAGCTTCAAACTGATAAATGAACGTTTGATTGAAGTGTGCCTTTGCACGACAGAGAAAGTTCGCAAAATCTCCTATCCAGTTAAGGGAAGTTCGTGCTTAAGTAGAGAAAGTTGGAGTGAAATTTGAAACAGTGACGCCTTGCAGTTAAGTTACGGATTAGAAAGGTGGGAGCAGCAAATTTGAGGTTGGATAGAAGTTTCTTTTTTTTATTTTATTATTTGTTGACGCAGTTAAGGTAGGACGTGATGACGAGTTGCGAAAAAAATCAACGTTCAATAATTCAAATGTTTTTTTAATAAGGAATGCGATGCTGTGGAATTTTTCGATTACAGCGGAAGTGACAATTACTTGCACTTATTTTTTTGGGTAATGGAAAGTTGTTAATGGAAATGAAATATTGATTAATTGATTTGAATTACTGGAGCATTTTATTTTGAAATTTAGAAACTTGAAACTCTGGGCTACCTCTTTAATGATTTCGCGATACCGGTTTCACATATTGTCCGCGTTTGTAGGACGTGAGTGCCTTGCCTATGTCCAGCGATACATATCTCGCTCAGGCGCTCTCCGTAGAATCAATCACCTCTTTCATTAAATCCAAATATAAATACAAGCCATTAACGGCCCATGCGGACCTAAAACCCAGCTTCCCCAACCATTTGCTTGTGTGAAGTGGATGGGACCTACAAAAGCCGGAATCCGACCGGCAAATTTAGAAGCTTCTCATGATAATTGATACTCTTGGATGTTTGTCAGACGTTCGCAAGAGGTGGAGCAGTGGATAGAACTTTAAGGTGTTAATTGGCCCGGCGGGATTTGAACTTGCGACCATTAGATTAAAAGTCTAACACACAAAAAGGGTAGCCGTGAGTACCTTCGGTTGCCAACCACCCCCGAAAAGCACCCCGTAGTGTAATCAAAGTGCGCTCACTGAAAAATGGTGGCAAGACGTGCACATTTACAAAGGGTGTAACACAAAACTAGGGCAGCAAGGGCAGAGTATCGATCCAGGAAAAGGGAGGATAAGAAGATCTAGTGAAGAAAGAAGAGGTCATAATATGCAGTCCGATTGTTCAAGGAAATATATAAGTCTCGTGATCAAAACAACATTCGAATGTTTTATTAAAACACCAAGCAGCTGGCTGCTGGCTTTAAGACTGGAACGCGAGAAGAGAGAGTGGTAGGGTTCACGTGTAGGGACGGGCTTAGAATATTAATGCAGCACCCCCAAAACAACGCTTGTCATAAAATGCAACTAAGTTCCCCCTTTCTATATAAGCAATTTTAACATCCAGATGAGCCTAGCGACACATTTAACATCTTAAAACTGTTCGCAATTTTGCATGCAAATCCGTGTATTGGCACGACTGCAGATCACCGGTGTCGTAAAAGGTCGATCAAACAATAATCAGTCAAAGGAGCATGCATGTGTCAAAATCGTAGAAAAGAGGCAGGCCTAATAACTCCAAATGCAACAATACCAGCATTTGATCGGCCTCAGTAAAGAATTGATCTGAAACCAGGAAACCTGCCGACGCAACGTCGATAAAGTCGAACCGGTTTAAGAAGAGGTGGCTTTTGGTAAAACTCGCACTGGAGTTTTGATGAACTCGCGCGACGGTTGTCCTTCGATTCCTGTCTTATAGATATGCCGTCCGATGCAATGACACTGGAACTTTCAGGACTGGCTCTGGCCAGATGGCTCCAAAACCGATCAATGATCTGGTGCTGGTGTTTTCACGGAGAGCGACAATAGTACTATTCCGCTCGTTAGGCAAACATGCGTCGGTCTTCCAAACGGAGACTTATTCTATCCTAATGGCTATGGACTATGCTGTAATGAAGGTGGAGGGGCGAAGTATCTGCGTCTTCAGCGACATTTCAGGCTTCGCTTAAGGCCCTGTTCAACCCTTTAACCACCTCCAAAAAAGTTCGTGAATGCAAGATCTCTCTGACTTCGTTCGGAAGGCTGAATTCACTTAGACGTATCTGGGTCCTGTTTCCGGGATCATAAAAAAATGAGATATCCTATGAACTTGCTAGGCAGGGCTCAGAGGAAGACTTCTCAGGACCTGAACCGGCGTTATGTCGGCCGGCGTCTTCGGTCAGGGCTTTCAATGACGGTTGGGATTCATATGAACACCATCGCAGATAGCATGATTCTCTTGGGTGCAGACAAACTAAGCAAATTCTCCCTGACGTTTGTAAAAATCTGCGACATTCTTGTTGTCTCTTAACAGAAAAGACTGCAGACAAATTACTGGCATTCTTACAGGTCATTATGCTTTTCCAAGCATCTTAAGATGCTAGGCTTAAGCTAAAAGCGATGACACTGCGGGACACTTGAAAACCACATTAACATCGTCCGCTCTACATGGGGATGGCCAAATTTGGGATCCCGACAAAACTGATCAATTTATGCCGCGTGACACTGCAAAGCACACGGTGCAGAGTTATAGCAAAAACTTCGAATTCAACAGGAAACGTCAACTGCACAAATGACTCCTATGTGGAGACCCGATAAAGAATTACCCTATAGGAAACGGTTGCTACTTCGGTTCGGCAAAACAAAGGGCTTAAGACTTCTAACCCGGAAGACACAATGTACGCTCTACAAAGCAATGATACTGCCGTGCCAGTTATGCTTTTCGACGCTGAGTGCTGGACGATAAGCAGGAAAGGAAAATAATGGATGAATAAATGGGAAAAAAAACTCCGTCGGATATTCGGTGCTGTGTGCGAAGAGGGCGAATGGAGAACAAGATACAACTGCGAACTATATGAGCCTTACAAAAATGTCAATAAAGTCCTAAAAGCTGCAGCTGGTCGAGTAAATAAAATCCACCACATCGAGCGAATACTCCAGGGAAGAGGATAAAATATCGCACAATTTCGAAATAGACATAGTGAGTTTCTAAAAGCAACTTCGCCGCAAATAGATATGAAATAAGACGAAAGTAATTATATTGCCCAATAAGGCTTTATTTTGTATCCTGACAACAACAATACATGTCGCCTGCGAGGATATCAGAATCCTCCCCTGAATCGTTAGAACGACGAAACTTCTTGTAGCTCGCAATCAATCGAAAAGTTCAGAGAACTTATCACAGAAGCTGTCACATAGAATCTCTTCACATGGATCACAGTTCAGTGGGGTTATGGTACGCAGTCGAAAAGCAATGGAAATGGTAGGTAAGTATACGAATGACAAAAATTCTAGACTTTGTCCAAGCAATGATTGACGTCCACTGGGAAGTCATTAATTCTAATTTGTTGGTTCATGTCAAGTGAACATCCATGTATGTGTACACGCTCAGCTACACATGGTGAGTGTGTTTCCTACGGCCAGCAAGATAAATAATTAAAGCCACTCCAATGATGAGTTGGTTAGATAATTGATCCTTATGTGCAGAGGACCCAGCTCTGTGTACTTCATTACATACGTAGATCATTAGAATTAAAAGTTCACCTCTTTCGTTGTTTATGAATTTGCTTTGACAGCTTCCATGCGCGATGACCTGCAGCGACTAATTAGAGGAAGTAGACTTTCTTTTGTGGATGTCAGAGCTTTAGAAATGAAAATTGTGCTACGGCGATTGAATGGAAATACAAGGTGATGAGTTTTTTTTACAGTAAAGTAGTTTGAATCTCAATGTAATCCTTCTGGACAATTATTATTATTACCACTCAGTGTGAATACATTTTCTATATTGGCAAAACTCTACAAAAAGCATGATACTGATACTGCAACTCTTTTAATTGGGGAAATACGTCAAAGCATTCTTTGCAACCAGCAGTGATTAGACGACAATCCTACAAAATAACACCGTTCTGCCTATACGGGTTCTTTAACTCTCACTCATATATGGTTTGAAAAGACTACCATTACCACCACCAATAATGATCTCTGGAATAGACAAATTTGGTGAACTAAAAAAATTAAAAACAAAGAAAACGTAGTCGTGATTTTACGTCATATAGCAACAACAATTGGAAAATAATATCGATGACAGTGACACTTATAGAGAAATCACTAATGAGCTACCGAATATGAAGGTGCAATAGCACTCGTATGAAAATAAGGTTACTATACACTTTCCAACAAAAATTGTCAGTAATGGGAAGATAGGATGTTTGCCTCTCAGTCTGGTTGCAATGACTTACATACATCGGTCCCTCTTTAAAGCTCTCACATGGTTGCCGTAGTCTGTATGGTAGTTCGCCATAACTCAGAGAGCAATTCTATTAGGGTTACCATCTTCCAATTTAAAATCAAAATATTGTGGAACAAAATAAATTCCGTTTATCTTTTTCTTTTTTTGGTAAGATAATTATAGGCGCGTTTTTTTAAGAGTATCTCCAGTAGACCAACAAAATATATAAATTTCGTAACACAAAAAAAAATCAAAACGAAAAATACATCACTGTAATCCAATTTATTCATTATAAATATTGTAAAACATAAAATACTAATTTCTAACATCACTACTCAACTAATCCGATAAGTCATTACTGCTACTGCTCTCGTTATTTAGGTCTATTATTAACCTTTCAAGTGCTTCCTCGGCAAAAGCGTTCACTTCCCACATATTTGGTTCAACAACCTGTTCAACGTGTTTGAAACATCGATGCCATTTTTCCTTGTCAACCCTTGTTAGTGCCGTCGTTAGTAAGTCTCTTATTTCAGCCATTTTAAATGACTTGTTTTAGCTTGCCACAAACCCTTTCACTTGAGCCCAAACCAATTCTATTGGATTAAGGTCACAGTGATAAGGCGGCAAGCGAAGCACTTTATGTCCCGCATTTTGAGCCATTTCATCCACGACGTATATTTCATATTGGATTTGTAACGTTTAACGATTTCAAGCAACCCATTGTATGATTGCATCCCTACCTAACTTGAGATCTTCCTTTTGGGAATTCCCGTATTCATTGGCAAAACAGGCGTCATTCATCGGAAAAACAAAGTTATCATACAAACAGGTACATAATGAGATGAAAGGATGTATTTATGTTTTTTTTTTTATTTAAACAGTTTGCGACATAAACTCAATCAGCAAGATTTTCTAAAACCATTTCCCAGTCCTTTCCGCTATATGTATAACACAATCAGGCAATTAGAATACAAAATTATATAACCACGACGCAATGTCATATACCTAAACAGATGGTAAAAAAAAAACTGCACTTGTGCAGCTGTACAATACAAATACAATCAAATTAAAACCGAATGGCAACACCCCACGTAATAATTCGTTCTCAAAAGCACCAAAACCGAAAGTTCTTTGGCAAAATTCATAGAAAAACCCTTAATGATATGCTTCATTATAGAGATGGTAATACTCTTCTGATGTGCTTCAGTCACACACGCTGCTTATTTTGGTGGATGATAATAGCAAGCGAACACAAGACGATCATGCTCATTCCCATTCGGCTGTGTGGGAGACTGGTTGTGGTGGGTTGTATGTGAATTTTAGGAAAATTACAACAACAATTCCTTAGTATGACAGTGGTTTGGTTTTTATTTCAGTGGCAATTCTTGCGTTTGAGTGCCGTGAGAGTATCTACAGGCACTACTGGTAGAAAAAAAGCTCCCAGATAAGGCCTGTACTGACAATTTTTGTTGGATAGAGTATAGTTTGCCCTTATTTTAGTTATTTATTTACTAAGAAAACACGGCTGCAAAGATTTCGCTGGAAACTTAATCAGTTCTGAGTTACGTAATTAAGCTTCGAATAAACCCGGTCCCATGTCAATATCATCTTTGGTTCTCCACATAATCGTGGCGAAAGATAATTCCGAACGCACATACGTACATACGCACATACGTACATACACACGGACAGACATCTCTATAAAAACGTTGAATTTGGATTCTGGTGACCTTGAAACGTGGAGATATGTCAAAATCCGCGATTCACAAAATCGGCCCCATTACAAGAACTTAGTAGTCGCCAGAGGTCTCCACTTCTCGTGTGAAGAACATGATATTGTTGAAGACTTGGCTAAAAAAAGATATCTCTTCGATGAAATAGGGAGTTGTTGGCAGTAAATTGAAGATCTGCGTTAGATTTCCAAAACAATTTACCGGAGGTGTTATGCCAGGATGGTTACTTGTTTTGAACCATTAAGAAAATCAACAGCTCACGACCCGCTATCCGCCAACGTGCGACGCGACAGAAATCAGTCAACAATAGGTCCGTTCGCGTACTTAATGTGTAGAAAAATGAAAAGTGTCAAATCTCCAAAATCGAGAGAGAATCCTCTCATTTCTAAGAAAAGTACGCGAACGCTTTTGTGTAAAAACTTGAAAAAACATCTTAGTTTGGCTTGAAAAGAAGCAACAGCTGTTTTTTTTTGCTGGCAAACTCATAGGATTTCATCATTTGACAGTTTTCATTTTCTTGCCAGCTGAAATTCTGTGTGAAGAAAAATGAACGAAAGTACATTTTTCTTTCGTTCATCTTTTTACCATTTTCTCAGTACGCGAACGCGTTTGTGTAGTTTTGCACGAAAGTTTATATAAATTTACGTTTGCATATTAGTTCGCGAACGGACCTAATATAATATTGCAGAAAACTCTTTGCAAAATAATATTGAACCCAAAAATAGTGCGCGGTTTCTTATCCTTTTTCCAGGTTTGAAGGACCTTTTCTGTTGTTGTAAGGACCTCTCAGAAAAATAACGTTTAACACATTTATACCGTGCGGTTTCTTATTACATTTTGGAAAAATATCCTTTTTCCAGGATTAAAGGACCATTTTTGTTGTTGCAAGGACCTCTCAGCAAAATAACGTTCAACACAATTATACCGTGCGGTTTCTAATTACATTTTGGGATAATATCCTTTTGCCAGGATTAAAGGACCATTTTTGTTGTTGCAAGGACCTCTCAGCAAAATATTCAACACAATTATACCGTGCGGTTTCTAATTACATTTTGGGAAAATATAATTTTTCCAGAATTAAAGGACCATTTTTGTTGTTGCAAGGACCTCTCAGCAAAATAACGTTCAACACAATTATACCGTGCGGTTTCCAATTACATTTTGGAAAAATATCCTTTTTCCAGGATTAAAGGACCATTTTTGTTGTTGCAAAGACCTCTTAGTAAAATAACATATATACATATATGTACATACATATATAAAATAGGGACTTGCAAGAATCTAATATTGTAGAAGACTTAAAGCAGTCGAACGACTTAAAATCAGTCAAAAGACTTACAGTTAAATGAATGCAGTCAAAAGACTTACTGACTGCATAAAAAAAATACTTTTAAAAAACTTACAACTGACTTAAAGAATGCAATAAGTCAAAAAGTACTGCATTCTTTTAACCTACAGTCAATTGACTGCTTTTTTTAACTGCCCATTCACAATCTTCAAAATGATTGCTGAATGTTGTTTTGCAGTTAAATTCTTTAAGTAAGTCAATAGACTAACATAATAAGTCGTTAAGTTCATTTAACTGCAGATTGTGAATGGGCAGTTTAAAAAAGCAGTCAATTGACTGTAAGTTAAGAAAATGCAGTACTTTTTGACTTATTGCATTCTTTAAGTCAGTTGTAAGTCTTTTAAACGTATTATTTTTTTTTTGCAGTCAGTAAGTATTTTGACTGCATAAGTCTTTTGAATGCCTTAAGTCTTCTGACTGATTTAGATTTGAGTTAGACCTATATGTTTATTTTTATATAAAATTATCGAATTAAAACTTGAACAAAAAATACTGGCATAAAGAATTAAACAATTCCTCTTCTTTTCTAAATAAGCTGTAGTTTCTTTTTATTTTAACCACAACAAACCTCCTTTGAGCAATTGCATGAATTGGACATCAGTGATGTGTGGTTCCAACAAGACGGTGCCACAAGCCACACAGCGGGTGCAACAATCGAGTTATTGAAGTCTCAGTTCGGCGAACGTGTTATCTCGAGAAACGGACCCGTCTATTGGCCGCCAAGATCGTGCGATTTAACGCCTCAAGACATTTTTTTATGGGGCTACATTAAATAATTGGTCTATGCCAAAAAGCCGGTGACGTTAGAGCAGCTCAGAGCCAATATTAAACGTGAAATATCGGCCGTATCGCACGAAATGTGCGTTCGAGTCACCGAGAATTTTGTTCAACGTACCGACCGCTGCATACGTTCCCGTGGTGGACACATGAACGAAGTCGAATTCCATTCATAAATGTTTTGATAGTAATTCAAGCCCAATACATTTTTTTGAGATATATCATTTTATTTAAAAAAGAAGTTGTCAAGTCCTTACTGAAGTACCCTTTATTTGCCGGCAGGGTGGGGTATATTTATCCAACTGATTGCCGACTGCCAACGATGACGATGTTCAGTATCGGGTCGTAATGCTGAGTGGGAAGAAAATAAACACATCGACTCCCGTGTCGATATGTAATCGTGAAGAATGTGGATTTGTTTGGTGAGTGGCGACAATGTGTACATCCATTGCAAGAAATGTGACGTATACGAAGTATTGGATGGCGGATTGGTAGTGAATGATTGGATGGCAATATGATGATTGCGTCAGCGGTCTGTGGAGAAACAATGTAGGTGAAATACCTCACCATTTCCTAGATTCATGCCCGAATACAAATTGTTCCACTATGCGACTATTGTTTATCCGTAAAATATAGGTTCAAGCACTAGTAAGGAGATGTCTCGAGCACACTCTCTACAGATAAAGCAATTGCGTGTAGCAATAGGGCATTGGCAAGAAATGCTGTTAAGTATCCTTTGTGTCAACAAATAACCCGTGACAAAAGTATCCAACAAAATCAAAAAAAAAACATTTCTTCATTAATCGTCTTAATTGATCCGATTCCCATTCCGTTTCTCAATTCGTAGTACAATCCATGAGCTCATCCCGTTAAGGTGCTTAATGCTTTGACATTTTAAGAAATACATCAATTTGTTCCCCGAAACAGTTTTCATTTATCATCATTTCACACCAACACATGTACATAAAAAAATAAAATAAATGGTAGAGAAACAATTGACGTTAAAAAAAATAAAAACAAATAAAAGCACATTCCCAAAGAATGGAAGGAAATCTGAGATGTGGAAAAAGGGGCGAAATCATCGACATGTGTTGCTCCTTACAATTGAAACTCATTTTCGCTAATCCGCATCAGACACCAGCCAGCTTTAAATCATAAGTATTTTTCTTTTTGTACTTTCTCTTTATACTCTGTCTCGGGGCTTTGGCTTCTTGTTCCCTTCGTCCCCCCCACCCGGACAACAAAAATAAAAACGATCAAGCTGAGAAAAGATGTTTATCTGTTAATTACATTTTTCGTATATTCGTATATCCTGATAAAGAAGGATTTTCCTCTGCTTAGGTATTTGATTTTATATTGTTCGCCTTCTCCAATGGAAAAGCTACAGGGAAATCCGCCAGTGCCAGTTAAATAGAACAGAAAATCCTTTTTGACAAAGGAGTTTCATTTTCCTTCAACAATTTGCCCGCTTCTTCCTCTATGATTTCCTTAATCCTTTTTCGCAGCACTAAAAGAAATATCTCTTCTTATTCTTCAACACACAAAAAAGGACACCTTAGCTTTTATGCCTGCTGTTGCTGGCGTTTCGGGTTTTTATCGCATCGATTTGTTTGTTTCTCCATAAACGATGACTTAGATGGAAATGGGTCTTGAACGGATGTAGTCTTGTATCCGAAAAGTATTTGTTTGCAACAATTCATCTAAGTGATTTCTCTTTCCAGTCATCTTGACTTCCCTGAAACGGTTATATCAACAAGAGGAGGACAAGCAGTATTTCACCCATAGTCATTTACCTCCTCAACAACTATTTGTTAAATTTATAAGAGTTAAGATGTTGGCATGGTAGTAAGAAGTCGTTTTGTTAATATTTGTCTTGGTCTTGTTTCACCAACCAGCTGTGTCAGAAACGTTGTGTGGCTATGTATATTGTCGAGGAGACTATTGTTCGCTCTGGGCCAGTGGTTCTGAGTAATGAAGAAGAGTTGTAATTTGAATAAGCAATACACATTGATTGTATTGTACCTATCTATCATGCTTAAAGTACTTTTGATCTCGTTTATAGCTCGTATGTATAAAATACTAACCCCCCTGTATAGCAGAGACGTTTTTCTACGCACAGATATACTGTTGGAGTTTCGAAAAATGTGTCGTCACTTCAGAGGTTAGGTGAATGATATAGAAAAATTACAAATGGCGTTCTTAAAGAGGTCACATAGCGATAACGTATGGTCGTTAACTGCATATTATGCGTAGAAGATGTGATTATGTCCGGGCCAGATCACATTAAATAAAAACTAGTCAATGATGTCGCTTCGACGACATATACCTACCTATATCTTTCAGGTCTATACAAATAGATATGGTACGTCCGAATTTTGAGCAATTCATTAAAGTGATTTTGTTGTCCCTAGCATTTACTGAAAACATTATATTGAAATTATTTAAAGTCTTTGAAGCCACTGAATATATTTAATTTGTTGAAGTCTTTTTGCGTCGCTTTCATCAGCCAAAAAAAAAACATTGAATTGATGTAAGTATTATCAACATTTTTAAAGAGTTAAATTCATTAAATTTTCATTAAGATTTCAAAGACATTCATATGAATTCAAACGATTAAATTTTTCAGCGAAACTAGTGGCTTCAGGCGGAAATTATGGCAATAAAAGAAGTCCTGAAGTGACTGAAGAGAAATGTGATATCCACAAAGGACATCCGTATCTTCTTCTCTTTTAATTCCATCGCAGCGCTTGGCGGCCGTTCATCTCTTAGGGAAATGGCGGAGCAGTTTAACATTCACCTCTGTTGGGTGCCGGGTCGGGACATAGAGACATACCAGGAAACTGCAGGGCAGATGAATTCGCCAAAAAGGGAACCAAACTACTTCTTTTACCTGAAAAGGGTTCTCTGGGTAAACCAATCGCTACTTGCAAACTTTTATTCAAGCTATCCGCAATCGAGAGAACAAACCTTAGGTGGACAAGTAGTAATACGTGTCTAGCAACTAAGCATATCTGGCCAAAGCTGGACCTGCGACGCTCTAAGAGTCTAATCTCACTAAACCGACTGCATATTAGCTCCACTATATGTGCCATTACAGGGCACTGTTTGATAGGCAGGCTTGCATAGAGGGTTGGCATTTATTCAAACGACTTCTGCAGAAGCTACATGGACGAGAAGGAGGAGGAGGAGACTACACTTCCCCTTCTTTGCGCATGTCCTGTTCTCTCCATCTGGCTAACACTGACATTAGAAGTCATTCTTCATAAGAAGCTCCAAATGGTTTAACGAGTAGTGGAAGAAACCCCTAGATCCGAGTGGTACCTTGGTTGGCCTTAGCCTTAGGCTGACAGCCACCCCAACCTAACCTAACCTAACCTAGCGGCTTCAAAGAGATTTCAATGAATGCAAAGCAAAGAGAGTGATTGGGTAAGAAGATAACCCACGTATATTTATTTATTTATTTCATCAAACGGAGGTACACTTGGTCCTCTAATGGATTACATACTTAATTCGACAAGTTATTAACATAGTTAATTAATCTCACCAGAGTTTGTTAAAAGCATAAGCAATTGATTTTTGAACGTATTTCTATTTATATCAGAGTGAAGATCAATGAGATTCCCAACTGAATTAGATTCTCTTAAGCATCTAGTTATTGTTTCATTATATCCATGTTGTACTTTCAATTTCAATTCATTTTTATTGAGGCCAAAGACAAAGTACATTATTTTTTGAATACTTAAGTTTTAAAAGTAGCCGACTTAAAATTACATCAGGCTAGCTAGAAAGGAACAATCTATTGTAACTATTATTAACTAACAGCTTCATGAAATATATTTCACTTAAAATTTTAGACAAATATTTGTTGTATATATGCTTGCTCCCGGCATATATGCATCCATATTGTACTCTATGAATAGGCTCAACAAAAATATTTTGATTTCTCAATGGTATCACGGGTCTTCGATTATTAGGTCTCTCACAGACATGATAGAAAAATATCTCCGCCGAATACATAAAGGCAAGATTGCAATCAGTTGGCATCTAATATTATATGGTGGCAAGTCGATATTGCAATTAAGCTTTTTTATCGCAGCTCTAGTAAACCATTTTGGAATTTTCTCAATCCTTGTAGAGCGAACCATAAAGTATGGATTCCAAATAGAGCAGTAATCTAAGGAAGAGCTCACATATGCAAAATATAAGTATTTTAGGGTATGCGGGTCCGAAATATCTTGAGATTTTCGCAAGATAAATCCCATCATTGATCTGCATTTTGCGACGAGGTAGTCTATGTGACTACTGAAATTGAGCTTACAGTATTATTCGACTAAGTCGCCTAAGTCTTATTTTTTGGATGAGAGTAGATTTGTATACTGTAGGTAAACTGAATTGTACACCAATCTGATAATAATCTATTGAGGTCTTCCTGCAACAATAAACAGTACTGAAGTGATTTAATAGAACGAAAAATTTTCAAGTCATCAGCGAACATTAAGCATTTGGAATTAAGGATGACATTGGGAATATCATTAACAAATAAAAGAAATAACAAAGGCCCAAGATGGCTGCCTTGGGGACTCCCGAAGTAGCGTCAATACGAACTGAGACAATACCATAAATCCTAACAAACTGCAAGCTTGAACCATTACTAAGAGACTTGAGTGAAAACCAATGTTAAACAATTTGTTAAGAAGAATATCGTGGTTTACCCGATCAAATGCTTTTGCAAAATCTGTGTAGATGACATCGCACTGCATCCCATTGTCCATGTTGCTTGCGATAAAATTTGTAAAAATTGTAAGATTAGTCTCTGTGGATCTTCCAGCAATAAAACCATGCTGCGATACGAAGAACTTGTGCACTTAAGAAGAGCTGTAAGTTTACCACAAACAAGTTTTTCGAGAAATTTCGTAATAGTGGGAATTTTTGATATTAGACGATAGTGAATAACATCTTGTTTGGGACCAGAATTATAAACCGGTGTTATGAATGAGCTCTTCCAAGCATCCAGAAAAATTCCTTGGTCCAAGGAACTATTGAAAACCATATGAAGGAGAACGGAAAGTTCATCTTTTTAAAATAATAGGAAGAATACCATCAACGTCTCCCCTCATGTCGGATACTAAATCGGACAGCGCAACTACAACTTCAGAAATCAATAAATATAAGCTACCAACGTTAATCGAATTCGATGAGTAGTCGGATATCATACCTGCTCGTAAGATAGGCGCATTATTTGAATAGGCAGATTTGAAATGGCTATAGTCAATTAAGTAGCACCCTTAGCTTTGCACAGCAGGAACTCAGAACTGCAAAAACTCGCCTATGCATTATGAAGAAATTAAGCCTTCTGATGAACTTAGACCACAAACAAACCTTATAGAGTTTTCTTTTCTGACACGGGTGACGATGGTGTAGAGGTTAGTTAGTTGGCTTTTGACCCGTGCGGTGTAGGTTCAATCCATATTGGGAACAACCCATTAATGGAGAAAAAGGAATGACACCTTGTTTTATCCAAACTCTTCACCAGAAAGATGATTTCCACCTGGTAGTACAATGGACCGTTACCGAGTGTGAGTGCTCTGGGATTTGGGTTTCCTTCTTTTATAAAAAAACAAATTCTTTTCTGACGATGGAACCATCATAAGAGAAGATCAAACGTCTGCGCAATGAGCACTTCATGTATGGCGCTGGCCATCGTATAAGTCTGATAAAAAAGAGAACACTTTTGCTACCCATTGTCTGATCCACTCCGAGCTATTCCAGAGATTTATTTGAACGGAAGAGGGATTCTCAAGTGCGAAAAGTTCGAATATCTGGAATTTATGATCAAAAGCGAAGCATGATAACAGAAGAAACAAAGTCGGGCATACTGCACCATAAAATAATTAAATTACAACAAATAACTTCCAACTCATTTCAAAAGTAACTGCCGATGGCATGCCCCGATACACAAACCGGATCTTTGCGGCGAATGCTGCTTTTCGATCATTCCAATCAGCTGTGTGCCTTGAATTCGAAATAACCGGTATTTTTTGTCGCTAACATGCCACGCGTGGAACGACCGATGATGTCGATATCGTCCGCATACCCCAGTAGCTGGACGGATTCTTTGAATCTATTCTAAGGGTATATTAATTTTGGCTCATAGTTTGAAACATACCTTAATACGAGTATTACCCGAAGACCCCTAAAAGTTTCTTAATTCGTATCGCATCGATAGTTATGCGTCGTTGACTCGATATACAGTATTTCAATGGTTCACTCAAACGGTTGAGCAAATAACTTTCTTAGGTACATATTCAGTATATCGTTCCTTCTCCCCTCTGGCCTACTCTTGTTGTCTTTTGGATCATCACATCATTTAAGTAAATAAACCTTTGCAAATAGGAAGTCTAATCATGGCGATCTATGCATATTTTACTTTTACTCATAAATATTTCCTTCAAACAGCAATCATTCACACCCTTCACACATCCTGACGTTGCCCATTATTTAGACTTGCCTCAGTTTTCAGAAAAAACAACCAAAACATTGTACACATATAATTATTGTTTATCGAATTTCGAATTACCATCTAAAGTTCTATCACAACCACAACGCAAATGTCGTAAAATTGACCAAGCCAACGTACATACGTCATATGTACCTAACCTACATAGCTACTTTTGCAGATGTACCCTGCATTTTTACGGAAGCCTGAACTCTCGCACTTAGCACTCAAGTCCTTCCATGCATACATGCAGTGCCCAATGCTATTTTGTCACACTTTAACCTACCTATGTGGGTAAATTTGTGCAAACAAATTTAGAATTCAAATGCAATCCCTTCAACTGAAGGAATTCATGTGCATAGTAACTACGAGTATATACACTCACATTCATACAAAAATGAGGTTCATAACCTTATAAAAGGTAAGCACATATTCGACAATAAATCTACCCTTCTCGATCAATAGCAAGTTTTGAAAATCGAATTCAAATTGCATCTCTAGGGTCCTACGAGGATTCAAACACACAAATACACATAGGTATAGTCACTCTGAGCATTTTCTATATAATAGTCCTTTCTGCTTGATTTATTGATTTTGTGCACTATTATTCACCAGTCGTGTCGTGTTAGACTCTCTGGCAAAAGGATATTTATATACACACAGTCGTCGATGGATTAAAGAAGTAACACCTAAATACGAACAAGAGATGACATTTCTTGGTGAGGTATCCACTTAAGTAAAGATACATATTTTTACATGCATATTTACATAATTTGGGTCACAATAACAGGGAAGGATCAGTCACATGTGAAATAATCTGAAAGTGTTATAATATTAAGTAAATGATGGAATTTGTTTAGCAATGACACGAACCAGTAAGATACGATATAACATCGAATATTTCCGGTGCCTATTTAAATAGAAGCTTATACCATTACAGTTGTGTCGATATGGTACATGTTCACCTGATGGGAATAATAAAACTACTATCGTAGTAAATCCTCTGTTATAATTGAATTAATTTTAGTATTCGATTATAATTAATTCAATATTCTTTTATGATCATTAGGTGTATTAAGTATTTCCTTATTTAAGAAATTATACACTCTACATTCAAACTCTAATTCGATTTTCTTTTAAAGTATAAAAGATACAACTAAAAAAGTAGTACCAACAGAAAGTGCGTTATGTTGAATAAAATGAATGCAAACTCATTGGGATTATTCAATTGATTCAGTGTTTATTTAAGGTTATACAAAAAAGAGTCGTTTTCCAGTTGTGTTAATTAAAAAATCATAAAATGAAAAAAAACAAAATTTAATCCAATAACAAAAAAAAATTAAAAAAAAATCGATCCTCTTGCTTGGATAACTGCCAGTATCCTTGCATTCATCGACCTCACGAGCCTGACGATGAAATCTTGAGGAATAGCATTCCACTCCTCTTCAAGTGCGATTGGCAGCTCTGGAAGCCTTGTTGGAGGAGGTATTCGCGCTCGAACCCGACGGTTCAGTTCATCCCATAAATGTTCTATCGGATTCAAGTCCAGGCTGTGAGCTGGCCAATCCATCGTACGAATGCCGACGTCCCGTAGATACTGGATCACCACATATGCAGCATGAGGCCGTGCGTTATCTTGCATTAACATTGTATCCTGCCCGATTATCCTGCGAAAGGTAACACATGGTCTGCGAGGATTTCAGGAATGTAGCGATGAGAAGTCAATCCACGTGTTGGTTCGATGAAAACTAAAGCTGTATGTGCGGTTAAGGAGATGCAGCCCAGACCATTACAGGTCCTCCTCCATAAGCAACAGTTTCCTCGATGCAACATTGAGAATATCATTCACCAACGTGACGATATACTCTCTGACGTCGATCACTTACATGTAGACTCACCCTGGACTCATCAGTAGAGAGTACATTACCCCACTGCTCCAACGTCCAATCCCTATGCTCTCGAGCAAATTCAAGGCGTGATCGACGGTGGGCTACGGTTAATGCTGGGCCTGTTGCAGCTCTCTGTGGAGTCAGGTTCTGTTCAAAAAGCCTCCTTCTGACGGTATCTGAACTTATGAACACTTGGTGTTCGTCCCGCAGACTTTGTTGGACTTGAATTGTATTTAGGCGGCGATTTCGCAAAATAGTAAGTTTAATAAACCGATCATCTGCTGCTGATATAGCCCTAGGTCTGCCCGTACATGGACGTCGATCGAATGCCCCAGTCTCTAGGTATCTTCTGTAAACTCGCACCGAAGATCTGCTAATTTGAAGTCTTCGAGCGACCTCACGTTGCGCAACGCCTGCTTGAAGTAGTGCTACAGCTTGAGCGGCTTCCTGAGGTGTCGTATCCATTATTAACAACGTAAAAAAACGCAAAAATACACGCGGCTGTGCAAGCACTGGACTAAATCTAAAAAAATTATAACAGACATTGATTAACCATTCATCATTGATCATTGGTCATTGTAGAAAAAAAAACGGTAATCGCGAAATCTAAACAAAACAAAGCAAATCGTTAGCATTGTGTTCCTTGCTTGATTACAATGTGAGTTAACGGTACTTAAGAATAAATTTAAAATTATTTTAATCGACATGAAAAGCACTTTCTGTAGGTATCACTTTTTTAATTGTACTCGTATGTCTTATACTTTTAAAGAAAAAGAGCTTGAACGTAGCGGGTTTTTTTGCTGTCGAGTGCAGTTTAAGATTCAAATGAATAAATGTATGAAATTATTGTTATTATCATTATTAAACTTTATTAACATATAATTAATTATAATGCTAATACATGGGGACTTAAGCGCTAGCTGCCAGGGCTTTCGGATAGAAAATGTATGAAATTAATTTATTTCGTTTCGTACATCAATATTACTTTTCAGATATGTTGATTTGGTTTTAAGAGTGCATGAGGGCATTGTAATTTATTTGTCTTAATATATTGCCAAAGACCTTATATGATTACAGGACGAGTCTGAGTATGCACTCCCAGCAAACGCGCCAAACTTTGGTCCAAATTAAAATGCAATGGCAGATAGTCAAACGGAAAGCGAATTGTACAATGAACGTTTATATCACCAGGTCGTTTCTCTTGGACGGCATCAGTTTCTTGGGTAATATTCGTTCGATGTCACTTTACGAGATGATTATCGGGTCCATACAGGTCTTTGTCAAGTTCAATGACCAGCCGTTTGAAAAATGATGAGAACTTTCTCTTCATTTTGGTATTTGGATTATCTTTATCTTAAAGAAGCTTGCCTTTAACTCTTTACTCCCACGAAGCCTCGCCATCACCTGAAAGTTTGCAAATAAAGAGAACTTAGCAGTACAGTTCTTTCTATTTACTGCATTCTACTTCTTTGGATATTTAAATGAATCCATTTTCCTGAAAATAAATCGAGAAACTATTGATTATAGTATGTATTTGTTTGACCTCCAGAAGAGTTTGTTTACATTTGGAACACAACAAAATAAATTTTTGACAACTAACGCCGGTACTCTATAATAAAATACGCACTTAAACTTTAGCTCCAGGCGTCTTCTTGGCAGCTGTTGATATATGTTTTCGGAGCGACGAGATCGCGGGAGCGTCTAATCCCTGCGGGGAAAAGTGTTGAAATTTTGTTAGCGAGCAAAGAGAGCAACCAACCTTATACAGTGCTGAGAATATTTTTTTGTACAAAAACATCGTAATTATACAAATCTAATTTTATAATAGAAAATGAAAAACATTCTTGTTTTATCTATTCCGGATAACTAATGAGACCTTCAGAACAATATATTGACAGAAAAATTGCGACCAAATTTTTTTTATTTTAAACTATGCAGTTTAAATTCTTCGCTCTTCAAAAAACAGCGAGAACTTTTTTTCGTACATTGAGCGATTGGTAACTCTAGAGGGTCTGTTAGTCTCGTGAATCTAATATTTTCCCGTTGCTCATCAAAATTAGAAGCAATGTGTGCTCTCTCTGTGGGGCTAGACTAGTTATTCACTGGTATTGATAGTGTTAAGTGCGTTTTATTGAACGTCATTAAAGATGGCGAATATACGTGTAAATACTTCGTTAGATAACTGATCTTTAGTTATTTTTCACACGGAATCGGTTAAAACCCTTCGTAATATTGGTTTGTTTTTAAATCTAAGCCATTCTACAGTGCAAAGTATTTGTGATCGATATTACAAGGAAGGCAGAAATGAATATAAGAGTGGTGCGGGTAGAAAAAAGAAAATAACGCGAACAGATGAAACATTTTTGCAACGGGAAATCAGACAAAATCCAAATCACGGGTACGTTGAGTTAAACAAAAAATTTAAGGAATTTAGTGGAACGACTGTTTCGGACTCTGCCATTCGCAAAAAACTAAACTTTCTCGGATTTAAGTGCCGTATTGCGAGGAGGAAGCCACTTTTAAGAGATGAAAATGTTAAGCGTAGGATAGAATTTGAAAAAAAAAGTACAAAAATGACCCAGTCGATTTTTGGAAAAAAGTAATTTTCTTAGATGAGAGTAAGTTTCACATTTTTAGAAGTGACACAAGACAAGAAAAAGTGTGGAGAAAAAAGAATGAGGCCATGGACCCAATCAATGTGATGGCAACTACCAAACATGGAGGTGGAAATGTCATGGTGTAGGGGGCAATGGGATATAATGGTGTTGGGAATCTTGTATTCGTCGAAGGAAATATGGATCAAAGGCAATACTTAGATATCCTAGAGGAAAATTTGGTTGCCTCTGCTGAAAAAATTCACTGCGCACAGGATTTTTATCTGTACCAATATAACGATCCTAAACACAGCACATGATGTAAGGCTTTGGTTGCTTTACAACGCTCCTCACGTGCCTAAAACTCCAGCTCAAAGCCCAGATCTAAAACCCATAGAGCATTTATGGAAACACTTAGATTGGGAAATTAGAAAAAAACACAAAATTATCAACAAGGCTCACCTTTAAGAGGCGATTAAAGAACAATGGGGTAAAATTGATCCAAAAATCACAGAAACTCTTGCAAAATCAATGCCTTGTTGACTTAAGGCCGTTATCAAAAGTAAAGGACGACATACTAAGTATTAATTATATTTTATGGTAACCGTACTTTATTTTATATTAAACAAAATTACTATAAATTGTTCTGATTAACTTTTGAAGTATGAAAGAAATATGTTGAGTAGTTTTTGTTTAAATCTTTTTTTGTTTTTAATTCCCTTGTTAAAGCATGACTAAAGTTTTTTTTCCAATTAGATGATGTAAAATAAATACAGAAATACAAACTTTTTTGTTTATAAAATGAATGTTTTTTTTATTTTAGTTAATGTTGTACGAACAAATATTCTCAGCACTGTACTTGAAATACCTTATGGCGAGCATAAGGGAGTTTTATAATGGTAATTTTTCCAATAGTTGAATACCAATGCAATAAAAAAATATTAGATATCAAAAGCCGTTTTGTATGTTTATGGTGATTTTAAAAATAAATAATAAAACACCGATGTATGAGTCGGCCACTTAAGCGTTGTTTAATTCGGGAAAAAAAAACAAACAAAAAATATTTAAAAATATATATATAAAACTTTTTGTTGTCATTTCCTTCTGTTTTCAAGGCCATATGAAGGTCAAGCAAAATAATTTTGAGCTCCGTGCGCATTATGGAAACACGCCACAAAAAAGCCTCATTGCCTAAAATTCCTGTGCGCCTTATGTTTATACTCGTAGTTATCAGCATAGAAATCCAGTAGGAAGCTTGCACACACGTTGGTTGTTGAATGGGTTTTTCAAGTGTGCAGCCATTTCCTAAAGTGTGAAGATAGAAGCAAACTCATAATTCGGAACTAAAAACAGAGATGACAGAGTAATCTTCCTCACGTCATCTCTGGACAACACTATTGCAAATAAACTTCAGGTAATGTCAATTCTATGTTTCAAATATATTCACCGATAGGGCATTTAAGAGAGGATTAGATACCACCCATTTGCGGTCTTATGGGACACAGATGTGGAATTTGACTATCCTATAATCATCTGTTTACGGGTCAAGAGCCCTGTAATTAAAAAACCCTGTAATT
Organism: Portevinia maculata; assembly: GCA_949715645.1. Taxonomy (NCBI): domain Eukaryota; kingdom Metazoa; phylum Arthropoda; class Insecta; order Diptera; family Syrphidae; genus Portevinia; species Portevinia maculata. Next base: position 266,522,297 of record OX454526.1, on the reverse strand, counting down.
TTTCAACGCACCAACTGATTCCGTCCCTGTTCAATAGAACGTATCCACACTTGATTGAAAAGTGAAAAAAGCATATTGCCATCTGCTTATATAAGGCTCGCGGGATAGGGACGAACAAAGTTGCTCGTATTAAAGAGTTACCAAGTCACACAACGAATTTTGGTGAGCAGTTTTATATATACATTCGCGTTCAAAGTATCGCACCTCGCATCTTGAGGAACCCTTAATAGAATGCACATGGCTGCTTGGCAATGATTCGTATTTTTGGTTCCGACTACATACTTCATGAAGCACGCGATGCAATTCAATATCTTGGAAGTGATTTAGTTTATTTGTGTTTCGCTCCAGAGTTTCAGAAGAAAGGTTTCTACCGAAGTCATGTTGTGGTTTGGTTGATATTTCGATGTTCACTAATTCCGCTTGAACGTTTATCAATTTAAAAGTTACGAAATTGGTACCCTGAGCAGAGGATGCGATGACGAAATGCATGCGAATACTCCGCACTTCCTTTTTCTCTGCCCAACACTCTGCCGCATTAGAATGAACATCCTTGGAAGACATTTCTTGCAGGATTTAGAAGAAATTTCCGGCAAGTCTGTAAAGGACAAACCCCTTAGGGTTTTTATGTGTATATAATATGGGAGCCATATACTACGTTGGCGTACGTGTAACGTTTACAGGATTCTCTTGTCTCGTAATCAAGTCAGTAACTAAACCCAACTTGACCTAGTTGAAGTCCAACACTAAGGTTTTCGACGCTTTGCGACTTTTTTTGCAAACATGTACACGTATATGTATACGTTGTTGAAATTGCATCAGCCCTACCCATAGCATAGCTGAATGTTGAATTGCACTGCCATCTCCACTTGAGATAATCGGCAGTCTAGGACTACGATGGAGTTTGTGGAGACAGAATCCAGAGATTTTAGCGCAGCTTGGCTATCTGAGATCATAGCGGATACCACGTTTCTCCTCGGCCACAATAGGACTTCTTTAATCGCCATGATTTGCGCCTGCAACACGCTGTAGTGATTAGGGTGACGAAAAGAGAGGTTGCAGAAATCAGTTAGATATTCATAAATAAAATAAATAAATCGGAGAAAAGAATGTTATATTTCTCAAAGAAAATGAGTCTTGAACAATGAGAGGTCAGTAAAGTGGTGAGGGAAAAAAGTGATATAGTCCGTACCAAAACAGTTGGCCAACGGTCGATTGCGCAGAGAGAGGATTTAAGAGAACAAAAATGACGCGAAAGAGATTTAATCACTAAGCGTTTTTGCCTGTAATTTACAATGCGTAACCCAACTTTACAGTGCTTAGAACTAAAATGCTGTTGAATATCTAAATAAACTTAATTTTTTATTATGAGGTCGACTTTTATACATTTCTACCTAGAAGTCCGATTGTATTTGAAAGGGTTCCCAACCCTTTTTATGGTTGAACATTTCGTGGTTTAGCGCTAGGTACCTGTATGGGTGGTGTGCTTGGTTAGCATAAATTTTATGATGTTTGATTTTACCTGTTTGACTTAAGTGTAAAAGTTTTACGACATGATTAGTGTTTGCATTTGGTTACCTGTAGAGGCAAGGAATAAATTTGTTGCTTGGTTTTTAGAGTTTTTTATTTTAAGATAACGCATATATATTATGGATTTCCTATTTGGAATTCACTTTCACGAAAACATAGGACATAAGTTTATTAAAATAAAATAAATTGTCATGGATCTTTCAAGAAAAGGAAAACCAATAGGAAGTCTAGGACGTAAGATCGTTGTTAGGATATATTACAAAAAAATTGAAGAAGCTAGGAATTTATGTATAGATAATCCCATCACATACGCAAATTCACAGACAGAGGAGTTTACGGGAATTTCGGCCCGAACAATAAGAAGGATAATTAAAGAATATGAGAAGAAAGGCGCTATTGAATCTCCAACTAAAAGAGTACCACATACAAAATGGAAAACTGGATTGGACGAATTTGGTATCACAGCTGTTCGGCGAATTATATACAACTTCCACATTGAAGAAAAAATGATGATAACATTAAAAATGTTAAGACAACGGGTGCAGGAAGATTTGGAGCTGAACCTAAGCAATATGTCGCTACATAGGATTTTAAAAAGAAATTGATTTTCTTATAGGAAAACGGAGAACAACCGTAAATTTCTTTGCGAAAGAAATGAAATCAAACTTTTACGAGTGAAATATCTGAGGAAGGTGCGGGAGTACAGGTCAGAAGGATATGAGATTATTTATTTGGACGAGAGCTATATTCACAGCTCTCACACAAGGCCAAGGGCATGGACTGACGGCACCAGTCAAGGTTTAAAGGCGCCAATTTCAAAAGGCCAAAGGCTGATAATGGCGCATGCAGGTGGAGCGAAGGGCTTCATGAATAATGCCTTGCTTTTATTTAAATCTGGGTCGAAAACAGATTATCACGATGAGATGAATTTTGAAAATTTCTCCAAATGGATGAATGATCAAGTTTTAACTAACCTAGAGGAACCATCGGTTATTGTAATGGACAACGCATCATATCACAACAAATGGGAACACAAGCAAATCACTTCTGCTTCCGTTAAATCGGAGATGTTAGAATGGCTTTCCGTCAACAATATACCGCATTCTTCAAAAATGCTCAAAGTCGAACTTTATGACCTTATAAAGCGACATCGGACTAATCACCACCCCAAGCATAAGATTGACGATATGATTCACGGCGCGGGACACGAAGTACTACGATTGCCACCCTATCATCCAGATCTCAACCCTATTGAAAAGATCTGGGCAACAGTCAAGGGAAGAGTCGGAAGCCGAAATACAACGTTTAGATTATCGGATGTTCAGAAACTAGCTGAAGAAGAATTTTCAAAAATAACAGTTGAAGATTGGCGCAAAGTTTGTGAAAAAATTATAAGGACAGAGGAGGAATACTTTTCACACGAGCAGATGTGGGACACAATGTCGGATGCAATAATTATCAATCCAGGAGATGATTCTTCAACCGATTATGAAACTGACAGTTCTTCGAATTCAATTTAATATACATTAATATTAACTATTTCATATATAGGTAGCAAAATCAATAAATATTTTTATCTTAGTACTAAAACGTGTGTGTTTTTACTTCTTAATTCAAACCAAACCGAACCACCCATTTGGTATACTGGTGTTTTGTTTTGCTGCTCGCTGTAAATCTGTTTTATATTTGCAATTCATCGTCAATTTTATCTCGCTATAATTTACACTTTTAATCAAGGTTACAAATTTAAAAGTGGTGGGTAGTTCAATAAGTTTTAAAAACTGCATTTCTTAAAAAAAATTATTGAAGAATCAAGAACGTTCACCATTTTGTCTTTAACGAACCGTTTAATACCCCATCCTCTTTTTTGTGACAGAAAATCGTGCCTATTGTTATTGGGCATAAAATCGTTTACGTTTCCAAAAAACTCCCAAATTGTAAATTTTTTATTAAATTTACCTACCTCGCCCAAATTCAATGATATAAACAAAAAAAAATTGGTGTGACACTGCAATTAACTTTACTTTGGGTGCCAATATCAGTACCTATATGATCAATATGCACGACACAATTAATAATGATCAACGAAAGCATAATGAGCAAATAGGGTTTAAATCTAAAACCGAACACCTTCATACAGACACAGTCACACAATCAATTCATGTGCAATGTTTTGCTTAATCTATCCGACCGTGATCACATCATACTCCTACAAAGAACCGAAAAGACAAAAAACGAAACTATTTGCCTCCAAGTAAAGTTGACATATAATGGTCTATATTTTTCCTCCGCTCCTAATTTCAGTATAAAAGAAGGAAAATGAAGAAACCACCCTCAGTGAGATCGCGACAGCGATCTTGAACACAAGGCAGGGTATACGTCGTTTTTTATTATGGCTCCGCCCATTTTCGTCTCTTTATGCTTGTTTTTGCAATTTAAGAGGTTGTAAAACACATTTTAAGAGACCTGCGCAGTAGAATGGCCAACTGTTTTGGTACGGACTATACAAACGAAATTCTTCTGAACAGAAACTACCCAGTGAGAGAGTTTATAACCCGACATATTTCGGGTTACCTTTGCGTTTGCCTTTGCTATCTGGCGACGATGAATTTTCGGAGGAGATATGGGTTGTGGATACACACACACACAATAATATAGCTCGAACCAAATCACTTGGTCAACGGTTGGTTGCGCAAAGAGAGGATTTAAGAGAATGAAAATGGTGCGAAAGAGATTTAACAAGTGAAAGTTATCTCCTAAATTTTACAATGCCTAACTCACTTTGTTTTTCTTTTAAATTAAAATGCTATTGCATAATGGGTTTAATTTTTTTATTATGGGGTTGGAAAATTTCGGCCAACTTTTAGTAAACAAAAAAATAATCCTGCACAGCGCAATGGGGTTAAATATATAAAGTTACCTGTGACCTAGGACGTGATTAATAATGAGTTGACGGCTATTGTTTGTTTTTGTTTTTATGGTTTTATAATTTGTTGTTTAACACCTGGCACCTGGGGTGACGTGTTAAAATATATATACATGCGGGTTTTTGGAAAAATATTAATGTGTGTTAACAGGTTTCAGAATGAAAATTTTGCATCTGAGAGAAATTATTTGATGATGCATCCAAAGTATTTAAATGATTTTTTTTATATACTATCGCAAAGTTAAAACAAGAAGTAATAATTTACATTAATTTATTTTACTATGTCATATAATAATTCACATTGCATAGAATTTTAAGAAGAATTATCGGTTTCATAATCGATTGAAGAATCATCACCTGGATTAATGACAATAGAATCCGATATTGTTTCCCACATCAGCTCGTGAAAAAAGTATTCCTCCTCCGTCTTTATAGCTTTTCCACAAACTTTTCGCCAATCTTCAACAGTCATTTTTGTAAATCCTTTTTCTGCTAATTTTTGAACATCCAATAATTTGAGTGTTGTGTATCGTTTGCCCACTCTTGATAGTTGCCCAAATATTTTCAATCGGATTGAGGTCTGGATTATAGGGTGGTAAACGTAGTACCTCATGCCCCGTGCAGTGAATAATATCGTCAATTTTATGCTCTGGCTTCTTTATAGCTTTAAAGTAAGATTTTTTTCACGAAGCCTTTTTCACCACCTGCATACCCCATTATCAGCCTCTGTCTCTTTGAAATTGGCGCCTTGAATACACTGCTGTTGCCATCAGTTCACACCCTTGGTCTTGTATGTGAGCTGTGAATATAGCTTTCGTTTAAATAAATGATGTCATATCCCTTTGATCTATACTCCAGGATTTTCCTCAGATACTACCCCCAAAAGTTTGATTTCGTGCCTTTTACAAAGAAGTTTGCGGTTGTTTTGAGTTTTTTTTTATTTCGAATCCTGTATTTGATTTTAATTTCATTCTATCACTGATGTTGTTTTTCTAAAACTGAATTCCAAACCAAAACAAATGTCACTTGAATACGTAGGATGCATCACAAAATAGAATTTTATGTTTTTGAAGTAAAGTTGACATCTAAAGATCTTCTTTATTTCACCCACCAGGGATGCAATAATTTTTGAAAACTGGATAATAAACCGTGACCATACCTCATGAAAAAAGTCCATCCCTGTAATGATATTTCTAGTTTACGCTGTGATGAAAAAATAATAAAATCCAACCTCAGTCACATCGAAGCTCCAATGACGGAAACAACGCGTGCATGTTCATCTTATCCCAGTTTTTCTCAACAGTCTTCGTATTTTTTTTTGCATATTTGAAAATTAAAGAGATCCGTTGGCAAATTTGAAGAGAGCTGCGCGGTAGATTGGCCAAGTGAATTGGCTCTCCCAGCACTATAATATATTCGATGACATTCTTTTATATACGATTGCGAATATCAAAGAGTTAATTTTTTAGTAGGGTTTCACGTGTATTTGTAGATAGTGTTGTCTAGTGGATATTTTCAAAGGGAAGACGGTAGGAATTGGATTATTTGGACGACACGCTACTGCTATCTAAAGGGTTGTGGAGCACCCTGTTTAAAATTACATCATTTATCACATCTCTTATTCTAATTCTACTTTGTTGATGTATTAGTATCTACTAAAGTGTCTACGTATATTCTGTATTAGAACCGTTAAGATGACAATGAAATAGAATAGTCTTTTGTAGAACTCGCTCGCATTAAGTCATTTCACTTCACAGGTCGACGACAACTATTCCTAGGCAACAGGGTCTCTCATTAAGGACTTGACAACTTCTTTTTTAAATAAAATGCAAAAAAAAAAAAAAAAAAAATATAGGCTTGAACTACTATCAAAACATTTATGAATGAAATTCGACTTCGTTCATATGTCCACCACGAGAACGTATGCAATGGTCGATTCGTAGAACCCAATTTTCGATGACTCGGAAGCACATTTCGACTGATATGGCCGCTATTTCTCGTTCAATATTAGCTCTCAGCTCCTCTATCGTTGTTGTCCAGAGGCGTTAAATCAAACAATCTCGACGGCCAATAGACGGGTCCGTTTCTGGAGATAACACGTCCACCGAAACTGAGACTACAATAACTCGATTGTTGCAACCGCTGTATGGCTTGTGGCGCCGTCTTGTTGGAACCACATATTACTGATGTCCAATTCATGCAATTGCTCAAAGAAATGACGTTCCAACATGTCTCTGTAGCGAATACAAATTACTGTAACATGACGGTCGTTTTCACCGACGAAAAAAACGGCCCAATGACGCCACCGGCATGAAGACTGCAACAAACAGTGACTTTTCGCGGATGAAGTGCTGTTTTATGAAGCACATGAGGGTTCTCAGCTGTTCAGTAATGAATATTTTGCTTACTGACGAAGCCGTTCAAGGTTTAACCAAGAATGCGCTTCATCGCTGAAGATGATTTTGCGATGAAATTGTTAATTTTCTTCCATCATGTCCAGAGCCCAATTCGAGAACGTACGTCGCTTCATATGATAAAGTGGCTTCAGTTCTAGAGTCAGCTTGATCTTGTAAGGGTATAGGCTAAGATCCTTAGGCGAAATTCGCCATAATGTGGTTTGGGAGGGGCCAAATTCTTGAGAACGCCGTGAAATTGACTGATTTGGCTGGTTTGCGACGGACGCCTCTACGGCAGCAATATTATCCACACTTCGGGCAAAACGTAGTCTCTTTGGTACGGCAACACCAGGCAGCTAATATTCCGACTCAAATTTGTTCATTGGACTATGAATTGCTTGTCTACTGGTACGAGAATTGCCGCCGAAAATTGGCGTTAACGCTCTTAAAGTTGTGACCACAGATTTTACTGAGTTTATTGAATATTTTGACATTGACAGTTCGGTAATCGGTTCAAGGGTGCGTTTACACTGAAAGTTTGAAGTTTTCAAGTCGCTATATATGTGTGTGCTATAAACTCGAAAGTTATTCCACCGATTTCGATACAAATTAAACAGTTTGTTTCCGTTAGTACCTGGAGGGTGTTAAGAGTGGTCCGGTAGACAGATCTTTGAAAAAAGCCATGCCAAAGTTATCGGCCCATATGTCTTCGAGATTGAGAATAAAACGCCAGAAAAGATTTCCGGTGCTTCTCACAGAACAATGATCTACAATTTGTTGTGGCTGATAACGGAGGAGATTCCTTATATGTGATTCCAACAAGATAAAACGACTGCACACGCTGCTATACTTGATCCAACAACAATAATTGTCAGTACAGGCCTTATCTAGGAGCTTTTTTTCTACCAGTAGTGCCTGTAGATACTCTCACGGCACTCAAACGCAAGAATTGCCACTGAAATAAAAACCAAACCACTGTCATACCAAGGAATTGTTGTTGTAATTTTCCTAAAATTCGCATACAACCCACCACAACCAGTCTCCCACACAGCCGAATGGGAATGAGCATGATCGTCTTGTGTTCGCTTGCTATTATCATCCACCAAAATAGACAGTGCTTATGTGACTGAAGCTGTACAATGGTGTTAAGTGTGACTGAAGCACATCAGAAGAGTATTACCATCTCTACAATGAAGCATATCATTAAGGGTTTTTCTATGGATTTTGTCAAAGAACTTTCGGTTTTGGTGCTTTTGAGAACGAACTATTACGTGCGGTGCTGCCATTCGGTTTTAATTTGATTGTACAGTGTACTCTCTCCTAACGGACACCCCTCATAAGCGAACACCTCTCATAACCGGACAATTTTCAAAGAACGGAATAATCTACACAATTTTTAATGTAAATAATTCTCTCATAAACGGACTCTTTTATAACCGGACGCGGACACCAGTTTTCATAACCGCAATAGAATTTCACTCTCTCTTAAACGGACAAAACGCATTTGGCAGACTTCGTTGGCTTTTATTTTGTTTGCTTTTTTTCCTTTTCTTTGCGCTTTGCCATTGATACCCAGCAAAAAATTTAAGAAAGTAAACATAGTAGGCTGCGGTGCCGGCGGCCGTCTGTCGACTATCGGACTAAAATTCTCATGGCGCAATACGTAGGTTTGTGTGTAAGTGTATGCATAAGTGTATGTTTTAAAGGCTTTGTTCTTGTTTATGTTTTGTTATTATCCTTTTTATTACCTACAATTAATGTTTATCACAAAAAATGCATTTCATTTTAAAATAAAATGTTTTAGGTACCATTAATGCATATGTCTTGTTTCTTTTTTCAATGTTGTCAATGAAATATTTTTTCTCATAACCGGACACCTCTAATAAGCGGACAAATTTCTTGGTACCGTCAGTGTCCGCTTATGAGAGAGTTTACTGTATTTGTATTGTACAGCTGCACAAGTGCATTATTTTTTACCATCTGTTTAGGTATATGACATTGCGTCGGGGTTATATAATTTTGTATTCTAATTGCCTGATTGTGCTTATAAGGCGGAAACAATGGTTGTTATCTAAATCGGTGATAGTGCATCTAAGCAATGGAAACATGGCTACAAAGTCTTCAAAGGATCTAAGTGTAGAAAAGAAACAACAGATTGTTGATGCAACTGGAAAATTCTATTTTTAAAAGTAAATCGGAAGCCGTAGGACATGCTGCTAATATTTTTTCTGATTGAAGAAAGATAAATCCGGTATCAAGAGCAAGGTCGATGATTTTGACAAATGTGCCATTAGGCGGATAGTCCATCAGTATTTTATGGATAATGACCTTAAAACGCTAGACAAGATTTTATCGGAAGTACAAACAAAATGCAAATATAACAAAATAAGCAGATCAACTTTGCATACAATATTACAAAAAGATCTCGGACTTAAATTCGTCAAACGTCAGCGAAAGAATCTGTTGTTGGAAAGAAGTGACATTATTTCTTGGAGACGAAGATATTTATGCGAAGTAAAAAAAATTAGAGAAGAGAAAAGCAAAATTTGTTTTACTGATGAGACCTGGCTCAACGAGGAAGTTCTACAGGTTTCGTCGATGGAGGAATTTTGTGCTTTATTTCGGGAAAAACCGGAGACTACCACGAGGAATGAACGCTGATGTGTACGAGAAATGGTTTAAAGATATTTTAATACGCCTGGAACCCAACTCCGTCATAGTTTTGGACAATGCACATTCCAGAAAAAAAAATAAAGCACCATCCACTTCTACGACAAAAGATGACATAAAAAAGTTGTTGATGTCTAATGCGATAAGTTTCGAGGATGATATGGTTAAAGCAGAGTTGCTTGAAATCGTTAAACGTTGCAAAGCCAAGTATGAAACATACGTCCTGGATGAAATGGCTCAAAATGCAGGACATAAAGTGCTTCGCTTGCCGCCTTATTACTGTGACTTTAATCCAATAGAATTGGTTTGGGCTCAAGTGAAAAGGTTTGTAGCAAGCCAAAACAAGTCATTTAAAATGTCTGAAATAAGAGACTTACTAACGACAGCACTTACAAGGGTTGACAAGGAAAAATGGCATCGATGTGTCCAACACGTTGAACAGGTTGTTGAGCCAAATATGTGGATAATGGACGTTTTTGCCGAGGAAGCAGTTGAAAGGTTAATAATAGACCTAAATAACGAGAGCACTAGCAGTAATTACTCATCGGATTAGTTGAGTAGTGATATTAGAAATTAGTATTTTTTGTTTTACAATATTTATAATTTACAGTGATGTATTTTTCGTTTTGATTTTTTTTTTGTGTTACGAAATTTATATATTTTGTTGGTCTACTGGAGATACTCTTAAAAAAACGCGCCTATTATTATCTAACCAAAAAAAGAAAAAGATAAACGGAATTTATTTCGTTCCGCAATATTTTTATTTTAAATTGGAATATGGTAACCCTAATAGAATTGCTCTCTGAGTTATGGCGAATTATCATACACACTACGTCAACCCTGTGAAAGCTTTAATTAGGGACCGATTTATGTATGTCATTGCAACAAGACTGAGAGACACACATCCTATCTTGCCTGTACTGACAAATTTTGTTGGATAATGTATAGGTAAACTATGGAACTGCTGCATGAAAGTTTTGGCAAACATTTGATATTAAAAAATTGAGATTTCCCTTGTCGACCTCGTTCACCAGATTTAACTGCGACATGATATCATATTTCATACAAATTGCCTTAATTTCCATTAAATGTATTTTATATTTAAAAGAAACAAATTTAAACAAATAATTATTACCAGAGTTATACGTGTTTAACATTGGTAGGTCTTATTTGGCCCACCCTGTTCTTATATTCAAGCTACAGTGGGTAATCTCTTAACACCATTGCACAGCAAATAAATTAGCCACTTGAACAGATATAAGATATTTTATAAGTCTTTCCCCAGTCTTGAATTTAAAGTAATAAAAAACTCTTCAATGCCTGATGCAACCTTAAGTCTTGATAAGTTCATTAACCGCGATCTGCTCGAATCCCCACTAACTCATAGAAACATCAAAATCACATTTGAAATACATTTCAGACTGAAGGATAAAAGTTATGTTTTCTCCAATGTTATGCGAGTTCAATGCTTCAATTGTTCTTAATGGATGCAAATTCTCCCAAAGCGGCAAATAAATGAAAGTACTTCAAGCATTAAAAAAAAAACACAAGAAATCCGTTTCATTTATTTCCTCAATTCCATTTCTTTCAAGTTAAGCATCACTTTTAAGTTAGACGGACGAAGAGAGAAAAATATTAAATGCAAACGGCAGGGTAAATACGCGATGCATCTGGGATTACTCAATGCTTCTGAAGCTTGCACAACAGGACTACCTTGCAATATTAATACCAAATGCACCTTTTATGTGCAGAACGAGGCAGATGCCGAGTTTGTTCAGATGAATCGAAATCCATAATCCACCATTCCCAGCACTGAACATGGGCGAAAGCCGGTTGCACACAGAGTTATAACGAAACGCTATAGCAAATCCTTAACAGCACCACATAAAACGTCTACTCATAGAGAATAATTTTCGGTATAAAGTTGGTAGTGTGGAATTTGAATTAACATGGCATGATTTTTCGGTTTTCGAGTTTAGACATCACGATTAGCATACAATTTGTGGTGTTATCCCTGCCACGTTTCCTGGTGGAATTGCAGGAAAAGGATGTGCGTTCATGTTCATTTGCGTTCGCTATAGGTGAACGTTGTGCAGTTTTGGTGAAGCGAATGAATGTTCAAGCAAATGTGATTGGTTTAGGAATAGAAACTCTTTCCTGAGTTCTATGTGCTGTTTTTGATTGGCATGAATTGCAATTGCAGTTGAACTCGTGAACATTTTTAGATCCCTTCGAGATGACTTAAGTTCTCAGTGGGTGTGTTATTTTTTTAATTTTAATTTTTTTTCACAACGTAGATGACATCGTGTTTAACTATTCCTAGATATAAGTTTTGTTTTAAACAGAATATTAGTTCAGAGAAGTCGTAACCACTCAAATAATGTCTGCTCTCAGGAATAACCGAACCCAAAAGGATTAACAAATACCAGGGAATGCTTTCAGATAATATTGTTGTTTCTATTCTTAACCTGTTGCAAATGGTATTCATCCAGACCGCAATGGCTTGATTTTTGAAACGGAGATTCGGTCTTCCTTGCCTTCTCGAACCTGGTGCTGAGAGTCGAAGATCCTCTTCGCTGAAGCATTATTGAGCACAACATTAGAACTCCTTCAGCCCTTAAAGTTCAGCACTCGGCACCATAAAGCAGGGCTGGCAGGATTTAAGGTCAAGAGAGCATGCATTTTGTCCTTCGATTGAGGAGTTTTGAACCCATTTGTTTTGCCAAACCGTCCTGTCCTAAGGTTATTCTCCGTCGGATCTTTACTAAGGTGGTATGATAGCTTTGAAGTTATTGCTATCAACAGTGACGTTTGCCCTAAGCGGTGGACAGATATTTGTTTACTTGTTGATAGCATAGACTTAATCTTGTCCAAATAAACTTCATGACCAACCAATTTCGCTTGTTCTCGAATCATCGCTAAAGCCTCTAATACGGCACGCTGGGAACGGCTGTTAATGTCGATATCATCCGCATACCCCAGTAGCTGGACGGATTACTTGGTAACGCATCTCCTTGCCAAAATCTGGTCCAAGTTTGGAATAATTCGAAAGAGCTGCTGAAAAACTGCACATTCAACCGCGTGTTTTCAAATGTCACGGAACGTAGCTGGATCAGTTGCCGGGCTCCCATTTTTGGCTATCGCCATGTAGAGCTCCTGACGATGAACGCTATCATATGCGGCTTTAAAGTCGATTTAAAGATAGCGAGTCTCGGCTTAAAATCCGTTAGTCTTTTCCATGATTTGCTGCAGAATGAAAATTTGGTCTATTGTCGATCTACCGGGCCGGAAGCCACACTGGTACGTGCCATTAAGTGTATTGCAGAACTGCTACAGGCGTTTACACAGTCCGTTATATAGGATCTTTTATGCAAAATAAATCGTCTTTATAGTTCTTGATTGACATAGTATAGCTACTAGTCCACTCATCGGGAATGCTTTTTCCCACCCATAGATACTTGATTGATGATTTGGTACATGCGCGCTACCATAATATAACATTCGTATTTGAAGAACTCCGCTGGTAAGCCATCAAAGCCGCCGGTATTATTGTTTAACCTTTTTTATAGCTAAGCCAACTTCTTCTACAGGGTGGTGCACCAATTGTGCTACAATAAGAAATTGAAATAAATTATTTTTTTTTATCAATGTATTTCATTTTTTTTTTATTGTACCTATAGAAAATTGCATTTCATTTTATATAATTTTTTAAAGATGACAGACCGTAAATGACCTCCATGCTCATCCACGCATATGCGATACCGGATCAGAAAATTATTCATTGCGGCCTGAATGGTTGATTTCGGTATCGCCTCAATTATTGGTTTCGTTTTGTACACCTCTTGCTTGACATAGCCTAATAAAAAAAAGTCTGGTGCAGTCAGTTCAGGTAACCTTGGGGGCCAGCGGAAAGTGGACTGTCTGGATATTTGGGAATTTTCGTTGGAGCTCCGCCATAACCGGTCTGGCTATGTGTGCAGTAGCTTAATTGCTGGAACCAAATGCTGTTGAAACGGAAGTATCCGTTGTGGGTAAAAAAAACTACGTCAAAATCTTTGAATAACGGTCCCCATTGACAGTTACTGTTACACCGTTTTCTTCAAAGAAGTATGGCCCTACAATGCACCTTGATGAAACTGCGCACCACACAGTGACTGGTTGCATTAGATACCGTCTCATGGATTAGATTCACTCCATATAGCGCTTTTTTCTTATTTACATTGCAGTTTAGATCAAAATGGGCCTCATCAGACATAAACAAGCATTTTAACAAGCTGTTGTCTTCTTCGGTAATTTCAATAATTTTTTGGAAAAATTCCAGGCAAATAGGCAAATCCAGAGGGTATAACTTGCTTGCAGTTTCAACTTTGTACGAAAACAAGTTCAAGTCATCATGAATTATCCGTTGTAATGACCGTCTGCTAACTCCAATTCGCGCCGATAAGTTTCGAGTCGAAACGCTTGGATTTGTCTGAATTGACGGTGCTACAGGCGCGACTGTGTCTTGAACCTGAACGTAGGGATCTCGATCGTACGGTCTTCGTTTGATGCTTCCAGATTCGACAAACGTGTTTACCAGCCTCATAATTGTAGATCTCCAGATCTAGAGTGCCGCCAAATTCCCGTCTAAATTCCCTTTGGACGGAAATGAATTGCTGCAAAGCATGGTACCGCTGCACGTTCCAAATGCTCTTTTCAGTATCCCAACCATTCATTTAAAAAAATTTAAATAGTAACCTGCCAAATAAAAAAAAAACCGATTACTTATACAGAAAAAAGTTATTACGTTTTGTTTTTGTGGCACGATTCGTGCGCCACCCTGTATTTCGTGGGTGTTGAAATCTGTTGCTCATTGACAGGGCGCGGGTTCTCCTCTTATGCCCTATCACTCTCTCTACATGATTCCCATTGGCAGCTGTTGGAAACGGTGTACATCTATTTATTCACGATATCGGTTACACATATTGTTGCACAGAGGAGAGTCTCTCAGCCGCTCTCTGTGGACTCTGGATACTCCAGGTTTACTAAGCCGTCCAACGCCAAATTGCTTCTATTGGTCTGTTTGCAGCTTCCTCACGTTGAACAGTCGAGCTCTTTATTTAGCCGCAACAAGAAATTTTTCGAGTCGGCGTCTGCCGCTCGAAAAGTGTGCAAGTTTAAAATGTTGGATGCGAGCTTCGCATCGATTAGCACATAGTCGATTGTGTGATCCAGGAGTTTTTAGGCCTGCCTCTCTTTCGCGTTTCCACACGTTAATTGGCTTGTGATACTCGATGAAAAGTTTTTGAGACTTCCAAAGCTACAGCTCTCGATTCGCCATATTCCAGAAAGAAGCTTGCATAAAATAGGTGAAAGTTCTGGTGTACATTTTTATAGGGCTTTGACAGGTATTCCGTTCTGTCCCATTGGCTTTTGACAACCCAATTTTCCGATTAGGTATGCGTTGCATTACTCGTTGTCGAAACCTTATGTTCTCATTGACGATTGTACCCGGGGAATCACTGGTGGTTTGATTTATCCGGCATCCGTCCTCTTTCACTAGTGGAAGGAAGGAAGAGTATCTGAAATTGTTTTTAGTCACAACAGAGCGTGAATGACTGGGATATTTAATGAGTAAATTTGATATTCTTATGACAGTTACGTAGACTAATAGTTTCAGTTTAGGTAAGAGGATAAGCTTACAATTTTAATGGATGAAACAACAATTCAATCAGGCTTTAAGATTACCCCTTATCAATTCATGAACTCATCGAACAGTTGTGAGTTAGTAACCTCCAACCACCTCCTGTATTTAATAACCGCAGACACTCATTAGATGCTAGATAGCTCCTAGCAACATACAATCTTCAGGTTTCTTGAATTATTGGGCATACCCGTCAAGAAGTGCAGTTTGTTTTCCCCTTTTGCTCCTTAAGGCTTCATTTCACTTTCGTTTTCATCTCAATGTCAAAAAGGCAGGCATTTTATCAATTGGAGTTATCATTATTTATTTTAAATGGTTATCGAGAATGCATTTGAAATTCTTTGAGTGAGAATTTAAAAGCCAGATGTTTTCACCATTTCTATGTCTTCGGTCATCCATGACATTGAAGGTCATAACACACGTGTAGTAAGGCTGTTAACCTTCCATCAATTTACGTTAAATGGCTGAATGAACAACAACAGATTGTGATTGCTACCATACGTGAAACCTGTTAATAAACCACACTTTTATTTAAACAAATTTTGCAAAAGAGTTGGTCTGTTCTCTTTGACAAATAATCTTGCTTTTCTTAATGAAGCATTTTATGTTAGAATACAGGGTTAGATAAGGTACCACTAGTCTTTTATTACATAAGTCGCGCAGACAGACTTCTTGCCTGTTATTGGGAGGTGATAATGTTAGTTTGATCGTCTCGGCAAGGCTCTGAATCGTAAAGATCAGTTTATCTTAGTCATAGACATACTGTTTAGAGTCTCGAAAAAGATCTCTGTGTTACTAGCAGCGTTGTGATGTTCTTTCTGGGTAAATATTCGAGTACTTACTTAGTCTTATTAAATTTAAAAGTGCCATTAAATATGGGAAGTGAATAGATTCTCTATAAAAAATAGATAAGTTTCCCATATTCAATGGCGCTTTTAAATTTAATGGAGATTGAATAAATCCATTATAGTACCTTAGTCTAGTTATTTATTTCTGACGATGGGGAGTTTTTCTATTGGGGATTCTGTCCATAGCGCTGTCAGTTTTGATTTGATAGCGAAAAACGCAGTCGGCAGAAATTCTGACAGTTACTTCATGTAGTTACTTCCTGTAGGTTAGTGCGCTGGACTACTAATCTAAAGGTCTCAGGTTCAAGTCCCGCCGGTGCCAAAAAAACATCTAAAAATCTTTTCCACCGGGCTACGCGAACATCTGACAAACATCCAGAGTATCAATTGTCATGAGAGGCGTCTCAAATTTGCAGTTCGGATCCGGCTTAAAATTGTAGGTCCGTTCCACTTCGCACACGCAAATTTTTGCAGAAGCTAGGTTCAAGGCCCTGTTAATGCCTAATATTTTATTTTACTTTCTGTAGTTTATTTGACATCAGTCGCAAGGCAATAGAACTGGAGGATTTCAGTTTTCATTTGATTGTGTTTTTAACCGAATTAGAATTATACTTTCCTTATCTTCTTCTTCTTCTTTCTCTTCAACGACGAGCCTATGATCTGGACCAAAGGGACCTTACATGCTGCACTCTAAAGTCGCCAAAACTACAAGTCGAACTAAATTCATCAATGCTGTAAAAACCTAGCTTCCTGAGATATAAAGCATAAATTCAATTTTTCGTTAGCTTAAAATTCATTCCCACGAATACAATTTTATCCAAGAACAAACACATTTTTCAAAACCATGAACTATCTACGCTTACGACTTTTCCACAGCTCACATACATAAATTAAAGACTGTAGTCCCTCTCTTGTCCTCGCTTTCTCGTTCGCATTTTCTTGTGGTGGTCCTTTGAGTCTATAGTAAACAAAACGCTCAACTTATCACCTTGGTAGAAAAAATACATTCCACCGCGTTTTGCGTTACCATTTATCGCCTCCTTGCACCTTGCGTTCGTTCCAGTCGAGCTACTTCTTTATCCTTGTTTCCTTTCAGTTTTATCCTTTTTGCTGGAGCAACAGCTCTGTCAACGAGACACTTGAGTAAACATCTTGGAAAATATTAAAGGTTGGAAATTTCTTTGGTCCTCAAAGTTGGTCGGTAACGAACCTACTCGTCCCAAAGACATCAAATTCAATTCTAATGTCATTGAACTTGGTGTAAGCATTTTAATAGTGAAATTTATTTTTTTTAACAAAA
Organism: Portevinia maculata; assembly: GCA_949715645.1. NCBI lineage: Eukaryota > Metazoa > Arthropoda > Insecta > Diptera > Syrphidae > Portevinia > Portevinia maculata. Next base: position 266,504,947 of record OX454526.1, on the reverse strand, counting down.
AAAAACACTTCATTTCTTAAAACATTCACCGACTTGAAACAAAGGACTACAAGAGCGCATACAAAAAACAATTTGATCCCTGATATGAAATGAAGAAACTGCTCAGAGGTTCTCATAACGGTGGTAACGCTGCGCCTGACAAAAAAAAGTACCACTTGCTCGAGTAAAGTTGAATTTATGAACTTTAAAAAAGAATGCTCTATTGTTCTTGTGATTTTGGTTTATGAAATTTTATTTTGAAAATAAAAATAAAAATATACTGAAAGGAGTCCGTCCTTCAATTGCAGCGAAAGTTACGCTCGGCTAAATGTGTACTGCATTTGGGTTTGGTGTCTGGATTTGTTTTGGGTTCGCCGACTTTATTAGAAAAAAAATGTCTCTTGAGGGCAACATTTTCTTGATGGTTGAACGCGGAAGTCAACAATTTTGAAAGAGGAACTTTTTTGCATTACTTTTAATAGCGTCGAGTTGGGTTTAAGGGTTCCATGTGCTTAGCTCAACGTTGTTGGTTAAAAGTTGGCTGGATTTGATGGTGGTTGAACTGAAATGTAAGTTATCATTTTTGGATACCCTACGGGTAAGGGTATTTTAATTTTGACTCATAGTTTATAACACTATGGCGTCTGCAATTTTTAGAGGTACCCAATCAAAATTAGGGCATTGATCGGAGACACCTAAAGGTAAGCATAATTTGTGATCAGCATTATGTCGATCTAGCCACGTCCGCCCGTCAGCAATTCTGATTCCCTTAAATTCGAGCTAAAAACTGTTAAAAAATTGCGAAAATTTTGAAAATATACATATGTACTTTTTAGGGACCCGTCAATGATCAAGTGCAAAGATTTTACTAATCCGTTTGAGAAGGTAATAAAGAACAAACCTCTGTTTTAATGACGAAGCTATCAAGTATGCCAAAGCGTTTGCTTTGGACAACGTAAAGCAGCTTGCCCGGGATCACAGACGATGATTTATTCATTTCATTAAGCAGAGTACAGAAACTCTATTAGTATTTAAAACAAACTGCAAATGCATGAACGTAATTAACCACCAAAGTTCAATACAGTCTAAACACCTCTACTACAAAATTGACTAAAATCAATAATTTCATTATTTGAGACTTAGTTTGCCTGCCTTGACCAACGCGAAATTGGCTCATTAAATCAATAATTAACTTTGTGGTATTATGGGATCTAAAGGAGTATGACAGACAGTTAAATCCAATTATACCTTACAAAAATAGACAGTTATGTAATTTGATAATTAATTATAATTCTTACAAATATGTATAACTGGAAAATGTTTTCAACGCGTTTCAAGACTTTGTAAACCGAAAAGCAGACAACAGGCAACACAGAAAGGTTTGACAAGATTTCTACATAACATGGTGGATGGCCTTTAAATCCTATCTATTCTATTTGAGTGGGTTACGTTGATAGGACTCCATAATTCTAATACAAATCGTGCGTAGGCAATATATAAACTTTTGAGCGAAACTGGTTTTTACATTCCTTGGAGTTTCTTATTTAAAATGCTGACATAAAGCTAGATGTAGATATGTACAAGGTAGGTAATCTATATGGCTTATGAAATTTAGCTTTGTGTCAAATATAACTCCTTAATCCTTTTTTTCATTCATTTTGGCAAAGTGGCATATCACCAATACTATACACAAATTTAACAGGTAGTAAAGTACGGCAGAATGTCAGTCTTTGACATTTGGAACATTTTTTTTTTCGTTTATTTGGCATTGGTTTGCCATTTAAAAAATTCATTACAAACTTAACATAACACATTATATATTAAATAAAACTATTTTTTACATAATCTACCAACTGTCTCTTGAATCTTGACAAATTTTGTTCATTTTTTAAATAAATTGGTAGGCTATTATATATATTCAATCCTCTGTGTAGAACCATATTTTTTGTCTTTAAATTTCTAAACCGTGGCAACCTAAAGTCACCAGCATTACGTAACGCAAAAGGTTGTACATCACTAACATAAGACAGATATTCATTTAAATAGTTAGGTAATAACTCGAATTTGATTTTAAATACAAATATGATCACATTGTACATAATTCTTTGGTTTACACTCATCCAAGACAATTTAGACAACATTTCTCTGATTGAAGTTAATCTATTACACATTAGAACAATTCTCATTGCCCTATTTTAGAGCTTTTGTAATCTACTCATCATTAGATTGTTACACATAAACAAAATACCTGAGCAATATTCAAAATGAGGTTTAATCATTCTATTGTATACATTAACTGTTGTTTTTAGCGACATTTTTTTCTTAATTCTACCCAAGAAGTAAATTTTTTTCGCTATGTTTTTACATACATAATTTATATGGACATCAAGAACTAATCTGTCGTCTATTAAGACACCTAAATATTTAATTTCAGAGACTGTCTCAATATTCTGATTGTTTATGCTGATGTTTTTGACAGTACTACCATTTAAAACACTGAGAACGAACAAATGCATCTGGAAAATCATTAACAGGTAAGAGAAATAACAGAGGCCCAAGATGACTTCCTTGCGGCACTCCGGATGTTCCCTTTATAGCATCTGAAAGGCAATGATATTTGCAAACAAAATGTCCGTTGACGTAGATATAACTCAAATCATCTCAACAAATTGGAGTGAAAACCATACCCTTGTAGCTTGTGAAGTAGTATAAGGTGATCAACTCTATTGAACGCCTTAAAAAATCGAAAGATAACTTCACACTGTAACCCATTTTCTAATTCAGTAATAAAACCTTGCTGCTGCAATAAAATTATTTCTTTAAACAGAGGAGCACGCTTATTATACATCAATTTCCCAAAAAGTTTTGGAATTGTGGATAATTTGCTTATTGGGCTGTAGTTAGATACTTCATTCTTAGATCCTTCTTAAAGAATAGGAATTATAAAAGATATTTTCCAATAATCTAAAAATATACTAGAACGGTTGAATATGATATGAATGGACAAGGAAACTGCCTGTCCACAATTTTGAAGGACAATAGGCGGGAAACCAGGGCATTCAAATCTTCGACCACTTCAATTGGCGAATTGGATTATTGGAATCACTGTTATCAAAGTTTGTTTTATTATTTGTTAGAGGTACGTCCACCGAATGAGAGAACTGAGCAAACAGATTGCAAACTGTTAGAAGACCAGATGAGGTCATATCCAAATAATGCATAGTGTTAGAAATGCCACCGATTTTTTGATTTCTATAATTCCCGAAAATGTTAATACAGTACTAGAAGGAGGAAACTGATCGGGTTGACTCAGCCAGTGTTAAAAGGCGTCACAATCCAACTCTTCAATGAAGCAAAGTATCTGGGAGTCATCCTGGATAGCAAACATGTTGAGCTGAATGCCAAGGCGCTGTCCGTTTTTTGGCAGTGCAAGTTCATTTTGGGCCTTATCACCGAAAAGAGTCCTATGGATTTATACGGCCATGATAAAACTATTTCTAGCATTCATAGATTTCACGTAAATACGTTACTGCTGCTTTCGCCAAACTCCAAAGAAGGTATATTTCGACTGCACGGGGGGCCTTCCCCAGCACGCCTGGCTCCGGCCTAGATGCATTATTGAACCTCCCGGCGCTTGATGTTTACATCATGGGTTGCACCATCAAAGCTATCTCACGTTTAAGAAGAGGTGACTTTTGGTATAACTCGCACTTGAGTTTTGATGAACTTGCGCGACGGTTGTCCTTTGACTCCTGTCTTATGAATATGCCGTCCGATGCAATGACACCGGAACTTCGGCTGAAGCGCAACTACGTAGTCGACTTTCCTCGTGTTTAGGACTGGCTCTGGCCAGACTCTGAGCCTGGAAACGAATGCAGTCGAATCTTCACGGATGGCTCCAACACCGATCAAGGATCTGGTGCTGGTGTCTTCATGGAGAACGACAACATTAGACTTTTTTTCGCGTTAGGCAATCATGCCTCAGGCTTCCAAAGGGAGACTTATGCTATCCTAATGGTCATGGACTATATTGCGAGGAACAGGTGGAGGGTGCGAAGTATCTGTGTCTGTAGCGACAGTCAGGCTGCGCTTAAGGACTTGCTCAACCCCTTAACCACCTTAGAGGTTAGTTTGTGAATGCAAGATCTCTCTAAATTCGGTCGAAAGGCTGAATTCATTTAAACTTGTCTGGGTCCCGTGTCATAACGGGATCACAGGAAATGAGATCTCCCACGAACTTGCTAGACAGGGCTCAGAGGGGGACTTCTCAGGACCTGAACCAGCGATTTGTCTGCCTGCGTCTTCGGTCGGGGCTTCCATTGACGGTTGGGCTTCATCTAAACACAATCGCCATTGGTATGACTCTCCAGGGTGCAGACATACTAAGCAAATTCTCCCCGACGTCTGTAATAAATCCGCGGCATTCTTGTTGTCTCTCAACAGAAAAATTTGCAGACAGACTACTGGCGTTCTTCCGTGCCATTACGCTTTTGCCAAACACCTTAAGGTGCTGGGCCTAAGCGATACCACCAACTGCGAAGCCTGTGGAGAAAGCGATGACACTGCGGAACATTTTCTCTATGATTGTCCTTCAGGTGGTAGGTATTTGGTGCGGATATGGTGAGTGCTGTAAACCTAAGCTCCTTATCATTGAAGCGCCTTCTCATTTTTCTTAGTATAACGAGTAAATTCTCACAGCAAAATCTGGTGTGTCTGCCTGGTAGTACAATGGAATAGTATTGAGTCTGAGTGCTCCAGTGTAGAAAGTCTCCCCCCCCCCCCCCCCCCCGGCAAAAAATAAAAAAAAAATAAAAATGGTTAGTTAGTTAGTTCTATCGAAGAAGTCAATGGAAATAGGTCGTATTCTTCGCAAAGTATATAGGCAAAGTCTTCTCACTCCACACGTTTTGGGGGAGTTTTTGGCCTAAACATAATTTTTCCATAAAAATCGTAAAAAAAAAACAGTTAGGTACAACAAAATATAAACACAATATCTCTCTTAACAATTCATTCAAGCAAAGTTTTATCCACACCAACTTTTTGGGGGCATTTTTGACAAAAAGGTTAATTTTTCGATTAATTAATTAAAAAAACGAAAAAAAGGGGCGTTTAGACCAAATTTTCAAATTTTCGTGGATTTGTTAGGAACAAAAAAAATTACAAAGTGGACAAGGACTCTCGGCCCAATGCCACGCCCACTTAAGAGCATAGGAATATGGAAAGCGGAAAGCCTTTCCCTATGTTTTTATATTATATTCACTTACCGAAAATCGTGATTTTAATGCGCATGAAGCTAGTCACCATTTTGATAACTCAGAAAATATCCATTGTCAGATACTGAAGGAACTATTTTTTTTAAACAAAAATCTGTTATTCTTCCCGTGTCCAAGACGTTAGTCGTATTAACTTATAATTCCTAATTAACAGACCTCTTTGTTAAATTTATTTGAATTTGTTTGAAACCATTTACTCCTTCCCTGTTTTAAACTACACATCAGAATCAAGCAATCGTTATACAGAACAGTTCATGAAAGGAAAGGATTTTAAAACAGGATCTTTAGTCTCTTACCAATGAAAGGATGTTGAACTCCTTTTAAATGTATGGAAGCTCGCGACAAATACCTATTACACATCTCTCACCCAAGGGGTTAAGAGCAAATTTGAACTTAGAACTAACCCAATCAAAACGACAAAATTATGATTGGATGGGACTTTGCTTAAGCGGTTTGCATGAAACAAAGCGCTCCTTATAGTTCAAGCATTTCTGGGGTCGATCAACCCTTTTAGTGGTGAAAAATCAGAGAAGTACATTGCGAGACGCTTGTAGTGCTTATTGAAGCAGCCAGTCCAAATGATTTCATTTCAATGGGCAATTAAATATAATAAATCCCGATTTTCTTGTTCTATTAAAACGCTTTTGAAAACAGAGGACCTGAGTATTATGAGCATTTATGTTTGTCTTTTGTAATGCGTAGGAATTTTAGACTGGATGTGAGGAAGATGTTTTTTCTCTGAACCATCATTTATTATTTACCAAACCAGCTGTTTTGGCACTGAGCAAAACACAAGTTAAAGCTAGCTCCGGTTTAACGGAGTTCAGCCTACCTGGGTACAACTTAGTGGAATTTAATTTCATTTGGCTAAAATTTCATTCCGTAGGCAATCGATTCTATACTTCTCTCACTATCCGACTCTATTTTAATTTGCGGTGCGGGCAATTTAAATATACACAATTCGATTTGGCTGCAACGTTCTGGACAAACAAAACCCGAAGGAAGATATGTCAGGTCTTCGCTGTGGTAAATAATCTGACTCAGCTTTTAAATGAGCCGACACGAATACCGGACATTAGCAGTCAAACCGCTAATACACTAGACTTGTTTCTTACCTCTCATCCTCTCATCAACATATTATCGCCTCTAGGTTCGTGAGACCACTGTGTCATATCAGTAAATATCTCGTACTCTTATCACGTGGGTAGCAACGGTGCAGTAGTAGTGTATTCGCTTACTGAATGGAAGGTCGTGCGTTCGAATCCCGGCCAAGTCCATTACTATATATCGAACACATGAAATCGTAATCTCCCTAAGCAACTTAGACACCACCCGTGGAGAAAAACCCTACAACTACACCCAAAAACTTCTTTCCTATCTCTTTATTCTTTCTAATAGTAAGTAGCACCGAAAAGCATGCAATACAATACGATATGAAATGCTTACACTGTGTTTTTAGCACTATAAGGGTAGTTACTGTAACAACAGAAAAAAAACCTTTAGCGTAAGCAAATTCCAGGAAAAAATTGGATAGAGGAGAATGTGGAATTGCTTTAATGGCCGCCCTACTCACCGGACCTGTACCTTATAGAAAACGTTTGGGGATGATTAGTACGAAAAGTTTATGAGTCTGGCCGTCAGTTTGAGGACAGCGAATCCCTTATTGCATCCATTAAATTGGCCTGGAGGGAAATTTCGCTGGACTACATAAAGAGGCTGTACGATTATATGACGGATCGAATTTACGAAACTATTACGAATAAAGGCGGCAGTACCCACTACTATAATTAACCAGTAAAAAACTATTTTAAGAAAAAACTTGTTTCATTTAATCCCAATAACTTTTATTTCCTATTTCAATATTTGTGCCTATGTATTCAGTTAATTCAAAATAAAACTGCATTTTTCCATATTGAATGCTTGGCAAGAGAGCCAGGGAAAAAATAGCGTTCCTTTTTGAATTATTCTTTCCGATTTATTTTCTCAACATCATAAGCAAACAGAGTTAGCATCATCAAAAAATGATATATTACGGCACAGGGTTTTGAAAAAATGGACAACGTAGCTTAGAGAATGTTTGTGCTTATTCAGTTGAAGCGAAGTGTACCCTAATATTCCCCATAGACCCCTAAAAGTTACTATATTTATGATCAACATCGATAGTAATGTCGATCTAGCCATGTCCCTCCGTCCGTCCTTCTGTCGGAAAAAACTAGGCCTTTAAAATAGACCTAGAGAGCTGAAATTTTACCCATATACTCTCTAGGGGTCCGGAATAAACAAGTTTAAGACTTTTAGAAATCCACCCACAAACTCGAAAAAACAAATTCATCGAAAAAATCGAATTTTTAGCTAGAAAGCTTAAATTTTCTATATATGATCTTTGACTCCTAAAACTCGGGAAATACAATTTTAAAAATCCGCCCAATGACACGCCCACAATTAAATAAAACAATTTTATTAAAAAGTCAAAGTTTGAGCTAGGTAACTTAAATTTATAATATAGATTCTCTAGGTACCCTTTATACTTACGTTTAAATATTTTTAGATCCGCCTACTGATACGCACACAATTAAATAAAACAATTTTATTGAAAAACCAGAGTTTGAGCTAGGGAGCGTTTTTTTACAAAAGCTTCGTTTTATTCAATTAAATCCTTTAAATGTTATATAACAAAATATATAGACCGTTCTTAACAATTCAACCATACTTTAGACTTCGTCACGCACACTTATTACGGATAGGAATAAGAATAGGGTATCCAACAGTTCTCCCAGATGGACTGTAGCCCGTCCCTATGTTTATAACTGATCTCCTGTCTGTTAGTTATAATCCTGATTAGAATAATAATATCCATTCTGATCTAGCTACAATTACAAAAATGCGCGATAAAAATTATTGGCGATCGAGATTTCGCGAAAACATTTGACCCTCTTAGTCATTGTCGTATGAATATAACCCCGCAACTGCTCTCTGCGGCCCAACATGCGTACAATAAGGGTAAATCGGGGAAACCGCCCTTCACTGTTTGGTGGTACGCACCATCGAATAATCTCGTCATCACAAGGACTACACTATGGCTGCTTTCCTAGACATAGAAGGCGCTTTCAACAATGTAAACACATCTGCCATCGCAAATGCACTAACAGAACCGAATGTGGATGGCTCGCTTGGTGAACTGATCAATCTTTTGCTTTCAAGCTGGATTATCAACTCAAAATTGGGCGATTCATCCGCTAGGAGGTCTGTCAAGTAGAGATACGCCACAAGGCGGTGTCCTTTCCCCCCTTCTATGGAACTTGGTGGTGAATAAAGCACTGATATACTTGGAGGGGAGGGCTGCAAGGTGATTGCCTATTCGGATGACGTTGCTATTGCCGTTTTAGGGAAATACCTCAACACTCTAAAGGAACTACTTCAAAACGCTCTCAATAAGCTGACAAGTTGGGCAAGAAGCTGTGGGCTGGTGGTTAACCCTCATAAAACCGAACTTGCCCTCTATTAACGGTACAATCTTAACCTTTTCCGATGAAGCTAAATTCTCGGGTCTAATTTTCGATAGGAAGTTAAGCTGAAAACCCAACTTACAAGAAAGAGTAAAAAAAGCTAAAGTAGCACTTTTCTCCTGCAAAAAAGCCATCGGTAATAAGTGGGGCCTACAGCCCTGCATATCTCACTGGCTATACGTTTCGGTAGTGAGACCGATTCTGACATACTGGGTGGTTATCTGGTGGACTGCTCTAGCCAAAGCGGTAAACCGTGATAAGCTGAGCAAGGTGCAACGTACAGCTTGTCTGTGTATCAGCGGAGCACTCCGAACGACCCCCTCCGCTGCACTGGACATCTTACTGCATCTGACACCCCTGAATATTTCCAGCAGGCAGGTGACTGCCTGTTTCGCTGTCCGCTTAAAAGCCACCTCACAGTGGATCAATACGAATATTGGCCACTCTATCATTCTGGACTCACTTGGGTCCCTAATAAGAAACATTGACTACACTACACCCCAACTACAGTTCGAACAGAATTTCCCATCAGATCATTCTGGGAGGATGTTGATTGCACGGAAGATAGATCGATCTACTTTTACACCGACGGTAGGTGAGGGTGTTTTCTCCGAAAGACTGAATATCAGTCTCTCTTTCGGTCTTCCTGATCATTGTAGAGTGTTTCAGGCGGAAATCATGGCGATTAAGGAAGTCTTTTCGTGGTTGAAGAAATGTGATATCCGCTATGGACATCCGCATATTCGCAGATAGTCAAGCCGCGCTTAAGTCCCTGGACTCAGTCTCTACAAACTCCATCGTAGCCATAGACTGCCGTTCATCTCTTGAGGAGATGGCAGAGCAGTTCAATATTCACTTCTTTTGGGTGCCGGGGCAGAGAGACATTCCAGGGAATTGTAGGGCAGACGAACTAGCCAAAAATGGAACCGCATTACCTCTTTTACCTGAGAAAGGTTTTCTAGGTATGGCTATCGCTACTTGTAAACATTCAAGCTATCCGCAGTCGAGAGTAAAAACCTCAGGTGGACAGGTATACGTGTCTAGCGACTAAGCAAATCTGGCCAAAGCTGGAACTGCGCCGCTCTTAACCGACTGTACATTGGCTCTGCCATATGTGTCATCAAATGACACTGTCTAATAGGCAAGCACGCATCAAGGCTTGGCGTCTATTCAAATGACTTCTGCAGAAGCTGCGGCGATGGAGAGGAGGAGGAGGAGACTACACTGCATCTCCTCTGCACATGTCCTGCACTCTCCCATAAAATAAATCTCTATCTAGGAGCCTTTTTCCTCAATGAACTAAGTGACTTAACTAACACAGATGTTAGAAGTCTATCGCGCTTCATTAGAAGCACCAAATGGTTTTAGCGAGTAGTGGTCGAAACTCCCGATCCATGTGGCATCACAACGGTCCTCATTGGTCTAAGTGTGTTGGCTTTCAGCTAACAGCCACCTTAACCTAACCTAACCTAACCTAGTCATCGTCGTAATGTCTCTTGTCTATCCCTGAAATAGCCAGCTGCATTCCACCCTTAAAACATTTCAACCGCAATACCCATGACAGGAATGCGCATCAGTTCACCCTTAAGCCAGTTTTCGGACGTACATTGAAATACAAAGAATCCTTCCTTAGCCGTACAAAACGAATGAAGAATATCCCCGTTCTGTTTTTCCTACCCATTATAAATTACAAGCATTTACAACCAACGTGCCGCAGTTTCTCCTCTGACCCTTTCCCCAATTTCCTTAATGCCCGCACTATGTACCTATAAACGCATAAAAAAAAACACACATTTGGAAATGGATGGATTCGGATTTAATTTACTTCGCGGCAAAAGAGCGTTAAATTTTAAAATAAAGTAGATAAGTGGATAGATAGTAGTCTTCAACTGACAAAGTGTCCCTTTGAGTGGAAATATATCTCTTCAGGAGAAACAATCTACTAAATGGAATGTCTGATTAAAGAAAAGTACACAAATATCCTTTGTTCTCATCGATTTAGACACACTTCCGTTCATGACTTAGTTTGTTAAAAAGAATCGATAGCAACGTTCCTCCTGTTCAATGGATTGTGACAACAAAATTCATTAATTAACTGTTGAAAATGGCAAATTGCTTACTTGGATAATACACTTTCAAGTGAATCCTTAAGTATAGCACCATCAACCAAGCCCAGGCTTTTGGGTGGTAAAGGGGTCTTTACCACCCAAAATCTTTTATAAAGAATTTTCCACTCGGGTGCAGTTGAATAATTGAAATAATTTGCTATGATGAACGAAATCTTCTTTTGCGTGTGGCTCCATGATAAATTGCTTCCAGCTCAATGATATTATTTTGGCTTCCTCTGAATAAAAAAAACTTAAAAAAAAACGAAGAGAAAAATCAAACAGAATTCCTTGACTATTAACTTCTTGCCAATCCGTGTTCGTATATGAGTTGTCCTCGAAATTGCTGCGCCGCGACCGCAGGATACTATCACACACACTATATATCCAACAAAATCCAACCGGGCTGTTGTTGTTACTCTGTCAGTGAACGGCTGACTGACCAGCTCAGGATTTGCATCACTTAAATGGAACACAAATAAAACCGAATATTTAACCGAGAGAGTACACAATAGATCCTGTGAATAGAACGGGCTGGACCTGAGCCAGCTTCTATTATTTGCCAGATTCAATTCAAAGCAGTTTTTTAATTAAAATTCGTTGCAAAATTGGCCACACAAAAAACAGAAATCAAATGGCGGCGAAAGACTGAATGAACAAAAAAGCAAACATACACAAATAGGAAGGTTCCCTGCAACACACACCCGCCCACAGGCACAACAGACGGCCACCTCAGCGAATGATTCCGAAAGTCCTTAATTGAAAACTGCACTTACACTGGGATTTCATTTGGATTTTCATCTGGATGCACTATTTGCGCCAATATGGCCATGGCTAGGAAAAGATTCCTGTGGTTTCATATGGACGCACTGATATCAACCAAACCGCAGTCCTATACAATCAGAGCGGTGGGTTAGTTTCGCGAGCTTAAAACCCATCCACCAAATTTTAAGTTAATTAAAATTGAAAAAGAGCTGCATATTGATATATAAAATTGTTTTTTTATTTTATCGATTCAGAGATTAAACGTAACTTCTGAGCCCCCACCCAATGCTAAAAAAATCACGTTTCCAAGGGAATCTGTTGAATCTGTAGGTACGAGTATGTAGATACGCGTAGCGCTTCAATTTTAATATTTTATTTAACTTCAAATTGTTCCCTTGTTATTGTCATGGTTAATTAAGTTTAATCGATTTCGCAGCAGCTCGTAATACGTATGGCGTAGAGCAGGCGTTTATGTACCTCAAGTCAAAATGTCACTTGGTTTCTAAGCTTTCTAAGGCAGACACAGCAACCTGGCGCTCTCCAGATGGTCGAACCGCCAACCTATTGGGTCATGTGAACATTTTCTTGTTGCGGCTAAATTTATAGCTCGGCTGTCCAACGCGAAGGATCTGCGAACTGTCCAAAAGAAAAAATTCGAGGTTGGACGCATAAGCACACCTGGAGTAGCCACAGTTTGCAGAGAGCGGATGAGCGAAAGACTCTCCTCTGTGCAATCAACCCCCACAAGCGCCAACATTATGTGGAGCCCGAACCGATATCGCGACATCATCAAGGAGGTAGCCGACACCACCGTAGGTTAGGTTAGGTTAGGTTGAGGTGGCTGTTAGCTGAAAGCCAACAGACTTAGACCAATGAGGTCCATTGTGATTCCACATGGATGAGGAGTTTCGACCACTACTCGCTAAAACCATTTGGAGCTTCTAATGAAGCGTAATAGACTTCTAATATCTGTGTTAGCTAAAATACTGAGTTCATTAAGAAAGAAGGCTCCTAAATAGAGATTTCCTTTATGGGAGAGTGCATGACATGTGCAGAGGAGATGAAGTGTAGTCTCCTCCTCCTGCTCATCTCTGCAGCTTCTGCAGAAATCATTTGAATAGTCGGCCAAGTGAGATCAAACTCAGAGAGCGTCGCAGGTCCAGCTTTGGCCAGATATGTTTGGTCGCTAGATACGTATCGCTACCTGTCCACCTGAGGTTTGTACTGTCGACTGCGGCTAGCTTGAACATGAGTTTACAAGCAGCGATAGGCATACCTAGGAAACCTTTCTCAGGTAGAAGAGGTAGTGCGGTTCCATTTTTGGCGAGTTCGACTGCCCTGCAGTTCCCTGGTACCGTAGGTTACCAGCTCAAGGAAATTGAAAATCGAAGAGTCTCGCAATCGAAACAACATCCGGAGATTAAACAAGGACACGACACAACTGGCTACTAGCTTAAAGACCAGGACGCAGGCTCTTCGAAATAGCGGCGGAATGTTAGTTAATGAAGCGCAGGGAATAGCAGATGTATTTAAGCAACATTTTTAACAGCTGCTAAATGGTCATCATATAGAGAGAGTGATAGGGCAAGAGGAGAGCCCTAGTCCTGCCAATGAAGAACAGATTTCATCGGTCAGTATAGAAGAGGTTGGCTTATCTATAAGAAAGCTTTAACAATAACACTGCCAGCTCTGATGGCTTACCAGCGAAGCTTTTCCAAGACGGAGGTGTAGTATGGATGGAAGAAACCATGCCCGATGCCTGGGCTATAGCTCCATATGCTCCATCTACAAGTAAGACGATCCTATGTCTTGCATATCATGTGACTTCTTCAATCTTGTTCTGGAGAAAATAGTGCGCAGTGCAGTTGTCAACACGGAAGGCACACTATTTTTAATAGATCTGTGCAACGACCGTGGTATGCGGACGATATGGACATCAACGGCCGTTCCCAGCGTGCCGTGTTAGAAGCATTTCCGGCGATTAAAGAGCAAGCGAAATGGGTTGGACTTGAAGTTAATGACGATAAGACTGCCGTCCTGTTTAATGGTACCGAGTGCTGGGCGATAAAAAATACTTTGTTGGATAATTAGTCCTGTGTGCGAGGAAGGCGAATGGAGGAGAAGATACAACAGGTGCAAAGCGTGGACCATATTCTTCTTAACAATTCACCAATACTTGGATTTTTGCACGCCCTCTTTTTGGGGGATAGGAATAGGAATAGGGTATCCATCTCAAGTGGACTGTAGCCTTTTCTGTTTTTTTTTTTAAGCCTAACGCCTTAAGGGAGATTTTACCATCCGCAAATAGATAGGTTTGCGTCATACGTATGTTCCTTTCCAAGACGACAATATTAATAAATTCGGAAAAGTCAACAAAAAGCGCATCTCTGCTGAAATTACGATTCCGATAGCGTATACAGCTGATGCTAATGCAATGAAAGCATCAACAATTTTCCGGATGATTTGTTTCGTTGGCGCATTGCGCATCACAGTCCTGCATATGCATAACAATTTTACAAAAATGTCTTTAAAGAATGCAAAATGTTTGCAGTAATCAATGTATGACATTGAGCATAAACTTTGTAGTGATGCGTTTTCAAATTTACCCTATGTTTGATTTCGTTAACCGCGCCTGTTTGTAGGCAAAGTTAACTTATCGGATACGACCACAAGAATGGCTCTTCAAAGATATAGTCTCAAAGTGATGCACAATGTAACCAAGACCTTGCGTCCCAGAATGACAATCGGCAGCCTTTTCGGACATTGCCTTCTGTGGAAGCACGCCAAGAGATGAGTGCTCTCATCATAACGCAATGATATTTGTGTCACGGAAGACATTACGTACATACTTTGTGAATGTGAAGTTATCGAGGCGCCTGGGCAACTATTTCGTTGATAGTCTAGAAGAGCCGATTGACTGCAGCAAATTAGTGAGTTTTTGTAGGGAAATAAAATGCCCAGGGATCGTTATGAGTCCATTATGGTGCCTAGTATTCCGTGGCAGTAGAGTCAACCCCTGACTAACATAACCTTACCTAACCCTGAATTTGTCAAAAAGAACCTTAAATTGGTAATTTTGTAAAGGAAAAATAAAAAGCGGCCAAGTGCGAGTCGGACTCGCCCATGAAGGGTTCCGCGCGAATTATATTATATTTAATTATTCAGCTTTTTTGTTTTTATAACTTTTATTGTAGCTGAATTTATATAAATTTTTTTCGTATTTCTAGATTGCACAATTTACAGAGAAATGGTATTTTCTACCTTACTACTGGAAAACTTATAACATTTCTACAATTGTATTATCACAGATTCAAGATTGTTTTAGAAGGAAAAGCTACATGAAAAAACCTTCATTTAATTTATAAATAAATTTTTCCTGAGGAGAGAGAAGTGGGTCCGTGTGATCACAAATAAAGATGTTGTTTACATATTCGATTTAATAAACGTCAATAAATAAATAAATAAGAAGATAAAAAAAATAAATAAATCAATAAATAAATAAATAAATAAATAAATAATTAAGTAAATAACAAAGATGATAAATAAATAAATAAATAAATAAGAATATAAATAAAAAAATAAATAAGTAAATTAACATAATCGACTAAATAAGTACTAAAGCAAATAAATAAATACATAAGAAGATAAATAAATAAAAAAACAAAGAAGATAAATAAATAAATAAATAACAAAGAAGATAAATAAATAATTAAACAGTAAATTAACAATTAACAAATAAGATCTATGAACATCAAAATAATATATATATCACAGTAATGTATATAAATTAGATACAACACCTTAAGTTGTTAAATTTAAAATTAAGTTATTATTCGAGCAACCACACAAAACTTTGTATCGATCATATAATTTTGCGATTCGAATTTCAACTTTTTCAATCTTAGCCTCTTCATGGAGATCCTCGGTAGAATAGTGCCAGGGAAGATTAAGCATTATTTCTAAAATTTTATTTTGCATAATTATTCAGCTATTACAGATTTATTATTAGAAAATAATGGTTCACGGTTTACGCATACCTAAGGTTTATGTTTATGAAATTAAATGTTTTTTGATGTGTAAACATCTTTGCTCTCGGTAGGGGCTAGTTGGAAATATCGCTCGTCACCGTCAGATTTTCAGCGTCACCGTCATCGTCAGATTTTTAGCGTCACCGTCATCGTCAGATTTTCAGCGTCACAGTCACCGTCAGATTTTCAGGTCGGACGGCAAAAAACCAAAGTTTGAGCTACGGAGCTGAAATTTATAATATAGACTCTCTAGTGGCCCTTGATGTTCATGTGTTAATATTTTAAAAGATCCGCCCACTGACACGCCCACAATTTAAAAAAAAAACCAAAGTTTGAGCTAGGGAGCTGAAATTCATAATATAGACTCTCCAGGGGCCCTTGATGCTCATGTGTAAATAATTTTAAAAATCCGCCCACTGACACGCCCACAATTTAAATTAATGCAACGCTGACGAACCTCCATGTTTACACATCAACTATACCGTGAGTACGCTGCACTCACGGCTCACACCTTTTTTTTATATTTGAGTTGATTGAATGAAAGGTAAATTGCGGTTTACGATTTACGACGTATTAAAAAAAAATACTTACTAGATCTCGTTCAAACCAATTTTCGATGGAAGTTTGCATGGTAATGTACCTACATCATATATTTTTTTAGTTTTATCATTCTCTTATTTTCGAAGTTACAGGAGGGGAGGGGAGGGCACACATTTTACCACTTTGGAAGTGTCTCTCGCGCAAACTATTCAGTTTAGAAAAAATGATATTAGAAACCTCAATATCATTTTTGAAGACCTATCCATAGATATCCCACACGTATGGGTTTGATGAAAAAAAATTTGAGTTGCAGTTCTAATTATGGGGAACCCCCAAAATTTATTGTTTTTTTTTCAATTTTTGTGTGAAAATCTTAATGCGGTTCACAGAATACATCTAATTACCAAGTTTCGACAGTATAGTTCTTATAGTTTCGGAAAAAAGTGGCTGTAGCATGCCCGGACAGACAGACAGACAGACATGACGAATCTATATATTTCCTCCTAAAAAGGAGAAAATCTTAAGATTTTAAGCAAAATAAAAGCAACAAAGTAGGTAGGTAGTACCTACTTACCTACACACCTGCGTTTTGACAAATATACGCTTCCACCATACGTACATACCTACTGTCTTGTCTTTCTTGTACCTCCAAAACGAATCCTTATCTATAATGGGCGCTATAAATTACCCTGCCACATTTAGAAAATCCTAAATACAATACAAATTCCATTCTCCAAGAGAATCGCTACGCGTATCCGTATAAATCTTAAGCAATGAATCATGTTTCACATTAAATTTGTTACTAAAGGCGCAGTAATGGTTAACATTTCCTCTTTGAACCTTTATATTCTCTAAACAACTTTGCCAGGCAAAGTTTCCCTTTTCCATACCCCTTCAGTCATATCAGCGATTGACTAAAATAATTCATACAAGATTTGAATTCATTCCCCATAACTGTGACCAGTAATACTTTTGCGCCACTGAAAGTTAGCTCCATTCGGGGAAATATTTATATGCAAAGCTATCGTCCAATGTAAGCCACAACCGATGCGGAAACACAATCTGACAACACAACCAACATCCATGAAATTAAAAACAAAACGAAAAAACCTACCGCAAGTGTGGGTAAAAATTAAGCAGAGAACAGTGCTCGTTCCTGCAACTTATTGCCGACCGTAGAAAGTTGTGCCCATAACCTAGCCAACAATAGCACAACAAGGACGACACACAGTGTGACATAAAAACTCACATTCAACTTAGCCCGGCCCGAAATCACATTAACCTTGAATCCTTAACCATAAAACAAACGCTCACACGCATCCCTACAGCCGCTGCCGTTACCATTACCGCCAAAGTACAGGAGAACTCTGCCAGGATTGCCGCTTGCAATCATAAATAGTGTGCGAACAAAAGCGAGAGTTTATCCCAGTGAAAAGGAGTTGCGCGTGGTGGCATACCAAAAACAACAACAAAAAAATCGGAGAACTTCCTTATTTACGAGAATTGAGTCGAAGAAATAACATGAGGACGAGCATAGTATGTTGCGAGTGGAAACGAGTAGCTTTGTGTCCTTCTCTGTGTCCCTATTCGGGTGAAATATCAACTTTATGATGGTATTTTGCATAATAGCTCTGCAGTATGTAATCCAGTTAAATAAAGCAATTTACTATTATCCGCATTCTGTACTCGTAGCAGATTACAAACAACATCCTGTTTCACTACAAAAGAGTCATCGTTACTTGCAGCTTTTAATCTTTTAAAATGTTGCCTCCCGTTTTGTTGTTTTGCGGAAATTTGTTTTGGATATTTTTCTTGAATTAAATTGAAGTGGCACTTTGTAGCAGAAAAATTGAAACTATTGTTTACTAGTTAATATTATGGATTTACTCATCCTCAATGAGGAGAAATGCTTAAAGCAAAGGACTCGTAGTTAAGCAGACTTACTACTGTAGCGAATTGTCGTAAAAAAATGCTGAAGTTGTGCTACTACTCGTACTATTCAAAGGTTGAGCAATTCCTCAAAGGATAGCCATCCGAATACGGCATTACCATGCTTGAGTGCTCTTGTAAATGATGTGGTGTTATAGAGTCTGCAGAATTTCGGAATCAGCTGCCTGTCTGATGAATGATTCAATTTCAAGGGTAAGCTAAATGCTGTGCAGACCTGTCATGTCAGAACCATTAAACGTCCTCTTATCAAGAGGAGGACCATACTGCCTCTGTTTATTATGCAATCAATTGTGAGCGAGTAAGTGCTAGTAATTCAATACACTCTTTTCTGCTTGACCGATGGAGCGAGACTTCCTGGACGAAAAGAATGTATTATTCAACTGTGCACAGAAGTGACGTATCAATAAGCCTATTGCATGTGAAATGGAGGTCGGCGATTTGGACTCATTCGGGCGGACCTTTAACAGAATTGGTTATGCAAACTTGGAACCCAGTTCAGACCACTGGAATTAAGTTAAAAGAATCTTGAATACATTGCGGAACGAGCTTATATTAACAGTAATTGTTATTAACCTATTATAGACGTCCCTGTGTATTAAATACCTTCACAAAATAAATCGCATTCATTAATCGTTCATATTTCAAAAACAAAAATTTGATTCAGAGTCCAGACATTTTAATATTTCCGCAAAGTTACACAATATAATGGATCCTAATGCGAGTATAATATACCGACATGTATTTGACATCTAGAAACCACATTCTGGTCAATGTTATAAAGTGTCAGCATATCCTTTTCCAACCGCAAACGTAATTCTGATGTATTTTATAAAATAACTCGATAGCCAACCTCAATCAGCTTCATCCAATTTGAGTATCCCCAGCAAATTATTATCACCTTATTTTCTTTTTTATTATATTCTGGCAGAATCTTGAATGTCCTGTAAACATCCTCTCATGTTAGCAATATGGGGTGTATCAAGGTGTTTACACTTTTTTTCGGATACAAACTGATACTTCAAAATAATTTTATTGCCACACAAAGTGACATTAAACTTGTAGAAATATAAACATTTATTCAAGTACAGTAGCAGTTGCACTATTACAGAACCGAACTGAACAAAAACCGCATACGATTTCCATCGATGTTCATAAATCACACTCAACCTACCTGCCTCCTGAGCCAGCCGAATAGACCTCGACCAAATCCGACCGAATTTATCCAATATTCCTTGGTTTATCTTTCCCTACCGTGCGCCGCATGCACCAGCAATTCTAACCGACGAACTACAGAGCACAGTGTGTTGCAAGCCGCAGGCATTAGATATACTTACCCATACTCGCATATGGAAGAGGATGCTACTCAGCCACCTTGTATACAAGTAGGACGCTTCTATATGAATCCCTATGAATTGTTACTTTGTCCTTATAGTGTTCTCCGTAGCCATATCTATTTTCATATTTACGATCTACATTGGCTTATTGTGAACAGAAATGTGGAGGTACAAATAGCTCCCCTAATACTGATGTAGCCCACTATAAGCTGCTCCATTGTGTGCAGTTCTGATACTGCATGCTTCGACGCCCGACATTTATCCCAAAAGCTGTCAGGTTCTTTAAAATATCCAACAGATTGTTTACTGCTTCGTTAGGCGCCCTTTGTGAATTTTAAAATTGTTTGTTCTCCTAGTCCACGCTTGGTACGAAGGATACCTGAGATTTTTGATTTTTGATCCTTTTTCAGTTTTAATGGACCAAATATATCACGTTTAAGAGGAATATGACTGATTTTGATGAGGTCGAATTGATTTTATGGCGTAATAGTGACGAGAGGAAGACCCTTGTTATATTAAATACCTAATTCTTTTCCTTAAAAAAAACAAAATTGAGATTGAGGATTTATAAAAGAAACTATTCTAACGAATGATACAATATACAGTTCACTGGCAAAATTATTTACACATTGCATTGCTCGCACTTTAACCAACCTATAAAGGTGGAGAACTTTTGAAATAAGAACAATTTGTTTATTAGCTTTTCTCATTTTTAATGTTTGCAGTTTTATTCAAAAACTTAAAAAAAAAATAATCAAATTCCAACAATTAACTGTTAAAATCATACAAAACTAAGAACATGGCAAAATTATTTACACAAACCCAGTTTTTTTCGTTTTCTCTACATCTGGAAGCGAAAAACGAAATATTTTAAAGTTTGAAGTTAAGGGTTATTTAAAGTAACATTACTTAATAGGTTGTGTTTCTCCTTTTGCCGCAATAACTTCTGCAAGGCGGCCGGGCATTGAGTCTATTAAGCCTTGAAGTGGCTCTAATGGAATGCTTTGATCTGAAGTTCTGCCAATGTTTTCAGGAATTTTAGACTTTGCGGGGCGCTTTTAAAACTTCTTGACCCACTTCTGCCAAATACTTTTTAATGTTCCAAGCTGTGCGTATCGGCGCATTATCATGTTGAAGGATAAAATCGTTCCCGATATATCTTGAACCAGCAACCAGTGCAACATCATTTAAAATTTTCAAAAATTGTTACTGTTTCATGTTATCGGAGCACCTTACAAGCGGACCCACTCCACTATTTGATATGCAACCCCATATAATTTTCTTGCCTCCTGTGGAATGTCGTGTGGGTTGAGTGACGGGTTGTTTCGCCTTCATTATTTGGTTGAAATAATAAAACTTAAGCCCATAGGTACTGTCCAAGCTGTTTCATCCGTCCAAAGAATGCTTCTCCAAAACTCTGGTGGTTTGTTGTTGTGGTCCCCTGCAAATTGTATTCTAACTTGCTTGTTTGGGTGTTAGATGCGGCTTTTTGGATAACGTGGGCATTTATTCCGTTTTCTTTTAATCTTCGTCGCAATGTTCTCTCACTTATAATATTATTTTCGCGATCTTTGTTTATGCTCATGAGTACAGTTTTACCACTTTCACGTGGGTTACTTTTGAAGGAGCGAACAATTTTGGCATCTTCTCTTTTTGATGTTACCCTTTTTCTGCCTTTACCAATTTTATTTTTTACACTCCCACCGTCGTTAAACTTAGAATTTATATTATAAATTGTTTTCCGGCTGCACCCATATTTTTTAGAGAGTTCCACTGCCGAAACACACCTCTGCAATTCTGCAATAATGGCCGCTCTTTTTTCAAGGGAAAGCTCAATAGTTTTTGCCATCTCGTACCACCTTTCTCTAGTATAGACCTAGCAAAACTGATCGCAATATTTGGACACACACACAACGCAAAATATCATTTAACTAAAGAAATTTAGAACCGTTACTCTCCCAATGCAGTTATTTGCACTTGTGTAAATAATTTTGCCTGTGTTCAATGGATGTGTAAATAATTGTGCCAGTTAGTTTTGTATGATTTTAACAGCTACTTGTTGGAATTTGATTATTTTTTTCTATTACTTTTTGAATAAAACTGCAAACAATAAAAATGAGAAAAGTTAATAAACAATTTGTTCTTATTTCAATAGTTCTCCACCTTTATAGGTTGGTTAAAGTGCGAGCAATGCAATGTGTAAATAATTTTGCCAGTGACTGTATATACCATTAAACGTCCTGTTATATAATATTCTACGTTTAAAATATCCCTAGCAATGGACGTGTCTTTCCTTTGGGTTAACAAAGTCCTTGCAAAATGATGAAATATTCAAAATTTTATCAAAACGCCCCCAAAAAGTGGGCAAGACATACAAAATTTATGTAATCGAATTGTCAGAAAAAAGGCATTGTTTATGTTTTTTTTAAAGGAAATCCAAATCCCAGAGCACTCAGACTCGGTAACGGTCCATCGCAGTAGGGCTGATGAACTCTCCAGAAAAGGAACCAAACTGCCTCTTCTACCTGATAAAGGTCCCTTTGGCATTCCTATTGCTACATGCAAACTCATGCTTATGAGAGAGGTCATTGAGGCCCGTTTGCTGATACTACACATGCCGATTTAAGTTCCACATAAATTACTAAGTGCAACTTATTGGTTTGCAACAATATAAAAGTTTGTCATAAATGAGACTAAGTGGAACTTATTTTATGGGAAAGAAATAGTAGGCCAGACGTTTAGGTTGCGCTTAGGCAATTTTAAAGGTTATGTTTTATAATGACATTTGAGTAAATTGTGGTGCAAACAAATATAGTTCTTGCCTTAAACAAATTAAAAAAAGTGGTCTGGGTGCGACCCGCAAGGTCCACACGACTAACTTCCCAGTGGGATCAATATGATTTATGCAATTAGTGGGAAATTTTGAAATGTGTTTAACGGATAAGAATTATTTAATATTATAAAATGTTCTTTAATATTGTTCACGGAACTTAATTGTTGTTAATAACAGCGAAGTGTGATATTAATGCAAACACAAGGAGACCTGTAAATTTACATGTATACGAAATAACGGAGCACGTTGTAAAAATGATTTGCTCAATGACAAATGACATTAAATAGTACAAATAAAGCCAAATTATTTTAGTTATTTACATATATATTAACAAAAAACGACTGGACCGATTTCGCTGGAAACTTAATCAGTTCTGAGTTACGTAATTAGGCTTCGAATAAACCCGGTGCCATGTCAATATCATCTTTGGTTCTCCAGATAATCGTGGCGAAAGAAAATTCGGAACGCACATACGTACATTATACACACGGGCAGATATCTCTATAAAAACGTTGAATTTGGATTCTGGTGACCTTGAAACGTGGAGTTATGTCAAAATCCGCGATTCACAAAATCGGCCCCATTACAAGAACTTCCACTGGGAAGTTAATAACAAAATGGACTTCGAATTAACAGATTTGTTGGAGGACGATGTTGAGGTATTGGAATTCATTGAAGTGTATTTGTATCTTTATTATTATTATTATTATTTTTTTTTTTCTGTAAAGGTAAAATATGTCGCCTTGTATATCGATATGTTAACTGTGCACTCTTAAAGAATGTTGTTCTTATTGCACAGCAAATTATTGATATAAATAAATACAAATACAATACAAAGTGGGTGTTCCTCGTCAGTTTTACGATAGAAATGAGTATTTTCATAGCTTTGGTAAACTTGACTTCTACAAACGATTTCGCTTAACTAAAGACATGACTGTTCATGTTCTAGAACAAATAGATGAAGCTCTAGAACGGCCTTATAACAGGTATTAAATGAGTTTTTCTAAATTCGTCTTATAACTTTATATTCTCTAGAAATTATTTCATCGCACGCATTAACCAGCTTTTGGTAGCTCTACGATTTTTTGCCACTGGGTATCATCTTATATGTACCTATTGCTGATTTTGAGAGGATGCATGTTTCCACTGTTTCAAGGATCGTATTAAGAGTTTCAATGGAAATGGCAAAACTTTATAGAAAATATATCAAATTCCTAGCTACACTAGAAGAGCTTTCACAGGTCAAACGGGCTTTTTTTGATATTGCATCTTTTCCTTCTGTTATAGGTGCTGTTGAGGGAACTCATGTTAGAATTCAGTCTCCTGGTAAGATCGTATTGATTTATTTTACTGCATATAAAATGCAAGTTCTTTGAAGGCGAAACAGAAAATCTACTTTTCAGTAAATGTCCAGGGGATATGCACTGCAAACATGATGTTTACTAATGTGGTTGCAAGGTGGCCTGGTTCCACTCATGATTCCACAATATTTAACAGTAGCAGAGCAAGGGCCAAATTAGAAAGTCCAGATTTCACAGACTGCGTTATTTTGGGTAAAACAATAGGTTTCTATTACATGTTCAATTATATAAAATAATTCAATCATAGGTGATTCCGCTTACCCACAAAAAACGTACTTGATGACACCATTACTCAATCCCCGTTGTGCGGCAGAGCAACTGTTTAATGAATCTCAAATACTAACAAGAGGTCCTATCGAAAAATCTTTCGGAATACTTAAAAGACGATTCCCCGTACTAGCTTATGGTTGTCGTCTAAAATTAAGAACTGTTTTTATAGTAATTGTGCCCACTTGTGTTTTGCATAACATATTAAGAAAGAATGGTATACCGTTAGAACCTCCTGAAAGCGTTGATCTTGATCCAGAAGATATTCAATGCGCAATAAACTTAGGGCAAATCTCCTGTGCAAATAATTCCCAGGCATACAATAACGAAAAGACCTTATAAATAACTACTTCGGAAGGTTGTAAAATTTGAAAAAACAAATACAAAATAAATTCCAAACAACAATAGTTCAAACTATTTTTATTATTTTTATTATTATAAAGGCGTAATTTCATTAAAAAAAAAATAATTTCACGATTAAGCCATAAGGAAAATATTATCAGAAAAGTATCACTTTAAAAAAGTGCAAATTCTTCAGAACACAGCACGCCTCCGCAGGTTGAATGGAATTCGTCTTAATTTGTTTTAACAGTTCAGTTTTTATTGCGATGTCTAATTCCAAGGAAGTTTTTCTCAATTCATATTCAATTGAATTTGTATACCTCTTTTGAACTGCTTCTTCTCTTTGTGTGTCATATTGCAGCAATATTGCATCAATTTTTATTGCTAATGCTGACAGCTGTGACTGTGAATATTGCTCACTTATTTTGCTGCTGGGCAACGTTGAAGCAACTGGTCTACGTCTACCAGACCATTTACTTTTGTTTTTTTGGTCCGGGTTCGAACTGGATGTGGTACATTGTTTTCTAAATCCTTTTGACATTGAAATATTTTTGGTACATACTCGTATTATTATTAACATCAGCACATGGATCATCAGCATCTTCTGATAAACGATCATCAATAACTTGCCTAGTTTTGGATGCAGCGGCTGTTTTAAGTGACTTGGTTTGTACTTTGTCCAATCTGATGTTGTTGTTTCACTCCTTTTTTCTTCATTCTAAAAATACAATAATAATGTTATTGAAATAAGATAGATGAATGAAAGTTGTTGGCATTTATTTTACGTTTTTTGTACTGTTACAAGGTTGGTCTTCTACAACAAGGTCGTCGAATAACTCATCCACTCCATCGCCATCATGTGTTGCGCTTTGCCACCATCTGCGGCCATCTTCCTTATTTCTTATTTGTATGCGATGTAGAATTTTTGTAGCGCTTCAATACTCCTGTAACATGCAGACGCCGGTTGGGAATTAAAGCTAGCGGAAATTCGTGCCCAAGTCGCTTACTTTTCTTTCCAAGTTACTCCGTCTGTTTTTAGGGTTCCGTAGCCAAATGGCAAAAAACGGAACCCTTATAGATTCGTCATGTCTGTCTGTCTGTCTGTCTGTCCGGGAATGTCACAGCCACTTTTTTTCGAAACTATAAGAGTTATACTGTTGAAACTTGGTAAGTAGATGTATTTTGTGAACCGCATTAAGATTTTCACACAAAAATAGAAAAAAAACAATAAATTTTGGGGGTTCCCCCTTAGAACTGAAACTCGAAAAAAAAATTCATCAAACCCATACGTGTGGGGTAGCTATGGATAGGTCTTCAAAAATGATATTAAGGTTTCTAATTGCATTTTTTTCTAAACTGAATAGTTTGCGCGAGAGACACTTCCAAAGTGGTAAAATGTGTGAGAATTTGTATAGCTTTGGTGAACTTGACTTCTACAAACGATTTTGCTTAACTAAAGACATGACTGTTCAACTGTTCATGTTCTAGAACAAATAGATGAAGCTATAGAACGGCGTTATAACAGGTGTTAAATGAGTTTTTCTAAATTCGTGCTATAACTTTATATTCCAGAAAGTATTCCATCGCACCCATTAACCAGCTTTTGGTAGCTCTACGATTTTTTGCCACGGGAATCATCTTCTAAGTATTGCTGATTTTGGGGGATTCATGTTTCCACTGTTTCAAGGATCATGTTAAGAGTTTCAATGGAAATCGCAAAACTTTATAGAAAATATATCAAATTCCCAGCTACACCAGAAGAGGTTTCACAGGACAAACGGGCTTTTTTGATATTGCATCTTTTCTTTCTGTCATAGGTGCTGTTGATGGAACTCATGTTAAAATTCAGTCTCCTGGTAAGATCGTATTGATTTATTTTACTGCATATAAAATGCAAGTTCTTTTCAGGTAGATTAGAACCCCAAATATTCAGAAACAGAAAAAGCTACTTTTCAGTAAATGTCCAGGAGATAAGCACTGGAAACATGATGTTTACTAATGGGTTGCAAGGTGGCCTGGTTCCACTCATGATTCCACAATATTTAACAGTAGCAGAGCAAGGGCTAAGCTAGAAAACCAGACTGCGTTATTTTGGGTAAAACAATATGTTTCTATTACATGTTCAATTATATAAAATAATTCAATCATATGTTATTCCGCTTACCCACAAAAAACGTACTTTCATTTAACGAAAAATTTGGATCTCTCACCCTTTTTATACCCTATTCTAAGGGTATATTAATTTTGACGCATAGTCTGTAACATACCTTAATATTGCCCGTAGACCCCTAAAAGTTACTATATTTATGATCAGCATCGATAGTAATGTCGATCTAGCCATGTCCGTCCGTCCGTCCGTCTGTAGCCAAAAATTAGGCATTTAAACTGGACCTAGAGAGCTGAAATTTTAACCATATACTCTCTAGGGTCCCGAAATAATCAAGTTTACGAATTTTTGAAATCCGCCCACAGACACGCCCACAAACTCAAAAAAAACAAATTTTGGAAAAAATCGAATTTTGAGCTAGAAAGCTGAAATTTTTTATATATGATCCATGACTTCTAAAACTGCTCGGGATAAAAAATTTTCAAAATCCGCCCACTGACACGCCCACAAATAAATAAAATAATTTTTTTTACCCTATTCTAAGGGTATATTAATTTTTGAAAATCCAAAGTTTCAGCTAGGGAGCTGAAATTTATAGTATATACTCTCTATGGGCCCTTTATGCTCATGTGTAAATATTTTCAAAATCCGCCCACTGACACGCCCACAATTAATTTTTTTTTTTTTTGAAAATTCAAAGTTTGAGCTAGGGAGCTGAAATTTATAATATATACTCTCTAGTAGCCCTTTATTCTCATGTGTTAATTTTTTTTAAATCCGCCTACTGGCACGTCCACAATTAAATAAAACAATTTTATTGAAACACCCAAGTTTGAGCTAGGGAGCGTTTTTTTTTTGATAAAATCCTTTAAATGTTATATAACAAAATATGTAGAGCGTTCTTAACAATTCAACCATACTTAGACTTTTGTCACGCCCACTTATGAGGGATAGGAATAAGAATAGGATATCCAACAGTTCGCCCAAGCGGACTGTAGCCCGTCCCTATGTTTTTATCTGCCATTATCGAAAAACTAAAACTTTGCATTAAAAAATCTTCCAATTTCACTTTTGCGCACTGAAATGAAATTCTTTTGAAGTTTATTTGACAGTTATTTTTATCTTAGCTAAGTACAACTTAAATAATTTCTGACAACTGAAAATAAATTAAGTTGCACTTAGAACTTAAGGTAAACTTAGTTATGACACAGATTAAAGAACAGTATCAGCAAACGGGCCTGAGAGAACTAGCCTTATGTGGACAAGTGGTAACACTTGTCTAGCGACAAAACAGATTTATCTAAAGCTGGATTAGAAACGCTCTAAGTATTTGATATCTCTGTCTCATATGACTTCTGGAGAAGAAGAAAAGACTATTCTCCACCTTCTCTGCACATTCCCTACTCTCTCTCAAAGACTCCATTTGGGATCTTTCTTTTACAATGATCTCAACGACCTAATAAACATCGACATTAAAAGTCTTTCAAGATTTTTCTTTGATTTTACTAAAGTGATCTTAAATAATTTGTATTGTCACCCTAAGGTACATAGTGAGATCTCACTACTTCAATGGGCTCTCTATTGAAATGCCATTTCTCACTTCTATAAGCCCTACCCGAACCCTTTTTGAAAATCATCACTTTTGACTTATTCACCGGCAGATTCCACATCCGGCACAAGTCGGTTAATCATGAAATGCAATGTTTCAGATGAATATGCAAAAATAACGACATCATCCGCAAAAAGAAGCACCTTAACAACACTCGAGCAATTTCTACTCCACCAGGTAAAAAGTCGGTCAGATTGTCAACATAGAGGACAAAAAGAAATGGACTGAGTGAACATCCTTCCTTACTCCCATTTTCATTTCAAACCATTCTGAAGCCTCTCGTACATGTTCTAGAGTCCTTTTCTAAATTTGTGCGACATTACAATATTATAGAGCTTAAAGAACAAAGCTTTACGGTCGATGATATCAAAGGTTGCCTTGAAATTATACGAAAAAAGCGTATAATTTATTTTTCTGTTCGATAAATGTACCGGCGATGCTTTGTACAGGGTGGGCCAAAAGTGACTTTCTATATCGAGTGATCATTTTCAAAATAAAATTCAATTAGTGTGGTCCTTTCTAAAGCGCTGTAGTTAATTTTAGTAAATCTTCCAAGTTTATTTTATAAGTATGTACCTAAAAAAAGAAAAGAAACAAAATTAAAAACATAGGGACGGGCTACAGTCCGCTTGGGCGAACTGTTGGATACCCTATTCTTATTCCTATCCCTCATAAGTGGGATAATAATAATTGTGGGCGTGCCAGTAGGCGGATTTTGAAAATATTTACACATGAGTATAAAGGGCCCATAGAGAGTATATATTATAAATTTCAGCTCCCTAGCTCAAACTTCGGATTTTCAAAAAAATTGTTTTATTTATTTGTGGGCGTGTCAGTGGGCGGATTTTGAAAATTGTTTATCCCGAGCAGTTTTAGGAGTGATAGATCATATATAAAAAATTTCAGCTTTCTACCTCAAAATTCGATTTTTTCCAAAATTTTGTTTTTTTGAGTTTGTGGGCGTGTCTGTGGGCGGATTTCAAAAATTCGTAAACTTGATTATTTCGGGACCCTAGAGAGTATATGGTTAAAATTTCAGCTCCCTAGGTCCAGTTTAAAGGCCTAATTTTTGCCGACGGAAGGACGGATGGACGGACATGGCTAGATCGACATTACTATCGATGCTGATCATGAATATAGTAACTTTTAGGGGTCTACGGGCAATATTAAGGTATGTTACAAACTATGCGTCAAAATTAATATACCCCTAGAATAGGGTATAAACAACAGAGTTATGATTTTTTCAAATTAGGAAGTCGCTTTTGGCCCACCATGTAGTATGAAAATATTATCTACGGTCGAATAACCGTAGAAGTTTTGTAAATACCTTATAGGACGCATTGAGAAAGGATAATCGTCGGTAATTGGCTGGATCCGATATGTTACCTTTTTTGTGAATGGGGACTAGAATAGATTTCTTGAACTGTTGCGGTATAATACCCGTTTCAAATATTTTATTAAACGTCCGTGTTAGTTTGCTCGTGGGGAAGTCGGTCGCATATTTTAAAAATTCTACAGGAATCCTGAGGGCTCCTGGTGCCTTTCCGTCCTTGAGTTTTTTCATGACCATAAGCACTTCCTGGTGACTAATAGGTATATCTAATATATCATTATAATATGAGGGTACACCATAGTGGATGGGCTGTGTATTAGTAACTGGTTTCAAAACGTTCAGAAGTGTTCTGTTAAGGTTCCCTATAGTGTTGAGGTTTATTCAAATTGCTGGTTCTTTACCGTTAAACTTATTTACAACAAGCCAAAACTGTGTCGTGTCCTTACAGCATATGAGTTTGAGAGCCTCATTTTCATGAAACTGTTTCTTTTTTTCTTTGCAGATTCTCTTAAAAGCATTGTTTGTTTGAATATAAATACTTTTAACGTATTTGTTACTAAAATTGCGAAACACTTTAAGCCATCGAAACGATTTTTGCCTTGCGTCCTCGCTCTCATCATCGTACCATTTCATTTTATACTATTCTAGGGGTATATTAATTTTGGCGCATAGTTTGTAACATACCTTAATATTGCCCGTAGACCCCTAAAAGTTACTATATTTATGATCAGCATCGATAGTAATGTCGATCTAGTCATGTCCGTCGGCGAAAATTAGGCCTTTAAACTGGACCTAGAGAGCTGAAATTTTAACCATATGCTCTCTAGGGTCCCGAAATAATCAAGTTTACGAATTTTTGAAATCCGCCCACAGACACGCCCACAAACTCAAACAAACAAAATTTTGGAAAAAATCGAATTTTGAGGTAGAAAGCTGAAATTTTTTATATATGATCTATCGCTCCTAAAACTGCTCGGGATAAACAATTTTCAAAATCCGCCCACTGGCACGCCCACAATTATTATTTTTTTTTTTTTGAAAATTCAAAGTGAGCTAGGGAGCTGAAATTTATAATATATACTCTCTAGGGGCCCTTTATGCTCATGTTTTAATTTTTTTTAAATCCGCCTACTGACACGCCCACAATTAAATAAAACAAATTTTATTGAAACACCCAAGTTTGAGCTAGGGAGCGTTTTTTTTTGATAAAATCCTTTAAATGTTATATAACAAAATATGTAGAGCGTTCTTAACAATTCAATCATACTTAGACTTTTGTCACGCCCACTTATGAGGGATAGGAATAAGAATAGGGCATCCAACAGTTCACCCAAGCGGACTGTAGCCCGTCCCTATGTTTTTCTATGAGATTGACTGGATACCGGATAAGATATTTTGACCAACTCTTCAATACCGCTTATATTGAGATCGCCTACTGTTTGCATGTTGCTTTCACGACTGGCTCTGTATTGAATTGCCTCTTTCCAGATAAGTTTCGGGGAAATCGTACGGCTCGTGGGTCTTCTCATTGAATTGGTGTAAGGACAAATTCAAGCAGCCCAAGAATTTGTACGACTTTTTTGCGAAATTCTTACTGCTGAATTCGTTTGAGCGTGAGAGAGTAAGGACGTGTTTTGTATATTGGAAAGAAAATCAAACTATTTTAAACGGATTTATATTTCATTTTTAATAATTTAAAGTATCGGTACCGCGGATTTACTACGGTACAGATGGATACGTTTTGCGGAAAGTGCGACCGAAGATTTAGTCGGGATGATCAGCAAATTGTTCCGTGCAGTGGCTTCTGTAATAAACTATTTCACCGGGCTTGTTGCGAGGGGCAATTAACTGAATACGATGTTCGGCTCTTAACAAGAAATCGAGAATTGTAAGCACATTTCAGAGCAGATCGGTAATCAATATGATACGTTGATTAAAACGAATAGGTCGAACAACGAAAGATTGATTAATATGATAGTTGAACTTTTAAAAGAAAATGTCGAAACGGTAACTAAGGTAGTGAAAAAAGAAATAGAGTCTAATTTAATAAAGCAGAAAAAAGAGATAGTGCGTGAGAATAAAGAGTGCGTGGCAAACTGTAATAAAGTACTGGACAACTTAAGTGAGGAAATGAATAGCGTTATAACGAAGATAAAAAATGAAAATAGAGAACAAAAGTAGAATCTCGTATGCCAGTGTAATAAAAAAGGACGCACCCATAGTTTTAAAACCAAAAACAAAACAAAACAATAATAAAACTAAAGAGGATTTGATAAGCAAGGTTGACCCAACTGCTCTGTCTCTTAAAGTAAATAATTTGCAAAATACTCAAAACGGCGGTATAATAATAAAATGCAGTGATGAGACGTCTAGACAAAAAATTGAATCAGAGCTAAATGAAAAAATGCGCGATGGCTATGAAGTAAGAATTCCGTCTTTAAGAAAACCAACCGTATTAGTGAGCGGAATGCGCGACAGTTACACGGTCGATGAAATAGAAGAGAAAATAAAGAAACAAAACGATTTGCACAACAACTACGTTAAATGTATTACTGTTTACAAATCAGCTAAAACTGGAAAATACAATTCGGTAGTTGAGATAGACAAGGACGTATATAGTGCAATAATGGAACAAAAACTAGTAAACATTGGATGGGGAAAGTACAGGGTGTTTGAGAACTTTAGAATTAAAAGATGTTACAATTGCAGTGGGTATAATCATAAAGCAAGTGACTGTCATTTAAAAAAAGCTTGTCCTAAATGTGCCGAAGAACATGATTTAAAGGAATGTAATAATGAGAACGTTAAAAAGTGTATTAATTGCTTTATAGCTAAAAATAAATATAATTTAAAAGACATTTCATTTGACCACGACGTGCGCAGCGAGGAATGTAAAGTCTTTAAACGGCAACTTGCTCGGTTGAAGGAGAGGACTGATTTCTAGCAACCAACTGAATTCAGAGGGGTTTTAATGAATATCCAAAGTATAGTGTCAAACTTTTCTGAGCTAGAGCATCTAGTGCAGGAGAATAAATTTGATTTTATAGCATTGACAGAAACTCATACAACCAGTAAAATTAGAAAAAGTGAAATTAAGCTAAACTCTTATAATACTCTGAGATGTGATAGTAAATCAAGGCATACAGGGGGCGTGATTTTGTAGTTAAAAAATTAATATCAATTTGATCCGCCGGAGATGATTTCGGATAATATGAACTTTTGGTACTTATCAGCCCGCTTGTATTTAGGTTCAAAAACTATTATAATAATGATAATTTATAGATCGCCTAGTTCGTCTAAGGCATTATTCTGCGAAAAATTTGCTGAATTGTTAGAAAATGTGGTGGAGAGAAATGAACCCGTGTTGATTTTAGGTGACTTGAAGTATTAGTAAAGAATACTTATCAAAATAGAATGCAAAATATAATAAGTGATAATTTCTGTAAATTGTTGATTGATGAACCAACACGAAGGGCGTATACAAGTGAGTCTTTGATTGACTACGTCATAGCAAATTTTACTGAAATAAGTTCAGAAGTTAACAGTGAATTGAATATATCTGACCATGAAACTATTGAAATTAAAATAAAAAATGAAGTGAGATGTCGGAATAATAAAGTGATTAGATACATAAAAGCACTAAAATATAGAAAAGATGCATTTTATCAACGTTTGTGTGATAGTCCTATATGTAGTTTGCAAATATTTAGAAATAAATATAGATTTATTGGCTCGGAATTTTCAAATGGAATTAATGAGAACTACAGACTTTTTTGTTAATAAAGTTGAAATAAAGCAAAATATGTGTGGGTGGTTCAATAGGGAAGTTAACCATTTAAAACGAGTAAAAATAACAAAATATAATAAAGCTAAATTTACAAACAATGAGTTAGACTGGGATGAATATCGATTAAGCAGAAATATATATAAACAAGCTCTGAGAAATGCCAGAAATATATTGATTCAAAATAAAGTAGACAACAGTACAAATCAAAAGTCAATGTGGCGAAATATAAAAACCTATGTACTCAAAAAAGGAGAAACGCAAATTAATGCAATTACTTTCGGTCAAATAAGGTTTTCAAATAATAAAGAAATAGCTAATCAGTTTAATAAATATTTTATAGAAAGTGTGGAGCAAATTAGTGAATCGATACCAAACATTCGGTATTCAAATATCATCGACACGAGGACGGTATTATTTAAATTTACATTGATCGATACCTAGCAATTGAAGATGGCATTAAAATCGATGAACAATAAAAAGGATTCGTTCTTATTATCAGTGAGAATTCTTATTGACCAATTCGAAGTGCTGGGACCGGTAATAGTAAGGATAGTAAATTTGTCTATGCAAAACGGCGTGTTCCCCGAAAGTTGGAAGCAATCTTTTGTCAAGCCGATTCATAAAGTATCTGGAACAACGAAAGGGGAAGAATTTCGTCCCGTAAATATGCTCATATTGTTGGAAAAGGTTCTGGAGAAAATAGTATATTCTCAACTACAAAATTTTGTGGAGGTCAATAATATACTTATCCCAAATCAATCAGGATTTAGAGAAAAGCATTCCTGTGAAACTGCAATAAATTTGGTTCTGGAAGACTGGAGATGTTTGACTGACGCTAAACAGAACATTATAGCAACGTTCATTGACCTGCAACGAGCTTTTGAAACAGTTGACAGAAAAATTTTGATGGACAAACTGTACCAATATGGAATCCGAGGGACTGAGTGGAACTGGTTCAATTCTTACTTAAGCGATAGATGTCAATGTACAATTTATAATGATGCATATTCAGATGTCGTGGAAGTTAAAATAGGAGTACCGCAAGGCTCTGTTTTAGGAACGCTTTTGTTTATATTGTATATAAATGATATGAATAAGGTTGTGAAGTACTCGAATCTGTGTTTGTTTGCCGATGACGCTTTATTATATGTTTCGGGTGTTGACGTTAATTCGTGCGTGCATAAAATTAAAATTGACTTGGAATCGTTAAATGAGTGGCTGCAAATAAACAAGTTAAAACTAAATGCTAAAAAGACTAAAGGTATGATCTTAGGAGGATCACTGGATGAGGATTTATTTGTTGAAAATGAAAAAAATTGAGATTGCAAATGAAATTAAATACTTAGGTATAATAATAGACAATAAACTTAAATTCAAGGAGCATATTGACTATTTGTGTAAAAAGGTGTCAAAAAAATCGGGTTTTTTAGTAGAGTTCGGGATAAAATGACACTTATGAACGCAATCAGAGTGT
This sequence comes from Portevinia maculata, assembly GCA_949715645.1. Classification (NCBI taxonomy): domain Eukaryota; kingdom Metazoa; phylum Arthropoda; class Insecta; order Diptera; family Syrphidae; genus Portevinia; species Portevinia maculata. The sequence goes on along the minus strand of OX454526.1, from coordinate 266,470,354 downwards.
ATAACACGATCATAAAACCGCATTTTGAATACTGTTCAACGGTTCTTTTGCAATGTTCGACGGAAAGTATGTACAGATTGCAAAAACTGCAAAACAAAGCGATGCGTTGCATTTTAAAAATGTCCCGCTTAACGTCCACCTTACATATGTTGGACACGCTAAAGTGGTTAAGCATCAGACAAAGAGTCATATTTAATGTCTTAATTTTTGTCTTCAAGAGTAAAACAGGTAGATTGCCATCCTATATAGCGGAGAACATGCAGTTTGTTGGGGAGCTACAACCTTATAGCCTGAGAAATAACCAGGACTTCAGATTGGATCGCCATCGTACTGTAAGCGGACAAAACAGAACAATGTATAAGGGTATATCTATGTACAACATGCTGCCGGCCAATATAAAAAATTGTGAAAATGTGTTTACGTACAAACACCTATTATTAATTTATGTAAAGCAACATTTTTAAAGTTTTTAAATCTTTCTTTGTTAAAAAAAAAATGTATTATAAATCTTTTGTACAATATTTTTAATGGCCACATGTGCCAAATAAAAGAAATCAAATCAAATTTGTTTTGACTCACATGTATTCACAGACAGGGGTGCACTGGAAGTGGATTTTAACTCAAAACATAGCGACGGGCTACAGTGCTCTTGGGCGAACTGTTAGATACCCCATTCTTCTTCCTATCCCTAAGTAGGCGTGACAAAAGTCTAAGTATGGTTGAATTGTTAAGAACGCTCTACATATTTTGTTATATAACATTTAAAAGATTTAATCGAAAAAAACGAAGCTTTTGTAGAAAAACGCTCCCTGCTCAAACTTTGGTTTTTCAATTAACGGATTTAAAAAATATTTAAATATACAAGGTGGCGCAAAAGTTGTCATCTGTTTACTTCACAAATGTCAAAGTAAAATTGACATTTGCCGCTATTTGCAAAAATTATAGCATCTTCCGATAGGGTTTTCAGCCCTTGGGTGGCCTTAGGCAATTCTGTGTGCCAATGTTATAAATGATCCACGACGTTTGACATCTATCCTATGTAGTTTTCAGTCGGATTGGTGAACGCCACTGGGTGATGACTTTTGCGCCACCTTGTATATAAGTATAAAAGGCACTTAGAGAGTCTATATTATAAATTTCAGTTTCATAGCTCAAACTTTGTCTTTTCAATAAAATTGTTTTTTTTTTTTAATTGTGGGTGTGTCAGTGGGCGGATTTTAGAAATTTGATCTCCCGAGCAGTTTTAGGAGTCAAAGATCATAAAAAAATTTTAGCTTTCTAGCTCAAAATTCAATTTTTTTTTTTTTTTTTGAGTTTGTCTGCGTGTCTGTGTTAGTTAAGATTTTAGGATGTAAAGGTTTGGTATCTCTTTTATTCAATCATCTCTGATTTTATTTGTAAGGAATCATGCAGTGCGGCGTTTCATAGGTGATTGTTAGGGCTACAGGGCCACCCTGAATGACTTTTGGACAGGACTATACACAAAATTGGTATTTTCGTCATCACTCCTGCATTTACGCAGGTGGCGCTTCCAGGAAAAAAACTTGCATGTTGAATTGTGTAGTATACAGTACCTGGCCATATTATTAGACCCAAACAAAAAAATTCAAATTTTTTGCGAGAAAAGTCAAAATATTTATGAAGTAGGCTTTTGTTTTATTTGAATTGAATGTTTTGTTATGCGGGAAACAATTTGTAGTAATTTTAACAGCGAAACTATTTGTTATGAGTCATTTGATGTTTATATTCGTTCGGAAGCATTGCGAGGTGATATACCCATAAGGATTTTTTTGGAATATTTTATATTTGAAAGCGGTTTTTCATCAGCAAACTCTTAAATACAACGGTAAGTATTAATGTTAGGCTTTGGCATATGATCAATTATATCAGCAGAGCTTGTCATTGATTATAAAAATTAAAAAAATAATTACTTAAGCATTTGCAAGATGGGCAAGAAGTCGGACCTTTTGCCAAAGAAGGTGGGTCAAATGATCGGTCTCCTAAAGTGTTCCAGTCTGACTCAGTACAAAATAGCTGAGCTGGTTGGAGTTTCAAGAAGTTCAGTTAAGAACTTTAAAAAGAAAATGGACTCGGGAATGACACTGGATCCAAGAAGACAAGGTAACTGTGGTACGCCCCGCAAGACAACTCCACGAACTGACCGGAAAATAAGGGATATTTGCATTCAAAATAGAAAGCTGCCACTGCATTTCTTGACCAAGCTAATATCTGACGAATCCATACCAGTTTTGCAGAGAACATTACGGCGCAGATTGAAGGAAATGGGGTTAGTTGCGAGAAGGCCGGCCCGTAAGCCAAAGTTAACTCTACGGATGATCCAGAAGCGTTTGAACTGGGCCCAAAAATATAAAACATTTACCGTTCAGGACTGGAAAAAGGTAAAATTACAAATCCTATAATAATTGAATACCCTTAAGAAAAAGTATCCTTCGAACGCGAACAAACAGTTTTTAATATTGTTTTTCAGGTTTGCTTCTCAGACGAATCGGTTTTCCAGGTCATGACGCAAAAGTCGAATTTTGTTCGACGAAGATCAGGCGAGCGCAACAAACCGGAATGCATTGTCTCAACGGTTATACATCCACCGTCAATAATGGTTTGGTCTGTGATTTCTGGTCAAGGCACTGGACGCCTATACGTCGTAGAAAAGACGATGAGGCAGGACCAGTACAAAACGGTTCTGAAAACAAGACTGATACCCCAACTGGCAGAATGATTTCCTGGAAGTGAAAAGCCAATTTTTATGCATGATGGAGCTCCATGCCATAAAGCCAAAAGCATAACGACCTTTTTGAAGCAAAAAAAAATCGAGGTCTTGGATTGGCCAGGGAATTCTCCCGACATGAACCCGATAGAGAACGTCTGGGAGCTCCTAAAGCGGGCCGTGGGTGGGTAAAAGTGTTATTACCACCAAAAGGGAGCTAATAGAAAAAATAATATTTGAGTGGAATCATAACACGCACCTCCAGGACACCATCCAGTCATGTATAGAGAGCATGCCTCGCAGAATAAAGGCACTTATTGCAGCTAAAGGTGCACACACCAAGTACTAAAAAAAAAATACATTTTATGCTTTTCAACGCACTTTTTCAATTTATTAAAAAAAGTTTACTTCATTGGTCGAAATTGTGTTTTCTTCTCTTTAATATATTGCTTTGGGTATAGATAAAGGTCATAAACCTAACAATTTTGGTAAGAATTCGAAGAAAACGATCTCTAAATGCAACATATTGAATTTTTTAGCTTGGGTCTAATAATATGGCCAGGTACTGTATGTGTCTTATTATTTCGTAACTACTGTTATTTTATTATTTATATATAATATATAATTTTTCAGTTACAGCAATGAAAGTCGCAAAAAAGGGGACGACAGTCGCAAAAAAGGGGACGAAAGTCGCAAAAAAGGGGACGAAAGTCGTATATCGTAAACCCAGCGACTCGCAAAACTTTTTTCGTTTTTGCTTCCAATGAAAATAGAGTGAGTTTGGAGTGAGTATTAACTTTGTATATATACAAAGGTATTAATCGATTTTTCTGATCTCAAAGAGTGAGTTACAACTGAGTTGCAAAAAAATCACCTCTAAAGTCCGCGTGGAATGAAATACTAACAACATGGAGTAAATAAATATTTTCTTGAAGTTGCCGTATTTGCCGCCCCTTCTAGCACGCCTTTCAAAACTTACCCCGCGGATGTGGATATATGGATGGATGCCGTGGCTATCAAGGGAAAACTTTTACGCCAGACTATTTGAACTGAAAAATGCACTGGTGGTCACATTTACAGAGGAGTTTTTTATCTAACAATTAAATGATGTCGATTGGCAGCTTAAATTGTGAAGCCTTTCCCAGTGTGTGCAGTATAGCTCCACCCTGTTGAAAACACATCTCAAGACTATCTATCAGCAATCGCTGGCATCAAACAATTTTCGATCATAGTCCGATACCTTTCACCATTTATAATTACATTATTGGTGGCATCGTCTTCAAAATAGAATGGGCCAATAATTTTTTCTGAAGTTACACCACACCAGACACTGCTCTTAAGTGAATGGAATTCCTGCGAATGGATCAATATTGGGTTCTCATTACCTCACATACGGCAATTTTGTTTATTAATGAATCCATTTAAGTGGAGCTTCATCACTCATTATGAGTTGATGAATAAATTCATTTTACTGCCTTTCCATTTCTTGTAAGCGAACTGAGAACACGTTTTTAAGGATCTCCCGGCTTTAATTCTTCCCCAAATTGGATTTTGTATGAAAACTGCTGCAATTAGGTTCTTAGAACTCTTCGCAATGAACTGCGGGACACACCGAGTTGACCAGAGTGCCTTCGTGTCTATGTTTCTGGACTCTCCACAACACTTGCAAGAATGCGTTTCACATTCACTTCGATTCGAGCACTGCGAAGTCTTCCAGCTGGAGCAAAATCAACTACAGTTCCTTGTTGACGAAATCGTGCCACCAGTGCCGTAATCATGTGCGCGGAGGGTGGATTTCGCACATTAAAATGACACCGATAATCTCTTTGGGTTAAAATAATCGAGTGATTATTTATAAAATAAAATTCAATTAGTTTGGTCCTCTCTAAAGCGCTGTAGTTCATTTAAGTAAATCTCCCAAGTTTGTTTTATAGGTACCTTTGTCTACTCTTACATTGTCTACATGACATGAATCTACGTGGAACAACGCTGCACTCCACCCTTGGACGCTTTAACCTGAAGATTCCACTCCCCTAAAAAATTATGCATAACAGAAAGGAACAAAAAATTATTATTCCATGCCAGTGTACATTCAATTACCCACGTGTGGAATTTTTTCACCACCTCTCTTACAGTTGACATAATATTCGTGTATAATTTTTAATTGACCTGTAGAAACTGCAATCATATCGAAAAAATATATACACTGGCAGGCAAAAAACAATAAAATAAAAATAAAATTGTAATATATGTACAACGCCGCCAGGTGCAACTGTGTCATCCCGGCTGTACATCCGGCGTAATTGAAAAGACATGGAAATGAACAGAACCCGCAATTCATTGTGCTGCATAATATTGGCCGAACAAAATACGTTTTTATTAACACGTCAAGCAAATTTTAAATGAAACCCATTGCCTGAGCACGAGTTGGTACTCTTCAATATGTACTCGTCTTTCATAACAGAAAAAAAAGTAATGTTGCCATTTGATGAAAGGCCAACTTGACAAATTGAATAAAGTGACAAGTTTATTTCTATAGCAAAAGTGCCTGGCCATAAGTTTATGAGAATTTAAGTAATTTCCATGAAATTGTTGCTACACAAATCTTATTTCCATAGCAGCTTGCTGACGATAGGAGGAACAAACAGTTTTCGTTGAAGTTCTTTTATGCCTAAACCGATGACAATTTACGAAAGTGAATTTTTGATGAATTTTCAGTGCAAACCCCTCGCTTTTCAACACAACTAAAATTCTCGCATTCCCAAGAAGTTGTGGCCAGGGACAAAGAAGGTGGGGAGCTTAAATAGGGGGATTCGACTTTTTTCTGATTGAAGACGATATTACAAGAGTTACACGCCTGGCCAAGTCTAAATGATACAATCACTAGGCAGGGCTGGCCCTACCATATGTGCAAGATATGCAAATGCACATGGCGCCAAATTCCGGGCGCATTGCTAGGAGTAAGAAAAATTAATTTTACCTTGCGCAGATACTGCCATTTGCATTTAAAACAATAAAACTTGTTCAAATAAACCCAAAATAGCAACATCCATCACACCTGTGCTGAATTTTTGCAACTTCAAGGAGAATCTAACTCAAAATAGGGTGCTTTCTGTAAATCTTTCACAGGGCGCTTATTTGGCTGGAGCCGGCCCTGTCACTGGGTGCATTATGGAAATGAACGATAATAGAAAGGCACTACCCCGCCAGGCACTTCTTATCATGGTACTTATCCTGTGACGGGCAGAAATTTCCAGGTCAGAGCCATTCGGTTTCCGGGGGATAGCAAGGTACATAGGTAAATACATAATACCCGCGCAGGGAAGGGCTAAGAATATAACAACAGTGCCCCCAAACACAGCGTTTGTCGTTCAAGGCGAATACGGGAAAACATCACAATTTTAACATTTAGCTAAACCTAGCGACACATTTAACATATAAAAACTCTCCCTCTCTCCAGTCGTCTTAACCCACAATCCGTGATTTGACACAACTGGAGATCGCCGGTTTCAAAAAAGTACGATGAAACATTTATCAATATCAGGAGATATAAGAAAGGTGGAAAGTATCGATATTCGAAAGCCTGTTTGGGACTTTAACCCGAACTAAGACCGCCTCTGCCTGCAACCCCTATTCCTCCCGGTATTACGTTCGCCGTCGTTTTGTTAACTTTCGCGCGTTCGCTTTTCATCCTGTTCTAGGCGTATCATGTTTTTAGAAAAATTGCACACTGCATTCCACTTCGCACTGGAGTCAAGCATGTATGCGACTAGATTTTCTGGTGTCGGTGTTCCCTCTAGTGCTTCTTTCAGTATCTGCCGTTAGTTGTGGAACCGCGGGCACTAAAAGAACGCGGGCTCCACTCCACATATTCTGCTGTGTTTTTGCAGTGCTGGTGCCTTGGGGAGTCTTTGTGCTTGAACCGATGAAGATTTGATCAGAAACAGCAATGTCCAGTTAAAATCTGCGGCAGGTAGAAGGTCACTCCTCCATGCGGTATAAGACAATAGGTAGATTGACCTTTTGTTGAGAGGCTCCAACGCTGCTGCCATTCTCTCAAACTCCTTACTGTCTCCTGCACTACTTCACCCTCCTGGCGACTTCTTTCATATTTTTTCTGGAGCTCTTTGACCAGCATGTCTATTGGTGTCATTCCTACAAAGACGTGATGCAGTCTCAGCGGACACCGTAGGTTTTGCGAAAAGCGCTACATACTCTCATTGCACATAGCCTTTTTCCATTCCTAATTGCTGCCTATGCGTCATTGTCTTCATGGGCCATACTGGTGATCCATACAGTATTACAGACGTGACCACCTTACCTAGTATTAGCCTAGGATTGCGCCTTTGCCCTACAATATTTTGCATAATTCTTACTCCTTTGCACTTTGTCATCAATGTCATGGATAAGAGTCCCCTCTCGGAAATAGTCTGTGACTACTTATATGTCGTAGTGCTTCCAATATGTTTATCCAATTATCCCGGAATTAAAATCGTTCTTTACATCCAGAGTTATAACGGCATAGTTTCGCTTAGCTCCGCCTTTCCATCGTGTCCTAAGGCTATAGAACCTTATATGCAGTGTTGACCACGATCTTTATGGCTTCGACTGTTGAACGGGCCTTCTTGAGCCCTTATTGGTTTTCAGCTAACCCTCCTGCGTTGCCAATAGCCACCTCCAGCCTGTTTCAGATGATGCCCTCGAATATGTTTCGTGCTGTGTTTAGCATGCAAAGCAGTCGGTAAGACGAGGGATCTCCTATGGGGTACTTTTTAACTCCTTTGGGTAGCAGAACCATCCTTTGCTTTTTGCATTTTTCTGGAAATATTCCCTCTCTCACGCATATGTTGTATACAACTGCGCGCTGGTCGGGTCTTTACCGGGATTCTAAGAGCCATGTTTTTAATACCGCGCAGTTTAGGATCGCCGAATTCGTTAGAGGCTTCCAAGACTTCTTCTCTTGTTGCCGGGGGACTCACTTGCGGTTCTACGAGTACTTCCTCATCCAAACTCGCTCCCTGCTGTTTTGGGAATAGCTCTTCCAATATGTTAAGCAGCATTTCTGGACACGTGGGGACTGACGTGCCAAAAGCTCTCAGCTTCTTCATCACCACCTGGTATGCCACACCCCAGAGATTTTCATCCGCTTCATTGCACAATTCGGCGAAGCTAGAGTGTTTAATGCGTTTAATTGCCATCAACAGGCGTAGAAGTAGAGAGCCAGTAAAAAGGGAGGGTTACAATCCCTTTAATAATAAAATGCATAAGCTAAGCCGAAACCTAAGTTGAAATGTCGGATTGAGTGATTAGGAGCTTGTAGAGATGCTGGGTAGAAAGCGAATAAGCAAATCTTTTGTGTTCCAGACACGAAATGGCGAAACAGCCGAAATCGAGCGCGTTTCTTAGACGTTAGGACAAAAGCTTACAAGTTGTTCTGCTACGCGACGGAACAGGATAGGAACGTGTCGCGAACACACAAACACTGAAAGTGGGTCGAAGGCTTTTCACGTACTATAGCAGGAGTGGCACGCTTGTGGTTGCACAGTATCAGCTCGTTGGTGGGGGGGGGGGGGGGGGGGGGGGATCTCACTGCCTTACTTTTGTTCGCGGACAAAACATTTATCGTGCCTGGTAAAATTAAATAATTAAAAGGGAAATACTTGCATACCGGAAGTAAAAAAAGAAGAAAACAACACTGCAAGAAGGGAAAGAAAATCTGGGTGAAAGGAACCGAGTCAAATTTATTTATGGTGACGCAGTGGTATTATGACGTCTTGGCGAACCCGCCCCTTGTATGTGGCTATTGCCATACACACCATGGCCATCCAGTTGCCAGAACTTGTCAGTATAGCCCCTAAATCGATCTCTCTTTATGTAGCACCGGGTCACATTTCAACGATTAATCAGAGTTGATTAAAGATCCATTATAAACAAACTGCGATACACATATACTTTAATTAAATTCATTAATTCTTTATTAAAATATGCCTTAGGAAACTTAAAACCGAAAATGGAATGCAGCACTCTATATCTGCGTGATTTAATAATAGGAATGTAACAATTTGGGAATCACTTAAAGTACACATTTAAGATCTCTTGTAATTTTAACTATTTAGCGAACTGGATGAAGTGTGAATAAATTATGTTCAAATGCCTTTTGCTTAATCTAATTTAGGTTATTCAAAATTTAATTTTAGATTTAATTTAGGAATAATTTAGAAATATAATATTTCTCAAAAAAAAGGATTAAACAAAATAAAGCCAAAGAAAATGCATGTTTATTTTTTTTGGTACTCACGTTTTTTTATGCGTTGCTCCGAATTTTGGGCACAAACTTCGTCTCGATGCATGCCATTTTTTTAGGTTAGGTTTTTTTTTGTTTTTGATTAATATCTAAATTTCTGAGGCTTTTAACAAATTTTATGGGTAGGTATTTAAATTAATAATTTAGGTCAGGTAAGTATACGCATTAGGGTATTTTAATTCACACTAATTATTTTTTTTTGGTTTTTCTCTTTTTTTCAAATTTTTGTTTCACTAGGTTACGAAAATTATTAATGTTTTGGTAGGATTTTGTAGGTAAATTCACATAGAATCCTTTTGTGTAGTTTAAAGTTAGATGTGCACCAATTTGTTGTTGTTTAATTTAAGTAGGAAAATTTACTGAGTTTTTACAGGTAGATATTTAAATGCATGGAATTTTCGCGTCTGGTGTGTGTTGCGAGTAATTTTTGTTCTTGAATCTTTTAATTTGTTGTTTCATTTAGGAGGGTATTCCAAATTGGAGGTTAAGACTTAATGGTCCATTTATGAGGCTTTGATATACACTGGAGTATGGGGAAATAATGTGCAAGACACGCGGCACCCTCGAAGCCGAAACGCGCGAATGTTTTAAAAGAGTCATTCGGGTTTTTCTCGATTAAATGGTTGATTTGCGCCGCGTGTGTTTTTTTGTTTATACAATCCCTTTTTAATCCGGTAAATTTTTTCCATCTAGTATATTCTTGGGTTGCTGCCATTTGCAATCACAAATTCTGCCTTCCTCAAATACCATTTTGGTGAGCCAAAGCACACGACACGACCTGTCTTAGCTGAAGTACAAGAATTGAAAAAGGGAGAAGCTCTCTGACGGCCAAATATAACTGCTCAAAGAGCGGCGCGACTTAGGAATTAGAAAATTGACAGTTACTCGAAAGTGGAATTTCGTAGTTGCCAACTCAAGGTGATATTGGGTAACAGGTATGTGCGCTGATAATTTCCGGTTTGTGACATCTCCAAAGGATAGCGGCAGTTATTTTTGAAAATTGTTTATCATAAAAAAAATTATGAGATACGCCCCAAACGGAATCGATATTATTCTTGTTGCGGAGCTACTTGGCAGCGTGTTGACTATTTCAAATTCCAGTTATCGTTTAATCTCTCGTTATACGAGTACCTTCCTAGGAGCAACAAGTAAGGATCTGTGGAAAAAAAAAACGATTTTTGAGGACAACAATAACACAAAATTTTTATTTAAACAAAACACAAAAAAAGGAAAACTCTTTTTTTTTAGTATAACAAAGCGAACTTTTAATATCATGCCATATATATTTCCTATCTGTGTTCAGAACGAAAAAGACAACTGCATTTAAAACAACTAACCTTAAATTTGTGCAAAAAGACAGACAACATGAGGTGTCGCGTCATATCAGTCTGCCGTCATAAACAACAGCCTGGCTGGGACTCTCCATCAGCAACTGGCATGCAATATGTTAAATTACAAATGCATGGAATGCTAAAAAAAATAGCTTGGGGTGATGGTTCACCCCAGTTCCCTTCTTAAGGTTAAACTGGTGATGCAAGGTGAGGCGTGAGGCATCCCCAAGTCGGATGCGAGCAGAGAGATAAAGATGCATTCTGCGTCAAGAACATGCGAAAGGCATATCTTTTGTTTGTTGGCAGAGATTTGAACGGACATGTTGGGAATTCAATCGAAGAATATGAAAAGTGCCATAGAAGACTGGGATACGGCATCTGAAACTCTCCGGCTGCAGATATCCTAAGCATTTCCAAGTCATATTATTTGTCGTTCTTGATACCATGTTTGTCAAACAAAACCGGCACCTGATCACTACCAGCATTGGACGAAATTAAACCCAGACTTACTAACATCTGGTGGACCGAAACAAACCATAAAACCGCTGTATTAAAGCTCACAAGGGTATACAACGTCTCGCATGCCTTGGTTTATCCGGAGCCATGCGGACCTGCCCCACTGCTGCCATAGAAGCCATAATAGGACTAACACTCTTGCATATACATACATATAAACAAAGTATGGTAATACGCAGCTCAGCAAGTCTGTTACAAACGACTGAGATACGTCTTTTTAGAGTTCCGTAGCAAAATGGCAAAAAAAGGAACCCTTATAGATTCGTCATGTCTGTCTGTCTGTCTGTCTGTCCGGGAATGTCACAGCCACTTTTTCCCGAAACTATAAGAGCTATACTGTTGAAACTTGGTAGAAAGAAGATCTTTTTCAGGGAACAAATGAGATCCGAGGACATAAAGAATTCTTCTACTGGTAAAATTGTCCGCTTTACACGGAAAGTGGAAATTCTACTAGTTTAAATTTTTCTGGCCCATACGGTACAAAAGATCTTTTTAGGTCGAAGTGCCCCCCCTTGTAAATCGCCTTGGCGAGCCAGAATTAAAAAAAAAGAAAAGAAAAAAGCGGCCAAGCGCGAGTCGGACTCGCCCATGAAGGGTTCCGCGCGAATTATAATTATTATTTACTTAGGCACCTATTACAGATTTATTATTAGAAAATAATGGTTCACGGCTTACGCATAAGGTTTATGTTTATGAAATTAAATGTTTTTACGGTTCCGTAGCCAAATGGCAAAAAACCGAAGCATTATAGATTCGTCATGTCTGTCGGTCTGTCTGTCTGTCTGTCCGGGAATGTCACAGCCACTTTTCTCCGAAACCGTAAGAGCTATACTGTTGAAACTTGGTAAGTAGATGTATTCTGTGAACCGCATTAAGATTTTCACACAAAAATAGAAAAAAAACAATAAATTTTGGGGGTTCCCCATACTTAGAACTGCAACTCAATTTTTTTTTTTTCATCAAACCCATACGTGTGGGATATTTATGGATAGGTCTTTAAAAATAATATTGGGGCTTCTAATGTCATTTTTTTCTAAACTGAATAGTTTGCGCGTGAGACACTTCCAAAGTGGTAAAATGTTGCCCCTCCGCCCCTCCGCCCCTCCGCCCCTCTAACTTCTAAAATAGGGGAATGATAAAACTAAAAAAAAATATATGATGTACATTACCTTATGCGTAAACCGTGAACCATTATTTTCTAATAATAAATCTGTAATAGGTGCCTAAGTAAATAATAATTATAATTCACGCATAACCCTTCATGGGCGAGTCCGACTCGCACTTGGCCGCTTTTTTTTTATATTTGAGTTGATTGAATGAAAGGTAAATTGCGGTTTACGATTTATGAAGTATAAAAAAAAACTACTTCCTGGATCTCGTTCAAACCAATTTTCGCTGGAAGTTTGCATGGTAATGTACATCATATATTTTTTGAGTGTTTCTCGCGCAAACTATTCAGTTTCGAAAAAAATGAAATTAGAAACCTCAATATCTTTAAGGGCTGGACATTCACATAAAATGTGTTCAGCTGACTCGTCCTCTTCAAGACAGAGTCGGCACTCAGGAGAGTCTGCTATTCTCATTTTGTGTAGATGATATCTTAAACCATGGTGACCAGTAAGGTAACCTACTAAGTTTTTGATATCATGCCTGCTTAGGTTTAGACATTTGCTGCCATTTTGATTGAAGGGCCGAATGGCTCGTTTGGCCTGTCTTAGACCTGGGATGCTTTTCCAGAGAAAGATACATTTCCTATGTTCCCAGCTTTTTATTGCTGCCGTTGCTGCTGATCTAGGAGTGCAGCAGAAAGGTTCGGGACCTATGAAAGGTGTTTCTGAACCTTTTCTGGCCAGTTCGTCGGCCTTTTCGTTACCTTCTTCCCCGACATGACCCGGAACCCACCATAATTTGGTTTTGTTTCTTGTTCCGAGTGTTTGTGGGGTATTGAAGCAGTAAATGTCTGATTTGGAGTCAATGGTATACGATCTAAGGGCGTTTATAGCTGCTTGACTATCCGTGAATATATGGATGGTTGCACCTTTTATGCCAGATAAATTAATGTGGCTGGCGCATTCTTGAATGGCGTGGAGCTCTGCTTAAAATACGCTGGGACTTTTTCCCATGGGTATCGTGAAGCGTTTGTGTGGTCCGTATATTCCCGCCCCTACCCCCGTTTCCATTTTAGAACCATCCTTATACCACTTTATGCCGTTGTGGCTGTTTGGTGCGTTATTACTAACCCATGCTTCTCTCTTGGGGATCTCCGTGGAGTACCGTTTGTTGAAGCATAGTGTTTTTTGAATGCGGTCTGTGACCGCGCAGTTCATGTTAAGTTCTGGTAGTTCATCGAGAAGGGTCTTTAGATCCGGGTGATCATTAAGACTTCTCTCGTTTAACTGTATTAGACTTATTGCACTGCGGATCGCCACTTTTTGAATGCATATGTGGAGAGGTGTGGTTCCTGTTATTGCCTCTATGGCAGCTGTTGGACAGGTTCGCATGATACGTCTTAGTGACCACCCGGAACTTATGACGCTGCTCTCAGAAATTCCAGAACTGGACATGATCTGCGCGGTTACAGACCGCCTTCAAAAAACATTATGTTTCAATAAGCGGTTCTCTACGGAGATACCAAATAGAGAAGCATGTGCCCACCGAACCGCGAAATCGGATTAAAGTGGTATACGGATGGTTCTAAAATGGAATCGTGCACAGGAGCTGGTTTGCATGGACCAAGCCTCAACGTCTCAATACCAATAGGAGAAAATCCTAGTGTATTCCAGGCAGAATTCAGGAATGCGCTAACCACATCTTCAACACTGGTATCAAAGGCGCTCTCATCCATATATTCACGGACAGTCAAGCAGTTATAAAAGCCCTTAGCTCACACGCAATTGACTCCAAATCAGTCTTACACTGATTCAATACCCTCCAGAAAGTCAGCCACAGAAACAAAACCAAACTGTGGTGGATTGCTAAGATTACTTGAAACATAAGGATATCCAGTGCTTACTTATCGGGATTAATAGTTATAGCAACAGCTATACACAAACCCAACATCATATGAAATACATAATTTTCACATTATCCTATCATCAGCACAATTTCGCAATCGCCAAATTTTGCTGATGCATTTTCTCATGACAATGTTAGGTGCATTCACACCAAACATTGCGATAATAATTTCTCAGAATTCGAACGGATGCAATGCATGCCCGCAATGCATGTTCTGTCCACAGTAGACATTGCATCAGCACTTTTTACCATAAAAAATTAACGTGAAAATACACACGACGAAGGTGCAGAAGTTCAGTTGATAGTGTGCAGTCCACTTCGAGAGTTTCAGCTTTAGAGTTTAGAGTTTTTAGTATACACGCGTTGTCTGTTGCGCTCCGGGAAGTTTTAATTAGTAATACTTACTTTAATAAAATAAATTGTAGTTTTGGAATAAAGAATAAAGATTTTTTTTTTTTTATTTTAACAACGTTCAACTACGTTAACTATGAATCTACTATTCGAAAAGGATTTACTTAACGCGATATACGGACATCCAGGTAGTTTCCCATTTGTGAAATTTGAAACATTTATGTATACTGAAGCATAATGCAGTTTATGAAAACATGATAATGTGTAGAGATCTGAATATTGATGTCTCTCGCACAACCGGTAAGTCAAATTATCTAAAAAATCTGTTTGAATCTCATGGCTTAGAAATCGTAAGCTTTGTTCCTACACATTTTACAAGTCATAGTGCTACAACAATAGATTTATTTATAGTGTCAACTAAAAACAAAATTTCTTTCTTTGACCAAATGCATTGTGTTGCTGACTTAACCTTTCTAATCTTTAATGTTGAAGTTGATGGTGTAGGTTAGGTTTATGTGGCTGTCGGCAGAAGCCGACACACTTAGACCAATTTAGGTCCATTGTGATACCACGTATATTATTTACCTCAACTCTGTAGATGGGACTGGCCAACGACACGCGGTTGTTCTTAAACGATCCCCCATCTACGTACTACCCGCGCCCAACATCGTTTAATTACGGTGATCTGACGCGAACCGATTACTTTTTTACTTTTAAATTCATTTTTTAATTGTTACTGGATATCAACTTACGTACTAGACAAAAATGATTAAATCTAACTTAAAATTAACAGGATACTTATTCTTATTTATTTGTCCTTATGACGACGCCCTAAACTTAACTATATCTTATAATTATTGCCTTTCGGCCTAAAAACTATTTACGAACTAATCTTACATATGTATTAAATTTATTAATTTAAATTAACAATTAAAACTCGATATCATTATTAAGATTTTATATCTATATATATAAAAATCAATCCATATTTGAGTTTGTTGCCGCTGTTTGGCCAAACGCGTTAACCGATTCCAATGAATTTTCTTTCCATGAAAGGTGACGTCTGTACAAAGGATGTTTGGTATGTGCGATATCTGTATCTGCATCGGTGTGTGAATTATGGGCATTTGAGTGAGTACACATGCATATGTGCATATGCGTGTAAATTCCGATGCAGATACAGAGACCGCACATATAAAAAACCATCGTACAGACGTCACCTACTTTGTTATCCGAACGCGCATATGAAAGAGGGAGACCAGACCAACGTTTTAAGCCTATTGTGGTGTTTGTGCGCACTTTCATTCTTGAGATATCGTGTGTTCAATGTTTTATTCAAATAATATTCAAATAACTCTTATTGAATTTTTTTGCATTTTTTTTTTTTTGTGAATCGGACATCGGAAAGTTGCTTTTCCCACATTGATAACAATCGGTGTGAAAGTGAATGAAAAGTGATTCTATCGAAGTTTTTTACTTTCGCTTTGTTGTTTGATTCGCACAAGTAAGCTGACATAGGCGCCTGCCAGACAAAAAGCACCTACCCTAAGCGGAACAGGTTGAGCTCAAATCAGGCAATCTTCGGTATTGGCCTGAGAGTGTTTCTGTGAAATTTGGTCAAAATCGGTCTTCTTTTTTTAGGGGCAGCAACATAGGTACGCCAGATACCCGCTATGGACAATAATAAGGAAGTCTACTCGAACATATTGGCCAATAGAATTCTCGGGCACGGGTAAAGCCGGGCGGGTGCAGCTAGTTTTTTATCTAAAACAAACTACAAACTACCTATTCTACTTACTTAAACTGCCTAACATATTCTAACTATAATTAGGATTCTGAGCACTCGTTGCCTTGCGCAACAAGTGGTCAAAAGCTCATGAGCATTGGCGACATCCTCGCCGCGGATGAGCCGCTTATCTCTCGTGCTGCGGAAGCGGTGGTATAATACCGGGATACCATCCCTCATCTGTACCAGCCCTTTCGCATCAATATGGATAAATGCCTCCGGCGGGATAAAGCCAGACCGGAGCGTACTCTCTATGTACATTTCATTGGGGTAGTAAGCCCCAAAGATCAGACTATTGTCGCTGGCCATCGCCCTTGCAACGTGCCTTCGAGTCACCTTAATGAGGAAATTGTCAATCCTATTCAACTGAGCCCCATCGTATAGGACCTTGTTGGGATAATATTTTATATAATTGGATTCAGGCGTTCGGAACAACCGGAGAAGGTCCTAAGACATTGTCTCTCCAAAACCCGAATCTTTCCCATATAGCTGGTCGCTATATTAAACCAGAATGGACAACCATAAGCGATAATCGGTCTTATAAGGGCCACGTAGCAAATGACCTTCACTCTGGAGTCAAGTTGACTGCTATGAAACAGTCTCCTTGTCAAAGCATAAGCCTTCTTGGCCCCAGCAAGAAAATCAACCATATGTCTATCGAAATATAGATACTGGTCAAGCCAGATACCTAGATATCTAACTACGCTTCTCACCGCCAATGGCTGCCCATTTTGTCCAATTATGGCCTGTTGGGGCAGAATCACCATCGTCATCTTCAACATCACCATTGTCATCTTCAACAGCACCATCGTCATCATCATCGTACATTAGGATGAATATCGTATTTGCTAATATTTGAAATGAGCTAAATTGTAAATACTTAATATTTAAATCTGGCGCTTAGTTTAGACCAGTCACCATATTTATTTCTTTTATTGAATTCGCCATAAAATTTAAACTTGAAAAATAACGTAATGTCTCTCTCGCTCAAACCAAAATCCTCTCACGCACTTTTGTATAAATACGCATGAAGAAACAGAAAGAAAGTTTTTGTATTACAACCCTTAGGGGAAAACACCGCCTTTTACTCCTCGTAATTCGCTCCATATTCGTTGGATTTTTCGACTATCGTTTGCTAAAAAGTTGCATTATCGGTCACACTTCTCCGTCTAATCCCCTTTCGGTAAAGTACAATAAAATACTTACATATCCATTGGCATTCGGTCAATGGAAACAATAACCAGGACCAAATCTTCCTTATTCGAAGATTAATAAGAAGGTTCAAGGGTTAGCGACCGGAAAAATCTCCGGACGTTCATTTTGGCGCCCAACTTGGTTGAAGTAAAAACCCAGATTCTTGTTTTTAAATATTCGTTAAAAACGAAAAAGTGAATATCAGTGTTGCACTAAACAAAAGAACATTATAAACTAATGACCTAGAAAAGACCTTGAAAAGACACACATTAGTGCATTAGTGAAAAACATTGACATTTAAATCGCGCTTTCGGTTTCGGTTTCGGTTTCGCGAGTGCATATGAGTGGTTAAAAAGTTCCAGCTCAACAGACAAAAGAAACACATAAAAGGAAAAAAGTGGGAAGATAAGTATAACATCTCCCATCCCAGGTACGTCAGTTTAGTCGAATTATTCGAATGTGCGTTCACACAATCAGAGATATTAATAAAAGGAAACTGCAACATAAGCAAATTAAAATTCATCGAAGTTACAACGCACCTTCGATATAAATGAGACGTGCATGTTAGCTGTATAGAATTATATTAAACAACATATTTCGATAATTAAAGTCATTTATGAGTATAATCAGTGCAATATTCCTGCAAATTAAAACCGCCCATATCACAATCATTCTCCGCACAATTCATGCTGCTGCTTTGACTTGCAAAATTTAAATTCCGCTTAACGGCTGTGTTGCAATCACGAACACATAATTTGGTTTCGCCAAGAAGCTTTCTCTCAAAATTCTTTAAATTTGCTCCCACCAATGCACTTTTCGTTTTCGTCGTTCTCTCTTCGCCGCTCGCAATAGAAAAATAATAGAAAATCTGTCGCTGATACGAGGCAAATCAATTAAGGAATTTGCATCGCTCGTAAACGATCTTCACTAGTAATTTCGAATAAAATTAAAATTACCAATCCAAAAGTAATTTGGACAACTTCACAACGCACCGATCATATCGTTAGAAAGCTTTCGCTGATTTTCGCTATCCTTCTTTCAGCGCATATTGATTTATATTTCGCTTGTACTTCACTGGATTGTTTGCCATCGTCGTCGTCGCCGGAGATTGCTGCATGTATCAAATGCACTGAAAGAAAGCTTTCACATTGGGTTTGTAACAAACACTAGAAAACCATTTCACATTGGAAATCTATCTCATTTGTTAATCATCGAAAACAATCAAGACTTTTCGATATATTTTATGAGTAAGGCAATAGTCAGTTCTCACCAAGGAACAATAATTTAATTCGCCGCGCAGCAGTTGGAAATCATTTCGGAGGAATATTTTGGTTTACGCATTTTTAGGGTGTAATAATATTCGTCATAATTAGTTAATTTTCCGATTTCTTCGAGGGAAGCTTTGTCAGCCGCAATATTTACCTGTCACCAATAATAGAGATTGCTGGTAGTCGATTTTTTGTTGCATTTGCATATTTGCTGCTACCTTCCATCGTCGGTTGCAAATACTCTTGAATTGCATTATCGTTTTCATAAAATTAATTATAATGGCTTACATCGGACATCGAAGAGTTGAAGCAGATGAGGTCATCGACAAAGGGCAGTATCACAAGGATAAAGAACCTAGTGGAAGCAAGATCGGATTCGCTTTCCGCAACAGAGTTGGAATGTCGCCTTGGAATACTGGAATCGTATTTCAAGCAGATATTGGCATACCAGACGCAGATAGAGCGCCAAGTGCCAACAGATACCGCTCGAGGAGAGCTCGAAGAGCTATACATCTCAACTAAAACAAAAATCAATTTGCTTTTAGGGCACAGTAGGCGCCTTAGTACAGGTGAAACCACAATGCAGATTCCACACTCAGTTCATCACTTGCCCAATCTCAAATTACCGAAATTCAATGGCAAGTATTCGGAGTACAAGAATTTTATGAATTCTTTTCAAATTCTCGTTGACAATGATAATAGCTTGACCAGAATTGAAAAGTTTAATCATCTTTTGACCTGTCTTAGCGATCAAGCACTGGGCACTGTCAAGGCTTTTCAGGTTACGGAAGAGAACTATCCCAAAGCCATAAATAGACTTAAAGAACGTTATGACAATGACTGCTTGATATTCTCGGAAAATATTTCAGAGCTATTTGAGTTACCAAAGGTTCTTAAATCGTCTTCTAGTTCACTGAGAAGTTTGGTAGATAACGTTTCTGCCTTGTTTAATTCATTGCAATCAATCGGATCATTTGAAAATATATGCAATGCAATTATTATATACATAGCTATGTCAAAGGTAGATCCAGAAACGCAATCAAAATGGGATGAGCAACTGGACTATAGCAGGCTTCCTACATGGGCAGAATGTGCGAAAGTCCTTGGCAAGCGTTGCCAATATTTAGAAGTGCGGGACAGTAAGCAGATGCGAACAGATTCCAGTCCAAAATGGTCAACCAGACCCTCAAGACCACAGCAATCTAATAACATACGTTCTCAAACATCACTCTCTCTCACTCAACGTTCCTGTGTATTCTGTCGCGATGCCAATCACTTCATTTCAGCTTGTTCAAACTTTACTAAACTAACAGTAAAGGATCGTTTCGCTAATGTCAAGAAGCTAAGACTCTGTCTGAATTGTTTAGGAAAGGGCCATAGTGTATCAAATTGTCCTTCATCATTTAGGTGTAAGACCTGTAAGCAATCGCATCACAGTCTTCTACATAGAGGTACACAAGGCGTACCGGCTACACACACCACAACGGATACTGAAAGTGGACAGCCGTCCACATCGGCAGCAACGCATACGGCTTCGGAAAGGCAGCTTAGCTCTGGCTCTAGGACACAGGTCATTCTGGCTATGGCAATTGTTCTTGTTAGAGATTCGTCAGGGGTCTTCCAGTTTGGTAGGGTTCTCCTAGATTCTGGATCCCAGGTAAATTTGATAACGGAGAAGTTTGCGAAATTACTCAATCTTCGGAAACAACGGAAAAATGTTAGCATTGTTGGAATAGGGGCAGCAGAGCTAAAGATCAATTCACTCACGCAAACAACTGTTCGATCAAGGTACAACAAATTTGAAGTATCATTAGAACTCCTGGTTTCACCATCTATCACAGGATACCAGCCCGACACTGCGTTAAGTATCAGAGATTGGAACTTACCTAAAAATCTCGAGCTTGCGGATGAGGACTTTCATCAGCCGTCGAGCATAGATTTGTTATTAGGCGCAGAGGCTTTCTTCGATTTGCTTCAAATTGGTCAAATTAAACTTGGACATGGACTCCCATCGTTGCAGAAAACATACTTTGGCTGGATAGTATCGGGCAAATATAGGACACATGCAGACATGGAAAGGAAAATTTGCTGCATCACCAAAGAAGAGTCACTCGACCAATACGTAGAAAAGTTTTGGGAACTGGAAGAGGTTCTAGGTTACAGGTCGAAATGGACAGAGGAACAAAAAGAATGCGAAGCACATTTCAAGGATCATGTCGAGACCTTGCCGAATGGTCGGCTTATCGTAAAGCTTCCATTTAAAAAGGATCCCAGCTGTCTAGGAGCTTCATACGACATCGCCTTTAGGCGATTCCTTTCGCTTGAACGTAGATTGTCAAGGGACTTGTCACTGAAGTCGCAGTACACACAATTCTTAAACGAATATAAATCGCTAGGGCACATGTCTCTTGTTAAGGATCCCAATCTTGAAGAACCACATTTTTTCTTACCACACCAATGTGTCATTAGGCCTGAGAGCTCGTCCACTAAACTTAGGGTCGTGTTTGACGCGTCTTGTCGCACTTCATCCCAGATTTCTTTGAATTCTATACTCATGGTCGGTCCAACAATACAAAAGGAACTTCTCATTATTTTAATTCGCTTCCGGTTGTACAGATTTGTTTTAACTGCCGACATTGTGAAGATGTTTCGACAGATATTGGTTCACCCAGATCATCGAAGGTTCCAGTACATCCTGTGGAGGATGGAGCATGGAATTCTTGTAGTGACGAATTCAGCTTTTCGTATAAACCGAGTCGAACATATTCAAAGTACACGAAACGAACCATTTTGTCTCTTTCGTCGTCACTTTTCGACCCAATGGGGTTGCTTAGCCCCATCATTATAAGGGCTAAGGTTATCCTTCAAAGGTTATGGATTGATAAACTTGATTGGGATGCGTCAATCCCACAAAGCATTGACACCGAATGGCGTCAATTCATGGCGGACTTACACTCCTTACAAAATCTCTCGATTCCTAGATTCGCTTTGAGCGCGAATAGGAAAACTTACCAAGTTCATGGATTCGCTGACGCGTCGATGCACGCCTATGGTTGTTGTCTCTACCTTAGATCAGTAAATACAACCGGAGTTGTCAAGGTACAACTATTAATAGCAAAGTCTAGGGTCGCCCCCGCAAAAAAGAAGCAACTTCCACGATTGGAGCTATGTGCAGCCCATCTCTTATCGAAGCTCTGGGAAAAAGTTAAGAGTGTATTCAACGATGAATACTCGGAAGCATTTTTTTGGACAGATGCGGCAATAGTTCTACACTGGGTTGCAACGCATTCATCAAAACTAAGCACGTTTGTAGGAAACAGAGTAGCGGAGATACAGGAAAAAACACAGGGTGTCTTCTGGAAACATGTACCAACACATGAAAATCCAGCAGATATAGTATCGAGAGGTTGCTGCGTAGAAGAATTAAAATCGTCCATTTGGTTCAGTGGGCCAGGGTTTCTGTTTGAAACTGAGGATAATTGGCCCCATACTGTTGAGGTTCAACTTTCTCCCGAGGATTACACAATGGAAGCAAGGAAAAAAGTACTAATCTGTCGAAAATCAGACACAACTTATTTGCTGCAGGTGCTGGATCGATACAGCTCTTTTACACGAATCTGTAGAGTATTTTCGTATGTGCTTAGGTTCGGTAGTCGAAAGCGAAGTCAGTCACAAACAAGGGACCATTTCATATCTCCGGCAGAGATGCAAAATGCACTTCTTCGTATCGTTCATTTTGTTCAAATTAATTCGTTTTCAGAGCAAATCGAAGCAATCCAGAATCATCGGAAACTGAAAGGATCGATAAAGTGGCTTAATCCATTTGTAGAAGAAACAAATGGCTTTTCTTTACTAAGAGTTGGAGGACGACTGAAGCATGCAAGCATTCCAGAAGACTGCAAGCATCCTCTTTTGCTGCCAAAGGACAGCAACTTGACTAGAGTTCTCGTCAGGCATCTACATCTTTCAAACTTCCACGCCGGTCCAAAGGCTCTTGTAGCATTAGTAAGGCACAAATTTTGGATTACTAACGTTAGGGATATCGCAAGGCAGATCGTTCGAAATTGCGTTCACTGCGTCAGGTACAGACCGAAGCTGCTTGAGCAAGTAATGGGAGACTTGCCCCCGGAGAGGTTGACTGCTTCACGCCCATTCCTTTGTTGCGGGGTTGATTTTGCGGGCCCAATCTACACACATCTTAAAATTCGTGGCAAAATACCGTACAAGAGTTATGTAGCGGTCTTTGTTTGCTTTTCATCAAAAGCAGTCCATCTGGAGGCCGTGTCAGACCTTTCATCTGAAGCCTTCATAGCAGCTTTAAAAAGAATGATAGGTCGAAGGGGTCTTCCATCAGACATCCATTGCGATAACGCAACAAATTTTGTGGGGGCACAGTCGAAACTAATCGAGTTACGCAATATGTTGTTTAAACAGTCGTCTAGAGAAACAATCACTAATTTTTGTACTAATAGTTGCATCAATTTTCATTTTATACCCCCCAGGGCACCTCACTTTGGTGGAATTTGGGAGGCGGCTGTCAAGGTCGCGAAAGGCCATTTATACCGAAGCCTAGGTGGTGCCAAGTTGACGTTCGAGGAATTGACAACAGCCCTGGTAGAGATCGAAGCTGTCATGAATTCGAGACCCATCACCCCGATGTCCTCCGATCCAAACGATTTCGAAGCGCTTACACCAGGACATCTGCTCATTGGTTCATCGCTCCGAGCAATCCCTGAGCCAGCAGATGAAGTTGCAGATATAAGCTACATACACAGATGGAGACGAATAAATGCCGTCAAGACCCACTTTTGGCAAAGGTGGTCGAAGGAGTACATAGTGGAACTTCAAGGTCGGGCTAAATGGATGTCACCAAGCTCTAACATCAGCGTAGGCAGTCTCGTCATCATACATGAAGATAACGTTCCACCACAGAAATGGCTTTTGGGTAGAATCAGCAGCGTTACACATGGTTCAGACGGCATAGTCAGAGTAGCAGACGTTCGAACATCCAGAGGAATCGTCAGACGTCCCATTCGCAAACTCGCTCCTATTCCTTGTTGAAAGAGAGTCCTTTCAAAGGGGCCGGAATGTTGGGGCAGAATCACCATCGTCATCTTCAACATCACCATTGTCATCTTCAACAGCACCATCGTCATCATCATCGTACATTAGGATGAATATCGTATTTGCTAATATTTGAAATGAGCTAAATTGTAAATACTTAATATTTAAATCTGGCGCTTAGTTTAGACCAGTCACCATATTTATTTCTTTTATTGAATTCGCCATAAAATTTAAACTTGAAAAATAACGTAATGTCTCTCTCGCTCAAACCAAAATCCTCTCACGCACTTTTGTATAAATACGCATGAAGAAACAGAAAGAAAGTTTTTGTATTACAACCCTTAGGGGAAAACACCGCCTTTTACTCCTCGTAATTCGCTCCATATTCGTTGGATTTTTCGACTATCGTTTGCTAAAAAGTTGCATTATCGGTCACACTTCTCCGTCTAATCCCCTTTCGGTAAAGTACAATAAAATACTTACATATCCATTGGCATTCGGTCAATGGAAACAATAACCAGGACCAAATCTTCCTTATTCGAAGGATAATAAGAAGGTTCAAGGGTTAGCGACCGGAAAAATCTCCGGACGTTCATGGCCAATTTCTTCCAGTTTTTTCTGGTATCCCTAGAGGCCTCAGCCAATGGAGTTATGAACCAGATTATTTCCGTCTTCTGAAAGTTGATTTTCAACTTCCAGTCGTCGCAATATCGCTTAATTTGATCGAAGTCACGCTGCAAAAGGATATTAATGACCTCGATTTTAGGACCTGATCTGTATGCCACCAAATCATCGGCATACGCAGCATGTCTGAGTGAACCTACCAGATCACTCGTGTAAATGTTAAACAGGATCGGAGAATTGACCGCCCCCTGCTGTAAACCGTTTTTAATTTCAAAGACTCTGCTCGAAGTCACGTTGCCACATTTGACAACGAACTTATTTCCCATAAGCATATTATAAATTACATATAGCAAAGGTTTGTGCATCCCCCGCCTGGTCAACTTGTAGAAAAGTCCCTCTAACCATACGGTGTCGAAAGCCTTCTCAAAATCAACCAGACAAGCACCCGTGCATTGGTTCTTGCATTTATTCCACTGAATGTCGGAAACCAGTTTCGACGCGGCATGAATAGTGTCATGCCTCGCCCTGAAACCAAACTGGTTGTCCGGAATTATGTTATTGTCCTCGACCCACTTTAACAGGGCTCTATTGACAACCTTTTCAAAGACCTTGCTAATATTCGGAAGCAAGCTAATTGACCGGAGATTGGCAGGGTTCGTCCTATCTTTACATTTTTTCGGGATAGGGTGTACCACAGCTACCTTCCAATGCGCCGGATAATATGCATTATTCAGCGCATTGTTAAACAGCGTGGTGAAAATATCTACAGCCTCCAGAGGCAGGTGTCTCAATACGACGTTTGGGACACCATCCATCCCCGCCGACTTTTTATTCTTTAGTGACTCGAAGATGCACAGAAGATCATTATTCGACACGAACAAGTGCGACGCATTTCGGCCATTGGCGACAACTGCATTAGCATGGTTTTCATCAGTGAACACGGTGAATCCGTTATTCTCAGATCGCCAATTCTCAAGTTCGGTGCGCAGATATAAGTGGCTCACCAGAGCCCTATTCTCAATGTCGTGGTTACGGCGAACAGGATTGTTCACCGTATACACAGCCTCGAAACAAGCGCCCAGCAAATCCACTTTCTCCTGTGGGTCCTCGACCACGAAAAAATCGTCGTTTGAAGCGACACTTTCTGGACTTATTCCAGCAGTCAGTACTGTCTGTCTGTTCTCTGCTGTCTGGGAGATTCGAATACAAGGAATATCATTGTGATCTTTCCTCCTGAACAACTTATTTATCTGTGACGAGAACCGATTAACTCGACGTGGTATGGTCGTTGGTATAATGGTGTAAGCCAAGGGGAGCCCTGCTTTATAAGGGACTTTAAACATATTAATTGGGATTAACTTTTAAGTGAAATGTCAAATATTGACTGGCTGTTTTTCAGAAATGTTAGCGCAGTTGATTTTAAGGTGGAATACTTAACAAAACTACTGAAATACATATTTGATAAGTATGTCCCATTAAAAAGATATATCCCTCACAATCGTTGGCGATGGCTCACCAGTAACATAAAAGATCTAATTAGCGAGCGAAATTTTGTATACAATGTTTACAAAACCAGAAGACACTTCTGCAACTGGGAACGATATAAAAGATGCCGTAACAAGGTAGTCAAAGCCATAAAAAATGACAAAAAAAGGAAATCAATTTTTTTTTTTTTTTTTTAAAAAAGGAATTCCAAATCCTAGAGCACTCGGACTCGGTAACGGTCCATTGTACTACCAGGCAGAAATCCTCCTTTTGGTGTAGAGGCATGTGAATGGGTGGCGTATGTTGTTGTTCCCCATGGGGATTGAACCTGCACCGCACGGGTAACAAGCCAACACACTAGCCTCTACACCGTCGCCACCCTAAAATTTGATTGAGTGATTTTAAATACGGATCTAATTACTGAGACTACCTTACCAAATCAATTAGATGCCTCTAGGAACTCAACTAATATTCTATGGAATAATTAAAAGAGACTGGGTGCGAACGGCAAAGCTAAGCCAGTTAATATTAATGATCTTGATTTTGCAAACAATCCGAATAAATGCTTTTGCCCCGTCGGATTCTAACCGCCTTGCTCGCACTAGTGTCTATAGAAACTCAAATGAGAATTTCTCATTTGACTGTGTTACAATGAATGAATGTTTTGAATCTCTTTACTCAATACAATCAAATGCAACATACCACCAAAATTTATCAAATTAATTACTTCCGGTAATCATTCCGACTATCACTAATATTTATAGCGACTGCCTAACTAAATCTGTTTTTCCTACTGTCTGGAAGATGGAAAAAATTATACCCATTTTAAAATGTACATCGGATAATAATAATTTTTCGAACTACCGCCCGATTAGTATTTTACCTTTTTTGTCAAGAGTCTGGAAAAATTGATGTTCAATCAGGTAAATTACTATTTAGAGTCGTTTAATTTATTGTCTCCCTCTGTGTATCGGCAATCTTGAAAGTGCATGATGGTATACGGATCGCAATGGATCAAGATAAAATATCAATTTTGACATAGCTCGATTTCACCAACGCTTTCAATTGAGTAGATCATGAAATTTTACTCAGTAAATTGCGCCACAAATTTGGTTTTTCGTCATGTGCCCTAGGTCTAATGAACAGCTTTCTGGATGGCCGTAAACAAGCCATTGCCGTTGGCTCCATTACGTCTGATTTTGTTTATCTGAAAAGAGGAGCTGCTCAGGGATCTATATTAGGTCCTGCTGTCATTTTCAAGTTGTTGCTCAGCCCAATTCACGAACATACGATGCTTCTGGTGGTCAAGCGGCTTCAGTTCTTCCGCCAATTTAATCTTGTAAGGATGTAGGCCAAGATCTTTTCGCAAAATTCGCCACAACGACGTCACAGAGATGCCCAACGCTTGAGAACGACGTGTGAGAGACACATTTGGGCTTTCTTCAACTGAAGCCTCAGCGGCAGCAATATTCTCGACACTACGGGCACTTCTTTGTCTCACTGGCACGGGAACATTTTGTACTGTGCTTGTGGATTCAAATTTTTCCACTAGACGCTCAATTGTTGATCTGCTAGGACGATTATGACGACCATAAATTGGAGGTAGCGCTCTTAACGTTGAGGCCACTGACTCCGAATTTCGGTAGTAAATTTTAATAATTTTGACTCGTTGTTGGCTTGTATATCTTTCCATCATGAAATGGCAAACCTTACTGAAGAGAAATGTCAAAAGATCGGCAAGAAATTCGGCGTCGTTTGCTGTCCCTGTCCCTCTACTTTTGTAGCGTCCCTGTTGAAAAACCCTTTAGTAGATGTAGTCAAATATTCCTCATATCATCTATACGCAGACGATTTACAGATCTATTTTTCATTCCCTTTGGGACTCATGGCAGATGGAATCAATAAGCAGGCAAAAACTAGATGTACCTTTCAACTCCTGTGTTCGATTTATACATTGCCTAAGAAGGTTCGATCATATTTCTCATTTATCCAACTGCATTTTTGAAGTCTCAATTATGTCTGAGTTTGTTGTCGAAATGTGCAAGTTTATGTATGGGTTGTTACATTGTCGAACTCCGACTTATTTGTACGAGAAAATACAGTTTTCTACATCATCGAGGACGTTAAATATAAACACACTTAGATCTTCAACATTACAAACACGTAGATCTTTCTTCCCTCCAAGAGCCAGGATCTGAAATAAACTGCCTACTCAAATTAAAATCATAAACAATTTAAATGACTTTGTCCGCTTGTACGATCTTTTAATCGTTGTGTTGATCAAAGCACATAAACCTTGACAACGTTAGAACTTCTGGTACATGAACCAGAAACTCTTTATGGCGGATGAGGTGATCGTCGCGTTGTAGCTCTCTTGCTCTTCTCGATTCTTGTACATGCCTCCTTACCTCGGGTGGGGGGCAGTCGTGTTTAGGTAGTTGCTAATGAAAACAACGATAGGTTTGTAATCATTTTATTGATTTTGTGGCTTATATACTAACATATTGCTTACTTGACTAAAAGAACAATTAAGTATAAAGTGCTGAAAGAGCGAATAAATACAATTAATTGCTAAGATCGCTGAAGGCGCAGAAAATATACTTAATTGCTAAGAGTGCTGATATGACAAACTTAAACTTACATACTACCATGTTGCTTAATAATTACGTGTGACTTGCAGAAAAAACAATTATGTGCAGAAATTGCTGATGTGACAAAAGAACAAACAATTGTGTGTAGGGTGAATGAATTGGGAAATAAACATAGGGACGGGCTACAGTCCGCTTGGGCGAACTGTTGTATACCCTATTCTTATTCCTATCGCTCATAATTGGGCGTGACAAAAGTCTAAGTATGGTTGAATTGTTAAGGACGCTCTACATATTTTGTTATATAACATTTAAAGGATTTTATCAAAAAAAACGCTCCCTAGCTCAAACTTGGGTGTTTCAATAAAATTGTTTTATTTAATTGTGGGCGTGCCAGTAGACAGATTTAAAAAAAAATTAACACATGAGAATAAAGGGCCCCTAGAGAGTATATATTATAAATTTCAGCTCCCTAGCTCAAACTTTGAATTTTCAAAAAAAAAAAAAATTAATTGTGGGCGTGTCAGTTGGCGGATTTTGAAAATATTTACACATGAGCATAAAGGGCCCATATAGAGTATATAGATCATATAGACCTAGATCAAACTTTGGATTTTCAAAAAAAAATGGTTTATTTATTAGTGGGCGTGTCAGTGGGCGGATTTTGAAATTTGTTTATCCCGAGCAGTTTTAGGAGTCATAGATCATATATAAAAAATTTCAGCTTTCTAGCTCAAAATTCGATTTTTTCCAAAATTTTGTTTTTTTTGAGTTTGTGGGCGTGTCTGTGGGCGGATTTCAAAAATTCGTAAACTTGATTATTTCGGGACCCTAGAGAGTATATGGTTAAAATGTCAGCTCTCTAGGTCCAGTTTAAAGGCCTAATTTTTGCCGACGGACGGACGGACGGACGAACATGGCTAGATCGACATTACTATCGATGCTGATCATAAATATAGTAACTTTTAGGGCTCTACGGGCAATATTAAGGTATGTTACAAACTATGCGTCAAAATTAATATACCCCTAGAATAGGGTACAAAAATGCATAGCTACAGAGAGAATATGAGGAAGCAAAAAATGTGTAGTGAATGTTATTTTGTGTTATGTTGTTCTGTGGGGTGATGACCTTCATAGGTAGGTTAGGTTAGGTTAGGTTAAAGTGGCTGTCAGCGCAAGGCCGACACATTTAGACCAGGGTTAGGTCCATTGTGATGCCACACGGATCGAGGGGTTTCCCCACTACTAGTTAAACCATTTAGAGCTTCTTATGAAGCGCGATAGACTTCTAACGTCAGCGTTAGCCAAGTCGTTAAGATCATTAAGCAAGAAATCTCCCAGATAAAGATTTCTATTATGGGAGAGAGCAGGACATGTGCAGAGAAGGTGAAGTATAGTCTCCTCCTCCTCCTCGTCCAAGCAACTTCTACAGAAATCGTTAGAATAAACGCCAAGCCTCGATGTGTGCTTGCCTATCAGACAGTACCCTGTAATGGTACCTATAGTGGAGCTAATGTGCAGTCGGTTTAGTGAGATCAGACTCTTAGAGCGTCGCAGGTCCAGCTTTGGCCAGATGTGCTTAGTCGCTAGACATGTATTACTAGTTGTCCACCTAAGGTTTGTTCTCACGATTGCAGATAGCTTGAATAAAAGTTTGCAGGTAGCGATTGGGATACCCAGAGAACCCTTTTCAGGTAAAAGGGGGAGTTTGGTTCCCTTTTTGGCGAGTTCATCAGCCCTGCAGTTTCCTGGAATATCTCTATGCCCCGGCACCCAACAGAGGTGAATGTTAAACTGCTCCGCCATCTCCTTAAGAGATGAACGGCAGTCGAGGGCTGCAATGGAATTTAAAGATACTGAATCCACGGACTTGATCGCGGCTTGGTGTCCGAGAAGATACGAATATCCTTTGTGGATATCACATTTCTCTTCAGCCACGTCAGGGCTTCTTTTATCGCCATAATCTCCGCCTGGAATACGCAACAGTGATTAGGAAGACGGAAAGAGAGACTCAGATTTAGCCTTTCGGAGAAAACGCCGCCACCAACCCCGTCACTAGTTTTTGATCCATCGGTGTAGAAGTGGATCGCTTTATCTTCCTCAAATTCAGCGTCCTCCCAAAATGATCTGGAAGGAATAGTGACTTGAAAGTTCTTTCCGAACTGTGATTGGGGTATGGTGTAGTCTATGTTTCCTGGTAGAGACTCAAATGAGTCAAGAATGATGGTGTGGCCAATATTATTGTTAACCCACTGCGAGGTAGCCTTAAGGCGGACAGCAGAACAGGCTGCTGTTTGCCTACTGAAAATTTCGAGGGGTAACAGATGTAGCAGGATATCTAGTGCTGCTGAGGGGGTGGTACGGAGTGCTTCACTTATGCACAAACCTGCTGTCCGTTGGACTTTGCCCAGCTTAGCACAGTTTATAGCTTTACTTAGGGCAGTCCACCACACAGCAACCCCGTATGTAAGAATCGGCCTAACGACCGATTCATATAGCCAATGAGTTATGCGGGGTTGTAGACCCCACGTGTTGCCAATGGATTTTTTGCAAGCGAAAAGTGCCACTGTGGCTTGCTCTACATAGGTAGGTTAGTGTTATGTGTAAGCAAACACCGCTCTTTAAAGAACCACATTCAGAACTCTGTTGTAGCTATGCGTTTTCACTCCGTTTTTGTTAACTAATTTGTATTGTTATTTTCTTTTTCTTTTTCCCTTTTACAGTTTAAAATATTATCTAATAAATAACATTAGAATTATTTTGAATATGCTTGTATGTTTAGATACTACTTTTAAATTTGACATGTACATAAATATATAAATAATGAAATATTGTAAATTTTAATGGTCATAAATGAGATGCCCATCTCAAGGCTATTGTTAAATAAAATAAAATACAAATACGGATTCCTGGCCATGGGGGTTTTGTATGACGAACTAGCCAGACCTGGTTCAGAAACCCCTTTTACAGGACCTGAACCCTTCAGCTACACACCGAAATCAGCTACTAATTTTGCTATAAAAAGCTGGGAACACTTAAAATATATCTCACACTGGGAAAAACACTCCAGGTCTAAGAGAGGCCAAACGAGGCATCCATCCCTTTAAAAACAATGCCAGCAAGATCCTAAACCTACGTAGGCATGATATCAAAAACTTAATAGGCTACCCACAGGTCACCACGGCTTACGAAATGAACTTAGCCGACTCTTGAGAGTGCATGCTGTGCCTCGAGGACGACGAAACCACGGAGCACATATTGTGCGAATGCCTGCGGAATCAGAAAGAGGATCTTCTTCAAAGAACTAGTAATGAAGACTTGAAGAAATCCACTGCTAGAAGCATTATTACCTTTTCTAGAAAAGTGGAAAACGCACTAGCCTAAAATGTTCTCTGACTTATGGTACAATAGATCTATCCAGGTCAACGTACCGTTTTTCTTTGCTTAGGTGGGTCAGGAGCTTTGAAAAAAAAAACTAACATTTGGAAGCACGTTTTCTAAAGAATCGGGTTAAAAATTGCAAAGTTATCGTGGTAGAGGCAATCGCCCCACAACACAGTCTCCTTCTGACGTCCTGATTTTTTTTTCTCGATTGGTCTCATACATATGTTCAAATATAAATTCCGGGATGAACCCGTTCTCTTTTCATTCGAGTAGTAGAACTTAGAATTTGCCGACAATGTGTGTAATGTAACCAAATTAAACTTTCAAATTGGCTCCATTGCAACTCCAACTCTTTTACCATATCATAGAAACAGAAATTATTGCCCTATTATCCTTCCCGTAACCATGACAAGGATGATAAAATAACAAGGACGTTAAAGAGGTGTCGTTCTGCCAAGGAGTAGGTACACACCATAAACAACAATTAATATGGAAATTTATTACGAAAAATCATCAGGACTATGTGAAAAAGCATTTCGTCTTCGGCGTCACTCCCTCATCCGTTCCCATGAGTGCTTTGCGGAAAGTTTTTAAGTTATTAAATGAATTTGTTTACCCATCCGCATGCCGCCCATGGCCGTGGTTTTGCAAGCATTATCTCAAAATAATATCGCAGATAAATTCCATCTCTCATCTGCTGAAGCGCAAAGAACCAAGAAAGGTCTGTCTGTTGTTTCGACAAATCCTAGTAGTGCCTTAGGGTGGCTGCGGATAGAGCAACAACTCGTCCTGATCTTTTTTAACAAATGAATTTACCACCTATGCAGGGGGGGCGGGGGGGTGCGCAAATACCAAGATTACCAGTCGAGGTGCTTCTCCAGGCGTACACGCATTTGTTATATCTGCAACTTAATTCACAACCATTTCGAGGATATATTATACGTAGATTCAGGTTGAATTTAACAAATACATGCGGCATTATATTTCGCTGGAAACTCTGAAGGATTATTATAGCATGGTTTCTTTGGCTCTGCAAATGTTCGCTCAAATGGTTGATTTGAGGCTCATGTTAACCTTTCGAAAGGGTGGCGCGGTGGAACTACCTTCCTTGGCCTTTTGCAGGGTTCTGTCGCTGTTGCGACTGAGTGGGGATATGAGGCAACGACATGGACATGTTAAGGGTGAATGAATTGTTGATGATGTTTTGTGTACAGCGTAATTGTTTATGATGTGTTTTTTTGGGACGTGTTCGCAGCTGGATTTCTCAAAGCCAAACGTGTTGGATTAAATTGTTCGCATTATGATGGACTAAAGTGGTTTTAACAGAGTAAAATATTTTGCAGTTCACAACCGTCAACGATGGCAAGGACGACGACGACGATGGGTTAACATGAAAGCTTTCAAGGTTTCAAGTGTATAAATCTATCTAACGCAGGGGGTGATTATTTTGTATCCTTTCAAGAAAGTGTTTTCTTGGATGAATACTTTCACTCTTCTCTAAAATAAAAAAAAAAACAAATTCAAGCTGTCAATCTGTCACACTCTGCATTCCAGGGGAGGCTGCTTCCAGTGGTCCAGACCAAGCGCTCTGGCATCTGCGATGGCTTGGTATTTAAAACGGAGGTTCGGTCTTCCTTGCCTTCGAACCTGGGGCTGGGAGTCGACGATCCTCTGGGCTAAAGTATTATCGTCCATTCGCTCAATGTGGCCAAGTTAATGCAGTCGTCGTGATTTAGGTTTTTGGACTACATCAACATTTTGGTACAGCTCATAGAGTTTGCGGTTGTATCTTCTACTCGATTTGCCCTCCTCGCACACAGGACGAAAAATCGGACCGAGTATTTTTCTTTCAAAAGAACCCAATATTAGCACCCTTTTTCTACTTATCGTCCAACACTCGGCACCATAAAGCAGGATGGAGGAGTTTTAACCCATTTGTTTCTCATAATTAAAGTAGCAGCGGTTTCCTAAGGCTATTCTCTGTCGGATCTCCACTAAGGTGTCTTTCGTGGATGAACTTCTTAACTAACTCGAAGTTATTGGTATCAACAGTGACGTTCTGTCCTAAGCGGTGGACAGATATTTGTTTTTTGTTGATAGCATGTATTTGATCTTTTCCTTATTTACTTCAATACCAACCAATTGTGTCTGTTATTTAATTGCCTAAAAGCCTCTAACACGACACGCTAATATCGATATCGTCCCCATACGCCAGTAGCTGTTCGGAAAGTAAAAGTTCATCTATGCTTTATTTTGGGGCATTTTTATTTAAGAGTTAGTTCATTTATTTGCACATGTTCTTTGCCTTAAGCTAAAGGACCATTTTTAAATTTCTGATTTGGCTGTCTGTCTCATTAAAAGATATTTGTCGAATAGGACTCAGGTAATTCAGGATGATCTAACACAACCGAGTTTCTTGAGAACTGGTGTTCCACAAGGTTCTATCTTCGGCCCGATTCTCTTCTTTATATTTATAAATGACTTTCCCCCTTTTCTATGCAGACAATGTGCTGATATATCTTTCTGGGAGAATTGGCCTGATAGAGGACTGTATTTGTTGCATTAATGATGATCTGAGGATAATGGTCTGTCACAGAATCGTGGAAAAACCTTTCAGAGCTCCGGATATCAAGTAGTTTTACAGCAACCTAAACCAGGCTTATTTTAGTCAAAACGTTACTCGTGCCGATAATCTCTTGTTCTGACACCATCATAATATTTTTTTAGACTCATCATGGTTGTTCTTTGTACAGAGCATTCTCCCAAGCTGCCACTGACGATCTGCTGATCTTCATGGCTGATGAAAGTGTTGACGTGGCCTTAATCCAGGAACCTCGGCTTTGTAAGACCGAAATCCAAGGTTAAAGGTCCAGAGAGTATAAAGTTATACACTCAACCTGTGAAGGATAAGGAAATCGACTAACTTTCTCCATTCTTATCATTTCAGCAACAGCGACATGACATAGCGGTATGCGACGGCAAGAATGGGCCCGGCTTATCCTGGCATCTGTATACCTTCCATATGGAGAAGACGATCCTCCATCCCATGGTAGAACACGCTAGCTGGACCAGATCCAGCCTGGTTATAGGTATGGATGCAAACTCCCATTACACACATTGGTGGATTTAAGACAACATTTTCAGAAACTTTAAAGACTGACTGGAACCAATTCTCCAAAATGGACGAACATAAACTTCCTCCTGCCCTGACAGGTACACTAGTGAACGCGACACAGGAAAACAAATCAGTCAATCTTCTCAAAAAGACTCTAATTGACTCTTTCAAAAAGTCCTGTCCTGTCAGTCGGCGATCAAAAGAACACACGCAGCATGGTGGAACGGGAAGTTACGTCTTGTCAGGTCTGACACCAGGGAACTTTTTTATAGAACAAAATCGACAAGAACCGAAAACATAGGGACGGGCTACAGTCCGCTTGGGCTAACTGTTGGATACCCTATTCTAATTCCTATCCCTCATAAGTGGGTATGACAAAAGTCTTAGTAAGGTTGAATTGCTAAGAACGCTTTACATATTTTGTTACGAGTATATAACATTTAAAGGATTTTATCAAAAAACGCTCCTTAGCTCAAACTTTGGTTTTTCAATAAAATGTTTTATTTAATTGTGGGCGTGTCAATAGGCGGATTTTGAAAATATTTACACATGAGCTTAACTTTGGTTTTTCAATAAAATGTTTTATTTAATTGTGGGCGTGTCAATAGGCGGATTTTGAAAATATTTACACATGAGCTTAAAGGGCCCCTACAGAGTATATATTATAAATTTCAGCTCCCTAGCTCAAATTTTGGTTTTTCAATAAAATTGGTTTATTTAATTGTGGGCATGTCAGTGGGCGGATTTTGAAAATTGTATATACCGACCAGTTTTAGGAGTCATAGATCATATATAAAAAATTTCAGCTTTCTAGCTCAAAATTCGATTTTTTCCAAAATTTTGTTTTTTTGAGTTTGTGGGCGAATTTCAAAAATTCGTAAACTTGATTATTTCGGGACCCTAGATTATATTAAGATATGGTTAAAATTTTAGCTCTCTAGGCCCAGTTTAAAGGCCTAATTTTTGCCGACGGACGGACGGACGGACATGGCTAGATCGACATTACTATATCGATGCTGATCATAAATATAGTAACTTTTAGGGGTCTACGGGCAATATAAAGGTACTCGTATGTTACAAACTATGCGTCAAAATTAATATACCCTTAGAATAGGGCATAAAAAGTATGTTAAGTAATAAACTGTATGAAAATTGGAAATTCCAAAAGTAAGACATCATTGACTTTTCCCGTGATTTTTCGATCCGCGGTATATGAGGCGTTCCACTTCCACATTTTTTAATTGACTTGAACTATACATTATACCTTTGTATATACATTCCTATAGTAGCGCCAATCCAGTAGTACCAGTATCCTAATAGGTCGTCGCTACTCATACCAAATCGGGAATTAGTTGGCTGAGAGCTTTTGTGCCTTTGATAATTTTATTAATAATAAAAAAGCATTCGTTGAGATTTTTGTTCGTTCAATCATTCAATATTATAGTTCGTTGTTCGTCGAAAAGAAAAGGGAAAGAAAGAAGAAAGAAACGAAGAAATAAACTGCTTTGTCTCTCATTATCGAATCATTCTGATATTATGTAAGTATTTATTTTTCTTTGTAAAAGCCAAATACTTTTTGAAGATTTGCGTTGTGCGTCGCTTCGGCAAATAGTATGTAGGATGGATAGAGGGAGATCATGGAAAAATTAGAAATCTGGCTTTGTCGTCTGCGAGTAGAATGTATGATGGAAGAGGCGATTCGTTTGAAAAGAAAAATAGAATAAAAGCTGATTTCGGTAGGTATTTGAATTATGAATTAATGGATTTTTAGACTTTAGCTATTTTCGCTGTATCTCGTCCAAAAATGTACCTATTTATATCATTTCTTCAGTATTTGATTCGGAAATATTCAATTTGTGTTGTATCAGCCGTTGTTTAAGGAAATAATTGTTGGATAGGTGTATTTATCTAATTGATAACCTACATTAATATTGAGGCAGGTCACCTGTCGTTTTGCAGTTTTTTGTAATATATTCGTGGTCAGCATCGATAGTAATGTGTATATACTATGTCCGTCCGTCCGTCCGCCCCGTCGGCACAAATGAATGCCTTTACACTGGAGCTAGAAAGCTGAAATTTTAGCAATGTTATCTCTAGGGGCCCGAAAAAATAATTTTTAAGAATTTTTAAAATCCGCCCATTGACACGCCCACAATTTTAAAAGAACAAATTTGTGAGCTAGAAAGCTGAAATGTTGAATATATGTAGGTATTGTCTTAAGGCGCCCAAAATGCTGTGGGAGTTAACTAACATTGCATCGTCGCCTCTTCAAGTAGCATGTATGATGAGAGGGGGATGATGGAAGGGACGAAAAGTTTTGAAATGAAAAATTTAATAAAATCAAATTTCAGTCTTTTTCCTCAAATAAGAAATTATGAGTTGATCGCTTTTTAGACTGTTACTATATCTTGGAGCTGGTCGAACGTCT
Organism: Portevinia maculata; assembly: GCA_949715645.1. Taxonomy (NCBI): domain Eukaryota; kingdom Metazoa; phylum Arthropoda; class Insecta; order Diptera; family Syrphidae; genus Portevinia; species Portevinia maculata. The sequence continues at coordinate 266,433,176 of OX454526.1, read as the reverse complement.
GCCATTCCTAAAGAATTTGAAGATGAAATAGCTTGAAGCCTAATAGCACGTTGAATGAAGAACAAGAAATGGGAGTTCCTTCTGACAGAATAGAAATGCCAGAAGCAGGCGGGAAAGTACATCTGCCTATGCAGGGACCAGCTTAGAAAATCACTACAGCGCCCTCCAACCAGCGTTTGTCGTAAAACGAATTGTGAATTTTAAACATCCAGATGAGATGAGCCCAGCGACACATTTAACATCTTGGTCAGGGACGATTGAACCTCGCTAATCCATCACCAGCAAAGAATAACTGATACCAATTAGGGTCCGTCACTTTTTCTTCAAGCAGATAATCAAGGGCAATATGACCCGATGTCTGCCATATTTTTCCAGAACTCAGAGGGTTTCTTGTCCGGCAAAACATCATATGATTTGTGATACCGATTATGAATGAATACTATACCCTTTTCTTTGATGAATGCTACGGCTTCCTTGCAATATGCCATAACCTACCCCAAACTTCCATTGAAAACAACAAATAATTTATAAACCATATACCGCACCCTCTCACCCACACATCATATCCCCATCATGAGAGGTATAAAAAAAAATTCAATAAACAAACGACAAACTACACACTTATGAAAATCTTCAAATATAACGGCGCTGGTCGGAAAAATGTTACTTTTGTTTTGTTCATCACTTCAATTACTTTCGTTTAATATAGCTTTCGTTCTGACGAAAACTTTCATAAGAACTTAAAGCTCCATCTAAATTAATTAAGGACACAAACCAGTTTTCATTATTGATCGATTGAAGCCCCAAAGCTTCTGCGGGATACATGTACAACATTATTATTCGATTTCTTGGCGCTACTATAGGAATGTATATACAAAGATTATACCAATAGGAAGAAGAGCGAGAGTCGAGAGTATTTATTTGTAATGGCGGATTAGTTCATCATCTCTGTCACGTCAGTATCATTTTCCTTTGAATGGTAAAGGTTAACTACAATTGACTTATTGTATTTAGATCACTAAATTATCGAAACCTGTTGAAGGCGAAACTCCCAATCGTGCACTAACTTTGATTAACACTAACTTAATTAAGGACACAAACCAGTTTTCATTATTGATCGATTGAAGCCCCAAAGCTTCTGCGGGATACATGTACAACATTATTATTCGATTTCTTGGCGCTACTATAGGAATGTATATACAAAGATTATACCAATAGGAAGAAGAGCGAGAGTCGAGAGTATTTATTTGTAATGGCGGATTAGTTCATCATCTCTGTCACGTCAGTATCATTTTCCTTTGAATGGTAAAGGTTAACTACAATTGACTTATTGTATTTAGATCACTAAATTATCGAAACCTGTTGAAGGCGAAACTCCCAATCGTGCACTAACTTTGATTAACACTAACTTTTGATGAAAGCATTTTGTTACTACAGGCACAAATTCATGCTGAAAGTAAGACATGAAAATAATTGGTAAAGGTAACCTACCTACCTGCATAGTTTGTTGGAAAAATAGAAGAAGCTGTACCTAATATTAATATACAGTACGACCTCGCTTAGTTACTTGATCCCTGGAATACAAATTTCCGAATTTTCTTCTTATTGGCTTTTATGTGTAAAACGGTTGACTGCGAGACTTTAAAAATTTCAGCCACTTGCCTAACTGATTTGCCAGTTTCAATATTTTCCCATATTTTACATTTCTCAGAAAGTGTCAAATTTACGTGCTTCCTTTTCTTTGTACAAGCCATTATAAATATTGAAAGGTGCTAGGTGTTATCTTGACAATATTTTCAGTGAGAGATTCAAGCCTGAGCCACAAAAATACGTCTTGTCCTTAAAATATGTAACTTTAAAATAATAAAAACTTAACGCAACTGAGAAGGCTCACCATTAAATACATACAACAGAGTATGAGAAATCAACAAAAACATACCTAGTCTTGCAAATCGCAACGGCACTATGTATATACTCAAGAACCGACTCCAAGCGACACAACTAGTAGGGGGATTCCCATAATTGCATGAACATTTATGGAATTCCCCTACTAATACACAGAAGAAAGTCAAAATATGTACGCATTTTAATACTCTGTAGGGGTAACATTTTGAAAGTGTCCTACTACTGAAGTGTCCGGGCTAGCGAATGTCCGGACCAACGAGGCTGTACTGTAGTTTCAAGAAATAAAATAAACAAAAAAAAAACAAAAACACATTTTTATTTTTATTTTGCTTTAAGGGGCCCTTACACGGTCAATCGAATGACATCAATCACTACCATGTGTTTGTGAAAATGTATGTGTATGAATCACACACATTTGGTGAAGTCTGATTGTCGAAAATCAATCAGTTTGATTTTGCATGATTAACGTCATGCTGATTGATATGTGTAAGGGTTGGATTGACGTAATTACTTCATTGTGTCTCGTGTCACGGAAGCGAAAACATGTCTGGCGCCAGCGGAAAATTGAAGGACGATGAAGACCGATCATTTGTATCGGAATTAATTGAAACCTATCGGTCATTACCGAGTTTATGGGATGTCAAAGGACAAGATTATTGCGACCGAAACAAAAAAATGCAACATTATGAAGTTTTACTGCAAAAGTATAAAGAAAAGTATCCTGATGCACAAAAAGCGGATGTCACCAGAAAAATAAATATACGTTGAGAACGAATTTTCGGCGTGAGCTAAAACGTTTAAGTGAATTAAACAAAAGCAGATCCGGTGTTGATAATTTCAGTGAACCAACTCTTTGGTATTTTAATGAAATTAGTTTCATTAAAGACAGCGAATATCCGTGTGCATCTCGCAGTACAATTCAAGAATATATTGCAAGAGCAAAATATGCAATACAATCGTCCGTTTCTCTCATCGCACATCCGTACACCACGAAAACTCACAAAAAATAAAAAATTGACGTCAATCGATTTAACTGTGTAAGGGGTAGCGTCAATGCAGACATACACGATGCATGATGTCGACCGATTGACCGTGTAAGGGCCCCTTTAAAGCGATACAGATACTTGATTGTTATCTAGCCTCGATTTGTACCTTTTTTTTGGGTTCGTTTTTATTGAGAGCTCACTCTCTTACAATACATACACACGTGAGTCCGTGGGCTATTTTTATTTCCATACTAATTGGAACTGAAAAACATCGTTTTGTGGATCCATAAATGTAGAGCAATATACGGACTCGGCCATATGGCATTGATTCCATTTGCGGGCGTAAAACGGAGTCTCTTGCTTGAAAGGATGTATCATATTTCCTACGCATTCCCAGTGACGCCGGCATACTAAAGTATATAAATTCCTTACAAGCGTAGTGACGTGGAATAAACAAAAGGGAATACCATGGACACGCTGAGATTGCATATCCACGACGAGTGCCTGCGTTGATATATAAATACTCAAATGTGCACATGCTGATAGTGCAATATTTATGGCTAGGGCAAGTGAATAATGTGCACTTACACTGGCATATTAAGACATGATACTATAGGTCCTTTCGCGAACTAATATGCAAACGTAAATTTATATAAACTTTCGTGCAAAACTACACAAACGCGTTCGCGTACTGAGAAAATGGTAAAAAGATGAACGAAAGAAAAATGTACTTTAGTTCATTTTCCTTCACACAGAATTTCAGCTGGCAAGAAAATGAAAACTGTCAAATGATGAATCCTATGAGTTTGCCAGCAAAAAAAAACAGCTGTTGCTTCTTTTCAAGCCAAACTAAGCTTCTACGAAAGATTCGTAGAACACAAACCAAAAATAAATACAAAATCTAATTACGCTCTACATCTATTAGACAACAATCATAACTTTTCCGACTTTGAAACGAACCTCACACCCATCCACATATGTAAGAAGAGCCGACTACTTGACGCCCTCGAAGAATATGAAATATACAAAGCCAACAAAAAAGAAGAGGACAGAATACTGAACGACAAACTACTATTCAAAACAAAAGAGCTATACGACACCGCACTAAAGCACAGCACATAAACAACAAGAAAAAAGAAGAAACCAACAATAGACACCTGCATACCCGAAACAAACTGTCAAACAGAAGCGAGACAACATAACGTCAACACTATAAACAATAGAAGATTAGTACAAGCGCCTGAAGATGAAACTAAGTTTCGAAACGCGTAGCGCAAAAATTAAAATATAAATAACGAACAAAACATAAGTTGTTATATAATTTGAAAATAAAATAATAGTATAGAAAAATAAGTCTATCGTTTTTATTATAACTTCACTCAACAAACTAAGATGTTTTTTCAACTTTTTACACAAAAGGCGTTTTTCTTTTTTAGCCCCGAGCGGGGAACAGAGCGGGGCCCGAGCGATCAGAGCTCGCTCCGAGCTGAACGTAACCTGAGCGCTTCGAGCTAATTAAGAAACAGAATTGAGCACTGAACTGTCATTAGATAATTTTTTTTTATTAATTTGCAAAATAGTCAGGTTTGCTTCTGAAATTGGTGTTTGTCAAGGATTGTTCCATTTAAATTATAATTTCTAGTAAATAAACTTTGGAAAAAGAACAAATAATGAATGAAGTCAGCCGCGCTCAGCTTTTCGCTCGATGTGCTCGGTCATTTTCAATCGAGCTCATTGAGCGAGCCCTGAGCTAGCTCAGAGATAAAAAAGAAATACAAATTTTGTGCTCAGAGCGCTCCGAGTTAAAAAAGTAACACAGTCCTTTTTTTGACAGCTCAGTGCCCCGCTCGGAGCTAAAAAAGAAAAACGCCTAAAAGCGTTCGCGTACTTTTCTTAGAAATGAGAGGATTCTCTCTCGATTTTGGAGATTTGACACTTTTCATTTTCCTACACATAAAGTACGCTAACGGACCTTATATTTCTGAAATGTAATATAGTTATTGGGAAATGCTTGAATCGACGTTAATGAAGGATGTGTGTGTTGGAGGGGTATAAAAAAACTAGAATGAACACTCAAAAGTCAAAACTAGGACCAGTCTAAGCCAGTGACACAGAGCCTCCAAAAGAGAAAAGGAGTCAGCATACTGAGTCAGCAGCCGATCCCAGCAAAAGGCAGAAATTAGCAAGCCTCAACAAAGACCAAGGTAAGAACGATGGTCTTACAAAGGTAGCCCCGCGAAGAGAAAGACTCCGACCAGCCAATCGACAACACCAGCAGCAACATCACCGATACCATCCTCCTAATCAGCAGCAATAGCAGCGACAATTAAATAGCCAACTAACCCAGGAAGGATACAACCCCCGATTGTGTGTTACAATCTAGCAACGGTAGCAATATATCGGCATTTCCAAATCTCGCAAAAGAAGCCAAACTATACCGTTGTCAACGTCAACAAAACCGAGACCATAGTAAAGCCAGCAACGAAGGAAGACAGCGACCCCGTAAAGCAGTACCTAGTGGTAAAGAAAATCCAACACCATAGTGTTTCCTGGAAGTATAAAGATTTTATTTATAAAGTATTTTAAAAGTTGTTCTACTTCGTCATACCAATGGACACCCCAAACTTGTGCAGCATAACACATAATGTAAATCTTTCATTTACATTATTTAGTAATTAAATTAATCTGGTCGCAGCCAAGCTTATGGTCAGCAAAATATTAAAAACAAAAATAAAAAAGTCTTTTACTCTCCGCCTGATACTCTTCCCTCGAAAGAATATCATCTGAGGCGTAATTTATGCGGCCGCAGAAATAATAAATATCTAATTATATTATACATTATAAATAAGAATTATAACAAATATGCAATTATTCTTTTATGAACAAAGAGTACTTCGGTGAAGGCATAAAATTAAACCTTTTTAAATTTCCAGATTACTTTCTTGTGTAACATACTCTGTAATTAATTAAAATTGAATTGAAATTAAAATTGAACGATATTAAAGCAGCAGTGAACTTCATCTATCAAAGAGTCAATAGTTATACTGTCATTTGACATCAACGTCAGATCCGTTGCGTTCTTTTAAACAGAAACATGAAAAACGTCAAAGTTTGGCTCAAAAATAAGCAAGCGGTTTTTGTTTCCCGTTGCACTCATAGGACTTAATCAATGGCAGTTTTCATTTTCTTACCTGCCGAAATACTGCGCGGAGAAATTCCGTTAATTTTAACCATCTTCTCAGAACGACGGGTTTGTGTAGTTTCATATCAAAATAAATTTAAAATAGCGTTTGAAAATTAGTACGCGAATGGACTTATAAAAGATAGAAACAGATTGACACTGAAATTTAACGGCAGCAAGAGCTTTAGTTGTTTTCTATACGAAGTGAAAATATTTTTGTTTGGTAACGTCTTTGGACGTAGAGTTTGTTAAAATTATTTTTTATAAAAAAAGGCCATGAACTTTCACAAACGAGCATTATTGAACACAGCAGATTTAATCTGCTTGCGCAAACCGTGATATCACTCCCTCGCCAGTTGGGTGTTAAATTCAGCGATATCTTTCGGGAATAACAACTGCCCATTCTGTTCGCGTAGTTACGACCAGCGAACCTGAGACCCTTAGATTACTAGACCGGCACACTTACCTCTGCGCCACTGCGCCCCCATTAGATCAAATCAGAAAACAAAAAATGCAGCCCCGAGTCATATGTTTTCCTCTTATCTGTGAAATTTCAAATAGATAATCCTCAGTATTTCCTACTGAATTTGATCACAATTCGAACTCGTTACATGTTATTCTTTTGATTTTTTTTTTTTAAATATGCGAATATTTGGAACATTAAACTTAGAAATACGATATCTTATGTCAAACAAATAAATAAGTTGACGTCATTACAATTTGAATTTTCCAATATGACACAATTCCACTTACCCTACCTCAAAGCTAGGTGAAGAAAATTGTGTGATATGTAAATCTGCACAACTTCATGTAATAGAAAGTGACAGAATGTAGAACATTTCAGCAAGAATTTTACTCATGGAACACAAAATCCTCCACTTTTCTGTTCTCTTTTGTACTTTTCTGCGCACCTCGGGTTCATTAAACAGACCTAAGGTTAGGTAAACAAAGAAATACCCATCCATTACTTTCTTGCTGGCAATGCTCCCGCTCAAAACGTCAACAATTTCCCATTCCAACACAAAAGCAGCTGATTTGATTGTCAGTCTGACATCTAACTTCACACACGAGCCAGCCGGCGATGTTTTGGTTTCTGTTTTCAATCATTTAACAAAATACGCAATCTAAACAAATTTATCACTTCTTTCGTAATGTTAAGTTAATATTTAAGGAAAAGAAAGTCGAAACAGTTTTATATTCCCAACAAAATGCTGCACCTCCTGTTATCGCAATGCCGTGCCAAACCCGATATTCTAAGGTTAGTGTCCAATTGGTATTTTCCCAAATTGTCTGAGACCGTTCCAATGCGATTATGTCACCAAAATCGTACGCTTTTATCAATTTCAAAACCTTTATCTTTTTTCGTTTGTCGTTTAGTCGAGGCATTCATAATCTTCCTAAATTCCGATTTAACGCCAACACTGCCAGAAACTGTGTCAAAGCCCAGCGTAGCAAAAATGGTTTCCAATCGGCGAACAGCTCCAAATCAATTGCAGGGAGTTTAGTGAAGGCGCGGACCCTTCTTCTGGGTGGTTGTGGAGTATCTCTTGGGCTTGTGGCTAAGTGTAGAAGCAGTTTGTTTGCCCATTGTGAGGGAAATCGCTTGACTGGGGCCCTACAAAAGACCCTGCAGCAGGATGATACGAAATTCGATTGGAAGAAGTTCTGGGATTATCTGCAGCCATACCTCTGGGAACTGGCCGGTGCTATATTGGTAAGGACCTATATATTTGTAGTGTTTCTACCAATTGACTATGTTTTCTTTTTAGGCCGCTCTAGCTGTTGCCTTTATCAACATTAAAATTCCTAATCTGCTCGGGGACTTAGTCAACACCCTGGCAAAGTATGCCAACACTTTTGTCAAGGATCCCCTTTCCAACACATTCCTTCGCGATGTGAGAAACCCAGCCGCCAATCTTTTGGGTCTCTATGTCCTGCAAGCCGGATTCACCTTTGTTTACATATTCCTCCTGAGCCGCGTCGGCGAGCAGATGGCAGCCAAAATTCGGCAGGACCTCTTCAAACAGATCGTTATCCAAGACATTGAGTTCTTCGATAAGAATCGAACAGGAGAGCTGGTAAATCGACTCACTGCTGACGTCCAGGACTTCAAGTCCTCATTTAAGCAATTTGTGGCGCAAGGTTTGCGGAGTTTTGCCCAACTGATTGGTGGGAGCGTGTCGCTGTTTCTCATATCACCGCATATGGCTGCAATAGCGCTGGCTGCAGTTCCCGCTGTTGTCATGTTTATGACGTTTCTGGGAAAGACGCTGAGAGGACTAAGTAAAAAGTCCCAAGCGCAGGTGAGTCTTGCTTTGGACATAATTCTGAGTGCCGGTGATCAGCCTGATATTTTTAGTCCGAACGTGCAACAGCGGTGTGCGAGGAGGCGCTGTCTAACATCCGGACGGTTCGATCCAGCGCCTGCGAGTACCGCGAAATCACCTTGTTTGAGAGAGAAACAGACAAGGCAGCGCTAGTGTCGCAACAATTAGGCTACGGAATCGCTGTCTTTCAGGGGCTCACCAACTTTTTCCTCAATGGGTGTGTTTCCGCCCATTCAGAACTTGGCATTGGTCAAACGTTTTGTCAATTTCTTTTTTTCACAGCTTAGTCTTAACCACCCTGTTCCTGGGCGGTCATCTAATGTCAACAGAGAGCCTCTCTCCTGGTCAGCTTATGGCATTTTTAGTCGCCTCCCAGGGAGTGCAACGATCATTGTCACAAGGCTCCGTTTTGCTGGGCACAATGATTCGAGGTCTCACCGCTGGTTCACGTGTATTTGAGGTGAGTGGCCCAAACCCAATTGAATTGCCTAACAGTGCGTCTGTTTTTTTTTTTAGTATCTGCAACTCCAACCCAAAGTGGAGCTACTTAGAGGCTATGAGATTCCGGCTGAGCGGCTTTTTGGCGAAATACGTTTTGAAAACGTTTGCTTTGCATATCCTACAAGACCTGATCATGTTAGTAGCTTTAAAATGTTCGTTAGACGACATTTCGCTTGAAATTCTCGTCCTGTAGGTGGTCCTTAAAAACTTTAACTTGGTCCTGCGGCCAGGGGAAACGGTCGCGCTGGTCGGTGCTAGTGGATCGGGTAAATCAACTATAGCTTCGTTGGTGGAGAGGTTCTATGAGCCAACAAATGGCACTATAAAGCTCGATGGGTACAAACTGTCCGACGTCTCGCCCTACTGGCTGCGATCTCACGTTCTGGGATTTATCGAACAGCAACCGATTTTGTTTGCCACTACGATTTTTGAGAACATACGTTATGGACGCCCAGATGCTCCGGAGGAAGAGGTGACTGCAAATACGAATATTACTCCTTGATAAAGTATACTTTCTCATCCCTTAGGTCTATGAAGCGGCAAAACTTTCGCAATCGCATGACTTTGTCAAGGCTCTTCCAGAGGCGTATGCCACAAACGTCGGTGAGCGTGGTGCCCAGCTAAGTGGAGGTCAACGTCAGCGAATCGCCATCGCTAGGGCTCTACTGAAGAACCCGAAGGTTCTCATTTTAGATGAGGCGACAAGCGCCTTAGATGCTACCAGTGAAGCAATCGTTCAAAAAGCTCTCGACACTGCCGTGCTCAATCGAACAACGTTAGTTATTGCCCATCGATTGTCGACGATACGAAATGCCGACTTGATTGTTGTCCTAGATCAGGGAACAGTAGTCGAAGTAAGTGCTCATATAAAAATCCAGTTGGAAATTTACTATTCCTATTCGCCTTTCAGACAGGCAAACATGACGAACTGATGCAGATGCAAGGATTGTACTATGAACTGGTGCGGCAGCAGGAGAAAAGCGAGAGTAAGCCGCGCCAAATCGCAGCCGCACCCACTTTAACTGAAGCAAATGTTCCCATCCAATTGGAGGAAACGAATGCAAGCAATAGGGACAATTTGCCCCAAGGATAAGAAAAGATTGATTGAAGAGAAAGTGTATTTAAACATTTTTATTTATGAGAACGGATCGGAACAAGACCTAAGTGATATTATTTCTTTTAGGTCAAAGAAGCTGGTTTTGCTGTACTGCTCCTTTGGGTGCAGCATTCTTAAATTTTTACAACTGCGCTAACCATGCGAAAAAAAATAAAAAATTGTAAAAACAAATCTGGACACACCTATTTAATAACAATCAACTAAAGCAAATGTAGGTTATCTAGGAAAACTGAACCGCAAATGAATGGAGTGGTTATTATCGTTTTTCATTGATAACCCAGAACTTCCGGATCCTAACTTCTGAAAGGTTTCTATTGACACTCGGATGACAATTCTTCTCTTAAAAAGAATTTGATGTTAAAAACGTAAATATAGGAACATGTAATGTGTAGGCCTATTGCAGAGAGGGCGTCGGATCGCTTTTGATGGCGGATTTGTGGTTAACACTGTAGAACCTAATGGTCCCAATTTTAAAAACCTTTTACACCCTTTTTAAATATTTCCTTCACACATATTTTATTATAGGCACATGTAGAATGTGGGCACAAATATGAAACAAAAACAAAACAAAAAGCATCAAGACTGGTATCTCTTCGAAACCGGGAGGTAGTACGGCGACCTTGCTGTCCACTGACGCGGTTCCTGCAATGCAGAGCAGCACTGAGACTGCGATTAATCGTGGTCCAGTTGCCATTGGCGCACCTAAACACCCTGAAAGAACTTCTCCAAAACGCTCTTAACAAGCTAACAACATGGGCAGATCGTTGTGGGTTGGGTGTTAACCCCCATAAAACCGAACTTGTTCTATTCTAGGAAACATAAAATTCCACACATTGATCCCCCCTCAATCAGGGGCACAGGTTTAGTCTTTTCTGATGAGGCTAAATACATGGGTCTCATTCTGCATAGAAAGCTCAGCTGGAAACCTGCGGCTGCGATACGGCAGCACTCTTCTCTTGCAAAAAAGCCATCGGTAATAAATTTGGGCTTCAACCTAGGATTACCAACTGGTCGATCTCGGTAATAACACCGATACGTACGGGGTGGTTTTTTGGTGGACTGCTTTAGACAAAGCGATAAATCGCGATAAGCTAAGCAAAGTCCAACGAACAGCGTGTCTCTGCATGAGTGGTGCACTGCGCACTACCCCCTCTAGTGCAATGGACATTCTGTTTCACCTGACACCGCTGGACACCTTTAGCAAGCAAGTGGCTGCTAGTGAGCTATCCGTCTCAAAAGAACGTTCCAATGGTCCGAGAATGAAATCGGCCACGCATCTATTCTAAAAAAAAATAGAATCCTCCCTAGCAACATAGACTACACCACTTCTCAGACCCTTCTTGACAAAAACTTCAAGGTCAAGATCCCTCGCAGAACATTCTGGGAAGTTTGTACCACCGTCGAAAATAAATCGATCCACTTTTATACCGATGGATCCAAAACCGACGAGGGGGTAGGAAGTGATGTGTTCTCTGACAGGCTGAACCTGAGCCTCTCCTTTCGCCTCCCTGATCACTGGATCTTCTCAGATAGTCAAGCTGCGCTAAAATCCCTGGATTCTGTCTCCACAAACTCTGTCGTAGTCCGTGACTGTCGATCATCTCTAGTGGAGATGTCAGATCATTTTGTAGGGCGGATGAACTCGCCAGGAAAGTAACCATACTGCCCCTTCTACCTGATAAAGGTCCATTAGGCATCCCAATTGCTACAATTGCTACACATTGGTGCTATAACTGGTGTGATCACCGGACACTGTCTCAAAGGCAGGCATGCAACAAGGCTTGGCGTCCACACAAATGTCTTCTGCAGGAGCTGCATGGACGAGGAGGAGACAATTCTCCACCTTCTCTGCACATGCCCTGCTCTCTCTCAAAGACGTAAACTTCATTTAGGATCTTTCTTTTACAATGATCTTGGTGATCTCTTTAACACCGACATCAAAAGTCTGTCAAGCTTCATCAAAAGCTCCAACTGGTTCAACGAGTAGGAGGATGATATATCCGTGTGGTATCACAATGGACCTTTCATTGGTCTAAGTTTGTCGGCCTCTGCCGACTGCCACTATAACCTAACCTAACCTAACCTACATGTAGAATCGGATCCTTTTTCTCTTCCGTTCAGCTTGTGGAGTCCATCTTAACAAAAGTTTTTCTTTTATTCCCGGATCAAAATAAATAATATTTTGCGACAAACAGCTTGCATTTAATGAATAAAACTATTCTTTCCATACAAAAATCAAGAATCGACACATTATCTGGAATAGGAGTGGAATATTTCTTTGTCAGCGATGACTGTGTGGATTTGTAAACATTTGATAAAGAAGAATTTAATGTTTTGGATCCTACTACGAATTTGTAACAAAAATCGCCACGTTAAAAAATCAGGGGAAAATATGTAGCGAGGAAGATATTCTAATGCGGAAATGCTGTATTTCCTTACTTCACTTTACTTTTGGTGGCGCTTACAGTCCGGGATGAACTATGGCCGCAACCAAAAAGCCCCTCCAGCTAGCTCGGTCCCTAGCTTATTCCTGCTGCTTTGTCCCTCAGGGGGTAGACTCAAAGCCTCGTTGGGCTGGTGCGTTGTTGTCCATACGCTCCACGTGATCCAGCCATCTCACCCGTTGTATTTTCAGCTTTTTGAACAGTTCAGCGTCGCTGTAGAGCCCGTAGAGTTCGTCGTTGAATCTTCTCCTCCAAAACCCATCGATACAAACTGTACCAAATATCACCCAAAGAATTTTTCTCTCAAAGCTCCCAGGCAGGAATTTATCATCTGCTTTTGACAGGGTCCATGTTTCTGTGCCATACAGTAGGACCGGGATGATTAGGGTCTTATACAATATCTCATTGATTCTGTGAGAAAGGGCTTTACTTCCTAGATGCCTCCTTAGCCCGAAGAAACAGCGATTGACAAGACTGATTCTTCGCTTGATCTCTACGCCGCGTCACTTTCCTTACGTCTAACGGCTCAAACCGTAACTTCAAATATAACTAATGGTAGAAACAGATCAACACCTCAACTCCAATTAAAACTTTGACAACCACGCCGCATGTTTCAGAACCAATGCTTTTTAATGGAATGGATCACATTAGCACCTCAAGCTCAACTGAAACTTCAAGGTTAGCCTAAAACCTAAATTCAGAATTGAAGTGCACAAATCCCACCAACCGTGCGTGGATGTTTTCAGTTTTCCCAACATGCAAATGTTTATATTTTGAGCGAATCTAAACTCTTGTTTGTGACAGAATTTGATTACAATGATTTTTTGTTTCACTTTCGAAATTGCATTTTTTAATATTTTTGACTTGACTTTAAACGCTGAGGCTCTAGCTCCTGTCAAAGTCGAAGTCGGATTTGAGATTTTTATCTGTTTTTAACACAAAGACACGAAAAAACAAAAAATATCATGGCAGTCCATACATTCGATAACGAACGGAATTGACATTTTCCTTTGTATTCCTCTTTGCGTTGCTTCCGATCAGTGATTATTCTTCATTATTCAGTGGTGCAGTAAGCATCGTGTGCGACAGTTTGGGCTACTTCTCCGCCCACGAATTGACTATCTCGTTTTCATTTTATATATCCATTCGTAGCTATTTAAGAATTTTAATTTCAATCATTCCTGGATCCTGGCGTAAGATATATACTCGAAAATTAAGTTTTTGGGGTATTGAATTACGAAGCGGGTATACAGAAATACCCCGAATGGGTTTTCTTTCATGGAGGCACTAGAAGACACCTTACCCAACCTAACCTAACCTAAATGATAAAATAACCATGCCAAAATGAGTGCTACAGATTTCTGAACAACCGTCATTATGAAAGCTAAACAAGAATAGAGTGTTTCGCTTCTTGTTTTCTTGCACGAAGTACGTCATCGGCCCAAGCATCATGCCAAACACATATGATATTTCAAAAATGTGTTTAATTTGATCGCGATGTGACGTGGTTTGACGTCAACGGCCCGGAGCAACATACGCATTGCGCTATCTGGTTTTAAATTTTATTATCATTTTCTATTCATAGAGGCCTTTTTTTCGAATACTCTTTATAAAGTATTTTTTCTATTGACCTGGAATTACAAATTTGTATAACCTTAACAGTAAATTAAAAATGAATGCACAATATTTAATAATACAAAAATGCTTTAGGGCGATGAGAATTAAATTTAATCATTAATAATTTTACAACTCCTTGCGAACACATTCAAAGTTACAACAATGCGCTTACAGCGACACCTCTCTGTCCCCAACGCAAACTTGGTGCCCATGAACAAACAAAAATCTACTCCATAATTCAGCCATTTTCAAAACAACAACACAACCTGTCAGCAACACTGCACACAAAATATAAAATAACAGCCACACACCTTAGCCAAAGCGAGACAGCACCACTCCATTGTTATTAGACTTGCCCAAAGCCAGAATAGCAACACCGAACATTCACTGTCATTTACCAGTCTAGTGCCAGTCAGCCATATTGAAATAACGCGCCCTGATTTTGTGAATGGTTTTTTTCTTTGGTTTTGGTCGATTGTGTGAAGAATTGATTGATGCTCGGGCTTTGCTAATCGACTTTTCCATGGTTAAACGTCGCGGAATGGATAGCGTATCGTTTCAAATGAACAGCAGGCAATCGAATCCAAAGTTCTCATCCAGCCTAATCGCAGCTAAATTGCAAGTGTAAAACCAACCTAAAGTGTTTGTGAATAAATTGCTCTAAATTGAGTGAAAAATAAATTCATGTTTGGAAAGTTTCATTTATAAAGAATTTCATTATCGCCTCCTCCGCTTCGTTGTCGTAAAATAACAAAAAAAAGGAATACAAATTTTTTAATTAAACTAAAAAAGGAAAATTGTCCATCGCCGTTGTCGTTTTCGTCGTCGTCGTGCAGTGAAAGAAAAGCGTTTATTTAGTGTACTCCGTTCCCGCAGCCTCGAGTACGTGTGTGTGTGTTAAATGGCGAACAACTACACTGGCTGCTGTTGTCGAGTAGTTGAACAAATTTTTCGCAGTTTTCCTTTTTTACTAAAAAATTAAAAAAAAATAAAAAATCGCTGCTGAAAGAAATCAAAGGAAATTCGATCGGAGTTATATATCCCCCAACTGACGGCGACTGCAAGTCTTTTTGTGTGTTTTCCTTTTATCGTCGATTTTCTCCAGAGCCCACAAGTTTCATAGTAGAAAATTACGCGTCGCTAACTCAAAGTTTCGTTGTTATTTGTTTATAATTTAGTCGTTTCCCCCCTTTTCCTTGTTTTTCCATTTGAAACACATTGCGCGCTGCATACAAACACACATCGATTTCACGATGGGTAATTGCCTGCGGAGCGAGAAACCTGACACGGATAAGCTAAACATTGATCGGACAAACCAGTTGGAGGAGTTGCCAGTGCTGCAGAATCCCATGCAGCAGACACCGCCTCAGGAGCAGATCCGTCCGGTGCCACAGATTCCCGAGAACGAGACGTCCAGTTCGAATGCGAAGATCTTTGTGGCTCTTTACGATTATGACGCGCGCACCGACGAAGACCTCAGCTTCCGTAAGGGTGAACATCTGGAGATACTCAACGATACACAGGTAAGTGCCGGTGGCGATTGATTTGATGACTGTTGGTTCTATCTTATGGGAGGGAGACACTATGTGGCATAGATTTGTTGAGGTTCACAAGATGGCCCAAGGCTAACATTATTCTTTCCAATTGTTTGGTGGGCTTGAACCTGAGCGAGGTGTGACATTCTGTTGTCTCATCGCAGGAAGATGGAAGAAAGTTTACCAAAATAACTGGAGGCATTGCCACCCCTTTTAGGATAAGAACACACCACTGGTTGACACAAAGAATTAATTCAACGGGTGTGAACGACGTTTTTCGTCATTTAGGCGGTGCTCCTTTATTCATCAGGGAATCAGGCACTTATTTGATGAGGCTATGTAGTTTCTGTTGTTCTTTGCCATCAGATTGGCTGGGCCATCAACATGGCATTGAAAAGTGACAGCTATGGTTATTCAATCGACTAAAAGTGTTGAATTAAGGGACCCCTACATGGCATAGCTCCATCAAAGTCTAAACCTGAACTAACACGAAAAGGGCGTGCCAATAACCTAAGAGTTTCTTATTTCGATGAAATGTCATCACAACTTTGGGGCATTCTCTCACTCAATAAAATATGCGTCCAACTGGGTTGACTGACCCGAATACTTTCTATTCAGCTCTGCATGTTGTGCAATTTGATCACATAAACGTCGACGTGCGTGTTTTGGATGGACTCTGTTGCCACCTTTATGACTTCAGAATGTTTACTTCTGAAATGCTTCTTGATTGCTTTGACATTATGTTCTTTAGAAATGACGCAGAGTCAGCAGGAGATGACTCATTTGCCGGAAATTTTCTTCTTTAGTAAGGTAACTTGAATTTATGCACAGCTCTACGAAAAGGGGATGTTTAAATGAAATCAAGACGCCCCTATTTTTCAAATATCGCAATCCTGACTTAGCCGTTGTCATTTATGAAAACGGTTTTGTAGGATTCGTATACGATGCCATCACATGTACCGAGGTTCATCTCAGCTGTTTCCAGCTGGGAACTATGAAGCTTGCCAGTATGGTGATGTCCAGTTTTTATGCACCCTACAGCAGCACTACGTCAACATCATTTTTGGAGTTCCGAAACGCGTTTTAGTTCTCGCCAACTCATTCACAAAATCCTAGCTTGCTCCTCAACTTTTCTTTGGCAAATTTTTTGAGGATGGCCCATTAGGGAGCGTTTTGTTGCCGGCTAAGTTGAGTTGGTCCTATCACTGGGCTTTGTATGAAACTCCACCAACCAGTAAAATCCTTTGTATTGCTGTTAGCAGTCTTGCTTTCAGACCTACTTACTGCATCTTTAGTCTTTGAAGCTATTGAGCTTGTGATGTCTTAAATAACCCTGAACTTTCTTTTTCTTTGGACAGTGCAAGGCTTTTAACACGGGCTTGTCTACTTCTGGCACTGCATTTTGCGACTTCAGAGAGATACGCTACATATATCTGCTGTCTTTTTCGAAGCAGAAACATAGGTATTTCACGTCATTCCAAGTGTCTGTTTTTCTCCTCCGGTTGTGAGTTGATTGTTTCTGCTTCTGTCACAAGGTGCTTCATGAATTGATGGCGCAATATAGGTGCCTGGTGGCCTGTCCTGTCTGCTTTGCTGACAAATGCAGTATCAAGATGTAAAAAAGCAACATTAAATGGTGGCCATTAATTTTGATAACATACAAACCTACACTTTCGATTAATCGAAAAGTCCCCGGTTCAATTCCAGGGTCAAATAACATCTTGAGTTTTTTTTCCACTGCCTCACCTCTTGCGAACGTCTGACAAACATCCAAGAGTATCAATTGTCATGAGAAGCTTCTCAAATTTGCCGTTCGGATTCGGCTTAAAATTGTAGGTCCCTTCCACTTCGCAAAGAAAGTGGTTGGAGAACCTAGGTTTTAGGCCCTCTATGGGCCGTTAATGCCTAATATTAATTTTTTATTTTACAAACCTACACGTTTATTTTGTAAGTCAAGGTCACAATTTCTAAAACGCCAGTTTATAGCATAAAGTACTTCGCGACAACGTCAGTGGCATGGTAGGTAGGTAGGTAGGTGTGGCGGTTTGATAAGACAAACCTAATTAGCACTGAGTGCCGTTTTGTTACCACAAACTCACGTAAACCTGGGTATTATCGATTAGTGGGGGATGCTAAATCCAACCTGCGGAGTTCAGGAAAGTTATCAGTTCCTTGATACTTTTCTCGGAGACTTCCTCAAGTGTATTGAAGAAAGGGCTTCCCAATGTACGTGGTCTGGTACATAAAAAAAGAATTAGGGTTTCTTTTTCAGTTGTCACTTTGCAACTGCGGCAGTGTGTATTGTATGGGATGCCCAGCTTGGCCGCATGGTCACCTATAGGCCAGTGTCCCGTGAAGATCGCTGTAAGTCTTGCGATGTCTTTTCGGGTTCTA
The DNA here is from genome assembly GCA_949715645.1 of Portevinia maculata. NCBI lineage: Eukaryota > Metazoa > Arthropoda > Insecta > Diptera > Syrphidae > Portevinia > Portevinia maculata. Next base: position 266,415,169 of record OX454526.1, on the reverse strand, counting down.
CCTAGAAGGTCGGTTGTTTTTGCCTTGTTGTAGTTTGGCCACGTTTTTCTGGATATGACGCATGCAGTCAGCCTGCTCCATCTGAGGTTGGTTTTCTTAAGGTATTCTGCGGTATATTTGCCTTAACTGCTCCGAGCGGAATGTGGACTAGTTCCGCCAGAGAGCAGTGGAGAGCTGAACCTTGCCTGGCCAGTTCGTCGGCATGTTCGTTTCCATAAACGTTACTGTGCCCTGGAACCCAGATCAGGGCAACCTTGAACTTATCAAGTAGGGCCAGCTCATTACGGCATTCTAGTACTAACTTAGAGGATATAGTGACCGAAGCGATCGTGCGCCGTTTAGGCGAGGCAGCGTAAAGTCAGGTAATTTGGTTTTGGTGGTGAAGAGCATCAGCACAGTTTTCTCCGGGTTGACTCCCAGACCGCACTTTTTTGCCCAAGTGCTAACTTCGCTTAGAGCATTCTCCATGATTTCGCTAATCACGGAGGGAAACATTCCTGACACCAATATCACCATATCGTCCGCATACCCGACTACCTTGATTCCTTCTCTGTCTAAACTTATGAGGATTTTGTTCATTACTAGGAGCCAGAGTAGGGGTGAGATGACTCCTCCTTGAGGTGTACCCTTCCTGGCATATTTGGTTATATTGCTATTTCCTAAAGCTGTTTGAATGATTCTAGTGCTGAGCATGGAAACAATCCATTGACTTAGATGGTTTTCTATTCCCAGCTCCCTCAGGGACTCAAGAATTGCTTCAGTGTGTACATTATTGAAGGCTCCTTCTATGTCTAGGAAGGTAGCCAAGGTGTATTCTTTGTAATGTAGGGATTTTTCTATCGTACGCACTACCTCGTGAAGAGCTGTTTCTGTAGATCTTCCCTTGAGGTATGCGTGTTGAGATTTGGAGAGGAGTGAAGCTTCTATTGCCCCTCTCAGGTGGTTGTCTAGGAGACGTTCGAGCGTCTTCAGTACGAAGGAGGTCAAACTAATTGGTCTGAAATCTTTCGCAGTTTCATGACCGCGTCTACCCGCTTTTGGAATGAAAACAACTCGCACTCGTCTCCATGAATAGGGTACATGATTGTAGAGTATACAGTTCCTGTAAATCAATGGGAGCCATGAAATTGCCAGTTCCAGAGATTTCTGGAGCATGATGGGCAGAATGCCGTCCAGGCCAGGCGATTTAAAGGGAGCGAAGCTGTTTATTGCCCAGGAAATTTTTTCCTCGGTAATAATGGATGTTATATTTTCCCAGGCGTCGGGTTGTGTGCGTTGTGAGCTGGATGGCTCTGCACCGTAATCATTGCATCCGGGAAAATCGGTGTTTATTAATAGTTCTAGGGATTCTGCAGTTGACTCAGCCCATTCTCCGTCCTCCTTTCTCAGAAGAGATGGGTTGGAGTGTTCTTTGGACAACATTTTGCTGAGTCTTGCGGAGTCCTTGAGGGTTGCGATGGATTGGCAGTACTCTATCCACGACTGTGTCTTAGCCGTTCTAATAGAGTTCTTGTAGATTTTAAGGCAATCTCGGTAGGGTTGCCAGTAGTTGCATTTTTGGCAGATGTTAAAGGTTTCTCTAGTCAATTTTTTGAGAGCAGAGAGTTCCTTGTTCCACCAAGGGGGGAATGATTTTTTGATATATTTGATCGGACACGAGACTTTGTACGCTACGTTGAAAGCTTTTTCAAAAGTCTCAACCTTTGTGTCGAGTTCTGAAGTGGAGGTAAATTTTTGATTGGGGGTCTTGTGTAACTTAGTCAGTGGCAAATGAAAAAAAAACTTGCAGCAGAATGAAATGAAGGAATGGCGAATTTGTATGGCCGGTAAAAATTTATAATCACAAAGAAGTAGCATCCAAACTATATTTTTCAATACATTAAAGTTAACAATATAGAATCGTCTTCAAAAAATAAAATTGAAACCGAGAGAATCGCGTTGTTGTGGCAAAAAAAATAGCGTTCTGTTGGAAAATAAATTAAGTTGATCAATTTTCTATACCAACATACATTTTATACTAATTTATACAAACAAACAACAACAATTAATTGATAACAAAATTGTACCTACAAAAAAAGTGAAAATGTTTGCAAATGGCTGCATCAAGAGCTGCACAAGTGCTTCTGGTCAACATGTTCACTGTTTTTATTGTTTTTTTTTTGCTTTAACATACTTTCTAACTTTTTTTCTCTATAATTTGGTACATTCTGCTCTTCAATAGCTTTTGTTTTCGATTCAATATACACTTTATTAACAATCGCAATGATTTTTCTAAACGATTTGTGCAAATTTCTGAAATTCTACATTCAATTTGTTTCTGACATTTAAGAAAGGGAATCGGTACTTCAGGAAGAGATAGCGAAGTGGTCTATTGTGGTCAATCTGCTTGGATCATTGTTACCTATAAACCGAGACCGATCTGATCTTGTGGTCAAACAAAGTGCGTTCCAGAAATAAAATGAAAACTGCAAACCGTTCGTTGTTGTCATTTCTTCCACTGAAGGCGTGAATTTCTACAACATGTTTCAGCGCAGTAGTTCACCTTAGGATTGAAATCAAGATCATCATGTCCCTGTTTGGTGCAAAGTTGCGCCAATTGAGCTTGTCCTTTACGTCTTCATCGCATCTGTAATTCGTTTTACCTTACTCATGCACTTTGGGGTCCGTCGTTTTTCCTTTAAGCAGATAGTCAGGACTGTAAAAAATATCAAGCGACTTAAGACGCTTCCGTGTACACCGACTTTGAATGCGAACTCCTCGGTGACTTTGCTCCCTCGTGCATGTCCATGATTCATCTATACGCTATCTTAGCGCGACCCATAGCAGATCCCTTGGTTGTCTATCAAATGCCTTTCCAAAATCAGCCAACACCATATGCAAATCTTTTAAGGAATCACGATGTTTTTCCATTATGATCCTTATAGTTATGTACTTTGAATTGCATCGGTGGTCGACAAACCTGCACTGTTCTTCAGATAGTCGTATTATTTTTCGCATTCGGCTATCTTATACCCGCTCGACGATTTCCATGGTGTGTGACATCAGCTAAATTGAACGGTAGTTGTCACAGTCTTGAAAATTTTCCCTCCACTGGTTAGGCGGATCGTCTCTCATCAGTTTGGTTATGACTTAAGTCATTTGGACCCGATCTCCCATCTTTTTCAGAACTCAGAGTGTATCTCGGTCGTTTTTTCTCGTCTCGTTTTTTGGACTCTTTGATCGCCTTCCTAACTCCTTCGATAGTATCTAATGTCGTGTACTTCTTCATTGTTAGAAACGGCTATCGGAAAATATATCTGGGTTAGTTGTTCATTTAGAAGTCCTTAACAATACTGCTGAGACCTGTGAAGTATTTTTTTGTTATACACAAGAAGCAGCCCTTGAGCATTGTTGGTGAACTTTTGCGAACTTTTCGTCCTTCTTCTTCTTTTAAAAATTGTTGTGCTCCAGTTCAAGCTGGTTTGTCGGAGTTCGTGGGTGGGCAGCCTGGTTTCTATCAGCAGCCGAAAAAAATGTCTTCATACTCCCGACGTTGTTAGCTATACTACTAAATCTAAATATGAGGTTATTATAGAAGAGGGGTTATTTGTCGATCCCTTGATATTGTCATTCTTATTTTTTTTTTTGTAAAAATTGTTACAATGGCTGAATTGTGTCAAAAGGAAAACAAAAATTCGACGAAAAATTACCCACTTCCATTTGTCAAAACAAACTGGTTCAAAACTGCTTACCAGAAGAACCAAGGGCAATCTTTACAAAACACTGTTTCTGTTAATATTGCTTTATAATCCCGATTGTTGGACAATAAACAAAAAAGAACAGCTTACACTGGTCACTGGGCTATGATTACTAATATAATTCACTTAGGAATAAAATACTTTATCCGGTATCTTACCGAAGGTAGACACGTAGTTTGGATTGAGCTGCAAAGCAGCTAGGTATCAAAAGTAAGTAAAAGAGGTACGTTTTTGGTCATATACGCCCAACCCATATGAAGAAAACTTTTTTAAGCGGGCCCACATTAATCGCACTTATTTCTTCTAGGACCAAAAGTTGAGGTAAAAAATACTGCAAAGGTTCACTGAGAGAAAAGGCTTAAGGTCGTTTTTAAAAAAGAAAGAATTCTGACTTGATTTATCCCCTCACTCATTTACAATGACACTCCAGCTGTCAGCTCTTTAGGGAAGGTACGAGGGGCGTTCAATATATTCTCGGTATCGATATGAAAGAAAATGCGAATTCAATTTAAATTGTCTTTATTTTTCAATATAATTTCCCCTGACATCAATGCATTTGTTACATCTTGAGATAAGCTTTTCTTAAACCCTCAAAAAAATAAATTTCCTCTTTCTCTGCAAAATACCCATTTATTGCCGACTTGAGTTCTTCATCATCCGAAAATCTTTTTCCACGATGACATTTTTTCAAATCCGGAAACAGGAAATAATCACTAGGGGCAAGGTCTGGACTATAGGGTGGGTGTTGGATTTCTTCGAAACCACAATCTCGCGCAGCAGCCTTGGAAACTCGCGCCGTGTGAACAGGAGCGTTGTCATGAAGAAGCAACACACCCGCTGCGAGTTTACCCCGTCTTTTCTTTTTAATTTCCTCCCGCAAATTATGCAAAGTGGAAGCGTAGGATCTGGCGTTGATGGTTTCACCCTTTTTTTGTACTCAATGAGCAAGATTCCCTTTGAGTCCCAAAAAACTGTGGCCATGAGCTTCCCGGCAGACGGAGTGACTTTGAACTTCTTCGGGTGGTCTGTTCCTTTTTTATGCCACTGCATGGACTCTTGTTTGCTTTCAGGGTCATAGTGGTGGACCCATGTTTCGTCCCCAGTAACAATTCGATCCATAACACCGTCCGCGTTCTCACTACACATCTCCAAAAGCTCTCTACAGCATGCGATTCTCACTTTTTTCTGAGGCGCTGTGAGCATTCGTGGCACCCACCTTGCACTGACCTTTGAAAGGTTAAGATGGTCATGAAGAATGGTGTGAATGGTACCAATTGAAAGCTTGGTGATCTCTGCCATCATTTTCACCTTTATTCGGGCATCCTCAAGAACAAGTTTTTCGACTTCTTTGATGCTTTCTCCCGTACAAGCAGTAGCCGGGGCGCCGGAGCGGGGGTCGTCTTCAATGCTCTCTCTGCCTCTCCTGAACTCACTTGACCACTTTTGCGCAGTTGATAATGAAGATGCGGAACCCTGGTAAACAGCCACCATCTCTTCATGAATAGTTTTTTGACTTTTTCCTTGCTTAGTGAGAAATTTAATTACAGCGCGATGCTCAATTTTCACCATCATCGTCTCAGTTGCCATTATGATTCTGTTTAACTAGGGATAAAACGCGAATTAATAATCACATTTATATGAAATTTTACATGAATGCACTAAAATAACAGTATTACTTGATAAATAAGCCAATTTATATATACAACCACAGCTTCACCCCGATACCGAGAATATAACGCCCTCGTATATCTGCTTGGGGCAGAAACTTCCAGCAGTGGCTCGGCTCCAGAGCGCACTTTCAAAAGATCCTTCAAACTGCATGGAATTGCTCATCAAACCTGATGGAACAATAACAAGCGACCGGGAAGAAACTCTCACTACCTTGCTGCAAGTTCACTTCCCTGGTTCCCTAATTGTCGATCACACAACTGATCACACTACTGAGGTTTCATATCCAACTAACCTCAGCAGAAATAATAGTTTATCTGGTAAATTATTTAGTCCAGATAAGGTAAAATGGGCCATAAACTCATTTAAACCATTCAAGGCACCAGGAAACGACGGAATTTTTCCAGCCCTCATTCAAAAGGGGTTTGGAATTCTTCCTACCTAACATGATTGCCTTGTTTAGGTTCAGTATCAACTGGGGCTACATACCACGCACTTGGCGGGAGGTCAATGTAGTATTTATCTCCAAACCAGGTAACAAACCTAGTGAACTACCTAAATCCTATCGTCCCATAAGCTTGACATCGTTTTTCCTGAAAACAATGGAAAGAATAATTGATGTTCATATCAGAGAATGCGTAACTATTAGCATGCCTCTACACCCCTGTCAATATGCGTATCAAAAAGGCAAATCAACGGAAGGCGCCCTGTTAAAACTAACAAATCACATAAACAATGCCTACCGTTGCAAAGAAATTGCACTATGCGCTTTTCTTGACATAGAGCGTGCTTTTGATAACACCGGTTATGATTCAATATCAAATGTTTTAATTCACCGAAAGGTAGACCTTCCCACCATAAACTGGATAAAAGCGATGCTCGAAAGTCGGAAAATTACTGCTTCGTCAGGACTGACTTCAGTATCAGTATCAGCTATAAAAGGCTGTCCACAAGGTGGAGTTTTATCACCCCTCCTGTGGTCTTTGGTCATAGATGACCTACTTCAAAAACTAAGTAATTTAGGCTACGACATAATAGGGTACGCCGATGACTTGGTCATCATTATTAGGGGCAAAGAATCAAACGTAGTTACTTCACGTATGCAAAACGCACTTAAGATAGCTATAGACTGGTGCGTCAAGCAAAATCTCTCCATAAACCCCAGTAAAGCTATCATAGTTCCTTTCACAAAAAGAAAAAAGCTCAGCTTAGCCCAAATTTCACTGAATGGCACGACCATTGAGTATTCCGACGAAGTCAAATATCTTGGAGTAATCCTGGACAAAAGACTAAACTGGAACTCTCACATCAACAACAAAATCACTAAAGCTAACAGAGCTTTATGGGCCTGTCGGCGCACATATGGCAGAACCTGGGGAATCTCTCCAAAGATTGTCCACTGGATCTACACAGTGATGATAAGACCCATTATAACATACGCCTCCATTGTATGGTGGACAAAATCCACACAAAAGATCGCAATAGAGAAGCTCAAAAAGGTACAACGGCTTGCGTGCCTTGGTATCTCCGGAGCCATGCGAACCTGTCCAAAGGCTGCCATAGAGGCAATACCAGGTATTACACCTCTCCACATATACATTCAAAAAGTGGCGATCCGCAGTGTAAAAAGTCAAATACAGTTAAACGAGATAAGTCTTAACGATCATCCGGAACTTAAGACCCTTCTTGATGAACTGCCAGAACTCAACATGAACTGCGCGGTCACAGACCGCATTCATAAAACACTATGCTTCAATAAGCGGTTCTCCACGGAGATCCCCAAGAGAGAAGCATGTTTTAGTAATAACCCACCTAACAGCCACAACGGCATAAAGTGGTATGCTGATGGTTCTAAAATGGAAGCGGGGGTAGGAGCGGGAATATTCGGACCAAACAAACGCTTTACGATACCCATGGGAAGAAGTCCCAGCGTATTTCAAGCAGAGCTCCACGCCATTCAAGAATGCGCTAGCCACATAAATTTATCTGGTATAAAAGGTGCAACCATCCATATATTCACGGATAGTCAAGCAGCTATAAACGCCCTTAGCTCGCATACGATTGACTCCAAATCAGTCATGTACTGCTTCAATAACCTACAGGCACTCGGAACAAGTAACAAGACCAAGCTATGGTGGGTTCCGGGTCATGTCGGGGTGGAAGGTAACGAAAAGGCCGACGAACTGGCCAGAAAAGGTTCGGAAACACCCTTCATAGGTCCCGAACCCTTCTGATGCACTCCTAGATCAGCAGCAACGGCAGCAATAAAAAGCTGGGAACACAGAAAATGTATCCATATTTGGGAAAGCATCCCAGGTTTAAGACAGACCAAACGAGCCATTCGGCCTTTCAATAAAAATGCCAGCAAATGCCTAAACCTAAGCAGGCATGATATCAAAAACTTAGTAGGTTACCTTACTGGCCATCATGGTTTAAGATATCATCTACACAAAATGAAAATAGTAGACTCTCCTGAGTGCCGACTCGTGTCTTGAAGAGGACGAGTCAGCTGAACACATTTTATGTGAATGTCCGGCCCTAAACGGAATTAGAAAGAAGATCTTTTTCAGGGAACAAATGTGCCCCGAGGACATAAAGAATTCTTCTACTAGTAGAATTGTCCGCTTTACACGGAAAGTGGAAACTCTACTAGTCTACATTTTTCTGGCCCACACTTCACAAAAGATCTTTTTAGGTCGAAGTGCCCCCTATTTAATCGCCTTGGCGAGCCAGAATTTAAAAAAAAAAAAAAAAAAAAAAAATTCTGCTTGGGGCCCACTTTGCAGCTTGCTTTACGCGCCCGGATTGTGCTGTAGAGGTGTTCTTTCACGCTGAAAAAACCACTGCGTTAGCTTTTCTATCTATCTTATTCGTCAGGGTTATTTCCGAGAACATGGAAAAGAGCATTTGTCCCTAAAAAAAGCAATCTCCTACGGACCAAACGTATTTACGTCCCTTCTCGGAAGGTCTTGGAATTGTTGACAAACCGTCAGCATATAAAATATCTCGAATCCCGAAAACTTCTTAATGACCGTTCAATTTAAATTGTTATGGACGGTTTCAACTCTACAACCCACCAAATTATTGCTGGTGTTCCCCAAGGCTCTGTTCTGTCCCCGACTCTTTCTCTGTTTATTTTAATCCAATCCATTCCTTTGCTGATGACAGTACCCTCAGCTTCTCATATTCGTTTCTTGGGTCACGCCTCTCATATTCGGGTGTTGAACTGGAACGACAACGTATGTTAAGCTCATTAAATTCCGATCTTAACAGCATAGAGTGGAATTTAATGCTTCCAAAACACAATGCTGTCTCCTGTCATTAAAGCAAAACCCACACACACTGCCATTATCCATGGATAGCACTTGCATCGCTGAAACCGAAAGACTTTCCATTCTCGGTATGTGCGTGAATGACCTTCGTTGGAATGACCACATATTCGATGTCGCCAAGAGCGACGCGAAATGTCTAGGCTTCCTTAAGCGATGTAAGAAACATTTCTCCCCTTCTGAACTGGCTCCAATTTATAAGGCGTTTATGCTCCCGAAACGTGAGAACAACGCTTCTTCAATTAATGGTAAACAGCTGTGGCATAACCTACGCAGCCTGGGGCTTGGAAAGGCCAAACATAATCGTATTGAAAATGTTGATGGTAATTTGTTAAACAGGAAATTTGTTTCCCTACCTCCGCAGCCTTCTCTTCATATCGCCGAGACCTCTTCGGCTTTGTTAGAACACGAGTTTCATCATCCCAGTTTTGGGTTTGTTTCGGTTCGATGTGAGGATGTTGTCGGAAGTATACTTTGGGTTAAGTCCAGCGCCATTGGGCTGGATGAAATGCACCCTACTTTTCTGAAACTGATTCTTCCAGTAGTTCTTCCGTACGTTACTCATTTAATACCATTCTCACAACTGGAGAATTTCCCGACGATTGGAAATTGGCTAAAATTTTGCCAATACCCAAAAACGCTAAGTGCAATGAGTTTAGACCAATTTCCATTTTACCATTCCTTTCGAAAGTTTTCGAACGGAGCGGATGAGCGAATTTCTTTTGGCATACAATTTGTTAACCTTAAAGCAGAGTAGCTTCCGTGAAAAACATAGCTGCGTTACTGCTCTGTTGAATGTTATAGAAGATCTTCGGCAAGCACTCGACGAGGATAAGGTAAGCTTCCTTGTTCTTCTCGATTTTTCAAAGGCATTTGACACTGTGGTACATAGTAAACTTGCAGATAAGCTTCATCGGTCTTACAATTTTTCGCCTGAAGCTGTAAAGCTTATATTATCCTATCTTACAAATAGAACGCAAACCGTAAAATTAGATGATAGCCTATCAGACTTTCTTCCAACTAGTAATGGTGTCCCACAGGGTTCAATACTAGGTCCTTTATTGTTTTCATTGTATGTTAATGAAATCCCATCTATCGTCAAAAACTGTTATGTAGGCTTATGATGTACAGATGTACTACAGCTGTAATCTCGGTCTCATCGAATATGGTGCTTGTTGCGTGAATGAGGATCTTGAGAAAGTAGCGTATTGGGCTCAACTTAATGGTCTCGCTATAAACCCATCAAAATCTAAGTGATTGGTTATATCCAAAAGCAAACTCGACCTTTCGTATTTCCCTCGCATTATATTAAATAATGCATATATTGAATATGTCGAATCGGCTGGGAACCTCGGAGTTGTTTTCAACCGTAACGGCGTAACCTCACATCACATTTCCGTTTCTGTAGGAAAGGCATTTGGAGTGCTACGCACTCTTTGGGTCTCCCAGCGGTATACCCCCTTAAAAACGCGTGCCATGCTTGCGAAATCCTTAATTTTACCGATCTTGGCCTACGGCTGTGAAATCTTTTGTAGTTGCAGTTACGTGAGTAAAAGAAAGCTCAATGTCGTTTTTAATAGCATTATTCGCTATATTTTTGGGTTCCATAGATACGATAGAGTGTCGAGTTTTTCTACTCGTTTTATCAATATACCGCTGGAGAGCTACTTTGAGTTTCGAACCTTAACTTTGCTTTCTAATATTTACGCGGGCCTCTTCAGTTAGGTCTAACCAATTAATTCAGCCTCGATATGACTACCTGACATCTGAGCGCCAGTTTTTCATTAACGCTACTCGTCTTTGGAATTCTTTGATGCGCCACATTAAAAGAATCAGTGATCCTACAAGATTTCAAAAAGAACTTAGACATTATTTTTCAATCTACTCTACTCTACTCTGTCTTACTTTAATTTTCCTCTTCTTTCTTTTTCAGTCCCCCAATATCCACCCCTTCTATCTTCTATCTCCATTTTCTCTTCTTTTTCCGTTTTTTTTCTCTTTTCTTCTCTTTTTGAATTTTTCTCAACTGTTTATCGTAAATATATTTTTTCTTTCTTTTTTTTCTCTTCTCTTTTTTTTTATAATATTAGGTTTAAGCTCTTTTTCAAATGTATAGCCTATCACTAGTTCATAAGATATTATATCTTAATGTGTATAGGTATCTCAAAAATAAAAATAAAATAAAATAAAAAAATAAAAACGCTCATATCTGGTCCGGTGCACCAATGACTTATTTGGAGCTAATCGTCAGGATCCAAAAACGCGCGATAAAACTTATTGGCGTCCTAGACATCGCGAGATCGATTGACTCTCTTACTCATCGTCGTGATGTCTCCTGCCTTTCGTTATTTTATCGTTATTTGCAACATAAGTGCTCATATGAAATAGCCAGTTGCATTCCTCACCTTGAACATTTCAACCGCAATACCCGCCATGCTAGGAATGCTCATCAGTTCACCCTCTAGCCTGCGTTCGGACGCACAGTGAAGTTCAAAGAATCTTTTCTCAGCCGTCCAATACGAATGTGGAATGCTCTTCCACGCATTGTTTTTCCTTCACACTATAACCTACAAACATTCAAAACCATTGTGCATTGGCATCTCTCCTTTTCTTCTAATCCTAATTTCCCTAACGCACGCGCTATGTATCCAATACATGATAAGGGTACAAAAAAAATCCCTTTAGAGCGTGTAAATTATAAAAAAAATAAAAAAAAATAAAAAATTCGCACTATTTGGCCAAGCCAATGTAGTCGACGTGATTAACCTTTTTGGACTTCATCTACATCTTGTTACAGCTCATAGAGTTCGGGGTTGTATCTTATCCTCCATTCGCCCTCCTCGCACACAGTACCAAATATCCGACGGAGTATTTTTCTTTTAAAAGAACCCAATATTAGCTCCTCTTTTTTACTTATCGTCCAGCACTCAACACCATTAAGCAGGACTGGTAGGATTAAGGTTCGATAGAGCATGCATTTTGTCCTTCGCGTGAGTAGTTTTAAACCCATTTGTTTCGCTAAACCGAAGTAGTAGCGGTTTCCTAAGGTAATTCTTCGCCGGATCTCCACTAATATGTCATTCGTGGAGTTGATGTTTACTCCTAGGTAGATGAACTCCTTAACTATCTCGAAGTTATTGCTGTCAACAGTTACGTATTGTCCTAGGCGGTGGACAGATGTTTGTTTGTTTGTTGATAGCATGTACTTCGTCTTGTCCTCATGAACTTCAAGACACATAACAGGCACGCGCACTTCCCTCAAACATCCAAGAGTATCAATTGTCATAAGAAGCTTCTCGAATTTGCCGTTGGGAGTCGGATTAAAATTGTAGCTTCCTTCCACTTTGCACAATCAAATGGTTGGAGAAGGTAGGTGTCGCGGCCGTGAGGGCCTAAAACCTACCTTCTTCTTCTCTTAGACCACTAAAAAGTCCAATGTGATACCACATGTATCTATTTCCACCCTACTCCTTGAAGCAGTTAGAGCTTTCAATATATCGTAAGACGCTTTTGAGTTCAATGTTGAAAAGATCATTAAGCTCAGTAGCGACGCGTGCCAAAAATGTGTAGTCGTTCAGTGCAGTGCAGTTTTAATTGCTATATCTGTCAAGATCATTTTTACCAGTAAAAAGAAATTTTGAAATTAAATAAAAAAAATAACTTTTACATCGTTTTAAGCAAGTTTATTTAGCAATACGAATTCTTTAGGCTAAAAGAACAAAATGTTTTTTGCATTTAGATTTTATTTATAAAACAAAAACCAATTCTTCATGACTTAAAAAAATATAATTTTTTTTTGTAATTAACAAGCAATTGATAAGTAACTTCATTATTTCACTTTAATTCTTCTCAACTTTTTTTAAAAAATATTCTTCTTATATTTTCTATAAATAAACGTGTCTTCATTCAATTTTTTTATTCAACAAAAAATATTGTTTATTTTATTATATTATAATATAATAAAATATATAAATTGAAAGACATATAAATTAAAAGAAAGATTTGTCAACCTGTTTTGCCCCATTGTTGTTCAAAGATAAGTTTTGATTCTTTTAAGGGTGGAAAATGATCTTTCAACGGATGAAGTTGCCAAAGATAATAATAAATAAGAAACCTCAATCATGATTGTCTGGTACGAGTAAATACCTTCGCGTTTTTCGCGAACAACAAGCAAAAATATCTTAGCGTACAAAAGATGTAGTTCTTATTTAATTTTTAATAAAAATGTTTGACAAACTAGTTGTCCCGCCTTGCCTCGCCAGTCTGCCACTTCTCAAATTTAAAAACATAGGGGCGGGCTACAGTCCGCTTGGGCGAACTGTTGGATACCCTATTCTTATTCCTATATCTCATAAGTGGGCGTGACAAAAATTTAAAGGATTTTATCGAAAAAACTAAGCTTTTGTAAATAAAAACGCTCCCTAGCTCAAACTTTGGTTTTTCAATAAAATTGTTTTATTTAATTGTGGGCGTGTCAGTAGGCGGATTTAAAAAAAATTTAAGTATGAGCATAAAGGGCACCTAGAGAGTATATACTATAAATTTCAGCTCCCTAGCTCAAACTTTGGACTTTCAAAAATAAAAAAAAGATAATTGTGGGCGTGTCAGTAGGCGGATTTTGAAAATATTTACACATGAGCATAAAAGGCCCCTAGAGAGTATATATTAAAAATTTCAGCTCCCTAGCTCAAATTTTGGTTTTTCAAAAAAAATATTTTATTTAATTGTGGGCGTGTCAGTGGGCGGATTTTGAAAATTTCATGTCCCAAGCAGTTTTATGGGCCAAAGATCATATATAAAAAATTTCAGCTTTCTAGCTCAAAATTCAATTTTTCCCAAAATTTGTTTTATTTAATTGTGGGCGTGTCAGTGGGCGGATTTTGAAAATTTTATGTCCCAATCAGTTTTATGGGCCATAGATCATATATAAAAAATTTCATCTCTCTAGCTCAAAATTCGATTTTTTCCAAAATTTTGTTTTTTTTTGAGTTTGTGGGCGGATTTCAAAAATTCTTAAACTTGATTATTTCGGGACCCTAGAGAGTATATGGTTAAAATTTCAGCTCTCTAGGTCCAGTTTAAAGGCCTAATTTTTGCCGACGGACGGACGGACGGACGGACATGGCTAGATCGACATTACTATCGATGCTGATCATAAATATAGTAACTTTTAGGGGTCTACGGGCAATATTAAGGTATGTTACAAACTATGCGTCAAAATTAATATACCCCTAGAATAGGGTATAACAAAATACTTGCGGATAAGAACTGATAAAGAAAACGTCGAGAGTGTCCCTAATCATTATATGGATTCATTATATACTCCGCACGCGACAAACTTTCGGCACAAAAAAAAACCCTTTTCGTTCAAAAGGGATTTGAACGAAATGCTCGATACAAAACAGGATTTTTTTTGCTTGTGCGTTCCTAACTTTCAATTGTATCATTTCGTTGAAGAATCGTTTGCACGAGTACCCAAGCACAAGATCAGATGGTTTGACCGAAATGGTTGTTACAGCGCTCGATCTATGTTTTGTCTTGTTTCTGTATTCGTTTCACATATCATACCAAGCTCGTCTCGTTCAAAAGTGACTTGAACGAATTATTCCATACAACACGTGAAATTCTTTTTTTCTTTGTGCCTATACTTTCCATGGTATCATTTCTTTGCCGAATCGTTTGAACGAGTTGAAAAGAAGAGTTGGAAAAAGCTACTGTTGGTTGGTAGGTGGTTCACTTCTGTGTGGAAATGTTCAAATAGGAAATGCACGAGTTGGAATATGAACATTTACACCAAATGGGAAGAAAAGTATAAATATGTTGTATATCCCTTTCAGGTCTATGGGAAATATATTTCCCCAATTTTCTTTTTATTAATTTTGAATAAAAAATACCGATTGCTTGGTTTTTAAGTAACAAAGTTTAATTCAAACGCATTTACCGTGTTTTTGAATATAATATAGTAGCCATCGACTAGTGTAGCTGTCAAAATTATAGATAGGTATTTAACAAAGGTTTTCGCGAGTATTTCTATGAAACCTTAAAGTTTGGTATTTAATTTGTTTGTTGCTATTAGTGTGTTTTTGTAGTTTCTTTATTCAATTTGGTAAGTAAATTATAATATAACATAAAATGTTTTACATAAAAGCCTAAATACGTATTGAAATCGAACAAAATACTGAAAGGGAAATATTTTTCCCAGTGGTCGTCAACATTCACAAAAATGGCTAGAAGAAGATGCAGAGAAATCATTTTGCAAGAAGATGAAATAGTTCAAATACTTGGGGCGGATAACAGCGATGGAGAAGATGACATGCAATTAGATAAATGGGACCAGGAATTTATAGCCCAGGATATTGAAAGCGGAGTTTCTACGGTGGAAATTGAAGACTCCAGGCCGGGAATTAGCCAGAATGACACTTCAAATTCATATGTTGATATACAAGCCATAGATATTCCTGATTTCAAATGGGCTAAACGTTATGTACCTCATACATTTTCAGAAAGTGAGTATGAATTTGGACGCATAAATATATTTTTGAACGAACAAGGTAGAATGCTAACTACAATGGACATTTGCATGGAAGCTACAAAGTTAGATGATATGGTGTCTAATATTATTATTCCCCAATCAATACGCTACGCGGAACAGAATGTGAGATGTTTTATTGTCTGCCGAGAGGAAATGAAAGCGTTTTTAGGCATGAATTACGTAATGGGATACCATGTGCTGCCAACCTTTAGAAGTTATTGGTCAACTGACCAAGATATGGGCGTCCCCTTTATAGCAAATGTCATGCCAAGGACAAGATTTGAGGACATACGACAAAACCTACACTTTTGTGATAATAATAATGTGCCTCAGAGATCGACTGTATTTTTTGATAGAGCCTACAAAATCAGACCCGTTATGATACATTTCAACTCCGCTTTTCAAGACTGTATGAACAGTTCGAAAACACAGGCTATTGACGAACATATGGTCAAATTTAAGGGTCATAATGCTATGAAGCAATATATAAAAAATAAGCCTATAAAGTGGGGGTTCAAAATGTGGTGCCGGACCGAATCATCGACTGGATACCTGTTTCAGTTTGATTTATATACAGGAAAGAAGACAAACACCGAAGTGGGTTTAGGTGAATCTGTCGTGCTTCATTTGACCGAATCACTGAACGGGCTAGGCTGCGAAATATATTTTGACAACTTTTTCAATTCACCTCTTTTACAACACCAACTGAAAAAACGCAACGTAAAAGCGTGTGGAACTGTTCGCACTAACAGAAAAAATGTTCCAAAATCATTAAAATCAGATAAAAATATGAAAAGAGGGGACATAGACCATGTGAGCTTTCAAGGAATATCTTTCATCAAGTGGATGGACAATAAACCTGTTCATATGTTGACAAACTTTTTGTCTCCTATAACAACATCAAACGTGAAAAGAAGGCAAGGTGGATCAGCACAGAAGTTGAACGTAACGTGCCCTGAAGTTGTTATTTTCTATAATAAAAACATAGGAGATGTCGATCTCATGGACCAACGCAAAGTGTGCTACGAACTGAATCGAAAGGCAAAAGTCAAATACTATTTGCGTTTGTTTTTTGATCTAATGGACATAGCAATGAATAATGCCTATACAGTTTATGTAAAACTGCATTGTGATCAACGGACCGAGGGACCTTTGCTTAGCAGCCTAGAGTTCCGCCAACATGTAGCTCGAAGTTTGATAAGTGATTTCACCTGCAGACAACGATTTAGACCCACTGTTGTAGCGAAGACGAAAAACCGCATAGGTTTGAAGATCAGTTTACCTGGACATAATATGCAAAAGAGCGACAAGCTTAAAAGATGCGTAAATTGTGCTAAGAAACGCATAGAAAATCGTACACACATATGTATATGTGTTATGTGTAATGTTCACTTTTGTTTTACAAGCAATCGCAATTGTTTTGCTGAATATCATGTTTAAACATAGGGACGGGCTACAGTCCGCTTGGGCGAACTGTTGGATACCATATTCTTATTCATATCCCTCATAAGAGGGCTTGACAAAAGTCTAAGTATGGTTGAATTGTTAAGAACGCTCTACATATTTTGTTATATAACATTTAAAGGATTTTATCGAAAAAAACGCTCCCTAGCTCAAACTTGGGTGTTTCAATAAAATTGTTTTATTTAATTGTGGGCGTGTCAGTAGGCGGATTTAAAAAAAATTAACACATGAGCATAAAGGGCCCCTAGAGAGTATATATTATAAATTTCCGCTCCCTAGCTCAAACTTTGAATTTTCAAAAAAGTTTTTTTTTTTTTAAATTGTGGGCGTGTAAGTGGGCGGATTTTGAAAATATTTACACATGAGCATAAAGGGCCCCCTAGAGAGTATATATTATAAATTTCAGCTCCCTAACTCAAATTTTGGTTTTTCAATAAAATTGTTTTATTTATTTGTGGGCGTGTCAGTGGGCGGATTTTGAAAATTTTATATCCCGAGCAGTTTTAGGAGTCATAGATCATATAAAAAAAATTTTAGCTTTCTAGCTCAAAATTCGATTTTTTCCAAAATTTTGTTTTTTTGAGTTTGTGGGCGTGTCTGTGGGCGGATTTCAAAAATTCGTAAACTTGATTATTTCGGGACCCTAGAGAGTATATGGTTAAAATTTGAGTTCTCTAGGGAAAGTTTAAAGGCCTAATTTTTGCCGACGGACGGACGGACGGACATGGCTAGATCGACATTACTATCGATGCTGATCATAAATATAGTAACTTTTAGGGGTCTACGGGCAATATTTAGGTATGTTACAAACTATGCGTCAAAATTAATATACCCTTAGAATAGGGTATAAAAATTAAAGGTTACCTATAACGACTATAGGGAAAAATATATCGCAAAAAAATTCTAAGAAACTACTAAATTTATATTAGTCGAGTTCATAAGCCCTATACAATTCCCTGGAATGTCCATGCCCCGGCACCCAACCCAGGTGAATGTTGCCATCTCCGAAAGAGATGATCGGCAGTCTAGGGCTACTATGGAATTAATTGAGAGGGATTCTAGCGAGTTTATCGCAGCTTGACTGTCCGAGGCAGACATCTAATTTCGATTTTTGTTTTTTTCTGTAAATTTTACATTTTACAATTTTAAGGTTATTAAAGGCTTAATTCAACAATTAAGGACAAATCACAGAAACATATCGCTAAGCTAATATTGAAGTGTGAATACACTTAGTCAATGTCAGTAGGAATTAAGACCAATCAGGTTTTTAACAAACTCTTTTAGGCTTTCACACAGAATGCCCGATAAAAAACAATGTGGAGAAACATAAAACATTTTATACTTAAAAAAGACAAAAGTGAAATTAAAACTGTTTTGGTACGGAGACTTGTAATGAAAATATAGTAATTGTAAACAACTTCAACAAATTTTTTGCTAAGAGTGTAGAAGACATTGTAAATACTATTCCATCGACTCCTTTCGTTAACCATGTTGACGAAGTAGAAAGTGTGTTTAGATTTAAAAATGTTACGTTAACCGATCTGAAACAAACTATACAAAATATAAAAAACAAACGCGATTTTCAGTTCATGAGTCCTAGTGTTTACTTGGATCATTTCGAAATTGGTGTTATCCTTGAGTCCTCTTTTTCATTAAGAAGTCATATTGACTATTCAATTATTAAGGCCAACTCAACCATCGAATTTATCAATCGTAATTGTAAGGAATTTAGGGACCCTTATGCTCTCTTATCTTTATATATTTCCTTAGTAAGATCGATTCTTGAATATGCTGACGTCATTTGGAACCCGGTATTTAAAATCCACTCCGACCGCCTTGAAAAGATACAGAGACGATTTACAAGAATTATCTTTTTAAAAATGGAATGGAACTTCCGTCCAGAGTATTCAGCTAGATGTCAATTGCTTGGAATTAATTTATTAAAATCGCGGCGAGCTGTTCATGATGTAATGTTTGTAAGAGATATACTGTGCGATCACATCAAATGCCCAACTCTCCTATCTATGGTACCTATCTATGTACCTGCCAGATCATTAAGATCAAGAGCTTTTCTTTTTCAGAGCATGCACAGAACTAAATACGGTGTAAATCAGCCTTTATGTAGAACTATTAGATCTTTCAATGAAGCTTGCAGTGATATAGACCTTTGTTTATCTAGAGATATATTTAAGAAAATGCTTTTGTACTCATTATGATTATATTTTAAATACCTCCCTGAAATATCTGTTAGCTTTAAGTTGCTTGTAGATAAAATAAATAAATAAATAAAATCATAGGCCCAATCCTCTCTGAAATTATCAACGGTTCCCTATCTACCGGTGAATTCCCTGACACCTGGAAAAAATCTTTGATAACACCAATTAAAAAAAATTGCTAATACAGTGAAATGTGAAGAGTTTAGACCTGTGAACGCCATGCCATTGTGTGAGAAGATTTTTGAAAAAGTGGTATTTAAACAATTGTATAATTATTTTGAATGTAACAGTTTAATAATGGATTTACAGTCTGGTTTTCGAAAGGGTTACTCATGCGAGACTGCCATCAATTTAGTTGTTACGTCGTGGAAGGAAGAGCTAGCTAAAAAAAGAAGTGTTTATTGTGTGTTCTTAGACTTGGAACGAGCATTTGAGACTGTTAGTAGAAATACTTTAATAATGAAAATGAAAAAATACGGTGTTAAGGACAGGGAATTGATGTGGTTTGAATCTTATCTGAGAAATCGAAAACAAAGAGTAAAAGTCAAAGGAAAAGTGTCGGAAGCAATTGAAGTTGAATTTGGAGTGCCTCAAGGGTCTGTCTTGGGGACTTTATTGTTTACAATCTATATAAATGATCTTAAGTGTGTTTTAAAATACAGCAAATTGGCTTTGTTTGCGGACGATGCAGTAGTTCACATCTCAGGTAATGATAATATAGACAGTAAAGTAAAATTGCAGAAAGATTTAGATTCTATATACCAGTGGCTTAATGAAAATAAACTTAAACTGAATGTTGGAAAAACAAAATGGAAAGTCGCTTTTGGGGTCTTACCAGAATTGATATTCGTAGTCTGGCATTTCAACTGACTCAGAAAAATAGTATACCAAATAAGTTTTCTTTATTGCATAAGTCCGCAGGAATAGACTGGCTGTATGGCTTTATGAATAAGCATAAGGATGAACTAAGCTTTCGGCAGCCAACAGGGACTTCTATTGACAGAGCTAAAGGCTTTAATCCAGAGAATGTGAACAAGTTTTTTGATATTCTTGAAGATTTATACGAAAAATATAATTTCGCTCCATCCAGAATATGGAACGTTGATGAAACCGGACTTAGCATTGTTCAGAGTAAGCAACCACAGGTTTTGGCAAAGAAAGGAAAGTGCCGAATAGGAGCTATGACATCGGCTGAACGTGGTGCTCTAGTTACGGTTATCAATTGCATGAGCGCAGGCGGTGGTTTCATTCCACCCTATTTCATTTTTCCGAGAAAGAAATATAACCCTCTCTTTATGAATAACGCTCCTGCTGAATCTAAGGCTACTTTGCACATTTCTGGATGGGTCCAACTGCCAATTTTTACACAGTGGTTCCTTCATTTTTTAGAGTTTTCCAAACCTTCAAAGGAACAGCCAGTTTTGTTGATTTTAGATGGCCATTATAGCCATACAAGAAACTTAGAAGTCATTGATCTTGCGCGTCAGCACTATGTCATTATTGTTTCCCTACCCCCACATTGTACCCACAAGATGCAACCATTAGACAAAAATCTATGGGGCCCCTAAAAAAACATTATAATGAGGAAATAAGGCTCTTTATAAGGGAATCCGGACGAAAAGTAGTCTTGGGTGATGTAGCCCAGTTGTTTAAAAACTCTTATTTGAAAATTATAACCGGGCAAATTGCAATGAGCGGCTTTAAATGCAGTGGAATCTATCCTTTTAATAGAAATATCTTCTCAGAATCCGATTTTATAGCCTGCGAGCCTGAGCCTACGCCACTAAATGTTAGACAGGAGGACACTGAAATTTCCGTACAAAGTCGTAATGACAGGCAACAAGGTTTGGCGTCTCCAAAATTGGATAATACAGCAAGTCCTAGTACAAAGCTAGAGGTTGTAGCGGAAGTAACCAGCCACGACACATCAAGATCAACTCCAACACAAAACAGATTTACTCCGTGGGATATTTGTCCACCTCCGATAAGGGCGAGCACCAACACAAATAAGCGAAGAAAAACTCAAGCTGCAATTTTAACAATATCAATATGTATATAAAATCAGTTGGCGGAAAGCATTGCTAAAATGCAAAGGCCAGCAAAAATTAAGAAGCCCCCAAAAGTTAGAGAGCAAAAGGCACCCAAAATTAAGTCACATGCAAATAAACCATTCACTTCTAAACGTCGTCGTCTTTCATCTTCATCAGATGAAAGTCTTTCGGCTCATAACATAATATTTAATGACTCTGACGATAAAATTTCTGATTTTCTCCCTTCAAGAGACGCTAAGTGCAACTTTTGTTCTACGGCTTGGGGCGAAGACGAAAGTGGACATAAATGGCTCCAGTGTCTTCAGTGCGATTGCGTATGGGCTCATGTAAAATGCTTCCCGAAAAAGAGTGCCATTTTTGTTTGCGACTCTTGCCAGAAACTATTTGAATAAATTTAAAAGACTATTTTTTATCAATATTTTTTTTTGTTTAAAAGAGCAAATTTTTCTTTAATTTTTTCTCTGACTGTGTTGAATTCCAAAAATGTAATCTTTGTTACAATTTTTATTTACGTAAATGAAGACAATGTTAATTTTTTATTAATAAAGTTAATAAAATGTATTTTTGTCTTGATCCATTTATTTCTGGTAATGTGGAGTAGTATCCCACAATACCCGCATAGATGGGTCCACATTACCCGACACTTTTGAAAATGACCAATTTTGCAATTTTTCTAAACTTTTGCAATTTTGTTTTTTGTTTTTGAAAAAATATGCTTTTAGTGAAGTGAATATTCCAATGAATAATAACAATGGCCACTCTCAACGAAATAAGTATTAATTTAATATTTTAGGAAACAAGATGGGTACTCCACAATACCCGCAGTTACTCTATATAAAATAATAAACAATGTAATGCCAAAATACTTATTCGATTATGTTAATTTTATTAGAGATTTGCAACCATATACACTAAGAAATAGAAACGACTTAAGACTTGCCAATTTTTTAAATGCGAACACACATAATTCTCTTATATATAAAGGCTTTAAGTTATATAATAGCTTGGACAGCCAGATTAAAAACCAAACGAACCTCAATGAATTTAAAAGAAATGTAATAGTGTTTGTTAAGTCTAATTATTAAATAATTATAATAAAAAATCAAGTATGTATAAGATTTATAAGTATAAATGTAAATAGTTTAAACAAACTAAATAAAATAAATACAATACAATACAATAAGATTTTGTAGGCGAAGACGTTAAGGACACATATCCCTCTAAAGTTGTCGTGGTGGAATTTAGAGATGTTAATTAAATGCTGGCGCAACACAAATTGGAGGTAAAAAAAAATCACATCATCCAATACTGTCTTCCATATTTGAAAAGCTGTCCTACTACATCATCACAGCTACGGTTATGGCTTCTATCGAAATCTAAAGCATTTGAGCTGTTATCTGATGGAGCTCTCATGGGCAAGAAAAAAATGAATATTCAGTGAGTTCATGGGTATTTCAGAGCCTCACACATAAGCAAATAGAATGCAATTCAACTGTTAATGTTTGAACATAAAAGATACACAAAACCATGACAAGCTTTCTCGTTCATACATATAACCATCTTCTTATAAACCTCATTTCAACTTGACTATCGTTAACTTTATCCAACTGCAGGTTGGTACCTAATCACGCTGACTTTTTTTATTTATTTATTTGTTATTTGTCAGTTGGGTTATTTAAGCAAATAAATAAGCTATTCCCACGAGAAATAGAAAGAGATGCAGTGAGAGAGGGACTTGTAATCGGGTTTGATACGATGTGAATGCGAGAAAGTGCTTGTTGGAAAGACTGGTCCAATTTAAATGAAAACCTTTGACTATGATTTTTTTGTTGATATTAATACCCCTTCATGGCCAATACTGTGACCTGAAAGATCTTTTGTACGTAAAGGGTTTACTACTGGAAGAGACGTACGACTTCCCTTGTGAAGGTTAGCATACAGCTTGCAAACGTATTTCTCTAGGGGAGAAACGTCTTTTAACCCATATTTGGTGCATGACATTAAAAGAGAATGTTTTTGGAGGACTAATCATTCATCCTCCTCCAGCGAAAACCTACTTTCTGTCTTCAAGCACAGGTACAATTTGCTAAAATGGTACCTCAAAGGCAATGGCCTGACATAATGCTCACCAGCTTCAATACTTGTCGTATCTAGTATATTAATTTTCTTAACGGATCTTATGTCCCCCTTCAGGATAGTGGTGAGAATTTACCCAAGGTAGGCATGCCGGTCGTAAAAGGTGACTAAAGTCCGAACAGCAGGTTGGTTCGCTACCAGGCGCGACCCTGTTGGTGGATAGGATAGCCTCGGTACGATACTTTCACGATCTGAGGTCGTAAGGTTATAGTAGAGAAGTTACCGATGGGCAGGCGGCGCTTTATTTGCTATAAATGCCCAACCGCGCACCAAGCCAAAACAAAAGTACGAAGGAATATAGCTATTCCAGGTGATACTCACAACATCGAAAACCCATCCGTGGTCTTGGCAAGAGTTCGGGACGCCCCAACCAACATCAACACCTCCCCCCCCCCGCCTATACAGGCGTTGACTAAGGACTCGTTCCTACTAAGATGGACCGACTGTTTAAACGGAAGTCGGCGCCCGGGCGTGCGTGTTCACACCTACACCGATGAGTCTTCGTACACGATGGACGACCAAAATATCCCAGTTCTTTAGGCCATTTAGATGGCTCTTCGCAGTGCAAATCGCCGGTTAAAAACCCCTGAACTGTTCTTTTTCTCGGATCCGTCTAAAGGCGAAGGGTTTCATATAAATTGTACTGACACTGGCATCTCCGTCTCTTTAGATGGACGAGAAAACTTAGTAAAAACGCCTGCTTTTAAAGACTGCTGGAAAAATGGAGAAAGTAGAGGCTGCCCGCAAGGTGGCGTTCTGTCTCCACTGCTTTGGTGCACGCTGGTTGACTCTCTGTTGCACACTCTCAACAGTTCTAACGCTTACGCTCAGGCGAACGCGAATGATGTTGCCGTACTTTCTGTTGAATCATGCCTAGCGACTGTCTGCATCAAAGCGCATGCAGCCTTAGACGTGATCGACGAATGGTGCATCAGGAATGGGCTCTCAGTCAATCCTCTCATATCGCGTTGAATCAGTCAGTGCTAAAAGCCGTCACAATCCAACTCTCTAATGAAGCAAAATATTTGAGAGTCATCCTGGGTAGCAGACATGTTTGGTCCAAGCACGATACGATGAACTGAAGACTGCCAAAGCTGTCTGATGTTCAAAAAGGTGGCTTTTGGTACAACTCGCATTCGAGTTTTGATGACCTTGCGCGACGATATCTCAGTGGCCAGGCACCCCTCCAAGTTTAACTTTTTTGTGTCTGGCTGGGGATTGTAACGCATCGTAGCAGCACAGAACTGTCGGAGAATCCATGGAATTGGACGACAGAGTTTGGAGTGTAGCTTGACTATCTGAGAATATTTATATTCTGGCGCCATTGATACCCTTTCCAATCATTATTCTGGTGCAGATTTCTCTTACCGTGGGGGGACGGGCTTAGAATATCACTGCAGCGCCCCCCGAAAAGCGCTTGTCGTAAAAGGCGACTAAGGAAGAAATCATATCTAGGCAATTTTAACATCCAGGTGAGCCTTTTGACACATTTTACATCTTAAAGCTGTCCCGCAAGTGTGCATGCAAATCCTTGGGTAGACACGACTGGAGATCACACCGGTGTCGTAAAAGGTAGATCAAACAATAATCAATTGAGGGAGCATGTACAATTGTACACGTCAAAATCGTAGAAAGAGGCAGGCCTAAAAAATCCTAGATCACACAAATGCAACAACACCAGCATTTAACTGGCCTCATTGATGAAGTGATCCGAAACCAGGAGGCCTGCCGATGTTTATTGAGAGGTGGGAGGAGTGTTTTTTACACTGAGACACTTCCTCATGCTTCAGACGTCAGCGGAGGAGTGTTTTTTACACTGAGACACTTCCTCATGCTTCAGACGTCAGCGGAGGAATTTCCTAAATGAGATCAACGGTGGCGTCTACCAGTTCCAGTCAGGTTGAACTATTAGGGTTAACTCTACATGAGCTGCTTTGACCTATTTGAATACCATGTCTTTAGGGATCCCCAATGCTGAGCCAGTGTATTGGAAAAGAGTTGCTGGCGGATGAGCCCTAAATGGGCCAACGACAGCGCTCATATCATATTCAAAAACTTGAGTTTGTCCTCGAGCGGTACAAGTCAGATATTACCGCGATCCAGGAGATACAATGGATATGATTAGGTATAATGAAAAGAAAAAATTGCAACATTATTACAGCTGCCATAAAAGATTGCATATGTTAGGATGCGGATTCGTCGTGGGTTACGGCTTAGGATAAAAGTAATAGACTTCAAGCCGATAAGTTATCGCCTGGCTGTGATCCGTATCAAAGCTACATTTCAAAACATTAGCCTAATATGTGCACACGTCCCTACCTATCAGGCTGAAGATCCCATCAAATAGGAGTTCTATGACCTACTGATCCTGTCCGGAGTACGATGTCGAAGTTGTGCTCGGGGATTTTATTACCAAAGTCGATAAGGAAAACATCTTCGGCGGATTAGTTGGTAAGCACAGCCTTCACGAAACGACTACAGATAACGGCTATCGACTAATCGACTTTGCAGCAGCTCGTAATACGGTGATAAGTAGCACCGTTGAAAGAAGAGGGCACACGCAGTCTCCCAGCTCAAGGACACCTAAGAGTCTCGCGATCGAAACAACATCCGGAGATTTTACAAGAAATCAAAGCACTTGACTGCTGGCTTTTAAACCGAAGCGCAAGCTCTTCGAAACAGCGACGGAAACCTAGTCACCGAAGCGCTTTAAATAGTAGATGTATTTAAGCAGCATTTCCAACAGCTAAATGGGCATCATGTTTAGAGAGTGATATCGCAAGAAGAAAACCCACGTCCTGCCAATGAAGAACAGATTTCACCACCCAGTTTAGAAGAGATTGGCTTAGCTATAAGAGAGCTAAATAACAATAAGGCCGCCGGCTCTGATGGTTTACCAGTGGAGCTATTTAAATACGGAGGTGATATTTTGGTAGGGCGCGTGTACCTAATCATCAACCAAGTATGGGTGGAAGAAAGCATGCCCGATAACTGGACTATCAGCTCCATATGCCATATCTTCAAAAAAGGCGATCCTATGTCTTGCAAGAACTATCGAGGCATATCCCTGCTAACTGTCGCATATAAGATCCTATCCAACGTACTGTGTGAACGTCTGAAGCCGTTCTGCAACACACTCATCGGCACGTACCAGTGTGGCTTTCGGCACGGCAGATCGACAAAAGACCAAATTTTCACACTGAGACAAATCCTGGAAAAGTCAAATGAATTTCAAGTCGTGACCCACCACCTTTTCATCGACTTTAAAGCCGCATATGATACCATTCATCGTGAGGAACTCTAGGTGGCGATGGCCGAATTCGGGATCCCGGCAAAACTGATCCAGTGGTGTCGCGTGACACTTGAAAACACGCGGTGTAATGTGCAGTTTGGAAGAAGCTCTTCCGAATTATTCCTAACTTGTACCGGATTTCTGCAAGGAGATGCGCTATCATGTGACTTCTTCAATCTTGTTCTGGAGAAAGTAGTACGAAGGGCAGAAGCACATCTGTCCACCGCCTAGGACAAAACGTCACTGTTGATAGCAATAACTTCAAGGTAGTTAAGGAGTTCACCTACCTAGGAGTAAACATCAATTCCGCGAATGGAGATTCGGCGGAGAATTACCTTAGAAAATCGCTGCTACTTCGGTTTAGCAAAACAAATGGGTTCAAAAGTACTCACGGGAAGGACAAAATGCATGCTCTATCGAACCTTATTCCTCCCAGTCCTACTTAATGGTATTGATTGCTCGACGATAAATACAAAAGGGGAGCTAATTTTATATATTTCTAACCTTTTTGCTGATTTCTTTGGTCAAGCTTTTTCTCCAAACGATAGAGAGGTTGACACAAACAACTTTAATCATATGCACACCTGTACCCAAACCAATCTTACTTCCATTAACATATTCCTGTCCTCGGTAATTAAAAAAATCCGCTTGTTGAAGAATGACTTTTCTTCGGGTCCTGATGGGATTCCTGCTGTTGTCCTTAGAAGCTGCGTATCCAATTTAGCTCAACCACTCACTGATCTCTTCCAACTTTCCATTTCTCAAGGTGTGTTCCCAAAAACATGGAAAGACTCGCTCATTATCCCAATTCATAAAAACGGGTGCAATGGAGATATCTCTAATTATAGACCCATTGCCAAACTCTCCTGCATACCCAAAATGTTTGAGAGTATAATCTATGATATTTTGGTTCCTCATTGTAAACCACTTGTCTCCCCTAAACAACATGGCTTTCTTAGTGGTAGGTCTATAACTACCAATCTAACTGAGTTCGTATCCAACACTATTTGCTGCTTGGAAGCTGCAAATGAAGTTGATGCTATCGCTACTGATTTTAGTAAAGCATTTGACAAAGTATCTCATAACATTATTATCTTTAAACTTAAATCCTATGGCTTCCCGCCCTTTCTTATATCTTGGATTCAATCGTATTTAAATGACCGTCGTTACACAGTAGTTTTTAGATCTTGCAGCACCAACCCTATCTGCCCTACATCTGTGGTCCCTCAAGGAAGTCATTTAGGTCCTCTGATTTTTCTTTTGACCATTAACGATGTGGATCTCATCCTTAATGGATCCGACCTTCAGATTTACGCTGACGACATGCGTATTTCTAAACATATTAAATGCATGGCCGATTTTCGACTACTTCAAGCTGACCTAAACAATTTCTTTACTTGGTGCCAACACAACTTTCTCGAACTTAATGTGAATAAATGCCAAGCCATTACCTACTCCCGAAAACGCCCTCCCTTACCACAACGTCAATATTTTTTTGAGAATGAACCAGTTGCAATTGTCACTTCCATTCGTGATTTAGATGTTTTATGCGATAGCGAACTCTATTTTCGATCTCACTATGATAATATCATTAACAGAGCTAACTCAACTCTAGGTTTCGTAAACGATGGTCGAAAGAATTCTCCAATCCCTATGTCACCAAGTCTCTGTATGTCACTTTTGTTAGACCTCTTCTTGAGCACGCCTCCGTAGTATGGTCTCCCTACCACCATGTTCATAGTCAACGTATTGAAGCCGTTCAACGAAGATTCATTCGCTTTTCCTTGCGATACCTTTGTTGGAATGACCCATATAATCTTCCACCTTACGAAAGCCGTCTAAAATTAATAAATTTACAAACTCTTAGTAGACGTCGTAATAATGCCGACATACTCTTTGACCATCAGCTTTTGAATGGAGTCATTGATAGCGAAGGTCTTCTTAATAAATTCAAACCCAATACTAGTAATCGTCATTTGAGAAGCATTCCCCTCTTCTGCGTCCCTTTCCATCGTACCGAGTATGGCCAAAATGAACCAATTACAAGAATACAAGAATAATTCGAAAAGTAAACAACTCCAACATTTTTGATCTAAACCTCTCAAAATCTTCTCTCAAACTAGCTCTCCAATCTTAATCTCCCTCTTTCACTTCATACCCTTATCTCTTTCCTCACCTTAGCTTTAAGATATTATTATTTTACTGTTATTTAGTTTGTAAGATATTGTGTGCTTGTACTAAGCGAATGAATAAATTAAATTAATATTGGGTTCTTTTGAATGAAAAATACTCCGTCGGATATTTGGTCCTGTGAGAGTTTGGCCTTTCTCTTTTGCTGTCAAAACTTTACATCGACCCATTGGTTTTAAAATCACTTTAAATACACAGGAGAGAACAAAAAACTACGTTTAGCGTAATGAATTGATCTAAACTGAAGCAATTGCCGTTGTCCATTCCCTTTTCAAGTTCTGCAAGAAAAAGCTCACATTTGTGCATGTGCAAGGTCAATGCAAAACTATAATAAAATCTAACAGTAAATTTGCTGGAATTTCTTTCTCTTTCTTAAAGTAGCATATTACTATGAACTAAATAAAAGTGCAAAGCAAATACCGATAGTTCGTGATGAGAAAGAAAAAACAACTTGAAATGATTGAAGAATCGTGTCTCTATTCAAGTGCATGGGAGTGCATGTATGTTTCAAGTGTATACTGTCAATTAATAGTCCGTTGACGTTCCGGGTCGTGATCTTAAATGAGGCTCATGGCTCTCTTATAAATAAATTGTTTGTTAAGTGGTAGGGAAGTTAATTCCTCAGCCTGGAGTTCTACTTCCAGAATGTCTTGGGGAAGGGATGCCTGTAATCCGTTTCGTTATTGTTGCCGTTGACTCATTAAGGGCTCATCGGCCACCATCTCTATTTCAACATCCTGACTTAGTTTTGAAAATCCTTAATGACCTTGGCTGCTATAATTATGTCGGAGTAGCTCATGCAAGGTAACTGTCATCCTGCCTGTTGACGACACTGTTGACCCAATCATGTCAATTCTTCTGAGGAGCTCATGTAAGACTTCTGAGACTCATCAGCCAGTTATTATATGTTCTTCTTGTTCAACACTCGCGCTTATAAGTTTAGCATGTCAAGTTTGATTTGACATGACTAGTAACCGGTGGTTACCACGGAGAGGCACGGTGAAATCGCCAGGTTGACGTCGATCAGTGCATACTATGTTGTTGTGTTGTACTATAAGCGGGACCTTGCTCTTATATGCTTAGACCATCCCTATAAGGAGGTGAAGTCAAGATTGACACTAACCATCTCATTATTGTTTTAAGACCGCGTTCGTACTTTACTTAACTGGCTCCCAACCCGTGAAGAGTCTCTGCCCGAGACACTGCAGCTTTCCATCCTCCGCGATCCCGAGCACGCTTCCAGTTCTCTATCCGCCTTGGCATCCGCGATGGCTTGGTCTTTGAAACGGAGGTTCGTTCTTCCTTGCCTTCTCGAACCGGGGGGCTGGGTTAGGTTAGGTTAGGTTTATGTGGCTGTCGGCAGAAGCCGACACACTTAGACCAATTTAGGTCCATTGTGATACCACGTATAATTATCTACCTCAACTCTGTAGATGGGACTGGCCAACGACACGCGATTGTTCTCAAACGGTCCCCCATCTACGTACTAACCGCGCCCAACGTCGTTTAATTACGGTGATCTGATGAGAACCGATTAACTCGACGTGGTATGGTCGTTGGTTGGGGGGCTGGGAGTCGAAGAACCTTTTGGCTGGAGCATACTTGTGCAGCTGTGTTGCATGCTTCCCCGAACTATTCCAAACCTGCACTGGATTCCGGTATGCAGATGTGCCCTCATGTGACTTCTTCCCTTTTGTTTTGGAGCAGAAAGCGCACAGGGCAGGTGTCTAGACTGAAGACACGAAATCCAACGATTTCGAAATCTTTATCCGATCTCAGCGCGAGTTCAGGGCTTTTATGGCGATTGCAGAGCTGGTGAAATCGGTTGGTCCTTCAAGATCGACAAACGCAAGAAGATGCTTCCAAGAAACAAACATCTGGCAACGGTCTAGTACAAGACGTCACTGTCGATAGTATCGCATTTGAGGTTGTTAAGGGGTTCACCTACATCGCAGTAAACGTCAACTCCGCGAACAACACCTGCAGATCCGACAGAGACTTGCCCATTTTGGCGAAACAAAGTGTAGCTCTACAAAACGCTGACAATGCCAGTTCTGCTGTAACACCAGCAAAGATGATTTTCGACCGCGAGCTCCCAGATTCGAGACGGCAAGGAAGACCGAATCTCCGTTTTAACGACCAATTCATCGCACATATCAAAGGGCTTGGCCTGGACAGCTGGAATCACCATTTCCTGAACCCCCGAGTATGCAATTGAATGGATCGAGAACCCGTTAAGGATGTAAGCAAAGTAAATCATTTGCGCGCTTCGATAGCATACTGCCCACACAGAACGCATTGTACGACCGCGTCGTGTTGCACACACTGCATTACATAGCCCCAGTCAAGCAGTGTTCGTTTTTAACGCCACCTATAACTCTACGTGCCGGTGAAACGTGATGTTGTAATTAATTAAATATTATTTATGCTTTTGTAATTGTTTTTTGTATCTTCTACAATAGAAAAATTAAATGACTACCGTGCAGGGACGGGCTTATAATAACACTGCAGCCCCCGAAAAGCCTTAAATTGAAAAAGATCAGATTTATTCCGCAAGTAAAAGTTTTCGCTCGGGCTATAAATGGCTTGCTCAAAAAACCATACACCCCGACTTTAAAACGTGGACCAAGGGGGAGGTGGGAATAAGGGTGATGTGAAATAACGCCGAACTATTTAAGACCAAATCTTCCAAATTTGGCGGTATTGCTGTTTTAAAAACAAAACAAGACCAAATGTTGTCCATAGAAATAATGTCTTGCTTACAAATAGACAAGCTGGAACGAACAAAGTCTTAATGGACTGTCTGTTTGAAGTAGGGATGATCGGTGTTCGTCGATGTTCACAAAACATCGATGTTGAGAGACTAAATATCGATGTAGTAAGCAAAACATCGCATAATCGATGTTAAGAACAAAAATCGGCCTTCGATGTTGCCAAAAGAGAACCTACTTGTGTAATTGAAAATTTTGAATATTTTTTTTTCGGGATATACTCTCTGTCTACAACGCAAAAGATTGAAGGGAAAGGTCTTGCAAAAATATTATTCCGATTCGAATATCTTCCTACGTCCATTCGCTCTACATGTCCCAGCCACCTCAGTCGTTGGACCTTCACTCTTCTGGCTCAGTCGGTGTTGCTGTACAGCCCGTAGAGTTCGTCCATTCACCGTCTACGCAAAAGGGACAAAAAATTACCCGAAGAATTTTCCTCTCAAAACAACCAAGAGTGACCTTATCCGCTTTTGCTAGAGTCTATGCGTCTGCACCATAGAGAAGGACTGGGATTATTAAGGTCTTATAAAGAATCACATTAGTTGTTCGAGAGAGGGCTTTGCTACTCAATTGCTATCTTAGCCCAAAGAAACAGCGATTGGCAAGAGTTATTCTTCGTTTAACCTTAGCGCTGGTCTCATTGCCTGAGTTCATTGCGGAGCCCAGGTAGACAAAGTCCTGAACCACCTCAAAGTTATATCTGTCTGTAGTGACATTCTTCCAAAACGTCGGTGTTGGGTGTCCTTTCTTGATGACAGCATATACCTTGTCTTGCCCTTATTGATCGCCAAACCCATCTTCGGCGCCTCCGTCTCAATACTCACGAACGCGCCAGTGACATATACGTTATGCCGATTATGTTTTCGGCGTAGGCGAGTAGATGGACGGACTTTTGAAAGATAGTGCCTCTGTCGGTATTTGAGTTTTGCACTATTCTTTCAAGAACGATGTTGGACAAGTCACATGACAGCGCATCGCCTTGTCTAAATCCTTCTTTGACATCGAAGGTCTCGCTGAGTTCTTTACCGACCTTGCATTCTTCATTGTCATCCTGCACAAACGGACGAGTTTGGCAGGGATGCCAAAACTAGACATTGCTCTGTATAGCTCGTCTCTATAAATGCTGTCATAGGCGGCCTTAAAATCGATGAAAAGGTGGTGGGTATCGGTTTGGATTTCCTGGGTTTTCTCCAAGATCTGCCGCAGTGTGAATATTTTTTCGATGGTAGACTTTCCTGGCCTGAAGCCACACTGATAGGCCCCAATCAGGTTGTTGACGAAATGCTTCAGGCGTTCACACAGCACGGCAGATAAGATCTTGTAGGCGATGTTAAGAAGGCTTTTTTGTTTTTTTTATTTATTTTTTATTTTTATTTTTTTTATTTATTTATTTTCCATTCATTGGGCATACTTTCCTCCGACCATATTTTACAGATGAGTTGGTGCATGCTCCTAACCAAGTCATCGCCTGCCGCTTTGAATACTACAAGATTTTCTTGTTCGTCTCTACAGGTCTCTGTTCGGGTCTTGTTTCCGTGAAACGTCCTTTTTATCTTTTGGTGAAACTTCCGAACCTCATTCCTGTGAGCGTAGAGCTCACGAGCAGCCCTGGTCCTTCTCTGCAGCGCCGCTTTGTATGCCTCTTGTTTCGCTGCATGTGCTTGTCGCCACTCGTCGTCAAACTTTCGTTGTGGTGGCCGAGTGAAACCAAGTACATCAGAGGCGGCGTCTCTGATGGTTTTTTGGCAATGTTGCCACTGGTCTTCAATACTTGATGCTTGCTGCATGGAACCTCTTGAGAGATTGAGAGAGACTCGATCGGAGAAGGATCTGGTGATCTCTTACGATTTAGCCGTCTGACGTCAAACTTCCTCGCAATATTTGCTTATCTTGGCGATGTTCGGGATATCCGAAGGGGTACCTTGGCTAAAACAAGGTAGTGGTCCGAGTCAGTTTTTTTTAACTACATACTTATTAATAAAATACGATCCCTAATAGATGAAATAAATGCAAGTACTTATGTATATTGTTCTCTTTACCCTAATAATCGACATTCTATAAATTTATTCTATAACCTCGATGTTAACGAACATCGATGTTTTAAGTTCAATTATTATCGATCATCGATGTTCAGCCATCGTTCTCGACATCGATGCGAACGTCGCTTACCCCTAGTTTGAAAAAGACATAATGTCAACTTACTTAAGCGGCATGGAATTAGGCCCCAATGCACAATTGCCAACAAAAAATTAAAAAGGACCCAGCAAATAGGGTTATGTTATCTGTTGAACTATTTCATACTTATGAGCTTTGAAACACGACGCCTTAAGCACCTGCTTGTGAGGCCGAAGGGCGACCGGTGTATGAGTTGAAGAGGTGCCCTGAGTTTAAACCCTTTTACCGCGAAGTAGGCCACCCAGGGACTGTTATAGTGGAACCCAAGCAGGGTGGTTGCAGTTTTGCGTTTTTGAAAACGTTTTGCGTTTGAAAACGAAATGAGACCAAAACTCAAAATTTTGTCATATTTCGCTTGGCGTTATTTCACGTCACCGAGAACAACAGTAACATCAACCGACCGCACCACCATGCAATGTTGTTCATTTCATAAATTAATTAATTTCTTTCAAAAATCAAAGATGACCACTCTAAGACGGAACCTTGTGGGATACCAAACAGCTTTTTAAAGAATTTAATACAATGCCATCGGATCAAAGTGAAACTTGTTTTATTTCTACTTTTGCAAAATTTAGGGAATGATTTTTTTCTTTTCATTTTATATAGTTCCAAACCCCCAGGCAAAACAGCAACTCTCAACGGCTAGATCCAAAAAACTTGTTTTGTTATTATGTTTTTATTGTGTTGTTATTATAGCGCAGTTTGTTGCCTTCTCTGGGTCGCTAGTCGGTGCATTATCTCTATCCATGATCGCATGCAGTAATAGATCACCGCAGCTGAGGTTGGAATTTGAATGCAGATGAAGACGCATTGCATTGCCGAGGCGTTAACAATTTCCTTCGTTTCTTCTTATTATTTATCTTCTTCTCTGTTTTTCGTTATGCTATGTGCATTGGTTTATGGATCCTCAACTCTCAGTTTAAATTTGGATCTAAAACTGCACAACTTGGTCTCGCCTCAATGAAAGCAATTTGCATTCTTTTATTCCGTTCTTTTTGGCTTACTTAAAGCGATTTCACGAGCGTGTAGTGCTCGTAAAAATTGATTGAAATTTGCATAAAATCACGTGGCTCGGTGGTTAATAGTTGGTACTAGTTGGTCCTTCACTCCGATAAAATGCAATTTGCTTTTCTTTCCACCTACCGTTCGAACCCCTTCACTTTCGAAGGTCAGCGGGTTTTTTTAAATTTTATTTTGTTAAAGATTCCAATTTGAAGGGCTCAGAGGCATTTTTATGTCGTCGTTGTTAGTAAATGAATGAATCATAAAGTAGTAAAACGGTTAATTTCTCGTCATGTAATCAATTTTATTGTTATCTGCTTTGCTAAGTATGTTTGCTGATTACATTTATCAGTGCTGTCACTCGTTCAGAGGCTCTGCAAAGTTCACAACATTCTTTGTCATAACGAGTGGTTATAAAGTAACATTCGAGTGGTCGCACTGATTGGGATAGCCATGGATGCAATGACATGGATTTAAAGCGGAATAAAAATAATTCAGATAGATACAAACATAGATATGGCATATGGTAATCATTCAAAGTCTGGGAAATAGAGGCAAACAGAGCTCTGTAAAATCGTTGTTGCGGACATGTCTGAATGATGAAGGAAAACCGCACTATCATTTGATTTACACTGACTTACAAACAAATTGGCGCACATTGAACAAACTTAAAAAATTCACTTTTATTTATTATTTTAAATGAAGTTATTTAAGAAATAAGAAGAACTTAAAAGTAAAACACGAATTAGGCAATGGAGAAAAACTTCAGAAATTAAACTTCAACATTTTTATTATTTTTTTTTTTTTTAACTCATCCTCGTATTGCATCCCCGATTGTCTGACAAAGAAGTCATTTGCCAGTGGATAACGTGGATAAAATTTGTTACGATTGTGTCGTCCAAATTTTCCGGTTTCTCGATAAGAGCAGAGTGTCTCTCGTAGCAGGCCAAGCCGTCAAGTCAATGTCACTTCTTGTAAATACTTGGTAACGCACCTAATGACGCGTTTTGACTAGCATGGTCCTGCGTCAGTAAGAAGTTTTCCCCAAAAAACTGTGCGAATGGATCCACATTTTCCTCCAGGGGGTTGTTGATATAATTGGTGGTCCTTCCTCGATGCACAGCTTTCCCGCGCATGGAAATTCCTGCCCACACCTCACCAGAAATGATCCCGCTCGCCAACTGTTGTCGAAGGGTATCTCTCAACTGGTTGCAAGGTTAAGCGCACTTTGGCCAAACGGTACATACCGCGATGGTGGATCGATAACCAAGAGACTATCCGGAAGAGAGTGAAAAAGCTTTTTAACAAAGCCAAATGCACCGGCGCATTGAAACAATACAAATCCCTGCTGTCCCTATACAACCAAGATTTGCGAAGATCGGAAAGTGCCTCCTGGCGTGAAAACTGCGAGGAGCCTGAAAAACTTCCTGCACTGTCACGCTTCTAAAAGGCGCATTGAAAGGATCGCTCAAACTGCATGGGGTTGTTAATCAAACCTGAGAATGTAACCGCACGCGACCGGGAAGAAAAGATGACAATTTTGCTTCAGGTTCACTTTCCAGGGTCCTTTACTATGGATATATCAAATGACCATATAGCGGAGGTATCAACTCCAAGAAACTAACACTAACAGTTTATCCCGGAAACTATTCAGTCCGGAAAAGGTAGGTGGGCCATTAACTCATTTAACTTATTCAAGGCACCGGGTGCTGACGGTATCTTTCCTGCCCTTATCCAAAAAGGTATGGATTACTTGATAGCTACCATGATTGCCTTGTTTATGTTCAGTTTTAACTGGGGGCATATACCCAGCACTTGAAGGGAAGTCAATGTACTATTCATCCCCAAACCAGGCAACAAGCCGAGTGAACTACCTAAATCATAAAGTCCCATAAGCTTGACATCGTTTTTTCTGCAAACAATAGAAAGGATTGTCGACGATCACATCAGGGAATGCTTTGCAAGCATTATGCCTCTGCAACCATGTCGATTTGCAACGAGATCGCACTATGCGCCTTTCTCGACAGAGGGGGTGCTTTTAACAGCACTGGATATTATTCCATACCAAATACTTTGCATCATAGTAATAAAGACTTACCCAATCGGAAAATAACTGTTTCATCATGACCGACTTCAGTATCAATGTCTGTCGTAATGGGCTGCCCACAGGGTCGGAGTGCTTTAACCCCTCCTGTGGTCATTGCTCGTTGACGACCTGCTCCATAGATTGACCAATTTAGGCTTCAATACAATGACAAAAATAAAATAAAAAATAAATATTAGGCATTAACGGCGCATAGAGTGCCTAAAACCTAGCTTCTTCAACCACGTTCTTTGCGAAGTGGAAGGGACCTACAATTTTACGCCGAATCCGAACGGAAAATTGAGAAGCTTCTCATGACAATTGATACTCTTGGATTGGGGCAGTGGAAAAAAACTTAAGATGTTACTTGGCCCCGGCGGGAATTGAACAGGCGACCTTTCGATTAGTAGTCCGACTAACCATTGAGCCATTGCGCCCGACAATAGTCATCATTATTAGGGTCAAAGATGCAAACAAAGTTGCGACAGGTATGACAAACGCCCTTAAGGTGGCCTTAGACTGGTGCAACAGGGAAAATCTTTCCATCAATACCAGCAAGGCTATCGGTGTCGTGACATAACCCCAAGCGTCATAAGCCAAATTTCGAAATTTGGCCTTATGTCGCATTGTGAAAGTGACATAAGGCCAAATTTTAGCATTTGGTATTATGACACATTGAAAAAGCGTCATAAGGCCAATTTGGCTTTATGACACTTTCGCTTGGTGCTGTTTTCAACAATTTGCCCTCGCACCTACCCCAAATCAAACAGTGACCCCAAGCAGGGGGTTGCAGGGGGGCCGCATGTCATGTACTGTTTAAATACCTTTAAACACTCGGCTTAAGGAAGAAGACCAATGAAAAGGTCGAAAATTGGCCAGGAAGGGTTCAGAAACACCATTCACAGGCCCCGAACCCTTCTGCTACACTCCTAGATCGGCAGCAATCGCAGCAATGAGAAGCTGGGAACATATGAAAAGTATTTTTGTTGGGAGTATATCCGAGGTCTAGACAGGGTAACGAGCCTTTCGGCCCTTCAATAACAATACCAACAGATTTCTAAAAATAAGGAGGCATGATATCAAAAACTTGGTGGGTTATCTTACTGGTCACCATTGTCTACGATATCACCAAAACAAAATGAAAATAGTCGACTCTCCACAGTGCCGGCTATGTCTTGAATAAGACAAAACAGCCGAACGCATTTTATGTCTGCTTTCACTATAATGTTTCGAAGTCAGTGAGACAGCTTAACCGCTGTTTGGGACCGATTCCGAAGGCTTCTTAAAGCAAATCCATAACTATGTATAATCTTTTTCAAACGCTTACGGGATCACGGAAGCCAAATTTTGTATATCTACGGTCTATAGTATGAAAAAAAGATTACATTGCGGTTTTCCTCAATATGTTGCACCTTTCAGCCTAAACACTATTTTACGAACTAATTTAACATATTATTTTTAATCGAGAACATTTTTAAAAAAAACTCGGCATCATTATTTAAATTTTATATTTAACTAGCTGACCCGGCAAACGTTGTTTTGCCATATAAATTATTTCTAGTGAATATTTTCGTAGGGAAATGAAAAATAACTAACTAACTGTAAGTGTGTTGGGATGTGGTCTATGACTTAAAGAGGAATTGAGCGCTGTGGACGTTTTGTCCCTTTCAGAACATAGCGGATATTGGAGAACGGTGTGTATCAGCAATGAACTCAAGATTATTATTTCTTCTTCAAATCACGATTTGTCGCGTCGCTGTACGGTCGCCAACCATGATTCCAGCAAAGTCGTCAACAACAGGTGCATGAAATCCATGCATGTGCTCTACAGCTGGTGTTTTATCAGGATTGATGACAATAGCGTGATTGTCTGTTTGTAATTTGTAAATATTTTTGTTTGGTAGCCAATAAGTTGAAAAGCTTTCTAAACAAACATATTAGATATCTAAATACAATTAAACAGCGTTTTTGGTCAACATATCAACTGTTTTTATACCCTATTCTAAGGGTATATTAATTTTGACGCGAAGTTTGAACCATAGAATAATATTGCCTGTAGACCCGTAAAAGTTACTATATTTATGATCAGCATCGATAGTAATGTCGATCATGTCCGTTCGTCTGTCGGCAAAAATTGGGCCTTTAACCATATATACTCTCCAGGTCCCCGAAATAATCAAGTTTAAGAATTTTTGAAATCCGCCCACAGACACGCCTAAAAAAAAACAAATTTATCGAAAATATCGAATTTTTAGCTAGAAAGCTGAAATTTGTTATGATCTTTGAGTCATAAAACTGCTCGGGAGATAAAATTTATAAAATCAGCCCACTGACACGCACACAATTAAATAAAACAATTTTATTGGAAAGTCAAAGTTTGAGCTAGGAAACTGAAATTTATGATAAAGACTCTCTAGGTGTCTGCTGGGAATAAGAATAGGATATCCAAAAGTTCGCCAAGCGGACTGTAGCCCGTACCTATGTTAATTGTTTGTTTTGCTTTAACATACTTTCTCACGTTTTTTCTCTATTATTTGTTACTTTTTACCCTTCAATAGCTTCTGTTTGCACTTTCATATTCAGTTCATTAACAATCACAATGATTATTCCATACGATTTGTGCAAATTTCTACAATTTTATCATTCAATTTGTTTCTGTTGATTAAGACAGGGATTCCGCACTTCAGAAAGAGATAGCTTGGTGAAAATGTCTATAGAGCATCCAGCTCGCCGACGATCCGTCCGGCATATGGTGAATTGAGGTAATTGTAGCCGCAACGTGCGCTTTCGGAGTCCCCACCGCCCATAAAGTAAATTTGTAAAAATGTATGTGGTTCATTCGGCATTGGTAGCAATGAGCCCACTTTGTGATAACCTTGGTCTTTGATTTTGAATGTTGAATGGAATTGTTGACCATTTGCAGCATTATTTTTAACTATTTCTGTTGCTCCAAACGATGTCATTTGGAAACATGAATTAAATGTTCGAATTGACTTCAGGAACAGGTTAGAATCTGGTCCCATACCGATAAGTAAGCCGTTCAATCCGATTGTCTTTGTTGATTTCGTTCAGCTCGTGCCTCTTGTGATTGTGATTCACGAAATTGTGCCATGCTCATACGCACATCTGCATTATCTTGTTGGACTCGTTCGTCTGATCTTTGGGCTCTTCTATTTCGCATGTCTGTCGTTCTATTCGTTCAACGGCCCAAATTGGTCCCTTTGCATCTTGCTGGCATTGTTCACTACACACATAAATAGATTAAATTGAAGTACTTAACGATGGAAAACAGTATACTGTTCTTTTTTTTTGTTGTTGCTAAAATAAATAAATACAAAATGAAAAAAGAAAAAATTGAAAAAAAATCTAAAAAAAACCTGTCGTAACACGCTGGGTGGTCAAAATAAGACATTTTGATATTTTTCTTTTTTTTCTTTTAAAACCCGTACTGAGAAAATACCTTTCCAACAAAGTATAAATCATCAAAATCGGTTTGGCCAATCTCGAGTTATGGGATTACATCGCTTCGGACACTTTCTTTTATATATATAGATATAAACATAGGGGCGAGCTACAGTCCGCTTGGGCGAACTGTTGGATACCCTATTCTTATTCCTATATCTCATAAGTGGGCGTGACAAAAATTTAAAGGATTTTATCGAAAAAACTAAGCTTTTGTAAATAAAAACGCTCCCTAGCTCAAACTTTGGTTTTTCAATAAAATTGTTTTATTTAATTGTGGGCGTGTCAGTAGGCGGATTTAAAAAAAATTTAAGTATGAGCATAAAGGGCACCTAGAGAGTATATACTATAAATTTCAGCTCCCTAGCTCAAACTTTGGACTTTCAAAAATAAAAAAAAAATAATTGTGGGCGTGTCAGTAGGCGGATTTTGAAAATATTTCCACATGAGCATAAAGGGCCCCTAGAGAGTATATATTAAAAATTTCAGCTCCCTAGCTCAAATTTTGGTTTTTCAAAAAAAATATTTTATTTAATTGTGGGCGTGTCAGTGGGCGGATTTTGAAAATTTTATGTCCCAAGCAGTTTTATGAGCCAAAGATCATATATAAAAAATTTCAGCTTTCTAGCTCAAAATTCAATTTTTCCCAAAATTTGTTTTATTTAATTGTGGGCGTGTCAGTGGGCGGATTTTGAAAATTTTATGTCCCAATCAGTTTTATGGGCCATAGATCATATATAAAAAATTTCAGCTCTCTAGCTCAAAATTCGATTTTTTCCAAAATTTTGTTTTTTTGAGTTTGTGGGCGTGTCTGTGGGCGGATTTCAAAAATTCTTAAACTTGATTATTTCGGGACCCTAGAGAGTATATGGTTAAAATTTCAGCTCTCTAGGTCCAGTTTAAAGGCCTAATTTTTGCCGACGGACGGACGGACGGAAGGACGGACGGACGGACGGACATGGCTAGATCGACATTACTATCGATGCTGATCATAAATATAGTAACTTTTAGGGGTCTACGGGCAATATTAAGGTATGTTACAAACTATGCGTCAAAATTAATATACCCCTAGAATAGGGTATAAAAACGAATTACAAACTACCTACTCTACTTACTTAACGTATTCTTACTATAATTGGGAATCTGAGCACTCGTGTCCTTACGCAAAAAGTGGTCTAAATCCCAATTGCGGATGTTAGCTACAGTAACGCACCGTCCTGGGAGGGCATGTTGACCCCTCCCCCCCTCAATAAGCCACAAGAATTCGGAGAATTGCTTTTCCGTATCGAATTTATCCCTCTCCGCTATTGCGGTACTATAACGGAGGAGCTCATGACCATTGGCGACGCCCCCGCCGTGGATGAGCCGCTTATCTCTTGCGCTGCGGTAGCGGTGGTATAATGGGATACCATCCCTCGTCTGTACCAGCCCTTTCGCATCAATATGGATAAATGCCTCCGGCGGGATAAAGCCAGACCGGAGCGTACTCTGTATGTACATTTCATTTGGGTAATAAGCCCCAGAGATCACGCTATTGTCGGTGGCCATCGCCCTTGTAAAGTGCATTTGAGTCACATTAATGAGGAAATTATCAATCCTATTCAACTGAGCCCCATCGTATAGGACCTTGTTGGAATAGTATTTTTTATAGTTGGGTTCAGGCGTTTGGAACAACCGGAGACATGCCCTAAGCCATTGTCACTCCAAAAACCGAATCTTTTCCATATAACTAGGCGCTATATTAAACCACAATGGACAACCATAAGCGATGATAGGCCTTATAAGGGCCACGTAGCAAATGACCTTCACTCTGGAGTCAAGTTGACTGCTATGAAACAGCCTCCTTGTCAGAGCATAAGCCTTCTTGGCCCCAGGAAGACAAGCAACTATATGTCTATCGAAATATAGATACTGGTTAAGCCAGATACCTAGATATATCACTACGCTTCTCACCGCCAATGGCTGCCTATTTTGTCCAATTTCTTTCAGTTCTTTCTGGTATCCCTAGAGGCCCAGACCTAGAGGTGTTCTGAACAAGATTGTTTTCGGCTTCTGAAAGTTGATTTTCAACTTTCAGTCGTCGCAATATCCTTCAATTTGATCGAAGTCACGCTGCAAAAGAATGTTAATGACCTCGATTTTAGGACCTGATCTGTATGCCACCAAATCATCGGCATACGCTATAGCGAATTTGAGTGAACCCACTAGATCGCTAGTGTAAATGTTAAACAGGATCGGAGAATTCACCGCCCCCTGCTGTAAACCGTTTTTAATTTCAAAGACTCTGCTCGAAGTCAAGTTTCCGCATTTGACAACGAACTTCTTTCCCATAAGCACATTATAAATTACATATAGCAAAGGTTTGTGCATGCCCCGCCTGGTCAACTTGCAGAAAAGTCCCTCCAACCATACGGTGTCGAAAGCCTTCTCAAAATCAACCAGACAAGCACCCGTGCATTGGTTCTTGCATTTATTCCACTGAATGTCGGAAACCAGCTTCGACGCGGCATGAATAGTGTCATGCCCCGTCCTAAAACCAAACTGGTTGTCCGGAATTACGATATTGTCCTCGACCCACTTCAACAGGGATCTATTGACAACTTTTTCAAAGACCTGGCTGATATTCGAAAGCAAACTAATCGACCGGAGATTGGCAGGGTTCGTCCTATCTTTACCCTTTTTCGGGATAGGGTGTACCACAGGTACCTTCCAATGCGCCGGATAATGTGCATTGTTCAGCGCATTGTTAAACAGCGTGATAAAAATATCTACAACCTCCAGAGGCAGGTGTCTCAATACGACCGACGTTTGGGACGAATACATACATATCTACATTCTGATCATCTCGATTTGCATCAATTAATAAGAATAGTCATTTATGATCCGGTGGTATCCCGTTCGCCCTTCTAGCACGCTGCTTCTCTTCTCCTGACAACTCTTGCAAAACGATTATACCTCCTACTTCCTTGTTGTGACACATTGGTTATTCCTTAGGCGCAGGACGATATTTGTATTGCATATTTCGTACCCAGCACATTATATCGTCATAAGCATAAGCTTCAAGTTTAATGCACCGAAGTTTAGTGTTCTGTAAGTTTGTACATACTCTCACAAGTGCCTAGACAATGCCAGCACTTTTAGAACCACTCTTTAAGTACAAGGGTGGCCTACTCTGCACGACAAGTTCTAAAGAAAACTCCACTACAGTTATTTTCTCAACACATTGGGCACAGATT
Source organism: Portevinia maculata (assembly GCA_949715645.1). Classification (NCBI taxonomy): domain Eukaryota; kingdom Metazoa; phylum Arthropoda; class Insecta; order Diptera; family Syrphidae; genus Portevinia; species Portevinia maculata. The sequence goes on along the minus strand of OX454526.1, from coordinate 266,371,825 downwards.
CAGAGTAATGATATTTCCACCCGTTGAACAACGTATCGCAATGGCCGGCTTTTGTGTAGGTAGGTGGCTCCCTCTAAAGTTAACTTATACAACAATTAAAATGACAAAAAAATACGTTACACTCCAAATTGCATTAGAGGACCGTTTTCTTTTCAGTTTTCTTTTAAACCCTAGCTAACTGTAATTGTTGCAGTGAAAGTAGTTCCACAGCCTTAGAACAGGTATTACGCGAAAACCGGGTCTATACACGAAAAAAAAACCTTCCCAGATACACTTGGAATATAATTTATACATAAATGTATGTAACCGACAGGAGGCTGGTGTGGGTGGTCGTCATTGCCATCGCCAACTGCCACATACTGCCGGCAGTATCAAATGTCTGTTTACATGTTCGCCTCTGTAGCAGCTTTGTATACGAAAATGAACCCCAAGAGGTACTTCTTCTTCTTCTCTTCATCACTTTTCTCTCCTTTCTGTCGTCCACTTGAAAATTGTATTCAAATTGTTGTGCTAGCTTTTTTTTGTTTTTTTTGTTTTTGTGCTTCTTATTTAGCTCCTTGTCCTAGTTTTAAACAAACCGGTTTGGTGGTAAGGAACTAATTTGGGAAATCCATGTATGGCGTTTAGTTTCTGGAGTTTAATGCTTTGTTTACCATATAAAGCGGGTGCCAAACGTAGGGGAAATGTATTTGATTTGGATTTGTGTATGTCCTTAAAGAGATTTCGCTTTTTAGATTGCATCCAATAGATGTACGAAGACGAAGCAGGGAATGGGAATACTTTATGAGCGTTTCTTTTTTCTGGCGATTGAAAAAAATTAAAATTCATTCACAGAAGTTGTGCCTTTGGTAAACATTTTATTTTTGGATATATTGTATATTTTTGTGTGTGGCTTCAATGTAAACAAATATACGAGGATTGAGTTACTTAGCAATTCCTACATAAATTCGTTGAATTGGTGAGAAAAAAATAAACACCCCTACGTAAGTTTGGATTGTGGGATCAAATGGATTGAAATTGCTGGCATCGGCAGTCGAATTGCGATAGGTTGCCATATAAGCAGTTGCCATACGAGAAAACCCACTCAGCATCAAAAACATCGATTATGATTTATTTTTTTGAAAACCTCCAAAGTTGTTGAATCAATGTTCTTCCACTTAATTTCGCAGCTACCACTATTATAGTTGATATCTAGGCTAAGCATGATCGGATTCTTTGTTCAGCAAGTTATTTAGAAGAATTGCGCTTATCTCTCACATATTAATAATTTGTTTCACTATATCGCCATCATCGTCAAAGACCTTCCTACGTTAATCTCACTCTACAAAATATATTAAGTAAAAAAAAAATAGAATAATCAGAGCCTAGCCTTAGCCCTAAGACTTAAAACTAGACATTTAGGTTCGTTGTATGGTCAATACAATGGGGGCAGGAGATACGGACTTCAATACTTGTTCCTGAGCTCTGATTGAGTGTGGTGAGTGCACCTGCACATCGAAAGGATATGTACTTACTTAACGGGCTCCCGACCGGTGTAGAGTCTCTGAGATACTGCAGCGTTCCATCCTCCGCGATCCCGGGCACGATGCTTCCAGTTGTCCAAGCGACCTGGCTTCCGCGATGGCTTGGTCTTCAAACCGGAGGTCCGGTCTTCCTTGTCGTCCTGAACCTGGGGGCAGGGAGCATTGTTGGCCTATTCGCTCGATGTGGCCGATCCAATGTAGTCGACGTATTTTAGCTTTTGGACTACATCCACATCTTGGTACAGCTCATAAAATTCGCGGTTATTTCTTCTCCTCCATTCGCCTTCATGCTACACAGGACCAAATATCCGACGGAGTATTTTACTATGGAAAGCAGAGCTGGCAGTACCAGTGTTTTGTAGAACTTACACTTCCTGGAACTGGTCTTCCGAGTTCGCAGTTTTAATTCCATTTCTTTCTCCAAACCGAAGTAGAAACGGTTTCCTAGGATAATTCTCCGTCGGATCCCCACTAAGGTGTCAATTGTGGAGTTGATGTTTACTCTGAGGTAGGTGAACTCCCTTACTACCTCGGCTATCATCATTGACGTTTTGTCCTAGTCAGCGGACAGATGTTGGTTTGTTCGTTCGTTGAAAGCAAGTACTTCGTTTTTTCCCGCATTGACTTCAGGGGCTAATCAATATTTCCTGGTCATCAATCGCCGTGAAAGGATCTAACACGGCAAACCGAGATCGGCCGATGATGTCGATATCGTCCGTAGTGGACGGATTTGCTGAAGATAGTGCCTTCCATATTGATCCCTGCCCTATTCCCTATCTGCTCCAGGGATAGAAGCGAGCATTGAATTGACACTGAACAAAATTTCACGGTAAAAGAGTTGATTGATCTTTCAACTATCTAAGCGTCCAACTAATGAACTCATGCCATAAATAATAATCGTCTTACAGCGATTGATAAGCCTGCAAACCAAAATCCTTGAACAAAATATGCCACCCGTTTTGCTGCTCATTGTACTCCTAGTCTTCTTGACTTAATGGTTGTCTCGGATCTGTCTAACGTTCTCCTGCAAGACCAATTGTCCTTGGATGGTGTATCTGACCATGACTTATTGTTTTGCACTTACAATATTGATTTTTCGCATATACCTTCAACTTCCACATTTCAATTCCGAGATCTAAAACATAACTACCCTTGAACTGCAAAACGATGCCACTGACTACCCCTGGAATGAATGTCATGCTTTCTCAAATGCCAACGACAAAGTAAGCTACTTTCAAGATAAATTTTTGTATAACCTCTTCTTCTTTTCTCGATTGCTGGAAGTCAGCTAAGATTATTCCTGTATCCAAAAACGCTAATCCAAATTCTTGTCTGTCAAAGGTATTTGAAAAAATTCTGGCAACGCAGATCTCTAGTCATCTTGATAGGCTTAAGTTAATATAACCACTTCAGTCTGGTTACCGAGCTCATCACAGTTGCCAAACAGCTATGATTAAGGTCCTTGATGATATTCGAATTCAATACGATTTAGACAATGTGACCGTCCTCTGCTTGCTTGATTTTTCAAAGGCTTTTGATAGAGTAAACCATCAACTGCTTTGCACAAAACTGAAGCGTTAATTTGGTTTTCATGACAGAGTAGTAAATCTCATCAGAGACTATTTGTCTGATCGAAGCCAGAGGGTCAAGGCTGATCAAATGATCTCAGAATCTCTGAATCTGCGGATGGGGGTTCCTCAAGGCCCTATTTTAGGTCCTATCCTTTTCTGTCTCTTTATAAATGATCTGCCAAATGTTTGCTCGAATGTTGAAATTCATTTATATGCTGATGATGTTCAAATTTATTTGTCCCGCCCAATTAGATTACTAGAGGCCCTTATTTATAGAACAAATGAGGACCTACTTGCAATTTTCAAATGGTCCCTTAACAATGGCCTAAACCTCAACCCTGCTAAGTCCCAACTAATCGCGATCTAAAAGAAGCTGTTTCCTCCTGTTTATCTATCCCGTGTGAAGCTTAGTCTTGTGAACACTGTGACCAGTCTTGGTTTTAGGGTCAACACTTCTCTTTCGGCTGAAAGTCAAGTAAATTATACCATCGGCAGAATCTACGGTGGATTGCGTAAGCTAAGGCTATTCTCTGATATAACTCCCACTAATACAAAATTGAGGCTTGTTAAAACACTACTAGTTCTTCTTATTGAGTGCGGGAATGTTGTTTATTTTAAGCCCGATTCTCATTCTCAACATAAGCTTCTTGTAGCATTTAATGACATGATAAGATACATTTATGAACTTCGAAGACATGAACACATATCATATTATCATAAATTGGTACTTGGATGCTCTTTTCAACAATTCCTTGATGCAAGGTGTTGTATGTTTATGCACAAAATCATCCAAAACAGAAAACCTATATACACTTACGAAAAACTTCAATTTACTCAATCTATGAGGACTCTTAACGTAGTAACACCCTCGTCCAACAACTTGAATTCTTCACGATTCTTTATTTTTTATGCAACCAAATTATGGAACTCTCTGCCAGTAACAATCAAAAAAATAATTGGAACTGCGAATTTTAAAAAAGCAAAAACTCTTCACTTTTCGTTAAACTAAACTCATCTCTAAAAAGCAAATTGTAATTAAAAAAAAAGGAATACAGGTAGACCTCACTTAACACGGGGGTACCGTGCTAAACGAAATCGTGTTGAACGATACAAGAAACTAGTGCAAAAAGAGTGGTTACGTTCCATGATTTCAGAAAACCGTCCGAATTTTTGTCCAAATATGTTTTATTCGAAGTTGTATTATTATTAAAGATGAAAAAAAATTAACAAAATAACAAAACATAACTTTCTTCCTGCATGCATAACTTAACTAAAAAGAAAGAAAAAACTAAACAAAAGCAATTTCAGTCTTCATTGACATAAAACAATTAAATTTCAAATGGTGAAAGTTCATTCTTCGTGACTGCCTAAAATATCCATACGTGGCCGTATTTGTTGTTGAAAAAATCCGTTATTTTTGCTTGGTTATTAAAAAGCTTTCGGTAGGCTTCTTTGTAAGGTAACATGCATTTTTCTAGCTCTCTTTTGAATTTTAATCGCCTTTCAGTAGATGGATCGGCATTTAAAAAAAAAACGATTCTAAATTTTTAGCTAGGCTCATTCCTTTTTCCAAGTCTTTTGCTGTTAGCACGTCAGCTTCTCTTTCATTCTCGTCGTCAGTGCCGCTGCAACTGGAGTTCGGTTGATTAGGATTCGCTGTTAAGATTTCATTTAAGTCCGCTTCTGTTAGTTCTGTATCTGGCAATAAGCCTTGAATGTGCTTGATTTCCATATCCTCAAAACCTTCGCCTTCGATGGAATGAGCAATCGTTAAAATTTCTGGAAATTCTGCTTCTGACACGTCGACCTCTTGCTCTTTTTCAACTGCTGCTGGCCAAAGTTTTTTCCAGCTTCCATTCAATGTTGACTGTCTCAGCTCTTTTAAAGAAAGCGATATTATTTTGATACACTCCTTGATTGTAAACTGTTTACATGCGCTGGTTACATCAATAGACTTAGACTCTGTTAAATTTAAAATTCACCTCAAAGAACTCCTGATGTAATAAGTTTTAAAAGTGTAAATTATGCCTTGATCTATTGGCTGCAGCAGTGAAGTTGTATTGGGGGGTAAGAACATGATTTTGACATAAGGATGAGCCAAATCTTGTGGGTGTCCTGGACCATTATCCAGCAACAATAGAGCCTTGAAGTCCATTTTTTTATTTTTATACCCTATTCTAGGGGTATATTAATTTTGACGCATAGTTTGTAACATACCTTAATATTGCCCGTAGACCCCTAAAAGTTACTATATTTATGATCAGCATCGATAGTAATGTCGATCTAGCCATGTCCGTCCGTCCGTCCGTCCGTCGGCAAAAATTAGGCCTTTAAACTGGACCTAGAGAGCTGAAATTTTAACCATATACTCTCTAGGATCCCGAAATAATCAAGTTTACGAATTTTTGAAATCCGCCCACAGACACGCCCACAAACTCAAAAAAACAAAATTTTGGACAAAATCGAATTTTGAGCTAGGAAGCTGAAATTTTTTATATATGATTTGAGCTAGGGAGCTGAAATTTTTAATATATACTCTCTAGGGGCCCTTTAAGCTCATGTATAAATATTTTCAAAATCCGCCCACTGACACGCCCACAAATAAATAATTTTTTTTTTTTGAAAATCCAAAGTTTGAGCTAGGGATCTGAAATTTATAATATATACTCTCTAGGGGCCCTTTAAGCTCATGTATAAATATTTTCAAAATCCGCCCACTGACACGCCCACAAATAAATAAAACAATTTTTTTGAAAATCCAAAGTTTGAGCTAGGGAGCTGAAATTTATAATATATACTCTCTAGGGGCCCTTTATGCTCATGTGTTAATTTTTTTTTAAATCCGCCTACTGACACGCCCACAATTAAATAAAACAATTTTATTGAAACACCCAAGTTTGAGCTAGGGAGCGTTTTTTTTTGATAAAATCCTTTAAATGTTATATAACAAAATATGTAGAGCGTTCTTAACAATTTAACCATACTTAGACTTTTGTCACGCCCACTTATGAGGGATAGGAATAAGAATAGGGTATCCAACAGTTCGCCCAAGAGGACTGTAGCCCGTCCCTATGTTTTTTTAGATATTTGTCTACTTCTGGCACAAAACAATTATAATACCAGTCTCTGAATACCACTCCGGTTACCCAAGCTCTTGAGTTTGCTCTGCAGAAATATGGTAATGTGCTCTTATCTATGCCTTTGAGCGCTCGAGGACTAATCGATCTGTAAACCAGCATTGGTTTGACCAGAAAACCGTTTTTTTAAGATGTTCCTATAAAAACTATGTTCCTATAAAAACTATGTTCCTATAAAAACAGTTTATACGCGTCTACTGGCCAGAAAAATATGTATAGGTACTTGTGACATTTTTGCAAATGTCTCGCATACCGTGTTAGAGCGAGGCTTTTTTCGTGTTAAACAAAAATATGCCGCAAAATGTGAGACGTGTTAGAACGAGGCCGCGCTGTTAGAAGTACGTGTTAAGTGAGGTCTACCTGTAATTAATGTATACATACTTGAAACACAAAAAATTACTTGAAATAATAACAGGCTTCTTTTATCTTCTTCAGCATCCTATCCTCTCTCTATCTTTAAGATATTATTCAGTAATTATAAAGAATTATATCGTAGTATGTATAGCCAAATATAACCGTATTTTAAGGTACTATAAAAGACTAAGTCTTACTTGTACACCGAATTTTAAATAAAATGGAATCGAAAATTAAATTGAAAATATCCCCCAAAGTAGACGGCAACAGGCCAAGCTGTTGCGCACGAATCGATGAATTACGCCGATTTCTGTGCGCAATCTGCGCATTCTTGTCAGTTGGAGAGTTGGAGTCCAAAAGAGTAAATGTACGGCTGACAAACAGTACTGAATAAAAATCTCGGTATCAGCTGTTAGATTTATTAGATTTGAGTTTTGCCATTTTGAAAAAAAAAACCTTATAAGAAACAACCTTTATAAATTTTTTCTTTCTCGAATTTTGCTTCACAGATTTATAAAATTTCGAACCCATATAACTATCCAATCAGAAAGCACATACAATAACACTGCAATAAAATGATCTACTAAATAAACTAAATGTTGACCCATTCGCTCGACTCTTAAAAAAAACAATCTATGGTAGGTAGGTAGGTAGGTGTGGCGGTTTGATAAGACAAACCAAATTAGCACCGAGTGCCATTTTGTCACGTAAACCTGGGTACTATCGTTTGGTGGGGAGACTAAATCCAACCTGCGGAGTTCAGGAAAGTTATCAGTTCCTTGATACTTTTCTCGGAGACTTCCTCAAGTGTATTGAAGAAAGGGCATCCCAATGTTCGTAGTCTGCTCCTAGCTAAAGTCGGACAGGTGCATAGAAAGTGAATTATACTCTATCCAACAAAAATTGTCAGTACATGCCTTATGGAGGAGCTTTTTTTTCTACCAGTGGTGCCTGTAGATACTCTCACGGCACTCTAACGCAAGAATTGCCACTGAAATAAAAACCAAACCACTGTCATACCAAGGAATTGTTGTTGTAATTTTCCTAAAATTCGCATACAACCCACCACAACCAGTCCTGTTTCCCACACAGCCGAATGGGAATGAGCATGATCGCCTTGTGTTCGCTTGCTATTATCATCCACCAAAATAAGCAGTGTGTGTGTGACTGAAGTACATCAGAAGAGTATTACCATCTCTACAATGAAGCATATCATTAGGGGTTTTTCTATGGATTTTGTCAAAGAACTTTTGGTTTTGGTGCTTTTGAGAACGAATTATTACGTGGGGTGTTGCCATTCGGTTTTAACTTGATTGTATTTGTATTGTACAGCTGCACAAGTGCAGTTTTTTTACCATCTGTTTAGGTATATGACATTGCGTCGTGGTTATGTAATTTTGTATTCTAATTACCTGATTGTGTCTACCTTTCACAATATACTCGTACATATAGCGGAAAGGACTGGGAAATTTTCTTAGAAAATTTTGCTGATTGAGTTTATGTCGCAAACTGTTCAAATAAAAAAAAACATAAATACATCCTTTCTTCTCATTATGTACTGTAGCTGTTTGTATGATGTCTTTGTTTTTCCGATGAATGACGCCTGTTTTGTTAATGAATACGGGAATTCCCAAAAGGAAGATCTCAAGTTAGGTAGGGATGCAATCGTACAATGTTTTGCTTGAAATCATTAAACGTTACAAAGCCAAGTATGAAACATACGTCGTGGATGAAATTTCTCAAAATGCGGGACATAAAGTGCTTCGCTTGCCGCCTTATCATTGTGACCTTAATCCAATAGAATTGGTTTGGGCTCAAGTGAAAGGGTTTGTAGTAAGCCAAAACAAGTAATTTAAAATGACTGAAATAAGAGACTGACTAACGACTGCACTTACAAGGGTTGACAAGGAAAAATGGCATCGATGTGTCCAACATGTTGAACAGGTTGTTGAGCCAAATAATGTGCCCGAACGGGCCATTTGGCCCTCTGTTTTTAATTTAGGCCCTTGGCCCGGGGCCAATAAGAAATGGCCCGCATATCTTATTTTTTTGTATTATTGAAGAATTTTTATTATTTTTAGTGCAATTATTTTAAAGTGCATTCAATCTTACTATATTGAAATCTGTCAACAAATTAAAAAAAGATTGAACATAAGTGACAATTTACTAGCAGCGTTTCAAATTATTGATCCTAATTATATATATAATTATAAAGGAAAGTATTTTAGATTGTTTTCAGGTAGCTTAACGGCTCTGCTAGTAAAATTTCCAAATTTATTTAGCTGCTCTAATAAGGTAATGATTGAAGAATTGCAAGAATACTATTTTTTGAGCTGTGAATTGTTATTTTATTACCAACATGTTAATATGTATTATGTACATACACTTTGCTTCAACTGAATAAGCACAAATATTTTCTAAGCTACCTTGTCCATTTTTTCAAAACCTTGTGCCGTAATATATCATTTGATGGTGCAAACTGTTTGCGTATGATGTTGACAAAATAAATCGGAAAGAATATTTCAAAAAGGACAGCTATTTTTTTCCTGGTTCTCTTGCAATTGCAAAGCATTCAATATGGAAAAATGCAGTTTTAGTTTGCGTCAACTGAATAGACACAAATATTGAAATTGTAAATAAAAGCAATTGGGATCAAATGAAACAAGTTTTTCCTAAAATATTTTTTTATTGGTTAATTTTAGTAGTGGGTACTGCTGCCTTTATTCGTAATAGTTTCGTTAATTCGATCCGGCATGGAATCGTATAGCCTCTTTATGTACTCCAGCGAAATTTCCCTCCAGGCCAATTTAATGGCTCCAATAAGGGATTCTCTGTCCTCACACTGACGGCCAGACGCATAAACTTTTCGTACTAACCATTCCCAAACGTTTTCTATAAGGTTCAGGTCCGGTGAGTACGGCGGCCATTGAAGCAATTCCACATTCCGCCCCTCTATCTAATTTTTTACTATGCGCGCCGTGTGGATGGGGACTATGTAGTCTATGGGTCCAAAAATGCCTGAAAATTTAGGAAAATTTCTTTTCAAATTTCCTTTATAGTTTAATGCAGTAATTTTTGAGGTTTTTAACTCAAGCTCAACAGTGCCATAGTAGCTAACTGCTCCCCATACCATAACACCACCTTCTCTACTATGATGCCGAGCTAAAAATCGTTCTTCTTTCCTCACATCGTGGAAGTAATAATTAAACCCATCAGGTCCATTAAAATTAAACTTCTTCTCATCCGAAAAAGCTACGTGACGCCATTCATTTTTAAAACTCATATGGAGTTTAGAGAATTCTAAGCGCATACATTTCCGTTTCTCGGTTTCTTTTGAATTTTTAACCGTTTTAGATGTTTGGCAGTATTGATAACCCTTTGCACTGTTGAAACGCTTGCAGTAACACCGACTCTCCCTTTTTTATTTTTGCCGCAGAGTCGCAGGAATTGAAAGCACATCTTAAAATTGCTCTTCGATCAACTGCTGTTGTTGCCGTTTTTTGACCTCCTTTCATGATTTTTTCCGTACGAGTCTTTGCTTCTTAAATAAGAATAGACCACACTAAAACTTCGTCCAATTTTGTCAACTATAGAACGCCCGGTTAGTCCTTGTTCTTTTAGTAAAGCGATTTGAGCTCTTTCAACACTATTTAGAGATTTTGATCTACCCATTTTTTTTGAAATACAATTAATCAAATAAAATTCACTTAAAGCACTTCAACTGTTGATCTAATGTGTCAATCTCCACAGAATACTCATATACAGTGAAAATAATGACCTTGTGTCTATTCATTTGACGGAAAATAAAACTGCATTTTTCCATATTGAATGCTTTGCAAGGGAACAAGAGACAAAATAGCGGTTCTTTTTGAATTATTCTATCCGATTTATTTTGTCAACATCATACGCAATCAGTTTGCATCATCAAATGATATATTAGTGCACAAGGTTTTGAAAAATGGACAACGTAGCTTAGAAAATGTTTGTGCGTATTCAGTTGAAGCGGAGTGCATATGAATAAATTGAATGTTGCCCTGTACCTTTCTTAATATTTTTTTTAATTTTCTCTGAAGTGTAGTGGCCCGTACTTTTTGGAAATGGCCTTCAATTTATTTTTCTTCTCGGCATCGCTGGTTGAGTAGTGATATTAGAAATTAGTATTTTATGTTTTACAATATTTATAATGAATAAATTGGATTACAATGCTATATTTTTCGTTTTGATTTTTTTTTGTGTTACGAAATTTATATATTTTGTTGGTCTACTGGAGATACCCTTAAAAAAACGCGCCTATTATTATCTTACCAGAAAAGAAAAAAGATAAACGGATTTTATTTCGTTCCGCAATATTTTTATTTTAAATTGGAAGATGGTAACCCTAATAGAATTGCTCTCTGAGTTATGGCGAATTATCATACACACTACGGCAACCCTGTGAGAGCTTTAAAGAGGGACCGATTTATGTAAGTCATTGCAACCAGACTGAGAGACAAACATCCTATCTTCTCTGTACTGACAATTTTTGTTGGATAGAGTATAGTGTTTCTTTTTCAGTTGTCACTTTGCAACTGCGGCAGTGTGTATTGTTTGGGATGCCCAGCTTGGGCCAGTTCGTCGGCATGTTCGTTTCCATAAACGTTACTGTGCCCTGGAACCCAGATCAGGGTAACCTTGAACTTATCAAGCAGGGCCAGCTCATTACGGCATTCTAGTACTAACTTAGAGGATATAGTGACCGAAGCGATCGCTTTAATGGCAGCCTGGCTGTCAATAAGTATAGCGATCCTTTGCCTCGGTGTTATGTTTGAGTGAAGTTTGATCTGGCGACAGGCTTCACGGATAGCCAGTAGCTCCGCCTGGAAAACGCTTGCAGTATCCGGAAGTCTGTACGATTTTGCGATGTTTAAGGATTCCGAAAAAACTTCCGCACCCACGCCGCAGTCCATTTTTGAACCGTCGGTGTAGATTGTTTGATCGAAATCCCTTGTCACTTGTCCATTTTGCCATTCTGATCTAGTAGGGATTTGAACGACGAAATGTTTTGTGAAAGACATTCTGGGAATGATGTAGTCTGTTGAAGGCGGAACTAGTTTTCTCGGTAGAGAATCTAGAATACTACTGTGGCCGTAGGGTTTCGTACTCCAGCATCTAGACTCTATGAGTCTGATCGCGTTGTGTGCTGTGATGTTTGTTATATGTAGATCAAGAGGTAAAAGATGCAGTAAGACTGTGAGTCCGTCTGACGGTGTTGACCGTAGAGCTCCTGTTGGTCCTATACATGCCGTTCTTTGTAAGTTATTAAGTTTAGTTATATTGTAGTTTTTCTTTAGAGCCGGCCACCATACTATTGACCCATACGAGAGGATTGGTCGTACCACGGCTGTGTACATCCACAGGGTAAATTTTGGTTGCAGGCCCCACTTTTTGCCGAAGGTTCTGCTGTAGGCATAGAAGGCTATACATGCCTTCTTTACCCGTTGTTCTATGTTTATTTTCCAGTTGAGTTTAGGATCTAGGCTAACTCCTAAATACCTGGCACTGGTTGACACTCTATACCTATGTATTAGGGTGGTCCTTATTTTTCGACTTTTGAATTATCCCCGGGCCACTTTCCCATTTGATTAGATGTATACCTCTAAATATGAAATACGTTTTTTTTTGTTTTTTTTTTTGTAAGATTTAGGGGTCGCTACCAGCTGTCAAAATTTTTACAAAAAGCCCTCACCTCGACCCCTCTTCTGTACCGATGCGTCGAGATTTAGCCCGCCCGCACTTCAGTTCTAATAAGTCATTTACAAGAGCGCACGCGTTTTATTTGTAAAAGACATAGTAACGTGTTTCAATGTGTTGCAATGGCGTCTAAAAGTAGCGGACTCAGTAAAGCTACTACAAATCAAAGTAAGTTTTGGCTTATCGTTCAATTATTATCCGAATTAAGAAAATCAAAATTGCCATACATCTTTGAAGATTTTGTAATATTTTTATGTCCTGAAAATAAAAAAAAAAAAAAAATACAGATTTAGATTTTTTTTTTTAAATTCAAGCCTTGGTAGCGACCCCTAAATGCCATTTAAAAAATTCCGAAAAAAAACTGAAATAGTTTCTTATGGTACATATATAATCAAATTTCGTGGTGGCCCGCGAAATTAAAGAATTTTTTTTTTTTACCAATAAGGACCACCCTACTATATATATTACCCAACAGAAGTATTCAAAAAGCAAGGTTCACAGAACGATAAAATATGATTCGTTCTCTCATGAAAAGTTCGCAAAGGAATTTGATTTCTGATTCGATCGCGAACCTTATTTTTCCGTTCGTTTAAAAATAAAATTCGTTTTCACGATCGAATCAAATCTGTTGCGATCTGTAAAATATAGTTCGTTTCCGAATTTATCACTTGCGAACTATTAGAGATCCGTTCGCGAATGGTAATCATAAGAGAAAAAAGTCAAATTACATGAAAATTATATTACATATTTTAATATTGAAAGAACATCAGTGAAGAGAATTTTTATTACATATTAAGATTTTGGAACTAATTTCCATTCAGTTTAACTAACAAAACATTATTTATTGTTTCTTTGGATAATTTGGTTCTGTTTTTTGTTAAAAAGACACTGGTAGAGCGCTAAAAGTCCGTTCAATAGAGACTTGAGTTTATGTCACTGCAAGCACTACTTGTGCAAGTTTTCCTAGAAGAACCTCTTTGCTGCTCAATCTTTTCCAATGCTCAATTTTCTCTCACAAAGGAAGCAAGTTGATTCGGCAGCTTCTTCATTATAAGAAACATATTAATTTAACTCAAATGACTTTATTTTCCCCATTTCAACCAAAATATATAAATCGCGAATTGAGAACGATTTGTTTTATGGATCTTTACGGATCCTTATCGCTGACGAACCATTTTCCACCTGAATTTCTTTTTTCCGATCTCTCACGAACGATAGATACACAAAAAAGGATACAGTTCGTTCGTGAGAGAACTATACATTCTTAAAGATCGAAAATTGTATCGTTCGCTAACTTTATTTTTGATGGTTCGTGAGAATAACGTTAAAGATCCTTATTTTATCGTTCGCGAGCGATATTTTACGAACCCTGTCGAAAAGTAACCTTTATTATTTTGTTTATACCTAAATTTTCTTTACATAACAATCAGTAGACCCAATCAGGGCACTGTTTCTTTTAAATTCAGACATCTTCAACTTCAACCTCAAATGATTGTCAATTTTGTACCTGCGTATCGCAACAGCGTTCTTAAACAGTTAAAAAATGATAAATCGTTTTTTGAAAAAATTCAGCCTTCATGAACTTGAACGAACTCTTCTACCCATACCATCATCCAAATTTAATGTTTATCACTGCATTTGTTGTTACTCCCTTCTTTCGTGTCAATTCTCATTATATCACACGAAACCTTTGTTCCGTAGATCGTATTCCTAATTTGGGTTGATTCGTGTCAAGGGTCATGCAACCCATGTAGGTCGTTGGTTTTTTCTTTGATATTAATGTTTCCCAAAATAATTGCCACGAAAAAGAGATTTACAAAAACTATAAGTCTACGAAATTTCCAGAAAATCTCTCATCAAACTTGACGCATAAAATATTCTAAAACAGAAAACCAGATTTTGGTCTTACGCATAAGTAACTACTAACTATAAAGCGAAACAATAAATGTAAATACGAAAACCTCATTAAAAATGCATTACCCACATAATGTGTGGAAGCTAGAAGCAACCGCCATGCTATGGTCAGCGTAGAACCGTAAAAAGATTACCTATGGCTACATACGGATCAATGTAAGAACCCCACGAGCGTCCATGTTCCGGACCTATTTCCGGTTTTGTTTCGAACCACATCGATGCATTACGAAACCCGCGTCTTGGGATCGCAGTGTCGATGTGGTGTTATACTTCATTGACAATCAAATGCATCATAAACACAATTAAAATTGTTGCATTCAAGTTGTTTTTTTCAAGGCATTCGAGCGGGAGGTGGCGGGCGATTAAAAAGAGAGTTTTATTGATATTTCCTGTTCGTAAAACAGACCCATTGAAGGAGAAAGAATGAAACTCAGAATGAGAATGAAAGAATCATAAACAGACGTTGCTCAGCATTAGAAGAATAATGATACGCAAGTACGACGAATGCGAATGATTTTATTTATATGAAAGGGAAAAAGTGAAGAAACAATATTTAAACATGCAAAAATATACTCGGATTGTCATTTGGGTGGGGCAAATGACAGGCAAACAATAAAGAAACAATGCTGCTTCCCTTGTTGGGTTTTGCTGGTTGGGGTTGTGGGGGAGGGGGTCTTCCCTATCACGATGAATATCAATGTGTTTACAGGTGATTGGGTTTTGAGAGGCTTTTTCGTTGATTGAATTTGGAATTCAGTGTTTGACAGTGAGAAGGATATTGTTCGATACATTCACTTTGAAATAAACGAATTCCATTTCTTTATCTATTATTTTTGTATTCTTTTTGTGTACAAAATGGCTGCTAGTTTAATGAGAGTCTTCACGCAAAATAATTCAGCGCCATCCCTTTTTTAATAAGAAGAAAGCAAAACGATATTGACACTTTTCATGGTCAAAATGGAAAACTTACTATTCCTTTAGATGCGGCGACATGTAATTTTCGTTTATTCCAGAATCACTGCTTTCAATTGATTGGGTCAAGCCTACTGTCATCTTTGATGGAATGCGCCTTAAAATGCCAATTCCTCATTGATTAAACGACATTTTCCGCAGTGAGCAGTCTCTGGCATCTCCTTTGAGATGGCCAGAGACAGCTATCTACGAAACGACGTCGTTCAATCGTTTTTATTTTACCTACTCCATCAGCCACTTTAACAATGTTATTTTCGCGCCTTTATTTAAAACAATCGAAACTGCTACATAAACCTAATCAACAAACCGATTTGATTCCTTTTATTGAGCCTTATTGCAAAGATCAATCGACAGTTAATAATTGACTATTTTCAATGTGTGCTATTGTGAACGAACGATTCTAAAGGATTTTGTTAATCGCAGTCAATTAAAAAAATGCGATTGACAAAAATACCAAATGAATCGTTCGTTCACAATAGCACACATTGAAAATAGTCAATTATCAATTGTCGATTGATCTTCGCAATAAGGCTGATTTAAAAACCAAATGACTGCCTCAGGAAATCTAGTGAGAACTATTGCGCGTTCTGGTTGATGGAACAGTACGTAAACCTAAAAAACGTAGATCGCCTTTTCCACCTCCCCCTTTGTACAGATGTTGTATGGAAATCTTTCGAATGAAATCCTATCCCCAGGTTATTAGTCCCTGGACGACACCTAATCACGCTGAGCTGCGGCGCACAGTGGCGCATATTGACTTTTTTGGTTCAAAAATCATAGTTCGTAAATAAATAAAGATATCGTGATAATTTTTTTTCAGCTTAAAGAAAATTTCCAAAGCTATACATTTTGTAAATTTTAAGAAAAAATATTTACAGGGTGTTTTAGAATTTTCTGCTGAAATACGACTTTCTCCCAATAGGAAATGCACCTAATATTTTACCTCAAAAAATGTCAATAGTAAATAACTGAAGTAAAAACAGGGTGTCTTAAAGTCAAACAAAGTCACAGTGGTGCATAAAAGTAAACAAACAATACATTTTTTTAATATTTCTGCATAATATGTATCAAAAGCCTTTTTTTATTATTTTGCTGCACATTATATACTACTTCAGCCGTACATTTTAAGTCAAGGTATAGAGAAAGTATGTAAAGTGCTATAAAATAATAAAATTTAAGAAAAAGCCTTAACAGGGTGTTCCAGAATTTCATGTTAATAATATATTTCAAGTTTAACAGTGAAAAATAAATAAATTAATAAGTAAAAATAAATAAAAAACAAAAAACTAGATTTCTTGAAAACTTTCGTCAAAGCCCGGGGTAAACAAATCATTTCTGGAGAGTATCGTGCTTTGAGATCTTTTTCAGTTCTAACATGCCTTAGCGAAGAAATAAGAGGGTTTGATGAGGCTGCAAGCATGTTAAATAAATTCTGCCGCATCCTTGAAACCTTGCAGGTATTTTGGTACCTATATTTTTTGTAGTCTTTATTTTTGGATTCCTGAGCTTCTTCTGACAGTTATCCGATGGGACAACATTTTATGAAGAGTAGGTTTAATTTGCTTTTCGAGATACTGTTCTTTCAATACATTTGTTGTTTCCATTGCATAACTCCAAATTTTCAACAGTCAACATAAATAAAAAACAAAAAACTAGATTTCTTGAAAACTTTCGTCAAAGCCCGGGGTAAACAAATCATTTCTGGAGAGTATCGTGCTTTGAGATCTTTTTCAGTTCTAACATGCCTTAGCGAAGAAATAAGAGGGTCCGATGAGGCTGCAAGCATGTTAAATAAATTCTGCCACATCCTTGAAACCTTGCAGGTATTTTGGTACCTATATTTTTTGTAGTCTTTATTTTTCGATTCCTGAGCTTCTTCTGACAGTTATCCGATGGGACAACATTTTATGAAGAGTAGGTTTAATTTGCTTTTCGGGATACTGTTCTTTCAATACATTTGTTGTTTCCATTGCATAACTCCAAATTTTCAACCGTCAACATTTTCTCTGCAGTTTAGAACGCTTGCTGTTATTCACATCGAGTCCCATTTCCTCACGAAATTTCCTTTGGATATCTTGCTTCCTTATACTTTCTGCCTCCTTAGTTCCAATACTTTCATCAATATTTTCTAAATCTTGTTTGAGTGTATATGCAAGTTTCAAAATGAATTTCATGCATCTGATTCTGGCATGTAATGGAGATATTCCATATTCGTAATTATACTCGTCATTTGTTGACTGGTCTTCATTGTTGAAGTTTTTTTTGTGTTCTTTTGCAATTGGGACATGACCGTGTCGACTTTGTTTCCGTGATTTCATTCAACACTAAAAATAGGTCGTGATTTAAAACAATAACTACTTCGTCATTAAACTTATATTCAAAAGGTTGAAGATCAGGGATTTGGCTTTTTATGTCATTCACTGTGCTCCTTATAAGATCTGCAGTTTTCTTTGCATACTGGAAAATTATTGGTCGGCAGAAATGGACTGATGATGGTTGAGGGTTTTTTCCAATATTCACTGTTTGAACACTTAAGTCTCAGGGGAAAAAATGATGCCATAAACAAACATGTTTGCATCCGTTATTGTTTCACCATCATGTGTTACTATTTTTTGGTTATAGGCACTTTGCCCAGATGCTCCAACACAGCCCCACTTGCTTTGTAACGTCAGACTTCTTGGAAGTCCAATTAATTCCTATTCACTCTTGGTTTCCAAAATTCAAGTCAAAAAATGACCGGAGGACCATAAAATATTTATTATATGTAGTTAAGAATACATTTTTACATTTAAAAATATCGTTTTAATGACCAGTTGCATTTTAAGGAATATAATAAAAAAAAGCCATAAATGAATAAAAATAACCTTCTTTAATAAAATCTTCCTAAACCACAAATAGGTAAAAACTGACAGCTGGTTTTCTTAGTAAATGTTTCAGAAATAGTCAAAGATTTAATTTTCGTTGAGTTTAGACAAAAGACTCTGAAAGGATTTTTTATAACTCAACCCAAAGTCAAAAAATTAAGCCGAAAACAGATTTTCGAAAATCTTAAAATTTTGCAAATAAAAAAAAAATTGGATCATAGTTATAATACAAATGGTCTGCTCAAATAAAAAAAATATAATTTTTAAACTTTTAAATTTTTATAATGTGTAGGAATTTCGTTGTGGATGTCAGCAACATTCGTGGGTTGAGAAAGATTTTTTTTTTCATTATACGCCCATGTTTTTCACAACAAACCAGCTGTTTTGGCACTTAGTGAAACCCAGGTTAGCCTCTGATTTAACAGAGTTGGGTACAACTTAGTGCCATTATTTTTTCCCCATCGCGGTATCGCCGTTTATATACGTAGTGACGTAGCCTACCAACTTCAGCCTCAATATGGCCAATGTGCCAATCCAGAATTTAATTTCATTTGGCTAAAATTCCATGTCCGTAGGCAATTAATTCACTACTGTTTTATTTAGAGAAGCCCCAACTTGGACAGACATTCAACTTATAATGAGTTTGATGCCCTGTCTGATTTCATTACAAGAATTGTGACCATTCATCCTCGTTCTGAAATCGTTATTGCGGGCGATTTCAATATACACAATTCAAGCTGGCTTCGACATTCTGGTCAGACAACACCCGAAGGAAGGTACGTCGAGATCTTTGCTGAGGTAAATAACCTGACTCAGCTTGTAAATGAGCCGACAATAATACCGGACATTAGCAGCCAAACTGCCAACACATTGGACTTGTTTCTTACCTCTCACCCCGATAAATACGCTTTGAACGTATTATCGCCCCTAGGTTCGTCAGACCATTGTATCATATCAGCAAATTACTCGTACTCCAACCACATAGTTAAAGAACAAACTCCTAAAAGAACCGTATGGCAATACGAGAAAGCCAATTGGGAAAAACTAAACGGTTTCTTTAAGAGTTTTAACTGGTCTCTGTGCTTCCTCGACAGCGACGTGGATGCTGCTGCTGATATGATCACAGACATAATTCACCGGGGCATGAAGTCTTTTATCCCTAACAGGATAAAAAAATATCAAACCCAAGTTTAACGCGTGGTGTGACTCGAGCTGTAAAGAGGCTATCAGGTTAAAAGAGGTAAGTTTTCGGCTATTCAAAGCCAACCCATCTGAGGAAAGCGTAAAAAGTTTAAACGAGCCAGAAATGACTGCAATGCCCACATTAATCGTGTCAAATTCTCCTATGACCAAAAGTTGAGGCAAAAATACTACAAAGTCCCACTGGTAGTAGAAACTTTTGGTCATTTGTTAAAAACATCAAGAATTCGGCCTCGTCATCTATCCCGACACTCATTTACAACGACATTCCAGCTGTCAGCTCTACAGATAAGGCCAATCTGCTTGCTGCTCACTTTGCAGTCAGCTCAACGCTCCCAGATTGTGCTTTGTCTCCCCCTGTACTCGAGCGCGTAGAATTCTCTATGGGACCAATTCACTTTCGCACTCGTACAGTGGCTAGAGTACTTCAAGATCTTGACGTTCACAAATCCGCTGGTCCAGATGGTATTTCCCCTATCGTTCTGAAGAGTTGTTCTTCTTCGCTGGCAAAACCATTGCGTAAGCTTTTCCATCTGTCCTATTCTTCAGGACTCTTCCCGGGAAGATGGAAAACAGCATTTGTCCAGCCTGTACCAAAAAAAGGCGAATCTTCTTCTCCCTCCTCCTACCGACCAATTGCACTTACGTCCCTTCTTTCTAAGGTCATGGAAACGCTGATAAACCGTCAGCTAATGAAATATTTTGAATCGCGAAAACTTCTTAATGACCGGCAGTATGGTTTTCGCAGCAACAGGTCCACTGGTGATTTGATGACATATCTAACCGAAAAGTGGAACCAATCTCTTCATCAAGGTGGTGAAAGTAAGATTGTTGCGCTTGATATTTCAAAGGCATTTGACAGAGTTTGGCATCAAGCTCTCTTGTCGAAAATGCGTGCATTTGGAATCGATGATACTCTTCTTCAATGGATTAGAAATTACCTTTCGGAACGGCAACGTATGTTAAGCTCATTAAATTCCGATCTTAACTGCATAACTCAGTGGGGTAAAACCAATAGAGTGGAATTTAATGCTTCCAAAACACAATGCTGTCTCCTGTCATTAAAGCAAAACCCACACACACTGCCATTATCTATGAATGGCACTTGCATCGCTGAAACCGAAAGACTTTCCATTCTCGGTATGTGTGTTAATGACAACCTTCGTTGGAATGATCACATATTCGATGTCGCCAAGAACGCCGCGAAATGTCTAGGCTTCCTTAAGCGTTGTAAGAAATATTTCACCCCTTCTGATCTGGCTACAATTTATAAGGCGTTTATTCGCCCGAAACTCGAGTACAACGCCCATATCTGGTCCGGTGCACCAATAACTTATTTGGAGCTACTAGACAGGATCCAAAAACGCGCGATAAAACTCATTGGCGACCGCGACATCGCGAGATCGATTAACTCTCTTAGTCATCGTCGGAATGTCTCCTGCCTTTCGATATGTTATCGTTATTTCCACCATAAGTGCTCAAACGAAATAGCCAGTTGCATATCCTCCCCTTGAACATTTCAACCGCAATACCCGCCATGCAAGGAATGCACATCAGTTCACCCTCATTCCTGTGTTCGGACGTACAGTGAAGTTCAAAGAATCTTTCCTCAGCCGTACAACACGAATGTGGAATGCTCTTCCCCGCTACATTTTTCCTGCACATTGCAACCTACAAACATTCAAAACCAACGTGCATCGGCATCTCTCCTTTCCTTCTCACCCTAATTTCCTTAATGCCCGCGCTGTGTAGCTAATACATTATAAGGGTCCTAAGAAATCCCTTTAGTGCGCGCTTATTATAAAAAAAAAAAATATGCATTGCACTGTTTATGGAATTAGTTACGAAATCGCAAGTAGATTCCATAAACAGTGTAATGGCTATGGGCGGGCATGCTGCCCCCCTGCAACCCCCCTGCTTGGGGTCACTGTTTGATTTGGAGTAGGTGCGAAGCACGGTTTTGAAAATTTGGCTTTGTCACTGATAAGCTTAAGATTTTTCTTAAAGAGTGTGATAACTAACTGCACTTTACAGTTTTTTGTCTAATTCTAATTGTTGGAGGTTAGTTCCCTCTTCTTATTTTTGAATGTGTACTAAGTTCCCATAAGAAAGTGGACTTAGTTCCCACTTTACATGGGAACTATGTAAGTCCACTTCGCGAAAGTGGTTTTATTTCCCACTATGTGGGAACTATGTCCCTCAGTGGACTTAGTTCCCGTGGACTTATTTCCCTGCACCCTTATTGAACACCTCCTTTCATATTATTTCCATAACGGGATTGATTACGAATGAAGTTACTAACAACATTTTGGCTCCGACCAATTTTTTTTTAGCAATTTCGCGCTGTCTTAGCCATGATTCCAAATACCCCTTTATTTGGCCTTTTTCAAAATCGTTCAATTGCTTCCCACGACCCATTTTACAAAAACAAACAGCGGAAGTTACTTTAAATTAAAAAAAGAAAAAATGTACGTCGATACGTTATCGCTAAAGATCACAAACTGAAGTCATTGCCCTTGAACTTAATCTGATGAGCCAAACAAATGTAGTGCTTTTGGGGAATATAATGATAAAAACAAAATTCTAATTTACCGTTTCACAAATCGCGTTATTTTTCTCATTTATGTTATGTGCAAACAAATGAAGGTTCAAAGCATGCAAAAAAATAATTATATATGCAACAGACTGAGAGAGAAGACACATTACAAATCAGAACCTATTCAGTTGAGCGGGAGTGCATCCGTTATATATCTATACTTGTTAGACGTTAAATAAATAAATATTGTGCAACGGACTGTTGGAAACCCTGTCTATATATCCATATCTTAAAGTGTGATTGGTAATAGGTTACCAGTCTGTCCATTCTGTAACAACCTTCTTCTTCTTCTCCTTTAATGCGGTGAGGCTGTGATCAGGATTAATGAGATCATTTAACTGCATCCCTACTGGTCCGCCTCTGATGTTCGCGGTTCGACATCAGAAAATTACGGTAAGCCTCCCGATTTTGAATCACTTCGTCGCTGAGGCCAATCAAATGCTGGTGTTGCTGCATTTGTATGATCTAGGAGTTTTTAGGACTGCCTTTCTTTTGCATTTGTTTTGAAACGTTTATTAATATTGCCTTTTTGGCACGGATGGTAGGATCTCTCCTTTGAACATGCCAGTAACAACTGAGCCAGTCGCGCTAAATTTTCTTCGAGATACGTTCTTTGCCGTGGAGGCTTCTTCAGATCTTGGAACTTCTTATTCGATTAACGATCGAACGAAGAATCTTCATCTCAGCTGCCGTTAATTTGCCCTCATACTTTTTGTACGCTGTCCAAGATTGTGAACAGTATACGAGCGACGGGAGCACAACTGCGGGGTAGACCCTTCCTTTCAGGTTAGTTGACATTTTTCGATCACAGAAGATGGATGAGTTTTCCCGGCACTTCATCCACCCTCGTTGTCACAGCTTGCTTCGCTATTGATCATAGATTCCAGATATTTGAACTTTTCTGACTTGGGAATCACTCCTCCATTCATATAAATGTCTGGAATAGGTCGGAGTGGATCAGAGATCGGCAGCACAAGTATTCTGGTTTAAACGAGTTCGACATGTACATGCTCCTATTATTTATTGTTTGATCTTGCTTTTACGACACCGGTGATCTCCAATCGTGTCAACCCACGGATTCGTATGCACACTTGCGGGATAGCTTTAAGATTTTAACTGTGTCGATAGGCTCACCTGGATGTTTAATTGCCTAGATGCGATTTTCCCCCTTAGTCGCCTTTTACGGCAAGCGCTGTTTATCGGGGTGCGCTTTACTGATATTCTTAACCCGTCCCTACACAGGGGAAGCGTTATGTAACCTAATAAATCCTTGAAATCCCCTCAGTACTGTCGTAAATGGATTTAAATAGTTGATCGATGACTATCCAAACAAACATCCGCTGATTCCACAAAACTATGCGACAGTCTTATAAAAATCGTACGACTTAGTTTGTTGTACGTGATGAAATGCCAAAGCTATAAAATTAAATAAACAAACGTTCGCCACTTCTGTAGAAGCGACCACCCATAACACATACCAATTACTTTCTTTATCAAAAAGTTATCATTCGTCTGTTCACCCCACATAAGCAAACTAAGCTCTACGATAAGTCAAACAATGGATACGTTTGTTATGCTACTCGTACATTCACCTGCCCGACGCGCGCCAGAACCTTAAAATATTTGCTTGCATTAGAAATTTCGTACACGAATTCCAAAATGAAATAAGACTACGAAAAGTAATCGAACAAAATTAGTTACTTCATTTTGTTATCCAAATACCAGCCAATTAAATTTATTTCATCGCAAAGCCGGTATTACACAGTCGAACACAAATCGATCGATTTGCGGCGCGGCTTTCAAATAAACAACTTCAACATCGATAGTTGCCCAGACATATTTCTATGATATAAGGCATTTCATTGTATTTACTGATTGCGGCGAGAACATCCGGTTTTTCTATTATCGTACATTGTTTTTGATTTTTATTAAAAATAATTTTTCAATAAAATTCCTAAGAAGTAATAAATTTATCAGATTAGCGAATGTATCCGATGACGTGCATTTGCGAACATTTGCATTTTGATGACGCAAAGCAAATGACGAATGTGTCTTCGTCGAAGTCTCGCCGGCCGGCAGTGGGGGAAATCTAAACAAAACAATATTGCACAAATTATACTATGCAAATACTGGTTGACATTTTTGAGAAATCTTTCGTTCGCGTGATTTGCGTGAATGTAAGTGGGATAATTGGAGGGAGTTGGAAAAATGTCGCCAAATAGATAAACATAACAAATTGAATGCTGCTGCCGCCAACTTATTGACGAGTATTTCATTTAATTGTGTTGTTTGGAATTGAAACAAGTTTTATTGTTTATGACGACTTGACTAGTTAATGAGCCGAACGCGAAAGAAGGAAATGAAACTATTCATACGAGCAGAAAAAAATCGACGACTCTATTTTTTTGGTTAATGAGCATTTTCAAGTTTGGAGTCTTGAAAGAGTAGGGATAGGTTTAAAAAAAAGCTGCGCTAACTGTGTGTATGGCTTGTAGATTGAATTCAATAAATTAAAAATTCCGCAGTATTATTTGAAAGGAGTTGTTTTGAAAAAAATATTAGCTTTTCCTAAGAGTTGCGTACGAGAGCTGTTCGATAAGTCCGTGTGAAATGATAAAACTTTTCTTTTTTTTTTTACCTCAAAATGGAGTTTATTTTCCAACATAGTCTCCTTTCAGGTGGAGAGTTTTCCCATCGGTGTTCGAACATTTATAACCCTTAAAAAAATAGGATTTCTCAAACTGGGCAACATAGGCATTTGTTGTATAATTTCATCATTTAATGAAAATCTTTTTCCGCCGAAAAAAACACAGGAAGCGATATAGGATAATGGGATGGATGAGTTCATAGCGCAGTTCAGTTAAATTTTCTGTTGCTACTGCGGACGAGCTCATTCCTCGGTGCATTGTCGTGATGAACAAAACATTTACCTGATTAATATCATATTATTTTCATGTTTTCGCTTTTCCAATTATTCGATGAAGTTTTCCTAGAAAACCGTTGCCTTAACTTTTCCCTTCGAAGGAAGGGAAAGCTGTCAGATATCTTACGAACCTTGACTCTACGATCGCCCATGCAAATATCTTCAATTTTTTTCCGCTGTGACGTCATTTGAACATCCTGGGCGCTCATACCGTCCTTTGTGCTTGTACGACCACAACAATCACAATCACTTGTGCAGCATTCCATGCGAAAGGGCAAAGTCTTCATAATATTTTTTGAGCCTGTCTTCAGTCTTGGTTTTACCAGGCAAAAAGAGGTGCTTTATCCAAACAGGAAATTCGCTTTTTTCCATTTTGAGAAAACATCACAAACAAAAGTTTTAACGATAATTGTAAAGAGCTCGATGTTTAGCTGATCAATTTAAATTTTGTTGTGTATGCCTAGAAAAAAACAACGATGTTGGGAAAAAAATCCTACATGAGAACCGAGCGCCATCTTTTATCAAAGTCACTGACTTATCGAACCGTCCTCGTAGCCATAAGGAACAACCCAAAACATGAGCCAATAAAACAAATAAACAATAATCAAATGCAAACTGTACAACTCATATTTCTAATATTAAAAAAACTATTGTTGATTGCTTAGATAACAACTCATTTGTAGTTAATATGGGTGACTTCAATTTATCTAATTTAAATTGGATTTTCTGTGAACAAGATAAGTGTGTAATGCCGTTTAATGTCACTAGCAATTTAGAATGAGAAGTAGTGGATACTACGTCTTATTTTTTCAAAGAAATCTTGTTCAAAACTCAATTGGTAGAATACTTGGTCTGATATTTACCGTTCAATAAAGCTGATGTCACACACCATGAAGATCGTTGAGCGGGTGTTAGATAGCCGAATGCGGAAAATAATATAGTTATCTGAAGACCAGTGCGGGTTCGTCGCAGGTAAATCAACCACATATGCAATCCAAAGTATAAGGACCATGATGGAAAAACATCGTGATTCCTGAAGGGGTTTGCATATGGTGTTGGTTAATTTTGAAAAGACATTTGATAAACAACCAAGGGATCTGTTTGGGTGGCGCTAATACAACGAGGAGATACAGGAACCTACGTACAGATGATCATGGACATTTATAAGGGAGCAAAGGTAAGACTAAGATGCAATCAAAGTCGGTGTCACTTGATATTTATTACAATCTTTGATTATCAGCTTGGAGGAAAAATTGCGGACCCCAAAGTACATCAGCAATGCTTTGCTGACGATGGAGCCATCTTAAGCGACCATCAAACGTCGCTGCAATGAGCACTTGATATACAGGTGGACATTTTGGAGGGGAATGGGTATCGTATTAGTTCGAAAAAAAACAGAGAACTTGGGCTGCCTGTTATCTGATCCACTCCGAGCTATGCCAGACATTTATATAAATCCAACAGTGATTCCCAAGTGTAAACAGTTCAAATATTGTCATGTTCAAAGGAGAGATCATACGAACCCTGTCAGAAAGCTTATATCAATCAACGTTTCCATACAAACGCGAAAGAGGGGCAGGCCTAAAAACACCTCGATCACAAAAAAGACGCCACACCAGCATTTGATTGGCCTCAGTGAGGAAGTGATTCAAAATCGGGAGGCTTTTTGTAATTTTCTGAGATCGAACCGGCAAACTGAGTGGGATAGTTGTGATCCCTCTATTCTTGGTTACAGACTCACCGCATTAAAGGAAAATGAAGAGGACTTGGTCAGATTTTTGTGGACAATAAGATTGATCCTTCTGACGTAGAATATGATTTCCCAATGTTAAACAATAATTAAATATTAGGCATTACCAGCCCATACCATCTCCAACCACTTTCTTATGCGAATTGGAAGGGACCTACAATTTTAAGCCGAATCCGAGCGGCAATTTGAGAAGGTTCTAATAGCAATTGATACTCTTGGATTTTTGTCAGACGTTCGAAAGGGGTCGGGCAGTGGACAAACTTTTTAGATGTTACTTGGCCTCGGCGGGAATTCAGCCGGGGACCTTCCGATTAGTAGTCCGACACACTTAGCCACTGAGTTACTGCGCCCGCCATACGGCTTTACACATTTCATCTAAGTCCTATGTTCTTATAATTCAGATACTCAAAATGTAAAATAGAAATAAGATTTTATGAAGGCTGATTATGAATCAATAGATAATTGTCTTAGTGAGTTTGACTGGCATATGTATCTAGGCTCTTCCAGTTTAGTATCGCCTTTTACGGCGTTTAGGAGTATATAAGATGATGCGATCTCTACGTATGTGCAGATTAAAATATTAAAATATTTGAATAATAAGCCGAGCTGCTTTAATAAAAGCTTGACATAACTGAAAAATGCAATGCATAAAACGTGTAAAAGGAGCAAGTCAAATCCATCTTTACAAAATAAATTTCGTCAACTAAGGTCTCAATAAGAATTTCAGAATTTCTGAAGTTCGTTTACAGGCAATATATTTGGACACTTGAATCAAGAATAAAACAAAGTTCAAAATCATATTTACAGTACCTTGCCATATTATTAGACCCAAGTAAAAAAATTCAAATTTTTTTTTTTAAATTATTTAAAAAGTATGAAGTAGTCTTCTTTTATTTTTCATTTATATTTTGCGTTACCTAGGTAATTATTAGGCTTTATTTGAGACTTCTTTACGGTATATTATGCAACATTTTAAGTTTCTATTAAGTAGTGAGTGGTTGTGTGACTAAAAAGTTCAAAAAGTGCCTTAAAATTATTTGCATATAAAAGTTATTTCTGTCAAATAAAGCTCGTGTTTTTCGGTAAGTTCTGATGTTTTACTTTTGTTTATGGGTAAAACTATGCATACAGATAGTCATTATATTAAAAAAAAATTTTTTTAGTATTCAATCGTTCGAAAGATGGGAAAAGGGTCAGACCTCTCCCCGAAGAAAGTCGGCTAAGTTGTTGGCCTATTAAAGGCATCCAACCTGTCCCAATATGATATTGCGGGTGTAGTTGGAGTGTCGCGAAGTTCTGTTAAGAATATTAAAAAAAAAAATAGATCTTGGGGTGTCTTTAAGCCCGAAGAGGAAGGGTAATTGCGGTAGGCCTCGCAACACAACCCCCAGAACAGACCGCAAAATTCGGGATATTTGCACGGCAAATCGAAAATAACCAGTTTCCCTGTTGGCGAAAAAGGTTTCCGATGAAGGAATTGGAATTTCCCAGCGAACAGTGCAGCGTAGATTGGCTGAAATCGGTCTTTTTGCCAGAAAACCAGCTCGAAAACCAAAGTTATCTGCCACCATGATTAGAAAGCGTTTCGACTGGGCTCATAAATACAAAAAATTCACTGTTGAAGATTGGAAAAAGGTAATAAAATAAGACAAACTTAAAGCCAATAAGGTCATAAAAGTACAACTAATTTTTAGGCTTAAAATCGCTATTTCTTTAACTTCGCAGGTTTGTTTCTCTGACGAATCTGTTTTCCAAGTAATGATGGAAAAAACGAAGTTTGTCAGAAGGAGACCGGGCGAACAAAATAAACCAGAGTGCATTGTGCCCACAATTAAACATCCCCCATCCATAATGATTTGGTCAGTTATTTCTGGGAAAGGCACAGGGCGGCTCTATCTGGTTGAAAAGACTATGCGGCAGGATCAATACAAGAAGGTCCTGGAAACAAGGCTGCTACCGCAGCTTCAAGAATGGTTTTCTGTGGGCGAGCAACCCATTTTTATGCATGATGGGGCTCCCTGCCACAAACCCAAGAGCATAACTGCCTTTCTCCAAGAAAGGAGCATCAACGTTTTGGATTGGCCAGGAAATTCCCTGGACATGAATCCGATTGAGAATGTTTGGGAGCTCTTGAAGCGGGCGGTGGCTAAAAGTGCCATAACGACGAAAAGGCAGCTGATGGAGAAGATCATTTTTGAGTGGAATTACAACCCACATATCCAAGTAACCCTGCAATCTTGCATAGAAAGCATGCCACGGCGAATTAAGGCACTTATAGCTGCAAAAGGAGAGCACACCAAATATTGATTTTTAGGAAAAGCATGCATCCCCAACTCTTAAATAAAAAAAATAAATCAATATTAACTAACTAGCAAAACCTTTCCGTCTTTTTTTTATTCCTGATATTATATATTATAGTAAACAAATTCAATCTAGAACATATTTATTACAAATTTAGTCACAGCAACCATTTAAGGCAACATTTTTTTTTTTTTATGCTGGGTCTAATAATATGGCAAGGTACTGTAATATGTTTGCTTCTTATTTTCAATTAAATTTTGTGTATGACTTCCTTGAGTATATACCGACATTTTCTAATGCTTCATGCATAGACGTAGGGTTTCTTTCTGTATCAGAAGATTAAATTCATGTCGACCTCAGAACCAACTTCGAAAATCGCTCCTAATAATTTGCCACCATCTCTTCTCAAATCGTACAAAGTTAGTTTGGTAAAATCCCTATTCATAATTTTTAATAAGTCCCCCCACCCCCCTTCGTCTGTGGCACCACCCCTCCATGTCCCCTTTCCGTGGACTAGCGCGGCTTGAGGTTCTTACTGCAACAGCCATCCCAAGCCCCACTCCACTCACGATGCGCATGACAGTGGTTCGAGTGCCTCAGCCACTATCCTAAAGAACCAAAATTCGACTCCGCAGCCATCCCATCCCGACATCCTCTCCATGGATTCAAATAACGTTTTCAGGGTTCGACTGAAGCAGTCACCTCAAAGCATTCTCCTTTCCGTGGATTAGGAAGCAAAAGGGGTTCGTACTGAAACAGTCACCCCAGATAGCTCTCCCTCCGCTGCGCAGTGAATCGGGATCAGTCTTGGGTTTGTACTGATAACAGTATCCCCACTCGGATCGTAACACATGATCTTTGGAATCGGATTATGCGCTACCGCACTAGTCACTCCTTAATATATGCGGCCATAGTAGCCACTCACCTGTCCTTCACACCGGTCTCTCACCAAGTATTTTGAGTCGACTAAGATCGGTCATACCAACCTGTACTCCTGCCAAAGAAAGAGGACTGCGTGAGGTAAGACTGCAACAGTCACTCCATTCAGCACTCCACACTTAGGGCTAGATAAGATACAGGGAGTTGAGACTGCAGCAGTCATACCCGTTATGTTATCTAGTGCAGGCAAAAAATTTCACGGGCAACAACTTGACACGGGAAATAACTTCACCTCGAGTGGGAAATGACTTCACTTTTTTTTGTGAAGTTATTGCCCACTGAAGGTGAGCAATTACTCCACCGTAAATTTTGTGAAGTTATTTCCCATCTAAGAATTTGTCTATTATAACTGAAGAGCAAATATGGAATAGAGTTATTTATGAGGTTTTTGTATAATTTCATTTATAACAAAATATAACAATTTATTTTTAGCAATTTATATCGGTGCCGTGAAAAATGGCCTAACGCAATAAGGCCATATTTGAAAATAAGGCCTTATTTCACTTTGTGAAAGTGAGTCAACTTTACCAATGATTTTGTCAATCACCCATTATGACGGTTCTTGAATTAGCATAAAATGTTAAGAGACATTATTTCCCTCAAAAAAGAGAAGTTATTTCCCACTCGAGGTGAAGTTATTTCCCATGTGAAGTTATTGCCCGTGAAGTTATTTCCCTCCACCATGTTATCTTCCCACCTTGCAGAAAAATGGGACCAGAACTGGGGTTCGACTGAAATGGTCACTCCAATCTGCTCCTCTCCAGCGGTATTGGAGCCGTGTGCGTACCGCTTTACTCTGCACTCTCCAACTTCCCTTTTCGAATTTATATCCATACAATCATCACCTCAGAGAAATTGTAATGAACCAAATTAAATAAGAATACCTCATATATGGAAATCGGTTTTTTAAGTTATTCAATATTCACATACAAACATAAAAGATGGGGCATCCGTTATATGTATATCTATACCTACTTGTTAGACGTTAAATAAATAAAAGCTAATATTGTGCAACGGACTGTTGGACAGGGTGTCTATATATATCTATCTCTTAAAGTGTGATTGGCAATAGGTTGCCAGTCTGTCCGTGTCCATTCTGTAACAATCTTCTTCTTCTTCTCCCTTAATGCTGTGAGGCTGTGATCAGGATTAATGGGATCATTTAACTGCATCCCTACTGGTCCGCCTCTGAAGTTCGCCGGTTCGACCTAAGCAAAATTAAGGTAGGCCTCCCGTTTTGAATCACTTCGTCGCTGAGGCCAATCAAATGCTGGTGTTGCTGCATTTGTGTGATTCAGCAGTTTTTAGGACTTTCTTTCTTTCGCGTTTGAATTGGAACGTTGATTAATATTGCCTTTTTGACAGGGTTTGTAGGATATCTCCTTTGAACATGACAGTACCAACTGAGCCGGTCGCACTCCATTTTCTTCGAGATGGGTTCTTTGACGTGAAGGCTTCCTTGGATCTTGGAACTTCTTATTCGATCAATCTTTTTTACTCCTGGTGTCATGCGAAGCATCTTCATCTCAGCTGCCGTTAATTTGCCCTCACACTTTTTGTACGATGACCAACATTGTGAACCGTATGTTATCGTCGGGCGCACAACTTCGGTGTAGAGCCTTCCTTTCAGCTTAGAGAGCATTTTTCGGTCACACAAGATGGCTGTGTTTTCCCGCCACTTCATCCAGCCTACGCCTACGCGATGTTTAATATCGCATTCTGTAACAGTGTTTGTTTTTGTATACCCTATTCTAAGGGTATATTAATTTTGACGATTCTAAAGGATTTTGTCAATCGCAGTCAATTGAAAAAATGCGATTGACAAGAATATCAATGAAAATGATTCGTTCACAATAGCACACATTGAAAATAGTCAATTTTCAATTGTCGATTGACACTCGCAATAGGGGTGACTATATTTATGATCAGCATTGATAGTAATGTCGATCTAGCCATGTCCGTCCGTCCGTCCGTCTGTCGGCAAAAATTAGGCCTTTAAACTGGACCTAGAGAGCTGAAATTTTAACCATTGGGTCCCGAAATAATCAAGTTTACGAATTTTTGAAATCCGCCCACACCCCCCACAAACTCAAAAAAATAAAATTTTGGAAAAAATCGAATTTTGAGCTAGAAAGCTTAAATTTTTTATACATGATCTATGACTCCTAAAACTGCTCGGGATATACAATTTTCAAAATCCGCCTACTGACACGCCCACAATTAATTACAGCAATTTTATTGAAAAACCAAAGTTTGAGCTAGGGAGCTGAAATCTATAATATATACTCTCTAGGGGGGCCCTTTATGCTCATGTGTAAATATTTTCAAAATCCGCCCACTGACACGCCCACAATTAAATAAAACAGTTTTATTGAAACTCCCAAGTTTGAGCTAGGGAGCGTTTTTTTCGATAAAATCCTTTAAATGTTATATAACAGCTTCTTGTGTTAATATTTTCAAAATCCGCCTACTGACACGCCCACAATTAAATAAAACAAGCTATGTAGAGCGTTCTTAACAATTCAACCATACTTAGACTTTTGTCACACCCACTTATGAGGGATAAGAACAAGAATAGGGTATCCAACAGTTCGCCCAAGCGGACTGTAGCCCGTCACTATGTTTTGTTCTATTAAAACAACCAATAATTTAATAATTTTATCAAAACGCCCCAAAAAGTAATCGTAGCAAACAACTTTCTGTAGACAACTTGTTAAGGACGCTGACACAGAACGCAACCTTCAGTTTCATTGACATTGTTGACCCTTTAATTAAATATAAATTATCAAATTAAACGATTTTTTTACAGCGTGGGTGCGTCAGTTGAAGGACTTTACACTTTACTTTTTGGGCCTCCAAATTTCAGCTTTCTAGCTCAAATATGGAGGCCTTAGGTAGTGACGGACGAATGGATATGGCTATATCGATATAAGTTTCAACGCTGATCTGATCAGTGATCAGTGATACCATTTTTTGTTACACATTTATATTAAAATGAATATGCCCCTAGGCCCCTAGGATAGAGTATAGTGATTGTACCACACATATATTTCTTAATAAAAAGTAAATTGCGGAAATCTAACCTATTCGTAACGAACTGGTATCTAATTAAAAATATAAAATCACTTTCAGCTTGAGTCCGACACTCATCAGACTGTGACTGAAAAATATTGCATAAATATATTTGTGGACATTGTTGTCGTACTAAAAGTCGGACCGGCAAACCAATAGGAATGCAGTACGGAAGGATCCATTTAATCCTGATCATAGCTTCGCCGATAAGGAAGAAGAACTAGATTGTAGTACGGAAATATATTGTAAGAAAAGTGGCTGTGGGTGTGGGTGGCAAAATGGCAGTCATAAGCAAGCAAATTGAAAGCAAAAGTCTTTTCTTTTAATATTATAACAAAAATGATCTCCATCATTAAACATTAAAATGCATGTTTGTGTTTATATTTCTACGAAGTTAATTTAGCTGTCGAGGTCATCATCGTTGCTATCGTTTTACCAAGAGCTTTTGGTATTATGCCTGAAGCCAGCTCACTTATTTGTTGTTTAACAATATCTGACCGAATGAGATTACTTTAACCCGTCGTTTGTTAAAAAAATAATTGAAATTGAAAGTAGAAAAATAAATAAATCGGTCATGCATGAATTCTTGCGTGGTAATTACGTTTCAGTCAGTAACTCTACCTGAATGAAGCTTGACTGACTACAGACTGATTAAGAGGTTATGGTCAAACGAAAGTTTAGTGTCCTATCGATAGAGAACAAACTTCGGTGTCAAAAGTTACGGTTTATAATTGTGTGTGTTATAAGATTTACAATTTATTGCTTCTAAATAAACCCTTCTCTTAGGTTAAATTTGTTTAATTAGGGCTTTGACATGACTGTGATAGAAACACTAGGCATCAACCGTTTCTGAGTGCATCCAAAGCAGGCAGGATGCCGATTGTGATTCTTTCCTGACATCTACAATCTTCAATTCAAGATCGCGCAATTTATCTTCTTGTTCATGGTAGGCCACAAGGCCTTGGATAACTTGTGGCCCATCTTTGACTAGCAATGCTTGTTGCCGCTTCCCATACCTTTTTTTACCACAAATGTCCAATCCCGAATTTTGCAGACGATTGTTCCCCAATGCCAGTTGATCCGGGAACTCATTAACCTCTATGACGCAGTTCTAGGTTCTAGTCTAACACGGTGCTGTTCGCATAATGCCTTAATCATTGTGCGATAATACCAGACTTGTTCGGAGCTGATGATGATGACACATACTTCCAGCGCCTTGAGGGCGTCCTGACTCTCAACGTATATGGTGATACCTAAGCCGGATCCCGTGCCCGCATTGATTTTGGAGCTATCCGTAAAAACTGCGTGAATTAATGAATATCAATTTTTGTTATATTGCCGACATTAAAACGTCAAAAAATCCTTCTGTTGAATACCTTATTTATTTGATGTTACTTAAAGATTATTGGGGCGAAGTGACTCAGAGGATATACATTAGACTACAACCTCTTGCAAAAGTCTGACAAACATCCAAGGGTAACAATTGTCATGAGAAGCTTCTCAAGTTTATCGTTCGGAGTCGGCGTAAACTTGTAGCTCCCTTCCATTAGTGCCAAAAATATAACTTCGCACACTATATGAGATCTGCAATGATGGTTATTGTTTGTAGCATTAAAAATTAGAGTTTAACAACACCAGACTAAGGATTTATTTTAAAGTAATTAACTAAAATGATAAAGGCTTTATTTGGACATACTCTATGGAGCTGGTTTCTGACCCTTATCCCATAACAGTGATATGGCTCTGTTCAAGCAATGTCTTTGTAGGGAATTCTACATATCCTTTGCTGCGCACTCTTCATCCCCAACTTCGTTGATGAAGTGATGGACATAATTTTTCATATTTGTCATAAATGCTTCGTCTTTCTCTTTGTCACACATTGTACCATTTGATTTGCGCAGACACTTTTGTTTGACTTTTTTTCGTTCGTCTCCGCTTCCACAGGATTTTCTGTCAGGAGGAGGCGATGTTTCGGGGCGATAGCCTCTCCCAGGATCACTTTGCAATCTTTTACTCGACGCTGCATGAAACGTTCTACCAAATGGTAATCAATCTGGATGTTTCTTTTGCATTCTTTTGATGAAGTTGTGAAAATCTTGCTAGAATGCATAATTTTCTTTCTGCTCGCATCCGACTTGCATTGACTCCCACGCGAACCAAAATCTCGGAGCGCTCTGACCAAGCAAACGCAGAAATGAATCCATACATTTTTTTGTATCAGAAATTTCCGGAAAAAAAACTCAGCTGAGATTGTTTGTCCCACTTAAAAAAATTCTGAGCTTGTATCACGAGCATGAACCACATGAAACGATCGCTGGACTTTGAAATGGTCAAAACGCTCCCAAGTATCTGCTGCAAGGACGATACAGATTCCGTTCATACCCTTTTCCGTCCCGTAGTAGTACACATGTAATGCACGATGCACCTAATTACACGTATCTGAATCGGACTCGTCTCGTCATCTGTCGTAGTATACATGTTTTGCAAGGTTCGCAGAACGATAGAATATGATTCGTTCTCTCATGAAAAGTTCGCAAAGGAATTTGATTTCTGATTCGATCGCGAACCTTATTTTTCGGTTCGTTTAAAAATAAAATTCGTTTTCACGATCGAATCAAATCTGTTGCGATCTGTAAAATATAGTTCGTTCGCGAATTTATCACGTGCGAACTATTGTAAATCCGTTCGCGAATGGTAATCATAAGAAAAAAAAGTCAAATTACATGAAAATTATATTGCATATTTTAATATTGAAATCAATGAAAAGTATTTTTATTACATATTAAGATTTTGGAATTAATTTCCATTCAGTTTAACTAACAAAACACTATTTATTGTTTCTTTGGATAATTTGTTTCTGTTTTTTGTGAAAAAAAAATTGGTAGAGCGCTAAAAGCCTGTTCAACAGAGACTTGAGTTGATGGCACTGCAAGCAGTACATACTTGTGCAAGTTTTCCTAGAATAACCTCTTTGCTGCTCAATCTTTTCCAATGCAAAATTTTCTATCACAAAGTAAGCAAGTTGATTCGGCAGTTTCTTCATTATAAGAAACATATTAATTTAGCTCTAATGTCCCATTTCAACCAAAATAATAACTATTGAAAATAGAAATCGCGAATCGAGAATGATTTGTTTTATGGATTTTTACGGACCCTTATCGCGAGCGAACAATATTCTACTTGAATTTCTTTTTTCCGATGTCTCACGAACGAGAGATACAGAAAAAACAAGGATTCAATTCGTTCGTGAGAGAACTATACATTTTTAAAGATCAAACATAGGGACGGGCTACAGTCCGCTTGGGCGAACTGTTGGATACCCTATTCTTATTCCTATCCCTCATAAGTGGGCGTGACAAAAGTCTAAGTATGGTTGAATTGTTAAGAACGCTCTACATATTTTTTTATATAACATTTAAAGGATTTTATCGAAAAAAAACGCTCCCTAGCTCAAACTTGAGTGTTTCAATAAAATTGTTTTATTTAATTGTGGGCGTGTCAGTATGCGGATTTAAAAAAAATTAACACATGAGCATAAAGGGCCCCCTAGAGAATATATATTATAAATTTCCGCTCCCTAGCTCAAACTTTGAATTTTTAAAAAAGTTTTTTTTTTAAATTGTAGGCGTGTCAGTGGGCGGATTTTAAAAATATGTACACATGAGCTTAAAGGGCCCCTAGAGAGATATATTATAAATTTCAGCTCCCTAGCTCAAACTTTGGATTTTCAAAAAAGCTTTTTTTAAATTGTGGGCGGATTTTGAAAATATTTACACATGAGCTTAAAGGGTCCCTAGAGAGTATATATTATAAATTTTAGCTCCCTAGCTCAAATTTTGGTTTTTCAATAAAATTGTTTTATTTATTTGTGGGCGTGTCAGTGGGCGGATTTTCAAAATTTTATATCCCGAGCAGTTTTAGGAGTCATAGATCACATAAAAAAAATTTCAGCTTTCTAGCTCAAAATTCGATTTTTTCCAAAATTTTGTTTTTTTGAGTTTGTGGGCGTGTCTGTGGGCGGATTTTAAAAATTCGTAAACTTGATTATTTCGCAACCCTAGAGAGTATATGGTTAAAATTTCATCTCTCTAGGTCCAATTTAAAGGCCTAATTTTTGCCGGCGGACGGACATGGCTAGATCGACATTACTATCGATGCTGATCATAAATATAGTAACTTTTAGGGGTCTACGGGCAATATTAAGGTATGTTACAAACTATGCGTCGAAATTAATATACCCTTAGAATAGGGTATACAAATGTTATCGTTCGCAAACTTTATTTTTTATGCTTCGTGAGAACATCGATAAAGAACGATAAAGTTCCTTATTTTATCGTTCGCGAGCGTTATTTTACGAACCATAATATTTTGTCTCTTTTCTTATCTTCAAGAGAAAATGATGCAAGTGTTTGTGTGCATGTCGGCGATGTGCGGCCACCACCACGCCAAAGCAGAGCTACGTTTAGGAACAATCGCTTTTGGATATTTTTGCAATGGATAAAATAAAATCTGTTTTTGATGAAGCTTACCTTAGTGGGCGCAGTGGCTCAGAGGTTAGCTTGTTGGACTACTAATATAAAGGTCTCAGGTTCAAATCCTACCTCTTGCGAACGTCTGACAAATGTCCAAGACTATCAATTGTCATGAAAAGCTTCTCAAATTTGCCGTTCGGATTCGGTTTAAAAAATTGTAGGTCCCTTCCACTTCGCACATGCAAAATGGTTGGAGAAGCTAGGTTTTGGGCCCTGTATTGGCCGTTAATGCCTAATATTTATTTGTTCAGCTTCTAGATGGAGCAGAAAGCTATCCGATAGACTGAAATATTCGGGAGAGTATTGCCTAAAAATCATGTTGGGCTTTTTGATATTGATTTAGACTTGTGGATGGAATCACAAGTTGGAGGAATAGAAGTAAAAAAAAATAAAAGATAGCAAACTCTTCCTCACTTTAGAGGACGATTTTTGTTTTTAAATCCCACCTTATCTCGCTTCTTGAGTATATAAAGACCATGCTAAATTTCAATTTTGTCAGTCTAATGGTTTAAGCTGGGACTAGATTATTCATTTTTTTGGTCTTGTTTTTATAGAGTTAGTTGCACATTTTATTCTAAGTAATTGATGTAATTGATAGTATCGGTTGAATTAAAGAAATTTTTTGAAATCAATTCGTTCGTTGTCCTAAAGTACCGTTACTCATTTTCTTACCCTTACCCCATATATCCAAAACTGAAAACAGATCAATTAGAGAAGCTTTAGGGGAAGTCCTTGTGCTAAAACCAGGCGACAAAAAACAAAACAAATAAAATCGCTGCGACTCCAAAGACCTCCAAATACAAAATTTGGAGAAAACTGACATACGGACTGAAGGACAAAATTGGATGACATTCTTTTTTGGACTTTTTTTTACAGTCGCATATTTGCGATACCCGTATCTTTCTCTCAATCAACTTCAAACCCGACAAAATGTGAATTGTTAACTAAACTCAACTTTTGAAAGCCTTTTTCAACTTGTCGCTCAAAATTGTGAACAATCTCGATGTAGTGAACATGCTTGGGGTCAGATCAGGTAAAATGAAAACAACTAAACGATTTCAATTGCGCGATAGCTGTCTCTATTAAACATATCTATAAAATGCCACACTACTTCAAATTGATTGCTTACAATAAATTATTTTGTATTTTTTTATCTTTCAGGGTGATTGGTGGCTGGCACGCAGCAAGAAGACCCGTCAGGAAGGTTACATCCCGTCAAATTATGTTGCCAAATTGAAATCAATAGAAGCCGAACCGTAAGTACCGACATAACAATGTTTGATATTATTCAATCTGTAAAGTAATTTCATCTTTCCACCACTTTGAGTTGGTTTCTGTATGTGCTAACATATGTGCTGATCCTAAAAGTATGCCACGTAAAATGAAAAACTATATATCTGGTATGCACAGTCGATATTGCAGTTTTCTTCGCACACCAATAAAAAGAAAAACCTCAACAAAAATATGAAAATCTCATAAAACAGTGAAATTAATTTGAACCTTTGCTATAATTCAGGAATACAAATTCATAAAAACGTAAAGTGGTTGTAACAGCAGTGGCCTACTTAAACAGCCAACCGCAGCAAAATTCAAAACAAATCGATGTGCTGGTGGGGGAACCAGTAGCAATAACCATCAGAGGCCAAACAGATGCATTTTTAATGCGGTCCAATACCGATGGCACTTTTGGCATTGAAATTGAAATCGAAATTTGCCTTTAATAAAATGTAGGTACCTACTGTTAAAAAAACAGGTTGTACAATCTATATTGCTTGGAGTGTAAGAAATGGGATTTGAAATGGAGCAAAAAGGTGGTTGGGGATTTAAATTGAGTCAATCGGTGTTAAAAAGAATTGCCAGTTTCGGGGGAATTCCTATGGAAATTATTTCACAGATTCACTATCATTCATTCGCTAGTATGTACCTGAAAGGTAATGCGTCAATTTTTCTTCTTTAACGACGAGGTTATGATCTAGACTTAATAACCCTCCCACTTTACTGCTTTTTGGGTTCAAATGGAATGTGTCACTAAAAAAAAACAACAAAAAGTTTAATAACTCTTATTTGCTCCTTATTTTTAAATAAACAACGCTTGTCGCTTTATCTGATTGTGTGCCCGTCCCTTTAGTCATCCATCTGCTCCGACTTTGCCATTAAAGGTTTTTCTTTTTTTTCTCTTTTAAGCGGATTGTATCTGTTTTTGTTTTTCCAGTTTGCGTTGATGAAATATCTTTTTCTGAATATTTATCACCTTTGGAATACCATAACGCCTCGTTAACCTAATTTTTTGTTTCAAATAACAGAATCTTGCTGTAAATGTTTTTAAGACTTTTGTATTAAAATTAGGTCTGCCTTCATGAGGGTATGAGTAACACAATTCTTAAACCAGTACTCAGTACGCTACTTGTAATAAAAACAGAAATTAAGGATGAATTGATTCGAATCGGGTCTTCTTTATTTCCGATTCGAAGAAGTAAAACAAATTTGGTTGGATATTTTGAAAAGTTTTTATTTTTTTTGATCGATAACTTTAATTTTTTTTTTTACAAAATTTATCAAAAAGAATCAATAAAACAAATCGGTGCAATTTTGAGTAAATTATTATTTAAGCCATACCTAGATACCCATATTAATTTAATGGCTATTCATATCCGAAGGTGGGTAATAACTGTTGAAACCCTGAAAATAACATGACCAA
This sequence comes from Portevinia maculata, assembly GCA_949715645.1. Classification (NCBI taxonomy): domain Eukaryota; kingdom Metazoa; phylum Arthropoda; class Insecta; order Diptera; family Syrphidae; genus Portevinia; species Portevinia maculata. The sequence continues at coordinate 266,331,749 of OX454526.1, read as the reverse complement.
GTATGCCTGGGAAATAGTGAATATTTTTATTCGTATGCATGTCAGTGGTTTTGTTTATTTTTGTTAAAATTCAACCTTTAATTTGTTGAAAAATAAATGAAAAAAGAAAGAAACATTTAACGTGAAAACGTTTAAAGTTCGTCCCCTATGCTCTAAAAGCGATTGTGTGGGTTGGTCCTTAGGCTTCATGCCTCACACACACAAACTTATTGCTTTGACGTGATCAGTAGCTTAATTTAATTTAATTTTTCATTTTGGTGGGGGCATGCGCCCCCATTTATTCAGCTTAATACAAGCTATAAAATGTCTTAAAACAAAACTAAGACTTATAGCTAGACTTAAAAAGTAATACTTACAAGCAAGCTAGAGATAAAGTTAGGGTTTATGGAGAAGGAGGCTAAGTTTAATGGAGGGAGTACTGCGGTTGAAATCAAAAACGAAAATGTTTGAATTTACCTTCCGTAGCATACGGGAAATTGGTTCGTTGGAGCCATAGAACGTGCGGTGGGTTGGTAGACAGAAGATACGGGGATGTCTTAAATTACGAGGGTTAGTATTAAAGGAGATGGAGTTGTAAAGGTACGGGCAATCGATAGAGCCTGAGAGGAGGCGATGAATGAAGAGAATGTCTGCTGCATCCCTGCGGTCTTCAAGGCTATTCAAGTTAATGAGTTTGAGGCGGTCTAGATAGGGAGGCAGAATTAGGGGATCGTTCCAAGAAAGTCCGCGGAGGGCAAATCGAAGAAAACGTCGTTGTATGTTTTCGATTCTGGTTACATGAACTTGCTGAAAGGGTGACCAGGTTTGGCTGGCGTATTCGAGGAGGGGGCGGACAAAAGTAATGTAGAGAGATCTGGTCACGTATGGATCCGAGAATTCCTTTGACCACCGTTTATTGAACCCAAGGGATGAATTGGCTTTACGAATTATCTCGTCAATGTGCGAACGAAAATTAAGCTCGCGGCCGTACAATATGCCAAGGTCACGAAGAGACTGTACGATAGGTATAGGTTGACCATTAAGAAGGTAAAGACGGGGAGGGGACTTGTTGTATTTACGTGATAAGGTTATGGATTGGCATTTCGCAACAATTAGCTCTAGGCAGTTTTTGAGACACCAAATAGAAAAACTGTCTAGATCTTGTTGTAGCAAGCAGGAGTCTTGTGATGAATATATGTGTTTGAAAAATTTGGTGCCATCGGCATAGATAGAGATAGAAGAGTGTTTAATAACCCTTTCCAGATCGTTTATAGTTAAGTTGAAGAGAAGTGGACCTAGGTGACTGCCTTGTGGTACACCAGAGGTCGCCAGGAATGGGGCAGATAGGACGGACCTGAAGCGAACATTATATAAGCGGTTTTCCAGATAAGATAATATCCATTTCAGCAGTATTGGTTCGAGACCAAGGTTGGACAATTTGAAAAGAATTAATTTATGGGATATCTAATCAAAAGCTTTACTAAAATCAGTCGCAATAACATCGACTTCTTTACTACTTTCTAAGGCCGTTAGCGCAGAGGATGCGAATTCAACGAGGTTAGTGGTGGTTGATCTACCTTTTATAAAGCCATGTTGGTTTTGGGAAATAAAAGACTTGCATTGAAAGCTTAAGGATCCGTACAAAATGCTTTCCAGGAGTTTGGGTATATGCGAAAGTTTGGCTAATGGGCGATAATTAGTAACTTCACTTTTTAATCCCTTTTTATGAATCGGCGTTATGAAGGAGGACTTCCATATCTGAGGAAAGTCGCCTTGAGATAGTGAGAGCTTAAAGAGGTGCGAAAGGGGGTAGGAGAGCACTAGGGAACACTTCTTGCGGGAATACCATCTGGGCCAGGTGAATATTCATCATTAAGTTTTTGCAACTTATTTTCAATTACAGAAGGTTCAAAAGTTTGAGAGAGAAAGGGACCAGTGGAGTACTCGAGTAGGTAGTTGAAATAAGAATGATCTGGTACAAGAGAGTTGTCGGCAAAAGATTTTTTAAAAAAGGTGGCAAAAAAATTAGCAATGGTTTGTGGATCACTTGAAGATATGTTTTCGTAAGAGAGGGATGGGGGGTAGCCGTCGGATTTTTTCTTGTAGTTAACGAATCGGAAAAAATATTTAGGGTCGCTTATAAGATTGGCTTGCGCATTGTTAACATGTCTTTGATAGAGGGAGTTATAAGCCTGGGTGAATTGAAGGTATGAGCCGAGATAGTTGGAATAGTCAGAAAAAGACTTGTTTCGAAGGAAAACTGACCATAATTTGTTTCTCTTGTTGCGTAACGATCGTAGTCTTCGATTATACCAAGGGGGAGATGTAGAGAAGGGTTTTGGCCGAGAAATAGGGACAAAAAGGGAGATAGAAAAGAATAATTCTATATAAAACAAGGAGAGGGCATCATTTACAGGGAGATTTTCAAATTCAAATGAGATTTTGCTGAGGTGTTCACTAATTTTAAAAAAGAAGAAGTGGGAGGGTGAAGGTTGTCAATAGTCGAGAGAAGAAGAGGGAAAAGCGAGACAGAGGAGTTAAGTGGGTCTGTAGTGAAGATTAGGTCTAACTGCCTACCCATATAATTAGAGATGCCGCTTACTTGGCATAGACTTGAGTCGGTTAGTCGATCGATGAAGAGACATTCTTTAGTTGAGTTGGGATTCGAAGCAATGAAAAGCGATTCGTCATCGGATAAAGCCCAGTGCAGTTGGGGCAGGTTAAAGTCACCGAAAATGATGACGTCGTCAGAGGAATCACATAACTCCCTAACTTGATCGATTGCGTTAACAGCAAGTTGGTAGGATTCGATGGGTTGAGCCGGCAGGATGTAGAAATGCATAACTTATAGGGACTTGTGTGGGAGTGTTATTTTTATTGCAACAAAGTCGAGTTCTGAAGACGAGGATGTAGTAATCGGCGAAGGTCAATTTTATGGATTTATTCGAGTTTAAACTTCGAAAGGCCATAATTAGGTCATCTTTAAGTTCTTTAAGTTCTTTATTGTTGTAGGGGTTGGGACACGCATCTTTAACATTCGTTGAGACCTTCAGAATCTTTTCGATGCTCAAGAATTTCGACTTAAAAATCGCGTTTGAGGAGTCAATTACACTGCTGAGTTCATCTACACTTTTTATCACTAACTCGAACTTGAACATCTGCTCTGCAATTTTCTTATTTTGCATAGCAATGTCTTCGAAAGTAGAATTCATTGACTCGTTAAGGCATTTTATGGCGATCATTACATGTGAGAGCGATATTTGCTTACACTCATCACATAAAAAACACTCATGTATTTTTTTGGGTAGGTCACAGATCGTTTTTTCAAGCCAATGCAGGTGGGGTGGAAAGAATAGGCACAAATTCCGCTGCAGGTCACCCAATCAGTTTCATCGGAAGCGCAGTTATCGTAGCACTTGAACAATGTTAGTAGGTCACGAAAAAAGTGCAGAGTAATCACAAAACAGTTCAATTTAATGTAATTAAATTCGCGAAGGCAAATGAAATTGTTGATTGGGACAAATGGGTCGATTAAAAAAAAACTGAAATTGCGGAAAAGGTGGAAAATTAATGCAGAGTAAAATGCGAAACACGTCTTGACTGGGCGGCGGCGGCGGTTGTACTGTAGTTGTAGCGGTACGATACGCTCGTTATCCGAGGTTGTAGGGTTTTAGCAGAGATGTAAACGATGTCTGTATATGCCTAGACTACGGTCTGCGCTCATGCACGCTGCGCTGTACTCGCTGTGAATGACCTAATCTTCATTCCAATAGACAGTCAGCCAGGAAACCCGACAGGCTGAAAGGGATCCAGAAGCGGTAGGCACGGAAATAGAGGAAGGCAGCAATCTCGCGGTGCAAAGAAACTGAACCAGTTGAACGCACAAGCGCTGAGAGCTGCGGTACCACGGCGCGCGGCAACGGCTGAGAGATGCATGTCGGCAGAGGTTACCCGAACCAAAACGCACCAGCGGATTGAAACCAACGCTGCCTCCTCTTCCAATAGATCGGACAGGAATAAACGGAGGATGAAGGCTTCAAGCACTCCTTTCGGTAACTACGTGCGCACATTCTGCGTGCCCTTCCACTGAAACACCTCTAGCTGATGGAGGTCCCCGCGCACAAAATCTGTGTGAAACAGTTCCTGCAACCAGTAATGCTATTGCGACACCATTAAGGTGGGCCTAGTTATATGGTGCGATGCCAATGCTCAGAACATTGTCTGGGGCAGCAGCAAATGCAACATGCGAGGAAACCATCTCCTGGATTTCATTCTATCGTCTGATCTTACCATCAACAATGTTGGTTTATAGCCAACTTTTGCGACATCAAAAAGACAGGAGGTGATCGACCTAACTTTATCTAACAGGTGCTTTAAGGCGGTTACCAACTGGAGGGCCTCTTCGGAGGTGTCCCTCTCAGACCATAGATATATCGATTTTCAAATCGAATGCGAAACCATAGCTTTGCAGGAGGGGAGGAATCCGCGAAAAACCAACTGGATACGCTTCAGGGAGAAGTTAGTGAAAACTCTCAAAACTCCAACCAAACTCAGGATGAGACAAAAGGTACAGGAAGCTGTTCAATACCTGCAAAGTGCCATTACCTGCTGTTTTGAACTGACGTGTAAACAAAACCCCTGGCAGAACGCACGTTCCCTTGTGGAACTCGGAACTGCAAAGAATCCGAAGAGACGCAAAAAAAAACTTCTAAGCAGGTCACTCAAGACTGATTTGGAGGAAAACTGGAATCTCTACCGATCAAAGAAGAAGGAATATAAGAGGTTAATTCGGGTATCAAAAAGTGCTTCTTATGGGAATTTCTGCGAAAAGATTGAAACACTAGGTGAAACTAGTAGGGTGGTTAAAGTTCTGAACCAGCCAAATTGGAATCACTGAGAAAACTTGATGGCACCTTCACTGAGACGAAAGCGGAAACTCTTAGTCATCTGCTGGAGTCTCACTTTCCGGGTTATCAGATAACAATTGACTCACAACCAGCCCTGACTACCGAGCATGTGAGTGAGCCCGAGACAAACAGTTCGGCGAAGTTGGTAGGTATACTGCGAAGGCTGTGCTAACGGACGAAGCCATCAAATACGGTTTTGCGTCTTTTGACGGCTTCAAGTCACCTGGCACGGACGGGATATACCCAGCCATGCTCCAACAAGGTACAAACCAGTTGCTACCGACTATGAAGAGAATCTTCAGCACGGGCATACATACCAACACCCGCCGTACGGTTAGAGTGGTATTTATACCAAAAATTGCCAGAAGTGATTACTCACTCACCAAGAGCTTCGACCAATCAGTCTGACTTCCTTCTTGCTGAAAAGCATGGAAAGTGTAGTCGAGCTTCACGTGCGCAAAACTGCTTTGCATTGCACACACTATCTCAGAGGCAAACTGCTTATATACGCAGACAATCGTGCGAGTCTGCGCTCCAAAATCTAGTTGGCAGAATTGAGCGCGCGCTCGACATGAAAGAATACGCCATGGGCATTTTCATCGATATTGAAGGTGCTTTTGGCAATTCGACTTTTGACAGCATGTGCACTGTGCAGCTCTGCCAGACAACAGGGCGTAGGCGAATCATTGGTGCTGTAGATTAAAGCAATGCTAATGAATAGAACATTGGTTGCGGATGCGGATTGTGCCCGTTATGTTATGGCGGGGGTAAACAGAGGCTGCCCGCAAGGCGCCGTACTGTCTCCACTGCTGTGGTGCATGCTGGTCGACTCTCTGTTGAACCCACTCAACAGTTCTAACGTATGCTTTCTGTTTGAGCATGCCTAGCGACTGCCTGCACCAGGGCAGGCGGCCCTAGACGCGAATTTGGCAAGATACGAAAATTTGGCTTTATGTCCCTGCTAAATTGCCTAATGTCTTATATTTTATCAAACTGTCACAATGCCAAATGACAGAATTTAGCATTGTTGAAGAGATTTTTAGAGTTTGAAATATTAACTTATGCCAAGTGAAATAAAGCCGAACGTCGAAATTCGGCGTTATTTCGCTTTTTGATAGAGAAAAAAGGTCGAAATATTAAAATCGGTGTTATTTCGCCCTACATAATTTCACGACATCGATTTTTAACAAGTACTAAAAAAAACATCACGCCAAGAAATATAACTTCTAACGCACGTATATGAGTACTTTTTTTTTATATCAATGTCGGTATTCGCTTCCGAGAGACATCTGTCCGGCTTTGTTATTGATTCGCATCAATTTAAGAGTTTGACCTCATTGGGTCGCATTGCCTGAAGAAATAAAAAATGCAACCATTTATGTATAACATTTCAATCGCTTAACCCGCTATGTCGGGACTGCATATCAATTTGAACGTAAAGTGAAAACGGCTTTCCTTAGCCGCAAAAAAGTGAACCTATTTCGTTGACCTCCACTGTGAAATTGGTCATTTATTGTTTGCATGAGAAACAAACGCTAAATAATACTGGCAAGTGGTAAATGGATGATAGGTACTTAACCAGCTGAGCTGGTCGTATAGCAAGCGGAGAAAAAAACAATAACAAAAACGACCACGAACAACATGTGTACAATGAGTTCGATGACTCTTGAAGGCCGTTTCTCAAACGCATGTCTCAGTCATCGGATACTATGTTTGTCATTTGTCATCAGAGTTTGAGGAATTCTTTGTTCACATTTCCTTCTCATCTAATGGACATTCTTGTGAACAGTTGAGTCTGTGGTGATAGCACTGTAAGCCTGCCTCGACCTTTTTGCTACACACGTCCTCAGTTTAATTTGAATAATTTGGTAATTCTTCGCTCCCGAAATCTAAATTCAAATTTCAAATAGTTTAGCACCGTTTGCCTACCAAGGAAATGCCATTACCCACAAAATGGTAAAATTATTCAAATCCGCGCGGGAAAACTTCCTACAAACAGTACCAGTTGTTTATCCGTGTGCTGTCATTATCGATTCAATCTGGCACCGGGGTCAATAGTCCTTCAATTAAAATTTGAAAACATACCGCCAACTGTTTTCCAGCGGCTACGATTATCTACCTCTGTTCTAACATTGTGTAATCGGGGGGTTTCTTTGTCGAACGGTTTGCCTCGATATACATACGCAGAACGAACTGTGTACTGTGCGCATACAGAGAACTCCTACAGTTTGAAGGACATCCCACAAATAATAGGTGTGTAGAGGATTAGAATAATTGTTGGCACGCTGAGGAGGGTGTTGCTATCGCTACTAGTGTTTGCTAGTCTAACTGGCGACCTCAGGAAAGCGGAACATTTAACAAAAACAAAAAAGCCCCGCTTTAGGAAGGAAGTGATGTCGCTTGCCGCGCACAACAAATTTTGTTGTTGGCGGGTGGTTGGAGAGCATCTCAATTAGGTGCTATCTGTCGTTACGTTGCTTTATTGCTAATTAAGTGACAGTTTAGATGTGCGGCATGGTAGAAGTGATTAAAGTAATTCTGAACTGCTGGCAAATAGAAGTACTGTAATGGCAATGAAATTGGGAATATTTTTGGCTTCCAGGCTGGTCAATTACTATGCCAGTCAGGAATTATGAATAACTTTCAGCGGAAGGCCGAAGATTATCGATAACACTGCCGAAGTGCAGTTTTTTTTTTGTATTGTTGGTGTAGTTTTATATGCAACGGAACTTGATGAACCTTAGAATATTTTAATGATCTTACTGAAGGGTCTGTAAGTGTAGGTTAGCAGGGTGAACCTTGGTATATTTTTGCTTACGCTTACTAGGGACGTACGAGTACAGGTATATCTGCTACGTGCTTTGGATAGATGATGGATAAATTTGTATAGAGAACAGTGAACTTTGTAGATATATGATCTTGGCATTTAAACAATATATCTGTTGTTCGGTTGAAATAAACAATGCTGGTTTAATTGTAAGGTTTTTCTTTATAATTGGTATTTGGGATAACAATAAATGACTCGCCTGATCGTTACCTTATGAGTAAAAGTTGGTATCTAAGATTGGCAATTGTGATATAATTCACTGAATTTTTCCAGCATCCTATGTTAAATGGGAAAACTTATTCGTTTGTTTCATCTTTTTGTTTATTTTTCGGGATTCCACCTGCACGTTTGTAAGAAAGATATTAAATAGGTAACGAAGAACAAACACACTATAAAGCCTTTTTTTTCATAAAGAAGTAATATTTAGTTATTGTAATATTTCCCTTAACGCATTTATTTAAGGCTTATTATCTCGACGAGGTCGCTTCCGGTCGGGGCAAGGAGTGTGTCATAATCAGCTGCATCACTAAAATGAAAGAATAGCCCATATGAACACAGCTGTAAATACTTTATATCTACTTATCTATATATTAATACGGAGTTGCCTATAACGTGTTTCCCTCCTTTTTTGCTACTATACGTCACATAGATATGCCAACACTACCTACATATATATATTTGGGTAGGGGGCAAAACATAGAAGTGCATAATACAAAAATTATCCACATAATGTAACACACATAATGAATTACAGCAGGTAAAATGAAGCGAATTGGATGGAATTACAACAACAACATTGCTGTGCGAGGCAATAATCTGCCAATCGGAACGGAAAAATTTTATATCATGAAGTTACTTGAAATGCTTGAAGTTACTTGAAAATGCTTGTAGTTACTTGAAAATGCTTGAAAATACTTGAAGTTACTTATAGCTACCAACAACAACATTGCTGTGCATGTTATGCATTTGATAATGCTTGAAGTTACTTGGACATGCTTGAAGTTACTTGAAAATGCTTGAAGGTACTTGAAAATGCTTGAAGGTACTTGCAGTTACTTGAAAATGCTTGAAAATACTCGAAGTTACTTGAAAATGCTTGAAGTTACTTGAAGTTACCTGAAAATGCTTGAAGTTACTTTAAGTTACTTGAAAATGCTTGAAGTTACTTGATAATGCTTGAACATACTTGAAGTTACTTATACATGCTTGAAGTTACTTGAAAATGCTTGAAGTTACCTACTTGAAATCGCCGGAAAAATTTTATATCATGTGAAATCAGAGAATGCATTTCGAAAAATTTAATTTTCCGATTAATATGTATAACAGTCGACTTTGTTTTTTGTTCAACTTATAGAATAAATTGGTCGAATTTCGACCATGGGGCGACCCCTAGTTATTCTAAAAGTATTAAGACCAAATACTCTTCAAAGATCTAAAACGGCAACGATTGGAGCGGTGGACGAGAGTTGTTGTGGAAACACCCAGCAAGCCGATCTACCTGCAACCCCTGGCGTCTCTTTAGGGAGGAAACCGCACCCCTAACCACGCTCGGATGGTTGGGCGGGCTCTCCTCACTCCTCGACGTACACAGCACACAGAACAGGAAACCGCACATCTCCGTGTGTCAGAACAAATTGTCGGACAAGCGGAAACACCCACAGCGAGTCGACGAAACAAACGGTCGGCGGGAGTACACCATTCCTATTGCTCTCGATGGCTAGGGAGGAAACCACACCCCCAACCACGCCCAACAGATGGATACTCTAACACCACTAACCCTAAAATATAAACGGAAATAGACTATCCAACCGTCTCCCACAGATCCACTCCATCGCTTCACGTGCACTATTTTTTTACCAATACATCCATCGAATATCCATTTATGCTATAGCAAGCACACAATGGATCGATTCTTAGGAACTACGTCTCTACATTAAACAAATATTGTTCCTACTTGAACAAGCAATATAACAAGGATAATACTTCCTCCTTTTTTTCTGCCTTACACGTTCAACAACCCGTTTTCTTTATCCCGATAAATTTCAAAACAGAGCAAAGTAAGTTATCGAGTTTAAAGTTAAATAACCGATTCTTTCAGCGGCGATTATGAGCAGAGTTGCCGAAAGTACTCCCATAGGAGTATTGCACTACTTTCAACACCTCCGTACTCCCGTACTCCTCCTTTCACATTCGGTACTCCTATTTTTTTAAAGACCTAAAATATCTTACACTTGCAGCAAAGTGTTATGTTTTATTTTATTGTTACCTGAGATTGTGGTTTGTTGGTCGTTTTTTTGTTTGAACTGCGTGCATTTTTATGTATAGTTCAATAAAATGAAAAGGTTTGTTAAATTAATACCTACTTGAAATATTGTAATTCTTGTTAGAATAATTCAAAGTAAACCTGTATAACAGATATTTAGTAAATTGGATTCCTTTGAGGCGGTAAAGGCAAAAAATCTGTAAATGTGTCTTGTGTTGCTGGAGGTTCTAAAACAAATGAGTCTGCTGCTGTTCCTAAAAATTTAGCACCAAAATCACCCGCTACAAGAGCCAACGATATTGAGTTTTCAAATGCTGAAAAAGTATTTGCTGTTGAAGTTGATACACCGACAAAATCAAAATCGGTAAAGGCAAACAAGTTCCACCTGCCAATGTCAATGTGTCTTCTGTTTCTGGTACACAGCCAAATGAGTCTGCTGCTGTTCCTGCAAAATCGGTTCCTGGATCCACTGCCGAAAGAACCGACGATGTTGAGATTTCTGATGCTGATGCTGATGAAGTATACACCTACCACATCTTCTTTAGAAATAGAAGAATTTTGGTCAGAGATATTTGTCTTAAAAAATGCCCTTAATGAAACGGTGCAGAGAAGTAACTTCACGGGCAATAAGTTCACATGGCAATAACTTCATCTCGAGTGGGCAATAATTTCACCTTTTTTTTGTGAACTTATTGCCCAACATAGGTGAGCAATAACTCCACATTTTTGTGGGAAATAATTTCGCATTGCACTGTTTATGGAATCGGTGCAGGGAAATAACTTCACGGGCAATAACTTCACATTGGCAATAACTTCACCTCGAGTGGGTAATACCTCACTTTTTTTTTGTGAAGTTATTGCCCACTGATGGTGAGCAATAACTTCACCCAAAATTTTGTGAAGTTATTTCCCACCTATAATTTGAGAATTTGTCTATTAAATATAATTAAAGACCCTTGCACCCACTCCAAATCAAACCCCCCATATGCATTGCACTCTTTATGGGATTAGTTGCGAAATCGATTCCATAAACAGTGCAATGGATATAGGGGGGGGGGGGGGGGGGGGGGGGGGGGGCATGTTGCCCCCTGTAACCCCCCTGCTTGGGGTCACTGTTTGATTTGGGGTAGGTGCGAGGTACGTTTCTTGAATTATCATAAAATGTTAAGAGAATTTATTTCCCACTAAAAAGTGTAGTTATTGCTCACCATCAGTGGGCTTTAAGTTCACAAAAAAAAGTGAAGGTATTGCCCACTCGAGGTGAAGTTATTGCCCAGGTGAAGTTATTGCCCGTGAAGTTATTTCCCTGCACCTATGGAATCTACTTGGGATTTCGCAACTAATCAAATAAACAGTGCAATGCATATGGGGGGAATGCTGCCCCCCTGCAACCCCCCCGCTTGGGGTCATTGTTTGATTTGGAGTGGGTGGAAGTGTATTTATATAGTTATAATAGACAAATTCTCAAACAATAGGTTGGAAATAAGTTCACAAAATTTACGGTGGAGTTATTGCTCACCTACGGTGGGCAATAAGTTCATTAAAAAAAAAGTGAAGTTGCCCACTCGAGGGGAATTTATTGCCCATGTGAAGTTATTTCCCTGCACCATTTGATACATATCTTGGGATTACAATAAGTTCTTAATTTTTATTTTGAAAATAATATGATGAAATAAGTCACTTGTTCTTTTTGACGTTTAATAAATCTTAGTTTATTTAAAACATCCTTTCGGTTTTTGCATTTAAATATATTTCTCGAAGTTTGAGCCATCTCAATAAATCGGCTCCACAGGTTATGGGCCCAGAGATTTTAATTTTAATAATTTAATTGCAAAACTTAACCTCACTACAATTTTCAATTCTATTGCTGATAATGGCACAAGCAAGTTCTTCTCCCAGGCTTGACCTATTGTCTAAAGACAATTACGACACATGGTGCCTTCAAGTAGAGGCATTGCTCGTCAAGAGCGATACATGGGATTATGTATCTGGTGAAATACCTAAACCACCAGAGCCAACAGAAGCCGACGAGTCTAAGATGAAGAAGAGTTTAGCTGCGTGGCAACGTAAAGGCAAAGGCCGATCTTATTTTGTCAATCAGTCCATCCGAGCTCAAACAAGTCTGTGGCTGTGAAACTTCTTACGATATCTGGAAGAAACTTAAATCCATTTATGCGTCGTCTGGTCCAGCTAGGAAAGCCACATTACTAAAGCAACTTACACTTCAGAAAATGAAGGAAGGAGATGAAATTCGTGACCATGTGAACAAATTTTTCGATGCCGTCGACAAACTCGAGGCAATGGATGTTAAAATTCACAAAGATTTGTTAAGCATAATGCTTTTGTACAGCTTACCCGAATCGTTCGAAAATTTTCGTTGTGCTATCGAGACTCAGGATGTTCTTCCTGATGCTGAAAGGCTTAAAGTAAAAATTCTCGAAGAAGCAGAAGCCCGCAAGCAAAAATCCAAAGAGTCTGAAGGTGGAGCGATGGTTGCAACAAGAAGTTTTAACTCGAAACAACCATGTAAAGAAACTCCAACGAGCAAGAAAAGGTTTCCATTCCGATGTAGTAAGTGCAACAAACTGGGGCACAAGGCTGCAGATTGTCGTGTAAAACGTCAAGCCTCACAACGTGCCGAATGTGTAAAGGATTCCTTTTACATAATGTCAGATGCTTCTGAACATGCCATGTGCACGGATACCATCGATTTGAAACGAAACTGGTGTTTGGATATCTCAGAGGCTATGAAGGAAGCTATTCATCTAAGGACTTTCTTAAAAGAACTCGGTCTTGAGGACCTGAATGAAGTCATTCTATATAACGACAATCGAGGTGCCGGACTTCTTGCTGAAAATCATGTTTTTCATCAAAGGACTAAACATATAGATATCCGACACCACTTCATTCGCGATGTATTGTCTAAAGGAGGCATAAAACTGGAATATCTACCTACGGAAGAAATGCCTGCCGATGTTCTGACTAAGGCCCTAACTGGGCCGAAGCATTACAATTGCTTATCGAAACTTGGGGTCATCAAGGTATGAGGATCATCTCATTGGGGGGGGCGTGTTGGACATCCCTGCCAATTCGTGCCCATGCATACCTACATATATATACATACAAACATTTTCTGTTTATACCCTATTCTAGGGGTATATTAATTTTGACGCATAGTTTGTAACATACCTTAATATTGCCCGTAGACCCCTAAAAGTTACTATATTTATGATCAGCATCGATAGTAATGTCGATCTAGCCATGTCCGTCCGTCCGTCCGTCCGTCGGCAAAAATTAGGCCTTTAAACTGGACCTAGAGAGCTGAAATTTTAACCATATACTCTCTAGGGTCCCGAAATAATCAAGTTTAAGAATTTTTGAAATCCGCCCACAGACGCGCCCACAAACTCAAAAAAAAACAAAATTTTGGAAAAAATCGAATTTTGAGCTAGAGAGCTGAAATTTTTTATATATGATCTATGGCCCATAAAACTGATTGGGACATAAAATTTTCAAAATCCGCCCACTGACACGCCCACAATTAAATAAAACAAATTTTGGGAAAAATTGAATTTTGAGCTAGAAAGCTGAAATTTTTCATATATGATCTTTGGCCCATAAAACTGCTTGGGACATAAAATTTTCAAAATCCGCCCACTGACACGCCCACAATTAAATAAAATATTTTTTTTGAAAAACCAAAATTTGAGCTAGGGAGCTGAAATTTTTAATATATACTCTCTAGGGGCCCTTTATGCTCATGTGTAAATATTTTCAAAATCCGCCTACTGACACGCCCACAATTAAATAAAACAATTTTATTGAAAAACCAAAGTTTGAGTTAGGGAGCGTTTTTATTTACAAAAGCTTAGTTTTTTCGATAAAATCCTTTAAATTTTTGTCACGCCCACTTATGAGATATAGGAATAAGAATAGGGTATCCAACAGTTCGCCCAAGCGGACTGTAGCCCGCCCCTATGTTTTTCTTTTCTGTCTGTCATTCTGACTTGACTTTTTTATTCGTTTTTCTATACTTGAAGTAAGCTAACTTGTTTTTTTTTGACGTTTAATAAATCTAAGTTTATTTAAAACATCTTTTCGGTTTTTGCATTTAAATATATTTCTCGAAGTTTGAGCCATCTCAATAAATCGGCTCCACACTATCTGCCATAAGACAGTTTTTTTTATAATTAAAGAGATATTAACTTACGTTTGTTATTGGAATTAATAATTTATTTATTTATGTTTTGTAATATTTTTTGAACCGAATTTTTTTGACAATTTTTTTTTAATTCAGTTAAAAAAAATTGTGTACAATTTTTGAAGACTAAAAATTGTCTGTACTACAATTTTTTTCAAAATACTCCCCTTTTTTTTGATTGCAGAACTACCTTATAATATTTCTCTCCAGCAACACTGATTATGAGTTAATATTTGTTACAAATAAGAGAAACTGATCTAAAAGCGGTTTCAAGTGATAGCACAGTCTTTATGCTAGATGGGAAAAGCCATTGCTTGGTACTACAGCTTATTGTTTTGTTTTACGCATCATAGACAACGGCGTTAGGCAATAACTCAAAAATTGATTTATAAATAACGCCCAAAACAATTCCTAACGTCCAAAAATAAACAACAAGATGGAAATAAAGTCTTAAAAGATTTGCTTAACGCCCATAACTCTATATAAACAAAATTATAAAAAGGCAATAAAGCTCAATAAATTTCAATGGGACTTGTTGCTGTAAAATTCAGATTTTACCTTTTTTATGCATAGCTGAGCCCGCTTACGCAGCGCTGGGCTAAGTGGCCATTTGGCGGGTTCACCATTTTCTCCGCATTGTTTAGCCCGTATAAGATATAGTTTAATTTACTGCGTCCGCATAAGGAACAATAATTTTTTTTGTCTAGTTGTAAGTTGATATTCAATAACTATTAAAATATGAATTTAAAAGTAAGGAAATTGGTCCGTTAACGGGACTTCGTTGCTCCGGTGAGGGTAAGTGCTATTTGTATGACAAGCGCCTATGTCAGCTCTTGTGTGCGAAAGGGAAATTCATTTTTTAACAACAACGTAGGGGAGCAAGCGGCACAGACCACAGGAAGCTGGTAAAATTCTGCAGGAAGATTGGATGTTTTGTTAGGGAAAGTGCTTAGGTTTTTCTCCTTTTGAAGTTTCTGGTTTCAATCGGTTCCCTAGGGATCGCGATAGGCTGTTCTGGAGCCTAGTGCTGTATGCGCACTACATAAGCCTGTTTAACCTAACCTTACCTAAGTCATTAATTAGGCCGTACCTACTTCATTTTTAACTGTTCAGTACACCCAATTCTGAATTTTGAATCTCCATTTTGGACGTTCGTAAATAGGATTGAAATTAGTATTACCGCGTCACTCACGTAACATAGCTAAACGCTCATTTTATGTATCTGCGATTCGTTTGTGGAATTTGCTTCCTAATGAATTGCAAAGAATTTCTGCACCGTCAGAAATTCTTTGTAGGTAGGAATAAGAATAGGGTATCCAACAGTTCGCCCCAGCGGACTGTAGCCCGTCCCTATGTTTTACTATATTTTTTATCCTTTTTTTAATGACCATTTTAGTATTGCTTTATACATAACTTTAATTATTGTATTAAATCACATTAAAGTTTGTGAAAGGATGATAATTATTGAACCTAGCTTCAAAAATGATTCGAAAAATTATTTTATTATCAGGAAAATTTTGTAAATTAAGTTTTAGATACTATAGCCGTGTTTCGGTGCTAGTGTATACCCAGCTCAGCATAATTTTACAAATAAAACGCCTAGATCGTATTCTATATTCACTTTTCAGTTTTAAGGATGTGTTCGCAGTGTTTGTACTTTAAAAGAGTGCGATTTGAGTTATTATTAAAGCAAGGATGCAAATCCAAAAGTATTTTGTGAAAGATTTTTGAACATCATAAAATCCCTTGTGTTTGACAGCAAGGAAAAGAACGGATGCTTATTTTTGCGAATTTTTTATTTTTTTAATTTTCTTCGCATATACGAGGGCGGGTCAATAAGTCCGTGACTTTTGGAATAAAACACAGATTTTCTGATAAAAAAATAATTTTATTTTTCAACGTAGTCTCTCTTGAGCTCTATAAACTTTGTCCAACGCTTCTGCAATTTTTTTTATCCCTTCCAAAAAAAATGATTTGTCGAGGTCCTCAAAATAGGCCTTTATTTGCGAGATGACTTCATCATTGGAGTCAAATCTTTTTCCACCAAGCCATTTCTTCAGGTTTGGGAACAAGAAGTAGTCGCTCGGAGCCAAATCTGGAGAATAGGGTGGATGAGGGAGCAATTCATAGCCCAATTCATGGTTTTTTGCCATGGCAACTGCACATGTGTGCACCCTTGCATTGTCTTGGTGGAAAAGAACTTTTTTCTTGGCCAAATGAGGTCGGTTTTTTTTTTCAAATCGTCATTGAATCGGTCCAATAAGTTGGCATAATATTCCCCATTGATTGTTCTTCCCTTTTGAAGATAGTCAATGTGGATTATCCCGCGTGCATCGCAAAAAACAGTCGCCATAACTTTATTGGCTGACAAACCCACCTTGGCCTTCTTTGGCGCCGATTCACCCTTAGAAACCCACTGTTTTGACTGTTGTTTGGTCTCTGGTGTGTTGTGATGGATCCATGTTTCGTCCACGGTTACAAAACGGCGCAAAAACTCCTCCATATTGCGATTAAACAACGCCAAACCTTCCTGTGAAGTTGTTACACGATTGCGTTTGTGGTCGACTGTGAGCAAACGCGGCACCCATCTTGCGGAAAGCCTTCTCATGCCCAAGTGATCATTCAAAATTGAAACCACTGAGCCATGCGAGATCCCTACGGCTTCCACAATCTCTCGCACTTTCAATCTTCGGTCGGCCAACACCATATCGTGAATTTTTTCGATTGTTTCGGGTGTAGAGACCTCAACTGGGCGTCCAGGACGTTCGGCATCTTCAGTGCTTGTACGGCCACAACAAAATTCAGTAAACCACTTTTTTACCATTGAAATCGATGGTGCAGAGTCCCCATAGTCTTTTTCAAGCTTAGCCTTGGTCTCGGTAATGGTTTTTTTTCGCAAGAAATAATGCTTAATAAGCACACGAAATTCACTTTTTTCCATTTTCTCCTCAAATTAGTGAGTAGTCTGATAAAAATAGCTGTCAAACACAAACTAACTGACGCAGCAAGTTTAAATTTTGACAGGAGTCAACTGACAGATGCCTGTTGACAGGAGCAGTGTTGCCGTTTCAGTAAAGAGGTCAGAAATTCAAAAAGTCACGGACTTATTGACCCGCCCTCGTATTTCCTTGAAATGAGGATTTTTTGTTTAATCGACGAACACATTCACTATCTCTGCATAACAATCGGAGTATTTTTGCTCCCAACTTATTTTACCGCCATCTTGTCGCTTCATGGCATCAACACTCTATGTTCACTTCGTCTCAGTCCTCGACTGCTGACCTCTTTATCTTCAGCACTCCTTTTTGTTATTGTTTACGTGTAAAATTATGCTGAGCTGGGTATACACTTAGCACCGAAACACGGCTAATAAAAGATTCAAACCTTAATGTGTCGCTGTAAACTTAATATTTCTCGAAATAAATGAAAAATGAAACCAGTCAAACCAGAACCTTACACAGGTGAACCAGGAGGGATGGTTATGATCCCTTTAATCCTGATCATAACCTAGCTGTAGAAGAATATGCAGAAAACAAAACGGACTGTTAGACATGGCTCTATGCAATTACTGCTAACATATTTAACTCTAACAAAAAAATAAAATAAAAAAAAACCTAAAATTGTACATACAAAGTTAGGAGTTATTAGTTATTATTATTACACATGAAAGAAATCCTGAATATTTTTTTTTCGGGGTGCGAGACTTTCTACATTGGAGCACTAACACTCAGTACTGGTCCATTGTACTACCAGGAAGACACACCACTTTTACTGGGAAATTTTACTCGTTTTCCTAAGAAAGACGAGTCGGCGATTCAATGATAAGGAGCTTAGGTTGACACCACTCACCACATCTCGCATACCTGCCACCTGATACGAGCAAAAGCAGGAAAACCACAGAGGAAATGTTCCGCAGTGTCATCGCTTTCTCCACAAGCTTCGCATTTTGTGGTATCGCTTAGGCCTAGCACCTTAAGATGCTTGGAAAAAGTGTTATGACCCGTAAGAACGCCAGTAGTCTGTCTGCAGTCTTTTCTGTAGGACAACAAGAATACCGCTTATTACACGGAGATTTTTTTTACAGAAGTCGGGGAGAAATTGTTTAGTCTGTCTGCACCCTGGAGAGTCTTGCCATCTGCGATTATGTTCATATGAAACCTAACCGTCTATGAAAGTCCTGACCGAGGACGCGGGCAGACATATCGGTTCAGATGCTGAGAAGTCCTCCTCTGAGCCCTGTGTAGCGAGTTCATCGGAGATCTCATTTCCCGTGATAATCTTAAATATTAGGTTTATTTACATCAAAGATAGGACTTATTGTCCCAATACTAAATTCATTTGAATGAAGCAAATCCTAATAAGGAGCTATTTCAGTTAGGAATTATTTCATCAATATTAGGAGTTTTTTCATTATTCTTAAAATTACCCGTCTAAGGATCACTTTTTAAACAGTGTTCAAACAGTCACCCCAAGCAGGGGGTTGTCCTCCCATACGATTAGTATTTTTTTTTAATTTTTGGATTAGATGATATTGCATCCTACATTATTGCATTTATTGTCAGGAATTTCTTCATTAGGAACAATTTCATTAGGAGTTAATACGTTAGGAGCAATCGCATAGAGCCGTTGGATGTGTGGGCGCAGTAGCTCAGTGGTTAGTGTGTTGGACTACTTATCGAGGGGTTTAAGCTTCAAATCACACCGGTGGCAAGTAACACCTAAAGTTTTATCGACTGCTCCACCTCTTGCGCAGGTGTGACAATACTCTTGGATATTAATTATCATGAGTTTCTTCTCAAATTTGCCGTTTGGTAGTTGGTTGTAGGTACCTTCCATTTGTTCCAAAAATAACTTCGCAGACACAAATGGCTGGAGAAGCTAAGGTCACGCTCCATTTTCTTCAAGATAGGTTCTCAATTTTATGTTGACTTTTACTTGTTTGCCGAGATTTATTGTATTGTGGTACAGGAATATTCGGAATTAGAGTAAAACTGTAGGTCCCGTTTCATTCGTTTGCCAAACATATAATTTTGCGAATAACTGGAAAATCTGGGCTTAAGGCTCGATATGGGCTGTTAACGCAAGAATAGTAGTTGCATGTACCTCCATTAGCTGCCTAGACAGTGATATTTTTGTCCAACGAAGAATTCGGAGAAAGTCGACAGCTAAAGCCTATAATACGAACCAAAAAGCATCGTACAATAAGTAATTTTTAACTATAACTAGAGTTTCTTTCCCTCAAAACAACAAAGTAAACATGCAAGATAAAACTGCGTTTAACGAATGGGAAATTCCTGAATTTCGCTCTTTCTGTAACTCAAAACAACAATATTGTGGAATCGTTTTAGAAAACAATTTTTAAACAGCTGGCCAAATAAAACGTATGAATTCGAAATTGTTAAATGACATAAAACTGTTATCTCATGAGATATGAATACAAGTTTGAATTGCTTATTAGGTTGTGTTATTTTAGAGCGCAATTTGGGTAAATTTTTAAAGAACAGACCTCTTATATTTGTACAAGAACAAAGTCGAAATTTATTTGTTTTAAGCGCATATTGTTACAGTAATTTGCTTTAAGCGTAAACAGTTATTTGACGGTTTAAGCTCGGCTCTGGACCTTAATATGGTACATTCATACAGCACATCTGTAATGAGTTTTAACTTCTTCTTCTTCCTTAACGGCGAAGTTTTGATCAGGATTAAAGGGACCATAACCCTCCACTTTAGTGCTTTTCTGTTGACTTCTTTACTGAGGCCAATCAAATGCTTGTGCTATTGCAAAGATCTGATTCACTCTTTTTAGCGATTTGGAAACGTGCATGCTTCTGTTGTTGATTTTTGTTTGATCGACCTTTTACGACACCGGTGATCTCCAGGCTTGTCAAAATACGGACTTACATGCACACTTGCGATAGTGTTTCAAGATGTTAAATGCGTCACTATGCTCACTTTCTTCTTCTCTTTAGCGACGAGGTTCTGGCATGGACTAAAGGGATCATAACCCTTCCCCTTCACTGCAGCCCTACGGTTCAGTTCGGCCTCAAAAAGTATCGGCTAAGACTCTCTGTCTTGTCGCATTTCTCTAAACCAGTTTTAAGACTTTTCTCTCTTCCCCTATTGTAAAGCACCATTGATTGGTATTGCCTTTTTGCCAACTAACTTGAGGATGGACCCCCAACTCGACTATGGAAATCACCCCTGCCTGGTCTCTTTCCGTGGATCAGTGTAACTTGGGGTTCGTAATGCAACAGTCCTCCGCAATGCGCTTAGCACTCAGGGTTTCGCCTGCTTCAGTCACTCCCTCAAGCACACTTTTTAACCAACTACTCGACTGTCCAGCCAATTTACCTCGATCGAGTTTCTAAAACATGTTCGGGATTCGATTGTATCAGCCTCCGGACTCGGAAATATCTGTAAAGAGAATAAAGGCCAGGTTCGATTGAAACATCTCAAAAGGATCTTCTTTCCATGGATCAGGAAGCAGTTAGCTCTCCCTCCGCTGCGCAATGAAATGGGATCAGTCCAAGATTCGATTGCATCAATTAATTCACCCTGATCCTAACCCTGTACTAGTCACTCTCAATATATCGCAACCGCTATGCGTATTATAGACGCGCTGCACTCCCCGACTCTTCATGAGTACCTTCCTCACTCGCTGATGATGGCTCCATAGTCAGAAAGTTGCGGGTGGTAACAGGTGCAGTAGTAGTGTATTCGCTTACTGAATGGAAGGTCGTGCGTTCGAAACAAGGCCAAGTCCATTACTTTATATCGAATACATGAAATCGTAATCTCCCTAAGCAACTTAGACACCACCCGTGAATAAAAACCCTACAACTGCACCCAAACACTTCTTTCCTATCTCTCTATTCTTTCTAATAGTAAGTAGCACCGAAAAGCATACAATGAAATACGATATTGGCAGGTGCTGCTTGCTTTTAAACACAAAATGCTTACGCAGTGTTCTTAGCACTATAAGGGTACTGTAACAACAGAAAAAACCCTTTAGCGTGAGAAAATTATATATATAAAAAGAAAAAAAAAATACCTTTGGCACTCTGCAGTCCCTCACTTTTTCTTCGAGCAGATAATCAAGGTCTGTAATAAATATCTTCGACACTTATCTGGTGGTACACTGTTTTTGATTGCGAACTGCTCGGTGACTCCAGCTAGGCATCTTACTCTTATCTTTCCTCCTTCATAAAGGGTTTTTCAATAAAAGCGCTACAAAAACGGTTTTGGATATCAATGAAATTCTTTATTCCTGTGAAAGTACGTTCGATGCCATTATGTATGGAACTCGATTTCTTTTGCATAGCCACCACGGGCACGCTTGCAGAAGTCCAGATGCTGAACCCAATTTTCGACGGTTTTCAAGCATAAATCGGCCGATACTGCTGCAATTTCACGTTCGATATTCGTACGAAGTTCATCAATCGTCGCTGGCTTGTTGGCATAGCCCATAGACTTGGCATAGCCCCAAAGGAAATAGTCTAACGGCGTTTTGTAGCGCTTTTATTGAAAAACCCTTTACATATCCATGATAATTTTTACGTAGGTTTCTGGAACTTCTCGCTTTCTAAGCGCCAACCATAACAGATCTGTTGGTTGTCGCTAGGCTCACCTAAATTTTGAAATTGCCTAGCAATGATTTTGCGCCTTAGTCGCCTTTTACGACAAGCTCTTTTTGTTTTGGGGGCGCTGCAGTGATTTTTGAAGTGTAAACATCTTATAACGATTCCTATGTAATCTTTTGTGTTTACAGGTTGCATAGTATCAGTTTTTCTATGTTTGTGGAGGAATTTTCAAACCTTTTAGAAAATGAGAAAAAATCCAAAAATCTAATTATTCTAGGTGATTTGAATGTATACATCTTGGAAAGCTGTTCTGCAGTTTCTAGTTACATGGATTTGTTATCTTCGCATGGGTTAGAATCGTTTATCGATGAGCCTACTAGAGTTGCATCAGGGAAGTGGTTAGACCATATATATGCACGTTTTGCTAAAAATCAGGTAGCGCCTGTAAAAAGTGTGTGTTTGATGTCGGTATTTCTGATCACTCTATGACGGGTTTAATAATAGACAAAAACAAAATTTTTGCTGGTGATAATAGCAGACCGTGTCACTTTAAAACTAAAATAGTTTTCTCTAAGCTAAAGACTTCTCTTTGTTTTGAGTTCTGGGAAGAGGTTTACACAGCTGAAAATGCTTCCGAATGCTATGATTTATTTAGTAAAATATTAACAAACCACATTCACTCATGTAGTTACAATATAGGTGTCATAAAATCGGTAAAAAGACTTAAATCATGGATAAGTACTTCATTAGTAATGAAAATAAAGTACAAAAACAAACTTAGGATTAAATGTTCTAAACAGCCATTGAACAGAAATTTGAAAAAAGGTATAAAAAGTTGAGTTCTGGTCTAAAAAAGGAAATTCCGTTGTGCAAAGATAGCTATTATAGAAATCAGTTAAATTTTGCTAATGGAAATGAATGGCAGACAGTAAATAGCATCTTGAATAAGTCAACTGTTTTCAAAAGGCCAACTCTGCTTCGGATCAATGATGAAGTAATTTTTGATAGAAGAGAGATTGTAAACAAATTTAATAGTTACTTTGCTACGATAGCCGAAGCTTTACAACCACAATCCAGTACTATGGTATGTATCCATTCTCATTGCTGCAGAAATGACATTGAACCATTCCAACCAAGCAGTTTTTTCCAAGAACCTATAACCGCCTTGGAACTTTTGAAGATGATTGGTAGCGTAGAGAACTCCAACTCTTGCGGTATAGATGGTGTGTCTAATCGAGTTCTAAAAAATATTGCTTCGTTTGTAGTTGATATTTTAGCTTTTATTTTTAATAAAAGCGTTTTTACTGGAAGCTTTCCTGAAGCACTTAAATGTGCGGATGTAGTACCACTTTTTAAGAATGTGGAAACAGATTGCATTCGAAATTACAGGCCTATCTCGCTCCTACCATCTGTAAGTAAAATATTTGAAAAAGTAATTAAGAATAGGGTTGTAAAGTTCTTGAATAAAAACAATTTCTTTAATTCTGTTCAATTCGGTTTTCAAAAAGGCAAATCTACGGAAGATGCTCTTTTAGATGTTTGCTCCCAAATTTATTCAAATTTGGATAGTAAAAAAATACTTCTGCTTTGTTTGTGGATATAACCAAAGCTTTTGATATGGTTAACCACTACATATTGCTAAGGAAGCTTAGCAAAGCAGGTTTTCCTGGATTTATGTTTAACTGGTTCAAATCATACCTGCAAAACAGATAGCAGAGGGTGAAAATAGAAGACACTAGGAGTGGATTACTATTAATTAATATGGGTGTGTCTCAAGGCTCGGTGCTAGGTCCTATCCTATTCCTAATATACATTAATTCCCTTTTTAAGCTCAATTTTAAGGGAGTGCTAAGAGCGTTTGCTGATGACATAGCTTGTGTGTATGGCGCAGATAGTTATCTGAATCTAGTCGCAGAGATTAATTGGGACCTGGATTTGCTAAGATCTTGGTTTGCTGAGCATAAATTGGTCATACGTCCTAAAACAAAAATTATGTTTTTTAGTTTGGCTGGGCAAAGCAATTTCGATACCGATATTTTTTTCCATGCACCGGAGTGTCCCAAATTTAGACTCAATAATTCTGCTGTGTATTCCTCAACTACTTTCTGTAGAGACCTTAAATGTAGTGATAGTTGTTTTCCTGTTGAAAAAGTAGATGAGTTCAAATATTTGGGATTAATCCTAGATTCCAAAATGTCTTTTTATAACCATACCGAGGCGTTGAGAAAATATTTTCGCCTGATATTGAGATATTTTTTTTATTTGAGAAGTGTGTGTTCTACGAAATTATTGACTTCAATATACTATGGGTTATTCCATTCAAAATTACAGTACGGTATTAGTTGCTGGGGTGGAACCTATTTTAATAAAATCCAACCCCTTCTTACTCTGCAAAAATATATCATAAGAAAAATCTGCTTAAAAAATCGCATTCAGCATAGTTTTCCACTGTTTTGTCATTTGAAAATTCTTCCAATTCGTCATTTATATTGTTTTAAAGTGTTAAAAATATTTTTTGTAAGATCCGGCAACCTTAATTATAGAGTCCTTAACAATCATAATCTTCGTGGTAATTCCTTGAATCTAGTGTCTGTGCCTGCATTTCGTACTACATCTTTTCGTAATTTTTATTCAGTGCTTGTTTGTCGCCTATTTAATAAATTGCCTCAGTTCCTTAGAGAAATACGCTCACTAAATATGTTTTTGACACAACTAAAAAATTGGCTATATAGGTTCAAATTTGATGATATAGAAGCTCTCTTAAATGTACAGTCCTAAATATTTAAACAATTTATTATATCGTGGTAGTTTTAAATTATCTTAATTTTTCTTTTCGGGTTCAATCTATTCTTCTTTCTCTTGCTGCAATTTGTATTTTTACGATATTTTCTTTGTATTTATATGGTATTTTATCTTTGTTAAATTATTACTTTTTTATTGTTATATTGCGTAACTTCCTTGATTTAATAGTCTTTAGTCACCCCACCTTTAATTAAATTTTGTTGAGCCCGTTTTTGTTGAGGTGACAGTTAACACTATTTTTATTAATATCAACTGCCACTATAATTTTCTCTATGCTTTTAATATTATAGAATATGCATATACATCTTAGCCTAGTAAAGATGTATTATTATAACATTGTTGAGAAATAAATACTTACTTACTTACTTACTCTCGGTGGGGGCTAGTTGGAAATATCGAGCGTCACCGTCATCGTCAGATTTTTAGGTCGGACGGCAAAAAACTAAAGTTTGAGCTAGGGAGCTGAAATCTATAATATAGACTCTCCAGGGGCCCTGATGTTCATGTGTAAATTTTCAAAATTCGCCCACTGACACGCCCACAATTTAAATTAATGCAAAGCTGACGAGCCTACATGTTTACACATCAACTATACCGTGAGTGCAGCGTGGCTCACACCTTTTTTTTTTAGTTAATGGCTCGCCAAGGCGATGGAAAAGGCACTTCGACATATAGTATCTTTTGTGCCGTAGAGGCCAGAAAATATTTAGGCCAGTAGAATTTTTACTTTCCGTATGAAGCAGACAATTTTACCAGCAGACGACTTCTTTATGTCTTCGGAACTCAGTTGTTCCCCGAAGAAGATCTTCTTTCTAATCCCATTGAGGGCTGGACATTCACATAATATGTGTACATCTGTTTCGTCTTCTTCAAGACATGGCCGGCACTCTCCAGAGTCGACTATTTTCATTTTGTTAAGGTGGTATCGTAATTCGTGGTGACCAGTAAGGTAACCTACTAGGTTTTTGATATCCAAATCCCAGAGCACTCAGACTCTGTAACGGCCCATTGTACTACCAGGCAGAAATCCTCCTTTTGGTGTAGAGGCATGTGAATCTGTGGCGTATGTTGTTGTTCCCCATGGGGATTGAACCTGCACCGCACGGGTCACAAGCCAACACACTAACCTCTACACCGTCGCCACCCGTATGTTTGCGCCTTTAATGTCAGATACGAGTATATAAATGTGGGTTGCGCATTCTTCAATTGCGTGGAGCTCTACTTGAAATACCCTGGGAATTTTTCCCATGGATATCGTAATGCATTGTCGGGCGCAGTGGCTCAGTGGTAAGTGTGTCGGACTACTAATCGTAAGGTACCCGTAAATTCCCGTCGGGGCCAAGTAACATCTAGATTTTTTTTTCAACTGCCCCACCTCTTGCGAACGTCTGACAAATATCCAAGAGTATCGATTGTCATTGAGAAGCTTCTCGAATTTGCCGTTCGGATTCGGCTTAAAATTGTAGGTCCCTTCTATTTCGCACAAGAAAGTGGGTGGAGAAGATAGGTTTTAGGCCCTGTATATGCCTAATATTTATTTATTTATTTTATCGTTTTGCATGTATTTGGTCCATATATTCCGCCTCCAAGCCCCGATTCCATTTTAGAGCAATCCGTATATCGAGAAGGGTCATAAGTTCCGAGTTCATTTAACTGTATTAAACTTGTTGCACTGCGGATCGCCACTTATTGAATGTATATGTGAAGAGGTGTTAATCCTGTAAGTGCTTGAATGGCAGATGTTGGACAGGTTCGCATGCCTCCGGAGATATCTAGGCACGCAAGCCGTTGTACCTTTTTGAGCTTCTCTATTGCGATCTTTTGTGTGGATTTTGTTCACCATACTATGGAGGCGTATGTAATTATGGGTCTTATCATCACTGTGTAGCCGTGGATGATCTTTGGAGAGATTTCCCAGATTCTACTTTACGTGCGGCGACAGGCCCATAAAGCTCTAATAGCTTTTGTAATTTTGTTGTTTATATGAGAGTTCCTGTTCAGTTTTTTGTCTAGGATTACTCCAAGATATTTGACTTCTTCGAAGTACTCTACGATCGTTTCGTTTATTGAGATTTGACCTGCGTCTAAATGTCTCCTTTTGGTAAAAGCAACAACGATGGCCTTACTGGGATTTATGGAAAGATGTTCCTTGATTCACCAGTCTTGGGCTGTCTTAAGAGCATTTTGTATTCTTAAAGTGACTTCTTTTGAGTCTTTGCCCCGAACAATGATGACAATGTCATCGGCGTACCCAATGTACTGCGCCTTAAATTGTTTATTTTGTATAGCAGGACGATGACCAAAGACCACAGGAGGGGTGAAAGTACACCTCCCTGTGGGCAGCCACTTACGGCTGCAGTGATAATCTGAGCTAACGCATGAACGGGAAATCATGAATTTTAGCTAAGATTTTTAATTTGCCTATTGCGCTTATATTTCGCCGCATTTGATAAGTGAAGCTATAACCTCGTCGTAAAGAAAAAGAAGAGCGCTAGTTATCAAGGCTTTAAGCTAAATTTGTTGAATCAACATTCTCGACAACCGTCATTTGTTTCGTTATTTTTTGATTCGTAGTTTGGCCCCTGATGTCCGGCGAGGGGGTCAGTTATCATGGCTGGCCTAGTTTTCTTAAACGGTCAATTTTTATTCTATTTTATTCCATTATTTAATATAAATAATAATTAACAAAGTTCATTCTATTTTAACAATATTGCGTCTATAGTTGTAACATATTTTACAATTTTTTAACTTAATGAGTTTTTGTTCAATACCCTTTAAAGTAGACCTGAAGTATATGACAAAATTTGTTTGCCTATACAAATGGATTTCCTAAAATGCATATTCTTGATGGAATACGTAGTTACATTATAAAACGAAATCAACAAAACGTCACAGTTGCTAATGAATTGAATATTTTAATAATAGCTACTCATTGCAA
Source organism: Portevinia maculata (assembly GCA_949715645.1). Taxonomy (NCBI): domain Eukaryota; kingdom Metazoa; phylum Arthropoda; class Insecta; order Diptera; family Syrphidae; genus Portevinia; species Portevinia maculata. Next base: position 266,304,252 of record OX454526.1, on the reverse strand, counting down.
TTTGCCTTTTAACTAACGTACTTAAGTCAGTTAGGGAATTCCCGCATAAATCATAGTATAGTATATATATATATATATAGATTTACTTATGAGTTTTGCGCCGAAAAAACTTCCCGACATTTGTAATTACAATTTCATTAGTCACATAGTTTGGTTCAAATGAACTTAATCTTTATTGTGATCTGATGATTTTGACATGTTGAGACACCATCAGACTACATTGTGTGTTTATTTGGATACTTTTCTTGATACTTGGTTGCATATAAACTTTGTATATATACTTTATAGTACATGGTTGCCACTGAACTGGAAAGTCAGGGAACAAACATTTGGTCAGGGAATGTCAGGGAAAGTCAGGGAATTTCGAAAACAGTCAGGGAAAAATCCCTTTGTGTGTATTTTTTTTTTATAATATTAAACAAAATTTTTATGTCGAGCTCTGAAGTTTACCCACAAAATTTTATTTGTGAAAAGGAAGACAACTTTATAACTTTTCTGTTCTGTGCAATATTTTTGAATAAAATTTATGTGGTCTTCCATTGGGAGCAAAAATATTACTTTTCATGAAAACACATTTTTTCTTATTTTGGGATCACATTTCGCAGATTTCGATATCTTTCGAGATATACCCACGCACAATTTCACTAATCCACCATTATTGTCTAATTTGATTGGTTGAGACGATTTTGGTTTCGAGAAAGTATAGCGTTTGCACGCAGTTGTATTAATTGCTAAACAGCTAATGGAGATGCCAAGTAGCATTGAAAAGCATATCAATCCCATTTTTCGATCCATGCGCTACGAAAAGTCTAAAATAATGCTTAAATGGAAAACCACATCTTCATGCTTTCCGAAAAAAAGACTTGCAAACTTATACATCAAAAACCAAAATAGTCTACATATTTTGATTGACTTTGTTTAGCGAAATTTGTTCCCTTTGCTAAGGAAGATTTTGTATAGTATAGTTTTTATTTTAAGGCAATAACGGCAAAGCAAGATGCAAATTATGCAAAAAAGAATTTGAGTTAAGCAACATGGGCCAAAGGGCTTTGGTGTCGCATCAAAATGGACTAGCGCATAAGTCAAATTCTAAAGCTTTGACGTCACAAAAAATGTATACTTTCTTCATTGCGTCTCATTCATTGGTCGCCTCTAGTAGTCAAAAACATCTCAAAATACAACAGAAAATATTAACGCTCAAAATACACAAACAAAATATTTTACTTTCGACAAGACCGGTTCCATTGTCGCAGAGATAAGGTGGGGTCTGTATATTATTTCCACCAGAGCGTCCTTGAACTCGGCTGTGGAAATTAGTGATCTTTTTCGTTTGATGTTCCCAGACAGCCAAATTGCTGAAAAATTAAAGTTCCTACGTTATCAACCACGGTATCTCCCCATATTTCCATAACAATCTTTTGGATAAAACAAACAAATGTGACGACTTTGTTATATATTTGACGAAGCACTGAACAAAATAGCTCAGAAAGGACAAATGGATCTAGTTGTCGGTTTTTTTTTTTGATGAGTCAAAAGGAATTGTTTGCAATAGGTACTTAGAAAGCGAGTTCATGGGATCTTCAAAGTCAGATGACATTTTAAAACATTTTGACAATGGAATCCGATTTTTGAAAAAAGAGAAACTTCTTCAAGTATCTATGGATGGCCCAAACGTAAATTTATCTTTTTTAAAGAAATTAAAACAACAGCGAAATGAAATTGATCCGGATGGGACGCAGCTACTAGAATGTGGTGTGTGTGGTCTACATGTAATACATGGAGCCATGAAAACCGGACTTACAAATTTTTCATGGGACCTGCATATTCAACAAAATCTGTTTAGAGAGATGCCTGAACATTTTGTATGAGTTGAAGCACTTTTTCTATGACAAATTCAGATTTACCAAAAACAAGGCCAATTGAAAACGTAAAAAAATACTTCCAAGACAAATTGTTAGACTGCAAACTTGCATTTTTCCATACAATTACATCTGATTGTGAACCATTTTTATCAAAATTTCAAGGCGAGATATTTTACCTTTATGAAGATCTCTTCATAATGGTTAAAAACTTATTGCATCGCATTGTCAAAAAAAGTATATCAGCGAATGCTCCATAGGATCTCAACTTTTGTCCATCGATCTTTCAAGTGAATCCAATCTTCTGGAAATAAAAAAACGTTGAAGTTGGCTTCAAAGCATGAAAAATCATCAATGCAATAAAACAAAAAGACAATTTTTCGGAAAAAGATATTTTAAAATTTAAACTGGATTGCCGCAAAATTATTATAAGCATAATATAAAAAATCGAAGAACGAAGCCCATTAAAATACGATTTGATTGTTAACTTGATCAGTCTTAAACCTAGAAATATTTTGCAAAACAACGGTCTCTACAGTAAAAGATTAAAAAATTTGCTTCAAATTTTATATAGGTAATGCCAACAGATTGTTTGATACATGCGCGGAAAGGGCAAAATTGCAGTATATAATGCATGTACAGATGCAAAGTTCTACTTTCAGCTTTTTGGCAAAAATGAAAATTTTAAAGATCTTTAGCATGTTATAAAAATGTGTTGCATTTTATCGCACGGAAACGCCTCAGTTGAGAGTGGCTTCTCAATTAGCAAGACTCTTTTGGTCGAAAACCTCCTTGAGGAGTCACTAGTCGCTCAGAGAAGAGTCTTAGATGGCGTGAAAGAGGCTGGGGGGAGTATCGAAAGTGGAAATAAATTCAAAATTAATATTTAATGTTCGATCCTCTTATAGCCGCTATACACAGCAGTTAGAAAAAAACTTAAATTAAAAAAAAGAAGATGGAGTAAACGAATTAAAAAGAAAAAGGGAGGAAGAAATAAAAAAACTTCATAAGGAAAAAGCAAAAATTCGCATTAAAAGCCCAGGTTGAAGAAGAGAAAATAAATTATCAACTCCCCCTTTTGAAAAAAATAAGGTATATCCTGTTCTCAACTGATTGTTTCATTGATATTTTTTAAAAGGAATGTTTAGAAGTATATAATTTGTCTGTTCTTTAAATATTTGGGACTAGTGTTTAAATTCGTCGTTTTGTTTGCTATATTTGCAAAATTTGGTCAGGGAAAACTTTAAAACTGGTCAGGGAAAGTCAGGGAAAATTCAGGGAATTTTTTTTTTAATAATGGTGGCAAACATGTAGTATTCTCACTTCGTGTATACGACGATACGCCACCTGTGCGCTGAAGGCCAAAACAAATGATAATAGTTTATGCACATTATGTGGGTTTATTTTTGTTTTCTTCTAATCTTGGCTCTGATGGAAGTATCAGAAGAATATTTTTATTTGGTCTTGCGCAAACAGCAGATTTTTTGTTCTCCTTCATGCTCGTGACCAGCTATGGGATTTTGTGAAAAAATGTCCGAAGTAGATTTGAAAAAAAAGACGCAGTAGATTCAACTGTTTCGCAGTACATTTTTATATTTTCAAAATTTAAATAAGACATAACATGTATACACATAAATAAATTAAAAAAAATAATTTTTCTTTAAAACATAACAGAAACAGAACAAAACAAAAATTCATTTATATTCGTGTCGGTCATACATTTTTGTCTAATTTCTAATAATTCTTTGTTTTGATTTTTACAGCAAAAGTAATCAAATTTATTCTTTAATATATTATACATTTTCATTTCAAAATTATTACAAAAGTACAAATTGAGAAAACGAGAAATAAATTGTTGCTCCAGGCTCTCTATCGCATCTAAAAACTCTTGAGAAGGGCTTGTTAAATGCGCACCCTCATATTCTTTGAAATCTGTGAATATGGATGAAACACTAGGCTTCTGACTTAATTTCAGCTCACACTTGTGTTTTTTAAGGTTTTAGCCTGCAAAATTATAAAACGCATTTTCGATACCGAAATCAAGAGTTTTATAGTCAGATTCGGTTTTGAAAATGTTTTTCACATTGTCCTTCTTTTTGGGTAACTGCATTTCAACGTCGGGAAGCTCTAAATTCACAGTTGGCTCGCTTCCATGGGTTATATCCTCCATGTCCTTTGCTGAAAATGATCTTTTAAATAAACAAATGAATTGAAATGGAGTCAGTAACTTGTTATTTACTCCTCGGTTGCGTAAAACCGCGAAGATATTTTCCAGAGAATTTGTTTTTCCTCTCGACCGCAAGCCAAACACTAGTATGTTTCCATTTCTTCTTACAATATTTATACCCTATTCTAGGGGTATATTAATTTTGACGCATAGTTTGTAACATACCTTAATATTGCCCGTAGACCCCTAAAAGTTACTATATTTATGATCAGCATCGATAGTAATGTCGATCTAGCCATGTCCGTCCGTCCGTCCGTCCGTCCGTCCGTCGGCAAAAATTAGGCCTTTAAACTGGACCTAGAGAGCTGAAATTTTAACCATATACTCTCTAGGGTCCCGAAATAATCAAGTTTACGAATTTTTGAAATCCGCCCACAGACACGCCCACAAATAAATAAAACAATTTTTTTGAAAATCCAAAGTTTGAGCTAGGGAGCTGAAATTTATAATATATACTCTTTATGGGCCCTTTATGCTCATGTGTAAATATTTTCAAAATCCGCCCACTGGCACGCCCACAAATAAATAAAACCATTTTTTTGAAAATCCAAAGTTTGAGCTAGGGAACTGAAATTTATAATATATACTCTCTAGGGGCCCTTTAAGCTCATGTATAAATATTTTCAAAATCCGCCCACTGACACGCCCACAAATAAATAAAACAATTTTTTTGAAAATCCAAAGTTTGAGCTAGGGAACTGAAATTTATAATATATACTCTCTAGGGGCCCTTTATGCTCATGTGTTTTTTTGACTCATTTTTCGATAAGAAGGTACAACTTTTCGCTTCACAAAATTAAATTAAACTTCTACAACCACTTGTCACACTGAAAAATTTGCACTGAGTAAAACTTAAAACTTGACTTACAACGTAGAACAAACTCAATAGACGCAAAAGCAAAAAAATAACGTCTACAAACGGTAACTGTAACATATCCCAGATTCTACGAACTTAGATACATCGCATCTACAGAGAATCAGTTTACCGTTCTAGAAAAAAATCAGTTGCGCCAACAGCTGCGTCGTTTAGTCGTTATAACCGATACTAAATTTAAAAAAAGGGTAAAATAGGTTGTTTTAAGCGATATGTCGTTATAAGAATTTGGTCGTTGTAAGTCGTTATAACCGATGTCGTTATAAGCGATTTTGACTGTAGTTTGAAATGAGAGAGTGTCTCTACTAATTATATGGATATACTCTGCTTTTATGAAAGGGTCGATAAAGAGAGAAGAAGCAGTTTTTTTGGTTTTCTTTCTTCGTTTTCAAAGTTCGTTTTGTGTTTTTAAAATGAAGGTGACAGCAAAAGTTAAGACACAAACCTTTTAGCTCAATTCAAAACGCCATCTGGCTAGTTGAGGCCAAAATAAAAAATGCTCTGGGATGATAGTACTTAAAGTTTATATGCAACAAAGATATAAAACACACAAAACAGGCCAAATCATGGAATTTTTTAAATTGAGAATTTTAGAAAAAAAAGTGCACGACTGGCTTATAATAAAGCACCATAAAGCAGGACTAGCAGGATTATGGTTCGATAGAGCATGCATTTTGTTCTTCGAGTGAGGAGTTTTGAGCCCATTTGCTTGGCCAAACCAAAGTAGAAGCGGTTTCCTAATATAATTTCCCGTCGGATCTCCACTAAGGTGTCATACACTCTCCAATGAAGCAAAGTATCTGGGAGTCATCCTGGATAGCAAACTTCTTTGGTCCAAGCATGCTGAGCTGAAGACTGCCAAGGCGCTGTCGGTTTTCTGGCAGTTCAAGTGCATTTTCGGCAAGACATGGGGCTTATCACCGAAAAGAGTCCTATGGATTTATAAGGCTATGATAAGACCATTTATAGCATACGCATCGGTTGTTTGGTGGAATAAGCTTTCGCATAAATTTAATACGTTACTGCTGCTTTCGACAAACTCCAAAGGAAGGTATGTCTCGGCTGCATGGGGGCCTTCTCCAGCACGCCTGGCTTCGGCCTAGATGCACTATTGAACCTCCCGCCCCTTGATGTTTACATCATGGGCTGTACAATCAAAGCTATCTCACGTCTAAGAAGAGGTGGCCTTTGGTATAATTCGCACTGGAGTTTTGATGAACTTGCGCAACGGTTGTCTTTCGACTCCTGTCTTATGGATATGCCGTCTGATGCAATGACACTGGAACTTCGGCTGAAGCGCAACTATGAAGTCGACTTTCCTCGTGTTCAGGACTGGCTCTGGCCAGACTCTAAGCCTGGGAAGGAATGCAGTCGAATCTTCACGGATGGCTCCAACACCGATCAAGGATCTGGTGCTGGTGTCTTCATGGAGAGCGACAACATTAGATTTTTTTCGCGTTAGGCAAACATACGTCAGTCTTCCAAACGGAGACTTATGCTATCCTAATGGCCATGGACTATGTTGCGAGGAACAGGTGGAGGGGGCGAAGTATCTGCGTCTGAAGCGACAGTCAGGCTGCGCTTAAGGCCTAGCTCAACCCCTTAACCACCTCCAAAATAGTCCGTGAATGCAAGATCTCTGAATTCGGTCGGAAGGATGAATTCACTTAGACTTGTCTGGGTCCCGGGTCTTAACGCGATAACGGGAAATGAGATCTCCGATGAACTTGCTAGGCAGGGCTCAGAGGGGGACTTCTCAGGACCTGAACCAGCGATTTGTCTGCCTGCGTCCTCGGTCAGGGCTTCCATTGACGGTTGGGTTTCATATGAAGACAATCGCCGTTGGCATGACTCTCCAAGGTGCAGACAGAATAAGCAAATTCTCCCCGACGTCTGTAGGAAAGGCACGACATTCTTGTTGTCTCTCAACAGAAAAGACTGCAGACAGACTACTGGCGTTCTTACGGGTCATAGCACTTTTTCCAAGCATCTTAAGGTGCTAGGCTAAGCGATACCACCAACTGCGAAGCCTGTGGAGAAAGCGACGACACTGCGGAACATTTCCTCTGTGATTGTCCTGCATTTTCTCGTATCAGGTGGCAGGTATTTAGTGCGGATATGGTGAGTGCTGTAAACCTAAGCTCCTTATCATTGAGCGCCTTTTCGTTTTTCTTAGGAAAACGAGTAAATTCTCACAGTAAAATGTTTTGTGTCTGCTAGACCAGTATTGAGTCTGAAAAAAAGGTGTCCTTTGTGGAGTTGATGTTTACTCCAAGGTAGGTGAACTCCCTAACTACGAGTACCTCAAAGTTAATGCTTTCAACAATGGCGTTTTGTCCCAGACGGTGAACAGATGTTTGTTTGTTTGTTTGTTTGTTGATGGCATGTATTTAGTCTTGTCCTCATTTACTTCAAGACCAACCAATTTCGCCTGTTCTTCAATCGCCGACAAAACCATCTAACACGGCACGCATCGGAATTGCTTCCAATCTGCACATTACACCGCATGTTTTAAAGTGTCCGTGACATAATTGGATCAGTTTTGCCGGGACCCCATATTCGGCTATCGCCATGTAGAGCTCCTGACGATGAATGCTATCATATATTATGCGGCTTTAAAGTCAATGAAAATATGGTGAGTCTCGCCTTGAAATACGTTGGTCTTTTCCAGGATTTGCCTCAGTTTGGCATTTTTTTAGTCTGAGAATGTTTACTCCAAGTATTAAAGTCCCCCAAAAAATCAAATTCATTATAGCCGTTTTTAAGAAAAGCGATGTTTTTCGAAATTTTGGCAACTGTTGTAAGAAAAAAAATTGTATAAAATATTCAAAAATCCGACTATAAATTTTTTCCAAATATTAATATCAGGTTACATATCCAATTTCTTTGAAATCACTTCATCCGTTCTTGAGATTTTGTTTTTAATGTGTAAACATTTTTGCTCTCGTTGATGTGTAAATATATTTTTTCTCGGTAGGGGCTAGTTGGAAATATCTATCGTCTCCATCATCGTCAGATTTCGTCATCGTCAGATTTTCCCGTTAATTTTCATTACCACGTGAGTTAATCGCTGCTCGACAGATCACCGCAATTAAACGACGTTTGGCGCGGTTAGTACGTAGATGGATGACCGTTTGAGAACAACCGCGTGTCGTTGTTTTTTTTTTATTAATTATGTTTGTTCAATTTTAGAGATTATTATGTCCTTACGAAACACCGGAAAGTTGTGTGGAAGTAGATTTGTTTTGAATAATTGAGGTTGTATAGCTTGTAGTTTGTTGTACATCAGTTGAATATTGAAAATATCGATTTGTACATCGTACACTTGAGTCGATGGTGTACGTCTTCTACTTCAGCTTTCACAAACCAATTATTTGTTCGGTCAAATATTAAATAAATTTTTTCGTTGACATTAAATATATATCATGGTTTTATTTCAATACAATACCCAAATCTCTTGTTTATCAAAACCACAACCTCTGTGATATTTCCACATGCAACACTGACGAGCCTACATGTTTACACATCAACTATACCGTGAGTGCAGCGTGGCTCGCACCTTTTTTTTCTGAAGTAGATAATAAAGAAGTAGTTAGTCGAATCTTTTTGGAAAAACTGGGTACTCCATCTTCTGATACTCACCCCCAGTATTCAAAACATTAAAACTGATCAAATCGGTAGAGCGGTTTTTGAAATCATTTTCATAAAACTGTAATATGAATAAAACAATTATAAAAAAATATTTCAAAATGTTTGATACATTTTTTTTAAAAATACTTGGACAATTTTTTTTTGATACCTATTAGGCATTTTTCTAAAGTACCGTTATTTTTGCAAAATACTGAGTACGCCACTTTCTTACGATCTCCTCAATTATTTTATGTTTCAAAACCATTCAAATCGTTAGAGCCATTTTGTAAAGAAAATTGGTGGTGTAATAACCATTCTTATGTTGGGTACCGTTATAAGAATGGTAAAATAATGGAGAAAAATGGCCGCGTAGAAATTTCAAATACGAAGTTTGAAGAAAATCCGTCCACCAACCGACGGACTGAATTGCGCAGCAAACTTTTTTGGACTTCTCTATAGCCGTAATATCATAGCTCAAATTTAGTTTGAGTTTGAAATTTCATCGCGATTGCAATATATTTCTCTTCAGTACACGAAAGAATACGAGAAAGTTTAAAATGTAAGTGTAGCTATGAAAATAACCCCACACTATTCTAAGATTACTATGATGATAGCTATCGTTCATTGTTGCCATAGTTCTTGTAGCAAGTCGTCTGCACAAACACCTGATTTAAAATTAAACAAGTGCACGGTTTTGGCTTCTTCTACTTTTTTCGTCTGGAATCTTTCGATTTGGTATCTTGTTCCGTGAGTCCATCCATGGTACTCGTATCATGGTACATCCAAAAGGGATCTTATACCTTCTCGTCGTCGTAGTCGTCGTCCGTCAGTACAATTTATATCATTCGACCATCATTTCTTCTGCTGTTGCACCGTGTGTCCAATTGTGAGAGATACCATGGCAGCAGCGCCAATGTCAGTGTCTGTTCAAGAACACATATAGAATCCATTATTTAGCTGTAATCCGCAGCCGGTCGCATCTCTACTTCTTCAACCACAAAAGAGTGGTCTTGGTCTTGGTCTTGGTCTTCATCTTGGTCTCTGTGGTTTTGCGATAAAAGTTCAACGGAACGCGCAAACTTTGTAATTGGCTGCAAAAACATATTCAATAAATCCTGGCAACAACAGTGGATGTGGTAAAGTGTCTGTTGGTTTTACCTTATTCTGTCTGCTGTTCGTGTGTGTGTGTTGGTTTTTTATATTCTCAGCCAGCTGGGATTTTGTTTTAAGACTTTCTTCGTTGCTTTCAAAGAGAGGTTAAGCTCTAAAATAAATAAGCGGGAAGTAATTTGGTAAATGTGTAGAATTGGGTTAAACGGCAACAAAATGCAACCACTGACCCGACACTCTGTGCTTTTGTGCTCTTGAAATTCATGATGTTGGAGGATAGATTCTTTTTCTTTTTGTGTGTAATAAACACGCGTGAGTTTATGAGATAAATGTTGCAATTTTTTTGAAAGATAATTATCAAATGGACACCTATCTCTGGAGGATAAATGGTTAGTGCTGGGAACAGCCCAGGACATCACATTAAAAATTGTTTGGTTATACTTTATTAGCTTTTGGGAGATGTATTGTATGGAGAAGATTTTGGTTTAACTGCCAGGCTGTAATGAACGGAGTCCTGGTGACAGAAATTCTAAGGGCGGTTTTCAAATTTCATTACGAGTTTTCGGGCACTGTTTGGGTTTCAGTTTTCTATTATAAAAATATATTTAAGGGGTTGCTATCGATTAGTGTTATATTCAAATTCTTATGCAGTGGAAACACCTTTTAGATGTTACTTGGCCCGGCGAGATTTGAACCTGAGACCTTTAGTAGTCCAACACACTAGCCTCTGCCCCACTTCGCCACCTCAATTATTCAATTCCTTTATTGAATGAGATGTAAACAAACTTCAAACAAGTTTACTAAAAGTCCGTTTATTTGCAAGAATACGGCTTTAAACTCTTGTTCGGCGTGAACTATTCTGTGCATCCTCCGGCATGCTCATATCTTTGTCACTTGAAGCACTATGCAGTGGATTTTGTCTTTCGGGATCATCCTTGTTGTCGTCATCGCCTCCTCTTCTATAAGCTTGCAAGCTCATCGCACTGCTTCGAGCTCGTATCTTGTATCTTACAGCACGGCTCCCTTTGTCGCGCATTGGTTGCGCGTTTTGAATAACAACTTTCGGGAAACTTACAAATTTTAATGTTCGCGTTTGAGAACTTGTTCGTTTGGGCAAGATCGCCATGTGGAGTTTATCGTGGAGGTTCTGTAGTGGTCCCTACTGGTGCCAGTTAAACCAGTGGCAACATTGAAATCAGGGACGAATATGCCAAAATTAAAAGATGTATTGTATATTACTCAGGCTTATTGGTTGATTCTCATCGATCAGTAATCGTTGATATCTTACCTTAAAGGTCTTATACAATTTGTATCCATGACCAAATTCTTTAAGTATCATCAGGTGTACCCCAAGGAAGTTATCTTGGTCCGCTTCTTTTTCTCCTATTTATAAATGATACGCCTGAAATCTTCCCGTGTAGGGACGGTTTTTTTTTTTTTTTTTTTTTTTTTTTTTATATATATATTATATATAACCAACGACCATACCACGTCGAGTAAAGAGATTCTCGTCAGATCACCGGAATTAAACGACGTTGGGCTCGGTTAGTACGTAGATGGGGGACCGTTTGAGAACAACCGCGTGTCTCTGGCCAGTCCCATCTACAGAGTTGAGGTAGATATTATACGTGGTATCACAATGGACCTAAATTGGTCTAAGTGTGTCGGCTTCTGCCGACAACTACATAAACCTAACCTACACCATCAACTTCAACATTAAAGATTAAAAAGGTTAAGTCAGCAACACAATGCATTTGGTCAAAGAAAGAAACTTTGTTTTTAGTTGACACTATAAATAAATCTATTGTTGTACCACTATGACTTGTAAAATGTGTAGGAACAAAGCTAACGATTTCTAAGCCATGAGATTCAAACAGATTTTTTAGATAATTTGACTTACCGGTTGTGCGAGAGACGTCAATATTCAGATCTCCACACATTATCATGTTTTCATAAACTGCATTATGCTTCAGTATACATGTTTCAAATTCCACAAAGGGGAAACTACCTGGATGTCCGTATATCGCGTTAAGTAAATCCGTTTCGAATAGTAGATTAATCTCGATAAGTAAGCACTGGATATCCTTATGTTTCAAGTAATCTAAGCAATCCACCACAGTTTGGTTTTGTTTCTGTGGCTGACTTTCTGGAGGGTATTGAATCAGTGTAAGACTGATTTGGAGTCAATTACGTGTGAGCTAAGGGCTTTTATAGCTGCTTGTCTGTCCGTGAATATATGGATGTGAGCGCCTTTGATACCAGTGTTGAAGATGTGGTTAGCGCATTCCTGAATGGCGAGGAGCTCTGCCTGGAATACACTAGGGTTTTCTCCTATTGGTATTGAGACGTTGAGGCTTGGTCCATGCAAACCATCTCCTGTGCACGATTCCATTTTAGAACCATCCGTATACCACTTTAATCCGATTTCGCGGTTCGCTGGGCTATTACCAGCACATGCTTCTCTATTTGGTATTTCCGTAGAGAACCGCTTATTGAAACATAATGTTTTTTGAAGGCGGTCTGTAACCGCGCAGATCATGTCAAGTTCTGGAATTTCTGAGAGCAGCGTCATAAGTTTCCGGTGGTCACTAAGACGTATCATGCGAACCTGTTCAACGGCTGCCATAGAGGCAATAACAGGAATTACACCTCTCCACATATGCATTCCAAAAGTGGCGATCCGCAGTGCAATAAGTCTAATACGGTTAAACGAGAAAAGTCTTAATGATCATCCGGAACTAAAGACCCTTCTCGATGAACTGCCAGAACTTAACATGAACTGCGCGGTCACAGACCGCATTCAAAAAACACTATGCTTTAACAAACGGTACTCCACGGAGATCCCCAAGAGAGAAGCATGGGTTAGTAATAACCCACCAAACAGCCACAACGGCATAAAGTGGTATACGGATGGTTCTAAAATGGAAAATGGGGGTAGGAGCGGGAATATACGGACCACACAAACGCTTCACGATACCCATGGGAAAAAGTCCCAGCGTATTTTAAGCAGAGCTCCACGCCTATCAAGAATGCGCCAGCCACATTAATTTATCTGGCATAAAAGGTGCAACCATCCATATATTCACGGATAGTCAAGCAGCTATAAATGCCCTTAGCTCGTATACTATGACTCCAAATCAGTCATGTACTGCTTCAATACCCTACAAACACTCGGAACAAGAAACAAAACTAAATTATGGTGGGTTCCGGGTCATGTCGGGGTAGAAGGTAACGAAAAGGCCGACGAACTGGCCAGAAAAGGTTCAGAAACACCTTTCATAGGTCCCGAACCTTTCTGCTGCACTCCTAGATCAGCAGCAACGGCAGCAATAAAAAGCTGGGAACATAGGAAATGTATCTATCTCTGGGAAAGCATCCCAGGTCTAAGAAAGGCCAAACGAGCCATTCGGCCCTTCAATCAAAATGGCAGCAAATGTCTAAACCTAAGCAGGCATGATATCAAAAACTTAGTAGGTTACCTTACTGGTCACCATGGTTTAAGATATCATCTACACAAAATGAGAATAGCAGACTCTTCTGAGTGCCGACTCTGTCTTGAAGAGGACGAGTCAGCTGAACACATTTTATGTGAGTGTCCAGCCCTTAATGGAATTAGAAAGAAGATCTTTTTCATGGAACAAATGAGTCCCGAGGACATAAAGAATTCTTCTACTGGTAAAATTGTCCGCTTTACACGGAAAGTGGCGCGAATTATAATTATTATTTACTTAGCCATCTATTACAGATTTATTATTAGAAAATTATGGTTCACGGTTTACGCATAAGGTTTATGTTTATGAAATTAAATGTTTTTTTTTTTTATATTTGAGTTGATTGAATGAAAGGTAAATTGCGGTCTACGATTTATGACGTATTAAAAAAAAACTACTTGCTGGATCTTGTTCAAACCAATTTTCTTTGGAAGTTTGAGTTTGCATGGTAATGTACATCATATATTTTTTTTAGTTTTATCATTCCCTTATTTTAGAAGTTGTGGTGGGTTGTTCCGGGCGGAGGGGGGGGGGGGGGAACCAACATTTTACCACTTTGGAAGTGTCTCTCGCGCAAACTATTCAGTTTAGACAAAAATGATATTAGAAACCTCAATATTATTTTTGAAAACCTATCCATAGATATCCCACACGTATGGGTTCGATGAAAAAAAAAACTTGAGTTGCAGTTCTAAGTATGGGGAACCCCCAATTTTTTTTTTTTTTTTCTATTTTTGTGTGAAAATCTTAATGCGGTTCACAGAATACATCTATTTACCAAGTTTCAACAGTATAGCTCTTACAGTTTCGGAGAAAAGTGGCTGTGACGTTCCGGGACAGACAGACAGACAGACAGACATGAGGGTTCTGTTTTTTGCCATTTGGCTACGGAACCCTTAAAACATTTAATTTCATAAACATAAACCTTATGCGTAAGCCGTGAACCATTATTTTCTAATAATAAATCTGTAATAGGTGCCTAAGTAAATAATAATTATAATTCGCGCGGAACCCTTCATGGGCGAGTCCGACTCGCACTTGGCCGCTTTTTTCTTTTCTTTTTTTTTTAATTCTGGCTCGCCAAGGCGATTTATAAACTTCGACCTAAAAAGATCTTTTGCACCGTATGGGCCAGAAAAATTTAAGCTAGTAGAATTTCCACTTTCCGTGTAAAGCGGACCATTTTACTAGTAGAAGAATTCTTTATGTCCTCGGGGCTCATTAGTTCCCTGAAAAAGATCTTCTTTCTACCAAGTTTCAACAGTATAGCTCTTATAGTTTCGGGAAAAAGTGGCTGTGACATTCCCGGACAGACAGACAGACAGACAGACATGACGAATCTATAAGGGTTCCGTTTTTTGCCATTTGGCTACGGAACTCTAAAAAGACGTATCTCAGTCGTTTGTAACAGACTTGCTGAGCTGCGTATTATCATACTTTGTTTATATGTATATGCAAGAGTGTTAGTGCTATTATGGCTTCTATGGCAGCAGTGGGGCAGGTCCGCATGGCTCCGGATAAACCAAGGCATGCGAGACGTTGTACCCTTGTGAGCTTTGATACAGCGGTTTTATGGTTTGTTTCGGTCCACCAAAGGTTAGTAAGTCTGGGTTTAATTTCGTTCAATGCTGGTAGTGATCAGGTGCCGACAAATAATATGACTTGTAAATGCTTAGGATATCTGCAGCCGGAGAGTTTCAGATGCCGTATCCCAGTATTCTATGGCACTTTTCATATTCTTCGATTGAATTCCCAACATGTCCGTTCAAAACTCTGCCAACAAACAAAAGATATTCCTTTCGCATGTTCTTGACGAGGTCGTAAACATAAGCAGAATGCATCTTTATCTGTCTGCTCGCATCCGACTTGGGGAGCATACGCACTCACAATATTTCACGCCTCACCTTACAACACCAGTTTAACCTTAATAAGGGGATTGGAACATTTTCCATATTGAGGCTGAAGTTGATAGGCTACGTCACTACGTATTTAAACGGCGATACCGCGATAAGGGAAGAATAATGGCACTAAGTCAAGTCAAGTCAAGTCAAGTCAAGTCAAGTCACTACCTCAAACTTAATAAGGATTTGCTTTCAAACTTACCAATACTCGCAACCAATGACCATACCACGTCGAGTTAATCGGTTCTCGTCAGATCACCGAAATTTAACGACTTTGGGCGCGGTTAGTACGTAGATGGGGGACCGTTAGAGAACAACCGCGTGTCGTTGGCCAGTCCCATCTACAGAGTTGAGGTAGATAATACATACGTGGTATCACAATGGACCTAAATTGGTCTAAGTAAGTCGGCTTCTGCTGACAGCCACCTAACCTAACCTAACCAAGGGACGGTCTAAGAATATCACTGCAGCGCCCCAAACAGCGCTTGTTGTAAAAGGCGACTAAGGGAAGAAATCACATCTAGGCAATTTTAACATCCAGGTGAACCTAGCGGTACATTTTACATCTTAAGACTGTCCGGCAAGTGTGTATGCCCGTGGGTTGACACGACTGGAAATAACCGTTGTCGTAAAAGGTCGATCAAACAATAATCAATTAAAAGAGCACTTGCCAAAATCGTAGAAAGAGGCGGCCTTAAAAGTCCTAGATCACAGAAATGCATCAACACCAGCATTTGATTGGCCTCATTGATGAAGTGATCTGAAATCAGGAGGGCTGCCGATGTTTATTTAGGTCTTCTTCTTCTTTTTGTTGTTGTTATTGTTGTTGTTGTTCTTCTTCTTCTTCTTCTTCTTCTTCTTCTTCTTCTTCTTCTTCTTCTTCTTCTTCTTCTTCTTCGTCTTCTCTGCTCCTCCTCCTCCTTCATTTTACAGGATTACAGTGATCATAACCATCCCACTTTACTGCATCCCTACTGTTCGCCGGTCCGACGTAAATAAACACCGACAGACCTCCTGGTTTTCGGATAAAACACATGCATATTTTCTAATTCAAACCTATTAATCCCTTTACTCATAATTTTTGATTCATATCGGGTTCAAATCAAGCCAAGTAGATCATTAGGACTTACTGGGTCGCAGTCACCCCATTTATTTCATTTAAGTCCAATACTTTTTTTTGTCTGCAGTAACTCTACTCAAAATAATGTAACAAGTGATAATAATATCACAACTTCGCTGTCTCAATGTAAGACATTTAGGAATATTAGTTTTCGGTGTATTGACATAAATGAACTCACTTTGTGTATTAAATCCATTAAAAGTCATGCTGTTGATCCCGACCAAACTACTGATATAAGAACGGCCTTAGACAATGACAATTTCACTGCTCTCGTTCTACTTGATTTTTCAAAAGCTTTTGACAGAGTAAACCACCACCCCCTGCTTAGAAAACTGTTTTTTTCCTTTAATTTTAGCTCCACAGCTATACGTTTTATAACGTTTTATACAAAGTTTCTTATCTGGTCGCACACAACGTGTTAAAATTAAAGATTCTTTGTCTGATCAATTGTTAGTCCCTCAAGGAGTTCCCCAAGGACCAATTCTTGGTCCATTATTGTTTAGTTTATTTATAAATGACATCTCATCTTCCATTAGTTCATCCTTTCATCTATATGCGGACGATGTCCAACTTTATCTAAGCAGACCTATAGGGATCATCGAAGACTGCATAGAACGGATTAACTGTGATCTCGTTAATATTGCACGGTTGTCAGAAACTAACCTATTAACTGTAAACCCTAGCAAATCGCAAGATATTTTTTTTTTAACAGGAGTTTGCCCTCTAGCGAGGTTCCACCTATAACACTCAACGGATCTCAACTACCCATTGTAGATAAGGTTAAGAGTCTCGGCAATGCTGTGATTTTGTCAAATCGATGCTGTGTAAGATCTATGGCGGTCTGCGAACACTACGACTTACGGCAGACTTCATCTCACCTGAAGTTCGTCTTAAACTTTTTAAAGCATTGCTTTAACGATGTATCTTCCCTAAACTAGATAGCATTTGTGCCCGTCAAGTTGAGGTGGCGTTCGATCACATATCGCCATATAAAGATATTTTACTGGGATGCTCTTTAAACACCTATCTAAACATAGGGGCGGGCTACAGTCCGCTTGGGCGAACTGTTGGATACCCTATTCTTATTCCTATATCTCATAAGTGGGCGTGACAAAAATTTAAAGGATTTTATCGAAAAAACTAAGCTTTTGTAAATAAAAACGCTCCCTAGCTCAAACTTTGTTTTTTCAATAAAATTGTTTTATTTAATTGTGGGCGTGTCAGTAGGCGGATTTAAAAAAAAATTAAGTATGAGCATAAAGGGCACCTAGAGAGTATATACTATAAATTTCAGCTCCCTAGCTCAAACTTTGGACTTTCAAAAATAAAAAAAAAATAATTGTGGGCGTGTCAGTAGGCGGATTTTGAAAATATTTACACATGAGCATAAAGGGCCCCTAGAGAGTATATATTAAAAATTTCAGCTCCCTAGCTCAAATTTTGGTTTTTCAAAAAAAATATTTTATTTAATTGTGGGCGTGTCAGTGGGCGGATTTTGAAAATTTTATGTCCCAAGCAGTTTTATGGGCCAAAGATCATGTATAAAAAATTTCAGCTTTCTAGCTCAAAATTCAATTTTTCCCAAAATTTGTTTTATTTAATTGTGGGCGTGTCAGTGGGCGGATTTTGAAAATTTTATGTCCCAATCAGTTTTATGGGCCATAGATCATATATAAAAAATTTCAGCTCTCTAGCTCAAAATTCGATTTTTTCCAAAATTTTGTTTTTTTGAGTTTGTGGGCGTGTCTGTGGGCGGATTTCAAAAATTCTTAAACTTGATTATTTCGGGACCCTAGAGAGTATATGGTTAAAATTTCAGCTCTCTAGGTCCAGTTTAAAGGCCTAATTTTTGCCGACGGACGGACGGACGGACATGGCTAGATCGACATTACTATCGATGCTGATCATAAATATAGTAACTTTTAGGGGTCTACGGGCAATATTAAGGTATGTTACAAACTATGCGTCAAAATTAATATACCCCTAGAATAGGGTATAAAAAGACGTGCAATGACTTTCCTTTTGAAAATTCTAAGAAGTAGGTGTCCGCCCTACTTACGCGAACTTTTTAATTACACGACATCTCCGCGAAATCTCGACATCGTTATACGAAGATTTCAAAGGTTGGTGATGGAGAGATCTTTCCCTGTCCAAAGTATTAGGCTATGGAATAGTCTTGATAATCGTGTTCAAGCGATACAGTCTGTCTCGGAATTTAAACGACGTGTAACACAATGTTTATAACTTTGTTTTTTTTCATACTAACGGCAAATCTACTTTCTCCTCTCTTTTTGTCCTTTCTTCTTCCCCTATCTCCTAACCTATTCCTATTGTCCTTCTTCTAAATTTTTGCTTAATCAAAAAAACTAAAAGGTTAATTTCATTTCCAAATCCTCTCTCTGTTAAAAGTAGCATAATTGATACGTTGTTTTTTCTTTTGCATTTATAATCAAATTAGTGTAATGATTATTGTTTTACGATGTTTTCTTATTATATGTATAAATATTTTATTTTATTTTCTGTACTACATACGATTTTAATCGTGCGTACATTGTCCTTAAAATAAATTGAAATTGAAATTAAAATGCTGTCCTTAAATCGGTTGTGACCTTGATTACAGCAGATTTACAACTGTACCTACCTACTTCCTTCGAAACCCAGATTGCAAGTTGGAGAGCTTATTACGCCTATCCCATTCTTCTTGAATTTGTTGCGACACTATTTTTTCGAAAGCTTTTGATAGAAAGGGAAGTATACTTATGGGTCTAAACTCTGGGGTTTGATTTTTTTTTGGAATAGGTATAATTTTGGAACACTGCTCTGGAAACTAACAGCTTTATATATAGATTAGTTGAAAATATGTACTAGATAGATTAAAAGTAGAGGGAGGATAATCTTAATAAAATTATCAAGGCCAGATGCATTGAATTTAACCGGAGGAATCAAAAATGTTACCATGCCCAAAGCAGTGCTTTATCTAAAGACGAAATTCCATTTTTTCCGTTTTGCGAAAACAACACAAACACAAGTTCTTTCGATTACTGTAAAAAACTCAATGTTCGGCAGATATGTATATTTAAATTTTTCTGTCCATATTAAAAAAGAAACAAAGATGTTGGGAAGAAAAATCTTCCATCAGATCCGATCTTTTATCAAAATCGCTGAATTATCGAACCGGTAAAACATCTCTACTAAAAACTAATCGTGCCATATTTTATTCTTTGACTTCTTAGAATTAAATCTCAATGGGGCTCCCATTATCCACGATGTATATTTGTTGTATATTTGTTGTCCAAGCTATTTGCAGCTATGCTGTTTATACCCTATTCTAAGGGTATATTAATTTTGACGCATAGTTTGTAACATACCTGAATATTGCCCGTAGACCCCTAAAAGTTACTATATTTATGATCAGCATCGATAGTAATGTCGATTTAGCCGTGTCCGTCCGTCCGTCCGTCCGTCCGTCTGTCGGCAAAAATTAGGCCTTTAAACTGGACCTAGAGAGCTGAAATTTTAACCATACACTCTCTAGGGTCCCGAAATAATCAAGTTTTCGAATTTTTGAAATCCGCCCACAGACAAAATTTTGGAAAAAATCGAATTTTGAGCTAGAAAGCTGAAATTTTTTATATTATGATCGACTCCTAAAACTGCTCGGGACAAAAAATTTTCAAAATCCGCCCACTGACACGCCCACAAATAAATAAAAGAATTATTTTGAAAATCCAAAGTTCGAGCTAGGGAGCTGAAATTTATAATATATACTCTCTATGGGCCCTTTATGCTCATGTGTTATTTTTTTTTTTAAATCCGCCCACTGACACGCCCACAATTAAATAAAACTATTTTATTGAAACACCCAAGTTTGAGCTAGGGAGCGTTTTTTTTTTATAAAATCCTTTAAATGTTATATAACAAAATATGTAGAGCGTTCTTAACAATTAAACCATACTTAGACTTTTGTCACGCCCACTTATGATTGATAGGAATAAGAATATGGTATCCAACAGTTCGCCCAAGCGGACTGTAGCCCGACCCTATGTTTTTTTTTTTTTTTTAAATGTTATAACTTGATCATAACAATCTGTGACGTCAGTTACTGTAGCAATAAGCTGAACGCATAGAAAGCAGTCATTTATCACATTTACTTCAATCTGAGAACATACAGCCAGCAACAATTGATTAAAACATGTTCTTTAATTTATTATTTGACCTGACATTTATAACAGTTCTAATTAATTTTTAATATTGTCTTTATCATCAGTACGAACTTTATCAGAAAGTTCAACTTCTTCTGTCAAGCCTATTTATAACTTGATCGACCTTTGTTGTATCACTTATCAGTCTACGTATTTTGCAATGTTTATTTCATTCGTTTTTCACAAACTACACAACATTTCAACAGATTATTTCCTTCTCTCGCAGTAGTCAACTACCTAGACAAACCTGTCTTAAGTCGTTGAATGACTAATTGACGCAACTAAATCCGATAATAGAATGCTAGATTTTGTGTATAAAAAATTAATTCAAAAATGACACATTTTCCATAGGTGACAGTAGCCGTAGCAGCATCACTTTATAGAGCTTGTAGTCACGTTTCCAATAAAAAAAAATTATTTCACGTGGCGTGACACATGCGTGCGACAAAACAATTCGAATTCCATTCCTAACAACATTATGTTTACATTTATCTGTGATAAACAAAATTCCTTAAGTTTAAAAAAAAGAAATGAATTCAGGTTGAAAATGATTTAAAAGAAAGCCCGATACACCGGAATTGCATCTTTTGAAAGAAATATCTCTATGATAAAACAATTTATTGGCGATGCATCTGGAATAGGTTTGTGGGCTTTCTAATAATTACTGAGGCGGAATAATAGCACTGAAACTATGTAGTGACGCCAACCTATCTCAATTTAAATATTATCTCAACTTTCTGCCATAAACAACCGGAAAAGATACAGGTGCAATGTTCGAGATGAGCATTTGTTTGTTTCGTCGCATGAATGTGGGTCAGTCATTCAGATGGACCGCTCGCTGGTCGACTGATATACGAACACAACAAAAGTCCATAGACTTCCGAGAAAATTACGTAAGATGAAAACTGTTTTTTTTTTTTATTATTAAACTTTTCACGGAAGACGAAAACAAAGCGATGGAGTCCATGGTCGTCGTCATCGGTGGAAAAAGCAAACCACAAATCTCGCTTTGATATTGATATTTTCTCGATTGAAAAAGCCAAACCAGTTGACTTGAAATATTGTGGTCGATGGGTTCTTAGAATTTTGACAGGGAACGAGTATTTGGAAGGAAAACCCCCTATCTGTCGATTTCCATTCTTGGATACGATGCCTTGCGCTGAAGATTATAATTGACAGAAACAGCGACATATTATGCTGTATTTATGATTGTTGTTTGCACAATTAGTAGTTTGGCTTTATTTATTACACTGTGGAGAGAAATTGATCAGGTAATTGCAGTGACGTAGAAGACAAAACCACCTGGTCAGGACTGACTCACGTGAACAATACGGTTTGAAAATTTGTATCTTAAGTCGAAATTGCAATGGGACTTGCGTTTCGGTTTAAGGAGTTATTTTAAAATTGGTCTTCAGTGCCTAATCATACTTACTCGGAGTCGGCTAACAAGCATGGGATAGTAAAACTTCACTTTGCATGCCGTTAACTGCAACTTGTTCAGGTAACATGATGACGATCGTCACCTTCCTTATGCGATCTTGGACGTACAGTTTCAAACTAAGTTTCTTATGTAGGATTACTCCCAGGTATCTAGCTTACCTTGAAATTTCTAGTGGAGCATTGTTCAGCGTGGGGGTAGTTTATCGCCGGGACTTTATTTTTTTTTTACTTTATAAAACCGTTCTGTTTTTGGCGTATTAACCTTGAGAACATGCGGGTGGCAACAGTGCAGTGGAAGTGTATTTACTTGCTAATCGGAAGGTTGCGTGTTCAACCCGACCATGTTGATGAAGCAAAAATCCACTGAATAAAAATCAATATAAGTGCAGCGCTTGCTTGCTATGTGCACTTTAAACTATTGTATAATTTTTTTCGGACTAAACTTGAATACAAAACTTCAATATAATGCTCCCTAAGTTATTTAGACACCACCCCTGGAGAAAAAACCCTACCCAATGCACAAACCTATCGTTACTATCATTCTACTTCTTCCTAGTTCTACCACCTAATAGTAGGCAATGAAATACGTCCACAATGACATTGCATTTGTAGGTGTTGAATTGAAAAATGCCTGTGCTGTGTCTACACACTATAAGGGTACTATTGTATCAATTACAGAAAAGAAACCCCTTTAGCGCACGCTAATTGTAAAAAAACTGCGGATAGTTTCCTGAGGGCTGATTTTGTTACCGGGTGGTCATTTTGTTACCGTCCTCCCATAGGTTTGGAATGATTTCGTTCAATGCTAAGATCCAAAGTTGCGGCGAGAGCACTCTACTCTCGCTTGTGGTGTACCCCTGCATACTGACCTACTGGTCACACAACTACCGATCTCCGCCAGGACGTGTCTGCTGTCTATCATGTTCCTAATCCAGGTGCAAAAGCAATTGCCCACATTCAGTTTGAGCAGTGTATTGTGAAGGCAATGTTTACATCCAGGAAGTATTTAATATCGTGAAACACGCCCGCAAGTGTGCATGTTCTTTGGTTCAGTATAAACTGACTCTTGTGTTACCACCCGAGATCAGTATGTCCTTAATATGAAAATAGTTTGTGTTATAGGATATACCTTATATTTAAAACATAATTAAACACACAAAACCGTGCACGCAAATCCTTGTGTTGATACGATTGGAGATGACCTGTGTCGCTGAAGGACGCTCAAACAAAAATCAAAAACAATATATAGCATGCATGAGTCAAAGTCGGAAAAAAGAGGCGGGCCAGGATCATTTTTTTGGGTTTTTAATTAAAACCCTTGCCCTGTTGGCTGATAGTACGACCTAAAAGATATTTTGTGTCAAAGCGGTGCCTTATCCTAAAAGACGAGTGATTTCCCTAGTACACCTGTGAACGTATCTCCCTGTGAAAGATGCGCCGTCTCAACCAATGGAGAGCTGGACATTCACAGAGAATGTGCTCAAAGGTTTCCTCGTCCTCCATGCAGAACTTACATTCTGTCTCCGGACTTAGATTCATTTTGTTGAAATTATACCTCAAGCCGCAGTAGCCACTGAAAAAGCCCACCAGCTTTCTAATATTATCCTAATTCAGCATAAGGAGTAGGGCGTTATTATTCGTTTGGATTGTCTTAAACTAGGGGCACTTTCCTAATATTTAACCAAACTGTTATTCCCAGCCATTAACAAGCCCTAAAGCGGCAGCCCAACTGACTCTGCAATAACGTTCTGGTCCAAAGAACGCAGATTCGGATCCCGCTGTGGCAAGTTTGTCTGCAGATTCATTGCCTGCTATACCTTGGTCGCCAGGTACCCATACATCTTTGACCTTGTTGTTTTTGGCTAGATTTTGCAAGGCCTCGTAGCAGTAGGCCAGGATCATACAATAATGCAATAACATAATCTGAAACCGGAAAGCTTGCCGATGTTTATTGAGGTCGAACCGGCGAACCCCACAGGCAGATCAACAGGGAAACCATAAAGTGCGATGGTTATGATCGTCACTTTCGGCGCAAAAACGCTCCCCATCACTGAAGCGCCTCAAGAGCTCGTACGTTCGACTACATTTTAGAGAAACCGCATCCCACGAATGCTGCACTCTTGGCATGTCCGCATAGACCAACAGGCGCAAAAAGTCTAGCGGCCGTCGTCAAATCACACGATCTTGCAGGTGGGGCCACAGATCCATTTACTGAGATATGCGAATACTTCCTTCAATTACTCGATGGTTTTCCCAGCAGTGCGGCATTTGGCACCATCCTGTTAAAACCAAATGTCCTTCAGACTATGTTCACGCACTTTTGCATACAAACATTTGTTGATCATGGCTCTGTAGCGGGCGCCATTGACAATGAAATTTCGATGTCGTTCATATATAAGGTTGAACAGCCGAATGATGCCGCCGAACAATGGAGCACTTTGTATGTGCGAGAGGCTCAAAACCTCCATAAAAACTGAAAATATGAATTGGAGGTAGATGAAATTTGACAAAGATGTTTGATTTGGGCTTTCCCTTGTTTCGGCACAATTTGTTTGAATAGAAGTTATTGATATTTTTTAATATGTGCGTATAGCGAGGCCGCTCGTTAAGCTGTATCTTCAGAATAAAGCCTCAATTTTGCGGTGTCTATTGGAGGATTGCTGCAAATCACTTCCAATATAACTGCAAACCTTGTTATTGATCTTAAATTAATTTGAGTGATCTCCGCAGTTAAATTAATATTTGCGAACATCCTTCGTGAAGTATTGCCGTCGTTTGTTGTTCCATTTGCTTGTTTTACAATACAACTTTAATTCCAACCATTATATAAGATATTGTATCTTAAAGTACAAGCTTGCAAATAAATAAAGAAATAAATATCCTAGAACTCCGTTATCAGTACAGTTGTCGGGCGCAGTGGCTCAGAGGTTAGTGTTCGGACTACTAATCGAAAGGTCCCCGGTTCAGTTCCCGCCGGGGCCAAGTAACATCTAGAGTTTTTTCCACTGCCCCACCTCATGCGAACCTCTGACAAACATCCAAGAGTATCATTTGTCATGAGAAGCTTTGTAGGTCCCTTCCACTTCGCACAACAAAGTGGTTATAGAAGCTGGGTTTTAGGCCCTATATGGGCCGTTACTGCCTAATAGTTATTTTTTTTTTTTGTTATCAGTACAAATACGGATCTATATGAGCAGATATAGCTGCTGCAGAAAAACGATGTCGCTGTTAAGTCTTCGTTGAGAAGTTTGCTGTATGGAGGAAGCTTAAATGGGTCTTCCCATGAAAGTCCTCTTTGGTCAAATAGAATAAATTTACGTTTAGTGGCCTCGATTCGATTTGAGTTAAAAGATAGATACACCGAAAAAAATATTTTGATAAAACAACTGTGAAATTAACATTTTTCGGTGATAAAAGTGATCCAACATTAAAAATATCACTTTTGATATACTGATCACATCACTATTACATTCACGATATGGATTTACTATGAAAATTCATAATTGAAAATTAAAATGTAAAAATGATAAAATCGTTTTATCATTTCTTAATTAAAATTTTACATTATAAATGCCAAACTGATATGCAAAAACTGATATTGCTCATACTAATTTTTTCTTTTTTTTTCTTTGCGAAGTGGAAGGGACCTACAATTTTACGCCGAGTCCGAATGGCAACTTTGTGAAGCTTCTCATGACAATTGATACTCTTGGATGTTTGTCAGACGTTCGCAAGAGGCAGTGGGGCAGTGGAAAAAGTTCAAGATGTTACTTGGCCCCGGCGTGAATTGAACCTTTCGATTAGTAGTCCGACACACTAAACATTGAGCCACTGCGCCCGACTTATAATATAATTTAGAATAATATATATAGTTTAGAGAACGCAATCATATTGATATTTTAAGATATCAAAATAATCTTAATTCAACGCCTTTTGTACATCAAGTTAATATTGTAATAGCGTTAATATGATATTAAAATTGTAGAAATATGGTTAAATACAAACCAAATTTTGATATTATTATTTGATATTACAATATAGAAAATAATTTCAATTTTTTTATATTTTAATATCTACCTTACCTTATACAAGGTGGCGCAAAAGTAATCCTCCTATCACAAAATGCTATAAATTTTGCGATTGGGCCCCTAATGTCAGTTCTATTTTGACATTTGTGTAGTAAACACATGCGAAATACACGCTAATAAACAATGTTACGCTACACTGCTCCAGAACGCGGAATATTGGTGACTATTTATTTGATTTTTTTTTAAATTACAGCCAAAAAACATTGGAAGGTTATTTTTGCGCCACCTTGTAATTATTGATTTAATATTTTAATTTTCATAAATACAATCTTTCGTATCATTTTTTGAGAAATTGATATGATATGCTATTTGATATTAATAAAATATTAAAATGATATGTGGTTTTTTTTCGGTGAGATAGATAGTTTATTTCAAATCTTTTAAGCGCGTTTACTAAGATACTTGCGCAAAATCTTCCACAAAGTCGATGGTCAAAGGCCAAGTTCTTGCGCACGATGACGAATCGGTGAATTAGGATCTTCCTCAACACTGTCCGCGGTGCTAATTTTGTCATCTCTCCGAACTCTGTGCATTCCTGTCACTGTGTTGAATTTCAATTCAGTAAATGTGGTGGGAAATTTGTCAATTGTGTTGCGAATAGCCGACTGATTTGGTTGATTATTTTGACCGTAAAATTGGCTTAGCACAGATTTTCTAGAATTTGTAAACGCTGGTTAGGCGTTCAATCATCTTTACAAAAAGAATAATGAATTAAAATATTTGGTCAGCTTTCATATTAACTATCAGCTGTCCCATTGTTGGCGTATTGAAGATCCTCCTAAAAAATACCCTTTTATGTCAGCAACTTCTTGCGAAAGTCTGACAAACTTTCAAGAGTATCAGAAAAGGTTCTCCAATTTCCAGTTCGGAGTCGGCGTAATACTGTAGTTTCCTTACGTTTGTGCCAAAAATATAACTTTGCATACACAAATGGTTGTAGAAGCCATTTTGCCTGCGAGTACCAGTCCTCAACTCAAGACCGGAATGCCCGTTTTTTTTTTGTTTTTTATACATATACGTTCAATATATTCTCGGTATGGGGGTGAAGCTGTGATTGTATATATAAATTGACTTATTTATCAAGTAATACAATTATTTTAGTGCATTCATGTAAAATTTCATATAAATGTGATTATTAATTCGCGTTTTATCTCTAGTTAAACAGAATCCTAATGGCAACTGAGACGATGATGGTGAAAATTGAACATCACGCTGTAATTAAATTTCTCACTAAGCAAGGAAAAAGTCAAAAAACTATTCATGAAGAGATGGTGGCTGTTTAGCAGGGTTCCACACCTTCATTATCAACTGTGCAAAAGTGGTCAAGTGAGTTCAAGAGAGGCAGAGAGAGCATTGAAGACGACCCCCGCTCCGGCGCCCCGGCTACTGCTTGTACGGGAGAGAGCATCAAAGAAGTCGAAAAACTTGTACTCTTGAGGATGCCCGAATAAAGGTGAAAATGATGGCAGAGATCACCAAGCTTTCAATTGGTACCATTCACACCATTCTTCATGACCAAGAAGTTCAAAGTCACTCCGTCTGCCGGGAAGCTCATGGCCACAGTTTTTTGGGACTCAAAGGGAATCTTGCTCATTGAGTACAAAAAAAGGGTGAAACCATAAACGCCACATCCTACGCTTCCACTTTGCATAATTTGCGGGAGGAAATTAAAAAGCAAAGACGGGGTAAACTCGCAGCGGGTGTGTTGCTTCTTCATGACAACGCTCCTGTTCACACGGCGCGAGTTTCCAAGGCTGCTGCGCGAGATTGTGGTTTCGAAGAAATCCAACACCCACCCTATAGTCCAGACCTTGCCCCTAGTGATTATTTCCTGTTTCCGGATTTGAAAAAATGTCTTCGTGGAAAAAGATTTTCGGATGATGAAGAACTCAAGTCGGCAATAAATGGGTATTTTGCAGAGAAAGAGGAAATTTATTTTTTTGAGGGTTTAAGAAAAGCTTATCTCAAGATGTAACAAATGCATTGATGTTAGGGGAAATTATATTGAAAAATAAAGACAATTTAAATTGAATTCGCATTTTCCTTCATATCGATACCGAGAATATATTGAACGCCCCTCGTACACAAATATTTATGTATATCAAAATCAAATCTCACAGTTACAGTTGTTAATTCACAATGAGTTCTTCGTGGTCGTCTCTTCCAATAAATCTATTTCTATAAAATAATATCTCCACTTTTTATTTCAAATTGTATCGTTAGTATTGTTTCACATTCCCGCTTCACTTGTTGTCGTTACTGTGACAGCTTAAGCAGATTTACCATCGGCAATGAATTTTATATTTAAATGTGTATAATAAACTATAAAATAAAAATCTGCCACCGAAAACTGGAATCCCATTATAAGGCAAATGTGTGACTGTGACTGGGATTTTGGCTCTCTTTCCTCATTATCATTAGTTTTACTTAATAAGTCATCGTTGGATTCGCAGGCAGGTTCTGGTCCACGCCAAGCGATGTAATTTTATCGCTTTCCCGTTGGATATGTCAGGCGAGTTGTGGTGCTGGGATTTATATGTCAGATTATTCTTGTTCATTGCCAATGAAGTTCATTAAGGAAGTACCTTCTACTGGATGGTACCAAATGTCGGTCAATAATAATAAAAAAAAAATACAAATTTAACAAATTACGAGTAACTATACTCATATCTACATAAATTTGTCATTTGATAATTACCGTTTTATAGCACCGCGCGTATCCGATAGGTAATACTTTCTCTGGATATAGACATTTTTAGTGAGAATTGTGATTTCATTGCAACTGGATGTTTAATTGGTTTTAAGTTTGATAAAGCAGGCTAATGTGACCGGATAACATCGAATGAGAATTTTTTTTTTTTTTTTTTTTTTTTTTTTTTTTGTCGGGGTGTGTGAGACTTTCTGCACTGGAGCACTCAGACTCAATACTGGTCCATTGTACTACCAGGCAGACACACCACATTTTACTGTGGGAATTTACTCGTTTTTCTAAGAAAAACGAGAAGGCGCTTCAATGATAAGGAGCTTAGGTTTACAGCACTCACCATATCCGCACCAAATACCTGCCACCTGATACGAGCAAAAGCAGAACAATCACAGAGGAAATGTTCCGCAGTATCGTCGCTTTCTCCACAGGCTTCGCAGTTGGTGGTGTCGCTTAGGCTTAGCACCTTAAGGTGTTTGGCAAAAGCGTAGTGTCCCGTAAGAACGCCAGTAGTCTGTCTGCAGTCTTTTCTGTTGAGAGACAACAAGAATGCCGCGGATTTCCCACAGACGTCGGGGAGAATTTGCTTGGTCTGTCTGCACCCTGGAGAGTCATGCCAACGGCGATTGTGTTCATAGGAAACCCAACCGTCAGTGGCAGCCCTGACCGAGGACGCAGGCAGACAGATCGCTGGTTCAGGTCCTGAGAGGTCTCCCTCTGAGCCTTGTCTAGCAAGTTTATCGGAGATCTCATTTCCCGTGATCCCGTTATGACCCGGGACCCAGACAAGTTTAAATGAATTCAGCCTTTCGACCGACTTCAGAGATATCTTGCATTCACGTACTATTTTGGAGGTAGTTAAGGGTTTGAGTAAGGCCTTAAGTGCAGCCTGACTGTCGCTACAGACGCAGATACTTCGCCCACTCCACCTGTTCCTCGTAACATAGTCCATGGCCATTAGGATAGCATAAGTCTCTGTTTGGAAGACTGACGCATATTTGCCTAACGGAAAGAAAAGTCTAACGTTATCGCTCTCCACGAAGACACCAGTACCAGATCCTTGATCGGTTTTGGAGCCATCCGTGAAGATTCGGCTGCATACCCTTCCAGGTTCAGAGTCCGGCCAGAGTCAGTCCTGGACGCGAGGAAAGTCGACCTCGTATTTGCGCTTTAGCCGAAGTTCCGGTGTCATCGCATCAGACGGCATATCCATAAGACAGGAGTCGAAGGACAACCGTTGCGCAAGTTCATCAAAACTCCAGTGCGAGTTATACCAAAAGCCACCTCTTGTAAGAGGTGAGATAGCCTTGATTGTACAGCCCATGATGTAAACATCAAGGGGCGGAATCGAATGAGAATTACAGGAAGAGGAATATGTTTTGATTTGCACCGGCGAACAGAGTGACTCAAATGATTATCTAATGCTATTGCAGTTCGTATTTGGAGGTCAGGTTTTTTACCCGCACTTAGACACTACCCCTGTAAATGTTGTCAAATTACAACACTATAACTAATTTTCGATTAAATAAATAAAAGATAATAAATGGGATTATGTTTATTAAGTGGAAGTGGGTAGGCTGTTTTACTGACTTTCATGAAAAATATAACTCGCCTCATGCTGTTAAAAATTGAACCTTTTTTATTATTTCAGTTTTATTTTGTTAGTTTCTATAAAATTGATACTGTAATTATTATACCCTATTCTAAGGGTATATTAATTTTGACTCATAGTTTGGAACATACATATTGCCTGTAGACCCCTAAAAGTTACTATATTTATGATCAGCATCGATAGTAATGTCGATCTAGCCATGTGCGTCCGTCCGTCTATCGGCAAAAATTAGGCCTTTAAACCGGACCTAGAGAGCTGAAATTGTAACCATATACTCTCTAGGGGCCCGAAATAATCAAGTTTCAGAATTTTTGAAATCTGCCCACAGACACGCCTACAAACCCAAAAAAAAACAACATAGGGACGGGCTACAGTCCGCTTGGGCGAACTGTTGGATACCCTATTCTTATTCCTATCCCTCATAAGTGGGCGTGACAAAAGTCTAAGTATGGTTGAATTGTTAAGAACGCTCTACATACTCGTATTTTGTTATACAAGGTGGCGCAAAAGTCATCTTCCTATCGGAAGAAGCATAGTTTTTGCAAATGGCGGCAATTGTAAATTCTACTTTGATATTTGTGAAATTAACTGATACAGAAAAAACTTAAGACACCAATTAACATAATCCAAAAGCAGAACCAAAGTTTTTCATTCACAAAAAAAATTACAGCGAAAGAACATCGGGTGATAACTTTTGCGCCACCTGACAACTTTTGCGCCACCTTGTATATCATTTAAAGGATTTTATCAAAAAAAAAAAACGCTGCCTAGCTCAAACTTGGGTGTTTCAATAAAATTGTTTTATTTAATTGTGGGCGTGTCAGTAGGCGGATTTAAAAAAATAAACACATGAGCATAAAGCGCCCCTAGAGAGTATATATTATAAATTTCAGCTCCCTAGCTCACTTTGAATTTTAAAAAAAAAAAAATAATAATAATTGTGGGCGTGCCAGTGGGCGGATTTTGAAAATATTTACACATAAGCATAAAGGGCCCATAGAGAGTATATATTATAAATTTCAGCTCCCTAGCTCAAACTTTGGATTTTCAAAAAAATTGTTTTATTTATTTGTGGGCGTGTCAGTGGGCGGATTTTGAAAATATTTATACATGAGCTTAAAGAGTCCATAGAGAGTATATATTAAAAATTTCAGCTCCCTAGCTCAAATTTTGGTTTTTCAATAAAATTGTTTTATTTTTTTGTGGGCGGATTTTGAAAATTTTATATCCCGAGCAGTTTTAGGAGTCATAGATCATATATAAAAAATTTCAGCTTCCTAGCTCAAAATTCGATTTTTTCCAAAATTTTGTTTTTTTGAGTTTGTGGGCGTGTCTGTGGGCGGATTTCAAAAATTCGTAAACTTGATTATTTCGGGACCCTAGAGAGTTTATGGTTAAAATTTCAGCTCTCTAGGTCCAGTTTAAAGGCCTAATTTTTGCCGACGGACGGACGGACGGACGGACGGACATGGCTAGATCGACATTACTATCGATGCTGATCATAAATATAGTAACTTTTAGGGGTCTACGGGCAATATTAAGGTATGTTACAAACTATGCGTCAAAATTAATATACCCCTAGAATAGGGTATAAAAATTTCAGCTTTCTAGCTCAAAATTCGATTTTTTCCAAAATTTGGTTTTTTTGAGTTTGTGGGCGTGTCTGTGGGCGGATTTCAAAAATTCGTAAACTTGATTATTTCGGGACCCTAGAGAGTATATGGTTAAAATTTCAGCTCTCTAGGTCCAATTTAAAGGCCTAATTTTTGCCGACGGACGGACGGACGGACATGGCTAGATCGACATTACTATCGATGCTGATCATAAATATAGTAACTTTTAGAGGTCTACGGGCAATATTAAGGTATGTTACAAACTATGCGTCAAAATTAATATACCCCTAGAATAGGGTATAAAAATTTCAGCTTTCTAGCTCAAAATTCGATTTTTTCCAAAATTTGGTTTTTTTGAGTTTGTGGGCGTGTCTGTGGGCGGATTTCAAAAATTCGTAAACTTGATTATTTCGGGACCCTAGAGAGTATATGGTTAAAATTTCAGCTCTCTAGGTCCAGTTTAAAGGCCTAATTTTTGGCTACAGACGGACGGACGGACGGACGGACGGACGGACATGGCTAGATCGACATTACTATCGATGCTGATCATAAATATAGTCACTTTTAGGGGTCTACGGGCAATATTAAGGTATGTTACAAACTATGCGTCAAAATTAATATACCCTTAGAATAGGGTATAAAAACAAATTTATCGAAAAAATCGAATTTTGAGCTAGAAAGCTAAAATTTTGTATATATGATCTTTGACTGAACTGCTCGGGAGATAAAATTTCTAAAATCCTCCCACTGACACGCCCACAATTTAATAAAACAATTTTATTGAAAAACCAAAGTTTGAGCTAGGGAGAGTTTTTTTTACATAAGCTTGGGTTTTTTCGATTAAATCCTTTAAATGTTATATAAAAAAATATATAGAGCGTTCTTAACAATTCAACAATACTTAGACTTTTGTCACGCCCAATTATGAGGGATAGAAATAAGAATAGGGTATCCAACAGTTCGCCCAAGCGGACTGTAGCCCGTCCCTATGTTTATACCCTATTCTAAGGGTATATTAATTTTGACGCATAGTTTGTAACATACCTTAATATTGCCCGTAGACCCCTAAAAGTGACTATATTTATGATCAGCATCGATAGTAATGTCGATCTAGCCATGTCCGTCCGTCCGTCCGTCCGTCCGTCTGTAGCCAAAAATTAGGCCTTTAAATTGGACCTCTAGGGTCCCGAAATAATCAAGTTTACGAATTTTTGAAATCCGCCCACAGACACGCCCACAAAATCAAAAAAAACAAATTTTGGAAAAAATCGAATTTTGAGCTAGAAAGCTGAAATTTTTTATATATGATCTACGACTCCTAAAACTGCTCGGGATAAAACATTTTCTAAATCCGCCCACTGACACGCCCACAAATAAATAAAATAAATTTTTTATACCCTATTCTAAGGGTATATTAATTTTTGAAAATCCAAAATTTCAGCTAGGGAGCTGAAATTTATAGTATATACTCTCTATAGGCCCTTTATGCTCATGTGTAAATATTTTCAAAATCCGCCCACTGACACGCCCACAATTATTATTTTTTTTTTTTTGAAAGTTCAAAGTTTGAGCTAGGGAGCTGAAATTTATAATATATACTCTCTAGGGGCCCTTTATTCTCATGTGTTAATTTTTTTTAAATCCGCCTACTGACACGCCCACAATTAAATAAAACAATTTTATTGAAACACCCAAGTTTGAGCTAGGGAGCGTTTTTTTTTTTGATAAAATCCTTTAAATGTTATATAACAAAATATGTAGAGCGTTCTCAACAATTCAACCATACTTAGACTTTTGTCACGCCCACTTATGAGGGATAGGAATAAGAATAGGGTATCCAACAGTTCGCCCAAGCGGACTGTAGCCCGTCCCTATGTTTTTATTTTGGTGTTCGGATAAATATTTTTATGAAGTATTTTTATGAAATTGCATAGCTGTGAAGGGGAATGAAATTGCCACTAAATGTGTATCTTTGGAAACAATTCGTAAGGCTTTTACTTACTTTACTCATCGGGCTCCCGACCCGTGAAGTATCTGTGCTTGAGACACTGCAGCCTTCCATCCTCTGCGATCCCGGGCACGCTGCTTCCAGTTGTCCAGACCAAGCGCTCTGGCATCCGCGATTTCTTAGTTTTTAAAACGGAGTTTTTGTCTTTCTTGCCTTCTAGAACCTATGTGTTGGGAGTCGAAGATCCTCTTGGCTGGAGCATTATTGTCCATTCGCTCAATGTAGCCGATCCCTTGTAGTCAAGTAAATTTAGCCTTTTGGACTAAATCCACATCTTGGTACAGCTCATAGAGCTCGAGGTTGTATCTACTCCTCGAACTCAGGGCCAAATATCCGACGGAGTATCTTCTTTCAAAAAAACCCCAATATTAGCTCCCCTTTCTAACTCCGCACCATAAATCAGGAATGGCAGGATTTGTTGGTTAAGGTTGTCTGGCCAATTCGAAGTAGCAGCGGTTTCCTAAAGTAATTCTCAGTCGGATCTCCCTTAAGGTGTCATTTGTGGAGGTGATGTTTACTCCGATGAAGATGAAATCCTAAACTACCTCGAAGTTATTGCTATCAACGGTGACGTTTTGTCCTAACCGGTGGAAAAATGTTTGTTTGTTTGTTGATAGCATGTATTTAGTCTTCTCCTCATTTATTTCAAGACCAACCAATTTCGCCTGTTCTTCGATTGCCGAAAAAGTCTCCAACACGGCACGCTGCGAACGGCCGATAATGTCGATATCGTCCACATACCCCAGTCGTTGGACAGATCTACTGAAGGTATTGCCTTCCATGTTGACACGTGCCCTTCGCACAATTCTCTCCAGAACAAGATGGAAGAAGTGACATGATAGCGCATCTACAAGTTTGGAAAACTAAACATTACACCGTGTGTTTTCAAGTATCACGCGATACATCACGATCAGTTTTGCCGGGAACGCGAATTCAGCGATCGCCACGTAGAGCTCCTGACGATGAATGCCATCGTATGTGGCTTTAAAGACGATGAAAAGGTGGTGGGTCTCGACTTGAAATTCATTCGTCTTTTCTACGATTTGGATTAATGTGAAGATTAGGTCTTGAAGTCGGGCGCAGTGGCTCAATGGTTAGTGTGTCGGACTACTAATAGAAAGGGCCGCGTTTCAATTCCCGCCGGGGCCAAGTAACATCTAGAGTTTTTTCCACTGCCCCACCTCTTGGGAACGTCTGACAAACATCCAAGAGTATCAATTGTCATGAGAAGCTTCTCGAATTTTCCGTTCGGATTCGGCTTAAAATTGAAGGTCCCTTCCACTTCACCCAAGAAAGTGGTTGGAGAAGCTAGGTTGTAGGCCCTATATGGGCCGTTTATGCCTCATATTTATTTATTTTTTTAGAGATGTGGTCTATTGTCGATCTGCTGGGTCGGAAGCCCGCTGGTACGTTCCGATTAGTGTGTTGCAGAACGGCTTGAGACGTTCCCACAGTACGTTGGAATATTTCTTGCAAAACATAGGATCGCCCTTCTTATAGATGGGGTATATGGTAGAAGGTTGGCAGCACTTTATTAAGCATATACAACATACGCCACCCATTCACAGCCTCTACGCCAAAAGAAGGATTTCTGCCTGGGGTTACAATGGACCGTTACCGAGTCTGAGTGCTATGGGATTTGGATTTCCTTTATAAAAAAAAAAAAAAAAGCATTATACGTTGGTTCATCTAGGCCGCATATAAACTCAGTTGCAGAGATAAGCATCAATTTTATAAAGGACGAGTCGGTGGTACATATTTCAACCCGTACACTTGAAAAAGTATCCATTTGGAGTCTGTGTCATTTGGCCGGGTTCGTCAAACCAAATGTTCTAGTAAAGAACAAAGCAAAGCTTCATCTTGCACAATCCGTTTAAACTAATAAAGCATCTATTTCAAAGATCCAATGATCTCAAAAACTCACTGAATCAAACTGCACCAGTGGATTCCGAAGCACTTGAAAATTTCTCGATGTTTATTCGAAATATAAAAGCGAATTTGACATTGTGATATTTCGGGGTACCGACATTTTATCACCGACCCCTACCCACATTTCTGTCTCTCTTATTTCTGTTTATCAAATACCAAGTTAAATATCCCGCATCTGTTCGCAGTCTAAACATTAATTCAAAATAATAACACATTTATTTTGGGCCCTCATAATATTTGTATTTAATTACAGTTAACTCTGTACAATGCCTTCAGTATTCTCCATGAAAAACTTTTTGCAGCAAATAAACATCCTTACCAACTTGCTGTGTTTAAAACTGTATTCCAATTAAAAACAACTAATAAGGAAGCCCACACAAAAATCCTTCTACTGCCTATAGGCACGACTATACTCAGAAACTTTGAGTGCGGAAAATGAAAACAAGATAACCAAATACACAATTTGTCACTAAATTAGTATACTTAACTGTTTTTAATTGATCTAACAATTACCATTGGGGGAAACAGCACAGCTAGCAGGCCAGCACTTACAAGGAAAATTGGGTAGATACATCGAGATCAAACATAGGCATTTTGTAATCTTATCTGCGGCAGTAGTTGTTCCGCTTTATTTCGAGAAATCACGCAATTCGAGCATGATTCGATAGCGCCGCAAAAAGATGTTATGCTATTTCGAGGAAATGTCATATTTATTCAAAACTTGAAGAAATTGAATTTACATAATGAAACGGAAAGTGTCATTGAATGGTTTCATGGAAACATAATAATTGGATTGCTGATTTGATGAGTTTTTCTCGTGAAGTGAGATAGTAAAATGAAAACATTAATAAAAACTCCCCGCACTTTAATTGTAACATTAAAGAATCGGAATGATCGTCCTACTAGGCCAGCAATTAATGCAAGCCAACTGACAAAAACACTAATAAAATGGGTATGTGACGACGAACAACCTTTATTTGCATTATGTAGTGCGGATTTAAAAAAAAGGCTCATACTTGTAATTTTAAAGACGCTACAAAGAGCATGTTCGAACTTTCTGGATCAAATTTAAAGACGCCAAAATAAGTGATGGACGGTCGGACACTCCTCACATTTTCATATGTAATATCGACAGATTAAAGGCGCCCCAGGCGTGCAGAAAATGTAAGGGTCATATACCCGAAGAAGCTGAAACAATCAGCAGCATTCTCCGACTTGACACCCGACTAGATGAGCAGTGGAATTCAATATTGTCACAAATTTGGGCTCGGTATAAAGGTATAACACATAGTTATCTGCAGATGCCTTAAAACGGATCGAAGCACGTACGTTACTTAAAGCTTAAATCGCATCAGCCTCTGCAGTATAGAAAGTCTATACTTAATGAAAAGAAAAGAAGTGCAGCAAAAGACCCGACAGCTGGGCTTCTTCTTCTTTTTAATGGCGGTGAGGTTATGATCAGGATTAAAGGGATTATAACCCTCCCACTTAACTGCATCCCTACTGGTCCGCCTGTGTGGATCGCCGGTTCAAGCTCAGAAAATAACGACAGGCCTCCCGATCAAATGCTGGTGTTGCTGCATTTGTGTGATCCAGGAGCTTTAAGGACAGCCTCTGTGTCACGTTTGTATAGAAACGTTGATTGGTATTGCCTTTTTGACAGGGTTCGTAGGATCTCTGTCTTGAAAATGAAAATACCAACTGAGCCGGTCCTTTTTTCACGGTGGTTCTTTGGCGGGAATGCTTCCTCGGATCTTGGAACTTCTTATTCGATCAATCTCTGTTACTCCTGCCGTCACGTGAAGCATCTTCATCCCAGCTGCCACTAATTTACCATCATACTTTTTGTACGCTGTCCAACATTGTGAACCGTATCTGAGCGCTAGGCGCACAACTGAATTTTCCCGCCACCTCATCCACCCTACGCTTTCATGGCTTTAGCACAGCTTATTGGCCATTATCAGAAATTTGAACTTTTTCCACTTGGGAATCACTCTTCCATTTATATAAATTTCTGGAATAGGTCGGAGTGGATCAGAGAATGGACAGTTCATGTATTCTGTTTTCTTCGGACTAATAGGATACCCACTCCCCTGCAAAACTTCCAAGAATGCATCAAGTGCTCGTTGCAGGGACGTTTGATCCTCGCTTATGATGGCTCCATTGTCAGCAAAGAATAACTGATGTATTTTTGAATCCGTCACTTTTCCTTCAAGCAGATAATCAAGAACTGTAATAAATATCAAGGTACTTAAGGCACTTCCCTGATGTACGCCGACTCCTCGTACGCCAGCGGGGCATCTTACTCTTGTCTTTTTTCCTTCAAACATGTCCGTGATCATTTGTACGTAGGCTTCTGAAACTTCTCGTTGTCTTAGCGCCATCCGTTACAGATACCTTGGTTGTCTTTCAAAGGCCTTTTAAAAATCAACCAACACCAAATGAAAATCCTTTAAGGAATCACGATGTTTTCCCGTCATGATCCTTATACTTTGGATTGCATCTGTGGTTTTTCCGCATTTGGCTATCTAATACCCACTCAACAACCTTCATGGTGTGGGACATCAGCTTGATTAAACGGTAACTGTCACAGTCTCGCGTATTTGTACAAAGGAAGAAGAAAACTTTCCCTTTATGGCTAGGCAATGGATCGCGTCTCATCAGTTTGAAGATGGGAATCATGGGCCAATTGGACCCGAGGTCTCCCATCTTTTTCCAGAACTCAGATTGCATCTCGTCCGGCCCAGATGCTTATCGTTTTTTGAAGTCTTTGACCACCTTCCTAACTCCTTTCGTCGTGTACTTCTTTATTGTTAGGAACGGCTGTTGAAAAAAAATATCCCAGGAAATTGTTCATTTAGAAGCAAGGTTCGCAGAACGATAAAATATGATTCGTTCTCTCATGAAAAGTTCGCAAAGGAATTTGATTTCTGATTCGATCGCGAACCTCATTTTTCGGTTCGTTAAAAAATAAAAATCGTTTTCACTATCGAATCAAATCTGTTGCGATCTGTAAAATATAGTTCGTTCGCGAATTAATCAAGTGCGAACTATTGGAGATCCGTTCGCGAATGGTTCTCATAAGAAAAAAAAAGAAGAAATTTTACATGAAAATTATATTACATATTTTAATATTGAAAGAACATAAGTGAAAAGTATTTTTATTACATATTAAGATTTTGCAATAAATTTGCATTCAGTTTAACTAACAAAACATTATTTATCGTTTCTTTGGATTATTTGTTTCTGTTTTTTGTGAAAAAAAAACAGGTAGAGCGCTAAAAGCCCGTTAAACAGAGACTTGAGTTGATGGCACTGCCAGCACTACTTGTGCAAGTTTTCCTAGAAGAACCTCTTTGCTGCTCAATCTTTTCCAATGCTCAATTTTCTCTCACAAAGGAAGCAAGTTGATTCGGCAGCTTCTTCATTATAAGAAACATATTAATTTAACTCAAATGTCTTTATTTTCCCCCATTTCAACCAAAATAAAATATAAATCGCGAATTGAGAACGATTTGTTTTATGGATCTTTACGGATCCTTATCGCGGACGAACCATATTCCACCTGAATTTCTTTTTCCCGATCTCTCACGAACGAGAGATACACAAAAAAAAGGATACAGTTCGTTCGTGAGAGAACTATACATTTTTAAAGATCGAAAATTTTATCGTTCGCGAACTTTATTTTTTATGGTTTGTGAGAAGATCGATAAAGAACGATAAAGATCCTTTTTTATCGTTCGCGAGCGATATTTTACGAACCGTGTTTATAAGCCCATCACTTCCCTTCGTTGAGAAAAGGGTATAATTTGAAGAAGCTTGATATGTTGACTGTAAGGAGGAAGGTTAAATGGATCATCCCATGAAAGACCTCTAAATGCAAATTGAATAAATTTGCGTTTATTACTTTTCGATTTGAATGAATTTTGTAGAACGGTGTCTTAACTTGCGAAGCATACTCCAGATTCGGATGGACAAAGCAATTGTACAATGACATAGAAACATAAGAGTCATTAAATTCTTTAGTCCACCTTTTTACGAAGCCCAGCATAGAACTAGATTTATTAACAGTGAAATTAATATGCTTTGTCAAATCCAGTTTGCGATCGAAATATACCCCAAGATCCTTCAAACTATCTACATGACAAAGAGTGTGTTGAGACAATCGGCGCGTTCAATTTGCAAAGCAACTGCGAGTTCCCTAATAGTTAAACCTCTGTCGTTTGCCAAACGATGGTCACTTAAGTTTTTCCATAAATGAGCAAGGGTAAAATTGTAGGGACTTGTAGTTGCCTTGCGAATTGAAGGCGCCCAATGAATATTGAGAGGTGGTGAAAGTTATATATATTATTTGTGGACATTTAGAAGAGTTCAGGAATAAGTCGTTTTTAACACACCAAGTTGCGAAGCTTTTAATGTCGGTTTGAAAAAGAATCCTGTCTTGCTGATTATTGACAGATTTATATATTTTCAGAAGATATTTTCAAGAGAGCGGAAAGGTTTCATTGTGAGCGCCTACGGCGACTATGTAGCAATCCTGGTCCAGAAAAAATTAATCCCAGTCCTCAGTGAGCTACTCAGTCACGCACTCCTACTTGTCAGCAGATGGGTTGCGGAAAAAGGACTCGGTGTAAACCCACCCAAGACAAAAATTCTGATGTTCACAAGGAAAAGGGCAATACCGGCCTTTAAACTACCGACGACCTGCAATTATCCAAGACAGCAAGGTATTTGAGTGTTGTATTAGATTCCAAACTCAACTGGAAGGAAAACATAGAAGATCGGCTGAAAAAGGCATACGTGGCACTATATAGTGTAGAAGGACATTCGGAAATACATGGGGATTCAAACCACATGTGCTACACTGGCTGTACACGGCGGTGGTATCTCTCAAGCCTTACCAAAATTCAAAGGACGGCTTGCATTGAGGTTATAGGGTCATTAAGAACCACACCCACTGCAGCCATGGAGGTAATACTCAACCTCACACCCCTGGACATATACTGCAGCACCAAAGGTTTTAAAGCGGCCGTAAGACTCCATCGACCATTTAAAACTCTTAGAAACAGTTTAGTATTTCCCAATTGGATTTCTTAGAGGGTCGGGACTGTGGTCTTTCAGGCCCTACGGACACGCATGCGTCGAGGCACGATGGAGTGCTTCGAAAGAAACAACATCCACTGACTATCTACCGCATACCTTCAAAAGGATATTCGCTACCAGAATCCCAGAAAGAAGCGAATATTTCAACAAAACAGTCACGGAAGTAGGCGAAATAGCTATCTATACCGACGGATCCAAAATGGATGTGGTACGGGTGGAGGCATCTTCTGCGAGACTCTGGGCCTGGGCGAGTCCTTCAGAATCAGCTATGAATGCAGCGTGTTTCAGGCAGAGACATCTGCGATCACTCAGGCTGCGAAGGGAGGTGAAGAGGCGCAAACTGGCCGACAAGCAGATCACTATATACTCTGGCAGCCAAGCAGCCATAATGGCTATGGAGTCAGTAGTTGTCAAATCAAGGGCGGTATTACAGTGCAGATGACACCTAGACGAGATATCAATCGCTAATTCAGTGACCCAATGCTGGGTATCAGGGCACAATGACATCTCGGGCAACGAAGAAGCGGACAAGCTGGCAAGATACGGATCGGAGATGGGTACATCTCTGGCTCTTAAATCTATTCAAACTCCGCTCGGTGCATTGACACGGCAAATCGATGTTGAATCCATGAGTAAAACAAACCTACGTTGGACCAACTTCGAAACATGCAGACACTCGCATGCACATGCAAAACCGCAAAGACTACACACACTGACGGGG
The DNA here is from genome assembly GCA_949715645.1 of Portevinia maculata. Lineage (NCBI taxonomy): Eukaryota > Metazoa > Arthropoda > Insecta > Diptera > Syrphidae > Portevinia > Portevinia maculata. The sequence continues at coordinate 266,262,620 of OX454526.1, read as the reverse complement.
ATCCTCACAGGATACTGCGCAGTGAGCTTACACGCGGAGCGGCTGGGCATAATGCACAACGATTACTGCAGCAGCTGTAGGGACGTCGAAGAGATAGAATATATTAGTCACCTACTATGTGAATGCCCTGCCCTTAGAACTAACAGATTCAAGATGCTTGGCAGCTACTTCTTTGAGGAGCTCGAGGATCTGACCGATATTGAGCTGAGGATATTCCTGAGATTTACATATAGATCCGGGCGGTTCTAATACAGCGGATCACTTAGCTGTGAAACAGCGGTATATTGTTGGGTTCTTTGCAGGTTTTTACAAAAAATTGGAAAAATCCCAACAATGGACCCAAATTGATGGTCTAAGTGAGTCGTGACATCTGTCACAAGGGCTTACCTACCTACCTACACCCACCTAAAACAAATTTTAGGCCGATATCTCAGTTATTCTGTTTAATTTAAGCCTTATTGAGCTTGCTGTTTTTACGTCAACAAATTGAATTGATAAATCTTGTAAACCGCTGTTTCGTATTCAATAAAACTGTTGACGAAATCGAATCGAGTAGGCGTCGTGTAAGCCTAGCCTTAGGATATTTGTATAGCCAAAGTTCAACGTGACAAATTTGCAAACTCTCTCAAAAAAAATCTATTTGATCTCCACTGCAGTTATTTCGTTTTTTAAGCTTTACTTCATGAGTGAAAACAATTGTTTTGTTATCTTAAAACGGAGAGCACCAAACCAATTCCCACGCGAACGAGCGTAAGTAGGTTTTTATCTAAAAATAGAATTGAATCGAATTGATGATAAGTTTTAGAATGCACCAGGTGAAATCCAATTTAATCGTACAAAAAACAACAAATCAAGCTATAATGACAACAACAAAACGGCATTGAGTGGTAATTCGCAAGTGTCGGACATAATGACAATTTGTTTTCTTCCGTACCGGAAGAATGTATCTCCCGTGTTCATTCGAAAGATTTGTGCGTAGTTCTCTTGTTCCGAATATTCAATTCCAATTGCATATCGCCGAGTAAAATAAATTAAAATATATAAATCCCATCGTCAACAAAAAGACACGTTAACAATTTATGTAGGTGCATTTGGTTTGCAAATAAATTGTTATAGTGCGTTCCACGAGCGATTATTGACATGCGTACTGATTTGGGTCTATTTGAACTTAGTGTGGCCAAGTTCAATGTCATATTTTCAATTTACACACAAATCATTCTTAGATTTCCTTATTTACAAAATTTGATTTTATGAATAGAAATAGAAAATGCAAATGAATTGGAATTTCCAAAACATATTTTTACATCATTTGGCATCTTGTTTTGTAAATTATCAAACGTTGATATCAATGCCATTGGAATTCCTAGTATCTCCCACAAAGCATGTGCTAATCACGATATACGCCACATTTCAGAAGTGATTCAGCAAATCACAGCTTTTAAATTACAAGTTATTGAATGTGTGGATTTAAACAAAAACAACAACATTTTCGCTTTAAATACCAACGCATCGATTAGTTAATTTCCCTAACCGTAAGGTTTTTTTTTTTAAAGAAAATATGTCCGAAGTATGCAGCGACAATTACGAGTAAGTTCTCTATACATCTTATGAAGAAGCAAATGCGATCCAGATCGAAGATGCAGCGTCATTCAATTGTTGTAAGTGCAATCAGACAATTCTATGAAAAAGAAAACAGCTAGCGATATGGCTGAGTACAGCAATTATAGTGACGACAGTTATTAAATAAGCATTCGCTTCAAATTTTGTTACACAATTTCGCACGGCTATGGGCATTGAAAATGGACAACCATTAATCATTTTCTTTGTCTGCAAGGGATTACGTTTTTTCCTTTGCAAAAAAAGAACAAAAAAATAATGGTACGAGAAGGATGATGAATTATTCCGCCATGTAACATGAGCGGTCATTGAACCCAAGTTGCATGTGTTGGGCTTATAGTCTGAAGGACGGTGGGTAGTTTCTGTAATCCACGACGTGTCAAAGTTAATGGATTAAGGAGTAAAGGATTCGTGTCAAACATGAATCACACCGGAAATCAATTTTACATCGATTCATGTATCTGTAAAAACAGATGTTGTAGCTGATACACCTATATTCTGGAAAATTGATTTTAATACACTTCTGAATTCAAAACTGCTGATCGATCAGCATATCTGATGTAATAGTTCAACTCCAATGAAAAATTCTCTTACAGATTTGTTGAAAACTACAGGCACATTTTATTGGGGAATTATACCAAGCTCAGCAAGGGAAGTTCCAATAAAACGATCTTTTCACTTTTATATCCACCTTTAATTTAAATGTCAAATTTTGTATTCATATGGAAAATAATGCTCAACTATAGGTGGCGTTGTTTTTACTTGTTTGTGAAACATCTATGGTGGGATTCTGTATGGCGAAAACGTTTTAACGTACTGCGGGTATTGCGGTTGAAATGTTCAAGGGGTGAAATGCAACTGACTATTGCGCTTGAACACTTATGGTGGAAATAATGATAGAATAGCGAAGACAGGAGACATTGCGATGATGACTAAGAGAGTCAATCGATCTCCCGATGTCTCAGTCACCAATGATTTTTATCGCCCGTTTTTTAATCCTGGCGAGTAGCTCCAAATAAGTTATTAGTGCGCCGGACCAGATATGTGCGTTGTACTCGAGTTTCGGGCGGATAAATGCCTTATAAGTTGTAGCCAGATCAAAAGGGGTGAAATATTTCTTACATCGCTTAAGGAAGCCTACACATTTCGCAGCGTTCTTGGCGACATCGAACATGTGGTCATTCCAACGAAGGTTTTCATTAACACACATATCGATAATGGAAAGTGTTTTGGTTTCAGCGATGCAGGTGCCATTCATGAACAATGGCAGAGTGTGTGGGTTTTGATTTAATGACAGAAGACAGTATTGCGTTTTAAAAGCCTTTAATTCCATTCTATTGGTTGTACCCCACTGAGTTATGGTATTAAGATCGGAATTTAATGAGCTTAACATGCGTTGCCGTTCCAGTTCCACACACGAAGAAGAGGGGCGTGACCACAGCAACAAATATTAGAAGATGAGGATACTGTCATCAGCGAAGGAATGGATTGGATTAGAAGTAACAGACAGTCGATGATTTATAAAAATAAGAAAGGGAGTCGGGGACAGAACAGAGCCTTGGGGAACACCAGCATTTATTTGGTGAGTTGTAGACTTGAAACCTCCAAAACAACTTGAATTCAACGTTCCGAAAGGTAATTTCTAATTCATTGAAGAAAAGTTTCATCTACTCCAAAGGCACGCATTTTCGTCAATAGAGACTGATACCAAACTCTGTCAAATGCCTTTGAAATAGCAAGCGCAACGATCTTACTTCCACCACCCCGGTGAAGAGATTGGTTCCACTTTTCGGTTAGATATTTATCGAATCACCAGTGGACCGTTTGCTGCGACTGCCGGTCATTAGTCAATTTTCGGGACTCATGATATTTCGTTAGCTGACGGTTGATCAGCATTTCCATGATCTTGGAAAGAAGGGATGTAATGGCAATTGGTCGGTAGGAGGAGGAGGGAGAAGAAGATTCGCCATTTTAGGGTACGGGCTGGACTAATGCAGTTGTCCTTCGTCTCAAAAAGAGCCGTGAAGAATAGAACGGATGGAAAAGCTTACGCAGTGGTTTTGCCGGCGTAGAAAAACAGCTTGGGCCCATGGAGTATTCACGGGCTCGACTACATGCTCCCTATAACATCAAGAACGATTTTTCGTTTGTGCCAAAGAAAAAAAGCAAACACTATTACTTTCGTGTTTTCGTTTATTTTGCTTCATGTAAATTGAAAAAGAAAACAAATTTTTTGCCCGCGTAGCAAAACAAGCGAAGCTTATTTCTTGACGTTTATCTTTTCTTTTTTAGTGTAACTTTGGTAATTTTTACGAATTATTTAAAATTAATATTCAATAATGACTATAGTAAAGAATTGATAGCGATTCTCTGTATTTAATAAAACCTACCAAAAGAAAGACTGGCGTCGGCAAGATTTGATCCGGGAATCAATCGCAGAAACCACTGCGGCAACATAATATTCGTTTCAGGGTTCTGAAAGTTGATTTAGGATTCTCAAACTTAAGATATAATGTCAGACGGTTTCTAAGACTTTAACGAGTGAAAAGTTGACAACGAAAGGAGTTACATGAAGCAAACTTTCGCTTTCGTTTGATTTCTTTCGTTTCTTAAAATGCGGAAGCGCTTTTGGTATCCCCGGATTTTCAGTGAAGTTAAAATGTCTTTTTAGACGTATGTTCGCAAAAGCAAGTCTCGATTTATGATTCCCATGCAATTATCTAATTTTAACTTTCCAAATCAATTTTTCTTTATACTATTTATGCAATGTGACCGAAAGAGTGTGGATGGTTGCGGAGTAGTAAACTTATTCAATTTCCGTACCTTAGCTTAGACATTGAAAATCTAAGCTATGGTTTAGACATTTCAGACATTCCAAAACTGTATCTTCACTATTGTGTGGCCCTATTTATCTTCACTTATGGTGTATTGTTGTTTAATGTGTAAAATGTTGCTAAGCTGGCTATACACTAACTAATAAAATGCATCATATAATGTACATACTATATAAGACCGTCAATCAAATATTGCCTTGAATCAAGGAAATTACTCAAACATCACTTATTTTATTGCAATTTTCCCTTGGGGAAATGTTAGATGCCCTTTCCACATTCCTGTGAGCGTGTCAAAAAAAAGTTGTTTGGGGATTTGGAATGTGTTTGTAAACTTTGTGCGTTAGTACTGTTTGTTAAAGAACCTTCTTCTTCCTAAATGGCGGTAAAGCTATGATCAGGATTAACATTTTTCAAGAAGTTTTAAAATCCGCCCACAGACACGCCCACAATCTCAAAAAAGAAACAAAATAAACGAAAAATCGAATTTTGAGCTAGAAAGATGAAATTTTTAATAAAAACTGTCTTTAGGGACGCAAAATGCTCGAGTGTTAAAATTGTTAAAACCCGCCCACTGACACGCCTACTGACACGCCCACAATTAAAAAAGAACTGTTTGTTCGACAAATCATTGTTTGATCCAGGAAGCTAACATTTGGAATATAATACTCTCGAGGGGCCCTTAATGTGTAAGTAATACTTTTAAAATCCAAAAATAACAATAGGGTAATCAACAGTTTGCCCAAAGGACTGTAGCCTTTCCCTATGTTTTATTTTATTTTTATTTATTTTACAGTAACAATATTGTTAAATAATGTGTACTACCTCCCGATCTCTGTATCTTTTTCGTGTTAGAGTATTACTTTCCTCCTTCGTAGACTTTCTTGGGAAGCCATCCCCACACGTTTTCCATGATGATCAGGTCAACCGAATATGGTGGCCATTTAAATAGGTCTATAGTTTTGGGTTAGAATCCAGGCTTTTGTTGTCTTTGTAGTATGTATAGGGGCATTATCCTGCTGGAAAGTTCATCATTATCCACCAAACAAATCAGAAAAAATGAGGAAAAACTTTTTCCGTAAAGATTTGTCTATTTGTCTTTTAAGCTTTGAACATCCAGTTCTACTGTTCCGTAAAAGCTAATTGCCCCGATACCATTTTTTATCATATTTCATCATTCCTCAAATCAGGGAAATAATAATTATATCCACCAGGTCCGTCCAAATTATTTTTTTTTTCATCTGGAAAGACGGCGGTATGCAACCTCTCGATTCCACCTGATGTGACCTTTTGCGTGCTGCGTTCAATGGTGGTTTCTTTTTCATTTTTTGTGTCTAATATCGTTGGCTTACTGTATCACGTGACGAACAGTTGATCTACTGGCTTCAACTCTAGTTTCTGCCTTGATTTTACTTACGGAAAGTCTTGAACTTAAAGCAATTCTCAGTATCGCACGTCGATCCTAACTTGTTGTTGCTTTGTTTACTCCTGTCCAGTTTTTTTTCTCTCCATAGGTCCTAGGGATAGATTTACCTTGTTCGCTCGAAGCTAGAATTTGGGCTATTTCCTGCTTGTTTAATGAATTTCTTGTTCCCACGCACTAATTCGTTTAAAATTTGTGATTCATGAAACGAAAAAAGTAAATTCTGACCGCTATGCGGCGTAAGTGCTCGTTGAATGAACATTTGATGTTCGCTGATGTGGCAGCAGACTGCTAAAGTATGCCAGTTCCAAATTCTACACCGTATGTGTTTCACTTCAATCTTCTTCTTCTTCCCTTACGACGAGGTCAGGATTAAGGGGATCATAACCATCCCATTTTACTGCATCCCTACTGGTCCGCCTGTAGGGTTCGCCGATTTGACCCCTATAGAAATCGGAAGGCTTCCTGGTCATCAGTGGTTTTTCTCAAATGCTGGTGTTATTGCATGTGTGTGATCCAGGAGTGACCTTTTGACGATTTCATTATTGACAATTGTTTGTTCCGCCTTTTACGCCACCGGTCATCTCCAGTCGTGTACCCACGGATTTGCATGCACACTTGCGGGACAGCTTAAATATGTTAAATGTGTCGCTAGGAGACATTCTAAGCGCGTTCATGCAGGGTTATGTGTTTCACTTCTCCTGTGTTTCACTTCAATAAAGGTTTAATCTAGTTCACTACGTTCTTATTGATATAGGCGTGGTTGTTGTTAAAAATCTACAAAGAATTAAAACAGGGCACTGTCTGTTAAAATTCTTTGTAGATTTTCCCACAACAACCACGCCTTAAAACTATCTACGACATAGCTTAGGTTTATAATATTTGTTTCACCAAGAAAACTGAGAATATAATTTATAAAGTTTTTAATGAAATATTTTGTAAGAATTTTTAACAAAACAATTATATCGTTTCATTTTTGTTTCTTTTTTTTCAGGTAAGTCCAAACAATTGAGTGATTTCAAAAATGTGTGAGTAGTCGAAAATCAGAATTGGAGCTGCCCCTCCAATGTGTGTAATTTTTTGTTTTAGTTTTTAGCGTTGGTTGGGTGAGTCTTTCTGGACTATATTCTATATTGTGTCAGAACTGTTAATGTGCAGATATTTTGGAAACATAATTTCTTCCTCATGACAATTGAGTGAATGTAGAGTTCATTCTCATTTAGTAGAGTCAGAAACTCGGATTTGGTGTACATTCATGCATTTGGCTCAAAAGATTTGTTTTTGTTTTTTTTTTAATTTATTCTTTCAGGAAAGGCGATCATATAACCCTAAACCGCTTAACTAGCGCCCGAGATACTTTCAAACAAATTCTGCTGCTACTCTTCAATTGTTGTAAACTATATTCCTCCGGAATCATGTGTATTATAAGCGATATCCAACAACGCAGCTGACATGAATGTGCAACAATTGGTAATCTGACATATATGTCGAGTGGTTCCTTAAAGGTCCAATAGAGTGCAACAACACATTCATAGTCATCAGTTTGCATATGTTATCAGTGCCATTATTTTCGACGTTTCGTCGTGGGTATGAAGTTAGGTGTGGCGGTTTATTAAAATCAAATCAGCCTTGATTGCCGTTTTGCCATCACCAACTCACGTAAAACTGAGTGTTCGTGTTTATTTGTTTATCTATTTAAATTTCATCAACAAGCACTTACAGCTTACAGATGTTTCGGTTAATTGAAAGTTATCAAAATAAGTAAAAATACAATAGCATTGTCTTAAATGTATCTCTTGATAAACAAAACTCAATTTTATTGGAAGATATAATAGCTCTGGATATATGTTTATAACAACTGTACCTATGAATGCACTGAAAAAGAATAACCCTAGTTGTCGTTGATCTTGCAGGTACATAGATGGGAATCATTGAAAGAAGCTGTGAGCATCTATTGTGGTAGCAAAGTATATCTCTCATAAACATTACAGCATGAATAACTTGTCTCGATTTTAAACATTTGATTCTGAGCAATGGCCACCGGGCTACATATTCTGGACGATAATTCCAATACATTGTTAAAAATATTATTCTGATAAGACGCCTTTGTATCCTTGTAAGGCGGTCGGAGTGAGTTCGCAGAGTTTCAAATAATTTCGGCATATTCAAGAACTGATCTTATATAAATTTAAGAGACCAAAAGGTTCTCTATAAAGTTCTTACAATTCCAGTTGATAATTGCGATAGCTAAGTTGGATTTGATAGGCAATGTAGTCAATATGACTTCTTAGTTAAAAGGTGAATACCACGACAACACCAAGATCTTTGATTTCGTCAACACGGCAAAGAAGATTAGAATCAATAAGGTTGTTAAACTGCAAAGTTGATGACAATCTTGAAAAGAAAATCAGTTGACACTTCTTAAGATTAAGTTTGAAGTCATTGGAGTAACACCAATCCGAAATAGAAGTCAATTCTGATTGAACAAGTTTGCATTCCTATAAACATTTAATTTGAGAAATAATTTTTAGTCATCGCGGTATAAAAGACACTGGCAGTGCTTTATTTCCAATCAGCATTATCATAAAGAAAAAGTATAAACAGCAGTGGGCCTAAATGGCTACCTTGGGGAACCCCAGAGGTGCACTTTATTGGCTTTGTACAGGCATTGTCTATAAATACGTTTTTAGTTCTATTAACAAGATAATATGATATCCACCTTAACATCTCTGAATGCAAAGCAAATAATTCAAGATTTTATGGTAAGTTATATAAATCACTGAATCAAAGTCGTTATAAATGGCGTCAACTTGGCACTTGTCTTCAAGTTTGTTCTTAATAATACTTTCGAAATGCTTCGGAATCCCTGATAGTGATAAATTACAAATTCCCCGGAACTTTTCGACATTATTTTTGGAACCAGACTTATGCAAAGGAACAAGAAATGGAGTCTTCCATTCATTGAGAAGGACATCCGCGAAAAGAGATTGGTAACAAATATTGAACAAAGGAAAATAAAGAGAATAACAACAATAGTAAAGAATGATGGCAAGAATTACATTGCCTATCAAATTATGTACTTTTAAATCCAAAGTTAGAGTGACTTACTTAATGGGATCCCAACCCTTGAAGAGTCTCTGACTGAAACAACATCTTCTGCGATCCCGGGCACGCTGCTCCCATTTCTCCAGACCAGACGCTCTGGCATTCGAGATGGCTTGGTCTTTAAAACGCAGGTTCGGTCTTCCTCGCCTTCTCGGCTGGGGGTTGAAGATCCTCTTTGCTGGAGCACAAAAACCGCTGAAGTATATTTAAACTCCCAAGCCCTCTCTCATGATATCTTCTCCTTGACGGAAACATGGCTTAATGCCGGAATTTTAGCCACGGAACTCTTCAATCATGAGTTCTCCGTATTCAGAAACGACCGTCATAACAATGACCTGAAAGCGCTTGGAGGAGGTGTCCTGATCGCTGTTCGTTCCAACCTTGAGTCACGAAAGATTGACTTTCCATTTCAACTTAATGTCGAAGTTATCTGTGTAAAAATTACACTTAAGAACAAACATTTATATGTTGTTAATGAGTACATTCCATCGTCTCGTCTATGTTCTTTGTATTCGGAAATTTCTATGGCACTAGACCATATTTTTGACATATCTTGTTGTGACAGCACTGTCTTACTTATAGGCGACTTCAATCTGCCACATATTGGATGGGTACCTTCTGAGGATGATTCTCATTTCATTTCATCCTTTGACTCTGCCCAACAAGAGCTCGCTTTACTTGACAACATTTTGTCTTTTGACTTACAGCAAACAAGCTGTATAAAAAATTTCAGAAATCGAACTCTCGATCTTGTTTTCTCTTCTGACTCTGTTAGTACTGTGGTTCTGGAATCCCACTTCAGTATAACTAACATAGATGACAATCATCCAACCCGGGATGTATTTATTGAACTGGGCGCACATCTGTACGAAAACAGTAATTCGTATGACCGTTCGCAATCTATTGACTTTCGGAAAGCAAATTTTCAAAGGCTTTCTGATGAAATTAATAGCCTTAATTTTAATCTAACTGCGTTATCTAATATTGAAGATGCAGTAGGTTCTTTTTATTCTTTGATGGATAACTGCATGAAAAAAATTGATTCCTGTGAAATCCTCTAGGAATCTGAAAACGTCCCATCCCTGGTACACTAAAGAGCTCAAATCGATACGAAACAGAAGTAATAGGGCTTGGAAGAACTATTTAAAAAGTCTCTGTCACTCAGATCTTGAACTCTATTTCGCATTATTCAATGAATTCAAATCCTTATCCTGCAACTTATATATTGACTATACTCGTATAAGTAAAATGGAATGCTCTTTAAAATTGAACCCCAAACTTTTCTGGGGTTTTGTCAATTCCAAGAAAAAAACCGATGGTTATCCATCGAAGCTTACTTACAATAGTTCGACAACTGCTGATTCGCTAGATGCAAGCAATATGTTTGCAGATCATTTCAGTAAGTCATTTAGGGAGACCCCTCTTCACATTGATGATCAATATTTTAGTTATCTAACTAGCTGTTCCCAAATAAGTTTTAGTAGTATCTCATTCGATTTGGAAACAATTTTAGAATCTATTTCTTCTCTCAAGAATGACTATTCATCAGGTCCCGATGGCATTGCACCGATTGTTCTTAAAAAATGCAGTCATGCAATTGCTCCATATCTTAAGTATCTGTTTGAATTGTCCATTAGTACAGGTAAATTCCCTAATCTATCGAAAAGTGATTTTATCACACCTGTATTTAAAAAAGGCGAACGTGGTGATATCACTAATTATAGGCCCATTTCAAAGCTTTCGTGTATCCCTAAGCTTTTTGAACAAATTGTTTGTGAAAAGTTAATATTTCTTTGTCGCAATATAATTTGTAACGAACAGCATGGATTTGTAAGAAACAGATCCACTGTCACTAATCTATTAAGTTTCTTGCATGATTGTGCTAATGCCTTGGAGAATAAGGACGAAATGAATTGCATATACACTGACTTCTCTAAGGCTTTCAACCAGCTGTCCCATGAAATAATCGAATTTAAGCTCAGGGCTTTTTGGTTTCCAACCATGTTTCATAAAATGGGTTAATTCATACCTTAGATCAAGGGTTTATCAAGTGAAATTTAGAGGATCGCTATCTGTATCTTTCACAGCTCGGTCTGGAGTTCCCGAAGGAAGTCACCTCGGACCAATTCTATTTATACTTGCCATTAATGATGTCAAGGCATGTATAAATTACAGTAATATCCTGATCTACGCTGATGATATGAAAATATATAAATCTATCACTAGTCAGAAAGACAGAATTTTTCTTCAATCTGACATTAATAGCTTCGCCAATTGGTGTGATAAAAACGGTTTATCCCTCAACCCAACTAAATGTCAACATATGACATTCTCTAGAAAGAATATCCCTTCCACCTTTCAATTTTCTCTGTCTCAACATATTCTTTGTAATGTTGATAATTTTAAGGATCTTGGGGTTTATTACGACCCCAAATTGGTTTTTGCTAAGCATATTAATTCTATTATTAACAAGTCTAATTCTATGCTGGGCTTCGTAAAATGGTGGGCCAAAGAATTTTTTAATTTACGTTTCTATGTCATTGTACAATTGTTTTGTCCGTCCGATTCTAGAGTATGCCTCTCAAGTTTGGACACCGTTCTACAACATTCATTCAAATCGAATAGAGGCCATTCAACGTAAATTTATTCGATTTGCACTTAGAGGACTTAGAGGACTTCCATTTAACCTTCCTCCCTACAGTCAACGTATCAAGCTTCTTCAAATGTTACCCCTTTCTCAACGAAGGCTTAATAGTGATATCATTTTTTTTACAGCAGCGTATATCCGGTCAAATAGATGTACCTGACTTGCTGTCCTCTATTGGCTTTAATTTTCGTGATGGTGCCCATAATTTACGCAGTGTTGAATTATTGTTCAGCACCCATCATAGAACGAATTATGGGAGGCATGAGCCTATTAGTCGCATGAGTAGGATCTATAATCTAAATGATCATGTGATTGACTTGCATGTTAGTAAAATTAAGCTAAAAAATATTTTGCGTATTAATGCTTTAATGGCTTAAATTGTTTGCATTATTTTGTGTCTGTGTTAGTATTTTATAGGTACATAATTATTGTATTTTTAATTGTTTTGTCCTTACTAACATCTGCACTAAATGATGAGCCTGTGAGAGCACTTTTGTGCCGACAATTTCTGCTCGTGATAGTTGCTTGCTTTAAGCACTCCACGACACAGAGCTGATAGTGCATTTAAAAAAAAAAAAAATATTGTCCATTCGCTCAATGTGGCCGACACGATGTAGTCGATGTGGTTTAGCTTTTTGGACTTCATCCACATCTTGGTACAGCTCATAGAGTTCACGGTTGTATATTCTTCTCCATTCGCCTCCTCGCACATTGGACCGAATATCCGACGGAGCATTTTTCTTTTAAAAGAAAACAAATTTAATTTTTTATTTTTTATAGAGTTTCTAATATTACTCCCAAGCCATTGTAATATTAACGTTACTCTCAGCAAGCTGAGAGTTACCTATCCTGGTTAAAAACACGAGACTTGGAACCAGAACTAGGCTCGGACGAATAATAGGGGTAGGTGGAAAATCGTACATGCGACTCCTTCTCACTTAAGATAAGAAAACAAAAACCACCTCCCTTCGAAACCTTCATACTACAACTAGGTTATTCCTATCCAATAGTTTTATTTAAACTGTTAAATACGCGTTTGGCAGGCAGCTTCCCAGTGGAGGCACCTGCTAATACCGCCATAAGCACGTGGTTTCATCTTATTGCGCTAATTCAAATGGTTTTATCCTTTGTAATCGGCGCACTTAGTTAGTATCGTCTCGAATTTGTAGCATGGTATTATTGCAATGACCGTGAAGGCGTGTCTGTTGTTTGCGGGCAAAATGTTTTATTTCATCTTCGACGGTAGCCATACTTACGTAGGTCTCTGTGGATATCAGTGTTTCTGATAAACCATGGTGCATTTACTATTTTTCTTAGCACTTTGTTTTGAAAAGTTTGTAAAATTTTGATATTACTGGATTTGGTACAACCCCAAATTTGTATACCGTATGTCCAAACCGGTTTTAGTACTTGCTTGTATAAAAGCAGCTTGTTCTGCGTGCTGAGTTGGACAAATCTACCAAGCAGCCAGTGCATTTGTTTACAACGAATGGGGAGCTCTTCGCGTTTCTTCTTGACGTGCGGTTTCCATTTTAATTTCGCATCGAGTGTCATTCCCAAATATTTTGCCTCGTTTGCGTACGGAATTCGTAGCGAATCAATGAAAATGGGTACGTTGTCTACATTTCTATAAGTAAAATTCGCGTGCGTTGATTTGGCGTCGTTGAGAGCAATACGCCAAGTCTTTGTCCAATCACAAATTTTGTCAATAGAACGTTGGAGTTTATTAGTTGCTGATTCAAAGGTATTACTGACCGCTAATATAGCTGTATCGTCTGCAAACGTGTCTACTATTGTGCCTTCTTCTTGCGGAATATTACTAGTGTATATAAGAAAAAGAATCGGCCCAAGAACGCTTCCTTGGGGAACTCCTGCCGGGATTTCTTTGAATTCAGAGTAATCATTTCCGTGTTTTACACGAAAGAGTCTGTCTGATAAGTAACACCTAAGGATATCAGATAACTGTTTCGGAAAAGTTTTTCTTAGCTTATGTTTCAAGTCCGTACGCCGAGAAAAACACTAGAACATATATTTTTTTCTCCTCTAGGGCTTTTTCAATTACATTGTAAACCAGAATCGATTGTAGAGTGCTTAATCCTGAATCCGAATTGGTGATCAAGTATTAATCGACGTGCTTCGATAATCGGATGTAGGCGCTTTAACAAAAGTTTTTCGAATCCCTTCGACATTATCGGTGAGAGCGATATTGGCCTATACGATTTTTTGGCATTTGGTTTACCGGGCTTTGGAACCATTATAACTGCAGATACCTTCCATTGTCGTGGAACTTACAATAACCTGAACGATGCATTTATAAGATAGGCGAACTTGATTAAAGTTTTCCTAGGTAACTCTTTAAGAACCTGTCCTGTGATTAAGTCATATCCAGGTGCTTTGCTTAATTTTAGTTTCTCTATTTCAAAGCGTAGTTCGGGTAGCGATACACTTTTTATTCTATAATTGTCAGTTGCCACGGTTAGGACAGGAAATTCGAGCAACGCTTGACCATCAAATGGTTTAAATGTTTCTTCCAGACGTTCGGCAAATATTTCGGTTTTTTCCTTGTCACTCTTCGCCCATTCTCCATTGATTTTCCTGATGGGTGGCGCTTGCGTTTTTGGTTTTTTAATGCTTTTCATGGCTTTCCAGAGCGAGTAATTTGTACTGTTATACGCAGTTAGGCTTCCAAGATATGTAGAAATTTCAAGATTTTTAAAGTCTCGAATTTCTCTCTTAAGTTTAATACGAAGGTAGTTAAGAATGGTTTTTATATTGTGGAGCGCGAGATTGTTGCCATCTTTTGCGCACTCTCCTTTTTTTCTTTAACATTTGAGTAATTTCCAAGGGATATTTTATTTCGCAATTTGTGGTTATTTTCCGTTTATGGGGAGTATTTTTCCAGACTGAGCATTGTATGACATCAATAAACTGATCGACTTCGTCTTCAAGTTCGTGGGGTGTTCGAAGAGACACTTTGAGATCGATTTTACTTTCACAGTATTTTTTAAAGGATTCCCAGTTTGTTTTCATCTTAGTTAGTCTGGGCGGACCTTCTTTTTTTCCTAGACAGTCGTTAATTGTCAAAATGACCGGTGAATGATCAGAAGAAAGATCGAAGCGGTTTCCATTCAACTACAATAGAGTTTCCCGACAACCCCTTCGTGATGAAGAAATCGATGAGGTCTGGTATTTTTGCCGTATCCGAGGGCCAGTACGTCGGTTTACCTGAGGAATGGAAGTCAACCCCAATTCCATACCGGCTTCGTAAAAAAATAGCTCTCCTTTCCTGCTTATCGTCCAGCACTCGGCGCCGTAAAGCAGAACTGACAGTATCAGTGTTTTGTAGAGCTTACACTTGGTCTTCCGAGCTAGGAGTTTGGAACTCATTTGTTTGGCCAAACCGAAGTATCAACGATTTCCTAGGGTAAGTCTTCGTCGGATCTTCACTAAGGTGTAGTTGAACTGCCTTACTGGCTCAAAGTTGCTGCTATCAACAGTGACGTTTTGTCCTAGTCGGTCGACAGATGTTTGTTTATTTGTTTAAAGCAAGTGCTTCGTTTTGTTCTCGTTTACTTCAAGGCCAACCAATTTTCGTCGATGTTGTTGGGTCTTTCTTAGAAAAAGACATAATATCCACGGATATATGTCCGGATCGAATTCTAAAATGAAACTTAAATGAACTTAATGTCTTTTGCAAGAAGATATAATGTCCACTTACTTAAAACGGCGGAATGAAATTAGACCCCAATGCCTTATAACCCTAAAAAATGGTGTACTGTTATCTGTTGAACTTGTGATGTGGTTTTTTCTTTAGGGCTGGTGTATGTTCATCGGTGCCAGTTTGCCTCCAAAGTACAATATTTCCGTTGTTTAGTTCACAAACCAATCTTACAACTACTGTAAATACTTAACAGTTCTTGCTAATATTGAATTAAAGCCATCTTAATCATGGTTCCAACTAGTAGAAGGACTATTCTGTCTACTGGAAAATGGTGATAGTATAGCTATGACATGACAAGTACGCATCAATCGATACAAACTCCCGAATCTTAGCGGCGGATTAAAAGAAAGTCAACCACATCAACTCCTTCCAGAACTAGTCGCCGGATTGGACCGAAGTTAACAATACCAGCTTCTCCTAGTATCCAGTCGCTCCTTCCCGCATCTTAACGGCGGATCGGACGAAGTCAACACAACACCAGTTCCCCCCCTCCTGCCTGACAAGAGGTCTGGTCAGTGGGATCGGACCGAAGTCAACAACACCAATTGCTTTCACAAAAATTGCTTCAAAAATTTAGACTTGCTTCCGAAAATCTAGAGATCAGTATCAGCGTGTTAATTCGTAGTATTCCTACAGATAAACTGAGTGACCGACCTCCTGAATCGAATTTCGTAAGGTCTACTAGGTAGTTTTGCTGCATCATGCCGGTGTGAATAAGGAACGGAGCGACCAAAATTGGTCTGAGTATTTAGGTTAGGTTAGGTTATAGTGTCAGTCGGCAGAGACCGACACCCTGAACCAATGAAAGGTGCATTGTGATACCACACGGATATATCATCTTCCTACTCGTTGAACCAGTTGGAGCTTTTGATGAAGCTTGCCAGAATTTTAATGTCGGTGTTAATGAGATCACTAAGATCATTTTAATAGAAAGATCCTAAATGGAGTTTTCGTCTTTGAGAGAGAGCAGGGCATGTGCAGAAGTCATTAGTATAGACGTCAATTGGTCTGAGCATTAGGGTCTTGCTATTGGAGGGCTGATGCCGGTGGGTGTCTAGCGTTGGCGGTCAGGAGTTCGACTAGTTTTTCTTGGTACTGGTGGTATTTATTAAATGACGGCTTATTGGTTCTGATGGTGTCGGTATTCGGGACTGGTCGGTATGGTCGATCAGGAGCTCGACTGGGAGAATTAGGTCGTCTCGTTTCAACCTTTGAAACACGCCGGGTAGCGGCCCCCTGACCACCTTCATGTGAGGCCAAAGTCCAGCCAGTGTATGGGTCGGATAGGTGTCCAGAGTTTTAAATGCTTTTTCCCGCGAAGCGCGAAGTACTCTGCTACTTCCTAGTTATTAGTTCTCACATAATTTTCTTAGGGACTTCCTCAAGTGAATCGAAGCAAATTTTTCCTAACAATCGTTGTCTGGTCCCAGCTTGTACCGGACAGGCGATGGATTAGGGTTTATTTTTCAATTGCGCTATGACAGCTGGGACAGTAGAAAATGCAATCAAAGTCCTATTCCTTCTCATCAGTTTTGTAAGAAGTAAGACTCAAAAAATAGCTAGCGCCAAAAAAAAGTTTTGGTTTTGGTTTTATCTAAGGCCCCCCTCTACAGACGGAACTTTTTAAAAGAAGCAAAACTGATTTGTGACTGAAGTTACTTACTGATTCATTACTGAAGGGTTTCGCACAACAAAATCGGTCGATCGAGATCAGTAGTTTCTTCTGATGAATTATTTCTTCTGCAGATAAGTGTTGACTACGTTCGCGCACAAGGATAGAACGAAAATCCTTTCAACCATAAAAAAAAGAACTAAAGTGACTCGGCAGCCGAACTGAACCAGTGGGCGGCGCGTGACATTATATAGGAAAAGGTTCTTAGTAGGTTGTAGTGAATTAGTTTCTTTGAGTAGCTCCGTGTGTAGACGACGTTCGGTCGGACACTTGCAACCTTGTGGCCTATATGAAAGTATCTGATTTATTGACTAATCTTTAAAATACACATCCGCCTTGAAATTGTTCAAAAATTCACCTTTCACTACAGAAATGAAATCTACCAATAAAGCCGATAGGGTTCAGAAAATTACATATGTTTATAAAATTGACAAGGAAGTGCAATTAAACAGAAACGCAAAACTGTTCCTGAATGCTTATCTATTACCTTGTAGCTCATTCCATTGAATTACTTTCTAAGGGCACCTGTGTGCAATTTACAATTTCCTCTTAACTTAACACTAAGTACTTGAACTTATATCTGGGTCAATTTAATTTTAGCATCACGACATTATAAATGCAAATACTTTCTACAATTCGCCAGAAATCACCAAAAATCCATTAATTTAGTGTTTACCCACATCTGGCAACTCGCTTTACGATCAGTCCTATCCAAAGAGAAAGCGCTATCATGTTGAATTTATAATTTAAGAGAACTGAATCGATCCCAGACGCTCTTAAAAGCTCTAAAAAAAATTACCAACTGAATGAACTAAACAAAATGTCACTCTGTTGCAATTAGACAGATCGGTTCTATTTAGACCAAGAGTGCGCCATAAGGCTTAGAGGTGGTTCGAAGCTTCTAAACAGAATGCATCCGCAGAGAGCGAGAGTATGCCTGAGTGTGCGTGACACAGGCTAACAAACACACTTAGATTTTGAGCTAAGGTTGGTTAAGCTCACATTTTTTATTTTTTTTTTGTATCCAACTGGGAGCGTGATCATAGAGCGTGGTACTGCTGCAGTTGAATTTGCTTGGTGAGGTTTTGCGAGCGCAAACATCAACTGGTTATAAAAGATACACCTTTACACCACCGCACACTGTGGGATTTTGTATCTGTTTTTATTTTGTGTCGTCGTCTGTTGTGTGTACGACACTGGAAAACTCTTTTATTTTCTTATAGCAAAACAGACAAAACGAAAACCCCTAAGATACACATATTCGGTTAAAAATTTCTTTTGAGTTTCATAAGTACCTCAGTCGACATCGATAGCGCGTTTAAAGCGGACGCGTACAAACTTTCGTCTGCGATTTGAAATTGAAAATATAAAAACAAAGCTTTAATCGTCGGCCGGATATTGAAGTAGTTTTTTTTTTCAAATTGAGATTGTATCTATATGTAAACAAATGAGGTTGTTGCTTACCAAAATGTGAATTAAAAGAGTTAATTTAAAAAAAAAAGTTTTAGTTGCAAATTGAAGACAATACAAACGAAAATGCAACAGAACGTAACTGAAAAATAAAACAATCAAAAGAAGCGAATTATTTCGGCCTGCATCGAAATCGACAGCTAAACTTGCTTAGCCAAACCTGCAACAGTTTTAAACTTGTGTTGTTCAAAGGAAAAATAAAAAAAAAATTAAAAACTTTTGTAGCATAGGGCAAAGTGTATCTGTTGAAAAAATTGACAAGCCAGAGAAATCAAAAACTCGACAAAGCAAAAATTAAAATAAATATCGCTTATTGGTTAAAAGTTTATTAGATACTCACACACCATAGCATCACCATACATTTGGATTGACCACTGACCGACCGACCGACCGTTCGATTGCGTAAAGAAGTGAATTGATGAAAATTAAAACAACACAATGTGAAATAGTGAATGTGTAGCGAGCGCTAAAAAGTGATGATCTAGTTTCAAATTTTTCTTGCTATTTGATGGTATCTAATTATTTTAATATATTTTGTTTACTAAATGAAAGGAGTGATTGCATTTATCATACTTGATAAATTTTTTTATTCTATATTAAAGCTGCAATAATATTGCATCTGCATCAAAAGAATCTCAATGAAGTTAATAAAGCTACAACTTGTAAGTCAACTTTAACGTTCTTCCAATTTGGATTCTAGGTAAATATCTTTTCGCTGTCGTTTTCTTTTTTTCCATGTGAATGTATTTTTTTATTTTTTTTAAAGAAGAACTTTCTATTTTTTTGCTTGATTCTTTCGATTTGTTTTATTCTTCTCCTGAGCTGAGACTCAGACAGGGCAGTCTAGAGAATTTCAATTTTCGTTTGGTAGTTTTGTTGATGGTTTCCTGTTGATAGGTATTGTGGGTATGCCGCAAGAATAAAGAACGGAATAATGTTTGCAGCGGGTGTTTTTTGGTTTTTTTTTTTTTATTTCTTGCAAAATGTTCAATGTAATGTTTAATTCATTTATTTATTTTTTGATTTCATTGACCGATAAAAAACTGCGAAATTGAAAACAACAGAAAGTAATTCTGTGCAATTAATGCAGAACAGCTGATTCGGATTCAAAGTCATACGAGTCAGGTTTGACCTGAAAGGATGTTATTTTCGATTTCACTTGGATAAATTTACTGTTTTTTGCTTTTTGTTTGCGCTTCCTATGTACTTTTTCAGTCATTTATTGCGATTGTTTGTTCAAGATGTAAATGCGTTAACCAGAGTGTAAATTATCTGTTTTCTGAGAGGTGATTCAGTGTTATGGATTCGATTTTATTTGGAACGAGGCCGGAAAATGCTTTCGAAATTGAAGCAAAGTTTTTGTAAGCAAATGTTGACTCTTACGTCGTCGCTTGAAAAATTTAAGTAGGGCTCTGTGCAAAGGCAAGTAGATCTAGGACTTCCAATTGAATCAGTGACATAAATTGTCATGCAAGACTACAACTGTAGAAGGAATATGTTGTGTTGGGGGAGTCTTAAAGGGTATTGCCCAAATACTCCATATTGCATACCCGAGCAAGGACGGACTAAGAATATCACTGCGATGCCCGCCTAAAAAACAGCGCTTGTTGTGAAATGCGACTTAGGGGAGAAATCGCAACAAGGCAATTTTAACATTCGGGTCGCCCTAGTGACACATTTAACTTCTAGAATCTGCTCCGCAAGTGTGCATGCAAATCCATTGGCTGACACGATTGGAGATCACCGGTATCGTAAAAGAAAGATCAAACATTTATCAATAACATGAGCTTTTGGATTACACATGCAGCAAAACCGGTACTTCATTGGCTTCGGTAAAGACATACTTTACTACAAAGTGCGGTGCTCCGTCGGAAGAAATAGTACTTCCAGATCACACGCACTCTATGTTGACCCATTGTGCTGCCCAAAGGGGGGGTCCACATGGTTTGTGGTGTCTTCCTTCGTCTCGTTGGTGAAGTTCATATAAACCCTCTCCAGCCATCCGGTTTTTTTCTGAAAACCTAACAAACTTCGAGAGAGAGAGGTCGTGATATAATAATTTGCTAAAGTTCTTTTTCTTTATTCACTGAGGCTTGGGCAGTGACACAGAAAATGGAGGGTATCCTCGTGTTTTTCCTCATCACCGCAGCCCCTGCAGAGGTCGCCATAAGTAAGATGCATTTTCACTTTGAGTCCAGAAGAAGAGAAGAACGTTTTACAATTCAGCCCAGTGTTTGCTCAGGGGTGCGGGGAAAAAAGAGAATACGTTTAATGTTAATATACCGTTATATGTGTCTGTTTTTAGGCTTTATATCTCACATAGCTACTTATCGATGTGACGTCATCAGGCTGTGAGGGGAGCCACAATGCAAATCTTTGAGAGGGATTTTGAAGTTTGTTGAAAACGACTGGAAACGAGGGCTGTTGAGGGTTTGTTTTTAATATTTTTAAAAACTTTTATCAGATTTCTTGGATGGGACGACAGTCGATTACTGCTCCGTTTGGGTCTTGAGGTTCAAAGTCTTAGTTCTGAAACACATCTAGCAGTATTTTGTAGTACATGCATTTATGATGCTCTTCGTGAAATTGCATGGGCTTCGGTTCAGCCGTTTCTGAGTTATAGCGTGGTGCTAGCGGCAGGTTTCACTCAAGTAACAGACCCAGTACTTCACTTAGTCCTTAAACCATTAAGGGTACTTAAGGGCATGAAACCTAGCTTCTTCAACCACTTGTGTGTGCGCACTTTTATTCTTGGCACGAATAGCAAATTTTAGAAGCTCTAATAAATTATACTCTTGATTTATGTCAAACTTTTGGAATAAGCAGGGCAGGCAAATATCCAGGTGTTACTAGGTGATTTGAACCTAGCACCCTCGGTCAGTAATCCAACGCCCTAACCACGGAGCTACTGTAACCACGCCATTTCGCAGATCGGCAATAATTTTGGTCGTTTGTTAAAAACATTAAGAATTCGGTCTCGTCTTCTATTCCGACACTTATTTATAATAACACTCCAGCTGTCAGCACTTTGCATAAAGCCAATCTGCTTGCTGCTCACTTTGCAGCTAGCTCAACACTCCCAAATTGTGCTCTATCTCCCCCTGTACTCGAGCGCGTAGAATGCACCATGGCACCAATCCACTTTTGCAACTTTCGAACAGTGGCAAGAGTACTTCTAGATCTCAACATACACAAATCCCCTGGTCCAGATGTTATTTCCCCCATTGTTCTGAAGAGGTGTCCTTCCATGCTGGCAAAACCATTGCATAAGCTTTTCTATCTATCGTATTCTTCAGGGCTCTTTCCGAGAAGTTGGAAAACAGCATTTATCCTGCCCGTCCTTAAAAATTCGAATCTTCTTTTCCTTCCTCCTACCGACCAATTGCACTTACGTCTTTCTTTCCAATGTTATGGAACGCTGATAAACCGTCAGCTTATGAAATACCTCGAATCCGAAAAACTTCTTAATGACCGGCGGTATGGATTTTACCGCAACAGGTCCACTGGATATCTGAAGACTTAGCTAACCGAAAAGTGGAACCAATCTTTTCACCATGGTTGTGAAAGTGAGATCGTTGCGCTTGATATTTCGAAGGCATTCGACAGAGTTTGGCATCAAGCTCTCTTGTCGAAAATGCGTGCATTTGAAATCGATGGTACTCTTCTTCAATGGATTGGAAATCACCTTCGGACCGTTGAATTCAAGTTGTTTTGGACAGATTTTAGTCTACAACCCACCAAATATATGCTGGTGTTCCCCAATGCTCTGTTTTGTCTCCGACTCTCTTTCTCATTTTTATAAATGTTCTTCTGTCTGTTACTTCTAGTCCAATTCATTCCTTCGCTGATGACAGCACTCATAGCTTTTCATATGCGTTTCCAGATTCACGTCCCTCATCTTCGGGCGTGAAACTGGAATGCCAACGTTTGTTAAGTTTATTGAATTCCGACCTTGATATCATTTTTAAGTGGGGTACAACCCAATTCAATTCCTCCAAAACGCAATGTTGTTTCCTGTCACTAAAGCGAAGCCAGAATAGTCTACCAATATCCATCAATGGTACTTGTATCGCTGAAACCGAAAGACTTTTCATTATCGGTTTGTGCGTTAATTACAACCTTTGTTAGAGTGACCATATATTCGATGTCGCCAAGAACGCTACGAAATGTCCAAGTTTCCTTAAGTTATGCAAGAAATATTTCACCTCTTTGTATCTGGCTACAATTTATAGGGCATTTATCTGCCCAAAGCTGAAGTACAACGATCATATCTGGTCCGGTGCACCTTTTACATATTTGGAGCTTATCGACGGAGTTCAAAAACGCACAATAAAACTCATTGGTGTTCGGGACATCGCGACAGCACTTGACTCTCTTATTCATTGTCCCAACGTCTCCTGGCTTTCGTTGTTCTATCGGCATTCCACCGTAAGTGCTCAAACGAAATAGCCAGTTGTAGTCCCCCCTTACAACGTCTCAACCGCAGTACCCGCCATGCTGGGAATGCACATCAGTTCACCTTTCAGCCTGTATTCGGGCGTACAGTGAAATGCAAAGAAACGTTCCTTTGCCGTACCACACGAATATGGAATGCTCCACCGTACTCTATCTTTCCTTCGCATTACAATTTACAAACATTTAAAACCAATAAGCTTCGGCATCTGCTCTCTCTCTCCAATCCAAATGTTCCTTCTGCCCGCGCTGTGTAACTATTTACATTATAAGGGAACACAAACTTCCCTTTCTTATAAAAAAAAATAAAAATCGACTATTGGCGACACCTAATGGCCATGATCGGAACGATTACCGATAAATCTGTTGGCGTTACTAAAGATCGTTGTGATCATGATCGCTGTTTAAATGATCGCCAATAAGCTGTTAATGAATAAATGATCACCGATGAATGCTTCGTTCCATGTTCGATCTTTTTTTGTGAAAAATAAATTGTTGGTCAGCGGTATTCATTTATTTATTCGACATTCATCATCACTAACTGATCTTCGATGATCCACTTTTTTCTCAATGGCACGTAGCAAAATATGTACTGTTTCCCCGATGACTATGTGTCTTATTATATCAACAAACGATAACAAATTTTCTTTTCTAAGCTCCAAGGTTAACTCTATAACACAGTTGATATCACTTCTTTTTTTAAAAAATGATCGCTACTCAACTACGAATAATTTTGTATCTGAGAGAAGATGAAGAAGGACTGAACTAGTGCTTATTATATAAAGGGATGAGTTAGATTTAGGAATTCTGTTTTAAGTAAATTAGCATGTCTACAAGTACACTACTGTGGCTGACATTGTTTGACGCATTCCGATACCTGTCATTCTATCAGGTTACGTAATTTTTTTCTTGAACTCTGATGTCATTGATTCATATACTCTTCCGAGTATTGACAAAAGTTCCCAAATTTGCTCACCAAACGTTGCTGCCTCAATGATCGCAAACTTGCTAACTGATGAACCTGTTTATACCCTATTCTAGGGGTATATTAATTTTGACGCATAGTTTGTAACATACCTTAATATTGCCCGTAGACCCCTAAAAGTTACTATATTTATGATCAGCATCGATAGTAATGTCGATCTAGCCATGTCCGTCCGTCCGTCCGTCCGTCCGTCCGTCCGTCCGTCCGTCGGCAAAAATTAGGCCTTTAAACTGGACCTAGAGAGCTGAAATTTTAATCATATACTCTCTAGGGTCCCGAAATAATCAAGTTTACGAATTTTTGAAATCCGCCCACAGACACGCCCACAAACTCAAAAAAACAAAATTTTGGAAAAAATCGAATTTTGAGCTAGCAAGCTGAAATTTTTTATATATGATCTATGACTCCTAGAACTGCTCGGGATATAAAATTTTCAAAATCCGCCCACTGCCACGCCCACAAAAAAATAAAACAATTTTATTGAAAAACCAAAATTTGAGCTAATGAAATTTTTAATATATGCTCTCTAGGGGCCCTTTAAGCTCATGTATAAATATTTTCAAAATCCGCCCACAAATAAATAAAACAATTTTTTTGAAAATCCAAAGTTTGAGCTAGGGAGCTGAAATTTATAATATATACTCTCTAGGGGCCCTTTAAGCTCATGTATAAATATTTTCAAAATCCGCCCACTGACACGCCCACAAATAAATAAAACAATTTTTTTGAAAATCCAAAGTTTGAGCTAGGGAGCTGAAATTTATAATATATACTCTCTAGGGGCCCTTTATGCTCATGTGTTAATTTTTTTTTTAAATCCGCCTACTGACACGCCCACAATTAAATAAAACAATTTTATTGAAACACCCAAGTTTGAGCTAGGGAGCGTTTTTTTTGATAAAATCCTTTAAATGTTATATAACAAAATATGTAGAGCGTTCTTAACAATTTAACCATACTTAGACTTTTGTCACGTCCACTTATGAGGGATAGGAATAAGAATAGGGTATCCAACAGTTCGCCCAAGCGGACTGTAGCCCGTCCCTATGTTTTTTTTTTTTTTTTTGATAAGCGTCGGCAGATGCACTATTGTAGTTAGATTTTGTGACAAGTTACTAATTGGAAGGTGTTAGATCAGAGCTATGAATCGATGTCGACTATGGCTTCTAAATCATTCTGTTAAAAATAAAACTGTCAAACAGAATTTAGAGGGCAAACAGTTAAACAGAATTTTGAACATTGTGTTAGAGGTACCAACAGAAAAACTCATCAATAGTTTTCCATACCGGAAACTAAGTTTAAAACTTTCTTAGAAATTAGAATTAAAACAAAATGTTATTGTCAAACGACAATAAAACTGTTTTCTTCGTGCAAACGCATTCAATAGAATTTAAAATATAATTAATGTGAAACTAAACAGCCTTTAAGTACGTGATTTTCTATAAGTTGCAAGCTATTTAATGCGATTGCATTTCTCTCTTATCTTGGACTAATAAAATGGTATTTGGGAACATGACTTTATTTTAATACTTTGCTTACTGGAGGCAATTGGTCGAGTCAGGTTAAGTCGTTGCGGATCATGAAAAGATTGAATTTGTCGTGAGTAATGCCCGAACTCAGAATTATATTGAACTTCTATGAGTTCCTTAACTTGAACAATGATCACCATAAGTCAACCTGATTTTTCGGATGATCACCGATGCATATAGTCTAAGAGCCCACAGTACATTTTGGGCAAGAAAGTATAACCAAAAAGCTGATACATGAACAGAAAGGTCCGCAAAAAGTAAACTCAAATGTCGAAGTCTGGCAGCGCTTAGTTGCAGCTGAGGTTAGTAATAGTAGGTTGAAAACTTGTTTTTTTCCAAAATCTGGAATTTTTATATAACCACTTGAATATAGTATTAAATAAAAGAACAGACTGCCCTGATCACAGAAATATAGGTGCCAGACGTCTTGCGCGCCATACCCTTGCCAGACGTACTAATAGTACGAGTATGTTAAAAATCACATTTTGAAATAATTAGTATAACCAAATAATGGTTACACCAAAAAATTTGTGAAAACGCCCAGATCACAAAAATGATGGTCCCAGACGTTTTACGTGCAGCCAAAACCTTGCCAGACGTCCTCAAAGCATGCTAAAAGGACATTTTTTTAACAATTCTGATAACCATATTGTGACAACAGAAACGAATTTGTCAGAGCCACTGGTCAATGGTCATAAAAGATAACTGTTAAATACTTCACTTATGTCTAGTGAATGTTGCCCTAAAAGTGTATTATCTTAAAGATAATATACAAGTATTTATACAACATTATTTGTAAATTAAGAACTTCAATGTTTATTATATGATATGTATTTATGTACATAACTGAAAAATAATATATACTTGTATATAATACATTCTAAAAGTTATTCATTATCAGATTCATCCGATGAATCGTTTATAAAATTATCTTCTTCATCGGAAACATCCACGTCATTAATTAATATATCCTCCAGTCTATCAGGGGCAACATTTCCGTCGAACCATTTGACTTTATACTTGTTGTCATCTAATACCCAACCACTCTCTGATGGTGATAACAGAATTGGTTCATTTTCTACAGCATTCTTCCATACGCGCCATAGGCATGGCATTAAAAAACGACCATTGCCGGTTAAGAATTCATCAAAAAAAAAAAACTTGGCAGCACACATGCACCTATGACATGCACCGTGACACAGCTGTAAGTTGTAGTTAAGAAATTTGTATTGAAAATCCTGAAATTGAAAAATATTTACTTCCGCCAATTGAAATTGATGCCAACCATATTGTAAAATTATGAAAAACACTTTCACATTAACAGATTTGGTAAATTCAATTACCCTTACAATGAAGTTTGAATAATAATAATAATAATAAAATCACGAATAAAATATTCGGCGGGATGTGTCAGTGGTCGGCGGGATGTCAAACTTTGACTTTTTTTATTTGTTTTGAATGAATAGCCTTACATTCCTTACCACGTAAAGTGGACGGCTGGAGTTACAGCGCTGTTTCACGGTCAGCCACAACCGATCATCAGACTCCTTATGTGGTGCTGGTCTGTCTTTTTCCTTCATTTATCCCGAAATTCCATTATCTTCCACTGGGATTCGAACCTAGACCAGCGTCTTCTCAGGCAAGCACTCTTGCACTGTGCCATTGAAGCCACGAGTTTATCCAGTTTTTATTTGCAATTTCTTGGACAAACTTTTGCTCCTGTAAGTATACTATGTTATTCATTCAAGTTGTTTCTTTCTGTGTTTTCTCTAATTCTATTCCATTTCGACAAGCATAGTTGGACTGAAATGGGTGATAGAGAGGGTGAAAGACTTTTGACATTGTTTTTTGTCGAGAATTTTATGATTAATGGTTTTTTATGTGATACCACACAATTTTTCCTGGTTTTAATTTTTGTTTTCCGTCAATTCCTTTATTTGTTTTGAATGAATAGCCTTACATTCCTTACCACGTAAAGTGGACGGCTGGAGTTACAGCGCTGTTTCACGGTCAGCCACAACCGATCATCAGACTCCTTATGTGGTGCTGGTCTGTCTTTTTCCTTCATTTATCCCGAAATTCCATTATCTTCCACTGGGATTCGAACCTTGAATCTGACTTTTTTGCTGAAAAACTCATCGCAACAATTCATCAGAAACGAAGAAAATGGATTTTGGAAGCACTGTTTATCCCCGCTAAAGGACTTAGCGGCGATAGCTATCCCCGCTAAAGTTAGCGTATATAGGATAAGTTGTTGTTGTATTTTACATGCAAATTTCAAATTATCCCTATATCCGCGTGCAAAGAAACACGGCTACTGTATTGTTATGCCTTGTTGTATTTTCAGGTACGATGTTTGCACTGGATATTTCATTGCTTTCAGGCACTGTGTACACAAAAGACCGAGATAATTACGTTAATGGAACTATGTAGATTATTTAATAATTAAATATAACTTACATTCATTTCTTTGCATCGAATATAAAACCTTTTTAGAAACAGCTGTAAATAGCCGATAGCACTTGCTATGGTAACCACTTACACTATCAACCTTCATTGGAAGATCTATATCCGAGTAGGTATTTAAAATTTCGAATTTTCCGACATGTCAAAATTTGGGTACATTTTTCCAATGTTTTGTCATCAAACAAAATTATATTTTCGCATTGGTTCGCACTATCACTTGAATGAAGAACACATGTACTATCTACTTCTTATAAACGGGTTCTTGTTTTGCATGATCTACGTCAATCACTTGCACTTTAGTGCAACATTTGTAACCAATGGTTCGTTTCTGCTATGACAATATGGTTATCAGAATTGTTAAAAAAATGTCCTTTTAGCATACTTTGAGGACGTCTGGCAAGGTTTTGGCTGCACGTAAAACGTCTGGGACCATCATTTTTGTGATCTGGGCGTTTTCACAAATTTTTTGGTGTAACCATTATTTGGTTATACTAATTATTTCAAAATGTGATTTTTAACATACTCGTACTATTAGTACGTCTGGCAAGGGTATGGCGCGCAAGACGTCTGGCACCTATATTTCTGTGATCAGGGCAGTCTGTTCTTTTATTTAATACTATATTCAAGTGGTTATATAAAAAATCCAGATTTTGGAAAAAAACACGTTTTCAACCTACTATTACTAACCTCAGCTGCAACTAAGCGCTGCCAGACTTCGACATTTGAGTTTACTTTTTGGAGACCTTTCTGTTCATGTATCAGCTTTTTGGTTATACTTTCACGCCCAAAATTTGCTGTGGGCTCTTGGTCTAATATGGGTGCATTAAGAAAACGCTCAAAATAATAGAAAAAAACAACTTATTTTCATGAATGAATAATATCCATGAGACGGGGGTCATCGACACCCCAGTACGTTATACCAAAACCAAAAGCCATTCATTTTTAAATTGGTAGCTGGCCTTCAAGGGGGGCCTATGATATAGATACCAAGGGGAGGGATTTTTATAAGAGCAGAGCCAGATGTGCTAGGGAAGGCCCGTGTGCAGCAGAAACATACAGTTCCTCACGTACTTCCGGGAGAGCTTACTTACTTACTTACTGGGCTCCCGACCAGTGGAAAGTCTCTGACTGAGACACTGCAGTCTTCCATCCTCCGGGATCCCGGCCACGCTGCTTCCAATCGTCCAGACCAAGCGCTCTGGCATACGTGATGGCTTGGGCTTTAAAACACAGGTTCGGTCTTCCTTGTCCTCTCAAACATGGCGGCTGGGAGTCGAAGATATTCTTCGGTGGAGCATTATTGTTCATTCTCTCGATGGGGCCGCGCCAACGTAGTCGACGTATTTTAGCTTCCACATGTTTGTACAGCTCATAGAGCTCGCGGTTATATCTTCACCTTCATTCGCTCTCCTCACAGACCAAGCATCCGATGGAGTATTTTTTGTTCGAAGAACCCAAAATTAGCTCTCCTTTCCTGCTTATTGTCTAGCACTCGGCGCCGTAAAGCAGAACTGGCAGTATTAGTGTTTTGTAGAGCTTACACTTGGTCTTCCGAATAAGGTGTTTTGAACATCACGATACTCTACTGGTTTAGTTTTGCCGGGATCTCGAATTCGGTCAGCGCCACGTAGATCTTCTGCCGATGAATTCTCTCATATGCGGCTTTAAAGTCGGTGAAAGGATGTGGGACTCAACCTGAAATTTATTGGTCTTATCTAGGATTTGCCTTAGTGTGAAGATTTGGTCTCTTGTCGATCTGCCGACCCTTAAGCACTCTGGTACCTGCCGATTGGTGTGTTGCAGAACGGCTTCAGACGTTCACACGTACGTTGGATAGGATCTTATGTGCGACATTTAGCAGGGATATGACTCGATAGTTTTTGCAAGACAGCATATTCCACCAAATAACCGATGCATAAAACAAGAATTGCTTTTTGAGTGACAAACCCCAGGTTTTTTTTAAAGGCTCCTTGCAATGTCAGGCAGTCGACAATATCTTCATTGTCTTCGCCTACAGATGATTGAACCAAATGATCTTGCTAAACAGGATGTTTCCAATATATTAAGCTTCCCTTGATAGCTGTAATGTGACGACTTCAAGATCAATTTGAGAAAGACCGCTAAGCTTCCTCCCTCTACTAAGAAAAAGGGGTATGCACGGCGGTTGTTTTCGTTTCACTCCTAAAGAGAAAATGACACGCAGTATTTGTGATTATTTGCCTTCGATGTTGGCTCAGCTGCGATTTTAATTTGAATGCTTTGGATTTGATACCGATGTAGCTCAGTTTCTGGATGGGGCAGTAAGCCGAGTGATAGAGTCAAACTACTCCAAGGAATGTTGTTAACAAAGCAATATCTGTACTTTTCCTTTGATTCAGATTCATGAAAGTTATGTCCATTTAATGGAAGACAAATATATGTTACTTTAAGGCTCACTGATCATAAAAATAGCTTTAAAATAAAGTATACACCTGCAGCTCAACTCTCCATAGTAAAAAACTTTGAACCAATATAAAAAAATAAATACAAATTCAATTCTTTAATCGTGGGATTTTTCACAAAAATTCACTTGTCCAGGAGGCAAGCTTTCTATCTTATGACTTTGAACTGATGTTGTGTCAATTCTGCACCTGCAAATGCAATGCCATTGTTGACGTATTTCACATCCTACTGTTAGGTGCTAGAACTAGGAAGATGTATAGCGATAGGAAAGATTGGTTTGTGCAGTGGGTAGGGTTTCTTTCTCCACGGGTGGCGTCTAAATAACTTAGGCAGCATTTACATTGAAATTTTGTATTCAGGTTTAATCCACAGATACTTATACAATAAAGTAAGTCTACAAACGAGTAAGCATACGCCACACTTCTATTGATTTTATTCTTCGGATTTTTGCTTCATGGACATGGTCGGGATTTGAATGAGCAACCTTCCGGTCAGCAAGTGAATTCAATACCACTGCATTATTGCCATGATCAGTTGTCTTCAAAATCGCTGCTCATGTTTAAATTAGTTTACCGAAGATCTGTTATTAATTAAAAGGCCAATTACGTAAAGAGACTCGCCTCAACGATTTGTAGTGACGGCAACTGATTAGTTAACATCAAAAATCGATATGATCATGGTCGCCTTGTAGGTGATGGTCAATAAGATCTTAATTAATAAATGCTTGCCTTTCGATGCTTGAACGATCATTTTTTTGTGTGAGTTAAAATATCGGTCATCGACGATCGTTGATCATATCACATCAACTGATCTTCGATATTAAACTCTCTATGGGGAAAGATCATTCACTAATCAATGACGATGATTACCATGATCAGCGATTTAGATACGAGTAGCTGTAGTGTTGTTTCAGAATTTCTTCTAACTTTCCGCATTTAGTCCGTTTGAGGACGACCTCACACAAAAAGCGCATAAGGAAACCCACCACAACATCGCACTCCAACTCGAC
The DNA here is from genome assembly GCA_949715645.1 of Portevinia maculata. Taxonomy (NCBI): domain Eukaryota; kingdom Metazoa; phylum Arthropoda; class Insecta; order Diptera; family Syrphidae; genus Portevinia; species Portevinia maculata. The sequence goes on along the minus strand of OX454526.1, from coordinate 266,231,251 downwards.
CTCGAATATCTATAGACGTTCTTACTTCCTTGCAATTTCAGGAAGCGATTACAATTGATTTTTTGCATCTTTGATTGAATGATACGCATTCATCTGATTTGTCCGCTTTTGTGCATTTATTTTAATTGAAAATTCGTCCCATAATCGCAGTCAACATTTGCAACCATTCCAACAACACCCAGTTCACTTTTATGATCATTTTCTTATGCAGCTTATCGACAACACTGATTTTGTTATCTAATAGATAAACCACTCGTCTAAATGTCAGTTTGTTCAAAAGTGGTAAAAACCTTGGCATGAAAAAAAGCAACATAGAAGCAAAAGACGACCAAAACAAAAACAAACAAGAAGAAGAAGACAATAACAAACCAAGGTGAGAATATTGTTTTATAGCACACATTTTACGTCTTGAAGAAATATTGGATTAGCATAACTGCCCCATGGTTGTGGGTTGAGTGGGCTTGAAGGTTTGCAAAAGCAAAATAATTACACAAATAATCGGATTCCTATAAGAAGTGCGCAACTCAGATACCTCATCATCCTATTAAACGTTGCAGATACTTCTTCTGTTAGTAAGCTTTTATCTGTTTGCAGTTTTTGTTCATTGGCCTAAATTAGAGTGATTTTTGTTGCTGTCTGTGTTTGCCTTTTTGGTTCGCATAAGGTGTAAAGCTGTTTTTATTTTTTTAGGTACTCGTAACTTTTAGTAACGATCATGCGATAAATAATTAAACGCTGAACTTCCAACGTACTTTGATCTTCTCACCTTTCGTGGCCAAATGAAGGACGCGTAATTTTTAGTTTTGCAATACGAGGGAAGAGGTATTACATAATGGTCGTATTAGTCGGGGTGCTGAGGTCTTAGCAAATGCCATTGAAGAGAAATGTTGTTTCTAATAAATGAAGTGTGTCCATAAAAAGAATGCAGAAAGTCGAAACAGTGTATCTTGGCCTTGCAACCCTTTTCACTGAATTGTGTCATGCTTGCAAGAATTCTTATTAACTTCCCAATGGAAGTTCTTGTAATGGGCCCGATTTTGTGAATCGCGGATGTTGACATATCTTCACGTTTCAAGGTCACCAGAATCCAAATCCAACATTTTTTTAGAGATGGCTGGGTGTGTGTATGTACGTATGTGCGTTCGGAATTATCTTTCGCCACGATTATCTCGAGAACCAAAGATGATATTGACATGGGACCGGGTTTATTCGAAGCGTTATTACGTAACTCAGAACCGATTAAATTTCCAGCGAAATCGGTCCAGCCGTTTTTTGTTAGTAAATAAATAACTAAAATAATTTGGCTTCATTTGTACTATTTATTGTTATTTTTCATTGAGCAAATCACTATTACATGGTGCTCCGTTATTTCGTATACATGTAAATTTACAGGTCTTTCGTGTTGATAACAATAGTTGTATTAATATATATCACACTTAGCTGTTATTAACAACATTTAATTTCCATGAACAATATTAAAGAAATAATATTAAATAATTCTTAACCATATCTTATGGTTAACCACATTTCAAAATTTACCACTAATCGCATAAATCATATTGATGCCACTGGAAAGTTAGTCGTGTGGACCTTACGGGTCGCACCCAGACCACTTTTTTTAATTTTACGTATTCTGATTCGTTATTGATTTCTGGATGATTTGTCGAGGATAGGTTAGGTTAGGTTATAGTGTCAGTCGGCAGAAGCCGACACACTTAGTCCAATAACAGGTCCACATGGATTTATCTTCTTCCTACTCGTTGAACCATTTGGAGCTTTTAATAAAGCTTGAAAGACTTCTAATGTCAATGTTTATGAGATCATTGAGATCATTATCAAAGAAAAATCCCAAATGGAGTTTTGCACTTCGAGAGAGAGCAGGGCATGTCCAGAGAAGGTGGAGAATAGTCTCATCCTCCTCCTCGTCCAGCCAGCTTCTGCAGAAGTCATTTGCATAGACGCCAAGCCTTGTTGAATGCTTGCCCATGAGACAGTGTCAGGTAATTGTAACAACAATGTGCAGTCTGTTCAGAGAGATCAAACACTTAGAGCGTTTCAGATCCAGCTTTGGCCAAATCTGTTTTGTCGCTAGACAAGTGATGCCACATGTCCATCTTAGGTCAGTCCTCTCGATGGCCTTCCTCATAAATATGAGTTTGCATGTAAAAATTGGGATGCCTAAGAGACCTTTCTCAGGCAAAAGGGGCAGTATGGTTGCTGTTTTTGGCGATTTTATCAGCCCTACAGTTCCCTGGAATATCTCTGTGTCCCGGCACCCAGCACAGGTGAATGTTGAACTGTTGATGACGGAGCATGTCCGTGAGAGATGATTGGCGATGGGGGTTGTAGAGACAGAGCCCAGAGATTTTATCGCAGCTTGACTATCTGAGAAGATTCGGATGTCCATAGAGCGGACATCACGTTCCTCTTCAGCCACGATAGGACTTCGACGAAAAGAGATGTTGTGGTGCAACCTGTCCAAGGGGTTAGTGGAGGTGTGTTCTCGGCTTAGGATCCATCGGTGTAAAAGTGGGTCGATTCATCTTCGACAGGGGGCCCTTCCTCCCATAATGATCTTGGGGGGGGGGGGGGGGGGGGGGGGGATGTTGACTTCAAAACGAAGCTGAGGGTGGTGTAGTCTATGTTGCTGGGGAGGATTCTGAAATTTGTAAGAATAGAGGATTGGCCGATTTTATTCTCGGACCATTGGAAAGTTGCTTTAAGGCGGACAGCCGCACAACCAGCCGCTTGCTTACCAAGGATGTCAAGCAGTGTCAGGTTAAACAAAATGTCCATCGCAGCAGAGGGAGTGGTGCGCAGTGCGAAACTCATGCAGAGACACGCTGATCGTGGACTTTGCTAAGCTTATCGCGATTTATCGCTTTGTCTAAAGCACTCCACCAAACAACTACCCCGCACATAAGTATCGGTCTTATTACCGAGATGTATACAGCCAGTTGGTAATGCGGGGTTGAAGGCCCGCTTATTACCGATTCCTTTTTTTTCAAGAAAAGAGAAGCAGCTTTTCGAACTCTTTTTGTATATTAGGTTTCCAGCTAAGCTTTTATCCAAAACGAGACCCAAGGATTTAGCTTGATTGAGGGAGGGTTAATTTGTGGAATGTTATATTTCCTAGTGAATAAGAAAGTCAGTATTGCGATAAAGACTTTGTATCCGTTTATTAATAAGAAATCGTGTTTGTCTGTAGAAAACAAAATAGTTATTCATAAGGTAATATTTCAAGCTATTTTATTATATGGGTGCCAAGTATGGGGAAAATGTGCAAAGTGCCATATAATAAAATTGCAAACTTCTCAAAATAAAATCGTAAAATGATGTTCGACCTGCCATGGCACTTTTCAACCATACAGAAGAGGGAATGTTAAAATAATTTCTGATAGAAATCGAAAACTAGAATTTTAATGAGGTGTGATTACTCTGATAATCCTATTATAAACCAAAAATGTACCTGAAATTGTTTGTTTCTGATTCGCCTGGTGAAATATTTATATTTATTTATTTAATTCTAAGTTATTTTACATATTAAGTTATTTATTTGTCAATTAATTTATATATTTATTTACTTGTTACTTAACCTATATGTCTATTTATTTATATATTTCTTTAATTTATTTGTTTATTTAATTTATTTATTTATTTAATTGATCTATTTGTTTATTTATTCATTTAATCTATTTACATATTTATTTGTTACTTAATATATATAGGTATATACCTATTTTTCCATTCCCTTGATATTTATTTTTCTGTTATTAGTTTAATTTTACTCTGTTTTTAACTTTATACACATGTTTTTAGAATTAAGAGCAATTACTGTTACATATTTATTTATTTCTTACATTGAAGGTTTTTTTTTGTATGTTTCCTTCAAAATATCAATTGTCTTTATTAAAAATGTATCTTTTGTGATCTTAATTTTATTTTTTCAGTAGAAAGGAATACAAATATACCAAATCTCGTATTGTAAAATGTGCGGTAATGAACCTATTTTCATGCAAAATAAAAATATCTATATATCTATAAACAAGTTCAGTTTTGTAGGGTTTGACACTGTACCCACAGCGATCTGCCCATGCTTGTTGAGAGCGAGAAGTTCATTCAGGGTGTTTCGGTTCTTCCCTGACACGACAATTGCAACGTCATCTGCATAGGCAATCACCCTGCAGCCTTCCCTTTCTACGCACATTAGCCGCTCGTTCACCACTAAGGACAGATGACTATGCCTTGCGGGGTTTCTCTACTGACAGATCTTCAGGCAGAGTTTATAATCCGGCTTGTGAGCAATTAGCTCACCAAGTGAGTTATCTCCTTTCAGATCTGACAGTGTTGTGTTGACATTGTTAAAACTGCCTTCAATGTCCAGGATAGTAACCATAGTGTATTTTTTTATGGTGAAGTGAATATTCGATTGAACGTTTTAACGTATGTTAGGCTGAATCAACAGATTTGCCTTTGCAATATACATGTTGAGCGGTAGACAGGGGTCTTATATCAATGTAAGTATGGAGATGCATATCAATCAGCCTTTCTAACGCTTTTAGAGGGAATGATGATAGGCTGTCGAGAAGATACTCTGAACAATTTATAAATGACTAGGGGTCGCCCCATGGTCGAAATTCGACCAATTTATTCTATAAGTTGAAAAAAAAAACAAAGTCGACTGTTATACATATTACTCGGAAAATGAAATTTTTCGACATTGCATTCTCTGATTTCACATGATATAAAATTTTTCCGGCATTTTCAAGTAACTTCAAGTTTTCAAGCATTTTCAAATAACTTAAAGTAACTTCAAGCATTTTCAGGTAACTTCAAGTAACTTCAAGCTTTTTCAGGTAACTTCAAGTAACTTCAAGCATTTTCAAGTAACTTCATGATATAAAATTTTTCCGTTCCGATTGGCAGATTATTGCCTCACACAGCAATGTAGTTGTTGTTGTAATTTCATCCAATTCGCTTCATTTTACCAGCTGTAATTCATAATGTGTGTTATATATGTGGATAATTTTTGTATTGTGCACTTCTATGTATTGTCCGCTACCCAAATATATATAGTGTTGGCATATCTATGTGACGTATAATAGCAAAAATGGGTGGAAACACGTTATAGTCAACTCCGTATTAATATATAGATTTCCAATAACGGTTACAAAAATAAAGATGATCGTCGAAATTAGTTTAAAAAAAATCAATAATCCGCAGCATAGAAATATGTGAGCAGTGATCGAAACCCAACCGACGGATGTTTTTAGAGACTCAGTGGCATCAGTTTGTGCCCTCATATTGTGCATCACATTAATTTCTGGTCTTGTTTGGAAAAGCTTAAAGTTCCAATAAACCTTTTGCCAAAAAAAAAAAAGATCAATTCCTCGTGCCCTGTCTTTAAAATAAAAATAAAATGTCAATGATCCTCGTTTATTGCTGATCTCTGATCACTGATCAACTCCAAAACATACTAAACCATCTTCAATCAGTCAGTTAATACCGACTTTTCCAGTTAAATTACTCAAAAGCAAATGCAACTGAAGACCAAAACACAAAGTGGTGGTGAAATTGCACTGCGCTGATTTGCTAAAGTGTTGTCTACTCATTGGTAGCTAAGATTTGCCAAGAAAAAAAAGGAAGGTGGGGCAGTGGCGCAGACTACGAATATAAAGGTCTCCGGTGCAAATCCCACCGGGGCCAGGTAACATCTTAAAAGTTTTTTCCACTTCCCCACCTCTTGCGAACGTCTTACAAATTATCAATTGTAATGAGAAGCTTCTCAAATCTGCCGTTCGGATTCGGATTAAAATTGAAGGTCCCTTCCACTTCGCACAAATGGTTGGAGAAGCTAGGTTTTAGGCCCTGTATGGGCTGTTGATGCCTAATACTTCTTATTTTTTAAATAATAAACAAGAATTAAAATGACGTTGTTGAGTTGTATATCGTATATCGAACCTTCGTATATTTGTCAAAATTTCGTAAGACTGTGACATTAGATTGGATTATATACTTGCGGCCACATCTGGCGAACACCTACAGACGAACCAGTAGGGATGCATTTAAGTGGGAGGGTTATGATCCCCTTAATCCTGATCATAGCCTCACCGCAATTAAAGGAAGAAGAAGAACTGCACCACATCTGTGCCTATTATTTTTAAAGATCAATCATGAAGTTGGATTAATTAACAAATTCAACTTCATCTTTGTGCGAGATTAGAGAAATATATATGTATCATCGGCGTCAAGGTAAGGTTTACCTAGGAAACGTAGACGTGTTCTTGCTAAGCAGTTTCAAAGGAATAAAATATACGTTAAGTGTTAAACGCTCCCACCTTACCCCTACTAGTTCCCCGGGTCGACCTCACTTAACATCGGCAGGCTTCCTAGCTTCGAATCACCTCTTTCAACTTCTTGCATGAGGCCAATCTAATGCATATCAAATGTTTTGCTCTGTTTTCTGGGGGGCTACAAACGCCACTTGGTTATTTAAAATAATCAGAAATATTTATTTGAGTTAGACTTTTTTAAAATAATTTCCAACACCTTCCTTCACAGCGGAGCTTACAATTAATGATCTCATTACCCTTCGCCTTTATTTGAAAACCGTAAATTATTACATATTTAAATTTCATTCATAAAGTCCCAATCATTCGCCGCCAATCGAAGGCACATGCCTGACCTTTGTGGCAAATATTAAAGCTATTGAAGCGCATCCATACAAGCATCTGTAATAGCTATAACTGCGTTTAATAAATGAACAAATTAATTACATTAAAAAAAAACTCAATATCGATTTAAATTCAGTTCGGATGCAAATGACTCATAAAAGATACAAAACGATGAAATATTCGCGTACTCTGAGGCTATCGCGAAACAATCAAATTAACTGGACTTGAAACCTACAGATAGTGAAAGATCGATTTAAGGCACGCACTATTTAAATGTGCATACGCACCTGCAATACCCTTAAAAGTCACACAGATAAAAAAATTAAACTTTCAAAGCGGTGGGCAACTTCAAAACCTGTCTTCTACCCACTCAAAGTTTAGAACACACTTATAAAATGCTAATGTCAAACGGGACCCTACGAATAAATGTGTGTATTTAAAAGATATTCACACACACAAACACACAGAAGAACTTGAAGTTCAACAATAAACAAAACAAATTTTTCTGCCCCTCTATTCGTGTTTTATTGAAATTCCGCGTTAGCGCGCTCGTCGGCTCGCGAACGGCTGCGCACCTGGATTGCACTTGTATAAGAGTGAAGGTTCAGATACAAGATATTACAAAATAGATATCTCAGCAGCACGCGAAACTTTGCAGTACATACAAAACAATAAATAAGCAATAAATCATGATCATGACGATGATGATAACTGCAAAGTTTTTTTCTTTTACCAAAAAATTCATAAACTCACGTTCTAGATACAATAATTCCGCTCTACCAAAGCGATACAAGAATTCTGAAGTATCTGTGTGTGAAAGAAACTTTTGATTTTAACTCTAATAAAATATGAACTTATCTACTACACACGAATGTACTGCAAGCGTGTAGTGGTACATATTTAATTCTGGAGAAGGTAGGATAGGTTGATTGACCTGTTTGGCGATATTGATGACGTCGATTGGAGACACCCTGTATTTGCCATGGGGTACTCGTGGGTACTTGTTGTGCTTTGTTGTACGTAAATTGGTTGAGTTGCCGTGCCGCTGCTTGTGGATGGATGGCGGCTGGTGTTGTGTAGGTATACATGAAAAAATGTCCGACCCACTTCGGACCGGTTTTGCATGATTATAAGTCAAGGGGGAATATTATTTCTTCCATTCAACTTCTTCCAACAATTGTGTGCGCGATGGTTGATTTGGTGTTATAACTACGGGGGGGCTAGATCTGCACAGAAAGATAGTTGGATAGGCATCCAGCTACATAGGTTGTATATGAGGTAATTCAGCTCTGCAAAAGGGACCTTCATGCAAAAATATAAAATATAAAATCAACAACAACATTGTCAATGATCTAAGAATTGTTACGTCACTTAAATTGTGGTCCGACATTCTAAATTTGCATTTATCATTTGAACACAAAGGCATTCTCTCACGTAGACAGATCATGGAAAGAAAACTTGTAGCTCGTCTGTGTTTAGGTAGAAAATATGGTTGAAATGGAAGGATATTCCAGAGGTGACCATAACACACCGTCAGATGAAGATCGCCGAGTGGTTGCATCAATTAATTCTGAGATGATGTAAGAATTCCTAAGAAATTGAAAACTAACGGCTTTGAATAGCAGACGCGACGCTTGGGAATGCAGCACGTACAGGTAACGTTGGAATGTATAGGGTAGAGGCGTCTGGCGGTTGATTGTTGAACAAGATAGCGTGTGGAGGGTTTCCCTTTTGAAAGAACATAACATAATATTTTTAAATTTAATCCTTTGCTATTTTTGAAAGTCCTATGCTGCCAGCATCAAGTGCCGAAGAACAGCGGCATCGATGACAAGAAGCCATCAGAAGCGCCGCAACTGATGTGCTCGGTTTTACCAGGCCACCACCACGAAACCCCTGGTGTAACGAGGAGTGCCGGCAAGTGCATGCAGCAAAACAAAGCGCCTACCAAGCGGCACTGCATAGAAGGACGAGAGCAGCTCGTGAGCTCTACGAGCAAAAGAGGAGGAAAGAACATCGGCTTCTTAGGAAAAAAAAGAAAGAGCAAGAGAAGCGCGCGATCGAGGAAATAGAGAGGTGCTACTCCAGAAACAATGTTCGGAAGTTTTACCAAAAGGTAAAAAGGACGTGTCACGGAAACAAGACCCGATCAGAGACCTGTAGAGACGAAGAATTAAATCTTGTAGTAGAGTCACAGTCGGTGCTGAGGATATGGAAAAACTATTTCTGCAGATTGTTAAACGGCGAAGACGACACAAATTATGCTGTCAGGCAGATCGAACCATAAAGCCTGGATTCCAACAAAGCTGCTGGACCAGACGGCTTTAATGCCGAGCTTTTTAAGGCAGCGGGAGATGACCTGGTGGAGAGCTTACACCAACTCGTTTCCAATATTTTGTCAGAGGAAAGTATGCCTGATGAATGTAACCTCAGCATCGTTTGCCCCTCTAAACTGCGCCAATTATAGAGGCATCAGTCTCCTGAATACCGCCCATATAAGATCATGTCTACTGTACTGTGTGAACGCCTGAAACCATTCGTCAACGACATGATTGGTCCCTACCAGTGCGGTTTTAGGCCCGGTAAGTCCACGCCCGATCAGGTATTCACACTACGGCAGATCCTGGAGAAAACCCAAGAAGTCCAAGTCAATATCACCATCTTTTTATCGATTTTAAGGCCGCATATGACAGCATCTATAGAGACCAGCTATACAGAGCCATGTCTAGTTTTGACATCCCTGCCAAACTTGTCAGATTGTGCAGAATGACGATGGAGAACGCCCGCTGCTCAATAAAGGTCGGAAACAATCTCACTTAGACCTTTGATGTCAAAATAGGATTTAGACAAGGTGATGCGCTGTCATGTGACTTCTTCAACATCATACTTGAGAAAATTGTGCGAAACTCGCAAGCCAACACTAGAGGCACAATTTTCCAAAAGTCTGTGCACCTACTTGCATATGCTGACGACATTGACATAATTGGCAGAACGCAGCGAGCTGTCACTGGGGCGTTTGCAAGTATTAGCACAGAAGCGGCAAAAATGGGTTTAGTGGTGAATGAGGGCAAAACAAAATATATGCTGTCAACAAGACACACCATCGACGAATCGGACAGAACGTCACTATCCATATTAATATTATAAATGCGAAAGTAACTCTGTCTGTCTGTCTGTCTATCTCGATTTAACGCCAAAACTACTGAACCGATTTAATTGAAATTTGGTACGCAGATAGTCTGAGAATGGACATAGGCTACTTTTTACCGCGGGAAAATGCTTCATCCGCTGTCCAGAAGCGGAGATCTAAGCTGATATCTAAGAAAAGTTGTAACTCTCGAATGCTTTCTAGCTCCTAGCTTTGGAATGACTCATCCAAATGAAATAGGATTTTTTTTTATATAAAGTTCAATTATGTACAAAGATTTTAAGTTATAAATCATCTTTGTAGGTTATCCTGAAGTTGAACAATAAGCATTAAACTATAAATTTTCTACAATTCAAAAAAGGAAAATGTTCGATTGAAGCTAGATCGTTGGGTTTCCCAGCGTTCAGTGGAGGAAAATGTGTGTGTGTGCGGCAAAAATCTGTTTCTCTACCTGTACCTTTTGTTTTTATGCTGTGCGCTTTTTATACCCTATTCTAAGGGTATATACATTTTGACGCATAGTTTGTAACATACCTTAATATTGCCCGTAGACCCCTAAAAGTTACTATATTTATGATCAGCATCGATAGTAATGTCGATCTAGCCATGTCCGTCCGTCCGTCCGTCCGTCGGCAAAAATTAGTCCTTTAAACTGGACCTAGAGAGCTGAAATTTTAACCATATACTCTCTAGGGTCCCGAAATAATCAAGTTTACGAATTTTTGAAATCCGCCCACAGACACGCCCACAAACTCAAAAAAAAAACAAAATTTTGGAAAAAATCGAATTTTGAGCTAGAAAGCTGAAATTTTGTATATATGATCTTGATGCCGAGCTTTTTAAGGCAGCGGGAGATGACCTGGTGGAGAGCTTACACCAACTCGTTTCCAATATTTTGTCAGAGGAAAGTATGCCTGATGAATGTAACCTCAGCATCGTTTGCCCCTCTAAACTGCGCCAATTATAGAGGCATCAGTCTCCTGAATACCGCCCATATAAGATCATGTCTACTGTACTGTGTGAACGCCTGAAACCATTCGTCAACGACATGATTGGTCCCTACCAGTGCGGTTTTAGGCCCGGTAAGTCCACGCCCGATCAGGTATTCACACTACGGCAGATCCTGGAGAAAACCCAAGAAGTCCAAGTCAATATCACCATCTTTTTATCGATTTTAAGGCCGCATATGACAGCATCTATAGAGACCAGCTATACAGAGCCATGTCTAGTTTTGACATCCCTGCCAAACTTGTCAGATTGTGCAGAATGACGATGGAGAACGCCCGCTGCTCAATAAAGGTCGGAAACAATCTCACTTAGACCTTTGATGTCAAAATAGGATTTAGACAAGGTGATGCGCTGTCATGTGACTTCTTCAACATCATACTTGAGAAAATTGTGCGAAACTCGCAAGCCAACACTAGAGGCACAATTTTCCAAAAGTCTGTGCACCTACTTGCATATGCTGACGACATTGACATAATTGGCAGAACGCAGCGAGCTGTCACTGGGGCGTTTGCAAGTATTAGCACAGAAGCGGCAAAAATGGGTTTAGTGGTGAATGAGGGCAAAACAAAATATATGCTGTCAACAAGACACACCATCGACGAATCGGACAGAACGTCACTATCCATATTAATATTATAAATGCGAAAGTAACTCTGTCTGTCTGTCTGTCTATCTCGATTTAACGCCAAAACTACTGAACCGATTTAATTGAAATTTGGTACGCAGATAGTCTGAGAATGGACATAGGCTACTTTTTACCGCGGGAAAATGCTTCATCCGCTGTCCAGAAGCGGAGATCTAAGCTGATATCTAAGAAAAGTTGTAACTCTCGAATGCTTTCTAGCTCCTAGCTTTGGAATGACTCATCCAAATGAAATAGGATTTTTTTTTATATAAAGTTCAATTATGTACAAAGATTTTAAGTTATAAATCATCTTTGTAGGTTATCCTGAAGTTGAACAATAAGCATTAAACTATAAATTTTCTACAATTCAAAAAAGGAAAATGTTCGATTGAAGCTAGATCGTTGGGTTTCCCAGCGTTCAGTGGAGGAAAATGTGTGTGTGTGCGGCAAAAATCTGTTTCTCTACCTGTACCTTTTGTTTTTATGCTGTGCGCTTTTTATACCCTATTCTAAGGGTATATACATTTTGACGCATAGTTTGTAACATACCTTAATATTGCCCGTAGACCCCTAAAAGTTACTATATTTATGATCAGCATCGATAGTAATGTCGATCTAGCCATGTCCGTCCGTCCGTCCGTCCGTCGGCAAAAATTAGTCCTTTAAACTGGACCTAGAGAGCTGAAATTTTAACCATATACTCTCTAGGGTCCCGAAATAATCAAGTTTACGAATTTTTGAAATCCGCCCACAGACACGCCCACAAACTCAAAAAAAAAACAAAATTTTGGAAAAAATCGAATTTTGAGCTAGAAAGCTGGAATTTTTTATATATGATCTATGACTCCTAAAACTGCTCGGGATAAAAAATTTTCAAAATCCGCCCACTGACACGCCCACAAATAAATAAAACAAATTTTTTGAAAATCCAAATTTTGAGCTAGGGAGCTGAAATTTATAATATATACTCTCTATGGGCCCTTTATGCTCATGTGTAAATATTTTCAAAATCCGCCCACTGACACGCCCACAATTTTTATTTTTTATTTTTTTTTGAAAATTCAAAGTTTGAGCTAGGAAGCTGAAATTTATAATATATACTCTCTAGGGGCCCTTTATTCTCATGTGTTAATTTTTTTTAAATCCGCCTACTGAAACGCCCACAATTAAATAAAACAATTCTATTGAAACACCCAAGTTTGAGCTAGGGAGCGTTTTTTTTGATAAAATCCTTTAAATGTTATATAACAAAATATGTAGGGCGTTCTTAACAATTCAACCATACTTAGACTTATGTCACGCCCACTTATGAGGGATAGGAATAAGAATAGGGTATCCAACAGTTCGCCCAAGCGGACTGTAGCCCGTCCCTATGTTTGTTTCTTTTTTTTATGCACCTTTTGTAGTTTGTGTTGTTTTTTTGTGGCGCATGGGATTGAGAAAGATAGGGTATGAAATGTAAATGAGATTGAGAGGGAGTCGCACTCAGAGTATATCCATATAATGAGTAGGGACACTCTCGACGTTTTCTTTATCAGTTCTTATCAGCAAGTATTTTGTTTTAAATTTGAGAAGTGGCAGACTGGCGAAGCAAGGCGAGCACGGGAAAGCTAGTAATAGCTATAATTTTGAGTTAGTTAGGGACTTTGTCTACCTCGGCTCCGCTATTAATTCTGATAATGACACCACAACTGAAATCAAACAAAGAATTACACTTGCAAACCGCTGTTTCCTTGTTGTGTTAACGGACAGGCCGCATCTTTCGGTCCAGCTTGTTAATTTGTTGACAGCAGTTTGCATGACAGCCAGCGCCTGTGGACATTTTTCTGTGACAAGCACAGCGACATAATCCGCAGAGCCGATAACTTTGCATCCGGTGTTTTCAATGTTCAGAAGGGCTTCGTTGAGCAGTAGATTCCACAGTAGTGGTGACAATAATCCTCCTTGGGGGGTGCCTCTGTGTGCACGTCATTTGATAGTGCTAATTCCAAAGGATGCAGTTATAACCCTGCTTGAGCATATATTCAAACAAAGCAGCAGTTTGATTCGCCTATGTTGAGCCTGCGTATGGCATTGGTGATTGAATTTGTTTCAGAGTTGTTGAAAGCTCCCTCTATGTCCAGAAATGTCACTAAGCCAAGTTGTTTTTTTGGTGTGAAAGACGATAGAGTGCAGGGCCGTTTTAACAGATTTCTCTTTTTGGTATTCGTGTTGTGACGTGAAAAGCAAGTTACTATCAATTTTGGCTTTTATGTGAAGATCTAGAATTCTTTCTAGAATCTTAAGAATGAAGGACGTTGGACTGATTAGTCTAACGTCTGAAATGTGTGCGATGTTTTACCTGCCTTGGGTATAAATACCATTCTTCCTTCAGTCCAGGCGCCCGGCATTGTTCCTAGCTCCAAGCGACCCTTCAGAATACAGGACATTTCCTGTTGGGGATAGAACCCCAGTTTTCCCCGAATATTCGCCTACATTGTGACCTTTTTCATGCGTTCACACACGTTTAACTTCCAAGTATTTTGCGCAATCGGATAGTTTGTGGATAGTCCCATCTGTCTTGGAAAGCCCATTTAGTATTACTTTATGCCATTTTTTTCATGCCTTCTATACGTCCGATTATACTGCTAATTGTTATTTAAATACATGCGTTCTAAGCCTGTGAGTGGAAATGCTTACAGTTGCCTTTATGTCCAGCAAATATTGAAATGATTCAAGAAATCTCAGGCAGTAGCCAGCCTTTTTACAATATTGTTACTTCGGCAGAGTTGGCTAGTACTGGTTAATGTTAATTGCTCGCTGCTCTTTGTAGCAAATTATGCAGAAAATACTTTGAAAATCCACTGGCAGCCTTGGACTTTTTGTAGGAAGCGTTGTTCGGTATATTTCTTGTTTGTTGTTGCGGAAAAAAGACTTGCATAACAAAGAGGCTATAAATTTTAATTTGTAAAAAAGGAAAATGGATTTACTCCCCTTGAGCCATAGCAAACAAAACATTGGGGTTAGGTATCTACATGAGTATCATGACAACTAAATTAGAAATACCATTTTCCTCACCATGCTCTCAATCTTGATGGTAAAGATATGTATCCCTAAAGCACTAATCTAACTAATCTGCATTTCCATTCTAATCAAAAACAAAAAAAAAAAAAACTATTCAACTTCAAGTACGGCTTCCTTTGGAAAGTGTTGAACTATTTTTGTTTGCTTTTTTAATTTTTAAGTGGCATCATTTACGCAGTATTCTACATGTGCAAAAACTTTTAATGAGCAATGGCAATCCAATGCCTTGTATGCCAATCTGTATCATAAGTCACACAGTCGGCCCGCCTTATACTCTCTCTCTTCAAAACAGTCATAGTTAGAGCACTCAATGGAAGACACAAAAAAGGAGATACATTTATTAGCGTTTTCACTATTAACCCAGCCACACCGCAGCTCAAATAGATAAATACTGAGATAGACTGCTGGGCTTTTCATTTCCAAGGTAAAGGTGGTAAAAACATGCAAATTTTCATTTGACATTGCAACAGAAAAACTACAAACAGCAAACTATCTATGACATGCTAGTGGTAATATATACATTCAACTCGAAAACGATACAAACTTGCATTTAGGGCAATTGGATGAAAACAAACCAACTTTCTATAGAATTTGTGAAGCCAGAGTTCCATTGTGGTGCGGTGGGCACTCGACGGGCATACGAGTTTTTGTACGCGCAGAGTTGCAAGCTGCAACAATAAATATTGTCGTGAATCGGTAATTGCGATTTATCGCTAGATACTGGGTTAAGTCAACATGTCCCTCCGTTGGCAAGATGGTCGGACGAACGATGTGCGTCAAACGACTATCGTGCAAATTCAGCAAAAAATAAAGAATAGCGGAATTCATAAGATTGTTGTTGGTAGGCTGGGGTTTTTTTTCCAATTCTTTTGGATCGGATTGTAGTTGACACTTTTGCTCGTAGTAACAGCAAATTGTAAACAAAGAGTTTCCGCATTCATTCCAGCACACGTCGAAAGATAAATTTTTATTGCACGAGACATTTATTTTAGTTATGGGTGATGGTGATGAAAGAGACACAGTAGCGGTCTGTGGGCATAGCCAAGGTTCTCGATTGGAAGCTTTGTGCCTGATGGAGCGATTAAATGTAATTGGATACTGTAGGGAACTAGTTTTTGTTGCTGTTTTCCTTTTATTTTAAATTATATCATAGTTTATGCATTAAGCGAGCCTTTTTATTTCTTTAGCTGTAAACCAGTTTTAAATGGAGGAACACTACTTAATCATTTGTTTAATGCTTACCAGGGTTGCAAAAGTCGATACAATTGTATTCAATACAAATTAATTTGTTCAGATACAGATGGCTTTTATTCGATACAATTTATCATATCTTATATCTTTATTTTTTTTAAAAATAAAAAGAAGAAAATCGAATTAATTAACGATCGATACATCTATTTGTTTTACATATAGCGTTGCCTGTATTCAATTTTGTACAACCGCCGCCACTGTGAACCCATTATTCCAGTCAGATTGATATGTTGGTATATTTGGAACACAAATATACAAAATGAGGGAATTAAGCTTGAAGACCAGAGATGACAGGGTGAACTACCTCACGTAATCTTCATGCTTAACTCCGCGTAGTTTGCAGGGAAACCACTTTCCACCATAAACTACCTTTAACTACGTCTAGTACTTGTCAAACAAAGTGATTGTCCTGTCAATGTCAGTTACGTTAAGATGTTAAATTGAAAACTGAACAAATACACATGGCATATGTTAACTTCGCCTGCTACAGTTATCTACGATAACTAAACGAATATGTAGCAGACGATACAAATGTAGTTTTGCCAAAAAATCACATTTCAGCCTTCTCTGTTTGAAGAGCTCATAGACTAAACTATAAACTGAAGATGTGTAAAAACTAAATTATTTTTGTTTGTAAGGTTTTGTTACGAAGTTATTTATGTCTATTTTTGCTAGTGTATTGTATATACATATGTACTTTGAGTTAAAAATAAAAAAAATAATTAAAAAAAAACTTTATATTATTTTCATGCAAAAAAAGAGTTTTCAATACAATTGACTCCATTTCAGTACAATCTTAGAACAGTTTTAATTACAATTCAGAAATACCATTTTCCATCCCTGATGCTGACTTATTGAATGCTTCCTTGATTAGCATCTAGGGGGCGCAAACAAAATAATCATAAATATATTTTAGCAAACTAGTGAATAGGTAATAGTTGAGACACCAAAACTTGAAGTTAGATGGAAATGTTTTCAAGGTCCAATGTTGAAGAGATTTAAAAGTCAAAAGGCGCATTGGTTAAATTTGGAAAAAGCGTGTAAGATGCAAATTGACAATCAGTTGCGGCGCTTACGATGTACATATATTTATTTTTATTTAAAAAGCTTCAATTTTCGGAATTTTAAGAGTCATTGACATCTGGAAGAATAGTTATTTTGTATATATAAATTTTCTTATATGAAATGGTAAGTGGTGTTGATCAAGTTTTCTTCTTTTCTTACTTCGAAAATATTCAGTAACTTAGGCTGTGGACTCAACGCCAACCCATCCCAAACGGAATTAGTTATTATTACCTGAAAATAGAAGATACCGGCATTCAACCTCTCAATGTTGGAGTAGAATTTCGCTTTCAGACAGGGCAGATAATTAAATTGTTATCTTGATGTAAGGAAAGCAATGAAGACGATTTTCAACGGTCACTTCATCTTTGAAAGAGCAATAGGCAATATTACCATAACCCTGCCAATTGATGCGCCTGTGGGGTTGACCTCAATATACATCGGCAGGGCCCTCGGTTTCTGGTCACTCTTTTACTGAGGCTGGTGTTATTGCATTTGTGTAGTCCAGTAGTTTTGAGGCCTGGCTCTTTACAATTTTGACATGTGCAGTGCATGCTCCTGTTATTGATTATTGTTTGATCGTCATTTTACGACACTGGTGATCGGTGGCGTCGTATCAAATCACGGATTGGTATGCCTTCTTGTCGGAACGTTTCAAGATGTTAAATGTATCACTAGACTCTCCTGAATGGTAAAATTGCTTAGAATTGATTTGTCCCCTAAGTCGCCTTTTAAGACAAGCACCTTTTTTTCGGCGTCGCTGCAGTGATTTTCTAAGCCCATCCCTGCACGGTAGACAAAAATACATATTTCGGATTGGGCCCATTATGTCGACTGTAAAAAACTTGATTTTTAAAAGTCGATGTTCAAAATTACGAAAAGAAAATGTCTATTGATCTCCTTAAACAAAGACAAAACATAGGGACGGGCTACAGTCCGCTTGGGCGAACTGTTGGATACCCTATTCTTATTCCTATCCCTCATAAGTGGGCGTGACAAAAGTCTAAGTATGGTTGAATTGTTAAGAACGCTCTACATATTTTGTTATATAACATTTAAAGGATTTTATCAGAAAAAACGCTCCCTAGCTCAAACTTGGGTGTTTCAATAAAATTGTTTTATTTAATTGTGGGCGTGTCAGTAGGCGGATTTAAAAAAAATTAACACATGAGTATAAAGGGCCCCTAGAGAGTATATATTATAAATTTCAGCTCCCTAGCTCAAACTTTGAATTTAAAAAAAAAAAAAAATTAATTGTGGGCGTGTCAGTGGGCGGATTTTGAAAATATATACACATGAGCATAAAGGGCCCATAGAGAGTATATATTATAAATTTTAGCTCCCTAGCTCAAACTTTGGATTTTCAAAAAAATTGTTTTATTTATTTATGGGCGTGTCAGTGGGCGGATTTTGAAATTTTTTTATCCCGAGCAGCTTCAGGAGTCATAGATCCTATATAAAAAATTTCAGCTTTCTAGCTCAAAATTCGATTTTTTCCAAAATTTTGTTTTTTTGAGTTTGTGGGCGTGTCGTGTCTGTGGGCGGATTTACAAAATTCGTAAACTTGATTATTTCGGGACCCTAGAGAGTATATGGTTAAAATTTCAGCTCTCTAGGTCCAGTTTAAAGGCCTAATTTTTGCCGACGGACGGACGGACATGGCTAGATCGACATTACTATCGATGCTGATCATAAATAACTTTTAGGGGTCTACGGACAATATTAAGGTATGTTACAAACTATGCGTCAAAATTAATATACCCTTAGAATAGGGTATAAAAAGACTGATCAAAATATAATAAAAAACGTATTTTTTTAAATTTTAAATTTTCAAAATGTCAATTTTCAAAGTTTCTACTGTGATCCATAATCGAGATTTTGACAAATTCGCATTAGTAAACATAAAGTAACAATACAAAAAAAAAGTGTTTGATTGGCCCGCTTCTCTGCATAGTTTGGCCATTTCACGCAACGTCGTTTCTCTACTTTGGTTCTAGTTGCCTATGCAAGCTCTATTTCAATTTTTTGGTCAAATTATCTCTTGAAAATTGCGGCCTCGAGATTATGTGGCCCATTTATAAAGGCATACGCCATATTTAACTCTGTTTGGCAAAGATGTTGACTGTCGTAATTTTTCCTGACTTTTTGTGAGTTGGTTATGTCAACATTGTGGTAGTTTGATAAAAAAAAATTCAACGTTGTAAAGTGCAAAGAATCAATATGAATCGACATTCCAAACACTCGTTTTTTTTTTTTGGTTCATCCATAGCACGTAGCCCAGTCATTACAATTGCACTGGACTCCTCTAAGTATATTGTACCGCTTAACTTAAAGATCAAACAACTTGCTGGTAATTGTGCGTGCTACAACTTACTGGCTTCGGCTTCAAGGGATGTAGCAGTTAATACTGCACGATTTTAATGGAATTACTGACAGGTAGATACTCCTTGCCAAGTTATCCAACGGACCACTACCAATGTACCAAGCAGTAATGCGTGAAACAGATGTACAGCAACGCTGCAGGCAGTAATGCATGCAGTTACGCGCATGAAACAGAAGTGCAGTCACATTTGCACGGTTGAATTTCACAGCACGAAACGTCAAACCTGAAAAATTCTACCAAATTGTGCTGTTCTAATATTAAAAGTTCAGTAAAATAAAAAATACTCGTAGAGACAACTTGCATTATGAATTGGCATGCAGTAAGCAATGTGTAATTTCACATACAAAATTATTTTACTACACAGGTTTTGCTGCACATCTGTTTTGATCTTAAGCCTCCGTTTGGCTAAGCAAATATTCCCTTTGGTCGACTAGGTTAGGTTAGGTTTTAGGTGGCTGTCGGCAGAAGCCAACACACTTAGACCAATTTAGATCCATTGTGATACCACGTATGTATTATCTACCTCAACTCTGTAGATGGGACTGGCCAACGACACGCGATTGTTCTCAAACGGTCCCCCATCTACGTACTAACCGCGCCCAACGTCGTTTAATTGCGGTGATCTGACGAGAACCGATTAACTCGACGTGGTACGGTCGTTGGTTTGGTCGACTAACATTCCGTGCAATATATTATCATATCCCGCAAGGAACGAATAGCAAAGAGATGCAATTTGCAACTGAAATTGCAATCAGCGCGGATGGTTATAAAACGGCGGAAGGAATGAGTTGTAGCATCTTCTTAGCACATTCAAACCTTAAAATGTCTTTATGACTTCCGGATACAAGCAGTTACTTCCAATCAGGAGTTCTTGTTGTTCTTAGAGCAGTCCAATCAATGCGGATTTGATTGATGGGATTGGTTATCGAAGATCTTCTTACACGGAGAGTTTGGCAGCGATCATAACCCACACACTTTACTGGACCTCTACCGGTAGATGGCTGGCTTCTCGATTGCGCGATAACTTCATCACTAAGGCCAATTAAACGCTAGTTCTGTTTTTTTTTTTTTTTTTTTTGTAATTCAGAGCATTTTCTGGAAAGGGCAAGATAAAGAATTGTTTTGTATACATACATACATCCGAAAAGTCATACGTAGATATCCACATATAACGCCACAACAAGAGTTGAGAAATGCTCCCGCCCTTGAATTGTTGTAAATGAATAGATTATTAAAATTCCTTGCATTGAGAAACTTAAATCACTTTTAGTTATGGTAATCAAATTTGTAATGGCTCCTTTAGTCAAAAGCCCTGGTAGCTACTACTACTCGTATTTGTACATACATATTATAGGCGCGTTTTATTGATAACTTATCTCAAGCTCAACAATGAAAGTCCCATGAAAATGTTATGTTCACTTTTATGTTCACCATTAATTTAAATGTTAAATTTG
This sequence comes from Portevinia maculata, assembly GCA_949715645.1. Classification (NCBI taxonomy): domain Eukaryota; kingdom Metazoa; phylum Arthropoda; class Insecta; order Diptera; family Syrphidae; genus Portevinia; species Portevinia maculata. The sequence continues at coordinate 266,210,583 of OX454526.1, read as the reverse complement.
GAATCATACTCCTGCTCAATTATAGGTGGCGTTGTTTCTACTCTTCTGTGGAACATTTGATTTTCGATGAAGTTAAAATTAATTCATTATTAATCTAATTTTAACTTTTCAAATGAATTTTCCTTTCTACTATTTATCCACTATGAGGGAATTAGTGTGGATGGTTGCGGGGTAGTAAATTTATTTAATTTCCGCACCTTAGCTTAGACATTGAAAATCTTAGCTAAGGTTCGGAAACCCACTTGGGTGTCAATTCATTCTAGACTTCCAACACTTTATATTCATTCTTTATGTTCGCCTTTATGTGGTTTGTTGTTCCCCAATAAAACGCGACTTATACGAAAGCGAGTCTCGAATATTTATTCCCTTACAATTTATATAATTTTTACTCGCCAAATCAATTTTCCTTTCTATTTTCCACATATCAAGACGAACTTATTACCGTAGGGTCACGGTTGTTGCTCGTTAGCAAACTTTCAGCACTTCAGAAAAATATTGAAACGCAAATCAGGCGAACTGGCCATAAATACGACGAATTTGAGAGGAAATACAAAATGCAAATTTCTAACTAGCTGTACAGCTACAAGGTGGCGCAAAAATAACCTTCCGATGTTTTTTGACTGTAATTTAAAAAAAAAATGAAAAAAATAGTCACCAATATTCCGCGTTCTGGAGCAGTGTAGCGTAACATTGTTTATTAACGTGTATTTCGCATGTGTTTACTACACAAATGTCAAAACAAAACTGACATTAGGGGCCAATCGCAAAAATTTATAGCATTTTCTGATAGGAGGATTACTTTTGCGCCACCTTGTATAAGTACTTTCTTATGAGAGATACTTTTAGGCCAGTGTCATTGGAGCTGCTATATGTACTTTTGGCGAAGTGGTGTTGCATTGCTTAGCTTGTTCGAAACCAGTTGACCAGTACTCCAAGCTGGGAGGGCTTAAGACTTGAGCTTATCCCTGCTAAGGAAATTTCCACGATACCTTGGGTCCGCATTTGATCGCCAGCCATGGAGATCGATGCCGAGAATCCTCTGAAGTTCCCCAGACTGCAAATCCCGATGAATGAATGGTGAGGCTAGTTACAAAGCCAGAATATCCGCCGGAAAACAGCCTCTCCGTCCTGCTTCTAATCAACGAGGGATGTAGGTACAAAAAAAACGCCCTATTAAGTGTTGATGCCACCAATAAGGGGCGTCGTTCATGGTGCAGGATAAGAAAGCTCATTCAAAATAATGGACTTCGTCAAAAAATCGGCATGGAAATTTGACGGTGCAGTAACTTGTTAGGCTAAACTTTATTTTAAAAACCTTTTTTTAAAATCTGAAACCCAAGGTCCATCGAACACTCTTTTAGTTTTTGAAATTTATTTAAATTATACACCTATCTATGGAATGATATATGTGCTGAAATGTTGTATTTGGCGCACTGGCATGAAGAAGTTGATAGAAAGTAACGATTTGTTGATGGTCGAGTGTCGTCGAAATTAGTGTAATCCAATTTTTGCTGATGTTTGCAATCGATTGTATTCCGTAAACAAATGTTGGCGAAATGAAAATGTACTATTGGAAGGAAGTGGTCACTTTTAGGTGTTACACAAATTGTTAATTTTATTCATACCGAATCAAATAGAGAACAGGTCTCTACTAAACTAACTAAATCTAATAATAAATGTTCAGAGATTTGCCAACAATAGGAATTGGCTTGCGACTTCTTGTTGTATAGGTGTGCTGTGCTTCCAATTCAAACCAGAACCCACAGAATTTGCATGCCGGGATCACATACGGTCCACCGACATAATGAGCATGGCCATTATTGACTACGTTTAATTGGAACCATGGAACTTATTACCATTTCAAAAGCATAGGGACGGGCTACAGTCCGCTTGGGCGAACTGTTGGATACCCTATTCTTATTCCTATACCTCATAAGTGAGCGTGACAAAAGTCTAAGTATGGTTGAATTGTTAAGAACGCTCTACATATTTTGTTTGAAGGATTTAATCGAAAAAAACCCAAGCTTATGTAAAAAAAACTCTCCCTAGCTCAAACTTTGGTTTTTCAATAAAATTGTTTTATTTAATTGTGGGCGTGTCAGTTGGCGGATTAAAAAAATATTTAAATATAAGTATAAAGGGCATCTAAAGTAGTCTATATTATAAATTTCAGCTCCCTAGCTCAAACTTTGGTTTTTCAAAAAAGTTTTTTTTTTAAATTGTGGGCGTGTCAGTAGGCGGATTTTGAAAATATAAACACATGAGCATAAAGGGCCCCTAGAAAGTATATATGTATTATAAATTTCAGCTCCCTAGCTCAAACTTTGACTTTTGAATAAAATTGTTTTATTTATTTATGGCCGTGTCAGTGGGCGGATTTTAAAAAAAATTATCTCCGAGTAGTTTTAGTCTAAAGATCATATTATATAAAAAATGTCAGCTTTCTAGCTCAAAATTCGATTTTTTCGATAAATTTGTTTTTTTTTTAAGTTTGCGGGCGTGTCCGTGGGCGGATTTTAAAAATTCGTAAACTTGATTATTTCGGGACCCTAGAGAGTATATGGTTAAAATTTCAGCTCTCTAGGTCCAGTCTAAATGTCTATTTTTTGCCGAAAGACATGGCTAGATCGACATTACTATCGTTGCTGATCATAAATATAGTAACTTGTAGGGTCTACGGGCAATATTAAGGTATGTTACAAACTATGAGTTCAAATTAATATACCCTTAGAATAGGGTATAAACAGCTCTGTGATTGGACGAATATTACATGCCAATATCAGCTGTTCACTGAAAATTTCCCTTTCGAGCAAATGAAAGAAATCTACCCTAATTGTTCAGTGAGCTACGTCAAAAACATATGATTCATTTTGCTTCAGTGTTCGTAGTATTCTTAGAGCTCCTGCACACGAGCGTCTCATCGTATGGAATGCCATATGCTTGTATCAAACAAAAATTCAGTAGGTATTTATACATACATTACAAGAATACTCCAGAAAAGATTCGTTTGTGGATTGTTAGGTGGGGAGAAATCTTCCATGTAGGACGAATCTTTTATGCGTCTGATGAGACGCTCCGTGTGCAGAAGGCATTAGTTTTCACTACATCTATGAACATGACTGCAGTAATAGATCCTGGGCAACTCGTTCAATAACTATTCATAAGTTAACTTGCAGGCGACTTGTGTTGCCTTGGGTTTTGAGCTAGCCCAGTGTCTCCTTCCGCGTATCCACTTTAATATTTAAATAAAAAGGGCTACATATGTATAAAGTTTCAGGATCAGAACACACTCAACCTCAAATACGCTTTGTTTTTCCCACGATCAATGCCACATTAGCCGGCGATTTGCATACCTGAAGCTACCATTACACGGTCAATGCGTTGACGCTGTGCCGTCAAAATACTATTTACTCTTCTCAATTTCACCTACCTCTGTAATAACCCGGGTCAATGTCAATGCCAACATCTGTCTGGTGATTTTATGTTTCCCATACTTGCCCCAAAATGACAAAAAATACAAAATAAAAAAAAACACCACAACAAATTTCCCCCTCATATTTATATCTTCTTTCTTGACCATTTCCTCTTCTTCTTTTTGATCTCAAACTCTTTCGATTTCCTCGGCCATGAAGTCAAAGTCAATCGTTAACTTTAAACTGTATCCAATTCAGTGCGAAATCCAAAAAGATACAATTTTTTCTGATCATATCTTAAGCATTTTAATACAAAGTTTATTAGCATTTAAGCCGGGACTCGGGTGTGTGCGTATTTCTTCCTGAAAAATGTAGGTATCCAATTCCTGTCAGATCTGAGACTATATCGCATTTTAAAGTGAAACGAGATACATTTGAGAAATAACATAAAGTATATTCCCCAACACGCAAATCTAACGAAGCGTATCGGGTTTTATAAATACCTGCTGTGGAGGATGGGGTGTGCGTCTCCACATAAGGAGACGCACACCCTGCACACATGCCCACAAAGATAGAGTTTAGCGTGCATACTTTAAATGAAATTGAAATACATTTAGATTATAAACTTTTCGCTTTTTTTTTTCTTTCTTAATAACTATTAGTCGTCGACATATATGGGGAGCGTGATGGGCGATTAACTGATAGCGAACCAAAAACAGTAGCGTCGCGAATTTATTATAATCTTTTTGTTCACGTTTAGCGATGTACGAGGATCGTATCGAGCAAATCGTGAAATGAAAGTTTTATAATTTCAATCATTCATTCAATGCAACGATGGCGACCTTTGTGCGTGTTGGTCTATTCCACACGTCCGCGTGATGCTAATGACTTTTATGAATGCGTAGCTTATTTATACGTATCTTTTTTGTCAGTTCACGGGTCATGGGAGGTGCACTTACCTATGCGTGGTACGAGTGCATACAATTATGAATAACTGCAAATTTAATGAACCGTTGACGTGTCGATTTTTAGTTGCTTCGGTCTTGAAGTCCCGCATCGCAAAGGACAATACGTGCATGCTCCATGGTAATAAAATAATAATGAACGTGTTCCGTTAAATCGAAGGGAACTGCATTTTCGAATGAAACTTCTAAAAATTGAGGTCTTTATTGAATGTGTCTAGGCCGACTGCGAAATATATTGACTGGACGACCAAGCTAAGCTCGGATCATCTGTTTTCGAACATCAGTGTAGGTCAAAATACGATATTTTGTGTTTTCTTTAATGAACGCCTTCACCTTTTTAATCGGTTGCCGTAGTAATTCCGTATGCTGATATTTGGTCCTGGTCCCGCAAGATATCTGGCAACGATGTTTGAACGTGAAGTACAGTGAAAGCTGTGACTACTATGTAGTCTACCTTGGACTAGATACTTCGAGAACAACTTCTGTCTCGTGGCTGTTTTGCCTTTTGCGTTTCTTAAGACTGAAACTTTCTTCTGCCGCTTTTGACAACTCTCAGAAAGGATGGATTATTTATTGGTTTTCCTACGGAAATAGTGATTTAAAGCTGCATTTAAGTTTTGGTGATAGGTTTGGATCTTTTGTTCTTAATTCTTAAGAGTTATGATAAGGATTAAAGAGATCATAACCGTCCCACTTAGCTGCATCCCTACTGGTCCGCCGTTTCGCAATCAATATTGGCAGGCCTCCCGGTTCGGATCACTTAACGTATACCATTTCTAGTGTAAATTTAAGTAGACAATTTGCACTTAAAGATCTTGGAGTTATTTTTGACTCAAAATTTAGTTTTTCGTTTCATGTGAATTATATTAAAGGTTATTTTTCTGCAATTCAGTGCTTACTCATTCGCAATTTTACCTGGAAACCAAAAAAACAAATCTCCTCTCAGTATTATTTTGTCATTGAACCCTGAACCTAGTATAGTTTGTTAATATTGAAAGTCAGATGGCGCTGAAATCAGTTACAGGATTTAGTTAATTCATTTTTGGTTGGTACACGTAATTTGATGTGTTCTTAAATATAGCTTTTTTTAATGGTTATAAAAATATAAAAAGTATAAATGTGCTTATGAAAAAAACGTGCCTCATCGCAAACTTTCAAGTATATTAAATTTGCTTGACTTTTATTAGTGAACTTTTTTAAAAAGACTCCTACAAACCCTACATATGATGTACTCTTTTACATTTATGGCATATATTTTTTTTAACTGATGTACACACAGGGCGAGGTAACAAAACTTTCATTTTTAAATGCGCGCCATTCAGACTACGACCCTATAGGGTAAATGCCACACATTTCAAGAAAGGAAGTTATGTTGGCGCACCCTGTATAAAAGTTTATAAAACTCAAAAAATTGTATAAAACTCAAAAACAGTATAAAAACATAGGGGCGGGCTACAGTCCGCTTGGGCGAACTGTTGTATACCCTATTCTTATTCCTATCGCTCATAATTGGGCGTGACAAAAGTCTAAGTATGGTTGAATTGTTAAGAACGCTCTACATATTTTGTTATATAACATTTAAAGGATTTTATCAAAAAAAAAACGCTCCCTAGCTCAAACTTGGGTGTTTCAATAAAATTGTTTTATTTAATTGTGGGCGTGTCAGTAGGCGGATTTAAAAAAAATTAACACATGAGCATAAAGGGCCCCTAGAGAGTATATATTATAAATTTCAGCTCCCTAGCTCACTTTGAATTTTCAACAAAAAAAATAAAAATAATTGTGGGCGTGCCAGTGGGCGGATTTTGAAAATATTTACACATGAGCATAAAGGGCCCATAGAGAGTATATATTATAAATTTCAGCTCCCTAGCTCAAACTTTGGATTTTCAAAAAAAAATGTTTTATTTATTTGTGGGCGTGTCAGTGGGCGGATTTTGAAAATATTTATACATGAGCTTAAAGGGCCCCTAGAGAGCATATATTAAAAATTTCAGCTTTCCAGCTCAAAATTCGATTTTTTCCAAAATTTTGTTTTTTTTTGAGTTTGTGGGCGTGTCTGTGGGCGGATTTCAAAAATTCGTAAACTTGATTATTTCGGGACCCTAGAGAGTATATGGTTAAAATTTCAACTCTCTAGGTCCAGTTTAAAGGCCTAATTTTTGCCGCCGGACGGACGGACGGACGGACGGGCATGGCTAGATCGACATTACTATCGATGCTGATCATAAATATAGTAACTTTTAGGGGTCTACGGGCAATATTAAGGTATGTTACAAACTATGCGTCAAAATTAATATACCCCTAGAATAGGGTATAAACATAAGGATTCAACTTTCCTTATGTTTTTATACTGTTGAATATCCTTTTCCTATTCCTATCCCACAAAAACAAATTGTTAAGAAGAATATTTTCTACATATTTAAAACCTTTTTGTTTTTTTTTTTTTAAATATGAGGTGTGTCAGATTGCGAATTTTAAAAATATCTACATTTGGGATTTTCGGGAGCTTAGACAGTATATATTCTAAATTTTCTAGTCTGAATTTTAAATTGGTCCATAAAAGGTTTGAATAATGGGCGAGTCAGTGGGCGGATTTTAAACATTCTTTCGCTCATTCGAGGTCCTAGAGAAAGTATGTTCCAAACTGCAGCTTTCGAAATCAAAATTTAGGGCTTCAAAATTGGTGACCGATTAATAGACATAAAAATGTCGTGTACATTTATGTGTTTGCACAAAAACGATTATACATAAATAATTTTTTTCCAAAAGGTTTATCAAAAAGTGTTGAATTGTGTACAATGTATTAATCGTATAAACGCGAATTAGAGTTTTTTTTTTAAACAGAGTGAATTAATACGTGAGTATTAATCTGATCACAAAGATTGAATTACTACTAAGTTGCAGAAAAAATACTTCTATTGTAGCTAGACCAACTCATAACTTAGATTTTTTAGAAGAAACTGTAAGAATTTCTCTTCTTCTTCTTCCAATTTTGGAATATTCATCAATAATATGGGAACTGATATATGGCGTTCAAAAAATTCGAATGGAAAAAGTTCAAAAAGCAATTATGTACTAGATTTTTAGGACGTCAACTTAAATGGAATCTTGAAGAAATGCCTTCATATTCGACAAGATGGACTGTTTTTGATTTAAATAGCTCCAAAAGTGACGTTTCGTTCATTGTTTAATGTTTATGTAAAGGGTCTTTCTTTAGCGACTTGACAACTTCAAACCTTCAGTGTGAACGCATCCTTAAACCGATTATCGAACTGTCAATGTCAAAATATTCTGTAAAATCAAAATTTTCATCATAATGAAGTACTTGAAGGAACAACGTTCACAGATTATTAAAAATTACTACCGAAATTTCGAGTCGGTGGTCGCAACTTTAAGAGCGTTAACGCCAATTTTCGGTCGTAATTCTAGTAGACAAGTAATTCATAGTCTAGTGAAAAAATTTGAGTCAGAATATTCGCTGCTTGATGTTGCCGTGCCAGTGAGATTATGTTTTGCCCGAAGTGTGGCGAACATTGCTGCCGTAGAGGCGTTCGTCGGAAACCAGCCAAATCAGTCAATTTCACGGTGTTCTCAGGAATTGGGCCTCTTGCAGACCACATTATGACTCAAGAGCTAAAACCACTTGATCATATAAAGCTACGTACGTTCTCTAATTGGGATCTGGGCATTATGAAGGAAAATGAAGAATTTCATCGCAAAATCATCTTCAGCGATGAAGCGCGTTTTTGGCTAAACGCTTCGTCAATAAGCTAAATATGCGTTACTGGACAGGTGAGAAACCCTCATGTGCTTCATGAAACAGCACTTCATCCGCAAAAAGTCACTGTTTGGTGCGGTTTTATGCCGGTGGAGTAATTTAAGAGTCTTAAACGTTTAACGGGTAGAGGCAGAAACTCCCATAGAGAACAACGTCTACTTTACCCAACCTAAGAAACCGGCGAACCCAGCCGTGTACCTACGGATTTGCATGCACAATTGTGGGGCAGTTTCAAGATGTTCAATGTGTCGCTAGGCTCACATGAATGATAAAATTAACTTGATCTAATTCCCCCCTTCACATTTTAAGACAAGCGGTGTTTTTGGCATTCCTATACGGCAGAAAAATATAGGCCCCTTATCACACTGCGGACCAAATCGATCAAGGAAAACGCAAAGAATAGAATACTAAAACGAAGTGCACTGAACTACAGCAGCACTCATTTTACTAAAAAGTTTCTGCAAATAATAAGCGATCCACTGAGATGAAGATGGCAGACAGCAGAAGTAACAAAAATTGATCGAAAAAGAAGACTCAAGATCCAAGGAATCTATCTCGAAAAAAAAGAAGTGCCGCACCGGATCAGTTGCTATGGTTATATTCAACGGAGATATCCTACGAACACTGCCAAAAAGGCAATATCAAACAACGTTTCCATTCAACCGCGAAAGAGAGGCAATCCTAAAAACTCGATCAGACAAATGCAGTAACGCCAGCATTTGATTGACCTCATTGAAGAAATGATTCAAGGCTTGCCGTTATTTTCTTAAGTCGGACCGGCGAACCCCACAGGCGAACCAGTAGGGATCCAGTTAAGTCGGTGGTTATGATCCCTTTAATTCTGATCAAATCAAGTGTTGCGATTGCGACTAGCCGGCTCGTGATGTTGACCGTATTTGACGCAGCACTCTAGCATTTTTTAATGAACACTGATTTTGGAAATAAATTTACACAATGTATTAACCCTGCCGAATTATTCAGTATTCGAAAAGATGGTGTCAGCTGTCAGTCAACCTGTCAATTGACTGAGTGTTGCCATATTGGAAAAAAAACTGCTCAAGAAACACCCGTACCGTTATGTGCGATTTTGTCTGCTAGTGCAGTGATTTCCCCTGCTTCAAGGTTGAGTAAACATAGGTAACGCCACGAACTGTATGTGCCAATTATAAAAGTTCTGGAAATCTATGCGTAAGCAAGTCAGGATATTTGCATCGAACGTTTTCGCAATCATAATGATTCTGGAAAAACACTTATTTAGTTGTATTCCTAATGGCAAATGTTGGAATGTTTTTTTCTCATACTTCTCCAAATTGAATTTATCAATAAGTCAGCCTCTCCTTCATTCATTCTCCTTCTTCATCTACACTTTAATTACTCTTCAAAGTCTTGGCCACTTTGACCCTCTCCAAATTGAAACAGTTTTAACTTCCTAAAACCCTTTTTGTTGATCCATTAACATCCTTACTAAGTGCAAATTAAGTGTCATATTTTTTACTGGTACAAATTCCCAGATTTAGGGGCACAACTTTTATCACGCTCCCTCACCAAGTTAACAGTTTCGACTTGTTTCCTGAACACGAGCCCAAAATTGATAAATACAACAAAACTGTCAATAGGGTGTAAACAACTTTCACAAAAACCGAAAACTTTCGAGTGAATCTGCTCCACTTGCAATTTGATTTATGTTTCTTTAACATAATTGCATATTGCTTTAAATGCATTCTCGCTAAACGTCAAAATATTTTTGACATTTTAAATTTGTTAATGTTTGCTTAAAACGAGGCAAAGCCTCTAAAAATATTCAAATTGTTATGGAAAAATTTAAGAAAACCATCAAATAATGCCACAAACAACTCATCAAACACAGAGAAAAAAAACACACCGCAGAATAATGTAACATTGGCCCAAGAGGATTATATAAGTAACCCAGGCATACATATAAGCACTCTCGCGCATTCGATAGATAAGTGCTTACTCGCACTCGTAGGTACCTACATCAAATTAAAAAAAAAAAAAAAAAACAGTTTAACACACCGCCCGGGGCAATGACAAAATTGTGCGATGCACACTGTCAGTCCAGCAGACAGACGAATCGTCAAAAACACGTACCTTTTTTTTATTTTATTTTTTGTGTTTTTGCACATTTTAAACCTTCAACGGCAAGAAAATGATGTTGTAAAGACTTCTTCTCTCGGCTGCTAGGTAGAGGTAGCGGAGTTGCATAATATTCCACACTTCGTGGTTGGGTTTTTGTATTGTATCGCTCTTACTTTTCATACATACTCTTACTTTGACATTTCATTTTGTCTCCTTGCTTCTACTTTGTCGTCTTGTCCGTAGTAGCTGCGACGTCTCGTGTTTTTTTTTTTGGGCTGAAACTAGGCTAAATGATTCCAAATTAAACCAGATACACGTGTTTCCAGTGCGTCGACCATCAAAATTGAAATCAATCCAACTGCACGCGGCGGACATTAGCATATTATGCGTGTCTGAAGAACGTCTTGACAAATAGCCAATTTCAAAGTGAAAACGTTTTTGGCGGCTAATTTTGCAAGTGAGTGGGCTGCGTTTAGCTGGCAATGCCAATCGATACAAACAAGAACGAAAGCAGATGGCATATTGGTAGGATATAAAAAAAAAACAATATTCACCAAACATATGAAAGACGGATGTAAAGCGGCCTTCTTTCGATGGAGATGAAACTTCGCTCGCGGCAATACATAATGTCTTAGTTTGTTGGTCGGACGATTATTTGTTTTTCTGTCAGTTAGAGTGCACACATATCATCGAGAACCATTGCAGAGTTGACAGGCAAATTAAACCAACGCAGTAGTACAGTAAAGTGTGAGAGACACGCATCATTGGAAATGGTGAGGTCTAGGTCTTGTTGACGTGCGCATTTTCTAAGAGGTTTGACACTAACGTGTTGTGTAAATTCAAAAGATGCAGAGCGGCGGCAGTTGTACTACATGACGGCGACCCAACAGAATTGCAGTTCTTTTGATTGAAAGACTGTCAATTGAAAATGACAACAAGAAATGTAGAAAAGAATCGCAGCCATGGTATAAATAATGGAAACTGATGATGGTATTTGCAAAAAAAGGATGTCGCCACTTAACCTCTTTTTTTCATAGACTTTGAGCAATTCATCTGTCTGGGGATATGGTGAGATGTGCCTTTTGCAGATTCAAGTTTGGTGTTTGTTTTCTACTTTGTGGCATTCGGTATAGGATGTATTGTATAAGGCAGTAGATGTCTTCACTACTTGTTGACTTGTTAAGAAGACGCGTGAAACAACTGCTGACACGAGAAGTCGGTTCGTATAAAGTCGCTTTAAGAACTTCGAATGAAGCAGCTCGGCAAATATTGAACATTTTATAACAGTCAAGTTGTGTCAAGTTTAAAATAGGACTTAGGTTGATATCCAATCCAAACGAAATCTTAAAATAAGCTTGTTTGAGATTCAAGCATCTTCCTTTCCATATCAATTTAAAAAATAAATAAATGTTAGGCATTTACGGCCCATATAAGGCCTAAAACATAGCTTCTCCAACCACTTTCTTGTGCAAAGTGGAAGGGACCTACAGTTTTACGCCGAATCCGAGCGGCAAATTTTTGAGAAGCTTCCCATGACAATTGATACTCTTGGATGTTTAGTCAGACGTTCGCAAGAGGTGGGGCAGGGGAAAAAACTCTAGATGCTACTTGGCCCCGGCGGGAATTGAACCGGGGACCTTTCAATTGTCCGACACACTGAGCCACTGCCCCCGACAAATATATAAATTTGCTAAAGGAATAATGACTCCGAAGCTACGAAAGGGTTCGCATGAAGCGGCATCTTACAGACCCGTCTCACTGCTGCCCATTATGTCAAAGTTATTTGAAAAAATGTTGCTCACGACACAGAGGCCGTTCATTACAAGTTGAAGCATGTTTAAACCCTGTTTGCTCCTATCAGGTGGCAGGTATTTGGTGCGGATATGGTGAGTGCTGTAAACCTAAGCTCCTTATCATTGAAGTGCCTTCTCGTTTTTCTTAGAAAAACGAGTAAATTCCCACAGTAAAATGTGGTGTGTCTCCCTGGTAGTACAATTGAGTCTGAGTGCTCCAGAAAGTCTCACACACCCCGACAAAAAAAAAAAAAAAGTGTTTAAACCCCATCTGTATTCCAAACGAATTATTAGGCCTTACTCCTTATTTTTCTTTTTTTTTTCTTTTTTGAAATCCAAATCCCAGAGCAGTCAGACTCGGTAACGGTCCATTGTACTACCAGACAGAAACACACTTTTTAGTGTATAGGGTTTGAAAAACAAGGTGTCATTCGTTTCTCTCCATAAATGGGTGGCGTATGTTGTTATGGGGCATTGAACCTGCTCCGCACTTGTCACAAGCCAACACACTTACCTCTACACCGTGACCGTCGCCACCCCTATCCTTATGCCTAATAAGGAAATTATAAGGCAACTGGTGGGCTTATACTCACAGGCCACTGCGGATTTAGATATCATCTCAACAAAATGAATTTGTGTCCGAAACAGAATGCAGGCTCTGATAGAGGATGAAGAAACTACTAAACACACTCTCTGTGAATGCCCGACACCTCTTTGGTTGATACGACGTATCTTTCACATGGAGATACGTCGACAGGTGGAGCATTGAAACTCTGCATTTATAGACAAATTGGCTTCACTAGAGAGGTCATTCGTCTGTTAGGTTAAGCAATCCGTTTTTGATACAAAAGATCTTTTAGGTCGCAGTGTCAGCCAATAGGGGAAGGGTACCTATACAACAAAAAATCTTCTTGAAACCAAATCTCCTGCTCTGCAGCGGGCGCCAGTGACGGTGACATTTCGGTTTTGTTAATTTTTGAAGAAGAACTGCCCAAAGATGCCGGAAGCCCATTAAGTGCTTTACCAGTGCATTTTGGGGTGCATCGGTGGTTGATAAATCACCTTCAAAATTTTCTCGCTCAAAATGCGATAATTTTGCTTATTAACAACACCACTGATGCAGAAGTTCATCAGTCATCACTGACCAAATTTTGACGGTAAAAATTGGATCGATATCCAACTGTTCAAGCGCAAAATCACTGAACTAACGACCCAAACGATGGTCGTCTGGCTTCAATTTTTGCGACAATTAAAGCTTGCAAGCGTTAAAACCGACATCCTAAAGCAAAATCGTCCACAAAGTCTATAGACAAGCCAAATTCTTGTGCACGTGAATGGATCGATGAATAAAATAAAGACCTACCTCAACACTGGCCGCAACGAAATCGATATTTCCACCTGTTCCCACGGCAAATTATTGTAGTTTTTAGGGTTCCGTAGCCAAATGGCGAAAAACGGAACCCTTATAGATTCGTCATGTCTGTCTGTCTGTCTGTCTGTCTGTCCGGGAATGTCACAGCCACTTTTCTCCGAAACTATAAGAACTATACTTTTGAAACTTGGTAAGTAGATGTATTCTGTGAACCGCATTAAGATGTTCACATAAAAATAGAAAAAAAAACAATAAATTTTGGGGGTTCCCCATACTTCGAACTGAAACTCAAATTTTTTTTTTTCATCAAACCCATAAGTGTGGGGTATCTATGGATAGGTCTACAAAAATGATATCGAGGTTTCTAATATCATTTTTTTCTAAACTGAATAGTATGCGCGAGAGACACTTCCAAAAAGGTAAAATGTTGGTCCCCCCCCCCCCCCCCCCCCCCCCTAACTTCTAAAATAAGGGAATGATAAAACTAAAAAAAATATATGATGTACATTACCATGCGAACTTCCAACGACAATTGGTTTGAACGACATCCAGCAAGTAGTTTTTTTTTAATACGTCATAAATCGTAAACCACAATTTACCTTTTAAATCAACTCAAATATAAAAAAAAAAAAAACATTTAATTTCATAAACATAAACCTTATGCGTAAACCGTGAACCATTATTTTCTAATAATAAATCTGTAATAGGTGCCTAAGTAAATAATAATTATAATTCGCGCGGAACCCTTCATGAGCGAGTCCGACTCGCACTTAGCCGCTTTTTTTCTATTGTGTTGCGAATAACCGACGCAGTTAGTCGATTATGTTTACCGTGAAATTGGTGAAGCACTCTATAAACATTTTCACTGAACATTGATTTTCTCAATAAATCTCCCCAACTCGCAAACGCTACTCGGGCGAAACTCTTTGCATGATGATTGCCAAACAATACTGAATAAAGAGATTATGTCAGCTGTCAGATTAACTATCAGCTTTCTGAATGATTAGCTGTCAGGTAACCATCCAAGAAAGAGAGAAACGAATATAATATTCAAGTTACTCAAATCTACCGATCGGAATAAAATCGTGCCAAAAATAAAACGACGTACCAACGAGTGGTTGAAAAAACTTGTCCCTGCATCTGTGCCAATTTGCTTTTATCTACAGCAACACAATTGTTGAACCGTTTATTTAGCCGTGAGTCGTGACCTGTGAAATTTTTTGAATCGCAATTACCCAATTTTATATCTTTCCATGCAAGGGAACAAAGCCCCTAAACTTTTTATTTGTGCTTTAATGATTTTTCGTAACTCCATAAAGATTTTTTTTGTGTTATAATAAAGTCATTTAATTAGCATATCCACTGTCTCACCAACCGTTTAGTTTAAACTGACATGAGAAGCTTCTTAAAATGTTCCGCTCGTGGTCGACGTAAATCTGTATACCCCTTTAATTCGTGGTTGATATATAGCTTTGCATACGCAAATGGTTGAAGAAGCTATTTGGACCTCTAAAGTCGCTTATATCGAACGTACACATATGTATATGAAATATATATTATACTTTATTATATATTATATTATACTTTATTGTTTACCACAATATCGGGCTATTAGTAATCATTGCCCCCGTTATAACTTTATTATTTGCATTTCCTGTCCTCAACGAAAACACAATCTTCTTCTTTTCCTTTAACGACTAGGACTAGGTTACAATCTATAGTTAAGGGACCATAACCCTCCCACTTCACTGCATTAATAGTGGTCCGCCTGTGGTGTGCCCAAAAACCGAATAAAACAACGAAAATTCCATAAACTTTTGTAAACTTAGTTTACCTAAGGGGCTCCCGACCCGTGAAGAGACCTAAGACACTGTAGCCTTCTATTCTCCGTGTCCAGACCAAGCGCTCTGGCATCCGCGATGGCTTGTTATTGAAAACGGAGGTTCGGTCTTTCTTGGCTCCTCGAACCTGGGGGCTGGGAGTCGAAGATCCTCTAGGCTGGAAGATTTTCGTCCAATCGCTCAATACGACTGAGCCATCATAGACAACGTATTTAGCTTTTTGGACTACATCTACATCTTGGTACAGCTCATTAAGTTCGCTGTTAGCTATCCCCACACACAGGACCAAATATCCGCCAAAACCGGTGCAAGTATTTATAACTTGGTAGAGCTGCTTCCAAATCGTGTTTTCAAAGGTCACGAAACACAGCTGGATCAGTTTTGTCATTACCCTAATTCGGCCATCTGACGAAGAATGCTTTCATATGCGGCTTTAAAGTAGATGGAAAAATAGTCAGTCTCGACTTGAAATTCACGCTTTGCGTAAATGGGAAGATTTGCTTGAGACGTTCACACAGTTCTTTGGACAGGAGCTAATGTTCGACATTAAGCAAGGACATGCCTCGATTTTTTTTACACTACCTTAAATAGAGCTAATTAAAAATAGGACTGTTTTCCGTTGTTCGGATTCAAATATTGTCTCTCATCGAAGTACTATCCTATCAGTTGCTTTTTCTCAGTAATGTATGTACAATCTAGTTTGACTCGTATACAGTTTTAGGCATGAGGGAGACATAAAATACCCGGAATTGTTCATCGCTGTATCGAAGAGCTGAAGGCTCTTGACTTGCAGCATAATACGAATCTCTGCTGGGTCCCCGTACACAAGGACATATCTGGCAATGGCCGAGCTGACGAACTAGCAAGAGAAGACCAGGAGCAGGCAATTCAGTCCATGAAACAACCACTCTGCAATTTAAGAGAACAAAATCCTTATTAAAGCCAAACACCTGGTGGAAAACACGAACCACTTGTGACAGAGTATTATAAAAATCGAGCCAACAAACTCTTGCCGTATTAAAGATAATACTTCCAACAGATTCATGAACTTTCTGGTGTCTCCGGTCCTGATCTTTATAGTTTTCTAAGGGCATTTTGATGGCTGCACAGAATGGAGGAATAGATTTACCCCGGACGAAGGGTATCGAAATGAGCCCACATGGGCCACCGAAGAAAGCGCTGTTTTTGATTACCAACCCAAGAATCTAACCTTTCTATTCCCTAGTCGACCCTCTTAGATCATGTCCAAGTTTTTCCTGACGAATCTAGACTTCTTGGCCTTTTTAATTTGACTATGACAGATATGAGTGAAGTGTTTTCCTTTTTCTCTTAGAAAATGTTCTCCAGTCCCAATTCTTCCAATTGAGGAAGGTGAAAGCCGTTGAGCATGGCTCTTTAGCGCTCGCCTTACACAGTAGTCGTTTGGCCCGTGGCCTCCAGTTTTTTTTTTTTATAATTTGCGTGCGCTAAAGGGATTTCTTTTTTTCTGTAGTGACACAGTACCCTTATAGTGGAAGACACAGCGCAGGCATTTTTGTTTGTTGCTGTAAGTAGCTCCCAGCAAATGATTCATTGCCTATTTTTGGGTGCTACTTACTATATGAAAGAATAGAAGAATAGGAAAGAAGTTTCGTGCGATGAGATTTTTTCTCCACAGGTGGCGCCTAAAATGCTTTAAGGGAGATCTGTTTTTGTTGTGTGTATTCAATTTATAAAAATCATGGCCCTGGTCGGGATTCGAACGCATCACCTGCCAATTACTTAGTGAATACACTACCATCGCATCATTGCCACCTGCAAGCAACACACCATGCAGTAACTTTTATCGGTGTGATCGCTCTTCGTAGTTTATATGCGGATTTTCGGTGCCCCAGAAGCGTTAATTTTTTTTATTCAAGCCCAATCGCGTGAGTTGCCGTCTTGCCGATACTCCGGGGCCTTCTCCACCGACGAATTATTCCCCAGAAAAAAATCGACACAATTATTCCGCGTTCATTACGAGTATAGTGATCCACTGCAAGAACACTTCCTCCCCGCA
The DNA here is from genome assembly GCA_949715645.1 of Portevinia maculata. Taxonomy (NCBI): domain Eukaryota; kingdom Metazoa; phylum Arthropoda; class Insecta; order Diptera; family Syrphidae; genus Portevinia; species Portevinia maculata. Next base: position 266,193,283 of record OX454526.1, on the reverse strand, counting down.
CTAAATTTTCACCAACATATCCTCATTTTTTTTTAATTAATAAAATTAACATTTGATTACCCCCTGCACGTGCTTAGATCTCTGCGCGTAAAGGGAGGACCAAATAGTAATGCATATTGTTAGCATGCCGGTGTTGAAATCGACCACACAAATGCATCATCACTAGCATTTGATTGGTCTTAGTTATGAAGTCATCGAAAACCGGATGTATTCATTGAGATGGAGCCGGCAAACCCCACAGGCGAACTAGTAAAGTGGGATGGTTATGATCCCTTTAATTCTGAACATAGTCTCGCCGTTAAGGAAAAACAATGAGATTAATATTTGATATGCGATATTCCTTAGAACAATATTATTTGCATCAAAAAAATCATGAATATTCTGCCATCGATTAATACTCACGAGTACAATGTAATTGACCGTTCCGCTGTTTGGTCGTATGTAGATCATCCCATAGATTTGGTTGGCATGAAACTCATCCAAATAATGATTTTTGAATCGCTACTACATAACCGGATATTCCATTGAAAACATAACAGAATTGTGTGCTGTATTAATGGGTATCGTCAATTTTTTTTGGTGTACTGATTAAGGCTTAAGAACGTCTGGGAGAATCGGATGGTGTTCAGAAGAGAAATATAACAATGAAATACCTAAAAAAATGGAGATAATCCCCGCAATATATTCCTTATACTGTTGCGTGTTTCATTATAAAAAATAGGAAAGATCAAATGACATCATTCTGCACGCAACAACAATAATGCCATAACTTCCTTGTGTGTTCAATCATCTAAGAGTTATTTGTTGTTTAATTACTTGTTGAAAGCTGAATACGAGTAACGTAATTTTAACGTTTTCAATTGTACACGTACATTTTCAAACCGATAATCAACTGTGCGGTTATAGCATGATATTCGCACATTTCTCATGCAACATCCACTTTTACATAATTTAATATCTGATATTTTCGATCAAATTAAAACCACTAATGTGTATGTCCGGATTCACAGGCAAAAGGTGGATGACATTTGGCCCAAGTCAAGTATCTGACATTATAGCCGCGGAGCGGATATGTGTATATTTCTTAAATACAAGAAAATTAAAAAAAAAGGTTGCATGTTGCACGTACAAGGGAGGTTGACGACGACTTACCAAACATATACCCAACTACTCGTACTTCACCATCCACAAATGATTATTTGCTTTCATTACAGAGCGCTCGTAAAATGCACTCGATGGAGAATAGTGAAAGAGTAAATTATCCACAGAGTCCAATCCGAATCCAAATAAAAACCACTAAGTCCCGTACAGCGTACAGTCTGCACAAAAATGAACAAAACAAAAATACAACAACACGCCAACTGAAATGCTAAACGTTCACAATAACTTCAATCGGCAACAACGCGATGCGATTACTATTCGTTCGAATGGTTATATTTCAGGCAAATTATATGCAATTGCTGTAATGTTTCGATACACGTTCGAATGTAATTCGATTACTAGAATATAACTCATTATATCAATAAACGTTCGTATATGCAATCAAAAGTACACAAGTATTGGTTGCATTGTTTATTTATCTACATTTGCTTTAATGCAGTTGAGTCGTATCTATTTATCTTTCTTCCACTGTCACAGATATTTCCATTCATTAGTTTCATTCATACGTAGCTGCAAATACATATATAGCTACGATATGGATGAATTGTCGCGCATTGATTTTCTATCTCCTAAACTGGAGAAGCGAAAATGTATCTACGATCGTACTGTATCTATGATATGACATATTTTAACACTTGTTTTATGCGCGACAAGTGTGGCAGCACATCCCATAAATTTGTACTCATCACCGTGCAACGCATTGCATGATGTGCCACTGTCGCGTGCAGATAATAAAAATGACATTTTACACGATTTCGCACATTTCGAAAAAAGTGTCATCGTGAAAGTTGCACTTTTGTTTAATGCGGAAGTTTTCGTTTTTATTTTTCGAGAACATCTGTTTTGCCAACTGCGAATATTGTTTCTTATCATAAAAAGGTCATGGTGGAAAATATATAAATGTATTTAAAAAAAAACTCGTAATATTTTGTCAAGTAATTATGACAGGAAACAGGCATCAGTTAAAATGTAAAAACAAAAAGCCGATTCGCAGGTGTAGCTAATGCGATGTGACACGGCGTATAGAAGCAGAAAGTAATTTAAATTTATTTAGCCGACTTGGCAGAGATACGACATCTAGGGACGTCAATCCCAGCTAAATCATTTGTCAGTTAAAGGTGAAGTGAATAAAAATGATTTTTATAGGATTAGGTGATGTAAGATTTAAGTTTTAGTTGTTTTGCAAGTAACTTTGGTTTGAAAGCTTTTTACACAACGCAATTGCATTCGGAATTTTGAGGATTTTCAGTGACCTTACGACGATATCTGTTGTAAAAATCGGAAGAGTTTCTTTTTCTAATCCTGAAACATTCCTTTATATCCCTGTGATACCCCATCGATCTGACACATATATACCTCACCCAAGGAATGGTGTATAGACCTTTTCCAATGGACTACAAATAGACTATGTAATAGTACATTTCCTTGTTTCTGAACGGGTCAATTAAATGCAATAATTGGTCCCCCCAGAATCCGCCAGAGTGTTCATTTGCTGGGGTATTACTTCCTTATGTTTTGTTCATTGCATGTTTTTTTTTGTGTAACTTTTTTTCAAAAAGTTTCAAAATTTGAACTTTATTCGCCTCTTACGACAGGTCATGCCTACCTCGGGTAAATTCTGACCCCTACCCGAAGGGGTTGGGGGAGTCCCCTCTTACGACCGGCATTACTACCTCGGGTAAATTCCAACCCCTATCTATTACCCCTTGTGATGTAAAAAATAATATGAGGGGTTTACAGAAGTTTAAGGGACCTACAATTTTAAACCGAATCAGAAAGGCAAATATGAGAAGCTTTAGACATTCGTAAGAGGTGAGCCAGTGGAAAACAAAACTTTAGGCGCTACTTGGCCTCTCCCTGTGATGTAGCACAAATATTCTAAAGACTTTCAAAACCAATCTTTTAAGCTCCCTTTGTATGCAAATAATGTGTGACCTTATGATCTTTTGTGCATCTGCTAATATCTTAAAGAGGTTTGTTCCCTCTTTCAGAGCCCCCTTCGAAATTCAATTATATTACGAATTGTTTTTAAAAGTCTTGTACATAGGTACTTAGTTTTAGCAAGGTCACCCACCTAATAGCACAGCCTCCATTCCAGTTCGGCCTATGGTTTGAATATTTTTTTCTGATCTTTGGCGTTTCTCACAATATTTGATCCCCTTGTGATTCAGGATATCAAAATATGGGCTGGAGTTTCATCAGTCTCTTTGCAGAGACCTTCCTGTGAATTTTTATTTTCCTTAGGCGTTCTTTGTGTCTCCATGTCCCCTTAGGAGACCTGTCAATATTTGTCGGTTAGGCTGATGCATGTTCTTTGCAGGTCTTTTTAAATTTCGGTTAAAGGAGTTTCTTAGCCTGCCTTTAAGTAAGTAGCCCTTGTTTCTTTCTCCAGTTTCCTAAACTCGTTCAAGATGTATATCTATATCTGCTGAATCGTTTCCTATAATCCCTACGTGGCCAGATATTCTGCAAAGGAACCACCGGTGTTATTCTTGCCTCATAAAGTCTGTGTGGCATTCTCATACGAGCTTTGACTTGATATGCGTCAAGTGTTTCGATGGCTGCTTGACTATCAGACATTATTGCAATTCTTGTAATTCTTCTCGGATTGATTCGAACGCACCTGTCTTTGCCATATATTTCTGCGTGAAGATTGCTGGTACGTTTGCTCATTGATTGGTAGCAATTAGTTCTTGGCCAAAACACTTCTGCCTCAGTTCCTTCATCGGCTCCTTTTCGCTGAGCCTCGTTAGGCAATTCTTCTCAAATCTTAGTTTCCTGATGCTGTCATCCCAGAAGTAGACGTTTTTTGAGCATTTGGTCATATTCCTTTGAACCCATGCATTTCTCTCTTCCAATTCCTTCTTTTGCCATAGTTAGAACTATATGTATTATCTGCCGCATGCGGTATCCAGAACACTTTCATGATGCCAGTTGAGAAAAACGAAATGATATCATGGGCTAAATGAACCATAAACTGGCGTTTTCCAGTTTATGGTTCATTTAGCCCATGATACCACTTCGTTTGTGTTCATTGGTCAATGTACCTACATCCATCCCACGATGCTAGGGCTGCATCCCCATAACTTCACCGCAAGGCTCCTACATTATCATGAGAAAGCAGGTGACCTCCGTATTTTCCCCCAGGTGAGCTTGCTATCTACTTGTAGGTAGGTAGGTAGGTAGGTGTGGCGGTTTGATAAGACAAACCCAATTAGCACTGAGTGCCGTTTTGTTACCACAAACTCACGTAAACCTGGGTATTATCGATTGGTGGGGGAGGCTAAATCGAACCTGCGGAGTTCAGGAAAGTTATCAGTTCCTTGATACTTTTCTCGGAGACTTCCTCAAGTGTATTGAAGAAAGGGCTTCCCAATGTACGTAGTCTGGCCCTAGCTAAAGCCGGACAGGTATATAAAAAGTGAATTAGGGTTTCTTTTTCAGTTGTCACTTTGCAACTGCGGCAGTGTGTATTGTATGGGATGCCCAGCTTGGCCGCATGGCCACCTATAGGCCAGTGTCCCGTGAAGATCGCTGTAAGTCTTGCGATGTCTTTTCGGGTTCTACCTAGAAGGTCGGTTGTTTTTGCCTTGTTGTAGTTTGGCCACGTTTTTCTGGATATGACGCATGCAGTCAGCCTGCTCTATCTGAGGTTGGCTTTCTTAAGGTATTCTGCGGTGATATTTGCCTTAACTGCTCCGAGCGGAATGTGGACTAGTTCCGCCAGAGAGCAGTGGAGAGCTGAGCCTTGCCTGGCCAATTCGTCGGCATGTTCGTTTCCATAAACGTTACTGTGCCCTGGAACCCAGATCAGGGCAACCTTGAACTTAGCAAGCAGGGCCAGCTCATTACGGTTCTAGTACTAACTTAGAGGATATAGTGACCGAAGCGATCGCTTTAATGGCAGCCTGGCTGTCAATAAGTATGGCAATCCTTTGCCTCGGTGTTATATTTGAGTGAAGTTTGATCTGGCGACAGGCTTCACGGATAGCCAGTAGCTCCGCCTGGAAGACGCTTGCAGTATCCGGAAGTCTGTACGATTTTGCGATGTTTAAGAATTCCGAAAAAACTCCCGCACCCACGCCGTAGTCCATTTTTGAACCGTCGGTGTAGATTGTTTGATCGAAATCCCTTGTCACTTGTCATTGCCATTCTGATCTAGTAGGGATTTGAACGACGAAATGTTTTGTAAAAGACATTCTGGGAATGATGTAGTCTGTTGAAGGCGGAACTAGTTTTCTAGGTAGAGAATCTAGAATACTACTGTGGCCGTAGGGTTTCGCAGTCCAGCATCCAGACTCTCTGAGCCTTATCGCGCTGTGTGCTGTGATGTTTGTTATATGTAGATCAAGAGGTAAAAGATGCAGTAAGACGGACTCACAGTCTGACGGTGTTGAACGTAGAGCTCCCGTTGTTCCTATGCATGCCGTTCTTTGTACCTTATTAAGTTTGGTAATATTGTAATTTTTCTTTAGAGCCGGCCACCATACTATTGACCCATACGTGAGGATTGGTCGTACCACGGCTGTGTACATCCACAGGGTCAATTTTGGTTGCAGGCCCCACTTTTTTCCGAAGGTTCTGCTGCAGGCATAGAAGGCTATACATGCCTTCTTTACCCGTTGTTCTATGTTTATTTTCCAGTTGAGTTTAGGATCTAGGATAACTCCTAAATACCTGGCACTGGTTGAGGTGTGCCGTTTAGGCGAGGAAGCCTAAAGTCAGGTATGTTGGTTTTGGTGGTCAAGAGCATCAGCACAGTTTTCCCCGGGTTGACTCCCAGACCGCACTTTTTTGCCCAAGTGCTAACTTTGCTTAGAGCATTCTCCATGATTTCACTAATCACGGAGGGAAAAATTCCTGACACCAATATCACCATATCGTCCGCATACCCGACTACTTTGATTCCTACTCTGTCTAAACTTTGAGGATTTTGTTCATTACTAGGAGCCAGAGTAGGGGTGAGATGACTCCTCCTTGAGGTGTTCCCCTCCTGGCATATTTGGTTATATAGCTATTTCCTAAAGCTGCTTGAATGATTCTAGTGCTGAGCATGGAAACAATCCATTGACTTAGATGGTTTGCTATTCCCAGCTCCCTCAGGGACTCTAGAATTGCTTCAGTGTGTACATTGTTGAAGGCTCCTTCTATGTCTAGGAAGGTAGCCAAGGTGTATTCTTTGTAGTGTAGGGATTTTTCTATCGTACGCACTACCTCGTGAAGAGCTGTTTCTGTAGATCTTCCCTTGAGGTAGGCGTGTTGAGATTTGGAGAGGAGTGAAGCTTCTATTGCCCCTCTCAGGTGGTTGTCTAGGAGACGTTCAAGCGTCTTCAGTACCAAGGAGGTCAAACTAATTGGTCTGAAATCTTTCGCAGTTTCATGACCGCGTCTACCCGCTTTTGGAATGAAAACAACTCGCACTCGTCTCCATGAATAGGGTACATGATTGTAGAGTATACAGTTCCTGTAAATCGATGTGAGCCATGGAATTGCCAGTTCCAGAGATTTCTGGAGCATGATGGGGCAGAATGCCGTCCAGGCCAGGCGATTTAAAGGGAGCGAAGCTGTTTATTGCCCAGGAAATTTTTTCCTCGGTAATAATGGATGTTATATTTTCCCAGGCTTCGGGTTGTGTGCGTTGTGAGCTGGATGGCTCTGCACCGTAATCATTGCATCCGGGAAAATGGGTGTTTATTAATAGTTCTAGGGATTCTGCAGTTGACTCAGCCCATTCTCCGTCCGTCTACCTGTAGTCTTAGATACTTTGCTTCACTGACTGATACCAGTGACGTGCCTGATAGTCGGATTGTTTTGCGTTTCTTAAGTCGTTTGATTTTTATGAATGGTACTATCGTTGTTTTTCGTGGGATTGATGTGAGTCTGACCGTATGGCATCAGTTCTTGTTTACTTTCAGACCACTCTGACTTATGTTACCAAGGGGTTCCTTGAGCTTTCGCCTGGCAATCAATAATTTATTATCGACATTCGAATGACAGTTGATGCCTACGTTGGTTAATTCTTCCAGCAGTTCGTAGACAACATGGCTCCACAGGTGCAAATCCTCTTCAAGCTGTACCTTCCTCTCAGCTTATCGCCGAACCGAGCGTGCTCAGAGCGTTCTGATTTGATTATGAAACATTTGACCACTGATCACTGTTTTTTAACTTAAAATTGGACTTATTTCAATTTCACAAAGTGAAACAAAGGAAAACATTAAAATTTTGCCTTATTTAACTTTTTCAAAGCGAAATAAGGCCAATTCATTTGGCGTTATTTCGTTTTTCATTATTTCACTCCACCTTTGAAATCTCTGGCGATGAACTATTTTTGACAACTCAGTCTCAGACTCTGCTTTGAGCACACAACGAAAAAACCATTATTCGGCCTCGTTTTCGTTCAGAGCGCTTTGAAATATTTCCGTCAGCTGATATAGGGTGGTCTTTGTCGATTTGACGATAGTGTAGGTAAAATATGATAAACCATCCAAGTCGTACAGTCTGACGCATGCTTCATTGTTAATCAACTCATCAGCGGACCAGTCTTAAGGAATTCCTCTGCTTGGAGCGTCATTAACTCTTTGTCTCGTTTCGACGCTTTGGTTCTGCAGAAAGCTTCATTTCTTAAATAGTCAGCAGTAATTATTAATCTGATTTTGGGCAAGTGCTTTTGTTCGAAAAGGCTTCCATTCTAAAAAATATTTAAAAATTAAGGCAGATTTTGCCCATACATGCCTTAAAACCTTCCTTACCCAACCTAATTTTTGGCACGAATAGAAGGGCCCTACAATTTACCGCCGACTGTGAACGGCAAATTTAACCTTCCATGATAAACACATCAGCAGTCTTACAAGTAATCAAAAGGAAGTTAGTAGGGGGTTAACATTGGTAATTCTTGTTCTAAAAAACCGTCATGGACATTCTCTTGTTTTGTTTGTCTATGATGTGTTCAACTTCAAATGTAGCGACACCATTCACAATCCCAAAGTCAAAAGAATCAAGCAAAAAAACAAATGCGAAAGTTCACTTAAAGTTGAACTCTCCCAAAACTAATATATTAAAATCTTACTTTTCAGAAACGATTCAAAAACACAATCTTGCCATAACAAGAAACCAAAGTCTAATTAAAAAAAAAAAACAGCAATTTAAGAAGAAAAGAAATATCTCAAATGTCACGAAGCTGTTTCTAACGACCAAAATATAGTTACGCCATTAAAATGACTACAATGCCTGTAGTTTGGTGCACAGATCCAAACTCAGTGAACAACAAGCCAACAGCCTTCGCGTTGCACGGCATTCAGCTGCAAGGCAATGTTACAGAAAAGCAAGTCCTCGCCCTTCGGGAGTTGGTGAATGCCGCCGCCGAGGGTCGCCTTATCCTGCCATCTGATGGAACATTTGTTCTACTCGACAGCGGAATCAGTATTGAAAGCTCTATTGTCAAAACAGCGACAAGTAGTTCCAACGATAAGACGGAATCCGCCAGCAATGACAAGGAGGACATTGCATCCGCCGAACAGCTCCAGAAGCCGGCATTACCACAAAGACCAAATAAGAACACTTACATCCTCATGCCAGTGACAGCGAGCAACAGCAATGCTGAGCAATCCGTACCCACAAAAGTGTCTAAGCCACCCGATGGATATCTCGAACCAAAGTACTCGACAGGCGACTGCGGAATGGTAACGACCGCCGATGATATTCTCTATGAGTTCCTCTGCTGTGCCAAATGCATGAATGACACCTACTCCAAGTGTCCAGCATCGTCTAATGCATGCGCGAATAAATTGAATGCCCTGATGCTCCAACGGTATTTGAAGACTTGCAGTCGATCATGCGGTCGGTTGTCAGCGAAAGGGGATCAGGAATTCGATCCGATCTATACGATCGCAAACAAATACACGAAACAGCGGCATAGGCGCCAATATAACATTGCCATAGCACGTAACAGGCAGAAATCAAGTAAAAATTCGAAATTTTCTATTCATAACGGTAAGGCGTTTCATCATCACCACGCCAACAATGGCAGTACGAGCAGCACACTGACAATGGAGTTCCCAATTTACGCAACCGTCAATAAGTCATGCAAGACAACCGATCAGCAGCATAACCTGGAAACCATCGCTGAAATGGCATGTCAAAGCTGCAATCAAAGCAATGGCGATAAGATCTTCACCATTGAGGAGGATGCCCCAATCATGAAAGAAAGCAGCAACGAGGAAGGAGAAATAATCTGTGATAACAATGAGACTGTCAAATCAAGTAGTGTACAACCGGACCTGATCATCTTCGACGATGATGATGACGATCAAGTGGCTCCAGCGCCAATAACGATCACCGATGAACACATTCTCGCAGAGAATATTAATCGATTGGTAACCATTGAGGAAGAAGAGAAGCCGACGACGAGTAACCTCCCGCGGAGTAACGGCTCAAGTCGAAAGACAAGTTTTGATTCAACCTGCACAATCAGTTCCATGGATTCGGGCTTCATTGAAATGCAAAACCGCATGGATCAGCAACAGCAGCAGCATCCACCGCTATCCAGTATTATCTTCGACAGTAGGACTAATGAGGATTCATCACGGGGTAAAGTGGACGCGACGGAGAGCAACGAGGACAAGTGCGAGAAGATTGCTCGACTGAACTACAAAGAGTGCCTGACACAGTCCCGAAATCGGCGGAAATCCTACGAGGAATTCAAAGCGATATTCTCCAACGCCGCCGCATCCTACAACCCATCTCCTACTGTGCCAGGAAAAGAAGCCGACAAATTGGAGAAATCGAATTCTCGACGTCGATCGTATCAAGAATTCCGATCGATGTTTACCACCGATCCAGCTGCGACCGGTGCAGGCTCATCACCTTCAAAGAACCATCAGCTCGAATCGATTCTGGAACAAATCAAGGCGCCAGTCGCATCCAATTCCAGTTCAGACAAAGAAAATGATCATTATCATGAACATAAGCACGGTCACGGTACTGATCTTGGCGTACCACCATCGTCGCCATCATCCACGTCCGCTGTAGAGAAAAGAAATGTGAAAATCTCTAAAGAAACCGAAACCACAATTCTCCGTAAGAACTCAGATTTCCTCTCAAAGATTCTCGATCATAATTTGATATCGAACGACAAAGAGAAGGCACGCATTCGTCGGAAGTCATATGAAGAATTTAAAAAACTCGTCAGAGAATGTGAGAACATTGATGCAGCCGCCACAACTGCGCAGTCTCCCACAACCGCATCAGCTTCCCCTTTCAAGAGGCAGAATTCCCGCCACAGAAAATCCGCATCGTTCCTCATGCGGAGAAATTCATCGAAGGAAATCGAACGCACCACAGATGTCCAGCACCTTAAGGCGATTATCTCGAAAATTGACTCTGATATCGAGACCGCGACCGCGACGACCGAAGGCAAGCTCTCCAAATCCGATTCATATAAGAGAAATTTTAAAATCTACGACAAACTTGTGTACGGAACTATTTACGATATCATCCAGCGAAAGAATGACATTTACAATTTGACATATCAAAAGTATGACAAGTACATGACGTATGGCACGATATACGAGATTCTGCATCGGAAGACTTCGCAATCGGACCTGTTTGAGCGCAAGAGTCTGACGGCGATATCGGAGAAGAGTGCACAAAAAAAGAAGGACGAAAAGGTTCCCACTGGAATGATTTACGATATCATCCAGCTGCATCAGAAGCAACAACAGGAGGAAGGAAAATATTGTCAGCGCGCTGCAACCATCGGTAGTATTCCCATTGTCAAGAGGTATGGAACGATCTACGACATCATTCGAGAAGGCGAGACCGTCGATAAGCCCAATCCAAAATTGATGAAAAACCGGTTTTTGGTGAGCAAAATTGACGAATCAACTGATACTTCAGCGACAACGGTTGACAGTTCAATGACAGCTAATGCGGAAAAATCCCCAAATGACTATTGTGAGCCAAAAACGGTAAACGCAAAAAAACCCACAAAAATGAGGAGGTTTTCGAACATACTTGCCTATAGATCATCGTCGCCGGTGACTCAAATTGCGGCTGCGAAAAAATTACTCATTGATGAGAAAATGGCGGAAGAGCCACCAGCAACAGAGGCAGCTGAAGAGAAAGTCGAGTCTGAATTAATACCCGGTGTAAGCGTTCGTCCGCTGGATAGTGACGAACTATATTCCCGCATCAATAAGGATCGATTCGAGCACACCGGGCGTGGTCAAATCTTCAAGTCAAACTCGCTGGATGCCATCTCCACATCGGTGACCCTCTCACCACCGGGCTCGCCCGTTATCAATAACAAACACCAGTTAAAGCTACTCAACCAGCAGCAGAAGAAACTATCGAAAAAGCTTTCGATCGATAACAGTGAAATAAGTCCAATTCATCGGGGACACTATCACCAGCAACTGCAACAGCATTACTGTTGCAAGGCGCACGTGCAATGCCTGCTAAACGATAAACTCTGCGGTGACCCGCAATTGTCACTTGACAGCACAATGACAGTGAATGCCAACATTTTGCCACCAGCAAAGCAGCAACAATTTGAAAGTGATTGCAATAAAACGTCAAATCCACTGACAGTAGTAACATCGTCATCGGCTACTGCCACCGTCGACGCCACCGCTTCCATCCAGCAACAGATGTTGGGCAACAACATACCATCGCCATCGACCACAACACAACCGCCATTCGTATTCAGCGTACACCACCATCATCATCATCATCACAACAATTGTATTGGAAACAATTGTAATTGTATGACAGTCAGTAATGGTGGCAGCAACGGTAACATTATGCTAATCGATAACTCCAGCTCAAAATCTGCGGATAAAAAAGGCAAGCAAAGTTCATTTTTGGCCATCGATTCGGGAGTAAATCCTGTTGCAGGATCAACACCATCGCCTCCATGCACATGTCAGGGTACGAATGCTAATAGCCCGACTACCGCTACAAAACTCACTAAAAAAGGCAAATCGCGAAGACTTTCGGAATTTACGCGAGGTGAATTCTTAAATGAAAAATCGTAAGTGAATCTTTTTCATTCTCTCTCTCTCTCTCTCGCTATATAGAAACAGTTGCAAAAGAAAAAAAAACATATATCTATTGGCATTTTGCTAAGAAAATGAAAAGGAAATAATAGATTAAAGAATAGGGTATGATGGTGATGGTGCGCCGCCATCGCACGATCGTAGGTATGCGTGCAATGGTCTTGTTACCAAAGCAAATGGAATGTGTTCGATTGCATTTCTTTTTCTTTTGTTTTATTTGGTTGTAAGTTTAAAAATATGTGGTAGGCTTCTTTGCCACATTTTTTTTTGTCTCATCGCTTGCGATGGATAAACATGCAACTTTGAAGCCGTTTTTAAGCATGAAGTGGGAACTTGTTACTTCTTAAGCGGCCCTTACACGGTCAATCGGTTGACATCATGCATCGTGTATGTGTGGATTGATGCTACCCCTTACACAGTTCGATCGTTTTTTTTTTTTGTGTTTTTCGAGTTTAGTTTTTGTGAGTTTGCGTGGTGTACGGATGTGCGATAAGTGAAACCGACGATTGTATTGCATATATTGCTCTTGCACATTGCATAAAGAGGATGCTTTTTGTGCATCAGGATACTTTTCTATATAATTTTGCAGTAAAACTTCATATTGTTGCATTTTTTTGTTTCGCTCGCTATAATCTTTCCGTTTGACATCCCATAAACTCGGTAATGACTGATACGTTTCAATTCATTCCGATATTGCTCGGTCTTAATCGTCCTTCCTGTTCCGCTGGCGCAAGACATGTTTTCGCTTCCGTGACACAAAACACAATGAAGTAATTACGTCAATCCAACCCTTACACATAGCAATCAGCAAAATCAAACTTGCTTTGATTTTCGTCAATTAGACTTCACCAAATGTGTGTGACTCATACAGATACATTTTCACAAACACATGCTAGTGATTGATGTCATTCGATTGACCGTGTAAGGGCCGCTTTAGAATGGATCAAATGGTTCATTGGCTCAACCATTAACAGGCAAAAAATATTTATAAAAATTTTAGGGTAATTGAGGACACATTCTCTTAGATAAAACGTTCGGTTAATTGATTTATCTCAGCTTGACCAAAGAGGCCACTAGTGTTTTATAAATATCTTCTCCAAGACATAGATTTTTTAGGTTTTTGCCGGATCGTAAATCCTGTCGGAGACGTAAACGCAATGCCACTACTGTTTACATATGCGTTGAGTGGCCTTTAGAAGTATTTTTGAAGTTGTAGTTGTTGATTTCTACAGTTTTAATTGCTTTTACTTAAGTGGATTCTACACTCGTTTTAGCGATGAACTATTTACTCAGTGATCATTTACAGAACACGATTGCAATAGTGAATCAGACTGTGAGAATTTCGTTAAAGAATATCAACATTTAGAACTTCTTGAAAGTAGCGTACAGTACACTCCCAGTTCCAAAAAAAAGAAATTGCAAAAGTCTTTCCAAAAACACTTGACTCATAGAAACGGAACTAAGCTCATTTGGTACTTGTTCAAGAAGACGACATATGTAAAAAGCTTTCACTAGAATTTGAATCTTCGATCTGTATTCTAAATCAAACCGATATTTTATATATGGCCAGTCTTCTCTCAGACATCAACAAGACAAAAGATGGGCTGATATACAGATGGGTACAAAATTAACAAAGTGCTGATCCCGTCAGGCTCCTTAGTGAAAACCACATAAACTAAACATACGGCACTACCATTTCTTTTTCTTATATTGAAAATAAGTTGCTTTGCTTTTTCATAAAAGAAAAGAAGAAGATATTGAAAATAAGCTGCTTTCTATTCTATACACCACTAATACTCAGGGTCAACGTAAAACTACCTACCTTACCTTTCCTAATCTAAAATTAAGCTCGACATTTTTCCAAAGTGCCAGATTTCGTTCTGACTGTAATGCCTGAAACAGATGTGTAGCGATACTGCACGCAGTTATGCATGCAGTAACGTGCATGAAACAGATGTGCAGTAAGAAATTGTCATCATTCAGTATGTCTTTTCATCTTCTTCTTCCTTAACGGTGGTGAGGCTATGATCAGGATTAAAGGGATCTTAACCCTCCTACTTAACTGCATCCCTACAGGTCCGCCTCTAATGCCTTTTGCCTGACCTAAATATCACTGAACGACCAAACAGACAAAAATTTTAGGTAAGGTCAAAAAAATTCATACCAGGAAACCGGGAAAAAATTTACCAAATTGTGTTGTTTTACTATTCGAGGTCAACAGTCAAATTAGAACTAGAGACAACTTGCAGCACGAATTAGCATGCAGTATGCACTGTTCCATTTTTAGTACAAAATTGTTTTACTGCACGGGCTTTGCTGCACATCTGAACATTTTAACATGAAATTAGAACATTTTATTCTTCCTTCTTTCTATTATTGTGTTAAATCAGTTTCAGAGACTGTATAATCATTTTTTAATATCTTTACAACAGCATGCTGATTTTAAACTTCCACATGATGTTATTATTTCTGCACGAATTACTGAACTTAAAAATAACAAGTAAATATTAGGCATTAACCTAAAATCTAGCTTCTCCAACCATTTGCTTGTGCGAAGTGGAATGGATCTGCAACTTGTAAGCCGAATCCGAACGGCAATTTGAGAAGCTTCTCCTGACAATTGATACTCTCGGATGTATGTCAGACGTTCGCAAGAGGTGGGGCAGTGGAAACAAACTTTTAGCTGTTACTTGGCACCGGCTCACGCATTGAAAACCTCGGATAATGAGAAAATTACTGATTGTGACAACAACGAGGGGTGAGGGGTGAAAAAATGTAAAGCTTGCACAGTACCGAAATTAGGATCGGGTCGCTGCTGGAGGTAGAAAGCTTCTGAGCATTATTTCGGACCATTGTGACTTTGGGTATCACGTTAACAAACTTAAACTTATTTATGAAATCGAATGACGATGTGATCTTAAAATCGTTGGATACATAAATACTATGAAATGTCTGAATACAGTCGTATCAAGGCAAGAAACGTAGAATGGCATAGATTGTTTTGAGTGCACTTTATAAATGCGTATTCAGAGTTTATTTTGGATCTGTATAACTTTCCTTTCTGGGCTACGGTTGTAATAAGAATACTCTCGGGTAAATTAATGCCAGAAGTCTTCCGCTGCAAATTTACTTTCAAACCGGCCCGTATTTGTTTACTACCCTGGATGCTTGGTTTTATGACTAAACTATGTCCTTTTCTTCGATGAAATCGCGTCTCAGTTCTCAGCATAAACAAAACAAGCCAAAAATTGCTGTTTTATCAACCATTGCTCAGATTTTTGTAGTCTAAAACAGGCCCTTAAGCAGTCCCCTGTGGTACTTTGATGGTATAAAGTGGATTGGATAATCTGCATTGGTATCCGCTAAGCTCTTTCCGATTGGCACTAGATTGTTTAAGTGAAAGAAGTACAAATGTAGATCGGCTTCCAAGACTTCTCTAAAAATAGTCGGCTGTATTCAAAGACGAACAATTGATCTCGTGGATGATCCAGAACAGACATCCTATCTTAAACCACTGGTTCATCGAAGACTTGCCGCTTAAATTTATCTAGTCTATAGATGTTACCATGTAGGATTTAAGGAATCAAACCAAATAATTCGAAGAATCGCATCGTTTGTTCGCCCAGACCAGGCAGCTTTTACATTTAATAGATATTTTCATAATAAGGAATAGACAGACTTTGGAATTCGCTTAGGAGAGTCACTTTTCTGAAGGGTACAATTCACAACAATTTAAAAGTAGAAGCAACACTTTTCCGAAGAAAACATCCTGGGCGCTAGTTAACCAATAATAGTTCGCCTTTCCTGAGAAAAATAACTGAGAAACAACAACTAAATTTTGACCAATAAACGTATGGATTTCGATGTAATTTGTCATTGCGGCATCATATTAGATGTTTCATCACTGTCGCATAATTTTCCGTTCCAATATTTATGAGTATATACGCGGAAAAACTGACCTAACCCCGAATAGTATTACTATTTCTTTAACGCTTTGAAACAAAGAGTACCAACACCAAATACCCTGCAACCGTTAAACCCTTATTAAGACTTACCCAGGGCTGCCAAAACTCATGATTTAGCATTTGGACTCGAAAAATGTTTTAATGTTTTCGAGTCGAATATCATGTTTTTTTTATTTTCTATAATTGCTCTGCAAAACAACATTACCACCAAGCCAAACATGTCCAACCTACCCTACACGAACATGATATACGATATACCTAAATTGACGCTTATTACATTCCAAGCATCTGGTAAAGAACCAAACATGCTTCGAGTTCAAGGTTCCTGTGATTTCTATTTTAAGTTCTCTATGTTTTTACTATTATCATGCTTTTTGGACTCAAATCATGCCCTAATATAATGTCTTATTAATTTTCTGAGTGGCAGCACTGGGCTTACCCAGTGGGCGCAGTGGTGTGCGTTGAACTACTGAGCGAGGGGTTTGAAGTTCGAATCCCACCCAGGATCACCTGCCCCATCCCATAGTCTGAGAAACATCTGGCAGTACAAAATTGTACTTCTTTTCCATTCGCCTCAAAAATAGAGTCTCGCAGACACAACAAAAAGCTAGGGTTAGGGCCATATGTTCTGCGTAAGACACTGCAGCCTTCCATCCTCCGCGATCCCGGGCACGCTGCTTTCAGTTGTCCAGACCAAGTGCTCTGGCATCCGCGATGGATTTGTCGGAGGTTCGGTTTTGGCCGAACCGATGTAGTCAACGTATTTCAGCTTTTTGGACTACATCCACATCTTGGTCCCGCTCATAAAGTTCGCGGTTATATCTTCTCCTCCATTCCCCTTCCTTGGACACAGGAGCAAATTTCCAACGGAGTATTTTTCTTTCGAAAGAACCCAAAATTAGCTCGATTGTTTTACTTATCGGCCAGCACTCGGCGCCGTAAAGCAGAACTGGCTATATCAGTGTTTTGTAGAGCTTTACTTGATCTTTCGAGTTAGGAGCTTTAAACCCATTTGTTTCGCCAAACCGAAGTAGCAAGGGTTTCCTACAGTAATTCTCGGTCGGATCTCCAATAAGGTGGCATTTGTGGAATTGAGGTTTACTCCGAGGTAAGTGAACTCCCTTACTACCTCGGATTTATTGCTATCAACAGTGACGTTTTGTCCTAGTCGGTGGTGATGATGGATGATGATGACGATTGAAGAAGTCACATGACGTCGTATTCGGTTCAGGCTTGGAATAGTTCGGATGAACTGTTTCCATACTGCACATTGCACCTCGTGTTTTCGGGATCCCGAATTCGGCCACCGCCAAGTAGATCTCCTGGCGATGAATGCTTTCATATGCGGCTTTAAAGTCATTTAAAAGATGGTGGGTCTTGACTTGAAATTCATTGGGATTTGCCGGGCCGGAAGCCACAGTGGTACGTGCCGATTAGTGTGTTGCAGAACGGCTTTAGGCGTTTACAAAAGTACGTTGGATAGGGTCTTACATGTGACATTTAGCAGGGATATGCCTCGAAAGTTCTTACTGCCAGATATAGGATCGTCTTTATTGTAGATGGGGCAAATGAAGCTGATAGCCAAGTCATCGGGCATGCTTTCTTCCACCCATATTTGGTTGATGATTTGGTGTATGCGACCTACCAAAATATCAGCTCCGTATTTGAAAAGCTCGCTGGTAAACCTTCAGAGCCGGTAGCCTTGTTGTTTTTTTTTCTTTTTTACAGCTGTGCTGACCTCTTCAATACTGGGTGGACGTGAGTTCTATTCTTCCCCTATCAGTACCCAAATAAAAAAAACTCTGGTACAGCCCTCTTATTGTAGGGCAGTGTGCAAAGAATCGCTGATAAATATCTATTGTTGCACGCGTTTTTTAGGGTTCCGTAGCCAAATGGCGAAAAACTTAACCCTTATAGATTCGTCATGTCTGTCTGTCTGTCTGTCTGTCTGTCTGTCCGGGAATGTCACAGCCACTTTTCTCCGAAACTATAACAGCTATACTTTTGAAACTTGGTAAGTAGATGTATTCTGTGAACCGCATTAAGATGTTCGCATAAAAATAGAAAAAAAACAATAAATTTTGGGGGTTCCCCATACTTAGAACTGAAACTAAAAAAAAAAAAATTTCATCAAACCCATAAGTGTGGGGTATCCATGGATAGGTCTTCAAAAATGATATTGAGGTTTTTAATATCATTTTTTTCTAAACTGAATAGTATGCGCGAGAGACACTTCCAAAGTGGTAAAATGTTGCCCCCCCCCCCCCCCCCCCTCTAACTTCTAAAATAAGGGAATGATAAAACTAAAAAATATATATAATGTACATTACCATGCAAACTTCCAACGAAAATTGGTTTGAACGAGATCCAGCAAGTAGTTTTTTTTTTAATACGTCATAAATCGTAAACCGCAATTTACCTTTCATTAAATCAACTCAAACATAAAAAATATCATATCTTTTTTGAAGACCTATCCATAGATACCCAACACTTATGGGTTTGATGAAAAAAAAAATTTGAGTTTCAGTTCTAAGTACGGGGAACCCCCAAAATTTATTGTTTTTTTTCTATTTTTATGTGAACATCTTAATGCGGTTCACAGAATACATCTACTAACCAAGTTTCAACAGTATAGCTCTTATAGTTTCGGAAAAAAGTGGCTGTGACATTTCCGGACAGACAGGCAGACAGACAGACAGACATGACGTATCTATAAGGGTTCCATATTTTGCCATTTGGCTACGGAACCCTAAAAACATTTAATTTCATAAACATAGACCTTATGCGTAAGCCGTGAACCATTATTTTCTAATAATAAATCTGTAATAGGTGCCGAAGAAAATAATAATTATAATTCGCGCGGAACCCTTCATGAGCGAGTCCGACTCGCACTTGGCCGCTTTTTTTTATTGTTGTCTACCATAATGACTAATAACCAGAATCTCCTGACGTTAATCAGTCCAAAATATTTACCTTGTGCTTTCTTATCGCATTTTTTCCTACGCAGCATTAATTAACCACTGTGACTCAGTTATGTACTTTTAAATATTTCTTAATTGCTCAAATTAAACCCAATAAAATGAGCAGTTATTATTTATTTACAGGAATTACATATTCCTTAAATGGCAATCGATCGGTTTTGTGTTTATTTGTTCTTTACTTTCGATTTGTTGCTATCAGTGGTATTGTTTCTTAGGGTATGCCCACACTTCATAAAACATAACTGATTGAAGCAAAAAAACGTTTTTTTCTATGTTTTGACCTTATTCAATGTGGGCTAATGTATTTAAAGTTGTTTTGTTTGGTTCAATCATTGATTGATGATTGTTCTATGCAAAGCTAAAACAAAACTGTTCAGATGTATTTTTATGCATCTAAGGATGACGGAGCAGCCTGTCAATGATCAGGGTATGTTGATACCCACCTGGTTCCGAGCGTTCTTCTAAAAACGTTTTTATCACGCTCTTTGCAGAATTGACAGCAACACAAAAGCAATCTGTCTTTGAAACGATTACAGACCTATTAATTTATTGCTTCAACCTTTAAACGGTTAATATCACACGGTGTCGGCCAAACTTGTTTCCTTTTTATTGATTCAGAAATGAAATTAAATGAATACGTCTACGCAAACGCAAGCTTGACGGACTGCACTTAATATTCCGCCATCTCGCCTGCCAATAAAAGCTTTCTGTACAAATTGTATCTAAATACTTGTGGCTGTGGTGTTACTGGAACAGCAAAAAAAGTCAAGTTATAAATCAGTCCACAACTGTACCGTTCCTTGGAAGCCCATACAACGATTATACAACACAATGCATAAATCTGTATCTATACGGTAAATAAATACCGTTTCCTTTGTTGCTATTTAAGAAAAAAAAAAAACAGAACAACAGCACACTTTTTCCATACATCAAGCCTTGTGTTATACATGAAATCTCCGCTCTTTATGGTATCTTGACATTTCGTATTTAAATGTTCATGTTAATGTCAACGATGAAATCAAGTGTTTTGTGGTGTATATGACTCATCTGAAATAATTAACCAAATCCCCTGCTATATTCTAGATACACAAATAAAAATAAAAAATTGTGCATAGGTTCCTGTACCACCACCACCACTCCTACACACGAAACTCGACGGACGTCAGCACATTAATACTGCAATGCTGACGACATTGAAGTCAGTTTTTGTTTTGCTCAACCAACTGATGGAGAAAATCGTTCGAAAAAAACTCAGCAGTAACTGCCTCCTTAAAGATACAAAAAAAATATACTTATACTTACTCAGTTAAATATTGCGAGAGGGCAAGTGTAAGGCTTGGCAATTTTTACGTAACGCCTCCGAAAGAAGGTATTTTCGCTTAAGAAATCGCCCGTTGAGCTTCTATTTTATTATTACTAAAGTTTTCCGCTGACTGCTAAATAGGTACAGTAGCCGTCTATAAGTGAGACAAGAAACCCTAGTGCTGCCTATTCAAATGCGGTCATGTATCGATGTCGGTGTATCGGTCGGTGGTTCGAACAGCAGCTGACACGTGTTAAATTTGTATCACTATACCAACTATGCATATTTGAGTGCAGCCTTTGTTTAAGATACTATGTTCCAACGTTGGATATTTCATAATCACTAATTGTCGATTGATGGTAAAATTGATCTTTATTTGGAGACCGAAGACAAAGAAGAGCAGATTCATCATTGAAATTGTCAGACCTTTGACACTAAAAATCGTGCAAATTGATTTCTGTTTTTCTGCACAGGAATGTTATTGAGTCAATCACTTTGACGTGGTATTATATGGCAAGCCATTGTAATTGTGCGACAATTACAATTTAAAACAATGACTTGAATACATACGCTGAACGTGATGCACTAACCGTGGCACGTTGAGTTTGGGAATTTCCTATGACGGTTGATGTGATTTATGACACTATTATATTGCTGAAGATGTTAGACACAACTGTCACGATAACCTCTCACGAACTGAGAGCGGGTAGAAGTTGTCATTTTAGATTAGATGGTGTAGACAAAAAGCTCAGCGGGTGTCTCAAAGGAGCCAATGGATTTGGATTGTATGCTTTATTTGCAGGTTTCTTTTTATTTCTTCTCTACCGAATATAAGATGCAGAGGCATTCGCAGTATGTGCAACTACGTTCTCTCTTGGAAGTAATCTTGCTTCGTGGTATATTTTGTTGTTTCATTTTTGTTAAAGATGCTAAAAATGGATCGGTCTAATTCACAGATTTGACATAAAAAAAAGAACGGTTGCGCGTAAACAACCTTAAGGACCTTCACCTATTTAGTTTCCATCATTTGTGGAGCTAGGCAAATTTGGTTGCAACACATTTAATTTCCATCATGGACCTATAACACTTAACAGCTTTTAACCTATATATCGTGTAACACTCTAACGGGGCACGCTTTTCAGCCTATTCGAGGTGCGAGAAGGCAGTGCGCAGCTTCTGTGATACTCTGCGTTCTACAACTAACGTATTGGACATACAAAAAAATGTATTTTAGATACAATTGAACTGAATTTTGACTGAAATGAAAACCCCAAGCTTTTGCAATTCAAAACGAATCAAATTGTTATCTTAGGCGCAAATTATTTGTAATAACCGCGCTGTGAAAATCTTAAAGTTGAGTTAGGTAGTTGGGAAATTTCATTTATGGCTTCAAAATTATTAACGCCTCTGTGAAAAGTGTTTTTATCAAACTAAAGTGCATTTGTCCTAGTTTATTTGCAGCTAAGTTAGTAAATTTTATTTATATTCCTTGAAATTTCCAATAAAAACATTGTATTTCTTGCACATTTCAATTACTGCCAACTAGAGATGAGCGATGTTGCCAAAACATCGATGTTCAGCCATCGATGTTGACATCGATAATAATCGAACTCAAAACATCGATTTTCGTTAACATCGAGGTTATAGAATGAATTTATATAATGCGGACTATTAGGGTAAAAAAAAACAATATACATAAATACTTGAATTTATTTCATCTATTAGGTATCGTATTTATTAATAAGTAGCTAAAAAAAAAACAACAGTAGGTAAGTAATTAAGTAAATATAAGATTTGGGATATTAAATACATACAGCAAATATAAACACATGTGTGTACATCATATATCCCAAAACTTTTTGTCTATTGACTGCAAAAATTATATTTTTATGTTGATGATGTTAAAACATCGATGTTTTGTGAACATCGATGAACAACGATCATCCCTGCTGCCAACCCTGATTTCTTAGAACTCGGTCAGTTTCTGACACACATACTGAATATAATAAACAGATTCCCCCATTATTACCACAAAACTCACTCGAAGGTTGCAAGTCTCGTCGCACCAAGTTCATGAAAATGTTTAGAACTTGACTTAATTCACAAGTCAAGCATTCTAATCGTCTTCGCTATAATAAAAGTGAGAATTATAAAAACCCCTCCACCCGACACAGGCTTAGTCATTCGTCTTAAATTTGTTTTCATTATAAAGTCCTTCATTTGTCGCTCTCTCCCAGTAGGCATATACGCTACCGCTTGAAGCCTCAAATATGTATCACTACAAAACGTATCCACTGAATAATTAAAACAAATTAATTAGCTAAAACGTAAACTGCGCTATCTGACTTACTAATTAATGATGTGCGCGAGCACTTTAGGAAACATTTTCCATTGTAACTCCCGCTAGCATTCTTAGCACGCAAAATGAAAAATAAAACGCAAACGTAGATGCAGACGCATGTGTGCGTTAGCCTACAACTGCTTAGTTATCCGTCTCTAAGCTTGGTTTGTCACTCTCTCCCCAGAATGAGAAGATGAACTGACTTGAATTTCTTTTCCTAAGCTATGAGAAAACGAAGCAGAAAAAGCCCAATCGGATAATGTACAGACAGATACAATAATTGTTAGTTGCGGGTATGTTTATCTCTAATTTCGCAGGTAGTTCAAGGTTATCGCGCTCAGGTGTCCCATTACGACTGGTTAGAGTTAGAGGAATCGTTACGGTATTGTACCATTCGATATCGACCGCAGTACTCCTTTTTTTTTAAAGATGTGCGTGTGTCCTCTTCTCTCCCATCCACTTCAAATATTCGCAATACAGACATATCTGCGAGTAATAATTGTTAAGCGATACCTTTACATAAACCAACAACGAGATGACTAATAAATAGATACTCTACCGATGTAAAAGCCACAGCAGCAGTCGGCGGGCTGGTGTGCCGCTCTAGTGCTAGACTTTGGTGAGAATCTGTTCGGCGGTGCCTATAGACTTTTTTTCCTATCTTTGGTTACTTGTCGCATCGTCTGGCATTTGGTGTTTTTATTTTAAACGAAAAGAAAAAAAATAAATTAATTCTCTTGAATTGCATCATAAGTGTCATAAAGTCTGGCTATGGTAAGTAGCGAATGCTTAACACGGTACGGATATACATACTTATATGTAGCGATACTTATATGTAATACTTTTCGAATTTCCAATGAAATGTTGCAAATACTTTTTGGTATCATTTTCAAAGATTGGATTACTTTTGGCTTGCTTCGAACAGAAATTTCTAAATCATCTTGTTTGAGGTTTCAGTTTAGACAAACCTCATGTGGTGAAATAAATATATTGTTATCTGAACTTCCTCAGAATGCGATGTTATTTGGTGAGGAAGCTAATTTATTTATTAAGCGAATTGGTGGTGCGAGTCTTTTAAATATCTTAGTTAGTAAGTTCGGAGATAGGTGTTAGCGAACCTTAGCTTAAACATAGAGTAGGTGATGCATGAATGAAAGGTGTCCATAAGTGCTTTGTAAGTCATTGTTATCATGAATTTTGAATAACAAAAACTTCTTTGGCTTAAAAGAAAATCTTGTTAGTTTAGTTATTTTCTGACTGAGTGAAAGGAAATTTGTATTTATACTCAAAAAGTATTTGGCTCTGGCTTAAATCGCAATCAAACTTGTAAGCGCACATAGGAATTGGTTTGCGCACATTCGCACTTGCTTGCAAATAACTATCTATCCTGGATGATATTTACAACTTTATTTTGATGAGCGTGTTGAAATATTTTTGCCCAAGAACCGAATGCGTACACAAATTTACATAGATCGCATGCGATTTTTAACATATTTTTAAGTCTTCTCTTTATCTGCTTACACTCATATCTGCTATCAAATAACTTCTAACCTTATTTTGTTTGTCAGTTAGTTAATGGCCACTTCCAATAGCTTTTAATTTCGGTCCTTTCCCACATGCCTTCGTCATTGAATCCTTAAGCGCACAGACAATTTACTTGCGCACACTTTAACCTGCTTTATATAGCCTAATAACTCACTTGTTTAGAATACTTTAACGAGGAAAGCAACAAACGCGAGTTAGATGTTTCGAAGAATTATTGCGCACATTTTGTAAGCTCACATAATTTATTTAAATACAGAGTTCATGTAGGCGAAAGCTCTAACCACTGGTTTTTTTTTACTGCCTTTATTTTTTAGCGCACATTTTGTGTGCGATAAATTAAACCCAAGATTGCTGCGGGCTTTAGCCATAATATTTAAGATGGAAGTCTTCGTGTTAAGACTTTCTTATAATAGCAAACGAAGTGCGCATATAGTGTGCGATAAGAAGCAATCTCACTAAGTTACTACCTACTTACTTAGCGGACTCGACACTGAAACCTTCCATCCTCCGCGATCCCGGGCATGTTGCTTCCAGTTGTCCAGACCAAGCCCTCTGCCATCCACGCTTGGCTTGGTCTTTAAAACGGAGGTTCAATGTTCCTTGTCGTCTCGAACTTATGCCATGGGAGTCGAAGATCCTCTTCGCTGGAGCATTATTGTCCATTCGCTCGATGTGGCCGAGCAAATGTAGTCGTATTAGCTTTTTGGACTACATCCACACATTGGTTCACCTCATAGAGTTCCCGGTTATAGCTTCTCCTCCATTCGCCCTCCGCGCACACTGGCCCAAATATCCGACGGAGTATATTCCTTTCGAAAGGACCCAAATTTAGCTCTCCTTTCATGATTATCGTCCAGCACTCGGCGCCTAAAAGTAGATCTGGCAGTATCAGTGTTTTGTAGAGCTTACACTTGGTCTTCCGAGTTAGGAGTTTTTAACCCATTTGTTTCGCCAAATCGACGTAGCAACGGTTTGCAAGGGTAAGTCTAAGTCGGTTCTACATTAAGGTGTCATTTGTGGAGTAGGTGAACTCCCTTACTACCTCGAAGTTATTGATATCAGCAGTGACGATTTTTCCTAGTCGGTGGACAGATGTTTGTTTCAAGCCAACCGATTTTGCATGTTCTTCAATAGCCATGAAAGCCTCTAACACGGAACGCTGAGATCAGCCGATGATGTCGATATCGTCCGCATATCTCAGTAAATGGACGGATCGGTTGAAGATAGTGCCTTCCGTATTGACACCTGCCCTGCACACTATCTGCTCCAGAATAAGATTGAGGCAGTCACATGACAGCGCATCTCCTTGCGGGAATCCGGTACAGGTTTGGATAAGTTCGGAAGAACTACTGTTTCCATGATCCGACACAACTGGATCAGTTTTGGCGGGATCCCAAATTCCGCCGATCGCCACGTAGAGCTCTTGGCTATGAATGCTATCTCATGCGGCTTTTAAGTCGATGAAAAGTTGAGTCTCGACTAGAAATTGATTGATCTTTTCCAGGATTTGCCTTTGTGTGAAGATTTGGTCTAGATTTGCCGGGCGGAAGCCACACTGGCACGTGCCGATTAGTGCGTTGCAGAACGGCTACAGACGTTCACACAGTAGGTTTCATTCCATCTTATGTCTTATTAAATTGGTCATAAGAAAATTGCAAAATAAATCATCTTCCAAACAGTATCTAAAGCGCTTCATTTAAATTTAAAAAGTCTTTGGGGGATATAGATGTGCTAAAAAGTTGTTTATTTCTATCTAACAATGTATAGTTTTATTCCCATTCCGACATCTTCAATTGCATCTCACAGGTGATCCAAAACCTTCTAAAAAGGTGTCCGCCAACCTGTATGGTTTATCAACTTTAGTTTTTTTGATTATTTATATCAACGTAATAACACCAAATCCATCCACTTACTCCATCTAAAAAGCTCTAAGAAATAGTGCGTGAAATGTGTTATATTTCGGATGCAATTATAACATTTCATTCGAAACAAACAAAAAAAGAATGTTTTTAATGACTCGAACACCAAGAGGAGGAGAAACCGATTAACCGTATGTCATTATATCGTTGTCCGTCAGACAGGATATGTGGACCACAAAAGCTATTTAAAACATTGGCGCCAAATGAAAGAAATTTAATTAGAGTACCGCCCGGAGGCGCTTCCTCCTCCTGTGGGATTGCTAAATTGAATTCACTTGCTTATACTAAAACTATGATTTAGATTGTATTAGTATGAGGTTATTATCTATGCGTTGCGTGAGTGACTGGAAGTTATTTAATTGTCCTGCTTTGCTTTTTCGCATCCATCACGGAGGTGTACCGCCACAGACTGACAGTTGATTTGATGCAGATGGCATAACGACAAGTAAGCCAACAATCTCAAGCCATCATCCGTATGCCAGTCTGCAGAGCACAACCATCAACGGTGACTGCAAATGAGAGGAAAAGCGCGTAGATGAAGTCGGTTGGTAGTGGTCAATTAACCGACAGACCTGTTCTGGACGAACATAGAAATAGCTGATATTTGATTGGAATTTCAATGGAAAAGAAATTTAATTGGTTGTGCAGATTCCTGCTGATCATTTGATCGGCTCTTCCCATCTGCCCATGGAGCATGAAGATGCCGATGAAGATCTTGCACAAGTTCCTTTCTGCAATGGGGATATGTGGAATATAAATGCGTGTTTGCAGTGTGAAAAATGTGTGTTATAGCCTATCGATGTGAGTGGTTCGTTTTATGGCTAGGATGCATAATGGTAAATCATGAAGACGCAGATGCGATCGTTAAAATGTCAATCGACGCATTGCAATAGATACCAGTGGGAAGGCTATTTTTAGATATATTTTTTTTATAACTTTCAATTCTTAGTATTGGCAGAGCTTATGGACTTATTAAGACTTGAATTTGCCTTGTGGAATTGATCTTGGTATTTCCATGACAAGTCATAAAATATTACTGTATCTGTATGGGAGATTCCACATCTGTTTTGTTTTATGTGACAATTGCTTTTGCTACAACATGGTGTGTATTCAAGGGAATACAAATTGCGTATCTAATTTGTGGCTATTCCAAATAAATTTCCGAATAATATTAGTGATGAGTGAAACAAACCCCAAACTGTCGATATCGTACGGACGATGGAGGTTTATCATGCTTATGTGAATCGCAGTCACTGCCGAAACGAAGCTTGCTTCGCTATTAATCATAGATCCCATATATTTGAACTTTTCGCACCTGGGAATCCCTCCTCGATTCTTATAAATGTCTGGAATAGGTCGGACTGGATCAGAGAACGGGCAGTACAAGTTTCTGTTTTCTTCGGCCTAATACGATCCAAAACATCCACCCATACATCAAGTTCTCGTTGTAGGGAAGTTTGATCCTCGCTTATGATGGCTCCATCGTCAGCAAAGAATAACTGATGCACTTTGGGGTCCGTCACTTTTCCTTCAAGCAGATAATCAAAGACTGTAATAAATCTCAAGGGGCTTAAGACGCTTCCTTGGTGTATACCAACTTTGATTGTGAACTGCTTGTCTTTAGTCCCTCATACATGTCCGTGATCATCTGTACGTAGGTTTTTGGAACTCCTCGCTGTCTTAGCGCCACCCATAGCAGATCCCTTGGTTGTCTACTATAATCAATCTACACCATATGGTGTACATTTAAGCATGGCTTAGCCGTCTGCCGAGAATTGACAACAAATGATAACGATTATTTTACAAACAAACAAAGAGAAAGATTAGGCTCTATCAATGTTTTAAAATCTTCATCTAATATTCTGGTTCTATAGCTTAAAGCAGTCTGGCAATAAGAAGCAACTGTACTCCAATATCTCTTATCATTAAGCACGCGTTTGATATCATCAATCCCCATTAAGTCGACTCCTCAGTGATTACGCCTTATTTCCTTCAAGATGGGACAGAGTCTCAGAATATGCCTCACGTATTCGTTCTCTCCAGTGTTACAAAGGCTACAGCGTTAAAGAAGATCATAGCGATGTGGCATATAACTAAGTTTGAGTAGTTCTCCTCTCAATCGTATTACCATTAAAAGTTGCGCAGTACTAAGGTCAGTGTTCAAGTAGTTAATCTGTTGATGGTTGAGTTGGCGGTATATAAAGCGTGACCTGGAACTATCCGCTCGTGTTACTGCTTCCATTCTGATTGCCTGTTCTACATCGAGGACAAATTTTGTAGTACATTTACATTACATTTTTATTGAGTCTTAAAAAATCATTACATTTGTTCTTCTACTTATGGTATAACAATGAAGCCGACTTATGAATATTATGCCTGGCTAACTATGTAGCTTGAAGAAAATAGCTAAGTGAGCTTTTTAATAATCCTATACATACATACTTTATTAAGTAAATACGGTACGTTTTTGCTGTATGCTTGCTCCCGTTATACTTAGATCAGTTTCTATAAGGCCTTAAAATTATGACTAGACACAATATACATTTAAACAAAACAAAACAAAACCAACTAGTGTCATGTACGATTGATTTTAAATAAAGAAATTTGTCTTTCTCTACCTTAGTGTATAGTTTGAGTTAATCTGCTTAATGAATAGTATAAAGTGATTATACTATCACAAACAGAATCGAACCGTTTAATTGGCAAAAGTATAGCATTATATGGAGGTACTAGGGGCGTTCAATATATTCTCGGTATCGATAAAAAGGAAAATGCGAATTCAATTTAAATTGTCTTTATTTTTCAATATAATTTCCCCTAACATCAATGCATTTGTTACATCTTGAGATAAGCTTTTTTAAACCCTAAAAAAATAAATTTCCTCTTTCTCTGCAAAATACCCATTTATTGCCGACTTGAGTTCTTCATCATCTGAAAATCTTTTTCCACGAAGACATTTTTTCAAATCAGGAAACAGGAAATAATCACTAGGGGCAAGGTCTGGACTATAGGGTGGGTGTTGGATTTCTTCGAAACCACAATCTCGCGCAGCAGCCTTGGAAACTCGCGCCGTGTGAACAGGAGCGTTGTCATGAAGAAGCAACACACCCTCTGCGAGTTTACCCCGTCTTTTCTTTTTAATGTCCTCCCGCAAATTATGCAAAGTGGAAGCGTAGGATGTGGCATTGATGGTTTCACCTTTTTTTTGTACTCAATGAGCAAGATTCCCTTTGAGTCCCAAAAAACTGTGGCCATGAGCTTCCCGGCAGATGGAGTGACTTTGAACTTCTTCGGGTGGTTTGTTCCTTTTTTATGCCACTGCATGGACTCTTGTTTGCTTTCAGGGTCATAGTGGTGGACCCATGTTTCGTCCCCAGTAACAATTCGATCCATAACACCGTCCGCGTTCTCACTACATATCTCCAAAAGCTCTCTACAGCATGCGATTCTCACTTTTTTCTGAGGCACTGTGAGCATTCGTGGTACCCACCTTGCACTGACCTTTGAAAGGTTAAGATGGTCAAGAAGAATGGTGTGAATGGTACCAATTGGAAGCTTGGTGATCTCTGCCATCATTTTCACCTTTATTCGAGCATCCTCAAGAACAAGTTTTTCGAGTTCTTTGATGCTTTCTCCCGTACAAGCAGTAGCCGGGGCGCCGGAGCGGGGGTCGTCTTCAATGCTCTCTCTGCCTCTCTTGAAACAAGTTATCCCGCATTTTTCCGAGTTTATTTGGAGACCCCACTTTTTGAAGTATCCCAACAGCAAAGGAAGTTTTTCCTTGATTTTATTGAGAGCGTTAGAATCAAGGTATCGTCTGCATAGAAGATTTCGCCGAATTCTTGTTGAGCATCTAATACACTTTCATGTGGAAAGTCATAAAGGAATATGATAAACAGAATTGGTCCTAAGATAGACCCTTGTGGAATACCCGACAGCACTGGGAATGTTTCTGAGTACTCAGAGCGAATAGTAACTGAGGAAAAACGATTTTGAAGATAGTTATAAAGTAATCGAATAAGCCACTTAGGAAAGTTTAATTTAATGAGTTTAAAAATCAGCCCTTTATGCCACAGGGAATCGAAAGCTTTCTCAAGGTCAATATCTAGCCCAACTGTACATTTCTTATTCCTTAAGTTTTGGATAATCTTATTGGACAAAAGGAGTATTGCATGTTCGGTCGAGTGTTCTTTTCTAAATCCAAATTGCGTTTTTGGAATCATATCGGTGTCTTCGCAGATGATGTTAATATGATCAACTAATATTTTTTCAAACAGTTTTCCTATATTCGAGAGTAGTGATATTGGACGAAACTCTTTAATTTCCTTACTCGATAGTTTTTTTGCTACTGGGAAAAGTTTAGCTTGTTTCCAAATTGTAGGGAAATATCCATTGTTAATACAATGGTTGAATAATGAAGACAATATTGAGTCGAGAGTATGACAGCATTTTCGTAATATAATATTAGATACCTCGTCTATGCCTGATGAACGCTTGTTATTAAGGTTGGCTCTGAGAACTTCTACTTTATCAGGGTTGGTAAAAGGTGGAGTATTTGGGTTGACCGAAGGATGAGATGGCGAAAACGTTGTGATGGGAACATTATTTTCACTAGCACAAAATTCTGAAACGGTTGACAACACTTCGGAAGTTAAATTGTTATCGAAATAAGGTATTTTTTCCAAGTAAAGAGAGGAAAAGAAATCTTTAAAAGTATTAAGCTTAGTTCCAGTATCATTTAGTTCAACTCCATTGTGTGTCAGTATGTCCTTTGAGATGGTCTTACTTTCTGTAGTCTATACTTGAAGGATGAATTAATATCTAACTTTATTCTCTCACTTATGATTTTGCTGAGGCATTTGATTCTTGCGGATAAGTCCTGATATTCGCCATTTATTCTATTAAAATGTCTATGGTAAATTCGCTTAAGTTTTTGAAGCCAAAGAGAGCGTATTTGTATCAGTTTCATTGTAAGTGGAGAAATGTTGTCGTACTTATATTGCCTTGGTTTGCATAATATAGAATTTGTTTCGATAGAAGTTACCAGTGTTGAATTCATTTCGACAATGAATGTATCTATTTCTGCATTCAAAAGGTTTCTATCAGAGGGAATGTTCAACCGGGAAAGTATATTATTTAGATCTTGCCTGAAAGATTGCCAGTCAGTATTTCTAAAGCTTCTATAAGTAACCGGCGGTAACAGCAAGGGCTCAAAGTTAAAAATTCCTACATTAAGCGAAATGCCATAATGGTCAGATATTGTGGGGAATGTCGAGCACACATTATTGGTAGTTATAGAGCACAGGCAAGATGAAAGCAAAAAGAAGTCTAACACCGAAGATGAACGCGGGAATGTTGGGCTATTAGGTGAGATCAGATCAAGATTCAAGAAGGGTCCATTGAAAAACCAATCATAAATCTTGAGTCCATTTCCATTGTGAACGCTATCTCCCCAGTGTTGGTGACGAGCATTGAAATCTCCCCCAAAAATTACGGTGTCATAAGTGCTTGCAACGGAATATAACCTATCGAGATCTCCTGGTAAGCTTCGGCCAGCGTTTGTTGGTATGTAAATGCTTCCAAAAAGTATTCTCATTTGTACGCCTTGTGGATTTCTAAAGGTAATTGAAGCCAAACACACTGAAAAAATATTACTGTGAAAATAAACCGGGTGATATTTGTATTTTTCGTCCAGTATTATTGCAGTTCCTCTTCCTGCATTATTCCGAATGATGTTAAATCCTTCAAAATTGGGTTTGTGTCTTGCGTGTAGCCTAGTTTCAGACAGAAAGCATATTTGAGGTTTTTTACTTTTTAATATTTTTAAAAGTTCAAATCTTCTAACATGAGAAATTAACGAATTGAAATTTATCGAAATAATTTTTAGATTTGTTGTGGTCATTATACTACAATTGAGGCGACAAACTCTAAGTATGTAAACATTTTTTCTTCTTTCGACTGAAGCTGTTGATACTTTGGCCAAAATTGTCTGATTTTTACCAAAAGATCCTTGAATGGGATGTTAAATAGATTTTGTGATTCATTTAGGAAGTCGCTAAGACTACCTGTTGGTTGAGAAAGTCTGTTTACCTGTTTGGGTGCTTGTAGGTGTGATTCGTTGGTTGTAATTTTTGCCATATCTGCAAACGACACTTGTGGCCTTATAAGCTGATTAACTGTGTCATGGACACCTCTTATATTAGACATTCTTCTTATGTTTTTCGTTTGAGAAATGGCTTCCTTTCTTTCTTTATATTTTATATACGATGGACAGCTTAGATCGCTGGCTGCATGCCCTGATTTATTGCAATTAATATATTTAACTTCAGGAACTTCTGAATTTGATTCCCTACAGCTTTTGTGAGATTCAATACAAGACTCTGAGTCATGATTTTCTCCGCACAAAACGCAGCGACTATTATATGCACAACAGTCACCCGTATGACCAAACCGTTGACAGCGGTAACACCTAATGACCACCCTATTATTTTTCTTTTCCCAGTACACCCTTTGGTGCAATAGACTCCTAATATTTATTGCTTCTTTAGTGGACTCTCCCACCTCTAGTTGTATGATAAAAATGTTTAATTTAATATTCTGGGCTTTTGTTCTAGCTGTAAAGAATGGACTTATTTTACTGACTTTCACATTTGGCGCGGATTCTTTCAGAGCTTTACGAATGTTTTCAATAAGTGTATCCCCATCAATACCTTTAAGAAGTATAGAAGTCTTTTTTGTCTCTTTAGGAGAAAACGAATATGCGCCTATACCCGTCTCGCGGAGTCGATTAATAACTAAGCCATGTACGCTTGCACTATTAACGTATACATTTGTCTTATGATAACCTATATTCACAAATTTGTATTGAATATCCAAAACATTACGTTCGGCTGCTGCTAATTTAATTAAATCAGTTAATAGTGTGCAGTTAGCACCAAAGATATAAATAGGTGGGCAAAAATCGATTTTGTTTAATTTATGCGATGCACTGTCTCCTGTTGTTTGCGTTTTTTGCCTTTTAGCAGAATGGTTGCTGCGTACATCACGCACATCGCTTACCAAGGAACAGTCATCCATGTTGTCTAGATCTGCTAGTGGCGAGAATGGATTGTTGTCAAGAGTAGATTGCTGATGACTCATAGCCTGAGAACAGCCAGCATCGGCTGCGTTTATTCTTTTCCTTTTTCCCATATTCGTGTTGTAGGTGTGCGCTGATCGTTTTAATTTGCAGATGACTGCTGTCCACTCACTTGCGTTTGAGCTGATATTGTCTTCTCCCATATTAGTATCTTTTTGTTGTAATTGGCATTGGAGAGGAGAGATACCCAAATTGTTTGTCGTTGTTGGTCTCTGAGTATTTACTGAGAGATGATTTTTTTCGATTGAACTGACATTAGAATTCACGTGTTTGATGTTATCACGAATTAATGCACTTGCATTAACCCTCTAGCAGGATTGACCGCCTTTTGGCGGGCAACATTCTGACTCAATTATTTCTCAATAAATTTTTTTTTTTTTTTGGTTTGGCAAACCTCCCCGCCTACTATTTGATATTCTCTACAAACTAATTTAAGTTTAGGGGTTATTGTAGAGGTAGTTTGGTATGTATCGTCATTTAGATTCGAATTTTCAATCCGTGTCGACAAAAAATTATCGGTCTATAAAGTGAAAATTTTAAAAATTATTAAAAAATACTTGGTGTTGTTTCCTGAAGCTAAAAAAATTACTGGTAAGTAGGAAAAGAAGTATTATTTTTGTTTATCAAGGCCGTTTATGTTTCTTTGATAAATATTTGTCTTCTACTGACCATTTAATGAATCCCGCCTAAAGGCGGGTAATCCACGTAACGTGAAGTTTTGTGCACCTGTATATTGCGCATTTTCTGATAGAAACTATTTATTTGATTCGGAGAAAGCTTTCATATTTCAATGAATTTCGTTTTTGTCATTCATGGATTGCTCTATATTTATGTATTATCTGTTAACCGAAAGGATTTTTGCGGTTTTTGGTTGCAGAAATGTGTGAAGAAATGGGAAATGAGATGAGGAAGGCAGTTCACTTTCAGAATGAACGAAGACGAAAGTTCAATCTTTCAAAAATGAGTGATGAACAGATCGAGGAAATGATGAACTCAATTCCTACGGATTCTGAGTCTGATAATGATAGAGACTCTATCGGCGATTTCGATGATGAGAACAATGTAGATGATGCAGATTATCGCGTATCACCAGAAGATGAAGAACAAATTGACGATTATGTCGCTGAGTTGGAAAGATCTTCATCTTCCACTTTTCTTAACACAGCTTTAAATCTCAGTGACATTGCTATACCAGCAGGTGAGTTCATACCACCTTCTTCCTTGATTAAACAACAACAACATGGGGTACATTTTCTAGAAGATGAGCTGTCAGATATACCTTCAATTGCATCGCCTGCTCCAATTGAACATCCGCGCCTAAAAGGTAAACGTAAAAAACGTCCTCGTTCACCACCATTAGAAGAGGAAGAGGGTGGACCGGATGTGCAGCCGAATGACGGTGGATTTACGTCAAGTTTAGTGGAAATCGACCCAAAATCTGCAGAGTTTAATAAAATAACTTGGCGAAGAAAACAGATGCAACTTCATAGGAACGAGGTGGTATTTCGTGGAGATGCCAGATGCCCTGAACGGTTTTTTGAATTCAAAACACCATTTCAATGTTTTGAATACTTTTTTGACGATAACCTGATAGGAAACATCTGTCGCTACACCAATTTAAATGCTCGGAGCCAAGATGTCAATACGAAGTTCTTGGTGAGTAACATCAGCATTAGGCAGTACATTGGCATACTAATTTATATGTCGGTGTATCACTACCCAAGCGTAGAAGCGTGCTGGGCAGAGCATTCGTTTGAAGCTATTCGATTAACTATGAGTTCAAGGCAGTTCTATGATGTTCGCAAGTACATCCGCTTCAACGACTTTTCGCTGATGAAAGATCGCAAAGACCCCGACCACGATCCACTCTTCAAAATCAGACCGATCTACAATCATCTGAACAAAGTGTTTGATTCGGTTCCTAAGCCAGCGCGGTTGTGCATCGATGAGCAGATGGTGTCTACGAAGATGATAAGTTCTTTTAGGCAGTATATGCCCAATAAGCCACACAAATGGGGAATGAAGCTTTTTGTGTTATGCGACTCTGCTGGCTTCTCCTATCGGTTTGAGGTTTATTGCGGCAAAAACGATAATGTGGTACTTCCGAATGCTCCCGATTTAGGAGCAACTGGTAATGTTGTTATCCGCCTAACACAAACTGTTGCGGACTTCAAGAACCATATCTTGTACTTCGACAACTTTTATACATCTCTTCCACTCATGGTTTATCTAAGAGGTCGCGGTATTTATGCGTTAGGCACAGTGCGTGCAAATAGAGTAAATAACTGCAAGCTGTCAACTGACGCAGTACTAAAAGCCAAAGAAAGAGGTTGTATGGAGGAGTACATGGGCACTGCTTTTGGTGTAGAAATTTCGTCGGTCCTATGGAAGGATACAAAAAATGTTCGGCTGGTATCAACATATGTTGGTATTAAACCATTCCGAACAGTAAACCCACTGGCGGAACCTGAAAAAATACCGCGATACGATCGAAAAAATAGAAAGATGATAGAAGTTGGATGTCCACGCATTATAAGAGAATACAACTACCATATGGGGGGCGTAGATCTTATGGACGGTCTAATAGGAAGATACCATATCCGCCTTAAGACAAAAAGCGCTTCGCTGAAATTGTTTTACCATTTCATTGATATGGCAATAGTCAATTCGTATCTTCTTCATAGACGTATCCATCCTGGAGGAGGCACTGCGGAGCTACCGAAATTTCGCGATCAAGTTGCGAATGCTTTGTGTAACTACCAGCAAAAGCCAGAAAAGCGATCAGTGGGACGACCTTCAAAAGAATCACCAAATTCAAGACCATCGGGCTTAAAAAAATCGTATGGATTGGGATTGGATGCCCGTTACGATGATGTCGGCCATATGCCCGACCAATTAGATCGTTCTGGTAAACGGACGTGCAAATTACCAGGATGCACATCGGAAACTCAAATGTTTTGCCTAAAGTGTAAGGTAAATTTGTGCCTATCAGAAATGTTACCAAATTTACCATACCAAATAATAAATATTTTTTTAACCTTTCTTCTTTCTTAAATCAATCTACTATGTTAATATTTGTACCTTTGTATCACTTACCATAATAAAACAAATAAACGAAAATAAAAAATACACTATCTTATTTGTACTGGTGTACTGGACTACCCGCCTTTTGGCGGTTTACCTATTTTCTTAACTGCAACTCATACTACCATTGGTCAGATCTTATTTTCGACTTTATTTTCGTGGTCTAGGCATTGAAATCACTTAAGAATAATTTATTCATAAAAAACAAAAAATGTCCTGCTAGAGGGTTAATATTTATTTTATTCTCCTTCGTTCTTAATCACTTTATTATTTTCCACTTTGTTGAGTCTCTATCTCTTTAAGGAAATTATTTAGTATTTAATTACTTGCGGTTGAACCGCTAAAATTGTGAAGAAATTTTGTTTGCTAATAAGTAACACGTCTTCTCAGTCCGGGATTTTCCAATCGATCCCGACAAATTTTGTAGTAATGTTTCTCCAATCTGCAATATTATTTTCCTCTAGAATTAGGTCGATATTGTATCTTGTCGAAATATTCTCCCAATCCTTGAAAAAAGGGTTTTCGTCCTTAGTGCTTTTCTGGCATTCCTCATTTAAAACTGTTGTCATATAGCTCATATTTAACTTGAGTGTGTACACAAAAAGAGGGGACATGCCACATTCAATTTCAAGAAGATAGTTGGGCGTGGTCGACGGAAGCTTTTTCCAAAAGAAACGCAACAGTTTTTCTACGTCTTCGTGGTATTGGCCTCCCCAAACTTGTGCACCTTAGCACATTACTGAATGCATGGCAGCTTCAAAAACCTTTATTTTTGTTTTTATTCTAATCCTGGAATTGGACATGAGGTTTCTCCATGTTGCATTTATAGCCTTTTTCGACTCAGCAAGTTTCAGTGCAAAGTGTTTTTCATGGAAAGGTCGTGATTTATTGTAACCCCAAGATACTTGAACGACTTAACGACTTCCACCATACTTCCATTTTTCATATGCCGCTAAGCGACCTGTTCCTTTCCTAAATATAAGTACTTTTGATTTCGCTGTGTTAATGTGTTAGCAATTGTACTTGCAGTAGTCCTCTAACTTATTGATCATAAGCTGTACGGAGCTATGTGATTCTGCTAGTATGACCACATCGTCCGCAAAAAGCAATGCTGTGATTTTAATTCCTTCATATAAAATTCCTGCTGGTAAGCAGTCCGAGATATCGTCCACAAACAGGGAGAATATTATAGGACTCAGCAGACATCCTTGTCTTACTCCAATTCCTACTCCACACCAATCTGAAAGCTCATTACCGTTCCATATTGCTGATTCGGTGGCACTGTATAGATTGAAAAGGATATTTAAAAACTTTGCCGATACGCCAATTTGTGAGAGTTTGTAGAAAAGAAAAGAAAAAGAAAAAGTTTCTGTTGATCGTGTCGAACGCCGCTCGAAAATCAATAAAAAACCCATATAATTTTTTGCCCCGGTTTAGGTAACTCTGTGCGATACTTGATAGGTTAACGATTTGATCCACAGTAGAGAAGCCTGCTCTAAAACTGACTCAATCCCTTTAGTGCGTATAAATTATAAAAAAAAGTGGGGAATGTTAAAGGAAAAGCAACGGACCGGGTTGACTAAGTTGCGGTACAGGTACTCCAAAGATTACATAAATAGGTGCCGAGAATTTGTCGTTAATGCGGACATACTGAATACGCTCCCTTAAATAGGAACTAATCCTTTATTGGAAGTTAGAGTTAAATCCAAATCAAGTTAGCTTGCATATTTAGATATCATGATTAACGCTGTTAAATGCGTTGAGAAGTCAGTAGAAGATGACATCGTGTTCTAAGCCTTTCTCAAAGTTATTCAAAACATATTGACGACAGCAAATTGAGAGATTGGTAGAAGTATACCTACCAACGAAAAAACTATAATGAGAGGGAGAGTTAAATCTTGATAAGAGTGGTATTAGGTTATCACCGACTAATTTTTCAAACAGCCTTGGTGTGGCCGACATTTTACAAATAAGACGATACTTAGTAATATCAACTTTAACCTAACTTGTGAAGCGGGATTAACGAAAGTATCGAACATGTTACAAATGGTTGAAAGTTTGGCAGAAGATTCATTGTTAAGACGCATAAAATTTGGAATACCATTGGCAAAAGCAATTGATATTTGACTCAAACTTCGATTCGACATACCGAACATATTGTCTGTAAAAAAACTTATTTTAATCGAATGTGGTTTTACGTATCCGATATTGCTTGCAGTCACTGGAACTGCTTAAAAACCGTATTTCTCTTATTATTTAGGTTAATGATAACATTATGGAACCAAATTGGTTTAGTTCCGGATACAGACTTTACTATAGGTTAAATCATTTTATCTTTTTAAACTGTACAAACCAGCACCATATAGTATAATATAATATCCGTTATAATGTAAACATCCACGTTCCCAGCAAACCATAATTTATATAGTTTCATGATGCACATATATACGTTTGTTTTTCTTTTTATGCCCTATTCTAGGGGTATATTAATTTTGACGCATAGTTTGTAACATACCTTAATATTGCCCGTAGACCCCTAAAAGTTACTATACTTATGATCAGCATCGATAGTAATGTCGATCTAGCCATGTCCGTCCGTCCGTCCGTCGGCAAAAATTAGGCCTTTAAACTGGACCTAGAGAGCTGAAATTTTAACCATATACTATCTAAGGTCCCGAAATAATCAAGTTTACGAATTTTTGAAATCCGCCCACAAACTCAAAAAAACAAAACTTTGGAAAAAATCGAATTTTGAGGTAGAAAGCTGAAATTTTTTATATATGATCTATGACTCCTAAAACTGCTCAGGATAAAAATTTTTCAAAATCCGACCACTGACACGCCCACAAATAAATAAAACAATTTTTTTGAAAAACCAAAGTTTGAGCTAGGGAGCTGAAATTTATAATATATACTCTCTAGGGGCCCTTTATGCTCATGTGTTAATTGTTTTTAAATCCGCCTACTGACACGCCCACAATTAAATAAAACAATTTTATTGAAACACCCAAGTTTGAGCTAGGGAGCGTTTTTTTTGATAAAATCCTTTAAATGTTATATAACAAATTGTGTAGAGCGTTGTTAACAATTCAACCATACTTAGACTTTTGTCACGCCCACTTATGAGGGATAGGAATAAGAATAGGGTATCCAACAGTTCGCCCAAGCGGACTGTAGCCCGTCCCTATGATTTTTAATTATTGGCAATTCAATGCCGCTACAAACTTTCAATTAAATAAACCAGATTTCAATTTAAAAAAAACTTTTTGTATTTATTTCTGAATTTTTTTCAAATAAAACGCGACCAAAATTCTGATTATAAAATATCAAATCTGCTTAAAGTCTAACGCAAGCAATATAATATACTTGAAGCAGTTCGCCGAGATGATTTTAGAAAGCCAATTGAGCAAAGTCACAAAAAAATATAAGAGACCCACCGGCGAATTCTACGAGTTGCTTAAAAATTTGCATTTATTACTCATTGATTTTGTTTGGGCAATTAAATGTATTTTAAGTACAACCACAAGGGTGGCGACGGTGTAGAGGTTAGTGTGTTGGCTTGTGACCCGTGCGGTGCAGGTTCAATCCCCATGGGGAACAACAACATACGCCACCCATTCACATGCCTCTACACCAAAAAGGAGGATTTCTGCCTGGTAGTACAATGGACCGTTACCGAGTCTGAGTGCTCTGGGATTTGGATTTCCTTCTTTTTATAAAAAAAAAAAAAAAAAAAAAAAAAAAAAAAAAAGTACAACCACGAATAGTTGATTGATATATAGATTCCTCAGCTCAACCCTTGTGCGTTAAATTAAATTAATTTTTTACCTTAATTTTGGCGATTTTGTATACTTTTCAAATATGATTCAAGTTCATTGAGCCAATGGTGCGACATTTTTGTTAGCCAGCGGTAAATTCTCCCTCATATCTATGAATATGACGATTAATTGTTTTCACACTTTAAAGATTGACCTCGTTCATTGATTGAGGGTAAATGATGCTGGGAAACCAGAAGAAATACATAGATACGCATAATTGCTTGAAACAAAACTTATTGATTAATTGTTCTTGCACTGGTCTTTTTATCAAACAATTACGAATTTGTTATGAAGGAAGGTCAACAACCACCAGCCTTACTCACTTCGTATCTAGTAGGTGCAAGTGAACTTAATCCACTGCCAGGACGTCTGTATAACAAAAACCCCATTTTTATATAAAAACAAGCTAACTTTGGCATTCGGTTCCGATAGACAGCGTTCCGGAAGAATACAATTTACAACAATCACAAGGCAGAAACAATACTTATGTTAGCGTTATAGGTTCGAAGTAATTACAAAAAATGTTCTTCCTTTTTTTAATTTTGTTTTATATAAACTGATTTTTAGTTTGACTTTTAGTTTAATTTTATGATTAGCTTGTATCTTTCATCTTATTATAATGATAATGACAATAATTTTAAGGTTATAGTTAATTAAAAGCATCCGCAAAAGGACCAGTAATCTAGAATAAGTATCCTGTTGATTTTAAGTTAGTTAGACTCAATAATTTTGTATATAATATACAATAACTAAATATTATTCTCTCTTTTCGTCTTCCTGATCGTTGTAGAGTGTTCCAGGAGGAAATCATGGCGATTAAGGAAGTCTTGTCGCGGCTGAAGAGAAATGTGATATCCACTAAAGACATCCGTATATTCTCGGACAGTCAAGCCGCGCTAAAGTCCCTGGACTCAATCTCTTTAAACTTCATCGAGACTGCCGTTCATCTCTTGAGGAGATGGCAGAGCAGTAGAATATTTACCTCTGTTGATTGCCAGGGCAGATGAACTCGCCAATTTAATTTGATTCGGCTTAATACAAGCTAAATGTCTTAAAACTAAACAAAACAACTAAGACGTATAGCTAGGGCTTTAAAACTAGGTGGAGGAATGCTGATTTGACGCAAGATGTGCAGGGATTAAAATAAAAGAGGAGGGGGCTAGAATTTACCTTCCGCAATATTTTTTTTTTAAATTTTGGTGGGAGCTTAATGACTGAGCCTATCGCTACTTGTAAAATTAATTTGTCGAGAGT
This sequence comes from Portevinia maculata, assembly GCA_949715645.1. Taxonomy (NCBI): domain Eukaryota; kingdom Metazoa; phylum Arthropoda; class Insecta; order Diptera; family Syrphidae; genus Portevinia; species Portevinia maculata. The sequence continues at coordinate 266,151,720 of OX454526.1, read as the reverse complement.
ATAAACCTAAGGTGGACAGGTAGTAATAAGTGTCTAGCGACCAAGCATATCTGACCAAAGCTGGATCTGCGATGCTCTATGGGTTTGATCTCACTTAACCGACTGCACATTGGCTCTGCTATAGGTGTCATTCAAGGCTAGGCGTCTATTCAAATGACTTCTGTAGAAGCTGCAGGGACGAGGAGGAGGAGGAAGAGACTGCACATCCCCTAACCTTCAATAATTGTGTCAATTTGTAAGTGGATGCGCGTCATTGCATTAAGCTACTCCGAAAATTTTGAATATCGTCCGCGACATATAATGCAAAGTAAAATAAGCTGTCAGTCTTCAAAGGTTTTCCAATTTTTTTTTCTAATTAATTAAAATGGTTTGATCCTTAAATATCTGATTGCTTGTTGCCAGGATTTATAGTTTTTCGTGATGACAGGCAAAATAGAATCGGTGGTAGAGTTGCTATTTACGTACGTACGGCGTTACGTGTTAAGCTATTTTTAACTTCTCCTCCTAGCCCCATTGAGCATTATTTTATTGAGTTAATGTGCTAGAGAAGGAAATGCCTAGTAGGTGTCGTCTATCGGCCACACAATAACATTGTTTTTTCGAAACTTTATTGCTTCTTAGAAAATAATACGTCATAATTTTTGAAAACTATTGCCTGTGTCGATTTTATTTGCAATATTCTGGATCATGCAACCTTGTTTTCAGTTACTGCGAAAGTTAAAGCTCTTAACCTTCATTTGCTCAACTTACTGGTCACCATGGTTTAAGATATCATCTAAACAAAATGAGAATAGCAGACTCTCCTGAGTGCCGACTTCGTCTTGAAGAGGCCGAGTCAGCTGAACAGATTTTATGTGAATGTCCAGCTCTTAATGGAATTAGAAAGAAGATATTTTTCAGGGAACAGATGGGCCCCGAGGACATAAAGAATTCTTCTACTGGTAAAATTGTCCGCTTTACACGGAAAGTAGAAATTTTAATAGTTTTACATTTTTCTGGCCCATACGGTACAAAAGATCTCTTAGGTGGAAGTGGTAAATAAATACATAGATTTACAGATAAAAAAAGCAAAACAAATTAAGAAATTGACAAATAATTAAACTAACAAATTATTATAATAGAATTAAATTGAGATGTTGGTATTAATTAAAAAAAAAGATGAACAGATATGCAAACAAGTTATTTGTACATATGAAAAAGAAGAAGAGAAACACGTGGCATTCAATCTTATCCTTCCTAAGTAGTACTCAACTTATATAAAGGGTCTTTGATTAAGGACTTGGCTTCTTCTTTTTTAAATAAAATGGAAACTACTTGAGATATCTCAAAAAAAAAAATGTATTGGCTTGAATAACTATCAAAACATTAATGAATGGAATTCCACTTCGTTCATATGTCCAGCACGGGAACGTATGCAGCGGTCGATACGTTAAACCCAATTTTAGATGACTCGGGCGCACATTTCGACCGATACGGCCGCTATTTCTCGTTCAATTTTGGTTTTCAGCTCCTCTAACGTTGCCGGCTTGTTGGCATAGACCAATGATTTAATGTATCCATATAAAAACCAGTCTAGAGGCGTTAAATCACACGATCTCGGCCGCTAATAGACGGGTCTGTTTCTCGAGATAATACGTTCACCGAACCGGACACCATATAGGAAGATTACCTTGTGGATCAGTATTTTATTCTCGTTAGACAATGCCGAATTTCTATAAACAAAGGGAAAAAGAATCTTAATAGCGATGCCTATTTTGTGCAGCGTCCTTGCCTTTTGTTCTTTGAAGCTTAGTTTTTGATCAAGATACTGTATAGAATATGTGTTTTGTTTACCAAATACCATTCAAACAATAAGTATTTCAGTTGCATTTCAAGCCTCGCCATTCTTTTTCTCTTTTCAATACGATCACGTCATATTGATCAGAATGTCGATTACTGAATCGTTGGAAAACTCATATCCATCGACAGAAACGACCGTAAAGGTAACATATTAACCAATTAAGACTGTAGAACAAAAAATGTATCTCAATCAAAAAGAGTACTGATTGTTATGTAGTATTTTACGATCGTTTCTAACTTGATCAATTTAGAGGCCCCAAGGTGATCGATTCTTCTTTAATTTATCAATCAAGACTATTTTTCAATTGCAAAAAAAGAAACAAAGCCGTATCAAACCCATTAAATATAATTAAAATATAATTAACAAGATCAACCAATAAAATAATGAAATCGACAAAAAAAAACTAATTTTAACCTTTTCGCTTAAGCAATTTCTTTTAATTAAAGAAACCAGTTGAACACTAAATATAAAATCACACATATTAAAGAAGTGTGGGCTGTTCATGTTGATTGTATTTCTATTCTCTTTAAAGAACATTAAATCATTCGATGTTTTGTGTGTTTTTTGTTTCCTTTTTTCGGATGATACCGATATCGCTAGTTTCCAAAAAATATATTTCAATTTTGGTAGAAAAATAACAAATTTTAAAATGTATTTGATCACATTTTGTTAATTTGTATGTCATGTTTGGGAGGCTCCGCGAAAGGATTATTTACGAGTAGGTGAAAACCCTTTTCTTACTCTTGAACACACCTTTATTAGCAATCTAGTTTGTTGTAGATCCTACATCTTCTCAATTTGTTTAATTATTATTCAAGCTCGTACTCCAAATTCAACTTTAACAACCCAATAGCAATAAACGTTCCCCGAATATCAAAACACAAAGCTAATCGAAAAATTCAACAAAATCAACTAATAAATAAAAGAGCTAAAAAGAGCAACAAGCAAAAAAGAATATCTAAAATGCAAAATAAAATCATGTTTCTGGTCAATATTTTATTGCATTTCTGTCATTTGCCCCTCAGACATTAAAATGTCAAACAAAAGATCACAAAACCAAGTATAAATAAAAATATTATATAATTGTGCCTGCGCAGCTGACTGCGTTGGTTGAAGTGGAACAGAATAACGAAAAGCTGTTCGGCTGGCTTGAAATGGCCCTCAACGAGGTGCACTTCCACCAAAATAGGTCCATTCTAACCTCCTATCAATAATTGCTTTAAACTAATATTAAGTTATTAATGTCAAACGTGCAGGCATTGTTGATCAGGAAGTTTAGTCTTCAGTTCTTCCTCATTGCTGCTGCTTCTGAAAAAGCCGAATCTGTGAGCATGTCGCCGATTTGCGATGTTTTTTTTGCTCACAGCCTTTTTAACTTTCTCGTATACTGTTGTATCCTAAAGAGAAAGATATTGCAATGGTGAACTCAATGACTGATATTACGACAATAGCCAAAAAGTGAGTGTGTTTAGTCATTCCGTCCATTGGTCCATTGCTCCGTGCCAAGGCTCCAGCCGTAATGGGTGGATGAATTCACTTCAAACTTAGTATTTTGGGTTTGTGGGCTTATATGTCGCGGTAATTTTTTTTTATATTCTATTATTCTTAATAACGGTACCATTTTTACCTACCGATTTTTTTATCGTACTCAGTTTTTGCGAAAATAACGATACTTTAAAAATATGCTAATATCTCAAAAACGGGCCAAGTATTGTTTTAAAAAATTGTACACCAACTCAACCGACCATTTGGAACACATTTTTTTTTGTGTATTAAAATTTGTGAAATATTTTTTTATAATTTTTTTCATTTATATAAGGTTTTTTGAATTCAATTAGCTTTACTAGTAAACAGCTACAAATGTCGACTATTAAGTAGTAGAGCTAAGATTTGGAATCGAACTTTAACAGAATTCTATCAATAAGCAAATTTAACCTCTTTAATAACTTCCCCTCACAATTTCTTTCAAATCTATTACAGGATTGCCATTTAAGTTGTTGTTAGTATCAATTGTCATAAGAAGCTTCTCAAATTTGTCGTTCGGATTCGGCTTAAAATTTTAAGTCCCGTCCACTTCGCACAAGCAAGTGGTTGGAGAAGCTACGCTAGGTATGGGCCGTGAATGCTTAATATTTATTTTTTATCTCACTGAGTGACACTTACAATCGGGAAAACTGAAAAATACCTGAGAGTGAAAAAGCAACACTGTTTTTGAAATAACAATTTTTGAAATAACAATTTTTGACACGACACACTTAGGCCAATAAAAGCTCCATTGTCATACTACATCATCTTCCTACTCGTTGTACCAGTTGGAGCTATTAACAAAAGCTTGAAAGACTTTTATTGCAAACTTGTCAATTTTTAAAATAATTGAGATCATTATAAACGAAAGCTCCGAAATGAAGCTTTCGTATTTAAGAGAGAGCAGGCCAGGTGGAGAATAGTCCACTCCTCCTCCTCCTCCTCTTCCTCCTCCTCCTCCTCCTCCTCCTCCTACTCCTCGTCCTCATCCTACTCCTCGTCCAGGCAGCTTTTCCAGAACTCATTTGCATAGACGCCAAGCCTGGTTGCATGCTTGCCTATGAGTCAGTGTCCGGTGATTACACCAATTGTAGCACCAACGCTGATGTCTGGTCAAAGTGATCAAACACTTCAGATCCAGCTTTGGGCAAAACTGTTTTGTCACTAGACAAGTGTTGCCACTTGTCCACCTAACGTTACACCTCTCGATGGCTTCCCTCATAAACATGAGTTTTCATGTAGCAATTGCGATGCCTATGGGACCTTTATCAGGTACGGTTCCTTTTTTGACGAGTTCATCAGCCCTACACAATATTTCTATGTCCCGGCACCCAAGACAGGTGAGGGGGCATGTGAAAGTAAAAATAAAAATAGTTTTTTATTCAAACTGCATTTTGAAATGCAATTAAAACAAATAAAATATACATAACTATCTACATATACATATCTATATTATTACGATTCTTTTTTCGGATTTAACGAGTATAAGAAAATGGCAAATGAAAAAATGTTTTTATAAAAGCGGGAAAGTTTGCGTACGACTCAGTCGTACACTTTATTTTTAATGAATTCAAGTCCATCTTTTCTGCACTTCTCTGCATCTTTTCTCTGTTCATCGCTTTGCTCTTAGTAACCTTCATTTTTTTGTTTTTGTTTAGTTTTTTTTGTTATTACATCAACGATTCCCGTCTGCATCAATATAAACAAAACTGTAACACGCGAAGTCGCAGAGCAAACTGTGTCAGCACAAAACCATGGCCAAAAACTCGCCAATTTATTTATATCGGCGAACGAAATTCGTAAATTAGCTGGAAAATTGACAGCAATTTGAATTTACGAGCCTGTATAGGTGTTAAGAGGCAAAGTGCAATAAATTAGTGTATATTGGAATGGAAAAAAAAAGTTAGTATTATATTGCTTCCGCATAGATTTGAAATATAACAAATTGGCAATGGGCGCCAGTGTTTATTTTTTATTTTATTGAACTTAATGACCCAGTTTTGTGCAAATTTAATGTTTTTTTTTTTCGTAAAGCGGTAGATACATTTTTGTTAGCGACCAAATTATTATTTATGAACCAAAGTAATTGATAAGTTTCATTCAATAAAATAAATAAATAATGACAACGTTAAGTGAGTTAATTAAATCAAATGATTTATTGAGTTGTAACATTGAAAACGGCGCCGAAAAGCTTCCTGAAATTTATATATAATAACATCTAATGATCTGAATAAAACCCATTTAATCGCTTATCAGGTGAATTACTAGGAATAGCCAGCTGTATGCAAATTATGAAAATCGGCTCATTGACACTGACTTCCAGTCGGATTAATTATTGCTTAGATAATGGATGGAGATAATTTTGAAATATAATTTGAAAGTGATGTTAATTCTCAAACAATTATGGGGGGCGAGACCGATTTGAGTATTGACCATGGTCTTAGTGTACTGAGTGATATTCAGTAATGCGTTATCTAATTTTCTGTCCATTAGATTAGATTTTGTTACGAATCAGAAGTAAATGTAAATGAGACGTGACCTCACCTAGCTTTAATTAAATTTCAACGCCGTCAACACGTTTTTTCTAAAAGACCGTTCATGTTTGAACGTGCCCTGAGTGTTCTCTTCGAGGCTCCATTTACAGACATTAATGTGGATACTCATGTATTACCCTTCTCTACAAGTCGTTGTTCCTTTTAATGTTGGACTACCAGATACAAGAGATGCGTCGGAGATATACGTTAACGGAGCTCGGCATATTGCTAATAATGGAGTTTACCCACGTCACAAATGCAAGTGATGACTCAGCCCAGCGCACTTCTTTTCTTTTTATCAACACGGCATAGAAATACAGAAATAGGACAGATAAAGCTAAAGTCGTAGAAAGCGAACAGAAATCGACATTCAAAGTTTGGCCAAAGTGTCCCTCTTGTAATTGAAGTATAATAATACGGATTTAGGAAAGGATTTATCCCATCAGCCTAACATCCTTTGGTTTGAAGACCCTCGAACGCATCTTGGACAGACATATCCAAGACAATCTGGGAAACATAACACTTTCGAATACTTAGCATGCCTACCTCAAAGGCAAGTCCACGGATACCGCCCTGCATGAAGTAGTGCTGACGATCGAATATCTATCCATAACAAACAGTACAGCCTAGCTACCTTCTTCGACATTGAAGGTAAAAACGTCCTTACTGAATCTATACAAGAATCTCTCACCACGGCAGGAGTAGAGGGTTTTGTTAGCAGATGTATTTTATCCGTGCTCAAAAGAATAATTCAGGCCCAGATGGGTAACACTCTTATAAATACTGTAGAAAAAGAAACGGGGGGTCGGGTAATTTCGCCTCTTTTATGATTCATGGTCATTGCATTTGTCAGACTTCAACAGAATTATAATCCAGACCATCGCGTACGCAGACAACGTGGTTATTCAGGTATCTGGGATGTTCCCCTTAGTGATAAGTGAGATCACAGAGAGGGTTCTGATTAAGTTAGGCGCATGGGCTACAAGTTGTGGTCTCAGCTTGAATCCGAGTAAATCTGAACTCAACCTGTTTACCACCAAGTAGAAAATACCGACTTTAAACCTTCCTTAACTAAATGACCAAACAGTTTAATTTTCTTCGAAAGCTTAATATCTAGGAATTATCCAAAACTAAGCTTAAAGCAAAGCATAGGACTCAGGGTACGCAAAGCATTGTCGCTTCCTGCGCCTGTAGCAGAACTTTTGACAAAAGGTGGAGCCGGCCTTGGATGGTGCTGGGGATGTACACAGCTTTAATACGTCATATCCTCACCTGCGGGTCACTAATATGGTGACCTGTACCAAGTTAACCTTACAATAGCACTAAACTCAATCGAGTCCAAAAGTCGGTTGGGATTGGTGCCACCAGGGCTCTTCGGTCAAGTCCGACCGATGTCCTTAGTGTACTTCTAAACCTTCACCCTCTCGACCTTCACAATACTGCATCTTGCAGCGCAGTAATGAACAGGAAATCTGGGTTCTGGTCATCTAAACCCTACGGTCTCACCCGGCCTGCCACCCGGCGACCTTGCTGCGACTACCACTGACTACACAATGCCAAAACACAACCTTAACAATGCCGCCCAAGGCTTTCTCCCATATAAAACAGAATGGAAAAGTTAACCTTTCCCAACGAAGCACCAGGTAGCGATTTTTAGCGACGACGGTGTGTTCGGTTCCTGTGTCTTTTCAACGGACAGAAAATATCCTAATCATTCCGACTTCCGGATGCCTCTAGGGTATTCCAAGTGGAAATACTAGCGATCAGGGAGGCTTGTAGGATACTCACCCTTTTTCCCATAACAAAGAGAGATGTTGCCATCTTTATTGGTGGCAAAACAGCTTTAAAGGCTCTCGACTCACACTCCATATCACCCAAATTAGTCGCTCAGTGTAAAAACTCAATCACTTGTCTAAGCGACCACTTCAATATCACTCTCCTCTGGGTTCCCGGCTATATTAACAAAATAGGGAATGAAAAAGCCGTTGCGCTAGCAAGGCGCGCCTCTACCCTTGACAACTCCATTGCAGAGACAGTTTCTCCTCCTATAGGAGTTGTCAAAGTAAAAACTACCTACCTAGGAGCAACCTTAATAGCTGCGTCATATCAAGAAAAGCATGGCCTTGCTTCAATGCAAAAATAACTCACGATCTAACAAACAGAACCTGACAGGAGATTTCCAGAATTGTGGCAATCGGCACTGTCGGCGCTGACGCTGCCAAGTTGGTCATCCCATTCAAACCACACTGCCGCAGTTGCAGAGATGAACCAGTTCGACATTACCTCTACGAATGTCCGGCCCGATCTAGAGCTACACATCGCACACTCGGCAAAAGATTCTTCTACGATCTATCAGAACTACGTAATATAGAATTCTGCAATATCATCGAATTCCTCAATTCCACAGGCTGGATTTGAAACATAAATCGACATCCTGGGCCACTTGAGTGGTGGCATCAAAACGGTGCCTTCCACTCCTACCTACCTACCTGGTCTTGTAGTAAAGTGGGAAGGCTATGATACCTCTAGTCCAGATCATAACCTTATCATAAAACAAAAAGAAGACTGGTCCTTATGCGCTCTAAACTAATCGATTTCCTTATAGCTATTTCCCTTTAGCATAAAGTCTATTTAACAGCAAGAATGCTGTCACCAACGCCTTAGTCATTATTCCAATGCATGAAGAATGCAGCTCCCCTTGTATGGGTGCCACAGAGAATGTCTTTCGCGACCCTCATGCTTTATTTTATTGCCTAACATTAAGTCTGATATAAATATCTCTGATATATTTCTTGCGACATTAATTGGTCAACAAAAATTGTGAATGTTGCGAGAGATGACAATATTGCGGTTTTAAAAATATTGCAACTCCTATATGAATTTTTATTTCTATACATTAAACCTAACCTTATACTTTTCGCATGACATTAACTCTGCCAAGCAATAAAGAACATTGCGGATGAGCCATGAGCCAAACGAGCAGAATGTTTTTTTAATACAAACCAATTCACTCTATTGAAGGTTTCGTCACTATAAATTTGCTCTATAAAAATCCTCTTAATTATAATCATTTCCAATCGAATTTAACTCTTTTTTTATGTTTTCATAGCCTTAAACTCTCGGTCAACGTTTGACTTCACAGAAACGAAACAACGCTGTTTTTTTTCTGTTGCTTTCAAGTGGAAAGAAACTAGTTTGAAACTAAAAATTACCTTCTTTTTAAATTTTTTTTGAAAAGTTTCTATGACTTTTACGCTCGTTAAAAGTCACAGATACTGCGCAAGCATGCGCAGTTAAAATAAAAATAGATTTTCTATAAGAAACCGTCCCAAAAGAGCTGCAGATAATGGTGCTTTTCTACAACACAACATTGCCATTTTTATAGTCATTAACTGTTTGTTGCATTATTATTGCAACAATCATTTGGGGGGGACTACTGTTTACGAGCTTCCTTTTTGGTGGGCAAATGAGTCTTAACTTGTTTAAAAATAGAAACGGTGGCATTTCTAGTTAAGGAGAGCACAGTGCTCTTTTAGAGTCACATATCTTTTCTTAAATTGGCCAAGACCAGTATTCTTGACGGTTTCCAAACATATGTAATTAATTGGATAACATTAAAGTGAGATACAGCTTGATGGCCCGATATATGCTTAAAAAAAAAGTCCGACATTGAGGCGCCGTCGATACAAAATTAGAGTGAAAGTTTTAATATGCGATTTGATTTTATGATGAGTTTTTTTCGGAATTTCTTTTGATTTCAATTTCGTCTTTAAGACTTTTAATTCCAACAAAAATAAGGTGGCAATAAACATTGAACTATATATGTATATAGAGACGTGTGCTTTTAGTCAGGCGTCCGTCGTATAATAAGGGTACCCACGCCACTCCAGCGAAGCAAAATTTCAATGTCAAGATAATAAAGTGGTAATTTTATAATCTTTGCATCAGAAAGTTATCGAATTATAGCACCGCACGATTAATTCATTTTAAGTGAAGAGAATGTGATGCAGAGAAAGGGAAATTGCGAGGGTACTCTTAAAAAACTCGGGCATCGATAATTGATTTCCGAAAACTATTAAACAGCATGCTTTGCAAATTTCGCACTCTGTAATTTTTTTTACATAATTACGAATTAATGGTACAGCGACGTACTTGCATGTTGTTGAGAGTTAACCATTATTTTGTGCTTTATTGTTTAGTGTCAGTAAATGTCACGACTGCTTTGAGTAGCAGTATATATCGCATCCAAATTGCTTTTGCATATTTTAAGTCATTAATGAACACGCCATGCAGTCATGGGCATTACTTTGCTTCCGCGTAGATTCAGATTGCTTTTCTGTCGTGTTATTCTGGACGGTGTTGTTTTTATGTCATGCTACTTATTACAAAAAAATGATCTTCTTCCGGTAAAAGAAAGCCTCAAACTTGTAACTTTTGTCAAAATATAATTTCACTATCATGAATACAAGTAAAGAACACTTTCAGCGCTTTTAATATTATTTTTGGACTAGAAGTGTTTTTTTTACTAATGACATTAAAAATATCGTGACATCATTTTCGCACTCCAAGTGAGTTGCAAAAACACGAAACCAAACCCGTATTAAATATATTGTACTACAAATTTTAAAGATAATAATTTATGACGTTAAACAATAAAAAAAAATGTTTTAAAGGAAATGCCTTCTCCAACCGAAATCGGTAGAATGGTACCTTTATAGCTTCACTAGAATCACTGGAACTAGAAAAACTAGATTTTCTTCCTGAAATTAAATTTCTGGGTTTTGTTTCGTGCTACCAACACATATCTTCTTTCTTGAAATTTTTGTGTCAGTGGTATGAAAAAGATAACCTATTGATCGATCTAAAAACAAGTTTAAAGAAAAAACATAAAGACTGCCCGCGAGAAATGCACGATTTCCCAACGAGTCTAAGTTACCCCTAATAGTTTGTGTAATTTATTTCCTAGGAATTTCCCTTGGTTCGCGATACTCCCCCATGTTAACACAATGACGGATGTTTGTTCTAGAATTTCTTTAGATTTTTTTCAAAATGCGACATAATTCGTTGGGTATACTAAACTCCCGCAGGTACGCACATAGGAGGTTTGATAAAAACTATCTCACTGCTATCTGGATCTCCTTCATTCCTGCCAGCTTCTTATCACCTTATCAGGTTATTCGTTCCTTTTTATACTGCATTGTCCTGGCACTCAACGAGTCTCACTCGGTTCTGCCTGCATACTACATTAAGCATTGCTCAACAGGTCCTGACTTTTTCAGAATGAATGCTATTTTATTTGACCAGATATTGATCCCATTCCCATTGGTTCTGCCTAAAACAGCTAGAACTTATAATAGGATGACACTTCCTGTATCCGTAAGTCTTTTGGACACTTTAAGGTCTCGACAGAGATCGACACAGAAGTTGTCAGATCATTTAGCTTTGTTGTTGCATCTTGTACCCATTCATCCGTTTCCGGATATGATCGTCTTCGCTTACGGCAAGGTGATGATAAGGATGAAAGGGATCATAACCCTCCAACTTACAGCGACCCTACTGGTCCGATTGTGAGGGTCGTCGGTTCGACCCGTCAATGTTAATTGGCGGGTCACCTGGTTTCGGGTCACTTCAAATGATGGTGTTATTGATTTTGTGTGTTCTAAGAGTTTCTTAGGTATGCCTTTTTTTACGATTTCGACACGTACATGCTCCTGTTATTGATTATTGTTTATCGTCTTGTTACGACAACGGCGATCTCCGGTCGTGTCAACCCACGGGTTTGCATGCAAACTGGCCGGATAGTTTCAAGATTTTAAATGTGTCGCTGAACTCACGTGAATATTAAGATGACGTAGGCGTGATTTCTCCTCTTAGTCCCATTACGATAAGCGCTATTTTTTGGGAACGCTTAAGTGATATTCTTAACCCGTCAATGCGCGGAAGTGATATATCATCGAAATATCAGCAGTTGTTATGGATTGCCTGCCATAAGCTCTGCTAAAATCGAGAAGTGTCCAATGCTGCAACCCTTCAAATACAGTATTCTGTGCTTAATTGACATCACAATTTTGTCCGATTTTCCTAAGCAATTATCGGGGCGTGCAATAAAAAAAATCACATTATTGCATTTCGGTTAAAATAACTGTATGTCTGAAAAACAAAATTTTCCACACATTGACTATTAGTATATATTTTACTATAAGCTTATTCACTTCACAGAAGTCTTGCAATTCAGGTACATTCCATCCTGAAACCCATTTGTTTTTGTATCTTTATACATTATGAGGGACTTTTTCTCGGCGCACTTCTGTCGACATGAAAGTATCGTATCATATATCATATCATATCATATTTTCAATATCTATTTAGAAATGCAAGTTCGTAAGTTTTATTGCGACATTATTTTCTATATGTATTATATCGTTATACTTTTCTTTTGAAATAAGTGTCATCTGGACGGTATAAAATTGAAGCGATATATTTTTTAATGTATTGAATTAGTCTACTGAATGCACACTGAAAACGCATTTGCTGGACATACGACAATGAGTCATTCAATCGCCAATAATACACCTCAATTTATGCTCAGATTCTGCCTGCAAGATTCTGAAACAGATACTGGACCTGTTTAAATCTTTGAATGCACATAAAAGGATATAACAATTATTATCATGACTTCTGAAAAAGAAATCTAGTTGGGTAATTCCCAATCACTCAAACAAGTCACTTACTACGCAATTGCAACATCATAAATAGATTTATAATAATATTACTATACCAAACGCAGTCATCTGAATTATCCCAGCAAATCGGATTAAAATTTCGTATCGTCTGTAGGTGTTAAAATGAGTATCTAAACGACCACCTATAGAATTACTAAAGCAAAACAATTAAAATATATATTATTTTTGCATTGATTTCTACAACTGAGGTAGGCTCATTTTGATGAAAAGATTTTGAAAGAAAATCTCCCGGAAGACATCGTCGCATCGTTGGCAGAAACTTGTTTGCAATTCAACAGACTATATTATACCCTAACGTTGCTGATTACTTCATAAAAGATTGTGTATCTCTTGGTTGGATTTTATTTGTAATAAAAATAAAGCAGCTTTGCAAAATTCAACGTTCTGAACTAGTATCTGTTTAGAAGGTATCTGATTCTACTATCAACCTGAAAAGCGTACAAAATGTATTGTATGCGAAAATGCTTGAGTACATAAATACCCTTTTCAAAGCATAAAACCAACAAGCAAAATGTTTTGTTTAAATATTTGCCAACAACTTTGAACATAGTGCAAATTTCATTAAAAATTAAAAAAAAAAATAATGCAAGAATTTATTTTTATGAATTATGCATGTGAATATGACTTAAACAATTGCTCTCTTGACTACTACTTATGTTCTTAGAATTTAAAGAAAAAAATCTAATGAATATGCAATGTCTTGCAAATATTTATTGAGCTTTTAATCTGAGATAATTTTAGTATGCACTTCAATTTTTGTTTTTGCTGAAGTCGAGGAGAAAAGTGGTGATTTTTGGTAATAACGAGACTGGATTCGTTTGCAGTGATCGATTTCTTGGAGCCATTTTCGCACCACTTCCATACATATCGGCCGGATCGTTGGCAATTTTGCGTTCGATGCTGTTCCTGAGCTCCTCTAAGGTTGTTGGTTTGTTGGCATAAACCAACAACTTAACGTAACCCCATAAAAATAAATCCAATGGCGTTGAAACGCATGAGCGAGTTGGCCATTCGACCGGACCATTTCTCGAGATTGAATGATTGCCTTACCCTTCAATAGATCAGTTGTTTGACCAGCTGTGTGGCATGTGGCACTATCCTGTTTGAACCAAATATCACTAATGGCAATGTTGGCCAAAAATAGTCTTCAAACATGGCACGATAGCGAACTCCATTGTTGCTGTCCAATAACGCATATCTTGCTTATTGACAAAGCCATGAAGCCAAAAATGAACTTCATTGCTGAAGATGATTTTTAGATGAAATTCTGGAATTTCTTTGCAAAACCAAATTAGAGAAATGTTTGAGTTAATTTGATCTTGTAAGGCCAAGATCTTTATGCAATCTTCCCCACCACGTGGTGTGAGAGATTCCCAATTCTTGTGAACGGCGTGGAATCGACTGATTTGGCTAATTTTGAACTGAAGCTTATATCTGTGATGTCTTTGTACTTCGACCGGTGCGTTGTCTCCTTGGCAAAGGAATATTCAATAGTGACTATGTTGACTCGAATTTATCCCCTATTTTACGCGCAGCCTGTCTGGTGCGACGATTATTACGACCGAAAACTGGAAATAAGCGCTCTTAAAGTTGTGGTGGTAATTTTTAATAATCCCCAAACATTGCTCGTTCGAGAAATGGATTCTACCATGATAAAAATGTAAGCCTTGACTGACGTTTTGACATTGACAGATCATAAAAAAGGGTGCGTTTGTATTTAAATATAAAACTGTTATGTCCTATTGAAAAACTCTGTATTATTGCTAGCGATAAAATAGGCAGTGTGATCCAATCTCCGATCGATTAATTGACACCTCCTAGGCGAGATTCTCGTTATGATCGACAAGTGCGAATAATTTAGAGTTAGAAAGCCGTCCCTTAGGGTGGAAATAAAGCACACATTCTTTTAATCATTTGATGGCTTTTGGCGCAACACACGTCTCTTCGGCTGAAAGCATACCGGATCAGTAAAAACGTTTTTTGATTCATAGGCAAGAAGCCGTAACAATATAACAAAACAATTCATTTCATTTTTCTATTTCGTTTCGTGTGCATTGAGAAAAATCAAAGCTGACAATGCGAAAATTTGCTTGAAAACGGTGAAAATAATCAACATGAAGGACGAAATGCTGCACATGACATACGCAATCAGTTTGTTGCCTGTTTTAACTCTGCTACTAGTTCTGTTCCTTAAAAAATAAAATATTAGACATTTATAGCCCATATCTTAGCTTTGCATGTTTCTTGCCTCAGGGTCTTATTTTGGTTTTCAAATATCAATACTATATTTGACAAAAATTGACTATGATCAACAAAATTGATGAATCGATATTATCGTTATCTACAATCAAAATTGTTTATCAACTGTGAATTGGAAGCGGATTGTTGCTCTATTGTGAACATTTCTTATGATAAATTTGGTATTATCGTTTTCAAAAATATTGATAGCTGTCAAATGTTCTGTCAATCAGAAATTCGTCGTTAACAAATAAATTTTTTTGGATTCATTCGATGGTTTGGTTTGTAAAAATGCATTTTCAGAAATAAATGTCGCCAGTAGACTTGCTTTTTCTGGGAAATAAGTTTGTATTAAATAAATACAATCACAGGAACTTTCTTTTAATAATTGTCATTAACAAAAAGTAATCGCACAATGCATGAGCTTAAACAATTCAAAAAGTTCATAAACATAAACATAAGACACAAAATTCATTAATACCAAGAATTTAATTTAAATAAAATTGTATGCGAAGCAAAACGAACGGTTCAACAAAAAAAAATAATTTAATAACCTAAAGGTAAAACGATACCTATACTTCTTCATGAATGAATTTTGCATGCCAGTTTTATCAATAAATGCATAATTTGTGAACTGATAATCATAATACCAATACGTCGATCGATTGATAATTTTAGACAACCACTTATAATATTTTACAACCAATATAAGGATGTAAATCAAATACAATAAATGCTCTGTGTCTACGTCTATTTTCAACAGAAACTCTCAAATAACTAAAATGCCAGTGCAAAAAACAACAACACAAATTTTGATTCTAAAAAACTGTCGACAACGAAACATGTTTTTTTGTTTCGCTTTTTTTATTGTCGTCTGTCGTATGCCGTATTACGCAAGCAAGTATCGACAACGTCGCATGAATTTTCGACAACCACTCATGAAACTTTGACCGATCCGGTGTGTGTTAAAAAAAAAAAAAGCTAAAACTTTCACTCCCAGTGTCAACATTGATATTCTTAAACACACTTTCCCGTCAAATCCCTTCCAACAAAACTTCAACCTTAAAAAGATGAACAACCCCACCTTACAGTTGTTCTAAAAAAAAAACACAATTGTATTCGTGCATTGATTAACAGAAAACACTCAAGCAAAACCACTCGAAAAACTGTTCGCTAAGTGTCCTCCCTAGATGGGTAGACCTAGACACAAGAGCAATACCGCACCAAAACAAATCCTTAGATATTTTTAGAAATTCTCTTCGTTAATCGTGGGAAACTCCCATTTCATAGACACGGGTACTTGTAGCAAAGTTAGCCGGATACAAGTGCCCCTTCGTGAGTCTTCTCCTTCGTCTCGTATGTTTTATTCGCATTCTTTGTAGTAACAGAAAAAAGAATAAAACAAATCGATTTCACATGTCCAGACATGGAATCTTTTTTTCTTTTTTTTTTTCATCTGAAGATAGCCAATGAACATGTCAATGAAATTGCAAATGTTAAACTTTTGTAATTCATCGGAAGTGTTTGATCCTTGTTGGGTAAAGGAAGAATAAATCTGGAAAAATTCCAATCAAATGAAAGAGAACAAACAATAAAAAAAGAACTACCTCGATAGGATTTGTTGGATCTGTTGTTAAAGTCTTAAAAAAGAACAGAAATAGAGAAATAAAAGTAATATCACATAGTCAAAGAGCTGGGTAGACTTAAGGATGCAATACCATCTATCTGGCGCCGCAATATCATTTTTTATTCATGAGCCAACGATTTTTATTATATTTTTATAGGAATCTCTTAGAGTTTTTTTTTTAACTAAAATAAAATGCATACTATGTGAACAAGATGCATGCAAAAGTAGTGAAAAGCATTTTATAGAGTTTTCACCTTTTTTTTATTAGCAAGGCACATCCTGGTTATGAGTTGATTTTTTTTATTATTCGAAAGAATTCGGAAAAGGTTTTTAAGGGCAAGGTAAGTAAAGAGAACAGATATCGAAATGAAAGATTGTTGTTTTTATGAACTTATGTTATGAACTAAGGTTCGCTGTTTACATCGGGAAGTCTCCCGATTTCGAATCACTGAGGCCAATTAAATGCTGGTGTGATGATGTTGCGTTTTTGACGGGGTTTGTAGGGCCTCTCCTCTGAAAATTGCAGTGCTAATTAAACCAGTGGCTCTTCATTTTCTTTGAGGTACATATTAATGTACCAAATTGTATAAATAGCAAAACTGCATATGGACTGTTAACTATGAATAACTCTATGTCGCATTTTTTAAACTTTACAGGAAACACATAAACTAAATATTTTCTCAAAACAAAAACGTCCGATTGTGAAATTTGGTAAAGTACAGTAAAACCTATCAAGTTGGCCACCCTTGTAATTTGTTCACCTGCCAATATTTGACATCAAGTAGTAAAAACTTTGTTAAAAACATCAAGAATTTGCCTTCGTCACTCCAGATGTCAGCTCTCTAGATAAAGCCAATCTGCTTGCTGCTCACTTTGCAGCTAGTTCAGCGCTCCCAGATTGTGTTTTATCTTCCCCTGTAATCGAGCGCGTAGAATACTCCATGGGACCAATCCACTTTCACACTCGTGCAGTGGCAAAATCACTTCTAGATCTCGACATACACACATCCGCTGGTCCAGATGGCATTTCCCCTATCGCTCCGTAGAGGTGTTCTTCCACGCTGGCGTAAGTTTTCCATCAATCCTTTTGGAAAACAGCAGCTGCCCAAAAAAATTTCTATTCTTCCTGCAAAATTTCTATTCTTCCTTAAGCGCTGCAAGAAATAACCCCTTCTGTTCTGATTTATAAGACATTTATTCACCCAAACTTGATTACAACGCTCTTATCTGGGCCGGTGACCAATCACATATTTCAAGCTACTCGACAAAACAGAAAAACAGCGGCGAAATGCGAGTCGGACTCGCCCATGAAGGGTTTCGTAGCAACAAGTAACATCATATAAAAGTTCTTGTAGCTCGTTGTCACTTTGATAGATGTTTTAATAATAGATAAGTGGCGGTTTACGATTTATGACGTATTAAAAAAAAACTACTTACTAGATCTCGTTCAAACCAATTTTCGGCGGAAGTTTGCATGGTAATGCACATCATATATTTTTTCAGTTTTATCATCCTCTTATTTTAGAAGTTGCCGGGGGGTGCACACATTTTACCACTTTGGGAGTGTATCTCGCGGAAAGAAAAATGAAGACCTATCCATAGATACCCCACACTTATGGGTTTGATGAAAACAAAAATTTGATTTTCAGTTCTAAGTATAGGGAACCCCCAAAATTTATTGTTTTTTTCTATTTTTGTGTGAAAATCTTAATGCGGTTCACAGAATACATCTACTAACCAAGTTTCAACAGTATAGTTCTTATAGTTTCGGAAAAAAGTCGCTGTGACGTGCCCGGACGGACAGACAGATAGACAGACATGACGAATCTATAAAGGTTCCTTGCCATTTGTCTACGGAACCCTAAAATCTAGCGATACAACTTATTGGTGATTGAGATAATGCGAAAACGTTTGACTCTCTTATACATCGTCGTAATGTCTCCTGTCTACCGCTGTTTTATTGATATTTCCACCACAACTGCTCAAACGAAATAGCCAGCTGCTTTCCACCTCTAGAACATTTCAACCGCAGTACCCGCCATGTCAGGAATGCGCATCAGTTCACACTAAAGCCTGTTTTCAGAAGAACAGTGAAATGCAAAGAATCCTTTCTTAGACTTACAACACGAAATTGGAATGCTCTTCGTCGCTCTGTTTTTCCTACCCATTATAATTTACAAACATTCGAAAGCAACGTGCATCGGTTTCTCCTCTGTCTCTCTTATCCCCATTCCCTTAACGCCTTTGTGTAACTATAGCCCGCGCTGTGTACTTTCATTATAAAAAAACAAAAAGGAGATTTGCATGTCACATGTGTGAAAGTCAAACGTGCTCTGTTAGCATTGCCATTTCATCATGAAAAGACTGACACCCGCACAGCGCCTACAAATTATTGAATTTTATTACCAAAATTGGTGCTGTGTGAAAAGTGACTCAACATTGAACCGCATTGGTCACTTTAAACGTAGTCGTGGTCAACATTTAGCCCCATAAAATTTACATTAAGTAAATGGCAAGCAATAATTTATCAATTCAAATAAAATTTGTACTTTTGCAATTTTCCTGTTTTTTTTTTTCGCCAAATCACAACCAAACTCTTAAAATATTACCCATAATAAATGTATCTACATTATAAGGGTACTAAAAATCCTTTTAGCGCACGTTAATTATATGAAAAAAAATACTATTCTAAAATATGTACATATTTACCTTTGTTAGCCACAGATTGTGGTTGTTTTCTGTGCCTAAACCTGTAGGTAACCCGCGAACTGGAAAAGATTGGTAACCTCCGCACTAGAGTAGGTATCTTTTTTCATCAAACTTTATAAATTTATTTGCTATGATAAATAAACCTAATTGATTCATGTTTGATCGTGTTTTTATCTCCAGTCGTGTCAACCCACGCATTTACATGCAAACTTGGGGGAGAATTCCAAGATGCTAAAGGTTTCGCTAGGTTCACCTGAATGTTAAAATTGCCTAGAACTGATTTCCCCCCCTAGTCGACACAATGGTTGATTGTCATTTCTGTCAATATTTGGTTTCATTACTTTTTATCATTCTTCGAGTCTTAACTGCCTCTATGACTCAGCATTAAATGTGCTTCCTTGTTATCTACTATCGAACTCGAGCCTTTATCCACCTTCAAATCTACCATCTCCGTCAGTTACTTACGGCCTTAACTCCTCTTTTAAGTGTGACAAATGCTACCTGGCTAACAAATTCAAAATTTCTCAAATTTTGGAAAATTTTAGTTGGTTAATTTAATTAAAGGTTTGTATCTCTACTACTACCTTCGTTAATTTTAGGCCAATTGTGCCAAATACTAGTTTACTGATGTCAATTAATGTGAGTGAGAAGAAATCGATGCTTTATCGTGGTATCACTCAACGTTGGACAATCACGATAAAGCGAATGTTGAAACGATCTTAGATAGAATTCAAAGACTTAACTTACGTTTTCTAGACCGCTGTGAATTTGCTGACAATCCTCTTGTAAATAATTTAAATACTTAATATCTAGTGGAGACATACGCTATTATTTCTTCCTTTTTGCGTTTTTTCGTTGCATGTATAACTATATTTACTTATTTGTGTATTTAATCATTAATTATTGATTTATTTATTTGTTTAACTATTAATTTATTTATTTACCTATTTATTTATTTATTTACTAAATTATTTGTTTATTATTTTTTTATTTATAATATTTATTTACTTATCTATTTCTTTATTTTTAATTTATTTATATCTGTGATAATTTTTTTCTTTATTTATTACATTAATCGATTACTTATTTACTTATTTATTTACATATTTATTTGTTCATTTATTAGTATACTAGCTGACCCATGCTCGCCTTGCTTCGCCAGCTTGCCACTTCTTAAATTTAAAACAAAATACTTGCTGATAAGAACTGGTAAAGAAAACGTCGAGAGCGTACCTTCTCATTATATGGATATACTCTCAGTGTGACTCCCTCTCAATCTCAATTACATTTCATACCCTATCTTTCTCAATCCCATGCGCCACAAAAAAAAACAACACAAACTACAAAAGGTGCATAAAAAAAAGAAAGAAAAAGCACACAGCAGGACAGCACAAAAGGTACAGAGAGAGAAACAGATTTGTGCCGCACACACACACATATTTTCATCCACTCAACGCTGGGAAAATCCAACGATCTAGCTTCAATCAAACATTTTACTTTTTTTGAATTGTATAAAATTTATAATTTAATGCTTATTGTTCAAGTTCAGGATAACCTACAAAGATGATTTATATCTTAAAATCTTTGTACATAATTGAACTTTATATTAAAAAAATCCTATTTCATTTGGATGAGTCATTCCAAAGCTAGGAGCCAGAAAGCATTCGAGAGTTACAACTTTTCTTAGATATCAGCTTAGATCTCCGCTTCTGGTAAAAAAGTAACCTATGTCGATTCTCAGGCACTATCTGTATACAGTATGATTCGGATATAAGAAAGTCCAATAATACCAAGAATTTCTTTCTTGTATCCGTTTTTGCTTTTACGCAATAAACGGATATAAGAAAAAAAATTCTTATATCCAAACAACGGATACAAGAAAAAACTTTCTTATAAAAAACGGTTAAGAAAAAAAAAATTAAAAAAAACATAAATTATTTATTTTCAAGAAACAAAAACGATACGAAAACAAAAAAAATAAGGTACATGTTCAGTTCATACAATTAATTTCATGTTATATGTTATATGTGATAACATATATCACATTTTACATTTATAGATAATATCTACAAGTCCTTGCTCATATAAAAACATAGGGACGGGCTACAGTCCGCTTGGGCGAACTGTTGGATACCCTATTCTTATTCCTATCCCTCATAAGTGGGCGTGACAAAAGTCTAAGTATGGTTGAATTGTTAAGAACGCTCTACATACTCGTATTTTGTTATATATCATTTAAAGGATTTTATCAAAAAAAAAACGCTGCCTAGCTCAAACTTGGGTGTTGCAATAAAATTGTTTTATTTAATTGTGGGCGTGTCAGTAGGCGGATTTAAAAAAAATTTACACATGAGAATAAAGGGCCTCTAGAGAGTATATATTATAAATTTCAGCTCCCTAGCTCAAACTTTGAATTTAAAAAAAAAAAAAAATTAATTGTGGGCGTGTCAGTGGGCGGATTTTGAAAATATTTACACATGAGCATAAAGAGCCCATAGAGAGTATATACTATAAATTTCAGCTCCCTAGCTGAAACTTTGGATTTTCAAAAATTAATATACCCTTGGAATAGGGTATAAAAAAATTGTTTTATTTATTTGTGGGCGTGTCAGTGGGCGGATTTTGAAAAGTTTTTATCCCGAGCAGTTTTAGGAGTCATAGATCATATATAAAAAATTTCAGCTTTCTAGCTCAAAATTCGATTTTTTCCAAAATTTGTTTTTTTTGAGTTTGTGGGCGTGTCTGTGGGCGGATTTCAAAAATTCGTAAACTTGATTATTTCGGGACCCTAGAGAGTATATGGTTAAAATTTCAGCTCTCTAGGTCCAGTTTAAAGGCCTAATTTTTGGCTACAGACGGACGGACGGACGGACGGACGGACATGGCTAGATCGACATAACTATCGATGCTGATCATAAATATAGTAACTTTTAGGGGTCTACGGGCAATATTAAGGTATGTTACAAACTATGCGTCAAAATTAATATACCCTTAGAATAGGGTATAAAAAGAGATCCTAGTACATATGTACCTATACGTATATGCACATATCAAATATGTGCACATATTTGCACATTAAGAAATATGTGGTTAATTATTTTGAAAATAATCTTCAATTTTTTTTTTGAACGAGTATTTCATCCCGTTGTCTGAAGAGAAGTTCTTCTATACTTGATAGGCAGTCTTCATCACTTGCTAAATACTGTTTCAAAACAAAAAACGCTTTAACAGCTTCTTCTCTACTTGGCTTCATTACAGGCATATTCATAAATTCCGACCGGACCTCTTCGACAGTTTCACTGCTCAACATCTCAGCTACTAATTCATTTTCGCCGATGTCCCCATAACAATCCTGGGCTTCCTCATCCGTTATGGCTCTGAAAAAGTCTTCATGTTCTTCATCCATACGAGAGTCGATAACATCTGAGTCTTGGTTGCCAGTATCGCCCTGAATTTCAATTTCCCTTGAAATTCCGGCTTTTTTGAAGCAATTAGATATGGTTTGAGGTGTGACAAGCCACCAAGATCGTTTGATGATATGTAGGGCTTTTAAAATGGTAATTTCTTTGAAGAAACTGTTCATATAATTGCCGTCAGCTGCTAAAATTTGTTTTCTGATCAAACATTTTCGGTACTGGGCCTTAAAGGAATGAATGATGCCTACACGAAAGATAAAAAAACATAATGCTAACCAAAATGTGAACAATAAGTAAAAGTAGTTTTTACCTTGGTCCAATGGCTGTATGAGGCTTGTAGTGCATGGCGGTAAAAATAGAATTTCTATATTTTGGGGGGTGAAATCGAGTTTATGACAAGAAGCGTTATCAATCAGAAAAAGAATTTTTTTATTTTTCTTTTTCATGTTCTCGTCCAGCTCCTTAATCACCTCACACCATATCGTACTGGTCATCCAAGCTTTCCTATTAAATTTGTAAGGAAGGGGAAGGTTTTTTTCCTTGGAAACATCTGGGTTGCTTGTATTTTCCGATTGAAAAAACATGCTTATCAGAACCCGTTGCGTTGCATATGAAGAGCAGTGTGATTCGGTCTTTACGTAATTTGAGACCTGTAACTGCCTTATCTTTTGGAGAAAATGTTCCGCCAGGAATTGCTTTGTACATAAGGCCGGTCTCGTCAGTGTTGTAAATATTGTCCATTTCGTAATTCTGTAGAATGGTAGGAAGCACATTTTCTTTGAAGCGATCTGCTGCTTCGGAATCAGCAGAAGAGGATTCTCCGTGGAGTTTTTTAAAAAGAATATTCTCACTTTTCTTCCACCTTTGAAGCCATCCTGGGTTAGGTTTGAAGTCAGGAGTATCTAATTGTGTTGCAAACATTTCAGCTTTTTCCATAAGAGCTTGACCGGTGATTATGGCATTTTTTTCCATCATTTGCTCAAACCATTTCGTCACTGTTTTATTTAGAATTTCATGTTTAGGCTTCCGATTTCTTTTAATGTTTAAATTCTTGCATGTAAATTTTTTTTCGTTAATCGTTTCCGTATTTTTCAATATCTTACTAAGAGTGCTTTCCGATATTTTGTAATGTTTGGATACTTCTTTCCTTGTTTTCACACTTTTTATTTCGTCTAATATTTTTATTTTAGTTTTTATTGTTAAAGTATTTCTTTTATTTGTAGACATTTTAACAGTAACAGCGAACACCAGAATGCAAAGAAAAACCAAACACCTTGGCGGTTTTTTATTGCTGTCAATTGCAACTTCAAAATATCTGTCACTGTCATTTACATGGGGTTGTTCACGATAACTTCGTTGGCATAAGAACTTGTAGTGTATGTACAGTGTACAGTGTACACTCATGTTCAAAAATTTCTTTTAAACGGTTTTTTTTAAATACATGTAGATAATTTGTTTCTTATATACGTTTTTTTCTTATAAGCATTTTTCTTATACATGTTCTTTTTTATATGAAGTTGTTATTAAGAAGTGTACGGTGTATTTGACAAC
The DNA here is from genome assembly GCA_949715645.1 of Portevinia maculata. NCBI lineage: Eukaryota > Metazoa > Arthropoda > Insecta > Diptera > Syrphidae > Portevinia > Portevinia maculata. The sequence goes on along the minus strand of OX454526.1, from coordinate 266,127,538 downwards.
GTTTCTTATAAGCGATTTATTCTTATATACAACTTTCTTATATCCGAATCATACCAAATTTCATTTAAATCGGTTCAGTAGTTTTGGCGTTAAAGCGAGATTTACTTATTTATTTATTTATCTTTTTTTTAATTATTTATATCTGTGATTATTTTGTTGCAACGTGCACTTTTTGTTAAATCTTCATTTTGTTAACTCGTTAGTAAGTTTTTAATTAGTACCTGATTTGGCGTCTTTTCTATAATCAAAAAAAACATTGCTTCATAATTTTATTAAATATCAATATCTATTATGTATTATTTTTTTTTTCTTTTTTAATTTGAGGCTTTTTCGTATTTGCCTTCAGTATTGTATAATTTTTCAGTATTGTATAATTTTTCGTTTTTCCAACTTAAATCAATAATGTTTTGTAGATAATATTTCAGAAGAAAGATACAAATTATCATATCTCTGTACTGTAAGATGTGTGGTAACCATACCTTTGTAAATTTATATGCGAAATAAATCAATCTATCTAAATCGATCTATTATACATTCCTAAAGCACAATGGGTCAAAAATTGCAACTGGCTTCAACTATAAATCGAAATGTCAACAAAAAATTAAATTTACCAATTTTCAGTTGCGGAAAATCCGCTTCTGTGAATCATTCAATTTGAAATCTAATCGTTAACACGTTTTAAGCGCAATTACGATCTGACAAATCGCATACTAAACGCACAACAACGGTCATCTTATCGTTCGTCCAATCTTATTTGCGCGCCGCATATATTTTGTAAAATTCTTCGAAACTCCTGCTGCGTTATTGGAAAATTAAATTTATACAATCTAATTTGAGCTTAATTTACCACTAAACAGGAATCTTGTTTATGTTTAGGCAAAAAAAAAGCCGCACACAGGCAATTTGATGAATGCACCTGGCAAAAATAGTTGACTCGCAGATTCCTGCACCATACAGTGGCATCCACACCACACCACACCCAGCGGCAATGCATAGAAAAACATAGACACCTATCGTAGCATGACGAACTCACGCACATACGACATCAATTACAAGACTTGTAATCGATAACGATGGTGATGTTGATGGTGACCACGGTGACGGTACCACAAGAGATTGCAGAAACTCTCGCGCTTGGCGACGCCATCATCATCACCGTCGTCGGTGCACTCTTCGTCTGCGCTGGAATCTATCTAGTTTGCGTTGCGCTTGTTAGTGGGGTAGCGCCTGGTCTAAAAATAGATTAATCTGTGCGAAAAACAGAAAAAGAAGGCGCCTCTCGTTCACCGAGAAATACCAACTCTCAATCTATGCGGCGATAGGTGGTCAATTAATTTCAAATAATTTGTTCAGTTTTGTTGCGACGGTGGCGGATGATTGATTAGCAATTAAATTGGGTGGGCACAGAGCAGCAGCGTCTATTTTTAGACTCCAATCTCATCCTTCTCCGGCAAAAATTAGTCAGCAGAAAGGGCATGTGTGTGTTTCAAACGAGTTATTACCTTGAGAGTTGGTTTTGCTTCCTCGGGCTAGCCAACTGAAACCATTCATGTCGATGATGATTATGGCTCTGTTTTCTCCTGCCGACTACAGCGGTCTGTGATCTAAATCTATTTTAGAAATCTAGTTCAGAATTTTTTTCAAAAGGAACTGATTTAGAATATGCACATCAATACCAGAGAAAAGGGTATAATCACGAACCATGAATAAGGATCCAATGATGGGCTCAAATAGATAATTTTCAGAGCGAAGCCAATTGTGTATCTTCACAAAGATAATGTTGAATAATCGCATACAAACTGAGTGCAGAGCATAACAACAATGTTACGTAAACGAACTAGTTAATGCAAGGAAAATAATTTTCGTAAACAAATTATTATGTGAGGTGATTATCGAGGGGGGGGGGGGCATTATAGTAGATACAGCTGTTGGCTACACGTTAAAAGTAAAAGTTAGCAATTATCGCTTGAATTATTTTTACGCGAGGTAATAGGCAGATGGATGGATTGCAATTATTGCTGATAGGTACTTTTGGTTATTTTAAATATTGAGTAGAGTTGTAGACTCTGTGAAGTACGATTGGTAAGTCCTAAAAGTTGGCCACAGATCGCAAAGGTGGCTTTTATATTTAAATCGTATGCACCCGTTTCTGGGGGTTTTGTTCAACGATTTCCAAAAGTCCTTTACTACCTTAAACATTCACCTCGGTTATCGTTGTTGTGTCCGCTTCAAAAATGCCCGACTCTTCCAAGTCGGCATTCGGCTAATCATTTGTACGCCTTTTTGTTATAGATTCCTAGTCGCATTCGGCTAGAAATATGAAATAGCTTTTTTTCTCAATTCATTGGGACTACTTTTTAGATACATTTTTTGCCTCAACATGATTTTGTTTGAAAAATCAAAACTGTTCATGCATTAAATTCATGAAGATAAAGTTATTTTAAATAAGCGATGGTAGTAGATTGAATTTGAAATGTTTAGTTGGCTGTCAAATTTCAGAAAAATTGAGCAATCATTTTCCAAAAATGTTCAACACAAATTTTTAATTCAAATAGTTCATCACAATATCCTGCAGATCCACCTCCTAATCCAACAACATGTGAATAAATTTAGATTTTTCTCACCAACGCACTTTTATTCTTTGCCCTTTTTTTCCCGTTCTCAGATGCATCTATTTAAGTGTTGTACAAATCTACAACAAATAGTTCGCGCCGTAAAGCTGCCACTATGCCAATTAATTAATGGTGTTGTTGCATTTGTATCATTCAAGCGATTGCAGGTCTGTCTCTCTCCGCAATTGTTTAGGTACCTTGCTTGATATTGCCTTTTTTACGGGATTCGTATGAACTCTCCTATGAACATACTAAGCTGGCAGCGCTCCATTTTCTCTTTGACGTGAAAACTTCTCCGTATCTGCCAAATGGCAGCTCTATCCTCTCAAGTTTTTCGGAAGCCGACAGCTTTACCTCTGAGAAAATCTAATTCCGTTGGATTCGACGGCATTCACCCAGTATTTTTGAAGGCTACTCTTCCCTGCACTTCAAAATACATAAGCCATGTCTTTAATGTGATAATCATGACTGGAGTTTTTCCTAGCCTGTGGAAACGAGCAAAAATCATCCCTGTTCCAAAAAGCCGTAATGAGTATCGCCCAATAGCATTCTACCATTCTTATCCAAAGTTTTTGAAAAGGTTATGAAGACGCAGATAAGGCTTTACTTGGATCACCATGACATGTTATGTCCAAGTCAATCTGGCTTTCGTCCTAACCACATGTTTTATGCGGCAAACTAAGGGGGACATGCAGTTCATGTCATCTTCAGTGAAACTTGTTTTCTCGTACTTATCCTTTAGATACCAAGCAGCGATGCTGAGAACAAAACGTCCTCCTTTTTTCCGCTATGCAGAGGTGTCACTCAGCGATCTATACTGGGACCTTTACTATTCAGTATGTATATTAATGCCCTCCCCTCGCTTGGTTTCAACTCGTCCTTACATATGTATGCTGACGATGTGCAGCTTCGGTATAGCTGTCCTCTGGGTTTAATTGAAAATGGAGCTTGCGAGTTAAATGAAGATCCAAGTAAGATTTTGCGCTGGTCCCGATCAAATGGACTCCGTTTGAATCCATATAAGACCAAATGTTTGATCATCTCTAGAAAACCATCAGATACTTCGTACTTTCCACAACTACTCAACAGTACACCCATTCAGTTTGTTGAGTCAGCAAGAAATCTAGGATTAGTCTTTAACAAAACCCTAACCTGGACTAACCGTATACAATTGGCAATCGGAAGATTGGTGGCTTACGTATATTATGGGCCACCCAAAGAATTCCTCCAACTAAAACAAGAAAGATAGTTGCGAAGTCACCCTATTATTATTTGGGTGTGAACTTTTTTGCAACTGTGATAGCAGGCATAGGAGGAAACTGAATATTGTATTCAACGACGTGGCAAGGTATGTTTTTGGTCTGCGGAGATACATATGAACATATTTTTACATATTCTAGACAAATATATGGTTTCACTCTGGAAGACTTATTTGCTCTAAGGACCTTAACAATGCTCAGCAATATTCTGCAAACACGAAAACCACCGTATCTATATAGCTAGAAATTGTAATCTGACACCAGTACGCTACTCTTACCTCGTTTCAAGGCGTCAATTTTTTGTACATGCGATTCGGTTGTGGAATTCCCTCCCCCAAACAATAAGGATGGTAGGATGTGGCACTCGGTTCGTAGCAAGGGTTAGGCAACATTTTGAGGCGCCTGGTAGTACAATGGACCAGTATTGAGTCTGAGTGCTCCAGTGCAGAAAGTCTCAAACACCCCGACAAAAAAAAAAGAAGTTAAATCAATATAAGTAAATAAATATGAACTATCTTTGAAATTCTTATTAGATCAAACTTGTATACTCCTGCTGTCATGCGAATGATCTTCATCTTAGTTGTCGTTAATTTGCCCTCGTACTTTTTGTACGCATTCCAACATTATGCTAAGGAGGTATTTTTTCGGTCACAGAAGATGTTTTAGTTCTTCAGTCACTTCATCTACCATAAGCTTAAGCGATGACTGATGTCGTCCTCACATGCTGCTTCGATGGTGATCATAGGTTGTACTTGAGAATCACTTTTCCATTCATATTAATGTGGAATAGGTCAGAGTGTATCAGGGAACTGGCAGCAGAGGTATTCCGTATTTTTCGGACTAATACGTTACCTCAAACATCCACCAATACATTCAGTTATCTATGCATGGTAGGACATCCAGCTAACAAAATCATTTGTATCTGTTAATGAATCGATTGATATCCTTTAGAGGTGTCCCTGCTAAGTCGCCCAAGCAGTCCAAGAATAACCGTCGTACTTGGAGTGCCGGGCAGTGGCACAGGAGATGTTCCACTGATTATTTTCCCCCCTCACTTCTGCAGCTTCTTCAGAAGGCTTTTGTTGGGATCTATAGGCCCTGTTCCCGATTATGCAGTGTCCGATTAGTACCCCGACGAGCACGCAGGTTTGATTTCTGTCGAAGAACAGAAGGATTTGGATTTATTTTTGTTAATGACGGACCACGGGTTATAACGCAACTCTTAGCTGTAGCAAAGACACGCAGTATCTGTCATAGTTGCCATGAAATGGAATTTGAAGACTTCTTGAAAGCTTAAATTTCGAAAATGACAATCAAAATCGTTCCGTTTCAACTAATTTTACAGCAAATACACCAACCATGCGAAGTTTCTATTCACAAAATTTAAATTCTCTCCCAAATCTACTCGCGATGCCAAAGTACAAACCTCTCTGTATTTATTTAATTATAATAAAAAAATACCATAAAGTTCGTTCCAACCCCTGTCTACATCAAGATGAAATCAAAACCTCGCATCTACAAACACTCCGATGGAAACTATCAACAAAAATATACTTCTCTGCAACTCGAAGGCACAGTTAGGTGTACACCAAACAATGCATACCTCCGCCTGACAGTTGACAACACAACTCACTATAAAATCCCAGTTAAAAGTAGTGCTCTCTCCACCATCGAAGACGACTATGCATTCCAAAAAAAGAATGGTTAAAACTGGTTTATGGTCTTCTTTCGATTTGATCAATTAATACTTGTAAGTTACACACAATGATGAGTCCCATTCGACTTTGCCTCCTAATGACCAAGTTATTCGTCCTCTCTTTCTCTCTATGCTCAAAAACCCAACCCTCTGCACCGCGATGAATGACCTTCCTTCTGCTAGCAAAGCAAGTGTGAATTTTCCCGAGATTAATACGAACGTATCATCGAATCGATTTGTGTCACTAAACTTTGAGCTGGCGACGATAACATGCGCCGTTAAGATAATTTTAAATACGAAATCCTTCTTGCGGTTTGTAACCCATTAGATCAAAGTTAGATATTCAATTCGAAGTGTTCGATAAATACATGTAAAGCTATAATATCTATTCGATGAAGTCGAAAACCAGACGATAGACTGACCATGGCGCCAATAGACAACCTGGTATGGCGACTTACGCACGCACACGTTTTCCTTAAGACCGATTTTCCATTTTCGTGCTGAAAAAAAAATATTGGTGGTAGGTATGGCCATTCACTGCGACATTATGAATGCACCATCGTCTTCGTCGTGCGTCGTTGTAGCTGAAGAGCAGTATCGAGAAACCGATATCAGGTTTGATGTTGTTGCTTATTTTCTTCGTATAATTACTGTTAAGCGGTGAACATGGTCAAGTTAGACATTTTTACTACAACTATGGGGTGGACACTCTTTAATGGGGTGTCTATAGTGTTAGACGAAAGTATAGACGTTGCCTATAAGCGGTAAATATTTATCTTTATTTCAGAGCTAAAAATAGTTGGATGGGGTTATTTTTTTCTATTTTGAGCGGTTTGTGGGTTTTTTTTCGTCATGGGCCTATGAATGGAGTTTGTTCTTGTTTAATATGGAGTTAAGGCTTCTATTTAGGAGAGAGGTAGCTATAAGACTCTGATTTATTTGCATTAAGGCCGCTTCATAAAATCGCGCAACTCTTATCGTTCCAAACAATACAATAGGGTTTGACATTAAATGGCCTATCTACATATACCGGAGGATTTTTGGTCATCGTACATTGTTCAATTCATGGGCCCTCCAAGTCACTTTGGAAGTCAAATATTTTCTTTTTTCCAATCAGTATGTAAAGACAATACTAAATGAATTGCCTAAATGAAACTCATTTTCCGGTGACGATGTTCGGATTTGGTTCAAGTCGTTTCAAGACTTAACAACAAATGCAAACAAAAATGTTTTAAAACGGCATTGGAATGGTATAGAACGGCAATATGAATTCACACATGGATCCCTTTTATAACTGTGGGCGCAGGGGTTCAAGATTCGAATTCTATCCAGCAACACCTTACATTTTCCACTGCCTTACCTCGTGCGAACGTCTGACAAACATTCAAACAACCAACCTCTCATGAGAAATTTCTCAAAATTTGACGTTCGGAATCGAACTTTATTTATAGGGAACTACATGTCGAAAATATAACTTCGCACTCAAAAATTGTTGGGGGAGCAAGATTTTAGTCCCCTGTATAGACCGTTAATACCTAATATTTATTTAGTTCCATGTTTTTTTATCAGTTGACCTGTTGTTTTGTTTTTGGAGGAGGGAACACATTTTGCAAGGTTAAGTGACGGCCAACAACCGCGCCTTGATAGATTCGACTCCCGCGGACTAAAAGGGTACAGCTTCCAGCCTATGGCTGTTAAGTTTTTAAGTCTTTTACGACCTGGACGTCTGTGCCTGTGAACTCCATCCAGCTCTCTTTACTTGTTGGTATCTTTTTCAATGCAAATTTGGCTCCATTTCTAATCACATCTTTTCAGTCATGTTATCTGAAGTAATGACGTCCAAGCTTCTTTCCTGATCGCTTTTCCCCTTCACTGGATACAAAGGAAGTGTGTTCTGCGTATTCTACTGGAGAGTCCTCGTACTTGTTGTTTGGAAATAATGCCATATTTTCAAAGTGGTGTTTAACTAAACTGTTTATCAATAAATGTCAGTAAATGTTCCGTAATATCTCTCACCACGTAAATCTTCCCTTATATACTCGTACCTACAATTACACTCTTTGTAAAAGAGCTATTTCTCGGTTTTGCTGGACAGTAAATGTTTCTACATTAGTCCTTTTGAACAAATTGCAAATCTGGCTAATGAAAATTTGGGAATGAAAAGACGATATGCCTGGACATTTCCGACCGAGTCAATTCTGTACTATAATGTTCATATCTCTTAAATCTACGCCATCCAAAGGATGTCTTTAAGACTTCCGCTTAAATCATAGATTTAAATCTGTCGAAATCAGTAGAACGCTAGCTAGACCATTTTCCTATATTCTATATTCTATATTCCTATATTATATATATAATTATTATGGGCAGACTTTTTTTTAAATTGCTCACTCTTGAACAAAATACGGCCTGACGTTTTTGGCTAGTTAGAAACTTACCTGTGCAAATACGGACTAAGAATATCAGGCAGCGCCTCCCATTTCAACATTGATGTGAGCCTAGCGATACATTAAACGTGGGTTGACACGACCAGAGATCATCGTTATGGTATCACTGTTGGATATCACAATTTCCCTCAAACAAATAAAATAATAATCAATAACATGAACCTGCATATGTCGAAATCGTAACCGACTTCCCTTTTTAAATTTCCACAATATCTACCAAATACACATGAAACGCTACCAAAATCAACCTTGATATTCGCAATCGCATATAAACTGCGCACGCACACGTACGTCATCAAAATATTATTGTGTGTATCCGTATCTTATCATCCGCACACTCAACGCCGCCATAAGCAAAAGCTATCCGATATATGTCGGTTTATGAAATGTGTCACTGCAGAGTTGTTATTGAGAACAAATTTGCGTGTATCCGTGTCTTCATCCATACACGCATCCTCTGAAAAACGTAAAAGCGATGGCAAAAGTAACCCCAAATATATCGGTTTTTAAAATCAGGATAGTTGCTTTTGAGGAAAAATTTGATTGTATCCCTTTTTTCCCTTAGCACTGTACTGTTTTCAACTCCTCCTTTTTCAACACTCGCTTTTATGAAAAACGAAAATAACATGCTTTTCTGCAACTTGTTTATTATGTTTATGAAAGCCGAATTACTGATTTTTCTCTGTCATTGTGTTGTGTTGTGTTTATGTTCAGCTTCAGCAGGTCAGACCAGTGTAAAACATATTTGTTTTTGTGGGAATTTGGATGTAATGAAAGCCTTGAGTGCGAAAAATTAAATTTCAACAACTACAATACAAAATTAATTTTTTTAATTTTTATTAATATTTCATCATAAATGTATTTCATAATAATTTTTCTACTAAATGTGAAAAAATTATCAGAATTCAGTTTATTTGAACAATGTACGATGTTTGTACTTAAATCATGTACCTTAACTGCATACATTTATGTAGGTACATATCTATTGCTCAGGCTTCCCATTTTAAATTCTTCCCGCCACACTACTGGATGGTTGTGATCCCTTCTTCTTCGAATATTTTTTGAAAAAGAAGATTATTATCTTGTGAGACACTGGCTGACATAATAGTTTACTTACGCCCTAAATAGTCCTCATCAGCAGACATTCCATATTGCCACTACGTAAACGGTTGCAACCATATTAATAAAAAAACACTATTCGCTGTTTAACACACGAGTTAGCTATCGCACGGATAGCGACCATATTATAACTTTTCTTATTAGCAAAAAAATGTCTCCCCTGTGTTAGCTTTTCGCTCCTTATCACTTTAAACACGTCAGCACTTCGACAAACTATAGTAAAACATCGAGTGAATCAGTCATATTTCATCAGTTGACACTCATTTCTGTATATTCCGCTCAAATACTATGGTACTACATGGTATCCACGCATTATGAAAGTGTAAGATACCCGAATGGGATGACAGTTCTTGTGCATCCTCTCAATATGTGAAAGCATGAACTACAATCTGGGAACGCGGGAAGTTAGCCGCTCCTTATACACCGAATTCGGTGAGTTAAGTTATCCGCTCATTATCACATTTCACTTTAAACTGACACACAATTATTAATATTGTCGGGCGCAGTGGCTCAATGGTTAGTGTGTCTGCCTAATAATCGGAAGGTCCCCGGTTCAATTCCGGGGCCAAATAACATCTTGAGTTTTTTTTCCACTGCCCCACCTCTTGCGAACGTCTGACAAACATCCAAGAGTATCAATTGTCATGAGAAGCTTCTCAAATTTGCCATTCTGATTCGGCTTAAAAATTGTAGGTCCCTTCCACTTCGCAAAGAAAGTGGTTGGAGAAGCTAGGTTTTAGGCCCTCTATGGGCCGTTAATGCCTAATATTTATTTTTTTTACAATTATTAATAAGAATTATAAGTTAATAGATGTGTTAGTGCTATCTCGATGCTATTTGGTGTTTATGAATATGGGGGTCAGTGTTTTTGAATAAAAATTTGGTGTTTGCTGTATCAGCTTAGAATACACTTTGCCCCACTTGATTACGAACAAGTAATTGTTTGATTTAATTTTACGTTTTTTTTTTAATTCTTTTATAATCTGGGAAAAACTAAATATGAAAGCAGGATAATTTATGTTTATGTTGTAAAAAAAAATTGTGATTAAGTAGATCAACTCAATTTTTATAATAAGTTCACAAAATCAGTCCTTTTTCGTCTCACTTGATTACGAACAGAAAATCAATCTGATAGATGCTTAAAAGGTAGCACAACAACACTCATTGTTTTGGAATAAATTAGTTTAACACCCCTATCGTGGAATCCGTCGGGGGAACGATCCGCTAATAGTGAACAATTTGCATCGTGTAATCCGCAGACGTGAACCATCCACATGTCGGTAACGTGAATGAAATTTACTGTATCTTGGAAAACTAACGGATCGAATCTATCCATGCATTTGACATCCGCAGATTTTATTTAATTTTCACTGAATTTAATTTTTACAAAACAAATGTGTTTGAAATGAGCTGTCAAAATTGAATTTCCTAATCACCAATAGTGGTCGGTAAGGGAGAGTATCCGACGGATCCCACGATAGCAATTTTCTGTTCACGGGAATCGAATAAGTGAAGTTAATCTCACATCCAACGGATAGGGGTGTACGTTTTATTAACATTAAAACTATAGTTTTTAATAATTTGTTCTTCCTCCCGATGGCTTTATCACTTCAAGAAGCCTGCTATGAAGAGAGTTATCAAGTTCTCCCAAGTAATTTTGTGAAATTTTGGGCCAGGCTTCTGACTTCAATCATCTCTTCCGTGTTAGAGTATTGCTTTCTCCTTCATAGATTTTCCGGAAAGTCATCCCCACACTTTTTTCATGATGTTCAGGTCAGGCGAATATGGTAGCCATTTAATTAGGTCTTCACTTTTATGTTAGAATCCAGGCTTTTGTTGTCCTTGTGGTATGTATAGGGGCATTATCCTGTTCAAAAGTCCATCGTTGTCTAATTGCTCCCGATACCATTAAACCGCATCCTTTGTGGTGTCTTCTATCCAATGTTATTTCATCATTCCTCAAATCATGGAAATAATAATTATATCCATCAGTTCCGTCCAAATTAAAATTTTATTCATCTGAAAAGACGACGGTATGTCCCTCTCGAATCCACCTGATGTGACATATTGCGAAATGCCTGGCTTTTGCGTGCTGCGTTCAGTTGTGGTTTCTATTTCATACTTTGGTGTCTCATATGGTTGGCCTGCTGCATCACATGATGAACAGTTGATCTACTAGCTTCAACTTCAGTTTCTGCCTTGATTTTACTTACTGAAAGTCTTGAATTTGAAGCAGCTCTCCGTTTCGCCCGTCGATCCTGACTTTTTGTTGCCTTACTCACTCCTCCTTTCCAGTTTTTTCCATGCTTCTCACGGTCCTTAAGATATATATCGGGAATAGTTGGTCCTCTTTCAATCTGACCGGCTTTGAAGCGGTTAGACTTGCCTTGTTCCTTGTCAGCTAGAATTTGGCCGGGCCAACGAGCTGACTTGTTGTTTTGCTAACTTCTGTCTTCCAGGTTTTTCCATAGTTCTGACGGTCCTTAAGATAGCTTTGAACAACAGTTGGCTCTCTTCCAATCTGGCCGACTATGAAACGGTTAGATTTGCCCTGTAAGCTCGAATTCGGCCTATTTCCTCTCCTCTTTGGCTAATGAATTTCTTTTACCCATAGTTGTTGTTTCTATGCAGTTTTGAACTAAGGTCCCTTATACTCTAAACTTTATTTAAATTATGATAACAGGTAGATTAAGCTACTGTTTGTAACCAAGTGATACGAAAAAAGGGCTAATTTTATGACCTCGTTGGGAAAACCTGTTCGTATATGGCTGGGTAATATGTATCGGATAATGAACTACTTCAAACACTTTGAGCCTTATTGCGAAGATCAATCGACAGTTGATAATTGACTATTTTCAATGTGTGCTATTGTGAACGAACGATTCTAAAGGATTTTGTCAATCGCAGTCGATTAAAAAAATTCGATTGACAAAAATACCAAATGAATCGTTCGTTCACAATAGCACACATTGAAAATAGTCAATTATCAATTGTCGATTGATCTTCGCAATAAGGCTGTTTATTAATATCCGCTTAGTTATCGGAGCTTAACTAGGCGCATATAGCTTAAATAGATGTTTTTTTTCAAGCGTATGCATAAAAAAAAAGCTGCTATTATGATCTCCATCGAAACCTCTTGCGCGCACAAAACCTTTGTTGCATATCTTCGGTTTAAAATTTGATTGCTCCGATATGGATTTCACACATACATACTCGTACATGCATACACAAATTCGATTCACCATCATTTTATTTATTAAATTTTAAATCAAGTTTCTGCTTTTGCTTTATGCCAAACAATCTTGAATCTATGACCGTGAAACGGTTGCAAATTTAGATGACGCAATTAACGACTGAAGAGTTATGGACCACCAGTAAGTCTACTATGCAGTCAGTAATCTAACTATCCCCCTTTTCAAGGTCAGTCCTTGTATTATTATTATTAGTATAACTAGTCGTCTTCTTCTTCTTTGACTTAATTATTATTCTTAACATTATGTAAGTCTTAATTAAATATGTATATCTGAAGAAAATGTTATATATTTGTGAAAATCCTAAAGTAGAGCATTTACATTTACAGCCTTCGGCATGTATTTAAGCTTTATTGAAGCAAATATTTGGGAATTATTGGACTCAACAAATCACATTTAATTTTGTTCGTAATAGTTTTTCTTTATCGTAATTCAAAGTTTCTTGGATTTATTGCTGAAGTCTTTATTTGACCCAACAGCAACTTCATTCTATCAGCACTTACTCGTCCGTGTAAAGATTTGAAATCTATCTGTAAAGTTCTGCCGCACCTTGGCTTGGGGCTAAAATTCTTTATGACTGCGTAAGCTTCATTCTGCTGACGCACTCTTTATTGATTTGCTTTATGCAGTCTTATAATGAACGTCATGTGTTGTAAGCCTAATAAAAGATTGTTTTTTTTCTCATGTTAGTTAGTAAAAAAATAAATACAATTTATGTATTGCCAATGTATATCCATAAAATAAATGACCTTTCTATTATTTTGTATGCAAAATAATATCAATGACATTTATAATATTGGTTCCTCATTGGTATCTGTTTAGTTTAAAAGTACATCCGTGAATACAAATGCAGCGGCCTTGGATAACACACGAGGCAATCGCGTTTAAAAAAAATTGAGTTTATTGAACCCACAAAACAACTATCTGTTGATAGTTGTACTGCTATTTCTTCTATGCCTTTTGCTCGTATTTCTTCAAAGGCCAGGAACTGCACACCTACTACCTCTCGGTCTAATGCCGCTACTGCAACTGGAGCTTTGAATGTCAATAGAACAGAAATCAGCTTTTTATTTATTAAACAGTCGCACGTCGGTAACCCTGAAATCTCTTGTGGTGTGAAGGAGTTGAAATTGAAATACTTGTTCCTGCCTTTTTGAGTAAAATTAATAAGTAAACCTGAATTTCGACTAGTAGATTGAATAAATCGTTTAAAATTATACAAAAAGACAAAATTAACCAAATTTACGGGTAAAATGAAAATCCGTCGAACAGCTGTTTTGGGCATCATGTACTTTCCTAACATGAAATGGAGAATATTTTCCACTTGCTCGACAGATGATTTGTTCGTTCAACAGCTGATAGTTACGTGACCTAATCGCCAATAAGAATAGGTTTACTAACAGAACACGGGACTCGCAGTTGCCTTGGAACTTGAATGTTCTGTACTCATTGATTCTTCTATATGGTAATGATCCCCAATGGGAATAATAATGATAAGTTTAATCATTGTGACAGTGGTGAGTCATCGGTTACTCTTGCTGAGACAATTGTGTTGATAATATTCGTTTTTCTTTTTTAGCACTGAACAGAGCGTGCTGAGCGCGTTCTGATTTGTTTATGAAACGCACTTGAGCGCTCAGCTATCGTTTGATTAGAAATCGTGTTTACTTTTTAAATAAAAAATATTTCATTAAACTGTATTACTTTTTACGCCAGAAAACCGTCTATTTAACTGTTTTGGATTTCGTTTTTTCTTTACGTGTAGGTATTTTCCCTGCTCTCAGTGTGTCCTTGGCTGTACTCAGTTTTTTTTACTCAGACTGTTCTGTCAATCTATTCTGAGCTCTTAGAGTGCGCTCTGATCAAGCTCTGAAAAAGAAATACAGTTTGAACGCTTTGAATTTTCTGAGCTCAAAAATAAACACTAACTTTTTATGATAAATTCGGCTCTGCTTTGGACTTAAAATGAAAAACGTATAATGTTTCTGTTGTTTTTAAAAACATTGCTCGGAGTGTTAATGCTGATGACGATGAGTGATGAATTTATTGCGTTTTCGTGATGTGAGTATGTTTATTGAGGTCGAACCGTTGAACGCCGTAGGCGAACCAGTAGAGATGCCATAAAGTGGGAGGGTTACGATCCCTTTCATTCTGATCGTAACTTTGCCATAAAGGAAAAAAAGAAGAAGGTGATGTGAGTGCTTTCTTGTCCTTCTCTTACAAGTATGAAACTGAATGTTAAGGTAAGATAATAGAGGATGCTGAGTCATGACGTTTTCATGACAACATCTAGGCAGCGGTGACGCGTTTCAGAAGAATAGTACAAGGGGCTCAGTTTTGCATTAAGTTGTAATAATGTACCAATAAAAAAAGCTGGTAAATCGGCCGAAGATTGAAAGTTACAAACCAATTAGCTTGCTGAGCAGCCTCAGCTAAATCTTTTAAAAAGTCTGAAAGGAACAAATTGGCAAGCACATTTCCCACAACAATTTGTATCCAACGAATCAATTTGGCGTTTCACAGCACAAGTGCTTAGGACTTGCAACCCTATCAAAATTCATTGCTTAGTAGGCGAATCCACTGAAATGATACTACTTGACATCGAAAAGCCTTTTGATGCCGTATGGCACGACGGAGGATTTAAAGGATTTTATCAATTAAAAAAATCATTTTCATTGATATTCTTGTCAATCGCATTTTTTTAATTGACTGCGATTGCAAAAATCCCTTAAATCCTCCGTCGTGCTTTAGAATCGCTCGTTCACAATAGCACACATTGAAAATAGTCAATTATCAATTGTCGAATGACACTCGCAATGGAGGTGTTAATTTAAGTTTTGTAGACCGCTGTGAATTTGCTGATCCTCTTGTTAATAATTTAAATATATTATAATAGTGGGCATGCACGCTATTATTTCTTTCTTTTTGCATTTTTTCGTTGCATATTACTATTTACTTATTTGTCTATTTATTTATTTGTTTACTTATTTACTTACTTAATTAATATTTATTTACTTACTTAATTAATTATTTATTTATTAACTTAAAAAATTATATATTTATTTTTATGCTAATTGATTATTTATTTATTAACTTAATAAATTATATATTTATTTATTTTCATATTGGTTTATTACTTTATTTATATGTTGATTTACTTATTTATTTATTTATTTCAATTTACTCATATCTGTGATAATTTTTTTTTTAAATATATACGACTACATGTATTTTGTTTCTTCTTTTTTATTTTACTGTACTTGATTTGAACATGCATTTTACGCCTTTTTTCTTGTCAAAATAACATAACTTTTTAAATTTATTTATTACTAGACATATTATCTTTTAATATATTTTTTTTTATTGAAGGTTTTTTCGTACGAGTATATTCCTTCAGTAGTGTATTTTTTAATTTTTTCCAACTTAAATTACTAATGTATTGTAGATCAATGTTTCAGAAAAAAGATACAAAATATCGTATCTCTGTACCGTAAAAGGTGTGGTAACAATACCTCTGTAAATTTATATGCGAAATAAGTCTTTCTCTCTATCTATACGATCTTCTGCACTTAATCCCAAAGGTGATTCCAGGTGCATGGATCTGAGAATTTAGGAAGTACCGGCGTCGATAGATTAGGAGCCATAAATACTGACTGGCAAGATCGCAGATAATCTTTTTTTTTTATAATTAGCGTACGCTAAATGGATTTCTTTTTCTGTAATTTTTAGAGTACCCTTATAATGTAGTGGCTCAGTGGTTAGTGTGTCCGACTACTAATCGAAAGGTCACCGGTTCAATTCATAGCATTTAGAGTTTTTTTTGTCCACTGTCCCACCTCTTGCGAACGTCTGATAAACATTCAAGAGTATCAATTGTCATGAGAAGCTTCTCAAATTTGCCGTTTGGATTCGGCTTAAAATTGTAGGTCCCTTCCCACTTCGCACAAGAAAATGGTTGGAGAATCTAGGTTTCAGAGCCGTTAATGCCTTATATTTTCATTTTATTTTTTCTAATAATATAAACACATCGCAGGCATTTTGTTTGTTGTTTTTTGTACCCGCAGCAAATGATTCATTGCCTGTTTTTAGGTGTTACTTACTACATGAGAGAATAGGAGGAAAGGATAGAAGTTTGGTGATGTTGTAGGGTTTTTGTTCCACGGGTGGCGCTTAAATTGCTAAATTGTACTGTTGTGTGTATTCATTTTTTTTTTAAATCGTGGCCTTGGTCGGGATTTGAACGTGCGACCTGACTATCACCTAGTGAATACACTACCATCGCACCATTGCCACCCGCGATAATCTTGGTATTACGCATAGTAACCACCGCGACGCAAGCGGGATTTTTCTTTGCATTGCGGTGGGAGGGAAGTTGGATTTCGCGTACTCGGCAAACCGTTCTTTGATGATTTCTCGAAATTTAATTCAGTCAGGTGACACGCTGCGCTCGAAATCAAAGAAAACAACACTTTCCACAGATCTTCGACCACGATATGGAAGGAAGAGTCAAATAGAAACGCAAGGTTTTGAAAAACTACGTTTTATAAAATGGGAATAAAATAGATCAGGATTTTCAACAGGCGGGATTTTCCGAAGCACGCTTAAAAAAAAAATAGGGTGTATTAGAAGGATTTAAGTTCAACATAGGCAAGTATATGAAAACGATCCTTAATCGTAGCTGCAATTTTAAACCAATTCCAAACGGATGACTGGAAAAGCTTTACGCTTTTCACTTCGATGTTTGTCAACATTTCTCACAAGTTGGAGCAGCGAAAAAGTTTAAGGCCCAACTGTAATAGTCGGACGAAAACTGAAACTAATGTCACATTTGAACGAACCGTTCTCTTCCGATCTACCAATAAAAGTATGTGAACGGAAGCGACTGTGTTTTCTCATACAAAATACTGGTTGTCAAATTTAAGGAAGTTCGATGCGAATGGGATCGCTATTTCCGGACGTAAGCGAAACTGAACACGAGGCATACTAATATGTACATGGAAAATTGCTGTGTTTCATGCAGAGATTCTTTAAGGTAACTCATCAAATAATGTATCTGTGTCTTGTTTATTTCCGAATGGCTTTTATGAGTCCCAAATAGTAGAATCCCCCAGTTGGTAGTTTCCAAGTCATCCACTTTGCTCATTTAAGAAGCCAATTTAGGTCACAAACTTTAACCCGCACCCAATTACGTGTTAGAAACTCTAAACAACTACCTCAGTTAGTTCCATGAAGCATTAATAAATTTACCCCCAGACCAAAATGTAAATAAATCCCGCATAGCAGATGAGTTTTAAATTTGTTATCATTATCATCCACCCACGGTCGCACACGATTGCCAATTAACAACTTTCCATAAGGACTAACTTCACCTAATTAAAAAGACAACGGCTTGTCTTGAATGATGTAAAAAAATACATTCCAACCAGATGAAATACGCCGTTCAATTCTCTGTAATTAAATAATCGAACGTAATTGAAAAAGAAAAACAATTTTATGGTCAACACAATATCGATTGGATATAAATTCTCAACAAAAACAATCTGACAATAGCATAACTCATTACGGAAGGAATATTACCGCAAAGTGATTTATTCAGGTCTCTGAGGTAAACCTAATTATAAACAATCGTCGGTCGGCGTATCGAATCACATTAGAGGAGATGACACTTGGGTCTTGTCTGAAAGGTTGACTAATCGATGGAAGGAAACAATTTTAGAATGACTGCTTGGCAATTATTATCATATTTTTTTATAAGACGATAATTGTCCAATAAAAGTTCCATTACGTTTATAGCTTTTGGATGCAAAGTATTTTAATTTATAAGAATTTATGAATACAAAATGTTTCTGGTGTTACATGGATGGTGTTGCCTTAATTGGTTGATTTGCACAAATTAGAAGGTGTCAGAGGGGCTTAGTTATTCAAAGCCACATTTTTATCGCAATCCATTTTGTTTTCAAAGACAATAATTGTCTCAGTTTTAAATAAAATGAACTAGCACCTATTTTGTGGAAACTTAAGTAGTCTTGGATGATTTTTCCTTCTTGCTGGAGTAGGTCATGTCAAAAATTGTCAAATGTTGTCAAAAGTAATGGAAAAGAGAGTAAATGTAGGCTTGATCAAATATAGAAAGTAACCGTCTAATAATTGATCGGCAATATAGCTTTCAAAATATAGGCTTCAGCAGTTAAGTAGGTTATGTAAAAGGGTCTTATCACGAGAGGGTTGGAGAATTATTTGGACCACAGTTTGACACAGCCGAGTTAATCTTAAAGATTATCATCATTAATCATTCATTAATATTGCAATGAGAACTAAGCCACGTTTCAATCCCCATGGGGAACAACAACATACGCCACCCATTCACATGCCTCTACACCAAAAGGAGGATTTCTGCCTGGTAGTACAGTGGACCGTTACCGAGTCTGAGTGCTCTAGGATTTGGAATTCCTTTAAAAAAAAAAAAAAAAAAAAAAAAAAAAAAAAGCCCCGTTTCGCACAATAAGCCATGCCATGGTCACAAGTAAACGAGGAATATAGAGTTGTTTTTGTTCTATAATAGGATTTTTGATACCCTTATGATGTAAGTGTTCATTTAAATGTAAGTAAATTATAATGGGTAAAAAAAGCAGAGCGGGGAAGAGCATTCCACATGTGTGTTGTGTTGAACAGCAAAGGAAGGATTCTTTGTATTTCACTGTACGCCCGAATATAAGCTGAAGGGTGAACTGATGTGCATTCATTGAATGTATTGTGGTTGAAATGTTCAGGGGGTGGAATGCAACTGTCTATTTCGTTTGAGCACTTATGGGGGAAATATCGATAAAACAACGCTAGGCAGAAGACATTGTGGAAATGACTAAGAGTGTCAAGCGATTTCGCGATGTCACGCTCACCAAGGCATTTAATTACGCGTTTTTGAATCCTGTCAAGTTTCTCGAAACTGATAATTGGGGCTCCAGTCCAGATATGAACGCTGTACTCAAGTTTAGAGCTCATACACATTATAAATTTTAGCCAGATCAAAAAGGGTGAAAAATGTCTTGCTTTGCTTGAGGAAGCCTAGACATTTCACAGCGTTCTTGGCGGCATCGAACATGTGTTCACTCCGAACATGAAGAGCCGTTCGGTTTTAACGATGCAAATGCCATTCATGGATAATGGCAGAGTTTTGCTTTAATGATAAAAGACAGCATTGCGTTTTGGAAGCATTAAGTTCGACTCCGTTGGTTGAACCCCACCGAGTTATGAACGTAATTTAATGAGCTTAACATACGTTGCCTTTCCAGTTCCACACCCGAAGAAGAGGCGCGTGACCCAAGAAACATATATGAGATTCTAAGGGTACTGTCATCAGCGAAGGAATGGATTGAATAAGAAGTAAAATACAGGAGATCATTGAAAAAAGTTAGAAAGAGCGTTGGTGATAAAACTGAGCCTTGAGGAACACCAGAATTTATTTTTTGCGTTGCATATTTAAAAGCATCCAAAACTTAAATTGAATGGCCCGAAAGGTAATTTATAATCCCTCGAAGAAGAGTTTCACCGATTCCAAGTGTACGCATGTTCGACAAAAGAGCTCGATGACAAACTCTGTCAAATGCCTTTGAAATATCAAGTCCAACCACCGGTGGTTCCACTTCTCGGTTAGATAATGTCGTCAAATTGTCTGTTGCTGCTAAAAACATTACTGCCGGTAATAAGGTTGTTGGGACTGGATATATTTCGAAATCGGACGGCTTATCAGCGTTTCCATGAACTTTGACAAGAAGGGACGTAAGTGCAATCGGTCGGTAGGGACATTTGCAGTTCAAAACAAATAGCCTTAGGTTAATGATGTCCACCTGTTGATGGCTTTCAATAGAATCTTGTTTTCCACTCGTTCTCTCAGGTTACAGAGTCGTGGTTTGACCGACTGAAGTCGTATCTTGCGCGTTCGTCAGCTCGCTCGTCGGCGGATATGTCAATGTGTCCAGGGACCAATCAGAGATTCGTATTATGATGCGGGCCAAGAGCACTGAGCTTTTCGTGACAGCGGTGAACAAGTGGAGATCTAATATTGAAAGCAGATACTGCTTTTATGGCCATGGAATATTGTAATATCACTCCGTGGTATCGACATCGTTGAACCTTGTTTGCAACTTCCGTGATTGGTATAATTTCTGCTTGGACAGCGATCAGAGAGCCTGATCGATCTGGGTATGTTAAATTCCTCTGAGAAAAGTCCACCAGCATTACCTATCATTAAAATATTTGTATACCCTATTCTAAGGGTATATTAATTTTGACGCATAGTTTGTAACATACCTTAATATTGCCCGTAGACCCCTAAAAGTTACTATATTTATGATCAGCATCGATAGTAATGTCGATCTAGCCATGTCCGTCCGTCCGTCTGTCGGCAAAAATTAGGCCTTTAAACTGGACCTAGAGAGCTGAAATTTTAACCATATACTCTCTAGGGTCCCGAAATAATCAAGTTTACGAATTTTTGAAATCCGCCCACAGACACGCCCACAAACTCAAAAAAACAAAATTTTGGAAAAAATAGAATTTTGAGCTAGACAGCTGAAATTTTTTATATATGATCTATGACTCCTAAAACTATTCGGGATTAAAAAATTTCAAAATCCGCCCACTGACACGCCCACAAATAAATAAAACAATTTTTTTTAAAATCCAAAGTTTGAGCTAGGGAGCTGAAATTTATAATATATACTCTCTATGGGCCCTTTATGCTCATGTGTAAATATTTTCAAAATCCGCCCACTGACACGCCCACAATTAATTTTTTTTTTTTTAAATTCAAAGTTTGAGCTAGGGAGCTGAAATTTATAATATATACTCTCTATGGGCCCTTTATGCTCATGTGTAAATATTTTCAAAATCCGCCCACTGACACGCCCACAATTTTTTTTTTTTTTTTTTTTGAAAATTCAAATTTTGAGCTAGGGAGCTGAAATTTATAATATATACTCTCTAGGGGCCCTTTATTCTCATGTGTTAATTTTTTTTAAATCCGCCTACTGACACGCCCACAATTAAATAAAACAATTTTATTGAAACACCCAAGTTTGAGCTAGGGGGCGTTTTTTTTTTATAAAATCCTTTAAATGTTATATAACAAAATATGTAGAGCGTTCTTAACAATTCAACCATACTTAGACTTTTGTCATGCCCACTTATGAGGGATAGGAATAAGAATAGGGTATCCAACAGTTCGCCCAAGCGGACTGTAGCCCGTCCCTATGTTTATAATGAAGAACATACCTGCAACACACAATAGCCGAAAAAATACTCCCCTTGACTGTCGTTACATTTTGAATATTCGACTTTCATTAGGAAAAAGCTTTTGTTATACATAGAGTGCCGCTGCACATGCCTCTTTATGCCATCCAAGATTCGAATCAGTATGCACGCGTAATGGTACACTTTGTTAAATTAAATGGTGGCAAGCAATCGGTATATTAATCTTTGGTACAACTTTATAATAATTGAATTAAAAAAAAAACCTTTCAGCCATGTCAATTATTATAACAATGAACTCCTCAAAATTTCTTTGAATCAAGGATACTTTTCAATTTGATAGTTCTACTCGTGAGGCGATATCTTTTGCAGAATACACGCCTCTAGAGTTCTTCTGCGTCCCTACCCGTAGTTTGTCAAAAAATTTCTTTAACCGAATCAAAGGCTTCTCAGTAGACCTTAGTTTTTTCTCAACTAAAGTACTTTTATCTCTCAAAGAAAAACTCCTACTCCACGGCTTTGTTTCGATTAGTATAATAAAACTATGAACTTCTAACAATTTTTTTTTCTGTATTAAATCGGTCAATTGCTTTAGCTTTACCCATTGTTATAGCATTGAATGAAATATTCAATTTGATTAATGACCAGATACAATTATTATTTCTTCTGCAACGGACAATAGCTGCTGCTGTGGTGACCTTAATAACTACTGGAAAGTTTAATCACTAAATGTACAAATTGATGAATCACAGGCAAGCAAATATAAATTGTCTTTTTTTAAGGTTCACGATCTTTTCTAGAAAGACAACAAACGTTTTCATTTAATTTGATCAATCAACCCTATTTGCTGTACTATGAATTGTGTCCCATTGCGATGAATACAACAATAAATTGGCTAACAACTTATTATTTGCTTGGTGAATTGAAAAAAGTATTTAATACAAATTATCACTATATAGTACCCGAATTATTTGCGCATAATTTGTTAACAATTGAAGAACTGTTAAGGCACAACGGAACTAAGCGAATTTGGGCACACAGACAATAATTGTTTATTAACATTTTTTATTCTTGAAATTATTGTTCACGCAAATAGTATCTACGCCTTAAGTGCAAGAGACCTAATTTGTCTATAATTGATTCATTAAGTTTTCTTTGTTTTTAACTAATTCGCCAATTTAATTTGTTTCATTTTAGATGGTATTTCCGAAAAATAAAACGCATTGAAGCTGAGAAGAAGTTGCTGCTTCCCGAAAATGAACATGGCGCTTTCTTAATCAGAGATTCGGAGAGTCGGCACAACGATTATTCGTTATCAGGTAAGTTTTAAAAATAAATAAGAAGAGTTGTTTTAAAAAAATATATAACAAAGTCCGAGACATAAAAATCGACCATGCT
Source organism: Portevinia maculata (assembly GCA_949715645.1). NCBI lineage: Eukaryota > Metazoa > Arthropoda > Insecta > Diptera > Syrphidae > Portevinia > Portevinia maculata. The sequence continues at coordinate 266,104,510 of OX454526.1, read as the reverse complement.
CGCTTTATGGAAGCAGTTGTTGCTAGTGTTGAGTGCATGTGACTTTTGGGCGAGAATTTCGAATCTTAGCAGAAACGCCTAAAAAATGTGTTAACTGCACTATCTCTTGCGAAAGTTTGACAAACGTCCAAGAACAGAATTTTCATAAAAAGATTCTTAAATTTGCAGTTCAGAATCGGCGTCAAATTGTAGGAACCCCTTGCATTTGTGAAAAAATATAGGTATAATAATTCAACTTTCTAACTGCACTTTTACCCAAAAATGGGATTTGAATGACATCTTTTAACTAAAAGCCTAATAAGTTTAATTATTATGTTAAAGGTGGTTTGGAAAATAGTGTATCTCCATAATCAGTACCTACATTTGGTGCGAAAAATGCTCTCCTGTAAAATTGCCTAAAATCCGCCTTTCTGGTTTTACCGCCATTTGCGTTATGATCAGGTCTAAAGTGATCATAACCCCCCACTTCACCGCTCCGCCTGTAGGGCTTGCCGGTTTGACAAAAAAACAATCGCAGGCCTTCCGATTTCGAATCACTTCATCACTTGGGCCAATTAAAACCGGGCATTTGTGTTATCCAGCAGTTTTAAGGCCTGCCTCTCTTTTGCGAACATTGGTTGATATTGCCCTTTTGACGGTGTTCGGAGAATCTACGCTTTGAACATGACATTACCAACCGGTCGCCTTCCATTTTCTTTGGGAGAGGTTCTTTGACTTCAATGCTCCCCCGGATCTTGGAACTTCTTATTCGACCTGTGTAATTCCAGCTGTCATGCGAAGCTCCTTCATCTCCGCCGCCGTTAATTTACCCTCATACTTTTTGTACGCTGTCCAACATTCTGAGCCTTCCTTTCAATTAGGGGCATTTTTGGGTCACAGATGACTGAGTTTTCCCACCACCCTACGCTAAGGCTGTGATTGATGTCTGGAATAGGTCGGGTCAGAGAACGGGCATCACAATTATTCTGTTTTTTTTCGACTAAAACTATATTTTTTCAAAACACGCACCCATAGATGAAGTGCTAGTTGCATGGATGTTTTATCCTAGCTTATGATGGCTCCATGGTCATCAAAGAATAATTGCTGCACTAAAGAGTCCGTCACTTTTAGTTCAAGCATATAATCAAGGACTGTGATAAATGTCAAGCGACTTAAGACGCTCACCTGGTGTACACCGACTTTGATTGGTAACTCTACTAATTCTACTAAAAGTTTTTTTGGGCCCGATTTATTCACTCTCAATTTAAGAGTACATTTTTTTTTATAATGTACTCGCACTAAAGGGATTTTTGAATACCCTTATAATGTTATAGCTACACAGCGTGGACGTTTAGGAAATTACGGTTAGAAGATAGGGAATGATGCCGATGCACGTTGGTTTTAAATGTTTGTAGATTATAATGTATAGAAAAATGGATCGGAGAAGAGCATTCCATATCGTATTGTACGGCTAAGGAACGACTCCTTATATTTCGCTGTACGTTCGAATACAGGCTTAAGGGTAAACTGATGCGCATTCCTTGCACAACGGGTATTGTGGTTGAAATGTTGTAAGCGTGGTATGCAACTGGCTGTTTTGTTTGAGCACTTATGGTGAAAATAACGATAAAATAACGAGAGAGACAAGAGACATTGCGACGACGAATAAGAGAGTCAAGCGATCTTGCAATATTACAGTCACCAATGAGTTCTATCGCTCGTTTTTGGATCCTACAAGTAGCTCCAAATAAGTTATTGGTGCACCAGACCAGATATGCGCATTGTACTCAGATCAAAGGAAGTGAAATATTTCTTGCAGCGCTTAAGGAAACCTAGGCATTTCGCAGCGTCCCTGGCGACATCGAATATGTGGTCATTCCAACAAAAGTTGTCATTAACACATCACACATACCGAGAATGGAAAGCCGTTCGGTTTCAAGAATGCAAGAGCCATTCATGGACAATGGCATGGTGTTAGGGTTTTGCTTTAATGTCAGAAGACAGCATTGCGTTTTGGAAGCATTAAATTCCACTCTATTAGTTACACGCCACTGAATTATGCTGTCGAGATCAGAATTCAATTAGCTTTTTTTTCTTTTTTTTCGGGGTGCGAGACTTTTTACACTCAGACTCAATACTGGTCCATTGCACTACCAGGCAGACACACCACATTTTACTGTGAGAATTTACTCGTTTTCCTAAGAAAAATTAGAAGGCGCTTCAATGATAAGGAGCTTAGGTTTGCAGCACTCACCATATCCGCACCAAGTACCTGCCACCTGATACGAGCAAAAGCAGGAAAATCACAGAGGAAATGTTCCGCTTTCTCCACTGGCTTCGCATTTGGTGGTATCCTAGCACCTTAAGGTGTTTGGCAAAAGCGTAGTGTCGCGTAAGAACGCCAGTAGTCTGTCTGCAGTCTTTTCTGTTGAGAGACAACAAGAATGCCGCGGATTTCCTACAGACGTCGGGGAGAATTTGCTTAGTCTGTCTGCACCCTGGAGAGTCATGCCAACGGCGATTGTGTTCATATGAAACCCAACCTTCAATGGAAGCCTTGACCGAGGACGCAGGCAGACAAATCCCCCTCTGAGCCCTGTCTAGCAAGTTCATCGGAGATCTGATTTCTCGTTATCCCGTTATGACCCGGGACCCAGATAAGTCTAAGTGAATTCAGCCTTCCGACCGAATTGAGAGAGATCTTGCATTCACGGACTATTTTGGAGGTGCTTAAGGGGTTGAGCAAGGCCTTAAGCGCAGCCTGACTGTCGCTACAGACGCAGATACTTCGCCCCCTCCACCTGTTCCTCGCAACATAGTCCATAGCCAATAGGATAGCATAAGTCTCCGTTTGGAAGACTGACGCGGTCCATGGCCATTAGGATAGCATAAGTCTCCGTTTGGAAGACTGACGCATGTTTGTCTAACGAGAAGAATAGTCTAATGTTGTCGCTCTCCATGAAAACACCAGCACCAGATCCTTCATCGGCTTTGGAGCTATCCGTGAAGATTCGACTGCATTCCTTTCCAGGCTCAGAGTCTGGCCAGAGCCAGTCCTGAACGCGAGCAAAGTCGACTTCATAGTTGCGCTTCAGCCGAAGTTCCGGTGTCATCGCATCAGACGGCATATCCATAAGACGGGATTCGAAGGACAGCCGTTGCGCAAGTTCATCAAAACTCCAGTGCGAATTATACCAAAAGCCACCTCTTCTTAAACGTGAGATAGCTTTGATTGTGCAACCCATAATGTAAACATCGAGGGGCGGGAGGTTCAATGAGCTTAACATACGTTGCCGTTACAGTTCTACATCCGAAGATGAGGGGCCATTAGTTGTTGGCTACATAAACTTCATTTCACTCGATTAAATTTTCAATTTGTATCGTCTACGTTCGACGACAAGTGTATTTTCGTTGTCATCACTGAAATCCAACAAATATTGGAGCCATTTGTCCATAACGCACATTCACAGATAAAAAGACAATAACCAAATATATAAAAACGCTCTTTTAGTGGTGAATTTTGAGTCGTTGGTTAGCAAATTTATTGCGCCAATAGTTGAAGGCGGCAGCCTCGACCACAACCCCTAATCGAGTGTGAATATCTCGAACTCCCTTGAATCTATAAATTTCCCATTCTTAATTGAGAATGAAAATTTAATTGAGAGTGAACAAATCGGGCCTTAACCGTTGGTCCGGAATTTCGCTATTTATCTATCACCCTATATTTAAAAAAAACAGGTATATATTTTTGTAAGCTCAAAGCAAAAGTATTTCGATTCAGGAAGCACTAAATATTAACTGAACATTAGTGTGGTAACTCATTGTTTAAGAAATTGCTTTAAGCGCAAAGGGCTGTGAAGGTTCATTTCATTTTGGTTGCCTTACAATTTCTATTAACATTGGCAAATTTATACCACAACTGACATTGCTACTACCAATATAAATTTGTCATGATCTAACTGACAGTTTTGTTACTTGTCAATGTATTTGTTTTAATTAGCCTTAATAACATCTAATCAAATGTGAAAACAATGGTTTCCTAATAATCCACTTGCGGTTTTTCCTTGCCATATTTTGATGAACTAAGTTGATAGTGTAACTAGTAATTTGGAAAACTGATTGTTTTGTGGAAAATTGTTCAGTTTAACAATGAACATTTTTTTTCTTTTGTTTTAGTGCGAGATGGTGACACAGTGAAGCATTACCGTATCAGGCAATTAGATGAGGGCGGATTCTTTATTGCACGTCGAACGACATTCAGGTAATGACTTTTTTTTGTTTATTTAATAAAAGTGTATCTTTTGTGACTTGAGTTTGACATATGAAGGAGAAGTGATAGTTAGGAGTAAATGTTTGGGAAGCAGTCGCAAGTGAACAATTCCACATTATTATAACTTATCGTTCTACACCGACTTTGCTTATGGACTAATTATGAAGGTAATAAAGAACTATTGGTAATTCTAGTAGATTTAGGTTTTCAACAAAAGTAAAAATGGTTCTTCACAAGACGCTTAAGGGCCTTAAATTAATTATTCAATTTCAGTTTAATTAATTTTCAAATATATTTAACTGGAAAATAACATGCGAAGGTTTTACAAGAAAGCCAAGCAAGCAACTCGTTTTGACTTTATGACCGGAATGCAAGCTCTGCAAATGGAAAATTTGTCACCGAAGCCAGGAGAATAGAAGATGTGTTTAAAGAACATTTGCAGCAGCTGTAAAATGGTAGAGAGTCATAGGGCAAGAATTAAATCCACGTTTAGTCAATGCAGAACCGGTTCCCCACCCAGTATAGAAGAGCTTGGTTAAGCTAAAAGAAATGCTTAAAGACAACAAATACGGAAGGGCTGTAATGCATTAAGAGGGCGCACGAATCAAATGCTGGCAAAAAACATAGGTACAGACTATCAGCCCCATATGACCATCTACAAGAAAAGCGATCCTATGTCTTGCAAAAACTATAGTGACATATAAGATCCTACTCAACGTATTGTGTTCTTATCAAACGAGGTTCTGAAATACACCTACCTACAATACCAGTGTGATTTCCGGGCGTGAAGATCTACAATAGATGAAATCCTTACAGTGCGGAAAGATCTTTTAAGTCGAGACCCGCCATTTTTTCATCGACATAAAAGCCGCGTATGATGACGATGGCATAATTCGGGATCCCGGTTAGACTAATCCACCTGCGTGACGCTGTAACACACGCGGTGCGATTATGCAGTTGGGAAGAGGCTCTTCCACGGTAGTGGCTTTCTCGGCTAAATAGGTTGGTCTTAAAGTGAATGACAACAAACAAAATTACATGCTATCAATAAACAAACCATTAACTATTTACCAACCGGGAGTACAGTAAAAACTTTGAGGTGTTTAGGGAGTTCACTTCCCTCGTAGTAAAGATTAACTCCACGAATGACACTTTACTGGAGGTTCGACGAAGAATCATCCTAGGAAACTGTTTGCATTTCGGCTTGGCTAAACAAATGTGTACACAATTTCTAGACCGGAAGACCAAGTTCAAGCTCTACACAATAAAAACTAATATCAGCTCTGCTTTATGGCGCCGAGTGCTGGACGATAAGGTGGAAGGAAGGGAGCGCTGATACTTGGCTCCTTTGGATAAAAAAATTTCTGTCGGATGCATACACATTTTGTCCTGTGCGTACGGAGGACGAATTGAGGAGGAGATACAACCGCAAACTCTATGAGCTGTTCCGTTTTAATCGCGAATGCCAGGGCACTTGGTCTGAATAACTTGCACAGCATCGCGAATGGTGAAAAAACCAAAATAAACCAAAAACAAATTCAATCAATTGTTTCTAAAGTTTAAATTGAACAGCGACAAATACAAATAACCCTTCAATCGTCTCTCTGAAAAGTATCGCTCAAGTCACTAAAAGAATCAATTCCCCTCCACGCATTTACGTAAAATATAAATATCCATTACCTTAATTTTAGAACTCTTCAAGAACTCGTCGAACACTACTCAAAGGATTCCGATGGATTATGTGTTAATCTATGCAAACCATGTGTACAGGTAGGTCGATTCTTTTTCCTTGATTTATTTATTTATTTTATGTTCACCAGAAATATTCGCACCTCAGACATTTTATTTCATCGTGAGAATTAAAAAAGAAAAAAATATAATTCAAATATAATTCAAATATAATTCAAAGTTTTATTCCCCATTTAAATTTCGGTTGACATAATTATCAGTTGGTGCAGGTTTTTATATTTATTAATTCTTTTTCTACATTTCTCATTTAGTTCTTTTTTATTATATTTTTTATGACAAAAACAAAATCATAACGAAGAAAAAAGTGTTTCTTATTCTGTATTTTTCTTGTTTTTTCCTTCTCTTTTTTCTCTCCGATTTCTTGATTTTGTTGTTATTTTTCTATTGTTTGCGTTTTAGTCTAACCAATTCGTGGGTATATTTGAGGTAGGATTTATCAAAATATTCTTTTTTAACAGAAAAAAAAACAATAAAATACCATCCTCTGTCGAAATTTTGTAATTTTAAATTTGTTTTTAATATTTTGTGTCGTAAAAAAGAAAGCTTTTAAGATATTTTTTTGTTAGAAACATTTTGTTACATTAAACATTTTATATAAATGATTTTGGTGTGCTTTAGTTTACCAATTCCTTTAGTAAAAAAGTTGTTAGTTTAAGTTGAATAGGGCAATTCGAGAAGCTATGTCTTTTACAAATATGCGACCTCCCTTTCTATTTTTTTTTTCTTCTTAACTTGCAGGAAGACAAATGAAACAAATAAATTTGTTAGTTTTATTTGCTTTTACGCATTTTCTAAAGTTTCTTGTCACTAAATTATGCTTTTCGTCTACAGAAGGGTTTGTTTTCACTTTATACTCGTAAATAAATAGGTGGCAAATGCGTTTGTTTTCCTACAAGTTGCATGAGCGTGACTGATACTGACGTTGACGCGAACAACACTATGTTTCCAAGAAAAAAAAGCTCGGATGGAGTTTAAGGAAAAAGCGTATCCAAAACCCAACAAAAAACCATCAAATCGTTAGAGGGCGTTTTTTGAAAAATCCGTGCTTTATGTAAGGTACCGTTATTTAGCAGTCTTGGGTATCTAGTCCGAACAAATAGCAATTTGAATAAAAATCCGTACAGTCTTTGTAGGTTCGTACAACACCAGAAGCGCTTAAAATATTGTTCATTGCTGCACTTCTCGCAAAAGTCTGATAAATATTCAAAAGTTTGTCGTGAGAAGCTCTTCGTCATAACCGTGAAAAAATATGGCTACCCTCGTTGACAGTGGAACCGCGGTAAAAGCTATCGATTCAACGACGACTGTAGATGACTGCGGACAGTCACTGGCTAGGACTAGCCGTTGTTTTAATATCACGCACGTCTGGTTTCAAGAATTGACAACAGGAAATGAAAAGGAGCCGATGAGCTGGTCAGAAGTGGTTCTACTCAACACTAGTATTCGAAGCTCTCTCTGAAAGGAATAGTCGAGTTGCACGTATAAAAAATACAAAACGCACAACCTCTTATAAAAAAACATGTATACAGAAGTAGCTAGATGAGTGGCCATAAATAAGGGGGTCTGGCAGAAATTCAAATTCCCACAATACCAACTGCTGAAGCTCCGTGGTTTAAATTGATCAAAATCTTATTTTATTCCTTGCTAGGCAAGCAGTTCTTTGATGACCTCTCGGAAATCTCACACCTAATATTAACATCATTGATTTCCTTAATTCCACTAGCTGGTTTTGAGCTCCATTCGAATTTGTACAAACACAGTTGCAAGTAAAATAATAGCAGTATTTAATTTATATAATCATCACATGTTTGTTACTTTTACTGTAATACTTGTGTACTGTAACAATGGTGGATTGTATTTTAGTGGATCCCGGTAGTATATGAGGCGTGCACCTAATACAGAATATAATCCTAAATTCACTACGGAAATCATTAAACATGTTGGATGCTGTATCATGTTTTGGGGATGCTCTTCCCTTTCTTCCAGTAGATTGGACTAAAACTATTAAGGAACCAGCACTCATACGTAAATGTAATGTCAACTGCCATGCTTCCATATGCCGAGGACGAAATGCCACTTAAATGAGTTGGCCAGCAGGACAACGAACCCAAACAAACTAGAAGAATATCCAAGCAGTGGTTTCAGGCAATAGGATTGAGGTCATGGAGTGGCCTGTTCAATGTCCTGATCTCAATCATATTGAAAATCTATTACGATGATTTTTTTATCGACCACTTATTAATCGATTTAAAAACAAAGGCTGCACTATTGCGAGTGTCAATCGACAATTGATAATTGACTATTTTCAATGTGTGCTATTGTGAACGAACGATTCTAAAGGATTTTGTCAATCGCAGTCAATTAAAAAAATGCGATTGGCAAGAATATCAATGAAAATGATTTTTTAATTGACTACGATTAACAAAATCCTTTAGAATCGTTCATTCACAATAGCACACATTGAAAATAGTCAAGTATCAATAAATTGTCGATTGACACTCGCGATAGGGGTGTTTATTTCAAAACGGTAACAAGAGCGCATTGTGAATGCACACTGCTTTTTATAATGCCAGGTTATGAATGCTTTTGGGCTGCTTTTCAATTTTTGACGTTTTGGAACAACTTTGATGCGAACTATGGTAAAATATTTCAAACACCAATAATGTCTATCAATTAGTAACAACCATACTTTTTAACAGCTTAATAAACAATATTGGTTTTTACAATGCCAACACGTTTAAGCATATTGCTTATTTAAGAAGGAAACAGTTTACTCCAAGAATGTCTTTGCTTTCTTCAATTAAACAATAATTTAATAAACTCATTCGTACATTATTCATTTCTGCAAATCAAAGTAAATTTGGCAAATTATTACAAAATATATTATTTTACCTACGACTACGGCGATGAATCCATTTTATTTGGCGGTTCAAACTGAAATATCAAATGTCATTTGCATCATAATCATTCACGATGCTCTGTTTGCTTTTGTTGGCGCAGTTGATGCGTTCACAATGCGTTTTACAAAAGTATGCATTGCATCATAGTAATCCGTTTGCGTTTTGAAACGCTTGATGAAGTAGTTATACAGAAGTACTGCGTTTTGGAATTCAGCGAAAGTTTTAAATTTTTCCTGCGTATTTTTCACCAAGCACTAATATGGTTGTGTCTACGCTAGTTCGGAATCTCATTTGTACTTTTTCGAATTCTCCAACATGACAATGTCAAAATTTCAATGTTAATAAATGAATGAAAGTTGGAAATATTATACTACAAGTGTACTCGTGCGAGTACCTTCGCCTGTGCAAATTCACCCTGCGCTTTATGTTTACAAAAACCAGGACTACGATTTCTTTCCACTTTGAAAATATTTAATTTAAATGTCAAATGAAAGCCGGCTGATTTTGAATTTTCAAGATATAGGAACCACTCACAAGTGTGCATTAATAACGGTGGGTGAATACGGTATGCGAAGCTCATAGTTTGCTATTGGTCGTTGAATACCGGTCTGAGTTTTATGTTAGTGGGGGTCAGTGTCAATTTGGAATTACCACCCCTGTGCCAATCGACAATTGATAATTGACTATTTGTAATGTGTGCTATTGTGAACGAACGATCCTAAAGGATTTTATCAATCGCAGTCAATTAAAAAAATCATTTTCATTGATATTCTTATCAATCGCATTTTTTAATTGACTGCGATTGACAAAATCCTTTAATCGTTCGTTCACAATAGCACACATTATAAAATAGTCAATTATCAATTGTCGATTGACACTCCCAATAGAGGTGTAAGTCTTTTGTATTTTGGAGATATCGAATACCTAAAGTCCTTTTCTCAATATCGTCTACATATTTGTGTTTCGGTTTGTGAATAAATACTTCATACGCTTGCTACTTATATTTCCAACGAGTTTTATATTTTATCGGCTAAAGACATGACCTACCTCGTGTATCATTTCGAAAGTAAAAATCATTCCAAAAAGTTTCATTTCCTTACCTGCTGATGATGCATACGCCATATATACATACAACACCAACCATATGGACCACTAGTGGCTTTTCCTTGAAGTTATCTTTAACAAATCCAATTAATGTTTGGTATTTTTGCAAATTAGTGGAAATACATTAAATCAAATGTTTTACAAACATAGTCCGTTTTAAAAAATCAATTAAAACCCCTTCCTCAAAATTTATACCAACAAGTTATTTAAATTTTTTTATTTTTAAATCATCTTACAAGCGGCTGCCATATCCAAATGCGTTAATGTTTTCCTCGTTGAAATTTTCTTCAGCTGGTTTGCTTGTCCCGCCAAACGTCCCAATATGTCGTTTAAAAATGAATTCAGTACGAGTACAGAATTTTTGGTCAGTCTTAAATTTGGATGGATATTTTTTTAGAATTTTCCTAATAGTTCGATGGAAATTTTTATCCAATTGCAACCGTTTAAACCTATTGATGTATTTTTTTGATCTTTTATTCTTGGACCTGGATTTGCCAATGATTTTAATATTTTCTCTATATTTTTTGGAATTTTGGTTCTGATGATAAAGCTGTAGGGTCTTCCTCATTTGTGGGAACGTCCCCAATGGTGGGAACTTCCTCATTAGTAGGATGAACTGAATTGTTGCTTAAATTAAAAAAAAACTGAACAATAAATCCATTTTTATTAAAGGTCCGACTCACAAAAATATAATGTGAATTGTTTTTGATAAAACCTGTTTTTGAAACTAAATGATCGAGTTATCACTAGACTCTGAAAACATAGGCAAGTACATACTTTGGGCAACTAACGAGTGTATGCGCACACCTTTCACCTAAACAGTAAAGTCATCAGTGGTGACGAATTGAAATTTGTCTCCGCTTCTGTTTTTCTGGCTTTTCTGTTTGATAATTCTGTGGTTACTTATGTAACACGGACGACGTGGAAACACTTAAAAGTCGTTCAAGCCCATCTGAGCAGAGACAATGAGCAACAGCTTATTTGTTATTGTATTGGGGTGGGGGGGGGGGGGGTCATCGATTGACCAAATAGTCAACACAGCACTGCAACCTGGGAAGATCTCTTGTGCTCCCGATTTAAAATTACAAGTGACTCTCTTCTTCTTATTTAACGACGACTCTTTGATCAGGATAAAATGGATCATAGGCTTCCCACTTTACTGCGTTCCTACTGGTCCGACAGTTCGACCTCAACGAATATTGGCAGGCCTTCCGGTTGTTGCATATGTTTGGTCCAAGGATTTTTAGCCCTGCCTTCCAAGAACAGCAACACCATTAATTTGACAACCAGTTTGTTTGTAATGGAAAGCAAGGGCAGTTGCTTTAATTAACATGCTTAAATTATTGCGAGTGGCAACAGTGAAGTAGTAGTGTATTCGCTTACTGATTGAAAGGTCGTGTTTTCAAATCCCGGCCAAGTTCATTACTTTTAGTCGAAACTAGATCTCCCTAAGCAATTTAGACACCACTCGGGGGAAAAAAAACCTACAACTGCACCCAAACACTTCTTTCCTATCTCTTTATTCTTTATAATAGTAAGTAGCAACGAAAAGCATGCAATGAAATACGATATTGCCAGGTGCTGCTTGTGTTCTTAGCACTATAAGGGTACTGTAACATTTACAGAAAACCCCCTTTAGCGTAAACAAATTATAAAAAAAAAACATAGGGACGGGCTACAGTCCGCTTGGGCGAACTGTTGGATACCCTATTCTTATTCCTATCCCTCATAAGTGGGCGTGACAAAAGTCTAAGTATGGTTGAATTGTTAAGAACGCTCTACATATTTTGTTATATAACATTTAAAGGGTTTTATCAAAAAAAAAAACCCTCCCTAGCACAAACTTGGGTGTTTCAATAAAATTGTTTTATTTAATTGTGGGCGTGTCAGTAGGCGGATTTACAAAAAATTAACACATGAGAATAAAGGGCCCCTAGAGAGTACATATTATAAATTTTAGCTCCCTAGCTCAAACTTTGAATTTACAAAAAAAAAAATAAATTGATTGTGGGCGTGTCAGTGGGCGGATTTTGAAAATATTTACACATTAGCATAAAGGGCCCATAGAGGGTATATATTATAAATTTCAGCTCCCTAGCTCAAACTTTGGATTTTCAAAAATTAATATACCCTTAGAATATGGTATAAAAAAAATTATTTTATTTATTTGTGGGCGTGTCAGTGGGCAGTTTAAGGAGTCATAGATCATATATAAAAAATTTCAGCTTTCTAGCTCAAAATTCGATTTTTTCCAACATTTTGTTTTTTTGAGTTTGTGGGCGTGTCTGTGGGCGGATTTCAAAAATTCGTAGACTTGATTATTTCGGGACCCTAGAGAGTATATGGTTAAAATTTCAGCTCTCTAGGTGCAGTTTAAAGGCCTAATTTTTGCCGACAGACGGACGGACGGACATGGCTAGATCGACATTACTATCGATGCTGATCATAAATATAGTAACTTTAAGGGGTCTACGGGCAATATTAAGGTATGTTACAAACTATGCGTCAAAATTAATATACCCTTAGAATAGGGTCTAAAAATAGAGATAGAATTGAGAGATCGGAAGGGAACGGATCGCTTAAATATGACATTAGTTTCAGTTTTCGCCCGTCTATTGTAGTTGGGCCTTAAGCCTAGCCCAAAACGATCAGGGATCTTCTTATCGATGAAAGTTGATTTTTCTTAACATTAAGTCATTAATCAAAGGGCTAGACATAAGTTTTATGGAGGTTTTGATCTGTCATGTGCTCTTTATAGTCCTCTGGCTTGTATTCAAACGAGGTGAAGCTTTTTATCGCTGCGGCCTATTATATGCACTGAATGAAAGTAAGCAAGTTCCCCTAAGGCAGCACTTGGGTGAGAACGCTCGGCACCTGAGATAAATATATATGATCTGGATTTCCACTTTACTGCAACTGGTCCACCTATTCAGGGGTTCACCGACACGATCTCAAAAAGTATCCGTAGGTATCAGAACACTTCGTGGCTGAGGATAATCAGATATTGTTTTAGTTGCATATGCGTGATTCGATTTCGGGAGGTTCATGCCCCTGTTATTGATTTCTGTTTGATCTTCATTTTACAACAACGGTGGTATAAAGTCGTATCACGGATGTGCATGCACATTTGCGGTCCAATTTTAAGTCATGAAGTGTGTCGCTAGGCTCAGCTCAATATTGATGTTTCCTTGTCTGAATTTGAATTAAATTTTACTTGTAAAACTAAATTTGTTGTGTGCAGTCGACTGAATGTTAAAACTAACTAGATGTGATTTCGCCCCTTATTGGCCTCTTACGGCAGACGTTATCTATCGGGGCACTGTAGGAATATTTTTAGATTGTCCCTGCTTGGGATTCCACCGTAGTAAGGAAAATAGGTGATGATTTGCATGACGCCTGTAAAGTAGATTCCGTAAATAATTGTTGGGTGTAGATCCAATTTGTTCCCAATAGTCTATACCAGGGCCGGGCAAACGGTCGATCGCGATCGACCGGTCGACCGCCAAGCAATTTTCAGGGGACCGCCTCGCAAAAACCATAATGAAATTTTTTCAAATGAAAATTAAAGCTATTTTGTTCCAGTTTATTAATTTTTATATGAATTAATTTATTGTTCAAATTTAAATTTCTTCCTCTTGCAGAATCTTTATTTCTGAAACATAAAATACACTGCACGCACTCATTGTTACTATGTTTACTGCACGCACTCATTATTCTTTGTTTTTGAACACATTCATCATTGCGCTTATCAAACTTGTTTTGTGAGGTGACAGATGCAAATTTTCAATGGTTGTTCACAAACTGTAACATAACGGTAAAACCTTGTTGCACACATAGTTGCTTGCGATTGTTGACATTTTTGCAGTGCAGTCTGACCAGTTTGCTTGTTTTGTGAGCTTTTTGCATCTGTGTTTTGTGGTGCTTTAATTTTGAATTCAATTTCTTAAATAATTTACCGGAAAAATGAGTGAATCCATTGTAAAAGTAAAACCTATTACTTTCACGATGACTGGGAAGAACAATTTTTATTTACTATGGTAAAATCGAAGTGTGTGTGTCTGATATGTCGGTCCAGTGTAGCGATTCCCAAGAAAGGCAATGTAGAAAGACATTTTACTAGCATTCATTGTAATTTTAATAAGAATTTTCCACTAAAAAGTTTGATGCGCAAACAAAAACTAAAGGAACTAAAATCCCAATTAACCACCGAGCAATCATTTTTTGTAAGCCCCATTTTAAAATCTGAAGGGTCCACAAAAGCATCCTTCCGCGTGTGTCATGTCTTAGCAAAACATAAAAAGCCATTTTCGGACGGAGAAATTATAAAAGAAGCCTTTTTAGAAGCTAGCGATTCACTTTTTGACTCTTTTAAAAATAAAAATGAAATTATTTCTGTAATTAAAGACATGCAACTTGCGCGTAGAACTGTAGCACGTCGTACGGATGTAATGAACTATAATTTATTTGACCAAATGAACAAAGATATCAATGTCTGTGTCTGTTTTTCATTACAATTCGATGAATCTACTGATGTAGTCGATACTTCGCAGCTCTGTATTTTCATACGCATGATTTTTAAAGACCTAACTGCAAAAGAAGAATTATTGACAATTATACCTATAAAAGGGAAAACAAGAGGTGAAGATATTTATGCTGCTTTTAAAAAATACATACTTGAAAAAACCATTCCAATTTACAAACTTGTTTCAATCACAACGGATGGGGCGCCTTCAATGACGGGCAGTAATAATGGGTTCGTAGCATTATGTAAAAAGGATGATGATTTTCCAAGGTTTCTATCTTATCACTGTATAATGCACCAGCAAGCTCTGTGCTGCAAAGTTTTGAATTTTCCTTCAAAGAAGACTCTTCAGAGCTCAATTAGAAGAAAACGATTCCGATCATGGGGACCTGCTGTATTACACTGAAGTTCGATGGTTAAGTCGGCATCTGTTTTTACAAAGATTTCGGGACTTATTTGACGAAATAAAAGAGTTTCTTCTAACCAGAAATGAAATATATCACGAACTTGATAATGAAGAGTGGCAAATGGATTTAGCGTTTTTGTCAGATATAACTAATCACCTCAATGAATTTAATTTGAAATTGCAAGGAAAAAACAAGGCCATATCAGAAATGCTCACTTACGTTAACGCTTTTAAAAACAAATTGGGTCTTTTATCTTTTCAGTTAATGAAAGATGATCTAAGAAATTTTAAGAATTTGTCTAACGAACTGTTGAAAAAACATTCAATACAATATAAGAAAGAAAAATATAATAATGAAATAAGAACGCTATTGGCTGATTTTGAGCGACGTTTTCAAGAATTTTACGAGCTTGAACCTATTGCTACGTTCATGGCCTATCCATTTGGAAGTATTGATGTCGAAGAAGTTGCGAGAAAAATTACCAATTTGTTTGCACTAGATTTAAATGAAATTGAGAGCGAAATTCTGCTTCTTCAAAGTGATGTGCTCTGCAAGGCTCGAAGTTCGGATCCCGATTAAAGCTTCTGGAAGTTTATGAGCGAAGAAAAGTATGCGAACTTAAAAAAGGTTACTTATAATTTAACGTCATTCTTCAGTTCAACCTATTTATGCGAATCAGCATTTTCAACAATGAATGCTATAAAAACAAAACATCGTAACTGCATATCTGATGAAAACTTGGAAGCCTGTCTGAGATTAGCAATAAGCAATTACACGCCTCAGTTTGCAAACATAGTGGACGATATGCAGTGCCATGATTCAACTTCTAAGAACTGCTGAATTTCTTAATTTTTTCTGCTGTATACGTATCAGAAATAATTTTTTTTTTTTAAATTGATAAATAAACTTTTTTTTGTAAATTTTCTGAAATCTGAATAAATAAAAAAAAAAGATACCATTTTATTTCTAAAGAAAAAAAAAAGGAAAAGGAATTTGAATAAAATATTAGGACTAATATTGCAAAGGGGACCCCGACGTTTTATAAAAGGTTAGTAGTAGTCCGCCACATGAAAAAGTCTGCCCACCCATGGTCTATACAAAACAATCCTATTGCACAGAAAGTGTCGTACTTAAGGTTTTTTTTTTTAAATGGAATATGCAGGTCAGCTTATGATCTAGTGACACGGTAGAATCCTTGTTTTGCTTCCCTTGAGAACGTCATTTGGATGATATTTAACGTGACAGTTGGTTTCGAATTCTCTTTCTAGTGATAGTGTTAATTCTTGGCTCTTGGGTAATTACAGAGCGACAGTTTACTCGCCGTGTAGTAAGGTGAATAGGGATTTTTTTCAGTGGCATTAATGGGCTAATTCTAACTTCACAAAATACAAGAGTAAGGGGTTACATTTTGCGGCTTCTCCTGTTTGTATTTTAATATCAGAAATAAAATCGTTTAACATAAATTCTCCAAGAGAACTTAATTGAAAACGGTTGCAGTGAGTCTGGCAAAGCAAACTCAGTTCAACATTGACTTTAAGCTTCCACCCTTGCGCTCTCTTCCAAGCAATAAATCATATTGTTATTGAGTGATTTTTATTTTTGTTTAATTTGCTATTTAGAAGCATTTAGTTTTTTAAATAAAAGGAAATGATTTATCACAATTGCATTTGCTATTCACAAATACAAACATATTGTTGTTTCAGTAACCACTCACTACTGTGTTTTCCCATCGATCTTGCTGAATCATTATGCGCTGCTGCCCTACAAACCAATCTCAAGTACCGGATAAGTCCATCATTGACCCACTGGTCGCCAAAAACACCCAGACAACCAGTTTTCTTTGTATGAACTAACTCCAAATTGAAGGTCGAACTTATTTAGGGTGTCACTGAACCTTAATTTGGGTTTTCGCTTCTTGTTGTCGGTCTTATGACACTTGAAATGCAATTACCGGTCGCCCTATTGGGCGACGCTTTGTTTGTTTCTCGTACATATCAATATTCAATAGTTTTTTTCTAAAATGCAATTAAGTAAGTTTGATTGGGAATTCGCATTCGAATTCGAGGCACTGACGGTCTCCGTTTAGTCATTGTGTCCCATTCATTGTGCCGTGTTAAGCATGTACGAAGTGCACTCTCAGCTAAGAGTGTTGTAATTGAGTCGTTTCGACGATTGGATTTGGAAAGCGTTTGACAAATGATTCTATTGACATTGAAATAGTTAATTCGATTGCATTACGTACAAGTATACATGGGAATGTATAGGTACATTATGATGATGCATACTTTATTTGCATAGAACAACAATACCACACCCGCGAAATAAAATACACCCAAACTAAATTAGATAAATAACGTCATGGTATATTCAAAAAAACAAAAAGTTAATTGAAATTACGATATTGCCGCCATCCGGAAATGGGAATAATGGATGTGGACAGACAAATGAAAGTGACAACCAGATTCTGACTGGCTCATAAAGACTGCAAACAACTAAAAATCGATGGTAAATAAGGATTTGAGTCAATAAAACGACACGACATCAAAAGAACAACAGTTGGCTGGGTTTTATTTGGACAATTAATCCGCCTCGTACAAATATTTGGATTTCATTACAACCTGAGACTGGACAGTGTTTGACAAATTTTAAGATGAGCTTGTTGTATATTGGGAAGTTTGAGCATAGACAATGAATTTTTAAATCAATAGTGATTCCGAAAAAATAACTCAGATGAAATTAAACAAAAAAAGAAAACCTATTGCAACAGTGGTTGTTGGACTACTGACCGAGGGATCAATGTTTAGATCCCCTCGTAATACCTGCAATTGTTATTGGCCCTCGAAGGTTTGACAAACATCAAAGGGGTTATCAGAAGCTTTTCAGAGCTTCCCATTCGGATTCGGGGTATGTGCTTCGTTTTATCCACTGGCTGGACTGTTAATAAGTATGTTTTTTTACTCAAGCGTATATAGGCTAAGATAAAAAGAGTAAAAAGAACGCCTGACTGTGACTAGGCAGCACTATGCTGGTTCAATTTTTTTTTGGTAAAAATAAACCTTTACACGCAAATGGGACATATGTCAGTTCAGTAGGTGAAAAATGTCAAAGTTTTGGCATTCGATAACAAAAGTTATCGGAGTACTTAAAAAACGGTGTTTGGAAGCACTAACATTTATCTGCTTAAGGACTTAGGGGCGACAGTTATCCCCACTAAAGTTAGCGTATATAGACTAAGTTGTTGTTGTATTTAACATGCAAATGTGAATAAGCGTATATACGCTTGAATAAAAGAACACTCTAATGTCTAATATTTTCTTTTTGGGTTTACGTATTTTTTTTCATTCGAAATGCAGTAAACCGATTGCTACTAAGAAGGTACAAGTCCATATTACAAGTGTCTCAAGTAAGCCCCCTATTAGCTCGAAAGACTTGGTAGTTTTTCCAAACAATATAATCTATCAATCTGTTGAAAATATATATGATGTTTTATCGGATGTTTCCTCGTTTGGGACGATCGCAGGGGCTGAATATTTGATGTCACTCCAGAGGCACAATGCGGTAGATGAAGGGAACCATAACCAACTCGGCATACGAAACTGAAGACAGTTATATAATAATGAAAAGATCTGCTTGGTAAACATAGGGTAACTTCGGTCCTTATGGCACACTTATTTGATTTTAAAGTTTTTTTTATTACGAAACATAAACACATGAAAAACAGAAGAAAAGCTAATTCAATAAAACTAACAATTCAAGAAGTTAAACATAAAAAAGCTTTTTTAAAAATGTTTTACCATAATGCCCTATGTACAGGGCAATATGGCGTACCCTATTGGGCAATATGGCGTGGTGATTTTTTTTTTTTTCTTTTTTTTTCTTCGGGGTGTTCGAGGCTTTCTGCACTGGAGCACTCAGACTCAATACTGGTCCATTGTACTACCAGGCAGACACACCACATTTTACTGTGGGAATTTACTCGTTTTCCTAAGAAAAACGAGAAGGCGCTTCAATGATAAGGAGCTTAGGTTTACAGCAGGACAATCACAGAGGAATTGTTCCGCAGTGTCGTCGCTTTCTCCACAGGCTTCGCAGTTGGTGGTATCGCTTAGGCCTAGCACCTTATGGTGTTTGGCAAAAGCGTAGTGTCCCGTAAGAACGCCAGTAGTCTGTCTGCAGTCTTTTCTGTTGAGAGACAACAAGAATGCCGCGGATTTCCTACAGACGTCGGGGAGAATTGGCTTAGTCTGTCTGCACTCTGGAGAGTCATGCCAACGTCGATTGTGTTCATAGGAAACCCAACCGTCAATGGAAGCCCTAACCGAGGACGCAGGCAGACAAAACGCTGGTTCAGGTCCTGAGAAGTCCCCCTCTGAGCCCTGTCTAGCAAGTTCATCGGAGATCTCATTTCCCGTGATCCCGTTATGACCCGGGACCCAGACAAGTTTAAGTGAATTCAGCCTTTCGACCGACTTCAGAGATATCTTGCATTCACGTACTATTTTGGAGGTAGTTAAGGGTTTGAGTAAGGCCTTAAGTGCAGCCTGACTGTCGCTACAGACGCAGATACTTCGCCCACTCCACCTGTTCCTCGTAACATAGTCCATGGCCATTAGGATAGCATAAGTCTCTGTTTGGAAGACTGACGCATATTTGCCTAACGGGAAGAAAAATCTTACGTTGTCGCTCTCCACGAAGACACCAGCACCAGATCCTTGATCGGTTTTGGAGCCATCCGTAAAGATTCGACTGCATCCCCTTCCAGGTTCAGAGTCCGGCCAGAGCCAGTCCTGAACGCGAGGAAAGTCGACTTCGTAGTTGCGCTTCAGCCGAAGTTACGGTGTCATCGCATCAGACGGCATATCCATAACACAGGAGTCGAAGGACAACCGTTGCGCAAGTTCATCAAAACTCCAGTGCGAATTATACCAAAAACCACCTCTTCTTAGACGTGAGATAGCTTTGATTGTACAGCCCATGATGTAAACATCAAGGGGCGGGAGGTTCAATAGTGCATCTCGGCCGGTGCCAGGCGTGCTGGGAAAGGCCCCCGTGCAGCCGAGACATACCTGCCTTTGAAGTTTGGCAAAAGCAGCAGTAACGTATTTACGTGAAAGCTTATTCCACCAAACAACCGATGCGTATGCTATAAATGGTCTTATCGTAGCCGTATAAATCCATAGGACTCTTTTCGGTGATAAGCCCCATGTCTTGCCGAAAATGCCTTTGCACTGCCAGAAAACAGACACCGCCTTAGCAGTCTTCAGCTCAACATGTTTGGACCAAAGAAGTTTGCTATCCAGGATGACTCCAAGATACTTTGCTTCATTGGAGAGTTGGATTGTGACGCCTTTTAGCACTGGCTGAGTCAACCCGACCAGCTTCCTCCTTCTTGTAAAGAGAACAATCTCAGTTTTAAGAGGATTGACCGAGAGCCCATTCCTAGTGCACCATTCGTCGATCACGTCAAGGGCCGCCTGCGCCTTCGCGCATACAGTCGTTAGGCATGATCCAACAGAAAGCACGGCAACATCATCCGCGTACGCCTGAGCGTATACATTAGAACTGTTGAGTGTGTTCAACAGAGAGTCGACCAGCATACACCACAGCAGTGGAGACAGAACGCCGCCTTGCGGGCAGCCTCTGTTTACCCCCGCCATAACATAGCGGCCACAACCCGATTCCCCACCAACGTTCTATTCATTAGCATTGCTTTAATCCACAACACCAATGGTTCGTCTACGCCGTGTTGTCTGGCGGAGCTGCACATGCTATCAAAAGTCGCATTGTCAAAAACACCCTCAATATCGATGAAAATGCCAATCGCGTATTATTTCATGTCAAGCGCGCCCTCAATTCTACCAACTAGATTTTGGTGCGCAGTCATGCAGGATTTTCCGCGTTGATAGGCATGTTGCATCTGAGATAGTGGGTGCAATCGCAAAGCAGTTTTGCGCACGTGTAGTTCGACCAGCCTTTCCATGCTTTTCAGCAAGAAGGAAGTCAGACTGATTGGTCTGAAGCTCTTGGCGAGCGAGTAGTCACTTCTGCCAATTTTTGGTATAAATGACACTCTAACTGTACGCCAGGGTGTTGGTAGAGTTTGGTTGGAGTTTTGAGAGTTTTCCCTAATTCCTCCCTGAAGCGTATCCAGTTGGTTTTTCTCGGATTCCTCCTCTCCTGCAAAGTTATGGCTTCGCATCCGATTTGGAATTCGATATATCTATGGTCTGAGAGGGACAGCTCCGAAGAGACCCTCCAGTTAGTAACCGACTTAAAGTATCTATTTGATAAAGTTAGGTCGATCACTTCCTGTCTTCTTGACGTCACAAAATTTGGTTGCGAACCAACATTGTTGATAGTAAGATCAGATGATAGAATGAAATCCAGGAGATGGTTTCCTCGCATGTTGCATTTGCTGCTGCCCCAAACAGTGTTTTGAGCATTGGCATCACAGCATATAACTAGGCTCATCTTCCTGGTGTCGCAATAGTCAATGAGTTCAGCAATTGCCCTCGGTGGTGGAGGCACTACCGAATCATAGGGGAGATAAGCTGACGCCACGACGAAGGTCTTCCAATCTCCATTCGTTTCGTAGCTAATGGCTGCAGCAATCAAATCTTGGCCACAAAATTGTCCAAGCTTAGTCGTTGAGAGAAGGTTCGACACAGCAAGACAAGCCCTTGGTCTCTCGGACCGATCGTCACAGAGTATCGTAGTGCCACGGACACCTCCAAGGCCACAGATGCGATTTTGCCACACCCATGGCTCCTGTATGGATGTTATGTGGGCTTTTGTATTCAACACGGGAAGCTTCTTACTGATGAGTGCAGTAGCAGCCTTGGAGTGTTGAAGGTTAATCTGAGTACATCCAATCATTGGAAATTGGCGTGATGATTTACTTGCAGTTTGATTTGCGACAGCTATCGCAAGTGTTTTTGAATTGTGTACATAAGTCGTTGGTACACTTACAACGCATAATACAGTGCATCCACTCATCGTTTTTTGTTAAACGCAGGAACTAAATCGCTTTCTCTTTCCATGTTGCTCGTAAGCCCTTATTTGCTTTGCGCACTCTCGCCATAATGCCCTCACAGCAAGTGCGCCATATTACAAAAAAGACGCGTTTGCACAAAACTTTAAACAAAATCGGAAAATTTTGATTTAGTTACTAATCAATTCCACCAAATGAAAACCAACATAATTCTCTTCTCTTCACTGTGCTCTTACCGAGCTGTACGTAACTGAAAAAGGGACAGAAATTTATGTCGATGACTAACAGGAAACTTTTTTTTTCGAAGTTTCCCTATATTAGTTAGCGCCTAAGTCTGCCCTGGACTAAAACCGACATCTTAATTTAAGTCACGAGAAGAAATACCCTCAGCAAAGTGCCTGTGCATCACCGGAGCAATGCCTAGGCGCTCAATCGCAGCCATGGAGGTGCTCTTGGAGACTCCTATACATCTCATGGTGGTAGATTAGATAAAATCTCAGGATAGCAAAAGAAGATATTGTAAGGAAAAATGCAGCGGCTCAGAAGAACACGATGAATTACTCAAAAAGCTTCCACTCCTGGCTATTCCCAGGGATGACAGCATGAGGAAATTTAACTTCGAGAAGAATTTCCAAACAAGACTCAGCAATAAGGACGACTGGAATGATGAATCCACAACTTATAGACTGAGCAACCACATGGAAAAGTGCTAGACAGATGACTCCAGAGCCGATGAAGGAATCCATGGGCAAATGTACCAGCATCTTTGAGGCAGAAATATGTATGTGCGATAGACAGGTGCGTTCGAATCAATCCAAGAAAAATTACAGAAATTGCAACATGGCAATAATGTCTGATAGTCAAGCTGCCATCAATGCACTTGACCACGCCATTAAGTCAAAGCTCGTGTGGGAATACCTACACAGACTAAACAAACTAGGCAAGAATTGCAGAGTATCTGGGTACCTTGCCACTTAGGTATTATAGATAACGAAGCAGGCAAGATTAGGGCCGCGGAACCCTTTATAAGATCTGAACGATTCTACGGGATGTGAGACCGCACTCTACGGGAAGCGTTTAGGAGACAAGAAACTCTTGGAAAAGGTTGTAACCTTAGGAGATTAAAAGCTTGCATCAGCCTAAGCAAGAATAACCTACGAATCCTCACATGTCTCCTTACGGGGCATTGCAGCCTCAGGGAACACCAGAGGAAAATTGGGTATATCAGAACCAGAAGCCGGTCTCTGTGAATTCTGCAGCGACACCGCTGAAACTATAGGATGAAGAGGGTAAAATATTTACACCAATATATACAAACCATGGATCGACAGCTCATTCACAGATTTGTCAAGTGCTCTAAGGTGCGTGAACTGCCAAGGCTAGGTCGGAGCAAGATTCAAATATTGTTGATATAAAAAAGGGGTCTCTGGAAGAAAAAACGAACCTCCCCAATGTATAAGCAGGGACACAATAGACCATAAGGTCGCAGTGTACTATACTCTCATTATTCATCATAGGATAACTGAACGATCTTCTGAGTGGCGATTGGGGACAAGCACTATACTATTAAGCGTATAATAAAGCAACACAGGACTGCTGCGTGTATTTAAAATAAATAAATAAAAAATTAGCCATTAACGGCCCATACAGGGCCTAAACCGTAGCTTTCCCAACCATTTGCTTGTGCGAAGTGGAGTGGACCTAAAATGTTAAGCCGAATGCGAACGGCAAATTTGATGAGCTTCGCAACAGGTGGGACAGTGGAAAAAACTGTATATGTCACTTGGCCCGGTGGGATTTGAACCCGGACACTTTGATAACTACTCCAACACACTTACCACGCATTTTATTTTATGAACGCATTTGTCAACTGCTGTCATGCAAAGTAAATGCAGTTTATTCACATTAATGGTAGAAACATCCAGATCCTCTCGTGTGTTTGACTCGACTTTAAACGCTGAAGTTCTCGCTCCTGTCAAAGTCGAAGTCGAAGTTGAAGTGTTGATCTGTTTCTACCATTGTTACATTTATCAACTCCACCTAGGTCTCCCTTCTTCAAATAATCTAAAGTTATGGCTTGCAAATATTACAAACGCTAGTTCGATTTCATTTCTGGCATAACGACGTAGAAATTAGGATGGCGCTTATACATGGTTAACATTTTCTTTCGAGTTGTCCGCTTTCGGTCAAACGCTACATCCATCTCGCCGACATTCCGTGCTCTTTTGGGGAATAAACAATTAACATCTTATGAACTTTATAATGTTTTTCAACCGTCGCGGCATATTTAAATATTCATATCCTCTGCAGAAACCTACCCTGGGGGACCTTAGCTCTTTTTTCATCATTTGTTGAATGAAAAAAAATCCATATACGATCGGAAGGCACGTTGACCTTCACGACGAATAATTAAAATTGCTAATTGCTTTATTGCATCAAGAGTGCCTTGCAAACTTCTCACAATCAATATCTACAAGAAAATTTTGCAAACATTCCATGTATCGAGAGTTTCCAAAGTCAGTTCGTAGTTCAATGCCACGTCTGCTTGTCTTGTAGGTTTCTAGGATTTTTGCTAAAGTGAACTTCTTCGAACTTAATTAATCTCAAACTCATTCTGTCAGTTTTTGACATTCACATTTAAAAAAAATATCTTCATTTGTTGATCGCTGATTACAAAACAAAATGCAAATACATTTTTTCTCTCCGCGATAATTAATTACTTTTTCAACTTTGGCTTGTTTGTTATGTTTAAACCGTTCTATAGTGCGTTTGAATCCACGCGTGTCCTAGAATATATCGATTCACACCAACATCGTTATACTGACGCCCCAAGGAAATTGCTGTAGCTAACATATTGTCGTCTTGAATTGCTGCGAATTTAGTCGTCGCTTTGTATTCAAACAGGTTTCTTAAAAACTGATCTAAAAAATATTTCTTGGGTTCCAAATTAACTTCTTCATCCTTAACGACGAAATTATGATTAAGATTGAGAGAGCATGATGGCTGAAACACATGTGCAGCAGGGACGCAAGCAGCGATACATGCATCAACGCAATTGAAACACATATGCAGTAAGAAATTGCCTTAATTATTTTAAGACTGCTTTTTGCCTGGCTATGAATAAGGCCGATGAACTTGCCAAATATGAAAGTTAAATATATTAAAATATATAAATATTAGGCATTAACGGACCATAAGGGCTTTAAATTTAGTTTCTCTAACCATTTCCTTGTGCGAAGTGGAAAGGACCTACAATTTTAAACCGACTATGAACAGTAAATTTAAGAAACTTCTCGGAACAATTGATACTCTTGGATGTTTGTCAGGCGTTCGCAAGAGGTGGGGCAGTGGAAAAAAGTTGGTATTATTTGAACCTGAGACTCTTCGATCAGTAGTCCAGCACACTAACCACTGAGTCCTCGGTAAAAGACTCAAATCGGACGCTCACATCAAGTCTGCCACAGAGAGTTACATTAGGCCAGTAGGCGTCTGCATTGCAGAACTTGGGATATGGGTCCCAAAATGGTATACTGGTTGTATATCATAATGATCACGCGGCCATCGTCCGGTGGCCCAAAGTTCTTGAAATGACAACGGCAACCAAGCTCCAAAAGCTACACCGTACTGCCTGTCTCAACATTGCAGGGCGATAACGGCAGCACTAGAGGCTATTGTTGGGCTGTCACCCTTACAAATCTACAATAGGAAGACGGCTGCTAGATGCGCTATGCTATTAAGCTGCAGCTAGGATACAAGATTTGGTCACGTGACCTCGTGGAACACCTCACAATACACTTGACTTAATTTTTAAAAAACGCACATGTTTTGCTCCATCCCGTACATATAATAGATCTTTCAGGTCGCAGTGTCGGCCTTGCGGGCAGGGGTATTTATATAAAAAAAAAACCTGAGCCATTCAGTGCCCACTGGCCGAAAGGTTTCCTGATTTCTCGGCCATCAATACTACTCGTCGTCGCTGTAAGCCATAAGCCAATCTAAATATTTAAAATTAGGACACTTCCATCTAACTTTTCGATCTATTTCCGGCGTTGGCCCAATGGTTCTATCACTCTTTCCTTTGTAGTCAGTCCTTCGTACATATAATTGCTTATTAGCATGGTTTTTTAAATGCTAATCCGCAACCATAATCCATGTAGGGGCTTCCTCGATATCCATTTTATTAGCCTTTTGTGGTTTGAAATCCTTGGCATGAATCAAATTAGGCAATCCATCAACCAACTTTCTAGTAAAAATTCCGCTCAAATACCACAGCTTCGAAGAAGTGACGAAGAAGAGGGCTTCGAAACTCATTTGCAACCTGCTACCATGTCTTTCAATGTGAAAGTGAAACATATAAACTAGAACTCTTCCATTTTTAACATCCTCTGTAGCTATTGAAGTTAGAAGTTGTTTGTAGTCTAGACTTTGTAAGCTCCTTTCTAATTGTACCGACAATCTGCACATAAAACAACACGTTACTAATGCCAATGTAAATTTCGTATGATATATTTTCTTGGCTGTGTTTCCACAAGCCATATTAAACCGTTTACCTGAATAGTACCTACATACTGCTGTAAAATTAAGCCTTATTTAAACCCTCTCCCACTTAAAAAAAAATCCAAATATTGGTGTGCACACATTTGTTTTAACAGTCCTCCCTCCAAGCACAAAAAAAAACACAAAACGCCACCCGAACGTAACTCTCCAACACCTACGCCCACAACCAACACAGAATTTTTCTTTAATATATAAATTTGTTTCTATGTAAATGTCGTTAAACGGGAAAAACAACAAACAGAGTAGAAGAACAACAACAAAATGTTAATAATTTCAATTTAAAATATTTTTGACAGATTGAAAAACCCGTCACCGAAGGCTTATCACATCGAACACGTGATCAATGGGAAATCGATAGAACCTCCTTGAAGTTTGTACGCAAACTTGGCTCTGGACAATTCGGTGAGGTATGGGAAGGCTTATGGAACAACACCA
The DNA here is from genome assembly GCA_949715645.1 of Portevinia maculata. Lineage (NCBI taxonomy): Eukaryota > Metazoa > Arthropoda > Insecta > Diptera > Syrphidae > Portevinia > Portevinia maculata. The sequence continues at coordinate 266,077,596 of OX454526.1, read as the reverse complement.
CACCGGTAGCTATCAAGACATTAAAATCCGGTATGTATCCAAATATTTGCTAGATTGTGCTTAACATAGATACTTATACCCTTTTGTTGGATGTGGGTTTGCTTATTCTTTGCAGGCACAATGGACCCAAAAGACTTTTTGGCTGAAGCTCAAATTATGAAGAAATTACGACATAATAAATTGATTCAACTTTACGCTGTATGTACAGTGGAGGAGCCAATTTACATTATAACAGAACTAATGAAGCATGGATCTCTGTTGGAATACTTGCAAGGTAAATTGGCAACTTGAGACAATTGAATTACATTTAATTGGTTTGTGTATTGCGATTTTGCAGGCAAAGGACGAAGCTTAAAGATGCCAACTCTAATTGACATGGCAGCACAAATAGCAGCTGGTATGGCATATTTGGAATCACAGAATTATATTCATCGTGACTTGGCCGCACGTAATGTGCTAGTGGGTGATAATAATATTGTAAAGATTGCTGATTTCGGTTTGGCGCGGTAAATGTTCTTTAATTGTGTGTATTGCTTTTGTTTGACTTTGTTTTTGTTTATCATTGCAGGCTAATTAAAGAAGATGAGTATGAAGCCCGTGTTGGTGCCCGTTTCCCAATCAAATGGACTGCCCCTGAAGCGGCCAACTACAGTAAATTCTCAATTAAATCGGACGTGTGGAGTTTTGGAATTCTACTAACTGAATTAGTTACTTATGGACGTATTCCATATCCAGGTAAATACACTTGCATACCATCTCCTCCATCCATCAGCTGTATTGAATGCTTTTCTTTTTAACCTCCAAAAGGTATGACAAATGCTGAAGTATTAACTCAAGTCGAGCATGGCTATCGAATGCCAATTCCACCAAATTGTGAATCACGGCTTTATGAGATTATGCTCGAATGCTGGCACAAAGATCCAATGCGACGGCCCACCTTTGAAACTCTACAATGGAAATTGGAAGATTTCTACACCTTGGATCAAAGTGATTACAAAGAAGCACAGGCTTACTGATAAATACTTTAAATTGAAATTTAAACAAATTACCAACACACACACACAAAAAAAGAAATTCTTTTCTTTTTTCTCTTATTTCCATATACAAACGATACATATACAAATCTATATATAAATATAAATATATTTTTCTCTCGGTAAATGTCCGCGCAATTCCGTAGTACACAGAAGAAAAAAAATCCAACCAAATTATATAAACATAAAACAATCTAATAATAGTAACAAAGAACAATTAATTATTATTATTAATTCAACACAAAATCTAACGAAAATGCACATAGACATCCCACGATAAAGTTTAGAATATTTAATGCAATTGAATAAAAGAACTTCCAATATTAACCAAAATCTCTTGAAAGCAATCAGTCCACTTTGATTGTGACACAAACAAAATCCAAGCTAACTCTATAAAGAGGGTAAATTGTTGTTGTGAGTTTATCATAATATTTCTAAAGTTTAATAGCGATCAACAAATTTCGAATAAGGAAGCTGGTTATTTATATTTATTTAGTTTTTGTATTTGAATAAATTTGATTCTTCCTCGCAAATTGGTGAAAAAAAAAGAAAGAAAGAAGAAACTTGTATTTTGTATCCACAAATGACAATACTTTAAGTTCTAAAAAATAATATGTAAATTGTAAAGAAAACAATAAGCTAAACAAAAGGGATTCAATTAATTTTTGCTATAACAATGTAAAACAGTATTAACTTAAAAACTTAAACTATGTGTCAAGTGAGTGAGCAGAAAAACCCAAATCTAAATGAAAAACAAAATACTTTCACTGCCATTTTATCAATTTGCCACTTTTGCTTTGTTAACAAGGAAAAAAAGGTTTCAATGAGACGATCAGAACTCTACTAGATTGTTGGGAAGATGTGATTTCAATTAAAGCTGGAGTGGAAATACTTTGAACTGCGATTCAAAAGAATTCTACTTTAAAATTGAGTGAACTGACATTTGTAAAGTAATCGGAAATATTCGTGCTACAGTCATTCCAGAATGTCCTTGGTTTACAAAAAATTGTATAGGAGCATCTCCGCACTTTGTTAACTTCACAAAACACACACAGTGACCTCCGTAGATAAGTAGTTTTTTTTTGTGTATTTGGCTAAGGAAGATGTTCGAAGTTCCCCAAATAGAATAGTTTACCATCCGGTGAACTTCCAACCAAATCCAGAAGTTAAACCTTACTATGGTGAAAATCATATTTCCGGAGTTTTTTTTTTTATTTAGCAAAAGACTATTTGCATGCCGGTATTACTCAGTCAAAGATATTTGTAAAGGAAAAAATTATTTATCATGATTTGTTTGACAAATACTTCATAGAAATTTGTCAATAAGCAATAAGCAAATCGGTCATTGGGTGTACAATCATATTTCCTTGACGAATCTTTGACAAATCTACTTTATTGTGTAATAGCGGCGTTACCTAAAGTTTCTTTTAGCCTTATATAGCTTTTTTGCTAGAATATTTCAAAGCCGCACAAGCCTCATTTGCAGATCACTTTCTACACATTCAGGGACAATATCAAGGGAGCAAATAACAAAGTGATTGAAATGGTTATCGTTCTCTACCTTAACTTCATTTTGAAAATGTATTCAGTCACATTTCTCCTGTTTCCATGTCGTGTGATTACTGACAATGGGCGACTTCGTAATCGTCTGACATACAAAGATCTTCATTGTTTGTGTTCATTAACAAAAACTTAAATCGAACTTACGCAGGCCTAACGTTATCTAGTACATTCGTAAACGTCGACATTTTGCAACAATCAATTCGTTGTCGGGTTGATTGTGTAGATGAATTCAGGAAAAAAGCAGGCATGCGGTTGAACTTTCGCAGATTACTGCGTTTACTAATTCAACTAAATGGCCCTATCATGGTATCCGTCGTGAGAGGTGAATTTCGCTTCATGGTACGAGTGTTCGGAAAATTTCTCCGACAAAACGTAACGCCTACCGGCAGACTACGGTTCATCTCGATGATATGCGTTTTTTGCATCAGTTTTTGACACCCACATGCAGATTTCTCTCCTTCTCTGACGACTACAACTACTTTGTCGATGAAAGATTTTTATAAATGTCAATGCGTTCATGTATGTTCTACAGACGGATACTGTGAAAGTTAATTGAGTCTCCGATTGGATTTTCGTTGCGGAGAAAATTTCTTTCTGAACAGATACCATGGATAGGGCAGAATATCCTCAGCTTTCGCTTTCGTGATTCTCACCACTCTGTCCACAAACCATGTTCTTTTATTTCGACTGGCCTTAGAATGGTGAAACAGTTAAGCTGTTTCGTGTGTGGCGTCGCGAAAGAAAGTCGTCCTCAGACGGATGTCACTCTCAGTTGTCATTTTGTTCCCGACGTGAGCGGTAAAATACCTATCTACATGTTCTAACACACCAGAGCGGTACGCGGTAACGGTACAGGTACAGGTAGAAGCACGGTAGCGGTATACTTCCGTTCACACCGACGCGGTATTCCCGTTTTTCAACATTTACAATCTTGGTTGAGCCTCTGCTTAACATTGTTGTCGTGTTTTTTTAATTTTGACGATTTAGATCAAACAATATTGAATGTTTCTTTCATCATAAAATAGTTTTTTCCACACTCATTTTGCATTTCAAAATTGTTTCGCTACAATGGCGAAATACCGGTTGCGGTATACCGCCCCAGTGTGTGCGTTTATATTTAACGCACTGGGATTACGTATCGCTGTATCGCTACAAGTGCCGCCTACCGCTTTGGTGTGTGAGCTTGTTACTACTGTCTGTTCCTTTAGAAACTTACCATAACCATTCATTTCGACTCACAAACCGAACAAATCAGGAGAAATTGATTTTAATAAAATGTGCACATTCTATATACAATCAGTAACGAATGTTTACCCTAAGACACGATCTCGTTCCAACAAAAGAGACAGCGGTGTTCGTTCGACATTCAATTAGACCAGAAAATCTAAAAGACAGATACCAACTCCTAAAGATTGTTTCGATTTTCCAGTGTTCCAATCTCACACGACTACGCATCACAACAATTGTCACTGCTTGCCAATTTCTTGCACAAAACTATCTTTGCCAATCCTGAACCAGTTCTACAAACATATTGGAAACTCTAGTTTTCCTGACCTTTATTCAACCACGCCAAGTTGGTCCAAAATAACATTTTTGCTGATGATTTGTTTTATCTTCCTTCTGCGTATTTTCAACCTCTCAATATTTGACTAGTTCATCCCATTGATAACTTTAAGTGAAGGCTAATAATTCCACGAGAGGGTAGAAAAGACTGGCAAAGACGTAAGCGTCTGTAACATTTTCAATTTCACAGAGAAACAACAACTAAGTGATTTTTCATCCATTGCCAGTTGTCTTAAAATGCCTATCCAGTTCAAGACCGGCCAAATAAACTATATAACGTGAAGAACAGACAAAACGAATATTATGTTATAGTTTTGGATGACACAGATTCAGAGCGGGAACGTATGTTTTTCAGCATCAAATGCTTCTTTGCGCAGACTTCATACAAATAAGGCTGGATATTGAAGTATTGTCTTTGTGATTTCAATATTGCGTTACCACAATTGAAGTTTAAGGAAATACAGTATTTGGCGCATTGCTTTGAAAGTAACCACGGATGGATAAAGATAGAAACGATAATTTCCGTTGGATGTTAGCACCGTCCTCGCAATGATAATGCTATCTGCAAGTTATACTAGTCGCACATTTCCAATCTGTCTTAAGTGCAAGCATTTACTTCAGTGTTTTCCATTCCGCATCCAGAATGTCCCTTCTAGCATATAAAACAATAATACTAAACTGTTTGTATTTTATTTACCGTTGCATGCGTTTAATTGCAGAAGAAAACAAATCACATATCACAAGAAGCATTTGCTGTCAACATTCACCACACACAGTTAGGTTGGGTGAAGTTATGTAAATGGGTTGACAAGGCAGTGGAAACCTGCACTCGTCACAATTAAATCAATGTAGATCCATTGTGAGGCTCTTAAGGTTTTTAAACCCCAAAGCTATAAAAACATCTGGAGGCATTTACAAATATGAGCAAGTCAAACGGCCCTGCAGTGAAGTTATTCTAGGTCGTAGAAAAGGAATTTTCCGAGGAATCTCTTTCTGATGTGGCCGAGTGCTGGACGATGAAAGTGAAGAGTTTTCTCCTGCACTTCCTCATTGCCAAAAAACCTGCATAAGTCATCCGTGCTAATTTTCATTCTACTGGCATATCACGCCAGTATGTCAGAATGTCATGTCCGGATGATAGCACTCACGAGAGAGGACAAAGCTTTGTCCATTTGTAGTAATTTCTCGGTAGTAATCTTTCGGTTTTATGTTTGTTATAGAGCGGCCACATTTTCCTGGCCTTTTATTTGTCGCTGCTAGCATTTTGTCCCCAATCAACTGTCTAATGTTAGGGAAGAATCTTCAATAGCCGTGTTTCTTTGCATTAGCCGTGTTTCTTTGCACGCGGATATAGGGATGGCATCAGAAAACGACTATCTCAATTACCTTTATAATGAAGTTTAAAAAGAAAAAAAAAATCACGAACAAAATATTCGGCGGGATGTGTTAGTGGCCGGAGGGATGTCAAACTTTGACATTTCCTGAAAAATTCATCGCATGAGTTCATCAGAAACGAAGAAAATGGGTTTTGGAAGCACTGTTTATCCCCGCTAACTGACTTAGCGGCGATAGCTATCCCCGCTAAAGTTAGCGTATATAGGATAAGTTGTTGTTGTATTTTACATGCAAATTTCAAATTATCCCTATATCCGCGTGCAAAGTAACACGACTTAATCCGCGTGCAAAGAAACACGGCTATTGTAGTGTTGGCCTGGTTTGGTTCGAGATATGAACCCTATCTGGGCAGCTTATCAGCACATCTGTGTGACCGGGAAACAAGCAGAATCTTACATTGTGCTGCGCGAGAAGACCATGTAGCCCTTCGCGACAGTGACCTAAAGCTTTGATTTTATCTCTTCGGCAGAATGCGCTTAGTTGAATTGGGACCATTCAAATCCTGCATATTTATTCACTTGGTAACTTTACTCCCCAAATAGTTTCCTCTCTAGCCCAAGAGATATCAATTGACGAGAACGATTTTCCTTCGAAGTTAGCCATCAATGTCGTGGGCATACGCGAATATCTACAAGGATTGCTCTCTGAAGAATGATGTAAACAAAAGTCAGCCAACAATAAATAAATCGTTTTTTGACCCCGAATATATGACTCTTCTCTAAACTTCAAGTCACAAGTAAGATAGCGTCTTTAATTCGAAGTCATATCCATCAAAATAAAAGAAACTCCAAAGACACACGAATTCTTCCTTAAAACAAATTGTTTATTTTCCAAGATACCCAACATCCAGTAAATGCATTTCTCGAAAACACTCGTGATTTCCTTGCTTTTATTTTGTTTACTTTTTGTATTTTTCTATTGCACGATACACGAACACACACGCTACAAACGAACTCCAACTATTCCAAGTGATTTCCTGTCTTCTCCGGTGTTGGTATCTTCAAAAACAAAACAAAACATTTCCTTTTAAAGCAACAATTTAATTTATTATAATAGTTTTGTCTTCTTTTTGTTTATAATTTAAATCAATGGCTAAGGCTGATTTTTCAATTATCTTTCTAAGATAACTTGAATAAAAAACAATTAATGTATATCTATGTTTAAAAAATAAAAAAATTAGGAATGCATAATCAAGTGTACTACAAAAACGCACACATATTAAATAATAACAAACAGTTAGGCGATGATTTTAAGGATAATTTTGCTAATAAATATATTTTTAGTACATAAAATATTTACAATTAAAAACTATAAAGTGTAATAATAATTTTTAACATCGATTGTTTTGTGCAAATTGTATATTCATTTAGAAAGTATAATAAAAAATCGTGTGTATAGTGTACAAATTGCACAAAGCTTTCAAAAAAATAAAAATTATTTAATCAAAGACGAAATATTGAAAATACATTTTCTTTTCTTTTACGTGTCTTACTAATTTTTATTTTTCAATTATTATTTTCAAATGAGAGAACGAAACGTATTAATTAAAAAATAAATATAAGAAAATGCATATAGAAATAGATTAATTTTTAAATTTAAAAATATTGCCAAGTTAAGTTTGACTGCATTTCCTTTATGATTTTTTTCTCACTCTTTTCTATTGTTTTAAAATAAGTTCTTTTTTGAGACAAGTTCTAGCGACGACTTTTCAAAGTTGAATAAATTATTTGTTTTCTCTTTCTCTATTTAAAAAGAAAAAGAAAAAAGTATTTAGTAAATGTTGACAAGAAGACGAAAAATAAAATATGATATATTTTTCTTGTTATTAAATAATAAGGTAAAAACAAAAATAAATTTAATTTAAATAATAACAAAGTAATAAAAGGTTTATGTTTTTTGAAGTTATTTGTTTCGTTTCATTTAAATTGGTGGCATATACACAAAAATATATGACACGGAATTATTTACCAAATTTATGTAACACGACATTTTATTCATTATTAAAACGAATATAAAGAAAATACACTTATTAATATTATTATAATTATTATCGCTAATTTAAAACAGAAAACAAAAAAAATAAATAAATGAAGAAAGAATCATGTGCGTATTATGTAAGATCCATATAGTATATATTGTAATCTTTTAAATAATTATATATATTTTCATTTTGTATTTTTTAATTAAATAAAACGTAAATTTATCAAATATCAAAAATGTGTGAATTTCTTGGATTAGATAACAAAAGCGTTGGGACTTGGATTTTCGATAAATTACGAGTAGCGACAGATAATTAATACAATCGCTAGATGTCTAACCGAAAAATTTAGTGATAACTCTTGCGAATGTGGAAGCTGGCTATTAATAATGATGTGTGTCACTAACACATTCGAATCCAGTGGTCTGGTTATGTAATTCGAAGGGAATCGTTTTCAATTCGATATCTCCTTTACCATTAGCATCGCTTCTTCTTCTTCCTTTAATGGCGATGAGGCGATGATCAGGATTAAAGGGATCATAACCCTCCCACTTAACTGCATCCCTACTGGTCCGCCTGTGTAGTTCTCCGGTTCGACCTCAGAAAATAGCGGCAGGCCTCCCGATTTTGAATCACTTCGTCGTGCCAATCAAACGCTGGTGTTGCTGCATTTGTGTGATCCAGGAGTTTTTAGGACTGCCTCTTTTTCGCGTTTGTTGTGGAACGTTGATTGATATTGCCTTTTTGACAGGGTTCGCAGGATCTCTCCTTTGAACATGACAGTACCAACTGAGCCGTCCGCGCTTAATTTTTTTGTTCTACCCTGGCGATCACAAGGATGAGGCCATGCATTTTGCAATCGATTTTCAGTCTACCTGTTGGAAATTTTATATCCAGAAACGTTCCCTACCTGTGCACAGGTACATATTTTACCAACAGTTAGTCATAAAATTAAAGGGTAAATAAGGAACGACCGCTGGAATTCCCAAGATCAAACAATGAACTACTTGAAAAGCTTATAAAAAGATGCGCCACTAGGGTGAGGCCATTGCGAATATTTCGTTGCAGGAGTTCACATCAGCGATTTTTTCGAAGTTTTGTTAAGAATATTTAAAAAAGCCTTCAAAAGAGCTGTTTTTATTTAATTAAAAAAAAGGGTTCCGGAAAGACTTTGACAGTCGAAATATTTTTCCCACAAGTGAAATTGGAGTTATGAGGTGTTGCGAAAACGCAACACTGGGTCTAAGCACATACACGTACACACAATTTTTTTTTATTATTTTTATTTAATTCACTTTTAAAGAAAACTCAGCATAAAGAAAAAAAAGTGAGACTATTTTAGATTCGCATGAAAAATTGAAAAACATTTGTCGTGAAGTGCAACATCACACGTTCCGCACTTTTTCACCGTATGATCCCACAACACCGCAGCCTCTTGTTACAATGCTCCATTATATGGTTACCAGCTCGAAGAAACGTGCTTATTTTTGAAGGACGTCCAGCACCCAGTTGCAGCAACTATTTGACGACGAAACTCCAGCGCATCCAATTTCACCGCAAAGCTTCTCGACAGTGTCCAGGCATTCGCAACCGCTACATCTAGCATCCAGATAAATATGGGACAGTACCACTTCTTTCCGTGAGTTGAAATCGTGTAATTCGATACATTGTTGTCTAATTGGTCAACTCCGCCCATGTATTTATTGTATTGCTTGTTGACGAAAGGTTGCGGAACATCACATTTTGTTATTGGCTCGTTGTTGAACCTCTTGGCACCACCAATTGGATGAAGACCGTGCACATTAGAAAGCATTGAGAGGGCCTGCGTATCTTTCCAACGAGTAAGAAGAAGCTGATTGTTCTTGTCCACGAAAGATTGGTACACTCCCCTTTTCTCCCTGTTGAACTTCTTTTTATCTACCATATTTATGTTTTTTAGCCTGTTTTCCCTTAGAGTTCCCGTGCCGCCGCATTCAATTTTAGTGAGCTTATTGGTTAGGTCAGGGCTTGTGAAACAGTTGTCATAAAAATACGAAAAGGTGACATCAGGATATTCCTGCTTTATAATTGTTGCTAAGCTTAGCACGACATATTCGCCAAGAAAAATTGAGGGATTCCTATTTTTATTGCGTCCTTGATAGAGATCGAATTGTACGCAGTATCCAAGACGAGTTGCTGCCACCCATGCCTTATACCCAAATCGCACAGGTTTTAAACGCATGAATTCTTTGCAAGGGTTCCTTCCAAAATACGGAATCATAGCTTCATCCACAGATAAATGCATTTCAATGGGTGCATACTTCAGAAAATTTTTATTCAAATGCTCGGCTAGTGGTCTTATTTTAGCCATTTTATCTGTAGCATCAAGATTGTTGTTGTTACAGAAATGAATGTTTGAAAATATTTCGCAGAATCTATTTCTGCGCATAGCCTCTGAAACCAATTCATTATGAGAATCTCTTTGGTTTTCCCAAAATAACCTTCTTCTCGGCATTGGAACATAGCCCGAGAGAATAACGATCCCAATAAAAACATATATTTCTGCTTCAGATACGTCCAAATTCTTATTTTTTTCGGCTGCATACAAGTTGGTAAGGCTTGTTATACTTTGTATAATGTCTTCATTGAAAAAGAGCTGGAAGAACTCGAATGGGTGGCTCTCAGCACTCAACGTTAGAGGAGGCAACAATGCTCCTTCCCACGGTTTGAATTTATAATAAAATGAGTTTGGGTGTAAGCCATCCTCATCACCTTTGCGCCAGCTTTTTATTCCTTCAATCATCACTATGATACGTATGGTTCTGGCTCTGCAACTCCTCGGTGTCTCACCTTAACAGATCCCTTGGTTGTTTATCAAGAGCCTTTTCAAAATCAACCAACACAATATGCCAATTATTTAAGGAATCACGATATTTTTCCATCATGATCCTTATAATTTGGATTGCAACGGTGGTTGATTTACCCGCAACAAACCTGCACTGGTCTTCAGATAGCAGTATTATTTTCCGCAGATGGCCGTATATAATACCCGCTCAACGATCTTCATGGTGTGGGACTAGGGATTGAGAAAAATGAATCCCGGGATCCCGGCATATCCCGGGATTGAACAGAATATTTTTTTTTTTTTTAAATCAAACCAAAAATTGATGTCATCTTTTTAACAAAAAAATCAACTTCCGATAATTGCTCTCAAAAATTGAGAAATTTATTATGAGTGTCCTATCTTTTTAAATAAAAAACATAGAAACGGACTACAGTCCGCTTGGGCGAACTGTTGGATACCCTATTCTTATTCCTATCCCTCATAAGTGGGCGTGACAAAAGTCTAAGTATGGTTGAATTGTTAAGAACGCTCTACATACGAGTATTTTGTTATATAACATTTAAAGGATTTTATCAAAAAAAAACGCTCCCTAGCTCAAACTTGGGTGTTTCAATAAAATTGTTTTATTTAATTGTGGGCTTGTCAGTAGGCGGATTTAAAAAAAATTACCACATGAGAATAAAGGGCCCCTAGAGAGTATATATTATAAATTTCAGCTCCCTAGCTCAAACTTTGGATTTTCAAAAATTAATATACCCTTAGAATATGGTATACAAAAAATATTTTATTTATTTGTGGGCGTGTCAGTGGGCGGATTTTGAAAATTTTTTATCCCAGTTTTATCAGCAGTTTTAGGAGTCATAGATCATATATACAAAATTTCAGCTTTCTAGCTCAAAATTCGATTTTTTCCAAAATTTTGTTTTTTTCAGTTTGTGGGCGTGTCTGTGGGCGGATTTCAAAAATTCGTAAACTTGATTATTTCGGGACCATAGAGAGTATATGGTTAAAATTTCAGCTCTCTAGGTCCAGTTTAAAGGCCTAATTTTTGCCGACAGACGGACGGACATGGCTAGATCGACATTACTATCGATGCTGATCATAAATATACAGTAGTCCCTCGATAATGTGAACTAATTAAAACAAGGCGTTTTCGGATTTTAGAGGGATTCACATTACTGGAACTTTTTTTCAGTACTTACTAAACTGATTGAAACAATTTTCAAATTTATTAAAAACAACACAAAATGATTTTTTTAAAGCACAGTTTAAATGTTTATTAATTTAGAAGAAAAACTAAAATAAAATAATTTTATTCATTAAAAAAAAGCAAAAAAACATTTATATCGCCATAGATATTGGTACTCGTATGTAGATATTCTCAATGTTTGGTAAAATATTTTGTTATTTTGTACTGGCAAATAGCTTGACTTGGTCTTTCTATTGCTTCTGCCCTTAACTTCAGCAAACTGGAAATCGTTTCTGCGTCCAATTCATTTTGATCGGCGTACTCAAGAAGCGTATTTGTACACTGGATCGCTTGCGAGCTAGCTATTTTGGAGTGACTTCGTCGCTTTCATTCCCCGAAGTGTCCTCAATTTGTTCAGGTTCATCAATGCCTTCTAGGATGACCCAGTCTCTAACTTCTTGTCTTGACATGATGTGTTCGGTATCTATAATTCCAAGGAGATCATTGATTTCTTGTAACTCTCCTTGAAGCTGAGTTTCGGGTAGTGTCCTTAGTAATTGGATAAGTGGAATTAAATCATCATCTTCCCAGTTGTCTTCTTTTGGCAGTAAACATTTAAAGCACTTAGCGATAGAGGAAGCGAGGAGCTGCTCCCAAGATTATTTTAAATTCATAACAGCATCTCAAGGTAATTTTTTTTATCCCAGCAGTAATGTCTTCACTTTCAGTACCGATAATTTGAGTGAGCAATCTTTTTTTGTAGTATGCCTTGACTAAATTTATAATATTTTGGTCCATGGGTTGGATCAAAGCGGTAACGTTTGGCGGGAAAAAACAACACTGGTGATGTCCCCATCAGAGCTAGTTAGCTTTTCTTTATTGCGGTGACAAGTTGCATTGTCAAGGAGTAACAACGCTTTCTTTGGCAAATTATTTTCTCTTAGGTATCGTTTAACCTGAAAAAGCGTTAAAAAAAAGGGACGGGCTACAGTCCGCTTGGGCGAACTGTTGGATACCCTATTCTTATTCCTATCCCTCATAAGTGGGCGTGACAAAAGCCTAAGTATGGTTGAATTTTTAAGAACGCTTTACATATTTTGTTATATAACATTTAAAGGATTTTATCAAAAAAACGCTCCCTAGCTCAAACTTGGGTGTTTCAATAAAATTGTTTTATTTAATTGTGGGCGTGTCAGTAGGCGGATTTAAAAAAATTAACACATGAGCATAAAGCGCCCCTAGAGAGTATATATTATAAATTTCAGCTCCCTAGCTCACTTTGAATTTTCAAAAAAAAAAAATAATAATAATTGTGGGCGTGCCAGTGGGCGGATTTTGAAAATATTTACACATAAGCATAAAGGGCCCATAGAGAGTATATATTATAAATTTCAGCTCCCTAGCTCAAACTTTGGATTTTCAAAAAAATTGTTTTATTTATTTGTGGGCGTGTCAGTGGGCGGATTTTGAAAATATTTATACATGAGCTTAAAGGGCCCATAGAGAGTATATATTAAAAATTTCAGCTCCCTAGCTCAAATTTTGGTTTTTCAATAAAATTGTTTTATTTTTTTGTGGGCGTGGCAGTGGGCGGATTTTGAAAATTTTATATCCCGAGCAGTTTTAGGAGTCATAGATCATATATAAAAAATTTCAGCTTCCTAGCTCAAAATTCAATTTTTTCCAAAATTTTGTTTTTTTGAGTTTGTGGGCGTGTCTGTGGGCGGATTTCAAAAATTCGTAAACTTGATTATTTCGGGACCCTACAGAGTATATGGTTAAAATTTCAGCTCTCTAGGTCCAGTTTAAAGGCCTAATTTTTGCCGACGGACGGACGGACATGGCTAGATCGACCTTACTATCGATGCTGATCATAAATATAGTAACTTTTAGGGGTCTACGGGCAATATTAAGGTATGTTACAAACTATGCGTCAAAATTAATATACCCCTAGAATAGGGTATAAAAACAACAGGTGGGTGGTAAGTTTAATTGTTATGATGTGATTTAATTTAGAAAAACAAATCTTAAAGTTCCAATATGTAAAGTGCTTACCTCTTTGGTAAAATTTTCATTAAACCAATTTTGAAAGATTTCACTCGTCATCCAAGCGTTTTTGCTCGACATATAAATCAGTGGAACTTTGAAACCTGAAAAAGCTCTAGGGCATTTAAACTTCCCGATAACTAATGGAGTGAACTTATGCGTTCCCCAGTGTATGCATTTGTGCAGGCCAAAAATGTTATCCTTTCCTTGCTAGTTTTTCTTCCTGGTGCTGTACGTTCTGTAGACAAGACGAGTGTTTTACTAGGAAGAAGCTTCCAATATAGGCCGGTTTCGTCAGCATTATAGATTTGTTGTGGTGTAAGATTCATTTCTCGGATTGTTTCATGTAATTTTTCAAAAAATGGATTAACTGCGCTTTTATTACATGACAACTTTTCGCCGCATATTTTTAATGTTCTTACACCATGCCTTTGTTTAAATTTGTACACCTAACCTTGACTAGCTTTAAAATTTCGAGCTTCTTTAAATTGCAAGTTGAATTGGTTTGCTTTTCGGCAGAGTAAATCTGTTGAAACCGGAACGTGGTTCTCTCTTTGCTTTTTTAGCCACTCGAACAATGCATTTTCCATTTTAGGCATTTCGGATTTCCTTAGCGTCTTCCTTTTCCCTGGTCCAGATTCCGTTTGTTTAAAATGGTCCAACAGCTTCTTCGAATTTAATTTTATTGCAGTAATCGTTGACCTTGACACACCATACTTCTCAGCTAATGCAAATCCAGGATGTCCAGCATCTAGTTCGCGTAAAATGTTGCACTTATCTTTAATCGATAAAAATCGATGCAATTTTTGTTTGGATGCCATTAGGTACCAATTGAGCTTAATTTACTGACAAAATGGAAAAAGAAACACGAACCACACTAGACACAACTGACTGAAAAGATATATCCACGAACTGATCATATCCTACACACTTGGCAGCTGTTGTCTCGCTGTAAGCTGCAGCTGCTTTTACAACTTAGAGAAAAATAACAGTTATTTAGTCCCTAAGATCGCACGCAAAACGAGCAAGAGAAACAAGAGAAATATAAAAACTTTTACAAAAAATTCACATTTTAGAGGTTGAAAATTTCGAAAGTTCACATTATACAGATGACAATGTAAAGTTTTGCCGATTCACATTTTAGAGAAATTCACATTATCGGTAATTCACATTATCGAGGGACTACTGTAGTAACTTTTAGGGGTCTACGGGCAATATTAAGGTATGTTACAAACTATGCGTCAAAATTAATATACCCTTAGAATAGGGTATAAACAGCGTAACGTGATTTTATCTGTTTTTTTGTCGTAGCTTGACTAGGTGACAAGAATACTTCACCAGAATATTGTGTTGATGGATTTTGGAAGTAGTTTAGCAAACCCGTTAATTCCGTGCGACGTCTTTGTTTGATTCTTTCTGACAATGATTTTGTCATTGTTTTGGCCAAAATTATATTTTTACTGATCGAAACAAAATCTTAATGCTGCATCAGCTGTACACAGATTTGATTCTTGGCGGCAGATTGCTTCAGCTGTTGAAGCTGAAGTTTTATTGGAGTAAGAACATCGACGATTTCACCTGCTAAATCAAAATCAGCATCTTTTAGCTGAACAAAATAGTTGAAATCAATTAAGGCCTTTTGAATGCTAGTTTTCAGAAGGACGAATCGTTCTAGCATAATCAGAAGACCTAGTCTTGCAATCTAAAAGTAATGACATCTCTTTTCCATGTTCAGCCTTAACATATTTTTGGAGAATCTCATCGTTTTTTGTCGGCGACCTTTTGTAGTACACAACAACTCTGCGAATTTTTTTAATGACTGCATTTATATTTTGCTCGTTTGTGAAATCTCGAACATGTTCGATTGCATTATGTGGGGAAATCAATACTAAATCCTCGATATCATGGCCGTTATTGTCTTCATCTTCATTATCCATTGTATAGTTTGTTGATCCATCCAAAATTGATTATAGTTCGTTTTCAACTAATCCTTTTTTGTTGTAAAGGACGTCACAAACAGTCAAATGTATACCGTGCGCAAAGCTAATTTGACGCTCAGTGTCAAGCTGGTTTCCCACACTTATCATAACATTTGGTCCATCAGTGACAATTGCGACTATATCTTTTTCAAGAGCAGGGTTATGAAGGTCGAGACGATCCCTAAGCAGCTTTATACACATTTTAGCGTTTAGTGATAAAGAAACACGAGTTATTCCCAGACTCCAAATTTTATTACGCGAGTGCACATTAATATTCATTCATTCTCTTATTAGCATGGGAGGTCCATTCATCGAATGTCAAGCTAAATCTTTCATCCATCCGCTTTAATTTATTAATTTCTGTGGTAATCTGGTGCCTTATTAGAAGGCTATAGTCAACCACACGTTTCCGAATTGTCGCTGCCGATTTAGGTAAATCTCTATAACCTTTGGAAATCAGCAGTTTTCTCAAATCTGCTGATTTAATAAAAGTGGCAAACGCCAGTCCGTCCAAAGCCGTCATACGTGACAAAACTTTGTCCAGGGTGTCAGTATCAGTTTTTAAAAAGTAGTCATCCATTTTACGTTTAACCGGTGGTCCTGCCGTTTGCTTCTCTCTTGATTGTCGACCAGTCGAAGCAATACTTAGTTCACCTCCCACTTTGGATTTAGTTGAACTTCCCAAAGTCTTCAGCACGGCCTTACATTTTTTACACTCTGCACTTTTTCCATCTTTTGATGTATAAAAATGATGCCAAACTGTAATGTATGTAACTAAATGACATGTAATTTGTATTTTAAAAGTTTAGTGTCTTCAATCCCGAAAATCCCGGGATTGGTGACTAGTAATCCCGGGATCGTTTAAGAGCAAAAATCGTCCGGGATCCCGGGATTGATTTCTCTATGTGGGACTGACACTAAAAAAATATAAAGACGCTTGGACCCAAATAACGAAAAGAGTCGACCAACTACAACGCCTTTCGTAATAAGGCTGATTGTCCTCCAGTCAATTGAGACTATAGTGTACAGTCAATCGGCAGGAGTTTCCAGAAAACTCATTTGTACCTCCAGTACCTTGTACCTTCGCGCTCCTTTGGCGATGCCTTCATTTTCTTTCAGAGAAATCCGCAAGCTCCGAAGTGTTTTTGTGTTGTGTATTGTTCTCTTTCGCACCTGTATTTGCAAATAAGTATGCGGCAGTTCATTAAATCAAACGTTTGTTTTACAAACATGGTGTTGGCGCCCAAGACTTAAATTGTCACACGAATAAAAGATGTCCACTGTCCTAAATTATTGTTAACCTTCCCCATCCATACTCACCACACACCCACATTCTACCTTTCCTTTCAAATCAAAACCATCGACCAAGGCACTCGTAGTAAAACCCTCAAAGCGTTCGGAGCGAATTAGCTCAGTCAATAAAGAAGTATTATAACGTAGTAGTTAAAAGTTGGTGTTTTCTTTGATCTGGGAAAAATCTTTCTCACATGGTCCTTGTTAAAAAAAAATCAATTAAAATTTATACCAAACAAGTTATTTAATTTTTTTTATTTTGGTAATACATAACCGCTTTAGTGGCTTGAGTACAGCCTGTGATTCTTAATCCACCAGTTAAAATCATTTTACAAGCGGCTGCCATATCCAAATGCGTTAATGTTTTCCTCGTTGAAATTTTCTTCATTTGGTTTGCTTGTCCCGCCAAACGTCCCAATACATCGTTTAATAAGGAATTCATTACGAGTAACGAATTTTTGGTCAGTCTCAAATTTGGATGAATATTTTTTAGAATTTTCTTAATAATTCGATGGAAATTTTTATCCAATTGCAAACGTTTAAACCGATTGGTGTATTTTTTTGATCTTTTATTCTTGGACTTGGATTTGGCAATGATTTTGATATTTTTTCTATATTGTTTGGAAATTTCTTCGTGTGGTTCTGATGATAAAGGTGTGGGGACGTCCTCATTTGTGGGAGCATCCCCATTGGTGGGAACTTCCTCATAAGTAGGATTACCTGAATTTTTACTTAAATTAAACAAACTGAAAAATAAATCCATTTTTATTAAGAGGTCCAACTCACAAAAATGTAATGTAAATTGTTTTTGATAAAACCTGTTTTGAAACTGATTAAGTCGATCACTAGACTCTGAAAACATAGCAAGTACGTACTTGGGGCAACTATCGAGTTTATGCGCACCTCTTGCACCTAAACAGTTGAGTCATCAGTTGTGACGGATTAAAATTTATCTCCGCTTCCATAGGCTGTTCTGTTGAATGACTTAGCACACCTGGAGTAGCCAAAGTCGACACGGAGCGGGTGAGCGAGACTCTTCTATATGCATTCGCCACCCACAAGCGCCAACAATATGTGGAACCGATATCGTGACATCATCAAGGAGGAAGCCTAAACCGCCGTAGGTTACCAGCCACCGCAAAGAAAAAGCCCTTGGTATGATGATGTATGCCCTTATCGGAAGAAGGTGAGAGAAGATGCACATTTTAAAACGCTGCAGCGCAAAACAAGGGCAGCGAGGGAAGAGTATCGAGCCAAGAGAAGGGAGGAGAAGAAGATCCTGCGTAGAAAGAAGAGGGCGTACGCAGTCTCCGAGCTCAAGGAAATCGTGCTTTGACTTCCACCTGTATATCAGACAAGGTAAACTTCTCTATATCACCATTTCATATTTCAAATCAAAATCGGGACTTTAATTGCAGATAAAAGATGTGTTTAATGAACCTGAGCTGCACAGAAATTTAATGTTCCATAAGAAAACATCTTGCCCCAAAGTATTCTACATTCTGTCACTTTGTGTTCCATGAAGCTGTGAATAACAGTAGCTGAGTTTAATGAAAAAAAGATCAGAACAGAACAGATCAGATCAGCACACATGAGCGAAAACTGTCAGATCAAGTGAGAACAAAAAAGTACAGCTTCATGTGACAGCGCCCATATCAGCTGTTAAATTCCAAAATAAATAAATCCAAATGAAAAGTGAGACTCAAAGTTGCTTTTGATAAATAAAATAAAATGAATACTTCAGACTTTTTAATACTCGAGATGTTGGAAGATTCTGGCAGTAGCATCATGTTAAGTTCGTCGGATATTACAACATCGGATACCAGCAATAGCGATGATGAAGAAGATTTGCCACTGATTTTCGTTGGAAAGGACGACAGAAATGCGATTTCTAGGTATCTAGAAGAAGTAGTTCCTTCTTATACTGAAAAAGAATTTATAACCCACTTTCGAGTAAGTCGCGATTTGTATCAATGCATAGTGCAACAATTTGCATTATCGAATGAGTACATCACAATGGAAGCGGCCAAAACATTTTCTCCAGAAATTCATGTAGCACTCTTCTTGTGGTTCGCTGGACATGAAGCGTGCTCCTTCAGAGATATAGCAGATAGGTTCAATCTTTCTTTGGGAACAGTATGCCGAATAATAAATCGCACGCTTGGCTTTTTGAGCAACCTCTCAGATTCAGTTATTCGATGGCCTACAGAGGAAGAAAAAGGTAGAACTACCTTATGGATGTAAAGGGTCCGCCATCTAACTTTTTTTTTCAACTAGTGCTTATTTCGTGAATGGTAACACTTAGCTCATGTCTGATTTGACAGATAACTAGTTTTATCCTTCCGCTGAACGAATATGGTTATGTATACGCTTGAACAACGCCGGGAAATATTGCGACATTACTTTGAAAATCATGGTAATGTTGCAGAATGTGTGCGAAAATTGCGTACGGATTTTGGAAGAAGAGAAACACCGTCAGCTCCGTATGTTCGTTATCTTGTGAAAAAAGTGAAAGAAACTGGCATCCTCATCGATAAACCAAAGAGTGAAAAACCAAAAACAGTGCGTACACCCGAGAATATTGCTGCTGTGGCAGAAAGTGTGCGTGAAGCGCCATCAACATCAATTCACCGTCGTTCTCAACAATTGAACATTTCTTAGACATCATTGAGACTAATTTTGCATAAAGACCTTGGTATGACGCTACTATAGGCTACTGTATGGCCAGCCGAGGCAGCCATTTGAATGAAATTATTTTCGATTATTAACCGGAAGGATTGTACTTTCAAATAGAAAAAGAAATTTGAGAAAATATTCAGTAGTTTTTTTTTATAGCATTTTCAAAAAAAATAAAGTTATTTGGCGGACCCGTTACAATAAAACTGGTATTCAGGGGATAATAGGTAATGTTAATATTATTTAATCTAACCGAAATAAATTTAATATATTTTATTTAGGTGCTATCGACGGTACCCATATAAGGATTGACCCTCCTAAGCGAGCCAAGGACGATTACATAGATAGAAAAAACGTTATAAGTATATTGTTGCATGTTTGCTTGAACTGTGTCATTCAGCATTAATTAGTCAACTACGCCATCTAGTAGAAAGTGGCCATATTACCGATTTTGGCAGCATTGGAATAGCAGTTTGAGTAGCTGTGGTATAACTTGGTATGTTGTTCTCGAACCTTCTGAACTTAACGAACCTTCTCAATGAATCTGGAAATTTCGAGAGGTGTCACTAGGAGATATAAATAGATGTCGCAGGAGCACCCAAGACATTCGAGTTGTGAACCGCGATAAAGAAGGGCGATAGATGACAGTAGTGAAAAGTATAGAGAATATTGAATAAGAGAAAAGTGATTGTTTATTTAAAGTGATTAATTGTGAAAGTGAATTGTTGAATTAAATAAGTGAATTATTAGAATAATAATCAAGAAGTAAAAGACATTGAAAGAGAACTAATAAAGATTAATTAAATAGAATTACGTTTTATCTTTTCGAATCCTAGCCTGGATGTAACAATATGTTTGCAAGCTATCTGTAACGAAAGGAGGCAAATTATTGACATCTTCGTTGGCTATCCAGGATCAGTTCATGACAATAGAGTTTTGGAAAATTCCGACATATATCCTGAGCTCTCAAATTTATGTGGAGAATTGTTTATACTAGGGGATTCTGCATACGCTTGTACAAGGCACCT
Organism: Portevinia maculata; assembly: GCA_949715645.1. Lineage (NCBI taxonomy): Eukaryota > Metazoa > Arthropoda > Insecta > Diptera > Syrphidae > Portevinia > Portevinia maculata. The sequence goes on along the minus strand of OX454526.1, from coordinate 266,057,028 downwards.
TATAACACCTTATCGTGACAATGGCCATTTGTCAACCAAGCAAAAGTTTTTTAATAGAAAGCTTAGTTCGGGAAGAGTTGTCACTGAACACTCATTTGGCATTCTAAAGCAAAGGTGTAGACAACTGTATTATTGCAAGTTGCGAAGTATAGAAAAACTTTGCCATTTTGTACGTGCTTGTGTTGTATTACATAATCTTTGTGGTGTGGATGGATTAATTTTAGACCCGAAACAAACGACAGCAACGAAGAAAGCTCGAACCATAACAGTACTCCCGATGAAGCAGATCAGCAACAAGGTTCAAGTCTACGAAACCAATTATGCGAGCAGGTTTACGCCGTATACCACCGAATATAAATAAAAAAAATACGTCATTTTAATTAATTCATTTTTATTACTTAAAAATAAAGCCACTAAGGAAACACTACTTCATTATTATTACTGTAAAATAAAGCATAAAGCTTAAAAAACACATTGCGTGTGTGATCGTCAGTAAAAGACTCAGAGAAAAAAATAGTCATTAATGACTATTTTTTGATTATTTTCATAGTCCGAATCGTGACCACTATTTTTATTAGTTAAAAATAGTTTCTTATGATTATTTTGGTTGTAAATTTTTATTTATTTTCAAAAATTTTCAAAATTTCATGCCAAACAAACAATTCAGCTGACATCAGTGACATTTGACGTCTTCAATTTGACACTTTTCACGCAGTTGCCCTTCCTCAAAAGGAGGTGCAGAAAATCTTGTACTTTTCTGATCTTAACTGAGCTGGACAGCGTCATGGAACACAAAGTGACAGAATGTAAAACATTTTGGGGCAAGATTTTTGCTCATGGAACACAAAATCCTGTACTTTTCTGATCTTTTCTGTACTTTTCTGTGCAGCTCAGGTTCATTAAACACACCTAGTTTAGCACAAGATGTTCTGCACCTATTTTTGAGATAGGGCAAGTGAGTGAAATGTGTCAAATTTGAAAACTCAAATTGTCCTGATGTCAACTGATTTATTTGTTTTGCATGAGATATCGTATTTCTTAAGAATAACATGGAACGAGTTCAAATTGTGATCAAATCGACATCAGGCCAAACATTGACCGAAGTTCACTAGAAAACACTGAGGATCATCTATTTGAACAGCTGAGAGTAGAACATAATACTCGAAGCTGTACTTTTCCGATCTAATTTGATCTGACAGTTTCCACTCACTTCTGCCGTTCAGTTCTGTTCTGATCTCGTTTTCGTTTATTAAACACAGCTAAAGTCGAGTTTCTAAAAATAAATTTCGTTCTTAAAAAATGCATTTGAAAACTGTCACCCAATAGAAGATCGTTGCCCTTATTGCCAGCATGACAGATAAGATCTGTTATGAAATTCCTCAATTCATGTCAATATACAACTTTCAGTAGAGAACAATTCACATATGGACCTACCACAGGTTTTCTCATTGAGTAAATAAATTGAGTGGAAGTCGCAGCATCACATTCATGTGGGAATAATATCAGTTCAATATTATTCGCCACAGAGTCAGCACTTAACGGCGGGAATAGATTTCTAGTTGTTTGGCATAAGATCGTTATCAAAGACTGCATCAAAATGTCAAAAATAGGTCGTGGCTTCCTAGTGTTATCGCGTGCTGTATCGACCAATGCAGTGGCAGCTGAAAAGACCGCTCTTTATAACTTCCATGTGGACCAGGGAGGAAAAGTTGTGAATTTTGGGGGATATCTGCTGCCGGTTCAGTATGCTGATCAAGGCATTGCAGCGTCTCACATCCATACCAGAAAGAACTCCTCTATTTTCGACGTCTCGCACATGTTGCAGACTTTTATTCGGGGAAAGGATGCCGTGGCATGTTTTGAATCCATTTGTACCGCAGATATAAAAGGATTGTCTCAAAATGCTGGGACATTGACAGTTTTTACAAACGAAAACGGAAACATTTTGGATGATTTGATTGTGTCCAAGATCACAGATGACCTTCTGTATGTGGTGTCAAACGCAGCAATGAAGAAGCAAGATATGGACATAATGAAATCAGCAGTTGTACGTGAGATAACTTTTTTGTTTTATTTTTGTTTTTTAAGATTTTCTATTAATTTGACAGAGTGAATACGCAGCTAATAAACGAGATGTTTCAATTGAGTTCTTATCATCTGCCGATCGTTCACTTATCGCTCTACAAGGCCCAAGCAGTGCGGCAGCATTAAAGACAGTTACACCAGCCGACTTGGACAGGCTCTACTTTATGACAACAACTGTGGCTGAGGTTGCAGGGGTCGATGGGTGCAGGATAACCAGATGTGGCTACACTGGGGAGGATGGTTTCGAGATATCAGTACCATCGGAGAGAGTCAGGCACTTCACAGAGACTCTGTTGGGGATAGATGGTGTTCGCTTGGCGGGTCTCGGGGCAAGGGATTCCCTGAGGTAAACTATTTGTGGCGATAGCTAGCAATTTTACAATAAAGTGTTACAGATTAGAAGCTGGTCTATGCCTCTATGGATCCGATATTGATGCTAACACTTCACCAGTTGAAGCCGCATTGTCTTGGTTAGTATGTAAGCAAACAACTTATTGCATTCTGGTTGCGGTTGCTTAGAATGTTTCGTTTTGTTTCAGCAAAGCGACGTCGTGCTGAAGCCAACTTCCCAGGTGCTCAAGCTATTAACAATCAATTGAAAGATGGTGTAACACGACGTCGTGTTGGTGTGAGGATGACCACTGGACCACCAGCTCGGGCGGGTGTTGAAATTTACCACAACGACGAAATTGTGGGGCAGATAACAAGTGGTTGTCCAAGTCCCAGCCTTGGCGGCAATGTTGCCATGGGATATGTAAATGAAGTTCTAAAGAAGGCTGGTAATAAGATCCACATAAAAATTCGGGATAAACTTTATCCAGCCGAAGTTGCAAAGATGCCTTTTACTCCAGCGCACTACTATTCTAAGACCGGAGTTTAAAAATGTGTTAAATAAATTTAACGAATCGAGAAAGTAAATGTATTATCAAATCAAATATATTTTTGATTTAATTTCAGTAGATTTTTCGGGCATTAATCAGATAAAACTGTAAGGTTTCAAGGTGGAAGGAGCTGTTAGGCTTTTAGTCAAAAGTCCCGTTTGCGGGGAAGGCTGTTTGAATGAGGCCCATGTGTACAACTGTCTGTAGCGCCGTCCAAAATTAGTATGTAAATATAGGTATAGTATAAATTAATCTGGGCGAAAATTCGTACATTACTCTTCCAGAAAGTCATGGACATCCCTCAAGAACCACATTCGGTTCCTTACCAAAAATGTCCAGTTGTAGGGTTAAATCGCATTCAAATTCCATTCTTAAAAGTAGTAATAAAGGGTATTTCAGTAAGAACTTGACAACCCCTTTTTATACCCTACTAGCTGCCCCTGCCCGGCATTGCCCGTGCCCGAGAATTCTATTGGCCAATATGTTCGAGTAGACTTCCTTATAATTGTCTATAGCGGGTATCCGGCGTATGTTGCTGCGCCTAAAAAAAGAAGACCGATTTTGACCAAAGTTCACAGAAACACTCTCAGGCCAATACCGAAGATTCCTTGATTTGAGCTCAACCGGTGAAAGGGACTGCACGTTTTTCTCCGCATGGCTTAGGCCGCTCACACAACTTCGTTGTTCCGTTTAGGGTAGGTGCTTGTTGTCTGGCAGGCGCCTATGTCACCTTACTTCTGCGAATCAAACAACAAAGAGAAAATAAAAAACTTCGATTGAATCACTTTTCATTCACTTCCACACCGATTGTTATCAATGTTGGAAAAGCAACTTTCCGATGTCCGATTCACAAAAAAATGCTAAAAATTTCAATAAGAGTTATTTGAATAAAATATTGAACACACGATATCTCAAGAAGGAAAGTGCGCACAAATTCCACAATAAGCTTGAAACGTTCGTGTGGTCTCCCTCTTTCATATGCTTGTTCGGATAACAAAATAAGTGACGTCTGTACGGTCTCTGTATCTGCGTCGTAATATACACGCATAAGCACATATGCATGTGTACTCACTCAAATGACCACATCTTACACACCGATGCAGATATAGCCAAACATAACAACCTTCGTGCAGACGTCGCCTTTCATGGAAAAAAATTTCATTGGAATCGGTTAACGCGTTTGGCCAAACACCGTCAACAAACACAAATATGGATTGATTTTTATATGTAGAAAATATTACACAAAAAAACTTTTTATTATTTCACTTAAATTTGTTTTTTTTTTTCAAAGCACATGATACCTACATATGAAACACACAGTGTATAAATACATTGTCATTTTTTTTCTTTTTTAAGAAACACATAATTTACACACCGATGCAGATACAGACATCACACATACATAACAACCTTCGTATAGACGTCACCTTTCTTTAAAAAAAAAATTTCATTGGAATCGGTTAACGCGATTGGCCAAACACCGGCAACAAACGCAAATATGGATTGATTTTTATATACATATATATATAAATAGATATAGATATATTCTCATATCAATTTTAATTCACAAAAACTCACAAAATCGCAATGAAGAAATCCGAATCCGACAGCGCCACCAAACATGAAACAACATTGGCTTCTCCATTGATCGATAATAGATGGCGTTACGTTGCGTGTCTATCTGACAGTTCAATTGTGATACGATATGTTACATTCAAATGTGATTCTTTATTTGGTTGTTGCCAAAATAAATAAATACAAAATGAAAAAAAAAAAAAAAAAAAACCTGTCGTAACACGCTGGGTGGTCAAAATAAGCCATTTTGAAATTTAGATTTTTTTTTTCTTCTGAAACCCGTACTGAGAAAATACCTTTCCAACAAAGTATAAATCATCAAAATCGGTTCGGCCAATCTCGAGTTATGCGGTTACATCGCTTCGGACACTTTCTTTTATATATATAGATTCTAAGGGTATATTAATTTTGACGCATAGTTTGTAACGTACCTTAATATTGCCCGTAGACCCCTCAAAGTTACTATATTTATGATCAGCATCGATAGTAATGTCGATCTAGCCATGTCCGTCCGTCCGTCCGTCCGTCCGTCCGTCTGTCGGCAAAAATTATGCCTTTAAACTGGACCTAGAGAGCTGAAATTTTAACCATAGTCTAGGGTCCCGAAATAATCAAGTTTACGAATTTTTAAAATCCGCCCACAGACACGCCCACAAACTCAAAAAAATTTTTTTTTGGAAAAAATCAAATTTTGAGCTAGAAAGCTGAAATTTTTTTTATATGATCTATGACTCCTAAAACTGCTCGGGATATAAAATTTTCAAAAAATATAATATATACTCTCTAGTTGCCCTTTAAGCTCATGTGTAAATATTTTCAAAATCCGCCTACTGACACGCCCACAATTTAAAAAAAAAACTTTTTTTTGAAAATCCAAAGTTTGAGCTAGGGAGCTGAAATTTATAATATATACTCTCTAGGGGCTCTTTATGCTCATGTTTTAATTTTTTTTAAATCCGCCTACTGACACGCCCACAATTAAATAAAACAATTTTATTGAAACACCCAAGTTTGAGCTAGGGAGCGTTTTTTTCGATAAAATCCTTTAAATGTTATATAACAAGATATATAGAGCGTTCTTAACAATTCAACCATACTTAGACTTTTGTCACGCCCACTTATGAGGGATGGGAATAAGAATAGGGTATCCAACAGTTCGCCCAAGCGGACTGTAGCCCGTCCCTATGGTTTTTAAATAAAATGCAAACTAATTGTGATATCTCAAAAAAATTATTGGCTTGAATTACTATCAAATTATTTATGAATGGAATTCGACTTCGTTCATATGTCCACCACGGGAATGTATGCAGCGGTCGATACGGTGAATCCAATTTTCGATGACTCGGCCGCACATTTCGACCGATACGGCCGCTATTTCTCGTTCAATTTTGGCTCTGAGCTCCTCTTACGTCGCCGGCTTTTTGGCATAGACCAATGATTTAATGTAGCCCCATAAAAACGGGTCTGTTTCTCGAGATAACACGTTCACCCAACTGAGACTTCAATAACTCGATTGTTGCGCCTACCGGTAGGGTGACATTTGAATGTCGCCCATTTCAACATAGGTAGTTATGTTGCCGCACCCTTACTTAAAACTTGAATTCGCAAGTGTTTTCGTTCGATTCGCTAATCACAATGTGGACCTTAAAGTCGATGAAAAGATGGTGGGTGTTCGATATTCCTGGAATATCGAAATAAGAGATGCCGTCTCCAAAGAAAGGATGTAGGTACTCACGTATGTATACACGCACACCGACTGATCGATGTTAAGGCCCTTTTAGACGATCAGTTATCAGTTCAGTTGTCAGTTCAGTTAAAAAAGACAGTGCATTTAGACGTCAAACCGGTCGGTGTTCAGTTGAGCTTTCATTTTACTTGTGAGCAGTCGAAGAAATACAGTGCCGCTCACTTGAATAGAACCCCCCCTTTGCTACGACTTCCAAGTTCAATAACTTTTAAACTAATAAAGAAAACAACTCAATTTATTTTTTCAATTCAAGTTTATTAAATTTTGTAAAACATAATAAAAAATGGTGTCTATATTGAGAGTGATAATTTTACTATACATTTTTAAGTCATAGGACTCAAAATATTTGTATTAAATTTTAACTCATTTGAATAGAACCCCCACATAAAAAATGCATTTACGAATAGTTTAACACTCTTAAGTTTAGATAAATATTAAGGAACACAATTTAAATTAAATTTAAGAACAAAATAACAAAAATGAGTAATGGGTGCTTCCACCCTGGTTATGAATAACCTCGAAAGTTCTGATAGGCAGAGAATCATACAGTTTCTTGATAAAATCCAATGAAATGGAGGCCCAGCTGCATTTAATTGCTTCTATAAGTTAATTTTTATTTGAATATTGTTTGCCTTATTCATAGACCTTCCGAACAAGCCATCCACAAACATTTTCGATGATGTTCAAATCGGGCGAATTGAGACATTTTGGCGCTCAAAGTAAAGTTTTACCACTCTGGGGTTGTGTATTGGTGCATTATCCTGTTGTAGTTCCCACGGCAAGTCCCCAAACAGCTCATTCATGGAAGGAAAAACCTTCTCGAGTACGCCAATGTAAGATTGCGCATTCATACGAGGAGTCAGAAACTGCAATTCTAAAATGCCATAGTACGTTATAACACCGCCCACTCGGCTGTGTAATCGATCCAACTGATGCTTCTCTCTTCGCAAATCATGGAAGTAGTAGTTAAATCCGTTAGGACCCTCAAACATTTTTTTCATCGGAGAAAACAACACGGTACCATTCCTTACTCCAGGTCATGTTAGCGCTACAGAAACAAAGACGTTGTTCCTTAAAACGCTTCAAGTGTTTAGCATTTGAAATAACTTTGATTTGCCGTAGGAACACAAGCTATAACACCACTTTTTTCTTTTATTGTGACTGCAGAATCGTGCGAATTTGACGCGAGTCGCAAAATTGATCTTTTGTCAGCAGCGCTAACGGCACAAACAGTTCGCCCTTTCATGTTTTTACCATAGTTGGACTCATTGAGTAGAAATGTTGATATTACCTTGCAGCTTCGCTGCATTTTTTTTAGCTATTTGGTGAATAGACAAGTCACAATCACGATAAGCTTTGATTTTAGCTTTCTCGTCCCCGGACCACAGCCAATGATTAACCACGTCCCATTTTGACTGTAATTATTTAAAAATAACTAAAATATATTAGAGACAATTTTTGCATAACTACCTGCCTTGGCTTGCATGTGAAAACTAATACTATATGGGGGGTTCTAATCGAGTGAACCAATATGAAACGGGTCGGTGACGTTTTCCCCAAGACATAATCTCCAAACTAAAATCCCCAAACCCAAAATCCCCAAACTGAAATCTTCAGCAGCGAAATCTCTAAAGGGAGAATCTCCATGGCAAAAATCTCCAAACAAATATGTTCAAGTAGTGAATCACTTGAACATAGTTGTTTTGGACATATTACTTGATTTAGTTAAGGTTGCACGAAATGTTATTTAAGATTTTTTTTTGTCACAACACCATCTATAATTTTCATATATCTATATCCATTTATAAATAGCTACTTTCCTCCTTTATTGGATTTTAAAACAATAATCTCATCCATAATAACTATATTTATTAAACACAACACACTCTTCCGGCTATGAATACACTTGACAGACTGAAAGTGCATTCATAATTTGTTGTTCAGAAACATAATCGTTATCATGTCATAACGGTAAAAGAATGTCATGCACATGCCGCAAGAGAAACGGTGTTAGTAGACGTACCTGGACATTGGGGATTTGGAGATTTCGTGGAGATTTTGGCAAAAAAAATTGTTTCTTTGGGGATTTTTTCCATGGAGATTTTCTCTTGGAGATATTGGCAAGTTGGATTATTTTTTTTGGAGATTTTGTCCAATGGTGTTTTTTTTGGGGGATTTCGTACGACTCCCATATGAAACCACCTTTTCACAGTAATTCAACAATAACTTTGTAACGGAATATTTCCAATCCCTGATCTTGCTCAGAGAGAAGGTGTTTTGAGAGATGAACAAAATATCAAAGCAACGCATTTTGAAGACTGGATTTATAGTCAGTTATATTATGAACGAAGGGGGTTCTATTCAAGTGAGCGGCACTGTACATTGCGTAATGGACGATGAAAGGCTAATTGCAATAGCTATAGTTTTGTCGCTTAATAAATCAAAAAGAAGAAGAAAGAAATGGAGCAAAGATTGGTACTTAAAAAAGGCGAACCCTATCGCACATGAATTTAATGAGGGAATTGAGGTTTGAACGTGGTGATTGATGGTCAAACTATTTACGTATGAGTGAATGCGTATCTTTGGAGCTACTGCAACTAGTGACTCCAATTATAAACAAAAAAACAAGATACCAATATGAGAGAAGCCATATCACCTCACGAAAGGTTAAGCGCAAACCTCTGATTTTTAGCAACTGGAAAAGCCTTAAATTTCTTAGTGCAATATCGGCACCAAGTTCAAGTGCAAATTATATATATATTGAATGACTGTCCTGGTTATGTCGCAACTACTTCAAATGCGTCATGTATAGACTTAGGTTTTTTCTCTGTAACAGAAGATGAAATTCTTTCATTTCTATCGACTTTGGAACCAAGCCCGAAAATCGCTCCTGATAATTTGCCACCAATACTTTTTAAATCGTGCAAGGTTAGTTTAGCTAAACCTCTATGCATAATCTTCAATAAATCGTTGGCGAGTGGTGAGTTCTTAGAGTGTTGGAAAACATCTTGTATAACTCCCATACATAAAGCTGGTAGTAAAATCCAGGTAGATAATTACAGACCCATTGCTAAGCTTCAGCTTATTCCAAAAATATTTGAAGCTATTATTAAAAATAAACTGTAAGCAATTTTACGCAATCATATCTCGGAATATCAACACGGTTTTGTTAATGGAATGTCTACTGCTACAAATTTGATCATTCTTACAAATTGTTGCCTTTGTAATATGGAATTACGGCTACAAGTTGACACAATATTCACTGATTTCGCGAAGGCTTTTGATCGTGTGCAACATTCAGTTTTACTGAGCAAACTTGAAAGGTACTCATCTCGGCCCCCTTCTTTTCTTGCTTTTCATAAATGACTTACCTTCTTTTGTTCAACACTCTAAATGTCTGTTGTATGCTGATGATTTAAAGTTATTTAAATCAATAAGTTCTTTATCAGATGCTCACGATCTTCAAGAAGATGTAAATAATATAGCGAACTGGTGTTTACTTAATGGTTTGCATTTAAATATTAGTAAGTGCTCAGTTCTTACATTTTCGAAAAGTGCTTCCCCTATCCATTTCCAATATTCTGTTCAAAGCGCGTTCCTGAAAAGAGTGGACAGTCATAAGGATCTTGGTGTAATCTTGGATTGCAAGCTAAATTTTGCTATGCACTATGATCTATGATTATATTATCTCACGATCTAATTGTTTATTTGGTTTTATGTGTCGAAATACCAAGGAGTTTAAAGACCCATACACATTAACATCATTGTACAATTCCATGATACGATCAAGACTAGAATATTGCTGCATTGTATGGAATCCGCACTGCCAAAGTAATGGTATTCCCATTGAAAGTGTGCAAAGACGGTTAACCAAATTTGGTCTTCGTAAGATGGCTTGGAAAGGTGACTTGCCAAATTATGAAGCTAGATGCCTCTTATTAGGCTTAAAGCCATTTAAAAAAAGACGGATTTATTACGCGGTTTTATTTGCGCAGGATTGATTGTCATTACCTGCTATCCTTGTTTTATGTTTATGCTCCATCTCGCACTATACGTCCCAGAGACCAAGACTTCTTTTATGTTTCCAGACATTATACAAATTATGGCCAAAATGAACCAATATCGTCAGCATGTCTTTACTACAATTCGTATGATCATTTAATTGATTTTAACATGAACGCACTATAAAAACCTTATTATGAACTTAGTGTAATGTTATAACAGTATTATGTAATATAAATTTGTTGACTAAATGTAATTGTACTTATATATAGATAATTTCTTGTTAATGTAGTCTATGAAAATTGTATTTGTTAGACGTAATAAATAAATAAATAAATAAACAAATTATACCTAAAACTTGTAAAGCAATAATAAAAGTACTTAGGGATTATATAAAGGTAAGTACTCGTATATTTGAAATATAAAAATACGAACTCGAAAATGTTGATTCGCAATTGAAATGACGACTGAACTGAACTGAAAGGTAATTACACATCAGTTTAACTGATAACTGAACTGACAACTTATGGGAATTCCATCAGTTTCAGTTAAACGCTTTAATTTTTGCATTTAGACATCAGTTTAACTGAAATCCTAACTGATAGCTCAACTGAAACTGCAACTGAAATGATTGTCCTAAGGCCCATTTAGACGATCATTTCAGTTTCAGTTTCAGTTCAGATTTCAGTTAAACTGATGTCTAAATGCAAAAATTGAAGCGCTGATTGAAACGGATGGAATTCCCATAAGTTGTCAGTTCAGTTATCAGTTAAACTGATGTGTAAATACGTTTCAGTTCAGTTGTCAGTTGGACCGTCATTTCAATTGCAGTTGGCGGTGAATCAACATTTTAGAGTTCCTGTTTTTTTTTTTCAATATGTCGAAACGGAGTGATAATATGGGTCTATTACGCAATGTACTTCTTCTGACTTTCGACTGCTCACAAGAAAAATGATAGCTCAACTGAACACCGGACTGACGTCTAAAAGCACTGTCTTTTTGAACTGAACTGAAAAGTGAATTGATAACTGATCGTCTAAAAGGGCCTTAAATGGGGCTTTACGATTTTATGTATTTGGCCCGGAAATGTGTGTAAACTGGGTATCGCACCACCAACCCAAAAGCATGTATTCACTTCAGTTTACCATTTGAAATAAAGAGGACGTGCTCCTTGCTACGCGCAATCTAAACTTAATCATTTGTGTTTTGTTTTTTTCTTTAAAGAGCTACAAATTACAGTCCACTAGCTCGGCATTTCCTTTACAGTGGGTCTCGACTTGAAATTTGGTATTTTTTCCAGGATTTGTCTAAGTGTGAAGATTTGGTCTATTGTCGATCTGTCCGGCCAGAAGCAGCACTGGTACGTGCCCATAAGTGTTGCAGAACGGCTTCAGATGTTGGCACAGTAAGGGGAATATGATCTTCTATGGCACATTTAGCAGGGATATACCTCTACACTTCCGGCAAGACATAGGATCCCCTTTATTGAAGATGGTGCAAAGTAACGACTCACTAATAACGTGTTCAAACATTTTGTTACTTTGGACTTATGATAAGTCAAAAGCATAAATAAAAGTAAATTCACCGATTTTTAATAAAAATGATTTGTTTTACTTTTCCAATGTGATTAATTTTTACAACATTCATTTTTTCTCTGGTTTGCCTAATTTTTGCATTTGTTGAGCGTTTTTAATATGTTTTTTTTTAACAGTTATACATAAAACATGTATTTATTTTAATTAAGTTTTTTTCATTTCAATCTGAAATTGAACATTCGATGCAAACTCTACTAGGGTTATGCAATAAACATGACATCTCTTAACATATACAACAATGGCAATTTATCCTTTTTAATAACTAAGTAAGTAGGTATATGTTTTACAAAATACTTTTTGTTTTAATTTCCTATTTGTTTCTTTTAATTTTGTTTTAATTTCATTTCATGGTAACAATAATTATCTACAATTTATTCTAAAACAATGATATATGGTTATACACATTTGTACATGTATATGTATGTTTTTTATTTGTTTCATTTATTTTGGATCAATACAAAATGTTCGTGTATATAATAACAACATTAATAATTCATCTTTATATATTTAAGAATAAATTTCGTATAAATCTCAAATTGTTCTTTCCTTAAATATCTAAACAATAAATATCGTTTAGAATGTGCTGTGAGATTTATTTTTATAGTATGTGGGGGGAATTTTAAATTTAAGTGTTTTTTTTCTTCTTTAAATTAGATATGTATAAATAGGAGTTTTGTATTAAGTTTTACAACACAGTTGTGGAAGGAGTTTTCTTATAGAATAATTATGTAGTTAGACTTAGTGTAAACTAAAAAGTACAAGATTTGCGAACAGCACTTTATATTTTTATTTAGAAAAACGAAAGTTGAAAAATTTAGCAAAGAAATACATTTTATATTGTTTCATTATAATTACTCTAATTTGTTTAAAATAATGCTTTGTATTGTCAAAAATTATCATCATAATTTGTGCTTTTTAATTTTTTACATTTTATTTGGTAGTTTATTAAAAACACTTGTATTTGTTTTGATTTTTGTATTTTGTTTTAACTTGGGATTCAAGTATAAAATATAAAAAAGAGACAAGTTGTATTTTGTGCTATACTTGGCTCAATTGCTAATTTGGAATTGCTTTATAAAATTTTTGAATTGAGAGATCACACAAAATTTATTTATGTACCTAAACAGGGGTTTGTTTGGAAGAATTAAAATTAGGCATAACGGTCCATTTAGGGTCTTGCAACTAGCTTCTCCTGCGAAGTGGAAGGGATCTACAATTTTAAGCCGACTCCGAACGGCAAAGTCGAGAAACTTATCATGACAATTGATATTTTTGGATGTTTGTCAGCCGTCGGATATTGGAAAAAAGTAGGTCTTACTTGGCCCGACGTGATTTGAACCTGAGACCCTTCGACTGGTAGTCCAACACACCTACTACTGAGCCACTACACCGCAAGTATGTACTAAAAGCTTTAATGGCGGATTGGTTAACTTAAATATACCGGAGTTTCTAAAGATCATCTACACTACAAAATACGGTTGCTACTGTGTACTATTTGTTACTTGTTTGACAGAATTTGAAAATACTTTTTGAAACGAGCCAGAATCCGCTATATAATAAGGGGGTTCAAGCAACGTCATAAGGCGTTTTTTCTTTTTTAGTTCAGAGCAGAGCCTGAGATGTCAAAAAAAAGTTCGTGTTTCTTTTTTAGCTCTAAAACATCAGATCATTCAAGCTGTGTTGGTAGAAACACATCAACACTCCAACTTGGACTTCAACTTTTACACCCATGCACGTTGTAGAACTTTTTTATGGGATGGAACACATCAGCACTTCTAACTTGAACTTCCACTTCAGCGTTAGACCTAAATCCTAAATTCAAAATTGGAGGGCAAATTCCACCAACCGAAAGATATTTGGATACTGTGTAGCCTGAGTAGAGGGTGTATCGAAAATATTAGTCTGGCAGCAAATTGTGGCAGACAATGCGTCTGACAGCGCGTTGAATATGCGCCATTTTCCACAATAGTAATAATGAGTGTAACCACTTGGATATAGCCCTAAGCAACAGAGTAGATCAGCTTAAACATGAAAATATTGGTCCAAGACGTTTTGCACGCAGCGAAGTCCGTGCCAGACGCGACCAAAGTTCAGGATCATTTTTTAATATTTGACGTAACCGAATGAAATTTTCAACATACATAGCACATGCCCTCTTGAGCATGAAAATATCACTCCAATACGTTTTGCACGCAGCGAAGTCCGTGCCAGACGCGACCAAAGTTCAGGATCAAACCCATTTTTTAATATTCGACGTAACCGAATGTAATTTTCAATAAACATAGAACATGCCCTCTTGAACATGAAACGTTTTGCACGCAGCGAAGTTCTTGTCAGACGAGACCAAAGTTCAGGATTAAACCCATTTTTTAATATTCGACGTAACCGAATGTAATTTTCAATAAACATAGAACATGCCCTCTTGAACATGAAAACATAAGTCCAAGACGTTTTGCACGCGGCGAAGTTATTGCCACACGAGACCAAAGTTCAGGATCAAACCCATTTTTTAATATTTGACGTAACCGAATGAAATTTTCAACATACATAGCACATGCCCTCTTGAACATGAAAATATCACTCCAAGACGTTTTGCACGCAGCGAAGTCCGTGCCAGACGCGACCAAAGTTCAGGATCAAACCCATTTTTTAATATTTGACGTAACCGAATGAAATTTTCAACATACATAGCACATGCCCTCTTGAACATGAAAATATCACTCCAAGACGTTTTGCACGCAGCGAAGTCAGTGCCAGACGCGATCAAAGTCCAAGACCAAACAGATTTTTTAATATTCGACGTAACCACCTGTAGTATTGTACGAAGATCTTCTCTTACAGCGTTGCTAGACAACACATTTGTTATATATTTAATACAACATTGCCTAGACACTACACCACCCAATGCCTGCCTTCCCAACTGCTCAATTGAACACTGCTGATTTTTTGCAATGATGACTACTTCTAAAGTTATTCATGAACACCTTATTCATGAATAATTTTCTATATTTATGATTTACGAGTGAATTAACGGACAAGATGATTATATTTATCATCCTGTTCTTCTTCTCCATTTTCGCGATCGCATAGGAACGTTGATCGATGTTGTATTTTTGATGGGGCTTAAGAGATTAGTTCTACATGCAAGTGGAAATTCGCAAAACTATGGAAGTGTTAACGTGTTCAGTGAATACAGTTTAAGGAAATGCATTGAAGTACTAGGAATTCGAAAAACTATAAATTCTGTGACATAACACTTCCCAGTGTGGTTAATAACGTGAGTCGTTATCATGGTGCATGTTAAAAATGTAACGGCACGTTCAATAGAAACGAACTGTGTAAATTGTAAGTAAACAAAATTTAATAAGGCTTATTGTTCTAATTCATGATCTTACAACCAAATGTAGTACCTGAAAAACCTCAAGATCATAGTGATAACGCTGAAATACTTGACAACACCGATACCTTCGATGGTATTCCCATTTCAGTCACTGTTGCGACTGTAGTATCAATTCAAAATTGTTTGTCCTGTAGCAATTTTATGAGGTACTTTAAAGAGGGCATGTTCTATGTATGTATGTTGAAAATTGCATTCGGTTACGTTGAATATTGAAAAATGGGTTTGATCCTGAACTTTGGTCGCGTCTGTACTAGAAGAACGATCTAGTTTTTTTTTAAGTCAGAGTGAACTAAACTGAGCGCTCTCTGAACTTAACTTAAATGCACAAGCCTAAATGTTTTGTTTTTTGGACTATGTCATCTATTTTATCCTACGTCTAACCAATGCTGAAAAATTGAAGGTAGTAATAGAAATGTACTTGATCGAATGACAAGTTCCAAGATCCGAGGAAGCCTTTACGTCAATGAACCTATCTCGAAGAAAATGGAGCACAAACGGCTGAGTTGGTAATGTCATGTTCAAAGGAGAGATCCTACGAACCCTGTCAAAAAGGCAATATCAATAAGCGGTCCCATACAATCGCGAAAAGGCAGGCAGGCGCAGGCCTAAGATCTACTGAATCGCAAAAATGCAGCAACACCAGCATTTGATCGGCCTCAGCTACGAAGTGATTCGAATTCGGAATGCCTGCCGTTATTTTTTGAGGTCAACCGGCGAACCCTAAGGCGGATAAGTAGGAATGCAGTGAAGTGGGAGGGTTATGATCCCTTGAGTCCAGATCATGACCTCGTCTATTAAGAGAAAGAAGAAAAACAGAGCTGTACTTATCGGATTATTGGAATGACGAACGAGTTTGAGCAAAATAAATTAGTGTTTTATGTATGTATCTTAGGCACACGTATTTACTAACACCTGAGCTAACAGCTCAGCATGTAGGGGCACGTGCTTTATACACTTTATGTAGTAGCAAATTCCTGCTAGTTATAGTTAGTTACCTTGCGTGTTTTAATCACTCAACGACGCAGCTCTAGTAGTGGTGTAAAAAAAGTTTTTTTTTTCTGGTGTATACGTCAAAGACATTCTGATGATATATAAATAATAAACTGAACTGTAAACGAGGCTGTGCGTTGCTAATACTATAATCTGAAAAAGTAAATATTCTTAATATTTCGTGGAAAAAAAATCCCAGCGTTTTTTTTTAGAATTTTAAACCATAAAATGCGATTTCATAAAAAAAAATTAAATATAACGTGTACGGGAAACGAATTGGGGCGACGAGGTTTTATTTTGATCATCATTGTTTTTCAGTGTTGGTCCAATAACGAAGGTGACATAACTTGTCTGCGCAATGAAGAGTCTAACTTTTGACTCTTGGTAATGTCTCACTGAGCGCTTTTTGTCTTTTTAACAACACAGAAGTATTTAAAAAAAATCCTATCCTAGATCTATTGGAAATTTCTTCTGATTTTAATGGACAAGACGCAATAACATAACATGAGCTTTTCTTTTCATCTATTTTGATTATTGACTAAAAACTATCAAATCACTTTTTTCAGGCGATGATGGTCGAATAAAATAAAGCATAGAAAGTGCAAAAGAAACGCTACTGAAGACATCAACAACCAAACAAATACACTGGGTCAATGTTCAAACCTTTCCCTCAATTAAAAATATAAGCAATCTAATTGTTTTGTCTCTTTTTAAAATTTCTGAAAGTTTACTTAATGTCCCGTGCTTTTATGTCAATACAATTGTTTCTTTTTCTTCTTAAATTATTTACATAAAAAAATAGCTAAGGTAAATTAAAAAAATAATTATTTGGCATGTCGACATATAAATAAAAAGCACAAGATGTAGTAAAACTGCGATACACGCCGATATGTATTGGAATAAATAAAAACACTATAAGAATGTTTAGTAAAATTAAATGACCAGAATTATATATATTTTTTTTTTAGTAATTATGAGAAGTTTGGTGTTATACCGAAGCAATGCAAACAATAATTTCTTAACGTGCGTCGTTGAATAGAAAATATAAATTTTTGATTGGGAGTCAGTTTAATACTAGATTTTGGTCCAAATTTAAAAAAATTAAGGTACATATTTTCTATTTTTGTGATATTTGATAGAGGCATTGATCTACAGACATTTGTAGGTGGATATGTATAGGTTTCGATTTAATATGGCTTATTGCAAAGTTTTAACGTCAGTCATTTCTTTACATATTTAATACTCGGATTATTTTCAAACTTCCAACTATAGAAGACCGGATCTTGGAGACAAAAGCAAAACTATTTGCCAAGCTTGCTTTCTCAAATGGATCAATTATCGACAAGGACCTTAATACTTGCACTAATAGGAAAAGCCCGAGGCGCATCCAATCAGCAATCTCAACAACCATAACATCCGCAAATTAGATGAGTGTTCCTACTGGCTCCTTATGTAAGTATGTGCAATTGTACCCACCATAGCACATTACGCCCACATCCTTTATCATGGAACTTGCAAAAGACTCTAAGGCAAGCACAGCATCATCTTCATACCGCTCCATCTTCGCCGCTGTCACCACAGACCTAAGGTCTAGAGGTTGGACTTTTCTATTCACAGACGGATCAAAAATAAAAGACAGCACCTCGTTTGCTGCCACACACGAAAATGGCGACATACTTGCTATAGGAATATTATCGAAGAATGCATCCGTCTTCACCGCCGAGGCAACAGCTATCCTGAAAACCCTGGATTCAGCCACAAAGGCCCACGGCAAATTCGTCATAGGGACAGACAGTCTATCAGTTATAAACACCGTACAAAATCCTAATAATAGCGCTGTAATCATTAACAAAATCAGAGATTGCCTCATTAGAATGCCTAATAAGTTAAAAATCATGTGGGTTCCTGGTCATGTTGGAATTAAAGGTAACGAATTTGCGGACAGCACTGCTAACCTTGCTCATCGCTCTCCGGTCTATAAAGTCGCCATCTACACCAAGCAAGACATTTTACGACTCTGAGTATAGTACCAGTTATTACCAAAACATTTTGAGAGACATGACAGCAAATGGTAGGTACTCGTAGTTACTTGCCTTAGCTAATAGCTCAACATCTAACATGTAGTTTTCTGTAAGAAAATGCTCGCAGGACCAGCAGGATTGAACACCATAATTCCCTAGCAGGCTTTATTCTCAGAAGTCGCTACTGCTGAGAAAGACTGAAATATTCGTGAAATTTGTTAGAGGCAACAACCAGTGTTGCCATAAGTGCAATTTTTGAGTCATCGGCCGATTTTCAAAACCCACAAATCTGCAAATCAGATTTTCGTTTCACATTGCTAATTTGAAACCAAAATTTAACAATTGACCGGATCTAATTTTATTTACCTTAGAAACCGGAGTCCTATCACCGCTTCTATGGGTACTCGTTTTAAACGAGATTATGATTGAATTTAGACTTAGTCGAGTCAAGGCAGTAAGTAGCATATGCAGACGACTTAGCACTGCCAGCGACAGGGAAATTTCTATCCACTCTAGGCGAACAAATACAGAACGCTTTATCTATGGTTGGTACCTGCACCAGAAACTGCGGACTTGCGGTTAACTCACGGAAGACAAAACTGGTCCTCTTCACCAATGATAGCCTTATATGGTTAGGTTAGGTTAGGGTGATTGTCGGCAAAAGCCGACACACTTAGACCAATTTATGTCCATTGAGATACTACGTATGTATTACCTACCTCAACTCTGTAGATGGGACTGGCCAACGACACGCGGTTAGCCTTATATGACTGATCAGAATTTTCCGCAAAACCTGGGGTCCTAGTCCCAAAATTATCATGTGGCTATATACGGCAGTGGTAAGACCTATACTCACATATGGTAATTTAGTCTGGTGGCAGGGGTTGTGCAAGGTCACCAATCTTAAGACTATGACTAGAGTCCAAAGACTTGCCTGTATTGGTACTACTGGGGCTATGAGAACCACCCCTACAGCGGGGTTGGAGGTAATTCTCAATCTTAAACCTCTAGACCTTTTTGTACAAGAATCTGCAGCAAACAGTGCCTTGCGGCTGAGCAAAACAGAACACTGGAAACCCAGTACAACAGGATATGCAAAGGTTCTACAGAAATTTACGGGTGGTAATGTATGTACATACACACTACATTACTCCCCAACTAGATTTTATAATACCATTTACTGTCTCCTTTTCCTGTAGGGAAGAATATCATGAAAATCAAGTACCAGTCCATGAAGCAACAATCCTCATCTATACAGATGGCTCCAAATGGATACTGGCGTTGGCGCGAGTTTTTAATCCGAAATACTCAGAATATCTGGCTCGATTAGACCCCCCGACTACAGCAGCGTCTTCCAACCTGAGGTTCTGGCGGTGACAACAGCCGCTAAACGGGTTGCAATGTTATGTCCCCGGACAAAGTGGTGTCCCAGGGAATGAACGAGCCGATGAACTGGCAAGAAAAGGATCTTCCCTTGAATTAAGGGAGGCTGACACTACAGTAAAAACCCCACCCTGTTACCTTAAATAGGTGATTGGTGATGGCAGCAAACGAAAGATGGTTTTTCATAGGTTTTTCATTGGTTCCAAATAAGGGAATCAAAACCTCCAGAGTATCACAAAGGGTCTATATTGACCTAAGTGTGACGGGCGCAGGACTCTCTTGCCCCGTCAACCCAGTAACCTAACCTAACCTATAAACTGTTAACTGATTTAAAGTTATTTTAAACTACTTATTTTTTTAAAAACAACATTGCAACACTGGCAACAACCAAAAGAACTCATTAATTTTCGAAAGCACCGATAACTAATCGATATTTCAGGCATTAGCGATGGAAAGGTTTATGGCCCTGTATGCGGCGCAAAGGACGGCGGACTTTATATAAACAATAATTAATTAAAGAAATCAACTAAAGGTTGCAGCGATGCTTGGACGATGTACTTTCTATAAGTAGTTAGAAGTGGGTCCATGTTGCAGAATTTTAAATTAGGTCCGTTCGCGTACTTTTATGTGTAGAAAAATGAAAACTGTCAAACCTCCAAAATCGAGAGAAAAGTACGCGACCGCTTTTGTGTAAACAGATAAAAAACGTCAAAGTTTGGCTTGAAAAGAAACAACCGCTGTTTTTTCCTGAAAAAGGATTACATCATTTGACAAGATTCATTTTCTGGCCAGCTGTATATCTTTGTGATGAAAAATGAACGAAAGTACACATTTCTTTCGTTCATTTTTTTAACACGTCGTAAGGTTGCGACATTTTCGATGGATTTAGGACTTCACTTGTAGTGATGGGATAAGAATATCACTGCGGTGTTCCAAAAAACAGGGCTTGTCTTAAAAGGCGAAAGGGGAGAAATCACATTTAGGCAATTTTAACCTTTATTTGAGCCCAGCGACACATTTAACGTCTGGAAATTGTAAAACACCACTTTTTTTTTTTTTTTTTTTTTATAATTTGCTTACGCTAAAGGGATTTTTTTTTCTGTTACAGTACCCTTATAATGCTAAGAACACAGTGTAAGCTACTTGGTATTAGAAAGAATAGAGAGATAGGAAAGAAGTGTTTGGGTGCAGATGTAGGGTTTTTCTCCACGGGTGGTGTCTAAGTTACTTAGGGAGATTACAATTTCATGTATTCGGTATAAAGTAATGGACTTGGCCGGGATTCGAACGCACGACCTTCCATTCCGTAAGCGAATACACTACTACTGCACCATTGCCACCCGCTAGTCTTTGATTGGCCTCAGTTATGAAGTGATCCGAGACCTGGAGGTCTGCCAATGTACAATGAAGTCGGCCCGACCAAAAGGGCTGCGGTAAAGTGGAAGGGTTATGAACCCTTTAATCTTGATTTTTTTTTTTTTTTTAAACTTCAAGAATTCGGCCTCGTCATCATTTCAGCTCTCTAAATAAAGTCAATCTGCTTGCTACTCTTTTTGCAGCCAGCTCAACGCTCCCAGATTGTGCTTTATCTCTTCCTGTAGTCGAGCACGTAGAATACTAGTTGGGACCAATCTACTTTCGCAAGTTTTTTTTTTCTTTTCTTTTTTTAAAACGAAATGCAAATCCCAGAGTATTCAGACTCGGTATGGGTCCATTATACTAACAAGCAGAAATCCTCTTTTTTGTGTAGAGGTCGGAAAAACAAGTTGTTATTCATTTCTCTCTCTCAATCTCGTCACCATGGTGGTGAAAGTAAGATCGTTGCGCTTGATATTTGAAAGGCGTTCCACCGAGTTTTGGGTCAAGCACTCTTGTCGAAAATGCGTGGATTAGAAACTAGCTTTCGGACCGTTGAATTCAAGTTGTTTTGGATAGTTTAAAATCTGTAACTCATCAAATAAATGCTGGTGTTACCAAAGGCTCTAGAAGGTTGTATCATCAAAAGTCTCCAGAATTACGGCGATAATCACCGGGCACTGGCCAATTGGAGACCATGCGGCCAAACTGGGTATCCCATTTAACACCCACTGCCGAAGCTGCGGGAATGTAAAAAAAAGAGAAACTCTTTTCCATTTCCTTTGCGAATGTCCGGCACTAGCAAGAGCTAGACTGCGGGCACTGAATCAACCATTCTTCGACAACCTTAGCGCTATATTGAGCAAAGGGATACAAGATCTTATCCGTTTTCTCAACTCCACAGGTTGGATATAGCCACACATCAAATCTTCCACAACCACTACAACATGGGTCACACGAGTCGTGGTAACAAAAAGGCACAATAAGTGCTAATTGGGTTCAAGCCGAACCGCCACTTCTACCTACCTACCTACCAAAGGCTCCGTTTTCTCCCCGACCCTCTTTCTCATTTTTATAAATGATCTCCTGTCTGTAACTTCTAAACCAATTAATTCCCTCGCTGGAGACAGTATCCTCAGCTTTTCATGTTCGTTGACAGCTAAGTTCAGTGGGAACCAATAGGGTGGAATTTAATGTTTCCAAAACACTGTCATAAAAGCGAAACCTCAACTGTCTGCCATTTTCCATGAATGGCACTCGCATCGCTGGAACCGAAAGACTTTCCGTCGGTATGTGTTTAATAACAACATTCGTTGGAAGAAGAACGATGCTAAATTTCTAGGTTTCCTCAAAGGATACAATATGTTTTTCAGCTCTTCTGATCTGACTACAATTTAAAAGGCATTTATTCGCCCTAAATTTGAGTACAACGCTCTTATCTGGTATAGTGCACCAATAACATACATATATGGAGCTACTAGACAGAATTCGATAAGGCGCGATAAAACTTATACGCGATCGGGATATCGCGAAATCACTTGACTCTCTTAGTTATCGTCGCAATGTCTCCTGCATATCGGTGTTTTACTAATATTCCCAGCACAAGTACTCAAATGAAATAGACAGCTGCATTCCACCATTAAAACATTTCAACCGCAATACCCGTCATGCCATGAATGCACATCAGTTCACCCTCAAGCCTTTTTTCGGACGTTTTGAGTACAAATAATCTTTCCTGAGCCGTTCAACACGAATGTGGAATGCCCTTCCCCGCTCTGTTTTTCCTTCCCATTATAATTTACAAAGATTCAAAACCAACAGTCATCCATTATATCATTATACCCATTTCTTAAATGCCCGCAACATGTGACTCTAAACATGTCCACGTTATAAGGGTACTAAAAATCCCTTTAATGTGCGCAAATTAAAAAAAAAGAAGCTTCGCCACAAAGGAAGAAAAAGAAGATGCGGTTTTACGAGACGTTGCTTGAATACTCTTATTATTACACGTCAGGGACGGGACAAGAATATCACTTCAGCGGCCACCAAAAAACAGTGCTCGTCGTTAAAGTGGATTTAACCGGAGTATGCACACATTTACACATCGTAAAAAGATTGTGGAAGATTTCTAAACGGATTATAATTTGTATTCTAAAGAATAGAAAAGAAGAAATCAATACCATGACTTAATTAATTTATGAAAGATGAAATATTTCAGGAAAAATAGGAGAGAAATTAATTGAAGAATTAATTCTTATTGCAAGTGAGCGATAACGTTATTTACTTAATCTAAAAAACATTAATTAAGATGCTGATAGCAAATTCTTCGCGTGTATCACCTGTTAACTATTTATGTATACGTAAAGTGGAGTAGAAGTTGGTGAAGAACTAAAGCATTACAATAGATGTATTTTGGCTTACTTTTTGAGCTTTTTTTGGAATGATGGAAATTTTACGATAGAGAATTTCTCTTTGAGTGAATTGAAGACGTTTTCAACCGTCGAGTTATCTGGACAATGGACATATTTGAAACGTTATCAATAGAAATTTGCATCATGTCAAAACGAGACGCCTACATCAATAGAAGCTATGAATAGCAATCCTATGTTCCTGTCAAACCAATTAGATTTTACAGGTAAAATACATAAAAAACATGCTGCTTAATTAAACCTCCCTCAAATGAAGTCAGCTGTCTAAGCTTATGGTTTATAGTGTAGTAATTTACGATCCTGGTATGGCCAACAAATATAATATAAAAAAGAACCTGCAAACAAAAACAAAATAACAGCAATCGAAAAAACGCTTCGCAAATCCGCAAAATCATGCGGAATAAGACTGCCTCCAAGTTACGCACCGTTTGCATATCACAGTTTTTTGTTATCTCCATGCACTGTCCCGTTTGCTGCAATTTAATGGGATCCGCAAAGATATCCAATTACTTCACCGGATTATTGTATAATTTACAATTTTCTATACCTGAACATTTACAAATTAAAACAACATTAAAAAACCCAAACACTTGTTTGCATTGCTTGGTTGCACCACAGTCCACATTTTCCTACTTGCCCAACTTGTCTTTCTAATCTAAAACGTTTGCGTATGTGTTTCTTTTAACAATGTCTTACTTAAGCACTTAGCCTAATGCCAATGGACTGATTTTGGTCCTTATCTTATCATGCAATACAAATTAAAAAAAATAAAATTACATAGCCCTACGTAAATGAAAAACAACTTATGTACAAATATACAAATCACTTTTGACTTATTGTGGCATACACAGCGGGTTGTGCCGAATAACAATCAGCACATTGTCTCGTTGTAAGGCGGATCCTTTTCTGATTCCGTGCTGCTCTTAATATTCGACGAGAGCTTCGCAATCTCATCTTGCACCAAATTAGTACTTATCGTTGGAATCGGCACATGTGCATCGGTGTGCTGCTCATCCTTCGATTCCTCCGTACTGGAGCTGCTTTCTTTTAGGATATTCATACCGAGTTTTGAGGTTGTTGGTGGTTTAAGTGAACTTATTCCCGCAATTACAGTCTTCTGCGTGGGTTCACCGGCTGCCGCCTGTCCAACACTGTCGCTCGTCGACGAGGCAGACATTAGAGCCGGTTCGGTCTTATCGGATTCCGAAACCGTTCGATGGGGCGATAATTTCCCTTGGTCCATGCTGAATTGTTTCTTGAGCATTACTGAACGCGGCGGTGGAAGCGGATAGTCTGTGGAACCTTGTTTAGCTTTAGTGTAGTCGGCCGCACCCATGGATGCCGTTCGTAGGGGTTGGTGTCGACTTCCAGATGTTGTGGTCGCAGCTTGCTGGAAGTCGCCAGCGTCCAACGATAGTTCGTTAGCTAACGATGGGGTGTCGATGTTGTATGATCCCGTCAATGAGGTGGTGGTGTCATTGGAGCTTTGTTTGATAAATTTGTACGGATGAATTGAGTAATCGGTTTCGGTGCTCGAGTTTTTCTGCAGACTTTCGCTTGATTTTTTGAAGAGACGTGCTCCCCCACCACCAAAACTGTCATATGGTGGGTTTAGGTAATCACGAGAGCCGGGTGCTCCTGACGGTGATTGATATGTTTGTTCCCTTGACGAGTTTCTAATCCAAATTCCACGTTCGTTTTTTATTAGAAAACCTGCGCCACCTATACCAGAACTACCTCCGGTGGCCATTGTGCCAGCACCAGCCCCACCACCGCCGGCTGCCTTGGATGGGGATAACTCAATTGCGGTCTCACGTCGTAGCGGATGTCGATGGCTATAGTCCATGGGCATTCCCTAGACGAAATGGAAAGAGGGAAATATATAAGTCATCTGAGAAATCAAATTCACAATTAATTCTATGAAACGTATCGAATTTGTCTACGGGGAGAGATTAAGGCACATACATACTCGTACGAGAATAGGAGTAGATTGCACGTATCGGCAGTTAAACAGCGAATGTGTGTGAATGCGAAATAGATTGAAAGAATTAATCAATACACTGGCTGCGGCGAAAGGATATGGATATTCACGAGCAAAAAATTACGCTTTGAAATTAAACAGTCGATATTATATTTAAACAGGGTTAATGAGTGCTAGTCGGATTTTAGATATGAGCTGTGAATAATGATAATGTGAGCTGGCCGAATCTGATCCAGCTATGTCGCGTGCGACTTGAAAACACGCGGTGCAGTGGGTAGCTTGGAAACAGCTCTTCAGAATAATTCTAAACTTTTACCAGATTTTGGCAAGGGGTTGTGCTGTCATGTGCCTTATTCAATCTTGTACTGGAGAATATATTGCGCAGGGCAGGTGTCAACGGAAGGTAATATTTTCCAGACACCTGCTCAGCTACTGGGGTAAGCAGACGTTAGCGACATTATCGGCCGTTCCCACCGTGCCGTGGTAAAGGATTTTACGGCGGTTGAAGAGCAGGCCAAATTAATTGGTTGGCCTTTATATTAATGAGGACAACACTAAGTACATGCAAGCATGTATATCCATCGCTAAGGACAAAATATAGAGTTTATCTGCCTTGGAGTAAGTAAAAGCACCCCGAATGACACATTCTGACGGATAATTACCCTAAGAAACCGCTTCTACTTCGGTTTAGCAAAACAAATCAGCTAAAAACTCCTGACTCCTCAATGTAATGCGTCCTCTACCGAGCCTTAATCCTGACACTTCTGTTTTATGGTGCCGAGTGCTGGACGATAGACAGAAAGGGAAAGTTTAGATTGAACTCACTTGGAAAAATTCTTTCTTTATGCGAGAATGGGGAATACAGAAGAAAGGACAACGGCGATCTCTTTTAGCCGCACCAAGATTAGGATGTAGTCTACAAACCAAAGCAAGTGCACTTCATTCGCTCGGCTAGATCTAGCGAATTGACAATAATGCTCCAGATAAGCGGATCTTCGACTCCCAGTCCCCAGCTTCGAAAAGAGAAGGGAGACCCAACCTCTGTTTTAAAGACAGAACCACCGCGGTTACCAGAGCGCTTAGTGAGGACAACTGGAAGAAGAGTGCCCGGACTCTTCACGGGTCCAGACCCGCTTGAGTAAGTAAACTATTGACAAAAAGACATTCTTAATAAAAAAAAAATACTTTTTTGAAAGTACATTACCCACGAAAGAGCATCAATTGCGTTTGGAAAAAACGTTCATTGTGTCTAAAGTTTTCGATAACAAGTTTGCACTCCTGGAAAAGACCAAAATTCGATGTCGTGGTGCAATGGCTAGTATGGAAACCAGCAAAGAGAGGCACTATCATGTAACTTCTTCAATCTTGTTCTGGAGCAAATAGTGCGCAGGCAGGTGTGAAGGCACTATCTTCAACAGATCCGCCCAATTGCGGGGATATGCGGACGTAATCGATATCATCGAACGGGGAAGAGGCTTTTATATGGATTGAAGAACCGGCGAAATTGGTTTGCATTGAAATCAACGAGGACAAAGCCAAGTACTTGTTTTAAAAAAACAAACAAACATCAATCCACCGAGTAGGACAACGTCACTGTTGATAGCAATAACTTCGAGCAGTTCATCTACCTCGGAGTAAACATCAACTCCACGAACGACACCTTAGTGGAGATCTGACGAAGAATTACATTAGGAAACCACTGCTACTGATCCAAAACTTCCTCCCCGGAAGACCAAGTGTAAGCTCAACAACACACTGATACAGCTTTGTGGCGCCGCACCGAGTGCTGAAAGATAAATAGGATAGGAGAGCTTATGTTGCGTTCCTTCGAAAGAAAAATACCCCGTCGGACATTTGGCCCTGTGTGCGAGGAGGGCGAATTGAGGAAAAGAAACAACCTTGAACTCTATGAGCTGAATCAAGATGTAGATGTAGTCCGAAAAGCAAAAACAATGTGATGACATTGGATCGGCCACATCGAGCGAATGGGCAATAATGCACCATCGAAAAGGATCTTGGACTCCCAGCCTCCAAGTTCAAGACGACAAGAAGACCGAACCTCCGTTTTAAGACCAAGCGAACGCGTATGCCAGAGCACTTGGCGTTGACAACTGGAAGCAGAGTTTTGGGGATCGTGGAGGATAAGTCTCACAGGCAGAGACTTTTCACCCGTCGGAAGCCCGTTAACTAACAGAGTAAAATGGAGGAGAGACATCTATCAACTTATCATGTGAAGCTAAGGGTAAGGGGTCGATCAGGGCTCCTTAAAGTATCATTTAAAGTCAGGAAAATACACCATTAAAAATTTGCTATTGGTACTCGCCATCGTTTCGTAAATGGCTAGTTAGATTTCCAACAGATTTAACGACAATGTCGCAATTTAAATTACTATCCACAAGCTTATTTACTTAAACTTATCATTCGGTGATTAATTTCCATTGTTCTCGTTGCCAACAGATATAGAATATCTGTCTCAAGCTTCTTTATATAATAATAAAAAGTCCTCAAGGAACTTAACATTGAATACCCCACGAAACCATTGAAAATTACATTTCCAATTTAAAGCGACTTCCCAAAAGTACGAGTAGCAGATAGAATGGTGTATCGCACCGCTTGCACCTTATAACAATTTATAACAATAGTCGCAGCGTAATGTTATTAAATTTCATCCCTCTCTCCATTACCTATACTTCATAAATAAATCCATGGATACCTGATTAAATCACACTTATTACGCCATTTTCATTGAAAAGAAAGCTCAAACTGCGGAAGTTGACGGGTTTTTGATTAGGTGGGCGTCAAAGACAACCCAGCAATGTTTTATTCTTGTTACGGGCGACTACTCTCATCTCTATTGTCAAGAAAAATTATATTCAACAATTCAATTACGGGAAGTAATACGACTCATTTTTTTAAGGAGTGCTTTTCTTTGTAGGATTTTGTTGTGGTTACTCACCTCAGTGGAATCATCGGTGTCATCGACGGACGCACGCGCTTGAAAAAGTCCTTCCAGCATCATATAATCATTTTCCTCGCACTCCTTTAAGTGTTGTTTCTCTAAGAGCGCAGCGAATTCAGCCTTCGACATATCGTTCTTGGGACGTTCTGGTTGACCTAGAAAATCAATCCCCGAAGGGCAAAGTTACTTCAATGGATTTTCACTATCATTTTTGTTGTCCATGCATAAACGTGAATAACATGATCTTTTTTTGTATACGTGTTTTCAAAAATTTGATTTCATTCTTACTTTTGCCAGGCAGCGATACTGTCGGAGAAGTCATCAAATGGCAAACGCTCTCCAACTCGTCTGTAATTGATGTATATTCCGAATGTAACTTGAGAAGGATATTTCGAGCAGGTTTCCCATGTAAAATTGGTTTTCCTATTACACAAAAAAAAATCAACAACATTTAAAGGCCTTCCTGTTTGGAAACGATTATTTTGTTATTACCTCCCTGCTCCTTTTCACTATCAGGCTCCGAGTGAGTCAAACTCAGCTGTCGCCTTGTCATTGTTATTTGATTGAGGCTTATGTGAGAACGATTTAACTGGTCGTAGGCGGAGGTAGTCTCAGAGTTCCTACGGCATAAGGAAACTGTTCGCTGTCGCATGGCGCGATGTTTGGCGGCTGGAAAAGAAACAAATCAAGTCCCATGAGCATGGGTGGTATTGACATAATGTAGCTCAATATCAGCTATAAAAAATTAACGGCTCGTGACATAATGAACACTATAATTAACTAAACATTTTATTCAATATCTATTAGAGCAGATGTCAAGGTTAGGAATGATATCAAATAAGCATTCAATTATTAGGTGGATATACAAACATATTTTTTTATATGTCACTAATGCTTAAGGGTTGGATACTTTTATGATGCTAATGCACAGCACGAGTAGAAGGATAAATAGGAAGGAGAGGAGAGAGAAACTGGTTGGTTTTAAACAGTTGAGAGTCGCAGTGAGAAGGGAAAACAAAGTGAGGCAAAGCATTCCAAATGCGTATTGTTCGGTTTAAGAAGGAATTTATTTGTCTAGCATTATGTTCGAAGTAGGGTGAAGGGTAAATTGATGGGCATTCGATGCCTGACGAGTGTTGCGGCTGAATTGTTGAAGGGGCGGAATGCAATTGTTCTCATCAGAGCATTGACAATAGAAGTAGCGATAAAATAAGGAAAGACATGAGACATTTCTACGGTGACCGACCGAGTGTATAAAATCATCTATATTTCGGTTACCTATTAGCTTTCCCGCAGGTTTCTGTATTTTATCTATTCAACGACCATACCACGTCGAGTTAATCGGTTCTCGTCAGATCAACGCAATTAAACGACGTTGGGCGCGGTTAGTACGTAAATGGGGGACCGTTTGAGAACAACCGCGTGTGGTTGGCCAGTCCCATCTATAGAGTTGAGGTAGATAATACATACGTGGTATTACAATGAACCTAAATTGGTCTTAGTGTGTCGGCTTCTGCCGGCAGCCACCTAACCTAACCTAACCTAGTAGGTGCAAGGATGTTTTAGGTGCACCTGACCAGATATGAGCATTGTACTCAAGATTAGGCCGAATAGAGGCTTTATAAATTGTAGCTAAATCAGAAGATGTAAAATATTTCTTGCATCGATTGAGGAAACCTGGACATTTTGCAGCGTTCTTGGCGACTGTGGTCATTCCAGCGAGCTTGTCATTGACATACCACGAATTGTAAGTCTTTCGGTTTCCTCGATTAAAGTGCAGTTCATTGATAACGGAGTATTCTTTGGATTACACTTCAATGATAGGAAACAGCATTACGCTTTGGAAGCATTAAATTCTAACCTGTTGGTTTCACCCCCAATGGATTATTATTATTATTTTTTTTATAATATGCACGCACTAAAGGGATTTGTTAGGACCCTTATAATGTAATAGCTACACAGCGCGGGCGTTAAGAAAATTAGGGAGAGTTTGTAGGTTATAATGTAAAGGAAAAACAATGAGCGGAAGATTATTTCGCATTCGTGTTGTACGGCTGAGGAAAGATTCTTTGAACTTCACTGTACGTCCGAACACAGGCTAGAGGGTGAACTGCCACAATTAAGGGTCACAATTCTTGTAATGGAACCAGACAGGGCATCAAACTCATTATAAGTTGAATGTCTGTCCAAATTTAGGCTTCTTTAAACAAAACAGTAGTCGATTAATTGCCTACGGACATGAAATTTGAACCAAATGAAATTAAATTCCGGATTGGAACACTGACCATATTGGGGCTGAAGTTGGTAGGCTACGTCACTACGTATATAAACGGCGATACCGCGATGGGGAAAGAATAATGGCACTAAGTTGTATCCAGGTAGACTTAACTCTGTTAAATCCGAGCCAACGCCAACCTGGGTTTCACTAAGTGCCAAAGCAACTGGTTTGTTGTGGAAATTTGTTCTCAACCCACGAATGTTACTGACATCCACTACAAAATTCCTACACATTATAACATACAAACATAAAAGAAAACACAACTCCGACGCTACCTAAGCAAAAGCCGTGAATTGAAGATCTGCGTTAGATTTCCAAAACAATTACCGCAAGTGTTATGCCCGTACGATAACTTGTTTTGGTCCACCAATAAAATCAACCGCCCACGACCCGCTATTCGTCCGATGCTTTCTTTACCTAACCATTGCAAGCGCTCAAACGAAAATCGTACGGCACCTGCAATAGCCAAGCAAAACTAGCAGCGGTGGAGTGGGATGGGTTATGATGGAATACCCAACGCGGTGGCTCTTTTTTGCGATGTTTTTTTTTTCTCTGCGCACTACACCGGCAAAGAAACTAAGTAGATTTTTTTCTCATTCTACACTATTTTGCAAAACCGGACACGTGCGCACGCGGCTTGAGGCAGTCGGCAACTTGCTATAAAGATCAAAATTCAATAAGTTCAACATACGCTGACGTTCCAGCATTACGCCGGAAGAAGAAGATAACCGAGAATTATGAAAAACTGAGAGTACTATCAGCGAAAGATTGGTTTAGAAATGGCAGACAGGAGATGGCAATGCTTCAGCTCGCTTAGGCAAATTCTAGGATATCCTATCCATATTCATGTCCCGCGTAAGAGGGCGTGGCATTAGAGTCTGTTCATTTTGGAACTTTTTTTGGTTTTCTAACAAAATTTTCAAAAACCGAATATGAGGTTAAAACGCCCCAAAAACGGGGCGCGGCAAAAAACTTTGATCCACAGTTGTTCAATGCATACAAGCGGGATTGTGCCGCTCTACACAATCTGCAGTAAGCATTTCGATTAAAAAAAGTAAATGAGGGAAATACTCGAGTACCTACTCGTTAATTCATTAAGTCGGCCTTATTGCGGCAAACACATGTGTTGTTCGCCGTGTGTTGTGGCATAAATTAAAGGCTTACACATAGAAGGATTATGTCTCTGATGGGATGGTAAAAAATATATTTTTTAAGCTGTCAAATAATCAAGTTCTGAAAAGCAAATAATTTTCTCCTACCTTCAAAACTTAATTCCGGAGCAGTTTCATCCGAGTCACCCACCAAGGTATGGTCGTCATCGTTACCCAGCGGCGTTAAGGTGTCCTTACTCTCCGTACTAGTACCAGTGTCTTGTCGCACCGTCACATACGGTGTACGTTTTACAGTCTCACAAGTGGATGGTCTCTGTGACAGTGCCGTGGGATAGAAATCCGAATCCTCCGACTGTACAGATGTCTTTCGCACAATATTCTCATTCAGAGCTTGTCTCGACTTAACAACCTCATCAGGCTCCTCTGGCAGTGGCACCACTTCGAAATGTTTTCCATCATCGCATATATACGCATCCGGTCGAACTTCAGTTAGCGATCTGTTAAACTTTCTTCGATTCGTCACCTGAAACAAAGACACATCAATTGACAGCGCTAACAATTCAATCAACTGCTTACCTGTAAATTATTCATGTTTTCGGTTTCTGAATACGCCCGCAGTCGAGACATTTCACCGGGCCCGACCCCAACAGTGACCGCAATGTTTCCATTTGAGTTATGAAGTTCGTCTTGGGTTATCGTGTGCGTTGACATAAATCGATGAATAACCGCCAAGTGGGAAAGTATTTGTTCGGTTGATTCCTCCATTTTTCTTAGCCGGAATTCAATGTTCTGCAGCACAAAAATGACAGTTAAACAAATTACTTATTAAAATTAATTTGGAATTTTAATTGGGCCAAGGCGCACAAATTGGAGCTCAGTGCGGGAAAATTCCCACTTATAGGCTTTGTCTGTGGATTTGTCAGCTAATTTACATTTGCTTTTCAATTCAAATTCAGAGGCAGGCGTCTTATTCGGAAAGTCAAGAGGCAGGTGTCTTATTCGGAAAGTTATATTTACGCTGGGAAGTTTCACTATTTTGATGGCGCACGTGTTGCGCTGTGGTCTGGTAGATTTTATGGCATTTTGAGTATTAAATTGAATGAGAAGAGAATGAGGACGTTTATTTTCGGCAGGTGAGTGCAATAGAGATGTTGTAGCTCAGTATCTGAGAGTATGGTTTACCCTTACGTTAATTTATGTAGCCATTACCACGTAGATTAAATAGTGAAAGTAAAACTAAATTTATCATCAGTTTAAAGTCACCATGGAAAGGAGAAGACACCCCGAGCATTTAAAAGACACCATCGCGGAGTTCAAAGCCAAAAGGTTCAAGCTGAAGAGGGCAATAAGTCAAGGAAACTTCAGCAGTGGAAGATTCTCCGTTGAGATGTCACCAGCAATTCCTGCAGACTCGGTTATAACACAAAAACTGAGGCGAACAACCCTGTTCTTAGCGAAAAAAAAGAAGATGTAGCGCATAGTAACACTCTCTTCCCAACTCATCCTGTCAGACACCCCGACAACACCGAGTCAAGGACAAGATATTCCGGTTTTGAGCGAGAAGCAACTGAGTTTAGCGGCGAAAACCGTGTAAAACAAGAGGGCCCACGCACCTTACGGGATAATGGCGGAAGTGTTGAAGGCGACTGCCCATGCATGTCCCCAGCTATTGCTGAACCTGTACAGCAGCTGCCTTAAGAAAGGAGTCTTTCTTAGAAGCTGGAAGAGAGCACGATTCTCTTTCTGCTTACACACCGCTGTCTCCTCAAAAATATGCTGAAACCGCTGCTCATGGCCGCAATACAAATGGCAGCAGACTTGACAGAAAATACAACGTGGTTTCAGACAAGATCTCTCTACGATCGGAGCGATTGAAGAAGTACTGCAGGCCGCC
The DNA here is from genome assembly GCA_949715645.1 of Portevinia maculata. Taxonomy (NCBI): domain Eukaryota; kingdom Metazoa; phylum Arthropoda; class Insecta; order Diptera; family Syrphidae; genus Portevinia; species Portevinia maculata. Next base: position 266,023,340 of record OX454526.1, on the reverse strand, counting down.
AAAACTGTTCAAACGGGGAAACCACTACTAGAGAAAGATTGTTTTGTTGGCAACGCTGGACGTGCGAAATGCATTTAATTCAGTGAAGTGGAGTGATACACTGAGAGCACTAGAAATAACTTTCAGCGTCCCGATCTGTATCTTTCGGATGGTGTAGCACTATCTCAAGGGCGGGGGGGCTATTATATGGTCAGGTTAAGTGTAAGGTTATAGTGGTAGTCGGCAGAAGCCGACACACTTAAACCAATAAATGGTCCATTGTAATTTTTTTTAAATTCTGGCTCGCCAGGGCGATTTATAAAAGGGGGGGGGGGGGGGGGGGGGGTACTTCGACCTAAAAGATCTTTTGTACCGTATGGGCCAGAAAAATTTTAAACTAGTAAAATTTCCGCTTTCCGTGTAAAGCGGACAATTTTACCAGTAGAAGAATTCTTTATGTCCTCGGGGCTCAATTGTTCCCTGAGAAAGATCTTCTTTCTAATTCCATTAAGGGCTGGGCATTCACATAAAATGTGTTCAGCTGACTCGTCCTCTTCAAGACAGAGTCGGCACTCAGGAGAATCTGCTATTCTCATTTTGTGTAGATGATATCTTAAACAGTGGTGACCAGTAAGGTAACCTACTAGGTTTTTGATATCATGCCTGCTTAGGTTTAGACATTTGCTGGCATTATGATTGAAGGGCCGAATGGCTCGTTTGGCCTGTCTTAGACCTGGGATGTTATCCCAATGATAGATACATTTTCTATGTTCCCAGCTTTTAATTGCTGCCGATCTAGGAGTGCAGCAGAAAGGTTCGGGACCTATGAAAGGTGTTTCTGAACCTTTTCTGGCCAGTTCGTCGGCCTTTTCGTTACCTTCTACCCCGACATGACCCGGAACCCACCATAATTTGGTCTTGTTTCTTGCTCCGAGTATTTGTAGGGTATTGAAGCAGTACATGACTGATTTGGAGTCAATGGTATACGAGCTAAGGGCGTTTATAGCTACTTGACTGTCCGTGAAAATATGAATGGTTGCACCTTTTATGCCAGATAAGATAATGTGGCTGGCGCATTCTTGAATGGCGTGGAGCTCCGCTTGAAATACGCTGCGACTTTTTCCAATGGGTATCGTAAAGCGTTTGTGTGGTCCGTATATTCCCGCTCCTACCCCCGTTTCCATTTTAGAACCATCCGTATACCACTTTATGCCGTTATGGCTGTTTGGTGGGTTATTGCTAACCCATGCTTCTCTTTTGGGTATCTCCGTGGAGAACCGTTTGTTGAAGCATAGTGTTTTTTGAATGCGGTCTGTGACCGTGCAGTTCATGTTAAGTTCTGGCAGTTCATCGAGAAGGGTCTTAAGTTCCGGATGATCATTAAGACTTATCTCGTTTAGCTGTATTAGACTTATTGCACTGCGGATCGCCACTTTTTGGACGTATATGTGGAGGGGTATAATTCCTGTTATTGCCTCTATGGCAGCTGTTGGACAGGTACGCATGGCTCCGGAGATACCAAGGCACGCAAGCCGTTGTACCTTTTTGAGCTTCTCTATTGCGACCATACTATGGAGGCGTATGTTATGATGGGTCTTATCATCACTGTGTAGATCCAGTGGACGATCTTTGGAGAGATTCCCCAGGTTCTACCATATGTGTGACGACAGGCCCATAAAGCTCTATTAGCTTTACTGATTTTGTTGTTTATGTGAGAGTTCCAGTTAAGTCTCTTGTCCAGGATTACTCCAAGATACTTGACTTCGTCGGAATACTCTACGACCGTGTCGTTTATTCTGATTAGGCCTAGGTCTAATTTCCTCCTTTTAGTGAAAGGAACGATGACGGCTTTACTGGGATTTATGGAAAGATTTTCCTTAGTGCACCAGTCTATGGCTGTCTTTAGAGCATTTTTCATTTTTGATGTGACTATTATTGAGTCTTTGCCCCTAACTATGATGACAATATCATCGGCGTACCCAATTGTAGTGTAGCCCAAATTGCCCATCTTGTGTAGCAGGTCATCGATGACCAATGACCACAAAAGGGGTGAAAGTACTCCCCCTTGTGGGCAGCCCCTTACGGCTGTTACTGATACTGAGGTCGTTCCTGACGAGGAAGTTATTTTGCGACTTTCCAGCATCGCTTTGATCCATTTAATAGTTGGTTTATCTATATTTCTATGGTACAAAGCATTTGATATGGATTCATATCCAGTGTTGTCGAAAGCACCCTCTATGTCCAGAAGGTCCATTGTAATACCACATGGATCTATCTTCTTCCTACTCGTTGAACCAGTTGGAGCTTCGAATAACGCTTGAAAGACTTTTAATGTCCATGTTTATGAGATCATTATATGAAAAAGATCCCAAATGGAGTTTTCGTCTTTGAGAGAGACCAGGGTATGTGCAGAGAAGGTTGAGAATAGTCTCCTCCTCCTACTAGTCCAAGCAGCTGCTGCAGAATTCATTTCTATAGACACCAAGCCTTGTTGCATGCTTGCCTATGAGACAGTGTCCGGTGATTAGAGCAATTGTAGCACCAATGTGCAGCCTGTTAACTTAGAGCGTTTCAGATCCAGCTTTGGCCAAATCTGTTTTGTCGCTAGACAAGTGTTGCCACCTGTCCACCTAAAATTAGTTCTCTCGGTGGCCTTCTTCATAAGCATGAGTTTGCATGTAGCAATTGGAATGACTAAGGGACCTTTATCAGGTAGAAAAGGCGGTAATGGTTCCATTTTTGGCGAGTTCATCAGCCCTACAGTTCCTTGGAATATCTCTGTATCCCGGCACCCAGCACAGTGGCCTATTTCACCAACTTTCACATTTGTATTTACAGGCATTTTTTTAACAAAATTTGTGATTTTGTTGATTTACGTCATTTCACCAAACTGTGGGTATTACAAATTTGTAGTTGTATTCTACAAATGGAAATTTGTGGTAATATTTCCCTTTTCGTTTCATCAAAAGTTATTTATAGTTGTAATTTACAAGTTACAAATTTGTGAAAAGTTGACTTATTTGTGAGTTTGCGTTTCACCAAAGAAAATTATTTTTAAAATTTGTGTAGTATGTGAGAATATTTTACAACTGAAAATTGACGTGTAATTCCTTCTACAAGTTTTGTTTCATATTGAAAGTAATCGAAAAAATGTCTTTGCAACGAAGGCATAGTAGTAGCGATAGTAGCGAAAGTGATGTTTTAATTTTAAGAAAAAAAGGTAATTTCGGAGTTATTTAATTTTAATTAAAAATTTCGACTGACTCGATGCAAGTTAGAGGAAATAATTGCAATTATTGGGCCACAAATAGCCGACACGACTGAAAAAAAACTTTGCATTAACACCAAGGCAGCAGTTTCTCAAAGGCTTGGAAATGGAGGGCAATACCATGGTGTAGCAGATATGCAAATGTGTTTCTCGCGTTTGTGCAGCAAATGTTATTTTATTGTTTGAAAGGGTTGTGTATTGGCCAAATATAGACGGAACCTTAAGAAACATAGATGCTCCTGGCGAATTTGAATCTGCATATGTGGACAGACATGGACAGCACTGCATAAATTTTATGTTGGTATGTGGGCCGGACTATACCTATCTCTTATAACGCATATGTGAATTGGCCGGGAAGTGTGCACGAATCAAGGGCGTTACGAAGAAGTCCCTTTTTTCAAAATTTGAAAGTGGATTTCGAAATTTCCGTGTCTGACGCACTTACGATTGCAATCCATGAAAGCAGTTACTGTTATAAAATGTTGCATCATCTTAACCAACATTTCCCGACAAGCGGCAAATAGATAATATTATCGAAATGTTCACCACCACTGAGGATTCAAACGACGCAGATACTCAAATTGCTGAAAATTTTTATGGCCGGGCTTCGTTAGAATATTTTTTAAACCACTTCGTTAGCAAATATGTATCCTATTAAATAACGAGACTTTTGAACTTTTAATGAAATATATGTTTATTTATTTTATTTTTATTTTTAGTAGTCACTTAATTTTAAAGTGTTTTCTTCCAACACTTTTATCTTCTCTTTCAGCTCTGCAGTCCCCAAGTCGCGTTCCTTTTTCAAGGCATTCAACTGCAAATTATAAATTTCGAATTGAAGCCACCTTTTCTTCAATCGAAGAACATCCGCTTGCTGAGTTAGCATTTTGTTGTTGCGCTTGGGCTTTTTTGATGATACTTGAGGTCTGATTGAATTAAAAAATACGTACATATATTTTTAAAAAAAATTGTGAGAAACAAGCATTTGCATTTACCTTATTTCGTCTTCAATATCCCACACGTTTGCGCACTGGGGTGGCAGTACCCCTTCAGTAGGTACTGAAGGGACTCATCACATCATCTATGCCTTGAACTGTTGGCAATTCTTTGCCGATAATATCAATATCAATATCAAAATATCAAAAATGATATTATCGAGATCGATTAAAATGCGACTAGTGCCACCTTCAGAACCAGTCTTCTTTGAATTATCAAGTTTAAGCTAAAATAAAAAAAAAAAAAAAAAAAAATTAAATTTATATGTACCTACATAATATGTACTTACCAGAGTAGCCCGTTTTAAATTTTGCCACGCAATATCTCAAAGATATTGTCAATCCTTTCCTTTTTTAATTAAGAGGATAATGAAATTAAAATATCTTTCCACGCGTTTTTTTTTTTTATTTTTTTTTTTTTTTTTTATTTAAAAGGAAATCCAAATCCCAGAGCACTCAGACTCGGTAACGGTCCATTGCACTACCAGGCAGAAATCCTCTTTTTGGTGTAGAGGCATTTGATTGGGTGGCGTATGTTGTTGTTCCGCATGGGGATTGAATCTGCACCGCACGGGTCACAAGCCAACACACTAACCTCTACACACCTTCCACGCGTTTACTTCACCCAAATAAAACCTCCTTCTTTTCTCTAATCAAGGAGACAAAAAAAAATATCTTATTTTGCCCATTCATTTTAATTCCGGGATTGCACGACGATATTCCACAAATTTGTGAGAAAACACTTGTAGATTACACATTGCACAAAAACCCGGTGCAACAGGAATTTTTACACTTGTAATCAACATCTTTATTCTTACAATTTTTTTTTTGTCTAATCACAAATTTGTGGGTTCATATATTTGTATTTGGTGAAACGGAAAACCAGATTACAAATTTGTAATTGTGATTCACAAGCACAAATTTGTGGTTGTAATTTGTAGTTTGGTGAAATAGGCCCCTGGTGAATGTTGAACTGCTCCGACACCTCCGCGAGAGATGATTGGCAGTCTAGGACTATGATGGAGTTTGTAGACACAGAATCCAGAAATTTTATCGCAACTTGACTATCTGAGAAGATTCGGATGTCCATAGCGGATATCACGTTCCTCTTCAGCCACGATCGGACTTCTTTAATCGCCATAAATTCCGCTATAATATGATATAACAGATGGTCCTGGAAGAAAGGACATCACTGTCGGAATAATCACTTTTGCTTTGCAATTCGTAAACAAAATTAGATTACCTATAGTTAGCTGGCTCATTCAAGTCAACCTTAAATAGACAATAAAACTACAGCCAAGAGGATCTTCAACACCCAGTCTCCAGGTTCGAGAAAACATGGAAGACCAAACCTCCGTTTCAAAGACCCAGACAACGTGAATGCCAGAGCGCTTGATCTGGACAACTGGAAGGAGCGAGCCCGGGGTCGCAGGCAATGGAAGGCTGCAGTGTCTCAGGCAGAGACGGTTCAAAGGTCGAGAGCCCGTTAAGTAAGTAGTATAATAAGAGAACGGGGACTAAAAGGATACCCATACTCATTCCCATGAAAAATATCCACACATCAAGTGCTCGAGTGTGGACGTTTGATCCTCATTATTTTAAAAGTCTGAAGAAAATGATTCCCTCTCTCAGCGGCCATTTTGAAACAAAAAATGTTTGCAATTATAAATTGGATTCAAAACCACTTCCTTAATAATAATTTAAATTCCTTTTTTGGAATATAATTTCAAGTTACCGCATGCAAAAAGTTATATGCACGTCAAAAGAACGCAACAAACTGTTTCAACTTTCCACAATTTCATGGCAAATACTCCTCGCAACATATTCGACAACAGCCGGCGGACATTTGCTAGCTACCTACCCATCACTGAAAATACAAACTTTTGGTTGAACCTTTCACAGAAAAGTTATTCTACGAATAGCTATGTAGGAATTCTCTATGTACACGTATATCTACTAAAAACCAACACAATTATCTCTGTAAAATCAGTATTCAGTTTAATTGATACAAATTACGTAGGTATGCTCCTAGATTATACACATTTTCTTCACTTAAAGGACTAGTCCGACGCCCACCACCCCCCCTGTCAAAATGTGAATTTGAGAAACGTAGGGATAAAGGTATTGTATTGAATCTCATTGGCCCCCAACAATAGTTACAACAGCTAGAACTAAGGTTCATGTGCATGATGCTATGGTAACAGCAACCAAGATAATTGCACTTTAATTAGTGTGAATTGGATTTCAGGGATACGGATATAACCTTCAGTTGCACGTTAGTGGAATGCGGGGCAACATAATTTGGTTGTAGTCATTACTGTCCAACGAAGGATTCCTGCATTTGTTCATTTGAATTGGACAGAGATTGTGAACCAAAAGCATTTTCTTGTGAAGCACGCTGACTGACAACGAGCGGAACCAGCAGCAACTAATTGAACTTTAGAATTAAAAACTGTTGAAAACCTCATTCATCGCATAAAAGTTTCCCACAAATTTCCAAATCTCTTAACCATAACAAAACATTTCAACATATGGTTCCAGAGAAACCTCCAGGTTCCATTTAACCGACTTTCCTACAAACGTTGAAACTTTCAACCAACAAACAATCCAACACTTCAAATGCACTCTCAATCTCCACCTCAGTTAAATTCCTGCAATTTTAGTATTTAATTTGAATCAACATAAGTATAGTACCAACCTGAACCGTAACAGTTTGCAGATTCTCTTTCTGGTTAATGTCTTCAATTTTTTGTGACATCGTTTCCACCCGATCTGTGGTGCACTTGACACGTTCATCTGTTGACTGATTCAGTATGATCTCCTGCTCATGAAAGAAGCCCTCAACGCACTCCTCTTCAAAGTCATACAATCGTTCGAGGTCATCTTTTTCCAGGAACAACTTCAACCCGTTGTCTCGCTGCACTTCCAAGCCTGTAAATGCAAACCCCAACCTCATAATTACACTGTAAAATGTGTAATTTAAAATGTCAACCTCATACCTTTCGCCTTACGGATGCAATATTTCAGCAGTGAGTAGAAGTGGCAGAAAGCTATAAATGGCGGCGGTAACACTGGTTTTTGTTGGTACTCCATGACCACAGTGAAGCGTTGAAACATCCAAACCTAGTGACACACACATAAAACCATAAACAAATCCATTTAAGACAAACATTTCCCAACTCACCTGGTGCGAAACAGAGTTCACTTCATTGAAGATATTGTTAAACACAGCTATTAATAAATTGATGAGCAGAATGTTGGCAATCAGCAGGTACATTGACATCGTAATCGGGGTGACCCAGTGTCCTTTCGGTTCGAAATGATGCCGATGCAAGTATAGATAATTTTAATTAATTAATACTTCATTTAAGTTGTGTAATTAATCAAGATATCTGGCTGTTTTAATAGGCAAAGTTTTCTTCTCAACAATCCGACCGATGAGGATGGCAAATTAATGAAATGAGGAGCAAAAATGGGGTGGGCGGAAAGGAGCCATGATAAATGTATTAATACACTCGGGAACATAGCGTACCTGTAACACAGGCCGGCTGACGTGGGTCCTCTCCGCACGGTGGATCAATATCGTCGGCAAAAACTTCACCATACAACATGAAGTAGGGTTGATAGTACACCTGCCAATGAGAGAAGTCCGTAATGAAAGTGATAGTCTTGTCAAATGAAAAATGTTTCAAGTAAATTGATTTTTGTTTATCGTTGTATCTTTCGAGGATGGAAGAGTACGACAAATAGGCAATTCTATTGAACGGATATCATCCTTTTATGTGCTTTAATAAAACATTTCATATGCCGAAAGGTACAAAGTAGGTGGGAGAAATTAGTTAACAGTTTAAATGTTTGAAGACATTTAGGCATTCCTGCAGATAACTATTTTTAAATCTGAAAGATAATAATTCGTCCTTTACGAGTAACCGATTGAGTGGGAGTGACGAGAGACTTCTTTATGACATTTAATTATTAATTAATTGCTTGTACCTTTCTTCATTGAGGGTCATAGAGTTCCAATAGGGAACATAGAGATTTACAAAACCTCGTAAGCTGATTGATTTTTGTTAATCGTGTTTTTGATTCCATATGTTTTTTTAAATATTTATTTTTGATTTATATATACCTACATTAGAAAACTGAGGAAAGACTGCAAGAGTCTTATAGAGGCAGAGACTCTTCGCGGATTGAGAGTCCGTAACATAGGAAGTTATAAAAACGTCAATTTCAGCGAATGGAAGTCCCAAAACAACCACACCAGCTTAATAGATGCCGTTTTTTGTTTAAAAAAAATGGAAATGTCTACCATTGCACCAACCTTATGAAGCTTAAATTTGAAGCTTGATGACGCTACGTTGATTTGTAAAGGGTATTTCATTAGTTTCAAACTTTCAGTGTGAACGCACCCTTAAGCCGATTACCGAACTGTCAATGTCAAAATATTCAGTAAAAACAACATTTTCATCATGGTGAAGTGCACGAAGGAACAACGTTTACAAATAATTAAAATTTACTACCAAAATTCCGAGTCGGTGGTCGAAACTTTAAGAGCGTTAACGCCCATTTTCGGCCGTAATTCTCGTCCCAGTACCCAAGGACTTCATGATCTAGTGAAAAATTGGAGTCAGAATATTTGCTGCTTGATGTTGCCGTGCCAGTGAAACTACGTTTTGCCCGAATTGTGGAGAATATTGTTGCCGTCAGTCAATTGTATGGCGTTCTCAAGAACTGGGCCTCTTCCAGACCACATTATGGTGAATTTTGCGTAAGGATCTTGGCCTACACCCTTACAAGATCAAGCTGACTCAAGAACTCAACCCACTTGATCATATGAAGCGACGTATGTTCTCGAATTGGGCTCTGGATATGATGGAAGAAAATTAAGAATTTCATCGCAAAATCATCTTCAGCGATGAAGCGCATTTTTGGATAAACGTCTTCGTCAATATGCAAAATATGCGTTACTATACAGGTGAGAACCTTCATGAGCACTTTATCCGCAAAAAGTCACTGTTTGGTGCGGTTTTCATGCCGGTGGCATCACTGGGCCGTTTTTTTTCCCCAATGAAAATTACCGTCACGTTACGGTAAATGGTATTCTCTACAGAGACATGTTGGAACGTTATTTCTTTGAGCTATTGCATGAATTGGACATCAGTGATATGTGGTTCCAACAAGACGGTGCCACAAGCCACACACAGCGGGTGCAACAATCGAGTTATTGAAGTCTCAGTTCGGTGAACTTGTTATCTCTAGAAACGGACCCGTCTTTGGCCGCCGAGATCGTGTGATTTAACGCCTCTAGACTTTTTGTTATGGGGCTACATTAAATCATTGGTCTATGCCAACGAGCCGGCGACGTTAGAGGAGGTCAGAGCCAATATTGAACGAGAAATAGCGGCCGTATCGGTCGAAAAGTGCGGCTGAGTCATCGAAAGTTCAACGTATCGACGATACGTTCCCGTGGTGTCGAAGTCGAATTCCATTTTTAAATGTTTTGATAGTAATTCAAGCCAATAATTTTAAGATATCTCAAGTAGTCTGCATTCTATTTAAAAAAGAAGTTGTCAAGTCCTTAATGAAATACCCTTAATTTGTTCGGCAGCCATCATAAGTGAAGGCTCTCAGTGAATTTGTACTTTCAACTCAAAGGCCTCAGTCTAATTAATATTAAAGCGGAGCTAGATTCATACTCTGAGTGAGTCTGCTCTTCTGTTTCAAAAGAAAAATGTCGCGTTCCAGTAATTAAACAAAATTCGTTTGAGGTGCCGAGACGAAGATTGCAGTGGTCGAGCAAATGAGGTACTTACGCCAGAAATGATGAAAACAATCCTCAAAATTGTATTGGATGACCGTCGACTGAAAGTGTGTGACCCGCTGATTGAAAGTTTGGACACGAGAAAGCTGAGGGCAGTGCTGCGATTACTCATAATTGAACAAAAACAGCGTTGTAAGGATTTGTCAAACGAGTGTTTGACGTAGCTTCACAGCAATAAAGTCGAGTTCTTGCCTCGATTCATACCCATGGATAGTTAGTGGATTGGGTTACTTATCGAAGTATCTCAGGTTCAACTCAACTGTTCGTGAACGTCGAGTATCAATTGTCATGGGTAGGTTTGGCATTTGCCATTGCTGTTTGTACCCTTTTTGTCAAAAACTTTTCAACGACTTCCTTGTACTCAGATCAAAAACTATCTTTAGCAAATTTTGTGTGTACCCTCACTTGTTAAAGTCTTTTAATCTAAAACTGTTACAATAAAATATTGCTCCTCTTGTATTGTAATCTGGTACTTATGTATCTATGTATATTTATATTATATCTTTCTATTTCTTTCGCATCATAATTTAATGAAATCTAATGTTATTGCCTACTAAAATTTTAGAAGTTGTTAAACTCATTTGTGCAGAGATAGCACTATAAACGGAATTGAATCTTTATCAGTGAGCAGTGTTTGCATTGGGCTGGATTGGTCACACACTGAGGAAGCGAAAATGACAACATTGCGAAGCAGTCCTTTGAATGGAATCCTCAGGGTGCACGGCGGGTTGGAAGATTAATACGTTAGGTTAGGTTAGGTTAAAACGTAGTATGCAGTTTCAAGGGGGAAATTTCATCTGTCAGTATGTATACGATTTCCGCATTCCGTAACCTGGCCCATATTTGTGAGGCGCACAGCGCTATTGCCACCAAGTTGTTAAGTTGTTTTATTTTTAGATCTAGCCGGATAAGGTACAGAAAGTTGACCAGTGCAGCCGTGAGAGTAGTACGGAGTAGTACGGTGCAGAGAACGGCACCGTCGCTAATTTTAAAATTATGGTTCTTTCGCTAGTTGCCCTCCACCACACAAGTGATATGTAAGAATATGTATACCCACCACTATATATATCCTGTGTACGGTGGCGGGTTTCAGGACTCAAGTTTTGCCTATTGTTCTTTTACAAATAAAGAGGGCGCTATACGCCTTCTTAATTTTCTCTCTTATGCTAAGATTGCAATTTAATTTCCTATCCAGGATTACACCCAGATATTTTGCACTGTCCGTAAGGGACAGTTCCACTCCGTCAAGTTTCGGGAGATTGAGGTGTGGTGTTTTATGTCTTCTCGTAAACATTACTAACTCCGTTTTCGAGAGGTTGACATTTAATACACAGCTCTCAGCCCAATTACTGCCCAATTTTCTTTAAGGCAGATTCTGTGATCTCACTTAAAGTATGGAAATATTTTCCATACAAGCACAAGTGCTCCGCATACGCGTTGTCACTTACCCCCATTGACTTTAGTTCCTTTAAGACGTTGTCAATAACCAGTACCCACACAGAAGTGGCGATATGACTCCCCCCTGTGGGGTTCCTCTGGTTACAGATATTGTAGTGGAGCTTTGACCAAGGGAGCAGTTTATGTTCCTATTGGCAAGCATGTTGCATATGGGTCATTCTTTTACAAACCATACAGATTTGAACAAAAAAATGACCGACACATTTTTGATTTGCCTGAATTTTTTTTCACGGGTTCTATATCCAATAAAAAGAAACACGTGTTTAAGGATTTTTTTTGAAAATGGAGGGGGTTGAAATTTTGAGATTTTCGTGATTTTTGCCGTGGAGACTCATTTTCAAAAATTCATAACTCCGGTTCTTTTTAAGCTAGAGAAAACTTTTTAATTTCATTGTCAAGATAAAAGAGCCGGCGCTTTTCGGCGGAACGATTCAAACTGAGATTCTTTGTTTTTAAACGACAGATATTGTATGATCACTATTTTTTTAATTTTTTTTAATTTTTAACTTCCCAGAGGAAGTTCTTGTAATGGGGCCGATTTTGTGAATCGCGGATTTTGACATATCTTCGCGTTTCAAGGTCACCAGAATCCAAATCCAACGTTTTTATAGCGATGTCTGTCCGTGTGTATGTACGTATGTGCGTTCGGAATATTCTTTCGCCACGATTATCTCGAGAACCAAAGATGATATTGACATGGGACCGGGTTTATTCGAAGCGTAATTACGTAACTTAGAATTGATTAAGTTTCCAGCGAAATCGGTCCAGCCGTTTTTTGTTAGTAAATAAATAACTAAAATAATTTGCCTTTATTTCTACTATTTATTGTCATTTGTCATTGAGCAAATCATTATTATATTGTGCTCCGTTATTTCATATATATGTAAATTTACAGGTGTCCGTGTTCATAACAATGGTTGCATTAATATACATGACACTTCGCTGTTATTAACAACATTTAATTTCTATAAACAATATTAAAGAGGATTTTTTAATATTAAATAATTCATAACCATATCTTATGGTTAACCACATTTCAAAATTTCCCACTAATCGCATAAACCATATTGATCCCACTGGGAAGTTAGTCGTGTGGACCTTGCGGGTCGCACCCATACCACTTTTTATTAATAAATAATATTATCTTATTTAATAATAATTAAATTATACCTACAGCATACATCATTTCTACACACTACACACGATATGAGGCGAGAATATGAGGTGTACTTTGCGCCTACGTCCGGTACCGCGCTTGTTTATTTAATTTTTTTGCAATAGTAATATAATAATCATTTCTCTATCGATAAAAAAAAAACATTTTCGATGTAAAATTTGACGTAGAATACGATGGTTATACTTAAAACACGCTGGGCAGTGGGTAACATTGTTAAAAATTAATTTAAACAATTAAATTGTTTATAACAATATAAATTTTTTTTTAAATTTTGTTGGAACTGTTTTTATCTTCAAATTCACTCTTTTATATTGACAATGAAAAAAAGAAGTTATCTTTAGCTTAAAAAGAACCGGAGTTATGAATTTTTGAAAATCAAAAGGCAAAAATTACGAAAATCTCATACTTTTAACCCTTTCTATCTTCAAAAAAAAAATAAAAACCCTCAAACACATGTCTCTTTTTTTTTGATATATAACCCGTAAAAAAAATTTCAGGCAAATCAAAAATGTGTCGGTCAGAATGGTGTTCGGTTTGTAAAAGAATGACCCATATCCAGTTTATGATGTCCTGTTTAATGTTAGTGTTTGTTAAAGCGCTTCTTATAGCTCTACACTCTACGTTATTGAGCGTGGTGTGACTCGCATAAAAAACCTACATTCATTTCTAATTGCAAGGCCAGTACAACGTTATGGAGTTCAACAGTCTTAGTAGAAGCAGCGACCCAGAGGAAAATATGGCCACAGCTGAAATATTAAGCCGCAGACCGGGAAATATGTACGAGGGGCGTTCAATATATTCTCGGTATCGGAGTGAAGCTGTGGTTGTATATATAAAGTGACTTATTTATCAAGTAATACTATTATTTTAGTGCATTCATGTAAAATTTCATATAAATCTCTAGTTAAACAGAATCATAATGGCAACTGAGACGATGATGGTGAAAATTGAGCATCGCGCTGTAATTAAATTTCTCACTAAGCAAGGAAAAAGTCAAAAACCTATTCATGAAGAGATGGTGGCTGTTTACCAGGGTTCCGCACCTTCATTATCAACTGTGCAAAAGTGGTCAAGTGAGTTCAAGAGAGGCAGAGAGAGCATTGAAGACGACCCCCGCTCCGGCCCCCCGGCTACTGCTTGTACGGGAGAAAGCATCAAAGAAGTCGAAAAACTTGTTCTTGAGGATGCCCGAATAAAGGTGAAAATGATGGCAGAGATCACCAAGCTTTCAATTGGTACCATTCACACCATTCTTCATGACTACATTCATGCTACATTCATTTCTAATTGCAAGGCCAGTACAATATTAGGGAGTTCAACAGTCTTAGTAGAAGCAGCGGTACCCAGAGGAAAATGTGGCCACAGCTGAAATATTAAGCCGCAGACAGGGAAATATGTAGGAGATTTGTCCCCGCCCGGGGGTAAAGAGCTTTTTTGATGTTGAGTGTTCACATTCATAGGGTCTTCATTTGAAAACGGAGCTAATATAAGGGTGGAGGAGAAGCAATACAACAACGACGCCTTGGTCTAGGCTATAGAGATGCGCTTCGGTCATGAGCATATGCAACAAGTGTACAGGGTCCAGATACGCAATAGAGTCCAGAAGAGGGGAGAAATACTCTAACAGCTGCAAGCAGATGTCGAAAGACTGCTTTCATCAGCGAATCTATATATTTTATTATTTTTTAGTTAAAACAAAGTTGGGGATAGTTTAGATCCTTGCGGAACCCCTTTGTTTATATCAAAGGACAGTTCAGTCCCAGTTGAACTGCTAAGAGAAAATCTATTAAGAAAGACATCAAACCTTTACCAAATTGAACTCATTAAATAAACACTTTGGTATTTTATAAAATTTTTAAATAATATTTTGTGTACACATATTTTCTAATAACATCATTACATAAAATATAATAAGACAATATAAGACAATCGGATAAAGGCACACAGAGGCAGCATAAGGAGGAGGAGACATAGTTGGGTTACATCGATTTGCCATGCATATCGCCTTGTTCAATTCAAATCTAAAAAAAGGCTTCGGTGGTATAGCAATTTATTCCATGCAAATATTAAGTCCTTTGAAAAAGGTGAAATTAAAATTTAAGTAATAATAATAAAAGCAGTATACAAGAGTACACACACTAATGATACATGCATAACTAGACACTTTCCTGTTGATTTTAATTGCTGTTTTGTTTTCAAATGAAAAACATCCATTTAACTTCTTTTTTTTTACACAACATCAACTTGCTCTTTTTATGTGGACATACAATTTTTTTTTTTTTTTTCATAAGTTCATATCAAACCAGTTTACATTGTGATTTGCATTTCCGGGATATCGATTGTATGGATCGATTCGACCGTAACTACCAGAGCGGTGGAAGCCACCCTGTAAGCCAGTATTTCTGGTGTTATGAGAAGATCTTGTATTCATACTGATTGCGCCAAGAAATCCGGGTGCTACAATGGAACCAGACATAAGCTGCCAGACAGAAGAAAAAATATATACAAGACTACTGTGAATAATCTAAGCAAACATTACATCATGTATTATTAAACGTATGTACTCTTATATGTTAATATTTATCAAAAAAAAACTATTGATTTACGTGAAATAAATGTTAAAAACATCATTTTATAGCTTAGATATTAGAGGGTCTTCTAGTGTTTTTTTTAAAGAAAAATACATTGGCAAAGAAATTTAATAAGATGGGTTTCATTGCTTACTTACAATTCTGGAAAATATTACAAAAATTAGAATACAAATATAAGAACACATCACCAAAAGCCCTGACAGGGTAGTTATCACAATTGTGTTATTCATAATATAATTCATTTATGTATTAATAAAAATAAACTTAATTAAAATAGAGAGATTTATTTTCTTAAATATTGTGGTTAATGGTATCACAACTTATTTTTTGTACGCGCAAAATATAAAAGTAATTAACAAACAAGAAATAAGTTGTGATACAATTGAAATAAACCACAATATTTAGGAAAATAAATCTCTCTTTTTTATTTTTTCACTCAACAGACAGAAAACAACAAAAATAAATAAATTAAAATATTTTGTTTGTTTTTAAAGCACAAATTGGAGTTAAAACCGACTGTGTGGAGAAAATTCTCATACGCTGACGAAATCTTTAAAGCCACCCAACACCAGAACCATCAGTAATCGAGCGTGCCTTGAATACCAACCTCGAAGTCCTAAAGATAATGGCGATTATGCGCAAGCATGTCAAAGATCGAAGTTTGTTGCGTTAATCTCAATTCCATCTGGCCGGCACAGTGTTAAATTGTCGCATTCTAGCGGAACTTTATTCCAAATATTTGTCAATACATTTTGCTGCACCCTTGTATCTCATAAAGGAAGAAAATAGTAAAATGTAATTATCTTTCGCCACGATTATCTCGAGAACCAAAGATGATATTAACATGGACCGGGTTTATTCGAAGCGTAATTAAGTAACTCAGAACTGATTTCCAGCGAAATCGGTCCAGCCGTTTTTTGTTAGTAAATAAATAACTAAAACAATTTGCCTTTATTTCTACTATTTATTGTCATTTAGCAAATCATTATTACATTGTGCTCCGTTATTTCGTATACATGTAAATCATATTGATCCCACTGGGAAGTTAGTCGTGTGGACCTTGCGGGTCGCACCCAGACCACTTTTTTTAATAAAGTCTTATGTTTTTATAAATTATATGAAAAAGAAACATTATTCACTATCTGAGTTTTCCTCTTCAGAAGTTCAAAAAGTAGTAGTGGGTGTTTGTAGCAAAGAAATGGTTTAAAAGGTTGTGACTTTTCATTCGTGAAAAACCGGATTTGATCGAAAACAGTGGACCAGATGCAATGAGAAATCTGTTTAGGATATCTCGGTTTGTATCTTTTCTGCAGGTTTTCCGACTGAAATATTCCCAATTTCGCCGATGTTTGGTTAAATGGATATGTAAACCTATCAAAATTGCTGAATTTAGAGTGGAAAAACCCCAGAAGACTTTGTTGACTAACATCCATTAAAGCTCACTGTTTAAATCAGCCCTTATGGGTTGGGTGGACTCATCGGCCCATATTTCTTTAAGGACGATGCCGGCCAGAATGTTACCGTCAATGGAAAGCGCTATAGAAACATGATTTCTGACTTCTTCGTTCCTCAGTTAGTTGAATAGCATTGACGTCCTTCATTCGAGCTAGCCGCGGCGCGCAAATGCCCGACATCATATTTAAACACTAACGGCATAAAATTATCTATTAAAAAAAAGCTTATATCACAGACAATAAATATACAGATGTCTTATCCATATGGGAAAAAGTGGGATATGAAAACGAAATTTACTTCAAGAAAAAGCTTTTTAAAAAGCTTCATAATTTTACAAGAGATATAAATGAATCCCCTTATTTTTCAAAAAATGAAAAAACAGAAACCCTAAAATCTTTTTTTTTCTGCCTTTATTCCCTACCTACTGTGTGCGCCTGTATTGTTTCAGCACGGATCTTATCGTACCCATGCGAAAATGGTTTGGACGTGTGCTTGTTATCTTGTTTCGTGTTTGTACCTTGCTGCACAGATAATAAATATAATGTTCATGGATTAATGTGCAGTGCGTATTTTAGGTTTAGTAGGTAGGCTATTAAAACTCGGATCATTAACATCCTGCAGAATGTTATTCAATTAAGCAGCCAGATTGAATGTAGGAATAATTATTATCCAAATCTTTTTCTAGTCTGCAACTTCGACCTGAGATACAGAGGACAAAAGTAACATTTTGAATAAAATCTTATTACCTATCCTATCCACTCTCAATTTCAGTCACAGAATGCAGTGAAGTGATAAAGTTTACCCATTAATTCGTTGTCGCCTTCGCATTCCGCACATACATTTTCAAAACACCTGATTATTGAAAATACACATATAGGCCGTTCCACATCACTTGAAACCAAATTACATAAAAAAACTGTTGATTTCATATGAAGTCTGGCATCAAGCGATTCGAAACGGATTATGCATGCCTGCTGTTGCTACAGTATGAGAATCGCATAATACCGATATCTCTATGATCCTTCCCACTCCGCCGGCCGGCGCCGTGCTTACTTGGTGTATTGTTATTTTTTTTGTCTTTCATTATTCGGCAATTATGTAATTCCCTTGTTCTTGCTGTGTCATAAACTCAAAACACAAGCACAACCACAACCAGAAGGCGTAAGGGAAGCTCTTTGCCTACACAAATGAATGGAAGGAGAGAAAGGTGATCGGAAAAGAAAAGAGCTTTATTCTCAACTCTTATTTTGAATGTTGTCTGGTAAGGAAAAAAATATGAACCAACATTTTGTACAGGCATAAGACATCTGTATATTTATTGTGTGTGCTTATATCATAGACATTAATATAAGCTTCAAGTGTTTTATTTCATATTGAATTTGTATACCTCTAAAAAAAACACCCTTTATAAGGTGCTGCCAGACGACCATATTTGAATTTTTGAGTATCAGGGTAACATATTTACGTAGGGTTCAAACGGCTGTCTCTTACGTTCGAAATTTACTGCGCGCTCTTAGGAAAAATTAAAATATATAATGTATGAGGCATTGGGCCATTAATACAGTGCCTTAAACCTAGCTTCTCCAACCATTTGCATGTGCATAGGGGAAGGGACCGACAATTAAAAGCCGACTTTGAGAAGCTTCTCATAACAATACATACTCTTGAATGTTTGTCAGACTTTCGCCAGAGGTGGGGCAGTTCAAAAAACTTGTAGGTGTTACTTGCCCCCGGCGGGATTTGACATTTAGATCAGTAGTTCAACACACCAAACTCTGCGCCACTTAGACTATTACCAATCTTGATTTCAAAAGCCTTTTTGTGCACATGGTAACATTTGCGGGCAGCTTCTCTGTTGTGACTTTGTTTTCATTTTTGTTGATTATCAATGCTCCAAGATATTTAAAAACAGTAAAATTTGATGTAGATGTTATTTATGCATCAAAAATGCTCTTAAATCGCACGCACATACAAAATATGCTTCGATGCCTTTCAAAAACGAAAACAAACAAATATCTCAATTCTGCTACCAAACAGAAAAGGTACAAAGTTTTCTGTGAAGAATCCATAAAATGAGCAATAATATTTGCTCTCTATTACAGCATTGAGGTGATTCCATTAATCCTTCCATTCATACTTTATCAAAGGCAATACATACCTTGCATCCGCATTGAGAACCAGACGAAACGGGCCACTAACAGCGGCATCCAATAATATTTTAACTAATTCAATTGCCTGACCTATTTATCAAATTTAATCCACCGTATGCACATAAGCCTGTTCAAATACGCATTTTTTAAAAAATTCAATGGTTGACATTCTTAATAGCTTCGCATATAAAGCTGGGTTGGTATCTCGATTATTATCTCTCGAACAGAGGCATGCGAATCTATTGATTTTATTTTATTGATTGAGATACTCCTGCTGTGCAGCACCATACATCATCCAACCGAGCAAAATTCATCAGAATTCAACCATGTGGATGAGGGTGACGATGACGCGATTGTAGGTATTTAAACAAGTATTCACCGGAAAAATGTTTCAGATACACACTTACCTCTTTAATTAATCTCCATGTTGGTTCATTATTCGGGTACAGTATCGCTTGTCGGCTAACGCCAAAACTCATTAACACCACAGCCAGCAGGACTACGAAATAAATCATGTTCTTTACCATTTTGCCCATCATCGTTACGAGTGGACCTGTGAATGAAAAAAAAGGACGAACGGTTGGTTAGCGCCGAGATGATAACACATACATGGCAGGGTCAATATTTTATCAAATTCAACAGGTTGTATGTTAGTGATTGGACGGTTGAGGGGGAAATGCGGAACTGTGGAAAAGCCTTCTCGATATGATTTGAATTTATCGCTTTTTTTTCTATTGAATATGCGAGTATCTCGATCGATTTCCGACATAAATAATTGCATGGAAAAATACTGAAATGCTATTTTACCAAATCATCAGGGGTCTATAATGAGGATGTTTGCAAGCTTAAGAGTGTTGGAGGTTACACGCCATTACACTCTGTCTTTGCAATGGTGTTAAGGCAGATATTGTTTTGTTACTATCATATAACCCCTGGCCATATGGCTGACGCTGCGACCTAAAAGATGTTTTGTGTCGAAGGGTTTACCATGCGTGGAGACGTACTATATATCCTATGTAGGAACAGAGTTCGTGCCACAGTGGCTTTGCAGAAACTTTTTTCAAGCAACATAGGAAGTGTACTTCGATGTTTGGCAAGTTCTTCAGCCCTACAGTTCCCTGGAACGCCCCTAGGCCCCGGCACCAAACACATTTGAATATTTGAACTGATCTCATCAAGAGATGATTGGGAATCTAAGGCGACTATGGAATTTAAAGAGCCTGATTCCTGAGTTTTTATCGCAGCCTGACAATACGAGAGAATGCGCATATCACAAATGAATCGCTTTTTTCTTCAGTCACGATGAAACTTCGTTTATTGTCATAGATTCCGCTTGGAACAAACTGCAGTAAATGGGGAGACGGAATGAGAGACTAAGATTCAACATGTCTAAGAAAACACCTCCACTTACCCAATCATTAGTTTCGATCCGTCAGGTCCGGCGTGGGAGTGGATCGATACATCCTCCTAGAAATCGCCTTCCTTGCAGAATGATCTTAAATGGGGTGGTGACTTGCAAGTCTTTGTCAAACTTAAGCTGGGCTATAGCGTAAAGACTACAAGGAATCTGAATTTAATCAGAAGAGCGGAGTGGCCGATTTTTTTATCGCTCGAATGGGAGGTTGCAACAAAAGATATCGAGTTGCGTGAGATGAAATTAAATGTCCAGCTGTGCGAAGGGACTTCGAGTGCTCCCCTCATATATGAACAAGCTCATCGTAAGACTTGGATACATAGGTAAGGAGTGACAGGGGGTTTGAAGGCCTCCTTTTTTCTATTTTCCAAGAGCTACTGTAGCTTATGTCGTGAATTCGAAAAAAAACTAGCAAAACTAAATAAGTCCGTTTTGACGCACTGTTAGAAACCCTATCCATATTTCTGTCCCAAAAGCGAAAGTGGTATTGTGTTAAGTCCTTTTTGTATCCAATCTTGGTTTTAAGCTTAATTTCTCATTGTCAGCAACCAATCGCTTAAATCATGTTATTGGACGAATCTACGCCCTGTTAAATACTGCAAGCTTGACTCACACTCTCAGCATAAATTAATAGTTGCGTTCAATGACATGATAAGGTACGTGTATGGCTGTGTCGATACGAGTATATCTCACAATCACAATATCACAAACTAGTCCTTGGTTGTACATTTCAGCAATTTCTTGACGTAATGTGGTGCCTTTTTATGCATAAAATCATAAAGAATAGATGCCCTGTGTATCTGTTTGAAAAAATAAGTACAGTCAAAGTCGCTTATAGCGACATCGCTTATAACGACGTATCGGTTACAACGACCAAATTCTTAGGTCCCGAATCACTCCCATTGTAATTCCATTGAATGAGAATCGCTTATAACGACATCGCTTATAACGACATATCGCTTACAACGACCGATTTTATCCTGTTTTAAATTTAATATCGGTTATAACGACTAAAATCGATGATCGCGCAACTGATTTTTTTTTTCTAGAACAGTAAACTGATTCTCTGTAGATGCGATGTATCTAAGTTCGTAGATTCTGGGATATGTTACAGTTACCGTTTGTAGACATTATTTTTTTGCTTTTGCATTTATTGAGCTTGTTCTACGTTTTGGAAATTTTACTCAGTGCACATTTTTCAGTGTGACGAGTGGTTGGAGAAGTTTAATTTAATTTTGTGAAGCGAAAAGTTGTATGTACCTTCTTATCGAAAAATAAGTCAAAAGGTAAAAATCTCTGCAATTGATATATATGTATATAAAGCTTGATATCGGTTATAGCGACCTATCGTTTATAACGACCAAATTCGTCAGTCCATTGAAAGTCGTTATAACCGATTTTGACTGTACGCGTAGTAGTAGTAGATAGGATGTTGTGAAATAAATAGAGGAATGCCATTCCTTTTTGTATCATTTCTACTAATTTCCAAATCGTTCTTAGCTCATGACTCAAAAACCTGCATTTCAACTCTACTCTACGAACGAAGCATAAAATCTATCAATCGTACCAACATACAGGGTTACCCTTTATTCGTTTGCAATATTTTAGGGCATGATTTATGGGTATATTCTAAGGAAAAAATAGTTCTACTGTAAGGGATTATCTCTAATTTTTATATCATTTATTGAGGATTTAAGAAAAGGCTTTCTTGGGTGTACCCTCACCCATGTTAACGGTAATTGCGCTGTTAGTACTAATGATAGAAATTTCGTTTAGGCCTCTATTTTTAGAAGAAATATTAGCCTTTGTAATTGCATTTAAATAAATTTTATATCTTAACTCAGTCTTAAGATATCCAATTTTTAACCTGTTCCATTTTTCCTACCCATGGTAATTTTTTGACTTTCGGTTCAATTTTCTCCAGAATATGCGTAATAAACATAACGTTTTATTATTTTTTTTGAATGAAGGTAACAATAATAAGAATAAAAGCTTATGACAAGTTTGTAGAAAAACCCATAAATTTTATGATACATGGGAAAATATGGAACAGGTAAAATTTAAAAAAAGGGATTTTAATTTTAAAAATTGGATATCTTAAGACTGAGTTAAGATATAAAATTTATTTAAATGCAATTACAAACGCTAATATTTCTTCTAAAAATAGAGGCCTAAACCAAATTTCTATCATTAGTACTAACAGCGCAATTACCGTTAACATGGGTCAGGGTACACCCAAGTAAGCCTTTTCTTAAACCCTCAAAAAATGATATTAACATAGGGACGGGCTACAGTCCGCTTGGGCGAACTGTTGGATACCCTATTCTTATTCCTATCCCTCATAAGTGGGCGTGACAAAAGTCTAAGTATGGTTGAATTGTTAAGAACGCTCTACATATTTTGTTATATAACATTTAAAGGATTTTATCAGAAAAAACGCTCCCTAGCTCAAACTTGGGTGTTTCAATAAAATTGTTTTATTTAATTGTGCGCGTGTCAGTAGGCGGATTTAAAAAAATTAACACATGAGCATAAAGGGTATAGAGTGTATATTATAAATTTCAGCTCCCTAGCTCACTTTGAATTTTCAAAAAAAATGTTTTATTTATTTGTGGGCGTGTCAGTGGGCGGATTTTGAATTTTTTTTTATCCCGAGCAGTTTTAGGAGTCATAGATCATATATAAAAAAATTCAGCTTTCTAGCTCAAAATTCGATTTTTCCCAAAAATTTTTTTTTTTTTTTTTGAGTTTGTGGGCGTGTCTGTGGGCGGATTTCAAAAATTCGTAAACTTGATTATTTCGGGACACTAGAGAGTATATGGTTAAAATTTCAGCTCTCTAGGTCCAGTTTAAAGGCCTAATTTTTGCCCTACGGACGGACGGACGGACATGGCTAGATCGACATTACTATCGATGCTGATCATAAATATAGTAACTTTTAGGGGTCTACGGGCAATATTAAGGTATGTTACAAACTATGCGTCAAAATTAATATACCCTTAGAATAGGGTATACAAATTAGAGATAGGCCCTTACTGTGGAACAAATTTTCACTTAGAATGTACCCATAAATCATGCCCTAAAATATTGCCAACGAATTAAGGGACACCCTGTATAGGAACGAACCAAAACAAAGTTCATTCAATGTTTATTCAACCTATCCGCAGCAGGATTTCACTTCTGCTTTTATCTGCAGTGGTCCGCCAGTGGGATCGTGTATTTGTAATACGTGTAAAATCCTGGTTCACTTCGGATAGCTTTTCCAACAAAACAGGGACAATTTCATTCTTTTTTGCTGGAAAACCGTCCGCAGTTCCCAAAAAAGGGAAAAAGTGACTGCCATAAAATGATTGTCCTTTACTATGTTGTCAAAAGTAATGGAAAATGCAATACATATTGAGTTGACCAAATATTAAGAAAGTCACCAGCCGGTAATATGGCTTAACGGATGACCTACGAGGGCGGGTCAATAAGTCCGTGACTTTTTGAATTTCTGACCTCTTTACTGAAACGGCAACACTGCTCCTGTCAACAGGCATCTGTCAGTTGACTCCTGTCAAAATTTAAGCTTGCTGCGTCAGTTAGTTTGTGTTTGACAGCTATTTTTATCAGACTACTCACTAATTTGAGGAGAAAATGGAAAAAAGTGAATTTCGTGTGCTTATTAAGCATTATTTCTTGCGAAAAAAAACCATTACCGAGACCAAGGCTAAGCTTGAAAAAGACTATGGGGACTCTGCACCATCGATTTCAATGGTAAAAAAGTGGTTTACTGAATTTCGTTGTGGCCGTACAAGATGAAGATGTCTTGGACGCCCAGTTGAGGTCTCTACACCCGAAACAATCGAAAAAATTCACGATATGGTGTTGGCCGACCGAAGATTGAAAGTGCGAGAGATTGTGGAAGCCGTAGAGATCTCGCATGGCTCAGTGGTTTCAATTTTGAATGATCACTTGGGCATGAGAAAGCTTTCCGCAAGATGGGTGCCGCGTTTTCTCACAGTCGACCACAAACGCAATCGTGTAACAACTTCACAGGAAGGTTTGGCGTTGTTTAATCGCAATATGGAGGAGGTTTTGCGCCGTTTTGTAACCCTGGACAAAACATGGATCCATCACAACACACCAGAGACCAAACAACAGTCAAAACAGTGGGTTTCTAAGGGTGAATCGGCGCCAAAGAAGGCCAAGGTGGGTTTGTCAGCCAATAAAGTTATGGCGACTGTTTTTTGGGATGCACGCGGGATAATCCACATTGACTACCTTCAAAAGGGAAGAACAATCAATGGGGAATATTATGCCAACTTATTGGACCGATTCAATGACGATTTGAAAAAAAACCGACCTCATTTGGCCAAGAAAAAAGTTTTTTTCCACCAAGACAATGCAAGGGTGCACACATGTGCAGTTGCCATGGCAAAAATCCATGAATTGGGCTATGAATTGCTCCCTCATCCACCCTATTCTCCAGATTTGGCTCCGAGCGACTACTTCTTGTTCCCAAACCTGAAGAAATGGCTTGGTGGAAAAAGATTTGACTCCAATGATGAAGTCATCTCACAAACAAAGGCCTATTTTGAGGACCTCGACAAATCATTTTTTTTGGAAGGGATAAAAAAATTGGAGAAGCGTTGGACAAAGTGTATAGAGCTCAAGGGAGACTACGTTAAAAATAAATTATTTTTTTTATCAAAAAATCTGTGTTTTATTCCAAAAGTCACGGACTTATTGACCCGCCCTCGTACTACCTATAAATTGGATGGATGCAGTTAAGAGTTCGATCGGGTCTCGAATCAAGCCCTGCTGGTCATAATAACTTTTTACGAAATACTGGATAAACTCTGTGGTTGGGTCCAGATTTTCCTTCAAGGACGATCAATTCAAATAGTGGTCGATTTAATGTCGTTAATCTTCTTGCTATTAATGCAGGAGTGCCGCAAGGATAGTTTCGCTGGACAGCAGTCTTCATATCTTCGTACTTGAATGAAAGCCGTGCAAGCACTGCTGGTTGTCGAAGATGCGTTCTCAAATGAATAGCCGGCCTTTTATTGCTAATTAGAACATGCATTTTCCTGGTGAAACAGTGAACTCTGACGTAACTTGGCATAATCACTTAAGCCTCGATTGCGGTTGATAACCAATCGAATCCACATTTGTCAATTGTATCGATTGGTTGCAAACTTTGGTATTGTGTAAGCAATCGAATTAGCAATGCTCTATTGTGAAAGGCACGCTAAGAACTAACGAGTGAGCAACACTTTTAAGAACTACAACGGGAAAAGGTAAAAAAATACATGCAGTTGTGTAAAGGGATGTAATTGTTAAAAGCGTTGCCTACTTTAAGATGTTAATCATGTTAAATCACCAGAATATTGTGAAAACTTTTGCACATAATGCGTGGATCAGAATATTATTATCGACAGCAAACGTTTGTGAACTAAAAAAATGTCGACAATCACAATACGAAATAAAGATTTCGACGATCGTTGACCGAAGAAATTCGTTTATCGATCAATAAAACGGGGACTTATTTTTTTTTTTTTGCAAAATCTGCTTCGGAAAAATTGAGTTACATTTTCAGAGCAAGGTGGTACTTTACTCCGAAGTTACTCCTCCTCCTGTATAAAGCTCAAGTTAGGCCAGGGATTGAGTGCTATCTCACATCTAGAGTTCAGATTCCGAATGTTCAAAATTACTCGAAAGTATTCAATTCATCTTATTGATGAGAATAGAGATCAAATCTTCAACCCCTGACTGTTCTTAAGAGATACTACGAGTATCATGGGAAATGTTCGGATGAATTTAGCGAAACAATTTCTAGAAACGAATCTTTTGTTCGTCCTTCCACCACTTTTCAAAAAGCATTTTTATGGACAACCAGCTAACTTAGGAATTAGCTTCTAAAAGATTCTTTCCGAAAAAAACAGTTTACAACAGTTGAAGAATAGAAGCGACACTTATCTGGAGCATTCCGGGGCACAAGCTTAGCGTTATTGGTTCGCCTTTTCTAAGAGAATATATTTCAAGACTTTGCGTGTGAATTGACCTTTGACTCAAACCAAAAATTAAAATGAAAGTATGCAATCCCAAATCTAAAATTGTGGAATCTGGATCGTGGATAAAGTATTTGGAATGCAAATAAGCATAACCACCCAACACTGCGATAATCGAACACAGGAGCAGGCGGCAAGTATCCTTTCAATACATTACATCCGAATGACTGCACATGAAGGGTAATTGTTGTGAAAGGGATTTTTCTTCTTTGTGAAGTTCGGTTTATTTTGATGTTGCAATTCACTTGGCTTATTTTCGTGTATGTATGTGTATGTATATTTCAAAACGGGATGAGTACCACAACAAATTATTTAATCGACATTGTAGTAGTAATGATTATTATTTGTAATAAAGAGATCATCGAAATACCGCCCGAGATGCTCACGGGATTCCGTTTTGCTGCTGAACCCTTCATTCAATAATGTTTTCTATTTGTTTATCATGAGTTCCAACAACTTTTTTGTAGATGAAAATCGAATATTTGCACTTGAGAGAGTATCTTTATGTTCAAATATCTCAAATTTTAATTTCTTTGATAAAAGGTTTTTTTTTCCAAATCATTGTGGGCTCCTAAAAAGTATACATATGTTCAGAGTTTCAGCTTCTTAGCTCGTATGTTATTTTTTTTGCTGAAAATTAGGTTTTTTTTTTTAAACTATGGGCTTGTCAATAGGCTTACACTTGGGCCCCCTAGTGTTTCAAATTTCAGCTTTGTGGGTCGAATCTTAGGGCCTATAAATGAACAAAGGATGGACGGACGGACATGGATAGATCGACAACACTATCGATTTCGATCGAATCGAAAGTTTATTCGAGGAGAACCGGTTTTATACGAACAAATTAACTATTCATCCGAATCTCAAAATAAACATTATAGTAAGTTTTAGGGGTCTACGAGCAATATTTAGGTATGTTACAAACTACGAGTGAAAATCATAGGACAATCACAGCCGAATTAATCAAAATTACTTAATATGCTCCAATTCACAAATTAACTACAATGTGGATTACAAGTTAATTCACAGCTCATTAATTAAAAATCATGTCTATGCATTAACTAATTGTCGTTAAGTAATAAATGATATGGAAATTGAGAATCGTTAAGTAATTAATTGTATGGAGATATCACATCCAACATCCCATTTGGTTCAAAGATTCGCTGTCAGTTGTCAAAAATGCTGTCACTTATATTTCAACTAAGTACTCGTTAATTCACCTACTTCGGTGAATTAGTTGATTGTATGTTTATCAACGTCAATCAATTTAAAAAAAGTTGTTTATTAAGATTTCTCATTTAATTCATTGATTAAAGATAATTCACACTTAATTTGCATTTATTAATTCGGCCGTTGGAAAAGAGTATAATCATGGGTGCGCTGAAGTTAAGAACCAGGGTTCGTAAAATATCGGCCGCAATCGATAAAATAAGGATCTTTATCGTTCTTTATCGATCTTCTCACGAACCATAAAAAATAAAATTCGCGAACGATAAAATTTTCGATCTTTAAAAATGTATAGTTTTCTCACGAACGAACTGTGTCCTTTTTTCTCTATCTCTCGTTCGTGAGAGATCGGAAAAAAGAAATTCAGTTAGAATATGGTTCGCTCGCGATAAGGATCCGTAAAGATCCATAAAACAAATCATTTTCGATTCGTGATTTAAATTTTTAATAGTTATTATTCTGGTTGAAATGGGGAAAATAAAGACATTTGAGTTAAATTAATATGTTTCTTAAAATGAAGAAGCTGACGAATCAAATTGCTTACTTTGTGAAAGAAAATTGAGCATTGGAAAACATTGAGCAGCAAAGAGATTCTTCTAGGAAAACTTGCACAAGTAGTGCTGGCAGTGCCATCAACTCAAGTCTCTGTTGGACGGGCTTGTAGCGCTCTACCAGTTTTTTTTTGACAAAAAACAGAAACAAATTATCCAAAGAAACAATAAATAATGTTTTGTTAGTTAAACTGAATGCAAATTTATTCCAAAATCTTAATATGTAATAAAAATACTTTTATAACCTAATAATATGCAACAAAGGTAACACCCCGACGTTCATCTTTCCGAGTACGGACAGTTTTAACGGCTGGGAAGACGTTATAGATGTTACTCTCTGTAATAATAACAATATTATGAAGGTTGAAAATTGGAGGGTATCCAGTAAAAAATCTTTTTCAGACCACAACTGGATACTCTTCGACATAGATCTCGCTGTAGAGAGCTCGAAATCTTTCCGAAACCCCAAAAGAACCGATTGGGCAAAGTTTAACCAAGTCATTAAGACTAAGTTACACAAAACCCCCAATCAAAAATTTACCTCCACTTCAGAACTCGACACAAAGGTTGAGACTTTTGGAAAAGCTTTCAACGTAGCGTACAAAGTCTCGTGTCCAATCAAATATAGCAAAAAATCATTCCCCCCTTGGTGGAACAAGGAACTCTCTGCTCTCAGAAAATTGACTAGAGAAACCTTTAACATCTGCCATAAATGCAACTACTGGCAACCCTACCGAGATTGCCTTAAAATCTACAAGAACTCTATCAGAACGGCTAAGACACAGTCGTGGATAGAGTACTGCCAATCCATCGAAACCCTCAAGGACTCCGCAAGACTCAGCAAAATATTGTCCAAAGAACACTCCAACCCATCTCTTCTGAGAAAGGAGGACGGAGAATGGGCTAAGTCAACTGCAGAATCCCTAGAACTATTAATAAACACCCATTTTCCCGGATGCAATGATTACGGTGCAGAGCCATCCAGCTCACAACGCACACAACCCGACGCCTGGGAAAATATAACATCCATTATTACCGAGGAAAAAATTTCCTGGGCAATAAACAGCTTCGCTCCCTTTTAATCGCCTGGCCTGGACGGCATTCTGCCCATCATGCTCCAGAAATCTCTGGAACTGGCAATTCCATGGCTCACATCGATTTACAGGAACTGTATACTCTACAATCATGTACCCTATTCATGGAGACGAGTGCGAGTTGTTTTCATTCCAAAAGCGGGTAGACGCAGTCATGAAACTGCGAAAGATTTCAGACCAATTAGTTTGACCTCCTTCGTACTGAAGACGCTCGAACGTCTCCTAGACAACCACCTGAGAGGGGCAATAGAAGCTTCACTCCTCTCCAAATCTCAACACGCCTACCTCAAGGGAAGATCTACAGAAACAGCTCTTCACGAGGTAGTGCGTACGATAGAAAAATCCCTACACTACAAAGAATACACCTTGGCTACCTTCCTAGACATAGAAGGAGCCTTCAACAATGTACACACTGAAGCAATTCTAGAGTCCCTGAGGGAGCTGGGAATAGCAATCCATCTTAGTCAATGGATTGTTTCCATGCTCAGCACTAGAATCATTCAAGCAGCTTTAGGAAATAGCAATATAACCAAATATGCCAGGAGGGGAACACCTCAAGGAGGAGTCATCTCACCCCTACTCTGGCTCCTAGTAATGAACAAAATCCTCATAAGTTTAGACAGAGTAGGAATCAAAGTAGTCGGGTATGCGGACGATATGGTGATATTGGTGTCAGGAATGTTTCCCTCCGTGATTAGTGAAATCATGGAGAATGCTCTAAGCAAAGTTAGCACTTGGGCAAAAAAAGTGCGGTCTGGGAGTCAACCCGGGGAAAACTGTGCTGATGCTCTTCACCACCAAAACCAACATACCTGACTTTACGCTTCCTCGCCTTAACGGCACACCCCTACCCCTTTCAACCAGTGCCAGGTATTTAGGAGTTATCCTAGATCCTAAACTCAACTGGAAAATAAACATATAACAACGGGTAAAGAAGGCATGTATAGCCTTCAAGGCCTGCAACCAAAATTGACCCTGTGGATGTACACAGCCGTGGTACGACCAATCCTCACGTATGGGTCAATAGTATGGTGGCCGGCTCTAAAGAAAGATTACAATATTACCAAACTTAATAAGGTACAAAGAACGGCATGCATAGGAACAACGGGAGCTCTACGGTCAACACCGTCAGACTGTGAGTCCGTCTTACTGCATCTTTTACCTCTTGATCTACATATAACAAACATCACAGCACACAGCGCGATAAGGCTCAGAGAGTCTGGATGCTGGACTGCGAAACCCTACGGCCACAGTAGTATTCTAGATTCTCTACCTAGAAAACTAGTTCCGCCTTCAACAGACTACATCATTCCCAGAATGTCTTTTACAAAACATTTCGTCGTTCAAATCCCTACTAGATCAGAATGGCAAAATGGACAAGTGACAAGGGATTTCGATCAAACAATCTACACCGACGGTTCAAAAATGGACTACGGCGTGGGTGCGGGAGTTTTTTCGGAATCCTTAAACATCGCAAAATCGTACAGACTTCCGGATACTGCAAGCGTCTTCCAGGCGGAGCTACTGGCTATCCGTGAAGCCTGTCGCCAGATCAAACTTCACTCAAATATAACACCGAGGCAAAGGATTGCCATACTTATTGACAGCCAGGCTGCCATTAAAGCGATCGCTTCGGTCACTATATCCTCTAAGTTAGTACTAGAACCGTAATGAGCTGGCCCTGCTTGATAAGTTCAAGGTTGTCCTGATCTGGGTTCCAGGGCACAGTAACGTTTATGGAAACGAACATGCCGACGAAGTGGCCAGGCAAGGCTCAGCTCTCCACTGCTCTCTGGCAGAACTAGTCCACATTCCGCTCGGAGCAGTTAAGGCAAATATCACCGCAGAATACCTTAAGAAAGCCAACCTCAGATGGAGCAGGCTGACTGCATGCGTCATATCCAGAAAAACGTGGCCAAACTACAACAAGGCAAAAACAACCGACCTTCTAGGTAGAACCCGAAAAGACATCGCAAGACTTACAGCGATCTTCACGGGACACTGGCCTATAGGTGACCATGCGGCCAAGCTGGGCATCCCATACAATACACACTGCCGCAGTTGCAAAGTGACAACTGAAAAAGAAACCCTAATTCACTTTTTATGTACCAGACCACGTACATTGGGAAGCCCTTTCTTCAATACACTTGAGGAAGTCTCCGAGAAAAGTATCAAGGAACTGATAACTTTCCTGAACTCCGCAGGTTGGATTTAGCCTCCCCCACCAATCGATAATACCCAGGTTTACGTGAGTTTGTGGTAACAAAACGGCACTCAGTGCTAATTGGGTTTGTCTTATCAAACCGCCACACCTACCTACCTACCTAAAAATACTTTTCACTTATGTTCTTTCAAATATTAAAATATGTAATATAATTTTCATGTAAAATACCTTTTTTTTTTCTTATTAAAACCATTCGCGAACGGATCTCCAATAGTTCGCACGTGATAAATTCGCGAACGAACTATATTTTACAGATTTGATTCGATCGTGAAAACGAATTTTATTTTTAAACGAACCGAAAAATAAGGATCAAATTCCTTTGCGAACTTTTTATCAGAGAACGAATCATATTTAATCGTTCTGCGAATCTGGCTAAAAACCAAATTGTTGATGATAATGAAACAGGAGATTGAATAGTCTCTTTACCTAGTGGGAGCTCCACGCTTCACAATAACCGCCCAGATCGACAAATAAAAGGACAACAAGTTAGTAATCGCCTACTACTCTCCCCACCTTTTTAAATGATCTGTTATACGTTTTTGCCATATCTTTCTGTTCCTTCTTTATTCACTTAATAGAAATCAAGTGTGTTAACACTTTTGCCTGAAAACGTATTGCCAAAAAAATCACACCTGTGAAACGTCTGTATGCGGCACTGCGTGTACTAATGCACGTAAAACAGATATTTGTAGATTTATTTTACGTGCAGTGCTGTCAATCTTTTTGTGACAATACACAAGAATGCATAAAAGAAAGAAACAAAAACCTCGCTTCTAAAAAATAGTAAAACAAAGCAAAGAAAAATCCAATCGAACCGTAACACACTAAAAAAAAGCCATCAAATCAATCCCTTGCCGCAGATCGAGTATAAATGTAACCCACTGTGCCATGACACATTAAAAGTATCCTTAAATCAAATGTAACGTAATGCAATTTGTGAAGTACGTGCGTTTACACTGCGATCTAAAACGTTAATTTCATCACTTCAGAAATGTCGCGTTATGGACCGCTTGACATTGCGTCGCCTGATAATTGTTTTGTTCCATATGCCATTGGCACTTTTTCGAGAAAAACGCATTTAAAGGTTTGCGTACTTGGTACTCCGAAACTGTGTGAAACGATTTTTTTTATTATTTTTTTAATTTGAAGTTAGTCTTATAAAGAGTGCACCTACCAATTTTCAAAGTGTTTTGCCAAACCGTTAACAAGCCACGTTAATTAACGTAAAAGTCTCCTTTTTTGACTTGTGTCCTCCTACATTTTGAAACAGATTTTTTTTTTCATACACGTGGAACACAAAAAAATTGATATGGCACAAAGCAATTCTCATCCAAAATATCTGAAAGGCAAGAAAGCATGGAGTTGGATGCTAAAATTTGAAAAAAAATTGATTTCATCTTTTTTGTTAACAACGTTTTTATTCAGAAAATACAATAAAATCAGAAAATTATTCAAAGTGTTTAGCATTAAACCAGTGAGTGAAAAATGTCAGATCAAATCAGATCAGAAAACTACAGCTTCGAGTCATAATGTTCTCCTCTCAGCTGCGAAATTTCAAATAGATAATCCCTTTTCGGGTTTTGAATGAGCATTGTACCGTCAATGTTTGGCCTGATGTCGATTTGATCACAATTTGAACTCGTTCCATGTTATTCTTTCGATTTTTTTCATATATATGCGAATATTTGTAACATTAAACTAAGAAATACGATATCTCCTGCCAAACAAATAAATCAGTTGGCATCAGTACAATTTGAATTTTCAAATCTGACACATTTCACTCACTTGCTCTACCTCAAATCTAAGTACAGAAAAACTTGTGCTTGTACAAATTGACAGAATGTACATAGAACACTTTGCGGCAAGTTTTTTACTCATGGAACACCAAATCTTGTACTTTTCTGATTTTTTCTGTACTACTTATCTGTGCAGTTCATTAAACATGTTGCGGTCAAAGAGTCATTCTCTTTTTCCCTTGACCCTCCTTTTACAATCCCTCTTTTATCGGTCTGCGTTCCCACGGTCTGAAGAAGTGGAGGGGCAACCATGGTCCCATCAGCCATGGGTCCACGTTTTTGGAGGCTTGGGAGCAACCACCACAGGTGACTGGAAGGGCAGGAGGCCCAGGCCCAAACCCAATACAGACGGGCGGTCTGTGAAGACGAATACAGACGGACGGTCTGTGGAGACAAATACAGACGGACTGTCTGTGGAAGCCGAGACAGACGGACGGTCTGTGACGATGACTACAGACGGACGGTCTGTAAAGGCGGGGTGCAAGTAAAAAGCACGCCGCAACCAGACGAATCGTCTGCAACGGCAGGGTGGAACCAACGCAACACTGAAACATCCACCCTGCAAATGCAAATGTAATTCGCGGGCGCGGGCGGACTGTCCGAATAAGTTAAAGGCCTAAACGCGAATATTGAGCTACCATAGACACGGTAGTGAGCTTGGTTCGATGAGGGAAGGGACGACGCTCCCTTTTGACCCAACTCCATCGTGGGAGCACCGTAGGAGCAACAGAGAAGTGCGGGCGGGCGGCCCTGTAAAACACCCTCACAACAAACGAGCGACACAGAACATAAAACACCACCATTCGCTCATCCAAAAAAAAAAAAAAAAAACAATTACCGGCGAGAAAACACCACCAACAACCACAACACTTTAAAACCGAGACGGGGATTGTAGACGAACACCCCAGGACGTGTCAACAACAACAAACCTAATCGAGACACAAATGTAACGATGGCCGCGTGCCCAACATAACGTAAATTTATGTGAAGAATGGCACACGATCTGCATATCCCTTTCCCTAAAATCTGTGCACGACTCTACCGAGGTAGCATAGGGAAAATTCGTAATAGAAATAGAAATTTTCATACCAACTCCTTAGTTCTGCGATCGCAAATAGTCGCTGGGCCTGGTCCTAGGGATGGACATCTTGAAAAAGATTGTTATTCTCCGGACCCTGAAATTATCCATGAGGTTGTTTCGTCTGTTTAGGGGATAATTTCATCAAAAAAACAACATTTTGCAGTTGGAATGTTGTTTGCAAATCTATTTCCTTGCTCGAATGCTTTTGTTGACGTCGCGAAATGTCAGAAAGGCCATGGGCTGAATAAAGGCAGATCCAGGGTCGGTCGGAGGGTTTGTTCATTGCTGAGTAAGAGCAATGGGCGAATTCACTGAGTGAGAGGTCGCCTGAAGGGCGTGAGAACATTAGCGGGTTCATGTCAGCGCCCTTATGTGAGAGTACATAGTGCCGCAGAAGACGACATGGACCGCCAAATGTCTAAGTATGTGTGAGTATGGGGGAGTACGAAACAGTTGGCCTCTTCAGCGCTACAGCTGAATGGCCGCGTTAGAACTGTCGTTGGCTCTGCTTCCCCACGTATGTATGGATGTGTGAGTGAGGATGCCGGCCGGCCGAATGGACAAAGCCAGCTGGTAAATCACTTCTTGGTTAGCCAGGCAATAAGCTAGATAAGTTTGTGGTAACGTCCAGAAGGGATTTTGACTTATAAAAAAGTGAACAAAAGTGAAGTGTCGAGGAAGGAGATAGGTGTAAGGAACGTAACGGGAGCTCAGGATAATTTCAAGGAGTGATAGGACGATTGTCGTGGCGGGATTAGGCCCACCAACTTGCAGGGCGAGGACGAAGGAGTTGAAAAGAAAAGCTAAGTATTTTTGGAATAGATTTATATATCGATAGTTTGGTTCGTGATAGTGAGGCAGTGCATTGGAATAATTAGTAACCGCGGTATGATCGTGCTTTCGAGAATCTCGGTTAACGACGGGATACGCGACCCATTAATTCCGGAATATTTTCCACCCCTCAGGAGAACGCGATCGGGTGTCATTTTGGGGAATTCTTTTTTAATCCCAAACGGCTGTTCGGTACCGTAATAAAATTTTGTCGTACTCCAACGGAGTTTTATAACGTGGTACAAAAAAATGTTCCTCTTTTATTTCTTTGTTCCGCTCGTTTTGGTTGCATATTTCGGGTTCACAATTATCCTAAAAATTGTGTGGCGCCCATTTTTCTAACTATTTTTCATCTCTGGAATCACAACGTGAGTAAAGATTTTAATTTAAGCCACCGCAGTAAGTACCTACGTTTTCCTTTGGCGCGATTCACCGTAGATACTTTTCATCACCTGAACCCACCCGTGCTGAGTTACCGGGAAAACCAGCATACATATCTGCTGGCTGTTGCACTCGCGCTCTTCGCACCTTCATTAGCAGTTTCATTTCACAGATCGGTAAATTTCGGTTTCGGTAGTGGCGACTGCAATTTCGCTAGTACATTGAAATTAATTTATTTCGGTGTTTTTCCGCCAATTCAATTTTCTTTAAAACTAGTTTCGCGTGTAATAAGCGTGCAACAAACACATCTATTGAATCCATATGTATTCAATAATTGACTGCTCGTACGTCTTCAACTAGGTTTTGCGTTTGCAGCACTATTCATGACCGCACCGAATTCATATCTTCATAATATCGAATATTCTCTACACAACTGTAATGGAGGTGGAACAAACCAATACTAAAATTTTGTTTGCGAACAGTGTCCCACATACATAGCTTTTCTTTAACACGAGTGGACGTAGGACAAACCAATTCTCAGCTTTGTTAATATTTTCTGTATCTCTTGTCGCAGTGATATGCACGTGGAACAAAACAATTCTCACAAAGAAATTGCGATAAATTATTTGGAAAATTTGTCCCAAACGCCAAAAAATGGTTTATGGCACAAAACAATTGTACAAACTGTTGATTTTGGTGGATATGGGACAAAGTCGATGTTCGATATCTCTGGATTGGAAAGACTAAGAGCAAATCGAATCACAGATTTAAATATTAGATCATACAAAATTACTATAGAATCCGTTCCTAACTCAAAAACGACAAAAGTGGCGTATGGAACAAAACAATTCTCAGGCGACGATTGCAGTACTTCCAGTGGGTGGATTGAAAGAACTCCAAACATTTGGTAATATTTCGCTTTGCATGGAACCCTCTTGCTTAAGGCCAATGTTATTTTATTGAAATAGCAAATTATTTAAAATAGCACAAATGAACTGAAATAAAGCCGAAGTTAAAATTTGTCCTTATTTCCCTTTATAAAGCGAAATAAGGCCAAATGCACAAATTTAGCCTCATTTCTTTCGGCGTTATTTCAATCATCCCTTCACACATTTATTTGTTGCAGCAGTTGCAGACCAATTATTACCTTCTTTTAAGATGATAGCCGGATATTCAGCTGTGTAACAAAGTTATCAACTTCTGGGGTAAATAAACTTGCACATTCAAATGTAACGCGCATAATTCCATTCAAATTTAAATTTATAGGTATAGTTTTATACTCATAAAGAAAAACACAACTTACCCAAGTACTTGTTAACGCCTAAAATATTCAGGATCCTCAAGTACCAGTAAATACTATCAACGCAATAAAAAACTCGGCCAACGTCCATTGTATTCGGACGGAAGCGCAATGAAAGTCCAATGAGAAATAATATAATGGCTGCTCCATCGCACGGATTCCACATATTCCATGCCCAGACAGAAAATTTATGGCTACACGGGGACGTGAATGTTGATAAAAGGATTAAAAATAGAGAGGAAAATAATCAGTCACAAAGATGTGTCATTAAAAATATTTACTTGTGCTTCCTCCCAGAATTGAAGGAATACAAAAAAATCTAATCGCAGGATAATAAACAAAAACTTACGTTATTGCTACTGGTTCGGATGAAATGATTTCTCTAATCTTCTCAAAGCCCAGCGTCGTTATGTAAGCAATGGAGTAGACCTCCTGCCAGCGGGGAGTTGGTCCCATTTTCACGAGCACCGTAAACGTGAACATCACCAGAAAGAACATATAAGCAATCTAAAAGGAGGAAAAAAATAATTATTTAAATAAATAAGGTCGCTGTGTCCTTGTACTCACCGAATCAGCCCAGAACTTTGTTATGGGCGCTGTATAAAATTCATAGAACTTTTTCCGCAGTCGCAAAGGTTGGTGTTGTTTAATTTCATAGTCGGCCATTGGCAAAAATTCGCGAAACTGCGATGGATCCGAGTCCGAAAGTGAGACCTGTAATGTATTCAAGTTCGTGTGTCAAATTAATCATATTTATTGTTTGGTGGTGAGGTATTAAGCTGACACATCTAGATTGAAACTATGTGACGCTAGCACAGAACAAAAAATGAATCACTCAATCAAATTGAGGAAAAGATGAAAAATTGTTGGTCTAGCGAGCAATGTAAATGCGCAATTTTTTCTTTCTTATATAAATTTACTAAATAAAAAAATTGTGAAGAAGATAAAAGTATTAAAAGTGAATTCTACCATAATAAAAAAAAATAATAATGGAACGAACATGTTTATGTAATAAGAGAATGGAAATATACCATGCAAACCTCTTAGTGAATATGGGGAAATTTGGTGATGCTTTTTGTGATATATGTATTATAAATTCTCAAAAAAGTGCCAGTACATTGGTCCAGTGCTGCCATAAAAGTAATATTTGTGCGTAGGAATAAACAATTTTGTAAAATATACACATTCAAAATTAAGTTGGAACACTAAAATTAATTTAAATTTTATGCATCATCGTTTTGAATAAGAACACCATGTATTTTTGGCATGGGTGTGTTTTTTTTTCTCAAGCGTATATACGCTCATGTTAAATACAACAACAACTTAGCATTTATACGCTGACTATAGCCGGGATAACTATCGCCACTAATTCCCTTTGCGGTTATAGATCAGTGCTTTCAAGTTGCGTTTTCCAAGTTCCCGATAACTTTCGTTATGTAATGTCAAAACTTTCACCTACTGAAATGGCACATGCCCCCGAATTTCACTTGCATGTGAAATTTTATTTAAAAAAAAATGGTCCGTGCCATTTTCAATCAAGAGGTGAACTTTATATATACTTTCAAGTTGCAATTTTTTGGACCTACACGGTGGTATTATTTGATTTTCAATCTGTGTAGTATTTTGGAATTTCAGTTTCAGGTTAATAGGTATACACTACTTTGACTGGATAAAACAGCCGAAGTGTCAAATGTCAGCTCACAGAGTGCTGCCCAGTCACAGTCACTTACAAAATAAGAGAGAATCTGGTAGTCATATATTTAACACCCGAAGTGTAAAACGTCAGCTAATATATGTAGTTATGCCAAGTCCCAGTCTCTAACAAAGGAAGAGCGAATCTGGTAGCCATATATTCAACACCCGAAGTATCAAACGTCAGCTAGCATAGTGCTGCCAAGTATCACAGTCATTGCAAAGTAAGAGAGAATGTTGGCAGGCGCATATTTAACAGTGAAATGCTGGAATTTGCGAATAAGAAGATCTTCAATTCTGAATTGGAATAAAATTATGTGTTGAACATTTTATGAATGTGAAATATAAACATACAAAACGGGTTAAAAGATCGAAATCGAAAAAATGTGACTTATATATTTTTTCTATAGAGTAAGTATGTTTGGCTAGTCGGTGGAATGAAGGAAAACATTTCAACTCAAACACGAATATCATATTTCCTGCAACTAGCATCAAAGGACAGCTCAGAAGGACTGCTGCGGCTCGGGCAAGACTACAAAAATACTAAAAAACCGACGAACAATAAACAACACGAGACTCTATCGCACGTAATAATCAAGATGGAACATAGAAATTCACGTCAAGCAGATCATCGAAGAGCAAGCTGATTCGGTCGCACATATACCCATTAACGTAAGTGGATTTGTATTGAGTGGCTTTGGTCTCACTCACCACCGCGCAAAAATTGCAACAACCATAACAAGAAGAGAAAACACTAAATCAACATATACATACATTCCGCCATCCCGCTCGAATAACAGCCAGCGCACCAGGAGTTTTTTTTTTATAATTTACACGCACTAAAGGGATTTTATTTAGTACCCTTACCATGTATTGGCAACACAGCGCGGGCGTTAGGGAAATTAGGATTAGAAGAAAAGGAGAGTTGCCGATGCACGTTGGTTTTAAATGTTTGTAAGTTATAATGTAAAGGAAAAATAGAGCGTGGAAGAGTATTCCACATTCGTGTTGTATTGTCTGACCTAATGTTAAGCTCGTCTTATATAGTGAACATAGTTTTCTGTCATGCAAGTCAGGGTCAATGACTATCAATGTTGACGAAAAAATGTCCAGCTGATCAACTACCTGCTTAATGTTGCATATAAAATACTGTTCATGTGTGAATAATAAGGAGGGTTTAGGGTAACGGGTAGAACTCCATCCTATCCCTAGTGAAATTCCGACCCCTAGATGACTATAAAAAGCATAATAAAAAACATGAACGACACGACAGAAAATTAACGAATTAGAGTGGGGATATTCACTATCGTTCGCGTTGAGATCACCAAGGGAACAGGCGGAAGAAAGCGTAACAAATATAGGGTTGCATTCAATGCCCACCCGCGTCTGTCCGCGTCTCTACGGCGTCTAATTTGACCATTCCCAATAGATTTTCCCTGAAACAGAGAAGACTGTGAAGGGGACTGACACAAGTGTGGTAAAGAGGTCACCTAAGACTGATGCTAAAGTGGTTTAAGGGTCAAAGAGGGCTTGCATTACAACGGCCCCTTTGCCAAAGGAAAGCTTGACTGAAAAACGCGTTAAATTGTATGTCAATTCCATTCGTGTCAAAAATATAGCTTCGCACACACAAATGGTTGGAGGAATTCCACTTTAGCTTCCCTATGCAGAGAAAGCAGGACTAAGTCTTCCAGAAACCCAATTCATTGGGACAGCTACAAAGACAGCATTAAGAACTATAAATAGGAGTTCGCTTGCTTCAGTGGTTCGGAGTCGGGCTGAAGTGTCGGTGAACTAGTCACTCTCAACATACTGCAACCGCTATGTGTGTATTATAGCCGCGCTCAAATTCTCCCAAACACTACCTCTCAGTAGGCTCAGGGCTCCCAGTAGGCCGAGCGATAGACGACAATACGCCCCTTCCCCCTGTGGTACACAATGGACCGATACAGCGGTCTAAGTGAGCCTGGGTTTCGTGCCGAGACAGCCACCTTACCTAACCTAAACTGCGCGGTTTAGGCATTAAAATGAAGCAGAAGTCAAGTTCCGAGAGTTCATCGAGTAGGGTCATAAGTTCCGGGAGGTCGTTAAGCCTTGTCTCATTTAACTGTATTAAACTTGTTGCACTGCTGTGCTGATCGCCACTTTTTGAATGTATATGTGGAGCGGTGTTATTCTAGTTAGTGCCTCGAT
Source organism: Portevinia maculata (assembly GCA_949715645.1). Taxonomy (NCBI): domain Eukaryota; kingdom Metazoa; phylum Arthropoda; class Insecta; order Diptera; family Syrphidae; genus Portevinia; species Portevinia maculata. Next base: position 265,982,612 of record OX454526.1, on the reverse strand, counting down.
GGCAGCTGTTCCACAGGTTCGCATGGCTCCGCAGATACCTAGGCACGCAAGCCCTTGTATCTTTCTGAGCTTCTCTATTGCGATCTTTTGTGTGGATTTTGTCCACCATACTATGGAGGCGTATGTAATTATTGGCCTTATCATCACTGTGTAGATCCAGTAGACGATCTTTGGAGAGATTCCCCAGATTTTTCCATTCGTGTGGCGACTGGCCCATAAAGCTCTAGTAGCTTTTGTCATTTTGTTATTTATATGAGAGTTACAGTTCAGTCCTTTGTCTAGGATTTCTCCAAGAAACTTAACTTCTTCGGAGTAATCTAAGATGTTTTGTTTATTGAGATTTGACCTAGGTCGAAATTTCTCCTTTTGTTAAAAGGAACGATGACGGCCTTACTGGAATTTAAGGAACGATTTTCCCTGATGTACCAGTCTAGGCCTGTCTAAAGAGCATTTTCCATTCTTGAAGTGACTTCATTTGAGTCTTTGCCCCTAACAATGATGACAATGTCATCGGTGTACCCATATTGTAGTGTAGCCCAAATTGCTCATTTTGTGTCGTCGATGACCAGTGACTACAGGAGCGGTCATAGTACGCCCCCCCCCCCCCCCCCCCCCCCCCCCACGCCCGTGGGCAGCCCCTTACGGCTGATACTAATACTGAGGTCATTTCTGAAAGCAGTTATTTTACGACTTTCCAGCATCGCTTTGATCCATTTTAAAGTGGGTTTTTATCTATGTTTCTATGGTGCAAAGCATTGATATGGACTCATATCCAGTGTTGACAAAAGCACCCTGTATTCCAGAAAGGCAGATGGTGCGATCTCTTTGCACCGGTAGCCGTTTTTAATATCTGTTGTAAGCTTTAGCAGATCGCCTTCCGTGGATTTGTCCTTTTGGTAAGGATATTGATATGGGTGAAGAAGCATTAGGCGTTCTCTAATATGAACGTCGATAACCCTTTCCATTGTTTTTAGAAAATACGATGTCAAGCTTATAGGACGATATGATTTAGGTAATTCAATCGACTTGTTTCCAGGCTTAGGTATGAATACCAGGTTAACCTGCCTCCAGGAACTAAATATGTATCCCCGGTTGAAGCTGAACCCAAATGAGGCGATCAAGGAAGGTACCAAAAACTCCACTTCTCTTTGGATGAGGGCTGGAAAACTACCGTCTGTACCTGATGTCTTGAATGCTTTAAATGAGTTAATTGCCCATTTATCCTTATCTGGAGTAAATAGTGTTTCGGATAAACTGTTATTTCTGCTGAGGTTTCTTGTTATTGAAACCTCCGCTATATGAAATGTGCATAATGAAAGACCCTTTAAAAGAACCTTTACACTGGTTAATGGCACAAAGACACGCCGACCAGATATTGTTAAAAAAGAACTACTATTTATATACAACGATTTACATAATACGCGATTTTGTTCCAATTTCCAAATTTAGTGATTCATTTTGTATAGATATCGCTCCCTAATAAAAGAGTCAACTCCGACTTAAAATATGTTTAAAATACTCTGTAGCTGTTTTGTTCAAACTGCCATTATAGTGTAAAAATCAACACCATTATATAAGTTTTCTTAAAAATAAATAAATAAATATATTTACGAAGGAAAAAAAATTATGCGAATTAAATAAAAAATATCCACAGCCCAGAAAAAACTATGTAGCTTCGAATGAAAATATATATGCAGCGAAAATCAGAAAGCGCACGACACCATGAATTTATACGTAATTCAATAACAAATCCATTTTTTTTATATTTAATTTGTAGAATAAAAAAACATGTGTATAAAACTAACTTTTGCGGGTTCTTCCGCTCCTGTGAGGTCGACCTGTGTGTGAGCATAATAATTATGAATAATGGAAAATTGGAAGTGATTTTCGAGTGAGAAAAAAAAGATCCACAGATACAGAAAAAAATAAATAAATAAATACATATTACAGTAATGAGTGTTTCACATTAAAACAAATAATTATTTAAACTTATTTTTAATTATTATATTATATATTTTATCTTTTGTATACTACTATACTACAAATGAGAAAAAATAAAATATATATATATATATACATATATAATAACCATTTCGCTTAAGAAAAAAAAACCAAAAAATTCTGTACTCACTTTTCCATTTTCTTGGACTTTGGTTTCACGAAGGGAATAGGTATCTGCCAAAAGAGCCTGAAATTTTGACGGGATTTTCTTCGTTTCATTCTCGAGGCAATTATTTATTAAATTTTGATTTTTCATTAGAATCACTATTTCTTGTTTGTATTTTTCTTTCTTTTTTTTATCTTCAAGACAGTGACACTATTTATAGACATTTACAGAAGTGAGTCCATTTATATGCAAAACTAAGACAGACAACGAATAGTTCAGTGTTGCTTGTTGTGTGTTTTCATTTGCTTTACAGATAATTTATTTAAATATCCTTGTACGTTTAATTAAGCAAAAATGTTAATGTATTTTTTGTTTGTTTGGTGGTGTTGTTGTTTTGTGTATGCTTTCTGTGCAAATTTACATGCATTTCACTTCACTTTCACTTGTTAACTTGTAAGACGTGTATCTACGTTTAATTACAAAGAACTTTGTTTTACAAAAAAAACCCATAGGCCCTAATCGAGGGTATGACAGCTTTTTCGTATGCACGACACGTTACTGGAGCCAAATTAAAATTGAATTTATCTCGAACAATGATTTCACTTTGAGAGAAAACGAAAACAAGAGGTTGAATGGACTGGAACTGAAAAAGAAATAAAAAAAGGGAAATAATCCTGTGCGAATGCTTCGAATTCCAGTTCCTCATTTAAGCAATTTCTGTTAATACGTGTGATATGCGAAACACTAGCATATTCAATTGAAAAGGAACGCACTCCGTTGAAACAGGAGTGAAGTATCGTTAGGCGAAGAGTTACGAGTATTCGTTAAGGATCAGTCCACAAGGTGGTGTTGATTAATGTGGCCAAATGGAAACTTTTGATAATTTTTTGGTATTTCGAGCTGAGTCGATTGAATTGAATTAAATCTGAAGAAGGATGAGGAAAAAGGCATACGATTGATATTAGTTTGGGTATCGATACCGAGTAACATGTAACATTTCACTGTGCTGAGTCCCCGGACACAGTGACATTTTGTTTCTACTCTGCATTTTCCAACTTCTTTCCTCGGCGTTATATTCGAGCTGAATTAATTATTTTGAATTAAATCTGCAGAAGGATGAGAAAAAAGGCATACGGTTGATATTAATTTGGGTATCGATAGCGAGTTACATTTAACACTTGACTGTGCTGGGTCCCCGGACACAGTGACATTCCAGGCACCTGCAAGGCGGACGAGTTAGCCAGAAAAGGAACCGCACAAGATCTCTCTTACAACAGAGAGGCACCGGCCGTGCCCATTCAATCGTTAAAGTTCAAACTATATCAGAAAATGCAGTGGTCGAAGCGAATAATAAATGGATTAGCATCAGCATATGTTCGTCCTCCAAACAGGACAAAGTACAACGCCGAAAGAACATACAATCTTCTCTCCATAAGCAGGAAAAATATATGCTCGTTAGTTGGAGCTATCCCTAGCCATTGCTGTCTAGGCAGATACGTTCTCAGAATGGGAGTACTCTAAAATGAATTCTTCAGAAGCGGCAGAGACGTTAAGGAACAGGAGATAATCACAAACCGCGCGTGTAACTGCCCTTCACTAGCCGCGGTATTCCCAAGTGGTCCCCATCTAAGTCGTTTAATTGTCCTTCGTCGTTTAATTGCGGTGATCGAACGAGAACCGATTGAATCGACGTGACAAGGTCGTTGGCGCTCGACTGCAGTAGTTAATAATTAAGATATGCAGCTTTAGTAGCCACACACCGGTCCCTCGCCAAGGATTTTGAGCAACAGGCTGGGATTCAGAGATCAGTCATCCCAACCTGTATGGTAAGCTGGGGCACATTCGTTAACTTTTTTTGAAGCTTCGTACTGACTCCATTAATACGCTAAACGCAATTTTTTTTTGAAGCAACAGATAATTTCAATATTGAAGAACCATTGTTATACCCTATTCTAAGGGTACATACATTTTGACGCATAGTTTGTAACATACCTTAATATTGCCCGTAAACCCCTAAAAGCTACTATGTATATTTATGATCAGCATCGATAGTAATGTCGATCTAGCCATGTCCGTCCGTTCGTCCGTTTATCGGCAAAAATTAGACCTTTAAACTGGACCTAGAGAGCTGAAATGTTAACCATATACTCTCTAGGGTCCCGAAATAATCAAGTTTACGAATTTTTGAAATCCGCCCACAAACTGAAAAAAAAAATTTTTTCGAAAAAATCGAATTCTGAGCTATAAAGCTGAACTTTTGTATATTTGATCTCTGACTCATAAAACTGCTCGGGAGATAATATTTTCAAAATCCGCCCACTGACACGCCCACAATTTAAAAAAAATCTTTTTTTGAAAATCCAAAGTTTGAGCTAGGGAGCTGAAATTTATAATATATACTCTCTAGGGGCCCTTTATGCTCAAGTGTACATATTTTAAAAATCCGCCCACTGACACACCCACAATTTAAAAAAAAACTTTTTTTGAAAATCCAAAGTTTGAGCTAGGGAGCTGAAATTTATAATATATACTCTCTAGGGGCCCTTTATGCTCAAGTGTAAATATTTTCAAAATCCGCCCACTGACACACCCACAATTTAAAAAAAAAACTTTTTTTGAAAATCCAAAGTTTGAGCTAGGGAGCTGAAAGTTATAATATATACTCTCTAGGGGCCCTTTATGCTCATGTGTTTTTAAATCCGCTTACTGACACGCCCACAATTAAATAAAACAATTTTATTGAAAAACCAAAGTTTGAGCTAGGGAGCGTTTTTTTAACAAAAGCTTCGTTTTTTTTTTGATAAAATCCTTTAAATGTTATATAACAAAATATGTAGAGCGTTCTCAACAATTCAACCATACTTAGACTTTTGTCATGCCGATAGGAATAAGAATAGGGTATCCACCAGTTTGCCCAAGCGGACTGTAGCCCGTCCCTATGTTTAAAAAGCAAATTGCATATAATATTGATTTTCGTAAATAATTTTCGTGTTTCAAAAACTCAAGTCAATTTGCTGAAAGTGCCCCGACTCGGGGCAGCTTCGGCATTTGGTGGGGACCATTCGGCATTTAAGTGTCTCTTTTTTGTATCTTTTATTTTAAAGCTTTAACATATAACAAACAATAATATTTAATTCAATAAAAAAAAATTAGGCTGAATTCAAGTCAAAAAAGTAAAACTTATAAATGACCACATAAAACATAAAGCATGTTCAATTTAACAAATAAATATTAAGTGAATTAATTAAATATAGTTAATTAAAAATGCTGACAATAATTTTGGTGGTTATTCAAATCATTTAACTTTATAATTTGTAAAGTTCAAATTAAAATTATATTTTTGTCGAGATCTGAAGTTGAGGCAGTTGTTATTGTTAACAGATTGTAAACATCTCTTTTTGGCAGAAAACGATATTTTTCAAAATCTTCTCAAAGATTTGGAAAATAAATCTCAACGGCGTTTCTGTTCAGGGCTTTCGCTCAACAAACACTGACCTTTTCTGGTTTTCTCAAAGAATGGCTTTGATTTCTTTTTAAAATCCATATAGCTAAAGCTCCGAAGCTTCCGTAGATACATCTCAATTATTTGGATGTGATATATTATTTTTGAGTGCATATTCATAGGTCAACTTTCGAAATGAGGCATATGTTAAGCCAAGATGGTCAAAAGCGCTCTTTTTAACATAAGCTAGAAGTTTTTTTTTTTATAATTTGTGTGCGCTAAAGGGATTCCTTTTTTCTGTAGCGACACAGTACCCTTAGCACCAGCGCAGGCATTTTGTTTATTGCTGCAAGTAGCTCCCAGCAAATGATTCATTGCCTATTTTTGGGTGCTACTTACTGAAAGAATAGAAGGATAGGAAAGAAGTTTGTTGCGGTGGGCCACAAGTGGCGCCTAAATTGCATTAGGGAGATCTGTTTTTGTTGTGTGTATTCAATTTCTAAAAATCATGGCCCTGGTCGGGATTCGAACGCACGACCTGTCAATCACTTAGTGAATACACTACCATCGCACCATTGTCACCTGTTCTTCTTCTTGAATGTTTGAAAAAACTTGTTGTGAAGTATTTTTAGACTGAAATTTATTCTCTATATCGCTCTCCGAATCAAATGATCGTCTTAAAGTGTCTTGTTTTGAAAGTCTTGATTGTAGAGTTTGGAGTTTAAGATCGTATTTTCTAGCCGCAGATGAAAGCGTTTCTATCTTCTTAATAATATCGTCAACTACTTTTTTCATTGACTTTTCATTTATAGAAACAATGTTGCTTTTCTTTTGATAAGTAACATATCTAAGTAACATACAAATAACATCGGAAAATTTTAATATTGGGGCATATCCGGCATTATGCTGAAAGTGCCCCGACCTTAGATGCTGAATGCGCCCCAGCTTTTCAAATTTTTTTCTTCTTCACAAATTCGTGTCACTTTTAATTACAGCCTATTTTAAACTATACAGTTCACTTTACAACTTAATATACTAGCAGGCCACAAAAATCTGTTTTTAAAACAATAAAATTGACTTAAAAACTCTCTTACATACCTCTTGTACAAAAGAACAGAGGAGTAAAACACAAAAGTAGACCTAATTTTTGTGAGCGCCTGACTACAAGTGTCAAATTTTGATTGTGTTCATGTTTTCAACAATGGATGCATTTACCTTGTTGCTTACTTCAAAGTGCATCCCTTCAAAATTGGCTTTGACGAATGAGGTAAGACTGCAATAGCTTCAATCGGTACTCCACTCTTAGGGCTAGATAAGGTACAGATCCAACCTCGGTATGTTATCTTCCGGCTGAACAGAAAAATGGGACCAAAGCTGAGGTTCGACTGTAAAAGTCACTTCACTCTCCTCCGAGTTATTTCCACATAATCACCTTGCAGAAGGCAAGTAGAGTTTCCCAGGAAGCCGAGCGAATCCCCCCCCCCCCCCCCCCCCCCTTGTGGTATCTATCTGGAGCTTAGTGCCTTACCTCACCTAACCTAACCATCGCTACCGAGTATTCTTTGGTATCGCGCCGGCGAATCGAACTGAAAGCATCGATACTACTCAGTATCGAACACTTAAAATAAAAAAAAGGAGAAAATATAATTACAGGAAAAACATTAATGTTAATTTACTAAACCTTCAAAGTTGTGATTAGCGAAAAGAAAACTTGGTTAAGTTGAAATCAAAAATACAAATAGAAAGTATTGCTCCGTAAAGCGCTCAAGATTATTAAATGACCCAAGAAAAAGAAGAATCACACCAACTGAATTGTTAGACCATATTTTTGACATATCTTGTTGTGACAGCACTGTCTTACTTATAGGCGACTTCAATCTGCCACATATTGGATGGGTACCTTCTGAGGATGATTCTCATTTCATTCCATCCTTTGACTCTGCCCAACAAGAGCTCACTTTACTAGACAACATTTTGTCTTTTGACTTACAGCAAACAAGCTGTATAAAAAATTTCAGAAATCGAACTGTCGATCTTGTTTTCTCTTCTGACTCTGTTAGTACTTTGGTTCTGGAATCCCACTTCTGTATAACTAACATAGATAACAATAATCCACCCTTGGATGTATTTATTGAACTAGGCGCACATTTGTACGAAAATAGTAATTCGTATGACCGTTCGCAATTTTTTGACTTTCGGAAAGCAAATTTTCAAAGGCTTTCTGATGAAATTAACAGCTTTAATTTTAATCTTACTGCGTTATCTCATATTGAAGATGCAGTAGGTTCTTTTTATTCTTTGATGGATAACTGCATGAAAAGAGTGATTCCTGTGAAATCATCTAGAAATCTGAAAACGCCCCATCCCTGGTACACTAAAGAGCTCAAATCGATACGAAACAGACGTAATAGGGCTTGGAAGAACTATTTAAAAAGTCTCTTGAACTCTATTTCACTTTGTTCAATGAATTCAAATCTTTATCCTGTAACTTGTATATTGACTATACGTATAAGTAAATTGGAATGCTCTTTAAAATTGAACCCCAAACTTTTCTGGGGTTTTGTCAATTCTAAGAAAAAAACCGATGGTTATCCATCGAAGCTTACTTACAATAGTTCTACAACTGCCGATTCGCTAGACGCAAGCAATATGTTTGCAGACCATTTCAGGAAGTCATTTAGGGAGACCCCTCTTCACATTGATGATCAATATTTTAGTTATCTAACTAGCTGTTCCCAAATAAGTTTTAGTAGTATCTCATTCGATTTGGAAACAATTTTAAAATGTATTTCTTCTCTCAAGAATGACTAGTCATCAGGTCCCGATGGCATTGCACCGATTGTTCTTAAAAAATGCAGTCATGCAATTGCTCCATATCTTAAGTATCTGTTTGAATTGTCCATTAGTACAGGTAAATTCCCTAATCTATGGAAAAGTGATTTTATCACACCTGTATTTAAAAAAGGCGAACGTGGTGATATCACTAATTATAGGCCCATTTCAAAGCTTTCGTGTATCCCTAAGCTTTTTGAACAAATTGTTTGTGAAAAGTTAATATTTCTTTGTCGCAATATAATTTGTAACGAACAGCATGGATTTGTAAGAAACAGATCCACTGTCACTAATCTATTAAGTTTCTTGCATGATTGTGCTAATGCCTTGGAGAATAAGGACGAAATGAATTGCATATACACTGACTTCTCTAAGGCTTTCAACCAGCTGTCCCATGAAATAATCGAATTTAAGCTCAGGGCTTTTTGGTTTCCAACCATGTTTCATAAAATGGGTTAATTCATACCTTAGATCAAGGGTTTATCAAGTGAAATTTAGAGGATCGCTATCTGTATCTTTCACAGCTCGGTCTGGAGTTCCCGAAGGAAGTCACCTCGGACCAATTCTATTTATACTTGCCATTAATGATGTCAAGGCATGTATAAATTACAGTAATATCCTGATCTACGCTGATGATATGAAAATATATAAATCTATCACTAGTCAGAAAGACAGAATTTTTCTTCAATCTGACATTAATAGCTTCGCCAATTGGTGTGATAAAAACGGTTTATCCCTCAACCCAACTAAATGTCAACATATGACATTCTCTAGAAAGAATATCCCTTCCACCTTTCAATTTTCTCTGTCTCAACATATTCTTTGTAATGTTGATAATTTTAAGGATCTTGGGGTTAATTTCGACCCCACTGGTTTTTGCTAGGCATATTAATTCTATTATTAATAAATGTAATTCTATGCTGGGCTTCGTAAAAAGGTGGGCCAAAGAATTTAATGACCCTTACGTTTCTATGTCATTGCACAATTGTTTTGTCCGTCCGATTCTAGAGTATGCCTCTCAAGTTTGGACACCGTTCTACAACATTCATTCAAATCGAATAGAGGCCATTCAACGTAAATTTATTCGATTTGCACTTAGAGGACTTCCATGGGATGATCCATTTAACCTTCCTCCCTACAGTCAACGTATCAAGCTTCTTCAAATGTTACACCTTTCTCAACGAAGGCTTAATAGCGATATAATTTTTTTACAGCAGCTTATATCCGGGTAAATAGATGCACCTGACTTGCTGTCGTCTATTTGCTTTCATTATGGGAGGCATGAGCCTACTTGTATTAGTCGCATGAGTAGGATCTATAATCTAAATGATCATGTGATTGACTTGCATGTTAGTAAAATTAAGCTAAAAAATATTTTGCGTAATAATGCTTTAATGTGTAAAATTGTTTGCATTATTTTGTGTCTGTGTTAGTATTTTATAGGTACATAATTATTGTATTTTTAATTGTATTGTCCTTACTAACACCTGCACTAAATGATGAGCCTGTGAGAGCACATTTAGTGCCGGCAATTTCTGCTCGTGATAGTTGCTTGCTTTAAGCACTCCACGACACAGAGTTGATAGTGTATTTAAAAAAAAAAAAATTGTTCGCAAATGCCCACATTTATATATTGTGGTCCAGAATGGTTGCGGCGCTCGCAAATACTTGCCATTTTTCATAGATGATTTGCGTGAGTGTTCACACGATTTGCGAGCAAGAGTCGCCAAAAACCATAACAGTTTGGTTTATACACAAAAGCGCGTGATACTCGATACCTTCCGACGATACTACTCAAAGTATCGGCTTATAGTATCGATTGCTCATAATCGGTTTTGGATCTTAATGCCTAAAACAGATGTGCAGCAGGGACGCACGCAGAAATGCAAGCAGTAACGCACTTGAAACACAGGTGCAGTAAGAAATTGTAATCTGAATGCTTTATGCCTGACCTAAACATCACTGAACGAACAAACAGACTAAAATGCTAGGTAATGTCGACGAATTCCAAAGCACGAAACGTCATACCGGAAAAATTCTACCAAATTGTGATGTTCTACTACAATCGGTGCAGCGAGATTAGAAATAGACAAGTTGCAGCGATAATTGTTAGCGATGTGGTTCTTGCTGCACATCTGTTTCAGTCATAAAAGTATCGATTCCTATCAGTATCGAAAGTATCATTGAACCCTAGTCTGAGATAAATGTAGTTATTTTTTGGATGTAAATAAATATAAATATTAGGCATTAACGGCCCATACAGGGAATAAGACCTAGCTTCTTCAACCATTTGCTGTGCGAAGTGGAGGGGACTTACAATTTTAAGGCGAATGCGAACAGCAGTTTGAGAAGCTTCTCATGACAATTGATTTTTTTTTCTTTTTTTAACTTTTAAAAAAGGAATTCCAAATCCCAGAGCACTCAGACTCGGTAACCGACCATCTTTTTGGTGTAGAGGTTGGAGAAAACAAGGTGTCATTCGTATCTCCTCCATTAATGGGTGGCGTATGTTGTTGTTCCTGATGTTGATTGAACCTGCCCTGCGCTGCGCGGGTCACAAGCCAACACACTAACCTGTACACCGTCGCTATGCCAACTGATACTCTTGGATGTTTGTCAGACTTTTGCAAGAGGTGAGGCAGTGGCAAAACTCTAGATGTTACTTAGTCCCGGTCACGGCGCGATTTTTTGGATGTAGCCGATTAAAAAACAAAGACATTTCGAGTTAACTGGGTCGAAAATGTACCAGTTGCGTATCAAAGTAGACAGCTGGGTAACATCCGCGATAAAGTTCCCTATGTCTTTGAATCACTTAAATTTGTATAGACCAAATTCCATACTGCAAAGATTTAACACATTGGAATGAACTTCGAAGCAAATAACAGTGATATATTGTTTAATAGGAGTCACAGACAGAACTATAGAGTACCCTCGTCAACATAATATGACGTTCGACTTTAAGGTGGTGTGAGTTTGTTCACGAGGGTGGTTTGAAAAGTGATTTTGATGAAAGAAGGTGCTCATGACTCATGGACGATATTTTTTTGACATCCTTGTTGGCAAACAAATTTAAATAGATCTGCAAAATATTCAGCTCCTGCAGTGATCGAAAGAACGTTTGCTTGTGTTATTTTCTCAAAATGGAAAAGAAGTGAATTTCGTGTTTTGATAGAGCACAACTTTTTGCGTGGTAAAACCATTAGGGAGAGTGAAGAAAGGCCTTACAAATATTATAAAGACTCTGCTCTAGAGTTTTTTGAAACATCCGTGAGTATCAATTATCATGAGTAGCTTCTTAAATTTGGTTAAGGGATTTGTTGGTACTCTTATAATGTAAAAGTTGTACGGCTGAGGAAAGATTCTTCGAACTTCACTATACGTCCGAACACCGGCTTGAGGGTAAACTGATGAGCATTCCTTGCATGGCGGATATTGCTGTTGAAATGTTTAAGGGGAAGAACGCAACTGGCTATTTCGTTTGAGCACTTATGGTGGAAATAACGATAAAATAACGAAAGGCAGGAGACATTACGGCGATGCCTAAGAGGGTCAATCGATCTCGCGATGTCTCGGTCGTTAATGAGTTTTATCCCGCGTTTTTGGATCCTGTCAAGTAGGTCCAAATAAGTTATTGGTGCACCGCACCATATATGAGCGTTGTACTCGAGTTTCGGGCGCATAAACGTCTTATAATTTGTAGTCAGATCAGAAGGCGTGAAATATTTCCTACATCGCTTAAGGAAGCCTAGACATTTTGAAGCGTTCTTGGCGACATCGAATATGTGGTCATTCCAACGAAGGTTGTCTTTAACACACATACCGAGAATGGAAAGTCTTTCGGTTACAGCGATGCAAGTGTCATTCATGGATAATGGCAGTGTGTGTGGATTTTGCTTTAATAACAGGAGACAGCATTGTGTTTTGGAAGCATTAAATTCCACTCTATTTGTTGTACCCCACTGAGTTATGCTGTTAAGATCGGAATTTAATGAGCTAAACATACGTTGCCGTTCCAGTTCCACCCCCGAAGATGAGGGGCGAACATGAGAAGCTGAGGGTACTGTCATCAGCAAAGGAATGAATTTAATTAGAAGTAACAGACAGGAGATCATTTATAAAAATGAGGAAGAGAGTCGGGACAGAACAGAGCCTTGGGGAACACCAGCATTTATTTGGTGAGTTGCAGACTTGAAACCGTATAAAAAATCTCGAATTGAACGGTCCGAGAGGTAATTTCTAATCCATTGAAGAAGAGTATCATCGATTCCAAATGCACGCATTTTTGGCAAGAGAGCTTGATGCCAAACTTTGTCAAATGCCTTTGAAATATCAAGCGCAACAATCTTACTCTCATTCACCTGGTGAAGAGATTGGATCCACTTTGGGGTTAGATAAGTTCACAAATCACCAGTGGACCTGTTGCTGCGAGAACCATACTGCAGGTCATTAGGAAGTTTTCGCGATTCAAGATATTTCATTAGCTAACGGTTTATCAGCGTTTCCGTGACCTTAGAAAGAAGGGACGTAAGTGCACTTGGTCGGTAGGAGGAGGGAGAAGAAGACTCGCCTTTTTTGGTACAGGCTGGTCAAATGCTGTTTTCCATCTTCCCGGGAAGAGTCCTGAAGAATAGGACAGACGGAAAAGCTTACGCAGAGTAGAAGAACACCTCTTCAGAATGATAGGGGAAATACCATCTGGACCAGCGGATTGTTGTATGTCAAGATCTCGAAGTACTCTAGCTGGTGGGGGGAGATAAAGCAAAATCTGGAAGCGCTGAGCTGGCTGCACAGTCAGTAGCAACAATATTGGCTTTATCATAAGAGCTGGCAGCTGAAATGTCATTGTAAATGAGTGTCGGGAGTGCCGAGTTTCCCTTACGTTTTTAACAAACGACCAATGGTTTTTATTACCCGTGGGACATTGAAGTATTTTTTGCCTATTTATTGCATTAAGTGATTTTAAATTAAAGAAAAAAATTCGTGTCGGGAAAACGGCAGCGAAATATATTTTGTTAAAAATTGGTCTACAGCATCCAAAAAGAAGAAATTACTCTCTTGATGGTAAAACATATCCTTTGTGCCTTACACTGCCTTAGAAGTGGAGCTCAGTATCATGTCGTGAGCGATGGGCAGGATGTTTTCAAAAAGTCGGATTCAACTTTGCGTCAGAAGTTTTTGCAATCTGAAGGTGGAACACCTTTTGGGAGCAGGAGTTCGTTGATGACAATAACAAATTTGCCATAATCTTATAATGACAAATTAGCCATGACGAATATTTCGTTGTTTTCAATTGACAATTACGTCACTGTCAATATTTTATAAAATTAAAATTTGTCAGATAACTGCGACAAATTTGAGGAATTGGCACATGACAATGTTTATGAAATAGGGCCCAGTCATTTAAGCTACTCAAACAAATAGTACTCGTATCTGGCTTTGCGGTTTACAATAAATATTCCGGATTGGCCAGGGACCCCATCAAGACTCCAACATTACAATTTATCTTGGAAATCAAATTAAGTACGTGCGATATAATTAAGGCTGAAATGCAACTAGTTTCTATGACACAGTGAACGATTAAAATGGACGTGTTAGAGCCAGTAAACGACAATAATTTAAATGGAAGTTTTAAATTAGATAAAGATAGCCATTGTATCTACACAGAAGAACACAAAAATGAACGGTGTACTGAAATGCAGCTTCCCGGTACTTTGAAATGGTTTTAAAGTGACGCTGCCTACCGCTCAGAAATGTATAGGGTCATCAAACCAGGGGTAACATTTTAAATTTTGCGGCTGTTGAACTGTCCACGAACCGTTTGTCATAAAAGGTGGTTTAGTTTTAGCCCAATGCTGGTTCACAGACTAATGAATTTCAAGATGATGGGTCTCATCTGATATGGACTTTAAGCCGCATATCATAGCATTTGTCGTCAGGCGCACTACATGGCGATAGCCAAATTTGGGATCCCTGCAGAATTGATCCCGATGTATCGCGCGACGCTGGAAAGCACTCAGTGCAATGTGCAGTTTGGAAATAGCTCCTTCGAACTTTTCGAAACCGGCACCGGATTCCGGAAAGGAAATGCCCTTTTATGGGACTTCTTAAATGTTGATCTGCAGCAAATAGTGACCAGCGTAGGTGTCAACATGGAAAGCACTATCTTCAACAGATCCGTCCAACTGCTGACTATTACAAATACTACTATTCCGACGCTTTCGACTTCATCGGCCGAGCTCAATGTGCTGTAGCAAAGGCTTTCATGACGATTATAAAACAGGCCTTGAAGGAAACTAAGAGGGAACCAAGAATATGCTTTCAACGAACAAGTACACACCAGTCCACCAAGTAGAACGTTACTGTTGCTAGCAGCAACTTCGAGACAGTTAGCGATTTTACCTACCTCGAGGTAAAAATCTCCTCCACGAATGACACCTAAGTAAGGATTCGGCGAAGAATTACTCCAGGAAAACATATGCACTTCTGTTCGGCAAAGCTTCCTAACCCGGAAGCCCAAGCGTTAGCTCTAAAAACACTGATACAGCCTGTTGTGCTTCATGGCGCCGAGTGCTCGACGACAAGCAGCAGAGGAGAGCTTATATTATACTCTTTCGACTAAAATAAATACTCCGTTCGGTCCTGTGTGCGAGGAGGGCGAATTGAGCAGAAGATACAATCGCGGACTCTATGAGATTTAGCAAGATTTAGATGGAATCCAAATAGGTCCAACACGTCGACTACATTGGCTCGGCTATTATCGACTCCCAGCTTCAGGTTTGAGACCACAAGGAAGACCGAACCTCCGTTTTAAAGACCAAGCAATCGCCCATGCATGAGCGCTTGGTCGGGAAAACTGGTAACAGCGTGCCCAGGGCCCTATTTCATAAACATTGACAGGTGACAGGTGACAATTTGTAAATGAGAACTTGACAATTGTCTAAATTCTGTCCCATAACAAAATTGACAATTTTGTAGAATTGTCGGAGAATTTGCGACAATTCTACAAAAATTACAATATACATACATACAGACATACAGACATACAAAAACGTATGTCAATATTTGCTAGTTTTCAGGAGAGACGATTTTGTGATTTGTTTTACTATTTTTCCTACTATTTTTCGAAAAAAATGTTGATACGGCAAGTGCTAACTTCTAAACTACTTCACCTAGAGGTACAATTTTTTGCCACAATATATAGAATGATATATGAAGAAAGGTGACACACCCAGTCCAAAATCGTAAAAAATGTAGTTACGTTCTTGTGTCACTAGGGCGACGAATTGTGACAGGCAATTGAGTCTCGGTAAAAAATTTCTAATATTATGTTTTGAAGTGAAAGTGATAATGAATTTGATGTGCAATTTCGCGAAGTACGCCATCTTAGCATTTTTAAAGAAAGAATTAACAATGATTTTGCTGCATTAATTGATTTTCAATTTAATGAACAATTTCGCGTCTGCAAAAGTACAGCGGAATATATTTTGTTCAAAATCGGTCGACACCTCCAGCATCCCACAAAAAGAAATCATGCCCTTGCTGCTAAGACCCAAGTTTTATGTACGTTGCTTGGAAGTGAAGCTCAGTACCATTTAGTTGGTGATGGACAGAGTGTTTCAAAAAGTTCAATTCAGCGTTGCGTCAAAAGATTTTGCAATCTGACGGTAGATAACCTTATGAGGAAAGAAATCCGTTGGCCTTCGGAAAATATAACATCTATACCTTTAATAAGAATTGATGCACCGACTGAAAATGAGTCAGCATTTGTTGAAAGAAATGGTGACCACTCAATTAATGTGGTGTGCGGCCCAAATTTAGAGTTTTTATTTTATGTTTTTGCACGCTGGCCTGGATCCGTTCACGATGCTAGAGTTCTAAGAAATAGCTCTTTAGCAAGACGGTGGAAAATGGATGGAGGCCATTTCCATATGACACAGCGGTTATGGACGAAAAAGTTTGCTAATCACACCAGTTATTCGATACCAAATTGAACAATCTGAAGCATTGCTAAGATTTTTGAGGGCTCATAAGAAAACGAGGAGGCTTGTAAAAAATGCATTGGGAATTCTGAAAGAAAAATTCAGATCAATTCAGTCTCTTGTGTAGGTTACAAAAAATTTGTCAAAATATGGCAATGACAAAATTGTCACGACAAATTTGTCTTAATCTGACAGTCACAAAATTGTCGTTGTATTTAATTGACAATTATGTCACCTGTCAATACGTTATGTATTGAATGGTGTTTATGCAATGAAAACATGTCAGATAAAAGCGACAAATTTGTAGAATTGTCACTTGTCAATGTTTATGAAAAAGGGCCCAGGATCGCGTAGAATGGAAAGCTGCAGTGTCTCAGGTAGAGACTCTTCACGGATCGTTTCGAATTTTAATCAGTATTATTCAAAAAACTGGCTTTGAAAAGAAAAACCCAAGAACTCTGATGTCAGAGCTTTTTGGCTATTTATCGAGAACGGCTTGAAGAAACGATGTCGTGGGGACATCCGCATCATCGGACGCAATGCTTCGGTTTAAGTGTATGGAAATGTGACATGTAGCTCGTTCAAGTGCCCCTCTTGCATTTTATTGATAGATGCCAACGATTTAGCATTCTCACCGATATCGATGATTCCATTTACCGCATTGCCAGACGCACATCAGTTTTAAACGTGTAACGGACAATCCCATTAATCACAGTCTAAACCGTCAAAAACGTTTTATTCGAATCAATCTGTGTCCATTTCTCACATTTTTCTCTGGCTTGTGATGTTCTTTCATCATCGGTACGTCGAGTCGATCGCTTTGGTGGATGAACTATTTTCACTATAATTCACACTCACTCCTGAGCTGGGAATACACTTATACTCGTTGTATAACGACATGAACTGTTTTCGCCAGAAATTCAACAAATAATTAAAAAATATTTTAGAACTTATCACTTGTTTTGACACTGTTCGATGCCAGAAAGTTGGCTTTAAAATTCGAAATGCGTTTGAAAACTCAAATTAATTTTATTTTTAAACGTGAATATTAACATTTGTTTAAATAGGTTTTTTTACCGTACAGGGACGGGCTCGGAATATCTCTGCAGCGACCCGCATAAAATAGTCATAGTCGTAGAAGGCGACTAAGAAGAGAAATCAATCACATCTAGGCCCTTTTACCGTTCATGTGTCCCAGCGCCATATTGAACATCTTGAAACTGTCGCGCAAGTGTTTTTGCACATCTGGGGGTCGACACGAATGGAGATCACCGGTGTCGTTAAAGAAAGATCCAACAAAAATCAATAACAAGAAGATGTCACGAAATTGTGAAAAAAAAAGATATAAAAAAAACTGCGGGAAGACAGATGTTTATTGATGTCGAACCGACTATCCCCACAGGCGAACAAGTGAGGACGCAGTAAAGTGAGAGGATTATCAACCCTGTAATCCCGATTGTAGCCTGGCCGGTCAGAAAGAAGAAGCTAGCGACTGAGTGAAGGTTGTCTTCATTCCCAAGGCAAGGTAGAACCTAGCCTCAGACCTATAAGTCTTCCATTTTTTATACCGAAAACCTTTGAAAAATGTATGAACATTTATATTCGCAACATGCTTTCCACGGCACAACGTGCTTACTTTAAGAGCAGAGGAGTGGAAACTGCCTTGCGTGATGTCGTTACTGAAGGACAAGGAATATACACTGGCTGCTTTTTTTTGACATTGAAGGAGCATTCAACAAAAAATCGCGATGAGAAAGTATCAACGTTGATCAAGCTATCATCAAGGTGATTATGAACTTGCTCAATGAACAGAACATCAGTGCAAGACTTGGTGACATTGACCTAGGGGTAACTGCCTCCAGAGGCATACCACAAGGAGGAGTTATCTCCCCCTTACATTGGCTCCTCTTCATTAACGAATGAATCATGAAATTCAAAAATAAAGGGGTTAAAGTAGCCTACGCTGAGGATATAGTATTACTTGCAACAGGCGAATTCTTACCAACCATAAGAGAACTGTAAGGAAGCTTGGACAAAATAATAAGGTCTTGGGGTTAATCGCCAAAAGATAGATTTTTTTCTGTTCACAAACAAATGAAGCATACAACAATTCGAGCCAACGGCTACTGAAGGGATAGCCCTGAAGGTGGCAGAGAGTGCGATGTATTTGGGATTAGATAACCGTTGATAGGAAACTCAACTAAAAGCCGAATGTCAATGAGCGGTAAAAAAAATGGCAAACGTATTCTACATATGCAACCAAATCTTCGGCAGAAAGTGGGGACCAAACCTTAAGCAATTCAGTTGATCTATAGGGTAATTGTGCGATCAACACTCACCTATGGCAGAGTAGTCTGGCGGTAAGACAATGCAACAAATCTCAAGGCAATGACGAAATTCAAAGAATAGTGTGTAAGGCGACAACTAGTGTAATACGAGTAAGAACGACACCAACGCTGGTCTGGAGATCATTCTTGATCTGATACCCCTGGATCTATACATGCAAAAATCAGCTGCTAAAAGTGAGTTGAGAATCAGCCAACCAAGAATCTGGTACCCAGGTACATTAGGGCTTGCAAAGACTTTGAACATATATGTAGGAAATAACCTTAGCTCTAACTACACGTCTTCATACCTGGATTTTGGCCAACCTTTTGCTCGCTCCTTTTTCGAGCAGAGAAGAATGGGACACAAACGATCCCGCGAAGGGTATATCCATATCTATCCATTCAGATGGATCGAAGGAGGACTGCGGAACGAGTGGCGGATTGTACGCAGAGGAATTAACATGTAATGATCAATCAGGCTTCCTGATCATAGCAGTCGCGAAGCTGCCGATATGGTGTCAACGATGGGAACCATTTTTGTTGACAGCCAGGCAGCCATAAAAGCAATTTCTTTTATTAAATCCAAGCTATTTAAACGCTGTCGCGAAGAAATAGGAGTTCTTGGCACATAGCACAATACAGACCTCTTCTGGGACCCTAGACTCAGGAACATAGCCGGCAGTGAAAATGCTGACGAACTGGCAAGAAAAGAGTCCACAATGGATCAAGATCTTACTTCAGTCGATCAAACCGACACTCTGCAACCTCAGAGAATGGGTGGAACACAAGACCTGAATGAAAGCCAACAGTAGATAGAAATCACTACCCACTTGTCACACACATCTCGGAAACCATGGTCAACGTATTATATGAGCAGGACCAAGGAACTCTAGCGGTGCGACAGACAATCACTGTCTAAGCTTGTAGGTGCTCTTACTGGCCATAACTTTCTAAGAAACCAAACAATGCATTTAAATCTCAAGGATAGCGACATTTGATGAGGAAACCCATAAGGACACGTCTCACTTTCTCTGTAACTGCCCGAGTCTCTGTCACCTAATGGACGGAACACGTCATTCAAGAATTTCTGATGTCTCACTGTCTAATCTTTACAAGTTTCCAAGGGTATCAGAATGGCTGTACAACGTTGAGTAATGAGAGAGGAGGAAACTGAAGGAAAGACGAAACAGCGATGCCAACCCTCAAAAGGTTATCACAATGGGACCACAAGGACCTAAGTATGGTGAAACAGTACTGCTGCATCAACCCGCTTACCAACCTAACCTATATTCGGTGTGCTTATTTGCGCGATAAAGGAACCTGTTCTCTTAATGGTTACTCACCTTCTTCTTTTCCTTTATGGTTAAGTTCTGAATTAAAGGCGATCGTAATCCTCCCACTTTATGGCATCCCTATGGGTCCGCCTGTAGAGTTCGCCGAATCGACCTCAACTAATCCCGACCTGCCTCTTTTTTTAAGATTTCGATGCGTGCATGCTCCTCTCATTTGGGTTTTGTTTGATCGTCCTTTTCCGACACCGGTGGTCCCCAATCGGATTTACATGCAAACTAGCGGCCTTGCGGGTGAGTTTCAAGATGTTTAATAACTCGCCTAGATGTGATTTGTTATCAAGATGCGATTTAACCCCTTAATCGCCTTTTGCGACAAGCCCTGTTCTTTGGAGGGGCGCTGCTCTTATATCCTTAGCCCGTCCCTGCCCTGGAATACATGCTTACTCACCTAAAACAAATAAATACTTCATCACATCTTTTCAAACTCAAATCGACCTCTTAACCCTGCCCAACGCAACCTTTGCAAAGTAAAATTAAACTAAAAACTTGTACACGTACATTTTTACAACATTAACCAGAAGTAAATAAAACATCGACAAGAAAACAAAGATCCCGGTTTTTTTAATAGCAATGCCAACGACTATAAAATCAACACAGGACTACAGTTACAAGAAAACAGGAATATTACAAGACAAGGAAAGCATTTAAGAGTTTCTGTTACTTCGGTACACATAAATAAAATTAGTATTTGCTATGCAGGATATGTTAGTAAGAGACAGATAGATATTCGTTTGAATTTCTTTTTGTAATATTTACATCGTCTACTACCTGGGCCGCGTTATTCCCCATCCTATATTTAAGGGAAATTGATCTTTTTGCTTTAGTGAGAGCATTCTATAGGAAAATTATAATCGTTTTAATATTTAGATTTTTAAGAATTGATTAAATTTAGAATGTTCGCATTTTTACGTCGAAGAACATTGAACAGATTTGTTTTTTTTAATCATACATTTTTACAGAGCTAAAGAACATTTTAAAATATCGTACATACCTCGGCATCTGGATGAGATCTATCGGAATCGTCGTAGTCTAAATTCTGATTTTCTAAATGTTCCTCCTCTGTCTGAGGCATCTGTTGGAGCTCTTCTTTGGACTTGAAGTCAAGGCGTTTGATGTAAACTGGAATAATTAGCCCAAGAATTACCTGCGGGGAATGAAATGAAATATTAAAATAAGTTTTCCAACTGAAAATTAGTTCTGTTGGGTAACTGAAGTAAGAAGAGGATAATATAGCCATGGTGAGAGAAGAAAAGTGAATATTTGTTATGTTAGAAAGATTATAATAATTTTAGACGGAACTTTCCTTTTTAAATGCCTCATTTGCTTCAATCAACGGAGAATGCGAAATATCTAGGAATTATCCTCGACAGGAAGCTGAGTTGGAAGCCAAATGTCGATGACAGAGTTAGGAAAGCAGCCGACGCTTTCTAGGCATGCAACCGTATATCTTAGGCAAAAAATGGGAGAATCAAAGCCCAAAATAATTATGTAGATGTATACGGCAATTGTGCGACCAATATACTCACATACGGCAGCTTGGTCTGGTGGCAAGCCACGGACAAGGCAACCCATCTTAAGGTGATGATAAAAATACAGAGACTGACATGTATAGGGACAACCACTGCAATGAGAACAACCCCAACCGCTGGCTTGGAAACCATTCTGAATCTGCCACCCCTGGATCTATGCATGCAGAAATCGGCTGCAAAAAGTGCGTTGAGGATCAGCCAAACAGTCAGCTGGAACCCCAGTCATTTAGGACATGCACTGATTCTAAACATGTATATAGGAACATATCTGACTGCATGTCTTCTTACCTAGACTGTGAAAAACAATTCTCTTGTTCATTTCCGAGCAGGGAGGAATGGAAGGCAAACGAACCCATGAAAAGGAAATCGATATCCATCTTTACAGACGGATCAAAGATGGACTGTGGAACGGACGCTGGACATTAAACATTAACATATCGATTAGATTTCCTGATTACTGTTGTGTATTCCAAGCAGAAGCCCTAGCAATTACTGAAGTTGCAAGCATGGTATCAATGATGGCGATACCACGTAGTGATATTATCATATTTATTGATAGCCAGACGGCTATTAAAGCTACCGAAATCAAGTCTCTGCTTGTTCGCCGTTGCCGCGAGGAGCTCAAAGCTCTTGGCACCCAGCATAGGACGAGTCCCTGCTGTGACTTTTACGTTACGACAGGACATCGATATCAAAGTTGATTGGAACTCTTACCGGCCACAGCCTGTTAAGGAACCACACAATGAAACTAATTCTCAAGGATGACGAGATCTATAGAGCCTGCGGTGATGAAGAAAGAAGAAACCCATAAGGATACTCCTCACTTTCTCTGTCACTGTCCAAGTCTATGTCTCACTATCGAATCTTTACTGGTTTATAAGGACATCCAAATAGCTGGACAACTTGGAGTAGAGAAGAACACCAAGGACCAAGCCCAGAACAGCGAGGCCAACACTCCCAACAAAGGGCATCACAATGGGACCACATGGACCTAAGTGTGGTGTAATAGATTCGCTCTGTTAAATCAACCCGGAAACCTAGCCTAACCTAACCTTGTTCAATCAATCCTCCCGTTGGAACTTCAGGTATACGTTAGGACGTTCTCATTAGTAACAATGAGTCAACCGGATTGGAACAGAAAATGCATATCAACCTTCACAACCTGACCAAGTCCAACAGTCGAAATCGTTTGTATGTGCATAAGCCTCAATGAGTTTCAAGCAAGTCCTTTCTACTACGTATCTGTAAAAGTAGCGCCCCTATGTAAGGGGTGTAAGTGTAAGGATAAATTAATTTCACGTGACGCGTATGATCTGTTACAACTAGGCAGCTAAACTATTAGATATTCTCCCATTTTCACAATAAACAAGATATATTATTTCATAAGCGGAATGCAGACCACACAAACTAATATATAAAACGCACAAAGCACACTAATGACACTTTTTGACAAAGAGAATTGCACCAACTGCCATATTTTGCATTTCGAAACGTTTTAACCGGGGCACAACCATATTCAAAATAGCCGCTCAGAGACGTAGAAATGCTCAGAAAATCCATTCCCCAAAGTTCATCAACAATACTCAAGGGCTGCTTCTTGTAGCTGACGAAAAAATACAATACAGGTGGCAACAGTATTGTGAAGGACTTCTTAATGAAGAATTTCCTCGGATATATTTTCCGAGAGCCGTTCCTAACAATGAAGAAGTACCCAGAAGCTTCCAAAATACAAAAAACAGTTGGGCCGGACGAGATATCCTTTGAGTTCTGGAAAAAGATAGGAGTCATAGGGCCCAGACGGTTCATGATTCTTATCACCAAACCAATGAGAGGCGATCCAATGATGAGTGAACGAAAAGTTTTCGTCTAAAAGGCGGTAAACGAGACTGATAATTATCGTTCAATCAGGCTGATGTCATACACCATGAAGATCGTTGAGCGGGTAGCCGAATGCAAAAAATAATACGGCTGTCCGATGACGAGTCCGGGATTGTCGGAGGTAAGTCAACCACAGATGTAATCCAAAGTGTAAGGTGATTCCTTAAAGGATTTGCATATGGTGTTCGTTAATTTGAAAAAAGGCCTTTGATAGACAACCAAGGGATCTGTTCTGTGTGGTGTGTCTGTGCCTGGTAGTACAATGTACCAGTATTGAGTCTGAGTGCTCCAGTGTAGAAAGTCTCGCACCCCGAAAAAATGGGTTGCGCTTAGAAAACGAGGAGTTCCAGAAGCCTACGTACAGATGATCAGGAATATATATGAGGGAGTAAAAGAGTAAGATGCCCCGTTGGCGCCACCGAGGAGTTCGGAATCCAAGTCGGTGTCCACCAGGGATGCGTCTTATGTCCCTTGATATTTATTACAGTCATTGATTAAGGAAAAGTGACGGACTCCAAAGTGCATCCGATATTCTTTGCTGACGTCCACTTATCGTTAGAGAGGATCAAACGTCCCTGCAACGAGCACTTGATGTATGGGTGGAAGTTTTGGAGGGGAATGGGTATCGGATAAGTCCGAAAAAAAGAGAATACTTGTACTGCCCGTTCTATGATCCACTCTGACCTATTCCAGATATTTATATGATTGGAAGAGTGATTGCCAAGTGCGAAAAGTTCAAATATCTGGGATCTATTTATTTTTTATTTGTTTGAGAACACGAGCATGGCAGAAATAGCCGTCTGCCGGAAATGACATTTCATAGATATTAAAGAAATTATTACATAGAAGTTAAATTGAAAAGGAAAATTGAAAAAGAAAGAAATAGTTATTTACAACACAAGATTTAGGGTTTAAGCATAAAAGATTAAGTCTTTAAGTCTTTAAGATTATGTCTTTAACAATTAGTCGACAGAAAAGATGAAAAATAAAAAATAAAAATATATTTATATAAAGTAAAACAAAAAAAAAAATAAATGCAATTTGTACATCAGTATCTAAGTATAAAACTAGATTAAAGGAATGGAATGGATCAGCGAGGGGGTCTACAACAATTTTGATGATTTGCAACATAAAGATTTATAATTTTGAAGTGATTTATAACACAAAAAAAAAAAAATAATTAGCAATTTTAAATGATTTGAAACATAAAAGAAAAATTTTGGATTATTAAAGCAATAACTTAAGAAGAACGGCAAAAGTTGCTTGTAGCTTGGACTTTTAAAAGCTATTACGATATAACAGAGCATGATTGCAGTATTTGTACAAAACAAGCCACCCCCTAGCTTTAGTATATTGTACAGACCATTTACGGACAGATTGCTTACTCGGAAGTATAGTCGACGAATCTCTTGTAAAATAGGGCATTCCGCAATGAAGTGGTGAATATTTTCAGGCACTCTCATGTTGCATAGATTACACGTTTCCTCAAGATCTGTTCTGTGTGGCATGGAATTCAAATTTATTAATTCTGCTCTCGCTCTAAAAATGGTGCTTATAACTTTTGATGACAAATTTATATTGAAATAACTTTCGTGAGATAGCAAATGATGGTTTAGGTTCCTATAGATTAACCTTGAAGCTGAGGAAGATGCTCTAATTAGGTGCTGGTCGTATAATTTGTCATCCACTTTAGCAATGATCATTGCAAAAAGCCTCTGCCAGTCGTTAACATTAGTTAAAGTAAAGAAGACATTCAGTTCGAGAGATATCGCTAGCTGGTTCCAATCCTTAAACGGAGAAGCATTGGTTTGTAGCAATCTTATTAAGATAGTCTTGGAAAGATTATTCCCGCTTCTCATTACCACTCTGGTTAAATAATCAGAATGAGCTTTCAAGTTTCGCACGTAGATGGGAGGCAAACCTGACTCTACATGAATAGCGTAGGTCGGAGTCGCATTTGGTAGCCGGAATAGACGCTTGAAAAAGAATCTTTGGACTGCCTCAAATTCTTCGAGGGGGCTCACACCAAAGGCCTGCACACCATAGCACATACAAGTATTAACTGTGGCGTTAAACACTTGATACTTCGAAGAAAGGTCAATGTTTTGATTGGCGAAGAACTTCGGCCACATCATGTTGAGTGCCAGTTTGGCTTCAATACTTTTTTCTCTGGCATGCTTGTTAAAGTTTAGATTATACGACAACAAAACACCCAGGTACTTGAACTCACGAACTATCTCAATTTGTTCGTTGTTAAGGCGCCAAGTTCCTACCCCAGGACGTCTTCTCTGCCGGTTCTCAAATACCATGACCTTGGTTTTTGCGACGTTGATATGGAGATCCCAAGTTTTACAGTAGGTTTGCAATCTATTAATTTGCAGTTGCAAAGAAGAAGGATTTTCCGCCAGTAAAACTAGGTCATCAGCGTACAGAAGTACTTTTATGTGATTGCCCGCAAAATTAACGCCACGGAAGAATATCTATGATCTATGATCAATAGCGAAGCACGCTGTGGTGACGACATTCAGCATCGCGTAAGCGTAGGGTTGATGAAGTGGCGGGAAAACTCAGCAATGTTTGTGAAGGGAATTCCCGGCGCTCACATACGGTTCACAATGTTGGACAGCGTACAAAAACTGTGAGGGCCAATGAGATGAAGAGAACTTACGCCTGAGCAACGTTTACAAGTTGTGAACATTTAATTAAGTGCTACGGTCAAAGAAAACGGCGAACTGAATGCATTGGAAAATTTGGCACTTTGCAGTCCAACCAACTGACTAGAATATGCAGATTGAAATCTGAGCGATATCCTAATTCATCAATTTGTCATCGGGCACAAAATGTTTTCTTCAAGGTTCGCAGAATGATAAAATATGATTCGTTCTCTAATGAAAAGTTCGCAAAGGAATTTGATTTCTGATTCGATCGCAAACCTTATTTTTCGGTTCGTTTAAAAATAAAATTCGTTTTCACGATCAAATCAAATCTGTTGCGATCTGTAAAATATATTTCCTTCGCGAATTTATCACGTGCGAACTATTGAAGATCCGTTCGCGAATGGTTCTCATAAGAAAAAAGTAATTTTACATGAAAATTATATTACATATTTTAGTATTGAAAGAGCATAAGTGAACAATATTTTTATTACATATTAAGATTTTGGAATAAATTTGCATTCAGTTTCAATTTCAATTTCAAAAAAAAACTGGTAGAGCGCTAAAAGCCCGTTCAACAGATACTTGAGTCCTAGTTGTGCAAGTTTTCCTAGAAGAAACTTTTTGCTGCTCAATGTTTTCCAATGCTCAATTTTCTCTCACAAAGTAAGCAAGGTGAGTCGTTAGCTTCTTCATTATAAGAAACATATTAATTTTTAATAACTATTGGAAATATAAATTACCCCATTTCAACCAAAATAATACTTTTGAAAATATAAATCGCGAATCAAAAATGATTTGTTTTATGGATCTTGACGGATCCTTATCGCGGGCGAACCATATTCTAAGTGAATTTCTTTTTTCCGATCTCTCACGAACGAGAGATACAGAAAAAAGGCTACAGTTCGCTCGTGAGAGAACTATACATTTTTAAAGATCGAACATTTTATCGTTCGCGAATTTTGTATTTTATGGTTCGTGAGAAGATCGATAAAGAACGATAAAGATCTTTATTTTATCGTTCGCGACCGATATTTTACGAACCCTGGTTTTCTTGTGTCGATCGACTTTGCGGAATATTTGGCGCAATGATCTTGGTTGGCACAATTACAGGAATCAATTGCTGCAGCCAGAAGATCATCGTTTGCGTCGTTAGTTCAGTGAGTGGGTACTCGAACATTCGACCCACTTTTTTACCGTTTCTGGCTTCAGTGATGGGTATCACTTCAGTCTCGGTGAAAGGTGAAACATTAACTAATGATACACCCCAAAAAATGCACTGTTTTCTACGTTTTATAAGCTGACAGCAAAACCTTCACGTACTTCTTTAAATATGAATGAAAATCAAAATGTCACCGTCAATGGCGCCCGATACAAAGCAATGATCAACGATTTTTTGTTTCCAAGTGTGTGATCATGGTCTGGTATCAACAGGGTGGTACCATATTTCATACTGCCGGCGAGACCATCGAGTTATTGAACGAAGCGTTCATCTTCTTTTACTTATAGAGGGAAAGTGGTGGCCATTATTGAACAAAATGGGCAACCATTGGCGGTGAGAAACGTAGTTAGATATCTGGCTCGACCAGTATCTATATTTCGATAAACATATAGTTTCTTGTATTGCTTAGGCCAAGAAGGCTTATTCTCTGACAAGGAGACTGTTTCATAGCAGTCAACTTGACACCAGAGTGAAGGTCATTTGCTACGTGGCCCTTATAAGGCCGATCATCGCTTATGGTTGTCCATTGTGGTTTAATATAGCGCCTAGTTATATGGAAGAGATTCGGATTTTGGAGAGACAATGTCTTAGGGCATGTCTTCCGAACGCCTGAATCCAGCTATATAAAATACTATCCCAACAAGGTCCTATACGATGGGACTCAGTTCAATAGGATTGACAATTTCCTTATTAAGGTGACTCGAAGGCACGTTACAAGTGCGATGGCCAGCGACAATAGCCGGATCTTTGGGGCTTACTACCCCTATGAAATGTACATAGAGAGTACGCTCCAATCTGGCTTTATCCCGAGGGAGGCATTTGTCCATATTGATTGACGATGGATGGTATCCCGGTATTATACCACCGCTACCGCAGCGCGAGGGATAAGCGGCTCATCCGCGGCGGGAACGTCGTCAATACTCATGAGCTCCTCCGTTTTAGTACCACAATAGCGGAGAGGGATAAATTCGATACGGAAAGCAATTTGCCGAATTTTGGGGGCTGTTTGAGGGGGGAGGGGTCAATATGCCCTCCCAAGATGGTGAGTTACTTTAGGTAGCATTTTCTTAGTTTATAAGTTAGACTAAGTTAGCTAGGGCGTTTCCGGGAGAGCCCGGGCTCGCCAACTTGTGGTGGTGCTTCCGGGAGGTGATTGACGCTGTAAGGCTTCAGTCAGCTCACGGCAGCGCCTATGTACGTTCACGACTGTCAGGCGCTCGGAAAGGTAGTTTGTAATTTGTTTTATATAAAAAATATAAAATCTTTATAATGATACAGAGTTTTATTTAATTTTCTCGATGAATACATTATGTAAGATTAGTTCGTAAAATAGTTTTTAGGCCGAAAGGCAATAATTATAAGATGTAGTTAAATTTACGACGTCCGCGTAAGGAACAATAATCTAGAATAAGTATCCTGTTAATTTTAAGTTAGATTTAATCATTTTTGTCTAGTATGTAAGTTGATATTCAATAACAATTAAAAAATGAATTTAAAAGTAAAGTACAAATAGTGGGAAAGAGGAATGAGTAGTTTAATGCAATTTTAAAACAGGAAGAAATAGAAATGAACATGAACTACTAAAAAGTTAAGTTTTTCGAATGACCAAGAGGTCTCGACTTGTTCGACCCCAAAATGTATGGGCAGGCCTCTCAGTTTCGGAACACTTAGAACCCCAAACTTTTCTGGGGTTTTGTTAATTCTAAGAAAAAAACCGATGGTTATCCATCGAAGCTTACTTACAATAGTTCTACAACTGCAGATTCGCTAGACGCAAGCAATATGTTTGCAGATCATTTCAGTAAGTCATTCAGGGAGACCCCTCTTCACATTGATGATCAATATTTTAGTTATCTGACTAGCTGTTCCCAAATAAGTTTTAGTAGTATTTCATTCGATTTGGAAACAATTTTGAAATGTTTTTCTTCTCTGAAGAATGACTATTCATCTGGTCCTGATGGCATTGCACCGATTGTTCTCAAAAAATGCAGTCATGCAATTGCTCCATATCTGAAGTATCTGTTTGAATTGTCCATTAGTACAGGTAAATTCCCTAATCTTTGGAAAAGTGCTTTTATCACACCTGTATTTAAAAAAGGCGAACGTGGTGATATCACTAACTATAGGCCCATTTCAAAGCTTTCGTGTATCCCTAAGCTTTTTGAACAAATTGTTTGTGAAAAGTTAATATTTCTTTGTCGCAATATAATTTGTAATGAACAGCATGGATTTGTAAGAAACAGATCCACTGTCACTAATCTATTAAGTTTCTTGCATGATTGTTCTAATGCCTTAGAGAATAAGGACGAAATGGATTGCATATACACTGACTTCTCTAAGGCTTTCGACCAGCTGTCCCATGAAATAATCGAATTTAAGCTCAGGGCTTTTGGTTTCCCACCATGTTTCATAAAATGGGTTAATTCATACCTTAGATCAAGGGTCTATCAAGTGAAATTTAGAGGATCGCTATCTGTATCGTTCACAGCTCAGTCTGGAGTTCCCCAAGGAAGTCACCTCGGACCAATTTTGTTTATACTTGCAATTAATGATGTTAAGGCATGTATACATCACAGTAATATCCTGATCTACGCTGATGATATGAAAATATATAAATCTATCACTAGTCAGCAAGACAGAATGTTTCTTCAATCTGACATTAATAGCTTCGCCAATTGGTGTGATAAAAACGGTTTATCCCTGAACCCATCTAAATGTCAACATATGACATTCTCTAGAAAGAATATCCCTTCCACCTTTCAATATTCTCTGTCTCAACATATTTTTTGTAATGTTGATAATTTTAAGGATCTTGGGGTTTATTTCGATCCCAAACTAGTTTTTGCCAAGCATATCAATTTTATTGTTAATAAATCTAATTCTATGCTGGGCTTCGTAAAAAGGTGGGCGAAAGAATTTATGACCCATACGTTACTATGTCATTGTACAATTGTTTTGTCCGTCCGATTCTAGAGTATGCTTCACAAGTTTGGACGCCATTCTACAACATTCATTCAAATCGAATAGAGGCCATTCAACGAAAATTTATTCGATTTGCACTAAGAGGACTTCCATGGGATGATCCTTTTAACCTACCTCCTTACAGTCAGCGTATTAAGCTTCTTCAAATGTTACCCCTTTCTCAACGTAGGCTTAATAGCGATATCATTTTTTTACAGCAGCTTATATCCGGTCAAATAGATGCACCTGACTTGCTGTCGTCTATTGGCTTTAATTTTCGTGGTGGTGCCCATAATTTACGCAGTGTTGAATTATTGGTTAACCCCCATCATAGAACGAATTATGGGAGTCATGAGCCTATTAGTCGCATGAGTAGAATCTATAATCTAAATGATCAAGTGATTGACTTGCATGTTAGTAAAATTAACCTTAAAAATATTTTGCGTAATAATGCTTTAATATCTTGAATTGTTTTCATTATTTTGTGTCTGTGTTAGTATTTTATAGGTACATAATTATTGTATTTTGAATTGTTTTGTCCTTACTAACACCTGCACTAAATGATGAGCCTGTGAGAGCACTTTTAGTGCCGGCAATTTCTGCTCGTGACAGTTGCTTGCTTTAAGCACTCCACGACACAGAGCTGATAGTGTAGTTAAAAAAAAAAAAAAAAAAAAAAAAAAAAAAAAAAAAAAAAAAAAAAAAAAAAAACATGCTGCGACAAACTGTGCTCCTGTGATTGATTTGTAGTTTGATCTTCTAAGGCTCACCTTAATTGTCTGGATGTATTTTCCTGCCCTTTAACGATAGGCTCTCTTTATTAATTATATTTGTGATCAACAAAATTTGGTTTGATTTTTTTTTTAAACTGATAATAGTGCGTTTTAACAGAGAATTTAAATTCAGCTTTTGGCAGATTCCATCTTATGTAAAATAATTTGAAATTATTTTTTGTTTGGTAGGAAGTTGGGCCGGTAATATCAAATCATCGATTCAAAAAATAAAAAAAAATGAAACAGTATACAAATAGTAACGAAATCCATTCATCTTATCTTCTTATCAAACCATGGCATAATATCTCTCTCATTGAATGCTACTCTCCGTCTTGTTCTCTCCTCCAAACTCTTAAAAAATAAAAATTGAAACTTCTCTTGAAACAAAACTTTCTTCAAGTGCAATCCATAACCAAGTGTCAAATGAATTCCAAATGAAGAAAACTCCAGAGAAATTCCATCCCTCGTATTCTACCCGCCCTATACACGCACGCGCTTACCTTTAAATTTGTGTTCTTTCTAGTCCTTAAGCCACCCATCCACAAATCAGCTAATATAACTTGACTACAAGGATGCGCCAAAAGAGCTCGATGATTAGCTGCCACAGCTAATGACAAACAACTTTGATTTGACCATGAATGCAATTCGCATGTGAGTAATCGTTGAGCTTTTTCAGCATCTTGCCGATAGCTAAAATCTAATAACTTAATACCTAAACGCATACATACAAGAAAAATGAAAATAAAAACAAAACCATAACGAAAAACAAATTAAAATTCAAACTGAAAGAAAAAATGCAAATTCAAGACTAACCCTTGCTCTCAAACTCCTTCGCATATGCCCGCAGCTCATCATAGATTTCCGTATCCAAGTCGTCCTCTGCCGCTTCATGGGCCATAGCCTTGTAAAGTTTACATGCCACCAGGGACTTGGCTAAAGCCTCCTCGCCATGGGTCCACATTAGCAGCGACATTTGCTGTCGTTTGGTAAGAACAGCCCAAATCTATATGTGCAACGTTGTCAAATCAAATAAAATAAAAAAAGGAACATAAGCACTTTTTGAAGTCTAACATTTACATGAACCCGAAAAGAGATCAGGCACATCTTCCCCGAAATAAAAGAGGAACTGCGTCCTTTAATACTGAAGTTTTTCTTTTTTATTCCGAAAGTGAACTTACCAGTAATTCATTGAAAGGAAATTCGAAAAGTGCCATTTCTGCTGTAAAGGGCAGAAGACCGGTGACCAGGCTTAGGGAATTCGCCCCTGCAAAGCGCTGGTAAGTGGACGATTTTCTGTGGGCATTTGCGTAGCTGTTCATCACTTTTGCATAAATTGGCCGGAATTTCCGACGCGTATAATAGGACCTGTAAATAGATAGGAAATAAAAATGAAATTTAAAGAGGCCGAACGTAATATGTAAAGGAGGGATTTGTTTTTATCAAGGATCGGGATATTGTATTATCTGTATGTAAGTATACACAACATGGTCGTCGGCCGATTAGACTTAAATTTTATTCAAGAGCAAAATCGACCGTGGGAAAGTGAAAATTATAAGGACTGCAACATATTTTATTATTCAGCTATAAGGGCGAGATGTCAGAGGAGGCGGTTGGTATACAGATGACTTTTAAGGCATTAAAAGGTGTCCTTCTTAAATGATTTGTGGGAGTTTTTGTGTTTTTCTTTAATATTTAAGTATTTTTGAGACAAAAAATGTCGGCAAAGATTATGTGGCTAAAACATTGAAGTACCTCCGATTACGATTACTTTATAACCTTCAGTAATAAATGAATCTAATGATTTTCTCTTAACATCTCAATGCAGTCAGGGGGAACAGGAATTGGCATACCATCACAATGCACAACTGCAATAACCCTAGGCGACAGCTTGGATTTGACAGCGCGTGTAAAATATAATTAGAGTCCAGCGCAAAATATAGCGCTTAGATTAAGGGTTTATCAAGTGAAATTTAGAGGATCGCTGTCAGAACCCTTCACAGCTCAGTCTGGAGTTCCCCAAGGAAGTCACCTAGGACCAATTCTATTTATTCTAACCATTAATAATGTTAAGGCATTTATGAATAACAGCAATAATCTTATCTGCGCTGATGATAAGCAAATATATAAATCAGTCCCTTATCAGCAAGACAGAATTCTTCTTCAAACCGATATTAATAGCTTCGCCACTTGGTATGTTAAAAGAGTTTATTCCTGAACCCTACTAAATGTAAATATATAAGTTTCTCTAGAAATAATATCCCTTCCGCCTTTCAATATTCATTGTCTCAACATACTATTTGCCATGTTGATAGTTTTAAGGATCTTAGGGTTTATTTCGACCCCAAACTAGATTTTACAAAGCATATCAGTTTCATTGTTGAGCTTCGTAAAAAGGTGGTCTATAGAATTTAATAACCCTCACGTTTCTACGTGTCCTTAGAGAAAGAGCCCGTTGTATGATGAAGAGTGCGCTAACCGAAATAATGGTGACAGAACGTGCACATGTACAAACGCTGCAACGCCAAACTAGGGCAGGAAGGGAAAAGTATTGAGCCAGGAGAAGGGAGGAGAAGAAGATCCTGTGTAGAAAGAAGAGGGCATACGCAAACAATATCCGGATACTTTATAAAACGGCCAAGCAACTGGCTGCTGGGTTTGAAACCGGAACGCAGGCTCTTCGAAATAGAGAAGGAAACCTAGTCACCGAAGCACAGGGAATAGTAGATGTGTTTAAGCACCATTTTCAGCAGCTGTTAAATGACCATCATGTAGAGAGAGACTGAAAGGGCAAGAAGAGAACCCATGTCCAGTCAACGATGAACCGGGTTTACCACCCAGTAGTTGAGAGGTTAGCATAGCTGTTAAAAAGCGAAAGAACAACAAGGCCGCCGGCTCTGATGGTTTACCAGCTGCGATTTTCAAATACGGAGGTGATGTTTTGGTAGGGCGCATACAGCTAATCATCAACCAAGTATGCGTGGGAGAAAGCGTGCCACGAAAAGCGTGCCAGATACAAGATAGGCGATCATATGTCTTGCATATCGAGTCATATCCCTGCTAAATATCGCATATAAGATCCTATCCAACTTACTGAATGAACATCTGAAGCCGTTCTGCAATACACTAATGGACACGTACCAGTGTGGCTTCCGGCCCGGCAGATCGACAATATACCAAATCTTCACACAAAGACATATACTGGAAAGGATCAATGAATTTCAAGTCGAGACCCACCATCTTTTCATCGACTTTAAAGCCACATATGATAGCATTCATCGTCAGGAGCTACACTTGGCGATGGCCGAATTCGGGATCCCGGCAAAGCTAATCCAGTTGTGTCGCGTGATACTGAAAAACACGCGGTGCAATGTGCAGTATGGAAACAGTTGTTTCGGACTATTCCAAACCTGTACCGGACTCCGGCAAGGAGATGCACTGTCATTGTGACTTATTCAATCTTGTTCTGGAGCAGATGTCAATACGGAAGGCACTATCTTCAACAATTCTGTCCAACTATTGGGATACACGGACGATATCGGCATCTTTGGCCGATCTCAGAGTGCTGTGTTAGAGGCGATCATAGCGATTGAATAACAGGCAAAATTGTTAAGCCTTGAAGTCAACGAGGACAAACCGAAGTACTTGCTTCCGACAAACAAACAAACATCTGTCCACCGACTAGGACAAAACGTTAATGTTGACAGCAGCAAGTTCGAGGTAGTAAGGGAGTTCACCTAACTCGGAGTAGACAAACTCAACATATGCAACCTTAGGAAAGCGCAGCTACTTCGGTGTGGTAAAGCAAATGGGTTCAAAACTCATAACTCGAAAGACCAATTGTAAGCTCTACAAAACACTGATACTGCCAGTTCTGCTTTACAGCACCGAGTTCTGGACGATAAGCAGGAAAGGAGAGCTAATTTTGGATTCTTCGAAAGAAAAATATTCCTTCGGATATTTGGTCCTGTGTGATAGGTGCCCGAAGGTAGGAGAACATATTACCGCGAACTCTAAGAGCAAAATGTGGATGTAGTACCAACAAGCTAAAATACGTCGACTACATTGGATCGGGCACATCGAGCGAATGAAAAATAATGCTCCAGCGAAGAAGAGCTTCGACTCCCAGCCCACAGGTTCGAGACGACAAGGAAGACCGAACCTCCGTTTTAAAGACCAAGCCATGGCGGATGCCAGAGCGTTTGATCAGGAGAACCGGAAGCAGAGTGCCCGGGATCGAAAATATGGAAGGCTGCAGTGTCTCAAGCAGAAGCTATCTACGGGTCGGGAGCCCGTTAAGAAAAAGTAAGCAATACTTACAATAACACATTCAAGGTCTTAGATGTAAACGGTGTTTTTAGAATGACAGCCATTCTAGAATATTACGATGTTCATCGCTTCCAGCAACCTATACGCCACAATCTAAACACACAAAGACGAGCACAATGGTTTCGCGAATTTCCTGAAAACTGCAACGTTTACGGATGACGACAACTCAGCTATGCCATACCAACAATCCTGAATCGAGTACTAGTTAACCTTAAAAGCATCATAAACTCTAAAAAACGTAAGTACAAAATTAAAGATTCTTCTTAGTCATCATTTT
The DNA here is from genome assembly GCA_949715645.1 of Portevinia maculata. Taxonomy (NCBI): domain Eukaryota; kingdom Metazoa; phylum Arthropoda; class Insecta; order Diptera; family Syrphidae; genus Portevinia; species Portevinia maculata. The sequence goes on along the minus strand of OX454526.1, from coordinate 265,946,953 downwards.
GTAATAAATAAACTTCTATCTGAATTTTATTTTTTATATAAAAAAACTTCTAAACAATGTATTGATACAAAGAAGTATTTTAAGCACCTGCAAGCAATAAGCTTCGCAGGTAAATTAAATTGAAACGTTTTTAAAGATAATAACTTAATTCGAAGTGCAAATCCGTGGGTTAACACGACTGTAGATCACCGTTGTCATTACAGTTCGATTGACCAGTAATCAATCCAATAAGAGCACGTGTTGAAACCATAAAAAAGGATACCAGCATTTGATTGGAGTCAGTAAAAAGTGATCCGGAACCCAGAAGTCTGCCGAAGTTTATTCAGGTCAAACAGATAAGTGGACTAGTAGGGAAGGAGTTCAGTGGGAGTCATGGTCCCTTTAGCACCATAAGGAAGACGAAGAAGAATGTCATAAAATTATCTGTCGAAGAAAGAAACGTTGGCTCTACTTGCGTGGGTTTTATTTCAAAGTCTATAGCTCTTGAACAGAGTTCGTTGTAGTCATCTATATTCTAATGCCGCCTCTAGAGAGTAGGTCTCTGAATGAAAATTCATGGAATAATGTTCTTCCATACATATGTATTTATGTATAGATGTACATCGGCCTACCATATTTCACTATCTAGTTTAATTTCCTTGAAAAAAACTTACTACACCAACAGACCCAACGAATATCTGCAGGCAAGTCGAAGCTCTTCTTGAACAATAGCTCCTTTTTTAATTTTATAGCCACTCAACATTATTCGTCCTATTTACGTTGCTTTATTACCTCTTTCACTCTGGATAAATATCAAATCGAGCATTCCTTAATCCACTTTCCACGTCATCCTCTTGTCGATTTCCACTCACAGACTTCCACTTCCCACACACAAAGGAGAAGGATATTCTTAAATCAACATCGTTCGGCGAATGACACCCACAATATCCAATAACGAAAGGTTCCATTCCCAGTACTATTCCCTGGAAATGTTTTGTTCGTATTACAAATCCGAGGAAAAAGAAAAAAAATCACCGATGCGACAAAATTATTTCTGACGATTCAGACAGCCGACAATTGTTGGTCTAATTTGGTAACGCATCCATATAACTCAGCTCAGTGAGTCGAAGTAGAATTAACTACCGAGTATTTATATAACGGGACAGCCTTAGATTTCAAGTTTATGTTGAAATAAAGTTTTCTAGTCGTTGAAATATCCTCGAAATATAGGCAGTTAGTGGGGGGATAATATAGTTCCAGTGAATTGAGACTGAAGCAACAGGAAGTCGACAGATGTTAGCTTATGTATAAATTCAAGTGCGACATTTAGAGCCACTTTGTGGCCAATTCGGAAACAGTTTGTTGTGCAAAATACTTTCACGGGGGATATCTTTAAAAGTGTTATTCTAGCATTAGACGGGGCATATTTCTGTCATATGCGCATAGATAGCAATACCGGAATTTCGAAATTAGAACATTCCAGGAAAGACACACGCACGTTATTTCCATTTCTGGTGCACAAGCATACATGAAATGGCAAGATATAGCCACATAGAAATGAAAGAGAAAAGTCACAAAAACATGCCCGGCTGCTATGTGCATTGGCACCACATGCCGTTTTGTTTTAGCGAAATCATTAGATCTGTCATTTTGACATATTGAACGCATGTTAATTTTTCTATATATATAATCTCTGCTTAACCTCTTTATACCCTATTCTAGGGGTATATTAATTTTGACGCATAGTTTGTAACATACCTTAATATTGCCCGTAGACCCCTAAAAGTTACTATATTTATGATCAGCATCGATAGTAATGTCGATCTAGCCATGTCCGTCCGTCCGTCCGTCCGTCCGTCCGTCCGTCCGTCGGCAAAAATTAGGCCTTTAAACTGGACCTAGAGAGCTGAAATTTTAACCATATACTCTCTAGGGTCCCGAAATAATCAAGTTTAAGAATTTTTGAAATCCGCCCACAGACACGCCCACAAACTCAAAAAAACAAAATTTTGGAAAAAATCGAATTTTGAGCTAGAGAGCTGAAATTTTTTATATATGATCTATGGCCCATAAAACTGATTGGGACATAAAATTTTCAAAATCCGCCCACTGACACGCCCACAATTAAATAAAACAAATTTTGGGAAAAATTGAATTTTGAGCTAGAAAGCTGAAATTTTTTATATATGATCTTTGGCCCATAAAACTGCTTGGGACATAAAATTTTCAAAATCCGCCCACTGACACGCCCACAATTAAATAAAATATTTTTTTTGAAAAACCAAAATTTGAGCTAGGGAGCTGAAATTTTTAGTATATACTCTCTAGGGGCCCTTTATGCTCATGTGTAAATATTTTCAAAATCCGCCTACTGACACGCCCACAATTTTTTTTTTTTTATTTTTGAAAGTCCAAAGTTTGAGCTAGGGAGCTGAAATTTATAGTATATACTCTCTAGGTGCCCTTTATGCTCATACTTAAATTTTTTTTAAATCCGCCTACTGACACGCCCACAATTAAATAAAACAATTTTATTGAAAAACCAAAGTTTGAGCTAGGGAGCGTTTTTATTTACAAAAGCTTAGTTTTTTCGATAAAATCCTTTAAATTTTTGTCACGCCCACTTATGAGATATAGGAATAAGAATAGGGTATCCAACAGTTCGCCCAAGCGGACTGTAGCCCGCCCCTATGTTTTTAACTTTTTTTTCTTCGCCTAATAAAACTTGAAGTTGTGACCTAGTTTTTGTCATCGTCTTTTTTCCTGAAAATCACTTATAATTTTCAATATCCTTCATAGGTATTCTGTACATTTCGGAAAGACAATTTAGTAGCGCATACAAGACTTACACAATTTGGGTACATCTGTATAGGTACAAAATAGTTATGGCTCCTTAAACTCAAAATTATGAAAATTTGTTGTTACTTTGTTTTTAATTTTTTTTTATGAATTTTTTATCTTTGAAAAATTCCCTAAAAATCATGAAGCAACTTTTTTACGTACGATCGACAGAAGTTGTAGAAAAAGCTATTTTTTGTCAGACAAAAATGGGCAAAAAGAGGTGTAGATACGAGGGGCGTTCAATATATTCTCGGTATCGATATGAAGGAAAATGCGAATTCAATATAAATTGTCTTTATTTTTCAATATAATTTCCCCTAACATCAATGCATTTGTTACATCTTGAGATAAACTTTTTTAAACCCTCAACAAAATAAATTTCCTCTTTCTCTGCAAAATACCCACTTATTGCCGACTTGAGTTCTTCATCATCCGAAAATCTTTTTCCACGAAGACATTTTTTCAAATCCGGAAACAGGAAATAATCACTAGCGGCAAGGTGTGGACTATAGGGTGGGTGTTGGATTTCTTCGAAACCACAATCTCGCGCAGCAGCCTTGGAAACTCGCACCGTGTGAACAGGAGCGTTGTCATGAAGAAGCAACACACCCGCTGCGAGTTTACCCCGTCTTTTCTTTTTAATTTCCTCCCGCAAATTATGCAAAGTGGAAGCGTAGGATGTGGCGTTGGTGGTTTCACCTTTTTTTTTTGTACTCAATGAGCAAGATTCCCTTTGAGTCCCAAAAAACTGTGGCCATGAGCTTCCCGGCAGACGGAGTGACTTTGAACTTCTTCGGGTGATCTGTTCCTTTTTTATGCCACTGTATGGACTCTTGTTTGCTTTCAGGGTCATAGTGGTGGACCCATGTTTCGTCCCCAGTAACAATTCGATCCATAACACCGTCCGCGTTCTCACTACACATCTCCAAAAGCTCTCTACAGCATGCGATTCTCACTTTTTTCTGAGGCGCTGTGAGTATTCGTGGCACCCACCTTGCACTGACCTTTGAAAGGTTAAGATGGTCATGAAGAATGGTGTTGTGAATGGTACCAATTGAAAGCTTGGTGATCTCTGCCATCATTTTCACCTTTATTCGGGCAACCTCAAGAAAAAGTTTTTCGACATCTTTGATGCTTTCTCCCGTACAAGCAGTAGCCGGGGCGCCGGAGCGGGGGTCGTCTTAAATGCTCTCTCTGCCTCTCTTGAACTCACTTGACCACTTTTGCACAGTTGATAATGAAGGTGCGGAACCCTGGTAAACAGCCACCATCTCTTCATGAATAGTTTTTTGACTTTTTCCTTGCTTAGTGAGAAATTTAATTACAGCGCGATGCTCAATTTTCACCATCATCGTCTCAGTTGCCATTATGATTCTGTTTAACTAGAGATAAAACGCGAATTAATAATCACATTTATATGAAATTTTACATGAATGCACTAAAATAGTATTACTTGATAAATAAGTCAATTTATATATACAACCACAGCTTCACCCCGATACCGCGAATATATTGAACGCCCCTTCGTATATTTATCTATTAGCGAATTGATGACCTACATTAATATTGAGGCAGGTCACCTGTCGTTTTGCATTTGTTTGTTATATATTCGTGGTCAGCATCGATAGTAATGCACATCTACTATGTCCGTCCGTCCGCCCGTCCGCCCGTCGGCAAAAATTAAGGCCTTTACACTGGAGCTAGAAAGCCGAAATTTAAACCATATACCTACTCTCTAGGGGCCCGAAATAATCAATTTTAAGAATTTTTAAAATCCGCCCACTGACACGCCCACTGACACGCCCACAATTTCAAAATAACAAATTTGTGAGCTAGAAAGCTGAAATGTTGAATATATTGTCTTAAGGCACCCAAAATGCTGTGGGGGTTAACATCGCATCGTCGCCTCGGCAAGTAGCATGTATGATGAGGGGGATGGTGGAAGGGACGAAAAGTTTTGAAATGAAAAATTTCATAAAATCTGATTTCAGTCTTTTTCCTCAAATAAAAAATATTGAGTTTATCGCTTTTTAGACTGTTACTATTTTGGCTATATCTTGTCGAAAAATGTTCCGATTTGTATCATTTCTTTTGTAATTGATTCAGAAATATTCAATCTAATTTATAAAGAAATGATATGTTACTTTGTGTCAGTATTGCGCCATGCTGCACCACCACTTAGGGATTAATAGTTAATAGGTTTCTACCTATACGATCAATATTTATTTTATTCAAATTTTATTATTTATTTATTTTCTTCTTAAGACAATTGGAGTTGGGCTTTTCGATTTTTGAAGTCTTTGACCGCCTTCCTAACTTCTTCGACCGTAATGTCGTTAGAAGTTTTTCGTCATCCACAAGAAGCAGCCCTTGAGCATTGTTGATGAACTTTGGCGAACGAATTTCCTTCTCTCAGCGGCAAATTTTGAAAATTGTTGTGTTCCTTTATGGATGCGAAGTTGATCAGTTTTGGAGACTAATTATTTAAATACTGTAAAAGGTTTTCTGGATGTTCTTAAAGTGAAAAAAAAACCTTCAAGGTAATTCCTATAACAGCTTGCAGAAGTATCTTCAGATGGAAAACAATGTTTCGCCGGAACCTTAAATGTTTTGCATTATTTACCTTAGTCTTTGTATATAGACCTGTTCCCGTTCAAGCTGCTTTGTCGGAGTTCGTGGACAGCCTGGTTTCTATCAGTAGCCGAAGAAGAATTTTCTTCTAACTACCGATACAGACCCTCCACAAACTTTATCTTTTGAGCGCACTTTCTCTTTACGAGCCTCTGGCAAAGTCTGTATTCCAATTCTAGGCGACCTTTCTCATCTCCATTATTAGTGGAGTACTTTGACTAAGCTTTGAATGACTCTTTTTTGTCAATAATCACTGCTTTAGCTTCATCTGCCCACCACCATGTTTCTTTGCCGTATTGACAACTTTGTTGATGATGCGATGGAGATAATTTTGCATATTTGCAATAAATACTTGACTTTTTTTTTGTCCAGATTGTACCATTTGATTCTCACAATCACTTTTGTTTGTTTAGTTCTGTTCGTCCCCGCCGCCATAAAAATGTCTGTCAGGAGGAGGCGGTTTTGTTGGGCGATTGCCTCTTCCAGGATCACTTTGCAATCTTTAACCCGAAGCTTCATGAAACGTGCTACCAAATGGCAATCAATCTGGGTTTCATTTCCACCATTGCTGTAATTGACCAGGTGACGGCTTTGTTTGACTTGTACGACCTTATGACTTGCACATGCTTAGGATACCTTCACCCGGAGTGTTCCTGGTGCAGTATCCCAGCCCTCCATGGCAGTCCTCATAGTCTTCGTTTGACTAACCGACATTACAGTTCAAATCTCCGCCAACAAACAAAAGTCCCATAGTAGAACACCTTGAAAGCTTTTGTCCTAACGTCCAAGAAACGCGCCCTATTTCCGGTGTTTTGCGGGATGATATTTTCCTGGGATAGACTCACAAAAATTAAAGCTCTGGGTACCTCTTCGACTCACAAAAAAACGATATTCTGAAGGTGGGTTATTTCAACCCTGGATATTCAGGGCTATCGTGAACAAAATTCCCCCCGGAACATTTCCCATTTTTCAAAATGAATTTCGAAAAAATGGAAAAAATTCCCTCCGGAATAAATTGGTATCGCAGACAAAAATTCCCCACGGAATTTCGCGAAATTCCCTCCAGAACATTTCCTTCGCAAATATGCTGGTGGAAATTCAAAAATCTAAGCATTTCGTATGTGGATAAGTAGTCGGTTGCTTTTAAGTTTTTTATTTTAAATCAAAAAAAGTGAAATAACAGTTGCATTGGTCTGTTGTGGCTCAAATAAAAAGAAACTTTAGCTTTAGAAAAGAAGAAGAATTTTGTCTTTATGATTCTTCAAGTTTTATTTCGATAAATTTACATAAAAATAAACATATAGGTCTAACTCAACTAATCAAAGACAATTGGAGATGATGATACATTTTTGTGATGGAAGCCGCGACGATAATAATTTATAATGAAGCTTCATTAAAATATTTTTTTAGCTCAAGCAAGCTTCTTCAAATACCAATGGCCTCACTACGAATATGAGCAAAGAATAAATTTTATAAGCTTCCAAGGAAGGAATTGAACAGCGTGGGACCTCCAATGTCACTTATTTATGCCACTTCACTAAATCGAACGCGAGTATAATAAAATAATTAATAACATTAACACAATTTTCTATTAAAAAACATAAATTACCAAAATCTTCTCAAATATGAGCTTAAATTATAATTGAATTAATGACGATTGACAACTGTCAACGCCTTCGAACATAACTTCGAAAATTCCGGGGGAAATCAATTCCGATGGAGATTCACAATCCTAGGAATAATTTCCAAGGAACAAAAAATGTTCGGGGGGTATTTTTTTCCCCCGGAATTGCCGATAACCCTGATTATAAAAAAGAATATAAACTACAGTAATTATTACTAATTTTTGGAGTTGAAGTGGCCAACCGCTAGTGCCGGTTCCCTACCTACTCCACACACCCATCAACGCAAACACCTTAGAGCATTCTTCAATAGAATTCGCTTTAACATCTCGAAATGATTGCATATCTTCTTATGCCGTGTTTAAATATTTTTCCAGCCTTTATGCATAAATCTTTATTCATAAAACAGTGTACAAAACATATAAGTTATGCACAGTTTGTGTCGATTAAAGTATCAAAAAGAATACATTAATCAATTACATTTAGCTGCCCAAACTGTCGAAATCAGTTGTTTGTGGAAAACCAAATGAAAAAATTCTGCTTATACATAATATTTGAAAATTTAGTTGTGCAACATAATGCAATAGCAATATGTACATACCTAATATGATTTTTGATACCGATTATGAATGAACACTCTTTTCTTTGATGAATGCTACGGCCTCCTTGCAATATGCCGTGACCTACCCCAAACTTTCATCAAAACCAACAACTAATATACCATCCATATGCCGCACCCCTCTCACCAACACATCATATCCCCATCATGAGAAGTAAACAAAATAAGTTCGATAAATGAGGAGAATGGAAGACAACAAAAATAACTACGAACATAGGGACGTGCTACAGTCCGCTTGGGCGAACTGTTGGATACCCTATTCTTATTCGTATCCCTCATAAGTGGGCGTGACAAAAGTCTAAGTATGGTTGAATTGTTAAGAACGCTCTACATATTTTGTTATACAACATTTAATGGATTTTATAAAAAAAAAACGCTCCCTAGCTCAAACTTGGGTGTTTCAATAAATTGTTTTATTCAATTGTGGGCGTCTCAGTAGGCGGATTTAAAAAAAATTCAAAAATTTCATAAATTCGTAAACTTGATTATTTCGGGACCCTAGAGAGTATATGGTTAAAATTTCAGCTCTCTAGGTCCAGTTTAAAGGCCTAATTTTTGCCGACGGACGGACGGACATGGCTAGATCGACATTACTATCGATGCTGATCATAAATATAGTAGCTTTTAGGGGTCTACGGGCAATATTAAGGTATGCGTCAAAATTAATATAACCTTAGAATAGGGTATAAATACGCATTATTCAAAGGCATACTAGCATTTTGTAGAAAAGGTTCTACAATATGCTAGTTTATATATAGCTTTTTTTAATGACTAACTTACGTCGTTTGGTGGCGTAGTCGTCGTATACACGAAGTGAGACTACTATAAAGTCTATATACAAAGGCTTTGTAGATATTTTCTTTATACACATTATTATGAAATTCTTTGGAAAATTCATAAAAATCAATCGAAAACCAATCAATGTCACGTTGGATACTCTCTACAGTGTCATATAAAACGGCAGGGAAAAAGGCATGTCACCAAACTGTCATGTTAGACATGTCACTATTTGGGACAAACTGACATTCCGTCTAATAGCCATTTTTATTTGTTTTTTTGTGTTTCTACCATATTATCGGAGCCACATGCCATACAAATGTCACGTTTTCTGTGACGCCACTGCAATATAAAAATTCCTAGCTCAAACTTGGGTGTTTCAATAAAATTGTTTTATTTAATTGTGGGCGTGTCAGTAGGCGGATTTAAAAAAAATTCAAAAATTTCAAAAATTCGTAAACTTGATTATTTCGGGACCCTAGAGAGTATATGGTTAAAACTTCAGCTCTCTAGGTCCAGTTTAAAGGCCTAATTTTTGCCGACGGACGGACATGGCTAGATCGACATTACTATCGATGCTGATCATAAATATAGTAACTTTTAGGGGTCTACGGGCAATATTAAGGTATGTTACAAACTATGCGTGAAAATTAATATAACCTTAGAATAGGGTATAAATACGCATTATTCAAAGGCATACTAGCATTTTGTAGAAAAGGTTCTACAATATGCTAGTTTATATATAGCTTTTTTTAATGACTAACTTACGTCGTATGGTGGCGTAGTCGTCGTATACACGAAGTGAGACTACTATAAAGTCTATATACAAAGGCTTTGTAGATATTTTCTTTATACACATTATTATGAAATTCTTTGGAAAATTCATAAAAATCAATCGAAAACCAATCAATGTCACGTTGGATACTCTCTACAGTGTCATATAAAACGGAAAAAGGCATGTCACCAAACTGTCATGTTAGACATGTCACTATTTGGGACAAACTGACATTCCGTCTAATAGCCATTTTTATTTGTTTTTTGTGTTTCTACCATATTATCGCAGCCACATGCCATACAAATGTCACGTTTTCTGTGACGCCACTGCAATATAAAAATTACCATAATATGCCCCGTCGTATGTGCGACAAAAGAAAATACTAGTTCGTAGAAAAGCTTCAATCTATGTTGCATTACTTGCCTTCCACGCGGGCACTCGCAAACTTTAACCAGAACCTAATGCCGACTAATGCCCTTTGTTACTTTATCTTTCAAACCTATGAAGCGCATCAGGAACAACATTTTCTTTAGCCTTTCTGTTTAATTTGAAAACTTCGCGAGAAGGATATAACTTCGGAAATAAACCTCTTCTGAATGCACAATTTTTCCAGCGTTCAGTTGGTACTTCTGAAAACAGAAAAATAGGAATGCTGCTGACTATGAACTTCGCAATCGCAGAGGATGAATGACTGCAGTTCTTCAGGCAGCTACTATTCACGTGTCGCTTGTACGTTCAGTATATAAGCACAAATAGTTTAGAAAATTATTCCTTTCAAGTATTATTTATTACAGCAAAATTTGCCGTGTTAAACAAGCTAATTATTGTTCTTCCCTCACATCGAACAGAATGTGCATATCCTTGGAAGGGGAAAAGTTTCGTTAGTATTCATAGACAAAGGCAGGAAAGCGATGACGACGATAATGGCGGGTCCTACGCATATTAAAATGAGTTTCGAATTCATGGGGCGAAACTTAATCACAGACATTCGAAAACAAATAGCTTCGTCCAGTCGTAACTTTCATCGAATTAATTAAAACGATATTTTCTGGGTGCCAAAACATCCATGCAATGAATAATTTAAATATTAAGTCCTGCTCGTTGTCTATGCCTTTCCCAATTGCCACAAACTTAATAAGACGAAAATCAAATTTAATTTTGGGACCTTAGCTCTGATGAACGGAGCCTGATGCAAGATACAAATGAAAGAGTAAGAAGAGGAAAAAAACGTTCTCATTATCATAATCATTACCTGAACACGTGTAACTACATCCAAATGGGCGTCATGGAATTTTATCAGAGAAGAATTGCCAACAGGATTTCACTTCAAACTCTTTTGATATCGAAATTGGGTGCCTTTGAGGCACCATGGTATCTGAATTCTGTTACTGCAGTTAAAATGAATGATTTGTTCACAGCCACGGCACACATATGAGGTATCAGCAGCGATTGATTTTGTATCGAAGTTGGAGTCCATATTCTTAAACGACAGCATGGGGCTTTTGTATGTTTTGAAACCTTCCAGAGAAAGTTATGCTAATTTTGCGGGACTATTTATGCAGAAAAAGAAACTTCGTAATTCTCTAAAGTGTTTGTGTTTCTAACGATTAGTTAGGGTCTCTTTGGGAGACAAAGGTTTTTGCGTGCACATTCCCTTGTAAGTTGGGCTGGGTCTTGGAGAATGCAAATTTGTTTTGGAATATATTTCTTATTATTCAAAGAGGGCACACGCTACACATGAAATTTTATTAACGGCCTTAAATGGCATGTAGTATGGTAATTATTGCTTGCTATTGTAGGCGCTTTTATGTTTTTGATCCTCTTCTAAAGTTAAAGAGAGTCCAATGAACTACATTTTATATGTGAGTATTTTGAAGTAGGTTGTTCATTCTTGAGTAGACTGCCAGTAGGTTTTGGTATCATAAGGACCATTGTGTGCCTGTTGTTAGCAGTTAAGAATGACTTTTTGAAATTTTAAATATATGAAATTCTGCCGAAAATTCCATACAACACTTTGGGATAGTAGGAATATTTAATTTACTTCCATCTTGAAGGTTAGGGTAGGTTAAGGTGGCTGTCAGCTAATAGCCAACACACTTAGACCAACGAGGTCCGTTGTGATGCTACGTGAATCAAGGAAGTTTCGCCCTCTACTCGCTTAACTATTTGGAGCTTCTAATGAAGCGCGATAGACTTCTAAAATCTGTGTTAGCTAATTCACTGAGTTCATTAAGGAAGAAGGCTAATAAATAGAGATTTATTTTATGGGAGAGTGCAGAACATGTACAGAGGAGGTGAGGTGTAATCTCCTTCTCCTCCTCGTCCCTGCAGCTTCTACAGAAGTCATTTGAATAGACGCCAAGCCTTGATGCGTTGCCTATTAGACAGTGTCCTGTAATGACACCTATAACAGATTCGGTTAAGTGAGATCAAACCCATCCACCCACCCCGATATGCTTAGTCGCTAGACATGTATTACTACCTGTCCACCTAAGGTTTGTACTCTCAGCTGCGGATAGCTTAAACATAAGTTTACATGTAGCGATAGGCATACCTAGAAAACCTTTATCAGGTAGAAGAGGTAATGCGATTCCTTTTTTGGCAAGGTCATCTGCCCTACAATTCCCTGGAATGTCTCTATGCCCTCAACAGAGCTGAATGCTGAATGCTGAACTGCCCTGCCATCTCCTCAAGAGGTGAACGGCAGTATAGGGCTAAAATGGAGTTTGAAGAGACTGAGCCAAGAGACTTAAGCGCGGCTTGACTGTCCGAGAATAAACGGATGTCCTTAGAGGATATCACATTTCTCTTCAGCCACGACAAGACTTCTTTAATTGCCATGATCTCAGCGTGGAACACGCTACACTGATTGTTAAGACGGAAAGAGAGACTAATATTTAGCCACCACCTACCCCATTACTCGTTTTCGATCCATCGGTCTAGAAGTGGATCGATTTATCATCCGTAAGTACAAGGTGGCGCAAAAGTCATCTTCCTGTCGGAAGAAGCATAATTTTTGCAAATGGCGGCAAATGTAAATTCTACTTTGATATTTGTGAATTTAACTGATACAGAAAAAACTTAAGACATCAATTAACATAATCCAAAAACAGAACCAAAGTTTTTCATTCATTAAAAAAAATTACAGCGAAAGAACATCGGGTGACAACTTTTGCGCCACCTGACAACTTTTGCGCCACCTTGTACATCGTCATCCCAGAATGATCTGGTTGGGATAGTGATCTGGAAGTTCTTTCCAAACTGCAATAGGGGTATGGTGTAGTCTATGTTCTTTGGTAGAGACCCAAATAAGTCCAGTACGATGGAGTGGCCAATATTCTTATTAATCTATTGTGAGGTAGCTTTTAAGCAGACAGCGGAATAGGCAGCTATTTACCTGCTGAAGAGGACAAGTTCGGTTTTGTGAGCACACAGCGATTTGCCCATCTTATTAGCTTGTTGAGACCGTTTTGGAAGAGTTCCTTTAAAGTGTTGAGGTGTTGTCCACAAACGGCAAAAGCAACGTCATCCGTATAGGCAATCATCATGCATCCCTCCCCCTCCAAGCACATCGCCAAGTTCCACAGTAGGGGGAAAGGACATCGCCTTGCGGCGTACCTCTACTGACAGACCTCCTTGCGGATATATCGCCCAATTTTGAGTTGATAAGCCTGCTTGAGAGCAAAAGATTGATCAATTCACCAAGCGAGCCATCCATATTCAGTTCTGTTAGAGCATTTGCGATTGCAGATATGTTTACGTTGTTGAAGGCGCCTTCTATGTCTAGAAAAGCAACCATAGTGTATTCCTTATGATGAAGGGAGTATTCGATGGTGCGTACGAAGGAGTGAAGGGGGTATCCAGGAGGACGCAGACAGGAGTTGCGGGTTTATAAATATATCTTGAAGACCCTTTAACGATTGTCTATATAGGATGAAGATAAAATAATATTGGTCATTCTTAAACTATGCTGTTGATTTTTTTTTTGCATAGGCCTTTATGGCACTCAATACTTGTTGTATTTTTGTTTTTGTTATTTTTTAATCCTGCGTAGAAAGAAATGGGCGTACGCAGTCTCCCAGCTCAAGGAAATCGAAGAGTGTCGTCATCGAAACAACATCCAGAGATTTTACAAGAAAGCGAAGCAACTGGGTTCTGCCTTTAAGGCCGGAACGCGGGCTCTTCGAAACAGCGAAGGGAATAGTAGATGTATTTAAACAGCATTTTCAACGGCTGCATCGTGAAAATAGAGTGATATGGCACGAAGAGAACCCACGTCCCCTCGAAACCTGCACGCAATTTATGATCGATGAGGCAAATTCTTATCGAGGACAAGCCTCGTTTGAAGTCTCATGAGACCACACAAACTCTGTCAAAGTTTGGGAAGCGGACAGTACCAACTACGAGTATATGCTTCGAAAATACTGTGAAAAGAATAAAAGATATATTCGAAACAGTTTTTCCGGAGGACCGCAAACAAGAAAACTTGGTTGAAACCGTCTTGTCTCACATGATAAACCAGTTGGAAGTCACAAGAACCATGACGTGTGGCAATTATGGACACAATGAACACGTCGTTAAATTTATTTTAACTGGACTGATTAAACTTGCAATGAAAAAAAAACAACTACAAGCATTTAAGGCTGCCAATGCATAAGCATAAGCATTATATAAATAACTTTCTATAAACAAAGTTATATTTTTACAAATGAATGGATGTGTTTTTCTGATTTTTATATAGACATAACATATTCATACATATTTTTATTTGTTTATAATTATGGTAGATAATGTTGATATTTATTTTTTATTTTATTATTTTTTATTTAAAGTGAATAAAAGCACGTATATCTTATGTTGGAACATGGGTAAAGCAAAAGAGAAACAGTCAAGCAACCTTCATTAAGCAAAAAATACACACAAGTCACCTTCCACAATGCTTCATTGAAAAGGTGCATGGACTTAAAAATATATATAGCAATAGTTTCATATGTTGATAAGAGATAAACAAACTTGCGCATTACTATAAAATATGTCGGTCAATGAAATTTTACAATTTAGCTCCAATAGCTCGTCATAAAACAACAATTCTTATTATCCATATACTCGTAAATATTCGTCCTATAGGAACCTATAGACCTAGAAGTGGTGGTGCAGCATTCCACAATACTGACACAAAATAAATTATGTCATTGCTTATAAATTAGATGGAATATTTCTCAATCAATTACCAAAAAAAAATATAGAAATCGGTAGTGAGAGAAAATAGTGAGAGAAAATAGTGAGAGTCTAAAATGCGTCATAATTTCTCATTTGATGAAAACTACCGAAATCAAATTTTATTCAATTTTTCATTTCAAACGAATCGCCCTTCCATCATACATTCTACTCGCAGACGGCGAAGCCATATTTCTTATTTTTCTATCATCTCAATCTCATCAAACATACAAACAGGGTGGGTCGAAAGTGACTTCCTAATTTAAAGTGATAGTATTACTAACTTTTATAGATTTAATTTTTTATGTATAATTTATTTTAGAATCACAATGATTTATGGAGATTTTTTTCGGCTAAGTATGGAATATAATATCCCTCAAATGAGCACCAGCTTCATGCTCACAGAGACGGGCTCTTTCTAGAGGGTTTTCCATAAGACTTCCTATGACAGCTGGGTTGAGCGCCTGTATTTCAGCACGAATGTTCTCCTTCAGCTGCGGGATAGTGGTGTGTTTATTTCCGTACACTTAACCGTTCAAATAACCCCACAGCAAAGAGGCTGGTGCAGTCAAATCTGGAGAACGTGGAGGCCAATTAAATCCTGAATTTTTGGAAATTATTCGGTCGCCGAAAATTTCCCTTAGTAGCGCCATTGTGGTGCGAGCAGTGTGCGTAGTAGCTCCATTCTGTTGAAACCACATCTCAGGACTATCAGCAATCGCTGGCCTCAAAATATTGTCGATCATAGCCCAATACCTTTCACCATTTATGGTTACTGTATTGGCGGCCTCGTCTTCAAAGAAGAATGGCCCAGTAACTGTTTCTGAAGTTACACCATACCAGACAGTGCACTTAAGTGAATGCAATTGCCACGAATGGATCAACCTTGGGTTCTCATTACCCCATATATGGCGATTTTCTTTATTAAAGAATCCATTAAAGTGGAAATGGGCTTCATCACTCATTATGAGATGATGAATAAAATCATTTTGCTTCCTTGCTATTTCTTGTAAACGAAATGCGTAAGTTTGGTCCTCTTTAAAACGCTGTAGTTCATTTTAGTAAATCTCTCAAGTTTGACTTATAAGTAAAAAGAAAATAAAAACAATTAAAAACATAGGGACGGGCTACAGTCTGCTTGGGCGAACTGTTAGATACCCTATTCTTATTCCTATCCCTCATAAGTGTGCGTGACAAAAGTCTAAGTATGGTTGATTTGTTAAGAACGCTCTACATATTTTGTTATATAATATTCAAAGGATTTTATCAAGAAAAACGAAGCCTTCGTAAAAAAACTCTCTCTAGCTCAAACTTTGGTTTTTCAATAAAATTGTTTTATTTAATTGTGGGCGTGTCAGTAGGCGGATTTAAAAAAAACAAATGAGCATAAAGGGCCCCTCGAGAGTATATACATATTATAAATTTCTCCGTAGCTCAAACTTTGGTTTTTCAAAAAAACAAAAATTAAATTGTGGGCGTGTCAGTAGGCGGATTTTAAAAATATTTACACATGAGCTTAAAGGACCCTTAGAGAGTATATATTATAAATTTCAGCTCCCTAGCTCAAATTTTGGTTTTTCAATAAAATTGTTTTATTTAATTGTGGGTGGATTTTGAAAATGTTATCTACCGAGCAGTTTTAGGAGTCATAGATCATATATAAAAAAATTCAGCTTTCTAGCTCAAAATTCGATTTTTTCGAAAAATTTGTTTTTTTGAGTTTGTGGGCGTGTCAGTGGGCGGATTTCAAAAAATCGTAAACTGTGAGCGGATTTCAAAAATTCGTAAACTTGATTATTTCGAGACCTTAGAGAGTATATGGTTAAAATTTCAGGTCTCTAGGCCCAGTTTCAATGCCTAATTTTTGCCGACAGACGGACGGACGGACGGACATGGCTAGATCGACATTACTATCGATGCTGATCATAAAAATAGTAACTTTTATGGGTCTACGGGCAATATTAAGGTTTCTTACAAACTATGCGTCAAAATTAATATACCCTTAGAATAGGGTATAAACAAAAGAGTTATGATTTGTTCAAATTAGGAAATCAATTTTGGCCCACCCTGTACTTGCCGGATCGAAGGCAACAATGCAAATTATCAAAAAGCAGGGTTCGTAAAATAAAAATATTGTATA
The DNA here is from genome assembly GCA_949715645.1 of Portevinia maculata. Lineage (NCBI taxonomy): Eukaryota > Metazoa > Arthropoda > Insecta > Diptera > Syrphidae > Portevinia > Portevinia maculata. The sequence continues at coordinate 265,930,352 of OX454526.1, read as the reverse complement.
TATATATGAAAGTTAAGACACGAACATTCTAGCTCAATTCAGAACGTCATCTGGCTGTGTGAGGCCAAAATAAAAAGTTCGCTGTGATGATAGTACTATAAAGTTTATATGCAAAGACTTTACTGCTTTGAATTAGAAATTGAGTTTCTCACAGAGAAGGAACCATTCGCCTACACTCCGCGCCACTTTAATAGCACATGCAAAAAAATTTTTTGTAAACGAAATTTTTCGGATACAGATAGAAGTTTATTTTTTATTTATTTTTTTCTTATAATTATTATTAGTTCTTAATCTAATACAGTAAATTTTGTATTTTTGAATGATACGGTTAAGTCAGTTTGAATAATCTAACTAAAAAAATACACCCTGTTTTTTGAGCCACATGAATAGAACACTTCTCAAAAAAAGTCCATTATGAAAATTCAAATAATTCAAATATGTTTATTACTTATTTTTAAGGAAATTCGATTATTTTCAATCGGATTTAAAAATGTTCAGTAGTGAGTTGTGCCTTCTTTTTGCTCCAACACTTCACAAATCCTATTTGGAATAGACTCGTACAATCGGGCTAAATAATCGAGTGAAATTGAGCTCCAAGCTACTCGTAGTTTGATAGCTTCGATTAGTTGTTTTATAGTTGTGTATTGTTGACCCGACTCATACACTTTTCGGCTCAATCAGCCCCAAACATTTTCAATGATGTTTAGATCCGGTGAATAAGGTGGGCAGCTTAATAATTCCACATTTTGGCTCTTTTTATATGATTTGGCGATTCGGGCAGAATGGATTGGCGTATTGTCTTTTGATATGTCCACTGCAAGGGTCAAAAAAGATTTTGAAAGAATAGAAAGGCCAGTTTTTAGGCCATTGCATTCATCGTTTGTGGCATACGCCTACACCCTAAACCCGAAAAACTATTTCTTTTCTTTCGTTAAATTTTAAATTTAACTGCTGCTCCCCTTTACCAAAACTCAAACCGGACATTAATACCAACCTATAACTAAAATATCAACCGATCAGCTGCAATTGCCACTGAACTTAAATCGTTCGGATAGAGGGCCCACCATTTTCAAAAGAAATTATTCCCACACTCGCTCTTTTTCATCTAGGCATTGAGCGTGAAAGGGTGTGTTAACACTTCTCAAACCCGCAAAGTGGATTTACAATTTATCCGCAGGTAAGATTGAAATCCACCTTTATTTTTCAATTTACCGTTGTTTAAATAAAGCTAAAACTTTGTATCCCTAGGGTTTGAAATTTATTTTGCGCAATCAGCCAACATAACCTACCGCTCCTGCCATTGCAATTTTGATGCGACCAAAAGCATACATATATGCAGGTATACATTTCCAAAACCCACTCGGAAATTACCAAAAACAATTCCATCAAAGAAAAAAAGAGATATTGCGGACGTCCATCTAACAAGTTCGGGAATGCATAGTTCACCGAACAGCAGCGTCCGCACTCATTTTTTTCTGATTGATATCGACACACGATTTGATCATCATATCAATCGTCCCTCAATGTGTCATTGCCCAAGCTACAACGCTGTGTGTTTAATTCAGCCTAACGCAACGCGCAAGCACCCACATGCGCAAAAGTGACCAGTGGCACGTTCCAGTGAAAGGAATTCGCAAATTATTGCACGTGCTCACCGAATTCGAAGTGCTAATCGTGGAATTCACCTATCTTTAAAGCTGAGGACGGCAGCCAGAAACAAATAGTGCCTAGTAAAACAGATATAATAAGTGCTACAAAAAAAAGAGAAAAAAACCTAACCTGGTTCTCACACCTATTTTTCATAAATTTACCTCAAATCCTTTTTTTTATTTTTTTTATTGAGAAATTAACGTACTTATTTAGATGAATCAAAAGATTGCAATTTGTATGTGTGTCTAGATATAAAGTAGGGAATTGCCTAAGAAATTATTTAAAAGAGAAGTGAACAAACAATCAAACAAAAATCAACAGAATGTGTACAGTAACCAGCGAAGGAAACGTGTGGCCACATCTTTCGTCGTCCGGAAAGCAGTAAGTCTTTAAACAATTAAATTTATCACTTAAATTTCTTTGGCAAAACTTTAAACCATTTTCCATATTTCTATTTAAATAAAAAAAACATAAATTATCTAAATACAATACATACACACAAAATACATACTTAACTAACTACTTATCTTCTACATACAATTTATATTTAATACTTACCTAGAATTACCTATCACTTAATCCTAATTATTAAATAAATACTAAATAATGAATTACCGTTGTAAAATTAAACAAACATGCATTGAAGTAAGAGAATCCTAACATTATTTTTAAATAAACGCCATATCCTACGGGCATATGTTTTCACATATTAATTATTTTTTATTCAATAATATGATGAATCGCGCTTAGATATTCGGTTGAAAGGTTAGTGGTCGTGTAGATCGATGTGAGGGTGTCTTTTGGGGCTATCCTAACTGGACATGGATGCAGGATAGCCATGGTGCATCTTGAATCTCACAGATGCATAGGGGCAGGGCAAATCCGTAATGTTTCGTAACACCTGAAACAACGTCAGCTCCGTTCGTTCTCATTAGCTTTTCTTGATTTTACCTTGATTCTCTCTTGAATCACTTCCTCCTCTCTTCACTTTCCCCCCCTTAGCATATACAGGCGCGAAAATTCATGTGTGTATAGGAAGGCAGCAAGACCCCATCCCACCGTCGAGCTAACGCCGTGCATCCGCAATCGTGCCTATTGCTGACATGGGACTAAGGTCAATCACCACCAATTAGAACCCCACCTACCTGTACATATCACGTTGTTGACAGAAATTGCAACTCGCAGGTGCCGTAGTACGAGATTTCTCCCCCACACCATGACACCCCCACAACGGGTTTCTTTTCGTAGATCATGAAAATAATAGCTGTAGCCATGGGGTCCTCCAAATTAATTTTTTTCTCGTCTGAGAAGACGACGCGATGCCACTCTCAAAAAAAACTTAAGACATAACCACAACATTCTAAGAGAGTTTTTAAATTATTACCAATCACACTGAGAGTTTATAGGGTGTGTTATTCAAGGGGCGAGTCATAAAACAACGCTTCAATCAAAATTACGGTTTTTTCATATCCTATGTAGCTACCTTTATTAAGTACATGGTCATGTAATCAGCAAACCATTGATATATTGGTTCGATATCTTTGACGAAGAAAAAGAAATTCAATCAATCATATTCGCCGCCGATATTGTGGATGTGTCTACAAGGAGATTATTATTTTCGTAAGCACTGCACTCCTCCGCAGTGAGTTTGTCGACTGACAAATTAATGTGAAATAAATCAATGCTGGTACAATTTGTATTCCTTTTACAAAGCAGCTATTAATCATTCATTCATTCAGTCAAGCTTGAGGCAGCCATCAATCATCATTTACACAGCTTCGATTATGGCTACATAAAATTTGATAGATGACAACGTTGAGACGGAATATAAGCAGCCTATAAGAAAAATGCCATTTTTAGGGTACTCCCAAATGGCTGCATTCACAAAGGCATTCCAGTAGCATAGCACAAACTTTTCGTCATTCAAATTTTTGACAATCCACATATATAAATCCTCACAAATTCTGAACTTACCTATATGCACCACCCATTAATTTGTTAATAACTAATCCTATGTCGTGTAACGTGTATATGTAACCCTTCGGTATGTGCGGCCTTACATCTCTCAGAATATATCTGCAAAAGTAGAATGATATCAGAAACACTCATACAGCCTTTTACACAGGTTAAATGTGTATCGAAAATCTGGGAAATCGTTTCACTTCACTTACCCTAACGTGTTTGCCGGGCCATGCTTAGTATTGTACAGCTCCTCCAGGCGTGGTATAGTCAAAAACTTCTTCATGGAAACCCCATTCTCTAGCAGGAGCTTTACAAAATCGATTCGGTCATGTTCTAGTGCCTGCATCATAGCCTCATCCAGGGCACCTGTATGCATTCAGATACAAAAAGTACAAAATAATATATATACATGTATGTATGTACAAGGTGGCGCAAAAATAACCTTCCTATGTTTTTTGGCTGTAATTTAAAAAAAAATTAAAAACTGATTCTTCTTGTGGATTATTTTTATTTGGTCTTTTAATTTTTTTTACATCAAGTCGAGAATATGATGTCATGTAAATGGCCGCTGCCACAGTTGATTGTCATTTGAGCCCTTTTTATGGCATTTTCCATCACTTTGGCCAAAACTTCCGGCGATAGGTCCTCAACTTCTTGACGGATATTGTCTTTAAGAGCTGCAAGAGTCTGAGGCTTGTTGACATAAACCCGCGACTTCAAAAAGCCCCACAAAAAGAAGTCTGGAGCGGTCAAATCAGGCGATCTTGCTGGCCAGTGCAAATCGCCAAAACGGGAGATTAGGCGCCCGAGAAATGCATCCTTCAGCATATCGGTTGTGGCACGTGCAGTGTGTGCCGTTGCACCGTCCTGTTGGAACCACATGTTTTCCAATCCCAATTCATCAAGTTGGCAAAAAGAACTCGTTGATCATTGCTCTGTAGCGCTCACCATTCACAGTAACCGTTTGGCCCGCGACGTCTTCGCAGAAAAAAGGTCCGATGACTCCTCCAGCGAAAACAGCACACCATACAGTGACTTTGAGCGAGTGTAATGGCTCTTCGTGGGTTACACGCGGATTTTCAGTGCCCCAGAAGCGTAAATTTTGCTTATTTACGTACCCGCTAAGATGGAAATGGGCCTCATCACTCATGATTATTTTTGATGAAAAATCATCTTCCTCTTGGTGGTGATTAAGGATGGCTTGAGCGTATGTTAGACGCGATTGGCGGTCAGCAGCTAACAGCTGATGCACCGTCTGGACTTTGTACGGAAACATCTTCAAATGTTGTACCAAAATTCGCTGTAAAGACCGTCGACTGATACCCATTTGCGTGGCACGTCGTCTGGTCGATGTCGACGGCTCTTTCATGACATCTTCGGCTACAGCAGCAATATTCTCTGCAGAACGGCTACTCCGGGGTCTGCCACGCTTGGCAGCATCTCGTATTGTGCCAGTCTCTTCGAGGCGAGCGGCTAAACGTCGCAGTGTTTCACCAGTAGGCGTTGGACGGGTAGGAAATCTGCGACGAAATTCACGTTGTGCCAAAGTCACCGACCGATTATTGCTCAAATAAATAGTCACCAATATTCCGCGTTCTGGACCAGTGTAGCGTAACATTGTTTATTAACGTGTATTTCGCATGTGTTTACTACACAAATGTCAAAACAGAACTGACATTAGGGGCCAATCGCAAAATTTATAGCATTTTCTGATAGGAGGATTACTTTTGCGCCACCTTGTATATATAAATTAAGAATGTGAAGAGAAATATATCCTTATCCGGTAAACAAGGTTTGCACTTACCATTCGGCCATTCTTGTCCGTAAACAAATATTTCACTTCGTGCTATATCCACACGATTCCATGTCAGAGCCAAACTTAATTGTTCAGGTGGACTGAGGTGTTGCGATTTGAAAAGGGCTGTGAGAATCGTTTGATCCAATTCCTGGGCTTCACCTTCTGGTTTTTCTTGGATTCGAAAAACAGTTATCTGAAAATTAATTCAAAGAGTTTTCAACAGTTGTGTGTTGCCAATGGAGTACTTTATGTAAATAAATTCGAAGGAAAATTGTTGTTTTAAGAAAGCAGTTGAAATGGAAAAAGTGAACAAAAAGATAGAGAGAACCCGTAAGAATTAATTCAGCTCCAACATTATATCGGTTTGGATTAATGAAAACGAACGCAATAATGAATGGAAAGAATGTCGATTGTACTCGTATATACTGGTGCCAGTTGGTTTCCATAAAAGGCGGGGGTAGTACAGAACAACTGAAAGGTTTAAGCTTCCTTAATACAAAATTTAACCAAGACAATTTTGGGCAAAAAATAAAACCTACTTAATAGCACAGACCAGTGAAACTGGTTATATTAATGACTTGGATAAATGTCCTTCAAACTGGAGGTAGAGGTATGTCAATCTTGAATGGTAATGGCAGTGTTCAGGTTTTGAACAGCTTCCTCTGCCTTTTGCCTCGTCATGAGTTTGGTTGGAGTTTTGAGAGTTTTTCGGAAATCTTCCCCTGAAGCGTATCCAGTTAGTTTTTCTCGGACTGCAAAGTTATGGCTTCGCATTCGATTTGGAATTCGATGTATCTATGGTCTGAGAAGGACACCTCCGAAGATAGAGCTAAGTCTATCAACTTCTGTCATATTGACGTCACAAAAGGTGGCTGTGAACCAACATTGATGATGGTCTGAGATGAGAAAGACACCTCCGAGGATTCCTTGCAGTTCGTAACCGACTTAAATGCATATTAGATAAAGTTAAGGCGATCACCCAATATCTTCTTCACGTCAGAAAAGCTGGCAGTGAACCAACATTGTTGATGGTAAGATCAGACAGAGTGTCCTCGCATGTCGTATTCGCTGCTGCCCCAAACGAAGTTCTGATCATTGGCATCGCAACATATAACTAGGCCCATTTCCCTGGTGTCGCAACAGTCTATGAGTTCTGCAATTGACCTTGGTGGTGGCACTACCGAATCATAGGGAGATAAGCTAACGCCACGACAAAGGTTTCCCAATCTCCATTCTTTTCATAGCTTATAGCTGCAGCAACCAAATATTGGCAACAAAACTATCCAAGCTTACTCGCTGGGCCTTTCGAACCGCTTGTTGCAGAGTATCGTGGACCCAGGAACACCTCCAAAGCCACAGATGCGATTTTTCCAAACCGATATGGATGTAACTCATGTAGCTTTTTATACTCGCTTCAACTATTGTATGCCTTTCACTAGTTTATAAAATATTGTATCTTACTGTGTATAGGTAAATCACTAAAAAATGGTGGGGTTTTGTATTCAACAAGCTTCTTGCTGATGAAGAGAGAAGCAGCCTTGGAATGTTAAGGGTAAAATATAATTACGGTGTTTTTGTTGGATAGGTGTTCCTGGGACAGCCGATTTCTGTCCAGTGGTGCTGCAAGTATTGCTGGTTGCGGCAACTGTTTCACCCAGATTTTGTGCGCGGGGTCCTCCATCAGCTAGAGGTGTTTCAGTGGAAGGGCGCGCAAAAGTTGCGAAGTGATCGAGGCCTCCTTAATTTCTGTTCTAGCTATTAGAAGCGGTGGCAGGGTTGGTTTCAATAAGCTGGTGTCTTTCGGTTGGGGTAACCTCTGCCGACCTGTATCTCTTAGCGCTGGAGGTGTTTTGTTAGAGGTTTGGTTTTTAAACTGGCATCACTGTTTCTACAGATTGTCAATTTGCGATTATATGTTTTGCCATTTTACGATGAACAGATTAACGCCAGAACAACGCGTGCAAATTGTGCAAACTTATTTTCAAAACCAGGGTTCGGTCCTCATTTTCAACGCAAAATTTTGTTCTCCGATTAGGCCAATTTTTGGTTAAATGAATTATGTAAACAAACAAAATTGCCGAATTGGGGGTGGAGAAAACCCAGAAGCCTTTGTCGAGAAGCCCTAACATCCATTAAAACTCACTGTTTGGTGTGCTTTATGGGCTGGAGGGCTGATCGGTCCATATTTCTTTAAGGACGATGCGGACCAGAATGTTACCGTCAATGGAGAGCGCTATAGAAACATGATTTCCGACTTCTTCGTTCCTCAGTTGAATGACATTGACGTTCTTCATTTCTGCGCATGCAACCTCAAATGGGGACCAAATACGGCGGTCGTGCGACCAATACTCACGTGCGGCAGTTTAGTCAGGTTGCAAACTACTTACAAAATTACCAAACCGAAGCATATCACTCAAATATAAAGACTAGCATGTATAGGGACAACTAGTACAATGTGAACAGCTGAGCGAATTCTTTAGGATCCACCAAGCAAGCGGCTGGAACCCGAGTCTCAGATACATGCACAGATTTTAAACAAATACGTAAGGAACAATGTCAGCTCCAACTATGTACATGTCTCCTTACCGAGACTTTGAAGGACCATTTTCTTGTCCGGCTCCGTCAGGAAAGAATGGGACACGAATTAACCCACGAAACCGTTTGGTTTACTCAGTAATAATAGAATGTGGAACTCTGAGAATAAGAAAATAACATAGATATACCGACCAGGCTATCTGATCACTGAAGTGTATTCGAAGCTGATTCCTGCAATAAGGGAAATGGCAAGCATGTTATCGATGATGACGATATCACGGAATGGTCATTTCATTAAAGCCATAAATCATTGAAAGCTTAAAGCTGTTTAAAAAACATGTCGAAGGTTGTTGTGGAATTGCGTCACAAAATGCCTTCTGGCGCTCAAAGCAATGAGCTATCACTCGGTTCTTCTCTTTTGGGTTCCTGGTCACGTTGGAGTGGAAGGCAACAACACAGCGGATATATTGGCCAAATGCGGCTCTGATGTGGATCCGCCAGTAACTGACGGGCAGTAACCCGCTTTAAATACAGCCAAGAGTGACGGGGTGTCACGATTAGTTTGGCAACAGAACAATGGTACAACACCATTAGTTGTGACATAACCCAAAGTGTGCGTGTCGCCATTGATAATAAGAGAACAAAGTCTCTAGTGTCATTTAAAAAAAATATATAAAGCATTATCGGTAGCTTTTCCAACGATTTGCATGTGCGAAGTGGAAGGGACCAAGATTATTGTATATGTCCTGTTAACGATGAAGATGATTGCTACGTATGCATTGAAAATGGATCATCTTATAAGTGTCTTGGGGTACAATATAAAGTGGAGGTCTAACTTAGAAATGCTCATTATGAAACTACGCTCTCTTCCACATGAGCCATTTCTGCCCATAAACTGGACTTCGACAATGCTATTTCGGCTTAATGGAATCGCAACTCAGGTATTGAGTACTAGCTTTAGAAGAGGCATCGCAAATGCAAGCTCTACAAGCTGTAAACAGAAGAATTCAGAAATTAGTAAAGGATGAACCACCCAGGAGTTCAGCATGAGCAAGAACTTAATTTAAACAATATAAAAATGCTGAGTTTATCAAGCCTTAATAAATTGGATACATTGGCAAACTTCCACAATGATAACACTTATAAAATTCCTCTCTAATTTCGATTCCAACTCAACAAACAGTAAACACCAGAAGATGTCTAAAACAGCGCTATAAAGTTCCACGATATTGCAATGAATATGAAAGAAGAAAGTACGATGTCTCAGAGCCAACAGTTTTTAACGAACTTCCAAGTGATTTCCGCAAACTTCCAAGTGATTAAACAAGCATTTTTTTTTATAATGCACACACATTAACGGGATTTTTTAGTATACTTATCACCTAATAACTACACAGCGCGGGCGTTAAGGTAGTTAGGATTAGAAGAAAAGGAGAGATGCCGATGCACGTTGGTTTTCAATGTTTGCAGGTTATAATGTGAAGGAAAAACAATGCGTGGAAGAGTATTCCACATTCGCGTTGTACGGGTGAGGAAAGATTCTTTGAACTTCACTGTACGTCTGAATACAGGCTTGAGGTTGAACTGATGAAAATTCTTTGCATGGCGTTCATTGCGGTTGAAATGTTCCACGGGTGGAATGCAACTGACTATTTCGTTTCAGCACTTGTGGTGGAAATAACGATAAAATGACGAAATACAGGAAACATTACGACGATGACTAGAGAGTCAATCGATCTCGCAATGTCTCGGTCGCCAATTAGTTTTATGGCGCGTTTTTGAATTCCACCAAGTAGCTCCAAATAAGTTATTGGGGCACCAGACCAGATGTGAGCGTTGTACTCGAGTTTCGGTATATGGTAATGGTAGCCAAATCAGAAGCGGTGAACTATTTCTTCCATCACTTAAGGAGGCCCAGGAGGAAAGACTTGTAGATCACTACATACGCTCAAACCTGGAAAACAATTCCCTTTCGAGGTGTCAACACGCCTACCGAAAAGGTTTTTCAGTAGAAACAGCACTTCATTCGCTAGTCAGCACTATCGAAAAATCGCTGTATCACAAAGAATGCACGATGGTATCCTTTCTGGATATAGAAGGGGCTTTCAACAATGTCAATACAGAAGCCGTCACGAACGCACTCCTCAGACTAAAAGTGGATAACTGCCTCTGCACCTAAAGAACATGCTAGACAGCAGGCTGATCCAGGCGGAGTTTGGCAGCTGTCTGACCAGGAGGTGAGTGTACAGGGGCACACCACAAGGAGGAGTGCTCTCACCGCTAGTAGTCAACGAGGTCATCTCCAGCCTAGAGAAGGACGGATGCAAAATGACGGCCTACGCGGACGACATTGCCATTGCCATAACGGGGAAATTCCCCCACACGATCAGAGACCTAATGGAATCGGCTCTCAGGAAACTATCCTCCTGGTCCATTAAGGTCGGGCTCAATGTTAACCCATCCAAAACCGAACTGGTTTTATTTACAAGTAAAATTAAGGTTCAGGAGATAACGCCACCTACGCTCAACGACGAACCACTAAAATTTTCCAGTCAAGCTAAATACCTGGGAACGATCCTAGATAGCAAACTCAGTTGGAAACCAAACATCCAAGACCGCATAAGGAAGGCTACGATTGCCATTTACACCTGTAAAAAGGCATTAGGCTCCAGATGGGGTCTACAGCCTAAGATAACACACTGGCTGTACACGGCGGTCGTCAGGCCTATCCTCACTTACGGTATCATAGCATGGTGGCCTGCAATATCGAAGCAATGTAACGCAAGCGCTCTAGAACGAATCCAGATGGCAGCCTGCATATGCATCCCAGGAGCCTTAAGATCCACACCAACGTCAGCCTTAACGAATATTTTAAACCTCCTCCCCATTGATATCTATGGGAAGCTGGTGGCCACTAAGGCAGCCCTGAGATTAAGAGAATCCAATTCGTGGCAAAGTTCACAGTTCACACATCGGGCACAGTAACATCCTAACTGCCCACAAGATTCCCAACAATACGGATTACCTAATCCCAACACTAGATTTCAGTAATAAATACAAAACGGCCATCCCAGACCGAGCCAGCTGGGAAGACGGTCGTATTGTAAACAATAACACCATAGAAATATACACCGACGGGTCAAAGACAGCCGACGGCACGGGGGCGGGCGTGTTTTCAGACAACCCTGCGCTCAACGTCGTACTACGACTGCCTGACCACTGTAATGTATTTCAGGCAGAAGTCACGGCTATCCGCGAAGCAGCACGCAGACTCTCTATGAGCCCGATAGATGGAAAAAACTATCGTGATCTACATAGACAGTCAGGCAGCGATTAAAGCCTTAGAATCACCAACAATAACATCCAAGTTGGAAAAACAATGCCGCGAATCTCCTAACGAGATCTCGGTCAGATGTAACACTTCCCTGTGCTGGGTACCCGGTCACAGTGATATTCCAGGCAACTACAAAGCGGACGAGTTAGCCAGACGGGGTTCCGCACAAGAACTCTCCGACAACAGAGAGTCACCGGCGGTACCCATTCAGACACTGAAACTCAAACTTCTAGATAATGCGTTAATAGAAGCAAACAACAGGTGGAATAGCATCAGTACATGTGTGTCCTCAAAGCAAATTTGGACCAAATACGATGCGAAGAGAACATCCAAACTTCTCTCCATCAGCAGGAAAAATATCAGCTCTGTAATCGGAGCAATCACCGGCCACTGCCTTTTAGGCAGACATGCCATCAGATTGGCAGCTCCCTCAAACGACTTCTGCAGAAGCTGTAGAGACGTCGAAGAGGAAGCAACCACCACTCATCTCCTGTGCAACTGCCCCGCACTAGCCAATTCAAGGAAACAAATCCTCGGCAACTATTTCCTCGATGATCTAAGTGATCTCAGTGAGACAGATATCGGCTGCATCAGCAGATTCGTCACTAGGTCCAAATGGTTTAACTGAACTGGAGGACGGATTGGACGATGACTTGAGCCCCTCCCGCTCCCCTCCCGCAGATCACTCCAAACCGATTCCCCTGTAAAGGAAAAGAGATCTCACTGAAGTTAGATTGTATCAGTCACTTCAGTCAGAACTCCACTCCGAGGGCGAGACAGTAACCCGGCGGATCGACTGAAACGGTCTCCCCCGGCATTGCTGCCTTCCCGCTATGCAGACAAAACGAGAACAGAGTTGAGGTTAGATTGTAACAGTCACCACACTCTGCTTCTCTCCCATGCCTCAAAACCTGCACCACAAACCCCCGAACTCAGTCATCATAATTCCAAATCGACTATCAAGGTCGCCCCTCCCTGCTCCCTTTCCACGGAATGGTGTAACTCGTACTGCAACAGTCGCCACAAGCCGCATCCCCCCGCGATGCGTGCAGCGGGGTTGGACCACCTTCAGTCACGCCCTCTAGCACAGTTTTGTAACCAAATACTTGACGGTATTGCCTGCAAAGAGAGTGAAGAGCAGTTTGAGGTTCGATTGTAACAGTCATCTCAAAAGACTCTTCCCTCCCCCGGTGATCAGGAGGCAATAGCCTCCCTCCGTGGCGCAGAATTTGAGTTCGACCCGTGGTTTGATTAACTCAATCACCTCATCTCGATCGCAACCCTTGGTTCGGATGTCGGGCGAAAGTCGCCTCTGCACTAGTCACTCTAACACATCGCAACCCATGCGAAACACAGCCATGCTGCACACCCTGACCCCTTCAGGAGTATCTTCCCCCCTAAAACCACTACCTCACAGGAGGCAATCACGGAGAACCCAGTAGGCCGAGCGACGACCGGTTTTTTACAATCTGTTCCAGTTGTAACACATAAAAACTTCGTTTCTTCTCCTCCCTGGTATAACAAAGAGCTTCGTTCTCTCCGCAATAGACGCAACAACCTCTGGAAAAAATTTCTCATGTCCAACTCGACCATAGACTTTTACAATTATATCTCTGTTTACAACGAGTTTTGCATCCTGTGCGAGACCCAATATATAAGATACATTAACCAAATGCAGTCTGACCTTATTTCGAACCCTAACCATTTTTTTCAATTCATTAACTCTAAAAGAAAATCAGACGGTTATCGTTCAACTTTAAATTACCTGAACTCATCGTCCTCTGATTCAAAAGCCATCTCTAACCTTTTTGCAAATTTTTTCGGCCAGGCGAAGTAGATTCCAATTACTTCAGATATATGAGCAATTGCACCCAGACCTCCTTCACTGCAATGGACGTATGTCTGTCGTCAGTAGTTGACAAAATCTGCCAGCTTAAGGAAGATTTCTCATACGGCCCTGATGGGATCCTTGCAGCTGTTCTCAAAAAATGTATTTCAAAAATAGCCCAACCACTTACTTCACTATTTCAGCAGTCTATCAGATCTGTTGTGTTTCCAAAATTATGGAAAGACTTCTTCATCATTCCTATTCATAAGAAAGGCAGTAAGAGCGATGTATCCAACTATAGACCCATAGCTAAACTTTCCTGCATACCTAAACTTTTTGAGAGCATAGTTTACGACACACCCTACTTTCACTGTAAGTCAGTTTTTCCCCTAGGCAACATGGTTTTCTGAAAGGCAAATCAACGACAACTAATCTTATTGAATTCGTGTCCAATACCATATGTGCCCTGGAGGCTGGCAAAGAAGTAGACGCAGTCGCAACCGATTTCAGTTAAGCTTTCGATAAATTATCCCATAATGTTGTCCTTTACAAACTAAAAATGCTTGGTTTCCCGCTCCTGTTTATATCATGGCTAAGTTCCTATTTAAATGATCGTCTTTATACAGTCCTTTTCCGATCGTGTGCTTCAAATCCTACTCGTGCAACTTCAGGAGTTCCGCAAGGTAGCCACTTAGTACCACTGATTTTCCTGCTAACCATTAATGATGTCGAGCTTATTCTTTCAAGATCTGACCTGGAAATCTACGCCGATGACATGCGAATATCTAAGCATATTTCATATAACGCCGATGCTCATGCGCTGCAGTCCGACTTGAACAATTTCTTTACATGGTGTCAACAAAATCTCCTTGAACTAAATGTAAATAAATGTCAAGCTATAACCTACTCTCGCAAACGCCATCCTTTGTCTCAACGGCATTATTTTTTCAACAACGAGCCTGTCCCATATGTAACCTCGATTAGAGACTTAGGTGTAATCTGCGACAACAAGCTTAACTTCCGAGCTCACATCGACAGCATCGTATGTAAGGCTATCTCTACCCTTGGATTCGTAAAACGTTGGTCCAAGGAATTCTGTAACCCCTATATCACTAAGTCTCTCTATGTAACCTTTGTTAGACCTCTTCTTGAATATGCCTCCCAGGTCTGGTCACCGTACCATCACGTTCATGTTAAATGCATTGAAGCCGTTCAGCGTAGATTTATCCGTTTTGCGCTATGCGGGCTGGGTTGGACAGACCCATACAACTTACCGCCCTATGACGACTGTCTTAAATTATTATTCATTCAAACATTAAACTCACGCCGCGAGTTTCTATTCACATTCTATTCGCACATCAGTTATTAACTGGCTGTATCCACTGCCCAGTCCTCCTCGAAAAAGTTTTTTTTTAATACTAACCCTCGTCGTCTAAGATCTGTAGCATTTTTCTTCCTTCCCTACCATCGCACCGAATATGGCCAACATGAACCTATGACTAGAATGCTTTGCAAAGTAAATAACTCCAATTCCTTTGACCTGAATCACTCTAAACACTCCATGCCCTCCTAACATCACTCTCCTCCTGACCTAACCATACTTATATTCAATGTTAGTTTTAAGTACATATTTATTTATTTATTTATTTATCTTGTTAATCTTAAGTAATTTGCTTGTATTAAGCGTAAATAAATTAAATTAATTCATGGCGAAATCGAATATGCGGTCATTGCAACGGAGGTTGTCATTAACACGCATATCGAGAATAGAAAGTCTTTCGGTTCCAGCGATTCAAGGAGAGAAGGAATGGTGAGTTGCAGACTTGAAACCGTCTAAAACAACTTGAATTGAACGGTCCGAAAGGTTTTTTCTAATACATTGAAGAAGAATATCATCGATTCCAAATGCACGCCTTTTCGACAAGAGAGCTTAATGCCAAAATCTCTCAATGCCATTGAAATATCAAGCGCAACGATCTTACTTTCACCACCGTGGGGGGGTTCAAGTTAGCTGAAGGTAGATCAGCGTTAGCATGACCTTAGAAAGGACGTTAGTGCCATTGGTCGGTAGGAGGAGGGAGAAGAAGATTAACTTTTTTTGGTACAGACTGGACAAAAGCTATTTTTCATCTTCGCTAACACAGTGGTTTTGCCAGCATAGAAGAATACCTGTTCCGTACGATAAGTTAAACACCATCTGGACCAGCGGATTTGTATATGTCAAGATTCCGAAGTACTCTAGCCTAGTGATGGGCGCATTCGAATGATATAATCGATTATAATCCATTCAGACAACATTTCGAGATATCTCGATTCTTCACTCAAATCATTCGAATGATTTCTCACATCTACTTACTCTATACGAAATGAGAACTCGATACTCGAGTGCCGATTCGAGACCGAGAAAAGAATATTGAACGAAAGAACAAAAAAAAAGAAAACACGCAAAATCGAGAACTCGAGAAGTTGGTTATTTGTGTATCTCGTGTGTGTATTCATTTTCGTAATCGATACATCGTCGAGGGTTGAAGTTGAATATTGAATTGTAAACGAAAAGCGAGAAGCGAGAATCGTTATGTTATGATTGTTCTGAAGTCTGAAGAGGAAGGTACGATACGAGTAATTTATGAATATTTTATCTATGTTTTATTTTTTTTAGAAAGCAATAAAGGTAGGTAAACTGTAATCAGTAGTATACTGTGATTTATATTAGATATTTTGTGTAATCGGCAATGATTTAAAAAAAAACCTGGTGGAAAAAATTGTTTCGAAGATCATTCGAATGATCATTCGATTCTTTAAATCATTCGATTATGCCCATGTTTTATTTTTTTTAGAAAGCTATAAAGGTAGGTAAATTAAATTGTAATCAGTAGTATACTGTGATATATATTAGATACGAGGGCGGGTCAATAAGTCCGTGACTTTTTGAATTTCTGACCTCTTTACTGAAACAGCAACACTGCTCCTGTCAACAGGCATCTGTCAGTTGACTCCTGTCAAAATTTAAACTTGCTGCGTCAGTTAGTTTGTGTTTGACAGCTATTTTTATCAGACTACTCACTAATTTGAGGAGAAAATGGAAAAAAGTGAATTTCGTGTGCTTATTAAGCATTATTTCTTGCGAAAAAAAACCATTACCGAGACCAAGGCTAAGCTTGAAAAATACTATGGGGACTCTGCACCATCGATTTCAATGGTAAAAAAGTGGTTTACTGAATTTCGTTGTGGCCGTACAAGCACTGAAGATGCCGAACGTCCTGGACGCCCAGTTGAGGTCTCTACACCCGAAACAATCGAAAAAATTCACGATATGGTGTTGGCCGACCGAAGATTGAAAGTGCGAGAGATTGTGGAAGCCGTAGGGATCTCGC
Organism: Portevinia maculata; assembly: GCA_949715645.1. Lineage (NCBI taxonomy): Eukaryota > Metazoa > Arthropoda > Insecta > Diptera > Syrphidae > Portevinia > Portevinia maculata. Next base: position 265,913,871 of record OX454526.1, on the reverse strand, counting down.
ATGGCTCAGTGGTTTCAATTTTGAATGATCATTTGGGCATGAGAAAACTTTCCGCAAGATGAGTGCCGCGTTTGCTCACAGTCGACCACAAACGCAATCGTGTAACAACTTCACAGGAAGGTTTGGCATTGTTTAATCGCAATATGGAGGAGTTTTTGCATCGTTTTGTAACCGTGGACGAAACATGGATCCATCACAACACACCAGAGACCAAACAACAGTCAAAACAGTGGGTTTCTAAGGGTGAATCGGCGCCAAAGAAGGCCAAGGTGGGTTTGTCAGCCAATAAAGTTATGGCGACTGTTTTTTGGGATGCACGCGGGATAATCCACATTGACTACCTTCAAAAGGGAAGAACAATCAATGGGGAATATTATGCCAACTTATTGGACCGATTCAATGACGATTTGAAAAAAAACCGACCTTATTTGGCCAAGAAAAAAATTCTTTTCCACCAAGACAATGCAAGGGTGCACACATGTGCAGTTGCCATGGCAAAAATCCATGAATTGGGATATGAATTGCTCCCTCATCCACCCTATTCTCCAGATTTGGCTCCGAGCGACTACTTCTTGTTCCCAAACCTGAAGAAATGGCTTTTTGGAAAAAGATTTGACTCCAATGATGAAGTCATCTCGCAAACAAAGGCCTATTTTGAAGACCTCGACAAATCATTTTTTTTGGAAGGGATAAAAAAATTGGAGAAGCGTTGGACAAAGTGTATAGAGCTCAAGGGAGACTACGTTAAAAATAATTTTTTTTTTTATCAAAAAATCTGTGTTTTATTCCAAAAGTCACGGACTTATTGACCCGCCCTCGTATTTTGTGTAATCGGCAATGATTTAAAAAAAAATCTGGTGGAAAAAAATTGTTTCGAAGATCATTCGAATGATCATTCGATTCTTTAAATCATTCGATTATGCCCATTACTACTCTAGCCAGTGTACGAGTGGGAAAGTAGATATGTCCCAGGAAGTATTATACGTGCAGGGGGAGATAAAGCGCAATCTGGGAGCGTTTAACTAGCTGCAAAGTGAGCAGCAAGCAGATTGGCTTTATCTAGAGAGCTTACAGCTGGAATGTCATTGTAAATGAGTGTCGGGTTAGATGACGAGGCCGAATTCTTGATGTTTTTAACAAACGACAAAAAGCTTTTACTACCCGTGCGACTTTGTAGTATTTTTTGCCTCCTTTCCAAAGCGTGCGCAAGAACTTAGCCTTTGCCTATCGATTTTGTGGACAACAACGCTCAAGGGTCTTGGTTTAATCTTTTTAATTACTGCAAGAATTGAAGCCAGACGATCTTCGTTTGCAGTGTGATTTGGAAGTCGATCCACCTTTCAACTTCATTTTAGTTCAAATTTTGTTCAGTGATGAGGCTCATTTCTGTCGCAGTGGCTGTGTTAATAAGCCAAATTGTCGCATTTGGAGGCAGGAAAATCCAAAGGATATCCATCGATTGGCGAATTCACATAAATAGAGATCTCCCTAAGCAATTGAAGCGCCACCCATGGAGAAAAAATACCAAGCACCAAAACTTCTTTCCTTTCCTCCTATTCTTTCGAATAGTAAGTAGCACCTAAAATCATGCAATACAATACTTCATTGCTAGGTGCTGCTGTTCAACAAAAAATGCATGCGCTGTGTTTAACACTACATATACAAAGCCCCTTTAGCGAAAGCGTATTATAAAAAAAAAAAATCGGCAATGTTCGGTGCGGTAAATGAACTGGCGGCCTCAATTGCTCGAAGAAGTGTTCGAAAATTTGTAGTTCCAGGATGCTGTACGTGAGACGCTCATCCTAAATGACATAAAATTATCAACTGAACTGTGCTTTATTTTGATTTATAAAAAGAAAACACATTCTCTTATTTAACCAAAAGGTTAAAATATACAAAACTGTTTTGGAATATATTCCCCCACGTCGAAGCCATTCGAAAACTGCTCACATATTTTACTCAGTCATTAAGATGTTCGGCTTGAAAAGACAAACATAAATTTGTCAATTTAATTTGAAACTAACTTAACTTCCCGACAGAAATAACATAACGGATTTATTACCAAAATCAGGCGCAACCTTACTGCCCCAATGGGAATCCAATTAGAATATTCACAAAGTTATCGAATAAAATAATCACAAGGACGTAATGGAAAAAAAAGAAATAAAGGAAAAGTTCATCTAACATTAGAATTGCGTCCATTGTCTTATCCACTCTCGTTAAATGCCAATACGAGGGCGTATTTCATTCGCAACCAACAAACTTACCTTTCAAATAACGTTTATGTCTCATTAACCTTTCCTGCCCAATTAAATTGCATGCCGGTCGACTGTATCTGTCCTGTAGGCATACACCCTCCATATCCCTCCGGTCTTACCTGGGTACATTTATATATCTCAACGATGCCGACGTAAACAGAAAATCAAATGAATTCAATATCAATGAACTGAAGATACAAATACAAGTACATCTGAAAGTAGGGGCTCAATTTCGTCTACAGACAGATGGGCAGGACACCAGCAAATACAATTCCTCCTTAGGGTAAAATGTCTACTTACCAGATTCTTGTTGCGTGTACACTCCAATAGTTCGTAATAAAGTTTTTCAGACAGTTCCAATCCAACTTCGAATGTTTTCTGAATCATCCCAATCAAATATTCCCGCATCGATTCCAGAACTGGTTGTTCTTCTCCATCCGAGGCATATCTGCAAGGATACCAACAAATGTGTTTTTTTTTAACCTACTACCACTGTAACCACACTTAGTCTTGTTTGTGCATATTAACATTTGCAATTAGGGGACTTTATGCAACCACTTTGTAAGCAGCTTGTCGTTGACCGGAAATCGAAACTCATAATCAAAGTCAGCATTCGTTCGGAATGGTCGATTCCGATGGCAATGATGAGGACATTTGAATTTTGCAAGATATAACAGGCAGCCACCGTAGTAGACCTAAAGGCCAGATGAGCAGGATATTGCAAATAGGATAGAGGCTGTGGTTAAAAGTTCAACCTCACAAACAAGTCCAAGTTGAATCGTGGTCGTCGAGACTTACTTATGCACGAAGGCTATGATGTCGGCTGCACGACCTGATCCATCGCATACCACAACCGGAACTGGTGGTGTATCGGTCACGTATTCGAGGACTGCACGTATTGTGTTTGTTCCACCCTCGATGACGAGGCACACCACTGGCGTGCTGGAATGTGTAACTGCAATTGAAATTAAAATATCGCCGTTAAAAAATGGCACAGAGGGAGAGACGACTTAAATGCTAGGTTCACTTAGATACAAGAGGAGCACACAGAAGAGAGGCTACATAAACTGTTGGTCGGTGTCAATTGTTGCTCTAATTAGCAACGTAAGTGTGAGTGCGTCGGATTTATGTTAAATATTTTTCCACCAGTAATGGGGTGATTAATTATTCGGGCGGATAGAACATAATAAGGGATATCCAATCTCACGAGCAATTACTTTATGGATTACATTAATTATGGTCAAGTACAGTGAATACACCGTATAACGAGGGTGAATGCATTTTAACAAACATTGCTGAAGGGGACTTTTAACGTGACTGCAAACAAGCGGAAATGTGAAGAGATTTTATTGAATCCGTCCATATTTATGCTAATAAGGATGAAAATATCAACGAACAAGAGCTCGTAGAAAATGCATTTCCGGATAGAGAAAACAAGAAATGGGATCCATTGAGAGTGGTATCACTTGACAGAGTAGTTCCACTGTGAAAGGAATGCTGATTTAATGCGACTATCTACTTGGTACTCAATATTTAAAAACAAAATGTATTTCAATTTACTCAGTCAGCGTGAAAGGTTAAATATAACAATGAACAAATTACAAAACCTTGAAGAAACAATATCCACTCGTCGACGAATTAATTTTGGAAAATGTACGAGGTTAAGTTTTATTTCTTGTTAGTTAATTGTTGTTAATTTGCTTCCCTCAGTTAGAAATGGTATATCTTCGAGACGTTCTTAGAACTATGAAGTGCACATCAGTGGCTCTTCTTACTGAGATGGCCACTAGCGATTTCCGTTGAGGATTTTGATCTGAGTACTTTTAGATACCCTATTCCTATTCTGATTTCCCAAAAAGTGGGCGTGGACAAAATCTAAGTATCGGTGATGGGTAATAAAAAAACAAAAAAAAGAATAAATAGTTACAAAAAGGAGTTGTTAAGAACGACTTTATCTATTGCGAAGAATATGACTTTCATTAAAACAGAAATAACACGATTTTTTTTTAAATAGTGGGCGTGTCAGTAAGTGCATTTTAAAAATACTTACACTTGAGTATATTTCAGACCCGTAGAGAGTTCCAAATTTTATCTAAATTTTAGGGCTTACAAATCGCCAACGGACGGACAGACAGACAGACATGGCTGGAAGGACATATTTTTCGATGCTGATCACGAATATAGTAACTTTTGTGAATCCACGGGCAACATAATGCTATGTTACAAATTTATGAGTCAAAATGATAATACCCTTAGAACCATTTGCCCGCAACTCATTTGGCCGAAAACCAATTGCCGCAGAATCGAAGGGAAACAATAAATCTGTTTTCCGTGATTCCCACAAAACCAAGTATCTTCCCCTCAATCTGAATATTTTTCAAATCCAATCAAAATCAAAACTTTTAAACGAAATATTTATTTGCTCTGAAAAGGGTGTGACGTAGTGATTCACCTCTTACCCTCTTTAATTTTTGAAACCAAGTAAAATCTGACAAATTTGTTGCTCGTCCTAAAAGAACTGTTTTATTCACCATATTCACCACTTCCCCTTCATGTTGGAAATGACAAAAAATATCTAAATGATTTTTGTTCGTCCTATAAATAACGTTTTCACCAGGCATTCCCCTCGGTCTTAAAAGACAATTTCAGCACTTTCCCCACCACATAACACTTCACAAACACTGGTCCGGAGAACAACCGCACTGATCGAGGCATTGACGAAGAATACTACAATTCAATTTTTCGATTCGATTAGGAAATTATTTTTATTCAATCTAATATGTACAAATTGACTTATATCTAGACTTATAACTAAAATTAAAAATGTCGGCTCAACAAAAGGGGCCCGACGAATTTCTTATGGCTAGGTTTACAAAAGTTAAAAAAAAAACTACTTATTACTACTAACTATATTTATGACTACTCTTAATCTATTTATGATATTTTATAATTAATTAAAAGTTAATTGTTCCTGTTGGGAAGAAAAGAAAATATAGTATTAGCGTTTATTACAGGGAGTAAGTCACCCCCTGTAATGTCTTACCGATTTTTCGTAGAACGGAGTATCTTCGTTGTGGATGATGTCGTCAAATCCTGCATCCGTGATGGCGCGAGGATTTAGATACCGATGGCTTGGTTCCATTTGTTGCTGGGTTAATTCCCGGACTTCTGTGTTTGGGTGGTCTGCAAGGTTTCGAATGAGTCTTCCTGATAGTTCCATCATAAATTTGTTGATCGGCTGTGCGATTCCTGCCTCCTCGTAGCGTCTTCTCGTTGAGTAGTACTTCAGAGTTGTCGGGTTTCGCCAAAGTCCTGTGCAGGTCCGAAGTATTCTCCTTTCGAAAATCTGGATCTTCTTCATTGTTGATGGTGAAATTGTGAACCAGATGGGACAACCATAAGTTATCACTGGTCTGATGAGCTGCTTGTATATGAGCAGCTTGGTGTTTCTGCTAAGCCCGTTGCGCTTCTTGAGAAGCGGGTGCACTAGATGCAATGCAAAGTTTGCCCTTTTGAGGGTAATGTCAGCATGCGGGTTGAATTTAAATTTTTCGCTGAAGTTGATTCCCAGATATTTCGTTGATGTTCTAGTATGAACCACGGTATCATCTGGAAGATTCAGTTTGATATTACGGCAGCGGGTTGCAAATGCTCGGCGTCCTCCGGTCGCTGTTACAGGATTGCGGAAGCAGATTAGATCCGTTTTGCTGCTATTTATCTTCAGTCCCCACTTAAGATAGTAGTCCCAAAGATTCCTGATGTGGGTCTCAACTCTTCATGCAGCTATCTCTGGGGACAAATACCTACTACAATTCAGAAAATTTCCATTTCTTATATACACTTTGTCGATGACTTTTTCACACCTTTCTTCGAAGTGATTCTCAACAAATGGAAGTTTCCTGAATAGTCGCATTCTTCGTCGATGCCTCGAGGCTCGAGCAGTGCGGTTGCTCCCCTGACTAGTGCTTGTGAAGTCTAAAGTGGTGGGGAAAGTGGTAAAATCGTGCTTTAATGATGAGGGGAATGCTGAGGTATATAATAATATATATATATGTATAACGTTATTTTTTTAGGACCAACAAAAAATCATTAAGAGATTTTAGTCATTTTCCACATGGGGGACGGGGTCACTTTTTTATGGTAAAAATATAAATTATTATTAAACTTGTAATTAAAAAAAAAAAAAAAAAAAAAAAAAAAAATAATTTATAATGTTGTACAAATCTTGTCGTACAGTACTTTTAAAATATGTTGTAGTGTTATATTTGTGTATTCTAGCTGCTTTCGCCTCTAGTTCCTTATGAACTACAGATTGCAGTTTCTTTATTAATATTGATTGTGTTAAATTTTGTTATATTTAGATTTTGTATTTTGCTTGAATGTTATGTACACAATATGTATTAGTAAAGATAATAAAATTGAATTGAATTGAAAAAAAAAAAAAAAAAGTGGTGAACAACAACGTTCTTTTTGGGACGAGCAATGGTTTCTGCTAGAAATGTTGTTGTTTCAATAGAGGAGAAGTGGTGAATTAAAAGTAGAAGGAAAAACAAATGCCCGCAGCCTTTACGGGCTAACTCCACTGCGGCAATATCATAAATTGGCCTGCGGGCTAGTATTTTCCGGGAAAATGGAGACTTCTCCCGAAGAACAGGGTATTAAAGCAGACCAGCAACACAAAACATAAAGTACACGATTGGATCGTACGAACACTTTCTCGCGTTTGTAAGAATTGCTCTCGAACCATATTTTATCATTACATACCCATTTTCAATACTGGAAAAATCCGGAAAAAAGGAATCGTAGCAATCTCGATTACATGTAGAAAGCTATATTTGATTTTTCTTAATTGCATTTGTGAATGGGTAAGGTAAAAAACATCTTGAAGTTTAGTTATATACCTTTCAGCAGAGGCCGGAAGTGGAGAATAAACGTATAGTCACATTTTATAGGGTATGAATATGACGCATACTCCATGCACAACATGCTAATGATGTTTATTATATTTTTATAAAAGATTATAGTTAGTCAATCTTAAAAGATAGACAAATGCTGCCACGGACCTTTTTTTAGAACTTTTACATAAAGAGGAACAATTCCATCATACATGATTTTTGCGTGATTTAAACCGTTTACGCAAGGCACGCAAAGGAAGCTCTCAAAAAGGAATAATGGTCGCAGGGTGATGTTATAAAGCCTTTCCTGAGATTAGCGCGTTCATTGATCCAAATCTCCAGACTGCAAAATAAACCTGATTGTATTTTTGTTTCAAACTTTTTGTACGGGATATACAGTATGAACTCGGTTAACGCAACCTTTGAGTCTAGTTTTAACAGGAGGAAACTCGAATATCGCTTTATGTCGCTTAGAGAACTTGTTTGGTCACCGAAATCAGGCGGTTCAACTCCGTGAGACTTATTTTGGTGGGCTTCTTTGAGGAGTGAGGTCAACGACAAAAATCCAAGAACAACCCAAGACCAACGCAACATGTCATATTACTTGCACTTGTCATATTAAACCATATGGAATTATTGTGGAATTGACCTAGGTAGACCTGTTAGGTAGGTAGGAAGGGTAAAGTAAAATCATATTAAGGTGATATAACAGGATAAGAAATTATTGTACCGTGGGAAGAAGTATACAAAATTTATATGTGAGGAAGGTGGGATACAGAATAATGTATATTTTGGTATGTAACACATCAACCGATGTTCCACTATCCAACTTCCACTAACCCAAATCCATTGAACCAATTACCTGACACATCGAATGCATGGCCAATGTGACGCAATTCGGGGGTGTCATGAATTGCTTTCGCTTTTGTCTTCGGTATGTGAAATAGTTCAAATTAAAGAAAACTAATGAAACATTTCATTGGGCACAAAGCCCCGTAAACCACTAAATGACAAAAAAATCATATAGGCCAATATAGTTCTTACCGATAATGTCGAAGGTATTCGAAAAACTTTTGTTAAAGCGCCTACATCCGATTATCGAAGAACGTCGATTAATACTTGATCACCAATTCGGATTCAGGATTAAGCACTCTACAATCGACCAGGTTTACAGAATAACCAATGTAATTGAAAAAGACCTAGATAAGAAAAAATATGTTCTAGTGTTTTTCTCGACGTCTCTCAGGCCTTTGATAAAGTATGGCATACGGGCTTGAAACATAAGCTAAGACAAGCTTTTCCGAAACAGTTATCTGATATCCTTAGTTGTTACTTATCAGACAGACTCTTTCGTGTAAAACACGGAAATGATTACTCTGAATTCAGAGAAATCGCGGCAGGAGTTCCCCAAGGAAGCGTTCTTGGACCGATTCTATTTCTGATATACACTAGCGATATTCCGCAAGAAGGCTCAACAGTAGCCACGTTTGCAGACGATACAGCTATATTAGCGGTCAGTAATACCGTTGAATCAGCAGCTAATAAACTCCAACGTGCTATTGACAAAATTTGTGATTGGACAAAGACTTGGCGTATTGCTCTCAACGAGGCCAAATCAACGCACGTGAATTTTACTTATAGAAATGTAGACAACTTACCCATTTTCATTGATTCCGTACGAATTCAAAAGAGGCAAAATATTTGGGAATGACAAACCGCACGTCAAGAAGACACGGGAAGAGCTTACCATTCGGTGTAAACAAATGCACTGGCTGCTTGGTAGATTTTCCAAACTTTGCATGCAGAACAAGCTGCTTTTATACAAGCAAGTACTAAAACCGGTTTGGACATATGGTATACAACTTTGGGGTTTTACCAAATACAGTAATATCAACATTTTACAAACTTTTCAAAACAAAATGCTAAGAAAAATAGTAAATGCTCCATGGTTTATCAGAAACACTGATATCCACAGAGACCTCAGTATGGCTACCGTCGACGATGAAATTAAACATTTTGCCCGCAAACAACAGACACGCCTTCACGGTCATTGCAATAACACCATGCTACAAATTCGAGACGATACTAACCCAGTGCGCCGATTACAAAGGATAAAACTATTTGAATTGGCGCAATAAGATGTAACCGCGTGCTTATGGCGGTATTAGCCTGCAGTGGGAAGCTGCCTGCCAAACGCGTATTTAACAGTTTAAATAAAACTACTAGGAAGGAATAACCTAGTTGCAGAATGGAGGTTTAAGTGAGAGATGTAAGATTTTCCACCTACCCCTATTATTCGTTCGAGCCTAGTTCTGGTTCCAAGTCTCGTGATTTCAACCACGATACGTAACTCGTAGCTTGCTGAGAGTAGGTCATAGGTCATAGGTTAAAAAGGGGTATGCAATTTGCATACAGCACTAGGCACCAGAAGGCCCATCGCGATCCCTAGGGAACCACTTGAAAATACTTCAATTGGAGAAAAACCTAAAAACCTAAACAACTTTTCCTAGAGCCCAATCCTCCTGCAGAACTTAACCAGCTTCCTATTGTCTATGCCGCTCACCTCCCCTAGTTCCTCGAAGAAGTATTCCTCTAGAATCCTCCTACGATTCCGTGCTATACCCTCGCACTCACACAATATGTGTGTTATGTCTTCCTCGGCTTGTAGATCACCACAGAACCTGCACGTGTCCATATCCACCAGACCAAGTCGCCTAGCATGCTTTCTTAGAAGACAGTGCCCTGACATAATCCCAATTACTGTTCTAAGCTGTTCCCTGCTCAATTTTAGAATTTCCTTAGATCTTTTCTTATCCAAATGGGGCCAAAGGGTTCTAGACACCCTATGTCCCACTATGTTCTGCCATCTGAGGTCAGCCATTTTTAAAATCTTTTTATTGATTTTTCCCTTAAAGACGCCCAGGAGTGGTTTAATGTTCACACCTCCGCTGTTTTCCAGCTCCCCTTCCTTTCTTGCTAGCTCATCGGCTTGCTCATTTCCCTCTATACCGCTGTGTCCCGGTACCCAGCACAGTCTTACTCGATTCCGTCTACATACTGCTTTTAGCATTGTGCGACAGTTTCTGACTATCTCAGAGTTAATGTTAGCAGATTCAAGTGCCATAAGTGTCGCCTGACTGTCAATATAGATGGCAATGTCTCTTCCCGACAATGATCTCATCTACACTATCTCTGCCGCCCTTAGAACAGCCAGAACTCCCGATTGGAAGACATTGCTTGTGTCCGGGAGTCGTATAGACTCTCTCAGGTCTGGATCAGCAGAAAAAATGCCAGAACCCGTTCTCTCCCCCGTCTTAGAGCCGTCAGTGTAGATAGCAACCTCGTTTGCTATTATGACTGCATCTCTTTGCCACTCCTCCCTTCGCGGGTATGACACCTCATAGTGGATGTCATGGTCGACCAAGGGGCAAATCTCATCAGTCCGTATAGGATTTCTGGGTAGCACATCAGCTAAGATCGTGCAATGCCCAAAACTACAGTCCTTAAACTGGCCTAAATTTTTTAGGCGCAAAGCGCTGTAGCCAGCAAGTTGCTTTATTTTTAAATCTAGCGGGATAAAGTGCAGGAAGGCGTCCAGTTCTGCCGTAGGAGTAGTACGGATTGCACCAGTGATGGCTATGCTTGCCGTTCTCTGCACCGTTGCTAGTTTTCCAATTATGGTTCTTTTATTTGTTGCCCTCCACCACACAAGTGAGCCATATGTAAGTATGGGTATCACCACTACTGTATATATCCAGTGTACCATGGCGGGTTTCAGGCCCCATGTTTTGCCTATTGTTCTCTTACAAATAAAGAGGGCATTATACGCTTTCTTCATTCGTTCCCTTTTGCTGAGAGTAACGTTAATATTACTTGTGAGTAACGTTAATATGGCTTGGGAGTAATATTAAAAATTCTATATAAAAAATGAAATTAAATAAAGTTCCAGGATGATATGTATCTTGTTAAATATGTATTTTATTTAACAAAAACATTCACCGTGGAAGAAATAGGATATTTCACACCAGCATAGTGCAAATCGCCCAGAATCTGTCCAGACGTCAATCACGTATCACGTATCACCCACCGCTAATTTTATTTTAAAAATAAGCAATTTCTCTGACATAGACGCTGTTGTAAACAGGTAGCTACCGGAACAGATTGACAGATTTGAAAACTTTTTTTATATTATTAAAATTCCATAGTGACTGATGTGTGTAATCGTTCGCACATCTCTGCTTTCGCATTGAGAAAGTATTCATACGAAATTGCTTTCCATTTGACACTGACATAAGTCATTATCCCTCTGCTGTTATGTTTGTATTTAGACCACACGATGTCAAAAGTAATCATATGCAATCCACGTTCAACCCTTGTTAGCAAAACTCTAGAAGACGTCTGCAGAAAGCGAAAAAAAATTGATTTAAGAAAAAACAAAAAGGTTAAACGAAGCTAAAAACAAATAACTGAACCCGAACAGAGAATATTTTCTTCTATATTTTTTTGAGTTTGTGGGGCTTTTATGTGGGGCAATCACGTCGACAAATTTCAAATCTGATGGTCGGAATGTAGCTTTGACGAAATTTGCATCATTCAGGACAAGTTTAAGGGAAATTAAATTCAGTTTATTTAAATTAAGGTAACAGGATGGTTACTGAATAGGTACGTTAAGTTAAATTTAGTTGTTTAGAGATTGTGTTTTTTTTTTCATGTATTCTAAGAGCGTATCATAAGGAGTGAGATAAAAAACAAGACATATCAAGTTGCTTGAAGCCGAAAACGGCTTTTGGCATTTCTTTGGTACCCAAGGAGTTATCAGAAGCATGAAATTGCATTCTCCTTACACTGGGTAGCCATCCAAAAGAATCACATACATTGGCTCTAACGAAGTTTGTGTACAAAATGCATTGAACAATCTGAACTGAACAAACTTCCGCTTCCACGGGGATGATTTTAAAATTGCAAACGAAGGAAACCAAGAACTAACTAGATTAAAGGAAATGGATACCGTGTGCGCTTGGCAAACTTACTTGCATCCTACAAAGAAAACCAAACATATCCGAAAGTACAGGAAATGTGTAACGTAATCGTAATGAGAAATGAATAAAGAAAGATATATATATGTATATATAAGATGGCAACGAGGATATAGCCATATACATATACATTGTAGTGAGTTTTTTTTTCAAACAAACGTGAACTTGGCAATGAATGTCACTTTCTTGAGAAGGGCAAAAAGGAAAAAGGACGACGTTGTTATGAATTAATTTCGAATGAAAGCAATACTGACATCAGAACTTTTATGCAAAATGAAACATGAATTGCTATGCTAAATGGACAAGTTCGTGACAAATTCAATTTTATATTCATTCTCGACACTTCAGTTGGGGAATTATCATAATGGCTTTAAGTTAAGTGTGCTACAACTAGCGAGGTTTTTCTACGCATGGGGACGCGGGTGTAAGAATTCATTCCATAGACTGTAGAGCGAAGCCTTAAGGTTTCCACACAGCGCGATTTATGGTCGTTAGCTGGACTTAAATATTAAAATAATTTTTTTTTAATTTTTTTAATGCAGATTTTATGTATTTATGATTCCAACAACATATCTACTGCTGCAGGAGTCAAAGATTTACTATTTTTTTTGTAGGATGCTTTATATAACTTACTAGCTGCACCTGCCCGGCTTTGCCCGTGCCCGAGAATTCTATTGGCCAATATGTTCGAGTAGACTTCCTTATAATTGTCTATAGCGGGTATCCGGCGTATGTTGCTGCGCCTAAAAAAAGACGACCGATTTTGACCAAAGTTCACAGAAACACTCTCAGGCCAATACCGAAGATTGCCTGATTTGAGCTCAACCGGTGAAAGGGACTGCACGTTTTTCTCCGCATGGCTTAGGCCGCTCACACAACTTCGTTGTTCCGTTTAGGGTAGGTGCTTGTTGTCTGGCAGGCGCCTATGTCACCTTACTTCTGCGAATCAAACAACAAAGCGAAAATAAAAAACTTCGATTGAATCACTTTTCATTCACTTCCACACCGATTGTTATCAATGTTGGAAAAGCAACTTTCCGATGTCCGATTCACAAAAAAATGCTAAAAATTTCAATAAGAGTTATTTGAATAAAATATTGAACACACGATATCTCAAGAATGAAAGTGCGCACAAATTCCACAATAAGCTTGAAACGTTCGTGTGGTCTCCCTCTTTCATATGCTTGTTCGGATAACAAAATAAGTGACGTCTGTACGGCCTCTGTATCTGCGTCGTAATTTACACGCATACGCACATATGCATGTGTACTCACTCAAATGCCCATATCTCACACATCGATGCAGATATAGCCAAACATAACAACCTTCGTGCAGACGTCGCCTTTCATGGAAAAAAATTTCATTGGAATCGGTTAACTCGTTTGGCCAAACACTGGCAACAAACACAAATATGGATTGATTTTTATATATAGAAAATATATATTACACAAAAAAAAACTTTTTACACTTAAATTTGTTTTTTTTTCAAAGCACATGATACCTACATATGAAACACACAGTGTATAAATACATTGTCAATTTTTTTTTCTTTTTTAAGAAACACATAATTTACACACCGATGCAGATACAGACATCGCACATACATAACATCCTTCGTATAGACGTCACCTTTCTTTAAAAAAAATTTCATTGGAATCGGTTAACGCGTTTGGCCAAACACCGGCAACAAACGCAAATATGGATTGATTTTTATATACATATATATATAAATAGATATAAATATATTCTCATATCAATTTTAATTCACAAAAACTCACAAAATCGCAATGAAGAAATCCGAATCCGAAAGCGCCACCAAACATGAAACAAAATTGGCTTCTCCATTGATCGATAATAGATGGCGTTACGTTGCGTGTCTATCTGACAGTTCAATTGTGATACGATATGTTACATTCAAATGTGATTCTTTATTTGGTTGTTGCCAAAATAAATAAATACAAAATGAAAAAAAAAAAAAAAAAAATTTAAAAAAAATCGAAAAAAAAACCTGTCGTAACACGCTGGGTGGTCAAAATAAGCCATTTTGAAATTTAGATTTTTTTTTCTTCTAAAACCCGTGCTGAGAAAATACCTTTCCAACAAAGTATAAATCATCAAAATCGGTTCGGCCAATCTCGAGTTATGCGGTTACATCGCTTCCGACACTTTCTTTTATATATATACTCGTAGATTATAGCATCGGACGAAATGAGTAAACTATGAAGTACATCTTTCTTGACGGGCTTGTTAAACGTCCTCCGACAGTTGGTCAATAGGAATAGCGAAGTTCTCAATGACGTCAGCACCATGGAGAAGTATTTTATGGACGCAAACAGGCATTTTGTACCAATTATATACATACAATAGTTTGGCTGTGTCTAAGCAATACTTTGAATTTGGTTATGACATTTTTAATCCAGACTTTTTCGTCTAATCAGTACCATGGCAAAACGCTGCAGAAGTTCATAATCAATTCCTGTTATACGGGCTGTTTTTGCCGGGTCCTTGAAAAATGTGCGAGCAGTGTTTCCATCATTCGTGCTACCCCCTCCTTGTTTTGGAAAATCGACTTATATTCCCAACTCATTCCTGAGCTGGTTTTGAAGGCAGCCTTTTTGTCTTGAACCTGTTTTTCAGCTTCCTCTCCTCTTGCCAGCCAACACTTGCTATCAAGTTTATACGATATATGCAAAAATAATTCCATGAATCGTTTGTGTGCGTGAAGAGTTTGTAAACTATGTCCGAATGCGTTTATTGTTCAAATATTTCCCCAAGTCGTTCATATCCTTTGAAGATGTGATGCATATGTAGCAAACTACGGTAGATTTATTTTTTACTAGCTGTCCCGTGCTCGCCTTGCTTCGCCAGTCTGCCACTTCTCAAATTTAAAACAAAATACTTGCTGATAAGAACTGATAAAGAAAACGCCGAGAGTGTCCCTACTCATTATATGGATATACTCTGAGTGTGACTCCCTTTCAATCTCATTTACATTTCATACCCTATCTTTCTCAATCCCATGGCCATGCGGCATAAAATAACAACAAAAACTGCAAGAGGTGCATAAAAAAAGAAAGACAAAGCACATTGCACAAAAGGTACAGGTAGAGAAACAGATTTGTGCCGCACACACACACAAATTTTCCTCCACTGAACGCTGGGAAAATCCAACGATCTAGCATCAATCGAACATTTTACTTTTTTGAATTGTTTAAAATGTAAAGTTTAATGCTTATTGTTCAACTTCAGGATAACCTACAAAGATGATTTATATCTTAAAAACTTTGTACATAATTAAACTTTATATTAAAAATTCCTATTTCATTTGGATGAGTCATTCCAAAGCTAGGAGCTAGAAAGCATTCGAGAGTTACAACTTTTCTTAGACATCAGCTTAATATCCTATGTGCATTCTCAGGCTCTAGAGTCTAGACTATCTGTATACCAAATTTCATTTAAATCGGTTCAGTAGTTTTGGCGCTAAATCGAGACAGGCAGAGAGAGTTACTTTCGCATTTATAATATTAGTATGGATAACTGCATTGTCAGTTTGACCGTCAACCATTGTCTTCAACAGCATGTGAGATACGTTCATGGTGTTGCCCTTTAAAATTATTAAACAAATGGGTTGCAAATATTTATTTCAGATTCCATTCGATTGAACTCTGCTGAAAGTGGTATCAGAACTTTCTTTTGCAAATTCAAACCTTACTGGCCGGCAGTAGCTTGGTGATCTGCCTCCTTCTTCTTCTTCTGCCTTAAATGGCGGTGAGGCCATGATCAGAATTAAAGGGATCATAACCCTCCCATTTAACCGCATCCCTACTGGTCTGCCTGTGGGTTTTGCCGGTTCGTCCTCAGAAAATAGCGGCATTCCTCCTAACTGCGCCGGTCGTGCTCAATTTTTTTCCAGATAGGTTCTTTGACGTGAAGACTTGCTTGGATCATAGAACTTCGTATTCGATAAACCTTTGTTAATCCTGCTGTCATCTGAAGCATCTTCATCTCAGCTGCCGTTAATATGCACTCATATTTTGTATATGCTGTCCAACATTGTGAACCGTATGTGAGCGCCGGGCCTACAACTGCGGTGTTGAGCCCTCCTTTCAGATCACTTCATCCACCCTACACTTACGCGATGCTTAATGTCATCATGCCACTTTGCTTCGCTATTGATCATATGTAGATCCTAGATATTTGAACTTTTCGCAATTGGGAATCAATATTCGATTCATATAAATTTCTGGAAAAGGTCGGAGTGGATCAGAGAACGGGCAGTACAAGTATTCTGTTTTTTTTCGGACTAATACGATACCCATTCGCTCCAAAAACGTCCACCCATATATCAAGTTCTCGTTGCGGGGACGTTTGATCCTCGCTAATGATGGCTCCACCGTCAGCAAAGAGTAACTGATGCACTTTGGGGTCCATCACTTTTCCTTCAAGCAGATAATCAAGCACTGTAATATATATCAAGGGACTTAAGACGCTTAACTGGTATAAACCGACTGCGATTGCGAACTCCTCGGTGACGCCAACGGGGTATCTCACTCTTGTCTTAACTCCCTCATCCAAGTCCATGATCATCTGTACTTCGGTTTTTGGATCTCCTCGTTGCTTTAGCGGCACCCATAATAGATCCCTTCGTTGTCTATCAAAGGCCATTTCAAAAACAACCAACACCATATGCAAATCCTTTAAGGAACGATATTTTTCCATCATGACCCTTATTCTTTTTATTACACCGGTGGGTGGTTGATTTACCTGCGACGAACCCGCACTGGTCTTCAGATAGCAGTATTATTTTCCGTATTCGGCTATCTGATACCCGCTCAACGATCTTCATGGGGTGGGACATCAGCTTGATGGAACGGTAATTGTTACAGTCTCGCGTATCGCCTTTTCCTTTATACAAAGGAAGAAGAAAAATTTCCCTCAACTGGTTAGGCATTGGATCGCCTCGCATCATTTTGGAGATGAGAATCATGAGCCATTTGGACCCGATGTCTCTCATCTTTTTAAAGAATTCAGAGGGTATCTCGGGGCGCTTTTACCCACTGCGATATTTTATAAACTTCTTTCCTATCCTTCTATTCTTTCATACAGTAAGTAGCACCCAAAAATAGGCAATGAATCATTTGCTGGGACCTGGGAGCTACTTACAGCAACAAACAAAAATGCCTGCGCTGTGGTTTCCTGTGAAAGATCTCAACTTCAAATCACGCCGGGGCCAAGTAACACCTAGTTTTTTTTGTTGCCACTGTCTCAACTCTTTCGAACATCTTGCAAACATCCAAGAGTATCAATATTGTCATGAGAAGGTTCTCAAATTTGCCGCTTGGAGCCGGCTTAAAATTGTAGCTACCTTCCACTGGGTGGTTGGAGAAGGTTAATGCTTATTTTTTTTTATTTTGATGGCCTTTTTGACCAAAAATACAAAAAAATTTAAATTTGTGAACATTTGAAATTTGTTACAAATCAGGATCGCTTTGATCCGTCTGTAAATTGTTTTCCCCGGATTATTGAATGGTCTTGAACGTAACGTACAAATTTGAAAAAACATAAAACTGCCCCTAAACAATTGTTTAGGAACACATATCACATGGAGCGTCTCCCCTCATGTTCCACTAGAAACACCACAAAGTAATTCCGAAACAATAGCTGATTCTTTTGTGTTCATGCACTTTCCTCAAAATAGAACAACATTAATATTTAATTTTCCCCGTCATATACAAACAAACCTATTATACGAGTGGGTACAACAAAAGTCCATTTCTGACAGCCATCCGTATCCGCTTTTATCCCCTGTATGGTACTTCGGTTGTTTTTGAAATAATAAAAAAGAATCCTCCTTCCATTGCTGTGTATTTTATAAAATACAATTTAAAGTTTTTATTTTTTTTTACCAAACAAAAATAATAATAAATTCGTTTGCGGTTGTTTTCACTTGCTATTGTGAATTTCGACTTTGAGTGCAGAGTGTTGAGTGGCTATTGACCATGGCCACCCTTAAATTTAAGTATCGACCAAGAAAAGTTAAACAAAATACCTTTCAATTGATTTTGAACGCCAACCCAATTGCTAGTAAATAGACCAACAAATTGAGAAGCCTCAAACTGTTCAACTTTTATTGGAGGAAAGTTCAAAAATACTGCAAAGTTTCTGATTTTTGTTTTGTTCTACTTACACGGATGTAACTTGAGATTTGAAATGAACTTTTCTAGTTTCCTGCGTAGGATCAACTCCGCACCATACTTCGCCTGAGTACCATTATCAACGAGCAGAAAGTAAGCGTGACGATTGTTGAGCACAGCCAATCTGGACCTTTAACGGGATACAAACGGAATGAGTTGTATAATTTGAGAAAATGTATATCTTACCTTGGCGAACTGATGCTATGGCAGGGTACCTCACGGTTATGTCCCAAGAGCTCATGATTTCTTTCCACAATACCCCAGGGAGCAATACCAATGCTAACAACACGACCGGTCCTTTGTTGTCCTTCCAGCAGTAAAGCGTCACCGACTTGCTTTGTAACGCCTACAAAAATAAAAATAGAATTAAATCAAATCCTGCATCGCATCATCAAGAGGACAAGGCAACAAGGATATGCTCTCCTGGGCAACAAGGTGTTGTAATTTTGTCCCTTTAAATTGCTTCAACGACATTTCTTGTGGGTTGAATACGATGCTACAAGTACCTACTCGGTAATAGTCCAAGCAAAGTGTGGGTGCAAGTGTCACGTAACTCATGTCGATGATAATGTAACGTTACGAGTTAGGTGTTGAGTTGAGTTGGAGTTTAATTAAATTACTTCCCCATTGAACCAAACTCGTATATTTGAGAAAGGATACTGATAGTTTGTGAAAAGGATGCGATTTACGGTAAGCAAATAGAATCCAGACGCAATCGTTACATTTGCGTCGAATTGAGGGCAGATAAAAGGGGTTGTGTGAGAGAATACGGCTGTCCTGGGGACACTGTCTGCATGTAAATGAGATTGAAATTGTGAGTATGTGGAAAAGGAAATTGACACTTAGTTTGTTTGTTGAGCGTAATGGCGAAAGTCATTGTCATTAAATCAGATATTTTTACGCCACAACAAAGGTCTCCATTAGGGTAGGCTACAAATAGATTTGATAGCATGAAATCTACAAATAATGAAGGAGTGTAATAACTAACATTACCAGACTGATGTCTATCGAAATCTGTTTGCGTTAAGCTATAAGTAATTACAATGGCGTGGCACAGGACTCACATTTAATATGATGGACGATAAGGTGAAAAAACTGCTACCGCGTACTAATTGCCAAATTACAGCTATGGTGAATAAATCCCTATCAAGTATAGGTTAACTCGAGTAGTTTCTGAACGAAAAAAAGTCAGGGAGAGCAGGACGTTCTATTGTGAAATATTTTCAATGTATTCCTTCAACTGCAGCGAACAGGAGTCCTCAATTTATTTGTCGACAAGGATTGTTCGTGAGAAAAACCAACTTTCAACGCACGAGGGAATTTTTAATATCGGAAATGTCAACCTTGGACTTTCAATTTGTAGTAATTCAAAAGCAAACTCAACTAGTATCTGCAGACATTTTTGGGTTATGGTCTTCGTATCATTGACAAATGTTTATGAAAAAAAAGGAATAGAAGCTGCACATGATTTCTATATGGAAACTTTATTTCAAAAGAAGACTGAACAATACCTTTTGTTTGTGACGACCCGGCACAGATAGTTACAGAAATGCAAGGATCGATGATGATCTGTTTAATACTCCAGATCCCTTGGACCGAGACTATACATTAGTGTGGAGTTTGTAATGAGCTTGCCAACCTCCTACCCACTTACTAAGTAGTGGGGATTATATTTAAACGGCTTACCCAAGACTTTTGCGTACTGGCTAAAGAGCCGACCTGAAAACAAAAAACAAGCTAACGACCCAAAGTCTGATTACTTACTTCCTTTTACCTAACGGGCTCCCGGCACGTGAAGAGTCTTTGCCTGAGACACTGCAACCTTCCATCCTCTGCGATTCCGGGCACCCCACAATGGCAGTCCTGAAAAGGTAGGTTCGGTCTTCCTTGCCTTCTTGAACCTGGGGGCTGGGAGTCGAAGATCCTCTTGACTGGAGCATTATTGTCCATTCGTTCATCCACACCTTGCTACAGCTCATAGAGTTCGCGTTCGCATCTTCTCCTCCATTCGCCCTAATCGCGCACAGGACCAAATATCCGAAGGAGTATTTTTGTTTCAAAAGAACCCAATATTAACTGCCTTCTTCCTACTTATCGTCCAGCACTCGACGCCATAAAGCAGGGCTGGCAGGATTAAGGTTCGATAGAGCATGAATTTTATCATTCGAGTGAGGAGTTATGAACCCTTTTGTTTGGCCAAACCGAAGTAGCAACGGTTTTCTAAAGTCGGGACTCCACTAAAATGTCATTCGTGGAGTTGCTGTTTACTTCTAGGTAGAAGTTATTGCTATCAACAGCGACGTTTTCTACTTGGCGGTGGACAGATGTTTGTGTGATTATTGATAGCATGTACATGTTCGGGAGTACCTATTTTGGTCCTCAAAGAGAATTCGTCAAGCACATAAACTTGCTGAAGTGGATGGCGATATAAAGGCACATAAACCAGTACATCAAGGTAGTATAGAAAATGATGAACACCGTCTCTTGTGCTTAGTTCTTAACAAGTGATTTATTAATCTAAATAATTCTATCTTATATACTAATTTACAATTTCACGAATGGGACTGGGAGGTGGTATAAAATCGGATGCCACAGATCGTTGTATCTGTGGTTGAGGGTTTTTGTTGCTCATGCACATTCCTGACTGTGACACTTGTGTATCGTCTGATCGTTGTCTTCATGAAGATCCACGAGTGAGGTACTCTGGTTACACATGCACATTCCTGATTATGACACTTGTGTATCGTCAGCTTGTTGCATTCATGCAGATCCGCGAGTGAAGTATTCTGGTTGCACCTGCACATTCCTGATTACGATACGTGGGTATCGTTCGTTGCATTTATGCTGGTGTCATATGGGATGGATTCGGATGGCGAAATGGGAGTACGTTTACAGTAGGGCAAGAAAGACACTCGACTGGAATGGGTACACTTGGGTGTAAAAGTTAAGGTGTTAGAGCTTCTTAACATTCTCCCCCCGTTGGATGGTACATTCAACTAGAGTTAGAGTCGATTGTGATCATAAAGTCTGCGTCTGTCAAATGATCACCTTGAGCCAAGTCCTTAGACATGTTGATACGATGACTCGTCTTGTGAATTGAGTGATTATTTTTGGCGTTCTTGGTAATTGACCGCCATCTGTTCCACACAAGGTAACATGATGTCAGTTATAGTGAGGAGACTAAAACTGGTTATGCTGTAGTGATGAATGTCATGATGGTTTAAAGCTGTAGGCAACCCATTTTCCATTTGTAGCAGTTTTCTCTTAATGTCTTCTAATTCGTTAAGATGTATTTGGTAATGAGGCGTCAAGTGTATTGTTGACATGGTGAGATTCGGAACAAGTGCTTCAGTAATATTGGTAGGTGGGGTATATGATATCCTTCCTTCTGATGACAGCAAATTGTGCGCCTGAATTGTGAATAGATCTTGTTTAATGACACATCCTGATTGCATTTTTAGTAGTCCTGATTGCTGAAGACTAAACTATGTAACAGTTTTATCACACACCACGTTCAGCGTTGTTCGTTCATCCAAGGAATATATCCATTGATTTGGCGCATGCAGTTGAATCCAATGAGATACTCCTTCTATCCTTGCTATACGACATGAAGGTGATTGTTTGTTAATTGAGGATCCATTTTTGTACATGGGTCGCTGTTGCTTGCATATGGTTTTTTCTTCCTTTATTGAGGTGCAGGAGCTTAACTCATGATGGGTTAGTGGATAATATTGGTCACGAAATAAGTTAACTAACAGGTAAGGAAATGATGGTTGAATCGCCACGAATGTATTGTTAGCCTTTACTGGAACTGGTATCACATGAAATAGTTCAAAATTTTCTGATGCCGAAATTGGGATAGTGATTTTAAAAATGACATAGTTCGCGCTTGCTGTCCCCTGAATATGCATGAGACTGTAGAAATCTAGAATGGTGTCCACTGTGGATGGAAGTTTCAGTGACGTGGGTAGATTGGATTGTATTTTGTTAATTTCCCCTATGAGCTGATTTGGTGGTAATAGCTGCGTACTTATTTTTCCGTGCTGTGTGTCCATCATGATTTCCAGAATTGCGCCTTGTATACGATGAAAATTTGTGGCGAGTAATATTGACTGGATAGCTATTGAAACAAATGATTGTGAGAGTTGTGTTTGATAGAGTTCTTTATGAGTTTGATGTACATCTAGTATTATTCGGTTAATGTGGTCTTCTAGTTGTTGAAATTGGTGGCTTACTGCCTGCTGGTCCTTCCGCATGATATTGAGTGTTGCATCTATGAGTGAAGTTTGATTTTTTAATAATTCATTGAGATATGATTCATTTTGTTCGACCTTTTGGATAGTGTCTTCCGCATAGTTGGCATATTCAGAATCCAGTATCCCAAACAGTGCATTTGCTATATTGCCGATGATGTTGACTGCTCCTCTTTTGGCTCTACTATTTACTCGGTTTTTTAAAAGCTCATTATTTTGTGTCAATTCATTGATCAGGTGTTGAAATTGGTTAATAATAGGCTGACACTCCCGCTTGTGATGCAGAAGCTCGCACACCTCTTCCAATCTTCCATAATGAGTATTAAGAAGTTGGACTTCCTTCCAGTATAAGTCCATATTATAGTAGATGAGCAAGGTCCACTCTTGGCTTGTGACCCGTGCGGTGCAGGTTCAATCCCCATGGGGAACAACAACATACGCCACCCAATCACATGCCTCTACACCAAAAGGAGGATTTCTGCCTGGTAGTACAATGGAACGTTACCGAGTCTGAGTGCTCTGGGATTTGGATTTCCTTTTTTTATAAAAAAAAAAAGGTCCACTCACTGCTAAGTATACCCGCTGGACCCAGATTTTCAAAGAATATTCCTGGTTGGTTGTCGAATGGTGTGGTTTCAATGTGTACCGCTTTTGTTGTAGTCATTATTAAGCAGGTAATAAACAATGTAACAAGACTAGATCCCAGAGATACCTTCATTTTCTTCTTAGGGGACAAATTGCCTGACGAATTTTCCTTTTTATTTCCGATGGATTCTCTACCGGGTTGTACTGTTCAGTCTTCCGACCCGTATTGATCTTGCGGCACGGACTCTGAGGATTCATGTGGTATCTCTGTGGTTTCAATTGGGAGTGGCGCCAACTTATGTATAGGGCGACGCAGAATTCCATTAGAAGTTCGAACGTCAACAACGCGAATAAATCCGTCGTCTCCAGGATAAGCCTTGATGATCCGACCCAGCTTCCATCGTAGTGGTGGAATGTTGTCTTCCTTCATGATAACCATTGTGCCCAACTTTATATTCTGAGCACGCTGTTTCCACTTTGAACGAAATTGCAACTGGTTTAGGTATTCTAGTTGCCATCGCCTCCAAAATTCATTCTTTATGTATGTTACAAGTTTCCATCGTTTAGCACAGTTTATGTTTAGTGGCTCTGCGTGAGAGTCAACTAACGAATTAAGTGGTTCGCCAATGAGAAAGTGACCGGGAGTTAAGGCCATTAAGTCGTTGGGATCGGTAGACATTGGTGTTGTAGGTCTCGAATTCAATATAGCT
This sequence comes from Portevinia maculata, assembly GCA_949715645.1. NCBI lineage: Eukaryota > Metazoa > Arthropoda > Insecta > Diptera > Syrphidae > Portevinia > Portevinia maculata. The sequence continues at coordinate 265,889,940 of OX454526.1, read as the reverse complement.
TCAACTTCAGTAACGACCGTTTCCATTTCCTCGTACGTTAATGACGCAGATTCTAGTGTTGAACGTAGAAGATGTTTGGCGGACTTGACGGCGGCTTCCCAAAGGCCGCCGAAATGTGGTGCTCGTGGTGGTATTAAATGAAAATCTGTTCCCTTTGAACTACAGGCTCTCGTTACTTTGTTGATAGCGTACTGAGAGTCCACAATTTCCTTGATTTCATGCAACTGATTCCTTGCGCCGATGAAGTTAGTTCCATTGTCACAATAAAGGTTTCGGCAATTTCCACGTCTTGCGGTAAATCGCTTTAGGGCTCCAATAAAACCTTCAGTGGAGAGGTCAGTTACCTACTAACTCTAAATGAACCGCCTTCGTCGAAAAGCAGCAAAACACTGCGATGTATGACTTCTGAGGTCGCTTTCCTCTTATCTTAAAATGAGTCCATACTGGTCCGCAGAAATCTACTCCAGAATTTATAAACGGTCTTGCAGGTTGAACTCTTGTCGATGGAAGATTTCCCATTAACTGACTGATAATTTTAGGTTTTGCTTTCGCGCAAAATACACAATTTTGAACGACAGATCTCGCAATTATTTTTCCTTTAATAGGCCAATAAGTTTGTCTGGTAATTCCAAGTAATGCTTGTGGCGCAATATGGTAGTTGTTTATGTGTATTTCATTAAGTATTATCTTAGTGACTGGATGTCCGTAAGGCAGAAGCATTGGATGTTTTGAGGCGTAAGGCAAACTCGATGCTTCCAACCTCCCACCAACTCTTATAATACCTGACTGGTCAATGAAGGGTGTGAGTCCGGCTAAGAAGCTGTTCCTTGGACATTCGTGGAACCTCTAAGTGTGTCAAATCTGCTTCAAACCCTTCCTTTTGCATAATCTTCACTATTACATATCGGGCGTTCTCTAATTCAGCAGCTTGAAGTTCCAGTGATTGACAGTTTGTCTTCCGTCTATTGTTGTCTTCATGAAGATCCACGAGTGAGGTACTCTGGTTACACATCCACATTCCTGATTATGACACTTGTGTATCGTCAGCTTGTTGCATTCATGCAGATCCGCGAGTGAAGTATTCTGGTTGCACCTGCACATTCCTGATTACGATACGTGGGTATCGTTCGTTGCATTTATGCTGGTGTCATATGGGATGGATTCGGATGGCGAAATGGGAGTACGTTTACAGTAGGGCAAGAAAGACACTCGACTGGAAAGGGGACACTTGGGTGTTAAAGTTAGGGTGTTAGAGCTTCTTAACTGATAGCATGTACTTTGACTTGTCCTCATTTACTTTAAGACCAACCAATTTCGCCTGTTGTTCAATCACCGTGAAAGCCTTTAACACTGCAGGCTGGGAACGGTCGATGATGCCGATATCGTCCGCATAACCCAGTAGTTGGACGGATAAATTGCAAATAATGTCATCCGTGTTGACATCTGCCCTTCGCACTATTTTCTCCAGAACGAGATTGGAGAAGTCACATGATAACGCATCTCCTTGCCGAAATGCGGTACAAGTTTGGAATCAAAATTCCATGTAGGGCTCCTGACGGTGAACGCTGTCATATGCGGCTTTAAAGTCAATAAAAGGATGGTGAGTCTCGACTTGAAATTCGTTAAAATTTTCCCGGATTTGCCTCAGGGTGAAAATTTGGTCTGTTGTCGATCTGCCGGGCCAGAAGCCACACTGGTACGTGCCGATCAGTTTGTGGCAGAACGGCTTGAGACGTTCGCACAGTACATATGTATATCCTATAAGCGAACTAAGCAAGGATATGCCTCGACCAGACATAGTATCGCCTTACTTGTAGATGGGTCATATGGAGATTATAGTCCAGTCATCGGGCATGCTTCCCCTAATACTTGTTTGATGATTTGTTGCATGCGCCCAAGCAAAACATCACCTACGTATTTGAAAAGCTCCGCTGGTAAGCCTTCAGAGCCGGCGTCCTTATTGTACTTAAGCATTCTTATAGCTAAGCCAATCTCTTCTATACGGCGTGGTGAAATCTGTTCTTCATTGATAGGACGTGGGCTCTCTTCCTGCTATATCACTCTCTCTTCATGATGCCCATTTAGCAGCTGTTGGAAATGCTGATTAAATACACCTACTATTCCCTGCGCTTCTGTAATGGTTTATTTATTCTAAAGAGCTTAGCCTTTTTTTTACTAAAATGCTTACATTCTACTTTCAATCTAATTACATATTACAAATCTCATATTTGCTACAAAAATGCAGCTTTTAAATGGCATAAGGACAAGTGCCTTTGATTCCGTCGTGAACAGCACCTGTCTGGTATTTCATATCACTAGGTGCGCTTAGCGCTTGACTTCCCACATTTGTAATATATATTATGCCGGAAGGAGCAACCTCATCCTTAAAAGATATTTTTCGTTATTATAATAAATGCGAATTTGGCTTAATTTTACTTTCGAATTTGTCGTTAGCTTCCTACCATTTTCAACTGCCAAATTCATTCATAACTCTATTTTGTTGCTGGTCTAAGCATGTGATTACTTTCGTTCTGTTACAACAAAATGAACAACCATTGTATAGCCTGGTGCCTGGCCTGAATTATTTGTTCATATTTTTGTAAGATACAAAGGAAAAGAAGAAGAAGACTTAAAGTTTACTACTGCCGATTGTGATTGTCTTATCAAGTTTTAGCAAATGAAATGGTTTGTAAATATGAATGTTTAAATTGTTGAAATAACAAGATGGGAGACATTGGGTCCAATTGGCTCATGATTCTCATCCCAAACTGATATCCACAAGATATGTGGAATTGCCTACAACGACCTTGCTTGGATAGAACCTAATCACTGCTGGAGCTTCAAAAAGACACTATAAACACAGCAAAGAAACATTGTGGTGGACAGATGAAGCTAAAGCAGTGAAAAGTGACAAAAAAGCGGCATTCAAAGCTTGGTCAAAGTACTCCACTAATAATGGAGATGAAAAAGCTCACCTCGAATTGGAATACAGGCTGCGTAAGAGGCTCGCAGAGAGAAAGTGTCCTCAAATTCAAGCAAAGTATGTGGAGGGTCTGTATCGGGAGTTAGAAGAAATGTCTTCTTAGCCTGCTGATAGAAACCATGCTGTCCACGAACTCCGACAAACCAGCTTGAACAGGGGCATAACCGTTTTCAAAATTGCAGCTCAGAGAAGGAGGAATGCCCAGGAAATCCTTTCGCCAAAGATATCGGGTCGAAATGGCTCATGATTTTCATCTTCAAACTGATGAGAGGCGATCCAATGCCTAACCAGTGGAGGGAAAGTTTTTTTCTGTGCGAGTAATCGGCTTCTTTTTTTTAATTTGGCAGGTTACTATTTAGATTTATTAAAATTAATGCTTGGGATACCGAAAAGAGGATTCGGAAGTGCAGCGGTACCAAGCTTTGCAGTCCTTCATTTATGTCCAAAGGGAATTTATGCGGGAATTTGGCGAGTAGATGAACCATTATGAGGCTGGTACACACGTTTGCCAAATCTGAAAGCATCGCATGAAGACCGTACCATCGAGATCCCTATGTTCTGGTTCAAGACACAATCGCGGCTGTAGCATCGTCAATTCAGGAAAATCCAAGCGCTTCGACTGGAAACTCATTGGCGCAAATTAACGCATAATTCATGATGACTTAAACTTGTTGTTTGCCATCAAATTATTGAAATGACCGAAGAAGACAACAGCTTGATAAATTGGTTGTTTATGTCTGATGAGGCCCATTTTGATCTAAACGGCAATGTAAATAAGCAAAATTGCCGCATATGGAGTGAATCTAATCCATAAATACTCCACGAGACGGTACTGCACCCAAAACGAGTCACTGTGTGGTGCGCAGTTAAATCATGGTGCATTGTGGGCCATCCTTCTTTGAAGAAAACGGTGTGACAGTAAATGTCGATGTGGAGCGTTATTTAAAGATGTTGAAGGAGTTTTTTTTTACCCAGAACTGCGCCGAGGAAGTATTCGTTTCAACAGCATTTGGTTCCAGCAAGATGAAGCAACTGCACACATAGCCAGACCGGTTATGGGATGGCGGAGCTCCAGGGATATTTCAAGCAAGAGGTGTACAAAACGAAACCAAGGAATTTGACTGAAGCAGTCCATTAAAACAATAATTGAGGCGATCCCGACTTTAACCCTTCAGGCCGCAGTGAATAATTTTCTGATCAGGTGTCGCATATGCGTGGATGAGCATGGAGGTTATTTACGGTCTTTCATCTTCAAAAACAATTTGTTATATAAAATAAAATTGAATTTTATATACTACAATAAAAAAAATTAAATACATTGATTAAAAAAAAGTTACTTGATTTTCTTACTGTAGCACAATTGGTGCGCCACCCTGTACAAGACCAAGGGCATGGACTGATGCTGCTGCAGTGGATTGAATTCGCCAATTTCAAAGGGACAATGGCGCAACGCCTTAATTTATTCAAACCTGTAAACACTTAATAATTGATGTTTTTCCAAAAAACCCACAGGTAAAAATATATATATATATATATATACATATATATATAATTAACACGTCGCCCCAGGTACCAGGTGCTAAACCAAAAATTATAAAACCTCCAAAACCGAAACAAACAATATCCCTCAACTCTTTATTAATCACGTCATAGGTCACAGGTAGCTTTGTATATTTTACCCCGTTGCATTGTGCAAGATTAATTCTTTTATTCTAAGTTCGCCGAAGTTTATCAACTCCATACAAAAAACTCGCACATGCAATAGCATTTTAATTTAAAAGAAAAACAAAGTTGAGTTAGGTTTGTAAAATTTAGGAAATAACCTTCTCTTAAATCCACTCTCTAAAAAACAATAAAAACAGTGAACATGTCGACCAAAAAGGTATTTTACAGGCATTTTCACTTTTTGTTTTTGTATAATTTTGTTATTAATTAATTGTTTTTGTTTGTTTGTATTTAGCAACATAAAATGTTTGCATAGAAAATTGTTCAACTTAATTTATTTCCAAACGAAAAAAAATGTTTGCCACAACAACGTGACTTTCACGGTTTCACTTGTGTTTTTTGTGTACACAATCCTATTATATTGTCAACTTTTTAGTATTCAAAAATAGTGTTTGGATGCTGCTTCTTAATTCTGGAACTTTGGTTTTTTTGTTAAAATTGCTTTATTATAAACTTGTTACGAAATATTTGCGCAAAACTCGCTCCCGCCATACAAATTCGCCAAAGTTTTCATTCAATTCATTTAGCTGTAATTTTTTTTTTTTCATTAGCCACTGACGTTGTCGCGAAGTATTCCATAGTAATAGGGGGCATGAACGTTGATCGTGAATCAGAATAGGGAAACTTCAACACAATATAGAAGATCTGCAAGAGAGTATGTTCATAGCAGGCACTGATAGAAGGTTGTTCAAAGATAAAACCGTGAACACAAGAGGGAGGAACTGTATGGAATTTTGTAAGGATAATGGAATAAACTATATTAAATGGAAACACGAAAGGTGATGACGAGGAACGAACCTTACGTTTATGAAACCAGTAGGAGAGTCAGCTAACGACATTTGTGAAATACTGCAGGAGATGTTACCACTTTTTTTTTCTAATTAGCGTGCACTAAAAGGTTTCTTTTTTTTCTGTAATTGATACACTAGTACCCTTATAGTGTGTATACACCGCGCAGGCATTTTTCAATTCAACACCTACAAATGCAATGACATTGTGGACGTAATTCATTGTCTAGTATTAGGTGCTAGAACTACGAAGAAGTGGAATGATAGGAACGATAGGTTTGTGCATTGGGTAGGAGTTTTTTTTTTTCTCCACGGATGGCGTCTAAATAACTTAGGGAGAATTATGTTGAAGTTTTGTATTCAAGTTTAATTCACAGAAACTTATTAAGTGCACATATGAGCAATATATTGATTTTGGCTTCATGGACATGGTTGGGATTTGAACGCGAAACCTTCCGATCAGCAAGAGAATACAGTACCTCTGGCAATGTTGCAAAACGCAATTATCAGCATTTGATTTGTAGGGAATACAATATAGCCTGACCATCAGCCAATAGACCGTTTACTTCACTTTGAAGGCACAAGTTGACAGAACGACATTTTAAAAGTCCATTGTGGAAAGAGGGAAGTAAACAACAATACCAAACTAATCTAAGCTAAATTCACTGAGACTAAACCAAGGAAAAGAACACATAAATATAGCAGACTTAGAAGAGATCATTAAAATCTCAGCAGCAAACAGAAACACACATTCAATATTGTACCCTTCGAAATGCAAATGGTTTGACATTAAGTGCTATAGGGGTAGAAAAAAAAACATTTGTGCTGCTAACAAAATTAAGAGAAGGAGGAACCCCAACCGTCAAGGGAAATTATATGAAAGCAAACGAAAGCTACAAGAAGATATGTAAAATCAGAATAAAAAAATACTGCCAGAAGCTGGATACTATAATATGATGTAAAAGATAGCAAAGAATGGTGGAAAGCGGCAGAAATAAGAGTTCCAAGATAAGCTGCGAAATCACAGCCAAGGAGTTTGGAAACTATTTTCATGCTCTCCTTAACCCTCCTCAGGAATCATTTAATATATACTATGCCCCAAATCTTCACAATATCGAAGAATTAGACGACAAAATAACGCCGATTGAGTAAAAAAGCAATGATACGAATCGTATCTAAAGTGAAACTGAATAAGGCTCCAGGAGAAGATAGGATACCATATCAATTCTTAATAAATGCCGCAAGCGATATTTTAGATGAATTTGCAACAATCTTCAATGTAATATTTGATAAGGGTGTAGTCGAGGAAAGCTTAACAACATGCACTTAGGTGCAGACTTATCGGATTATTTCAAGTTCACCCTAACTACCGTGGAATTTCGTTCATGAATTGCATAGCAAAAGTAGTGATGGAAATTCTTAATAATAGGTTGACTAACTTAGTTTAGAATAACAACACGTTAAAGGAATACTAAGCCGGCAACAGGAGAACATACTCCACGGTGGACAATATTACAATCTGTCTGCAATTGTCCATATAAAATTGCCAGAAAAAAAGAAAGTCTATGCGTTCTTAGTGGATTTCAAGTCTGCAATCATTAAAGTGCCCAAAAGACCTTATATATATAACCTGCATGAACTAGGAGTATCCACCAAACTTATACGACTATTTGAAAACATTTACAGCACAACTAGATCAGCCATATGGGCAGGGAAAGAATACTCAGAGTATTTTGAAAAAATGGCGGGAGTAAAACCGAGTTGCTTATTATCGTTGTTATTGTTTGCTCTCTTCTTTAACGATTTACAAGATTATTTGAAAGGAGGTATCCGAATCAATGATCACAACATTCGCATGCTGTATGCTGACGATATAGTCATACTGGCAGATGACATTCAAACACTACAAGGAATGACTCAAAGACTTGAAATACTGTGACGCATAAGACATGGAAATAAATCCAAACAAATCAGAAATTATGGTGTTTAGAAAGGGCGGAAATCTCACAAATAAAGAGCAAATACTTTTTAAGAGCAGAGAAATAAAAATAGTAGTAGAATACGATTCTTAAGGCATTTGTTCACCAATGGCCTGTCATTCCAAAAACATGTCGAAAGAAGAAACTCCTCTTCAAAAAAAAGCATCAATTCAACTTGGAAAGATTTGTTTAGCTAAAGAGAATATAGCTATGAAATCCAAGCTGTTTTACTAGCGTACTACCATATATCACTTTCATTTTCAATAATATTTCAATGTCCGGCGAGTATCCCCCTTAGTGGAAGTTGGCTAAAATAATACCCATCCCTAAAAATCCTAAGAAGGCTGATGATTTTAGGCCAATCTCAATTCTGCCCTTTCTGTCAAAGATTTTTGAACGTACTCTTCAAAAACAAATGAGCACGTATCTCAAAAATAACAATATTCTTACTCCGAAACAATCTGGTTTTCGCGATAAAACACAGCTGTATTACTGCTCTATTGAACGATACTGACGATATACGACAAGCTTTAGATAAAGACAAAGTTACATTTTTAGTGATCCTTAATTTTTCTAAGGCATTTGACATGGTTGATCACACAATTTTATGTAAGAAGCTGATCCGACAACACAATTTTTCATCAGGTGCCGTAAAGCTGATTTAGTCTATCTATCAAATAAAATGCAAGCTAAATGATAATCTGTCCGATTTTCTTCCAATTGTAAGTGGTGTTCCTTACAATGAAGCACCTAAACACCCTGAAAGAACTTCTCCAAAACGCTCTTAATAAGCTAACCACATGGACAGATCGTTGTGGGTTGGGTGTTAACCCAAACAAAACCGAACTTGTTCTATTCACTAGGAAACACAAAATTCCATACATTGATCCCCCCTCTATCAGGGGAACAAGTCTAGTCTTTTCGGACGAGGCAAAATACTTGGGTCTCATTCTGGATAGAAAGCTTAGCTGGAAACCTAACATTCAGGAAAGAGTTCGTAAAGCTACAGCAGCACTCTTCTCCTGCAAAAAAGCCATTGGTAATAAATGGGGGATCCAGCCCCGCATTACCAACTGGCTATACATCTCGGTAATAAGACCGATATTTTTGTACGGGGTGGTTGTTTGGTGGACTGCCCTAGATAAAGCGATAAATCGCGATAAGCTAGGCAAAGTCCAACGAACAGCTTGTCTCTGCATGAGTGGTGCACTGCGCACTACCCCCTCTGCTGCAATGGACATTCTGTTTCACCTGACACCCCTGGACATCTTTAGCAAGCAAGTGGCTGCTAGTGCGGCTATCCGCCTCAAAACAACGTTCCAATGGTCCGAGAATGAAATCGGCCACGCATCCATTCTGAAAAAATTTGGAATCCTCCCCAGTAACATAGACTACACCATCCCTCAGACCCTTTTTGACAAAATCTTCAAGGTCAGGATCCCTCCCAGAACATTCTGGGAAGGGCCACCCGTCGAAAATAAATCGATCCATTTTTATACCGAAGGATCCAAAACTGACGCGGGGGTAGGAGGTGGTGTGTTCTCTGACAGGCTGAATCTCAGCCTCTCCTTTCGACTCCCGGATCACTGCAGTGTGTTCCAGGCAGAAATCTTGGCTATTAAAGAAGTCCTGTAGCGGCTGAAGAAGAACGTGATATCCGTTACGGATATCTGGATCTTCTCAGATAGTCAAGCTGCATTAAAATCACTGGATTCTGGGTCCACAAACTCTATCGTAGTCCGTGACTGTCGATCATCTCTAGTGGAGATGGCGAAGCATTTTAACATCCACCTATGCTGGGTGCCAGGACATACAGACATTCCAGGGAACTGTAGGGCGGATGAACTCGCCAGGAAAGGAACCACACTGCCCCTTTTACCTGATAAAGGTTCACTAGGCATCCCAATCGCTACATGCAAACTCATGTTTATGAGACAGACCATTGAGAACTGTAACCTTAGGTGGACAAGTGGCAGCACTTGTCTAGCGACAAAGCAGATTTGGCCAAAGCTGGATCTGAAACGCTCTAAGTGTTTGATTTCTCTAAACAGACTTCACATTGGTGCTATAATTGGTGTGATCACCGGACACTGTCTCATAGGCAGACATGCAACAAGGCTTGGCGTCCACGCAAATGACTTCTGCAGAAGCTGTATGGACGAGGAGGAGGAGGAGACAGTTCTCCACCTTCTCTGCACGTGCCCTGCTCTTTCTCAAAGGCGTAAACTCCGTTTAGGATCCTTCTTTTACAATGATCTTAACGATCTCATTAACACCGACATAAAAAGTCTGTCAAGCTTCATCAGAAGCTCCAACTGGTTCAACGAGTAGGAGGATGATACATCCGTGTGGTATCACAATGGGCCTGTCACTGGCCTAAGTGTGTCGGTCTCTGCCGACTGCCACTACAACCTAACCTAACCTAACCTAAGTGGTGTTCCTCAAGGCTCTATACTTGGTCCAATATTGTTCTCATTATACGTAAATGAGCTTCCATCTACAATAGGAAACTGGTCGTCGCATGTATGCCGACGATGTTCAAATGTATATGAGTTGCCCACTCGGATTTATTGAGAACGGAGTTAATTGCGTGTATGAAGATATGGGGACAATTGAACGTTGGTCTGAATTAAACGGATTACATTAAAACGTAAAAAAGTCGAAGTGCCTGGTCATATCCAGGAAAGCATTAGATCTTTCCTACTTTCCTCACATTCTACTAGGGAGCTCTCCAATAGAATATGTTGAGACTGCAAGAAATCTTGGTGTAATTTTTAATCGTCGCCTAACTTGGGAAAATCATATCAGCGCAGCCGTTGGAAAAGTATATGGGGTACTCCGGAATCTGTGGGTAACACAGGCCTTCATCCCGATAAAAACTCGTTTCACATTAGCAAAATCTTTGGTCATTCCTATCTTAACATACGGTTGCGAAATCTTTTGCAGCTGTGACGCAACCAGTAAGCGGAAACTCACTGTCGCTTTTAATAGTACAATACGGTATATCTTCGGACTACGTAAATATGACAGGTTAAGTAGTTCTTTTCCTCGTCTGCTTAACATGCCTTTTGATAGGTATCTCAATTTTCGCACTTTGTGCCTGATTTCGGACATTCTACTTACCCGGCAGCCGCACTACTTATACGAAAGGATTCGTTTAGCCACTTCGTACAGGCCTTGGAAATTGATTCATTCTCCCTACGCATCCCTTACATCTGAGCGTCAATTTTTCGTAAATGCGATCCGATTGTGGAATTCATTACCGCGGAACTTAAGAATAACTCAAGGTACAAGCACAAAAAAGTTTAAAAGGGACTTAAGAAATTATTTTTCCTTAAATCGATAACTAAAACTTTAAATTTTCTATTGATCATTGATTTATATAAAAAAATCCGAATTACATTTATGAATTATAATTTTTGTGAAACTTTATTCGGTATATCTACTTTTCTCAAATCTCTGTCTAAGTTAGCTTACCACTATTTTATAAGATATTATATCTTAAAGTGTATAAGCATTTCAAATAAATAAATAAATAAATAAAAATAAAAATAAAAATAAAATAAATAAATAAATTAAGTAAACTTCAGTTATATTTCATAAAACGAATTTTAAAACAACCGAAAATTACCACATGTAGATGTATTTACGCTGCATTTCCAACAGCTGCTAAATGGGCATCATATAGAGAGAGTGACAGGGCAAGAAGAGAACCCACGTCCTGTCAATGAAGAACAAATTTCACCACCCAGTATAGAAGAGGTTGGCTTAGGTTTAAGAAAGCTTACAAACAACAAGGATACCGGCTGTGATGGCTTACCAGCGGAGCATTTAAAAAACGCAGTCGATATTTTGGTTGGACGCATACACCAAATCATCAACCAAGTGTGGGTGGAAGAAAGCATTCCCTATGACTGGATTATCAGCCATATACCCATCTACAAAAAGGCGATACTATGTCTTGCAAGAACTATGAAAGCATATCTCTGATAAATGTCGCTAATAAGATCCTATCGAACGTACTGTGTGAACGTCTCATGCCATACTGCAATACACCAATCGGCACGTACCAGTGTGACTTCCGGGCCGGCAGATCGACAATATATGAAAGCCATTCATCCTCAGGGCTCTACATAACGATGGACGAATATGCGATCCCGGCAAATCTTATCCAGCTCTTCCGAATTATTCCGAACCTGCACCGGATTTCGGCAAGGAGATGCGCCATCATGTGACTTCTTCAATCTTGTTCTGGAGAAAATAGTTCGCAGGGCACTATTTTCAATAGATCCGTCCAACTACTGGGCTAAAGGCTTTTAGGGCGATTGAAGAGCAGGAAAACTTGGTTGGTCGTAAAATTAATGAGGACAAGACTAGATTCATGCTATCAACAAACAAGCAAACATCTGTCTATGTAGTTAAGAAGTTCATCTACTCCACGAATGACATCTTAATGTATGCTCTATCGAAGCTTAATCCTGCCAGTCCTGCTTTATGGTGCGGAGTGCTGGACGATAAGTAGGCAAGTGGAGCTATTATTGGGTCCTTTTGAAAGAAAAAATACTCCGTGGGATGTTTGGTCATGTGTGCGAGAAGGGCAAATGGAGGAGAAGATACAACCGCGAACTCTATGAGCTGTACCAAGATGGGGATGTAGTCTAAAAAGATTAATCTCGTCAAATACATTGCCTCGACAGAATTGAGGGAATGTATAATAATGCTCTAGCCAAGATGATATTCGACTTCCAGCCCTCAGGTTTGAGGTGGCAAGAAAAACCAAACATCCGTTTTAAGATTAATGGTTTTTTAAGTGATACCACACAATTTTTCCCGGTTTTAATTTTTGTTTTCCGTCAATTGCTTTATTTTGTTTTGAATGAATAACCTTACATTCCTTACCACGTTAAGTGGACGGCTGGAGTTACAGCGCTGTTTCACGGTTAGCCACAACCGATCATCAGACTCCTTCTGTGGTGCTGGTCTGTCTTTTTCCTTCATTTTATCCCGAAATTCCATTTCTTCCACTGGGACTCGAACCTAGACCAGCGTCTTCTCAGGCAAGCACTCATGCACTGTGCCAGTGAAGCCACGAGTTTATCCAGTTTTCATTTCAATTTTCTTGGACAAACTTTGCTCCTGTAAGTATATTATGTTATTCATTCTGGTTTTTTCTTTCTAAGTTTTCTCTAATTCTATTCCATTTCGACAAGCATAGTTGGACTGAATCCCAGTGGAAGAAATGGAATTTCGGGATAAAATGAAGGAAAAAGACAGACCAGCACCACAGAAGGAGTCTGATGATCGGTTGTGGCTAACCGTGAAACAGCGCTGTAACTCCAGCCGTCCACTTAACGTGGTAAGGAATGTAAGGTTATTCATTCATTCAAAAAAAAAAAAAAAAAAAAAAAACCGTTTTAAGGACCAAGCCATAGCGGATGCAAGAGCGTTTGGTCTGGAGACAGCGTGCCCGAGATTACAGAGGATGAGATGTTGCGGTGTCTCAGGCAAATACTTTTCGCCGGTCGGGAGACCCTTAAGTGAAATAAAGTAATGAAATAATAAAGTAAGTAAACAAAGTGGAGCGTAAACTCTTATGATATACTTCAGCAGAATAATCAAATTCTATCATAGTAGCCATTTAAGTCTGCAAATTCTATTATCTGTTGTCAACTATCGTGAATGAACCATTTTAACTGGGTTCCGGCTGGATACATTTACAGAGCCGCTTCTGATATTTTCACAAATTTTAAAAAGTATCCTCCGACAAAAGAGGAATATTTCCAGAAATTGTGCCAAACCCGACATCACGAAGGCTAGCGCAGTCTTCAAGTGTTTTTCCAAATAGCTCCCGAATAAATGGAAGGACCTTTCGTTGTTCCATCCAGTTTGATTGAGGCAGCTGACATACAAACCACTGACGTGGTATCATCAGTTGTATTTCAATACAACGGATCACTCCAGTTTTCCATCCATCCAGTATTTGCAACATCGCAAACTCAAGCGATGGGGTTTCCTGTTCCTGATTTTTGAATTTAGTGTTCTAGTAGAAGCAACCGGGCTAAGTTACAATGTATATGAGTATTTTGCTTTAAAGACCGTACGATAGCGCTCTTCTCACCAAGATTTTGGCTTAGTAGCTGATGACGCATGACGTCACTCAACCTACATCCCTACGCAAGATTATGCTTGCAACTGCATCTACTGACTCTTCAGAAATGGCTCTTCTTTTCTTCTTTTTTAAACCCTTTTCTAAGGGTGTATTGATTTTAATTCATTGTTATTTTTTGAGCTAACAAACTTAAAATTTATAATATACGAGTATACTCTTTAGAGGCCCTTATTTCATATTTCATATTTCATATTAATTTATTCATCAGTAACAACATTTATGATAGACTTCCAAAATCTTTCAAGTTATAAATGTGAATTTTGTAAAAAAGCCTTTCGATTATGATACTTTATATTAACTCAAAATACATGTATTGTTTTATATTAAAAAAAAGAAAAGGAAAAATGTATGATAAGGTAAACTAAATATAAACAATGTATGTATACAAATTCAAAGAAAAAAAAAACAATTTAAAAGAAGTAAAAAGAAAACGAAAGATAGATATAGATTTCTATAAACTTGGGTAATACTTTCTGTATTTATGTGCCTGCATGTGCCGAACGAGAGTATCACTAAAATTGTTTGCATCCTTGAGTCGTCTTAAACTGAGGGGAAGTGCATTCCAGAGGCGAATGGCGTGAACAAAAAATTGGCGTTCCGTAGGCTGATATGCTACCCGGGGTGGAATCAAATTAGAGGAGCGTTGCGATTGTGCGAATTGAAGCTTATCATATAAATAGGGAGGCTGTTTGGTGGTTATGATATTATGTAGATGCTTGATAGTGCAGTATTCAAGATACTTGTTTAGTGTACAACCAAGAATCTTTCTAGCATAAGCGGAAACATGGTCGTATCTTTTCAATCCAAAAACATATCGAGTAATATTGTTAAATGCAACTTGAAATTTGAGCGTTATGAAGGCGTTGTTACAACAGACGATTTCACAGCAGTAGGTAATAAGTGGCACCAGCAGGGTTCTATCCAGCATCAACCTTGTAGTTGTCGGTGTGAAATATTGCGAAAATGACAGGTTTCTGAGACAGCCGTAGATTTTCCCAATAACGCTCAGAATATGGTTGTCCCAGCACAATGTTGTGCTAAACCAAATACCTAGATTTTTTACTTTCTGGACAAATTGAGTTGGAAAATTTCCAAGATAGATGCTATGAACGCAAGATAATTCAAACATTCAATTCAAAAATTTATTGGTAGAGTACAAGTAAGACCAAGGGTCTTTTATAGTACATTAAGAATTTAAATAAAAGAAAAAACATAGGTACTAAGAGAAGTTAAGGTTAAAATAAAAATTAAATGAATTTTAAATGGTTATACAATTAAAGAAATACATATTTGGAGAAAGGAAAGGAGGGACTGGGTTAACAAGAGAACAGAAAAGAGGAGAAAATTAAGATAGATAAAGAATAGTAGAGTGAAGTAAGTGAGAAAAGAAGAATATGCAGGGATTACAATTAGGCGAAGTGTGCAAATAGAGCTCTTTTAAATTGTTCAGCTCCTATTATCTGTTTAATGGCTACAGGTAGAGAGTTCCAATGTCTGGCAGTGTGGAAAGAGGTGCGACGTATTCAAGTAGTTGGAAGGTGACGGTATAAGATTGAAAGTTCGCTGAGACTGAACAAACTGAAATTTCTGCAAAAGATAGAGCGGAGAATGGTCACGTATGATCTTGTGCATGAACACACAACATCTTATTTCTTTTTATACACTATCAGTTCTGTGTCGTGGAGTGCTTAAAGCAAGCAACTATCACGAGCAGAAATTTGCCGGCACTAAAAGTGCTCCCACAGGCTCATCATTTAGTGCAGGTGTTAGTAAGGACAAAACAATTGAGAATACAATAATTATGTACCTATAAAATACTAACACAAACACAAATCATGCAAATAAATTAAGACATTAAAGTATTATTACGCAAAATATTTTTCAGCTTAATTTTACTAACATGCAAGTCAATCACATGATCATTTAGATTATAGATTCTACTCATGCGACTAATAGGCTCATGCCTCCCATAATTCGTTCTATGATGGGGGCTAAAAAATAATTCAACACTACGTAAATTATGGGCACCACACCGAAAATTAAAGCCAATAGATGACAGCAAGTCAGGTGCATCTATTTGACCGGATATAAGCTGCTGTAAAAAAATTATATCTCTATTAAGCCTTCGTTGAGAAAGGGGTAACATTTGAAGAAGCTTAATACGCTGACTGTAAGGAGGAAGGTTAAAAGGATCATCCCATGGCAGTCCTCTAAGTGCAAATCGTCCCACAATAACATTTGCATGGTCAATAGCAGAAAGAGATCGATTCAATTTGTACCCAAGGTTTGTTACAGTATCTGAAAACTTAAGCATCGTAGAATTAAGATAAACAGGCGGTATCGCTTCAGTGTCGTACAATGTTTTTGAAATCAGAATCAATTGACTTTTCATTGGATTTAAGATCAGACCATTATTTTGAGACCATTTAACTATTGAGGAGAGATTAGAATTAAATCTACTAACGAGATCCTCAACCAGTCCAATTGGCCGAGAAAGGTATATCTTTGCGTCGTCAACATAAAGATGAATAGATGCATTGCAGCATGCTTCCGGGAGGTCATTTATATACAAACAAAAAAGGATTGGGCCAAGAATTGAAACCTGCGGCACTCCAGAAAGGATACTTTTTGGTCGAGAATATTTTTGGTCAACAAAAACCCTTTGAGAGCGTTTTGAAAGATAGTTTCTTATTAGGCACAAAGAGTGTTCGCTAAAACCAAAGTAAAGCTTTAATTTCCTACATAAAATGTCATGATTTACCATGTCAAAGGCTTTAGAGAAGTCAAGTAAGCAGAGCAGCGTAAGATAGTCCTTATTATATTCTACTCTGATGTCGTCAAGAACTTTGACCAAAGCCGTGGAGCAGCTATGTCAATAAATTAAAACGATTAAGGTGACAAGAAATCTGCTTGGCAATGATTTTTTCAAAAACCTTAGACAAGCATGGTAAAATACTTATGGGACAGAAATCGGATATATCCGGACAATTTCTGCTAATTGCTATGCATTTAAATTTGTCAGGATTTAGCCTTAAACAATTGCGCTCGGACCAAGTTAGGATATTCTTGAGATCCTGATTGAGCTTATGGGCAGAATTAGTGATGAGACCGTGCTCACTGCTTATGTATAGTTGTACATCGTCTGCATACATATGTACTGTCGAGTAGTTGACAACAGTTGGGAGGTCATTAATAAAGATTGAGAATGTGCTCATGTGTAAATATTTTTAAAATCCTGACAAGCCGAATTTTCAAAAACAACCGTTTTATTGTGAAATCATTCGCAAAGTATGTAGTTAAAGTCGTTTTGAACAATTCCTTTATATAAAGTTTTCTGTCATGCCCACTTTTGAGGGGCGTTTTTTACAAAAACTTTGTTTTTCCAATAAAATAATTTTGTCATGCCAACTTTATGAGGGATAGGATATGAATAGGGTATACAAGAGTTCGCCCAAGCGGACTGTAGCCTTTCCCTATGTTATTCTTTATATAATTTCTAACGCAATAACAAATTGCATTGCATGCTTTCAGGTGCTGCTTACTACAGGGAGTCCTAGACCAATGTTAGACACGTATAACTCTAAAAATAATTTCTTTTAATTTTTCTTTATATATATATTTAAAACATTTTATGGAAATTAAGGCACTTTGTAAAAAATATGACATCAGGGTGCAGTTAAATCTCGTGAAGGAGTTGACCAAGGGAAATCAAAATTTTTTTGCAATTTTTTCAGCAGGAAGTCGATCGCTAAAATGCGGAAGATGTATGTGTGATGGAAGAAGTTTTTAGGCTTGCATCTTTTTACAATTTCGACACGTGATCGTAATCTTTTTGTCGAAATCTCAATTTTGGATGCGGTGGTGAATAGCGTAAGCGTATAACCTCTCACAAAATTTTGGTCAACATTTTATTTGAAAGATAATAACAATTCCATTACCTGTATTTGTGCCTCCGGTAAAGATCCACGCTCCGGTGGTTTTTGCTGCCTTGAGTAATCCTTTCCTGATTTCCTAAAAAGGAAAGATGCACACATTTCAATGTTTTACTTCATGTTAAAGTTCAGGAATCTTTTAAACTACTGCATTAATTTGCTATATCATAATCTTTTGAATAAGTACTACACAAAGAATCTCACAACAAATCATCCAACTCAAACTAAAGGGATTTCCAATCGATTTATTTCTCATAAATTCGGAAATATTGTTCAATCTCTTGTTATCCCTAGATCCTGCGTAAGCATTATAAATGTTTTTCGACGATGAATTATTAATGGGATACTCTGTCACAGACAATGATACACACAATTCTGACAACTAAATACCTCTGTCTCTTACCTTCTTAAGTTTTGGCTGCAGTTCGAAGTTCGCCTTACCACCCTGCACCGTAATCAGCAACTTTGGCAGCTCCAAATTCCATTCCTTGTTGAAGAGCTGTACCAGCAACTCGGGTCGGGTATCAAACGAGAGTCGGACATACTGCATGCAGTAAGTTTTTCAATTACCATCGGGGGTCGCAAGAAATATTTACAAATTTAATTTCCAATTGTGTCACATGTCAGGATGAGGAAGCACGAAGTGCAAAGCCAACTTACCTGCGCTTTGGTAGGATGGGCACCGCCTTGAAACTCAATAGTGCCATATGCATCGGTAGGCTGAGCTCGTGTATGCTTGTAAGGAAGCCACACATCACCGGGGGAGCCGATCTCGATGCCAGGTATTATCTGATGTGTTATTCGAGATTGTCCACAGCAGCACCTAAGAAGTGGGATTTTGAAATAATTGCGTTCAGCTTCTGGTAAATTTTATAAAATGAACTGCAATACATGTAGGGCAGGGGAACATTGCAATCATCGGTCTAGGTAGGTTTCAGAAGGGGATCCTGTATTTTAAAGTGAACTCCGCTCAAAGGCAACGAAGCACAAACGAAGGATTTACTAAATTATTCAAATAGTCTGTTGATATGATGACGATGATGTCATATGAGTTTTTTTTTTAAATAATTTGCGCAGACTAAACGGATAAAACAGCGAAAGACAGGAGGCATAAGACGATGACTAAGAGAGTCAAATGTTTTTCGCGATATCTCGATCGAAAATAATTTTTATAGCGCGTTTTTGTAATTTGTCGAGTAACTCCAAATATGGGACTCCGGCCCAGATATGAGAGTTGTACTCAAGTTTGGGGGGTGAAATATTTCTTGCACACCTTGAGGAAGCCTAGACATTTCGCGACATTGAGGTCATTCCAACGAATATTGTCATTAACACACATAACGAGAATGAAAAGCCTTTCGGTTTCAGCGATGCAAGTCTCATTCATGGTTAATGGCACAGTATTAGGATTTGGCTTTAATGACAGAAGACAGCATTGCGATTTGGAAACATTAAATTGCACTCTATTATTGTATTAATGAACTTAACATTGTCGCCGTTCCAGCTCCACACCCGGAGATGAGGTTCTGCCTTTAGGGAAGGAATGAATATGCTTAGAAGTTACAGACAGGAGATCATTTATAAAAATTAAAAAGTGAGTCGTAGTTTGGACGTAGTTTAGAGGAGTATGATTATGTTTTAAATTTATTTCCTTCTCAAAGGCAACGACGCACGTAGGAAGGATAAACTGAATTATTCAAACAGTCTGTATAGGTTGTGCGCCCTTATAAATATGATGGAAAATGTCAATGGAGTATCATGTCTCATCAAAAGTCGTTTGCCAAGGAGCTTCGCAATATGTCAATCTTACTTGTATGTATGTGGGTTCTTTTAAAAGGGAACAATTCGGGAATACTTTAAACTGTTGAGAAAGTGGTTCTCTATTCGACGTGTTGAGTCCATGGTAATCAGATTACAATTGTCTTCTTGCCCTGGGCATTTTAGAACAAACATTTGTTTCTTGTTCAGCGGAGGGAGACTTTATATTCATCAAATGGTTTAACCTTATGCCAAGGACGACTGTGTGCATTGTGTGAGAAGATGCAGTTTAGGTTTTCAGAATTGGCGGATGGCGAAAAATGTTTGATCAATCTTGGTCTCTGCACTTTTAATGGACTATTGATTGTTGAATAATTTGTCAGACATATTTCTATTACAGAAGTTGAAATAAGAATCTGTAAATGCTCTCAAAGTTTTCGATACGAAATGTAGATTAATATTTTGCTGCAAAATATATGCAACCTTCGTTGTTAGATCCAGCTGTATTATCTGAATACAAATATATGTAAATATTTTACTTGATTGTCAAGTGAAGTAACAATTGCCAGAGGGGGAAATGCAACAGCTCAATGTTTATTTTGAGTGTAGTTTCTAAAGTAACCAAGAAGAAGTTTGTCCTCCATTCGCTATAGCAAAATCCACGACTATGTTTTGTGTAAAGATGTTCCCTTTGAACCAATTTAAATCATACTACTCCATACCCCAATTGCTAAAGAGACTGCAATATTCCATAAGGACCAAAAAAGGAACCACATTAACTCTTTTATCTGATAAAGGTTTTCAGGGTTTACCCATCGCTACATGTAAACTTATGTTTAAGCTATTCGCAATCGAGAGAACATTACCTCTACTATAGGTGTCATTACGGGACACTGTCTAATAGGCAGGCACGCATCAAGAAACTGCATGGACGAAGAGAAGGTAGAGACTACACATCACCTTTTCTGTACATGTCCTTCGAGGAGCCTTCTTACTTAATGATCTAAGTGATTTAGCTCACACTGACGTAAGAAGTCTATCGCGGTTCGTAAGATGCTCTAAATGGTTGAACGGGTAGAGGAAGAAGATCCCTGCCGAATTATTCCAAACTTGTACCGGATTTCGGCAAGTAGAAGCGCTATCATGTGACTTCTTCAATCTTGTTATGGAGAAAATAGCGCGAAGGGCAGGTGTCAACACGGAAGGCACTATCTTCAATAGATCCGTCTTGCTACTAGGGTATGCGTGCCATGTTAGAGGCTTTTACGGCGATTGAAGAACAGGCGAAATCGGTTTGGTTTGTCTTGAAGTAAATGAGGACAAGATCAAGTACATGCTATCAACAAATAAACAAACATATGTCCATCGCATCAGACAAAACGTCACTGTTGATAGCCATAACTTCGAGGTAGATAAGGAGTTCATTTACCTAGGAGTAAACATCAACTCCACAAATGACTTTGGGAAACCGTTGCTACTTAGGAGGCGAAACAAATGGGTTCAAAACTGCTCACTCAAAGGACAAAATGCATGCTCGAACCTTAATTCTACCAGTCCTGCTTTCTGGCGCCGAGTGCTGGACGATAAGTAGAAAAGGGGAGCTAATATTGGGTTCTTTCGAAAGAAAAATATTCCGTCGGATTTTTTATCCTGTGTGCGAGTAGGGCGAATGGAGGAGAAGATACAACCACGAACTCTATGAGCTGTACCAAGATGTGGATGTAGTCCAAAAAGCTAAATCACATTGATACGGCGACATTGAGCGAGTGGAAAATAATGCTCCAGCCAAGAGGATCTTCGACTCCCAGCCCCCTGGTTAGAGAAGGCAAGAAAGACCGAACCTCCGTTTTAAATACCAAGCCATCGCGGATGCCAAAGTACTTGATATAGAAAACTGGAAGCAGCGTGCCCGGTATTGCAGAGGACGCAAGGCTGCAGTGTCTCAGGCAGAGACTCTTCACGGGTCGTGAGCTCGTTAAGTAGTAAGTAGTATAGTTGCTTTCGGCTCAATTTAAATTCTTTTTGTAGGTATTCCGCTCCATCTTATAATTAAACCTATCTTCAATGCTCCTTGTAAGCATACATTTTAAATAACATTCTACTTTCATTCTCTTTTGTGTTGCGGTTGATGTTTTTTGTTGCGTCTAGCAAAATTGAATTCTATTTTCTTATGGTCACTTAGTTTAAGATCGCTACAAACTTTAACATTACATATAATTGTACTTGTCACAACAAAATTAATCAGCGTCGCACTATCCGCATCTATTCTTGTAGGTACTTCAACCATTTGCTTACATAAATGTTCACTAAACATACACTCCAAGTGGTTTATATAATTATTTCCTACAAACCAATCAGTATTACAATTACCTAGAATGATTACGCCTTTGGCAGGGATTTCATCTATCCCTCTCTGCATACTCATCTAGGAATACGAGCATAGAATGACTTGGAAAACTATACAATGCTAGTTTTTAGTTGTAATAAGATGTAATAAGAACCATAAAGGTCATTTATTCAAAATATGTTTTAATCAATAGTTTTTTTAATATTTTTTTTTAGGCTACTCAACAAACGTTTTAGGCTTTAAGTGAGTAAATAAACTACTAAAAAAAAACAGCTATCAACGTGATTTTAGCAACTATGATGCAAAACTCAAACAGTGCTTTAATGACGTTTTTAACGTAAAGCTTCAGGGAATTTAAATTTTCTACAGGAAATCGGATTTTGTACGACTTTCTCGGGATATAAGAATCTTAATAGTTTTGGTGCCCCACATAGCTCAACAAACATTGACCATTATCAATCAAAAAAAGTCAATATTCGCTCGTTTAAGAATGTTATTATGTAAAGATTTTATTTTATTTCTTTACGTGTGTATTTAGTGGCCCAACAAGTGTGAAACCTTTTTATTTTCCAATGAAAATCGTTTTTATGATATCATAAACCCTCAAGTGATGAGACTTTATGTCCTCAAATTTCACAGTCTGTACGTTTTTATTAAAAAAAATTCAATTCTGTAAATTCCGATGAACCTTTTCCAATCTAACAGCTCGCCGCCGCAGTAGATGTAGTCTCTCTTGTAAATGGTATTTCTATAGCGTAATTGGATTACTGAAAGTGACTTTCAGTATTGGAACGACGAAGAACAGATATCCTTTTACACTTTCAAACATCCATAGAATCTAGATTGAGATATTCAATTGAATTTGTCCCATATTAAGAACCTTCATTGTTTTGACACTCTTTTTTTAACTAAGGGACTAAGGGACTCCCTTAAGGGGAACTGAGATCTATAAGGTCTTTTGATATATGTTCTTGCAGTCCTTGGGGAAGGTTAATTTGTTCTTTGCAGAAATGTTTTCGTAAGCAAGAACTTGTAAGCTACAACTACAAAATGCCAAATAAAAACAATAATTCAAAGGATTTTCTTTATAAAGCAGAGTGTTTACTTGTGTTCCAAGAAGCACCAGAGAATCACACACGCCAAACTCATAAAATACTCTCTGAATTTCATTCAACAGCATTTAACCAGGTTGCTTAGGTTGAGGACTAAAGCAGATGTTGGAAGGAATAATAAATTACATTGAGAGCAAAGGGGTTTTCAAGGAAATAAAGTCTAGGCAAATGATTTCCTTCCACCTCCATTTTTTAAGTCATGGCGGTACTATAATGAGAATGTGCTGAAAATTTTCTTGAGACTTTCAATCTAAACAAACCTTTTAAGCACATTCTTCTTTCAAGAAAATACCTTATTTCTTTTTCATTTTTTTAATTGAAAACGTTGAAAATAAGAGAGTACTATTTAAAAGGGTGGTTAAAGAGCTACCTGGATACCTATGGTTATGGACCTTGTTAATGAGGGTAAATTGAACTGGGTTTTTCCCAAGTGTTATCTGCGTCTGTGAAAAGGTTTCAATTAAACCCATTTAGTGCTACAATGTGGACAAAAAAAAAACACAAAACTCCTTAGAGGTTAAACAATCTTCATTTGAAGGAAAATGATGGCTTGCATTTACCTTTAATTGGTTTCAGGTGAACACCGAACAATGAACGTGAGTATTTGTGCAATCGGTTATCGACGATATTTTAAGGGGTTAACCGACTTTTCAGTGTATTTCGTTTAAATCTGCCCAGCCGTACTTAACAATACACAAACATTCCCTGCCAAAGAGCCTTAGGCTAAGAAAGCAATTTCCTAAATAAAAAAAAAAAATACCGTAAATGGGACAATTGGAGTTTAACGCGTTGGCTATGTAGCCATGTGAAATGAGAGGTTTGGCTTCTGTCCTAATACAAACTAGTACTTGCTCTACCGGATGTTTCATGTACAACGGCTGCTTGCCGCTATAAAGTGGAGGAAGCAAGGAGAAAACTTGACTACCTGACGTTATGGTGCAAAATAAATGTTAACAGTGTTAGGTAGGCAATTAAAGTGTCCTGCCTTTGGGAGCAGTTTTAACATTAATTTCGTTGGTTGGTACTCGTAACTACCTGATTGGCTGTGTTTTTTTATTGTTGGAATAAGACTAGAAATAGTTTTCCAGATGCCGAAATCATAAACCTGTAAGCACAAAATGACAACAAGATTAAAGGGAATGCGAAGTGGCAATTAATTGACGAGACAGACATCAACTGCAAAGCCAACAAACTCATAGAAATTCAAACCCATAAAGGATTCCTCTCCACGAAAATTGATTTTGAGCGGCAAATTAATGCCTCATAGTTTCCCGTCCCCCACACCTAATAGTAGTCTAAATATTTCGTTGATGAAAACATTCAAACAATTACCCGCACAAAATAGGAAACAAATTAGTCACACCTCCCAAAGATTTTAATGAAACAATTTCACTCCAAGTAGTAAGCCCACAAAAATAGTTAAAATAAATTGAAAAGCTCATTGTTTCTTCACAATACAGAGTCAGGAGTTCTCTGTGCAATTATTTGACAAGTATATACATATTTACTTAACATAAAACAAATATAAGTAGTAGTTAAACTGCCTGTCGCGTTCTGCAAAACAAGACCTTTAAAGTAATGCCAGTATGTTACTCAATCCGTTGGGTGCCTCTTATTAAATATCTACTTTGCGTCACTTAAGCTGGTATTTACATAAACGAAAGCACTATCATAGCTGGTTTATTTGCATTTCATCAAATATTAAATCTCCTCAACGGGGTGGAAAAATGTTTTTCCTTCAAAATGATTGTTTACAACGAGATACGATGGCGTATACGTAACATTTTGTGATCTGATTTGGAAATTGAATATTAAAGTGGCGTTGAAAACAGTGTCATTGATACTTTTGCAGCGAACCAGAGGCAATTACCTTGTGGCACAAGAATTTTTGTTGTTTATTTAGAAAATTAATGTCTGTATTTAATTGGGGTGGATTGGAGGACTGTTGTAAACTAACATTGGAAGGGGGTGCAGTCTAGAACGGATCGTTGGATGTACTACCTTTTATTTATTTATTTAGATCTTGAGCAGCTTTCAAGTTTTATTTAATTAATAATAATAGGTTATCAGTTTGAAATATATATACTTATACATATTTGTAGGTATATAGGGTGCTTCCGACGTAATGTTCAATGAAATGGTATTTGGTCGTGTTGTAAAAAAAAAATCGTTCTACGGTAAGGGGTTACCTCCAATGTATACATTTCACCCTTACCTTAGCGGGGGCATTGGCGCAGAGGTTTGTATGTTGGATTACTTAAAAAAGCTCTCAGCTTCAAATCGCGCCGGGGCCTAGTAACATCTAAAAAGTGTTTTCCACTGCCCCACCTCTGGCGTACGTCTGACAAACATCAAAGAGTCATGAAAAGCTTCTCACTGTGGGCGAGATTGCAAAAACTGAATAAATGCTTTGTAGTCATCGAAACAAAGTCCCAGTAGCGAAACCCTAAGATGAGGGACAGTTAAAAACCTCGGCTTATCTACGAGGGCGGGTCAATAAGTCCGTGACTTTTGGAATAAAACACAGATTTTTTGAAAAAAAAAAAAATTTATTTTTCAACGTAGTCTCCCTTGAACTCTATAAACTTTGTCCAACGCTTCTCCAATTTTTTTATCCCTTCCAAAAAAAATGATTTGTCGAGGTCCTCAAAATAGGCCTTTATTTGCGAGATGACTTCATCATTGGAGTCAAATCTTTTTCCACCAAGCCATTTCTTCAGGTTTGGGAATAAGAAGTAGTCGCTTGGAGCCAAATCTGGAGAATAGGGTGGATGAGGGAACAATTCATAGTCCAATTCATGGTTTTTTGCCATGGCAACTGCACATGTGTGCACCCTTGCATTGTCTTGGTGGAAAAGAACTTTTTTCTTGGCCAAATGAGGTCGGTTTTTTTTCAAATCGTCATTGAATCGGTCCAATAAGTTGGCATAATATTCCCCATTGATTGTTCTTCCCTTTTGAAGGTAGTCAATGTGGATTATCCCGCGTGCATCCCAAAAAACAGTCGCCATAACTTTGTTGGCTGACAAACCCACCTTGGCCTTCTTTGGCGCCGATTCACCCTTAGAAACCCACTGTTTTGACTGTTGTTTGGTCTCTGGTGTGTTGTGATGGATCCATGTTTCGTCCACGGTTACAAAACGTCGCAAAAACTCCTCCATATTGCGATTAAACAACGCCAAACCTTCCTGTGAAGTTGTTACACGATTGCGTTTGTGGTCGACTGTGAGCAAACGCGGCACCCATCTTGCGGAAAGCTTTCTCATGCCCAAGTGATCATTCAAAATTGAAACCACTGAGCCATGCGAGATCCCTACGGCTTCCACAATCTCTCGCACTTTCAATCTTCGGTCGGCCAACACCATATCGTGAATTTTTTCGATTGTTTCGGGTGTAGAGACCTCAACTGGGCGTCCAGGACGTTCGGCATCTTCAGTGCTTGTACGGCCACAACGAAATTCAGTAAACCACTTTTTTACCATTGAAATCGATGGTGCAGAGTCCCCATAGTATTTTTCAAGCTTAGCCTTGGTATCGGTAATGGTTTTTTTTCGCAAGAAATAATGCTTAATAAGCACACGAAATTCACTTTTTTCCATTTTCTCCTCAAATTAGTGAGTAGTCTGATAAAAATAGCTGTCAAACACAAACTAACTGACGCAGCAAGTTTAAATTTTGACAGGAGTCAACTGACAGATGCCTGTTGACAGGAGCAGTGTTGCCGTTTCAGTAAAGAGGTCAGAAATTCAAAAAGTCACGGACTTATTGACCCGCCATCGTATATACTATATAAAATTCAAAATTTGTGTGTGTTTACGATATAGTCTCGAAAACTATGCAACGGATTTTGATGCGGTTTTTTTTTTTGATAGATAGAGTGATTCAAGAGGAAGGTTTATATGTATTAGAAAACTTCACAATTTGAACCGGTAGGTGGCGCTGCGATCGGGTTCCAGAATTTGTTTTTCGGATTCAGCTCAAATTTACGGCAATTCTTCGGAATTGACCAGGGAGTCTTCCTGTGAAGTTTAGTCGAAATTGAATAAAGGGGCGTGGCACCTCCCAGAGAAAAAAATCATTCAAATCGCCATTTCTTTGCAATAATGGGAGTTTATGTTGTAAAATTCGAAGTATGTATAATTATGTTGGATTCTAATAGGTGGCTTTCGTATATGTTCGTTGATTTCGTTGTTGACATTCAATTAGAATTGTTGCATGTAGTTAAACCGTGCGCATAAACAAATTGATTGAACGAAATTAAAATCTAGGTATCTTTGTTTCGTGTGCCTGTTGGATTCAAAAAAGTAAGGTGACATAGGCGCCTGCCAGACAACTAGCACCTACCCTTAGCGGAGCAACGAAGTTGCGTGAACGGGCTAGGCAAGTCCCTTAAGCCATCGAACCGATTGAGCTCAAATCACGCCATCTTTGGTATTGAAGTTTGGTCAAAATCGGTCCACCAGACTTGCAATTCTGTTTCTTACTAAACAAAGACATGTATTTGTTTTTGTTAGACGCAGCGTACCTCGGATATGTACCAGCTTGGGCACGGGCAAGGCCGGGCGGGTACAGCTAGTTGAAAATAAAACGCAACAATCGTTATAAGCAACGACCATTTTCCTCCTACACTCATTGTCGAGGCTGGGATACATAGTGCAGCTAAAAATGGAAAATAAGGCTCTTGACTAGCCGCATTTTAATACCTGATTGCATTAAATCAGCAGCGCACCTCATGGCTATATACAAAGGCCTGTATAGATTTCCCTTATTGTATCAGTAATGGCATCACAAAAGCTCAAGTTTGCTATTGATTGTACAAGTACACCCTAAGTAACTGAGCTTACTACCATGCGTGATAATGTCTCCATTTAATACAACAGTCGAAGAATCTGCAGATTCGACTGCACTTCTGCTGCAGAGCATAACTACTGTTTTTGATGGATTCAGTCGCAGTCGATTAGAATGCGCCCAGTGCTTTATTAGGTCTAAGTACTCATTGATTCTAAAAACCAAGATCTTTCTTTAATCCAATCTCACCTCAAATACATATCAGTACATCATCGGCATACATATTATGAATGTTACTGCTTATAACAACATCAGAAAGATCAGAAATACAGAGTGAGAATAAAATTGGCCCTAGTACAGACCCCGGAGGTACTCGGTTATTTTAAGTAATTGGACAAGATGATCCAGTGGGTGTTTTAATTACTTGAACTCGATTTCCAAGATACTCATCGATGAGTCGGAGAGATGGAGCAGAGAAACCAAATACATGTTTTAACTTTGATAATAATATTGAGTGATCAATGCTATCAAAAGCCTTGGAAAAGTCAAGGAGGACTACGAGACCAATTTTACCAGCATCCAAAGCAAATCTTAGATCTGTTGTAACCTTAAGGGCTGCTGTTTCGCGTTTAGATGATTTTGGATTTGCCTCTCTAGGAGTTTTTTCAAAAAGGTTTATTGGCCTGTAATCTGAAGGGCAGATGGACTTGCCTTTTTTGTAGAGGCAAAAATTTTCGTTTTTTCAGGAAAACGACAACCAAAAATGCATACATTAAGAATATGAAGTATTCACGGCAACACAATGGGTAAGATTACCTTCAAGAATTTCGGAGGATTATTAGTAGAACAAACCAAAAACACTAAAATCAAAACACTATTGCATATCAACGTATCGGTTTCGTGCTCGTCCTTATCGACACGTATTTATATAAATATGAACTGCGAAAAATTACGCCGAATTCTGTGTAACCGTTTTTTTGTTAAAACAAAAAGATTGAACAAATATGGATTTTAGAATTTCTTGAGAAAGATTTATCCAATCCAATTTGTTCTGGTCACAATCCATTTACTTCAAAATATCAGATATTTTCATTGATTTTTTTTATCAAAGATCAGCTAACAGTTTTTTTATAATCGTAAAAAAATGTAAACATTACAATAAATAATCAATATAAATAATGAATGAGAGAAGAATCAAATAATATTGCTTTTATTTAATGCATGCATATTTTCTTTTTCATCATTTTATTCTGTTTTTTTTTTGTATTGATTATCAAGTCCATATCACGCTGGGTAGCTGTTCGTATGGACCGCCTGGGTCATACTCACCCCACTTGTTGATTTTAACGTCACGCTCCACAGGGAAAAACAGCCATTTAACTGCCTAACGTGTATTTTACGAGATTTCTCAGTCTATTTGGGGCAAAAAGTGATTGAGATTCAAATAACTAAACCAAATTGCTACGCAATAGTTTGCTTCCATACAAGGCCACTATGAACGCATCCAAATAGAAATGATCTGCCTTCTCGGTCTAAGAAAACGTCATATAAGCGTCACCTGAATGCAGGAACTATACAGGCTTATTGTTTTTTAAAGTTCATCTATCTGGCGTTAATTCGAAAGAATCAAGCGGCAAGGTTAAACTCGTTTGTCGTAATTTAAATAGAATTTCTTTGCGCATTGATAGGCTAAAAGTCTAGCTACCCCCATCATTTGTGTGTGCGAATCTATACTTTACACATGAATGAAAGTGTAAGGCTCACTGAGGTAAGTGAACTAGATACAATTGCTCAAACCAGTCGTTAGACAAAAGCAACAGTACACGGATAATTATGGGGTTCAGGTACTAAGACAAAAAAAGGGTACCGACAAAAGTATACACTCCATCGCATAACTGACTTTCAGCAAAAATGGCTGACTGTACGATAAGCAGAAAGGATAGGAACTGCTCACAGAACCCAGAATTCCTTTGCGCATTGATAGCAGAACAAAAGGTTGAAAAAAACGGGTAGCTGGGAATTTATGGTTTGTGCATTGTGCGTAGACAGACTTCATAGACTTCAAAGTGAAGAGGTGGAAAATAAAGTTACAAGAAACGTAGTCAGTTTAATTGGAAAACAAAATCAGTATTTCCAATAAAAGGAATCCATTTTGTTTTGTTTAATTAACTGGAATACCGTTTTTGTCAATGTATATATTATTTGCCTGATCAATTATTAACAATTTATCAAAGTAGAAAATAGAAAGAATAACCAATGGAAAGTCACTAGAATTTGTTCAAGCCAATGCGGGACATTTTTTTTGAACACCTTCGCACGCAGAATTTATTTTTGTTGACTTGCGGCAGTGCATAACGTGTCTGCACATATTAACCATTTCATAGGTCAAGCATGATCGACCAGCAAAATAGTGTTGGTGCGCAGAAAATTACGTTTCTATTAAATTCTATCTGATTTGAGACTTGTACATAGGTTTTGATGAACAAATTTGGTTTCTTAAATGGCGTCTATGAACATCAATACTCATGAACCACGGGGAGGTCGGAAACAAAATTAAGAAAAAATATCTATTTTTTTTGTCTACATCTAGCTAAAATTACAATTATTATTTTTATCAACTCTGTTTTAATCCAATAGAAAACTTGCCACTTAAGGTTAGTTTAATGAAATCAATTTTTGTTAAAAATAAATAAAATTTAGTACATTCGCCCCAGTTGGGTGAACTGTTGGATACCCCATTCCTATCCCCCAAAATGTGTGGATTTACCATCATAGTATCGATGAATTGTTAAGAAGACATTGTCAACATTTTTTGTTATGCATAACATTTCGACCGATACGGCCGCTATTTCTCGTTCAATATTGGCTCTGAGCTCATCTAACGTCGCCGGCTTGTTGGCAAAGACCGATGATTTAATGGAGCCCCATAAAAAAAGTCTAGAGACGTTAAATCACACGATCTCGACGGCCAATAGATGGGCTCGTTTCTTGAGATAACACGTTCACCGAACTGAGACTTCAATAACTCGATTGTTGCACCCATTGTGTGGCTTGTGGCACAGTCTTGTTGGAACCACATATCACTGATGTCCAATTCATGCAATTACTCAAAAAAATAACGTTCCAACATGTCTCTGTAGCGAATACCATTTACCGTAAAGTGACGGTCATTTTCATCACCGAAAAAAACGGCCCAATGACGCCACCGCACCGGCATGAAAACCGAACCAAACAGTGACTTTTTGCGGATGAAGTGCTGATTCATGAAGCAAATGAGTGTTCTTACCTGTCCAGTAACGCAAATTTTGCTTATTGACGAAGCCGTTTAACTGAAAATGCGCTTCATCGCTGAAGTTGATTTTGCGATGAAATTCTTCATTTTCTTCCATCATGTCCAGAGCCCAATTCCAGAACGTACGCCACTTCATATGATCAAGTGACTTTAGTTCTTGAGTCAGCTTGATCTTGTAAGAGTGTAGGATAAGATCCTTACGCAAAATTCGCCATAATGTGGTCTGGAGGAGACCCAATTCTTGAGAACGCCGTGAAATTGAGTGATTTGGCAGCAATATTCTCCACACTTAGGGCAAAACGTAGTCTCACTGGCACGGCAACATCAAGCAACGAATATTCTGACTCAAATTTGTTCACTAGACTATATATTGCTTGTCTACTCGGATGAGAATTACGGCCGAAAATTGTCGTTAACGCTCTTAAAGTTGCGACCACCGACTCGGAATTTTAATTACTGGTAAACGTTGTTCCTTCATGTACTTCACCATGATGAAAATGTTGATTTTACAGAATATTTTGACATTGACAGTTCGGTAATCGTTTCCACACTGAAATTTTAAGTTGTCAAGTCGCTAATGAAAGACCCTTTATAATGTTTTAGCTTCTTTTTCTTTCTTACAAAAGGAAAAACAATTTTACGCCAGTTTCAAACTGCAAACTATACAAGATTCTTATGTCAGTTTATACTCTTCGGTCATTATCACACTTTCGCACGAGGTGAGGCGGTAAAAATGTAAGGGATGCCAGACACCGCTCGCTCAATAGTCCGATGCACTATCTACTGAGCTATTGCATTCTTTTTCTTTTTTAGTTAATTAAAAAAGGAAAGCCAAATCCCAGAGGACCAGACTTGTGAATGGTCCATTGTTCTACCAGGCAGAAATACAAATTTTGATGTAGTGGTTGGCGAAACAGTGTGTCATTCGTTTCTCTCCATTAACGCATTTGAATTCACTTTTAAAAGAGACTGGTAAATTATAGGTAACATTAATTTCCCAGTATCTCAACAAATGAATAAAACTATGGAGTTACGTAGTTTTCGCATTCAGTTGAACATATTTTAAAGCTCCATTCTTGTGATATGGACCTTTAAGCCCTCTTAAGACATACACAATATCCAATACCCTTATATTCATAGCTTCCCAGGAACCACCACTTCCATTTAAAGCAGCAGTTACTCTACCACAACTTCATTAAAACGTCAAAACAATTTCGAAGGCGGTGATAAGCTACAAATTAATCTCGTTAGTATCACGAAAATGAAAAAAACAAACTCTTTACCATCACACATCATCCTACAGGATCTACTTGCAAGCGATATGTGCCAGACAGTATTAATCTCAGCACTTCGTCCCTAATCTGAAATTAGTTTCTCCCAGCAATGACTTAACGTTATCCAGCGCATCTACTACACCCGTTCGTGCATTCAATATCTCTTCATCTCTAAAGCGAGTTCTACATGGATATAAGTCATTAACTTGATGGAATCTACACCTCCCACATTGCCTCTCCACATTCCCCGATATAAAATGGGTAAAAAAGGTACAACAAAAAAACCCCTTCCACCATCTTTAGAACTTACAGGGTTCAATAATAATTATTTCCACCAAACAAACTGAATATAGAAAATTAACATACTTACTTCTCTTCTTCCTTGGGGCAGGGAACAAATTTGATACATTCTCGTTTTTGAAAATTTGTCTCAATCCAGCTGCGAGGTTGGTGCTGTAATAAAGTCGGTCGTTTGTTTTTTATAAATTAATATATAAATATTTGAAAAAAAAACAAATTAAATTAAAAAAAATATTCAAAACAAAATGTTACAGCAATAACTTAAAAGACACAAAATAATAGACAAGAAAACATTTTTTTTTTAAATAGAAATTTTAAGAACGAGGATGGTTCAAGAAAAGGGTAACACTGGAAAATACCAAACATGTCATATTTACACAACATAATGATACTGCTGAGAAAAACATTTTCGTTTGGGGGTTTAGGGCGAAACGAAAGAAAAACAGTTATGTTAAGAATTTTATACAGAAAAATAGTTTATAAATAGAAAGGAAGGAGAGAACCATCGAAAGAGATAGAGCAACACAACAACGAAAACAAGAATAAAACGAATACAATATAAAAAAAATTGATAAATAAATATTTTTAATTAAATTTTTAATCTTTAACGTACTTGGATACCAGGCACAGTAAGGCATTGAATTTGGTGGACATTAACAGCAATAAATTATGTATTCTATTTGAATATGTATCCTGTTAGAGAATTTACTATCCCGCAACGGATTGGCTTAAAAATTAAATTTACCAAAATATTACCTAGACGAAGGTCTTGAGAAACAAGACCGCATAAAGTTTGAAAATACCCAAGACCAGAGTAATTTTTGGTTCATTTTAAAATCACATTTCATAAAGACAGCTAAATAAAATCAATCAGACGCTGTTAAGTTGCCAAGGCTTTCAAGACCAGGTTAGGATAGGTTAATGGGTTAAGGGCAGTGGCGGATCTAGGATCTCGACTAGGGGGGGGGGGGGGGGGGGGGGGTCCACAAAATGTATGCTGTCATGACCTAACTTAACCTCTTTTTCTCATTATTTTGATACATTTTGCATGAAAATACGATAGTGCCGCTTGTGTGGACACACGGTTACCACTGCAAACAATTTTAATTCGGGACATCTACTTCGCGACACAGTGCCGATAATTTTTTGATACACAGTATATGCGCCCTAATAAAAGGTATACAAAATCAAAGCATATACGTATTATGCGTTGTAGTCACAAACACGTAAAATAACTAATATTGATATATATTCACATTCGAGAAATGTCGTTTTCTGTATCGTACGTATCTCACGTGTTCGACATTTTAAATAGGGCGCCAACAATACTGCGATGGCAGCGCCGCGGCGTAAGATTTTCCCGAACTGCATAAGCTGTGACAGTATACATCTGTCATTCAGACCATTCAGTTTCATGAAGTAGTTTCAACTTACCTCGAACTTCAACCGGCCGTTATAGAAGCTTTGTAAGAAATAAAAAAGTAGAAAGATCGAGAGACTTCACAAAAGGCTTCTCAGCTTTTGACCGCGATTTTGACAATCGAATTTCAAATCTCCTGTCATATAATGGAATCGATCAATTCTATCGTCTTGCCTCTGAGTCGGGAATTGCAGACGAAACATCAAGATCTAGGAGAAGCAACAACGTTAGCTGATGATGATACGAATGATATCAAGGAAAAGCGGGAAAACGTTGATTTAAATTTTCGTATCATTTACGACAATGTTGTTGAAATCTGTTCTGAATACGAAATTAATATGAAATTGCCTCGTCGTTGCAGTCAACAGAAAAACCGTTGCAACGTTGAAACACAAAATGCCAAAGATTATTACAGAATTGCCTTTTACATTCCATTCCTTGATACTTACATTTTTCATCTCCAAAGTCGGTTCGAAAAACACAAATCGATCTTCCACAGTTTCGGACAACTATTTCCTTCCAAGCAGGAATTTGTTGAGGAAAAATGCGCAGATCTTTTTTTATGACGAAATATTGGACTGTTCAGAAAGGAATTTCATCTCAGAGATCAGAATGTGGAGGCAACGGATCTCCGATCAAGATATTCAAAATGCGCTCGATGCACTATCAGTGAGTAACTTCAGATCGGAATTCTTACTTCCAGAATCAGTTTCTATAACCCATCGAATACTTAACTTACAATGGTTACGTTATTTTTTAGGTTATCAATGAAAAATGTTTCAAAAACGTGAACACGATCTTACGAGTATTGGCAGTGTTACCCGTAACAACAGCAACTCCAGAACGATCATTTTCGACCCTAAGAAAAATAAAAAAACTATCTTAGAAGTACAATGGGACGGGAGCGCCTGAATGGACTTGCTTCTTTGAGTATACATCCTGAAATTGGACTAACGGAAGACGAAATTGTGCAAGAATTCTTCAAAATTGCGGGTGGCAACAGGTGCAGTAGTAGTGTATTCGCTTACTGAATGGAAGGTCGTGCGTTCGAATCCCGGCCAAGTCCATTACTTTATATCGAATACATGAAATTGTAATCTCCCTAAGCATTTTAGACACCACCCGTGGAGAAAAACCCTACAACTGCACCGAAACACTTTTTTCCTATCTCTCTATTCTTTCTAATAGTAAGTAGCACCGAAAAGCATGCAATGAAATGCGATAGTGCCAGGTGCTGCTTGCTGTTAAACACAAAAATGCTTACGCTGTGTTACGCACTATAAGGGTACTGTAACAACAGAAAAAATCCCTTTAGCGTAAGCAAATTATAAAAAAAAAAAAAAAAAAAAAAAAAAAACCGCGGAATTTTAAAAACGATTGAGATTTTCGCTAGATTTCGCACTATTGCTAATATGTTGTAGTAACATGAATTGAAAAATAATATGACAAAATACCTACGAGAAATCATTTATTTGCACATTACAATCTTTTTTGGATTTTCGAATCGTAAAATAGAATATGCAAATTTTCGGCGACAGAATACCAGCATTTCAGATTCAGATATACCTGCACCCGCCACACTAAGGTTTATGTGGACCCATTGTTATGACCTTGGCGATATTACTCCCTTAATTACCAGTGCGAGTTTGTCGCAGGTAAATCAACCACAGATGCAATCCAGGTATAAGGATCACGATGGAAAAACATCGTGATTCCTCAAAGGATTTGCATCCAAGGGATCTCTTATGGGTGAGACAGCGAGGAGTTCCACAAATCTACGTACAGATGATCATGGACATGCATGAGGGAGTAAAGACAAGAATGAGATGCCCCGTTCGCATCACTGACGAGTTCGCATTAGTATTAGTCCGAAAAACAGAATTCTTGTGCTGCCGGATATCTGATTATCTCCGTCCTATTCCAGACATTTATATTAATGAAAGGGTGTGCGAAGGGACCACACCAGTGGCCACTTAACTAATTGCTTAGCCAGTTCTCATATGCTGGAACATCGAACCCGGAAGACAAGTGGCTATTGCCTTCCACTTGAATTCAAGCCAAAACCCAGTAAGATATCGGGTAGCACAGAGTAGAAATAATAATTAATTAAAATACCTCGTCTGCTCACCGATATCTACTGTGGACGGTCGGCACAAAGCAGAAAGAGGAAAAGATCGCTCAGGTTACAACTTCATGCAAGCCATTCTTACAGGTGCGCGCGGCGCACATGATATACTATCAAGCGCTGGGTAATACATCATGTGCTGAGTACGCAATTCTGGATGAATGTGTGAAGCGGGCATGAGACTTTGTACCGAGGTAATAGCCAGCATTTAATAATAACATTAAAAGCAAATATTCGATTATGGGTTCGATATTTTTAGCATATGCAGCAATAAAAACTGTATATAAACTCCTAATTGTAATTAATAAAGTGGACTCTTTACCCGGAGTTCGTAGCCCGATAACCATAGTTTCATTGTTGCGATTCGCAGCGCCAACTTAGGTTTGATTCGTTAGAAAGTCCCTCCCGTACGTAGCAGGTCACTGCTGTCGGGAATCTGCTGACTGGCGCAATAGCCGAGGCAGGGGCAACTCCCACAAAGGTCTCTTTTTCATTTCCAGCTCCAGCTTGCCCGACTGAACCCAGCCTCGTAGCCCCGCTCCGCGAGACATTACAGGTGATTCGCAAGTGCGAAAAGTTCAAATATCTGTGATCTATGATCAATAGCGAAGCAAACTGTTATGACGACATTGAGCATCACGTAAGCCATCTTCTGTGATCGAAAAATGTACGCTAAGCTGAAAAGAAAGCTCTGCGCAGCAGTTGTGCGCCCGGCGCTTACACATGGTTCACAATGTTGGACAGCGGGCAAATTAACGGCAGCTGAGATGAAGTTGCTCCGGATGGCAGCAGGGGTAACAAAGACCGATCGAATAGGAAGTTCCAAGATCAGAGGAAGCCTTCACGTCAAAGAACCTATCTCGAAGAAAATGGAGGGCGATCGGCTGAGTTGGTACTGTCATGTTGAAAGGAGATGTCCTACGAACCCTGTCAAAAAGGCGATATTAGTAAACTTTCCAATACAAGCACAAAAGAGAGCCAGGCCTAAAAACTCCTGGAAGACACAAATGCAGCAGCACCAGCATTCGATTGCCCTCAGTGACGAAGGGATTCAAAATCGGAATGCCGTTATTTTCTGAGATCGAACCGGCGAATCCCACAGGCGGATCAGTAGGAATGCAGTTAAGTGGAGGGTTATGATCCCATTAATCCTGATAATAGCTTCAGCGTCATTAAGGGAGAAGAAGAAGGGTTTCCATGCAGGTGTAAGGCTTAATTAATCGTTTGAATTGTCTTAAGCCAGGGACACTTTCCCAGTGGTTAAGACAAAGTTGCTGTTCCCAATCTTTAATAAGGCTTGACGCAGCAGCCCAATTGACTCTGCAATATGGTTTCGGGCTTAAGAACGCAAATCTAGCTCTAGCCGATCCAGATCTTGATATTTCATCAGTAGATTCATTGCCTGAAATTCCTTGGTGGCCAGGTACCCAACCAAGTTCGAGCTTGTTGTGTATTTCCAGATTTTGCAAAGCAGAAGTTCTTTAAAATGGAGTCTATTGTATTGGACACAGTGCTTGTAATGCTACTTGACTATCTGAAAAGACATGTATTCTGGCTTTGATTCTCTTTTCTGAATTTAAGCTAGCGCAATTCTCAATGGCATGGATTTCTGCTTGGAATACCTTGAGACACTTTCTCATAGGTATCGAGACTTTGGTGTTGGATCCAAAGGCACCAACTCTAACTTCAGATTCCATTCAACTCGTTCCTTCTCTTCAAACTGAAGAGAAATTTTAACTTTGCTACCACGTCGCTTTAACTATTCTGACAAATAGAGTACAGCAAATAAAAACTGGAGTTGATATATCAAATCCAATTTCAACCAATAGAGGAATACCCCAGAGCTCAGTATTGGGTCCACTATTATTCTCACTGTATATTAGCGACCTTCCCGATGTCATTCGCAATTTCGAAAATCATTTGTTGATGTGATTTGATGATGTGGCACTTTACATTTTTCATACAATTGGTCTGACCGAGGACTGTATAGTAAGATTAAATGAGGATTTAAGTCTTATTCTCACTTAGTCTAATGCTAATGGTGTGAACCTAAATCCTGCCAGGTCTGTTGCCATGTTATGCTCTAGAGATGAGCCTAATCATGTAGGGCTTCCCTCAGTTGTTATTGATAATGAAACTATTGTCAGGTGAATGATGTTCACCTCCTTCACTGCAATGGATGTATGGCTGTAGTCAGTAGTTGACAAAATCTCCCAGCTTAAGGAAGATTTCTCATCCGGCCCTGATGGGATCCCTGCAGCTGTTCTCAAAAAATGTATTTCAAAAATAGCCCAACCACTTACTTCACTATTTCAGCTATCTATCAGATCTGGTGTGTTTCCAAAATTAAGGAAAGACTCCTTCATCATTCCTATTCATAAGAAAGGCAGTAAGAGCGACGTCTCCAACTATAGACCCATAGCTAAACTTTCCTGCATACCTAAACTTTTTGAGAGCATAGTTTACGACACACTCTACTTTCACTGCAAGTCACTTTTTCCCCTAGGCAACATGGTTTTCTGAAAGGTAAATCAACGACAACTAATCTTATTGAATTCGTGTCCAATACCATATGTGCCCTGGAGGCTGGCAAAGAAGTAGACGCAGTCGTAACCGATTTCAGTAAAGCTTTCTACAAAATATAACATAATGTTGTCCTTTACAAACTAAAAATGCTTGGTTTCCCGCCCCTGTTTATATCATGGCTAAGTTCCTATTTAAATGATCGTCTTTATACAGTCCTTTTCCGATCGTGTGCTTCAAATCCTACTCGTGCAACTTCAGGAGTTCCGCAAGGTAGCCACTTAGGACCACTGATTTTCCTGCTAACCATTAATGATGTCGAGCTTATTCTTTCAAGATCTGACCTGGAAATCTACGCCGATGACATGCGAATCTCTAAGCATATTTCATATAACGTCGACAGCATCGTATGTAAGGCTAACTCTACCCTTGGATTCGTAAAACGTTGGTCCAAGGAATTCTGTAACCCCTATGTCACTAAGTCTCTCTATGTAACCTTTGTTAGACCTCTTCTTGAATATGCCTCCCAGGTCTGGTCACCGTACCATCACGTTCATGTTAAATGCATTGAAGCCGTTCAGCGTAGATTTATCCGTTTTGCGCTACGTGGGCTGGGTTGGACAGACCCATACAACTTACCGCCCTATGAAGACTGTCTTAAATTATTAAACATTCAAACATTAAACTTAGGCCGCGATAACGCTGACATTCTATTCGTACATCAGTTATTAACTGGCTGTATCCACTGCCCAGTCCTCCTCGAAAAAGTTTTTTTTTAATACTAACCCTCGTCGTCTAAGATCTGTAGCATTTTTCTTCCTTCCCTACCATCGCACCGAATATGGCCAACATGAACCTATGACTAGAAAGCTTTGCAAAGTAAATAACTCCAATTCCTTTGACCTGAATCACTCTAAACACTCCTTAAAACATGCCCTCTTAACATCACCCTCCTCCTGACCTAACCATACTTATATTCAATGTTAGTCTTAAGTACATATTTATTTATTTATTTATTTATCTTGTTAATCTTAAGTTATTTGCTTGTATTAAGCGTAAATAAAATAAAAATGTTAAATACCTGGAATGTAGAATAAAGAGTGACTTTAGCTGATAGGCAGTTTCAGACTCGATTAGACATATTTATTCTGGACTACGGTCTTTGAGATCTTCGTCGGACTTATTATCAACCAATATAAGAATATGCCTCGTCAAGTCATTGACTATGCCGTACTTCATTTTTTAATGTTCAGTATATCCAATACTGGATTTGGAGTGCAAGCGCAAACTTAATTTTGCACTAAATGACTGTATTCGATTTATATACTGTATTCCTATGTATTCCAGTGTATCACATTTTATCCTGATAAGTATTTCAGGTTCTAGTTACTTCTGAAGCTTCATGATATCATGCACAATAGATGTCCTAATTACCTCAATGAAATACTCCATTCTGCACGCTCATAAAGAGGATTGAAATTAATATTAATAAGCAGAATGCTCACTTTATGTATCTGTAATTCGTTTGTGGAATTTGCTTCCAAATGAATAAATGAATTGCAAGGAACTGCTGCACCATCAGAGTAAACTAGTTTTGCACTTCTTAAATCAAATAAAGGGTCTTTCATTACCGACTTGACAACTTCAAACTTTCAGTGTAAACGTACCCTGAAACCGAATACCAAACTGCTGGAACGTTATTTCTTTGAGCAATTGCATAAATTGGACATCAGTAATATGTGGTTCTAACAAGACGGTGACACAAGCCACATAGCGGGTGCAACAATCGAGTTATTGAAGTCTCAGTTCGGTGAACGTTTAATATCGAGAAATGGACCTGTCTATTGGCCGCCGAGATCGTGTGATTTAACGCCCCTAGATTTTTTTTATGGGGCTACATTAAATCATTGATCTGTGCCAATAAACCGGCGACGTTAGATGATCTCAGAGCCAATATGTGCGTCCGAGTCATCGGAAATTGGGTTCAACGTATCGACCGCTGCATACGTTCCCGTGGTGGACATATGAACGAAGTCGAATTTCATTCACAAATGTTTTGATAGTAGTTCAAGCCAATACATTTTTTTTTGTTTAGAGATATCTGAAATAGTTTGCATTTTATTTAATAAAGAAGTTATCAAGTCCTTAATGAAAGACCCTTTATAAGTATGCAATGCCATTTTTATATTTTGTGTACTTTTCTTTTTTTAATTAACAATTTTTGTATTGTTGATATTTGAAGGTATATCAATAACCTATTTTATTATCCAGAAAATTTTGTATGTTCAATTTTAGACACTCTAAAAGATTTTAATCTTAATTTGTCGTTGAAAAGTAAATATTTTTCTAAATAAACGAAATGAAATGGAAAATTAAAAATATCATTTGCATTGATTTTATGTAGTAACTTTGGTTTGAAAATAATTAAGTTCTTCCACCATTAACACTTTTTCAGCCTTTTATGTCCACTAAATTCAATTCCTTTTTTTGTTATTTAATATAAAGGTTTATTTAAAGGGAAAATTAAAATGCTACCTCATCGTTGTCGGGATCCTGTTGGGGGTCTGGTGCTTTCAATAAATCTCTAACATTCAAAATTAAAACTTTTGTTAAGGTCGATGACACTGATGAACGTTTGCGTGCATTTCTAACACCATCGGGTACTTTAAAACGGTTTGCACTGGTTTTTGACATAATCAACTACTTTTCACTTCTAACACGCTCATTCACAGACGCAAGAAAAAACACTTAGATTGGTGGTATAAATTATTATTTTGAAAGAATAAAAATATTACTAAAATTCTACATCAATAATAACAACAAGAAAAAAATATTCTAAAACTTCAAGACACATTTTGTAACCAACATCTAGTAACACGTTTATGAAAGGAATGCTTAACTTTAACTTACAAAACGCTTTGCAAAATTAAAAAAAAATAAACAATTCTGACAACCTATATAAGTTGCTGGGAGAAAAGTTTAAAGTGCGGTTCACACCAAAGTTATGAGGGTGGACCAACACGACGCAACAGTGCCTACACCTTCCATAAGTACTAGATTCCGTTATAGTGGGAAAAGTTATTTGCAAGAGAAAAGTTTTCATTAAAAAAAACATTATAAATATATCTCACAGATACTTGCAGACGTTTTTTAAGATAAAAAAATATAAAAATATTAAAAAAGAAATTCAAAAATCAAATATGTGCTATGTACTTTTGCAGCAAAAAGATTTGAGATGACTAAAGGCGGGAGTGTAAATTGAAGTCGGTACTCCGAGTAAATAAATCGTAAATTTTATGCGGGAGAGAGACTTGCTTTCGCTATCTGAGGTATTATTTGTCTTTGCGAATGTGGATATGTAATCTGTTGTCATGTAATCTGTTGTCGTGTAATTCACAGGGGAACGAGTGGGAAGAAAAATCATTAATCAAGAACAAAGGAGTTTTAAGTAGCTAACACGGTTGTGATTTTTCGATATATCGGAGTAATAAGCAAGATGATAGCTTAAGAGCTGGTTGAAAGAAAGGTAAATATTATTGTCAATAACATTTGGTGAAACTTTTACCACCGTGGTGGCAGGCAGAGCAATTTATTTATAAATTGTAAGCTCAATGTGACGCGATTGTGGACTTGAGCACACTAGTTGTGCACCTTAGACGGGATATTAGTCGAAGCAAGGCTGTTATACTACTGGAATTTGAAATACGAGCAAGATTAGGTAAGATAAACTATAGAGGTGGGACTTAGTACCCTTATCACCGCCACTCTGTGCGTATTGTGATGTTCTCGCCTTAATTTTAAAGCTCTCTCATGAAGCGAGATTTAATGATAAATTCAGCTTTGTCTTTGTCTGAGCTAACAGTTGTGCGATCTGATACAAGGTTGGGTTAACCTAGGATGCGCAGCCGTTGTTTTATTAGACAGTGGCATAGAAAATGCCCTGCTTCTGCGTTGCACATTAGAGAGATATTGTCTTCAGAAAGTCTCATTGACAAAAGGTGTTTTTTTGACTATACAGTGACCCGTCAAGAATCCGGTGACTCTTAGCTCAATTCTAAGTGACTTTTTTTATAATCCAATTCTCAATGTTAATTCCAGGCGAATTTATTCGATCTTACTCTTTCTCTTATTCTACGCGAATTCGGAAATGGGGAAAACACTCCGGAAAAAGAAAACATTTTAAGTGTCCAAAAAGGAAGATTCAAATATCATTTGTCGGGGGTTTCTTCTCCACACATTTGCCAGGGAGTTTGATGAAAAACTGAACTTTTTAATTTTTGCAAATGGAAATTAAATATTTAATAGTGAAATAATTGCTGAGTTCTAAAACAACAATAAGTTTTTGACTGCTTCTAAATTAAATGAAAGAGCGTGATATTTCATTTACAATTTCATCGATTTAAAATTGGTGGGATTGCAAAGCGCTTTTGCCGGCAACTAGGACGTTGTGAGTTCCTCCGAAAAATATATAAATGCCACCTTGTTGACCCTATACTATTTTTGAAACATAAGAAACAAATACGTTAATAAAACAAAAATTAGTTTTCTATGTATTTAGGTATCTTTTTAATAACAATGATTGACGCAACATAAGAGGATAGAAGCTTGCCTTTGTCGGATTTCTTCATCATTTACTTCTTCCGCTCATATTCACAATGCAGGGCTATGAGTTTTCCGTATTTTGTTTACACCAAGGATTTTTTTAAGAGAAGTATATACCTCCTATAGCCGTGCGTATTAATAAATGCAAATTAAGAGCCAATTATCTTAATCAAAAAATTAAATGAGAAATCTTGTTAATACATATTAATACATGCAATCACTAATTCACCGAATTATGCTTCTAAAAACGAAAGAGGTATAGAATTCGTGCAAAAATGTTGATCTCAAACAGAGTATCTATGAGTTAATATATTAGAATTATAGAGAAGTCCAAAAAGTACGTCCCAGGGTGCAATGAAGGTAAGAAAATTGCACAGTAAGTTTTTTCCAAAACAGCCGGATAAGTGTACTTTGCTTCTCTTCATCCTTAATGGCACATGCTCTACACACTATCTGCTTCAGAACAAGATTGAAGAAATCACATGACAGCGCATCTCCTTGTCGGAATCCAGTACAGGTTTGGAATAGTTTGGAAGAACTGTTTCCATACAGCACATTGTACCGCGTGTTTTCTAGCGTCACCCCACATAACTGAATTAGTTTTGCCGAGGTTCCGAATTCGGCGATCTCCAAGTAGAGCTCCTGCCATTGGCCCTAGTGTGAAGATTTGTTCTTTTGTCGCAGGTGGCAATGGTGCGATGGTAGTGTATTCGCAAAGTGGTTGGCAGGTGTTCGAATCCCGACCAGAGCCATTCTTTGTAAAATTGAATACACACAACAAATCAAATCTCCCTTAAGCAATTAAGGCGCCACCTGTGGAGATAAAAAAAAAACCTATCGCACCAAAAAAATTCTTTCCTATCCTCCTATTCTTTCAGTAGTAAGCAGCACCCAAAAACAGGCAATGAACTGGGTGCTGCTTGCAGCAACGAAAATGCCTGCGCTGTGGCAACACTATAAGGGTACTGTATCAATTACAGAAAAATAAAAAAAAAATCCTTTTAGC
This sequence comes from Portevinia maculata, assembly GCA_949715645.1. Lineage (NCBI taxonomy): Eukaryota > Metazoa > Arthropoda > Insecta > Diptera > Syrphidae > Portevinia > Portevinia maculata. The sequence continues at coordinate 265,845,817 of OX454526.1, read as the reverse complement.
TCACGCTAATTATAAAAAAAAAAAATCTGCCGGGGGAAGCCATACCGGTACGTGGCGATTAGTGTATTGCAGAACGGCTTTATACCACCACACAGTTCGTTGGAAATGATGTCATATGCAACATTTAGCAGGGATATGCCTCGACAGTTCTTGCAAGACATATGACCGCCTTTCTTGTAGATGGGGCATATGGAGCTGATAGTCCAGTCATCGGGCATACAAAGTCCCACAGGTAGTAAAAAGTTTTGGTCGTTTGTTAAATTAAGAATTCGGCCTCGCTCCCAGATTGTGCTCTATATCCCCCTGTACTCGAGCGCGTAGAATACACGATGGGACCAATCCACTTTCGCACTCGTACATGGCAAGAGTACTTCAAGATCTCAACATATACAAATCCGCTGGTCCAGATATTATTTCTCCCTTCACTCTGAAGAGGTGTTCTTCCACGCTGGCAATACCATTGCGTAAGCTTTTCCATCTATCTTATTCTTCAGAGCTATTTTCAAAAAGATGAAAAACAGCATTTGTTCAACCCGTCCCTAAAAAATTCGAATCTTTTCACCTTCCTCCTACCGACCAATTGCACTAACGTCCCTTCTTTTCAAGGTCATGGAAACGCAACCGTCAACATATGTAATACGATTTTCGCAGCAACAGATCCAGTGGTGATTTGACGACTTATCTAACCGAAAAGTGGACCAATCTCTTCACCATGGTGGTGAAAATAAGATCGTTGCGCTTGATATTTCGAAGGCATTCGACAGAAATTGGCTCAAGATCTTTTGTCGAATATGCGTGCATTTGGAATCGACGATACTCTTCTTCAATGAATTAGAAGTTACATCTCGGACCGTTCAATTCAAGTTGTTTTGGACGGCTATTAATCTGCAACCCACCAAATAATTGCTGGTGTTCCCCAAGGCTCTGTTCTGTCTCCTACCCTCTTATTTATTTTTATAAATGATCTCCAATCTCCAATCCATGGTTGCATTGGAAGAGGGAAATGAATCGGTTCGAAAGAACACGGTGACTTACTCAAAAAACTTCCACTTCTTGGCATACCTAGGGACGACAGCATCAGGAAATTCAACTTCGAGATAAAGCTCAGCAATAAGGAGAACTGGAGCAATGAATCGACAACTTATGGACTGAGCAAACACACAACAAATTGGTACACGGACGGCTCGAGGACCGAGGAGGGAACTGATGCAGGAGTGTTTGGGCCAGGAACTAAGCACTACGAATCCATGGGCAAATGTACCAGCATCTTCCAGGCAGAAATATGTGCCATAGACAGGTGCGTTCGAATCAACCTCGAGAAAAACTACATGAATCGCAACATAGCAATAATGTCTGACAGCCAAGCAGCCATAAAGGCTCTTGACGCCTACGTCATCAAGTCAAAACTCGTGTGGGAATGCCTACACGGACTGAACAGACTAGGCAAGAATAACAGAATTTCAATCTGCTGGGTACCTGGCCATGTTGGCATTACAGGCAATGTGGCAGCGGACTCTCTGGCAAGAAAAGGGGCAGAGGAACCCTTCATAGGACCTGAACCGTTCTGCGGGATAGGAGAACACACTCTACGCAAAGAGTTCAGGAGACTGGAGGAAGAAACAAGGGCCAAAACCTTTCTCAACCTCCAAGGTCTTAGGCGAGCAAAGGAACTCTTAGGAAATTACAAACAAAAGAGATTCAAAGCTTGTATCAGCCTTAACAAAAAGAACCTTAGAATCCTAACAGGCCTCCTCACGGAGCACTGCAGACTCAAGGAGCACCTGAGGAAAATGTGTATATCAGAGGACGGGCTCTGCAGATTCTGCAGTGAAACCGCCGAAAGTCCAGACCACATACTGGAATCCTGTGGGGCACTGGCCCACAAAAGGATGAGATATTTGGGCAGGCACCAAATAACAGACAAGGACATATAAGCCATGGACCCACAGCTCATTCTCAGATTCATCAAAGAAACTGGACGATCAGCTTTCCATATGTGTTTCCAGATTCGCGTCCCTCATCGTTGGGCGTTGAACTGGAACGGCATCGTATGTTAAGCTCAATGAGTTTCGACCTGGATAGTATATTGAAGTGGGGTACAACCAATAGAGTGGAATTCAATTCCTCCAATGCTGTTTCATGTCACTAAAGCGAAGCCCGAATACCATTATCCATGAATGGTACTTGCATCGTTGAAACCGAAATACTTTCCATTCTCGGCATGTACGTTAATTACAACCTTCTTTGGAATGACCATTTACTTGATGTTGTCAAGAACGCTGTGAAATGCCTAGGATTCCTTAAGCGATGTAAGAAATATTTCATCTCTCATGATCTGGCTACAATTGATAAGGCGTGCATCCGCAGAAAGCTTGAGTATAACGCTCATATCTGGTCCGGTGCACCGATTACATATTTGGAGCTAATCGACAGAATTCAAAAACCCGCGATAAAACTCGTTGGTGATCGAGACATCGCGAAATCACTAGACTCTCGTAGTCATTGTCGCAATGTCTCCGCCTTTCGTTTTTCTATCGGTATTTCCACCATAAGCGCTCTAACGAGCCAGTTGTACATATTCCTCCCGTAGAACGTTTCCACCGCTATACTCGCCATGCTAGGAATGCACATCAGTTCACCGTTAAGCCTGTATTCGGGGGGTACAGCTAAATACAAAGAATTATTCCTTAGCCGTACAACACGAATGTGGAATGCTCTACCATGCTCTTTCTTTCCTTCGCATTACAATTTACAAACATTTAAAAAAACGTGCATCGGTATCTCCTCTATCTCGCCAGTCAAAATGTTCCTTCTGGCCGCGCTGTGTAACTATTTACATGGACATGGCTATGGACTATGTTGCGAGGAACAGCTGGAGGGGGCGAAGTATCTGCTTCTGTAGCGACAGTCAGGCTGCGCTTAAGGCCTTCCTCAACCCCTTAACCACCTCCAAAATAGACCGTGAATGCAAGATCTCTCTTAATTCGGTCGGAAGGCTGAATTCACTTAGACTTGTCTGGGTCCCGGGTCATAACGGGATCACGGGAAATGAGATCTCCGATGAACTTGCTAGACAGGGCTCAGAGGGGGACTTCTCAGTACCTGAACCAGCGATTTGTCTGCCTGCGTCCTCGGTCAGAGCTTCCATTGACGGTTGGGTTTCACATGAACACAATCCCCGTTGGCATGACTCTCCATGGTGCAGACAGACTAAGTAAATTCTCCCCGACGTCTGTAGGAAATCCGCGGCATTCTTGTTGTCTCTCAACAGAAAAGACTGCAGACAGACTACTGGCGTTCTTACGGGACACTACGCTTTTGCCAAACACCTTAAGGTGCTAGGCCTAAGCGATACCACCAACTGCGAAGCCTCTGGAGAAAGCGACGACACTGCGGAACATTTCCTCTGTGATTGTCCTGCTTTTGCTCGTATCAGGGGGCAGGTATTTGGTGCGGATATATTGAGTGCTGTAAACCTAAGCTCCTTATCATTGAAGCGCCTTCTCGTTTTTCTTAGGAAAACGAGTAAATTCTCACAGTAAAATGTGGTGTGTCTGCCTGGTAGTACAATGGACTAGTATTGAGTCTGAGTGCTCCAGTGTAGAAAGTCTCGCACCCCGACAAAAAAAAAAAAAAAACTATTTACATTATAAAGGTACACAAGAAATATTTAAAGTACACAAAATTCCCTTTCGCGTGTGCAAATTATAACAAAACAAAATGCTTTCTTCCACCCATACATGGTTGATGATTTGGTGCATGCGTAGTACCAAAATGTCGCCTCCGTATTTGAAAAGCTCAGCTGGTGAACCATCAGAACCGGCAGGCTTGTTGTTCTTTTGCTTTTTTACAGCGATGCCAACCTCTTCAGTACTGGGTGTTGGAACCGGCTCTTCGTCGACTGGACGTGGGTTCTCTTCGTTCTCTATCCCTATCTCTACATGATGCGCATTTAACAGCTGCTGGATATATGCTATTTTTTTGTTGCTTCTTTAATAAAATTTGTCGGAACATCTTTTAATTTTTTTTTGGGTCAGTTTGCATGTCCGTTTAAGTTTTAGTTGCATTATACGTATGTTTAATTTTAACAGGATACTACAAGATGTCCTATCTTTTAATTAAGTATCTAAAATTAAGAAAGATATGATTTTAAATTATCATTGGGGCCCAATTTCATGGAGTCATCACAATGATGCTACAAATCTCAATTTACACTTCTTTTTGTGAGAGTGCTCATCATTTTTGTGGTTTTTTGTGTGTGTCCTTAAATTCCTTGCAACAGTTGAAACTTTTCACAAAAAGCACAACCGAAATAATTGAAGATGGTTTTGTATTCATGTTAACTCTGTTTTGATATGAAAATTGCATACAAAAGCTGACTGTAAAGGGATGGTGCAGTGGCTTAGTTGTTAGTTGGGCTACCGAGTGAGAGTTTCGAGGTTCAAATCAAACTACTTCCCTACCTCTTGCGAGAGTCTGACAAACACCCCGAGAGTATAAACCGTCATGAGGTCCCTTCCATTGGTGTGTCAAAATAATTTATATTTTACTACTTTAATGTTCAATTTTCCATTGAAAGAAGGTTTTAAAAAGGTATTCTGGACATTGACAGACAGACTGACATTGCGGATTCACATTCTAAATTAGAGAATTTCAAATCTGCTCCTAATTGGATGTGCGTCATCGTCATGCCAATGTGAATAGAGACATCCTTCGCACAATTCAATGCCTTTAACTGAAAGGAAAATTCGTTTATCATGTGTTTTAATTAAAATTGATTTTTAGACCCTTTAATGGATAAAATTGAAAAATCCGTACGCAAAGTGCTTTTAAGTAATTTAATTGCTAGCCACGACAAAAATCCACCGAAGCCACATTACGGTGGGAGGAAGGAGAGTTGAAAGTACTTTCGAAAATGTCAAATTATTTTCGGGAAACAGTACCCCGCAATAGTCGCCCAAAATCTTCGATCGATGAAACAAGTTGTATCCCTGGAGGCATCTTAAATTGGCAAACATTCAACGACTACATAGAAAATGAAAGGTAATGAGCTGCCATTGCTGTTTTGCGGATATACAATTACCTCCTTAAATATTAAAAAAAAGAAATCGGCTCGATGAGTGCTTCGAATTTAGCGCCAGCTATGACAGATGTGAACTGTTGAAAAACAACCTACCTACTCAGTGTTGCACACACTATTAAGGAACTGTAGATATCAAAGACTCAGTTTAGCGTTTATAAAAGAAAAAAAAGTATTTGAGTTACTCAACAGGATTTCAGACCTTAGGAAGGAGCAAGTGTCATCGATACTAGAATTTTTTCAGGGTGGCGATAGGTTTTTGAAGCATTCGTATCTGCATTTGATCATGGAAATGTGTGAGGGAGCAAGACAAGAGTAAAATGCCCCGCCGCACACTGGGGCGAAAGCCCACTTAGCTGGCAAAAAATCAAATTATGAAGTTGAGCTTTATCTTTAACTACTGCTTTATTTCAATTGAAAATTGGATAGAGAATACAAAATGAGAGAGAGAAAAGTCATCCGTATTTTGAGATCTTTGGCAGAAGGTCACAAATGCGGCATTAGTTAATTTTTTGCAGCAGTAGTAAAAAAAGGAAATTGTGTACAATTTTTTTTTACATTTTATAAATATCAAGATACATTTTTTTGTAATGCAATCAGTAAGCTCAAGCGTCTAACTGTTTGATTTTTATTTCTTATAAAACAAACTTTTTGTTTTTCTTATCTGTTGTTGAAGAACGCTCCGGCCAAGACGATCTGAGACTCCCAACCCCTGGTTCGAGAAGCCTAGGAAGACCGAACCTCCGATTTAAGGACGCGGAGAGCGCTTGGTCTAGAAAACTGGAAGCTGTGTGCCCGGGATCGCAGAGGATGGAAGGCTGCAGTGTCTCAGGCAGAGACTCTTCACGGGTCGGGAGCCCGTTAAGTAAGATAGGTAAGTTCTTGAAAATAAAAAAAGTGTTGTGTTAGTTTTAAATTTAATTTAAATCCTGATGATTTTAGTTGTGTTGTCTGTGAGTTGCCGCAGTGTTACATTTCTCTGTGTTAATTGGCCTTCTGATGAAGTGATCAGAAATCGGAGTTTCTGTTGATACTTATTGACGTCGACCCGCGAAACCCACATGCGGACTAGTACGAAGGCGGTAAAATTGGGAAGGGTTATATTCATATAATCTAGATCATAGCTTCGATGCTAAAACAGACGACGAAGAAGAAGAATCCAAGTTCAGATGCACAGAAATTAAATCACCTCTAACTGACAGAAGGCCACTTGTCCTTATATTCTTAGGAAATATACATTTCATTTTGCGGTTTCCAGTTTTCGTAATGACGGTTTGGAAGCGCCGATTTTCCAGATTGATGTTACTGTTGCCCTAAGCGCTATGAACTTATTGACAAGCTTACCAGATTGTTTAATAATATAATGAAAACTCCAGTTTAAAGAGGCGTTAATTTTCCCGATTCACAAAAAATGTTTAAGGTTGGCCCAGGTAATTATCGTTGAATATCGTTTCTGAACGCAACGTATAAAATATTTGACACGGTATTTCAAAAACGGTTCAATACATGGATGGACTAAAATAAGTTGCTTAGAGAATTCCAAGCAGGATACAGGTCTGGGTATTCAACTGTGGACCACATTTTCGTTTTAACAAGTATGGCTGACTCCTGTATCTCAAGAAGAAAAACAATTATATGCTTTGTTCATCGAATTCAAATCCGCATTCGATAAAGTTGATCAGGAGGCACATATCTACAAGCTGTATGGTATGGGAATGTCTCCAGAATTTGGTACGGTCATACAAGAATTATATGAAAATACATTGGCCACGGTATGGATTGGTAAGGTATCCTCGGAATGGTTTGAAACCTGAACGACAGAAAGACTGGGGTGAGGCAAGGCTGCTCGCTGTGTCCAGTTTTATTTGCGCTCTTCTTCGAGGATATCAGCGATTTCCTTCCAGGAGGCATTGAACTTGTGGACATCTTAATAAGGACTCTGACATAGTAATGCTAGCGTATTCTCCCGTATCTTTTTAGCTGATGCTGGACCGATTGGCAACCTATTGCAAACTATGGAGTCTAATTGTAATTCTGATAAGTATAAAGTTATGAAGGGTGGAGGGAGGCACTGCTCTTAATGGTTCTACAATGGTGAAGAAATTGAAATTGCGAACGAATATAAGTACCTTGGCATGTATATAAGAAAAAATCTGAATATGGAAAGACACCTTAAGGAAAAGCTGATAAAAGCAAAAACGGCGAGAAACACTACTTGGAAAAGGTGTTTTGCAAATAAGTTAGTCGGCCAACGCAGTAAAGTTAAGGCTTTTTTGTTTAACGCAGCACAAGTTTGTGGGTGTAAAAGATATGACACCGTGGAGAAGATGCTTAGATTCTATATCAAAAGGACACCTTTCCATCCGCCTACCTGTACCCCTAACTATTTGATTATGATAGAAACTTGACTGTCTCCACCTTTCGCAATATATAAACATAGGGGCAGGCTACAGTCCACTTGGGCGAACTGTTGGATATCCTATTCTTATTAATATCCCTCATAAGTGGGCGTGACAAAAGTCTAAGTATGGTTGAATTGTTAAGAACGCTCTACATATTTAATCGAAAAAAACGCTCCATAGTTCAAACTTTGTTTTTCAATAAAATTGTTTTATTTAATTGTGTGCGTGTCAGAAGGCGGATTTAAAAAAATATTTAAACATAAGCACCTAGAGAGGCTATTTTATAAGTTTCAGCTCCCTATCTCAAACTTTGGTTTGTCAAAAGAGTTTTTTTTTTTAATTTAGGGCGTGTCAGTGAGGAGATTTTAAAAAATGTATTTCCCGAGCAGTTTTAGGAGTCAAAGATCATATATAAGAAATTTCAGCTTTCTAGCTCAACATTCGATTTTTTCGATATATAAGTTTTTTTTAGTTTGTGGGCGTGTCTATGGGCGGTTTTTAAAAATTGTTAAACTTGATTATTTCGGGCCCCTAGAGAGTATATGGTAAAAATTTCAGCTCTATAGGTAAAGTTTAAAGGCTTAATTTTTGACGACAGACGGACGGACGGACGGGCGGACGGACTGATGCTGATCATAAATATAGTAACTTTTAGGGGTCTACGGGCAATATTAAGGTATGTTACAAACTACGAGTCAAAATTAATATACCCTTAGAAAAGGGTATAAAAAAAAAGCAGCTGGTACGGGAATGGATAGCACTGACCCAAGTATTCTGGATGCAGACGAACATCAAAGGAGACCAGCTCTTTGCCAGTTCGTTGAGAAAACAGATCTGCGGTTAAGGAAGAACTTTATAAGGGATGCAGTTGAATCGCAACACAGAAAAATTAATAGTCGTCTATGTCACACTTTGCAAGAGACCAACTAAGCATTGAGGAAGGTTACCTCTGTTTATATCCCTTTTTATAATATCCATGGGGGAAAATATGCCCCCACATAATGTCCTTGGTCAATATATCCCTTCAAAATATCCTTTTCTTTTGTGAGTCAAAGAGGTATCCAGAGGAATACTTCGTTTGATATCCTTTTTTATAATATCCACGGTCAAAATATCCCAGTTATACCAAAATATCCAAATTTCTCTGGAAAAATCTTCCCTGATCGATTAATAGTACCTTGGGGGTCCGCCTCTCCGGTAAAAGGGTTTAAAACTATGGACACCTCTTCTACTCACAAAAATTAAAGCTTTGTACACCTATTCGACTCGTAGATCGCATAATAGACCTGGGTGGCCCGCCTTGCGGGTACAAGAGTTTAGAACTAGGGACACCTCTTCGATTCGCTTCGCGGGTAAAAGGGTTTTTTAACTCTGGACACTTCTTCGACTCGCAACAATCAGGACACCTTTCGATTCGATAATCTCATAATAATACCTGGGTGGCCCGCTTCACGGGTAACAGGGTTTAAAGCTCTGGACACCCCTTCGACTCACAAAAATTAAAGCTCTCTGCACCTCTTCGACTCGTAGATCGCATAATAGTACCTGGGTAAAAGGGTTTAAAACTATGGACACCTCTTCGACTCGTAGATCGCATAATAGAACCTGGGTGGCCCGCTTAGCGGGTACAAGAGTTTAAAACTATGGACACATCTTCGATTCGTAGATCCCATAATAGTACCTGGGTAGCCCGCTTCGCGGATAAAGGGGATTTTTAACTCTGAACACCTCTTCGACTCGCACAAAAATTAAAGCTCTGTGCACCTCTTCGACTCGTAGATCGCATAATAGTAGCTTAAAAGGTTTTAAACCCTCGACTCACAAAAATTAAAAAAAAAATGATATTTTAACTGAGGATATTTTCCGGGGATATTTTGACCGAGGGTCTTATAAAAAAGGATAAGTACAGCTTACACCACTGAGCAAATGTCAATGATGGTTAGATAGACTTCGAGGTGAACTCCTAAGGCTTACCTATATACCGCATAGGGATGGACTACCCATTTTATGTGGCATTTGCAACACCAAGGAAAGGGAACATTTTCTACATTTTCTTGGAAAATGTCCTACTTTTCCCTTAACCAGGAGACATTTCTTTGTTAGTGACTTTTCATCTGTCAATTTATCTGCTACCTTAATGAACTAAACGTGTCAAATATTTTCAACTACTGCTCTATCCTACCGTAATCGTATTATTTTATAATATGTATCCAGTGAATTATTATTATTGCTCGTAATTTTTTTTTTTTTTTTATTCATTTATTTCTTTAAATTGATAAGAATAGTATCAATCGGCGGACGGCAAGGCCATGCTTAATTTGATTTTGTTTATAAAATTAGACATACTTTAATATCCTTCACCACAAACAAATATTTTCAATCCGCCATTTTAAACGTTGCACAAACTGTGATTATAAATAAGCGGATCATCCAACGGCGTAATTCTGCATTTAAGAACGTTATGCCAATTTCACAGAACTTCAATCAAATGTATCAAAAGGCACTTTTTCTGTTTTTGTTTTGCTTTCATACAACTTTCATGGCTCGGGGGTACGCAAAGTTATTTACTCGAGAGTAAGTGGATTAATTAGCTATTCTCATGCACGATAACAATATTTTCTAATTACTTTTCCACTAACACACATGGTTTGTCGTTAGCGTCGTCAATACTATTCAAAGATATTAATTAAAAATATGTCTGAACGAATAGAATGATTTCGATTTCGATTGCAAAGTCACTGAATGATTTAGTCATAGTGTGTGTGTTTCCTTTAACTCATGCACACAATTTATTTCCTGAGCTTTAATGAACCCCCATTAGAATGGCTGAAGTCGTCGCACAGTTATTCCCTCGTTTGAATCAGGTAGGTAATGATGTGTAAATTTTATCTTGTGTTCGTGTTCCGAATATGCGTAAGCATAACATTAAGTAAAAGGTTTCTTTCTTATTGGATATTAGGTTTTAACAATAACAAATTTAAAATAACGTTTAAATACGTGGACCCGTTCTTGCAAACCTCCTATTGAACAGAAATGACAGTGAGTACACGTTTAAGCTTCATACCAGCACCCAACAAATGACTCATTGCCTGTTTTTGGGTGCTGCTTACAACTGAAAGAATAGGAGGATAGGAAAGAAGTTTATGGTGCGATAAGGTTTTTTTCTCCACAGGTGGCGCTTTAATTGCTTAAGGGAGATTTGAATTGTTGTGTGTATTCAATTTTACAAAGCATGGCTCTGGTCGGGATTCGAACACACGACCTGCCAATCACTTTGCGAATACACTACCATCGCACCATTGCCACCTGCGAGATGATGTCTTTCCAATTCGTCGCTTTAAAAGCAGAGTGACATAAGTCAAAAATTGGCCATTTTGAGTAAAGTACACAGAAAATTTCAAAAAAAAAACTTATTTTTTCTGCCAAATCGTCATATTTCTATCTTTTAAACTGACAGGGTGAAGGCGAAGTGTCGTTCTGTATAACACCTAAACTCTGACAAACAATTTCGGAAAAGTGACACTTCCTTCTTTGTGTCATTCTGCTTTATAATGAGGGTATTAATTTTTTATTGGCAAAACGTCACATTTGTATTATGTCATTTTACCGCGAAACCAAAGCAGTATTGAATTTTTTGGAATACGGAAAAAAATGACATTTCTCTTTTGTGTCAAAAAACATATTTATTTCTTAAGCTCCTAAACGCCATAGTTCAAAAAGTGACATATTGCCTGCAAAAACTGAAGCGATGAAAGTGTTTAATTTTCTGTTATTACTGTAAGATGTGTCACTTTTCAAAAGCAAGATACTCTGTTTTAATTTTAAAACTATTCTTTAAGCGAAATTTATTGATTTTTTAGATTGCATCTTAACCACTTTTTATTGCTTGTGAAGTTGGCAAGGCGAAAGGGGAATATAAACGCTGAAGAATGGGCAGTTTCAAGCGTAGAACCCCAGACAGTCACAAACTACATCGTAAGCCCCTCGTCCAGTCCGACTTGCAGTAACAATACACTTCATGACGTAAGGGATTAAATCACTGTCACTCAATCCACTTTTATACCGATGGATCCAAAACCGACGAGGGGTTGGAGGTGATGTGTTCTCTGACAGGCTGAACCTCAGCCTCTCCTTTCGCCTCCCTGATCGCTGAAGCGTGTTCCAAGCGGAAATCTTGGCGATTAAAGAAGTCCTATCGTGGCTGAAGAGAAAAGTGATATCCGCTATGTACATCTGGATCTTCTCAGATAGTCAGGCTGCGTTAAAATCCCTGGATTCTGTGTCCACAAACTCTATCGTAGTCCGTGACTGTCGATCATCTCTAGTGGAGATGGTGGAGCGTCTTAACATTCACCTATGCTGGGTGCCGGGACATACAGACATTCCAGGGAACTGTAGGGCGGATGAACTCGCCAGACAAGGAACCATACTGCCCCTTCTACCTGGTAAAGGTCCATTAGGCATCCCAATTGCTACATGCAAACTCATGTTTATGAGACATACCGTTAAGAAATCTAAAGGTGGACAAGTGGCAACACTTGCCTAGCGACAAAACAGATTTGGCCAAAGCTGGATCTAAAACGCTCTAAGTGTTTGATATCTCTGAACAGACTTCACATCGGTGCTATAATTGGTGTGATCACCGGACACTCTCTCATGCAACAAGGCTTGGCGTCCACACAAATGACTTCTGCAGAAGCTGTATGGATGAGGAGGAGGAGGGAACAATTCTCCACCTTCTCTGCACATGTCCTGCACTCTCTCAAAGACGTAAACTCCATTTAGGATCTTTCTTTTACAATGATCTTAGCGATCTCATTAACACCAACATCAAAAGTCTGTCAAGCTTCATCAAAAGCTCCACCTGGTTCAACGAGTAGGAGCGTGATACATCCGTGTGGTACCACAATGGAACTGTTATTGGTCTATGTGTGTCGGCCTCTGCCGACTGCCACTATAACCTAACCTAACCTAACATAACCTACTGTTCGTCTGGTAGCTCATCAGGAAGTTCAAACATTTTGCCAGTCTCAAATGAGATACCGGTCGACCTGAACTCCGATGCCAAGGAAAAGTTACAAGGTAAAAAAAGGAAAATGTCGTACCAGTGAGTGGACCAAAAGCAAGGCAAAAGCTTTAAGGTATTTAGGAACAGCTTACGTTTCAAGCGCAAAAGATATGAAGGTTATCGAAGAAAGAGAACTGGGTCCTGTTTGTAAATATAAGCTCAACTATTCTTAAAAGACTGCTGAGCAGTGATTTAACTTTTTAAGTTTATGTTTAACTTAATTTTTATATGGTTTAAATCAAATCTAAGCCGACAGTAATACTTAAGAAGTTTTAGAAATAGGGCAGGTGAACATTGATTTAAGGTAAAATATATTAAATATACTTTTCTTTGTTTCCTTTTATAAAAAAAAAATATTTTAATTTTGTGTATGTAAAGACATTTTTTGAACTACATACATTAATATTGAGGCAGGTCACCTGTCGTTTTGCATTTGTTTGTAATATATTCGTGGTCAGCATCGATAGTAATGCGCATCTACTATGTCCGTCCGTCCGCCCGTCCACCCGTCGGCAAAAATTAAGGCCTTTACACTGGAGCTAGAAAGCCGAAATTTAAACCATATACTCTCTAGGGGCCCGAAATAATAAATTTTAAGAATTTTTAAAATCCGCCCACTGACACGCCCACAATTTCAAAATAACAAAATTGTGAGCTAGAAAGCTGAAATGTTGAATATATTGTCTTAAGGCGGTCAAAATACTGTGGGGGTTAACATCGCATCGTCGCCACGGCAAGTAGCATGTATGATGAGGGGGATGGTGGAAGGGACGAAAAGTTTTGAAATGAAAAATTTCATAAAATCCTGTTTTTATCATAAATACCGATTCCGAAACAGCAACCTTGAATTTAAAAAAAAAAAAAACGTTAAAAAGCTCAAGAAATGAAAAGCTTACCCCATAAAAAAATGAGGCATCCACTTTGAAAAATTGCTGCCAAAAAATAACCACTGCTTAGTGTTGAGACTTATTATTTTTTTAAAAGCTTATTACCGATAAATCCATTTTTAAATAAAATAAATCTGTTTTAAAGGTCTTATAATTCATTTATTTGCACTAAATCCTGAAGAAAATATATTTTTTAAGGTGGCCGTAATAATTTGATCACCCACTGTAAATACAAAGCACTGCTGAACAGTTTTTTATCTTTAATATTTTTATTACATTTGTATATCAACACAATAAAAAATATTTAAGCAGAAACTCGTAAGTTAACTCTTACACTCAAAATAAAAAAATAAATTTGATATTAATCATCAATGGTTTTATGTCTAAACAAAACGACATTTTTCCGTATTGCTGTCTAAATTTATTACATATTATTGGCCGTTTTTTGTGCTAAACGACATAAGTCGAAATCAATTTTCTTAAATTACTTTATTTTGGATAGTTTCACTAATCCACTTGAAAGAAGAAAAAAAAAGAAAATTTTTACCATAAATAACTTTTAGGTTTTCGTTTAAATTCACAATGAAATAATTTTTTTTGTGTCAAAAATTATTTCAAATAGCTTTTCTGAAAGACTGCCTTTTTTGACTTATGTCACTCTGCTTTTAAAGCGACGAATTGTACTGAAAATTTAATACAAATTATTCGAAAGGTTTAAATGTACTTTTTTGGCAGGTTAACAAACAATAGGCGTTTTTCTTTTAAAGCTCAGAGCAGTGCACTGAGCTGTAAACAAAAAATCAGTGTTTCTTTTTTAAGATCAGAGCGTTCTGAGCGCTCTACTTATGTTTCTTTCTTTTTACCTGGTGTTATATGCAATAAATAGATTGAAAAATAAACATGACAGTGATGTGCTCAAGTGTGTTTCATAAATGAATCGGAGCGCTCTAAGCAGACGCCTAATATGGTAATTTTAACGAGGCTTTTTCAAATATGGCAACACTCAGACAGCTTATAAGACTGTCTTAATAGTTGATAGTTAATCTGACAGCTGACGCCATCTTATTATTCAGTATCATCAAACAGCAGCGCCCGAGCAGCGTTTACAAAATTTTGTAAATTTATATATATATTTAGACGATTCCGTAGAGGCCAGTTTTCATCATTAATGTCATTAAAAAAAACCTTGACTATTGCTCAGCTTCTTAAGCAAAATTGGTCTTGTTGTGTGGGTTGTGGTGTTGCCGTCTTGTTGGAACCACATATTGTTCAGATGGAAATCTTAGACTTCAGGCAAAAACAAAAATCAGTGAGCATACGACGATAGCGCTGAGAATCGACGGTATCAGTCACTCCTTTGTTTTCAAAAGAGTACAGGCCAATGATACCACAAGCCCACAACGCACACCAAACAGTCACTTTTGGCAGATACAGAAGGTTACTGAAGGATTAAATAAAAGTCTTAAGATTAAACCAAAAAACTACCTTTTAGTAGTCAAGTGAGACGGAGTGTACTTAAAACACAAACATAGATCGAAATCGTAAAAGTGGTTTTTGAGAAAAGTTAAGTTTTTGAAAAGTTATGAAACTGTTATCTTCTTCTATCTCCTTTACGGCAATGTTGTGATCAGGATTAGAGGGATCATAATTCATAACCCTCCCACTTTACTACATCCCTACTGGTCCGCCTGTAGGGTTCGTCGGCTCTACCTCAACAAACATCGGCATGCCGGTGGTTTCGAGTCACTTCATCAATGAGGCCAATCAAATGCTGGTGTTATTGTATTTGTGTGATTCAGGAATTTTTAGGACTGCCTCTTTCTACGATTTCACAAGTGCGTGCTCCCTTAATTGATTATTGTTTGATTGAACTTTTACGGCACCGGTGATCTATAGGAGCGTCACGGATTTGCATGCAGACTTACGGGACAGCTTTAAGATGTAAAATATGTCGCTAAGCTCACCTGAAAGTTAAAATTACCTAGATGTGATTTCTACAATCAGTTCCCTTTTTCGACAAGCGCTGTTAGGGGGGCGCTGCAGTGATATTCTAAGTTCGTCCCTGCACGGGAGAATTCATGAAACTGTTATATGAAAAAAAAACTTTATAAAAAAATCGTTTCAGAATTTAGTATCCACAGTTGTACAAGAATAAGCACACTTCACCGGTTTTTGATATATAACCGTTTTTCTAATGTGCCGTTATTTGAGTCCTTTGCGAAAATCTGAGTACACGATATTCTTACATTTACTCCAGTATTGATATCCCAGAAAATGATCGCAATCATAAAAGCCGTTTCAAGAAAAGTGATGTTTTTCAAAAATGTTATCAACTGTTATGTGTAAGAAACATCCGATTGGATGAACTGTTGGATAAATACCCTATTCCTATCCCTCATAAGGTGGGCGTGGCAAAAGTCTAAGTATGGGTGAATTGTTAAGAAAACTCTACATATTTGTTATACTACATTTAAAGGACTGTATCGAAAAAAACAAAGTTTTTGTTAAAAAAAAAACGCCTTAGTGGTCATGGCAGACATCTTTATATAAAGGAAATGTTGAAAACGACCTTACCTACATACTTTGCGAAGAATATGGCTTTCATTTAGTGCAGCATGCGGATTTTAAAAATATTTAAATATGAGCATTAAAGGCCCCTAGAGAGTATATATTATAAATTTCAGCTTCCGAGCTCAAACCTCGACTTTTCGATAAAACTGTTTTTTTAATTATTGGCGTATCAGTGGGCGGCATTTTAGGGCCTAAAGACTATATTTTAGAAAGTTCAGCTCTCTAGCGCAAAAAAGGTTAGGGTCAATGCCAGTGGGCGGATTCTAAAAATTCTTAAACTTGATTACTTCGGGTAGCTAGAGAAAATGTGATTAAAAATTCAGCTTTCTAGCTCGAGATGAAACGCCAAATTTTGGCGACGGATGGACGGATGGATATGGCTAGATGGATATTACTATCGATGCTGATCACGAATACGGGCAACATAAAGGTATGTTACAAACTATGAGCCAAAATTAAGTTACCTTTATATACAGGGTGTCCCAGTTAATGAGTATAATCCTTTAAGAGGAGATTCACGAAGTTCAGCCGAATAAAAAATTGTGTGGGGGACTTTTATTATCACCCCGTTCAAAGTTATAGCCCATCAAAGTGGGTGACCTGTAATTTGGAGGTTTAACCACGTTAAACGCTATAACTTCTAAACTTTTATAGGTACAAGGGTATTTTTTACATTTTAGAAACAGTTTAGTAGCGTATGCAAGTCTTAAAGACTTTGGGAACATCTGTGCACCTACAATAAAGTTATGGCTCCTTAAACTCAAAATAAAGAAAATTGTTTGTTTCATTTTTTTTTACTTAAAATGCATTTTTTTAAAGTTTTTACTTAATAATTTCTTTTTATAAAATAGTTATCCTTAAAAAATTTGCTAAAAATTATGTTAAGCAACTTTTTTATGCAACGAGCAGAATACTTCTTCTCATGTCTTCTGAAATGGCATTAATTTTTTCTTGGAGCTCTTCCAGACTTGACATTTCTCTTAAATAAACTTTTTCTTTCATAGCACCCCAGTGGCCAAGGCTTGGGGTCAACTCCACCAACCGTTCTTTAAAAGTATGGTTTTGGAACGAAATAACCCCGCTGCTACTGTGACAAGAACCTCCATCTTGTTGAACGAACATCACTCTTCTCTGAACAGGAGAAACATCTTCAAGGAGCTCCGGCAATCGTTCTCAAAAAAGCTACAGGTAGTAATGGGAATTAGCTGTATGTAGAAGAATACCCGCACATTCTTCTACATACTACTAAAGTGTTTCCTATTTATCCAGCCCAAACATTTATGTTAAGCCTCTTAAGCAAACCTAATTAGCAACACATTTTGAAGAAGTTCTTAACAGTAATTAAATTCTTACCTTGGAAAGGATGTTGTGCGTATTAAATGGGGATTGGGGTCTGACCAATGGTGCAAATTATGGTGGTTTGGGATCCCATCTCTTGTGAATTGCGCTTCGTCAGCCCACAGAAAGTTCTTGAGGAAGTGCCCGTCTTCTGCCCGTTTGCACAGAAGCCATCGGCAAAATTCCAGTCTTCCTTGCGCATCTTTTGGTAGTAAATTCTGGTCCGGTTTAAATCGAAAGGGTGTAATCTATTACTCTATAGAGTTCAGTGAATGCTGGTTCTGGGCAGTTCCAGCTGAGGATCTTACGAGTAATTTAGTAGATACACTTTTTTGGCAATTTTTGTCTGACAAAAATGGGTTTTACTACAACTTCTGTTCATCGTACGTAAAACTGCTTAACATAATTTTTAGGAAATTTTCCAAGGATAACAATTTCATAAAGTAAAAATTTCTAAATTACCGTTAACCGAGTCTTTTTGAGTTCGCCATCTTATGAATCTCACGCAAATTATTCGAAATATCAAAATGATCAAAATCGTTAGAGCCGTTTTTGAGAAAAGTGAAATTTTCAAAAATTCAAAAAACCGTTATATGAGCAAAACAATTTTTTTCAAAAACTTTAAAATGCAAATTTGTTTAAAATACCAGCATTTACTGATGTGCAAAATCGTACAGAAATAAGTCGTTTCGTTTATGAGATATGACGATTTTGTCAAGTAACGTTATTCGACCATTTTGGGAAAAACTGAGTACACGACATTTTCTCAAATTCATCTCAATTATTTCATATTTCAAAAACGATAAAAATCGTCAGAGGCATTTTTGAGAAAATTGGTATTGTAGGAACCATTTGTATGGTAGGTATCGTTATTTGAAATGATAGACTAAAAAAAAATGGCCGCGATATATAAGCCCACAAATCCCAAGTACGAAGTTTGAAGCAAATCCGTCCACCCATTGTTGCTGCAGCTTCGGCTACAGACCGACAGATGGATAGACGGCTCGACACATCTTTAGTTAACAACAGTATACGAGAAAGTTAAGTTACTCAAATAGTAATACAAAAAAATAGTTCAATGCAATTCGAAAACAATTTTAATAACAGCGAGAAAGTTTCGTAAAATCCAGTGGTGCTCTTTATTTTAGTTTTTCAACAATCAAATATTTTCTCCTTCAAACAATTTATTTCAACGAAAAAAATATATTTAAGGAAATCCGTTTTAGGGAAACGAACTGAATTTGGAAGAATTGTACTTGAGTATTTGTTTAAATCGATTGTATTGAAAAAAGATACAATTGTAAGTCAAATGTCATCCCTACTTCACTCTCAATTTGTGATTGGTACGGGCCATTGAATTGTTATTGTCCTTCGGTGGATTGAGGATTTAAAAGTTTCAAGAATCTGCAAAAGGTTTTTATTAAATCGATTGGAAGAAGGTACTACCTATGAATATTCATATGGAACAAGTCTGCTGAGTAATTGCTTACAGTGAATTAAGTTTTGTGGATAAAAGGAAATGTTTCATTGTCTGGACGTTTGCATATTAAATTGGCGGAAACTTATAAAGCTCGAAACATTTCGTGGAACGAATGAGATGATATTATAAAAATGGCACAGAGGCACAAGCACAACACATTATACTTCGGTTACATCGCTCGAGAGATGTACACAATGAAAAGGACATCATTTTATCCAATTTAAACAAATTAATAATAATGAGTTGTCCCGCCACAGGCGTTTAATTAATTCAGCAATTAGAGTTGAACTTGCACAGTGTTTTGTTATGGAGAGGAATTGACATAATTGATTCCCACTGGCTAACAGTAGGACTTAGGAGTTATGGATTGCGTTGGTAGCAAATATTTTCACGCGCGGTTTATATTAATTTTTCTGTTCATTTTCAATCGAATTTCGTATTTAATTACAATAGAAATAAAGCAAGTGTTAGCTTCCGCACAGCGCCATCCGATTCGGTGTCCGCGATTTGTATGAATTTGCTCGATACGCAGGAGCTAACAACGAAGCCTAATCTTATCCAGCCGTTTAAATTGCCTGCCTTGCTTTGAAAACTTACTTATGATCGTACCTTTTTCGTAAGGGATGGTGACGGTATAGCTTGTAATTCTTGCGGTGCAGGTTCAATCCGCATAGGGAACAACCACATACGCTACCCATTAAAGGAGAGAATAATAAGTGAGAGTGAGGGTTTAGCACACTTCGAGCTTATAGCATATTGTGTCCCCTGTTTATACCTTGGAGAGGTTAGTACCCTTTTCCGAAGCCCCTTCTAAATGCAGTCCTTTTATCAATTGTATTTGAGTCTTGCTGTGATTTAGTTTCGGCAGGTCACACACCGCATCCAGTCAAGTTTCGTTGACGAATCTGAGAACGAGCTGTGGATCCATGTTTTGAAATCCTTGTCTGTTATTTGGTACTTTCCAAATACATATCTTATCCTCTTGTCGGTAAATGCCCCACAGGATTTCAGTTTGTGGTCTGGGTTTCAGCGGTTTCACTGCATAATCTGCAGAGTCCGTTTTTTGATAACCCCATTTTCTTCATGTGGTTCCCGGGTCTACAGTGCCCCATAAATAGACCTGTAAGGGTTCGTAGGTTATTTTTGCTCAGGCTGATGCAAACTTTGATTCTCTTTAGGTTGTAGTTTCTTAGGAGCATGTCTTAGACCTTGGGGAATAAGAAAGGTTCTAGCCCATCTTTCATTCTCCAGTTTCTTAAACTTCGCATTGAGTGTGTTCCCCTATCTCACATAATGGTTCAGGAATCCGCTGCCTCGTTACCTTTAATGCCAACGAGGCCAGGTACCCAGCGGACGGTTACTCTGTTATTTTTGCCTAGTCTGTTCAGTCTCTGTAGGCATTCCCACACGAGTTTCGACTTTATGACAAAGGAGCCGGGTGCCTTTATGGCTGCTGGACTGTCAGACATTATTGCCATGTGGCAATTTCTGTATTTTTTCTCGAAATTTGATTCGAACGCACCTGTCCATGCACATATTTCTGCCTGAAAGATGCTGGTACGTTTGCCCATGTGATTACTTACTGGCCCAAACACTCCCGAACCAGTTCCTTCATCGGTTCTCGAGTCGTCTCTGTACCACTTTGTTGTGTGTCTGCTCAGCGAATAAGTTGTGAATTCATCACTAAAGTCTTCCTCATTGCTGAGCCTTATCTGGAAATTTTTTTCAAAGTTAATTTTCCTAATGCCATCATCCCTGGGTATAGCGAAGACCACTCCTCTTCTTTTGAACCCATTCATTTCTTTCTTCCAATGCGTTCTTTTGCCATCTTTAGGATTGTTTTATCTGCGTCCATCACCATGAGTTGTAGAGGAGTCAATTCCAAGAGCACCTTAATGGCGCAGCTACGTGTTGCTCTGGTGATGCACAGGCATGCCAGTCTTTGCATTTTACGGGTGGCCTGATAGGAGGTTCTCCAACCTCTGCACCAAAAAGAGGAACATAGGATAGAATCTGCGTGCTCTGGGATTTCGAATTGGATTTGCTTTTTTTAAAACTTTGCCAAAAAATATAAAATGTGAATGATGAATTTCTGAGAAAAAAAAAACTTCAGAAACTAAAGAGGAGCGTTCTTTGTAAGCCTCGGAAGTGCAAATGTCCATATGGGTGCGTTTTTGAAAAAGAATTCGATTACAAGGTTCAACTTACTCCAAAAAAACTCAAACAAAAACATCTTTATTGATGAGATACACGTTCAATGCGTCGTCAACGTCACCAAGTGAAATTCTCCACACGTTATGCAACTTTATCCGATGAGCCTTCTAAAGGCAACAATTTGTTATACCATGTGGACGGGAGGGATCATCGGCCTTTTCGGTCTTCTGCCCCGCCGGAGTCGCAGAAGAGTTTAAAATCAAAATCGGTGTGATGAAGTGAACGGAGAACTCAGCCTATTCTGTTACCGAAAATTGTGCTCTGATAAAAGGATAGCTCTACATCGCAGATGGCTCACATACGGATACAATGTTCGACTGCGTACAATGTATACGACGTAACGTTAACTGAGATGAAGATGCTTCGCATGACAATAGAAGTAAAAAAGCTTGATCAAATAAAAAGTTCGGGAGTCTAGGAAGTCTTAAGGTCAAAGAACCAATCTTAAAAAAATGGGGCCGACTGACCCAGTTGGTTATATCATGTTTAAAGGGTAGATCCCAATGAATAACGTAAAAAGGCAATACTATTAAACCTTCGAGGAAGAGAGCAGCAATCTTTAAGACACAAATGCCACAACACTACCAGTTAATTTTACTCCGTGGAGAAGTTATCTAAAACCGTGAGAATCCTAGAAAATCGTTGCATCGTTGGCGGTTTAAGTCAGGCGACGCACGGTACCGTTTTTGCATTTTTTGGAGCACGTTAGTCTGAAGAAGTCCACTCTTTATATGGTTCTTTTATTTCATTAAACGGCGTGTCGTATCAGCTCTGTTGTGCATTTTTTTCCCCAGGCAATGGATTACTTCCTTGAACAGGGTTTGGGTGGCTTGCTTTGTGGGTTAAATGGATTCAACCCTTTTTTCGGAATGGTTTAGCCCGCTCCCTTACAAGTTGTGCGACATTAACGTTTTCGTCCATTAGAAATTAGAAATTTGTATGTTTTGTTTCGAAGTACTGACCTTTCGGTCTGTGGACCTATGATCCTGCGCCTCCGATTGCAGTTGACACACCAGTCTGTATGCGTACTGGAAGCACAAATCTACGGAGGGTGCTCTACACTTTTTGGTTAAAAAAGATAGAAGGAGCTCCAAACCCTAAAGAAACAGCCATTTGTACACAAGAGCAATCATTTGTGAAAGTATCGAGATTCGACCAACCAGTGGATCAGAGCCAGGCTGGCATATTCGAATCACAAATTCTTCATATGGAGAAGTATCGGTTTGTATAAAGGCTGCCCCCCCCCCCCCCCCCCCCCCCCCCCGCTAATCTTCAGGAAAGGCACTGGTCGATTTGCAAGACACGAACAATTAAAATATGTCGGAAATTGTTCCAAGGACCTACTAGTAAAATAATATTGCACACATTTATAACGTGTATCCTTTTTTCGGGTTTGAAGGATCTTTTTTGGGGTTCCTATGACCTCCTGGTAAAAAAACCTTACTTTAGTGGAAAAATATTCCCTCAATATCATTACGTTTTGACTAATTCTTATCCCGTATTGCAACAGTGACTCCAAGCTGCACTCTCTTCGCGATGCGCGTAGCAGTCAGGGTTCGCCTGCTTCAGTCACTTCCGATTCATTTTAATAATGAATAAAAAATTAATTTAGAAGTCAGACGCTCTTCCTTTCTACTCTGTCGGAGGAGTGTAGGCGGACTGCCACGAGAAAAGACACTCCCGTCAGGACATTAACAACTCTAAGAGCGGCATCAAACACTTAATAGAGGCACGAGACATACAAAACCGGGCGACAATACACAAACTGAAGTGATAAATTGTGGAAGACGGCCACAACGCACCAGTCCACAAAATGGAGAAATCATGTCCAGCGAACAAGAATGTAAGGAATGGCACGCTATTGGTAAGACCCTTACACCCTATCTGAACAGGATTCCAACAGACAAGATTAAAATTTGAGTTTTTAACTCTAATAATAATAAAACTCGCTTAGATTGCTTTCGGGGGTCTAAGGGAGTTTACTCAATAAAACTCAACGCGCTGGGTGGGCGTACTATCAACTTCGTCCTCAAATTTCCTCTCCTCCTGATGTGGTTCATTTGAATAGCGCGATATGCATTATACATGGATTTATTTTGCACTTTGTTAGAGCTCCCACGAGAAATGTAAAACTGTGAGCGAGTGAGTAAGACATGAGAGTTGGCCGAACTGGAACAAAGAAAACTCTGGAAGGAAACTTCTTGGTTGACCAGCTAGCAAGTTAGTCAGTTTTTGCAAGGAGTTTTGTAAAAGTGTGAGGTACAAGATCAAGAAACAAATTGAAGTTAAAAAAAAAGAAATTAAAGTTTAAGACGGGATAGTTGAAGTGGAAGAAAAGTCTGGTGATAAGAGGAAAGGACAGCAGGAGGAAAATAAATACAAGCACAGAGATACAGATAAGGATTAAGGACTGGAACCAAAGAACAAAGCTAAGTAGAGTGAATAATTGGCTAGTGAATACTTTCGTAATTCGGTTGCGTTAGGGTTCTTGTAGTGAAATAGTCTGGTAGAATTCAGCTGCAAAATTTTCCCGCTAACGTTCGGGACACGCGACCCATTCAGTAATTTTTGGTATTCCGGGCGACGCCATAGCGGGTCACGCCTGGTCACTTAACCTTGATTTGAGTTTCATGTTATGGTACATTTTTAATTTCGTTCGTCGGATTTTAACGCCATTTGGTTCTTTTGATTTCTAAACCCTAGTCTATGCAATAAAGAGGCAAGCTCCAACGGAGCCATTATAACGTGTTTCAAAAGAAACGGTGTTGTGTTTTTTTATTACTTCCCAGCGACAATCCACGGTCCACCATACGGTTTCACAATTTATCCGCAAAATTGTGTGGCATCCATCTTTTTTGTTGACTTAATTTCAGCGCAAGCTAATTTTCCAGGGGTTTTATTTTAAACGAACCAACCCCAGATTGACTTCCAGGGAAATAGCCTTCTGCTTATTTTTATTGTTGCACTCAGCGTTTTGACGTTTCGAAGAATGAAGGTTTTGTCTGGAGGAGGAAGAATGCCCCCACCACATTTATGGTTATGTGCTGACCTTTATATGGGTATTGGTCTCTGGGAGTTGTAAACCTTTTAGATGCAATCGATTATTCAGGTCTCAGTGTCAACCATTGTATATGCAACCGTACGCATTATAGGGTTAAATAAAGCCCGCACTAGTTACAGAATTGCCTCTCTTGGATAAAGGTTAAAATCAAATTCTCGACACATCTAAGGATAGCAGATACGTCTATAAAAGCAATTGAAACACTTAAAATCTTGAAAAAAGGTTGGATTGTTCACACTTTTAAGAAGTTTTCGAAAACATCACGAAGCAGTCCTTCGAGTGGAGCCCCCCAAAACACACGCTGAGTTGGAAGATGACGAATAATGTGGTGAAATGTAGTTTAAATATTTACAGATCGGAAACAGTGGAATTTTCTTTGGGTAACCCTGAATTAAGGGACACAAAAAAAAAATGCTTTTAGCAAAGTGGCTACAGAAAATAATCATATTTACAAGCCTCTCATAATTCCCCATCTAAGAAATCGGGCATTTTACTCCATTTTCTAAAGCAAATTTGTTTCTGAAAATCCTTCGCTTTGGTTTATTTTAAAATGTCACAAACAATGCAATTTGCCGGATAAATTTCGTCTCTCTATTAACTACATTATTCTACTTAATGAACAGTGAAACAAAGAAGGATAATCTTTGAAGTGCTTCTCTAGTGTCACTAAATTAAGAGAAATATTTGTTTAGCTGGCTGGTACATTTACCCTTAGACAAGTTAATGAAAATAAATCCTTTTCAGTAATTGAAACTTTGTACGACAGGAACAATTATTCTGTAGGTACACATTTTCGTTTAAGGATATTCCCGCAATTGATGAAGAGCGAACGAAAAAGTCTACCTTCCAAGTACAGGGTGCGGCAACATAACTTCCTTTTTTGAAATGAGCGCCATTTAGGTTGTAGGGGTCTTAGCGGCCCGGGAGCAGGGATGGGACTTTTTGAAAAGATGTCCGCAGTAGATTTGAAAAAAAAAAACCCAGTAGATTCAACTGTTTCGCAGTAGATTTTTATATGTTCAAAATATAAGTAAGGCATAACATATATACACATAAATTATTTAAAATAATAAAATATACATAAATTTTTATTTAAAACAGAACAAAAACAGAACAAAACAAAAATTCATTTTATTCATACGAGTCATAATTTTTTTTTTGTAATTTCTTATAATTCTTCTTTTTGATTTTACACCAAAAGTAATCAAATTCATTCTTTAATATATTATACATTTCATTTCAAAATTATTACAAAAGTACAAATTGGGAAAACGAGAAATAAATTGTTGCTCGAGGCTCTCTAACGCATCTATAAACTCTTGAGAAGAGTTTCTTTGAAATCTGTGAATATGGAGGAAACACTTTGTTTCTGACTTAATTCCATGAACGATTTTTTTTTTATTTGAAGAATGCAAAATAATAAAACGCATTTTTGCTACCGAAATCAACAGTTTTATAGTCAGATTGGGGTTTGAAAATGTTTTTCACATTGTCCTTCTATTTTGATGATTGAAATGGAGTCAGTTACTTGTAATTTCTTCATCGGTTGCGTAAAAGCCCGAAGGTATTTTCCAGACAATTTGTTTATCCTCTCGACCGCATTCCAAACACTTTAAAGAATGTTTCCCATTTGTTCTTACAATATTTTTACATTTAAAAAAACAGTTGAACTTTATCTTTTAAAAAACACGTACATTCTTATTTGTTTGCTCTGAGAACTAACAGTATTGCGTTTTCTTCACTTGTTTCGCACGACTGACAAGAATTTAAGACAATACGCCTTTAAAAATATATAATGAAAAAACGTAAGCACCGCCCTTCCCAACCTTATTGCAAAACCAGTGTGACCAACAGCCATAAAAACTAGCAAATAATGATTCAAATCATTTTTATTGTGACTAGGCCGAACACTGGATTGCATTATTTTTAGCGAAATCAAAGAAAAGAAGAAGCATTTATTTTCATATTTTTGACTAAAGGGTAAGGTAATTGTAGAGGTTCTTATTTATTATAAACCGTCTGTTTTATTCAGTATCCATTGCATAATTAGGTGTAATCAGTAAAAAAAATAATCAGAAAAACCAGCCATAAACCATTTAAAAAAAAGCAAAGCCGGTAGCACTGCACGAAGTGAGAAGATACACACAACGAGGATCAAGTCGATACGCCTTTAAAAAAGCATTAAAAAAAACCACAATCATTCAACTTACGAAGCTGTGTACCGTTTTTTCCACAGCGGTCGTTCCATAAGCGTTAAAACACATCCTTTTGACCTGCTTCCACATATTGTAGGTTTTTTCTGCATTTTGCTTTGTAGTAGTATTAAATGCATATGTAGAGAGAGTGTCCCTACTGATTATATGGATATACTCTGGTCACTTGCCATCAAAATATAGCCGATTGCCAAAAGCCGAATGAACATCATAATTAGGTAATAGGTGGATTTCATCAGGAAGAATGAGACTGACTGCATTCAGTGATAGAATTAAAAAAAATATTTTGTGGACTAGATTTACATATTGCATAATTTTTTTTCGTAAGACCAAAAGTGCAGTCGATTTTATTTAAAGGCAGTAGATTTATTTTTCAAAAAAAAGGAGTAGATCTACTGCAATTGCAGTAAAGTCACAACCCTCCCCGGGAGTGTTCCCATTCGACAGGCGTGGTTCTAAAATATTCTTTCGCACTTATTGGTTGGAACAGGGAGAAGCGTGCGGCTGCCTACTTTTTGAACGGATGTTCTGTCATCGCCACCCAGCGAACCTTCCGAAATCGCTTCATTGTAGCGCCGTTGGGCCCTGCCTCGGACCGAAAATCAATTGCTACATGGGTCACTACGTTGAGACAAACCTTCAAGCTTGCAATCCGAACGGCGCGGCGTTCTGCGCATGCGTCTACCCTTGGACTTTCCGATCGTCTAGTGAGGTGAATTCTTTATAATGACCTTCATTACCATTCGTACAAGTTGGTGATTGTGCAGAAACGCTCCGAACGCTGCGCTGGAAGGAACGCATGTAAGGCGCTTCTCGAAAACATTCCAGAGGACGCATTTTTTCTTCAGTGATGAAGCCTATTTTCACTTCAGGGGATGTGTCAACAACTGCATGGAAACCTTTGCATTCACCTAAAGTCACAGTGTGCTGTGTAACTACCTCAGCTGGGATAGTTGGATAGAATGAAAAAAAGTCACATTGATAGGGAAGCGTAGGTGAATATGTTAAAGGAATTTTGTTTTTGCACGACTTGATGAATTGTACTTAGTGGACATTTGGTTCCAACAGGACGGCTCACACTTCAATGTTTTGAGGGAACACTTCTACTCGATCTTACTGCACAGATGACAATATCAATTGTAGTTTTCTTCGAGTGCCCATAAACTGTAAACGTTTTCTGACTAATGAAAGGCAAGCCATTTGCGAGGGTCCTTTGATCTCTAACTTCATAGAGCTTAAACTTGCTGTCCCTCAAGAGTCACTTTTGGGGCTCCTGCTATTTAGTTTTCTTATTAATGATGTCATTGCTGTTTTCAAATATTGTTTTTACAATTTTTACACTGATTTAAGATGCAATCTTTAACATAAATGAGGATTTGAAAAGTGTATTCGCTTGGGCAGTACAAAATGATTAAATGTTAGATCCGGCTAAATCAAAAAGGATAATTTTGTAAATTAAAAACAGTTTGGATGAATCCTGCTTGAAGTGGTTTTAAAAGGGACCGTGATTCCATACGGTAATACTGTACAAGAAACCTAAGTTTCATCTTAAATAAAACTCTCATCTGGAATGAGCATGTTAAGAGGACTAAGGCGGTTGTGGAGAGTGTCGCATAACCTACCACAAACAACAAGACTGATGGGGGTTAAAACTTTACCGGATCCAATTAAAAACTATTGCTACAGGTTGGGATGACTGATCTCAGTCGAATCCCACTCGGATTTTTTTGTGGAGCAATTACTCCACCGTAAATTTTGTGAAGAGTATTTCCCATCTATAATTTGAGAATTTGTCTATTTTATCTGAAGAGCAAATGTGAATTAGAGTTATTTATGAGGTTTTTGTATAATTTCATTTCCACCGGGAAGAAACGCTGAAAACTTTGCTTCAGGTTCACTTCCCAGGATCTCACACGATGGTCATTACAGATGACCATATAGCGGAGGTCTCAATTCCAAGAAACCTCAGTAGAATTAATAGTTTATCCGGAACACTTTTTACTCCGGATAAGGTTAAATTAATTTAAGGATCTTGGGGTTTATTTCGATCCCAAACTAGTTTTTGCCAAGCATATCAATTTTATTGTTAATAAATCTAATTCTATGCTGGGCTTCGTAAAAAGGTGGGCGAAAGAATTTAATGACCCATACGTTACTATGTCATTGTACAATTGTTTTGTCCGTCCGATTCTAGAGTATGCTTCACAAGTTTGGACGCCATTCTACAACATTCATTCAAATCGAATAGAGGCCATTCAACGAAAATTTATTCGATTTGCACTAAGAGGACTTCCATGGGATGATCCTTTTAACCTACCTCCTTACAGTCAGCGTATTAAGCTTCTTCAAATGTTACCCCTTTCTCAACGTAGGCTTAATAGCGATATCATTTTTTTACAGCAGCTTATATCCGGTCAAATAGATGCACCTGACTTGCTGTCGTCTATTGGCTTTAATTTTCGTGGTGGTGCCCATAATTTACGCAGTGTTGAATTATTGGTTAACCCCCATCATAGAACGAATTATGGGAGTCATGAGCCTATTAGTCGCATGAGTAGAATCTATAATCTAAATGATCAAGTGATTGACTTGCATGTTAGTAAAATTAACCTTAAAAATATTTTGCGTAATAATGCTTTAATATCTTGAATTGTTTTCATTATTTTGTGTCTGTGTTAGTATTTTATAGGTACATAATTATTGTATTTTGAATTGTTTTGTCCTTACTAACACCTGCACTAAATGATGAGCCTGTGAGAGCACTTTTAGTGCCGGCAATTTCTGCTCGTGACAGTTGCTTGCTTTAAGCACTCCACGACACAGAGCTGATAGTGTAATTTTAAAAAAAAAAAAAAAACTCATTTAAACCATTCAAGGCATCAGGAACAGATGGTATTTTTCCAGCCCTCATTCAAAATGGAATAGAATTTTTATTACCATCCTTGATTGCCTTATTTAAGTTCAGCTTCAACTGGGGGTATATACCAGTTACCTGGAGGGAGGTAAACGTAGTATTTAAACCTAAACCGGGAAACAAGCCGAGGGAATTACCTAAATCATATCGTCCGATAAATTATAAATGAAAGATATTCAAATTTTTGTTGATCTTGTTGTTTGTTTTTTTATTTTTTTTTTTCACAACTTATATTTATTAATATTGTTTTTCTTTTCCTATCGCGACGCGTTTCGGAGCATGTTCTTCATCATCGGGCGTATGGGTTTCGTCCAATAAGCTTGACATTGTTTTTTCTGAAAACAATGGAAAGGATTATTGACATCCACATTACAGAATGCATATCAAATAGCATGCCTCTGCACCATCACCAATATGCGTACAAAACGGGCAAATCCACGGAAGGCGCTCTGTTAAGACTAACTACAGAGATAGAAAATGCCTACCGTTGCAAAGAGATCGCACTTTGTGCCTTTCTGGACATAGAGGATGCTTTTGACAACACTGGATATGAATCCATATCAAATGCTTTGTACCATAGAAGCATAGGCAAACCAACCATTAAATGGATCAAATCGATGCTGGAAAGTCGCAAAATAACTGCCTCGTCAGGAATGACCTCAGTATAAGTAACAGCCGTAAGGGGCTGCCCACAAGGGGGAGTACTTTCACCCCTTTTGTGGTCATTGGTCATCGATGACCTGCTACACAAGATGGGCAATTTGGGCTACACTACAATTGGGTACGCCGATGATATTGTCATCATAGTCAGGTGTAAAGACTCAATTGGAGTCACATCAAAAATGAAAAATGCTCTAAAGACAGCCATAGACTGGTGCATCAAGGAAAATCTTTCCAAAAATCCCAGTAAAGCCGTCATCGTTCCTTTCACTAAAAGGAGGAAATTAGACCTAGGCCTAATCCCAATAAACGACACGGTCGTAGAGTACTCCGACGAAGTCAAGTATCTTGGAGTAATCCTAGACAAGAGACTTAACTGGAACTCTCACATAAATAACAAAATCACTAACGCTAATAGAGCTTTATGGGCCTGTCGTCGCACATATGGCAGAACCTGGGGAATCTCTCCAAAGATCGTCCACTGGATCTACACAGTGATGATAAGACCCATTATAACATACGCCTCCATAGTATGGTGGACAAAATCCACACAAAAGGTCGCAATAGAGAAGCTCAAAAAGGTACAACGGCTTGCGTGCCTTGGTATCTCCGGAGCCATGCGAACCTGTCCAACAGCTGCCATAGAGGCAATAACAGGAATTACACCTCTCCACATATATATCCAAAAAGTGGCGATCCACAGTGCAATAAGTCTAATACAGATAAAACGAGATAAATCTTAATGATCATCCGGAACTAAAGACCCTTCTCGATGAACTGCCAGAACTTAACATGAACTGCGCGGTAACAGACCGCATTCAAAAAACACTATGCTTCAACAAACGGTTCTCCACGGAGATCCCCAAGAGTGAAGCATGGGTTAGTAATAACCCACCAAACAGCCACAACGGCATAAAGTGGTATACGGATGGTTCTAAAATGGAAACGGGGGTAGGAGCGGGAATATACGGACCACACAAACGCTTCACGATACCCATGGGAAAAAGTCCCAGCGTATTTCAAGCAGAGCTCCACGCCATTCAAGAATGCGCCAGCCACATTAATGTATCTGGCATAAAAGGTGCAACCATCCATATATTCACGGATAGTCAAGCAGCTCGTATACCATTGACTCCAAATCATTCATGTACTACTTCAATACCCTACAAACACTCGGAATAAGAAACAAGACCAAATTATGGTGGGTTCCGGGTCATGTCGAGGTAGAAGGTAATGAAAAGGCCGACGAACTGGCCGGAAAAGGTTCAGAAACACCTTTCATAGGTCCCGAACCTTTCTGCAGCACTCCTAGATCAGCAGCAACGGCAGCAATTAAAAGCTGGGAACATAGAAAATGTATCTATCTTTGGGAAAGCATCCCAGGTCTAAGACAGGCCAAACGAGCCATTCGGCCCTTCAATCCAAATGCCAGCAAATGTCTAAACCTAACCAGGCATGATATCAAAAACTTAGTAGGTTACCTTACTGGTCACCATGGTTTAAGATATCATCTACAAAAAATGAGAAAGCAGACTCTCCTGAGTGCCGACTCTGTCTTGAAGAGGACGAGTCAGCTGAATACATTTTATGTGAATGTCCAGCCCTTAATGGAATTAGAAAGAAGATCTTTTTCAGGGAGCAAATGAGTCCCGAGGACATAAAGAATTCTTCTACTGGTAAAATTGTCCGCTTTACACGGAAAGTGGAAATTCTACTAGTTTAAATTTTTCTGGCCCATACGGTACAAAAGATCTTTTTAGATCGCCTTGGCGAGCGAATTAAAAAAAAAAATAATTTCATTTATAACAAAATATAACAATTTATTTTTAGCAATTTATATCGGTGCCGTGACAATACGCAATAAAGCCAATTTGGTGTTATGTATTTCACTTTCCATTGGTGCTGTTTTCAACAATTTGGTCTTGTACCTACTACAAATTAAACAGTGACCCCAAGCAGGGGGGTTGTAGATGCATTGCACTGTTTATGGGATTAGTTGCGAAATTGCAAGTAGATTTCATAAACAGTGCAACCCCCCTGCTTGGGGTCAGTGTTTGATTTGGAGTAGGTGCGAGGTACGGTTCTTGAATTGTCATAAAATGTTAAGAGAAATTATTTCCCACAAAAAAGTGAAGATCACCTATTTTGGGCAATAACTTCACAAAAAAAGTGAAGTTATTTCCCACTCGAGGTGAAGTTATTGCCCGTGAAGTTATTTCCCTGCACCGAAACGAATATGAGAGGCTAAGGGTACTGTCATCAGCGAATAAATGGAATAGATTAGAAGTAACAGACAGGAGATCATCTATAAGAATGAGAAAGAGAGTCGGAGACAGAACAGAGCCCTGGGGAACACCAGCATTTATATCGTGAGTTGCAGACTTGAAACCGTCTAAAGTAACTTGAATTGAATGGCAATTTCTAATCCATTGAACAAGAATTTCATCGATTCCAAGGGCACGCATTTTCGACAAGAGAGTTTGATGCCAAAATCTGTCAAATGCATTGAAAATATCAAGCGCAACTATTTTACTTTCACCACCATGGTGAAGATACTGGTTCCCCTTTTCTGTCAGATATGTCATCAAATCACCAGTGAATCTGCTGCTGCAAAAACGATTTTTGTTAAGGAATTGTACTACCAAACAGAAATTCTCGTTTAGGTGTAGAGGTTCGTTTCGTTTGATTCGTTTCTCTCCATTAATGGCATTAATGGGTGTCGTATTTTATTGTTCCCAATGGGGATTGAACCTGCACATCACGGGTCACAAGCCAACACACCAACTTCTACACCGTCACCGGCCAAGGAAAACCTGTTGCTGTGAACACCGTACTGCCGGTCATTGAGAAGTTTTCGGGATTCAAGACATCTCAATAGTTGACGGTTGATCAGCGTTTCCATGAACTTGGAAAGAAGGGACGTAAGTGCAATTGGGCTGTAGGAGGAGGGAGAAGAAGATTCGTCTTTTTGAGACAGGCTGGACAAATGTTGTTTTCAATCTTCTCGGAAAGAGCCCTGACAGATAGAAAGGCGGACGCAGTGTTTTTGACAGCGTTGAGGAACACCTCTTCTGAACGATTGGGGAAATATGACCTGCACCAATGGATTTGTATATGTCAAGATCTCGAAGTACTCTAGCCACTTGACATTGAAAGTCTTAGCTAAGGTTGGGAAACACACTTGGGTGTCATATCATCTCAGACTTCCAAGACTTTATGTTCACTCTTTATACGCACTTTTGTCCTGACCTTTTTATCTGCACTTGTGGTTTGTTGTTGTTTAAGGTGTAAAATTTTCTCAGCTGTATATACACTTCCCAATAAAACGCGACTATTATCTAATATTCTTTCTTTTGGATAAGTTTGTTATTCCTATTAATAACTTTTGAGTTAGATTTTCTACTTTTTATAAGTTTACAATTTTAAAATGTATATGTTTTAAAGCCATAAACGAAATCGCATCTCAAGGCTTTTGTAAATAAATGAACCTTCCCTGAGCGCCTCATCTC
The DNA here is from genome assembly GCA_949715645.1 of Portevinia maculata. Lineage (NCBI taxonomy): Eukaryota > Metazoa > Arthropoda > Insecta > Diptera > Syrphidae > Portevinia > Portevinia maculata. The sequence goes on along the minus strand of OX454526.1, from coordinate 265,812,420 downwards.
AATCAGTGGCAATTCGAAGTGGCCAGACCAGGCTCCCGAATTAGCCCCTTGCGTCTTTTTCTTTGTGGGTTTATTTTTCAAACCCCACGACCTGAAGGCCAACATCCAGACAGAAATTGACAACATCAGCTTATTCAGTGTATAGATAATGCCACCAACCTGATATAATTTTGGAAACTGTGTAAAACAAAACTTTATACATGAACCTACATTATAGAAATAAAAATAAAAAAAAATGCTGATTCATAAAATGGGTTTTAAAAAAAGGAAGTAGTATTTATAAATCTTAACATTAATCTAATTTATTTATAATACAAACACATATACAACAAAGTTTTCATTGCTACAGACAACAAACAAACATTTATGGGTGCATGCATTTCACTGGATGTAATCGCCCACACTTGGGCTTTGTTTTGTCCGAGGGGTTCAACTACCTTTCAGCTTCAACAAAATACACAAAACGAAACAATAAAATAAATGTATATAAACAAATCATAAACGAACACTTTGTTATATAAAACACAAAAGCTTAAAATAAACAATAAACACAAACAAAACAATACAAATAAACATTTAACAAATTTTAAAAAAAAAATCAAAGAAAAAAACGAATCAAACAATCCAACGAAACGAGAAACGAAATCAAATGTTTAGCTTACCCTCGGCACAGTAATATGTATCAGCCCCCAACAGATTTTTTTCAGGCCCCATGGTATCTTTATTCGAGACAAGGATAGACACATTTTTGTATACAATATGTTCATTTAAAAAAAAAAAAAATTTTTTTTAAACAAAATTAACAAAAAAAGAGAGAAAGAGAAGAAAAAAATAAAAAATAGATTTGTCCTCACCCAATACGACTTATGAACGCGCGCACGCACACATCATAATAAAGCTCTCAATCTATAGAAAGAACAATACTATTGTCTAAAATGTACAAATTATAATTAACTACAATACCTTCTAATAGTGTCTACCAACTACAAGGAAACAAGAAACATGGATGCGAATAATAGGTAATGTTTGAGTGCATAATAAAAAAATATACATAACTTGGTTTCTAAAATCCCTTATATTTAACCAGTGCTCACAGGTGGCTGATGTTGGAAAGCCTATAGAAAGTATGAGGTCGAATTAGAGGTAGCTGATAAGAAGACCAACCGCAAACTCTATGAGCTGTACCAAGATGTGGACGTAGTCCAAAAAGCCAAAATACGTCGACTACATTGGGTCGGCCACATCGAGCGAATGGACAATATTGCTCCAGCTAAGAGGATCTTCGAATCCCAGCCCCCAGGTTCGAGAAGACAAGGAAGACCGAACCCCCGTTTCAAAGACCAAGTCATCGCGGATGGCAGAGCGCTTGGTTTGGAGAAATGGAAGCAGCGTGCCCGGGATCGTAGAGGATGGAAGGCTGCTGTGTCTCAGGCAGAGACTCTTCACGGGTCGGGAGCCTGTTAAGTAAGTAAGTAAGTAAGTAAGTAAGTAAGTAAGTAAGTTAGTAAGTAGATAAGAAGACGCTTCGTATGACAGCAGGAGTAACGAAGCTTGATCAAATAAGAAGTTCAAATATCCAAGAAAGTCTTCACGTCAAATAATGTGGAACTAGTGACAGAGGAGTCTCAGGTTCAAATCTCGGCCGGCCTGATAACACCTAAATTAGTTTCCTTTGCTAAACCATTTGAGAAAGACTCACAAACATCCATGAGTATCAACTGTCGTGAGAAGCATTAAAAATTTGCTGTTGAATCGGTCGAAGATTGTACGTATCTTCCATTCGTGCCAAAATAATCATTTCGTGTCCGCTTTGTGCAGTTAGAGAAGCTAAGTCTTATGACCTATATTCCTTATATGATCAAATTTGTTTAACTCTGCCTCCTGACACCTTTCGTCCTTTGGGTAGAACATCAAATCTATAAAATATGCTCCGCCACAACGTGGGGAAGGTTATAGTCCGGTTGGGCGAACCGTTGGATACCCTATTCCTAATCATATCACTCAAAAAGTGGGCGTGACAACAATCTAAGAATGGGAGAACTTTTAAGAAGGATCTACATATTTTTTTTACAACATTTAGAGGATTTTATTGAAAAGACAAAGTTTTGCAAAAAAAAAGGTGGGCATGCCGTAAAACCTTATAAAAACGAATTGTTCTTAACGACTATCTACATACTTTGCGAATGATTTCTTCAATAAAACGTTTTTGTTAGTGGGTGTATCAGTGGGCGGAATTGGAAAATATTTACACATGAGCATTAAGGGTCTCTAGAGAGTATAAACATTATGATATCAGCTTCCTAGGTCAAACGTTGATTTTTGGATAAAATTGTTTTCTTAAATTATGGGCGTGTCAGGGGGCGGATTCCTAAAGACCATAATATTAAAAATTTCAGCTTTCTAGCTCAAAATTCGATTTTTTCGATAAATTTGTTTTTTTGAGATTGTGGGCGTGTCAATGGGAGGATTTTAAAAATTCTTAAACCTGATTTTTTCGTACCCCTAGAGAGTTAATGGCTAAAATTTCAGCTTTCTAGCTTCAATTTAAAGGCCTAATTTTTGCCGACGGACGGGCGGACGGACATGCCTTAATCGAAGTTACTATCGATGCCGATCACTAATATAGTAACCTTTAGGGGTCGCGGGGCAATATTAAGCTACCTATGTTACAAACTATGACACAAAAATATTTTTTTTTTTTTTTAAGGAAATCCAAATCCCAGAGCACTCAGACTTTGTAACGGTCCATTGTACTACCAGGCAGAAATCCTCCGTTTTATCTTTTATTTTCTCTTCAGAATAGGGTATAAAAACATTTTGTAGAATTTTATATAAAATATGTTAAAAGGCCATTGAAACAAAATATGTTAACTGAATATTTTCAATCAGTGTCAAACATTGAATAATATCAATGTTTAAAACCTTGCTCTGCCGGTAAACTATTTAGTAAAAAAAAAAAAAAAACTTTTGAGAACTGGAAAACCAAAAACATGAAAATCGCTTTTTGGTAATGTTTGGTGGTTCTTTACTTCCTTCGAAATTAAGATATATTAGGCATTAACGGCCCATAGAGGACCCAAAAACTAGCTTCTCCAACCACTTTCTTTGCGAAGTGAAGGGACCTACAATTTACGCCGAATCCGAACGCCAAATTTGAGAAGCTTCTCATGATAATTGATACTCTTGGATGTTTGTCAGACGTTCGCAAGAGGTGGGGCAGTGGAAAAAAAACTCAAGATGTTACTTGGCCCCGGCGGGAATTGAACCGGGAACCTTTTGATTTGTAGTCCGACATACTAACCATTGAACCACTGCGCCCCACTTCGAAATTAAGATAGAACTTTGAAATTTTGTACAAATATTTTGCAAGAGTTTCTGTTTTTCGCATGGTAAAATCGAGCGACTGCAGCGCCCCTGGATAGCTTCAAACTATAACTGTGTGCCTCATGGAGATAAAGCTTTGAAATTTTGCACATATAGATTTATTAGAGTCCTTGGTTATCTGTTTGAAGGAAAAGTGACGGATCAAACATCCCTGCAACGAGCACTTGATGTTTGGGTGGTAGTTTTGGAGGGGAATCGGTATCGTATTAGTTAGAAAAAAATAAAATACTTGCCCGTTCTCTGATCAATTCCGTCCTATTGCAGACGTTTGTATAAATGGAAGAGTGATTCCCAAGTGCGAAAGTTTCAGATATCTGGGATCTATGAAGAAGACATTTAGCCGTACTCGTAGGATCGATCAAGTGGCGGAAAAACTCTGCCTTCCTCTGTGTTCAAAAAATGACACCTAAGCTGAAAGGAAGGCTCTTCACCGCAGTTGTGCTCCCTGCGCTTAGACACGGTTCACAATGTTAGACAGTGTACTAAAAGTATGAGGGCAAATAAACGGCAACTGAATGAAGATGCTTCGCATGACAGCAGGAGTACCAAATATTGATCCAATACAAGTTCCAAGATCCGAGGAAGCCTTGAAGTCAAAGAATCCATTTCGAAGAAAATAAAGCGCGACCGGCTCAGATGGTTTTATCATGCTCAAAGGAGAGATCCCACGAACCCTGCCAAAAGGCAATATCAATCAACGTCCCAATACAAACGCGAGAGAGCCAGAGCTAAAAACTCATGGATCACGCATATGCAACAACACCAGCATTTGAATTGACTCAATGATGAAGTGAATCGAAAATGCAAGGCCTGCCGATACTTCTTTTAGGTCAAACCGGCGATTCCCACAGGCGGGCCAGTGGGGATGCAGTTAAGTGGGATGATTAAATTGTCTTTAATACTGATTGCCTCCCCGTTATTAAAGGAAGAAGACAAAAATAGCTATAAAAGCAAAGACCCCGCTTTTTAAAAATTGCCCGACCACAGCGCCCCTACCAGGCATTTTGACTCTGACTTCTTTCTCATTTAACTAGAACTTTAACATTTAGCACATACAGTACGAACTCGGTTAACGCAACCCTCGATTGAAGCAACTCATGTCAACTCACACATTTACCTCGACCAGTGCAACTTCTTGCGTTTATTCATATATTTTTTATTTGCATGTTCTTCTATTGGTTCGTTATTTATGTCGTTATTTCACAGTTATATAGTTTTTTTGCACCTGGACCAATTTCTTTATAAATACAAGGTTGCGCAAAAGTTGTCACCCGGTTGTAAAAACTTCGATTCTGCTTTTGGATTCTGTTTATTGATGTCTTAAATTTTAGATAGGCTTACGACTTTTGTCCCACCTAGTACATCGATGTCATTATGTCTGCAGAAAAATAGTAAAATGGCTATGTCGTAATTTTTTGTATAAAAAAATGTAACCCGGTAATGCAACAACCTCGGTTATTGCAACTGCCTCAATTTCCGTTAGTTGCGTAAATCGAGTTTATACTGTATATATTTCAGGGGCCTCTGCATTTGTGGTTTAAAAATCGCCCGAATGCATTTTTACACTTAATTTGTTTCGCAACTCAGTTTCAAAACTTAAGAAAATCAACGTAGGTACAGTACGTACTCGGTTAACGCAACCCTCGATTCGCGCAATTCCTCGATTTTTGCAACACTAAATTTGTCGCACTTCTTGACCCTATAAGTGCATCTTTTCACAACAGTTACCTCGATTAGTGCAACTTCTTGCGTAATCATATTTTATATTTGCATTTTCTCCTTTTGGGTCGTTATTTTTGCCGTTATTTCACAGTAATGGAGTTTTTTTGGACTTTGACCAATTTTTTTTTTGTAAATACAAGGTCGCGCAAAAGGTGTCACCCGGATGTAATTTTGTTTGTGAATGAAAAACGTTAGTTCTGCCTTTGGAAAATATGATGACTTGCGCCACCTAATACATTCATGTCATTATCTCTGCAGAAACTGTAAAATGGATGTCTTCATTTTTTATTTAAACAAATCTAACCCGGTAAGTGCAACACCTCGGTTATTGCAAGTGCCTTAATTTCTACTAGTTGCGTAAATCGAGTTTGTACTATAGTTTATTTTTCCATTCTTTGGTAAAGTACAGAAAGACCGTTTTTATTATTTTCAGTCTTGCAAACTAAATGTGGAATAGAACCATTTTAAGTGTTTTGCGCGTTCCTCTTTTACTAATTACTGATTACTGAAATTGAACTTAATTTAAATTATTAAATGCAGTCTTTAAAAATTATCAAATGAAAATCGCACTATCGTTAATTCCACCCGAATCTCAAATTGAACAGAACTAATATAAATAACTTTCAGCAACGTCAAAACTGGACATAAACTTGTGCAAACTTTTGACGTTGCTGAAAGTTATGTAGACAGCTATCGGAAAAACAGCATCGCATTGAAATTTGCATAATGTGCGATAAACGATTTTCCCTTTCTCTTTCAAATGGACGACATTTTCCCTTTCCTGTACAAGGGATGGCAAATCTTAAACGAGTTCGGAGAGATACCATGCCAATGCATAGTTGCATTAAGTTTTGCTCTCATAATGACTTACTACACAAATTCGAAGTTACTGTTAAGGTTTTAATATCATGAAGGCTTTACATAAGGTTTTTCGAAAAATAAAAATAATATATGTAGATCCGGGCAAGGCGGGTGCCATCCGCTAGTCTAATATACTAAAATTAATGTTTGTGTGTTCGTCTTCTCTTGATATGCGCATTGGTTATCCCATTGTTGTTGGCACTTCCGCGAAAGTAGTATCAAAGTACTATATACGAGTAGCATCAATATACAACAGGTGACACACGAGTAAGAAGGAGACTTCGAAGACATATGAAAAAGATCAACACATGCAGTTCTTGCCCAACTGTTAAACAAAATCTAATATGTTGGAAGTCCAGTGCATCGCGACAAATGAATAACAAAAAAAAAAACACTCAAAAACCTTAGTAAACAATTAAAATCAGTAAGCGACAGTGACACAAATATTTATTCATATCAAATTCACTTTGTACAGTTGTTGTTGGCACTTGCGCGAAAGTTTTTGACATAAAACTAGCAACGTACAATGAATAGCGCGTGAGTCGCGTCGGATAATTTTTCGCCTTCTATGCGTTCGCGGAGCATTCATCCGAATGAGTTAAAAATTTGTAGTTGTTGTTGGCACTTGCGCGAAAGTTACTGACATAGCATTAACGTATAATGTACCATTAAGGTACAATAGGTGGCGCGACAGTAGCCGTGTTTCTTTTCACGCGGATATAGGGATAATTTGAAATTTGCATGTAAAATACAACAACAACTTATCCTATATACGCTAACTTTAGCGGGTATAGCTATCGCCGCTAAGTCCCTTAGCGGGGATAAACAGTGCTTCCAAAACCCATTTTCTTCGTTTTTGATGAATTTTCCAGGAAATGTCAAAGTTTGACATCCCGCCGAATATTTTGTTCGTGATTTTATTATTATTTTTTTTCAAAATTTAGTAAATCTGTCAATGTGAAACTTTTTTTTATTTTTAATGTCATGCCTATATCCGCGTGCAAGGAAACACGACTATAGTATTACAAAGACTTCAGACTTCAAGGACAAATGTTAAAGTTCTTCTCTTGCTGATTTTTAATTGTCGATTAAAGAAGTTCTATCGTGGCTGAAGAGGAACGTAATATCCGCTATGGACATCCGAATCTTCTCAGATAGCCAAGCTGTGCTAAAATCTTTGGATTCTATCTCCACAAACTCCATCGTAGTCCTAGACTGCCGATAAATCCCTCGTGGAGATGGCGGAGCAATTCAACATTCACCTATGCTGGGTGCCGGGCACAGAGATATTCCAGGGAATTGTAGGGCTCATGAGTCATGAACTCGCCAGAAAAGGAACTATACTGCACCAGGTAGTAAAGGTCCTTAGGGAGGCCATTTAAAGAACTAACCTTAGGTGGGCAAGTGGGAACACTTGTCTAGCGACAAAACAGATTTGGTCAAAGCTGGATCTGAAACGCTCTAAGTGTTTGATATCTCTGAACAGACTGCAGATTGGTGCTACAATTGGTGTAATCACCGGACACTGTCTCATAGGCAAGCATGCAACAAGGCTTGACCTCTATACAAATGACTTCTGCAGAAGCTGTACTTAAACGAGGAGGATACCTTCTCTGCACATGGCCTGCTCTCTCTCAAAGACGAAAACTCCATTTAGGATCTTTCTTTTACAATGATCTTAACGATCTCATAAACATCGACATTAAAGTCTTTCAAGCTTTATCCAAAGCTCCAACTGGTTCAACGAGTAGGAAGAAGCCGTTTGGTATCACAATTGACCTTTTTTATTGGGCTAAGTGTGCCGGCTCTGCCGACTGCCACTATAACCTAACCTAACCTAACCTCTCGTGCTGATGGGTGGATAAGAGGAAAATAACAAAGAAAATCAATAAATGAATAATGTTCCAATAAGTTGGTACTCCTGTGTAACAGTTAAGTTAACAACAATATGTCTTTTATTAATTACATATGCTAGTTGTATACCACGATTGTGATTCAAATTTGTACCTACCTCAAGCATCTGAACAAAGGATTGATAGTGTGGGGATAACTGGTTCAATAAAATCCACTCCCCAACTAGGTCTGGAAACATTACTGAACTTGCAACCCTTAGAGCTCTTCACGAAGAACGTTGCAGCCAAAAATGCTCTCAGACTGAGAGAGATCAAAATTTGGAGGCCATGAACATTTATTTTCTAAACTGACATTTACGCGATTAAGGAAGCAGCACGCAGACCTTCCTAACGATGGAACTACCAGCAATGCAGGTGGCGATCGCCTCCAATCTCAAAAACAAGAAATGTGTGAAAGAGCTCCTCCTAGCGATAAGAGCAATTAGCTATCGCTACCTACTACCCTGCTGGGTTCCTGGTCACGTTAGTGTGGCTGCGAACCAGATTGCGTTTATGCTGACCAGATGCGGCTTCGAAATGAACCCACTTGAAGCTGATGGGCAGGTACTTTCTGCCTTTAATATAGCTAAGAGCTTCATTGACGCTGGCATGATAAGACTGGCGATGGAACAAATGGGGCAATACTAGTTGTTGTGTCTTAACTCGTAGTTTGTTGCCCGCCATTGACAAAAAGAGATCAAAGTCCCTATTGATTTCTTCATCACGAAAGGGTTGTCGGGAAACTCTATTGTAGTTGAGGAATGCTTCGATCTTTTTTCTGATCATTCACCGGTCATTTTGACAATTAACGGCTGTCTACGAAAAAAATAAGGTCCGCCCAGACTAACTAACATGAAAACAAACTGGGAATCCTTTAAAAAATACTGTGAAAGTAAAATCGATCTCAAATTGTCTCTTCGAACACCACACGAACTTGAAGACGAAGTCGATCAATTTATTGACGTCATACAATGCTCAGCCTGGAAAAATACTCCCTATAAACGGAAAATAACCACAAATTGCGAAATAATATATCCCTTGGAAATCACTCAATTGTTAAAGAAGAAAAGGAGAGCGCACAAAAGATGGCAACAATTTCGCGCTCCACAGGATAAAACCATTCTTAACTACCTTTGTAGTAAACTTAAGACAGAAATTCGAGACTTTAAAAATCGTGAAATTTCTACATATCTTGGAAGCCTAACTGCGAATAAAAGTTGCTGAGAGTAACGTTAATATTACTCGTACTATGACTTGGGAGTAATATTAAAAACTCTATAAAAAAAAGTCCCTATTGTCCTTTGACAGAAACCAAATCCGTGTACTCGCCGGGATGTTAACCGGATACTGCATACTCGCAAACATGGCCAGCAGGCTAGGTATATTTACAAATGACTTTTGCAGAAGTTGCAGAAACAAGGAGGAACTGGAATCTGAGGAACAACTCCTGTGTCACTACCCGACTTACCCAATACTACCAATACTCCAAGATAAGAAACCTTTCGACCTTTTGAGCTTTTGGGTTTTTAAAACCGTTAAAAAAGAACGCGAATGATTTAAAAAAAAACCTTTAGGGAAAATGATTTCAAGATATCTTCGAATGCACGCTGATGATGAGGATCCATTGATGATTCCAAGATGTCTTCAAACATTTCAGTGAATTCATTATTGGTTGCACTCTTTTATTTTTGATTTCATTCATTTTCACTCTTAGTCTCTTATTGAAGTCAAGACGAGAGCCTGAATAGTATCGCTTTCTTCTTCTTAATTTTGATGATTAATTATTAGGTACAATAATTAAAATAGAACAAACATCCCTTCATTAAAAAATTAAAATATTAAAACAAAAAAAGATTGTTTACCAACCATTAAAATAAAAAATAAAATGAGGTATGGGTCCAATTAAGAAATTCTTGGTCTCAAAAGAAAACATCCGCATGGCCCTGATGCTTGTAAAATTAAAGTTTTATCCAACTTGTCAAATGCATTTTTAATTTAAAAAATTAAAAAAAAGTTTCTTTGCATTTTTCAACGCAAGGAAAATTGCGTTTGAGAATACACCACCTGTTGAGGGGCACAACAAACTGATAGGACCAACTTGAATATGGAATGTCCTCTGGGATTTGGTTTGTGGTTGATGGTGAAAGGAAACATCAACCATCAAGAAAATCCCCAGTTGACTTCAAGGAAAATTGAGAAAAGCATTTCAATGCACTGTAATATTGCGAGATATTTGCAAACATCTGTCAAGGGTGGTTAGAGAGTTTCTATCCAACTTTTGCAGATTTATACTTAGTTAGAGATGGATTCTGGCATTCTTCGGATAAATAACATTTTTTCCAGGCTGGACAGATCATAAAGCTTAAACTTTATTTATGGGTAGAACAAAGCAATCATTAGCATGCGAGTCCTATGGGAAATATATTAAAGTAAATTCCACCCTTTTGTGGATTACATTAGCCACTTGACGGTTTCAAGAAGTGAAACTTTTACTCTTGAAGAGGTAATAATTCCACACGTGCATTTGGAATTCCTAGTTCATAAGAAGAAAATGGGAGGAATCGCTGCTGAATGCGACACCTTTAATGGATGGACTTTTGCTTGTTATTCTAAGGTAGATGGAGCCAAGGGATCAGCCGTCAAATTTGTTATAGGTACTCGTAACTTGTTGTGAAGGGTTGGGATATAAACTTGTTCAAGTTGCGCAAACAATGTAGGAGTATTTGTTTTTTTTTTTTGTTGTTTTTTGAAGTAAGCACATCCTTAAATAAAAAATAAAAAAATATAAAAATAAAGTTATTTAAACGAATTTTAGTATACATTGATATCTTCCCTATTCTACGGATCGACTGCCTCCTGAAATGAACTTTACTCTAGATTTTTAACCTTCAAAACCGGACAGAACAGTATGGACGCAACGCTATGTCCTTAACAATCAATCGCTGTCAATATTCACGGATGGGTCCAATACCCAAGGAGTTGGCGCCAGATTCTTCTTAGAAGACCTGGACAATAGACATCTGTCCTTTAATCTCTCAAACTATTGCAGCGTCTGTCAAGCCATACAACAAAGTGGCATCGTCTTATATAGCGACAGTCAGGCAGCTATCAAAGCCCTTACATCCAGCATAATAAAATTCAAGGCATTGGAGGTATGCCGCGTAGCTCTTAGCGAGATAGTCATACAGTTTAAAATCACTCTTTGCTGGGTACCGGACCATATTTGATGTCCAAGGGAATTGTGAACCTGGCGAATTTCCTAGACGAGGCTCCTCTGTTTTTTTTTAATTTGAGCGTTCAAAAGGGATGATTAGCACCCTTACAATGTACATATTTACACAGCACAGGCAGTAAGGAAATTAGAAGGTAGGAAGGACGAGGAACCGATGCCCGTTGGCTTTGAATGTTTGCAGATCATAATGTATAGGAAAAACAAAGCGTGATAGAGCACTCCACATTCGTGTTGTACTGCGATCCTTTGTATTTCACTGTATGTCCGAAAGTAGACTAAAGGGTGAACTGATGCGCATTACTGCCATGTCAAGTATTCCGGTTAAAATCATCAGCTAATAAATGGAATAGATTTGAAGTAGCAGACGGAAAATAATTTATAAAAATGAGAAAGAGGATTGGGGACAACACGGAGCCTTGGGGAACACCAACATTTATTTGGTGAGTTGCAGACTTGTAACCGTTGACAAGAATTTGAATTGAACGGTCAGAAAGATAGTTTTTAATCCATTGAAGAAGAGTATCATCGATGCCAAAAGCACGCATTTTCGACAAGACGGTTTGACGCCAAACTCTGTCAAATGCTTTCGAAATATCAAGCGCAACGATACTAAAAGCTATCAACAAACAGACAAACATCTTGTCCACCGCCTAGGACAAAACGTCACTGTTGAAAGCATGTTGATAGCAATAACTTCGAGGTAGTTAAGGAGTTCATCTACCAACGAGTAAAAATCAACTACACAAAAGACACCTTAGTAGAGATCCGAAGCAGAATTACCTCATGAAACCGCTGCTACTTCGATATAGCGAATCAAATGGGTTCAAAACTTCTCACTCGAAGGACAAAATCAATGCTCTATCGAACGTTAATCCTGCCATCCTGCTTTGTGGTGCCAAGTGCTGGACGAGAATTAGAAAAAGGGAGCTAATTGGGTTATTTTGAAAATACTGCGGCGGATATTTGGTACAGTGTGCGAGGAGGGCGAATGGAAGAGAAGATACAACCGCGAACTCTATGAGCTGTACCAAGTTGTGGATGTAGTCCAAAATGCTAAATCACGTCGACTAGATTGGATAGGCCACATTAAGCGAATGGAAAATAATGCTGCAGCCAAGAGGATCTTCGACTCCCAGCGCCCTGGTTCGAGAAGGCAAGGAAGATCGAACCTCAGTTTTAAAGACAAAGGCATCGCGGATGCCAGAGCGCTTGGTCTGGAGAACTCGAAGAAGCGTGCCCGGGATCAGAGAGGATGGTAGGCTGCAGTGTGTCAGGCAGAAACTCTCGTCGGGAGCCCGTTAAGTAAGTAATTTTAAAGCATCGAATATAAGCCTTTTTGCAACTTGTAATAAGGTTAAAAATGGGACAATAATAATAATTACCCTGTTTATTTATTTATTTATTTAAGAACAGCCTGTACACATTAAGATATAATATCTTATAAACTAGTGATAAGTTAAAAAAATTAACAAAAGAGAGCTTAATGTATGACGACATAGTTCTGAATAATAGTAACAGCAGTAGGTACTCAAATGTAGAAGAAGAAAGAAAGCATAATAATAAAAATAATAGGAGAGAAAGAAAAAGGGGAAAAAAGAAAAGGATGAAGATTGAAAGTATTGGACTGAATTGGAAGGTCCATAAGAGAGAGGAGAGATACTTTAGGGAACAGAAAAAAAAGTGTCTTAATTGGCTTTTAAATCTTGTTGGATTACTTGTTCTTTTGATATAGCGCGGCAAAGAATTCCAAAGGCGAGTAGCGTTAATAAAAAATTGGCGCTGAGATGTCAGGGAAGCGTGGCGGGGTTGAATCAATTGGTTGGACCTGGCCGAGGAACGTCTCGTAATTCGTTCGAATAGGTAGGGTGGTTGGTGTGTTAGCAGAATATTCGAAAACAGTAATAAGGTGCGGAACTGAAAATAACTCTCAAGCGGCATGTTGAAAATTCGATACTCTATCGTGTCTTCGAAGTCCAAAAATATATCGAATGGTACTATTAAAGACAACATTGAGCTTTCTTTTGCATAAGTAATTACAACTGGAGAAAATTTCACAGCCGTAGGCCAGGATAGGTAAAATTAAGCTTGTCGCAAACTTTAGACGTGTCTTTAACGGAGTATACAACTGAGTCACCCAGAGAGTACGTATGTAACACACCATATGTTTTCCCGACAATAGAGTTAATGTGCTTGTCCCATGTGAGGTTACGGGTGAAAATAATTGCTAGGTTTCTAGCGGTATCAACATATTCGATAGCGACATTATTTAATGTAATCCGAGGAAAATAAGTTAAATCAAGGATTTTTTTGGATATGACCAAGTACTTAGACTTCGACGGGTTTATCGCGAGGCCATTAATTTGAGCCCAACCTGCTACCCTCTCAAGATCCTCATTCATACTGCAAGCACCATTTTCGATCAGTCGAAGGCGGCAGCTGTAGTACATTTGTACATCGTCTGCATACAAATGGGACAAACAGTTCTTAATGATTGAGGGAATTTCATTAACATAAAGGGAAAACAGTAAGGGACCGAGTATGGATCCTTGTGGGACACCACTAATGGTAATGGAAGAAAGTCCGACAAGCTCTGGTCTACTTCAACTGCTTGCATTTTATTCGATAGATATGATGAAATAAGCTTTACAGCTTCAGGCGAAAAGTTGTATTGTCAACGGAGCTTTTCTGTAAGACTATTATGAACCACTGTGTCAAATGCCTTGGAGAAATCGAGAAGAACAAGAAAGCTGACTTTGTCCTCGTCCAGTGCTCGCCGAAGATCCTCTATGACATTCAACAAAGCGGTAACACAGCTGTGCTTTTCTCGAAACCCACTCTGCTTCGGTGTAAGGAGGTTATATGCTTTAGGTACTCGCTCAACTGTCTTTTCAATATGCGTTCGAAAACTTTGGACAGGAATGGTAAAATAGAAATGGGTCTAAACTCATTGCATTCAGCATTTTTGGGTATCGGCAGGACTTTCGCTATTTTCCACTCGCCAGGATAGATACCCGTGGTCAGAATGGTGTTGAAACAGTACGTTATGTACGGCAGTACAACAGGAAGAATCAGTCTGCCTTTAAAAACATAATCATTGAACACTGTGCGCTATGAAGGCATGCTCACAGGTCGGGCATCTCCTACAACGATTTCTGCAGAACCTAAAAAGACCAAGAAGAAGAGGAGACAGTTCTGCACTTCCAGTGCACGTGTCCCGCACTTTTCAAAATTAGGAGAGCTACTTTAGGTTCATACATCTTCCACGATCTGAATAATTTCAAAAATGCACGGCATTAATAATTTGATAAAGCGAAGCAACTGATTCTAGGAGCGGGCAGCTTGACGGACCTGGCCCTTCCCAATGTCATCACAATGGACCTACCTTGGTCTAGGTGTACCTCATCGAGGGTCATTTCAAACCAACCATAGCATTTTTTTCGAATCACTGTTTTAGTCGTCGCGTCGCCATCAAACACATATAAAAAAGAATACCATAATATTAAATCTTTACAATCTTCAATAATACGACATATCCTTTTCAGTATGAAGACATATTTCTTGCCTTTTGGTAATTTCACACACTCAAGCGAAAATAAAGTCCTCGTACATCTCCTTATTTATTTAGGCTGTTAATATATGCTAACAGGAAGGCAAACACAGCACGAGTAAGATGAAAATAATTATCCAGCGGAAAGGATATTCAAATTGAATTTAAAACTACTTAAACAATTTTTCGCTCATGCCTCTGGCATTTTTTGTTGGTTTTTCTGAGTACCTAACGCGCCATCACCTCAAAGTAACACATCAGGAACATGCTTGTAATATATTCCTCTGAGTTGACTTCACTTGGCATTCCAAGTAAATTGATCCATTTTGGTGTTAACGTGTTTATTCATTTCTCTGTTGGCACCGAGTGCCGAAATATTTGTTACAAATGTCATAGTCCCACCCAGACCCAACTCTGTTTTGTAACTTTTTTCGCATTAAACTGGAATAAATCACTTGGTGCGTGTTATACAGAAAACAAACGACAAAAGGTTCGCTTTACATTCAGAGACGATGTAAGGTATTGCTTTCTTTCCAACCGCGCGAGTGGGTGAACTTTTCAATGGCATTCAACTCTTCCGACAGATGTGTGTATGCTGCGTCGAAGTTGCTTCCGACACACGTTTTCGTACATCGAAATACAGTTTTTTGTTACAAATCCATGGAGAAACAAGGTACATGGGATAATGTTCGATTATGAAATAGGAAAACATGTAGGAGTCATTAACTTAATTCAGGCAGTATCGATATGGGGGAACTAGAATCATTTAAAACAAGTTGCTTGTTTATCCAACGTTAGCTATGCTGATGTCCAGTTCGTTTAAATAATAAACTACGGTCAGGAGAGGATGACTAGTCAACCGTTTGGCTGTCTATTTTCGGCCAGTGGTGTGGCGTAGTTTGTTACAAGTTCGCAGAGTTGAAAGTTCTGGACATGACAATAAATGTTGAAGGGATATTATTATATAGGGAGCTTATGTTGGGATATATGATAATTAAGATTGGCTCTGTAATAACAGTCAACCCATGTTACGGAAACGAACTTTTGGGGTTGAAATAATAATAGTGGTATTTTCTCTGCAACTCAGTAATAATAAATGATCTTCGTTTATTTAGCTTTTGAAAAGCCATTTTGAGTTTTGTGCAGTGTCAACATTTCTATATGTGTAGTTTAAAATGTATATTATTTAATTCATACATACATATTCAAATTTGTTTGCTAGTTTCCTTAATGTTTTTATGTTAAATCTATTATACAATTATACCAGTCCTAGCAAATGCACTACTTTTTCTTTTAAATGCAAAATAAAATTGTTTTATTTTTAATTTCAGATGGTAGACTGTTAAATATTTGGAATCCGGTATAGTAGATAGTTTGTTGTCCTCTCGTGGTTCTCGTTCTCTGAATTCTAAAATCTCCTACACTTCTGAAGTTGTAATCTGCATTGGTCCTGGAAGCGATATTTTCACGGATATAACTTGGAGACGTTCCGTTTCATTAAGGACTTGACAACTTCTTTTTTTTAATAAAATGCAAACTACTTAAGATATCTGCAAAAAAAATGTATTGGCTTAAATTCCTATCACAACATTTATGAATGAAATTCGACTTCGTTCATATGTCCACCACGGGAACGTATGCAGCGGTCGATACGTCGAACCCAATTTTCTATGACTCGGCCGCACATTTCGACCGATACGACCGCTATTTCTCGTTCAATTTTGGCTCTGAGCTCCTCTAACGTCGCCGGCTTGTTGGCATAGACCAATGTTTTAATGTAGCCCCATAAAAAAAGTATAGAGGCGTTAAATCACACGACCTCGGCGGCCAATAGACGGGTCCGTTTCTCGAGATAACACGTTCACCGACTGAGACTTCAATAACTCGATTGTTGCACCCGCTGTGTGGCTTGTGGCACCGTCTTGTTGGAACCACATATCACTGATGTCCAATTCATGCAACTGCTCAAAGAAATAACGTCCCAACATGTCTTTGTAGCGAATATCATTTATCGTAACGTGACGGTCATTTTCATCGACGAAAAAAAACGGCTCAAAGACGCCACCGGCATGAAAACCGTACCAAACTTTTTGCGGATGAAGTGCTGTTTCATGAAGTACATGAGGGTTCTCACCTGTCCAGTAACGCATATTTTGCTGATTGACGAGGCCGTTTGAAGCCGTTTTGCTATGAAATTCTTCATTATCTTCCACCATGTCCAGAGCCCAATTCGAGAACGTACGTCCAAAATCTGCTCTGGGAGAGGCCCAATTCTTGAGAACGCCGTGAAATTGACTGATTTGGCTGGTTTGCGACGGAAGCCTCTACGGCAGCAATATTCTCCACACTTTGGGCAAAACGTAGTATCACTGGCACGCCAACATCAAGTAGCGAATAATCTGACTCAAATTTTTTCACTAGGCTATAAATCGCTTGTCTAATGGGACAAGAATTATGGCCGAAAATTGGCATTACCGCTCTTAAAGTTGCGACCACCGTCTTCGAATTCCGGTAGTTATTCGTAAACGTTGTTCCTTCGTGAACTTCACCATAATGAAAATGTTAATTTTACTGAATATTTTGATATTTACAGTTCGATAATCGGTTTAAGGGTGCGTTCACACTGAAACTTTGTCGCTAATGAAAGACCCTTTAGATAAAAATCATGTAGAGTTGTTGATTTACACATAACCAGGTTAGTGTAGAAATCATGGAAGTAATTGAGGTGTATCTATCACTCTTAAGAACTATTCGCATAGCTTTTTTTTGCAAAACTTGCATATTATACTTGAAGATTATACACTTTATTGGCACAGGTTAGTGATATAATTGGTCTTATTCTCTTTAGAACACCAGTTTTGTTTGATAGTTTTTTACAAAGAGAATCAATATGTTCACAAAACGTTAGTTTATTGTCGAGAAAGATGCCGAGATATGTATCTTTCTCCACAAGTTCTATTTGCACATTATCCACAAGGAAATTATTGGGTACACAGTATTATCAATTATTTAATATAAGCTGGTTAATTTTCAGCCACTCGCTAATAGTTCGTTAATCTAAATTTATATTTCTTACACAAGTTACTTAATCACTTCCACATGTAAATAAAAGACCATCATCCGCGAATAGAACTAGCTTTGACTGTACCAAGACTTTCACCATGTCATTAACATATAACCAGAACAGAATAACACCAAGAATTATTGTTCCTTGTGGTAGACCCATATCAACTGCTATTGGGGATGACACGTTATCATTTACTCTGGTTCGTTGTGTTCGCCCCGTGATGAACAATCTAAATCAGCTACGTCCTGTGGGCCGTATTCCCAACTTATATAGTTTATGTACCAATATTTCTTGATTAGCCGTTTCAAAGGCACGCCTTAGGTCAAGGAATACCGTGACAACCACATTTTTGTTATCCACATTTTCTTTCCCGCCACTGAACACATAATTGACGCACGTCTTACGTTTTTCTTTAAATCCAGATTGGAGGACTGTTACGGATATTTTGATTTGATAGATATTCACTTAATTGTACTTGAACTATTTTCTCTTCCATTTTATTCGTAAGTTGACATCATACAAGGTGGCGCAAAAGTTGTCAGGTGGCGCAAAAGTTGTCACCCGATGTTCTTTCGCTGTAATTTTTTTTATGAATGAAAAACTTTGGTTCTGCTTTTGGATTATGTTAATTGGTGTCTTAAGTTTTTTCTGAATAGTTAACTTCACAAATGTCAAAGTAGAATTTACATTTGTCGCCATTTGCAAAAATTATAGCTTCTTCCGATAGGATGATGACTTTTGCGCCACCTTGTATTTATTGATTGATATTCGAGACATGTTTTAGCTTCACAAACTTTTTTAATTGGAATTACTAAGGACTGTTTTAATGACTCTGGGCGAATTCCAATGTTATATGATAAATTGATAATACGGATGAGGACAGGACCAATAACATCAATACCATCAAGTAACATACCCTTAATAAAGTTAAAGTCATTTTTTTTGTTGATCAACGTTATTGCTCTAATTATGTTATTGACATCTATTGCACGGAACTTAAAGGCTATATTGCACATTTCAATTAAATTTACGTATTCTATTCTATTTACAAATCCCCACTCAGTATTATTTTTTCAGTGAACCTAGAAGTCAGTATAGTTTGTTTAGATCAAAACCCAGATGGCGCTGAAATCAGTTGAAGGTTGGGGAAAAATTTCGGTTTTTTTACCGTGGTTAATGATGCCCAATTTGAGAATGGCGCACAAAAAAGTCGTAGAAGATCTTTTTAAAAAACATGTTAATAACTAACAATGCAATATTAATCTAAGATATGACATAAATAACGATTAGTTACATTTGTTTATTTACATTACGAGGGCGGGTCAATAAGTCCGTGACTTTTGGAATAAAACACAGATTTTTTGATAAAAAAATAATTTTATTTTTCAACGTAGTCTCCCTTGAGCTCTATAAACTTTGTCCAACGCTTCTCCAATTTTTTTATCCCTTCCAAAAAAAATGATTTGTCGAGGTCCTCAAAATAGGCCTTTATTTGCGAGATGACTTCATCATTGGAGTCAAATCTTTTTCCACCAAGCCATTTCTTCAGGTTTGGGAATAAGAAGTAGTCGCTTGGAGCCAAATCTGGAGAATAGGGTGGATGAGGGAGCAATTCATAGCCCAATTCATGGTTTTTTGCCATGGCAACTGCACATGTGTGCACCCTTGCATTGTCTTGGTGGAAAAGAACTTTTTTCTTGGCCAAATGAGGTCGGTTTTTTTTCAAATCGTCATTGAATCGGTCCAATAAGTTGGCATAATATTCCCCATTGATTGTTCTTCCCTTTTGAAGGTAGTCACTGTGGATTATCCCGCGTGCATCCCAAAAAACAGTCGCCATAACTTTATTGGCTGACAAACCCACCTTGGCCTTCTTTGGCGCCGATTCACCCTTAGAAACCCACTGTTTTGACTGTTGTTTGGTCTCTGGTGTGTTGTGATGGATCCATGTTTCGTCCACGGTTACAAAACGGCGCAAAAACTCCTCCATATTGCGATTAAACAACGCCAAACCTTTCTGTGAAGTTGTTACACGATTGCGTTTGTGGTCGACTGTGAGCAAACGCGGCACCCATCTTGCGGAAAGCTTTCTCATGCCCAAGTGATCATTCAAAATTGAAACCACTGAGCCATGCGAGATCCCTACGGCTTCCACAATCTCTCGCACTTTCAATCTTCGGTCGGCCAACACCATATCGTGAATTTTTTCGATTGTTTCGGGTGTAGAGACCTCAACTGCGCGTCCAGGACGTTCGGCATCTTCAGTGCTTGTACGGCCACAACGAAATTCAGTAAACCACTTTTTTACCATTGAAATCGATGGTGCAGAGTCCCCATAGTATTTTTCAAGCTTAGCCTTGGTCTCGGTAATGGTTTTTTTTCGCAAGAAATAATGCTTAATAAGCACACGAAATTCACTTTTTTCCATTTCCTCCTCAAATTAGTGAGTAGTCTGATAAAAATAGCTGTCAAACACAAACTAACTGACGCAGCAAGTTTAAATTTTGACAGGAGTCAACTGACAGATGCCCTGTTGACAGGAGCAGTGTTGCCATTTCAGTAAAGAGGTCAGAAATTCAAAAAGTCACGGACTTATTGACCCGCCCTCGTATATTAGGTTATTTACCAAGAGATCCCTGAAACGACAAAAAGTCATTAAAACCCTAAAAATGTCAGTGAAAGCCGCGCCAGCTTTAAATGTGTTTGCCGCGGTTATAGAACTGCCTGCTAGAAGCAAAAAGCCACAAGCCCTTATTTTTATAAATGATTCTAGTTACGATTTTGAAAAAAGGTATCTTGTTGTAAGGAACACAGCGTAGGCATTTTTTTTGTTACTACTGCAGGACCTATCATAGCAAATGGTTCATTGATTTATTGAAAACGTTCGCCTATACCTTGCCTAACTGCAACCCAATCCTGAGCCACGGATTGTGATTGCCAGCTCCACGAGTTCATAAATGTAAATATAAACGATTGTCAAAAAGTTTAAGAAATGAAAACCATTTTGACAAAGACCAGCAAATAACATTTGAATGCTAATTAATTAAGATACAACAAATAAAATCACTTGCCGAATCGAATCACTTATGCAATTGTGAACGCGAAACTTGCAGTGTATTACTATTTTGTTAAAGTTACTTTATTCGTGATCGGCATCGATAGTAATGTCGAGTCGATCCATGCCTGTTCGTCGGCAATTTTTAGGCCCTTAAACTCGAGCTAGAAAGCTGAAATCCGGAACATATCATCTCTAGGGGCTTTGGTTGCCAGACGTCTGACACTCGCCGGGATTATCCAGATATTTTCAACGTTGTCCAGACTCCAGCCGGAAATCAATTTATCCAGTCGAACCCTTCCATTTCCAACAAATTAAAAAAAAAAAAAAAATCTAACTCACAGCGAAATGTTTTTAGAAGCCTTTAATCTGTCTGATGACGTCTTTCACTTAACAGAATTTCAATAAATAAAGCAAAACAAAGAAAAGAAAAACGTGGGGAAGGCAGTCCGCTTGGGCGAACTGTTGGATACCTTATTCCTATTCCTTGACAAAATTCTATTATGGGTGAATTGTTAAGAATATAAATAGAAATGAAAAGTTTTTGGAAAAAAACGCCTCTAAAAAGTGATGCCATGCCAAACTTTATGTATTTTATTGTTCAAACCAGTTTCATTTTTTTTAAATAGTAGCGGATTTTAAAAATATTAACACGCGAGAATTTTGAACCCCTAAAGTATATTCCAAATTTCAGTTTTTAATTTTGTAATCTCTCCCCAGGAATCTGTACCTGATGTGTTGTAGACCCGGCCAGTGACATAGGAAGTGGGTTGTATTCTCCAGAGCTTCCTGGTCGCCACAGCCTCTACAGAGTTATTGGCGTTATAGTTGTGGTACCGCAGAGTATCGCGCCCCGTTAATATGCGTAGTATATATATACCTAGATAGTGATTTCCTATCCTTTTTCATGAGACTTTCGGTTCTGGCTCCATTGAAGGTTGGCCATAGCATTCTTGTGGTGTGGCAAGTATCTGGTGCCGTTCATCTAAGGTTCGCCTCTTCTATTGTCTTTTTCCCTGCTTCAAGCCTGGGTGTGCAAGGAGAGATGAGTACAGAGGGATCAACTTGTTCTGAAACAGCTGCCGAACCTTGTCTTGCTAATTCATCCGCTTGCTCTTTACCTAGAATGCCTTCATGTCCCGGAACCCAGCAGAGCGATACCTTATGCTGAGTACCAAGAACCTTGAGTTCTTCGCGACAGCATTTCACAAGCTTGGATTTTATAACTGCTGCAGTTAAGGCTTTTATTACTGCCTGTCTGTCGATAAAGAAGGTAATACCATCGGGTGGTATTGCCCTTACCACAGCCTCACTGGCTGCTCTTGTCGCTGCCAGGACCTCTGCTTGGAAAACGCTGCTGTGGCCGGGAGAGAAAATCTATAACCGAGCAACATTTTTCTTATTCGCGCCCTACGTAGTCCAGAAGCAAGCATCCTGAATTTATATAGGTTAGGTTAGGTTAAGGTGGCTGTTAGCTGAAAGGCAACAAACTTAGATCAATGAGGTCCGTTTTGATACCACATGGATCGGGGGTTTCGACCACTACTCGCTAAAACCATTTGGAGCTTCTAATGAAACGCGATAGACTTCTAACATCTGTGTTAGCTAAGTCACTGAGTTTATTAAGGAAGTAGGCTTCTAAATATAGATTTCTTTTATGGGAGAGTGCAGGACATGTTTTTTGTTTTTTTTTAATTCTGGCTCGCCAAGGCGATTTATAAGGGGGGGCACTTCGACCTGAAAAGATCTTTTGTACCGTATGGGCCAGAAAAATTTAATCTAGTAGAATTTCCACTTTCCGTGTAAAGCGGACAATTTTACCAGTAGAAGAATTCTTTATGTCCTCGGGGCTCATTTGTTCCCTGAAAAAGATCTTCTTTCTAATTCCATTAAGGGCTGGACATTCACATAAAATGTGTTCAGCTGACTCGTCCTCTTCAAGATAGAGTCGGCACTCAGGAGAGTGTGCAGGACATGTACAGAGGAGGTGAAGTGTAGTCTCATCCTCCTCCTAGTCCCTGCAGCTTCTACAGAAGTCATTTGAATAAACGCCAAGCCTTGATGCGTGCTTGGCTATTAGACAGTGTCCTGTGATGACACCTATGGCAACGCCAATGTGCAGTCGCTTAAGTGAGATCAAACTCAAAGAGCGTCGCCGATCCAGCTTTGGCCAGATATGCTTTGGCGCTAGACACGTATCACTACCTGTCCACCTGAGGTTTGTACTCTCGACTGCGAATAGCTTGAACATAATGTTTACAAGTAGCGATAGGCATACATAGAAAACCTTTCACAGGTAGAAGAGGTAATGCGGTCCCATTTTTGGCGAGTTCATCTGCCCTGCAATTCCCTGCGATGTCTCTGTGCCCTGGCACCCAAAAGAGGTGAATATTGAACTGCTCTGCCATATCCTTAATAGATGAACGGCAGTCTATGGCTACGATGGAGTTTGAAGAGACTGAGTCCAGGGACTTTAGCGCAGCTTGACTATCCGAGAATATGCGGATGTCCTTAGCTGATTTCACATTTCTCTTCAGCCCCGACAAGACTTCCTTAATCGCCATGATTTCCGCCTGGAACACGCTACAATGATCAGGAAGACGGAAAGAGAGACTGACATTTAGTCTTTCTGAGAAAACACACCCACCTACCTCATTACTAGTTTTTGATCCGTCGGTGTAAAAGTGGATCGATTTATCTTCCGTGTAATCAGCATCCTCCCGGAGTAATTTGGAAATTCGTTCCCAACTGTAGCTGGGGTATAGTGTAGTCGATGTTCCTTGGTAGGGACCCAAGTGAGTAAAGAATGATAGAGTGGCCAATATTCGTATTGATCCACTGTGAGGTGGCTTTTAAGCGGACAGCGGAACAGGTAGCTAATTGCTAATTGAATTTATATAAGACCGATTAAACAAAATTGTTGTTATTTTTGACTTTGATACTTTGACCGACTTTAGCTTTACAAAAATTACAAAATTGACAAAACAGACTTTTTGTTTCCGGATATTCGGACGTCGCCATGTTAACAAATTAAAAGTATAATTAGAAATTTAAAAAGCTCTTGCACGTTAATTAATGTACTTAAAACAGCCCGGTCAACATTGTACTTTGAATATTTTAAGTTTGACCGCAAACCGTTTTAGCGTTTAAAGCAACGTTGCTTTTATTTTTAGGAGTCTTCGCCAATTTTTGAAGAGGCCCATTAAAAGCTAATCGAGTGGTTGCAATAACTGTGTTGAGTTTGGTAGAGAACAGGCAAATCTGATTCCATTGACTTGTACAGCACCTCATATTAGCTCAAGAGAAAAGAAACTAGAAATGTTATCACCTCGTAAAACAACTTCACTGTCGAATTTCCATATTAATGGTATGAAATCGTCCAGGAACCGAGTTCTCAAATATGGCGGCATCGAACCAACCTGATTTGCTTCGGTAATATTTTGTGATCTGAGCCTACCTTGCATCCATTGTTCTAATAGTTGCTGAGATATGTAGACAACGTATGGGAACAACATTTTTCCAGCGGCTGAACAACAAATAGTGAACATATAAAAGATATGCTGCTCTTTGAACTGTCCATGATTTTCTTCGGGTACTTGCAACAGTTCTTAAAATACATTTTTGAGAGCTGGGGTCATCGACTTGTCCGATCCTCCATTATCTAGCGACAAACTGTTTTTCAAATGAATAAGATATGTGGTGGTGTCGTTTTCAGTCAGCTAAGCTTTGATGGCTTCAAGTTTTGGCACATTCTCTTACTTACAAGGTCATCGTATCGAATATCAACTAACTTGGGTTCAAAAGCTTTTTATATTAATTTTGCATCAAGAAACTTTCACAAGTTTAATTTGTTCTACTGAGTTCCGACAACCATCTGACAACCAATCCTTACTCAGCCATGTTGAAGGTTTGTTGTCGCGATAACGACATCATCTGCAGGTGGCAATGGTGCAATGTTAGTGTATTCGCAAAAAAAGACAACACAACAATACAAAATTTCCTTAAGCAGTTAAGGCGCCACCTGTAGAGAAAAAAACCCTATCGCACCAAAAAACTTCCTTCCTATAATCCTATTCTTTCAGTAGTAAGAGAATCCAAAAACAGGCAATAAATCATTTGCTGGGTGCTGCTTGCAGCAACGAAAACGCCTGCAATGTTTCAACATTATAAGGGTACTGTATCAATTACAGAAAAAAAATAAAAAAAAATACCCTTTAGCTCACGCTTATTATAAAAAAAAATCAGCCCTTCCCAGCGTGCCGTGTGAGAGACTTTTACGGCGATTGGTGGTCTTGAAGAAAATGAGGACAAGACCAAGTAAAGGGTTTTTCAATAAGAGCGTTACAAAAGTTTTTTTTTAAATAAAACAAAAACGGCTTTGGATATCAATGAAATTCTTTATTCCTGTGAAAGTACGTTCGATGCCATTATGTATGGAACTCGATTGCTTTTGCATGGCCACCACGGGCACGCTTGCAGAAGTCCAGACGCTGAACCCAATTTTCGACGGTTTTCAAGCATAAATCGGCCGATACTGCTGCAATTTCACGTTCGATATTCGTACGAAGTTCATCAATCGTCGCTGGTTTGTTGGCATAGACCATAGACTTGACGTAGCCCCACAGGAAATAGTCTAACGGCGTCAAATCGCACGACCGAGGCGGCCAAGCGACTGGACTATTTCGTGAGATAACACGGTTTCCAAACTTGGTTTCCAATAAATTGATTGTGGCATTCGCTGTGTGGCTTGTGGCGCCGTCCTGTTGGAACCACATGTCCTCCAAGTCCATATCATTAAATTGGGGCCAAAAATATTCGGTTATCATTGAACGGTAGCGATTCCCATTCACAGTAACGTGCCGGTCTTGATCATCACGGAAGAAGTACGGCCCAATGACGCCGCCGGCCCATAAACCACACCAAACCGTAATTTTGTCGGGATGCAATGATGACTCATGGAGTACTTGTGGATTGCTGCCTGACCAATACCGCATATTGTGTTTATTGACGAAGCCATTCAGCCAGAAATGCGCCTTATCGCTGAAGATGATTTTCCGATGAAAATCCGAATCCATGACTCCGAATTTCGGTAGTAAATTTTAATAATTTCGACTCTGTGTTGGCTCGTATATCTTTCCATCATGAAATGGCAAACCTTACTGAAGAGAAATGTCAAAAGAGCGGCAAGAAATTCAGCGTCGTTTGCTGTCGCTGTCGCTCTACTTTTGTAGCGTCCCTGTTGAAAAACCCTTTACATGCTATCAACAAAAAAAAAACAACATCTATCTGTCCACCGCCCAGGACAAAACATCACTGTTGATAGCAATAACTTCGAGGTAGTTAAGGAGTTCAACATCAACTCTACGAATGACACCTAAGTGGAGATCCGACGAAGAATTACCTTAGGAAACCTCTGCTACTTCGGTTTAGCGAAACAAATGGGTTTCGAACTCCTCACTCAAAGGACAAAATGCATGCTCTATCGAACCTTAATCCTGCTTTATGGTGCCGAGTTCTGGACGATAAGTAGAAAAGGGGAGCTAATTTTCGGTTTTTTTTATACCCTATTCTAAGGGTATATTAATTTTGACGCATAGTTTGTAACATACCTTAATATTGCCCGTAGACCCCTTAAAGTTACTATATTTATGATCAGCATCGATAGTAATGTCGATATAGCCATGTCCGTCCGTCCGTCCGTCCGTCCGTCGGCAAAAATTAGGCCTTTAAACTGGGCCTAGAGAGCTGAAATTTTAACCATATACTCTCTAGGGTCCCGAAATAATCAAGTTTACGAATTTTTTAAATCCGCCCACAACACGCCCACAAACTCAAAAAAACAAAATTTTGGAAAAAATCGAATTTTGAGCTAGAAAGCTGAAATTTTTTTTATATATGATCTCCTAGAACTGCTCGGGATATAAAATTTTCAAAATCCGCCCACTGACACGCCCACAAAAAAATAAAACAATTTTATTGAAAAACCAAAGCTAGAGAGCTGAAATTTATAATATATACTCTCTAGGGGCCCTTTAAGCTCATGTGTAAATATTTTCAAAATCCGCCCACTGACACGCCCACAATTTAAAATTTTTTTTTTTGAAAATCCAAAGTTTGAGCTAGGGAGCTGAAATTTATAACATATACTCTCTAGGGGTCCTCGGGCGCAGTGGCTCAATGGTTAGTGTGTCTGCCTACTAATCGAAAGGTCCCCGGTTCAATTCCGGGGCCAAATAACATCTTGAGTTTTTTTTCCACTGCCCCACCTCTTGCGAACGTCGGACAAACATCCAAGAGTGTCAATGGTCATGAGAAGCTTCTCCAATTTGCCGTTCGGATTCGGCTTAAAATTGTAGGTCCCTTCCACTTCGCAAAGAAAGTGGTTGGAGAAGCTAGGTTTTAGGCCCTCTATGGGCCGTTAAAGCCTAATATTTATTTATTTATTTTAGGGGTCCTCTATGCTCATGTGTTAATTTTTTTTTTAAATCCGCTTACTGACACGCCCACAATTAAATAAAATAATTTTATTGAAAAACCAAAGTTTTGAGCTAGGGAACGTTTTTTTTTTTAAAAGCTTCGTTTTTGTTTGATAAAATCTTTTAAATGTTATATAACAGAATATGTAGAGCGTTCTTAACAATTCAACCATACTTAGACTTTTGTCACGCCCACTTATGAGGGATAGGAATAAGAATAGGGTATCCAACAGTTCGCCCAAGCGGACTGTAGCCCGCCCCTATGTTTTTTGAAAGAAAAATACTCCGTCGGATATTTGGAACTGTGTGCGAGGAGGACGAATGGAGGAGAAGATACAACCGCAAACTCTATGAGCTGTACCAAGATGTAAATGTATTCCAAACATAGGGACGGGCTACAGTCCGCTTGGGCGAACTGTTGGATACCCTATTCTTATTCCTATCCCTCATAAGTGGGCGTGACAAAAGTCTAAGTATGGTTAAATTGTTAAGAACGATCTACATATTTTGTTATATAACATTTAAAGGATTTTATCAAAAAAAACGCTCCCTAGCTCAAACTTGGGTGTTTCAATAAAATTGTTTTATTTAATTGTGGGCGTGTCAGTAGGCGGATTTAAAAAAAAATTAACACATGAGCATAAAGGGCCCCTAGAGAGTATATATTATAAATTTCAGCTCCCTAGCTCAAACTTTGGATTTTCAAAAAAATTGTTTTATTTATTTGTGGGCGTGTCAGTGGGCGGATTTTGAAAATATTTATACATGAGCTTAAAGGGCCCCTAGAGAGTATATATTATAAATTTCAGATTCCTAGCTCAAACTTTGGATTTTCAAAAAAATTGTTTTATTTATTTGTGGGCGTGTCAGTGGGCGGATTTTGAAAATATTTATACATGAGCTTAAAGGGCCCCTAGAGAGTATATATTAAAAATTTCAGCTCCCTAGCTTAAATTTTGGTTTTTCAATAAAATTGTTTTATTTTTTTGTGGGCGTGGCAGTGGGCGGATTTTGAAAATTTTATATCCCGAGCAGTTTTAGGAGTCATAGATCATATATAAAAAATTTCAGCTTCCTAGCTCAAAATTCGATTTTTTCCAAAATTTTGTTTTTTTGAGTTTGTGGGCGTGTCTGTGGGCGGATTTCAAAAATTCGTAAACTTGATTATTTCGGGACCCTAGAGAGTATATGGTTAAAATTTCAGCTCTCTAGGTCCAGTTTAAAGGCCTAATTTTTGCCGACGGACGGACGGACGGACGGACGGACGGACGGACATGGCTAGATCGACATTACTATCGATGCTGATCATAAATATAGTAACTTTTAGGGGTCTACGGGCAATATTAAGGTATGTTACAAACTATGCGTCAAAATTAATATACCCCTAGAATAGGGTATAAAAAGCTTAATCATGTCGACTACATTGGCTCGGTCACATTGGGCGAATGGAATGGCAAATGCTCCAGGCAATAGGATCTTGGACTCCCAGTCCCCAGGTTCGAGAAGGCAAAAAAGACCGAACCTCCGTTTTAAGGACCAAGCCATTGCGGATGCCACAGTCTCAGGGTGCTGTGTCTCAGGCAGAGACTCTCTAAGGGTCGGGAGTCCGTTAAATAAGTAAGTCCAAATGAAAACGTAGACGATGGAAGATGTCTCACATGATAGACGAATTTACAATGTATACAAATATTTTACATATGCTTAGATATGTATCTGTATCTCTTCACTCTTCCAATATATTGCATTGTATTATCCCACGTTCTTTTGAGTCATTTAACATCATGTTGTCAAAATTTGTTAGCCGCTAGCAAATAACTTTTCTGTGAAGCATGCAATCACCCATGAAATCTCTATTAAGGATTTTTTTTTTAGACTTTTAAGATTTTTTGGCACGTAGCTATAGCTAAGGCTGTAGGTAAATAATAACTTCAATTTTACCTGACAACCACGCTTAAAAAAAAACATTAAAGCTTATAGGTTCGCTTCTATCAGAAAAAAAAAATAACAAAACCAAGACCATCATCGGAGCATATTTTTCGCGTATCCAATCCGCACCAAGAATATATTAATTTGATATCCTCGATAGCATGTTTCATGCCAGTGTACATTAAACTCATGCAACGAGTGGTGTATCTGAAATCCTTGCGTATCTAAGTGGGTAGTCACTGTCTACATTTAATTCTCAATCAAATTGAAAGCATTATCCGAACGGGTGTACCAACCAACGTGGTAAAGGCTTCAAGGATTTTTATTTGAACGATTCTATTGCGCCTTATGCTGGGATGTGTTTAAGACATTTTCATCTTGCGGTTTTTGAAAAGGTTCCAAGAAATACTTGGCAACTGCAAGAAAATCCGCATTTTTTTCATCCCCTCGCATGGGTGACGTGGTTAAAAGCACTTATTGTTGCCGAGATAACAGGATGTTTATTTTTTGTGGAACAGCAATTACTTACACAATTTATGTTATATGTTACTTTGACACCTTCCAAGGGTTTAACATGTCCGCTCTCATGGTGTGTCTCACACTAAAGCAATTTATCACATAGTGAGGTCGTGTAAACTGTTGCAGAAATGGACGTTTTCTTTATCAATCTTGACAGGAGCAAGCTGTTGGTGACAAAGTGAAAGGTCATGCTAGACATGAGTGGAAAGAACAAACAAATTTGAAGCTTAATGGTGGTTTGTGGGGGAAAAGGGGTTTGCCAACATTACAAAAGAAAAACAAAGAAGAAGAAGACAAAAAAAAACATTTAAATAAAATGGTGCTTGTCAGGGGATTCGGACAGAATGCCGAAACTTTAATCCCGAAAGCCCAAAATAGTCTTTGTGTTTTTTTAAGTCAATTGGGGTCTTTTTTCGTCCAAAAGAATAAATAACACCAAATTCAAATATGGGAGATTTTGCCTCAGTGGCTTTTGGAGAAAGGGAATATAGCACAGGAAAATCTGGAAGGGGGAGTAATAATCAATGCAAATTTATGTTGTAGGCAATTCGCGTTATATTTCTATAGTATGAAGTTGTTCAGTAAGAATGTCTGCAATCACTACTCACTTGATAATAAGGTGTTTACTTCTATAGGTTTATTTTAGTTATTGAAATTTTAATTCAGTTTGTCAATTCGAAAGAGATAGCACCACTGAATGCATATTACCAATTGAAGAGCATAAGAAAGACATTGACAAGTGACAATTCTACAAATTTGTTGCTTTTATCTGACAGGTTTTCATTGCATAACGTATTGACAGGTGACATAATTTTCAGTTAAATACAACGGCAATTTTGTCGTGACAATTTTGTCACTGTCAGACTATGAGAAATTTGTCGTGACAATTTTGTCATTGCCATATTTTGACAACCTTTTTTTAACGTACACAAGAGACTGAATTGATCTGAATTTTTCTTTCAGAATGCCCAATGCATTTTTTACAAGCCTCCTCGTTTTCTTATGAGCCCTCAAAAATCTTGGCAACGCTTCAGATTGTTCAATTTGGTGTGGAATAACTGGTGTGATTAGCCAACTTTTTCGTCCATAACCGCTGTCTCCTTATATTAAAGCATTTGGAAATTGCCTCCATTCATTTACCCACCGTCTTGCTATAGAGCTTTTCTTAGAACCCTTGCATCGTGAACGGATCCAGGCCAGTGTGCAGAAAAATAAAAAAAACTCAAAATTTGGGCCGCACACAAACACGGCATTAATTGAGTGGTCAGGGCATGATTTTTTTTTGTGCGATGCTGGAGGTGTCGGCCGATTTTTAACAAAATACTCGTATAAGTTATGGTCACATCAAATACATGTAATAAAAATGCTTCGGCGTACGGAAAGTCACTAGGTACACGGTTTCATAGCTGTCAATATGCAAACGGTAGAAGCTGCACTATCAAAACAGTTAGTGCGGCCGCAGCATCACCAAGCATAGCATAACAACCACCAAACGCTTTCCAAGGCACAAATGACCCGCTAAGCTACAGCAAGAAATTCCAGCCAGCAGCAGATTAACGGATCAGCGTTATCTCAATGTTAGTGGTAATGCTGCAAACGGTAGAAGCTGCACTATCAGAACAGTAAGTGTGGCCGCAGCATCACCAAGCATAGCATAGCAAACACCCGTTAAGCTACAGCAAGAAATTCCAGCCAAGCAGCGGATTAACGGATCAGCGTTCATGTCTTCATGTTAGTGGTAATGCTAGTTGAAGTATATAAGTTAGTTATTAAGTGGAGCTGTAAGACTACGGTCGTAAATATTCCTAAGCTTCCTCATAGAGGAATTTAATAAGAATAAAATATAAATATTCCTAAGCTTCCTCATAGAGGAATTTAATAAAAGTTAATAAAGAAATATATTTGAACAAATTGTGTGTTGTGTTTTAATTTGAAAAAGAAATAAAAATTATTTTATATTCTGCTGTACTTTTTCAGGCGCGAAATTTTTCAATAAATTGAAAATCACCTAATGCAGCCAAATCATTGATAAATTATTTCTTTAAAAATTCGAAGATGGCGTACTTCGCGAAATTGCACATCAAATTCATTTTCACTTTCACTTGAAAACATAATATTAGAAATTTTTTACCGAAATTGTCATTTCACTACCGAACCGAGACTCAATTGCCTGTCACAATTGTCAATTACATACTGACAAAATTGTAATTTGTACTTTTTTATCTGTTCCACAAAAAAAAAATGTCACTACAAATTTGTCGGGAAATTTGTGACAATTTTCAAAAAATCCCTGACAATTCATTGTCATGACAATTTTTTTATGATCCGAAATCTTGACAATTGTCGCAAATTCTCCGACAATTCTACAAAATTGATAATTTTGTTATGGGACAGAATTTAGACAATTGTCAAGTTGTCATTTAATTGTCAACTGTCACCTGTTGCACCTGTCAATGTTTATGAAATAGGGTCCAGCTTTCAAAAGTTTCGCTTTGTGTCACTTTGCGAAAGTGAATTAAGGCCAAACTTTAAAAATTGGCCTTATGTATTTCACGCTATCATGTGACTTTTTCAATCTTGTCCTGGAGAAAATGGTGCGAATGGCGGGTGTCAACACGGAAGGCACTATCTTCAATAGATCCGTCCAGCTATTGGGGTATATGGCCGATATCGACATCATCGGCCGTTCCGAGCGTACCGTGCTAGAGGCTTTCACGGCGATTGAAGAACAGGCGAGGTAGTTAAGGAGTTTGTCTACCTTGGAGTAAACATCAACTCTACAAATGACACCTTAGTGGAGATCCGACAGAGAATTACCTTAGGAAACCGCTGCTACTTCGGTTTAGCGAAACAGGTGGGTTCAAAACTCCTGACTCGAAGGACAAAAGGCATGCTCTATCGAACCTGGACGATAAGAAGAAAGCGGGAACTAATATTGAGTTCTTTTGAACGAAAAATACTCCGTAGGATATTTGGTCATGTATGCGGGGAGGGCGAATAGAGGAGAAGGTACAACCGCGAACTCTATGAGCTGTACAAGATGTATATGTAGTTAGTCCAAAAAGATAAATCACGTCGACTAGAATGGTTCGGCTACATTGAGCGAATGGACGATAATGTTCACGCTAAGAGGATCTCCGACACCCAGCGCTCATGGCAGACGAAAGAGCGCTTGGTCTGAGGAACTGGAAGCAGCGTACCCGGGATGGCAGAGGATGGAAATCTGCAGTGTTTCAGGTAGAGACTTCACGGGTCGGTAGCCCGTTAAGTAGTATGTCACTTTATGAAAGAGAAATAAGGTCCACCGCATTCATGTACCCAAAATGAAATAAGAATAAAATACCCAACAAAGGGCTTCCCCCAACCTCGCACCTACTCCCAATCCAACAGTGACGCCAAACATGGGGGTTGCAGGAGGGCAGAATGCCCTCCCATATACATTGCATATTTATGGAATCTACAATAAATATCACGAGTATATCCCATAACAGTACCTGGGTGGCACCCTTCGCGGGTAAAAGGGTTTCAAACTCTGGGCACCTCTTCGAGTGACAAAAATAGTATATTCTAATAATTAAACAACATTTAAGTGGCCTTTTTGAGCAATTGAGCAATTTGGCGTTATTTCACTTTGTCAAAGCGAAATAAGACCAACTGTATCAAATTGGCTTTATTACACTTTTCGACAGCGAAATAATGGCAATTTTTGAAAGTTGGTCTTATTTCACGGCACCCATAGGAAGCACTTACAAGCGGAAACTGGTAGAATCAACACGTTAATTCTGATTTTCGGGATTTCGGATTTTTGAGATTTTAAGTTTTTAGGATTTCGGGATTCTGAACCCGACCCGTTTTTCAGACGACAAAAAACGCACAATGAAATTAAGACTTCAACTAATTTATTGTTCCAATCATGTATGACAAAATAAATATATATTGACAGCGCATAGTTCCGCTGTCGCAATTTGTCGAAGGGTTCCGATATCCGACTGATCCCACCACACACACAACTCGTCAATAGCCGTCATTCGCTATTTGTCGGATTTTCAAAGTTCCGCTGTCGCAATTTGTCGGTGGGTTCCGATATTCGACTGCTTCCATCACACACACAACCCCTCAATAGCCGCCATTCGCTATTTATCGAATTTTCAAAGTTCCGCTGTCGCAATTTGTATTTGGGTTTCGATATCCCGCCAAACACACAACCCCTCAATAGCCGCCAATATTCCCATAGCAATGAAAAACCTTTGCAAAACCTAGCGGGCTTACAATCCATCAAGATGCAATTATGAGAGTTCTTCTAACTCCTGGATTAAATGTCTTCCGAGGACGTTATTTGTAATACGTCTGAATGCAGAGCAGTGACAGAGGAAATGAGAGGTATCCTCGTTCACTTCCTCGTCCTCGCATCCTCTGCAGAGGTCATCTCAGCTGAGCCTCAATTTCCTTGTATGGTAGCATATTGTGTCCGGTGACAACACACACGAGAGAGGACAACGATTTTTCGTTTGTTTGAAGGATTCTCTCGCTCTTTTGTTTGTTATATAGTGGCCACATTTTCCTGGTTATAACACAGGAGTCGAGGTCTCTCCATCTTTCGTTTGCGGCCACCAGTGTTTTATCCCCGATCATCTGTTTAAAGTATAAGGGTGGGGTTTTTACTGTAGTGTGAACCTGTATTAAATCAAGGGATGGCCCTTTTCTAGCTAGTTCATCGGTTCTTTCATTTCCTGGGACATCACCGTGTTCGGGACCAAACAGAGTATTACAATGTGCTGGGCGCCAAGAACCCGTAACTCTCCGCGACAGCGACTTACAAGCTTCGATTTTATCTCTGTGCCGGAAATCGCCTTTATTACCGCTTGGCTGTCAATGAAGAAGGTAATATCAGTCTGTGGTATTGCCATCATTGCAACCTGTTTAACAGCTGTTGTCACCGCCAGAACCTCAGCTTGGAAGACTGTGGTCGGGGAGGCTGATCGAACTAGATATTCCGAGTACTTCGGAATAAAAGCCATCACCAATATCTATATTGGAGCCATCACTATAGATGGGTATCTTTGATCCATGAACTGGCAATTGACCCTGATGCCAGTCTTCCCTGCAGGAAAAAGAGACAGCGAATGGTCTTAAAAAATCTGGATGGAGAGTAATGTAGTCTGTGCATACATTACCACCCGTGAACTTCTGAGCTCAGCCGCAGAGCACTTGTGTTTGTAGAAGATTCTTGTGCAAAAAGGTCAAGGGGTCTAAGATTTAGAATCGCCTCCAACACCGCTGTTGGGGTGGTTCTCATTGCCACAGTAGTACCAATACAGGCAATTCTTTGAATCCGAGTCATAGTCTTAAGGTCGGTGACCTTGCCTAGCCCTTGACACCAAAGTTTATTACCATATGTGAGTATTAGTCTAACTACTGCCGTATATATCCACATGATAGTTTTGGGGCTAGAACCCAAGTTTTGCCAAAAATTCTGTTGCAAGCATATAGGGTTATCATTGTCCTCTTTGCTCTTTCTTTTATATTGAGGCTCTAGCTTAATTTCCTATCTAGAATCACGCCAAGGTGCTTCGCGTATTTCGATGTTTTTAGTCGAGTTGTTAAAGGCACCTTCAATATCCAGGAACGCGGCTAGAGTATATTCCTTTTTCTTTAATGTCTTTTCTATGGTGGTGACGATACTGTGGAGTGCCGTCCCTACACCTTGGCCTTTGGTATACGCAAGCTGAGCCGGAGATAAAGCTTCTGGAATAAGTTTACTTTGAATATAAATGTCAATCAGTCTTTCAAAGGTTCTTAAAGCAAAAGAAGTTAAGCTGATTGGCCTGAAATCTTTAGCGGTAGTGTGACTGGTTTTGCCAGCTTTGGGTACAAAACACTTTAACTTCTGGCCATACTTTAGGTACATATCCCCATTTTAGGCTACTTAGGAATATGTTTCTCAGTTGTGGAGATATGTGTTCTCCACATCTTTGCAGCATCATGGAAAATAGAGAGTAAATGGTTAAAATGTCACCTTCCCATCTCCAGTTTAAATGCCTAATTTTTGCTGACGGACGGATTTGGCTAGATCGAGATTACAATCGACGCTGATCACGAATAGTACGAACAATATTTAGGTATGTTACAAACAAGTCAAAATTAATATACCCTTAAAATAGGGTATTAAAAACGAAACTACCTTAAAAGATCCTAAATTGTCATCTTTATCTACAAGGTGGGCCAAAAGAAATCACCCTATTGGAAGATGCTGTTATTTTTGCAAATGGCCGCCAATGTCTAATCTGTTTTGACATTTGTGGACTAGACAGATGTAGAATACAAGTGAAAAAGCCATGGAGCGATACACTCCCCAAGAACGCGGAATAATCGTGTCTATTTTTTTGCGTAACAATTCGTCTGTAGTGTTGGCGCTGCGCGAATTCCGTCGCCGATTCCACGGCCGTCCGAAACCGACTGCGCAAACACTGCGCCGTTCGGCCACCAACCTTGAAGAGTATGGAACCACACGAGACGTTGCCAAGAGTGGCCGGCCCCGGAGCGCCCGTTGTGCCGAGAATATCGCCGCTGTTGAGGAGGATGTCGAGCTGTCGCCGGAAACATCGACCAGACGCCGTGCCTCGCTATTAGTCATCAGCCGGTCGTCCCTAAGGCGAATTTTGGTCAAAGACTTGCGCATGTTCCCGTACAAAGTCCAGTCCGTACATCAGCTGCTGCCTGTCGACGGCCAAACGCGTGGAACCTACGCCTTAAGCCATCCTCAATCTCGAGGACGAAGTGGACGATTTTTCGACCAAAATCATAATGAGCGATGAGGCTCATTTCCACCTCAGCGGGTACGTGAACAAGCAAAACTGTCGCTTCTGGGGTACCGAAAATCCACGAGTAATGCACGAGGAGCCATTACACCCGCTCAAAGTTACTGCATGGTGCGCTGTTCACGCGGAGGAGTCATC
The DNA here is from genome assembly GCA_949715645.1 of Portevinia maculata. Classification (NCBI taxonomy): domain Eukaryota; kingdom Metazoa; phylum Arthropoda; class Insecta; order Diptera; family Syrphidae; genus Portevinia; species Portevinia maculata. Next base: position 265,775,783 of record OX454526.1, on the reverse strand, counting down.
GGACCATTTTTTTTTTCGAGAACGCCGCTGGTCAAACGACAACAGTGGACGGTGCGCGTAATAGGGCCATCTTAACCGAGTTTTTTCTGTCGCAATTAGACGAATTAGGACTGGAGGACATGTGGTTCCAACATGGCGTTCCCGGGTCGCTTCATCTCTCGTTTTGGCGATTTGCACTGTCCTGCAAGATCGCCCGATTTAACCGTTCCAGACTTTTTTTGTGGGGTTTTTTGAAGTCCCGTGTTTACGTGAACAAGCCCGAGACCCTAGAAGCCCTCAAGGACAACATTCGACACGAGTGCGAGAATCTGTCGCCCGAAGTTCTCGCCGAAGTGATGAAAAATGCCATAAAACGAGCCCGTATGGCAATCAATTGTGACGGCGCCCATTTGGCCGATATCATCTTCTCGACTTGACCAATAAAATTCTAAAGGTTCAAATAAACATAATCAAAAAACAGAATCGAAGTTTTTCATTTAGAAAAAAAATGAGAGCCAAACAACATCGGATGACTTCTTTTGGCCCACCTTGTACATAATTGAAAGAAAATCGTCCAGCTGATAAAGTCTTAACTTTTCATTTTGAAGTGAGGTGGCTATTGAATTGTTTGGAACAGTGGCGTAGCGAGGGGGGCAAGGCGGGCACGGGCCCCTGGCGGCAGGTTTATTTTTTTGAATATGTACAAAAAATTTACAAAACTGATTCTTTTTTCAATCCAACGAATTTGGCGTTAGGTCTTATCGCCAAAACCATAACGCCCAAATTGAAAATGTCATAAAGCCCAAAAACCACGACATTACCCAAAATTTAAATGAGTCGTTAAGCCCAAATGGAATGACATATCACCCAAAGTAACACATTCGAACCTCCCACCTACTCCAAATCAAACAGTGACCCCAAGTAGGGGGGTTGCAGGAGCAGCATGCCCCCCCCCCCCCCCCCCCCCCATAGGCATTGCACTGTTTATGCATATGCAAACCCCCTGCTTGGGGTCTGTTTGATTTGGAGTAGGTGCATAAGGGCAAATTGTTGCATCAGGTTACTTACATTTAAAAACTGTTCATTAACTATAAAATGAAAACTAACTTAGTCCATAAGACCTAACGCCATTTTGAGCAAAAATAATGCAATTACGCCCAAAATCAATGTCACATTGCCCAAATTTGTGTAAATTTTATAGCAACAAATTACATAGCAATATTTTGGGCTTTATGACATTTTTCAATTTGGGCGTAATGGTTTTGGGCGATAAGACCTAATGCCAACAAATTTATTTACTAAGTTTACCAGCATTAACAATGTTTCACAGTAAGTAATCAGACATTCCTTGTGTTGCTTAACAACGAAATCCAATGAACGCTGCTCCCTAGTGCAAGTATGCAACACAAATTATAACACAGTATATAACTTCAGCGTTCGAAAATACTTTTTTCTCTTTTGTTGCTAGCAGTTGTGTGTATGCGTTGCGTATGCAACTATAAGCGGTGTATAGCTGGAGACTGGACTAAAGTTTGTGCGAACAAGTTATTTAGTTTTTTCTTTTATTAGTGTATTAGAGGTATCTATACTCTATCCAACAAAAATTGTCAGTACAGGCCTTATGGAGGAGCTTTTTTTCTACCAGCGGTGCCTGTAGATACTCTCACGGCACTCAAACGCTCCCACTGAAATAAAAACCAAACCCCTGTCATACCAAGGAATTGTTGTTGTAATTTTCCTAAAATTCGCATGCAACCCACCATAACCAGTTTCCCACACAGCCGAATGGGAATGAGCATGATCGTCTTGTGTTCGCTTGCTATTATCATCCACCAAAATAAGCAGTGTGTGTGACTGAAGCACATCAGAAGAGTATTACCATATCATTAAGGGTTTTTCTATGGATTTTGTTAAAGAATTTTCGGTTTTGGTGCTTTTGAGAACGAATTATTACGTGGGGTGTTGCCATTTGGTTTTAATTTGATTGTATTTGTATTGTACAGCTGCACAAGTGAATTATTTTTTACCATCTGTTTAGGTATATGACATTGTGTCGTGGTTATATAATTTTGTATTCTAATTGCCTGAACTATTTAAATAAAAAAAAAACATAAGTACATCCTTTCATCTCATTATGTACCTGTTTGTATAATGTCTTTGTTTTTCCGATGAATGACGCCTGTGTTGCCAATGAATACGGGAGTTCCCAAAAGAAAGATCTCAAGTTAGGTAGGAATGCAATCATACAATGGGTTGCTTGAAATCGTTAAACGTTACAAAGCCAAGTATGAAACATACGTCGTGGATGAAATGGTTCAAAATGCGGGACATAAAGTGCTTCGCTTGCCGCCTTATCACTGTGACCTTAATCCAATAGAATTGGTTTGGGCTCAAGTGAAAGGGTTTGTAGCAAGCCAAAACAAGTCATTTAAAATGGCTGAAATAAGAGACTTACTAACGACAGCACTTACAAGATTTGGCAAGAAAAAGTGGCATCGATGTGTCCAACACGTTGAACAGGTTGTTGAGCCAAATATGTGGGAAATGGACGTTTTTGCCAAGGAAGCAGTTGAAAGGTTAATAATAGACCTAAATAACGAGAGCAGTAGCAGTAATTACTCATCGGATTAGTTGAGTAGTGATATTAGAAATTAGTATTTTATGTTTTACAATATTTATAATGAATAAATGGGATTACAGTGATATATTTTTCGTTTTGATTTTTTTTTGTGTTACGAAATTTATATATTTTGTTGGTCTACTGGAGATACCCTTAAAAAAAGGCGCCTATTATTATCTTACCAGAAAAGGAAAAACATAAACGGAATTTATTTCGTTCCGCAATATTTTTTTTTTAAATTGGAAGATGGTAACCGTAATAGATTTGCTCTCTGAGTTATGGCTAATTATCATACACACTACGGCAACCCTGTTAGAGCATTAAAGAGGGACCGATTTATGTAAGTCATTGCAACCAGACTGAGAGACAAACATCCTAACTTCCCTGTAGTGACAATTTTTGTTGGATAGAGTATAATAAAGGGTGTTCACATTTGAGATATCATTTTATATTCACGATAGATACTTCAAATTTGAACACCCTTTTTAATTAGTAGATACACTCTCTTTACATAATATGCAACTCCTACTATACAGATGCGTGCTAACATTGCGGGTATAGTTTTCTATTAATATAATTATGTAATTATGTTTTATTTATGGAAGGAGTTAGAGGCCAGGAGAAACAATTTAAAAGACACAGGAAAATATCATTGCCGAAGAAACAAAAAATGACAGAAAATTCTTACTAGAATGGTCGATATTATTAATTTTCTCGCGAAACAGAATTTGGCTTTACGTGGCCACAGAGAAGAAATTACTAGTACAAATAGGGGCAACTTTTTAGAACCTACTTGCAAATTACGATCCAGTCCTTCGAACACACATTTTAGGAATAACAATGGGTTTAAGAGTTATCACTTATATGTCACCACAAATTCAAAATGAGTTCATTAATAATATTTTAGGAGATAACGTTCGTCAACGAATTTTCAGTCAAGTTGAAAAGGCCAGATATTATTCCATTATATTCGATAGCACCCCAGATGTATCACACAAAGATCAAACCAGTCAAGTATTGCGTTATCTTAAAATTGAAAATCAGAAAGTAGTACCTACTAGTGGAATCTTTTATTGATTTTATCGAAACAAAGAACAAAACAGCTGAATGCATTTCGGACATGATTTTAAGTAAGTTAAAATCTGATGGTCTTGATATAATGGATTGCAGAGGTCAAGAATATGATAATGCTGCTGTCATGGCTGGAAAATATACAGGAGTCCAGCAAAGACTGAAAGACATACACCCCAAAGCAGAATTTATACCCTGCTCCAATCACTCTTTGAACTTGGTTTGCTTAGATGCTGCTTCTGTTGAATCAAACTCTTCGGTACCTTAGAACGCATATATTAATTTTGTTCCGTGTCCACACACCGTTAGGAAGTTCTGCTTGGTACTTCAGGCAAATCATTGAAGAGGCTGCAAGAAACAAGATGGAGTTCAAGAGCTGATGCGGTCGAGAATACCTGAAAACATTATGTGCGCATCTTTTTATACGCTTTTTAAGTAGTTGATAGTTGATCCTCCACGAAGGGTCAGTCACCTTGTCGAGAGTACCATTCCTTCTGAATGGTGCCGGTGTGGAGGCTTAAGGATGCGGATTCAACGGGCTACAATGTCGACGACCTCCGTCGTCAGAAGGGTCACCCATGGCAGGCTGGCCGTTGAATCAGCATCTACTAAGAACTGCCCATAGGACATTCCGTCCGATCCCACTCCCCCTACCCCCATCCTTTCCCTCCCCTAGCTCCCTCTCACTCTCCTTTCTTGTTCCTCTCACTCTCATTTCCTCTCAATCTCCCCTCCTTTATCCACTGGGCTGGACTTAAGGTGTCACTCGACCCGTGCCGATGGTCAGCCTGGCTGAGGGCCCAGTTAAATAAATAGCTCAGTCGCGAACGGAGTATCCGGATACCTGGCGACCTCCGGATCAGCTAGCCTTATCTGTACAATGCGGATCTCTGTACAGACGGACCTTTCTTTCTCCGCTACTCGTGGGAACATAATAATGAACAAAAAACAACAAAAACAAAAACAAAATATTAAGGCCGGTATCCCTTTAAAACCGGACGGTAGTACGGCGACGAAGCTGTCTACCGGATATGCTCATATGGCAGCTGATAGCGGAACTGTGGATAATCGTGGTTCCTCCGTCAGTACTTGCGAGCAAAACAAAAATCTTTCCAGCAGAAGCAGGACTGTGCATAATGGTCCCACCTCTGCTGGCAGCACCCCCCCAGGCAGTGCTCCTAAGCTGCCCCCTGGTATCACCCCTGTTACACTTGTCAGGGGCAAGACTGTGGAAATGCATGGTCCTTCCACTGGCAGTATACGCACGGATGCTACCAAACATAAACACCTTCCTAGTGTTAGTGGGACTGTGCAACATGGTCCGGCTTCCACTGGCGCGTCTTGCAGTAGAGGAGCTCCTCACCGCAACCCCTCCAAGTTGCATTACAAAAACAGACGCAATGCCAATCGTATAATTGGCTCCATCGGCGCTATCCCTGAGATAGATAGATCCCCTGCACAGATCAGCAGACTAGCCTGGGCACAAAACATCATTTCAGGTGACGACAAGACCAGCGGAGACATTGCGTCAAAGCGACAGAGATCGGTGGAGGAGGTCGCTTCGGCCTCCAAGCGCCTGAGGATGCACAACACCAGCATTCCTCCTAACGCGTCCATCGTTAAACCTCACAAGTCTTTCAGCGATGTCCTCAAAAAAGGAATTGTGGTTGCAGTCATCGACCGCAGTGACGCCGACGGCAGGATCTCACTTGAACGGTGGGATCTCATCATGCTCACCCTACTCGAAAACTTCGCCGACTTTTATAAGGACATCCCCGGACCACCGCCAATAATTCACGATGGCGGTTGGTATCAGGGCCGCGTAAAACTCATCGCCTGCGATGATCAACGATCACTGGATCTTTACAAGCTCGAGATCAATAAGCTTGGTGAGCTATGGCCAGGGGCCAAGCTGGTGGTTGTTGCGAGAGAGGATATCCCCTGCCGACCTAGATCGCGTGCCTGGATCCCAGTGAGCCCTTCATCCCCTGAAAGAATTCTCCATCTGATCAAAATCAGCAATCCATCCCTTCCGACTCATGATTGGAAGGTCGCTAAACTGGAGGAACAAAGGGGTTCCTACCGATGTGCTGTCATTGTCATCAATCAGGAATCCCTTGCTCTTCTGGCGGCGACTGCGGGCGTGATTCGGTTCGGATGGAACGACATCACGCTGAGAGTTTACAAGAAGGACGATGTAGACGCTGACAAGCGACCTCATCATCCCTCGGAAACTGTTGTGTCGGGTGTTAGCGCACCTGTCGCCTTCCCCCCCTTAGAGGTTGACATTCCCGAGCCCTCTACAGAACCTACCACGTCTTCAATCCCTGTGATCGACTCTCTGTCGGTCATGGAGACGGACGAAACTCCTGACAAGGATCTTCTGAGGGAAGACGAGCTCCTGAGTTCGTCCTCTGTATTGGAAGACATGTCCAGCAAGGATCTTCTGAGTGAGGATGAGCTTCTCAGCTCGTCCTCTGAATTGGAGGACCTCAACAACACAGTGGTGGGGGTTTCTCTGCAAGATTGTAGCAACAATGCTGCAGATCATACAGATTAACCTCCAACACTCCATTAAGGCTTCGGCCGCCCTTATTCTCCGGTTAACAAAAACTGGAGAAGACTTAGTCTTGGTCCAAGAGCCCTGGGTTGTCAACAACCTGGTTCGTGGACTTAAGACCCCTGGATACTACCCACTATATGTGTCCGACAAAGGTAAACCTAGATCGTGCATATTGGTGAAGAGTACTCTTAATGCATATTTGCTCCCTAATTTCAGCGATCGAGATACGACGGCTGTCAAACTAGAGACTGCTGGTGGTATATACTGGTTGGCATCAGCGTATCTTTCCCACGACAACATGGGACCTCTCCCTGGTGGTAACCTGGAGAGCTTTATCGCGGAAGCAGAGAGGCGAAAAGCTGCACTCATCGTCGGATGCGACGCTAACGCGCATCACATTGCATGGGGCAGCACTGATATTAACAATAGGGGTGAGTCGCTTTATGAATATATTTTAAGAACTAACCTCATTGTGTGCAACACGGGTAATGAACCCACCTTCATAACTAAAAATCGGCAAGAAGTCTTAGACATTACTCTTGTCTCCGTAAGCATCCTCAAAACGATATCGAGTTGGAAAGTTTCGGCTGACCATTCTTTCTCCGACCACCGATATCTCACTTTCAATCTTGACAACGCGGACACCCCTCGCCAATCAGCATTCCGAAACCCTCGGAAAACAGACTGGCCCAAATACAGGGATATTATGCGTGTACATATTACCTCTGAACTATTAAGTCCCCCTTGCAATCCTAGCGAGCTTGACGACAAGGTTAATAAGCTCACCAGGGCTTTTAATCTAGCGATGGCTGCTTCCTGCCCCCTCATATTACCCAGGGGGAAAAAGAAGCCTCACTGGTGGTTACCTGTATTAGGACCACTGAGAAATGATTGCAGGAGACTTTTCAATCGCGCCAAAAGCTCAAGATCCAACACTGACTGGGACTCCTATAAGACTTCCCTCAAAATATATAAAAAAGAACTTAGGAGAGCCAAAAGATCATCGTGGAGACTCTTCTGTGGCAAAATAGAAGAATCCTCGGAGGCATCAAGGCTAAGAAAAATCCTTGCTTCAAATCCAACTATGCCCAGCTGCCTAAAGAAAGCAGATGGCTCGTGGACTACATCTAGCGAGGAATCGCTCAATCTGCTACTTGATACACATTTCCCAGGTAGCTCTAATATTACCGATCATAGCAACCTAAACAGGTCACCTATGTTTTCACAGGTAACAAATTCTCAGTGTCAGAGTCTGATAACTAGGGACAAGCTTCTTTGGGCGCTACAAAGCTTCAAGCCCTTCAAGTCTGCAGGACCTGACGGCATAATACCAGCCGAACTTCAGATGACTTCGGATATCATCCTTCCAACTCTGGAGATGATTCTGACAAGTTGCTTAAAGCTGATCCACATTCCTCAGGCTTGGAGAGAAGTAAAAGTGGTTTTCATACCCAAAGTAGGCAAATACTCCCATGTTAATCCCAAAGACCTCAGACCTATCAGTCTATCATCTTTCCTCCTCAAAACACTGGAGCGTCTGATTGATATCCATCTTCGTATGAACATAAACCCGCAACTGCTGTCTGCGGCCCAACACGCGTACAATAAGGGTAAATCGGTGGAAACCGCCCTTCACTCCTTGGTACGCACTATTGAATACTCCCTCTACCACAAGGAATACACTATGGTTGCTTTCCTAGACATAGAAGGCGCTTTCAACAACGTAAACACATCTGCAATCGCAAATGCACTGACAGAACTGAATGTGAATGGCTCGCTTGGGGAACTGATCAATCTTTTGCTCTCAAGCAGGATTATCAATTCGAAACTGGGCGATTCATCCGCTAGGAGGTCTGTCAGTAGGGGTACGCCACAAGGTGGTGTCCTTTCCCCCCTTCTGTGGAACTTGGTGGTGAATAAACTACTGACATGCCTGGAGGGGGAGGGTTGCAGGGCGATTGCCTATGCGGATGACGTTGCTATTGCCGTCTCAGGGAAATACCTCAACACCCTAAAAGAGCTACTTCAAAATGCTCTCAATAAGCTGACAAGTTGGGCAAGAAGATGTGGGTTGGGGGTTAACCCTCATAAAACCGAACTTGTCCTCTTCTCCAGGAAATATAAAATCCCTCACATCGATCCTCCTTCCATTAACGGTACGAGCTTAACATTTTCCGATGAAGCCAAATTCCTGGGTCTTATCCTCGATAGGAAGTTAAGCTGGAAACCCAACTTACAAGAAAGAGTAAAAAAAGCGACAGTAGCACTTTTCTCTTGCAAAAAAGCCATCGGTAATAAGTGGGGCCTTCAACCCCGCATATCTCACTGGCTATACGTTTCGGTAGTGAGACCGATTCTGACATACGGGGCGGTTGTCTGGTGGACTGCTCTTGATAAAGCGGTAAACCGAGATAAGCTAAGCAAGGTGCAACGTACAGCTTGTCTGTGTATCAGCGGAGCACTCCGTACGACCCCCTCCGCCGCACTAGACATCTTACTGCATCTGACACCCCTGGATATTTTTAGCAGGCAGATGGCTGCCTGCTCCGCTGTCCGCCTAAAAGCCACCTCACAGTGGATCAATTCGAACATTGGCCACTCTATCATTTTGGACTCACTTGGGTCCGTACCTAGAAACATCGACTACACCACACCCCAACTACAGTTCGAAAAGAAGTTCCAAATCACTATCCCCACCAGATCATTCTGGGAGGATGCTGGTTGCACGGAAGTTAAATCGATCCACTTTTACACCGACGGATCAAAAACTAGCGAGGGGGTAGGTGGGGGTGTTTACTCAGAAAGACTAAATATCAGTCTCTCCTTCCGTCTTCCTGATCATTGTAGCGTGTTCCAGGCGGAAATCATGGCGATTAAGGAAGTCCTGTCGTGGCTGAAGAGAAATGTGATATCCGCTAAGGATATCTGCATTTTCTCGGATAGTCAAGCCGCGCTAAAATCCCTGGACTCAGTCTCTCACAATTCCATCGTAGCCTTAGACTGCCGTTCATCTCTGCAAGAGATGGCAGAGCAGTTCAATATTCACCTTTGTTGGGTGCCGGGGCATAGAGACATCCCAGGGAATTGTAGGGCAGACGAACTCGCCAAAAACGGAACCACATTACCTCTTCTACCTGAGAAAGGTTTTTTAGGTATGCCTATTGCTACTTGCAAACTTATGTTCAAGCTATCCGCAGTCGAGAGTACAAACCTCAGGTGGACAGGTAGTGATACATGTCTAGCGACTAAGGAGATCTGGCCAAAGCTGGATCTGCGACGCTCTTTGAGTTTGATCTCACTCAACAGACTGCACATTGGCTCTGTCATAGGTGTCATCACAGGACACTGTCTAATAGGCAGGCACGCATCAAGGCTCGGCGTTTACTCAAACGACTTCTGCAGAAGCTGCAGGGATGAGGAGGAGGAGGAGACTACGTCTCATCTCCTCTGCACATGTCCTGCACTCTCCCATAAAAGAAATCTCTACCTAGGAGCCTTCTTCGTCAACGAACTCAGTGACTTAGCTAATACAGATGTTAGAAGTCTATCGCGCTTCATTAGAAGCTCCAAATGGTTTTAGCGAGTAGGGGTCGAAAAACCCGATCCATGTGGCATCACAACGGACCTCATTGGTCTAAGTGGGTTGGCTTTTTGCTAACAGCCACTTCAACCTAACCTAACCTAAGTAGTTGATTGTTTGATCTTGGGAAATTCCAGCGATCGTTCCCTATTTACCCTTTAATTTTACGACTTACTGTTGGGAAAATATGTACCTGGTCAAAGGTAGTAAAAGTTTCTGGGTATACAATTTCCAACAGGTATAAAGACTGAAAATCGATTGCAAAATGTATGGCATCATCCTCGTGATCGCCAGTGCTGTAGGTATAATTGGTTTAAATATTACTAGAGGCGGCATAAATTATGTCTGCCCCGGGCGGCCCCAAACCTCGCTACGCCACTGGTTTGGAAACCTTAGGTTCTCATACAGTTCAGTGGGTTCATAATTACATGAAAAATTTGATTAATTTTCGTCGGCTCCTTTCACAGAACTGGCTCCCCAAAATCTTGAAAAAATTTGCTCCTCGGGCCCAAAGACAGCACTGATCGAAGCTACCATTCCATTCATTGATTCTTTATTTTGTGAAGATTTTCACCTCAAAAAAAAACTCTGACAATGACTGCGAAAAAGATTTAATGGCCTAAGACGCCGATTGCAAATGGAAGTACCCCAGGTGTTTTGTGTTTGCCTGCGAAACTAACAGCTTCGATATGTTTAAATTGTATTTCTAAAGTTTTCAGGTCGCCAAAGTTCTCCAACACAATGTTCAATGCAAATTGCTTAGCAATAAGGAGTACGGTGTACAACTGCAAGTGTTCGATGATTCTTCCATCTTTCTCGATAAATAGATTCCTCATCATTTCCATGGCACCTTCATCATTCTACACCGCTCCAAGGGCTTCTGACATAAGCCAATAAAACTTTAGGCAACATCATACCAAACTTCTGGCAATGTGCTAATAAATTTGTTTAAACTTGCCATCGGGACGTATGTGGTTGCAAACAAAATGTGTTGCTCCGTGGTAGGTACTTGAGGATGTGGGATGTTATTATTCCTGGCCACAGCTGTTCTGTGTCTTCTTGAAGAAATGTTAACTTATTTAAATCAAGCTGGGACGAGTCAAAGTTGCACAAGATGAAATAAAGTGTTCATCGGTGGATGAAAAGTTTTCCCAGAAGAATACCGAATATGGAAAGGCGAACTTGGTCCTTCTTCGAGTTAAGTTAACAGTGAGGATAATCAAAGTATTTTTGCATACATCTTTGTAAGATAAATAAATCTTGTTTGCATTAGGTGCGCATCAATGAACTTTCACTGGCCGGTTTTAAACTATGTAGATTTATGCGTCCTTGTGCATTACCAAATAATAATGATGTTGTTGGTTTCACTTTGTGTGATATAGATAGAGTAGAGAACTTAAAATCAACTATTTTTGGCAAAGTTACAAATTGTGAAACTATCCTAAAGTAACACTACAATTGTGAAATTGAATTCAAATGATTTAAAAGTTAGTAAATTGGAAGCGGTTCACAAACAAACCGCCAATATACCCTTAAAAAACATGGTCTATTGCGGTCCCTCTTTTATTCAGCTACGAGTTCGTGGTCTTGGAAAGTGATAGGGGTACCCATGGCTCCATTAGCCAGTGGATCACTTTCGGCGACCCATGGATGAGCAACTTACACAGGGTAACGAGCTTGGAAGTTCCAGTTACCTCAGCCTGACGAGCAGTCAGGAGAGTGAGGACCATAAGGAATACGCGGACGAGCGTAAATATACCTGAGCCTGACGGATGGAGAGGAGAGTGAGGATAAGATGAACATCGAACAGGGACTAGATAAGAATATCACCGCAGCATTAATTAATTAAATGAAGTACAGAATTGATCCGAAACCGGGATTATTGAAGTCAAACCGGAGAATCATACATGCGTATAATAAAGATAGTCTAAGAGCCCACAGCAAATTTTGGGCGTGAAAGTATAACCAAAAAGCTGATACATGAACAGAAAGGTCTCCAAAAAGTAAACTCAAATGTCGAAGTCTGGCAGCGCTTAGTTGCAGTTGAGGTTAGTAATAGTAGGTTGAAAACGTGTTTTTTCCTAAATCTGGATTTTTTATATAACTACTTGAATATAGTATTAAATGAAAGAACAGACTGCCATGATCACAGAAATATAGGTGCCAGACGTCTTGCGCGCCATACCCTTGCCAGACGTACTAATAGTATGTTAAAAATCACATTTTGAAATAATTGGTATAACCAAATAATGGTTACACCAACAAATTTGTGAAAACGCCCAGATCACAAAAATGATGGTCCCAGACGTTTTACGTGCAGCCAAAACCTTGCCAGACGTCCTCAAAGTATGCTAAAAGGACATTTTTTTAACAATGCTGATAACCATATTGTCATAGCAGAAACGAACCATTGCACAGTGTGGTAGATCGCAAATCTAGCTGGACAAAATGAAAAAAAAAAAAAGTTAAGCCACATGACTTCTGATCATTTGTTCAGCTTCTCAATACAATAGGTAACTGTTATTCATATTTTGTTTTTTTATTTTTTACACTGATTAGGAAAAATTAAGCTTCAAAGTCAGTTGTTGTCAACAGGTGCATTCACATAACAGAGAAAAGCGTTTTTTGGAATAATTTTGGTTTACGATTAAAAAGGCTACGGTGACTTTATTGTTATAATTTTTTTTTGTTATTATTAAACTATATTTCAAGGTAAAATATAATAATTTTTATTTAATTATTTCCATTGGAAGTATTAAAAAAAATTATTTTGGGGAGAGTGTGAGAAAGTTGAAAAAATAAAATATTTTCTTTTTTTAAGTAGAGTTTAAGTTAATTATTCCGCATAATTCCGCTGCAAGACTATACTTAAATTAATCTGTTGAGTGTTCACTTTAAGGTAAATAAAAAACATCTTGCGCGTTTTTGCGACCGCCATACATTTTTTTTCACTTTTCCAGAATGACCTCCACTCTATCGCGCAAGGAAATTTTTGAAGAATGGGAACAAACTCCCAAAATACATCGAAAAGACTTCGTATTGAAATTAATAATGGAAAGATATGGTCTTCAAAACATATCAGAAGAAGTTAAAACAACTCTTAAGGCAAATATAAATATTGTTTGCTTTAAGCTAAGCGAAAAATGGGAAAAAAGTGGAAGGCATCGCAACCGTTTTTTGACATCAAATGCAGTTTGGCTTGATGAACCTTATGTTTTGCCTGAAAGCGTGCAACCTCAAAATCTTGATAAAGCTGGAAGAAAACCAAAAACCTTTAATGACTCTTCTGAAAAATCAAAAAAGAGGAAGATTCAAAGTCTTTTAGATTCAACTGATCCTCAAGAAATTGTTAAGGCTAGTGAGATAGTGTTTCGAAAAATGGGAAAGCGAGATTCAGCCAAGCTTTTGAAAGATTTGTCGGAAGCTTCGTCCAGTAAGGGTACGGAATTGAAAAAACTTTGTAAAAGATATAGTTCTGAGTATGTATCTTCAGTGGGCTTTTCTGCTGATGAAGCATTATCTTTAATGGTTGATGCTAATTTGTCGAAACATCAATATGATGTTATTCGGCAAAAAGTCAACGCAAAATGCAAAGATCTTTTGCCCTCATATACAAACATTCAAAAAGCTGAGTTAACAATCACTGAGGTATATGCAAAAAGTTCACTCCAGTCATTAGTAAATCATACTATTGAGAGACTTTGCTTGGCTCAACAGGAGGTTTTACTCGGAATAGACGAATTGAAAACTGGCGAAAATCGTATTAATATTTTGATAAAGTGGGGATGCGATGGGGCTCAGCAAAAGCAGTATAAACAGAAATTTGTTTTGGAGGAGGGCCATACGGATGAAAATTTATTTAGTATTTCAATGGTGCCTATTCAAATGAATTTTAGTTCTTCAAAAGGAAAAAGAATTGTTTGGCAAAATCCAGCTCCTTCATCTACAAGATATTGCCGTCCAATCAAATTTGTTTTTGCCAAAGAGTCCACTGAATTAATTTCTCAAGAAGTTAATTCAATCCAGCAAGAAATAAGAGATTTGTCTCCAGTTCTTATCCGAAATGGCGAACAAAATTTTCTTATCGACTCTACCTTTATGCTTACAATGATAGACGGTAAAATATGTACTGCACTTTCATCTGTGAACTCGTCTTCTCAAACGTGCTTCATATGTGGAGCGAAACCAAGTGAGTTAAATAAACCTTCCATGATATTAAATAAAACTGTCGATGAAAGATCTCTGACCTTTGGAATGTCTCCGCTACATTCATGGATCCGTTTTATGGAGTGCTTATTACATATAGCGTATAAGCTTCCTATTATGACCTGGCAAGCTCGAGGACCGGAAAATAAAGCCAAAGTGGCTGAAGTAAAAAAAAGGATTCAACAGAGGTTTAGAAGTGAGATGGGGTTGCTTGTAGACATGCCAACGCAACAAGCAGGTAATACGAATGATGGTAATACTGCTAGACGGTTCTTTCGAGCAGCTGAAAAGAGTTCAGAAATTACAGGTGTAAACAAAGAATTAATTGAACGATTTCACATTATTTTGGAAGCTTTAGCAAGTGGTTTTCCAATAAATGAAGATGCTTTTGAAGGTTTCATTATTGCAACAAGAACCTTATATTTAAATGAATACCCTTGGTATATAATGCCAGTTAGCGTCCACAAAATTCTTTTTCATGGAAAAGATATAGTAAGGTCTTGTATTCTTCCTATTGGCCAGCTGTCAGAAGAGGCTCAAGAAGCCAGAAATAAGGACACGAGGAAATTTAGAGAGTTATTTACTAGAAAAACGTCGAGAGTACACACAAATACAGATCTTTTCAATCGTCTTTTAATTTCATCTGATCCATTTATTGCAAGTTTACGTCACAATCCTATTCGAGTTCGAGGTATAATAACAAAAGAAGTTCTTTCACTATTAACTGTTGATGCACTTGAAGAGGAAGAATCTTTTTACGACGGATATGAAAGTGAATGAAAAAGTCTATAAGTGTATTTATGTATTATTATCTATGTTATTAATGTAATAAAGTAAAAACAAGTAAATAAAAACAATTATTATACAATTTTTAATGGAGGCTCTACTATAACAATAGAAATGATGAACTCCGCCTTCTTTCGTAAAAATTCACTTAATAATTGTATTTATAATGAATCTTTGTAATATTTAACGTAAATACAAGTATATAAAGCTATAAATAATCTCAGAAAGATGAATTTAAGAAACCAATTGTTTGTCTTAAAAATGTCTGTTTTTCTGTCAGTAAGACTTTTAAGTTTTGGTTTGTTTTTATTAAAAAAAAAGTAAAAAAAAAATACTGGTTGTTTAGAATCACTAATATAATTGAAATCATTTTGTATCAAAAAAATAAGCAGGAAGTTTACCCAACGCGAGTTATTAATTTTGTCCAGCTAGATTTGCCATCCACCACACTGTGCATTGGTTACAAATGTTGCACTAAAGTGCAAGTGATTGACGTAGATCATGCAAAAAAAGAAACCGTTTCTATAGTACATGTGTTCTTCATTCAAGTGATAGTCCGAAACAATGCGGAAATAAAATTTTGTTTGATGACAAAACATTGGAAAAATGTACCCAAATTTTGAGATGTCGGAAAATTCGAATTTTTAAATACCTACTCGGATATAGATCTTCCAATGAAGGTTGATAGTGTAAGTGGTTACCATAGCAAGTGCTATCGGCTATTTACAGCTGTATCTAAAAAGGTTTTATCTTCGATGCAAAGAAATGAATGTAAGTTATATTTAATTATTAAATAATCTACATAGTTCCATTAACGTAATTATCTCGGTCTTTTGTGTACACAGTGCCTGAAAGCAATGAAATATCCAGTGCAAACATCGTACCTGAAAATACAACAAGGCGTAACAATACAGTAGCCGTGTTTCTTTGCACGCGGATATAGGGATAATTTGAAATTTGCATGTAAAATACAACAACAACTTTAGCGGGGATAGCTATCGCCGCTAAGTCCTTTAGCGGGGATAAACAGTGCTTCCAAAATCCATTTTCTTCGTTTCTGATGAATTGTTGCGATGAATTTTTCAAGAAAATTCAAAGTTTGACATCCCGCCGACCACTGACACATCCCGCCGAATATTTTATTCGTGATTTTATTATTATTATTATTCAAACTTCATTATAAGGGTAATTGAATTTAGCAAATCTGTTAATGTGAAATTGTTTTTCATAATTTTAGAATATGGTTGGCATCAATTTCAATTGGCGGAAGTAAATATTTTTCAATTTCAGGATTTTCAATACAAATTTCTTAACTACAACTTACAGCTGTGTCACGGTGCATGTCATAGGTGCATGTGTGCTGCCAAGTTTTTTTTTTTTTTGATGAATTCTTAACCGGCGATGGTCGTTTTTTAATGCCATGCCTATGTCGCGTATGGAAGAATGCTGTAGAAAATGAACTAATTCTGTTATCACCATCAGAGAGTGGTTGGGTATTAGATGACAACAAGTATAAAGTCAAATGGTTCGACGGAAATGTTGCTCCTGGTAGACTGGAGGATATATTAATTAATGACGTGGATGTTTCCGATGAAGAAGATAATTTTATAAACGATTCATCGGATGAATCTGATAATGAATAACTTTTAGAACGTATTATATACAAGTATATATTATTTTTCAGTTATGTACATAAATACATATCATATACCGTGTGTTTCTTTATTCATTCTGAATATTCGGAATATTCCGAGTGAGCCATTAACGTTTCTTCATTCAATGGAATATTCCGGATAATCCATTTCGATGTTTCTTTATTCATTCTGGAATAAATGGAATGCATTCTTTTTATTCCTAGAGAAAGGTGGAATAAAAAGAATATTCCCTCGTTTGACAGATGCACTTGATCAAAAAAAAAAAAAATAGAAGCAACAGCAAACAATCAAATGGGTGAGCATTTATTGCAAATTTATTGTCTTTTTTTATATTTTTATGTGTGTTGTTGTAAGTTAATTATTTTTTTATTATATATTTTTAATTTCCTTCCAGAATCAAATATACATTTTTAAAATGTTCTTCTGTGGGCATGAAATGCCGCACAGATGTTGGTAGTTGGTGACAAGATTATTTCATGAGCAGTGTTGCCACTTATGCTACATAAAAAGGTGCATGTTTTTTGAACTTGTACTAAATCCTTACTCGAAAGGACAACATATTTAATGTTTTACTTTTTTCCTTCGATTCAACATATTTAACATAATAACAACACGAGAATATAATGTTATTCATAAAAATAATAACAATATCTTAGTAATAAATAATATTAATATTTATCTGAGCGAAAGTTGTATATTACTGTATTGGGTACTTCGTTAAGAAACGCATCTGTGGAGACTTAAATAGGGACAAGTCGTTTTCCGCTACATATTGTTTTGGTTGTCGAAAATATTGATAGCTTTAAAATGTTCAGTCAATCACAAATTCGTCACTGACAAATAAATTTAGAGAATTCATTCGCTGTTTTTGTTTGTAAAACAACATTTTTAAAACGAAATGTGAGTAGAATTGCTTTTTTGGAAAATAAAATAATATGTATTGAATAGATACAATCACTGGAACTTCACTTCCATAAATCTTATGAACAAAAAGCAGTCACAAAAGCATGAGCTTAAACAAAACAACAGCAAAATAAAATTAAATTTTAATACGTTTCCCCAATAGTAGTACTCAGCTGAATAATTGAATAATCAAATTATTTGCGCTATAAAATTAAGAAGGAGTACCTAAACACTATTTTTGAACAGTAAAACGTAAAAAATATTGTAGAATTGTGTACGAGAAATAAAAATGAACTTTTGGCAAAAATGTTTTTTTTTTGGAAACAAATTAGGTTGAACGAATTTGCTATATACATATTTTTAATACTACTAAGTATAAACGAACAAAAACAATTAATTAATAACAAAATTGTACAAAAAAATGAAAATGCCTTTAAATTACGGCATCAGAAGCTGCACAAGTCATTTTGGTCAACATGTTCACTATTTTTATATATTTTGTTTGCCCTGACATACTTTCTCAGGTTTTTCCTCAATAAGGAGAAAATTTCCCTTTGATTTCACCTAAATATACAATTTATTAACAATCGTAATAAATTTTCATCCATTTTCTGCAAATTACTGAAATTGTATACTTCAATTTTTTCTTGACGTTTAAGAAAGAAATGCGGCGCTTCAGAAAGAGATAGCTTTACGCACGTGCTCTATCGCATTTTGCTTGTCAGTGTTCGCAATGGATGAATAATTTGTTGATTGACATTCATAGTACCAAAATATCGATCAATTAATAAATTTTGTCGTTTATCAATAATTAATTTTTGACAACCATAATAAGGGTGTTTAATTAATTTAATGTAATTTGTATTACTGAGATATCGTTATTATTATTGTTTTTGTGAACTTAAATTGTATTTTCTTAAGGTTTCTCTTCTCATATTTGTTTTATTATATATGTTTTTATTTTAGTGCTGTAGTGGAGTATTACCTCACATGTGAGTTCAGTAATAGAAAAAATATATTAATTGTAAGTAGTAAATGTTGTACTTGTTCTTGAACTAAGTGGCAGCGCTGGTCAATAAGCAAATGGCTGTCATTCTATTCGGTCCATTTTTGTTTCTTTATTCATTCCATTCTGGATATTCCGGATAAAAAAATCGAATATTTTGTCTTTTCTATTCCTTATCCGGAAAAAATAAAGAAACACACGGATAATAAACATTGAAGTTCTTAATTTACAAATAATGGTGTATAAATACTTGTATATTATCTTTAAGATAATTACACTTTTAGGGCAACATTCACTAGACGTAAGTGAAGTATTTAACAGTTATCTTTTATGACGTCTGGGACCATAATTTTTGTGATCTGGGCGTTTTCACAAATTTTTTGGTGTAACCATTATTTGGTTATACCAATTATTTCAAAATGTGATTTTTAACATACTATTAGTACGTCTGGCAAGGGTATGGCTGCGCGTAAGACGTCTGGCACCTATATTTCTGTGATCAGGGTAGTCTGTTCTTGCATTTAATACTATATTCAAGTGGTTATATAAAAAGTCCAGATTTTGGAAAAAAACACGTTTTCAACCTACTATTACTAACCTCAGCTGCAACTAAGCGCTGCCAGACTTCGACATTTGAGTTTACTTTTTGGAGACCTTTCTGTTCATGTATCAGCTTTTTGGTTATACTTTCACGCCCAAAATTTGCTGTGGGCTCTTGGTCTAAGAAGGCAGTCAAGGCAGTAGGACTTTGATCCTGATAATAACGTCGCCGTGTGAGTGACGTAGGATCCGAAGCCGGAAAGGCTGCCGATACTTTTTGAATTCAAACTGGTGAACCGTATAGGCGAACCAGTAGAAACGCATTGAAGTGAGAGGGCTAGGATTCATGTAGTCCAGAGCATAAGCTCATCGTTAAAGAAAACGAAGAAATACCTGCTAAGTGTGGCATATAAGATCATATTTCGCGTACTGTGCGAACGTCTCAAGCCGTTCTGCGACATACTCATCGGCGCGCATCAGCGTGGTTTCCAGGTCGGCAGATCAATAAAACCTTCACACTGAGGCAAGTCCTAGATAAGACCAGTGAATTTTAGCCGAGACCAAACTGCTGCGACTTTGAAACTAAGTAGGTGTCAGATATCGGAATCTTTTCCGGACATTACTTTCTGAAGCACGCCAAAAGCTTGGGGCTCTCGGAAACGGATGAGTGCAGATACTGTAATGATATTTGCGTCACGGAAGACATTAGGCCCATACTTTTTTAATGCAAGGCTATCGCTCGACATAGAAGCAAATATTTCTTTGATAGTCTAGAAGGAGTAGCGTCGATTGACTGCAACAAATTAGTGAGTTTTTGTATGGAAATAAAATGAGGAAGAAACTAAGGATGAGGAAGAAGCTAAGGATGAGGAAGAAGTTAGGTTAGGTTAGGTGGCTACCGGCAGAAGCCGACACACTTAGACCAATTCAGGTCCATTGTGATACCACGTAGTATTATCTACCTCAACTCGTAGATGGGACTGGCCAACGACACGCGGTTGTTCTCAAACAGTCCTTCATCTACGTACTAACCGCGCCCAACGTAGTTTATTTGCGGTGATCTGACGAGAACCGATTAACTCGACGTGGTATGGTCGTTGGTTAGGAAGAAGTTAAGGATGATGACTGACTTTAACATTGGTTCCCCCAGGAATCGCGATGGCCCCATTATGGTGCCTAGTGTTTCTATGCCAGCAATGCCCTTACTAACCTAACCTACCCTAGTCGAGACCAACCATCTTTTCATCCACTTTGAAGCCGCATATGATAGCAGTCACTTTCAGGAGCGCTTCGTAGCGATGATCGCATTCGGGATTCCTGCAAAACGGATCGAGTTAGTTGGGTGATGCTGGAAAACACGCGGTGCAATGTGCAGTTTGGAAACATGTCTTCTGATCTATTCCAAACCTCCAACGGATTCTGGCAAGCAGCTGTACTTTCGTGTGACTTATTCAATCTTGCACTGGAGCAGGTAGTTCGCAGGGCATGTGCCAATACGAATGATGAAGAAGAAGAATGAAAAGAAGACCGAACCTCGGTTTTAAAGACAAAGGGCGCGCTCAATTTGCAAGGCAACTGCGTGTAGCCCAGGTTGAAATTGTATTCAGTGGGCAGGTGGTCGGTGACCTTAGGAAGATGTCGATACATCGATAGTATCTTGGCATGTCCAGTGTGTTGCTCTTTCCATTGTTTGCAGCTTATCAGTCTTATTGCTGAGCTGGCAGCGAACTATTTGCTGATGATGTCAGTCGGGAGAAGGTAGAGCATGACTTGGAGCGCCGCAGTGGGAGAGGTTCTCAGTGCACCGGTGATGCTGAGGCATGCAACTCGTTGAGTTTTGTCCAGCAAGGTTAGGTTGGACTTCTTCTCCAAGGCGGGCCAACAGACCAGTATTCCATAGAGGAGAATCGGTTTAACTACCGACATGTATATTAAGTGCATTATTTTTGGTTGTAGGCCCCAGTGGAGCCTGCCGCCTTCTTGCATATATAAAGAGCAGCTAGGGATTTCCTCGGACGTTCGACTACATTTTCTCTCCAAAGTAGCTTGCGATCAAGCTTCAAGCCTAAATAGCTAGCGCTTTTTGAGAGTGCCAGAGGAGTACCTCTTATCTTCGGGGGAGTAAACTCAGGGGGATTTTTGTCTTCGTGTGAACAGCACCAGCTCAGTCTTTATTGGATTGACGGACAGGCCGCATCTTTCGGCCCAACTTGTTAATATGTTGATAGCAGTTTGCATGACATCGGCCAGCGTCTGCGGGTATTTACCTGTGACGAGTATAGCGACATCGTCCGCGTAGGCGATAACTTTGCATCCAGTGTATTCAATGTTCAGAAGGCAACAAAGCCTCTCTAGATTCACTAGATTCCACAGTAGCGGAGACAATACTCCCCCTGGCGGTGCCTCTGTGTGCACGTCGTTTGACAGTGCTACTTCCGGAGGATGCAGTTATTACCCTGCTTTTGAGCATGTATTCCACAAAGCAGCAGATTGAGTCGTCGATGTTGAGCCTGCGTAAGGCGCTGGTAATCGAATTGGTTTCAACGTTGTTGAAAGCTAACTCTATGTCGAGAAATGTCACTAAAGCAAGTTCGTTGATAGATAGGGATTTTTCGACGTGATGGACGATAGAGTGCAAGGCCCCTTAAGTTAGTAAGTAATATTATGTGCGGCCTCTGCAGGCCCAAAGCCTGTGTTACGCCGAATATACGCTCTTTAGACTTATAGATAAAATATATTCCGAAAACTGAGTTAACATATTTTTATTCAAAGTAATTCTAGTTCAAACAAATATGAAGCGACTTAGGTAGCCGTACCCGCTGAACAAATCTGCTTCTTTTTAACTCCGTTCCATTGGATTGTCAAACATGATCCTAAATTTTTAGTCATCATGAATTTTTCGGTATTTTCAGCATTGTTTTCTATTTTTCAATCAAATACCAAATGGAATTTCGAACACCTTATGTAATTATACAAAATAAGAATCGATCTTTTTCTTGTACAACACTTTTCATCACTTTTTACAAACCAACTTTTTTAGCTACGCATTTGAATCACCATGTTAATTAAAACAAAAGAAATCTGCAATTTATCAGCCAGGGTATTTTTCAACGTAACTATGAAAAAATAAGTGTTGAAGCGTCCAATCCTTCCAGAGAACATAAATCACTTTTTTAATTGACCAACTAAGTTTTGTTTGTTTAAGAAAAATATTTCAACAAAAATATGAACCGATTTAGAAAACCATCCGGCACTATTAACTCAAGTCAGCTGATCATTATTATTTTTGTAATTTGTATTCTGGATAAAACCGAACTATACACGGCTTCCTATCCAAATGAGTATCTACAAACAATATAAAAATACAGCCATACGTCTCAATTAAAATAACTCATCAGCATCGAAGCTTTGTCTGATTAAAACAAAAAATAAAATGTATCTAATATCCAAAGAATTAACTGGAAATTCAATGTTTTGAAGAACATTTCTTTCAAAGTTATATTTACAACCACATTATTTGGAAATAAACTGTCTAAAAAATGAAAAGAATTTCAACCTGTGGAACACAATAACATTTTTGCGAACAACATGAAATTATTATCGAACTAAGGCAAAATGTAAACAAGCACAGCGAGACACAAACACAAGTACATGTGCAAATAAATATTATTACGCACTCAGTACTCAGGCTGACAGTATCACAATGCATCGATGACGGTTTACAGAGGCAACACATTGCGATGAATTAATCTTTCGTTCAAAATACTTACAAATACCCATGCTGTGGGATAAAACATATAACTGCAGTCGAATTGAACGAAGATGTTTTGAAAAAATATTATTACAGCGAATGCTGACTCACAGATTTAACGATAGTATCTATTGGCGATAGACTCGTTTGTAAATTCACAATTCTATTCTGTCTGTCACCGTTTTTTTGACTAATTTCAAATTTCAGATGTGCCTATCAAAAACTGTACAAGTAGAAAACCGATTAATTAAATAAAACAAAAAACAGCAACAATGTCACCGCCACATTTATCAATAAAAATGAGACTACACAATTGAGTCGTGCTCTTATTAGAACAGCCGGTGTACGTTGTTTTAGTGCAAATGGACATTCGAGGCAGGTCGAGAGTGAGACAGATAAGAAAATGTTGTGATAAAACAATGAAATTTGGGTAAATATGTAAACAATATACAGTAGAAGCTCGATAAGATGAACGCATTAAAAACGTGGGCGATTAAATATGCCAGAGCTGGATCCGCAAAAAAGCAATTTAGCCAGCAAATGTTCTTCCTCGAAGCACCACACTTAATTGGAATTTAAATCATTCACGTGGTGATTCAAGGAAGACATTAGGTGTGTTTCTTTGGGAAATGTTTCCCCAGCAATGCTCGAATTTACACGTTAAACAACAACAACATTGTATAGCCAACGCCACTGGGGATAACATCCACTGCAGTGGCTGCGGTTGATACATGCTGCAAATACAAGGTGGCGCAAAAGTCATCATCCTATCGGAAGAAGCTATAAATTTTGCAAATGGCGGCAAATGTAAATTCTACTTTGACATTTGTGAAGTTAACTATACAGAAAAAACTTAAGACACCAATTAACATAATCCAAAAGCAGAACCAAAGTTTTTCATTCATAAAAAAAATTACAGCGAAAGAACAACTTTTGCGCCACCTTGTATAATGCTTCCGAAACTTCGTATCTAGACATTTTTCATCACAATCAGGGATGGGACTTTTTGAAAAAATGTCCGCAGTAGATTTGAAAAAAAAACGCAGTAGATTCAACTGTTTCGCAGTAGATTTTTGTATTTTCAAAATATAAGGAAGACATAACATAAAATAATTTAAAATAAAGTAAACAATAATTTTCTTTAAAACATAACAAAAACATAGGGAAGGGCTACAGTCCGCTTGGGCGAACTGTTGGATACCCTATTCTTATTCCTATCCCTCATAAGTGGGCGTGACAAAAGTCTAAGTATGGTTGAATTGTTAAGAACGCTCTACATATTTTGTTATATAACATTTAAAGGATTTTATCAGAAAAAACGCTCCCTAGCTCAAACTTGGGTGTTTCAATAAAATTGTTTTATTTAATTGTGCGCGTGTCAGTAGGCGGATTTTGAAAATATTTATACATGAGCTTAAAGGGCCCCTAGAGAGTATATATTAAAAATTTCGGTTTTTCAATAAAATTGTTTTATTTTTTTGTGGGCGTGGCAGTGGGCGGATTTTGAAAATTTTATGTCCCGAGCAGTTTTAGGAGTCATAGATCATATATAAAAAATTTCAGCTTCCTAGCTCAAAATTCGATTTTTTCCAAAATTTTGTTTTTTTGAGTTTGTGGGCGTGTCTGTGGGCGGATTTCAAAAATTCGTAAACTTGATTATTTCGGGACCCTAGAGAGTATATGGTTAAAATTTCAGCTCTCTAGGTCCAGTTTAAAGGCCTAATTTTTGCCGACGGACGGACGGACATGGCTAGATCGACATTACTATCGATGCTGATCATAAATATAGTAACTTTTAGGGGTCTACGGGCAATATTAAGGTATGTTACAAACTATGCGTCAAAATTAATATACCCCTAGAATAGGGTATAAACAGAACAAAACAAAAATTCATATATATTTATGTCATAATTTTTCTTCTAATTTCTAATAATTCTTTGTTTTGATTTTACAGCAAAAGTAATCAAATTAATATATAATATATAATTATACATTTTCATTTCAAAATTATTACAAAAGTACAAATTGGGAAAACGAGAAATAAATTGTTGCTCCAGGCTCTCTATCGCTTCTAAAAACTCTTGAGAAGAGTTTCCTTGAAATCTGTGAATATGGAGGAAACACTAGGTTTCTGACTTAATTTCAGCTCGCACTTGTGTTTTTGACGTTTTTTTTTTTAAATGTAGCCTGCAAAATAATAAAACGCATTTTCGCTATTGAAATCAACAGTTTTATAGTCAGATTCGGGTTTGAAAATGTTATTCACATTGTCCTTCTTTTTGAGTGATTGTAACTGCATTTTAATGTCGGCAAGCTTTAAATTCACAGTTGGCTCGCAGTTTCCATGAGTTTCCTCCGTGCACTTTGGTGAAAAGGATCTTTAAAACGAACAAATGAATTGAAATGTAGTCAGTTACTTGTTATTTCCTCCTCAGTTGCGTAAATCTCGAAGGTATTTTCCAGACAATTTGTTTTTCCTCTCGACCGCAGGCCAAATACTTTAAAGTATGTTTCCCATTTGTTCTTACAATATTTTTAAATTAAAAAAAAAACAGTTGAACTTTATCTTTTAAAAAACACGTACACTATTATTTGTTTGCTCTGAAAACTAACAATATTGCGTTTTCTTCACTTGTTTCGCACGACTGACAAGAATTTAAGTCGCACCGCCCTTCCCAACCAATTGCAAAACCAGTGTGCCAACAACCATAAAAGCCACAATGTTTCAAATCATTTTTATTATTGTTACTAGGCTGAACACCGGATTGCTTTATTTTTATCGAAATCAAAGCAAAGAAGAAGCATTTGTTTTCATATTTTTGACAAGTATAATTGTAGAGGTTCATAACTACTCGTAGGTGTACACAGTAAAAAAATAATCAGAAAAATCAGCTATAAACCATTTTAAAAAAAGCAAAGCAGGTAATACACTGCACGAAGTGAAAAGATACACACAACGAGGATCAAGTCGATACGCCTTTAAAAAAGCATTATGAAAAAACCCACAATCATTCGTCTTACGAAGCATGCCGCATGTAGTGAAACAGGCAAAATATACTGTGTACCATAAGCGTTAAAACACATCCTATTGACCTGCTTCCACATATTGTAGGTTTTTTCAGCATTTTGCTTTGTAGTAGTAGGAAATGCATATGCAGAGAGAGTGTGCCTACTCATTATATGGATATACTCTGGTACTTGCCATCAAAATATAGCCAATTGCCGAAAGAGGTATGAACATTATAATTAGGTAATAGTTGGATTTCATCAGGAAGAATGGGACTGACTGCATTCAGTGATAGAATTAAAAAATATTTTGTGGATTACATTTACATAATGCATGATTTTTTTTCGTAAGACCAACAGTGCAGTAGATTTTGTTTAAAGGCAATAGATTTATTTTTCGAAAAAAAGCAGTAGATTCACTGTAATTGCAGTAAAGTCACAACCCTGATCACAATCTGTTCAATGTTTTTTTTGACAGCTTATGTCAGCATCACGGTTGGAAAAAGGTGTACAGTTGTCCAGGTACGAAAGTACCACTTCTCAATATTCTGTGCTATTTTCTCAACGTTTTAAAAGTTGAATTTTATTTTTACTTTTAAATAAGGCAACATATATATTAACAGTTGAGTTTTTACAATACGTGATTTTTTATGGCAAAAAGTACGGAGCCCAATGCGAACTATTTTACGGTTCTAAGAATTTAAGTGCAAATTTGACTTTTCTGTCATTTGTCAGAGAGTTTATTAAGAAATTTATATTGAAAATCCTTAAATTCAAAAATATTAATTTTAGTCAGTTGAAAGTGATGCTAAACATATTCTATACTATACATGTTCTGAACCTCATAGGTTCATAGGTTCTTAAAAACAATGCGTAAGAACTGAACTACTCAAGTCATAGAGCAGGATAAAGCAGTACATACTGAAGTCCAATCTTTCTCGCCTAAGGAAAACGAAAAATATTTAGGAGAACTTGTGTTCTAAAGTTCTTTTTCACCCTAATACTTGGTTTGCTTTTTATCTTATTAATAAGTTTTTTAATTTTTTTTTTTTTGGTTTTAATAAAATATTTACGTACTTTTTTATCTGTGTCAGTACTATTTATTCCATCACTGGTTTAATGTCGATTGACATATTAGTGCCAGCATTTGAAAACAAAAATGCTGCTGCCTATGTTGCTGGGGATCGATCTTTTGGGCAACTGCGGATACATTTCCCAAAGAAACACACCTATTTTGCTTGTTAAACTGCTTTTTTGCTTCTAGGGGCCAAGCGGTGAGTCCTGTGCAAAAGCCAATCAGCTTGTGGTATTTTGCATTTTGACAGCATAAGCTTAAATATCTCAATTCAAAAATTCAGAAAATAGGATATGGTTATTTTGGTCTTTTTGTGACGTACGTACTTACTCGTAACTTCTGGTTACATTATATGACCAGGCATGCTTATCTGTCAAAATCAACAATTTTGGTCAAAGATGAGGAAAATGTGCACACTTGGCTCACAATCTAATCCAAGCTTTAATTTATCAGGCCACTTTAAATGCCTCATTATATCGTTAGTACTGATATATTATTATAAAAATTATACTTCAATTACAATAGCTACGAAAGTCGCAAAAAGGGGACGACACTCGCAAATAAGGCAAGAGAAAGAGAAGTTGCATATCGATAATCCTGGGACTCGTACAACTTTTTTTGCTTTTTTTTTACAATGAAAATAGAGTGAGTTTGGATTGAGTTTTAATCGTTTTTTTCTGAACTCAAAGAGAGAGTTACCACTACAAACAGCACCGCGTTAGTGGGCAACGATCTCGCAGACGATCTTGCAAGAAATGGGAGAGAATTGCGTCTGTAAAGCACGGGATTAGACATAAAACCCCCGCTGTGTGTAGTCTAAAGAAAAGTATCGGAAGCGGTCATAAGAATGATTAGGCAAAGATGTAATCACATAGTGGGTCACAAGGTATCCAGGGCCCTGTGGTCCACCTTACACTGGGAGGATTTTGAAACTAAGTAGATGTCCGCTAAGAATGACAATCGGCAACCTCTCCGGATTTTGCCTTCTAAGGAAGCACGACAAAAGTTTGGGGCTCTCGGAAACAGACGCGTGTAGATACTGCAATGATATTTGCGTCACAGAAGAGATAAGGCACATTCTTTGAGAATGCTTGGGTATCGCTCGAAATATATGAAGACGCCTAAGCAAGTATTTCTTTGAGTGTAGAAGACGTAGCGTCGATTGACGGCAACAAACTAGTGAGCTTTTGTAGGGATATAAAATGCTTTGAGAAGGAAGTTTGGGATGATGACTGGCGTTATAGTTGGTTCCCCAGGGATCGCGAAGGGCCCATTGTGCTGCCTAGTGTATCTTCACCTAAATGAAGAATGTTGATGCGCCACCACTCAGTCAAACTCAAAAAAATCTGCATGCAAAAGATGACAATCAGCCAAACCTTTGCTAATACGATAGAGTTTAAGATCGTCCGCAAAACGTAGCAATAACGAATGAGAAAAAATAAATTAATTAAAAGAATTGTCGTTAATAAATAAAAGAAATAATAAAGGACCCAAATGGCTACCCTGTGGGACACCAAATGAGAAATAAATAATTTAAGATACGCAATCTTCAATTTTAACGATTTGAATCCTGTTAGTAAGAAAGGATTTCAGCCAACTCAGGACCTTAGAAGGAAAACCAATTCAATTCAATTCAATTCTTTATTGAGGCTTTTTGAAAACACAATTTTCTTATGTATACAATTATATATGTAAATCTTATATGTAATTATTAAGTGACCAGCTTAAGGATATGCCAGGCAAAGCAATTGTAGGAAATAATTTTTATATAATAATTATTAAGGCAATTAATTGAGTGAGACTATAGAGTGCTAAGCAATTTTGGGTGTACGCTTGCTCCCGGCGTACGTTCAATGTTTATTAACTTCCCAGTGGAAGTTCTTGTAATGGGGCCGATTTTGTGAATCGCGGATTTTGACATATCTCCACGTTTCAATGTCACCAGAATCCTAATTCAACGCAATCTATACCATTACTTTGTTCCTGAACTTTATGAAATATATGACTTTTTCAAATCTATATAAAGCGTCACTGGGAAGTTAGTCGTGTGGACCTTGCGGGTCGCACCCAGACCACTTTTTTTAATTTAGTGACTAGAAGCTAACACAAATGGGACGAAACAAAAGATGGCTAACATGACATTCAACTTAATACAAGGTGGCGCAAAAGTTGTCATCTGTTTACTTCACAAATGTCAAAGTAAAATTGACATTTGCCGCTATTTGCAAAAATTATAGCATCTTCCGATAGGGTTTTCAGCCCTTGGGTGTGCCTTAGGCAATTCTGGTGCCAATAAATGATCCACGACGTTTGACATCTATCCTATGTAGTTTTCAGTCGGATTGGTGAACGCCACTGGGTGATGACTTTTGCGCCACCTTGTACATAAAATGCAATTGATATATGTATATGTCCTGCATATACGGGACTCTAGTGTTATTGAATAATGCGAGTGTTTACTTTTGGTAACATTGAATTTCAGAAACTTGGACGTTTATCCTCTTAAATTGAAGCATGACGGTTTTTCATAAAAGCAGTCCCTGTTACTGTCAGGCTCTGTTAATGATAATGTTCTCTCATTAATAATATTGTTGGAGAAAGATGATAATTGTCTTCTAAGCTGTCTGTTCGGTTTGAATCAAATAAAGATCTTATTAAGAGGTTGGGATGGTGTTCAGTGCGTTGAAGTTTAGTTTTTGCAAGGCTTATTAAATATTGGAGGAGCGGAATTGTTTTGCAATCTTCAAAGAATGTTTTATTTGCAAAGTATTTTTTATTCGCTCTTCTATATTTACCGCAGCAAAATTTTAGAATTTTTCTCTCGAATATTTCAAGCTCCTTTGCTATTGTGGGCGAAATCGCGAAGGGCCCATTGAGCTGCCTAGTGTATCTTCACTTAAATGAAGAAAGTTGATGCGCCACCACTCAGTCAAACTCAAAAAAATCTGCATGCAAAAGATGACAATCAGCCAAACCTTTGCTAATACGATAGAGTTTAAGATCGTCCGCAAAACGTAGCAATAACGAATGAGAAAAAATTACAGAATTGTCGTTAATAAATAAAAGAAATAATAAAGGACCCAAATGGCTACCCTGTGGGACACCAAATGAGAAATAAATAATTTAAGATACGCAATCTTCAATTTTAACGATTTGAATCCTGTTAGTAAGAAAGGATTTCAGCCAACTCAGGACCTTAGAAGGAAAACCAATTCAATTCAATTCAATTCTTTATTGAGGCTTTTTGAAAACACAATTTTCTTATGTATACAATTATATATGTAAATCTTATATGTAATTATTAAGTGACCAGCTTAAGGATATGCCAGGCAAAGCAATTGTAGGAAATAATTTTTATATAATAATTATTAAGGCAATTAATTGAGTGAGACTATAGAGTGCTAAGCAATTTTGGGTGTACGCTTGCTCCCGGCGTACGTTCAATGTTTATTAACTTCCCAGTGGAAGTTCTTGTAATGGGGCCGATTTTGTGAATCGCGGATTTTGACATATCTCCACGTTTCAATGTCACCAGAATCCTAATTCAACGCAATCTATACCATTACTTTGTTCCTGAACTTTATGAAATATATGACTTTTTCAAATCTATATAAAGCGTCACTGGGAAGTTAGTCGTGTGGACCTTGCGGGTCGCACCCAGACCACTTTTTTTAATTTAGTGACTAGAAGCTAACACAAATGGGACGAAACAAAAGATGGCTAACATGACATTCAACTTAATACAAGGTGGCGCAAAAGTTGTCATCTGTTTACTTCACAAATGTCAAAGTAAAATTGACATTTGCCGCTATTTGCAAAAATTATAGCATCTTCCGATAGGGTTTTCAGCCCTTGGGTGTGCCTTAGGCAATTCTGGTGCCAATAAATGATCCACGACGTTTGACATCTATCCTATGTAGTTTTCAGACGGATTGGTGAACGCCACTTGGTGATGACTTTTGCGCCACCTTGTACATAAAATGCAATTGATATATATGTATATGTCCTGCATATACGGGACTCTAGTGTTATTGAATAATGCGAGTGTTTACTTTTGGTAACATTGAATTTCAGAAACTTGGGCGTAACCTCTTAAATTGAAGCATGACGGTTTTTCATAAAAGCAGTCCCTGTTACTGTCAGGCTCTGTTAATGATAATGTTCTCTCATTAATAATATTGTTGGAGAAAGATGATAATTGTCTTCTAAGCTGTCTGTTCGGTTTGAATCAAATAAAGATCTTATTAAGAGGTTGGGATGGTGTTCAGTGCGTTGAAGTTTAGTTTTTGCAAGGCTTATTAAATATTGGAGGAGCGGAATTGTTTTGCAATCTTCAAAGAATGTTTTATTTGCAAAGTATTTTTTATTCGCTCTTCTATATTTACCGCAGCAAAATTTTAGAATTTTTCTCTCGAATATTTCAAGCTCCTTTGCTATTGTGGGCGAAATTGTGAACCAGGAGCAGAAAACGTGAGCCAAATTTGGCCGAATCAATGTCTTATAAATAAGAACCTTTGAATTTTTGTGCATTCCTTTTGAATGCAGTACTGTCTTAAGTCTTGCAGTTACAAATGTTACTTTACATAACATTTTGCGAGCATGTTTGTTAAAAAGTAATGTATTATGAAAATGAATACCTAGGTATTGAAATTCAGTTCGCAGTGGGATAGGAACGTTATTAATTTTTAGCGAGAGGCTTTTACTCTCCTTGACTGCCAGTCTATGACCTTTTCCACTATCATTCCGGAAACATATTAAACTACATTTTTCTGTATTTATATTTAAACCCCACTTTTGGAAATACCACATTAGTAATAACACTTTTTGTTCAATTTTGGATAAGGCTTTTTCGGGCCTCACGTCACTGGCTATTATGGCGGTATCTTCCGCAAACAGAATTCCAATAGGTTCATCAGCTGTTTCAAAGTTACTAAATGGAAAATCATGCAGGTATATATTAAACGAAATTGGGCCTAATATTGATCCCTGGAGGATTCCTGAGAGACCTGGGAATGGATTTGATCGTTCAGATTTTACAAAAATTGAAAAAAATCGGTTTTTAATAAAGTTTGTAATAATTTGCACTAGCCACATCGGAAAGTTGTTTTATCAATTTATAAACCAACCCTTTGTGCCAAACAGAGTCAAATGCCTTCTCGATGTCTAAATTCAAAGAAATTGTAAATTTTTTAGATCTAAGGTTATGAGTAATTTTGTTGCAAAGAAGAAGTGTGGCATGTTCTGTGGAGTCTTCCTTTCTAAACCCGAATTGAGTTTGGGGATAATGTTTTTATCCTCGCAAAAAGAGTGAAAAACAAGGGAAGATAATTT
This sequence comes from Portevinia maculata, assembly GCA_949715645.1. NCBI lineage: Eukaryota > Metazoa > Arthropoda > Insecta > Diptera > Syrphidae > Portevinia > Portevinia maculata. The sequence continues at coordinate 265,743,711 of OX454526.1, read as the reverse complement.
GTGCAAGAGAACATTGTGGTTAACTCGGTGAAATGCCTTCGCAAAATCGGTATTTGGTTTGGAAATTGTTTTTCAAAACTTATAACCTTCCTAAATTCCACTGTTTGGATCAAGAGGTCCCTCATCAACAAACTGGATGTTATCCAGGTTACGTTAGTTTATGGATTTAAATCGGCACGTGCATATAGCGTATTCAGTAAACCGCCATGCCTATCTGCCGTGTTTTTTGCATTCTTTCTTAGTTTTTAGCTACGAAAGAACACCGAAAAATAATAGGTGGTGGTAAGATGAGTCACGATAGCGATCAAAGCAGCAGCAGTGATCGTGAAAATGAATGACATACCGAAGTTTATAGCTAACCAATTCCTACTGCATCATTGATCTGCTATTGCATGAGCTCGTCGATAACTCAACATTTCATCAATTTCCCGAATGAATTTTACATATTTTATTTATTTTTATCTGCCTCCTGTGAGTGGAGTGGATAGTTTGCAAATTATTGAAAAGGGTGAATATTTTGAAATTAAGTTTTAACCCGAGTTAAAGTACGTATCGGAAAAGAAGTTTAAATTCAATAGGATTTAGCGCCTACTGGGTTAACATAACTGAGTTAAACCTAATTTTCGTGTTAAACTCACTTTAATCTGGGTGTAAATTTAAATCTGAATTAAAGTGAGTTAAATGTTCAAAATAAATCTAAAGCGTTTACTATTTATTTAAGAAGAAATAAATCAAATCTTCCAAATCTTTGATAACAAAAAAAATAGGTCATTGTAGTTTACAATCTACGCAATGCAAGATATATTTATGTATCTAGAAAAACAAAATGCAGTGACAAGATTAATAAGTAAAACTTTCGTCAACTCAATATGCAAACAATGAAGCCATCAAATAATAGTTTGCCTGTGCGCCTCTACCAACTGCATTCACGAAAACTTTTAAGAACTGAAAGAAGGAAAAAGAGAACAAAAACTCAACGACTCTACCCTCATTTCAGCTTTAACCATGTGTAGTGCGAGCGCCAAGAAGCATTCACAAAAAAAAAAACTAAATCAAATATAACTAATTAGATAAATATTAAAAATAAAAAAAACAAAAGGAAAGAATAAAATAACTGGGCGTATTCGCAACCCACTTCTAACGGCGACCTTACCGGTTTGGCTGTCGGCTTCTGTTTTGCTTGACGTTTCTGCTTCAACATATTCCACCTGACGCCTAGTTTGGTTTTCTCCACCGCCGCCTTCGTCGCCTCAATGGTGGTGCGGTTTGGTAGCGGGGACGCTATCGTTGTATCGTTGATGGGACGATTCTGGGACGACGGTTTAGTGACGGTGATACCCTTTAAAGGCTTCAGCTTGCTTCCTAAATTGTTTACGTTAACACAAATTGAAATAGAGTTGAGTGTCAATACATGTCCTAAAATCGAAGGATTATCAGCAGGAGTAAAGAGTATCGTACACGCACACATACACGCGCACCTACATTGATCCATTGTCATAAGGACAATGCGTTTGTATCATTCAATTCAATAAGCATTAGGTGGGTTGCCATAAATGATAATAATGTGTTACTGAAAAGTCCTCCATTCGAGGATACAAAAAAAAAACTTTATGAAAAAAAGAACGATGTGGATTTCAAATAGCAATGGCGACGCACATTCGTCTTGCACCACTGCTACTGTTCGAAAAATAAATGAGATCCACTTATGTTACCTTTTGAATGCGTCCTTTCCGCTGGAGATGATGTGGGTTACAGCAACAGCAGCACTGGGACAGGGCAAGTTTCCCCAACATGGATGTGGACTTTCTGATTGCCCTTTTGCTTTTGTGTGCGGATTCCTTTAGTGCAAAGAATAATTTTCGGAGCCTGGTATTGGACGATGGTTCAAATTTAAGGGCCTTTGAGTGTTGGAACGCCTAAAATGAAAAAAAAAAACACACACACACAAAGCGTTAAATTCAAAGTGGTACAATTAATAGATATTAGTTTGGGGTCGTTTCAATTTAGTGAGTACTTTTTGATAAACTAGGGAGACATTAAAGGAAGAGGCGGTTTTACTTTCATTTATTGTGGAACTGAAAGATAACAATCGTGAGATTGCTTCCCGTTCGGAGAGAACATTTTAACCCTTTTTTCCACATAGACCGAGTAAGTTTAAATCTATATAAATATTTCCTATGAATCTCTTATGGCCTAAAAAGAAAAACCTTTTCAGTGTCGTTTATACGAATAGAGATCCCAAGAAGCCAATTGGGAGACGTTCACAAATGCGGATAGAATTGAACTATTTATGTTGGAACTTTGAAAGTAGCTTTATTTCGAAAACGTGTATTAAATGGTTGGATTTGTTTGCAGACGAAGTTGGATGAGTGCTGCCGAAGATAGTTCGCGTATAACCTCCTTGATAGAGCACAAATGACTTTGGGAGGAATGAAGGAGCCATCCAACATTTGTTTTGAACTTGGAAAGTGGGGGTGAATAGGTGCGGGATCAAAGGTATTGTTCAATAAGATAAATGATCAAATGAGAGTTGTTGGTACAAAGAATCAGACATTGGCTTAGGGAAGATTTCAACTCTAAATTGCAAAATGGGGGAATTCGAATGCTTAGATATTATTCATTGTGTTCTGTTATTGGAATTCAGTGTTTAGGCATTTGTATGTTAATCTTGCTTTGCGCGGTTAAGGTTTATCTTGTATGCTTTATTTATGAGGTTAAGAGTTGTTACGGTAAAATTTCCCGCAACAAGGACCACTCTCTGTTCCCTGACTTCCTTACCAATTCCCTCTTATATCGGTGCGCATACGAATGGTCTGAAGGAGTGGAGCCATGCGCCCACTTCTCTAGAGCCTTGGGTAGGCGACCACTACAGGTAGACTCTGAGCATGGGCAGGTGGCCCAAGGTTGAGGAACCCCTTTCGCTGATACTCTCTGAGTAAAAGCGGAGTTATCGTGTGGGAGCTGTGAATTGTCTATCCGAAGAACTTGTGAGTGAGGGAGTACGAAGCAGTCAAAAACTTCAGCGCCACAGCTGAATTGCCGACTGCTTCCGCTAGCCCTGCTTCCCCACCAAGTTTGGATGAGGGTGTAAGTGAGGGACACTGGCCGGCCGAATGGACAAAGGAATCTGGAAAATGACTTCTTGGTGGACCAGTCGTGTAAATAGACGTTTTCCGCCGTAGAAAGTAGTAAAAAGAAAGGAATCGAAAATAGTATGTGCAGGAGATTGCTAAGCGGGACCAACATCCAAAGCCTACTCAGAAGAAACAGGCGTCTAGGAGGAAGAAAAAACAAGGAAAAACATAGGGACGGGCTACAGTCCGCTTGGGCGAACTGTTGGATACCCTATTCTTATTCCTATCCCTCATAAGTGGGCGTGACAAAAGTCTAAGTATGGTTGAATTGTTAAGAACGCTCTACATATTTTGTTATATAACATTTAAAGGATTTTATCAAAAAAAACACTTGGGTGTTTCAATAAAATTGTTTTATTTAATTGTGGGCGTGTCAGTAGGCGGATTTAAAAAAAATTAACACATGAGCATAAAGGGCCGCTAGAGAGTATATATTATAAATTTCAGCTCCCTAGCTCACTTTGAATTTTCAAAAAAAAAAAAAAAAATATTGTGGTTTTATTTAATTGTGGGCGTGTCAGTAGGCGGATTTTGAAAATATTTACACATGAGCATAAAGGGCCCATAGAGAGTATATATTATAAATTTCAGCTCCCTAGCTCAAACTTTGGATTTTCAAAAAAATTGTTTTATTTATTTGTGGGCGTGTCAGTGGGCGGATTTTGAAAAAATTTTATCCCGAGCAGTTTTAGGAGTCATAGATCATATATAAAAAAATTCAGCTTTCTACCTCAAAATTCGATTTTTTCCAAAATTTTGTTTTTTTGAGTTTGTGGGCGTGTCTGTGGGCGGATTTCAAAAATTCGTAAACTTGATTATTTCGGGACCCTAGAGAGTATATGGTTAAAATTTCAGCTCTCTAGGTCCAGTTTAAAGGCCTAATTTTTTCCGACGGACGGACGGACATGGCTAGATCGACATTACTATCGATCATGATCATAGTAACTTTTAGGGGCCTACGAGCAATATTAAGGTATGTTACAAACTATGCGTCAAAATTAATATACCCCTAGAATAGGGTATAAAAACAGGGATAAGTATAGTGATTTGTGGTAGTTAGGAAAAAAAAACAATAGATCTCGGTAGGATCGGACTTCGTAAAATCCCGGTAAAGAACAAGACACGCGACCGTTTACATCGAAATTTCTTATCTGGGGATAAGGCGATCTTGCGCCAACTCAAACGGCAAATCGGTTATTTCTTTTGTGTGCCAAATCACCAACGCCGTTAATAAAAGAAAATTTACCGTGCCCCAACGGGTACTTATAACGTGGTACAAAAAAAAACCGTCTTTTCCGTTTTCTGGAAATTTCTTTTCAGTTCGAAATTCTTCGGTGGTCGGAATTTCACTTTTCTTTCAGGTTTTTTCAGGCTTTCAGGTTTCACAATTTCCCAACTAAAATTGTGTGGCGCCCATTGTGCTATTGCGTTCCGATTATCTCGTTGAACCCACCTCAAGTGAGCGATCGGGAACCCAGCATATTTTTGTTGGCTATTGCACTTTTCGTGTTTGTTTGACAGTTTGGTTAAATTTCATTTCACGCATTGGTCGCAAAATATTCCGCGTATTTTATTTCGTTTGAAACCGCTGTTAGTTAGTAGTTTGCCCGCGGATTTAAAATGTAATAGAGTTAATGTGTGCATTGTTTTTGGCTGCTGTTCTTTACTTCTTCCAACAAAATAAACAATTTTCACACTCTGCGAAGCACATGTGAGCGAAAACTCAGATTGATAGTTAGGTTATAGTGGTAGGCAGCAGAAGCACTTAGACCTATAAAAGGTCCGTTGTGATACAACACGGATCTATCTTCTTCCTACTCGTTGAACCAGTTAGAGGTTTCGATAAAGCTCGAAAGGCTTTTATTGTCGATGTTTATGAGATCGTTGAGGTCATTGTAAAAGTAAGATCCCAAAATGCAGAGAAGGTGGAGAATAGTCTCCTCCTCCTCGTCCAATTAGCATCTGTAGAAGTCATTTGTATTAGCCGGGACAGTATGGTTCCTTTTCTGGCGAGTTCATCAGCCCAACAGTTCCCTGGAATATCTCTGTGTCCCGGCACCCAGCATAGGTAAAGTGACCATTCGTCCCACCTTACGTGGGACAGTCCCACATTTACTTCAACTGACCCACATCGAAAATTGTCCCACGAATGTCCCACAAAACTAGATATTGTCCCGCACTGTCCCACGAAATGTAACTTAAATTTTTCGTGCCCAGTAGAATTAAAATATTTTTTGAAAACGAGGCTTCTGAGCTCTGGTTAAAATTTTTCCATAACATGGCGTCTATATTCCAGCACTATAAAATCAATAGACCAGGAAACCCTAAATGTAATGGAAGTTGCCGAAATTTTAAAAAAACCTAAAAAAAAAGCTTCAAGAACGAATCGTTACTCAATATTTGCCACTAGTGGTAAAAGATGAATTAAGCAAATTGGAAGAAGCGGGTCATATACAAAAAAGATGGTTCCTAGAACCCTAGCCCATGTACTCAATTTTTACAGTACATCTTTTAAATATATAGATCTTTGGACTGAACAGTTCAGTTCAATTGGGTGTTACTTAAATCAGAAATTATTTGGGAAAAAGTTCAACAAAATTTAAGTTATTTAAATACACATTTTCCAAGTCATAAAATTAATGAAAATGATTTGTTTTAAAGAAATATGAAACCGCTAATAAATTACAAACCTGGAATAATGAAAAAATATCAGTTGATATGAGATGGGTGGAAATTTTCTCGCACTTAAAAAACTGCGACATTCCTTACCAAAACTCCAAAAAGTTTGTTGAGTACACCCTCTGTTTGCCGGGAACTAATACGTCGACGGAAAGAAAATTTGCAGTTGTGAATAAATTGTGGACGGTAGAGAAGTTCCAACGCTCTGTCGAGACAATTAAAGCGATATTGACTGTGAGATCGAGCTATTCAAGATGCCAACATTTCTTAGAAGATAAAATAATAGTTTATTGAAAAAAAATTCATTCTTCAGAGAAATACATATATGTAAATAATTTATATTATAATTTATAATATGTATATTTATAAATTAATGTTTCTTTGTTTCTTGCAAATTTTTATGTTAATGCGCTTTTTTAAAATTACCTTGATTTAACTGCGCTAAGCTAAGCATATACAAGGTGGCGCAAAAATAACCTTCCGATGTTTTTTGGCTGTACCTAATTTAAAAAAAAAATGAAAAACTTTGATTCTTCTTGTGGATTATTTTTATTTGGTCTTTTAAATTTTTTTACATCAAGTCGAGAATATGATGTCATGTAAATGGCCGCCGCCACAGTTGATTGTCATTTGAGCCCTTTTTATGGCATTTTCCATCACTTTGACCAAAACTTCCGGCGATAGGTCCTCACATTCTTGACGGATATTGTCTATAAGAGCTGCAAGAGTCTGAGGCTTGTTGACATAAACCCGCGACTTCAAAAAGCCCCACAAAAAGAAGTCTGGAGCGGTCAAATCAGGCGATCTTGCTGGCCAGTGCAAATCGCCAAAACGGGAGATTAGGCGCCCGGGAAATGCATCCTTCAGCATATCGGTTGTGGCACGTGCAGTGTGTGCCGTTGCACCGTCCTGTTGGAATCACATGTTTTCCAATCCCAATTCATCAAGTTGCGGCAAAAAGAACTCGTTGATCATTGCTCTGTAGCGCTCACCATTCACAGTAACCGTTTGGCCCGCGACGTCTTCGAAGAAAAAAGGTCCGATGACTCCTCCAGCGAAAACAGCACACCATACAGTGACTTTGAGCGGGTGTAATGGCTCTTCGTGGGTTACACGCGGATTTTCAGTGCCCCAGAAGCGTAAATTTTGCTTATTTACGTACCCGCTAAGATGGAAATGGGCCTCATCACTCATGATTATTTTTGATGAAAAATCATCTTCCTCTTGGTGGTGATTAAGGATGGCTTGAGCGTATGTTAGACGCGATTGGCGGTCAGCAGCTAACAGCTGATGCACCGTCTGGACTTTGTACGGAAACATCTTCAAATCTTGTACCAAAATTCGCTGTAAAGACCGTCGACTGATACCCATTTGCGTGGCACGTCGTCTGGTCGATGTCGACGGCGCTTTCATGACATCTTCGGCTACAGCAGCAATATTCTCTGCAGAACGGCTACTCCGGGGTCTGCCACGCCTGGCAGCATCTGGTGTTGTGCCAGTCTCTTCGAGGCGAGTGGCTAAACGTCGCAGTGTTTCACCAGTAGGCGTTGGACGGGTAGGAAATCTGCGACGAAATTCACGTTGTGCCAAAGTCACCGACCGATTATTGCTCAAATAAATAGTCACCAATATTCCACGTTCTGGACCAGTGTAGCGTAACATTGTTTATTAACGTGTATTTCGCATGTGTTTACTACACAAATGTCAAAACAGAACTGACATTAGGGGCCAATCGCAAAATTTATAGCATTTTCTGATAGGAGGATTACTTTTGCGCCACCTTGTATTTCAGATCTGAGTACATACACTGTCATGCCGTTTGGGCGTGCATGCACCCAAATTCTCAAAATGACATAAGGTACCAAATCGTACCAAAATGCAACTAGTCGATTGAAAAAGTTAAATCTTTATAGGCATTCCACTCCACAAGAGAAGATAATTCACAAATTTTTTTGCAGATTTAAGCTTAGCGCATTTAAATCAAGTGGATTAAAAAAATGAATTTTTGAAGGATTAAAGTAAAATCTAGTCATTTTTTTTTTAACAGAACTGGCTTTATTTTAATTACTTAGCTATGTTACGTTTTTACTTTTTGTGAAAATTCATTGAATTATTTTGTTATTTAATAGTTACTAAGATTTTGTTCCTTTTTTTCGTTTGAAACTAGTATTTTTCTCGACATTCTGAAATCTCATTAAATAAAATTGAAACTGTCCCACATTAAAAAAAATATATATATGTATATGATATTCTGGTGATTTTCTTTACTTTGTCCCACATTTTGACATTTTGGATCTGGCCACTTTACATAGGTGAATGTTGAACTGTTCCGCCATCTCCGAGAGAGATGATCGACAGTCTAGGACTACGATGGAGTTTGTAGATACAGAATCCAGAGATTTTATCGCACCTTGACTATCTGAGAACATTCGGATGTCCATAGCGGATATCACGTTCCTCTTCAACCACGATAGGACTTCTTTATTCGCCATGATTTCCGCCTGCAATACACTGTTCCCATATAAATCCTAAGGATCTCAGACCCATAAGCCTATCACCATTCCTTCTAAAAACATTAGAAAGGCTGATTGATATCCATCTACGCACCAACATTGATACAAGACTCCAGTCTACGGCTCAACATGCAAATTGCAAAGGCAAATCTGTTGAAACAGCCTTACATACGTTTGAACGTACTAACGTTCAATCGAATACTCCCTTCACCATAAAGAATACACTGGACATTGAAGGCGCTTTTAACAACGTCAATACATCCGCGATCGCAAATGCACTGTCAGACCTGAAGGTAGATGACTCACTTGGTGAGCTTATTAATCTACTACTAACAACCCGGATTATAAACTCGAAACTGGGTGTGAGATCTGTCAGTAGAGGTACGCCACAGGGCGGAGACCTATCCCCCCTCCTCTGGAACTTAGTGGTGAACGAGCTGCTGATGTGCCTGGAAAGGGAGGGCCGCAGGGTGATTGCCTATGCAGACGACGTTGCAATTGCCGCCTCAGGGAAGCACCTAAACACCCTGAACGAACTTTTCCAAAACGCTCTTAACAAGTTAACAACATGGGCAGGTCGTTGTGGGTTAGGTGTTAACCCCCACAAAATCGAACTTGTTCTATTCACTATGAAGCATACAATTCCACACATTGATCCCCCCTCAATCAGGGGCACAAGCTTAGTCTTCTCTGACGAAGCTAAGTACTTGGGTCTCATTCTGGATAAAAAGCTCAGCTACGGTAGCAATATTCTCTTGCAAAAAGGCTATGGGTAATAAATTCGGGCTTCAACTCCGCATCACCAACTGGCTATACATCTCGGTAATAAGACAAGACCGATACTTATGTGGGTGGTGGTTTGGTGAACTGCCTTGAACAAAACGATGAATCGCGATAAGCTAAGCAAAGTCCAGCGAACAGCGTGTATCTGCATGAGTGGTGCACTGCGCACTACTCCCTCTGCTGCGATGGACATTCTGTTTTACCTGACATATTTAGTAAGCAAGCGGCTGCTAGTGTGTCAGAGAATGAAATCGGCCACGCATCTATCCTAAAAAAATTAGAATCCTCCCTAGCAACATCTGACAGGCTGATCCTCAGCCTCTCCTTTCGCCTCCCTAATCACTGCAGCGTGTTAAAGGCGTAAATCATGGCGATTAAAGAAGTCCTATCGTGGCTGAAGAGGAACGTGATATCCGCTATGGACATCCGGATCTTCTCAGATAGTTAAGCCGCGCTAAAATATCTGGATTCTGTCTCCACAAACTCCATCGTAGTCCGTGACTGTCGATCATCTCTAGTTGAGATGGCGGAGCAATTTAAAATGCACCTATGTTGGGTGCCAGAACATACAGACATTCTAGGGAACTGTACAACGGATGAACTCACCAGCAAAGGAACCATACTGCCTCTTCTACCTGATAAAGGTCCCTTAGGCATCCCAATTGCTACATGCAAACTCATGTTTATGAGGGAGGCCATTGAACTAACCTTAGGTGGACAAGTGGCAACAATTGTCTAGCGACAAAACAGATTTGGCCAAAGCTGGATCTGAAACGCTCTAAGTGTTTGATATCTCTGAACAGACTGCACATTGGTGCTACGATTGGTGTATTCAACGGACACTGTGTCATAGGCAAGCATGCAACAAGGCTTTGCGTCTATACTTTCTTTCTTTTACAATGATGTTAGCGATCTCATTAACACCGACATCAAAAATCTGTCAAGCTTCATCAAAAGCTCCAACTGGTTCAACGAGTAGGAAGATGATATATCCGTGTGGTATCACAATGGACCATTTATTGGTCTAAGTGTGTTGGCCACTATAACCTAACCTAACCTAACGCTGCAATGTTAGAGAAGACACCTCCACCAACCCCCTCGTCGGTTCTGCATCGGTGTAAAAGAAGACTCAAAACGTATTTTGAAAAGCTAAGTAATGAACTTAAAGTGGAAATCCCTCTTCGTAGAGATAACTATTTCCGCACTAAATTATTAACCAGTCTTGGTAATTCCAAAAAGGAATGGCGAACTGTTGATGAAATTCTCAATAGAAAAGCTTCCAAAGTGGATATAGTTTTGAATGTCAACAACTCAACTGTCTCTGACCCTTTGGAAATTGCCAACTTGTTTAATAACTATTTTTGTAATATAAGTTCTTGCCTGAACTCAAAATACAATAACATTAATTTTGATACCAACAATGATACGGATAGTCAAACTGAAAGTTTTTTTGTGAACCATTCACTGCTCTGGAGATTAATAAAATAATTTGTTCCCTTAAAACATCAAATTCTACTTCTTTTGATAATATATCAAGCTCTATGTTAAAAAAAAAATCTCGTTTCAAATTTCTGATGTCTTAAGGTGTGTCCATACCAAAGAAACATTTCAGGAAACATTGTTTAAAAAACGTTTCTGAAATGTTTCCCATTTGTTTAAAAAAGATTTCAGAAACATTTAAGAAATGTTTCTTAAATGTTTTTTAGGTGTGGACGCTTCGAGAAATACTTCTGAAATGTTTCTGAAATGTTTCATTGTTTCCCATTTTTCTCTCTTTCTCTGTAAATTGTTGAGAAAAAAGAAAGTTTCACGTTTGAAATGGGAAACACAGAAACATTTCATAAGCATTTCAGAAATGTTTCGCGAATCGTCCAGACAAAAATAATCATTTCTTAAATGTTTCGGAAACATTTCAGAAATGTTTTTTAAAAATTTCTGAAATGTTTATGAAATGTTTCTAAAATGTTTCTGAAATGTTTATGAAATGTTTCTAAAATGTTTCTGAAATGTTTCTGAAATGTTTAAAAAATGTTTCTTTGACGTGGACACACCTTTATGTTTTGAATTTAATAATAGTATACAGCTAGGTATTTTTCCACAATCCCTAAAAAAAAGCAGTAGTAATGCCACTCCACAAAAAAGGTGATAATACTATTTTAAACAACTATAGCCCTATTTCTTTGGTCTCGATTTTGTCAAAAGTATTTGAGAAAGATATGAAATCAAGAATGTTGTCATTTCTAGATAGAACACATTTCTTTAGTGATTGTTAATTTGGTTTTAGGAATGGAAGGTCTACTGAGACGGCACTCCTAAAATTAACTGGCGAATTGTACAACAGTATGAATATATCAGAAATACCGGCTTCCTTGTTTATTGACATCACTAAAGCTTTTGACATGGTGGATCACTCAATATTACTTGACAAACTTTTTTATATAGGGTTTAGAGGTTATATATACGATTGGTTTGCCTCTTATTTGAAAAATCGAAGCCAAATGGTTAAGATCAGAAATATTTATAGCGCTCCGAATTACATTGAACTTGGTGTTCCACATGGTTCAGTTTTGGGTCCTATTTTGTTCCTGATATATCATTGTTTGTTCAACCTTTTAAAGGTAAAGTTACAGCGTTTGCTGATGATACTGTTCTTTCATATTCAAATGCAAGTTTGCTGAATATTTTTGCGGATTTGAACTATGACCTCGATTTACTGAGAAAATGGTTCACAAAACACAAACTCATAATAAGTGATAAAACCAAATTTATGATATTTAATATTAAAAGAAATTTCTGTTATGATTTGCCGATTTATTATCACTCTCCAAGTTGCACTCAATTTTGCTTTACCAATATTAATGATAATTTTATAACTTTTGAAAATTTTAAATCTTGTAGCAATGATTGTTTCAGGGTGTAGTCTGTTGACAATTTTAAATATTTAGGTATAGTGTTAGATAACAAGCTCTGTTGGAATAATCACAGATTTTATCTCAAACAATACCTTAATAAAGTAGTAAGACAACTTTATCATCTTAGTCTATATTGTCCACAAACAATTATTATAGAACTCGTATATAATGGTCTTTTAAAATTTAAGCTGCAATATGGTATCTCTTGTTGGGGTGGTGCATATTTCAATAAAACGGAACAACTATTGATAAAAAAAAACATAAAAATAAATAAATAAATATTAGGCATTGACGGCCCATAGAGGGCCTAAAACCTAGCTTCACCAAACACTTTCTTTGCGAAGTGGAAGTGACCTACAATTTTACGCCGAATCCGAACGGCAAATTTGAGAAGCTTCTCATGACAATTGATACTGTTGGATGTTTGTCAGACGTTCGCAAGAGTGAAACAAAAACATGCAATACGGATTATATGCAAAGTAAATCGCAGAACTCCAAGTTTTGCTTTGTTCAAAAAACCTTAAAATTCTTCCTCTAAGGCATCTTTACTGCTACAAAGTCTTAAAAATATTTTTCGAAAACTCGGGTTTTTACTTTGTAAGAAACGTAGATAACTATAATTTGCGGGTCAATACTAGAAGTTTGGTAACTGTTCCTATAATTTATAAAACATAACTTAAAAGATTTTACTATGCCACCGCACCACGTTTGTTTAATTCACTTCCAGATATTATTAGGTGTGAGAGGGCTAAAAACGTATTTTTAAAAGGTGTTAAGAAATGGTTGTTGTCTTTGGACTATTCAGCCATAAATAGTTTTTTTTTTATGAATATTGTTTATTGAATGCCTGGTGTATGTATTTTTTATGTTTTTCTCTTTTCTTCATTGTCTTTTAAATTAAATAATTGTATTAGTTTTTTTTTTCATTGTTTTCTTTTATGTTATTCCCCATCAACAATTTGTGTCAATTTATTTGATAGATTTCTTGTACATTCAAAACTTGTCACTCTGACAATAGATTGTACGTTAAATAAAATAAAAATAAATAAATAAAATAAATAAAAAATAAAAATAAAAAAAAATCATTTTCGACAAGGGAAGTTAGTTTGTGGCCTACCATATGGGTGCTTCCCGATCCAGCTGGCATGTTCCGAATAAAGTAGATAATGCAGGGTCTTTATGTCTTCGGGAGCAAATTGTTCCCTGAAGAAATATATTTTATAGATACAAGATTAATATGTAACCAGACCTCTTCGTAGCATAATGGAGCAATGCAATGGTGCATAATAACAATAATTGTTTCATTACAAACTTCCGACTACTATGAAATAAATCCACACATTGCGTAACTCATTCCACTTGATACTCAATAACTTAAACATCATCGCAGAACACGTGTCCAAATTGTAAGATATAGTCAATGACATTCGAACGTTGCGAACACATTTACTTCATGTAAAACTTCCAGAGACACTCGGAAACCAAAAGCCCTACTTCTAAAGTATAAACAAAAGAAGTAAGCCTCACTAAAACGCAGAATTACCTAAAGTTCCAACTAATCCGTCCTTCGGTCTAAACTTGCATTTTATGTTGTCAGACGGAACTCACATGTCGTAGTTATCTTTCAAGGTGAACCAAAATTGTGTACATATCGCAATCGCCTGCCACTTAATGGCCGTTGAGCTTTTATGTACATTGGGCAAAAAAGAATTAAAAGATATTATAGCATTAAGTGTTCGGCATGGGCATAAACAAGACAACAGTAAAAGTAAATGAAGTATAAAAATGGCTGCCACAAACGAAATCAGCATCAGTCAGCTGTTGAAGCCCTTCGAAGCAACTAAAAGACAACAAATCAAAACAAACTAAAAATGTTCAAATTCGTAAGTACGGAAGTGGTTAAAAAAAGGATTATTATTTCATTATCCTTTGATTTTTAGGCCGTTATCGTTGTCCTTGCGGCTTTGGTTGCTGCCAAACCAGGTCATTTGAACACTCACTCAATTGTTGAGCCAGTCATTGTTGGAGCAACTATTCACTCTGCGCCAAGTGCTGTTTCCCACCAGAGTCACACTCAATTCCACAGCAATACCATCGTAACTCCGGTCGTTGCTCCAATTGTTAAGTCGTATGTTGCTGCTCCAGTTCTACACGCTGCCCCAGTAGTTCATGCTGCTCCAGTTTTGTCACATGCTCACCACGCGTTGTCTGTGCATGCTACCCCACTTGTCCACACTCAAGTTCTGCATGCCGCACCTCTGATCCATTCAGTTCATTCACCAATCTCCTATGGACTCCATCATTAAATGATGTTCTGTTGATTTTCAAATAAATGTTAGTATTGTTTCTATGGAATGCAATCAAGTGGCTTTTGTGTGATATGGAGGTAGGCTGTCAAGCTTTCCGTCAGTTCATGTTGGCTTAGCTTCCGTCAATTAGGTGTTGCAGAATTGGGGTAAGCATTGATAGGCATCAACCTGGCAATGCACAATAGCCGCATCTGAGACTACACATCAACTGTGCTTATTTTAATTCCAAGTGGTAACCACCGGGTACTGGTCATGTATATCCAGACATGACTTGCTAAACTTATAAGCAAGGTTGCCAATTTGTGGGGAATTCCCCAAACTGCGGGGAACCTCAACTCGTTTGGGGATTTTGAGGGGATTGGCATTATGTATTTTTTTATTTAGTACTTTATCTAAGGACGATACATTAACGGTTTGATGATTTTAATAAAAAAATATGGGTAGCTTTAGAGAAAATATATGTTGGGGTAACGGCTACGGAAAGAATGGAACATTTGAAAAGAGACGAAAGGGTACATTTTCGTTCAGTTTTCAGCTATTTCAAGTTTCTATAAAACATGCCAAGATTTTTACATTCAATTGACGTCGGACATTTCAAAGAGATTAGATTTTAAGGATACATTACTTTCTATTATTTCTATTGTTAATCCATCAGAGCTCAGCAGTTAAACAAAAAAATAAATGATGCCTCTGCTGACACTTTAAAAAGTGGATGACGAGTGGCGATCTCACGCTATGTTGGATTTCGTTCGACATAGACTTGACGAAAAAGATAGTGCTGAAAATTACTGGGGTACGGTGTTTAGACTTAAAAAAAAATGCGGGACATGGACAGTTTCTAAATTTAAAAATTGTCATCTGCTTTTTACTTGTATTGCCTTTTGCATACGCACCAGTTGAAAGAAAATTCAGTTAACTGAAAAACATCAAAACTGAAAACAGAAATCGACTACATACTGATACTTAGTATCTTTAATGACCAGAGAAGGAATTAAAAACCAGTAGAACTCGTACGCTATAAATTACATGCACGACACATTTACCTACTTTACTCTTAAATTCATTTTTTAATTGTTACTGAATATCAACTTACGTACTAAACAAAAATGATTAAATCGAACTTAAAAACATATTGACGGGCTACAGTCCGCTTGGGCGAACTGTTGAATACCCTATTCTTATTCCTATCCCTCATAAGTGGGCGTGACAAAAGTCTAAGTATGGTTGAATTGTTAAGAACGCTCTACATATTTTGTTATATAACATTTAAAGGATTTTATCAAAAAAAAACAAAGCTTTTGTAAAAAAAAACGCTCCCTAGCTCAAACTTTGGTTTTTCAATAAAAAAAGCGTGTAGTAAGCGGATTTAAAAAAAATTAACACATGAGCATAAAGGGCCCCTAGAGAGTATATATTATAAATTTCAGCTCCAACTCAACTAGTTCAAACTTTGGATTTTCAAAAAAAGTTTTTTTTTAAATTGTGGGCGTGTCAGTAGGCGAATTTTGAAAATATTTACACATATAAAAGAAAGTGTCCGAAGCGATGTAATCCCATAACTCGAGATTGGCCGAACCGATTTTGATGATTTATACTAAAAAAAAAAATGTCTTATTTTGACCACCTAGCGTGTTACGACAGGTTTTTTTCGATGTTTTTCAATTTTTTTTTTTGTTTTCATTTTGTATTTATTTATTTTGGCAACAACCAAAAAAAGAACAGTATACTGTTTTCCATCAATAAGTACTTCAATTTAATCTATTTATGTGTGTAGTAAACAATGCCAGCAAGACGCAAAGGGACCATTTTGGGCCGTCGAACGAATAGAACGACAGATATGCGAAATAGAAGAACCCAAAGATCAGACGAACAAGTCCAACAAGATAATGCAGATGTGCGTATGAGCATGGCACAATTTCGTGAATCACAATCACAAGAGGCACGAGCTGAACGAAATCAACAAAGACAATTGGATTGAACGGCTTACTTATCGGTATGGATCCAGATCTTAACCTGTTCCTGAAGTCAATTCGAACATTTAATTCATGTTTCCAAATGACATCGTTTGGAGCAACAGAAATAGCTAAAAATAATGCTGCAAATGGTCAACAATTTCATTCAACATTCAAAATCAAAGGCCAAGGCTATCAAAAAGTGGGCTCATTGCTGCCAATGTCGAATGAACCATATATATTTTTACAAATTTACTTTATGGGCGGTGGGGACTCCGAAAGCGCACGTTGAGGCCACAATAACCTCAATTCACCATATGCCAGATGCATCGTCGGCGATCTGGATGCTCTATAGACATTTTCACCAAGCTATCTCTTTCTGAAGTGCGGAATCCCTGTCTTAAACAACAGAAACAAAGTGAATGATAAAATTGTAGAAATTTGCACAAATCGTATCTAATAATCATTGTGATTGTTAATGAACTGAATATGAAAGTGCAAACAGAAGCTATTGAAGGGAAAAAGTAACAAATAATAGAGAAAAAACGTGAGAAAGTATGTTAAAGCAAAACAAACAATAAAGGCCAAACTACATTCGGCAAAAAGTAAAGTGTGTGCACGAAAATGTTTTTTCTCTTTTCACACCATTTGAGATCTGTAGTTTTCTCTCACGTTTTCAAAAAGTAACTTACTTGAAAGTTAGGTATACCTCTAACTTTGAAGTAACACACTTTTTCAAAGCTCAGAACAAACTAATATACTAGCTGTGTTTTATTATCCATGCGGATCTGGATCTGGATCAATTTAATACGTAAAACAAAAACAACACAGGATCTTGCTATTTATCGGGATCATTAATCGTGATCCAAAATGTAATTACAAAACTCACTACCTGTTTTTTCGTGGCGTTGCTTATTTAAATTATAGGAAATTATAGGAACACAATAATATTGCCAGACCAAAATATGAAACACTATTAATAACACAAAAAATCAATTAGCATATTTTCATATTCGAATAATTTACCACTGCGACTTTTGAGATGTTTTGCTTCGTAATATAATACACAAAAATTAATGGAAATATTAGCAGTACAATACTGTTAATATGTTGCATATTTGAACATAACATTTGAACATAGTTTCTGAAAAAAAAAATATTGAGTGCAAAATGTATGTTGATTTGTATTCAAATGGCAACACCCCCGACACAACAAGCGATCATATTGTGACGTCACATTGTACCCTATATGTGCAATATGGCTGAGTGCCAATCGAAACTTGAAATACCTGGTATCGTCTGTTATGTGTTAAAAACAACTGTTGCCACAACTTGCCACTGATGATCCAGATCGTTTTATTATCAGATCGGATCCGTATCAAGATCATTGGGATAATAAAACGCGGCTACTAACACAAAATATCTGCGGTAGTTCATGATTTCATCGTTAGATGGCTCTGATCGAAGAAATATCGAAACCAACAACCCATTAACATCCCATAAAACGTCAAAAACTTCGGGTATAATTTTATTATGGTTGATTTGCCTACCCGAAAAGCAAATGCCAGAGAATTGTATGTAGCTAGATGCCTGAAATGTGTTATGAAAAACTAATTTGATATGCTTGCATTTTTATTTATTGACATTTATGGGAATTGTTGATGATAAGTTTTACCTGAGTTCATTACTTACTTACTTCAAATCGTTGAATACATTTTGTTGCACTTGAAACACTTTTTGTTTACTTCCTCTTATAAATAAAAGGTTCAATTGTTTGCTTTATTTATGTTTTTGCAGAGCTTTCGGTTGTCAAAGAATATCTTTTTGGGTTAGTTGTTGACTACCAGGAGCAGAAGCGTATGTGTGTGAGCTTGCACTTTTCTATTTTCGTGCACACACTTTACTTTTTGCC
This sequence comes from Portevinia maculata, assembly GCA_949715645.1. Classification (NCBI taxonomy): domain Eukaryota; kingdom Metazoa; phylum Arthropoda; class Insecta; order Diptera; family Syrphidae; genus Portevinia; species Portevinia maculata. The sequence goes on along the minus strand of OX454526.1, from coordinate 265,725,517 downwards.
GAATGTAGTTTGGGCTTTAACATAGGTACGGGCTACAGTCCGCTTGGCGAACTTTTGGATATCCTATTCTTATTCCCAGCAGACACCTAGAGAGTCTATATCATAAATTTCAGTTTCCTAGCTCAAACTTTGACTTTCCAATAAAATTGTTTTATTTAATTGTGGGCGTGTCAGTGGGCTGATTTTAGAAATTTTATCTCACGAGCAGTTTTATGACTAAAAGATCATAACAAATTTCAGCTTTCTAGCTAAAAATTCGATTTTTTCGATAAATTTTTTTTTTTTTTTTTTTTTTTTTTGTGGAGTTTGTGGGCGTGTCTATGGGCGGATTTCAAAAATTCTTAAACTTGATTATTTCGGGGACCTGGAGAGTATATATGGTTAAAGGCCCAATTTTTGCCGACAGACTAACGGACATGATCGACATAACTATCGATGCTGATCATAAATATAGTAACTTTTACGGGTCTACGGGCAATATTATGGTATGGTTCAAACTTCGCGTCAAAATTAATATACCCTAATATGTAGGGTATAAAAACAGTTGATATGTTGACCAAAAACGCTGTTCAATTATATTTAGATATCTTATATGTTTGTTTAGAAAACTTTTCAACTTAATTGCTTCCTAACAAAAATATTTACAAATTACAAACTGACAATCACGCTATTGTCATCAATCCTGATAAAACACCAGCTGTAGAGCACATGCGTGGATTTCATGCAACTGTTGTTGACGACTTTGCTGGAATCTTGGTTGGCGACCGTACAGCGACGCGACAAATCGTGATTTGAAGAAGAAATAATAATTTTGAGTTCATTGCTGATACACACCGTTCTCCAATATCCGGTAATGTTCTGAAAGGACAAAATGCCCACAGCGCTCAATTCCTCTTTAAGTCATAGACCACATCCCAACAAACTTACAATAAGTTAGTTATTTTTCATTTCCCTACGAAAATATTCACTAGAAATAATTTATATGGCAAAACAACGTTTGCCGGGTCAGCTAGTATATTATAAATTTCAGCTCCTTAGCTCAAATTTTGGGTTTTCAATAAAATTGTTTTATTTAATTGTGGGTGTGTCAGTGGGCGGATTTTGAAAATGTTTTCTCCCGAGCAGTTCAGCTTTCTAGCGCAAAATTCGATTTTTTCGAAAAATTTGTTTTTTTGAGTTTGTGGGCGTGCCTGTGGGCGGATTTCAAAAATTCTTAAACTTGATTATTTCGGGACCCTAGAGAGTATATGGTTAAAATTTCAGCTCTCTAGGTCCAGTCTAAAGGCCTAATTTTTGCCGTCAGACGGACGGACGGGCATGGCTAGATCGACACTACTATTGATGCTGATCATAAATATAGTAACTTTTAGGGGTCTACGGGCAATATTAAGGTATGTTACAAACTATGCGTCAAAATTAATATACCCTTAGAATAGGGTATAAATAGGGGGTAGTTTGAAATTTTATCCATCAAAGAAGATGTTAGGAGCAAAGATATGGAAAAAAACTATGACTGAATAAAGATAAATAAATAAAATTTATCGATTTTCTATTAAAACCTTTTTTTTACTAAATAATTGTGTGAGGAATAGGATCTTTGTTCTTCCCCAATTCGGGTAATTTACCATCAAATTTTTGGGGAATTTAGGAAAATGTCATCGGCAACACTGCTTATAAGCCCGAGTGTTGAACAAGAAGAAAATAGCAACACTATACTGCTCTGTCGGAAAGACTGGCTGATGGTTCTCAGAAGTCTCATGTAAGAGGACGTGTGGTGGATGAATTCACAAGATTGAACCAACGGTGTCGTTGGAAAGAGAAAGGAATTTTTCAAGACTAGTCAGGGTGTTGAAAAAAAAATGGTGGCATCTGAACAATCTATATGCGAACGGCAGCTCTCACATTTCCGAAGTGGGTTACTGTCACCGGAATATTCGGCCCGCTGCCCTAGGGTGAAATCAAGGGCCTGACTCTCCAGGTTGGGGGTTGTGCCATCAGGCTATCTTCCCGACCACGTGTAATAACTTTAGTTATGAGAGAGATGCGAGAACCCTCGGATTACGAATACCCTCATATATCCACCAGAACCGCAACGTCAACGGACAACGAAATGAGAGCGTGAATCCGGAACGTGCTACTGAAAAACTTTAGTCTGTCCTCGATAGGTACAAGGCAGATAATACCACGATCCAGGAAGTACGATGGTATTGGGTATGATGAAAAGGAAAAATTACGAAATCTATTACAGCTGCCATAAACGGTTGCATATGATCTTGTAAGGGTGTAGGCCAACAAAGTCATAGAATTCAAGATGGTAAGTGATCGTCTGGCGGTGATCCGCACATAGCTACATTTCAAAAGATAAGCCTAATATGTGCACACGCCGCTACCGATTAGGTTGAAGATCCCATCAAGGACGAGTTTTATGACCTCCTGGACGGAGCCTACGGAGCCTGTCTCGAGAACGATTTCAAAGTTGTGCTCGGGGATTTTAATGGCAAAGTCGTTAAGGAAAATATCTTTGGCGGATTATTTCGTCAGCACAGCATCCAGACATGACAAAAAAAACGGCTACCTACTAATTGATTTTGTAGCAGCTCGTAATACGGTAATAAATATCACTAAGTTTCCAAGGCTCACGATCCACACAGCAACCTGGTGCTCCGCAAATGGTCGAACCTCCAACCAAATCGACCATGTGCCAATCGATGACAGGGACGCATCCAACTTTAACGTGCACACATTCCGAGGTGCAGACGTCGACTCTGACCATTTTCTTGCTGGTAAACTTATAGCAGGACTATCCAACGATAAGAAGCTGCGAACCGCCCAGAAAAAGAAATTTGACGTTGGACACCTTAGCACACCTGGAGTAGCCAGAGTCTACAAAGAGCGGATGAGCTGTGAAATCACCGCCCACAAGCGTCAACAATATGTGGAACCGATATCGTGACATCATTAAGGAGGTAGCCAAAGCCACCCCAGAGAAAAAGCCCTTGGTATGATGATATTGCACATTTAAAAACGCTACAGCGCAAAAACAAGGGCAGCGAGGGAAGAGTATCGAGCCAAGAGAAGAGAGGAGAAGAAGATCCTGAGTAGAGAAAAGAAGGCGTACGAAGACTCCCAGCTCAAGGAAATCGAATAGTCTCGCGATCGAAACAACATCCGGAGATCTTTCAAGAAAGCGAAGCAACTGCCCGCTAACTTTAAGACCGGGGCTCAGGCTCTTCGAAACAACGACGGAAACCTAGTCACCGAAGCGCATTGGATAGGAAATGTATTTGAGCACCATTAAGGCCGCCACCTCTGATGGCTTACCAGTGGAGCTTTCAAATACGGTGATGTTTTGGTTGGTCGCATGCACCAAATGACGAACCAAGTATGGGTGAAAGAAACATGCCCGATGACTGGACTATCAGCTCCCTAAGCCCCAATTACAAGAAAGGCGATTCTATGTCTTCCAAGAACTATCGAGGCATTTCCTTGCTAAATGTCGCGAATAAGATCCTATCCAACATGCTGTGTAAACGTCTCAAGACGTTCTGCAACACACTAATCGGAACGGACCCAGTATGGCTTCCGGCCCGGCGGATCGTTATGTGCAGTTTGGATAGTGATTGTGAGTTTCAATCCTCGATCGCTGTCAGTAGTAGGCCTAGTGCGTTTTTCGGTGTTTAGTTTAGTTTAATGATTAGTTTAGTTTAGTTTATTTCATCAATTTGAATACAATCTCTTAGACTAAGATAAATTAATACATAATTTCTGCTGGTGGGTACCTATAAACATTCATAAATTAAATTGATAGATTAAAAAATAAGTTACATTCATTTTCATTAACTGAAATATAATTAAACACTATTAAAAGATAATGTTGAAATATTATTTAATAACATAGATTTAAAGATATCTCTCGAAAGATTATAATTAAAATCAACTAAATTACAAATTAAATTAGCTTCCCTGATGCAACGGGATAAAGGTTCGTTTCTTCCATAATTGCTACGATGAAACTGTTCATAAATTAAAAATCGACAACGTGTAGTCCTTGACGGTGCATTACCTTCACTCACTAATGCTAGCAACGGAGGACACTTTATATGAAATGTTATAATATCTCTTATAAACATCACGGAAAATTATACCCTGCGATCTTTAAGAGTTTGCATTCCAAATAATAAACACAGTCCGCTTGGGCGAACTGTTGGATACCCTATTCTTATTCCTATCCCTCATAAGTGGGCGTGACAAAAGTCTAAGTATGGTTGAATTGTTAAGAACGCTCTACATACATATTTTGCTATATAACATTTAAAGGATTTTATCAAAAAAAAAAGCTCGCTAGCTCAAACTTGGGTGTTTCAATAAAATTGTTTTATTTAATTGTGGGCGTGTCAGTAGGCGGATTTAAAAAAAATGAACACATGAGCATAAAGGGCCCCTAGAGAGTATATATTATAAATTTCAGCTCCCTAGCTCAAACTTTGGATTTTCAAAAAAATTGTTTTATTTATTTGTGGGCGTGTCAGTGGGCGGATTTTGAAAATGTTTTATCCCGAGCAGTTTTAGGAGTCATAGATCATATATAAAAAATGTCAGCTTTCTAGCTCAAAATTCGATTTTTTCCAAAATTTTGTTTTTTTGAGTTTGTGGGCGTGTCTGTGGGCGGATTTCAAAAATTCGTAAACTTGATTATTTCGGGACCCTAGAGAGTATATGGTAAAAGCTTCAGCTCTCTAGGTCCAGTTTAAAGGCCTAATTTTTGCCGACAGACGGACGGACGGATGGACGGACGGACGGACATGGCTAGATCGACATTACTATCGATGCTAATCATAAATATAGTAACTTTTAGGGGTCTACGGGCAATATTAAGGTATGTTACAAACTATGCGTCAAAATTAATATACCCTTAGAATAGGGTATAAACATAGGGGCGGGCTACAGTCCGCTTGGGCGAACTGTTGGATACCCTATTCTTATTCCTATCCCTCATAAGTGGGCGTGACAAAAGTCTAAGTATGGTTGAATTGTTAAGAACGCTCTACATACATATTTTGCTATATAACATTTAAAGGATTTTATCAAAAAAAAAAGCTCGCTAGCTCAAACTTGGGTGTTTCAATAAAATTGTTTTATTTAATTGTGGGCGTGTCAGTAGGCGGATTTAAAAAAAATGAACACATGAGCATAAAGGGCCCCTAGAGAGTATATATTATAAATTTCAGCTCCCTAGCTCAAACTTTGGATTTTCAAAAAAATTGTTTTATTTATTTGTGGGCGTGTCAGTGGGCGGATTTTGAAAATGTTTTATCCCGAGCAGTTTTAGGAGTCATAGATCATATATAAAAAATGTCAGCTTTCTAGCTCAAAATTCGATTTTTTCCAAAATTTTGTTTTTTTGAGTTTGTGGGCGTGTCTGTGGGCGGATTTCAAAAATTCGTAAACTTGATTATTTCGGGACCCTAGAGAGTATATGGTAAAAGCTTCAGCTCTCTAGGTCCAGTTTAAAGGCCTAATTTTTGCCGACAGACGGACGGACGGATGGACGGACGGACGGACATGGCTAGATCGACATTACTATCGATGCTAATCATAAATATAGTAACTTTTAGGGGTCTACGGGCAATATTAAGGTATGTTACAAACTATGCGTCAAAATTAATATACCCTTAGAATAGGGTATAAACATAGGGGCGGGCTACAGTCCGCTTGGGCGAACTGTTGGATACCCTATTCTTATTCCTATCCCTCATAAGTGGGCGTGACAAAAGTCTAAGTATGGTTGAATTGTTAAGAACGCTCTACATACATATTTTGCTATATAACATTTAAAGGATTTTATCAAAAAAAAAAGCTCGCTAGCTCAAACTTGGGTGTTTCAATAAAATTGTTTTATTTAATTGTGGGCGTGTCAGTAGGCGGATTTAAAAAAAATGAACACATGAGCATAAAGGGCCCCTAGAGAGTATATATTATAAATTTCAGCTCCCTAGCTCAAACTTTGGATTTTCAAAAAAATTGTTTTATTTATTTGTGGGCGTGTCAGTGGGCGGATTTTGAAAATGTTTTATCCCGAGCAGTTTTAGGAGTCATAGATCATATATAAAAAATGTCAGCTTTCTAGCTCAAAATTCGATTTTTTCCAAAATTTTGTTTTTTTGAGTTTGTGGGCGTGTCTGTGGGCGGATTTCAAAAATTCGTAAACTTGATTATTTCGGGACCCTAGAGAGTATATGGTAAAAGCTTCAGCTCTCTAGGTCCAGTTTAAAGGCCTAATTTTTGCCGACAGACGGACGGACGGATGGACGGACGGACGGACATGGCTAGATCGACATTACTATCGATGCTAATCATAAATATAGTAACTTTTAGGGGTCTACGGGCAATATTAAGGTATGTTACAAACTATGCGTCAAAATTAATATACCCTTAGAATAGGGTATAAACATAGGGGCGGGCTACAGTCCGCTTGGGCGAACTGTTGGATACCCTATTCTTATTCCTATATCTCATAAGTGGGCGTGACAAAAATTTAAAGGATTTTATCGAAAAAACTAAGCTTTTGTAAATAAAAACGCTCCCTAGCTCAAACTTTGGTTTTTCAATAAAATTGTTTTATTTAATTGTGGGCGTGTCAGTAGGCGGATTTAAAAAAAATTTAAGTATGAGCATAAAGGGCACCTAGAGAGTATATACTATAAATTTCAGCTCACTAGCTCAAACTTTGGACTTTCAAAAATAAAAAAAAAATAATTGTGGGCGTGTCAGTAGGCGGATTTTGAAAATATTTCCACATTAGCATAAAGGACCCCTAGAGAGTATATATTTAAAATTTCAGCTCCCTAGCTCAAATTTTGGTTTTTCAAAAAAAATATTTTATTTAATTGTGGGCGTGTCAGTGGGCGGATTTTGAAAATTTTATGTCCCAATCTGTTTTATGGGCCATAGATCATATATAAAAAATTTCAGCTTTCTAGCTCAAAATTCAATTTTTCCCAAAATTTGTTTTATTTAATTGTGGGCGTGTCAGTGGGCGGATTTTGAAAATTGTATGTCCCAATCAGTTTTATGGGCCATAGATCATATATAAAAAATTTCAGCTCTCTAGCTCAAAATTCGATTTTTTCCAAAATTTTGTTTTTTTGAGTTTGTGGGCGTGTCTGTGGGCGGATTTCAAAAATTCTTAAACTTGATTATTTCGGGACCCTAGAGAGTATATGGTTAAAATTTCAGCTCTCTAGGTCCAGTTTAAAGGCCTAATTTTTGCCGACGGACGGACGGACGGACGGACGGACGGACGGACGGACGGACGGACATGGCTAGATCGACATTACTATCGATGCTGATCATAAATATAGTAACTTTTAGGGGTCTACGGGCAATATTAAGGTATGTTACAAACTATGCGTCAAAATTAATATACCCCTAGAATAGGGTATAAAAAGGGTTTAAAAAAATGAATGATTTGCGTTTGGTTTCTTTGATTATAAAGGATCTTTCATTAGCGACTTGACAACTTCAAACTTTTAGTGTGAACGCACCCTTAAACCGATTACCGAACTGTCAATGTCTACATATTCAGTAAAATTACATTCACAAAAACATTTTCATCATGGTGAAGTAAACGAAAGAACAATGTTTACAAAAAATAAAAATTTACTACCGAAATTCCGAGTCGGTGGTCCCACCTTAAAGAGCGTTAACGCCAATTTTCGGTCGTAATTCTCGTCCTAGTAGACAAGCAATTCATAGACTAGTGAAAAAATTTGAGTCAGAATATTCCCTGCTTGATGTTGCCGTGCCAGTGAGACTACGTCTTGCCCGAAGTGTGGATAATATTGCTGCAGTAGAGGCGTCTGTCGCAAACAACGCAAATCAGTCAATTTCACGGCCTTCTCAAGAATATGGCCTCTCCCAGACCACATTACATCGAATTTTGCGTAAGGATCTTGGCCTACACTCTAATCAGATCAAGCTGACTCAAGAACTAAAGCCACTTGATCATATGAAGCGACGTACGTTCTCGAATTGGGCTCTGGACATGATAGAAGAAAATGAAGAATTTTATCGCAAAATCATCTTCAGTGATGAAGCGTATTTTTGGTTAAACGGCTTCGTCAATAAGGATAATATGCGTTACTGGGCAGCTGAGAACCCTCATGTGCTTCGTGAAACGGCACTTCATCCGCAAAAAGTCACTGTTTGGTGCGGTTTTCATGCCGCTGGCGTTATTGGCCCGTTTTTTTTCGTCGATGAAAATGACGGTCACGTTACGGTAAATGGTATTTGCTTCGTTGGAACCTCATTTCTTTAAGCAATTGCATGAATTGGACATCAGTGATATGTGGTTCCAACAAGACAGTGCCACAAGCCACACAGCGGGTGCAACAATCGAGTTACTGAAGTCTCAGTTCGGTGAACAAGTTATCTCGAGAAACGGACCCGTCTATTGGCCGCCAAGATCGTGTGATCGAAATGTGCGGCCGATTCATTGAAAATTGGATTCGTATCGCCCGCTGCATACGTTCCCGTGGTGGACATATGAACGAAGTCGAATTCCATTCATAAATGTTTTGATAGTAATGCTAGCCAATAAAATTTGTTTTGATATATTTTAAGTAGGTCGCATTTTATTTAAAAAAGAATTTGTCAAATCCTTAACGAAAAACCCTTTACGAGTGATACGGTGGACGGAGCTGGTGATTGGCATTCTCGTCTTGCTTGAAGTTGGTCCTCTGACCTCAGCCATTACAAAATGATTTCATTTTCTTTTCAGCTCTATCGAATGCTACCTTGATCTACTGCCAATAGGTGAGCTTTGTGTTCAGTCTTAAATTTAGATACTTCACTACCTGTTTTGTGAATAACGTTTCGGAACCGATCTTGAATTCCATGTTCGCAGGAATTCTTCTTCTTTTCAAGAGGGTTCAGGTTCATTCCATATTCTCACATGAAGTAAAGATCGCAGCGCATTACTTGGATCAGCTTTCTCTGAGCGACTATGGTGTTCCTGGCTTGAATCATTTAGGCCAGTTCCGGTGAAAGCGGAGCTCTGTTCCTAAGGTGATTCGTCGCTGATTTGTTTGCCTAAGAAATTGTGAAATAAGGCCTTGTCAAGAAACACAAAGGAAAACTTTATAAGGCCTTCATTATCCCAGTCCTGTCCGATGGCACAGAAGCATGAAAATGAAGATATCATGGGCTGTATTGTAGGGAAAATTCGTCAAGTACCGTTGACGCTGGAAGAGAACTGTACAGCAACATAAACCGCGTCAAAAGAGTTAATATCAGTCGTCTGAGACGGCTAGGACAAGTACAGCAAAATGGACACCAACAGAGTTTTCGATTTCAACCTGTATGGACTTCGCAGTGAGGCCGTCTAAGGTGGCACTCACAAGTGGAAGGATGACTGAGCCAACATGAAGTAAAGTTCGCCAAGGAATACGCCAACTGAAAAGGATTGCGGGTACAGTCCTAAAACCAGTTGCGTAGGAGTGTAGCGCCAACCTACATTATTAAGATTCTAACCCGATTATCCATCTCACATCATAATTCAAGTCTTATTATTTCCGCAAATAATTCAACAAAAATTATCTGACACTCGAAATCGCAGGTCACTTTAAAAAAAAGCGATTATTTAAGAAGTTTTCAATCCCCCTCCAACGACATGGTCATTACTCTAGAATTCCCATTCAACCGTTCAGTTGCCTTTTCTAATTAACAATACGACTTTTCCCTTTTTATCACTTCAACCATTTTTCTTTCGCTAAGCAACAGCCTGGTTGGTGTGTCCTTCTTTTCCCTTCAACAGGCAGCACACTTTAAGTGTTACAATACGCCTATGCTCTCTCCAGTCTTTTTGTTGTCTGCCAGCACTTTTAATCCTAAATTTGGCTTGTTTACGGAAAAGTATTTATTACTTACACATCTGGCCATCTGGGGTTAACATCAACCGATTAATGTATTATCTTCTCCGAGGGTTGAACGTTAAACTAAAATAAATTCTATATTTACTTTTGATTGTGATTATGCCCGCCATTACGTTGGCACTCAAGATTTGTTCATTGTATTTAATCGGTTTCCTATTCGAGGCCAATCATTTGTAGGTAGACAACGACTTGCGGCTAATCGATTTTACAGCAGCTTGTAATACGGTGATAAGTAGCACCAAGTTTCCAACGCAGCAACATGGCGGTCTGGAGCCGAACCGTTAACGAAATTCACTAATCGATGCGAGGCACATATTCGAGAGGTAAATGTGTCTAGTTCCGGCTTAATTTTGAGCTCAACTGTTCAGCGAGAAGAAACTGCTAACTGATACTCGTAAGTTAGCCTCTGAACGCCTATAGTAGCCAGAATCCGCAGACAGTAAGAGACCCTCTTCGGTATCGCGACATTGAAAAGCAGTAGCCGAGACTATCGTGGGTTACAAAGCCCGTAGTATGATGATGAATGCGAATACCGGAAAAACGTGACAGAAGATGTACATATGTAAACACTGCAGCACGAAACAATGGCAGCGAGGGAAGTGTATCGAGCCATGAAAAGGGAGGAAGAGATGATCCTACTTAGACAGAAGAGGGCCTAAGCTCGCAGCTCAAGGAAATTTAAATGTTTCGGGATCGAACCAGCACTCGGAGGTTCTTCGAGAAAGCGGAACAGCTGGCTTTAAGACAGGAACGCAGTTTCAACGAAATAGATAAGGAAACATAGTCACCGAAGCGAAGGAAATATTCATCATTTCCACCAGTTGTTCAATAGGCAACAGAGTATCAGAGCAGGAACAAACCCCATATACAGAAGAAACGGTTCCACTATCCAGTAAAAGGAGGTTTACAACAACAAGACCACCGGTTCAGACAAGGAGGTGATGTTTTGGTAGGACGGATGCCCGATGAGTGAACTATCACCAAGTTTGGGTGGAAGAAAGCATGGCCGATGACTGGACTATCAACTTTATATGTCCCATCTACAAAAAAGGCGATACGAAGTCTTACAAGACCTATCGAGGCATCTTACTTACTTAAACTTTTGTTGGTGCTACAGTGGCGCGAGATGATAATGGACCTAAGGTAATACTCGTAAGCCTTTCCAGACAGCTCAACGTCTAGCTCACCGTCTCCAGTTGTGTACACCACGTCGTCCGAGATCTCCTGCCACCTGGTTACGCTATAGAAGATGATATATGAAGATCGGCAAAAAAGTGTGGTCTTGGAGTCTCAAAACTATCCACCAGTGCCAGGTTGGTATCTAGGAGTTATCCTAGATCTTAAACTGAACTGAAAATACATATAGATCGCACGGCGTGACTTCGAGCAGAGTCTTTGAAATTAAAAACAGTTTACAGCTGAGGGCGGTGAATTTGCCGATCGAGGTCACATCCAATCTTTTGCAGCGTGACTTCGATCAAAATAAGGGATATTGCGATGACTGGAAGTTGAAAATCAACTTTTAGAAGACGAAAACAATCTTGTTCAGAACAACAATGACTGCGGTCTCTAGGGATTTTTTTTTTTTGTTATTTTTTTTTTTATATAAAAAGGAAATCCAAATCCCAGAGCACTCAGACTCGGTAACGTTCCATTGTACTACCAGGCAGAAATCCTCCTTTTGGTGTAGAGGCATGTGATTGGGTGGCGTATGTTGTTGTTCCCCATGGGGATTGAACCTGCACCGCACGGGTCACAAGCCAACACACTAACCTCTACACCGTCGCCACCCGGTCTCTAGGGATACTAGAAGAAACTGGAAAATTATCCATTAGTATTGGTCAAAATGGGCAGCCATTGGCGGTGCGAAGCGTAGTCAGATATCTGGGTATCTGGCTTGACCAGTATCCGTATTTCGATAGACATATAGTTGCTTGTCTTGCTGGGGCCAAGAAGGCTCATGCTCTGACAAGGAAACTGTTTTATAGCAATCAACTTGACTCCAGAGTGAAGTTCATTTGCTACGTGGCCCTTATAAGGCCGATCATCGCTTATGGTTGTCCATTGTGGTTTAATATAGCGCATAGTTATATGGACAAGATTCGGGTTTTGGAGAGACAATGTCCGTTTGTTCCAAACGCCTGAATCCAACTATTTAAAATACTACCCCGACATGGTTCTATACGATGGGGCTCAGTTGAATACGACTGACAATTTACTCATTAGGGTGACTCGAAGGCACGTTGCAAGGGCGATGGCCACCGACAATAGCCTGATCTTTGGGGCTTACTACCCCAATGCAATGTGCATAGAGAGTACGATCCGGTCCGGCTTTATCCTGCCGGAGGCATTCATCCATATCAATGCAAAAGGGCTAGTACAGATGAGGGATCGTATCCCGGTATAATAACACCGCTATCCGCGGAGGAGACATCGCCAATGGACATAATAATAATAATAATAATAATATTTAGTTAGGGTATATTACACTGCGACCTATTGGTCTATTGTGTCCCCCTGCTTGTGCCTCGGAGAGGTTCATGCCCTCTTTCAGAGCCCTCTCTAGATACTTCTTTTGTGAAGCGTGTCGAGGTATTGCTCTGATTTATCATTGGCAGGTCACACTCCTTAGAGCACAGCGTCCAGTCCAGTTTCTTTGATGAATCTGAGAATGAGCTCTGGGTCCATCGTTTGTATGTCCTTGTCTGTTATTTGGTGCCTGCCCAAATATGTCATCCTTTTGTGGGCCAGTGCCGCACAGGATTCCAGTATGTGGTCTGGAGTTTCGGCGGTTTCACTGCAGAATCTGCAGAGCCCGTCCTCCGATATGCCCATTTTCCTCAGGTGCTCCTTAAGTCTGCAGTGCCCCGTGAGGAGGCCTGCTAGGATTCTTAGGTTGTTTTTGTTAAGGCCGATACAAGCTTTGAATCTCTTTTGGTTGTAGTTTCCTAAGAGTTTCTTTGCTTGCCTCAGACCTTGGAGGTTGAGATAGGTTTTAGCCCTTGTTTCTTCCTCCAGTCTCCTGAACTCTTCGCGTAGAGTGTGTTCTCCTATCCCGCAGAACGGTTCAGGTCCTATAAAGGGTTCCTCTGCCCCTTTTCTTGCCAGAGAGTCCGCTGCCTCATTGCCTGTAATGAAAACATGGCCAGGTACCCAGCAGATGGAAATTCTGTTGTTCTTGCCTAGTCTATTCAGTCCGTGTAGGCATTCCCACACGAGTTTTGACTTGATGACGAAGGCGTCAAGAGCCTTTATGGCTGCTTGGCTGTCAGACATTATTGCTATGTTGCAATTCCTGTAGTTTTTGTCGAGGTTGATTTGAACGCACCCGTCTATGGCACATATTTCTGCCTGGAAGATGCTGGTACATTTGCCCATGGATTCGTAGTGCTTAGCTCCTGGCCCAAACACTCCTGCACCAGTTCCCTCCTCGGTACTCGAGCCGTCCGTGTACCACTTTATTGTGTGGCTGTTCAGTCCATAAGTTATGGATTCATTGCTCCAGTTCTCCTTATTGCTGAGCTTTATGTGGAAATTCTTCTCGAAGTTGAATTTTCTGATGCTGTCGCCCCTAGGTATGGCAAGAAGTGGGAGTTTTTTGAGTAAGTCATCGTGTTCCTTCTAACCGATGCATTTCCCTCTCCCAATTCCCTCCTTTGCCATCCTTAGGATTGTTCTGTCTGCCTCGTTCATCACCATGATGTGTAGAGGGATCAATTCCAATAACACCTCCATGGCTGCGGTTGGGCAGCTACGCATTGGTCCGGCAATGCACAGGCACGCCAGTCTTTGTCTCTCTTGTTGTGGCTAGACTGGTTCGTTTCGCCCATGCTACCGCTCCGTACGTGATCATTGGTCTCACAATTGCGATGTGCATCCCCATGCCTTCCCCGCTAGGCTCCTACATATCATGAGAGCGCGGGTGGCCTTCTTAGTTAGCTCCTCTGTATGTTTTCGCCAGAGGAGTTTACTATCTAAATGAAGTCCTAGATACTTTACTTCTTTGACTGGTATCAGTGTCGTGCCTGATGTGCTAATGTCCTTAAGTCTTTGAAATTACCTTTTCCTTATGAATGGTACTATCGTTGTTTTCGCCGGATTGATGTTGAGTCCGACGGCATGGCACCATTCCTTGGTTACTTTAAGCCCCTTTTGTATGATGTCCCCAAGGGTTTCTTCAAACTTGCCCCTTGGAATCAGTACAATGTCATCGGCATACACCTGACAGTTGATGCCAAGGTTGGTTAATTTTTCCAACAGTTCGTCTACAACTAGGCTCCACATCAAGGGTGATAGTACCCCTCCTTGTTTACATCCTCTTGTTATGTTCACTCTGATGGTTCCAGATGGTTTTTGAGTTTCTGCTGATCTAGTGCTCAGCAGCTCACACATCCAGTTGGATACTGTACTGTTAACTTCTTTCCTATCCAGGGATCGTTTAATCGCCTCATGTGAGGTGTTGCCAAATGCTCCCTCTATGTCTATAGGAAATAGAGCTGTGTCAATCGTGATTGATTCGATCTTTTTGACCCGATCACAATAAAGTATTGGTGATTGCAATCACAATGCCCGAAGTCAATCGTTCATCGAGTCAATACTAATCAAAATATTTTTATCTATTTCGGCTTATTTCGTTTTACCAACACATATTTGTTCTACAAAAATACCGCTTCTGTGCCGTTGTTATTGAGTGTATTCACTCTTACAATCCATTCGAATGTATCTGTCTCTATCGAAACTAAATTGAACGAATGATGATTGGGGTTTTTGATTGTATTGAAATTGAATGGAGGAATACAATACTCCTATATCCCATCTGTCATTGATTGATTGAATGATTGATTGAAATGACCGAATCATTTTTTCAACCAATACTTGAACGATTCGATCATTAAATTTGAACGATTGACACAGCTCTAATAGGAAAGCGCACAGTACTATTTCTTTTGCTTCCAAGGCACTTTGGATTATGGACATGAGCTCCTCCGTTTTAGTACCGCAATAGCGGAGAGGGATAAATTCGTTACGGAAAAGTAATTTACCGAACTTTGCTGGCTTGTTGAAGGGGGAGGGGTAAACATTCCCTCCCGGAACGGTGCGGTACTATAGGTAACATCAACATTAAAAGTTAGATTAAGTAAGCTAGGGCGTTTCTGAGAGAGGCCAGGCTCGCCAACTTGTGGTGGAGCTTCCAGGAGGTGATTGACGCTGTAAGGCTTACGGCGAGGCGTTTGCACGTTGGCGACGGTAAGGCGCTCGGAAAGTAATTGAGATTTTGACCGCTTGTTGCGTAATGCAACGAGTGCTCAGAATCCTTATTATAGTTAGAATACGAATAAGTAGTTTAAGTAAGTAGAATAGGTAGTTTTTAATTTTTTAATTTGTTTTGTATAAAATATAAAAAAATATATAATGATGCCGAGTTTTTTTTAATTTTCTCGATGAATAAGTAAGATTAGTTCGTAAGTAGTTTTTAGGCCGAAAGGCATTAATTATAAGGTAATAGTTAAGTTTGGAACGTCTAAATAAGGACTATTAGTTTAGAATCAGTATCTTGTTAATTTTAAGTTAGATTTAACCACTTTTGTCTAGTATGTAAGTTGATATCTAATAATGAATAACAAAATGAATTTAAGTCAAACAAAAGGCCACGCGCTTAAAAAGCACAATTTCTATAGCATTTCGGTTAACATAAGACTCAAGGTGACAATTTGGTGTGACTTAATGGGTATGAGGCATAAAACAACTAAACAAAATAGCGCAATAAAGAATTAATTTTGGTTTTGCCGACGTCATCGACGCCCAGTCACAATGTCAAACACATGACTGTTAAGTCTTAAAGCTTTCTCAATTAAGGTAGAACTTTGAAATTTTGCTCACATATATTAAAAAATACATTTTATATTGTGTTAAATGCAGGTTAAAGTTGCCCAACTCCAGCGCCCATTATGGCTTTTAATTCTAACTTCATTCTCAATTAAAGTAAGACATTGGCTTTTTTTTTGCTCAGATATCTTTGAAGGGTTTCTGCTTTTGGATGCACAAATCGAACAACTATAGCGCACCCTACACCCCTTTCAACTATACCTTCTTTCTCAATTAAGCTACTGTGCACTTTGAAATGTTGTTAAAATTTCTTTCAAGAGCTTCTTTTTTCAGTGTAACAAAGCGAATTTAGAAAAGTAACTTTTCTTGCAAACTCAATATTGAATAGAACCATTTTAAGTGTTTTAATACAAGACCCAGAAAACGCCGGGTACATACCATCCGCTAGTAGGACTTCTTTGATAATAAGACATCTCTATTTATTTTGATACGATTTCTTGACAGCCCACTTGTTTTGTTGAACAAATCAATACATTGATCATCCATTGTTCAAAGTAAAGTGCGCTTCTTCGGTTGAAATAACAAAAAAAAAGCCAGACATGACTGCATTAAAATAAATGAGTTTCATCCTTGAATCACGGAAAGGATTTCCTCACGCCACATTCACACGCAAGCCACAAACGTGTACGTACAACATTCGAATAAGGAAATAACTTGTTCATTAATAGCATTGTAATGTAACATGGCAGACATTCGCAGGATTATTCTGTGATGGCCGACAACAAACGTTAAAATGTATCTTTTTATGACATTGGAACATCAGAGTGTAAGGTGGGCGAGTGATTCTCATTTATAATTTAAATTTTTAAACGGGGTAAGGGACTTGGTTAACCAGTGAAAGACTTAAGCACTACCTTCTGCCGGAGATTAATATTTAATGAAATTTAAAGTCTTATTAAACTTTCCATTTTGTGAACAAATTTCGATGGCTGCTTTTGTTTCTTTTCAAAATAAAAGAGATGCAGCAACTAGCAATTTAAATAAAACTTGTGTCGCGGTATTGAGCAGATAAATTGTAATTAAAAATAAATTACGTATTAATGCAGAAAACATCCAAGTGACACTAGGCTTCGGAAGAAGTATCGAAACGTGTGCAAGAATATTAAAATTTTAATTCCTTTGTACAAAGAAAGCTATTAAGTAAATAAATTCAATGGAGCTAAAGGCGACTCAAATCAGGAGTGGGAAATCATAAATAAATTATTTAATAAAACTGTTTCTTCTGATACACGGGCGTGTATTAATATATAAGTAATTATGAAATCACCAATCAAGCTTTGATAGCCTCCAGCTTTAATGATTTTTTTAACTGAGGTTGCTTCAAACACTCTTTCAAATGCAGTTTATAAAGATACGAATTTGCAATGCCAAGGTTGCTGCCTGGAATGTGAGAGTAACCTCCATAACAGCTTTTATTTTGAGCCAATTTCATCTTTCGAATTTCGCAAACAAATAATGCTCCTAAACAAATTAAAAAATTTCACTCGAAATAGTAATTCTAATGCTTTTACTAAAAACTAGGGGTCGCCCCATGGTCGAAAGTCGACCAATTTATTCTATAAGTTGAAAAAAAAACAAAGTCGACTGTTATACATATTTTTTTTTTTTTTTGTCGGGGTGTGTGAGACTTTCTGCACTGGAGCACTCAGACTCAATACTGGTCCATTGTACTACCAGACAGACACACCACATTTTACTGTTCGAATTTACTCGTTTTTCTAAGAAAAACGAGAAGGCGCTTCAATGATAAGGAGCTTAGGTTTACAGCACTCACCATATCCGTACCAAATAACTGCCACCTGATACGAGCAAAAGCAGGACAATCACAGAGGAAATGTTCCGCAGTGTTCCGCAGTGTACGTCGTTCCGTCGTAGTCTGTCTGCAGTCTTTTCTGTTGAGAGACAACAAGAATGCCGCGGATTTCCCACAGACGTCGGGGAGCATTTGCTTAGTCTGTCTGCACCCTGGAGAGTCATGCCAACGGCGATTGTGTTCATAGGAAACCCAACCGTCAATGGAAGCCCTGACCGAGGACGTAGGCAGACAGATCGCTGGTTCAGGTCCTGAGAAGTCCCCCTCTGAGCCTTGTCTAGCAAGTTCATCCAGATCTCATTTCCCATGATCCCGTTATGACCCGGGACCCAGACAAGTTTAAGTGAATTCAGCCTGGCCATTAGGATAGCATAAGTCTCTGTTTGGAAGACTGACGCATATTTGCCTAACGGAAAGTAAAGTCTAACGTTATCGCTCTCCACGAAGACACCAGCACCAGATCCATGATCGGTTTTGGAGCCATCCGTGAAGATTCGACTGCATTCCCTTCCAGGTTCAGAGTCCGGCCAGAGCCAGTCCTGGACGCGAGGTAAGTCGACCTCGTATTTGCGCTTTAGCCGAAGTTCCGGTGTCATCGCATCAGACGGCATATCCATAAGACAGGAGTCGAAGGACAACCGTTGCGCAAGTTCATCAAAACTCCAGTGGTTAAAAATTCAAAAGAAACCACCATTTAACGAGAAACGGAAGTGTATGCGCTTAGAATTTTCCAGGCTCCATATGAGTTTTAAAAATGAATGACGTCACGTAGCTTTTTCGAATGAAAAGAAGTTTAATTTTGATGGCCCTGATGGGTTTAATTATTACTTCCACGATATGAGGAAAGAAGAACGATTTTTAGCGCGGCATCATAGTCGAGAAGGTGGTGTTATGCTGTGGAGAGCAGTTAGCTACTATGGCACTATTGAGCTTGAGTTAAAAACCTTAAATGGTGGTTTCTTTTGAATTTTTATTTATTTATTTCAGATGTTTGGTACTATTGATAACCCTTCGCACTGTTGAAACGCTTGCAGTAACACCGGCTTTCTGCTTTATTTTTGCCGCAGAGACGCAGGAATTGGAAGCACATCTTAAAATTGCTCTTCCATCAACCGCTGTTGTTGCCGTTTTTTGGCCTCCTTTCATGTTTTTTCCGTGCGAATCTTTGCTCCTTAAATAAGAATAGACCACACTAGAACTTCGTCCAATTTTGTCAGCGATAGAAGGCCCGGTTGGTCCTTGGTCTTTTAGTAAATCGATTTGAGCTCTTTCAACACTATTTAGAGATTTTGATCTAACGGTTTTTCTTTGAAATACAATTAATCAAGCAAAATTCACTAAAAGTACTTCAACTGTTGATCTAATGTGTCAATCTCCACAGAAAACTCATAACCAGCGAAAATAATGACTTTGTGTCTATTCAGTTGACGCAAAATAAAACTGCATTTTTCCATATTGAATGCTTTGCAAGGGAACCAGGAAAAAAATAGCGGTACTTTTTGAAATATTCTTTCCGATTTATTTTTTCAACATCATTTGCAAACAGTATGCATCATCAAATGTTATATTACGGCACAAGGTTTTGAAAAAATGGACAACGTAGCTTAGAAAATGTTTGTGCTTATTCAGTTGAAGCGGAGTGTATCTATTATACATATTAATCGGAAAATGAAATTTTTCGACATTGTATTCTCTGATTTCACATGATATACTATTTTTCCGGCATTTTCAAGTAACTTCAAGCATTTTCAAGTAACTTCAAGCATTTCCAACTAACTTCAAACATGCCCAAGTGACTTCAAGTATGTTCAAGCATTATCAAGTAACTTCAAGTTTTCAAGCATTTTCAAGTAACTTAAAGTAACTTCAAGCATTTTCAAGTAACTTCAAGTATTTTCAAGCATTTGCAAGTAACTTCAAGCATTTTCAAGTCCCTTTAAGCATTTTCAAGTAACTTCGAGCATGTCCAAGTAACTTCAAGTATGTTCAAGCATTATCAAATACATAACATGCGCAGCAATGTTGTTGTAGGTAACTTCAAGTAACTTCAAGTATTTTCGAGCATTTTCAAGTAACTTCAAGCATTTTCAAGTAACTTCATGATATAAAATTTTTCCGTTCCGATTGGCAGATTATTGCCTCAAACAGCAATGTTGTTGTGGTTGTAATTTCATCCAATTCGCTTCATTTTACCTACTGTAATTCATAATGTGTGGATAATTTTTGTATTGTGCACTTCTATGTCCTGCCCCCTACCCAAAGTGTGCACAATACAAAAATTATCCACACATTATGAATTACAGTAGGTAAAATGAAGCGAATTGGATGAAATTACAACCACAACAATATTGCTGTTTGAGGCAATAATCTGCCAATCGGAACGGAAAAATTTTATATCATGAAGTTACTTGAAAATGCTTGAAGTTACTTGAAAATGCTCGAAAATACTTGAAGTTACTTGAAGTTACCTACAACAACATTGCTGCGCATGTTATGTATTTGATAATGCTTGAACATACTTGAAGTTACTTGGACATGCTCGAAGTTACTTGAAAATGCTTAAAGGGACTTGAAAATGCTTGAAGTTACTTGCAAATGCTTGAAAATACTTGAAGTTACTTGAAAATGCTTGAAGTTACTTTAAGTTACTTGAAAATGCTTGAAAACTTGAAGTTACTTGATAATGCTTGAACATACTTGAAGTCACTTGGGCATGTTTGAAGTTAGTTGGAAATGCTTGAAGTTACTTGAAAATGCTTGAAGTTACTTGAAAATGCCGGAAAAATAGTATATCATGTGAAATCAGAGAATACAATGTCGAAAAATTTCATTTTCCGATTAATATATATAGTGTTGGCATATCTACGTGACGTATAATAGCAAAAAAGTATTAATCCGTATTAATATATAGAAGATATAGCTTATAACATTGTCGATGTCCTGGCACACATTTTTAATAAAAGTGTATACAATGGCATTTTTCCTTGAGAGAAAATCGCGGAAGTAATTTCAATCCTAAAAAAATGTGATTGCAAAGATGTTAGTAATTATCGACCCAATTATTTGAGAAAGTTATCAAAAACAGGGTGGTGGGTTTTCTGGAAAAACATTCCTTTTTCAACTGAAATCAATTTGGTTTTAGAGCTGGTAAGTCAACAGAAGATGCTCTTTTAGATTTCTGTGAACAAGCTTATACAAGGTTGGCCAAAAAAAAGACCAGCAGTGGTCTTTTGTTGTTTATAGACATTACAAAGGCTTTCGACACAGTAGATCATACTCTGTTAGTCTCAAAATTAAGGAAAGCTGGCTTTTGAGGTTTCATTCTGGATTGGTTTTCCTTATTTCTTCAAAACAGAAAGCAAGTTGTGCAAATAGGCCAATCTTTTAGTAACTACGGTGATATTGAAACGGGGGTCCCACAAGGATCGGTCCTGGGACCCATCCTTTTTCTAATTTGTACTAATTCCATCTTTAGTCTCCCACTAAAAGGTAAGAAAACCGGTTTCGCTTATAACATTGCCTGTTCGTATTCAACTGTTTCAGTTTTAAATCTGGTTGCCGACATCAATCATGATCTAGAGCTATTAAGACACTGGTTTAAAACACACAAGCTGGTTATCAGTGCTTAAACAAATGTTATGTATTTTAGACTCCCACAGCTTAGTAGTTGCCCTCCACCTTTAATATTTCACAGTGTTGTGACTGCAAGAATATGTTGCTAAGTACAGAAACTTGTGTTACAAGACCAAATAAATCAACTTCTTTTGATACTGACGAAGCTTGTTCGCCAAGCTGTTTTTTAATAGAAGGTGTATCTACATTTAAATATCTAGGTCTTCTTTTTGACTCCCAAATGAATTGGAGCCCACATACCTTGCTGTTGAAAAACTATCTGTTGAGAGGTACTTATATAATGTATCATCTAAAGAGGTTGTGCTCCCAAAAACTCCTTCAAACCGTATACTATGCCTTAATGCAATCAAAATTGCAATATGGTCTGGAGTGCTGGGGTGGCACTTACAACTATAATTTGCACCCTTTGTTCATATCACAAAAACATGCTCTCAGAATTATATGGAAGACAAGGCATCGAGAACATACTTTTCCGTTTTTCCCGAAGTCAAATATACTGCCTTTGAAACATCTTTACTTTTACAAAGTCTTGAAAATATTTTTTCGAAGGAGTGGTAACTTGCCAAACCAAGACATTCTTATTTATCAACTTCGGAGTGCAGAAAGAAGAATCGCTTTCATTCCACCTCATAGTACCCAATAGTTTCTAAAATTTTATTCCTCGATAGGGCCTAAATTATATAATAAATTACCGCTTGTAACTTGGCACATTTCACAGTCCTTTTTATTTAATAATCAAGTTAGACAATGGCTCTTCAACTTTGACCATGCTCAGATCAATACTCTGATCAGAATTGTTATGTAAAACTTAATATAAAACTCACCGAGTTTTTCTACTCACTTATCACCCCATGCCCATCTCTTTTTTAAAAATGTTTGCTGTGTAGTATCTATTTACTCAAATCACTACATTCACCACTTGTTGGCTAAAGGATTTTATCCTTAGTCTCTATAGAATGTAAAGTATATATAACAATGTTTTATTTGTATTTTTATGAAAAACACTTAACTGTAATCTGTCTGTAAATCTTCTTTTTTTTGAAACTTTATTGTTTAATTAATTTTATAAATTAAAAGTTCTTTGTAAGCTCTGTACAAAACATTGTTAAAATAATAAAAAAAAAAAAATATTGCTTTGTATCTATCGCTCTTAGAAAAAACTGGATGTAGGTACTGTTGCGGTAAATTTTACCACAACAAGGCCTGCTCTTAGTCCCCATTCTTTTCCTTTACTGGTCCCTCTTTTATTCGGCTGTGAGTTCACGGTCTCGGAAAGTGATAGGGGCTCCCATGGCACCATCAGCCGTGGGATCACTTTCGGCGACTCATTGAGAAGCAACCACCACAGGGAAACGAGCTTGGAGGTTCCAGTTACCTCCGCCTGACGGGCGTTCAGGAGAGTGAGGCCCAGAAGGAATACGTGGACGAGCGTTAATAAACCTAGCCTGACGGACGGTCAGGAGAGTGAGGATAAGGCGACCATGTACGAAGGCCAACCTTTCCACCGGGCCGTACGATGACGTGCGTGTGGAAAGGCGGACACCAAGCAGACTGGATTGGAATGTTGTCCCAGGTCGGTCAGAGAATTTATCGCAAGCTGGCTTTCCAGTCGCGCTAAATTCGGAGCTCGGAGAGAGAATGGAAAGTAAGAGCGAAAGGGTAACGGCAGGCATGCGCACACCATTGCAAGATAGCTTTGGATGGGCTGAAATGTGCCGCTCGTTGGTTCGCCTTACTGTATGTGTGTGGACAGTGGGATGGCGGATAGCCACTAACACAAGTGGACATCCATGGCACGCCATCAGTGGGATTGCACTGTCAATGTGGGTGTGTGAGTGAATGAGTCAAACACTGACAGACTTTGGACAATAGCCAAATCGGGAAAATCACTTCTTGGTTGACCAGCTGTTTAGCTAGTGGTGAGAAGTTCAAAAGGCGATTTTGCTTAAGGTAGACAATTTAAAATAGAGGAAAATAAAACACAAAAGAGTTAAAGGTAGAGTGAATTATCGAAGAAGAATAAAGGAAAATAATGAGACAGAAATTTGGAAGATAGGCGAAAGGACGAATAGGAGGAAAATAAGGAAGCTTGAGGACAGAGCAGGAAACAAAAGATTTGAGGTTTTTAAAGATAAGTATAGTGATTCTTCGTTCGATTATTTTTGCAAGTGATAGTCTGGTAGGATTTTGTTCCGTTTTAAGAAAAATCCCGAGAAAAGACGGGACACGCGACCCAGTAATTTCCATTATTTTTTTTCCCATTTGGGGCAAGTCATAGCGGGTTATTCCAACGGTCCATATCGACCCGTTGTACCAACCACGAAATGTTCAGGGGACTTGAAACCCCGCAATAAAGACCGTGCTCCAACGGAGCATTATAACGTTGTGTACATTTTTGTTCTTTTCATTCTTTTCGAAAGTACATTTTATTTAAATTTTCAGTGGTTCTGTACCAAAGTTTCACAATTTTCCACAAAATTGTGTGGCGCCAATTTTTTGGTTACATTTTCCGTGTTCCATTAGTCGAAGCGGACATTCTTTTCTTTTAACTTCATATCAGCGATCGTTTTTGTTGAACCCACCCCGTCCAGCTGAACTACCGCGAAGTAGCAAGTTACCTGCTAATCGTTGTGTAATGTTTTAATGGTCTGTGGCTGTTTGACAGCCCATATTCGATATTTTTCCTTCGGGCGGTGCCGGCCGCAAATTTTCTTTTCGTTTATCCCGCCGATTAAACGTTAAATAAGTAGGTAGTTTGTTTTCGCGTTTTCGGAGTTAAATAATTACACAACAGTACGTAGGGATAAGTCAATCCTTTTCTAAAGTGAATTGAATATAATTCATAAGCAGTTAAAATTGTGAATCCGCATGTGGGGGAATTAGTTTAATTTAATTTGCGTTAAATAAAGTTGAAAATTAAATTCACTAAATACCCAATCAGGTTGTACTTGTTGTTTCGAATGTTTGCAATTCGCGATTGTTTAATTAATATTCCGATTCGATTAATTAATTACAGTTGAAAACATCCTTTTTCCTATTTTCAATTATTCGAATACTCTCCACAGCACTGATTGGTATTTGTATATCTGACTCATGGAACCGCGATGGTGAATTTTAAAATCGAATTATTTCATCAGCATGGCATGGTGTTGAATTTGCCTAAATAATAAATTCAGGATGCATGGTTGAATAGGATACGTATATGGCATGTGCGTGCATCGGTGGTTGAATGATTTAAAAGCAAGTTTATAGATCATTAATGCGAGATGCCATTCATCAGGGTGTACAATAGGATTTCGGACATAATAGCTCTATAAGCCGAATCATGATGTAGCATGACGAGGTTTGTATAAACAGAATGGATTTTTAACTAAATTTTTTAAAAAGAGTAAATAAGAAGTGAAAGATTTGATTATTGACAACCCATTCAAAGGAATCAGAGAAACCGTCATCTTTCTAAAGCAAGTGGCACCGAAAAGCATGCAATGAAATATGACAATAAGGGTACTGTAACATTTACGGTAAAAACCCCTTTAGCGTAAGCAAATTATAAAAAAAAAAATCCAATACGTGTCATTTACTTCGGGAAATGTTGTGGAGAAAAAGCAACGCTATTTCGGATGTGAATTCATCATGGGAAACAGACGAAGGCAAGAAGTCTTGAGCTTGAGACATGTGAGTGAACATCTTGTGATAATTCGCATTTATGCTAAATTCCTCGACATCAGCCTTATATGAGCGAGTGAAAAGAAAACGTTTCCAAAGAAGAGTGCTTCTTTGATCTACTATTCGTACAATATATAAGTCATGATTCGTGATTTCTCCATCAGAATAAGGAAGGATGACAGCTTTTGATAAAGTACCGTCCAATAACGAACACAGGCTGATCAAACCACGAGCAGGAAATACCCACATTATGAAATTCGCAAGGCCGCGAGGAACCCAATTGACCGTCGTACTTTTTGTAGGTAGGTACGTATGCGGATATCCCGGACGGTCTACTTAACGGGCTCCCAACCCGTGAAGTCTCTGCCTGAAATACTGCTGCCTTCTATCATCTGCGATCCCGGGCACGCTGCTTCCAGTTCTCCAGACCTCCTTTAAGAAGGAGGTTTGGTCTTCCTTGCCTTCTCAAACCTGGAGGTTGGGAGTGGAAGATCCTCTTGGCTGGAGCATTTTTGTCCATTCGCTCAATGTGACCGAGCCAATGTTATCGATGTGATTTAGCTTTTTGGACTACAACTACATCTTGGTACAGCTCATAGAGTTGGCAGTTGTATCATCTTATCCATTCGCCACCCTCGCATACAGGACCAAATATCTTTCAAAAGAACCCAATATTTGCTCCCCTTTTTCTACTACCGCCTAGCACGAGCACCATAAAGCAGGACTGGCAGGATTAAGTGTGATGCCTTTTTCGTAATTGCTGAGTCGGATGCTTCGTCGGATGCCAGGGTTGCTTCTGAAGAAAAAGGCGATAAACTCCAGTTGGATATCAACGGCGGATCCACAAATAAATCCGTTTATTTAATCGCTTATGGTTCTTATTTTTACGTATTACATTGGTAGAGGACCGTGAAAACGGTACGGGTAGGGAGGTGTACACGTAAGGCTAGGAACACGACAATTCGGTCGGACGTGACTTGCTCACCGGGTCGAACTAGATCTGTCGCGGCGAGTCAGGTCAAAGGTCGGTAATTTCCACTCCACCTGGCTGAATCAGACAGCCAGTAATTGTCTACTCCGTTCGGATTTAGTCGATGGTTCGGGCGCCGTCGCTCTACTATTCCTGACGCAGCCTGGACAGCGAATCAGACCAAAGTCGTAATTTCACGATTTTACGATGTACCAATTCCTACTATAAATTCGGTGGTGTGTCTTGCGACTCTCCTCAAAAAGTGGCGGTGGGTCCTCTTGCGATTCGCCAGAGTGAAAATAAAAGTAGTTATGTAGCCAAGGGAGGAGGGAGGAGAAGAAGATCCTGTATAGAAAGAAGACGGCAGACGCAGTCTCCCAGCTCAAGGAAATCGAAGTCTCGCGATCGAAACAACATCCTAGAGAGAGAAAGAGAACCCACGTCCTGTCAACGAAGAATAGATTTCACCACCCAGTATAGAAGTGGTTGGCTTAGCCGGCTCTGATGGAATTTTATCATTCATTGTGATCTAACCGCAAACATTCTGGCTGAATACTTCATGAATTTGTTGAATCCTGAGCAAGAAAGAGTCAATTTTCATTATGCTCTTCCTGGTTTCGCGAATTATGTTTTGGATGCTGATATAACACAACAAGAGGTAATTTTTGCGGTGGAAAAGCTTAAGAATGGAAAAGCAGCAGGGTCGAATGGGTTGTCAGCAGAATTTTATAAATACGGCACAATGGAGTTGATCAGTTGGCTAACATTGATATTCAACAATGCATTGGTAACCGGGGTGATACCCCAGTAATTCAGTAAATCGGTTATTTTCCCAATTCACAAAAAGGGTAGAATTTTAGAAGTGGCTAACTATAGGGGTATATCCTTTTTAAATGCGCCCTATAAAATCTTCACCTTAATACTGCAAAAACGACTCAACAGCTGGATCAACGACAATAACCTCTTGAGTGAGTTCCAGGCAGGATGTAGACCCGGATATTCGACGATTGATCACATCTTTGTTTTGAAGAGTATTGCAGTATCATTTCTCAGCAAAGGAAAGAAATTGTATACGTTTTTAGTGGACTTTAAGGCAGCGTTTGATAATGTGGCTAGACAAAGTCTTTTCTATAAACTTTTTGGTATCGGAATGTCGATGAAATTTGGAAGAGTCATCGAGAACCTTTATGGGAATACAATGGCGTCCGTATGGAATGGTGAAGAGATGTCCGATTGGTTTAAAACTGAATCAGGAGTTAGACAAGGTTGTACAATGAGTCCAAGCCTGTTTGCTTTGTTTATTGAAGACCTAGCTACAAGTTTGCCCTGTGGCATTGAATACGCAGGTCATACGATAAAAGCTCTACTTTTCGCAGATGACATTGTTCTATTGGCAGCTCATGATAAATCGGCTTTCTCAATACTGCAGGCTTTGGAACTTGATAGTTAATTTAGAGAAATCAAAGGTTATAATTTTTAAGAATGGAGGCGACAGAAACTGTGCTAATGAAAAATGGTATTACAACAACAGGATCATTGAAATTGTTAATGAATTCAAGTATCTTGGAGTTTACTTTACAAAGAATTTAAATATGGAGAGGCACTTGAAAGCGAAACTGTCGAAGGCGAAGTGTGCAATCAGTGCATCGTGGAACAGATGCTTTTATAACAAAAGTATTGCACACAGCAGCAAATTCCAAGTTTTTCAAGCGGTATCGGAGTCGATAATGTTTTATGCAGTACAAATATGGGGAGCAAAACAATACGAAACGGTGGAGAAGCTGCAGCGCTATTTTGTTAAACGAATCTTTCGGCTGCCACCCAATATGCCTAACTACATGGTTATGCTGAAAACAGGTATATCTCCTCTTTTTATTCAAACACTAAATCTGCAAATTGATTTCGTTTTAAAAATTATAAAAAATGGATAATCACCGACTTCCTAAGATAGCAGCCCTTCAAGTCATAAATACTAAAACAAGTTGGTACGCTGAATGGTTGCACTTATCTAGAGACCATGAGATGGACCTCGATCTTAATAATTATGATCACCACAATTGAAAAAAAGTACTTTACCAGCTAATTTCAGCAGTTGACATTAAGTGTAGAGAATTTTTCAATTTCAATTTAATTTATTTACAAATCATTAAGTACATGTAAGACTTTGTCTTTAAAGAGTACTAACAAAATTAACATTTAGAGTTCCCTTACTATAAAAATTATATAATAAAACAGTTAATGAAATTACATGAATATTTAATAGGTATAAAATAAAGATAATAGGAAAAAAAATATAAAGAATAGTGGGATAGATGAAGTAATAGTTAAAGACAGAAAGATAAAGGGAAGAAAAATGGGAAAAAGACAATCTACTGCTGTTGAGAAAAGTATTCAAAAATTCGGTTGGCAACTCTGCGACAAAGTGTATAGTCCAATTACAAATCTGCTCTTTTAAAATTCTTAAATAAAACTAGCCAAATCTCTTAATTAATAATTAAAAGTGTATAAACAGGTGTGTCGACTGTCTGTTTCTATAAATAAAACAGCAAAAACAGGTAATCCTAATTTATTAAGCTGTGAAATAATCTTTCCAAGTAGACACCTAAGTCACATGACTGACAACAAAAGGAAAATCGATCAAACGTCACCTGAAAAAAATATTTATCCACTTTTTAATATCAACAGACCATCATCGCTCAATACAGGACTCTCCAAAGCGACGGCCAACCTAGCAACAAAAGACGATCTCAACAAACTTAGCAATGAGATAGACTCGCTAAGACAACAAAACCAGGAATTATCTGAAAAAGTTCAGCATTTTGAAAATCGATGTTGCATTCTAGAAGAGGTGCTTGAACTGCAGAGCCGAGAGATCAGAGGGAAAAATATTATTTTCACGATTCCAAACGACCGATCTGACCCACAAGAAAGGATTCATAACATAACCACACTTTTGCTAGGCTCTGATGCAGACCAACAACAAATGCCACAAGCCGTAAAACTTAGTGAAAACAAGAAAATAATTAAACTCAAACTTAGCACTGGTTCCAATGAAACTGCAATGCAAATGTTAAAAAATTCCTTGAAGCTAAAAGGCACAGGCTGCTATATCCAACGAGACCTTACCAAACAATCACAAATCAAACGTCGAATTCTACTCGGGTATCGAAAAGTCGTCAAAACAATTAAACCAAGCGAAGCGGTATTGATTAAAAACAACAATTTATTAATTGGTAATAGAACATTTTATTTAGATAATAATAACAAACTTAAATATAATAACACAAAGGGAGAAAACGAACTACAGAATATCTACGGAAAACTCAATTTTAATGCTGTCAACGAAACTACGTTGTCAAACAGACGTCAGCGTGAATGGCCCAAACCAGATGCACCAGTGATGACACTTTACACCGAAGGTCCGGAAGGTAGTAGTGTCATACAAAACTGAGAATTAAGCGTCGTCAGCTCAAACAAATTTATCTCTGCAAATATTTTATCTTACAATATATCTGAATTAAGTAATAAATTATTATTTGTAGATTTTTTTAACTATGTTAAGAACTTTGAAATTTTCTTTTTATTTGAAACACATTTAACAAGTGATAACTTAAGTAATTTTAATAAATATATTAATGGCTTTAAGTTAATTTGGAGTGATGCAAGTAAAATCTACATAAAGGGGCGAGCAAGTGGAGGCAGCCTGTACGGGATAAAAAAATCACATTTAAAAACTTACGATTTTGATGAATTTGAAGGAACTACCGTAGTAAAATGTGTGACACAAAATAATAATACATATATCGTTCCATCATATATAAACTGCAACAAATGGACTCACGACTTTGAGAGGCTGTGTAATACAATGTCATGTTTAGCTAGCAAAAGCGTTATGCTGATTGGAGATTGGAATTCGAGAATAAGTAACTCACAAACCACTATAGTGCAAACTGTAACAAACCCTAGTATATGCTGTACCAATAGGGTATCTAAAGACATAATCTGCAATAAAAATGGAACAGATGTACTAGATCTGCTCCAAATGTATGATCTTATTGTGTTAAACGGCTGCACCGAAGGACATTAGAGAAGGACATTACACATTTGTCGGAGGGCAAGGCAATTCAGTTATTGATTTTTGTGCTGTAAACAACGACTGGACTGGGAAAATTAAAAAAATTGAGGTACAATGCAAAACTTTTTCGGATCACATGCCAATCGTGGTTGAAGTTGATGGTGAAACACCATTCCATCACAAAAAACCTGCCTCTGCTACCTAGACTTAAATGGAAATCCGGAAAAACAAATACCTACCACCGGTTATTAGACAGCTTGCTATCAGCAAATAATTTGATACCTGAAGAAACAGAAACACTTGCAAATCAAATAACTTGTTGTATAAGAAGTGCTGCATCGAACAATATTTCAAATATAAGGTCACCATTCAAACAAAAATGGTTTGATAGAGAATGCATAAATGCTAGGAAGAAATCATTTGCCCTTTTGCGTGTCTGGACAACTTGTAATGACCCTGATGTTAAAAAGTGGTATAACCAAGTGAATACCCACTACAAAAATCTATGCCTAGCTAAGAAAACTGATTTCGATAATCGGCAAGCTCTCTTACATAGTCAAACAAAGCCTTCGAAGGACTTCTGGAGAATAGCAAGGGAGATTAATGGTACAGTTTATCAAATAGGTACAGGAGTATCTGCTGATGATCTATCCATATATTTTAAACATCTTCTACTGGATAACTCAAACCTTTCTTTCTCGTATGCGGACCCCCTCATTTTCGACGATTCCCTAGATGGTGAGGTAACAACTGACGAAATTAATGCTGTTATCATGAAATCCAAAAATGGAATGGCGCCAGGCGAAGATGGGATTCCGTACGAATTCCACAAAAATGCTAGTCCAACCTTAATCAACTATTTGAAAGTTCTCTTCAACAGTGTGTTCTCGAGTGCAGACATCCCTTCATCGTTTAAGAAGTCTGTAATATTCCCCATCCACAAAAAGGGTTCGCTGGAAAACGTAGAAAACTACAGGGGAATCTCATTCATGAATGTGTCAGCCAAGATATTTTGTGGCATACTTGTAGGACGATTAGAAAAATGGGTAGATGAAAAAAATATTCTGACAGAGCGTCAAGCTGGATTCAGAAAAAACTTTTCAACCGTTGACCAAATATTCACATTATCTGCGATTATAAGAGCCTTTCAAGCCAGAAACAAGAAAATGTATAGCTTTTTTGTAGATTTCAAGGCAGCTTTTGATCTTGTTAGCCGAAGCGCACTCTTCTATAAACTGTCTCAGTTGGGTATCTCTACAAAATTTCTTAAGACCATTAAAAAAATGTATGCCGAAACAAGTGCAGCAGTCTGGGATGGAAAGGATTTATCAGAATGGTTTAAAACACAGACTGGTGTAAAGCAAGGATGTCCTCTTAGTGCCTTATTGTTTTCTCTATTTATAAACGACATAGAAAAAGATTTACCTGGTGGAGTACGAATTGCTAATATCGTGGTCAATGTCTTGTTATATGCCGATGATCTTGTTCTACTCACTGAATCTCCTGAAAATCTCCAATTGATGATAAATCGTCTAGCCAACTACTGCAAAAAATGGGGACTAACCATCAACACCGAAAAATCTAAAATTATGGTCTTTTCCCGTTCACCACGAGTGCAAAGTGGAAATAGATGGTTTTACAATGGAAACCGATTAGAGATTGTGAAGGAACTCAAATATTAAGGAGTGAAACTGAACCCAACCTTAGAATTTGGTAATCATCTAACGGATAAAGCCAAGTCTTCCCAAAGCTTAGTGAATCTATCATGGAAAAATGTTTTTGCAAACAAACAGATTCTCCTTTCAACGAAATACAAAATATTCGATTCAGTTGGTAAATCAACTCTTTGTTACGCCTCTCAAGTTTGGGGATCAGACGAGTACGAAGTAATCGAGAAATTTCACAGGAACTTCTTGGAAAAATTATTCAACCTACCAATGAAATCCCCGAACTACACAATCTATTTGGAAACGGGCCTTCCAATGCTTTTTACAAGCACTCTCAAATCGCAAGCGGATTACATCATTAAATTAGGTTCGTATCCAGACTCCCGAATAACCAAAAAAATGCTATCTTATGAATTAAGAAACAAGGACTGGTGGGCGTCAAGATGGTTAAGAATTGGAAACGCGTGTGGAGAAACTATTTCATTCGATCTAAACAACCTGGACAACTTAAAGAACCAACTTTATCGAATAATAAATAAAAATGAAGATGCTATTCGTGTGCGATTTATAAAGAAAGCTCGTGAATCAGATAGCAAAATATTGTATTCTCACTTGAACTTCAAACTTAAGGATAAGAACTATTTCAATGACTCACTCAACTATAGTGAAATATCTCTTATTTTCAAAGCAAGATGTGAGTTGATTGGTTTAAATGGCAGCCCATATAATGGAAGCTTCAACCAGTTTTGTAATATTTGCAACTTAAAAGCGAAAGAAGACTGCTTTCACATTATTAGTGTCTGTCCAATCTACAAACCACAAAGACTAGCTTACTTCGGAAAAAAAATTCCTTACCATGCAGGAGACAATACAAATTCTGAACGAGTGTGATTGGAAAAAGTTATTTTATTATATTAAATCCATCTACAAATACAGGTCGCTATTAATAGCAGAGTATGATTGATTAAGTTTATTAACAAAAAAAAAATAACTATATTGTTCAAGTTACAAATGTACATGTATAAGCATTTTGCTAACCAAGCTGACGGCTAAACAATAGCTTTAAAATTTATTCTTACTTGTAAAATGTTCATAGTTCATAGTTCATAGTTTATTTATTTATTGAAAACTTACACATTAAGATAACAATGATCTTATAAAATAGTGCAAGGCTTAAATATAATTCATTAAAAACAACAAGCCACATAAAATATTAATGTTCCAAGAATAACTAAAGGTTTTCTCTTTCTGCTACTTAGACAATTATACTGCAGTCAGTTCTAAATTCATTAAAACAATTAAATATACAATATATACAATACATCTCTCTTTTCGCAAAACTACAGTAAATATAAACATTAGTATTAATTGAAACAAAACGTTGTATTAGTCGGAAATTGTCTGGAAATAAGATTGTAACCCATTACGAAACTGCGCGATGGTACTTGACCTTCTCAAATGCCGTGGTAGTGAGTTCCAAAGACGGGTAACATTGATGAAGAACTGGCGCTCGGATATAAGATAACGGTACCGGGGATGAACAATTTGTTTGGATCGATTAGATGAAGCAAAACGTAGTCTACTAAATAAATAACTGGGTTGATGTGTCTGAATTACGTTGAATAACAATACGAGTGATCTAAAACGTAAAAGATGGTCGAAGGAGATGTTATAGATCTGTCGGGAGAAATTGGAGATATGATCGAAGCGCCTCAAACCATAGATATAACGTGCAGTGTTATTAAAGGCAACATTAAGCTTTCTTCTGCTGATTGCATCACACTTACAGAAAATTTCACAGCCATAAGTGAGGGTTGGAACGACGAGTGTCTTTGCAAGAAATAATCGTGAGCTCATAGGCGTATAGTGTTGCGAGGCCCATAATAGTCGCAGTATACCATAAACTATGCCTACAGCCGCATTAATATGTGTGTCCCAAGATAGAGTCCTATTAAATAGCATTCCAAGATTTTTTGCCGTTTCAACATATTCTACAGTCGAGCCGTTGAGATGAATTTCAGGAAAATATGATAGATCGACGGGCTTCCGGCTAATCACTAAACATTTAGACTTTTTAGGATTAAGAAACAATCCGTTCCTCTCCGCCCATTCTGAGATTCTTTCCAAATCGGTGTTAACTTTACTTGCGCAGTCTTCAATCAACCCAAGAGAGCAACTATTGAATAGTTGGACATCATCAGCATACATATGTATAGAGGATGAACGGACTACGGAAGGGAGCTCATTGACATATATGTAATAAGAACATGTTAAATAAATGAATTTCTTACTTATTTCTTACTTACTCTTATTCAAAAATAGCTGTCCTGAATTCAGGGGCTCTGGATGCTCGCTTTATGACTTCGGGTAAAGAGTTCCATAGCCGAATGGCGTGAGCAAAGAACAGGCGTGATGAGTTAGTGTAATTACAAGGCTGTATTATTACATTGAATACTCTTGACGACTGTGTGAATTGCAGTTTTTCGAATAGATACAATGGTGTTTTTAAATAGATAATTTTATGCAAAAATATACAATTTCTGGCTTTCAAATACTGTGTGAGAGAGCAACCAAGAATGTTATTGCGGTAAGCCGAAACATGATCATATCTTCGCAGTCCATGAACATAACGAATCATATCATTGAATGCAACGTTTAGTTTATTTTGTGAAATGGAATCAAGCTTACAGTAAACAACATCAGTGTAGGTTATTATGGGAAGTATCAGAGTTTTCATTAGTTTTGATTTTATATCACGGGGAACAAAGCTGGCACACGTGCATAGTTTCCGAAGGCAACCATAAATTCGACCAATGGTGTAATTTATGTGATCATTGCCAGAGAGATCCCGATTTATTATAAATCCTAGGCTCATGACTTTTTCAACACACTTAATTTCAATACCAGACAACATGATAGGAGGCAGATTTCCAGTTTTTGGAAATTAAGATAGCTTGTTGGTTAGCTGGATTTTTTTTTTTTTTTTTTTTTTTTTTAATTTCTGGCTCGCCAAGGCGATTTATAAGGGGGGTACTTCGACCTAAAAGATCTTTTGTACCGTATGGGCCAGAAAAGTTTAAATTAGTAGAATTTCCACTTTCCGTGTAAAGCGGACAATTTTACCAGTAGAAGAATTCTTTATGTCCTCGGGGCAAATTTGCTCCCTGAAAAAGATCTTCTTTCTAATACCATTAAGGGCTGGACATTCACATAAAATGTGTTCAAGCTGACTCGTCCTCTTCAAGACAGAGTCGGCACTCAGGAGAGTCTGATATTCTCATTTTGTGTAGATGATATCTTAAACCATGGTGACCAGTAAGGTGACCTACTAGGTTTTTGATATCGTACCTGCTTAGTTTTAGACATTTGCTGGCATTTTTATTGAAGGGCCGAATGGCTCGTTTGGCCTGTCTTAGACCTGGGATGCTTTCCCAAAGATAGATACATTTTCTATGTTCCCAGCTTTTAATTGCTGCCGTTGCTGCTGATCTGGGAGTGCAGCAGAAAGGTTCGGGACCTATGAAAGGTGTTTCTGAACCTTTTCTGGCCAGTTCGTCGGCCTTTTCGTTACCTTCTACCCCGACATGACCCGGAACCCACCATAATTTGGTCGTGTTTCTTATTCCGAGTGTTTGTAGGGTATTGAAGCAGTGCATGACTGATTTGGAGTCAATGGTATACGAGCTAAGGGCGTTTATAGCTGCTTGACTATCCGTGAAAATATGGATGGTTGCACCTTTTATGCCAGACAAAATAATATGGCTGGCGCATTCTTGAATGGCGTGGAGCTCTGCTTGAAATACGCTGGGACTTTTTCCCATGGGTATCGTAAAGCGTTTGTATGGTCCGTATATTCCCGCTCCTACCCCCGTTTCCATTTTAGAACCATCCGTATACCACTTTATGCCGTTGTGGCTGTTTGGTGGGTTATTGCTAACCCATGCTTCTCTCTTGGGGATCTCCGTGGAGAACCGTTTGTTGAAGCATAGTGTTTTTTGAATGCGCTTAGCTGGATTTAGTGTTAGTCCATTATTAACTGTCCACAAATACATAGCTGCGATATCTTCATTTATACGATGGAAAGGATCTTCGATTAATCCGACAGGCCTAGATAAATAAATCTTAACATCATCATAGAGATGGAACGATACACGTTTACAATTACGAACTAAGTCATTAATAAAAATAGAAAAAAGAATAGGCCCTAAAATCGAACCCTGCGGTACGCCCTCATGCAAGAATTTAGCATTCGAATAATTTTCTCCAACTAAAACTCTTTGTGACCTATTACTTAAATAACTTTTAATAAGCCTGACTGCCCTATCACTGAAACCGAAATAGTGGCGCAATTTACTACATAAGATTGTATGATTTACTCTGTCAAAAGCCTTGGAGAAGTCAAGTAAGCACAAAACTGTCAAATAATTGCGGTCATATTGTTGTCTTATATCGTCCAATATCTTGACCATTGCTGTGGTACAGCTATGTTGAGGCCTAAAGCCAGATTGAAAGGGAGAAAGCAAGCTGTTTGCATTAACAAGATAAACTATTTGATTCGCTAGTAACTTCTCAAAGACTATTGAAAGAGTCGGTAATATACTTATCGGTCGATAATCCGAAGGAAGCGAAGCGTGTTGTTTTTTGGCAACAGGTATTATGCGTGCAACTTTCCAGCTATCAGGGAAAATAGAGCAAGTAATGCAATGGTTAATTGTATGTGGCAGTGAGCTTAAGATGTAAGGTAAAATAATTTTAATAAAGCGAAGAGGTATACCATCCTCTCCCGTTGCATTTGATTTAAGCCCCATTACTGTCTCAAGCACATCGCTTTCATTGACAGCTACAAAGTCGCAGTTAAGGTTACAAAGAAGGTCGGGTTGAAAAGAAAATTGAGGGCTACTGTCTTGTTAAAAATGAGCTGTTAAGAACATTCGGATCCAACCCGCACACACTATCTCCTTTTTTCCAACTCCAATTTTACGCAAATTTTCCCACAGTTGTTTGGAGGGGAGTGAACTCTTTAGCTTAGTTGAAAAGTAATTACACTTTGCTCCCAATTCCTTGGGGTAGGGCTACGTTTCCATTTGCAGTACAATTTTTTTCGGGTAGGGTTCGAGAAGGGTTTTTAAGGAACGCAACAGGATCACTGCACAGGGAGCTATATTGTAGATTAAATCACAATTTAAAGGAGAATAATTCGTCGCCTGAGTGACACAAAAACGTATGTCAATATTCGCTAGTTTTCAGGAGAGACGATTTTGTGATTTTTTTTACTATTTTTCCTACTATTTTTCGAAAAAAATGTTGATACGGCAAGTGCTAACTTCTAAACAACTTCACCTAGAGGTAAAATTTGTTGCCACAATATATAGAATGATATATGAAGAAAAGTGTCATACCTAGTCCAAAATCGTAAAAAATGTAGTTACCACGCCTATCGTGGAATCCGTCGGGGGGAACGATCCGCTAATAGTGAACAATTTGCATCGTGCAATCCGCAGACGTGAACCATCCACATGTCGGTAACGTGAATTATTTTATTTTATTTTCACTGGATTTAATTTTTTCAAAACAAATGTGTTTGAAATGAGCTGTCACAATTGAATTTTGAATACTGGTCGGTAAGGGAGAGTATCCGACGGATCCCACGATAGCAATTTTCTGTTCACGTGAATCGAATAAGTGAAGTGAATCTCAGATCCGACGGATTCCACGATAGGGGTGTACGTTCTTGTGCCACTAGGGCGACGAATTATTTTCGGGACGAAAATGGAGTCAATGAAATATTAATGATGGTCAGATTACGCGGAGAACTTTTACAATTAAATTTTATACCACGTAGAGAAGATTTAACGGTTATTTATTTATTGCGCAATTTGAACGAAAAAGAAAATACAATACATTTTATGGGAAAATGTCCTATCCTTAAAGAAATCAGGCGAAATATTTTTGAAAACGATTTCTTGACTGAAAATCAAATTATAGCAATGCTGAATGAAGTTGAAATTCAAAAATTATATCAGTACTGCAAACTGGCTTTAAAGTATAGAAACCGAATAGTGACTGAGAGTTTCTAAATAGCTTTATCTTCTTTTATTCAATTCTTATATGTACGTATATGTAAAGTAGTAATAATCTTATTTGCTTGAGGAATCATCTTTTTATAAAAGTAAAGGGTTTTTCAACAGGGACGCTACAAAAGTAGAGCGACAGAGACAGCAAACGACGCCGAATTTCTTGCCGCTCTTTTGACATTTCTCTTCAGTAAGGTTTGCCATTTCATGATGGGAAGATATACGAGCCAACAACGAGCCGAAATTATTAAAATTTACTATCGAAATTCGGAGTCAGTGGCCTCAACGTTAAGAGCATCGTTCATCGAAAAATCATCTTCAGCGATGAGGCTCATTTCTGGCTGAATGCCTTCGTCCATAAACACAATATGCGGTATTGGTCAGGCAGCAATCCACACGTACTCCATGAGTCATCATTGCATCCCGACAAAATTACGGTTTGGTGTGGTTTATGGGCCGGCGGCGTCATTGGGCCGTACTTCTTCCGTGATGATCAAGACCGGCACGTTACTGTGAATGGGAATCGCTACCGTTCAATGATAACCGAATATTTTTGGCCCCAATTGGATGATATGGACTTGGAGGACATGTGGTTCCAACAGGACGGCGCCACAAACCACACAGCGAATGTCACAATCAATTTATTGGAAACCAAGTTTGGAAACCGTGTTATCTCACGAAATGGTCCAGTAGCTTGGCCGCTACTATTTAGGCCGTTAGACTATTTCCTGTGGGGCAACGTCAAGTCTATGGTCTATGCCAACAAGCCAGCGACGATTGATGAACTTCGTACGAATATCGAACGTGAAATTGCAGCAGTATCGGAAGATTTATGCTTGAAAACCGTCGAAAATTGGGTTCAGCGTCTGGACTTCTGCAAGCGTGCCTGTGGTGGCCATGCAAAGAAATCCAGTTCCATACATAATGGCATCGAACGTACTTTCACAGGAATAAAGTATTTCATAGATATCCAAAACCGTTTTTGTTTTATTTAAAAAAAAACTTTTGTAGCGCTCTTATTGAAAACCCCTTTATTATAATTATGTTTTGTCAATCAGGCAGACGGCACAAAGCCAAGCTTTTAAATTGTAAACTTTGTAATCAATCTCGTACAAGGCAATAATAAATAATCTAATAATAAAATGAAAATAAAATTACAGTGAAAAAAAATACAGATCATATCCAACGTACCGTAAAACGTATCAAGCCGTTCTGTAATACTCTAATCGGCCCGTACCAGTGTGGCTTCCGGCCTGGCAGATTGACAAGAGAACAAATCTTCACACTAAGGCAAATCCTCGAAAATACCAATGAATTTCAAGTCGAGACCAACCACCTTTTCATCGACTTTAAAGCCGCATATGACAGCATTCATCGTCGATGGCTTCCAAACACAGTTTCTACGTGGCGATGCCCGTATTCGGGATCCCGGCAAAACTAATCCAGTTGTGTCGCATGACACTTGAAAACATGCGGTGTAATGTGCAGTTTGGAAGCAGTTCTTCCGAATTATTCCAAACTTGTACCGGATTCCGGTAAGGAGATGCGCTGTAACGTGACTTCTTCAATCTTGTTCTGAAGCAGATAGTACGCAGGGCAGGTGTCAATACGGAAGGCACTATATTCAACAGGTGCGTGCAACTACTTGGATACAAGGACGATATCGACATCATCGGCCGATCTCAGCGTGAGATGTTAGAGGCTTCCGTGTCGATTGAATAACGAAATTGGTTGGTCTTGCAGTAAATGAGGACAAGAGCAAGTACATGCTATCAACAAAGAAACAAACATCTGCCCACCGCCTAGGACGAAACATCACTGTTAGCAATAGCAATAACTTTTAGGCAGTTAAGGAGTTCATTGTAATGAACCCACCTATATGACTCCATACTCCTACATTGTACTGGATAACAATGTACACAAAACACTTCCTGCTTTGTGTAATGCAGTTTAAGTCAAGTGGCTCATAATGAACACCACTGACCCACTGACATAACATTCGGATTTCATTGCCACACTACAGTGTCGGGTATCGCATACAGAAAGTATGAATAGAACTTCTGGCGATTACACTGACATTATAAATGGATCGATGAATTGCACGATCTATGCTTTGGATGACGTGCAATTAAGAAGTGTGTCATGAGTACAATGTGGATGAGTATGTTGACGATGATATAATTTTATGGCACGCGACCGATTTTGTATCAATGTGTTTCGATAATGCCGGGAGGGAAAATTAGTATATAAGACGTAGTATTTGTAAGAATAAATTAGAATCTATCAGACTCTCATCATACGTGTTTCATTTATTTTGGCAGACCTCTATGGCATTCGTGCCCTGCCTGAAACATTGGACTATTTGGCAAACCTATGGCATTCGTTCTTCTACCTGCCTGTCTGTTCTTCTACGTTGTTAGTCAATCCTCTGGGAAGTCTTTCAAGTTGATAAAATTTTTAGTTACATCCAGACTTCTTAAGACGGTGACAAACCTTACATCATCTACCTAAGAGTAAACATCAACTCCACGTACGACACCTTAGTGGAGATCCGGCGGAGAATTACGTTAGGAAACCGCTGCTACTTCGGTGTACTGTTGGAAGAGGTCCCCAAACTACTTGGCGTTGTCGAAAAAAACTGAAAAAAGCTAGCTATGCATCGAGCTGGTTGAAGAAGCATGTTGGCCTCAAATCCATGTGTGGCGAACACTTTAATCCACACATTATGTATATTTCGTTTTGTAATTTTCGATCAGTTTCAAATTTAACGTTCCCCACAAATCAATGGCTCAAACCGCACATTGAACCAACGCACCCCTTCGGATAATGTGAATTTTATTTTGTTTGCCACTGAACTATGGCCTACACGGCCAGCAATAGATACCTACTTTGCAATGCACGATCGCCACGCTCTTTCTTTAGCGTGCAACAAGTGATCGTGGCAAGGTGTTGTCTTTTCATCAAGAACTTTACACAGCGTGCAAACATAAAAAAAAACTGTCGGATTACAAATACATTTTTTTTGAGGTGAGTGCTTCTTTTTTTAAAAAAAAAAATCCATCCTTTAGTTAATTGTTGAATTTATGTTCGCAATAGTTTGTTGAAATCTCAAGAGACCTGCCGCCCACCAAGCCAAATCTGTTCACGCAAGAATCTGAGGACAAATCTTACTCCAACGCACAACAGTGTTACTATTAAATAGGCACATTAGAAGATTTACAAATTTTCTTTCAGAAACATTGAAACAAAAGGTACGTAACTTCAAGTCTTAGATTCACTTACCATGTGCTTATCTTCCATTTCGCATCCACCGAATTTGCGGACGCCTCCAATCCAAAGCTCGCTAACTTCTTTACGAACTATAAAGGAGTCGAGTGGAGCGTCCGCGACAATAAAGAAAAGGAGAAATTCCTTTCCTACATAATTCGCATCTTAATTGATCATCTCTGATCATTAAGAGCGTTTTCAAAAGCTAATTCAACCGAGCAAACTCAAGACACACGTGCAAAGTGAGCTGCTCCAGTCGCCAAGTGCACGCGGTCAAGCCAATCGAGGATCGCTGCACGTAAACCGCACCGAACCAACATAGGATAACATCACCTCTCAGATCATCATCTCCCACAAAAAGAAAAAAAAGGGAGAAATCAAAATTTAAATCTAATTAAACCAAACCAACAGTGCGAGTACAAATTTATTTTCTTTTGTCGTGATTGCATTCATTTTTATATAGATATCTTAGCCTAAATCATTTTCACCTAACGTTAAAAGCCACTCTTAGTGCATATGCCCTTTAATAATGTACGAGGGCGGGTCAATAAATCCGTGACTTTTTGAATTTCTGACCTCTTTACTGAAACGGCAACACTGCTCCTGTCAACAGGCATCTGTCAGTTGACTCCTGTCAAAATTTAAACTTGCTGCGTCAGTTAGTTTGTGTTTGACAGCTATTTTTATCAGAATACTCACTAATTTGAGGAGAAAATGGAAAAAAGTGAATTTCGTGTGCTTAGTAAGCATTATTTCTTGCGAAAAAAAACCATTACCGAGACCAAGGCTAAGCTTGAAAAATACTATGGGGACTCTGCACCATCGATTTCAATGGTAAAAAGTGGTTTACTGAATTTCGTTGTGGCCGTACAAGCACTGAAGATGCCGAACGTCCTGGACGCCCAGTTGAGGTCTCGACACCCGAAACAATCGAAAAAATGCACGATATGGTGTTGGCCGACCGAAGATTGAAAGTGCGAGAGATTGTGGAAGCCGTAGGGATCTCGCATGGCTCAGTGGTTTCAATTTTGAATGATCACTTGGGCATGAGAAAGCTTTCCGCAAGATGGGTGCCGCGTTTGCTCACAGTCGACCACAAACGCAATCGTGTAACAACTTCACAGGAAGGTTTGGCGTTGTTTAATCGCAATATGGAGGAGTTTTTGAGCCGTTTTGTAACCGTGGATGAAACATGGATCCATCACAACACACCAGAGACCAAACAACAGTCAAAACAGTGGGTTTCTAAGGGTGAATCGGCGCCAAAGAAGGCCAAGGTGGGTTTGTCAACCAATAAAGTTATGGCGACTGTTTTTTGGGATGCACGCGGGATAATCCACAGTGACTACCTTCAAAAGGGAAGAACAATCAATGGGGAATATTATGCCAACTTATTGGACCGATTCAATGACGATTTGAAAAAAAACCGACCTCATTTGGCCAAGAAAAAAGTTCTTTTCCACCAAGACAATGCAAGGGTGCACACATGTGCAGTTGCCATGGCAAAAAACCATGAATTGGGCTATGAATTGCTCCCTCATCCACCCTATTCTCCAGATTTGGCTCCGAGCGACTACTTCTTGTTCCCAAACCTGAAGAAATGGCTTGGTGGAAAAAGATTTGACTCCAATGATGAAGTCATCTCGCAAATAAAGGCCTATTTTGAGGACCTCGACAAATCATTTTTTTTGGAAGGGATAAAAAAATTGGAGAAGCGTTGGACAAAGTTTATAGAGCTCAAGGGAGACTACGTTGAAAAATAAAATTTTTTTTTTATCAAAAAATCTGTGTTTTATTCCAAAAGTCACGGACTTATTGACCCGCGCTCGTATTACACTTTTTGCCTAAGAAATTATACATACGATTAAATAACCTTACTCGCATCAAAGTGCTAAAAAAAAAAAAACAAAAAAACATCAGAATCCTCATCATACGTAATCTTCGAAGGAAATTGTGGCCACAAATTTCAGCAATACGGGAAAACAGTAAGTACACATTGTACCAATCAAATAGTTTCTTTGGCAAACCCATTTTTTTATGTTATTCCAATAAGATCCAAATATAATTTTCTTTTTTTTTAAATTTTTTTTGATTTACATATATTCATACTTGAACTTTTAAAATTACATATACTTAAATAGATACGTAAATAATTTACTTGAAAACTTACTCTACAATCATATATACCTACTAATCAACTTTAATCTTATATTTCTGAATGCAATGAAGTTCCTTATATATATATATATATATATATTTATCAGTGGCGTCTCGTCAGGGTGTGCAAGGTGTGCATTGCACATCCTGATCTAACGAAAAAAAAACTCTCATCAAACACTGTGTAATAATTATAACACACACAAATAGGCACATCACAATTACACTACCCATAAAACCTCCATCACAGCGTACACCATATTCATATTCATCCTTCCTAATATTTCTTTCAAAAAAATAAACTCGTACGAAATCTTGCTGTGCACATGTTCTGTTGATTTCATCAAATAAATTCATCCAGCTCTAAACTATATACATACCTACAAGATTTCCCCAGTATTCATCCCCATGGTCCTTCGTCATCCGCACGAGATACATAAAATCGCTTTACTTTGATGAACTTGAGTGCGTGCGACGGTTTTCTGTGCACGAGCTGTACTCTTATTTTCTTTTCTTTTGTATCTGTTCTGTTCTGTTTCCGTAAAGCGTCATAGCATAGGTCAAATATACAATGAATTACATCGACGCTCGTGCAAAAAAAAGCAGTGCACGACAGTCTGCGCTTCAAGAATTGCACACCCATCTAAATAATTCACGCGACGCCACTGATATTTATATATAGTTTTCGCGTTTGCACTATGCCCTTAAATTTAAGACATATATATAATGAAAGTTTAAATAAATAAACTATATGTTCCTTTACATTTCAAATAAGGTTTTTCCTAAATTAAATATGCATTTCATTTGCGCGTAAGACTTCTTGCAAACAAGGATGTGATCGAGTAGATACTTGCAAGGGTTTCATTAGGGACTATCCCAGATACATACATGGACAAGGGGTAGTCATGGTGCATCCGGTTCTCTCCGAGTGCAAAGGTGAGGGCAAGTCCGATGTTTCACAACATCTGAAACAACATTAGCTGTGTTCGCGTTCATACACCGATTTCTTTTTCCACTTTAAAATAGTTCTCTCTTGAACTCACATACCTATTTCTTTACATGTTTCTCTTTCACCCCCTTTTCATATCAAAAGAAAAACATATCAACCAGGCACGAAAAATTTATGTATGCATAGGGAAGCAGCAAGATCCCACCCCACCGTCGAGCTAACGCCGTGAGATCGCAAGCGTGCCTACTGCTGCCAAGTGATTCAGGTCAACCACCACCTACGTGA
This sequence comes from Portevinia maculata, assembly GCA_949715645.1. Taxonomy (NCBI): domain Eukaryota; kingdom Metazoa; phylum Arthropoda; class Insecta; order Diptera; family Syrphidae; genus Portevinia; species Portevinia maculata. The sequence goes on along the minus strand of OX454526.1, from coordinate 265,681,143 downwards.
ATCCTCTTACCTAGCTATGTTATACATGCTAGACTGTCAGCGCCATCAAATGTAATAAGTTTGACCTCTGGGAATCTGCACCTCGATATTCCTTCTAGGAAATTCGCATTCCAACCAATTGAAAACACAAGGACACAAATACAATGGTTTCCCTTATGAAATAAATAAGAAAACACCACATATGAAATGTGTCTGCTCTCAAGACCGCTTAACACAAATCATCCTTTAAATCTGGGGACTCCAGTAACCTCGGCATTTAGTCATCCAACTACGAATGGATTGGATATTCGCTCGAAAATTCATCATGATTTGCCCTTCTGCCAATCAGTTGGATATAATTACCAACTAAATAATTTAAACTTGGTCTTCCTTAAATATTTAATGATAAATAAAATAAGTTCCTCTGTAAATTACTGTTTACACTGACAATTGCAACTTTTGTCATTATATCCAACAAAAAGAAAATACCCACCCCACTTCCTTGCAAATAATGGTTTCCCTTTTTTGTTTTTCTTTAACATTTTAAATAGCAGTAAGATTTGTTTACACTCTTTTTGGTGAATATTGAATTATTTCGGAGAAACAATATTCCATAGCAAGTAACCGAAAAGAAGCGCAACAAAAAAAGGTACTTCTCTTCATAAATGCTATTGGGTAATATTTCATACACTTCTCTGTGTGAGAGCCAATTAATTAGTGGACATATTTATTTGGTTTCTTTTTACTTAAAAGAAATGTATAGACGTTTCAATAAGAATTTTTAGAGTGATGAATTTCGTGATTAATGCTTACATCAAAGTATTCGTAGAGAACAAATGTTTCAGCAGTGTTAGCCTAAAGGAAAACGCTCGATAAATTACTTTTACTTACAAAAATTAATTTAGTTCTTTTAATATTAGGTGTGTTTTTTACTCAAGCGTATACAGGCTTAGATAAAGAGTAAAAAAAAAATGGCAGCACTATGCTGGGGGTCATTTCGACTGTTTTCTGAACCGAAAATACTGCTCGGATTAAAGATTTAATCATACCAACCACAGTTGCACGTTAGCTACCTAATTTGTTATCTAGCTAACGCCATAACTAAGTAACTAACGTCGTTAAATTAGCTGCGCTAAAAATGCAATCGATTTGGTGGTTAGCTATCATAATGACAACTAATTTTAGCTATTAGCTATTAGTTGCAGGTTGTGTAACTAAGCTCGTTAGGTTGTGTAACTAAGCTCGTTAGTTGCGGATGACAGCTAAAAGTTGGTTAGCTTTTTAGCTGTAGCTTTTTAGCTGTCTAGGTAATAACTAATAACGAAATCAAAATGTTTTATTTTGCTATAATGGTGATAATTTATTGGGATTTATTATGCATATTGCGTTTAAAATAAAAATTCATTGAATATCCCTTTTATTTTACATCAGGTTATTTTACAAAGAGGTCCTTGGAGCACAATAAAGGTCCTTTAAACCCGAAAAAATTGTATTTTCCCAAAATGTCTTTAGGAACAACACGCTATATCTGTGTTTATTGTTATTTGACTAAGAGGTCCTTGTAATAAACAAAAACTAATGAACTAATGTATACCGTGCCCTTTCTAAAGACATTTTGGAAAAATATCATTTTTTTCAAGTTTTAAGGACCTTTTTTGTTGTTGCAAGGACCTCTTAGTCAAATAACATTGGACACAGATATACCGTATGGATTCAAATGATATTTTGGAATAATATCCCTTTTTCGATTTTCAAGGACCTTTTTTGTTTATTACAAGGACCTCTTAGTCAAATAACATTGAACACAGATACAAGGCGCGGTTTAATTTAAATTTCGTTTAAGTACCTTATTTGGTGCTCCAAGGACCTCTTGGTAAATAACCTTTTTTTTTTTTTTTTTTTTTTTTAAATACACTATCAGCTCTGTGTCGTGGAGTGCTTAAAGCAAGCAACTGTCACGAGCAGAAATTGCCGGCACTGAAAGTGCTCTCACAGGCTCATCATTTAGTGCAGGTGTTAGTAAGGACAAAACAATTCAAAATACAATAATTATGTACCTATAAAATACTAACACAGACACAAAATAATGAAAACAATTCAAGATATTAAAGCATTATTACGCAAAATATTTTTAAGGTTAATTTTACTAACATGCAAGTCAATCACTTGATCATTTAGATTATAGATTCTACTCATGCGACTAATAGGCTCATGACTCCCATAATTCGTTCTATGATGGGGGTTAACCAATAATTCAACACTGCGTAAATTATGGGCACCACCACGAAAATTAAAGCCAATAGACGACAGCAAGTCAGGTGCATCTATTTGACCGGATATAAGCTGCTGTAAAAAAATGATATCGCTATTAAGCCTACGTTGAGAAAGGGGTAACATTTGAAGAAGCTTAATACGCTGACTGTAAGGAGGTAGGTTAAAAGGATCATCCCATGGAAGTCCTCTTAGTGCAAATCGAATAAATTTTCGTTGAATGGCCTCTATTCGATTTGAATGAATGTTGTAGAATGGCGTCCAAACTTGTGAAGCATACTCTAGAATCGGACGGACAAAACAATTGTACAATGACATAGTAACGTATGGGTCATTAAATTCTTTCGCCCACCTTTTTACGAAGCCCAGCATAGAATTAGATTTATTAACAATAAAATTGATATGCTTGGCAAAAACTAGTTTGGGATCGAAATAAACCCCAAGATCCTTAAAATTATCAACATTACAAAGAATATGTTGAGACAGAGAATATTGAAAGGTGGAAGGGATATTCTTTCTAGAGAATGTCATATGTTGACATTTAGATGGGTTCAGGGATAAACCGTTTTTATCACACCAATTGGCGAAGCTATTAATGTCAGATTGAAGAAACATTCTGTCTTGCTGACTAGTGATAGATTTATATATTTTCATATCATCAGCGTAGATCAGGATATTACTGTGATGTATACATGCCTTAACATCATTAATTGCAAGTATAAACAAAATTGGTCCGAGGTGACTTCCTTGGGGAACTCCAGACTGAGCTGTGAAAGATACAGATAGCGATCCTCTAAATTTCACTTGATAGACCCTTGATCTAAGGTATGAATTAACCCATTTTATGAAACATGGTGGGAAACCAAAAGCCCTGAGCTTAAATTCGATTATTTCATGGGATAGCTGGTCGAAAGCCTTAGAGAAGTCAGTGTATATGCAATCCATTTCGTCCTTATTCTCTAAGGCATTAGAACAATCATGCAAGAAACTTAATAGATTAGTGACAGTGGATCTGTTTCTTACAAATCCATGCTGTTCATTACAAATAATATTGCGACAAAGAAATATTAACTTTTCACAAACAATTTGTTCAAAAAGCTTAGGGATACACGAAAGCTTTGAAATGGGCCTATAGTTAGTGATATCACCACGTTCGCCTTTTTTAAATACAGGTGTGATAAAAGCACTTTTCCAAAGATTAGGGAATTTACCTGTACTAATGGACAATTCAAACAGATACTTCAGATATGGAGCAATTGCATGACTGCATTTTTTGAGAACAATCGGTGCAATGCCATCAGGACCTGATGAATAGTCATTCTTCAGAGAAGAAATACATTTCAAAATTGTTTCCAAATCGAATGAAATACCACTAAAACTTATTTGGGAACAGCTAGTCAGATAACTAAAATATTGATCATCAATGTGAAGAGGGGTCTCCCTGAATGACTTACTGAAATGATCTGCAAACATATTGCTTGCGTCTAGCGAATCAGCAGTTGTAGAACTATTGTAAGTAAGCTTCGATGGATAACCATCGGTTTTTTTCTTAGAATTAACAAAACCCCAGAAAAGTTTGGGGTTCAATTTTAAAGAGCATTCCATTTTGCTTATATAGTCAATATATAAGTTACAGGATAAAGATTTGAATTCATTGAACAAAGTGAAATAGAGTTCAAGATCTGATTGGCATAGACTTTTTAAATAGTTCTTCCAAGCCCTATTACGTCTGTTTCGTATCGATTTGAGCTCTTTAGTGTACCAGGGATGGGACGTTTTCAGATTTCTAGAGGATTTCACAGGAATCACTCTTTTCATGCAGTTATCCATCAAAGAATAAAAAGAGCCTACTGCATCTTCAACATGAGATAACGCAGTAAGATTAAAATTAAAGCTGTTAATTTCATCGGAAAGCCTTTGAAAATTTGCTTTCCGAAAGTCAAAAGATTGCGAACGGTCATACGAATTACTATTTTCGTACAAATGTGCGCCTAGCTCAATAAATACATCCAAGGGTGGATGATTGTCATCTATGTTAGTTATACTGAAGTGGGATTCCAGAACCACAGTACTAACAGAGTCAGAAGAGAAAACAAGGTCGAGAGTTCGATTTCTGAAATTTTTTATACAGCTTGTTTGCTGTAAGTCAAAAGACAAAATGTTGTCTAGTAAAGCGAGCTCTTGTTGGGCAGAGTCAAAGGATGGAATGAAATGAGAATCAGAATGACAACTAAAAGTGGCTTTCTTAAATCGGCCATCGGTTACCTCTTACCTTCAACTGATGTACAACAAACTTCAAGCTATACAACCTCAATTATTCAAAACTTATCGAAGACAAATCTACTTCCACACTATTTTCCCCCGTGTTTCGTAAGGACATAATAATCTCTAAAATTAAACATAATTAAAACTAGAAAATGTATAACGAAATAAAAGAATCGCTCCTGTTCCTGTAAGCCTTTTCGGATTAAATTGTTTGAAAAAAATTATTAGTTGTGTTTAATCGATTGCTAAAAAGCTAAAACTAAAGCTAATTATTGTTAGTTACACTCTGGCAACTAATTTTTCACAACTAAACACGCTTAGTTACACTTCGCAACTAATAACTATTTTAGGTTCAAAATTTGTGGCAACTACAACTAAAATTATGGTTTAGTTATGTACGTTCAAAGAAACTACAGCTAATTTAGTTGTAGCTTTTTAGCTATTAGTTAAGCTAACTTTTGTGCAACTCTGTACCAACGTGTAGAGCGTGCAAATTGCAACTTAAAAGTAGGTAGGGTTAGGTTAGGTTAGAAGGGAAGTGCATAGCAAGGCTGTGCTTGCACGGGGGCCGATTGGTCCATTGTGATCCCTTGTTGTTTTACGTGGTAAAAACCACAATAAAAACACTTGCCATACTCAGTTTAAGTTATTGTTGCTGGTTGGCCTATTGGAACCAACCTGTGTTCTTGACAAAGCTGATTGTATCCGTCAGTGGTACCTGCGCTACGTCCTCTAGGTCTTTGAAGAATCTATTGCCCAGATAGCGAAGTCGAGATGTCTGGAGGTTTGGACACTCGCAGAGCAGGTGTTTGATGGTCTCGATTTCTTCTATATCTTGACAGCTCCCGCAGTAGTCTGGTTAGCTGATGCCAAGCCTGTTTGCCATTACACCTATGGTGCAGTGGCCTGTCAGTTAAGTTAAGATACGTATTTCTTGCTTGTTCATTTCCAGAATGTATTTTGTTTTTTTTTTTGTCGATTCTTGGCCATAGACTGCGAGATATAACACAGTCATGCCTTTGGGGCCAGGTAGTGTTAATTTGTTCCCTCATTTTTTAGTCAATCTTTCTTTTTCCTGCACTAATTGGGATGTCTATTGTCGTAATGGCGTCCATTGCGTCAAGTTCTGACCCGATTCTCGCCAGCTCGTCTGCCTTTTCATTCCCAACAATGTCGCTATGACCGGGGACCCAGCAGAGAGTGATCCTGTGTCGTTCACCTATTTCGTAAAGGGATTTTTAGCAGTTCCTGGCTGTTTTTGGCTTTATGGTTTCGCTGTCTAGTGCTTTGATCAATTCAATTTCAATTTAATTTATTTACAAATTATTAAGTACATGTAAGACTTTGTCTTTAAAGAGTACTAACAAAATTAGCATTTAGAGTTCCCTTACTATAAAAATTATATAATAAAACAGTTAATGAAATTACATGTATATTTAATATAAAATAAAGATAAAATATAAAGATAATAGAAAAAAAAATATAAAGAATAGTGGGATAGATGAAGTAATAGTTAAAGACAGAAAGATAAAGAGAAGAAAAATAGGAAAAAGACAATCTACTGCTGTTGAGAAAAGTATTCAAAAATAGCTGTCCTGAATTCAGAGGCTCTCGATGCTCGTTTTATGACCTCGGGTAAAGAGTTCCATAGCCGAATGGCGTGAGCAAAGAACAGGCGCGATGAGTTAGTGTAATTACAAGGCTGTATTATTACATTGAATACTCTTGACGACTGTGTGAATTGCAGTTTTTCGAATAGATACAATGGTGTTTTTAAATAGATAATTTTATGCAAAAATATACAATTTCTGGCTTTCAAATACTGTGTGAGAGAGCAACCAAGAATGTTATTGCGGTAAGCCGAAACATGATCATATCTTCGCAGTCCATGAACATAACGAATCATATCATTGAATGCAACGTTTACTTTATTTTGTGAAATGGAATCAAGCTTACAGTAAACAACATCAGTGTAGGTTATTATGGGAAGTATCAGAGTTTTCATTAGTTTTAATTTTATATCACGGGGAACAAAGCTGGCACACGTCCATAGTTTCCGAAGGCAACCATAAGTTCGAACAATGGTGTAATTTATGTGATCATTACCAGAGAGATCCCGATTTATTATAAATCCTAAGCTCATGACTTTTTCAGCACACTCAATACCAGACAACATGATAGGAAGCAGATTTCTAGTTTCTTTAAAGTTTTTGGAAATTAAGATAGCTTGTGTCTTAGCTGCATTTAGTGTTAGTCCATTATTAACTGCCCACAAATGATCGCCGCCTGACTGTCTAAGAAGATTGTAATCTTGGAAGGATCCAGATTCTTTGCGGAAATTGTTTTTGCTACCTTGTCGATGGCGACTATCTCAGCTTGAAAGACGCTGCATTCATTGGGGTGTCTGTACGAGTCTTTATGTTTAGGGGCTCGCAGAAAACTCCTGCTCCTGTACCTACATCCATTTTTGACCCGTCCGTATAGATATGGATTTCTTGTAGTACGCAGGCGTGCGTGTTCCAGTTCTCTCTTTGTAGTATGTATGTAGAGTAGTTTTTCTCAAAGTTTCATTTGGGGATATATAGATACCCAAATAATTGTGAATTATGGAACCGTGTCCATAGGAGCTGTGTCTCCAGATGTTTGCCTCCTTGAGGCGGAAGGCTCCTTTGGCTGCCATGCTGCGAATATTCACCAAGGGGATGTAGGTCCAGCCCGGCTTGGTGTTGATCTCATTGCTCCTGTTGTGCCGATACATGCTAATTTCTATACCTTTGAGAGGTTATGGAGATAGGTAGTCCTTTCTGTTGCCTTCCACCAGACAATTGACCCGTATGTAAGTATAAAGTTGACCCCTATAGGACGACAAGTGGTTTAGAAATGGCAACAGTTCAATATTTTGTTGATAAAAATAAAACTTCAAACACAAATAAAATTTTGGGGGTATGTGTCAGTTCGTAGTCGAGAAATGACATTCGATTACAGAAGTTATCGGAATACGTAGAAAACGGTGTTTGGAAGCACTGCTCTATATCCGCTTGGGGACTTAGTTATCCCCGCTTAAGTCAGAGTATATAAGTGTAATTTGAATAACCGTATATACGCTTTAGTTTAAAACACGCCTATTTCAGGGTATTTGCTTCTACTTCATTTGATTGTTGTTGATCCCTACCAGTGGGTGATGTGATTGAATGTGATTGTTTTGTACTATGGTTTTTATGGACTTCCAAAATTTATCGTTTTGTGTGCTTAGTCCGTTGAAAACACATATCGCTCAGATCGAAATCTTCAATTTCTGGTCAAAACAAAATCGTAAGACAAGTCAAGAGTCTGATAACGCCGAGGAACGCGACATTTTCAATCGTGCGAGCTGCACATGTCGATGATGCACATGTCTTACCACATCGAAATTCAATTCTTCAAATGAACAACCTGGACACAGATAGAACAGATCACGCAGGCACACCCCTTCACTGTATTTCTTTTGGACAGTAAACAATTTTTTTTTCGAATATCCAATTTAATTGTTTAAACAATCAATGCGCCGCGCCCTTGTGATTCTCTTCACTGATTTTGATGAGTGTTAACTCACGCCATCTGTTAATTTCATTAATTAGTTGGACTTACTTTATACTCGAAACAATAATGTTGTTTGTTTGTGTTTACAGACTACGCCGAGTATATACCTATTTGTGTGTAATTTAAATACAATTCTACCTTGTCACTTGTGCTGCCAAGTTCATTTTATTTTGCTACTTAACACATGGCAAATAAATTACAAAAACTTACCTGCAATATAATTAGCATGCTTGTATATAATTTTCACTTTTTCAGTGGAACAAATAAATGTCTGTTTAATTGTGGAAATCCTTTAACGAAAATTTTAATTACGAGTAGAACTTCGCATTACAATCTTCTCTGTCACTAAAAACAAAAACAAACTTTCCCATCATTTTTGGTGAGCAAATAAGTTTCCTACTCAGAGAAGTTTTCATCCGGGTGCCTTGACAATTCAGCGAAATCAAATATTTGAAAGGCAGATTTACAAAGGATCACACTTATATTGGAGGCAACTCATGCAAAATATAAAATCATAATTGAGTAACGCATGCATCCATACCAGTACCAATTAAACTGCAACGTACCACAATGCAACTGTGCACATAGAAAAAAGGACCACGGATCAGTAGTCCATGAGTTATTGTACAACGCACGAATATGTTTATGCAAAAATTGACAGGAAGTAAGAGATAAACAACGGTCATTCCTGACCTTTGAAAACAATGGAAACGAAACAGTGACTAATTTTGTAACTTTGAGACATTTTAAATTGCAAGTTTTTTTTGACTGCTAAGAAACTTAGGGATGGATTCATTAAGCTTTCGATACGGTGCCTTATGAAATTCTGTTATACAGCGATACAACTTATCAAAATTATGGTTGGACTCACGCTGTACGTAGTAATAATAATACCCTATCTAATTTTCGTTCAACTACCGGCGTTCCGCAGGGGTCGATTATAGGACCAATATTGTTCACCCATTTCAAAAATGATATTCCCTGGGTGCTAAAACATTGTTACATGGAAATTTGTGCAGAAGACGTTCAGTTGCACCATAGTTTCCCAAAAGGAATGATAGAGGATGATACTGAGCGGATGAAGGAAGATCTAACTGCTTGTCGAATGGTCGCGACACAACAAGTCCATAATTAACTGACGTAAAAGCCAGGCTATTATAATTAATGGGGCATCAATTGATTCTGCCGGTCTGCCCCATCTCTCCATCAACGGCTCAGTGTTGACTTACACGTGTCCAGTGTGAAAAATCTAGGCGTGACATTTAATCAAATTTGATATGGAAAATCGTGTCACTAACACAATCGCTAAGGTTTATGGGACTCTACGAACACTGAACCCGACAAGTCCCTTCCTTCCTTTAAATATAAAGGCAATTCTAGTAAAGACAGTGCTCTTGAATTTACTTTTTTATGCTCAACCAATTTTTGTTACCCGGACAGCGAGAGCAAGATACGCTCTCAGGCGGAGAGATCTTATATCAAACCGTGTGAGGGACTTTATTGGGATGGACCTACCAAATTTCTTATCCTTCAAAAATGTTTTCCAACTTATAGGAAGAAGATCACCAGAGTACGTCTTCCGAAGAATACGTTTTGCACCTTTAAAGCGCACTACGCCGACTTTCAATTTTGATGTGACAAAAAGGTAGTTTTTGGTGTATGCCATAGGATTGCGGAATTCACTTATAGTTTCTGTTAAGGTAAGATTAGACTGCATGCCACGTTGGCATTTAATGACCATTTTTGACAGTTCTCCCTGTCAAAATAGCGTCATGCAGTGTAATCGGCATATCTCAAATGACGTAATGACCAAATAACCACAAATGACCATGCTGATTTTGACAGATAAAAATGACAAAATTGCAAGCATTGTAATCGGACAATAAGCACGAATGCCAGTATAATGACCTAATGACCATATGCAATTTATTGAAATTTGATTGCTGTCATTTTTGTCATCTGAAAATTGTCATCTTTTCCAAGCGTGCAGTTATTTAATACTTTTTGCATGATAATAATAATATTTTTGGATGGGCAGGTAGGTAAGGTGGCTGCGAGGGCGTAAGCCCAGGCACACTTAGGCCGCGGTTTCAGTGGTTTTATGGGAGGATATACTCCTGAAGGGGTTAGGGTGTGCTGTGCAGCCTGGCTGTATTTCACATGGGTAGCGATGTATTGGAGTGACTAGTGCAGTGGCGACTCTCGCCCGACATCCGAACCAAGGGTTGGGATCGAGATGAGGTGATTGATGCAATCAAACCACAGGTCGATCCCAAATTCTGCGCCGCGGAGGGGAAGCTATTGCTACCTGATCACCGGGGGAGGGAAGAGTCTTTTGAGATGGCTGTTACAATCGAACCTCAAACTGCTCTTCACTCTCTTTGCTGGCAACACCGTGCCGGGGAGACTGATACAGTCGAGTCCCGAGCAAGCTATTACATTCCTTGGAGGGGGGGGGTCGGGGTGTACTGGCTGCACAGTCAAGTAGTTGGTTGCAAAACTGTGCTAGAGTGGGTGACTGAAGGTGGTCCAACCCTGAGTACTACACGCATCGCGGGGGGGGGGAGGTGCAGCTTGTGGCGACTATTGCAGTACGAGCCTCAAGTTAAACCATTCCGCGGAAAGTGGGCAGGGAGGGGCGGCCTTGATAGTCGATTTAGATTATGGTGACTGAGTTCGGAGGTTTGTGGTGCAGGTTTTGAGGCATGGGAGAGAAACAGAGTGGGGTGCCTGTTACAATCTAACCTCAACTCTGTTCCCGTTTTGTCTGCATAGCGGGAAGGCAGCAAGGCCGGGGGAGACTGTTTCAGTCGATCAGCCGGGTTACTGTTTCGTCCTCGGAGTGGAGTTCTGACTGAAGTGACTGATACAATCTAACTTCAGTGAGATCTCTTTTCCTTTGCAGGGGAATCGGTTTGGGGTGATCTGCGGGAAGTGAGCGGGAGGGGCTCAAGTCATCGTCCAATCCGTCCTCTAGTTTAGTTTAACCATTTGGACCTAGTGACGAATTTGCTGATACAGCCAATATCTGTCTCACTGAGATCGCTTAGATCATCGAGGCAATAATTGCCAAGAATTTGTTTTCTTGAGTTGGCTAGTGCGGGGCAGTTGCACAGGAGATGTGTGGTGGTTTCTTCCTCTTCGACGTCTCTACAGCTTCTGCAGAAGTCGTTTGAGTGAGCTCCCAATCTGGTGGCATGTCTGCCTAAAAGGCAGTGGCCAGTGATTGCTCCGATTACAGAGCTGATATTTTTCCTGCTGATGGAGAAAAGTTTGGATGTTCATTTTGCATCGTATTTGGTCCAAATTTGCTTTGAGGACACACATATTTACGGATTTACCGTAAATTGTTTTAATAATTACATTTTGATTGTGTTTTTGTTTAGTGTCAATTAGTGATTTTGTTGTTATTTGTATGTACATTGTTTAGTATTTGTTGTGTAATACCTAGGTATTACTTTAATGTCTCCGATTATCTGTTTTATTTATTTCGTTGAAAAATTAAGTTTCGCTTTAACATGTACGGCGTTACCACAACTCACTCTGAAAATACCTATAACAACAAATGCCTTTAATGACCAGCAGGGCAAAAATGACCAAAATGGTCATTGTGGTCACGTAGTCTAATATACTACCCTGACAACGCTGAACTTTTGGGCATTTGACAGATAATCTGGTCATTTGGCTGTGGTCATTTGAATGCACAATTGGCATGCAGTCTAATCTTATCTTTAGAAGAACGTCCGGCATGAGCGACTACCGAAAAAACAGAGGCAACACCTGTGCACGATTGCAAACATATAGGACATTAGTTCTTTTTCTCTTATTATAATTTTAATCAAAAAAATAAATTAAATTCTATTGGCTTATATAAAATCTTAAATTGACCCACCTATTCCTATCTTAACCTTTGTTAATGTAATGCAAATAAAAGATAAGTGTATCTAAGTGTAAACATATTGTTCGAAATAAATAAATACAGCTGTCAAAATTACAAAGCTATATTCTCCGAACCACAAAATGAATAATCCTTTATTTTTGATATTATTTTCCAGATGGTTTCAATTTGCAATAGTTCATGAACATATTCAATTTTTGTGCGGTGCCTAAACGAGTTAAGAGTCGTTACCGCTGCGACAATTTGAATAAGAATCCTAAAGCTAATCGACCGGACTTGTCTTGCCTATGCTATGCAGGGCTGCATACTAAGCTCGAGTGAAATAATGAACTCGAATATGAATAAGAATCTTTAAAAGCAAATACCTTTTTTATTGCCAATTTATGATTTGTCATATCCGGAAAGGGTAGTGGCAAAGAAATGCAATAACAAAATCGAATGAAATTGCAATATACACCGACGGTTCTAAAAAGGCAGAAGGACATGGCACTGGCATTCACGCTGCCGATCCAGACCTGAAAGTGTCTATAAGACTTCCGGATACAAGCACTGTCTTCCAATCGGAGGTTCTAGCTGTTCTTAGAACCGCAAAACTAATGCGGATAGGATCAATATCCGGTAGGGATATCTCTTTGTTCATCGATAGTCATTCTGCACTCAAGGCACTAGAATCAGTTATTTTTTGTTATTTTATTTTTTTTATTTTTTATTTATTTCAAAATCGCTTACAGAGTAGGACAAAAGTCTTATACATTTTTGAAAGCCTTTAAATTAATTTAAGAATTTGAGTTTAATGTATTTATTAAGCTATTTACAAAAAAAGAGAAAGCAAGCAATAAAAAAGAGAAAAAAGAAAAAGAGGAAAACAAAAAGAATAAATAGATAGAGATTATCAATGATTTGCCAAATAGTTGAAAAGTAAACATTTAAATCTTCTTGTACTCTTTACACTTCTCATACTTATGGGCAGGGAGTTCCAAAGGCGAATAACATGGACGAAGAATTGACGCTCAGTAATAAGAAAATTGTATCGATGTAGTATAAGAGCAAAAGACCTTGTTGAATGAGGAAATTCAGCTTACCGTGTAAATAATCAGGCTGTTTTGTTTGAATTATTTCATGTAGATAGGTAAGTAAGCGAAAGTTTAATAGATTGTCTAGACTACAGCCAGAAATGCGAACAGCAAAAGAGGAAACGTGGTCATAGCGACGGAGATTATAGACATAACGGGCAATGTTGTTATATGCGACATTTAATTTGCGGTTGGTGGCAGAGTCCAAGTTGCAAAAAATTTCACATCCATTTAACATAATGGGTAGTAGTAGCGTTTTGACAAGAAGAAGTTTGGTTTTTATGGGGATAAAACTTCGAGTGACTTGGAGAACACGGAGACTACCATACACTTTACCGATTACTTTAGTTAGGTGGTCGTTCCATGTGAGGGAACGATTGAAAACTATTCCAAGGTTTCTAGCACTGCTAGCATATTCGATTCTGTCGTTTTCAAGATTCAGTGGTCTTAAGACTGATAAATCAAAGATTTTGCGATAGATGGGGAGAGCTGTTGATTTGAGAGGGTTTAGGCACAGATGATTTCTCTTAGACCAGCGAGAAATGGAAGAAAGGTGCTCATTCATCAATGCAACGGCATCATTCTTTTCCCGAAACGGTCGACTTATCAGAAGCTGCACATCGTCAGCGTAAAGATGAATTATACAATGTTTGACAACTTTTGGGAGCTCATTTATGTAAAGTGAGAAGAGAATTGGGCCAAGAATTGATTCCTGTGGCACTCCATTCAAAACATTGAGAAAGATCGGTGATTGACCATTTGCCACCACGCATTGTTACCTTCCGCTAAGGTACGAGAGAATCAACTTACAAGACTCTATAGAAAACCCAAAGAAATTACGCAGTTTTTTACATAAAATTGAATGGTGACAGTATCAAAAGCCTTTGAGAAGTCTAAAAGCGTCAGAAGAGTAATGTGATCCTTGTCCATTGCGGTTCTTATTTCGTCAGTAACAAAAAGTAGGGCAGATTTGCAGCTGCGCTGAGGTCTAAAACCAGACTGGCAAGTTAGTGGTTAACTGGTTGTTAATCGATATATATGATTGTATCTGCTTCATAATGGTTCTTTCAAACACCTTTGATAGAAACGGGAGGATGGCAATGGGTCGGAACTCCGTAGCAGTACCCGTTTGCTTTTTAAGAACGGGAATAATTTTAGCCTTCTTCCATTCTGAAGGAAACTCGGATGTAGTCAGGATACTATTGAATATATAGGCTATAAAGCGCAGTATATGAGGAAGCAATAACTTAACGAACTTAGGTTCCATTAGGTCGAGGCCAGTAGCATTCGATTTGATAGATAATATTGCTTCAACTATGTCTTCTTCACGTATTCTTATAAAGCTCAGCGAACAGTTGACACCTGTTGATTCCTCTTCAATAAGGGAATCAACAGGTGTAGCAACGTCAAAGGATTGTGGCATGGAGGTGAACTTTTTGTTGAGAGCATCACAATCGATGTTATCAGCAGACTTCATAGATTGCTTCCCAATAGCGATTTCTCGCAGGTTTTTCCATAACTTTTTCCCAGAAACTAATGGACCAACTTTGTGTTCGTAGTAACGCCTTTTTTTTGTTCTGATCAATGCGACGACTTGATTACGAAGTCTGCAATAAGATTTGTGGAAGTGCTCCAATTTGAACCGTCTCCATTGACTGTAAGCGACATCTCTTTTCAACATTAGAGCAGAGATATCGCCATTCAGCCAAGGTGGGGAGACATTATGCAGGCAGAACCGAGTGAGACTGTGTTGGGTGTCAGGTCAGTGCGGTATAGAAGGTAACGAGCTAGTCGATGAGTTGGCAAGAACAGGAGGGGATTTAGATAGTAGTGAAGCAGTGGTTATGAAGCCAACTCTGCGCGTAGTAAAGGTTATTATAAGACAGCAAATCACAAAGGAGCCGAAGACGTGGGCACAGAGTATCCAAGGTATTATGGCCACAAGCAATCTTAGCTTATGTCACCGGTAGGTATCCCACCTAGCCATAATTCAGAAGTCTTGTTACTAGACTTCAAAAAGGCATTTGACACACTGAGCCACAAGCAAATACTAATACAGCTGGAGACAATAGGAGTGAGGGTAATATCTTAGCATGGTTTTCGAACTACCTTCAGAATAGAAACTTTAAGGTAAATATATAAAAACCACTTGAGTTAAAGCGAAAAAGCAACATATGGTGTTCCACAAGGATTAAAATTGGGATCACTTCTTTTAACGGTCCATTGTACTACCAGGCAGAAGTCCTCTTTAAAGGGTGGAGAAAACAAGGTGTCATTCGTTCCTCTTCATTAATAAATGGGTGGCGTATGTGGTTGTTAACCATGGGGGTTGAACCTGCACCGCACGACTCACAAGCCGACACACTAACCTCTACACCGTCACCTACTCCTGGGAAGGTACTTCTTTGAGCAGCTGGAGGAAATAGGCGCCATTAACAATAGGGGGTCAGATTATATAGATACAGGGAAATTGGGTGTTTCTTGAGGGAAAGCGTTTAGATTTTGTATTCCTTTTGATTTTTTTCTGTCGGGCGCAGTGGCTCAATGGATAGTGTGTCGGACTACTAATCGAAAGATCGCCGGTTCAATTCCCGCCGGGGCCAAGTAACATCTTGAGTTTTTTTCCACTGCCTCACCTCTTGCGAACGTCTGACAAACATCGAAGAGTATCAATTGTCATGAGAAGCTTCTCAAATTTGCCGTTCGGATTCGGCGTAAAATTGTAGGTCCCTTCCACTTCGCAAAGAAAGTGGTTAGAGAAGCTAGGTTTTAGGCCCTCTGTGGGCCGTTAATGCCTAATATTTATTTTATATTTTATTTGATTTTTTCGATCAATTGTTTTTATATATTTCATTTATTTTTAACACCACCGAATTAGCCTGTTTTCCCCTTTTCAAATAACAATCACGGAACACTAAAAGAATACGTTTCTTCAACACATCTGTATCTCCTTAAGGCATTTGAAAAACAAATCGACTTAGGCAATTTAAAACATAATGTCAAGGTAAATCTTGACATCTTTCACTCGCTGGATGTCATTTTACACAAAACGTGAAATACAAACAAAAATAAAAATGAACATGCATAGCACTATAGTTTTTTCCTTTTTTTAAATAAAAATATACGCACGTGCCGTTGTCGTTGCCATATGACAATTTGTTGAGTGTTCTCTAGGACTTATTATCCTTGGAAATACTCATATATATGAAAAGTAAAAATTATAAATATAACAGACATTTCATCAACTAAAACAAAAACAATTAAAAAAACTGTCATTATGAATTCATTTTCAGCACGCAATACCTGTTGATATACAGAGAACTACAAAATTATAAGAACCATTTTTATTTTATTTAATAACAGTCACCTTGCAGTTTTGGTTTATTTTCTTCATATGAAAGAAATTGGTTCAAGTTCAACTTTTTTTACATCGCTACAACAACAAAAAAGACAATCTAACTAGTCAGACATAAAAAAGGCATTTCAGGCAACAAATTTACTAAACACAAAAGTCTCCGGGGTTTCCAGGGACATCATGACAACTACCTTCAGTCACGAAACCAAAATAAGGACACTATGGAGTGGTAGATACTTCACTAGCACAGTGATGGTGAAAAGTTTCGGTCATTTGATATATGTACATATTTCGAAATCGCATTAAAAACGTGTTTGTACAATCGAAAATGACTTCAGAACATGTCAATTCATTATCTCTGAATTATGTTTAAAACTGTGCTGGGTTTCCGGACATAAGAAAGCTTATAATCTGGCACGAGATTAATATTAGCCGTGTTTCTTTGCACGCGGATATAGGGATCATTTGAAATTTGCATGTAAAATACAACAACAACTTATCCTATATACGCTAACTTTAGCGGGGATAGCTATCGCCGCTAAGTCCTTTTGCCGGGATAAACAGTGCTTCCAAAACCCATTGTCTTCGTTTCTGATGAATCGTTGCGATGAATTTTTCAGCAAAAGTCAAAGTCTGACATCCCGCCGACCACTGACACATCCCGCCGAATATTTTGTTCGTGATTTTGTTATTATTATTTTTTTTTTTTCCAAAATTTAGTAAATCTGTCAATGTGAAATTGTTTTTTATAATTTTAGAATATGTTTGGCATTAATTTCAACTGTCGGAAATTAATATTTTTGAATTTCACACTTTTTAATACAAATTTCTTAACTCAACTTACAGCTGTGTCACTAATAAACGTCATAGGTGCATGTGTGCTGCCAAGTTTTTGTTGATGAATTCTTAAGCGGCGATGGTCGTTTTTAATGCCATGCCTATATCGGCGTACAAAGAAACACGGCTATTATTATTGTTCTTCGACCGGTAAGAACTTTTTTTTGGTTGCTAGAATTAAAGCTTTTTTATAGGGCATTTTTGACCAGGAAATAATTATGTCTGATACGGTTAATGTTAAACGTTGTCTTCATTCAAGATCTGAGACAATTTTTTTAACTTCCGCAAATTGTTTCCTATTTGTGGCCTTTCACTGCAATATTTTCAAATGCCCATGGCCCCTCAAAGATACACTCCGTTCCACGTGTGCACAAACAGGTAGTTTCTTGATTTAATTTTTTTAAAACCATATGCATTGTGAAATAAGGCTATATTATGTTATTTTGTCAAAAACAATTGGGATTAAGCAGATTAATTCAATTTTTATGATGCTTTTCCCAATAGGATCTTAAAATTAGTCCTTTTTTCGTTCCACCAGTTTACAAACAATAACTAAATCTACCTGCTAGGTAGATAGGGGTAATAAAACAACACAATATCTTTTGTAATCAATTAATTTGGGTTTTATTAAGATTATAACAATAGTTTTTGATAATGTGTACCACCTCCCTATCATTGTATCAATTGAAGGAGCCTGCTATGAAGAGATTTATACAGTTCTTCCAAGTAGTTTAGTGAAATTTCCGACCAGGCTTGTTTTATGGCTTCAATTATTTCTTCCGGGTTGGATTTGGTATTGCTTTGCTCCTTCGTAGAGCTTTTTTGAAAGCCATCCCCACACGTTTTCCATGTTGTTCAGATCCAGTGAATATGGCGGCCATGCCAGTAGGTATACATTTTGACTGTGAATTCAAGTTTTGGTTAGTCTTGCTGTATGTATCGGTGCATTGTCCTGTTGGAAAACTCATCGTTGTCCACAAAACAAGTCGGAAAAATGAGCGACATTTTTTTTCAGTATAGATTTTTAGGTATTTGCTGTCATTGTTCAAGACAAATCAACTCATCTAGTGTGATCGGCCCATCACACAATAAATTGCCACCAGAGGGCAATTGCACTAGATGCAGTTGGCTGAACTGAACCTTTTTTTGGCTGGTATACAAGCTAAGCGCGGAAAGTGTGGGTTCTCTTCTGTCTTGGGTATCTACCTGCTGCCGGTTTAAGTACCAATCGTTTTTTTTTCTATTTGTAATTGCAAAAAGTAAAAGTAAATCTAAAAATATATAAAGAAAATTATAAAGTAAAATAAAAGCAAATCAAACGTTTAATTATTGGAGCCGGATCTGAACCAGCGACCTATGGACCTCCCCTCCTCTACCAAAGATGGCAGTCTTTCGTGAAAAGATTATCCCATATTCAATCATTTAAAGTACCGAGGTGGGTTAACTACAATCCCTCATTTCATATTCATTTTCACGGTTTTTGTGACTCCTCGGAGAAAGCTTATGCCGCGGCATTATATCTTCGCGCATGTGATGATAATAATAATATATACTCTCACCTTATCTGCGCAAAGACTAAGGTTGCCCCCATCAAGCCGCTGTCATTACCACGCTTAGAACTATGTGGGGCGGTTCTTTTATCAAGGCTAATCAAATCTTATCATTGGTAAGTGGAAATTTACTAACTATGTTAAAGTTGGTCCTTCGAGCCGGATCAAAAAGGCATGCAATTTGAGAAAAGACTTCCCTTTTAGTGGCTGTAATAGAGGGTTCAGTGATCTGTATCGTAAAATAAAAGAAATCCCCTTTGGCATTCCCGCGAATTCCTAAAGTTTTAGTAGAACTGTTGTCATCAAGGTTTAAAAAATGTTCATTGAGAACATGGTCAGGTGGCAAATGGCTTAACAAATCAGGAGTGTTCGATGTCCACTTTCGAAGACCGAATCCAGCAGAGTTCAAGACCGAAATTAATTCTTTTTGAGAAGCTGTTGAAAGGTCATGCGCTCCAGAAAGTACGTCATCGACGTAAAAATCCGTCTTAATTATTTGAGCAGCGAGTGAATGAGTCTTTCTTAAGCTTTGAAAATCAAGGTTTGCAGTTCCGTAAAAGCTTACTACTCCCCATACCATTACTCTACTTCCCTTGCTGTGTCTTCCATCCAAGGTTATTTCATCCTTCCTCAAATCATTGAAATAATAATTGTATCCATCTGGTCCATCCAAATTAAACTATTTTTCATCTAAAAAGATAACGGTATGCCACTCTCGACTCCACCTGATGTGACTTATTGCAAAATCAAGTCGCTGACTTTTGTGTGCTGCATTCAATGGTCGTTTCTTTTTCATTTTGTTATGTCTAATGTGGTTAGACTGCTGTATCACGCCATAAACAGTTGATATACTAGCTTCAAGTCCAGTTTCTGCCTTGATTTCGGAACATATCTTAGGGAAAGTCCTGAACTTGAAGCAGCTCTCAGTATCGCCTGTCGATCCTGGCTCGTTGTTGTTCTGATTATTCTTCCCTTCTGGTTTTTTCCATAGTTCTCACTGATAGCTGTTAACAACAGTTGATCCTCTTCCAATCTTACATGCTATAAAACGGATTGATTTGCCCTGCTCCTTGTAAGCTCAAATTTGGCCTATTTCCTCCTTGGTAATTGAATTTCTTTTACCCATAATTGTTGTATCTATGAAATTATGTTTTGAACTAAGGTACCGCTGGATTTGAAATATGATAACAGGTAGATTTAGTTACTGTTTATAAACATGCGGAACGAAAAAGGTACTCGTATAATTTTATGACCTTATTGGGAAAAGCATCCTAAAAATTTATCTGTCTTATGGCAACTTTTTTTTTACAACATAAACTTAATATAGCCTTCTTTCATATTGCATTTGGTTTTCCCCATATTATCGAAGGATTTAAAAAAAAAAATCGTAAAATTAAATCAAGAGATCGATTGACTCTTTTAGTCATCGTCGTAATGTTTCCTGTCTTTCGTTATTTTATCGCTATTTCCACCATAAATGCTCAAATGAAATGGCCAGTTGCATTCCACCCCAAGATCTTTCCTCAGTAGTACAACACGAGTGTGGAATACTCTCCCACGCTCTATTTTTCCTTCACATTATAACCTACAAACATTCAAAACCGACGTTCACCGGCATCTCTTCTTTTCTTTTCTTAATCCTAATTTCCTTAACTCCCGCGCTACGGGTACCATGGACGAAAAAATTACAAATTGTTCGCGAACGTCCTAAAGTACGTACACACACATACACGCGAACGTACTTCTCCCCCCAGGAGAACCATCGCCCTACCGACCTATATGCCTATTGGACACCATGGGACAAATCCCCGAGAAGATAATCTATAATAGACTTATCGCAGTGGCTAAAGGGCCCTGTCAGACCGACAGTTTGGCTTCAGAAGAGCGCGTTCTACAGTTGATGCTATAAGAGCGTTGGTCCACATAGCTGAAAGTGCCACCGAAGGACTAAGATGGCTCTACGGCATAAAGGAGTATTGTGCAGTAGTTACGCTGGACGTCAAAAACGCCTTCAATTCCACGAACTAGTCACTCCTAAGAAGATCTCTCGCCAGAATGGATACACCATATTACTTGCTGAGGATAGTGACGGACTACTTTAACAACAGGAAGCTAAGGTATTATACCGACGAAGGAGTCAAATACTACAAGGTTACCGCGGGCGTCCCACAGGGATCCGTACTAGGGCCGCTTCTGTGGAACATCATGTATGAGGGAGTCCTACGATTAATGCTACCTCGCGGAGTATCGATAGTTGGATTTGCCGACGACATTGCCATCGTGACAGGAGCTAAACAGATCCATGAAGTGGAATCAGCTACAAATGAAGCAATTTCCAGGATAAAACACTGGCTTATCCGCCGGACTAAAACTAGCCGACCATAAAACAGAAGCTGTTCTTATAACGAGTCGAAAAACCATTGAATTCGCCAATTTCCAGGTGGGGAACCAGATCATCAGATCCAAAGGAGCAGTCAAATAACTTGGAGTCATGTTAGACAACAGACTGCAGTTCAAGACGCACGTAAAGTATATTACAACGAAAGCATCGCAAATACAGGGAACTCTCTCACACATACTACCTAACATCGGTGGACCTGGATACGCTAGGAGGGCCGTTTTATCAAGAGTAGTCAGCTCAGTCCTCCTTTACGCCGCCCCGGTTTAGGCGGGGGCACTAGCGATAAATGAAGCAAGAAGGGAACTATCATCCGCATACAGGCTTAGCGCGTTAAGGACAATCTGCGGTTTTCGAACCATCTCGGACGAAGCAGCCATCGTCATAGCTGCAATTATACGCATAAACATTCTAGCGGACGAGATGTTGAGGATCTACAACAGAAAAACGCCGCGCGGACAAGATGCAAGTGAAATGACAAGAATTAAAGTAGAAGAAAGAGCAACTTCAATTGATATATGGCAAACCAAGTGGAACAACACTACAAAAGGCAGATGGACATACATCCCGTCAATCGAGACCTGGACAAAGCGAGAACATGGAAACAGCAACTAAAACCTTACGCAGTTCCTGACTGGCCACGGCGGCTACCGCAAATACCTACATCGATTTGTACACGATAGCTCGCCATTTTGCCCAGATTGTCCAGACCAGGAGGAAGACACGGAGCACGCAGTTTTTTCTTGTAGGCGATTCGGTGGATGGAGATCGAATCTGCCCAATCCATCTTTCCTAATTGACCATATGTTGCAGTCGGATGACAATTGGACGACAGTTTGTAATCTGGTAACATCTATCCAAAACGAACTGCGGAGAGTAGAAAAGATAAGGAGAGCATCAGAAGCAGCAGAATCGTCAGAAGCAACTGACACAAGACAAGGCGCATAGCATGAATTGGTAACCAGCCCCGCGAAGTAATACCTAACCGCAGTCCCGCGTGGAGAGTGGTTGAGGTCTGCTAGATGTGGATTAGTACGTAGGCGCATTCCTGTCATCGATTTATTGGGGTTTGCGAATCGTGCATGCCATCTTTTGAAGATTGGTACAGCCAAGAAAAAAAAAAACTTAAGTACGTACACACACACACGCTCACAAAAACCATATTGTGAACCATTGAATTGTTGTAAATCGCGATTTTCATGTTCGAAGCAATTAGCTATATATTAATACGGAGTTGCCTATAACGTGTTTCCCCCCTTTTTTGCTATTATACGTCAGATAGATATGCCAACACTATATATATTTGGGTAGGGGGCAATACATAGAAGTTACTTGAAGTTACTTGAAAATGCTTGAAAATACTTGACGTTACCTGAAAATGCTTAAAGTTACTTGAAGTTACCTGAAAATGCTTGAAGTTACTTGAAAATGCTTGAAGTTACTTACACATGCTTGAAGTTACTTGAAAATGCTTGAAGGTAATTGAAAATGCTTGAAGTTACTTGAAGTTACTTGAAAATGCTTGAAAATGCTTGAAGTTACTTGAAAATGCTTGAAAACTTGAAGTTACTTGATAATGCTTGAACATACTTGAAATTACTTGGACATGCTTAAAGTTACTTGAAAATGCTTGAAGTTACTTGAAAATGATTGAAGTTACTTGAAAATGCTTGAAGTTACTTGAAAATGCTTGAAGTTACTTGAAAATGCCGGGAAAATTTTATATCATGTGGAATCAGAGAATGCAATGTCGAAAAATTTCATTCTCCGATTAATATGTATAACAGTCGACTGTTTTTTTTTTTTCAACTTATAGAATAAATGGGTCGAATTTCGACCATGGGGCGACCCCTAGTTACAATAAATTACCCAGTACTGGGAAGTTAAATAAAAGTTTAAATTTTAGCATTTTTAGGGATATTTCCTGATGCGAATCTGATTGGTTTCGTGTGTGTGGTTGCCTCAGAACATGTGTGAAATAATAGTCGGATCAAGTGAAAGTGACTTTTGGCACTCGGTGTTCAATCGTGAAACATATTTGGTATACGAATGTCCGTGTGTACACACAAAACTCAACGTTAGCCATAATTTCCATAATTACGACATAGCTCAGCCAAACGTTAACATTGTGAAACATTTTTTGCTTCACAGGAAATCTGATTATGACACAAACATTTGGTCCTGACCGGCTTTATACATTGTTCACCCTTTATATGGAGTCATTTTCCTTTTGCAAAGCCAACCCATTACTAACGAAATAAATTTCAATAATCTTGCAACCCAATTAGTTACCTCTCCGGTTTCAGCGAACCGTCCTTTTCCTACCTCTTTCCGTGACTAGTTTTGTGTTGAAAGATCTCCAAGGGCGCACATCAAATTATGTAACTTTTGCCTGCCATCGGCGAGAGCCCTACACACACACCCATCTTTTTATACTTACAAAAACAATATTCGTGAATTATTCAGTAATATCCTTCTTTTGCTGTTGAAAATTCCGTCCTTCGAGGCTGTTTCGATTGCATTATGTGACATTCAGGCTAAAAATGTCGGTCCTGAACTGTGGGTGTAACTTTTTCCTCCCACATTTCGTCGCTTTTAGCCAAAACAATGTTCTTCGATCTGACATTGACAGTGAGTCCGGAAAGTTAGGCGAAAACATATCCTAACACGAACATAATGATTGCATTGTCATGTAGTTTTGTTTAATTAAAGTTGTCCCATTGTCAATACGTTGGAGGAGTATTACAGACCTCCATTGTTTTGAATTTTAATCGAGTATTGATTTTGTTGACAGACTGGCTATTGTGCATTTGATGCAACACTTGTCGTACCTTTCGGGCGATCATAAATAACACCACCCTTCCATGAACTAAGGCTAATAAAAACAAAATTCAAATCCGGACTCATTTTCCAGTTAGCGACCGGCAGCAGAAACCCCACATGGTGAACGAGGTCCTTGGTGTTTTTTTTTTCTTCATGTTAGCATGTACGTACTACTTTGCGCCGATGATATGGGAACGGCTGTGGTATCGAGAAGGTGGTGCACGTCATCCGCATCGTCAACAGCAGTCTCGCAAGAAACTAGGTCAGTTGGTCGGACATATATATATGTGAATGTGTGTGTGTTTGGTCAGCTAGGTGCAAAATGAAAAAAACAGCGAATCAAAGCTGTTCACCTTTGATACGAGTTCGACTATCTATGTGTTTGTTGCATGTTCCATGCAAATACTTTAATATGCAGCTTCGTCAAGGCAAGTTGTGTTAGCTTAACGCAGTGATTCATTTTTTTGCCGGACTATTTTTATCCTTTGCAATTGAGCAAATTTTAAATTTTCCCAGAAATATTTGTATAAACCCCGAAGGGTAGACAGCGGCGAAAAGCATTAATTTGCGGTTGAAAGTGGAGCAAGAATGACAGCGAAGGGTTGTGATGGAGGAGACTTTGTTTACGATTGTGTTTTAAATAAGGTGGCAATGGTAAAAGTTGATATTGTGATTGCGA
Source organism: Portevinia maculata (assembly GCA_949715645.1). Taxonomy (NCBI): domain Eukaryota; kingdom Metazoa; phylum Arthropoda; class Insecta; order Diptera; family Syrphidae; genus Portevinia; species Portevinia maculata. The sequence continues at coordinate 265,656,436 of OX454526.1, read as the reverse complement.
AAATGAGGTGCTAGATTAAGTGTTTCTTTTGGGCAAAAATAATATCAGCGATTCATATATCTGTACACTCTCCAATATTTATGGGAAATATAAAGGGTGTTCAAATTTGATGTATCATTTTAAATTGGCCGCCACTTTTTTTTAAAGCAAATTATCTTCACCGATGAGGCTCATTTTGAAATTGGCGGTTATGTCAATAAACAAAACTGTTGCATTTGGGCTGGAGAAAATCCTAGAGGATTGTTTGAAAGGCCAATGAAACAAACAAAAAAGTTACTGTATGATGTGGATTTTGGTGTGGTGACGTAATTGGTCCATTTTTCAATATCAAGCGATGATTAGAAACTTTTTGTGGAATCAATTGGTTGCAGAATATGTGGTTTATAATATAATAATAGATTTACTACGCACTATCTCTACATAAGTAGGATACTTTTCACCTGCCCTAGAAGGGACTAGGCTCTGGTGTTCCACTTGTAGTAGTAGGTAGTAGTTTATTTAGTACATTTGCACCATTTACAATATCAAAATATAGTACATCGAGTTCCGAAGTTCAAAGATGAGTTACATTTCAGATTTCATTTTTTACAAAATTTATAACACCTTTTTTTAAATGAATGTATATTTAAATCGTCTTTAATTATTCCTGGTAGAGAGTTTTTTTTTTTTTTTTTTTTTATAATTTGCTTACGCTAAAGGGATTTTTTTTTCTGTTGTTATACAAGGCGGCGCAAAGATAACCTTCCGATGTTTTTTGGCTGTAATTTAAAAATAAAATAAAATAAATAGTCACCAATATTCGGCGTTCTGGAGCAGTGTAGCGTAACATTGTTTATTAACGTGCATTTCGCATGTGTTTACTACACAAATGTCAAAACAGAACTGACATTAGGGGCCAATCGCCAAAATTTATAGCATTTTCTGATAGGAGGATTACTTTTGCGCCACCTTGTAGTACCCTTATAATGCTAAGAGCACAGTGTAAGCTACTTGGTATTAGAAACAATAGAGAGATAGGAAAGAAGTGTTTGGGTGCAGTTGTAGGGTTTTTCTCCACGGGTGGTGTCTAAGTTACTTAGGGAGATTACGTTTTCATGTATTCGGTATAAAGTAATGGACTTGGCCGGGATTCGAACGCACGACCTTCCATTCCGTAAGCGAATACACTACTACTGCACCATTGCCACCCGTAGAGAGGTAAAAAGCTGGAATCCTTTATAGAACAAACAGTTCTGTGCTGCACTCGTTCGCAAAGTGGGGAGACGAAAATTTTGACTGTTTCTCAAAGCGTAGGGCTGAACATCACTTACTAATTTTACATGTCGTGCTAAATACTCGTAAAAGGGTAAACGATTAGATTTTATTTTAAAAACAAACATCAAAACATTAATTTTAATTCTTTGAATGACACTTAACCACATTAACGTATTTAACATTGAGGAGATAGGCGTATAAATGTTGCACATAAGAATTGTTCTCATACTCCTGTTTTGCAACAATTGAAGCCTGTTTAACACAGTTTGATTACACAAAAACAAAATCGACGAACAGTACTCGAAGTGGGGTTTTATTATTGCACTGTAAATTTTTATATATGTTTTATATACATGTTTTATACATTTTTATATATGTTAATATGTTTTCTTATTCTTTTCAAGAACCCTATTTTCTTTGCAATTTTCTTTGCTATGTAATTAGCGTGATTATTAAACTTTAATTTATTGTCTATCAAAACTTTTAAATATTTTATTTCCGACACTGTTTCTACTGATTCGTCGTCAATAGAGATGTTTACTACTGTTCCATCACTATTGCCGCCAAATGCCATTAGTTTTGTTTCTGCAACGTTTAGTTTTAGTTTATTTGCTTTCAGCCAGACACTCAAGTTCAGTAAATCTTCTTGCATTCTTGGGACAATTTCATGTAGGTCTTGGCCTGTAATGAATAAAATTGCATCATCGGCAAATAAGGTAATTTGACTATGTTTAACCACTTTAACAATATCATTTATGTACACATTAAATAACAACGTTCCCAGAACCGAACCCTGGGGTACACCTGTATTAACACTTATTTTTTTCCGAAACAACTCCATTCACGTTTGTTCTTTGCATTCGATTTTCCAAATATGTTCTGATCCAATTTAAGGATTTATTGCGCACACCATATTTTTCTAACTTGTGAATCAAGATCGCCCTATCAACTGTTTCAAAAGCTCTCCTAAAGTCAAGAAACACACAAACAACATTGTCAATCTAATTCCTGCTTCCAGATTCCAACCACCATGTTAAGAGCACTTTCACAAGAATGTTGCTTTCTGAAGCCCGACTGGTTTTCAATAATCAACTGATTTTCATTAAAAAACGATTCCAATTGCACTTGCACTAACTTTTCTAATTATTCTAATTATTAATTAATTATTAGCTCGCATACGATTGACTCCAAATCAGTCATGTACTGCTTCAACACCCTACAGGTACTCGGAACAAGTAACAAGACCAAGCTATGGTGGGTTCCGGGTCATGTCGGGGTGGAAGGTAACGAAAAGGCCGACGAACTGGCCAGAAAAGGTTCGGAAACACCCTTCATAGGTCCCGAACCCTTCTGCTGCACTCCTAGATCAGCAGCAACGGCAGCAATAAAAAGCTGGGAATACAGAAAATGTATCTATCTTTGGGAAAGCATCCCAGGTTTAAGACAGACCAAACAAGCCATTCGGCCTTTCAATAAAAATGCCAGCAAATGCCTAAACCTAAGCAGGCATGATATCAAAAACTTAGTAGGTTACCTTACTGGTCACCATGGTTTAAGATATCATCTATACAAAATGAAAATAGTAGACTCTCCTGAGTGCCGACTCTGTCTTGAAGAGGACGAGTCAGCTGAACACATTTTATGTGAATGTCCGGCCCTAAACGGAATTAGAAAGAAGATCTTTTTCAGGGAACAAATGTGCCCCGAGGACATAAAGAATTCTTCGACTAGTAGAATTGTCCGCTTTACACGGAAAGTGGAAACTCTACTAGTCTAAACTTTTCTGGCCCACACGGCACAAAAGATCTTTTTTTAGGTCGAAGTGCCCCATATTTAATCGCCTTGGCGAGCCAGAATTAAAAAAAAAAAAAAAAAAAAAACTTTTCTAAAACCTTCTCGTATAGGGGCAGGGCATTAACCGGTCTAAAATTCTCACACTTTCTTGAACCTTTAACTTTTATAATGGGCGTTATTTGCGACTCTTTCCAGCAATTGGGAAATATACCTTCCCTAAATGAAAGGTTAAAAATATGTTTCAAAGGTTCTGCAATAATGTCAAATGAAACTTTAAATATTGTTGGGCTTAAGAAATTAAAGTCCCTTTTGTCCCTTATTAAGTCAATCACTTTTTTAATATCATCAACGGTTATTTCTCTTAAGACAAATGAAGAACAGTTACTTTGTATTTGGTTAACATATGGGGTATTGGTGATCGATTCACTTATGGCCTGAACATTTTTAATAAAAAACTTATTAAACTTGTTTGCTAATACAGTATTTAACGCTTATAAGAAACACGCTTATAAGAAAACCTCGCTTAAAGGAAACCTGAACAAAAGCACCGTGTACTTTCCCATATATTTTAATGTTAAATTGTGTGTTTATAAGAAAAACACTGAAAAAGAAACATTTCTCCAACCACGAACCAACCAGTTTCCATATAAAGTTGGTTGGATTTAGGAAACTTTTTTAATAAAAAAAAACTTACGAACCTCATAAAATTAGAGACCCGAAAAATTCAAAGCAAAACTTACAAAAATGTCATTTATAGGCAATTTCGCATTATTGTAGAGAAATAAAGTTCAGTGTTCCATCTGACATTTGAATTTGTTTTTTGTTGTGTTCTAATCTGTTGTGCTTACCTTTGCTGAAAATGTCGCGAAATAATATTTCACTGAAAACTAAATTGATAATCTTGGAAATTAAATCGGGAAGAAATCGAAAAGAAATCTGCGAAAAATATAAAATTGCAAAAAGCACATTGTCTAAAAAAACGCAAAATAATTTGAAGAAGAAAAATACAAATGCAGGACCTTAAACAGAAAAAGAAACAGAGATGAACAAATGGTTTGAAGCAATGTATCTTTCAGGAGGCTGCATGGAGAATGCGGTTCAGCCAACGCTGAAGCCGCAAATAATTTTGTAGAACTCGTTGTGTCAGAGATATTACAAAAAAATGGTTTAGAAAATATTTACAACGCAAACGAGACTGGATTGTTCGTTAAGGCTCTTCCTACTGGTACCCATGTCACAAATGGGCAAGATATACAGGCGCAAAAATACCGAAAGATAGAGTAACATTGCTCTTGATATGTAATGCTACCGGCACAGACAAATTTGTCTTTTCGATTGGAAAATATAAGCAGACCAGATGTTTCGGAAACCAAGCAATTCCAATTGCTTACAAATTTAATAAAAAGGGTTCGATGACAAGTACTCTTTGGATTGAAATTATCAAAGAGCTTGATGATGTCATGAAAAAGAAAAAGAAAACAGTTCTACTCTTAGTTGATAATGCCTCATGCCATAAGTTGGATTTTGAGCCGAAAAATAGTGAAATAAAATTGTTGCCAGGTTTTGAAAAGTAGATAGTGATGATGATTACATTCATAACATCGAAGATATTCTTCTCAACAAGTGTGAGGAAGCATTGATTCAAACAACAATTAATGATTATTTTTGAAGAGCTAAAATTTAATCTAATTTATTCGTTTGTATGAACACTGAAGTACATACATACAAATAATACGTTTAATTAACGAGCTGTGAATTTTGTGTTATCGTTTTTTTTCTGTTAAATAAAATATACTTAGATATTTATTTACTACTTTTTAAAAATAGAATTTTTTGTTGGACGGTGTATAGTAGTATTTTTGTTTCCGTACAAGAAACTGGTTTCTTATATCCGTACAAGAAACTTGTTTCTTATATCCGTATAGGAAACTTGTTTCTTATATCCGTTCTGAGGATATAAGAAAAACTCGGTTATAAGAAACAAGTATCGTGCAATTTCTAAGTTTCTTATAAGCGTTATGTACTGTACACTATTATCATTATACGCAATGTTGTCTAATATGATGTTTTTTATTTCACAACGCTTTTCCTTTAACACAAGACGGATGGTGCATCATGCCACACAGCAACGAACTCCATCGATCTTTTGAAAGAGAAGTTGAACTGTCGCATAATTTTCCGAAGAAAAGACATGAATTGGCCACCAAAATCATGCGATTTAACACCACTGGATTTTTTCCTCAGGGGTTTCTTAAAGAGTCAAGTTTATACCGATAATCCTCAAACTGTTCAACACCTCAAAGACAACATCATCGAGCAAATATCACTTATTGAACCATCATTATGCGAAAATGTGATTCAAAATTTTGGTAAAAGGTTGACAGTCTGCCGAGCTAGCAGAGGAGGTCACTTGGACTACATTCTTTTTCATTATTAACCGAAACCAATGTACATTTTGTACAATTTGTATAAAATTTGAATAAAAACAAATTACAAATTTAAAATCATACCTCAAATTTGAACACCCTTAATAAGCCGATATATTGAAGAAAGCATTGATTTAAATGCAAACAAATAAGGCGCTTTCATCTTACTAAGGCTGTCATTAAAACTAGTAACAATCTATATACAAGGTGGCGCAAAAGTAATCCTCCTTTCAGAAAATGCTATAAATTTTGCGATTGGCCCCTAATGTCAGTTCTGTTTTGACATTTGTGGAGTAAACACATGCGAAATACACGTTAATAAACAATGTTACGCTACACTGCTCCAGAACGCGGAATATTGGTGACTATTTATTTGAGCAATAATCGGTCGGTGACTTTGGCACAACGTGAATTTCGTCGCAGATTTCCTACCCGTCCAACGCCTACTGGTGAAACACTGCGACGTTTAGCCGCTCACCTCGAAGAGACTGGCACAACACGAGATGCTGCCAGGCGTGGCAGACCCCGGAGTAGCCGTTCTGCAGAGAATATTGCTGCTGTAGCCGAAGATGTCATGGAAGCGCCGTCGACATCGACCAGACGACGTGCCACGCAAATGGGTATCAGTCGACGATCTTTACAGCGAATTTTGGTACAAAATTTGAAGATGTTTCCGTACAAAGTCCAGACGGTGCATCAGCTATTAGCTGCTGACCGCCAATCGCGTCTAACATACGCTCAAGCCATCCTTAATCACCACTAAGAGGAAGATGATTTTTCATCAAAAATAATGTAATCATCAATAATAATCATGAGTGATGGGGCCCATTTCCATCTTAGCGGGTACGTAAATAAGCAAAATGTACGCTTCTGGGGCACTGAAAATCCGCGTGTAACCCACGAAGAGCCATTACACCCGCTCAAAGTCACTGTATGGTGTGCTGTTTTCGCTGGAGGAGTCATCGGACCTTTTTTCTTCGAAGACGTCGCGGGCCAAACGGTTACTGTGAATGGTGAGCGCTACAGAGCAATGATCAACGAGTTCTTTTTGCCGCAACTTGATGAATTGGGATTGGAAAACATGTGGTTCCAACAGGACGGTGCAACGGCACACACTGCACGTGCCACAACCGATATGCTGAAGGATGCATTTCTCGGGCGCCTAATCTCCCGTTTTGGCGATTTGCACTGGCCAGCAAGATCGCCTGATTTGACCGCTCCAGACTTCTTTTTGTGGGGCTTTTTGAAGTCGCGGGTTTATGTCAACAAGCCTCAGACTCTTGCAGCTCTTAAAGACAATATCCGTCAACAATGTGAGGACCTATCGCCGGAAGTTTTGGCCAAAGTGATGGAAAATGCCATAAAAAGGGCTCAAATGACAATCAACTGTGGCGGCGGCCATTTACATGACATCATATTCTCGACTTGATATAAAAAATATTAAAAGACCAAATAAAAATAATCCACAAGAAGACTCAAAGTTTTTAATTTTTTTTTTAAATTACAGCCAAAAAACATCGGAAGGTTATTTTTGCGCCACCACGTATAATGTCTATACATGTAATACAATAGTAAAAGTTTGTCCGTTTGCATGAGGATCCGCGTAGATCAGGATATTACTGTGATTTATACATGCCTTAACATCATTGATGGCTAGTATAAATAAAATCGGTCCGAGGTGACTTCCTTGGGGAACTCCAGACTGAGCTGTGAAAGATACATATAGCGATCCTCTAAATTTCACTTGATAAACCCTTGACCTAAGGTATGAATTAACCCATTTTATGAAACATGGTGGGAAACCAAAAGCCCTGAGCTTAAATTCGATTATTTCATGGGACAGCTGGTCGAAAGCCTTAGAGAACTCAGTGTATATGCAATCCATTTCGTCCTTATTCTCCAAGATATTAGAACAATCATGCAAGAAACTTAATAGATTAGTGACAGTGGATCTGTTTCTTACAAATCCATGCTGTTCATTACAAATTATATTGCGACAAAGAAATATTAACTTTTCACAAACAATTTGTTCAAAAAGCTTAGGGATACACGAAAGCTTTGAAATGGGCCTATAATTAATGATATCACTACGTTCGCCTTTTTTAAATACAGGTGTGATAAAAGCACTTTTCCATAGCTTAGGGAATTTACCTGTACTAATGGACAATTCAAACAGATACTTAAGATATGGAGCAATAGCATGACTGCATTTTTTAAGAACAATCGGTGGAATGCCATCAGGACCTGATGAATAGTCATTCTTGAGAGAAGAAATACATTTTAAAATTGTTTCCAAATCGAATGAGATACTACTAAAACTTATTTGGGAACAGCTAGTTAGATAACTAAAATATTGATCATCAATGGGAAGAGGGGCTCCCTAAATGACTTACTGAAATGATCTGCAAACATATTGCTTGCATCTAGCGAATCAGCAGTTGTCGAACTATTGTAAGTAAGCTTCGATGGATAACCATCGGTTTTTTTCTTAGAATTGACAAAACCCCAGAAAAGTTTGGGGTTCAATTTTAAAGAGCATTCCATTTTACTTATATAGTCAATATATAAGTTACAGGATAAAGATTTGAATTCATTGAACAATGTGAAATAGAGTTCAAGATCTGAATGGCAGAGACTTTTTAAATAGTTCTTCCAAGCCCTATTACGTCTGTTTCGTATCGATTTGAGCTCTTTGGTGTAGCAAGGATGGGACGTTTTCAGATTCCTAGAGGATTTCACAGGAATCACTTTTTTCATGCAGTTATCCATCAAAGAATAAAAAGAACCTACTGCATCTTCAATATTAGATAAGGAAGTAAGGTTTAAATTAAAGCTGTTAATTTCATCAGAAAGCCTTTGAAAATTTGCTTTCCGAAAGTCAAAAAATTGCGAACGGTCATACGAATTACTATTTTCGTACAAATGTGCGCCTAGTTCAATAAATACATCCAAGGGTGGATTATTGTTATCTATGTTAGTTATACAGAAGTGGGATTCCAGAACCAAAGTACTAACAGAGTCAGAAGAGAAAACAAGATCGCGAGTTCGATTTCTGAAATTTTTTATACAGCTTGTTTGCTGTAAGTCAAAAGACAAAATGTTGTCTAGTAAGGCGAGCTCTTGTTGGGCAGAGTCAAAGGATGGAATGAAATGAGAATCATCCTCAGAAGGTACCCATCCAATATGTGGCAGATTGAAGTCGCCCATAAGTAAGACAGTGCTGTCACAACAAGATATGTCAAAAATATGGTCTAGTGCCATAGAAAGTTCCGAATACAAAGAACATAGACGAGACGATGGAATGTACGCATTAACAACATATAAATGTTTGTTCTTAAGTGTAATTTTTAAACAGATAATTTCGACATTATTGAAACATTATTAATTATTCATTGTCATAAACAACCTCCTGCAGAAAAGCCATAATGCTTCGCAGGTATAAAAAATTGTAACTATCTAACAAAGATGAAATAAAAAAAAATTAATAAATCTTCATTTCGAAGAATAAACAAAAGTAATGATTTTTTACCACAGGATATGATAAAACTTATAGGCGAACGAGATATTGTAAAAACGTTTGACTCACTTAATCATCGTCGCAATGTCTCCCGCCTATCGTTGTATAACCGATATTTCCACCATAAGTGCTGAAACGAAATAGCGAGCTGCATTTCACCGTTAGAAAATTCAACCGTCATACCATAAATGCACATCAGTTCACCCTCCAGCCTTTTTTCAGACGTACAGGTATGTGATCTTAAGGTACTCGTATGTCATCTTAATGCACAAAGTTTGCCAACAAAAATAGATGAGTTTAGAGAAATATTTGTAAACTCTCAAGTTGACGCGATCTGTGTGTCGGAAACTTGGTTCAACTGTTTGCGGGTGGCAACAGGTGCAGTAGTAGTGTATTCGCTTACTGAATGGAAGGTCGTGCGTTCGAATCCCGGCCAAGTCCATTACTTTATATCGAATACATGAAATCGTAATCTCCCTAAGCATCTTAGACACCACCCGTGGAGAAAAACCCTACAACTGCACCCAAACACTTCTTTCCTGTCTCTCTATTCTTTCTAATAGTAAGTAGCACCGAAAAGCATGCAATGAAATGCGATAGTGCCAGGTGCTGCTTGCTGTTAAAAAACACAAATACTTACGCTGTCCTACGCACTATAAGGGTACTGTAACAACAGAAAAAATCCCTTTAGTGTAAGCAAATTATAAAAAAAAAAAAAAAAATATAAAGGATGCTGTTTATACCTTAAATGGCTACAAACTCTATTGTTCAGATAGGAGCAACCGCACTGGTGGAGGTGTAGCTATTTATGTAAGAGAAGGTCTTAATTGTAAACCGAAATGTTGTTCTCCCGATGGATGTCCTATGGAATATCTTTTTGTTGACATAATTTGTGGAGAAAATGCTGTTCGATTAGGAAGCATTTATAGGCCGAACAGGAATGTTGATTTGGCACCCGTGTATTCTTTAATGGAAGAATTCTCAACAACAGCAAGTAATGTTATCGTATGTGGTGACTTTAATAGTAATATTTTGGTTGAGAGTGACCGTACCGAAAGCATGATGGGGTTTGACCTACACTCTGTAAATACGCAGGTACCTACTCATTTTACGAATTCCTCAAATATCCTCCTAGATATGTTTTTCGTTAATAACAAAGACAGGGTACTTCTTTATGACCAAATGTCTGCACCCGCCTTTTCAAAGCATGAGCTTATATTTCTTACCTTTGATTTTGACATTAATACGACAACTTATAGTTTCCGAAACTTTAAGAATATAGATAGTGCTGCTCTTCAAAATCATTTTCATACCATTTCTTGGTATCTTGTTTACGGTATGACCTCGGCGGATGATCAAACTGATTTTCTTCAGAGAAACATTAGTTACCTCTGTGATACATACGTTCCCATAACAACCGGTAGGGTAAGGCCAAAAGCAAGTGCTTGGTTTACCAATGAGAATCGTTTATTAATATCACAACGAGATTACGCTTACAATGGAAACGTTTCCGGATAGTCTACAAGCATTTAAGAAACAGCGCCGTCCGTGAAATAAGAATTGCCAAAACACACTTTTATTCCAATCGGCTAAGTAATAATGAAGATGCCCGATGTGGAATAACCTTCGGGAATTAGGGATAGGTAAACAGAAGCTGAACTGCACACAAGATATTGATTGCGACGAACTAAATCGTAATTTTTTATCGACTCCAGGCACTAGAATTCCCGCTGGCAATAGAATATCCCGCAGTCCTGTAGTCTTCACAGAATCACCGTTTTCTTTTTCAATAATAGAATGCACGGATGTAGTGGAAAGCCTGTTAACAATAAAGTCCAATGCTGTAGGAGTACATGGACTTCTTCCGGTTTTCATAAAATCTTTATTGCCATTACTGCTTCCGTATATTACACATATTATCAATACCATTTTCATGACCGGTGTTTTTCCTTGCCAGTGGCAAGTGGCAAAAATAATACCAATCCCTAAGAACTCGACAGGTGAAGAATTTAGACCCATCTCGATTCTACCATATCTATCAAAAATTTGCGAACGCGTTATGTATAAGCAGTTAAAGGAGTATCTTGTACTTCGCAATCTCCTAGTTTCCGTTCAATCTGGCTTTCGTGCCAAACATAGTTGTACCACCGCGCTTTTGAAAGTGGTAGAAGATATACGAGAGGAATTGGATAAAGGCCATTTTACCTTTCTTATGCTTCTGGACTTCTCAAAGGCATTCGATACGGTTGATCACTTTATCCTTATTGATAAATTACGTCAGTTCTTCAACATGTCTGCTTCTGGTGCAAGGTGTTCCGCAAGGCTCGATCCTGGGACCCCTCTTATTTATTTTTTTTACATCAACGACTTACAAAGCATAATCCTAAATTCAAGGAGGCATTTTCATGCCGACGACATTCAAATTTATAAAAGCTGTCCTCTTGGCCTTATCGAAAACTGTGCCCATATTTTGAACGAAGACCTTGAAAGGATCTCGAAGTGGTCGTTTAGAAATAATCTGTCACTTAACCCAAAAAAATGTAAATGTTTGGTAATTTCAAAGAAGAAGTTAGACCTTTCTTATTTTCCCACAATTAAGCTTGATTGTTCGCCATTAGAATACGTAGATAGCTCAAAAAATCTGGAAATGGTTTTCAATAGAACTCTCATATGGAATGGCCACATAAATCTGATTGTGAGCAAGGCATATGGAGTTCTTCGAACTTTATGGACTGCTCAAAAGTTTACACCACCTAAAACAAGACTAATTCTTGCTAAAACTTTGGTTATTCCAATACTCGTGTATGGTTCCGAAATATTTAATAACTGTGATGCGGATTCTAAAAGGAAGCTTCAAGTAGCATTTAATAGTACCATTCGCTATGTATATAGTCTCAGAAGATTCGACCATGTATCACATCTGACAGAAAACTTATTGTATATATCCTTTCCAAATTATATAAAGTTACGAACCCTACTTTTATAGTTTTCAATCATAAAAACAAGACAACTGATATCTGCCTGTTTGATTCTACCACAATTTACTTGGCCTAACATCTGAGAGGTAATTTTTTATTTCTGCTATTCGCCTTTTGGACGCACTTCCGCGAAACATTAGAGAACTAGTTGAACTCGAGAATGAGTTGAAACTCTTCTTCACAAAACCAAAGCAACTCATTTCAATTAACCCTTTGACGTCCACGGGGACATATTTGTCCCAAGCCAAAAATGATTACCAACTTAATAATTTACAAGTCTATGTCCTTTATTTTGCTATATTAGTCTCTGAAAGTGCCTACTATGTTTTTTTTTATCGGCAACATAACATTTATAACACCATTCTTTTTCCAATGCCATTAGAAACTGTCACTTCGTTCGATTCGGTAATCTAAAATTTTGGAAGTCTTTTTTAGTGAAAAAGTGTTTTTTATCATTTCAAAGTGTGAAATAATTATTGCCTGGTAAATAAATTGTTATTATACACATTTAACTTATCATTATTCATTTTGCATAGGCTTATTATTCATGATAAAAAAAGGGACACCGATGTCCCAGTGGGCGAATAGAGACGTTATTTATGAGAAATAGTTTACCTATAGTAATGATGATTTTTGTCATATACTTTAATTTTTTTATTCATATTGTTACAGATTATGTTTAATGGAGTTTTTGAACTTAGGGAGAATGAAGTCCAAAGGATTTTGATGGGTGACAACAGTGATGGTGAAGATGATTTACTGCTTGACGATGAAGATCAGAGGATTCTCACACAAGATGATGACCAAGGGGTTTTGAATGTTGAGATTGAAGATATGACTCATGGACCTCAGGAGTTAACAAGTGCATCACAGGAACCTTCAACGTCTACAGCAGTATCCTTCAGCGAAGAACATGGTAAGCATCAACCAGTTTTCAAATGGAACCCTAAAACATACTGCCCAATGTTTTTCGTGACGTCAATTATAAATTCGGAAACGTGCAAATCTTAAAAGAAGTTGAAGCCGATAAACTGACACATTTTGCCATCTTCTGTTCAGCAACAAATTTCGACGTATTAATTCAGCATTTAGTGTTGGAATCAGTTCGATACGCTCATCAAAATGGACGGGAATTCACCATTGAAATCGATGAAATGAGAGCATTTCTTGGCATGAATTTGTTTATGGGGTATCATATCTTGCCATCATTGAGGGACTACTGGTCTACAGAACCTGACATGGGGGTACCTTTCATAGCCAATGTAATGCCAAGAGCTCGATTTGAAGACATACGGAGGAAGCTACATTTTTGCAACAACGAAGCAGAAAGAGGCCCAAAAAGCCCAAATTATGACAGAGCATACAAAATTCGGCCAGTGATAGAACACTTGAATACTTCATTTCAAAATGCCCTGAATAGCACAAGACAGCAATCAATTGACGAACATATGATCAAATTCAAAGGGCATAATGTAATGAAACAATACATAAAGAATAAGCCGGTCAAATGGGGCTTCAAGTTATGGTGTAGATGTGATGCAGCAACAGGTTACCTATTTGAATTTGATCTATATACAGGTAAACGAACTTCTGGAACTGAATATGGCCTAGGTGAATCAGTAGTTCTTCAGCTTACAAAAAAGCTGGTAGGCTTGGGATGTGAAATATACATTGACAACTTTTTCAATTCACCTTTGCTTCAATACCAGCTCATTGACCGGAATACCAAAGCGTGTGGGACTGTTCGAACAAACCGAAAACATCTTCCAAAGACTGCATTAGTTGATAAAACAATGAAGAGGGGAGACATTTACACCACAAGTTTTCGAGGCATAACATAAGTGAAATGGATGGATAACAAAGGGGATCATTTGTTGACCAACTTTTTGTCACCTTTAGAAAAAGATGTAGTAAAGCGCCGCAAAGCTGGCTCAGTAGAAAAAATTGATGTCATTTACCCCAAAATTGTTTCGTTTTATAACAAACATATGGGTGGAGTAGACCTCATGGATCAACGAAAGATTTGCTACGAAATTGATCGAAGATCAAAAATCAAGTACTATCTTCGACAATTTTTTGATCTTTTTGACTTATCGATAAATAACGCATACACCGTCTACAGTAAACTTCATGATGAAAAAAAATGGAAGGAAGTATGTTGTCCAGCCTGCAGTATAGACAAGTCGTAGCTCGGAGTTTAGTAAGTGATTTTACCGTCAGGCAACGAGGTATTCCCTCTTCAAAAACCAGTTCAGTACGAAAATCTGTAAAACGTCAATTACCCTCGCATCCTATGGAAAAATCACGTATGAGAAAGCGGTGCGTAAACTGTGCAAAAAACAAAATAGAAAATCGTACCAACAATACCTGTGTCGTACGAGTATGTAAAGTTCATCTTTGCTTCACCAATGGAAGAAATTGTTTTTCGGAGTACGACAAATAAAAAAAATATTATTATGTCTGATAAATAAATAAAAACTAAATAAAAATAAATGTGCATTTTCATAAATTTAAAATTATTTGTTTACTTTAACGACCATAGGGACATATGTGTCCCAAAAAATGCCAAGAAAACCGTTATATTTTTTTCGAATTTTGATTTTCAAATATGTTTTTTAGAAGCTTAATATATCATTTTAAAAAGCTGAAATAATTTTATTAACTCCCATACTGTTATGGTCGTGAGAGGGTTAAACCAAACTAACCCCCCCCCCCAAACCCTTTGCTCAAGCAAACTCAATTAATTTACCTTTTTTTTGTATCTTATTTAAAACTTGAAAGTTGCAAAGATTTAAGTGGAAAGATTGATAATTTATTATTTAGCTTTTTTTGCTTGTTAACTATTTTCTTATTTATTTAAAATCATTCCGTTTTCCTTAACTCATCTCATTTTTATACAAATTGTTTACATTTCACAAACAAGTGTACTCTTACTGTGAATTGAATTAATAATATACAATTGAATTGAAAAAAAAAAGAAAAATTGAAATTGAAAAACAGTGAAATACAAAGAATCTCTGCTTAGCCGCGCAACACAAATGTGGATTGCTCTTCAAACAAACATTTAAAACCAACATGCATCGTTCTTATACCCTATTCTAAGGGTATATTAATTTTGACGCATAGTTTGTAACATACCTTAATATTGCCCGTAGACCCCTAAAAGTTACTATATTTATGATCAGCATCGATAGTAATGTCGATCTAGCCATGTCCGTCCGTCCGTCCGTCGGCAAAAATTAGGCTTTTAAACTGGGCCTAGAGAGCTGAAATTTTAACCATATACTCTCTAGGGTCCCGAAATAATCAAATTTACGAATTTTTGAAATCCGCCCACAGACACGCCCACAAACTCAAAAAAAACAAAATTTTGGAAAAAATCGAATTTTGAGCTAGAAAGCTGAAATTTTTTTTATATGATCTATGACTCCTAAAACTCCTAAATCCGCCCACTGACACGCCCACAATTAATAAAACAATTTTATTGAAAAACCGAAATTTGAGCTAGGGAGCTGGAATTTATAATATATACTCTCTAGGGGCCCTTTATGCTCATGTGTTAATTTTTTTTAAATCCGCCTACTGACACGCCCACAATTAAATAAAACATTTTATTGAAAAAGCAAAGTTTGAGCTAGGGAGGGTTTTTTTTTACATAAGCTTCGTTTTATTTTGATAAAATCCTTTAAATGTTATATAACAAAATATGTAGAGCGTTCTCAACAATTCAACCATTTTTTTTTTTGTAAAAAAGGAAATCCAAATCCCAGAGCACTCTGACTCGGTAACGGTCCATTGTACTACCAGGCAGAAATCCTCCTTTTTGGTGTAGAGGCATGAGAATGGGTGGCGTATGTTGTTGTTCCCCATGGGGATTGAACCTGCACCGCACGGGTCACAAGCCAACACACTAAGCTCTACACCGTCGCCACCCTACAATTCAACCATACTTAGACTTTTGTCACACATACTTATGAGGGATAGGAATAAGAATAGGGCATCCAAAAGTTCGCCCAGGCGGACTGTAGCACGTCCCTATGTTTTTTTCTGTCATCCTTTTCCTCATTTCCTAAATACCAGCACTATGTAACAATAAACTTTTCCGCATTATAAGGATACTAAAAATCCCTTTAGTGCGCGCAAATTATTAAAAAAAAAAAAAAATAGCCGATTCTGGCAGCAGAAGAAACCTTCAAAAAAGTGTCATTGAAATTCGTTAAGCCGTTTTGGCATGATTGAGCGACAAATATATAGACACTCAAATTTATTACACTTTTAGAAAGTATGATAAAATTCAGAGACAGCAAACTGATAGTCTGTTTAATTGACAAGAGTTTGGTTCCTCCGACAGAACTTATATGTACATCGTCTTTATATTGCCTGACCTCAGGGGCGACTCCATCCGATTGTGGAACTCCCTGTCCCGACAAGTGGAGAGCAGGGGGAGAAGTAAAGAACGGCTTCGTAAATAGATACAAGCTTATTTGTCAAATTAAATCACATTTTCTCTTCCTCTTTCTTAATAACAAAAATTAATACAGATGTTTTAAAGGAATATGATTTATTGAAATAATAAATTATAATGTAAACATAAACAGTTACGTAAACGTTGAACCACGATTTTCTTAAACACTGCCCGACAACCGATTAGCGCCCCCTCTAATCTTTCAGTGTAAATGCCAATAAATTGAACCTCTGAACATGTATCATGCTAAATATTTTTTACTTTCATTCTTCTCCATTTACTCTCTTTCAAAAAATAACCTTTAGTTCTGGCAGTGAACCGTTATTTTGTTTTCCCGTTTTCTTTGAAGTGTTGCAAAAATATATGCATTTTTCTTGCGACAGCCGATTAGCGCATCTAGGCTCTAGTATTAATATTCGTGTGTAAGCCGTCGTATTTGGCTTTCTAAAGTTATAATTAGTATAATTTGACAAATTTTCAATATAATTGAGTAAATATGGGAAAAGCAAACGCGTTAAGTGAACCTGAAAAGGCCAAAATAAAGGCTTATAGTGAGTGTGGTCTCTCAATCCATAAAATGCCCAAAAAAAATGAACCGAAGCCGTAAAGTTATTTCCTCATTCTTACGCAATGAGCATAATTATGGAAAAAATATGAAGGGCCGGTCCTCTTTTGTGATTACACCTGCTGACAAGCGAATTATTTTGAGGCACGCGTCAAATTCGCACGACTCTGCCGCCAAAATTAAAGAAAAAACCGGTGTTAAAGCTTGCGTGCGGACTGTGCAAAGAATAATTTCTAATGCTAAACATTTAAAACGTCTAAAAATAAAAATAAAACCACCACTTAACCAAATTCGAAAGGCGCAACTGCTGGATTTCTGCCGAGCGAGTATGACCTGGACAAGGGAGTGGCAGCGTGTAGTCTTTTCAGATGAAAAAAAATTCCATTTGGAGGGTCCTGATGGCTATGCTTACTACTTTCATGATCTTCGAAAAGAAGAGCATACTTTAGACAGACTGCACAGCGGCATGGTATGGAGAGCAATTACATACTATGGCACCATTGAATTGCAATTTATAAGTCGTCGTATGAATGCCACAACATACAATGGTGTATTAAAAAAGGCTTTCCCTGCGATCAAAGATATTTTTGGGCCGTTGGAGTGGAAGTTCCAGCAGGATAACGCCCCTATCCACACTGCTAGGATCGTGAAGTCTTGGATTGAGCACCAAAACGTGC
The DNA here is from genome assembly GCA_949715645.1 of Portevinia maculata. Taxonomy (NCBI): domain Eukaryota; kingdom Metazoa; phylum Arthropoda; class Insecta; order Diptera; family Syrphidae; genus Portevinia; species Portevinia maculata. Next base: position 265,638,760 of record OX454526.1, on the reverse strand, counting down.
CCTTATTGACCTGGCCGCCATACTCTCCCGACCTTAACATTATAGAAACTGTTTGGGGATGTTTAGCACGCAAGGTCTACGAGTCTGGAAGGCAATACTCGACTGAATCGGAACTAATTAAAGGGATAAAAAGTGCCTGGGAGACCATTTCACTTAATTTCATAAAGAAATTATATGACTCCTTACCCAACAGGATGTACGAGGTCATAGTTAACCGTGGAGGCACAACTCATTATTAATTCATTTATATATAACTGATAAATTTAAGAAATTAAAATAAAAAATAAAAATTCGGAAGTTTTGTGTTTATTTTGTTATACTATTCTATATTTTCAAGAGGGGGGGGGGGGGCCAATCAAATGTCCGAACAAAAAGAGTGGATTTTTTATATTAAATTTTTTAAAAGTCTGTAACATTGTTATTAATTGAGTTACTACCATAACTATCATTTCTGTTCGCTTATAATATTATAAACTTTCACTGGCGAAATTTCATTTCAAACGGTTTATTTGATTGGCTAATATTAAGATCCAAAAACACGAAGCGTAGGAGGCGCTAATCGGTTGTCGGGCAGTGTATCTTGCCTTCTTTGTACTATTGAAATGATAAACTTAAAGCTAATTTATAAAAAGCCAATTCTTAATGTGTAGGCATACATTGAATAAAATATAACCATGTGGTTTAACTGTCACACCGTAGTTGCCTCCAACTATCTCCTTCCCCTATCTTGAAACCCTTCAACTAAATCTACCACTCAACTAGCCTGCACTTAATTTATCTCCTAATGAAACATTTTCCTGTGTGAGATTCTACTAAGGACCTCCTTTCGCATGTGTGAAACTAACGAGATATATCTTCTTTACTAGCATTTTCTCAGCAAATGTCAAGAGATGTCCTCCCGGTGTTATCGCCCAGGAACATATCTTAAACAACCACTCCTCAGCGAAAGTATCTGGTTTCCGCAAAAACACTCTGAATCGTTTTTATTCCTTCGTCGAATGACTACAATCATACACAGCAGGACAAGATTTACTGCACACTTGACCTCGCACAAATTTGTATCTCCCAGACAAACCGGCATCTCCTTTGGCATACACTTATGTCAAGCAGGATAGTAACACAAAAGAATAAGTAAGAGGAAATATCTTGTCTCTTATTAAAACCGCGCAACAGTTGACTGACATTTCGATCCCAACAACAAAAATCCAACACCCTCCACTTTTTGAATTAGAAAATTGTTCGGATATATAGATGTAGGGAGATGTATTAATTCATTTCACACGATTCAATGAATTCAGGAACGTCTTATCTCCCAATGCGCTCAGAACTGCTGCATACTCGATGTATCTGGGTAAACAGACTTCCCAGACTGAGGAAACGATAAAACCGATATTGATTTCGTGCGGGGGAACTTCACTCCACCACTTAGGGCATATCCACATCATCCGGAGAATGGAATTTGTTTAGGCAAAAAACCTATCATTCCGAGAGAAATACGATGCTTGGTGAACTCTTTCACTTCGGCAGTTACTCGTATCGTTTAGTTTAATATCTTTCACACAACATTGACTGATTCTTAGTTTATGGAAATTTACTTTAAACAGGGAAAAAAGTGTACCTTTTTTCTAAAGGCGCATCGTTAGATAACTAAGTATGTAAGACTCCACTTGTTATCCTGCCTTCACGTTATTGTGACAAATGGGTTATTTTTCAACCTGTGGGAGTGAATTTATTGTTAACATAACTTAAGAAAATCAAATAGGACTGCAAATGGCACAGGTTGTCTATGAAATTTATGTTGAAGTGTGTAGTACAAAGGCAAGAACGTATATTGTCCCGAACCAATAGCAGACTGAGTGTGACGGTTAAATTTGCATCCCTATATGGGATCAATAATTTAAGCTCCAAATTAATGTTGGTATTGGTAAGCCCCATTGTCTCGATATAAACAAAAAAAGATAACGCTAAAAATACATGCAAAATATATTGTGAAAGTTAATTTGATTAATAAGTGAAGGACGCACAAAGGACTTTTGTTATTAAATAAAGAGCGATCCGCGGAAGTTAAAATAAATATGAAATGGAATAACCCCTTTTTAAATTGCGTAAGTAGAATGAAAGAAAAAAATTAATAAAAGGACATTTTACTCAGCATTATCGTTGGGTTAATGGAATGGAAGAAGAGTCAATAGGAAAAAGTGATGATTTTTCAAAAATTTGACGAAGTGATTAGGATATCCCCAGGGCAATGAAATTGAATACTTTTTAGAAGATGACTCGGATTAACATTTTTTTTTAAAAGCTTTTGAAATTTTCTTTTTGTCGTACAGATAAACGAAGATGACCTCTTTATGTAACGTGGGAAGGCCAAGGTATACGCTTTGGGTTAACATTTTTTATTCTACGAAGTATGAGTGTCCGGATAAAACCGTTAAGCTTTAATGGTTGGTTGGCGACACAATTAAAAAAAAAAAAAACAATAAATCGACTTTGTTGAAAATGGTGGAACATGATTTTTGCTTTTTTTTTCGCTGAGTAGCTTATGACCTTTTTTTTCTAACAATTGAATAAGAAACAGTAGGTGTTGATTGGGAGAAATCAGGGAAATAGAAATATACGAGTTCGGTTCTATAAGTCAGTGACTTTGACTAAAGATGGCGCTCGGATCTCATTTAGGATTTTTTCCCGACACCTTTGTTTCTTTTCCTCCGCAGGCACCTTGACGTTGGCGTCATCTTCTTTGGCGCTGGTGCGGAGGCTTAACGTCGAACTGATTCAACAGACTGTGCTGTTGCCGTTAACCGTCGATAGGGTCACCAATAGTAGACAGGCTGTAAATGGGCGAAAAACAGAGAACCCCCCCCTAAACTTGTACCTCCAAAAAGGCAAAAGAAACGAAGCACCTCTCCGAACAATAAAATACGGGAATGCTAAAAACGTGCCCTGAGGGTGTTAAAGAAAATCAAAGAGAAAAATGAAGCCAAGTGGCCATGTTCTGCATTCCACTTTTTGTGAATTTTCAAGGTGAAAGTGAAATAGTGTGTTCTGCATTTCGATCAAAATGAATATTGTGAATTGGAGCAAATCTGTAGGGAGTTATTACGAATGGTTTAAGTGCGAATCCAGCATTTTTTTTATTGAAAATTGCTAAAACTATTGCATCCATGTTGACTTAACAGCAAACATTGTATTTGTTTAGGTCTTTGACAATTCGAAAGTGAATTCGAAAAAATCTAAAACGATCGAAATGCATAACACCAAATTTCATTCCGAGTGAAATTGAAAAGTGAATTGAATTCGATTTCGATCGAAATACAGAACATGGGTGAAGCTTTCGGAAAGGGACACAACGTGAGTAAAAAAGCACGCTTAAAAGGTCTAATGAATCATCATGGAAACAAGACACATCCCGTACCAGTGACCGTCGGGGCTGCGGACTTACTGTCCAATCGCATGGATGGAGCCACACTTTTCGAAAAGTTTGAGGTACGACCTCAATTGGATGCAAACCCCACCCTTTCGTCATTGAAATCGACAATAATCAGGCACCAATGAAGACAACCTCTACCTCTACCTCTGGAAAACCAACAGCTTTGCCATCCCCACAACGGTCTAAAAAAAAAAACCCATTGACCTGAAGACCATCAAATGAAACTAACCATCCTCTCATCGGTCTACAAAGTCCATGGACATGAGGACTACCGGAAGGGAAAACAAGGCCATACCAGTCGCCAAGAGGATAGGATCAGCGAACAAGGTCACAGGGAACCAGGCCAAGAAAGCAAGGAATGCCTTTAAAAGCGACGACGTCAATTGTTGACCGTAGCAACCCAGACGGAAAGGTAGATGCCTAAATCCATGTAGCACTGACAGCAGAAGGCGGCAACAATGCCTGCAATTTCGACAGCACTGGATGGCAAAAAGGCGTCAAGGTTGTTGGATATGACAACAAAGAGTTATACGACTTCTTGACGCCCGTATCCACGGCCCTTTGGAACTGTGGCCCGGCGCTAAAATTGAGGTGATACCCGTCTCAGCTCTCCGCTTGCGTACGCTAGTATAAGTATTGATTCCTCGCCCGGTCCCGCAGGAGGAGCAACTTATGATCAAACTAGTGCGCGATGGTAATTTCCAAGCCGCGAGAGAAGGGTGACGGCAGGGACTTATGTATTGCGGTGTATCCAGGATCCGCCATGCACCTGAGGTCCGTAAAAGGGGAACATAAAGTTCTCCTTCTCCAACCGCGATGACCAACGTCGGAAAGCTTACTCCAAAGCTGCTGTTGCTTTTCATGGCTGAAGAAAGTGTTGACGTGGCGTTAATCCAGGAACCTTGGCTTTGTAAGTGCGAAATCGAGGGTTTAAGGTCTAGAGGGTATACCCTGCTACACTCAATCTCTAAAGGTTAACTTGGAAGTTTAATTTTAATGAAGAAATCGATTAACTTTCGACTTCATTAACGTTTCAGCAACAGCGAGTTCACAGTGGCAGAATGCCGCGGCTCATTCTAGCATCTGCATACCTGCCATATGATGACGAAGATCCCCATCCCCACCCTATCTATCACAACAAGCTTGGGGAGGAGGTTATAGAGCTGGCAATAGCACCCCGAATGGATAAGTTCAGGATCAATGACTGGATGGGTTCTTCGCAATGTTCTTTCTCCGACCATTTCAGGAAAACCTCAACCTTCGACTTTTAACTCACTAAAAATAAAACTTTCAGAAACCGCAGCAAGACAGACTGGAGTAAATTCTCCAACGTGGTCGAACTTTAACTTGCTCCTGTCCCGGCAGGTACACTAGTGAATGCGACACAGGTAAACGATTCAGTCAACCTTCTTATAAATACTCTACTTGAGTCTTTAAAAAAATCCTTTCGTGTCAGTCGGCCCATCAAAAGAACACACCCAGCGTGGTGGAACAGGGAGTTCGACTTCTCAGGTCAAACACCAGGAAGCTTTTTTATAAAGCAAAATTTACAAGAACCGAAGAAAACTGGAGTGCCTATCCCATCGGCATAAAACCGGTTTTATACCACCCTCCGAGCTAAACGGCAGGATTACTGCCGCCAGAACAAAGAACCCCTTTTAACTAGAGATTCGAATGTCTATACGTTTTTTTCTGTTCCTTAAATGGTAAAAAGTTATATATGTATTAGTTTTCTACCTTGCTAAATGTCCCTGGACAACAAGCAATCAAGTACTTCGGGTGACATTAGTAACTCTGTTCTTAAACGAATTTCATTTTTTATCATTGATGACTTTAGTCATTTCCTTGACCTAAGTGTCAATTGTGGTATTCTGCCCTCATCTTTAAAAACTGCTGAAGTTATTTCTCAGTTCAAAAAAGGAAATCGAAACTTGATGACGGAGTATAGGCCCCTTTCTTTACCTCCGACGTTGTGCAAATTATTACAAAAGCTACTTAAAAAGCGTGTGATTCTTTTTTTTGAACAAAAATAATTTCTTTGGTAACAAACATTTTGGCTTTCGTGGAAACAGATCAACTGGAGACGCAATTTTAAAGATTAGAATTAGTGAATTATATGAGTATAGCGCAGTTCATTGATATGACAAAAGCTTTTGATATAGTCAATCAGAGCATACTTTTAAACAAATTTTACAAAGTCGGATTGAGAGGTGAAATTTATAATTGGTTTTCATCTTACTTGTCTGGCAGAAGTCAATGTGTAAGATTTGATGGCATGAACAATGATTCCGCGTCAGTTAACATTGGTGTACCTCAAGGGTCAGTCTTAGGGCCAGTTTTATTTTAAATTTATATTATTTCAGTTTTTAAACAAAATTTTAACAGTCAGGTCACAGCTTTTGCTGATGATATGGCATTTTCATATGCGAATTCAAGCTTAGTTGACTATTTAATAAATCTCATAAGGCGTTACAAATCCTACGACAGTGGTTTGGAAAACATTACATTGGTAATAAGAGAAAAAATTTAAATGATGGTGTGCAATTTAAAAGGTCCCTGTCCTCTCAACTGTGAGATTGTATTCCATTCTTCTTCTTATACAAAATTGTCGCTGTGTGCCCATACTTGTGACAAGGAGAACTTTTTTGATGTTATGTCGTGAAATTCTAGCTGTTTCACAGTAAAGTTTTTAATATCAGGTGTATTTACAGATAGAAATCTTAACTGGAAGGATGATGTGAATGAGCTCAAGAAATATATGTTGACTGTTACTCGTAAATTTTTCGTAGGCGCAGTGGCGCAGAGGTAAGTGTGTTGGACTACTAATCTAAAGGTATCAGGTTCAAATCTCTCCGGGCCAAGTCACACCTAAAAAGTTTTTTTCCACTGACCCACCTCTTGCGAACGTCTGACAAACATCCAAGAGTGTCAATTGTCATGAGAAGCTTATCAAATTTGCCGCTCCGAATCGGCTTAAAATTATTGTAGGTCTCTTTCACTTCGCACAAGTAAATGGTTGGAGGAGCTACGTTTAGGGTTTTTAGGTTTAATGCCTAATATTTATTTATTTTTGTTACGCGTAAATTGTATTTTCTTAAACCTCATTGTTTAAGGAAGATACTTTCTATGATCTGGTACGGACTTGCAATAACAGTATGGTATTGCTTCTTGGGGTGCAACATACAGGTTGCGCCATTTTTTCAATCGGTATGTAAACATAAAAGAACTTTGACATTTGTCAACCGATTGACTGGAGTAGACATTTGTTTGAAATGTCAATTCAGTACAATTTTAACGATGAACTTCTGTCGTGTTTACTCACCGGGCATATGGTCGAAAATATCGTGGCCAAAAAATTGACTGGCCACCAATATATCCAGATTTGACTCCTCCGGACTTCTTTCTATGGGGTTATTTGAAAAGCAAAGTGTACAAAGAGGTCGAGATGCTTAAAAAAGTGATGGAAAACGCAGCAAAAATTGCACAAAAACTACCCCAAATAAATTATAAAGGACCAAATTAAATAAAAATACCTCATTTATAAAAATCGGTTGTTTATTACGTTTTTCTATATTCACATACCGACATAAAAGATGGCGCACCCGATATGTTACCACCATTGATGTATTAAAGAAAGGACAGAAACATATGATAAGAACTATCTGTGGCGCTAACTAGATTAACCCCCAGTTGGACTCTTTTCTGTAGTCTTCATATTTTACCAATAAACCATCTATATGTCTTTGAGGTTTTAAAATTATTTTTTTAAGAAGTGGTTGCGGTACTATCCACAGATGTTCCAACTCTTATAGTTTGAGAGTAAATAACATGAGACTCGTTAATGATAGATAGATATATACATGTTTTAATTCGTGTATAAATGTTTTTACAGAATTTTGTTATTATTATAAATTTTATCTTTCCACTGACAAATTATTTTCAATTTCGATTAAGTATACATAAAGGAAGAATGGGATTTACTTCAAGGAAAATACGAAAAATAACATTAAATATAAAAAAAGAAAAAAAAAATATATGAACATATTAATAATTAAATGGTTATCTTTATAAAATAAAAAAAAAATATAGCAAATGAATATATAAATAAGACATAAATAAATAAAACCAATTAATAAATAAATAAATAAATAAATAAATAAATAAATAGGTAAATAGATATATATATTAATAAATTGGTAAACAAATTAATAGATAAGTTAATAAATAGCTAAATAAACAATTCATTAAATAAATAAAAAGGTGAATATACAGGGTGTCCCTTGTTCTACAGTAAGGGCCTATCTCTAATTTTTATGTCATTTATTGAGGATTTAAGAAAAGGCTTACTTGGGTGTACCCTGACCCATGTTAACGGTAATTGCGCTGTTGGTGCTAATGATAGCAATTTCGTTTAGGCCTCTATTTTTAGAAGAAATATTAGCCTTTATAATTGCATTTAAATAAATTTTATATCTTAACTCAGTCATAAGATATCCAATTTTTAACCTGTTCCATTTTTCCTGCCCATGCTAATTTCTTGACTTTCGGTTCAATTTTCTCCAGAAAATGCGTAATAAACATAACGTTTTAATATTTTTTTTGAATGAAGGCAACAATAATAAAAATAAAAGCTTAAGACAAGTTTGTAGAAAAACCCATAGATTTTATGATACTTGGGAAAACATAGAACAGGTAAAAATGGGGAAAAAATGTTTTATTGCTTTAAGTTGCAAAGTTATGAATGAAAACGATTTTTTTCTGGTTTAGGTAATTTTTGTTTTAATGTGTGTACTTTAACAGGAAAAATTCATAGATTTTATGATACTTAGGAAATCCTACAGCAGGTAAAAAAGGGGTTTCTGATTTTGTACCTACATTTCTAACAACAGTTGACAATAAGAGCGGTTTTCCGGTGGTTTACCTAAAAAAAATGGTATAAAAGATTTAAAATCAAAATTAATTCATCAGTGTAATCTTAAACGCCAAGGCAAGCCGTTAGTTGATAAGAAAGGTTTTTTTTAAAATGTCTTCATTTACAAACGAAGAATGCGCAGACATTATTTACGTTTATGGGCTGTGCAATGGAATTTCAAATACTGCGCGACAAAGATACCATAAACTTCATCCAAACCGACAGCTTCCTCGTAGAAATGTATTCGGAAATACATATCGATGGCTTCGAGAAACGGGATGAGTTTCAAATACACGACCACCACAAGAAAGAAGAACTTCGATTGATCAGAGAATACTGGAAGCTGTTACAAATGAGCCATCAATCAGCATCAGACGCTTAGCAATTCAATGTTTCCAGACACAAAATTTCTGATGTCCTGCGTGGAGAAAATCTGTAATCGTACAAAAAATCCTTTTTTTAAATTTTACCTGTTCCATGATTTCCCAAGTATTATAAAATCTATGGGTTTTTCTACAAACTTGTCGTAAGCTTTTATTTTTATTATTGTTACCTTCATTCAAAAAAAATATTAAAACGTTATGTTTATTACGCATTTTCTGGAGAAAATTTAACCGAAAGTCAAAAAAAAAGCATGGGCAGGAAAAATGGAACAGGTTAAAAATTGGAGATCTTAAGACTGAGTTAAGATATAAAATTTATTTAAATGCAATTACAAAGGCTAATATTTCTTCTAAAAATAGAGGCCTAAACGAAATTTCTATCATTAGTACTAACAGCGCAATTACCGTTAACATAGGTCAGGGTACACCCAATTAAGCCTTTTCTTAAATCCTCAATAAATGATATAAAAATTAGAGATAGGCCCTTACTGTAGAACAATTTTTCCTTAGAATATACCCATAAATCATGCTCTAAAATATTTTCAACGAATTAAGGGACACCCTGTATAAATAGGAACGTAAACAAATAAAGAATCAAGTTAATAAATAGGTAAGTATATACATATATTAATAAATTGGTAAATAAATAAATAAATAGGTGAATATATAAATAGGAACGTAAACAAATAAATAAATAAGTTATTAAATAGGTAAGTATATAAATAAACAAACAAACAAATAAATAAATATATAAATATACAAATAAACGAATACATAAATAAATAACAAATAAAAATTGGATGAATACAAATTGGTACATCATTAATATATATATAAGCATATGCTCAAGACCAACCATAAATAAGGAAAAAAACAGCCAAGAGGAGAAATTTAACATGAAGTACGAGTAGGTGCAATTTACATTTTAACAATATTAAGTATTCAATTGGTTTACAAGCGGATTGTCAGAAAAAACTGCATCTTTTTGGAACTTGTTAGTCAGTTTTAGAATTCTATTAGCTATCAATTCAACATACGCTCTTTCGTGAATGTCAAGAGTTGAGTGGTGCCAAGGTTAATTTAGCATCATTTGCAAGAGCTTATTTTGAGATACTTGTAATTTGTTTATATGGCACACTGCAGAGTTGTCCCATACCTGACACCCATATAATAAAATCGCCTGCAAAATTATTTTGTGCAGAATAATTTTGTTCTTAGTAGTAAGTAATGATTTTCTATTAATAAAGGGGTAAAGCATCTCAATCGCTATACCTATTTTTTTAATAGATTTGTTAATACGATCCTTAAAGGTAAGCTAGATATCTAACAGAAGGCTCCCTATTAATACTTTTGCCATTGAGCTGAATCTGGCTGATGAGAAGAAAACAATACATTCTTTTACGAGTGAAGAATATAGCTTGCATTTTTGATTTTAAATTTGTGATAATATTTAACTAAAATTTCCAATCGATTTTGAATTCATGAGATGAAAAAAATGCGGTGTCATCTGCAAAGATGACTACATCACAGTGCGGCAACTTTGGAATATTGTGTGTATAAATGTTATACAGTATTGGGCCAAGTACTGATCCTTGTGGAACACCTGATTTATCAAAACTGAAACACTACTATTGACATGGACTTTGAAACAGCGATTGGATAAGAAGCTTTGGACTATTTTACAGATATATGGAGGCAAGTCTAGACTAATCATTTTGTAAATCAGGCCCTGGTGCCAAACCGAATCAGATGCTCAATGTCTAGTAAGACCATTCCTGTAGATTTCCCTTGGAGTCGATTCCTTTTAATACAGTTGCATATTCTCAGTGTCTGATGGGAAGTAAGAAAATTCAAAACTTGGCTTTTTAGTCCAGATTTTCTAAACTTCTGGCTCGCCGAGGCGATTTAAAGAGGGGGGGGGGGGGGGGGCACTTCGAACTAAAAGATCTTTTGTCCCACCTTATTCCAGATAGTTCAGCATTCAAATTATTGCCTAAATCTGCTTAGTTATTACTATAAATATTTTTATTTCCGCAATACATTGCATCGTATAGGAATCACATTGTAACCCTACCCACACATAATGTTAACTGAATTTGTTATTTAGAAAGGATCATTCGCCTCTAACCATTTGAGTGCTACAGAATGATACTGATTTGTTCATTCGTCAAAATTTGTATCTTTTTTAATCCCATATTTAAACATTTTCTATAGCAAGTTAGCATTTTTGTTTAACAGTGAATGAATTTATTTATCAAAAAAAGGTCTTATTGGGCCCACCCCGTATTAACGTACCCGAAACGGCCTGGCTACATTTTCTTTAATTGATAAGTGTATTTCATATTATGGGGCACAACACACTTGCGCACATATGAATGATTGAAATGCTTCAATCGGGAATCGCCCCCTACGAAACGTCTCGAATCTAAGCTTAATTAAAATTATGATTAGAGCCGGTCGCATGAATAAACATGTGACCCATTTAAGTTGTGAACAAATTAACATCGTCATGCATCTTAATCAATAAATTTAGTTCAAGGACACAAAAAGTCTCCCTAACTTATTATGTGTTATGCATTCCTCGTTCATCCTGTTGGTTGATTATGTCCAAATTAGTCAATTAAAAATTGTTAGTATCTCTGAAGTAAAATCATAGTTTTTCCTCATATGGAATTTAGAACGGAAGAAGAATGCCAGCTCATGGTCGTGGTTGTACACACAAACGCAAACAGTCGGCGCTGTAGTTGAAGAAAAATCTGTGTTTTTCAAATGATTCATTTTGGCGGGCTTTGCGAGCTTTTTTCTCGTATTTCATCAAGGATAATGCGACCTAGTGTTCGAAAGCAACCACACAGAGCAATCAGATCGATTGTTTACAGATGGATTCTTTACGTAATGAATAGTTTATTTAATGCGCTTAATGAGGTAGGCGTTTCATGCTTGAAATTCATTAAAGAGGAATAAATGTGTTTGGCAGAGCGCTTTGTGGGGACGAGCTTGTGGTATTTGCCTTTTTTTATTTTTGAAATGGTATATGTTATTATGGTAAAGTTTTGGAGCATGTTTAGAATCAGCGGGAGGTCCTTTCGAAAAATTTAATAACGTTTGTTTGTTTGTTGTTTGCAGTGTCGGTTTACGACTGCATTCATTTTTATTTTGTAGGATGTGGGATATCAGCATAATGATGGCGTATTTGGTGTGGCTTTGCTTGGTATTTGGAATGAGCACAATTTGTTCACTTTGTACACCAGGAGAAATGAAAAGTCAACGTTGCTATACGGGCTTTTGTATATAGAATGCGCATAAGAGCTAACAGTTTAGGTCAATTTGATATATCCTAAATAAATCAAAATCTAAAATAAAGCAGATCTGGACACCTGGCCACGCAGGAATAAAGGGTTATGAATTCGCAGACGCTGCTGCAAACTCTGAAGTAAGGGCTTTCAAATCAAATTATTATTTGTTTTGTTTCAAGCATAGCTATCATTTTTTTATTTATTTAAACCGTCTGGTTTATTCAGTATCCATTGCCTTCCTTCTATCGGCTTGACCTAAAGAGACACATAAGTCAGGATCGCCACAACCAACAGCTACTCACGCGAGCATCTTAATTGCCCACAAGATTCCCTATAGTACGGACTAATTGGTCCCAATAATCAATTTCAGCACGAAATATAGGACAGTCACCCCGGACCGAGACGGGTGGGAGGAATGTCAAATTCTAAACAAAGACGCCGTTGAAATATACACCGAAGGGTCAAAGACAGCGCACGGCACGGGGACAGGCATCTTCTCGGATGACCTTGTACTAGAGTCGCACTACGACTTCCTGACCACTGCAGCATATTCCAGGCTGAAGTCATGGCCATCCGCGAAGCAGCATGCAGACTCTATGAGCCGGCAGAACTATCGTGATCTGCATAGACAGTCAGGCAGCAATAAAAGCCCTGGAAACACTAACAACAGGGTCTGAGTTGTTATGAGATCGCTGACAGATGTAACATTTCAGTGTGCTGGGACCCCAGACACAGTGGCATTCCAGAAAACTGCAAGGCAGACGAAGGAAGGCAGAAAAGGAACCGCACAAGACTTCTCGGACAACAGAGAAGCACTGGCCGTGTCCATTCAATCATTAAAGTTCAAACTATCAGAAAACGTACCGGTAGAAGCGAACAATGTATGCAATAGCATCAGCACATGTCCGTCCTCCAAACAGATATGGACAAAATACGATGCAAAAATAACATCCAATCTCCTCTCCATAAGCAGGAAAAAATATAAGCTCGGTAGTTGGAGCTATCACTGGCCATTGCCTTATATGCAGACACCAGCAGAATGGGGGTACCTTTCAATGACTTCTGCAGAAGCTGCAGAGAATTTGAGGAGGAGGAAACCATCACAAACCTCCTGTGTAACTGCCCTGCACTAGCAAATACAAGGAAACGAATTCTTGACAACTATTTCTTTGGAGATCTAAGCGATCATAGCGAGACAGATGTTTGCTGCATAAGCAACATTGTCACAAAATCCAAATAGTTAAACTAAGTTGAGGTTAAACCCCCTGCGACTGTGGCAACCACCCCTCCATACCCCTCTTCCGTGGACCAGTGTGACTTGGGGTTCGTTCTGCAACAGTCATGCCAAGCCACACTATCCACGATGCGTGTGGCATTTACAGGTTCGCCTGGAAGAAACATTTAAACCATTTGATGGTCAAGCGTTGCCCGAATTTCCTGTCCTAACCGTGACACCTGATAATTATAGAATAAAAAGTTTATCGCTACCCGAACTGCGCTTCGAAATAGAGAAACTAAAATTAAGCAACGATCCTGGATATGACTTAATCACAGGACAGGTTCTTAAAGAGTTATCTAGGAAAGCTTTAATCAAGTTTGCCTATCTTATAAATGCATCGTCTAGGTTATTGTACGTTCCACGACAATGGAAGGTAGCTGAAGTTATAATGGTTCCAAAGCCCGGTAAACCACTAAATGACAAAAAATCATATAGGCCAATATGGGTCTTACCGATAATGTCGAAGGTATTCGATAAACTTTTGTTAAAGCGCCTACATCCGATTATCGAAGAACGTCGATTAATACCTGATCACCAATTCGGATTCAGGACTAAGCATTCTACAATCGACCAGGTTTACAGAATAACCAATGTAATTGAAAAAGCCCTAGAGGAGAAAAAAATATGTTCTAGTGTTTTTCTCGACGTCTCTCATGCCTTTGATAAAGTATGGCATACGGGCTTGAAACATAAGCTAAGACAAGCTTTTCCGAAACAGTTATCTGATATTCTTAGTTGTTACCTATCAGACAGACTCTTTCGTGTAAAACACGGAAATAATTACTCTGAATTCAGAGAAATCGCGGCAGGAGTTCCCCAAGGAAACGTTCTTGGACCGATTCTATTTCTAATATACACTAGCGATATTCCGCAAGAAGAAGGCTCAACAGTTGCCACGTTTGCAGACGATACAGCTATATTAGCGGTCAGTAATACCGTTGCATCAGCAACTAATAAACTCCAACGTGCTATTGACAAAATTTGTGATTGGACAAAGACTTGGCGTATTGCTCTCAACGAGGCCAAATCAACGCACGTGAATTTTACTTATAGAAATGTAGACAACTTACCCATTTTCATTGATTCGGTACGAATTCCGTACGCAAACGAGGCAAAATATTTGGGAATGACACTCGATGCGAAATTAAAATGGAAACCGCACGTCAAGAAGAAACGCGAAGAGCTCGCCATTCGATGTAAACAAATGCACTGGCTGCTTGGTAGATTTTCCCAACTCAGCATGCAGAACAAGCTGCTTTTATACAAGCAAGTACTAAAACCGGTTTGGACATACGGTATACAACTTTGGGGTTGTATCAAATCCAGTAATATCAAAATTTTACAAACTTTTCAAAACAAAATGCTAAGAAAAATAGTAAATGCTCCATGGTTTATCAGAAACACTGATATCCACAGAGACCTAAGTATGGCTACCGTCGACGATGAAATTAAACATTTTGCCCGCAAACAACAGACACGCCTTCACGGTCATTGCAATAACACCATGCTACAAATTCGAGACGATACTAACCCAGTGCGCCGATTACAAAGGATAAAACTATTTGAATTGGCGCAATAAGATGTAACCGCGTGCTTATGGCGGTATTAGCCTGCAGTGGGAAGCTGCCTGCCAAACGCGTATTTAACAGTTTAAATAAAACTACTAGATAGGAATAACCTAGTTGCAGAATGGAGGTTTAAGTGAGAGATGTATGATTTTCCACCTACCCCTATTATTCGTCCGAGCCTAGTTCTGGTTCCAAGTCTCGTGATTTCAACCAGGATAGGTAACTCTCAGCTTGCTGAGAGTAACGTTAATATTACTATGGCTTGGGAGTAATATTAGAAACTCTATACGAAAAAAAAAAATGTACAGGTTTGTATGCCTCAGCCACTACCCTCAAGAACCGAAATTCGACTAAGCAGCCGTCCAATCCCGGGTTCCTTTCATGGATTCAAATAACGTTTTTCAGGGTTCGACTGAAGCAGTCACCTCAAAACACTTTCCTTTCCGCGGCTTAGGATGCAAAAGGGGTTCGTACTGAAGCAATCACCCAAGGAAGCTCTCCATCCGCTGCGCAGTGAATCAGGACCAGTCTGGGGTTTGAACTGATAACTACCACATGGTTTCTGGAGTCGGGCTGAGGTCAACTGCACGCAGTAGTCACTCTTTAAGATATGCAGCTATAGTAGACACATACCGTTTCCCTGCCAGAGATTTTGAGCTGGGTTTCGACTGAGATCAGTCATCAGAACCTGTACTCCTGCCAAAGAAAGAGGACTGCTTGAGGTTAGGCTACAATAGTCACTTCAATCAGCACTCCACTTTTAGGGCTAGAATAGACGCTAACCTAACCCCCTGTTAGACTGAAGCAGTCACCCTCGGTATGTTATCATCCCGCCGAGCAGAATAATGGGAGCAGAACCGAGGTACAACTATATAATAGTCCCTTCACTCTTCCCGTCTCCAGGGGTATTGGGATTGTGTGCATTTTGAACTTCCCTTCTCGGAGTTATATCCACATAATTACTTCACATACTCGGTGCAGGGAAGTTACTCCATCTGGGAATTTATTCCACACATAGTTTCAAATAAGTCCACTTTCTTAGTGTGGAGTTGGAAAAGAGGTTTAATTTTTGAAGACCTCCGTAAATTCGGCCAACAGAAAGGTTGATATAATCATTTGCTGACAGCGAACGTTTTATTTTAAAACGAAGATTGGTTACAGTATCCACAAACACAAACTGAAACTGTGAAATAAAAATCGGTGAAAGATTGACGGTGTTAAATTTCTTTTTTGTTATTGCAGCTAATTGTGATTTGGACGGTTTATTTACACCAAGTTCAATTAATGATCCGTAAAAGATCATCATTTATTCTGCAGGCGAAGTCCTGCAACAAATTGAATGGTCTAGAGAGATATAACTGAACATTATCTGCATTTAGATGCAACATAATATGTTGGCATTTATAAACATATAAAACAACATAGGGCCTGTAATTGAACCTTAAGGAACACCAACATGCAAATCGATTTTGTGGTTGACTATGTCAAATGCTGTCGAAAAATGTAGCAAACGCAGTATGGTTAGATTATCTTGATCGTACTTAATTCGAATGGCGTCGAGGACTTTGCCCATTGATTTACTGCAGCAATGTTCAGCCCGGAAACTCGACTGTACAGATGAAAATAAATTATTGTGGTTAATGTGGTCAGAGATCTGTTTCGCTAGAACCTTTTAAAAGATTTTTGACAGAAAATGCAGAATACTTATGGGCGGATATCAAATACATAGTTGTTTTGTTTTCACGCTAGATTTTTGTATTGTTCTTATTATTTGGTTTAGAGTTCTTGTGAGTGAATAATTTTGTTTATCATATCAGATACCATCATTCGGTTATTGTGCGTACAACAGCTGTTGAGGAAAAGGGGAATGAACATTCATTTTGTATTGTTGAAGTAAAATAAATTATCATTCCAAAAAGAGCTTTGACGTTCCCATAAGGCAATATCTTATTCTTCCTTTTCGGCAAGGTTGTGATCAGGATTAAAGGGATCATAACCCTCCCACTTTACTGCATCCGTCCTGGTCCGCCTGTGGGGTCCCCGGATTTAACCTCAATAAACAACATCGGTTGTCATTCAAACAACCGCCATCTTAACGTCAAGTCGGGTACTATTGGTATTTTTCTTTATATAGACGCATTTATAAATCAGTACATTAGTCTTCTTATAAAACTAGAATTAACAATTTGGTCCACTTAAATATATGCCTGACTTAATCAACAATGTTTTAATAAATATTTATAACATTTGAATAATTTGTATACCCTATTCTAAGCGTTTTTTTTTCGATAAAATCCTTTAAAAGTTATATAACAAAATATGTAGAGCGTTCTTAACAATTCAACCATACTTAGACTTTTGTCACGCCCACTTATGAGGAATAGGAATAAGAATAGGGTATCCAACAGTTCGCCCAACCGGACTGTAGCCCGTCCCTATGTTTTTTTTTATAATTTGCGTGCGCTAAAGGGGTTCCTTTTCTGTAATTGATACAGTAGTACCCTTAAAGTAGTACCCTTGCAGTAATATATAGCGCAGGCATTTTTCAATTCAACACCTACAAATGCAATGTCATTGTGGACGTATTTCATTGCCTACTGTTAGGTGGTAGAACTAGGAAGAAATAGAATGATAGGAAAGATAGGTGTGTGCATTGGTTAGGATTTTTTCTCCACTTTAGACGTCACTAAATAACCTAGGGAGCATTATGTTGAAGTTTTGTATTCAAGTTTAATCCGCAGAAATTTATACAATAATTTAGTGAAGATGCTTTTTCATAAAACGGTAAGGAGAGGATCCTACTTGCATCTGTTATCAATACAGGTATAGTTTGTTCATTCAGCAAATTAAATGGTGATAAATAATAGTTATTATTTAAACTCAGATTAATATGAGAATTAGGTAAAGATCTAACTAGTGGATTGGGGTGTAAACTGATTCATTCCATTTTTTTGAGTTCCATTTGATAGACCATCAGGGGTGTTATTTTTGTTGTTTCATATATGAACATGATATCCACAGAAACCTAAGTATGGCTACCGTCGAAGATGAAATAAAACATTTTGCCCGCAAACAACAGTCATTGCAATAACACCATGCTACAAATTCGAGACGATACTAACCTAGTGCGCCGATTACAAAGGATAAAACCATTTGAATTAGCGCAATAAGATGTAACCACGTGCTTATGGCGGTATTAGCAGGTGCCTCCACTGGGAAGCTGCCTTCCAAACGCGTATTTAACAGTTTAAATAAAAACACTACCTAGAAATAACCTAGTTGTAATGAAGGTTTCGAAGGGAGGTGGTTTTTGTTTTCTTTTCTTAAGTGAGAAAGAGTCTCATGTACGATTTTCCACCTACCCCTATTATTCCTCCGAGCCTAGTTCTGGTTCTAAGTCTCGTGCTTTCAACCCTATCCGCAGCTTGCTGAGAGTAACGGTAATATTACTATGGCTTGGGAGTAATATTAAAAGCTCAAAAAAAATATGTACATATACATACATATGGATTTAGTAGAGTAGTATTTCTTGTCAGGTTTTCTAATTTTTCGACAGCAGAATCTCAAGAGTTTTCTTTCGAAAGTTTCCATTTCCTTGGCTACAGAAGGTGGAATTGGAAACACAATAGGAAAACCATACGAAAGTATTGGTCTAACAAAGGTTTTATACATAGGAGTTTTTTCGTTTTATTCGACACTTGCTTTGAGTTAAGTAATGGCTTCAACATCACAGAAACCATTTTGGCTCTATTCAAAACTGTTCTTGTATGCTTATTAAATAAAAATATATTGTAAGTTTAAACCTAAGAACTCAGCTTTGTTTCACATCGTAATTTTATTGGGTTTTCATTTATTTTCTAAGAAAGTGCTTAACTTTTTTGGACGGCGCGATAGTGTCCTTTACCACTTGAGTTTCTAAAGCATGTTAGCCCGCATTTATCGGTATTTATTTTAAGTATCCATTTTTGAAAATAATTGTATTTGACGCTGGTTGTTATTATTAAGCGAACAAAAACGTTAACGCAACAACTACGTTGACTACGAACATGCAAAATGCCTTAAAGACTTTTCAATTGAGCCACGATTTAGCCTACCTAACCACGTGAAGATATTTACAGAAAAAATGAATTACACAAATTGTCTGATTTCATTGTCGAGGTGCCCTTTTAAAAAAAAATTAACCTTTAACTGATTGTTGCCCTCTTAACTACACAATGCGCAGATTCTGCAAACACTAAATTCAATTCTATATTCAAATGGAAATTAAATTGATTGCAACATAAGTAAATAGACCCCTCTCGAATGCTATCTATCTCTGAGAATAGCTTCGCGTCTCACCCTACAAAGTGTCATCAACCAAGACACACGGACTGAATTTTACACAAAATGACTTGTCGCATTGATGATTCGCATACACTTTGTATCTGAATCACTTGACATCTATTGCATCTAATAGTTTTTATTAAATATTTATGTTTATATTCGCTTACAAAACACATTAATTGAAAACAGACTCGTGCATTTAAACGTGTTTTTCACTTGATTGTTTTCATTGAGAGAACATTTTAAATTGCATTTTTTAAAATTCATATTAAAACTTTAATCAACTGGGTACCGCATTTGAAAGTCAAATGCATCTTTTTCCGGACAGAACCGCGAAAATGATTTAAAATGAAGTTTTAATTTTAAACTGCGGTTTCTGTTGTGTTTTAAACGATTCTGAAATGAATAAATTTTCTGCGATATAATTATGAGAAAATTCTAATGAAAATCTGTTTGTTATTGCGACTACAGATTTTGAATTTTATTATAAGCAAAAATTCTTACAAGCGGTTAAACAATCGGGAAATGTTTTTGATGTTTTTAAAGATGAAAAGCTTTTTATAAAGCTGAAGGATTTACAATCAGTAAAGCAATGAAACAGAGAACGAAACCAAGTCCCCGAAGCACAGGGAATGTGTTGAAGCAGCGTTTTTAGCAGCTGTAAAATGGGCATCATATTATAAAGAGAGGGTGATAGGGCAAGAAGCGAACCAGCGTCCGGTCTACGAAGACACGGTTCCATTTTGTTTTTATAATGTACTCGCACTAAAGGGATTTTTGAATACCCTTATAATGTAAAGGGTTGTTCAATCAGAGCGCTACAAGTTTTTTTTTAAATAAAACAAGAACGGTTTGGATATCAATGAAATTCTTTATTCCTGTGAAAGTACGTTCGATGCCATTATGTATGGAACTCGATTTCTTTTGCATGGCCACCACGGGCACGCTTGCAGAAGTCCAGACGCTGAACCCAATTTTCGACGGTTTTCAAGCATAAATCGGCCGATACTGCTGCAATTTCACGTTCGATATGCGTACGAAGTTCATCAATCGTCGCTGGCTTGTTGGCATAGACCATAGACTTGACGTAGCCCCACAGGAAATAGTCTAACAGCGTCAAATCGCACGACCGAGGCGGGCAAGCGACTGGACCATTTCGTGAGATAACACGGTTTCCAAACTTGGTTTCCAATAAATTGATTGTGGCATTCGCATTTTAATAATTTCGACTCGTTGTTGGCTCGAAGATCTTTCCATCATGAAATGGCAAACCTTAGTGAAGAGAAATGTCAAAAGAGCGGCAAGAAATTCGGCGTCGTTTGCTGTCCCTGTCGCTCTACTTTTGTAGCGTCCCTGTTGAAAAACCCTTTAAAAGCTACACAGCGCAGGCTTTAAGGAAATTAGGGTTAGAAGATAGGGACAGATGCCGATGCACGTTGGTTTTGAATGTTTGTAGATTATACTGTGCATTCGACAAGTGCTGAACTTTGTCAAATGCCAATCTCTGTCAAATGCCTTTGAAATATCAAGCGCAACGATCTTACTTTCACCACCTTGGTGAAGAGATTGGGTCCACTTTTCGGTTAGATAAGTCATTAATCACCAGTGGACCTGTTGCTGCGAAAGCCGTACTGCCAGTCATAAAGAAGTTTTCGGGATTCAAGATATTTCATAAGCTTACGGTTTATCAGCGTTTTCATGACCTTGGAAAGGATGGAAGTTATTGCAATTGGTCGGTAGGAGGAGGGAGATGAAGATTCTCCTTTTTTTGGTTACAGGCTGGACAAAAGCTGTTTTCCATATTCCCGGGAAGAGCCCTGAAGAAAAGGATAGATTGAAAAGCTTGCGCAATGGTTTTGCCAGCGAGGAAGAACACCTTAAATTTTCACACTAAAAGTGGTGTGTCTTCCTGGTAGTACAATGGACCAGTATTGAGTCTGAGTACTGCAGTGTAGAAAGACTAGCACCTCGACCAAAAAAAAAAAGTTTTAAGTCATCTCTATTCCGCAATAAATATGGCTGTACAATGTACATCTCTTACATAATAAATATATGTTGACAAAAACTCACGCAAACATTTATTTTTAATTTTGAAACCATAAAGCAATACATTCACATACGTACATTCTTTGTTTTACACTAAGCTACATTAATATATAGTGTTGAGGAACAGTATTCAAAATAAGGCTTGGTTATTACATTGTATAATATCTATGGCCGTAACAGTACTAATAGATCTTCTAACATGTTTTAAAAACCCTATTTTCTTAGAAATTTTCTTGATAGTGAAGTTGGCATGTTGGTAATGATAATCCCCAAATATTTTACTTCAGTCACCTGCTCGATTATTTCATTATCAATTGATAAATTTTAATTTGCAGAATCATTTATAATTGGACATTTCATTTTCTGGATATATACGAGTTTCCTTTCGTTGTGTAAAAGTGCGTCGTCGGCAAATAAAGCAAGTGTAGCGTGAGTAACAACTTTCTGCAGGTCGTTAATGCAGATAATGAAAAGCAATGGCCCGACGATAGAGTCTTGTGGTATTCCTAGCCTCGCTGGTAAAACCTCCGAATAGCTGTTATTCGTAATTTGGAAACGACGTACCAGATAGCTTCTAAACCATTCCAACGCAGTACCATTAACCCCATATTTAGACAGCTTCTCCAAAAGGATGCACCGGTCTATGGTCTCAAATGCTTTGTTCAGGTCCAGGAAGACAGCAAGTATTTTTTTTGCGTTCCTTCCAGTGTGTTATTACCATGTTTAATGCTAATTCGCATGGATGTGATTTGCGAAACCCCAATGGATTTTCAAAAATGAGTTTGTTATCATCAAAATGTTTTTCGAACTGCCCGTGTACTATCTTCTCGAATATTTTTTTATACAACGGAAGAGAGTAAACTGGCCCAGAGTCTTCACATTTATTTGAACCCTTATCTTTTTCGATTGGAGTTATAACTGACGTTTTCCACTGCTCCGGAAAAATACCGTCAGAGAGAGATCGATTAAAAACGTTTATAAATGTTGAACCGATGGTTTCAATTGATTCTAATATCATACCTACGCGAGTTTAACATGTTAAAATCTTTTCTTTTTTTTTGCTCATATTCTTTAAAGAATTTTTAAGGTCCGTACGCGTAATTTCTCTGAATTTCTCTTATTTACATTTGATTCTACAAGGTGGCGCAAAAGTCATCACCCAGTGGCGTTCAGCAATCCGACTGAAAACTACATAGGATAGATGTCAAACGTCGTGGATCATTTAGAACATTGGCACCAGAATTGCCTAAGGCACACCCAAGGGCTGAAAACCCTATCGGAAGATGCTATAATTTTTGCAAATAGCGGCAAATGTCAATTTCACTTTGACATTTGTGAAGTAAACAGATGACAACTTTTGCGCCACCTTGTATACTGTTTATACTGTTTATAAACGGATGCACCGCAATTGATTTTTTGACGCTGATAACGAAATATTTGTTAAATTTATTTGCTATTGTCTTACTGTCTTTTCCACATACTCGTAAGTCCTTAAATTTTCTATTTCACTTCTATCATCACGCAGCACAAGTGATCTCACATTGATTTTTAATCGCGATACTTTGATAATATTATTTTAATATAGATATCTTTAGCATTTTTAAGTTTACTTCTATAATAATTACGCGTATATCTATATTCGAGCCAATCGTTATAATTATTTGTAAAAATAGCTTTTTGCCTTGCTTGTATTTTGTTATGTTTAAATTTATGTAGCCGGTCATTAAACCAGTAACAAAACTATTGGCAACATTTAAAAGCTTTTCAATAAACTCACATAAGATAATATTTATATCATCTATATTTTAATACGGAGTTGCCTATAACGTGTTTCCCCCCTTTTTTGCTATAATACTTCACATAGATATGCCAACACTATATATATTTGGGTAGGGGACAGTACATAGAAGTGCACAAAAAAAAAATTATCCACATATATAATACACATTATGAATTACAGCAGGTGAAAAGTAGCGAATTGGATCAAATTACATTAACAACAACAACAACATTGCTGTGTGAGGCAATAATCTGCCAATCTGAACGGAAAAATTTTATATCGTGTGATGAAGTTACTTGAAAATGCTTGAAGTTAGTTGAAAATGCTTGAAGGTACTTGAAAATGCTTGAAGTTACTTGAAGTTACTTGAAAATCTATCTATATACTCGTATTAATACGGAGTTGCCTATAACGTGTTTCCACCCATTTTTGCTATTATTCCGTATTTGACGAACAGTTCATTTATGAGCGGGAGAGAGAGAGAGATAGAGAGAGGGAATGAACTTATAAAAAAAATTGGTCGAATTTCGACCACGGGGCGACCCCTAGTATGAATAAATCAGGTTCGATACCCCGCTTAATCGCAATACTTCAGTAAGTTCATTTGTAGTGTACCGTAGACTTTGAATAATTCTTTTATTTTGATGTAAATGGTCTTTCATTAAGGACTTGACAACTTCTGTTTTAAATAAAATAAAAACTACTTGAGATATCTCAAAAAAAAAATGTATTGCCTTGAATTAATACCAAAACATTTATGAATGAAGTTCGACTTCTTTCATATGTCCACCACGGGCAAGCAAGCAGCGGTCGATACGTTGGACCCAATTTTCGATGACTCGGGTGCACATTTCGACCGATACGGCCGCTATTTCTCTTTCAATATTGGCTCTCAGCTCCTCTAACGTCACCGGCTTGTTGGCATAGAACAATGATTTAATGTAGCCCCACTCGATTGTTGCACCCGCTCTGTGGCTTGTGGCACCGTCATGTTGGAACCACATATCTCTGATGTCCAATTCATGTAATTGCTCAAAGAAATAACGTTCCACCATGTCTCTGTCTGTACCGAATACCATTTACCGTAATGTGACGGCCCTTTTAATCAACGAAGAAAAACGGTCCAATGACGCCACTGGCATGAAAACCACAGTGACTTTCTGCGGATGAAATGCTGTTGTGCGTGAAGCACATGAGGGTTTTCACCTTTCCAGATGAAAAATGCGCTTCATCGCTGAAGATGATTTTGCGATGAAATTCTTCATTTTCTTTCATCATGTCTAGAGCCCAATTCGAGAACGTACTTCGATTCATATGATCAAGTGGCTTTAGTTCTTGAGTCAGCTTGATCTTGTAAGGGTATAGACCAAGATCCTTACGCGAAATTCGCCGCAATGTGGTCTGGGAGAGGTCCAATTCTTGAGAACGCCGTGAAATTGACTGATTTCGCTAGTTTGCGACGGACGCCTCTACGGCAGCAATATTCTCCACACTTCGGGCAAAACGCAGTCTCACTAGCACTGCAACATCAAGAAGCGAATATTCTGACTCAAATTTTTTCACTAGACTATGAATTGCTTGTCTACGTTAACCCTCTTAAAGTTGCGACCACCGACTCGCAATTTCGGCACTTCACCATGATGAAAATGCTGATTTTACTGAATATTTTGACATTGACAGTTCGGTAATCGGTTTAAGGGTGCGTTCACACCGAAAGTGTGTAACCCTTTAATTTCACTTTATTGTTTACTTTAAGTATTAAGCATTCCTTGAACTTTGACATTTATACGCCTTACGTTTGAGATAACTATATCTATTAGTGTTCGGGATATAAGTGTTATTCTAGTTGGCTCATTTACTAGCTGATGACATCCACTTTCATTCACAATCCTCCATATCTCTCTTCTGTAAGTGCCACTTTCAATCAAGGTTCGCAGAACGTTAAAATATGATTCATTCTCTCATGAAAAGTTCGCAAAGGAATTTGATTTCTGATTCGATCGCGAACCTTATTTTTCGGTTCGTTTAAAATTAAAATTCGTTTTCACAATCGAATTAAATCTGTTGCGATGTGTAAAATATAGTTCGTTCGCGAATTTATCACGTGCGAACTATTGGAGATCCGTTCGCGAATGGTTCTCATAAAAAAAAAAAAGTCATTTTACATGAAAATTATATCAGGTAAATATTTTAATATTGAAAGCACATAAGTGAAAAGTATTTTTATTACGTATTAAGATTTTGGAATAAATTTGCATTCAGTTTAACTAACAAAACATTATTTATTGTTTCTTCGGATAACTTTGTTTCTGTTTTTTGTGAAAAAAAAATGGTAGAGCCCGTTCAACAGAGACTTGAGTTGATGGCACTGCCAGCACTATTTGTGCAAGTTTTCCTAGAAGAACCGCTTTGCTGCTCAATGTTTTCCAATGCTCAATTTTCTCTCACAAAGTAAGCAAGTTGATTTGTCAGCTTCTTCATTATAAGAAACATATTAATTTAACTCAAATGTCTTTATTTTCCCCCATTTCAACCAAAATAATAACTATTGAAAACATAAATCTCTTCACAACCGTACTGAACGGATACTTGATTGAGAATGATTTGTTTTATGGATCTTTACGGATCCTTATCGCGAGCGAACCATATTCTATCTGAATTTCTTTTTTCCGATCTCCCACGAACGAGAGATACAGAAAAAAAGGATACAGTTCGTTCGTGAGAGAACTATACATTTTTAAAGATCGAAAATTTTATCGTTCGCGAACTTTATTTTTTATGGTTCGTGAGAAGATCGATAAAGAACGATAAAGATCCTTATTTTATCGTTCGCGAGTGATATGTTATGAACCCTGCTTTTAATAAATCAATTAATGTAAAAATCACCCGCAAGTAGTACGTCCCATTCCAATGTCTGGAGTGTCTGGAGGAGGAACTAGGTAACCCATATAGCCCGCTAATAATTAATGAGTAATTTCCACAGTATACTTTAACAATAGTCAACCAGCCATCTAGATTGTCAACAAATTTACTCAATAGCTCACACTGATATCCTTTTTCGACATACACACACACAGCCACACCCCCTGTATGCCTTGATTTACAATCGAACCTTAAGGGAGCATAATATCCATCAATTTTGTCTTCACTATCAACCGTATTTAAAAAAAATGCCATTAATTATTCCCTTGATAACGCCAAGGGGTGCTTTGATGTCTACACCTCCACTACTCTCCAGTTCCCCTCCCTTTCGTGCAAGCTCATCGGCTTGCTCATTCCCTACTGAACCGCTGTGTCCTGGTACCCAGCACAGTCTTACTCCGTTCTACCTGCATAATGCTTTTAGTATTTTGCGACATTTTTTGACTGTCTCAGAATTGATGTTAACAGATTTTAGTGGCCAAAGTGTAAAAATGCTAAGAAACAACAATGCTTTGATGGTTGCCAACATTTTTCTCATCGCCTAAACGTATACTATAGTTTATTCTTCACTTTTGTGTCTTTTTTAGTTTCACTCAAGTTACTCTAATCTGTCTCACCCAAAACTACTCCCCAAGGCTTATAATGAAAAGTAGGACTACCTCAGTAGGGATTGTTGTTTGTTTTGAACAGCAGGTTTAAGTGCATTCCTTAATAATTCATCCTGAAATGAATAATCGCTTCATTCCGATATGATAAGTTCAAATCAGAGAGATATGCAATTCCAAATCCTTTTCTCTATGCATTTATGGAAACGCTTCACCTATATAGCACAGTATCCTGGATAATGTTTCACCATACATTTTGAGCTTCCGCCACACAATTTTAGGTATTCTGATAAAAGTAGGTTCTCGTATATTAATTCTACAAGTTTCGAAATGTTCACTACAAACTTTCGCCCGCCATCCTCATCCTGATCGCGAATTCAAATTTGTTCCTTCTCATTAGTTCCAAAAGGGTCATATTTTGTAGAATCATTCTGCAGTTTCATTTGATACTGGTATGAGTTGTTTGTTTCTGGAGACAAGGGTTTGTGAAATACAGAATTCCCAAGCTCATTGTTATTTCCCAAGCGCATTGAATCCCTTAACGAGATGTAATTCCATAATCATCTTTGAAAAAGAAAATTTCCCAAACATTCATTTGGTGTGATAAAATGTGAATAACGGGAGAGCTGGCTAGAATTTAACGAAACTTATACATACAAGTTCGACGGTACGTTGTTTCCTTTTTGTGACCTTTAACCCTTTACTAGCGTTGGTGGCTTCCTGGTTGAAACCCAAACACTTTTTTCTTGCTTCGATGTAGCTACGAACACTGAACCAAATACGATGTTCGTCCGTAAGTCAATGAATCAATAATAACTCCCCTTAGTTATCGTCATTATGGCCGTTATAATTATCATTCTAACGAGAACATTCAAAAAGTGATTACAGAGTGTGAGGAAAAGATGAGATGGGGTGGTTATTTTAGGTATTTAAGATGATGCTGTAAGGGTGTGGTGGTAAGAAACGTTATCCCCACCGAAAGCCGGGAGGAGTAAATGTGCCTCCATCTTGTATACAAGTAATTGAGTTTCGTAGATGCAGGTAATACATTTGCATCCTCCTGGGAGAGAACAGAATTTGTGGCTTCTTTTTACGTCTTTTTTTCGATTGCATTAAATATCCATTTTTATTTATTTTACCTATTAACTAAGGCAGAGAAAACTAGGAGCAGGATTACGAAGGCAGGAAGTTATTTAGGAGGGTAGACCGAAAAGCACGCGACCTGGCGTATAGATGTCGGTTGTTGTTTGTATAGAATGACTATGGTAGAAAGTAACAACCTTAAGTTAGGTTAGGTTGAGGTGGTTGCAGCTTCAGCCAACACACATAGACCAATGTGAGGTCCATTGTGATGCCGAGTGGATCTAGGTTCCTAGATAGAGATTTCTTTTATGGGAGACTGCAGGACATGTACAAAGAAGGTGAAGCGTAGTCTCCTCCTCCTCATTCTCGTCCATGCAGCTTCTACTGAAGTCGTTTGAATAGGCACCAAGCCTTGATGCGTGGTTTGCCTATAAAACAGAGTCCTGTAATGACACCTACGAGTATTTATACCCTATTCTATGGGTATATTAATTTTGACGCATAGTTTGTAACATACCTTAATATTGCCCGTAGACCCCTAAAAGTTACTATATTTATGATCAGCATTGATAGTAATGTCGATCTAGCCATGTCCGTCCGTCTGTTGTCAAAAATTATGCCTTTAAACTGGGCCTAGAGAGCTGAAATTTTAACCATATACTCTCTAGGGTCCCGAAATAATCAAGTTTACGAATTTTTGAAATCCGCCCACAGACACACGCCCACAAACTCAAAAAAACAAATTATTCGAAAAAATCCAATTTTGAGCTAGAAAGCTGAAATTTTTTATATACGATCTATGACTCCTAAAACTGATCGGAAGATAAAATTTTCAAAATCCGCCCACTGACACGCCCACAATTAAACAAAACAATTTTTTTGAAAAACCAAAATTTGAGCTAGCGAGCTGAAATTTACAATATATACTCTCTAGGGGCCCTTTAAGCTCATGTGTACATATTTTCAAAATCCGTCTACTGACACGCCCACAATTTAAAAAAAAAAACTTTTTTTAGAAAACCAAAGTTTGAGCTAGGGAGCGTTTTTTTATGTCATATAACAAAATATGTAGAGCGTTCTTAATAATTCAAATATACTTAGACTTTTGTCACGCCCACTTATGAGGGATAGGAATAAGAATAGGGTATCCAACAGTTCGCCCAAGCGGAATGTAGCCCGTCCCTATGTTTATTGCTGCGATTGCTGCCGATCTAGGAGTGTACCAAAAGGTTTCGGGACCTGTGAATGGTGTTTCTGAACCCTTCCTGGCCAATTTATCGGTCTTTTCATTACCATCAAACCCTTCATGGCCCGGTACCCACCATAGTTTGGTCTTGTTTCTTAAGCTGAGTGCTTGAAGTGCTTCACTGTCCGTTAATAAATGGATTTTTGGGCCTTTTATATACCAGATATATATATGTGGCTGGATCATTCTTGAATGGTGTGAAGCTCTGCTTAAAATACGCTGGGAATTTTTCCCATGGGTCTCGTAATGCATGTAAAGGGTCTTTCATTAAGGACTTGACAACTTCTTTTTTAAATAAAATGCAAACTGCTTGAGATATCTAAAAAGAAATGTATTGGCTTGAACTACTATCAAACATTTATGAATGGAATTCATATGTCTACCACGGGAACGTATGCAGCGGTGGATTACGTTGAACCCAATTTTCGATGACTCGGCCGCACATTGCGACCGATACGTCCGCTATTTTTCGTTCATAATTGGCCCCGAGCTCCTCTAACGTCGCCGGATTGTTGGCATAGACCGATGATTTAATGGAGCCCCATAAAAAAAGTCTAGATGCGTTAAATCACACTATCTCGGCGGCCAATAGACGGGTCCGTTTCTCGAGATACCACGTTCACCGAGCTGAGACTACAATAACTCGATTGTTGCACCCGCTGTGTGGCTTGTGGCACCATATTGTTGGAACCACATATCACTGTTGTCCAATTAATGCAATTGCTCAAAGAAATAACGTTCCAACAGTTTCTGTAGCGAGTACCATTTACCGTAACGTGACGTAACATGAGGGGTGGATTCTATGTCGGGTATATTATTAAATTACTTTAGGTTTTTTTTAACACTGGACATTGGACATAAGGGGGACATGAATCCCGAAAAAAGACTGATTGATTTTACTGAATTTTTTGACATTGATAGTTCGGTTTAAGGGTGCGTTCACACTGAAACTTTAAAGCTGTCAAGTCGCTTATGATGCGCCGTCAATTAGGCCTTATTTTAGCATTTGGTCTTATTTCACGGCACCTCGTAAGTCTAATCATACCATTCCACTTCAGCTATGGTTTTTTTTTTATAATTTACGCGCACTGAAGGGATTTTTTTGGTACCCTTATCATGTATTGGCTACACAGCGCGGGCGTTAGGGAAATTAGGATTAGAAGAAAAGGAGAGTTGCCGATGCACGTTGGTTTTGAATGTTTGTAGGTTATAATGTAAAGGAAAAACTTAGCGTGAAAGAGTATTCCACATTCGTGTTGTACGGCTGAGGAAAGACTCTTTGTACTTCACTGTACGTCGGAATACAGGCTTGAGGGTGAACTGATGAGCATTCCTTGCATGGCGGGTATTGCGGTTGAAATGTTCAAGGGGTGGAATGCAACTGGCTATTTCGTTAGAGCACTTACGGTGGAAATAGCGATAAAATAACGAAAGACAGGAGACATTGCGACGATGACTAAGTCAGTCAATTGATCTCGCGATGTCTCCGTCGCCAATGAGTTTTATCGCTCGTTTTTGGATCCTGCCAAGGAGCTCCAAATAAGTTATTGGTGCACCAGACCAGATATGAGCGTTGTACTCGAGTTTCGGGCGAATAAACGTCTTATAAATTGTAGCCAGATCAGAAGGGGTGAAATATTTCTTGCATCGCTTAAGGAAGCCTAGACATCGAATATGTGGTCATTCCAACGAAGGTTGTCATTGACATACATACCGAGAATGGAAAGTCTTTCGGTTTCAGCGATGCAAGTGCCATTCATGGATAATGGCAGCGTGTGTGGGTTTTGCTTTAATGACAGGAGAAAGCATTGTGTTTTGGAAGCATTAAATTCCACTCTATTGGTTGTACCCCACTGAGTTATGCTGTTAAGATCGGAATTTAATGAGCTTAACATACGTTGCCGTTCCAGTTCCACACCCGAAGAAGTGGGGCGTGACCCAAGAAACGAGTATGAAAAGCTGAGGGTACTGTCATCAGCAAAGGAATGGATTGGATTAGAAGTAACAGACAGGAGATCATTTATAAAAATGAGAAAGAGAGTCGGAGACAGGACGGAGCCTTGGGGAACACAAGCATTTATTTGGTGAGTTGCAGACTTGAAACCGTCCAAGACAACTTGAATTGAACGGTCCGAAAGGTAATTTCTAATCCATTGAAGAAGGTTATCATCGATTCCAAATGCACGCATTTTCGACAAGAGAGCTTGATGCCAAACTCTGTCAAATGCCTTTGAAATATCAAGCGCAACGATCTTACTTTCACCACCTTGGTGAAGAGATTGGTTCCACTTTTCGGTTAGATATGTCATCAAATCACCGGTGGACCTATTGCCCCGAAAACCGTACTGCCGGTCATTGAGAAGTTTTCGAGATTCAAGATATTTCATTAGCTGACGGTTGATCAGCGTTTCAGCTATGGTAATGCTAATTTGGGGGAAAGGAACATAGTGAACACCTGTCCATAAAAACATGCATGGAATTATCTCCCACCTGACAAGATTTGTTTTTAAAAGAAATAGTGCGGAGACATAAAGCATTAGATTAGATTAGATTAGATTTTTGGGGGAGGTGGTAAAGGGTGTTCCAATAAGAGGTGTTATTTTTGTATTCAAAGAAAAATACCATTTTTTGAGATAAATGATCGAATATTTATTTCATAATATAGAGGAAGGTATGCCGTTAATAATGAAAAACAACATCAGCCAAATGGCCACCACGCGCACGCATACAGGACCATATCCTTTCCATGAAATTTTGCATAACCAAATTGCAAAGTGACTGCCCTATGTCCTCGATAGCCTCACGAATTTTATCTTTGATGTCTTGAATCGACCCTGGGCTGTTGGCGTAGACCTTATCTTTCACGTGGCCCCAAAGGAAGAAGTGGCAAGGTGTTAAATCACAAGATCTCGGTGGCCAATTGTGATCACCTCTTCGAGAGATAACACGGTCCGGAAACTTTTCCCGTAAAAGATCAATGGTTTCGTTACTTGTGTGGCACGTACCGCCGTCTTGTTGAAAGTAAACGTTGTCCAGATCAATACCATCCAACTCCGACCATAAAAAATCATTAATCATCTCTCGATAGCGCAGTCCATTCACCGTAACTGTTGATCCAACCTCATTTTCGAAAAAGTAAGGTCCAATGAAACCGCCGGACCATAAACCGTACCAAACAGTCACACGTTGAGGATGGAGAGGCTTCTCAACAATAACTCTTGGGTTTTCCGAGCCCCAGATGCGACAATTTTGCTTGTTGACGTAGCCACCGAAGTGGAAATGGGCCTCATCAGTCAAGATGATTTTTCGATGGAATTCCGGATCATTTAATGCATTTCAAGGACCCAATCAGCAAAGACACGACGTTGTTGATGATCGGCCGGCTTGAGTTCTTGTGTTAACTGAACTTTATAAGCCTAAAGACCCAAGTCTTTATGCAAAATACGGTGTAATGACGTTTGTGGAATGCCCAATTCCAAAGAACGACGAGGAATGGACAAACCTGGGTTTTCTTCAACACTTTGGGCTACAGCCGCAATATTCTCAGTTGTTCTTGAGCGACGTGCACGGGTTTTATTCTTCACATCACTAACTTGTCCCAACAGCTGGAATTTTTCCACCAATTTCTGTATTGCGGTCCGACAAGGTGATTCACGACGATCAAAAAATGCTTTAGTTTTGCGAACTGTGACTGCAAGATTTTCACCATTTTTGTAGTGAATTTTAATAATTTCAAGGCGTTGTTGAAGCGTGTATAGTTCCATTCTTAGTAATGGCGTAGTTTCTACTTGTCAAATGTCAAAGAATAAAAGCTTCAAAAGTGACAGCTACCGAAATAGCGGGTCACTCATAATAACACCTCTCATTGGAAAACCCTTTATATTGTAGCCAGATCACTGCGGCCGCTTGTTGGCCTATTGTGATATTGTGGCAATGGTGCGATGGTAGTGTATTCACTAAGTGATTGGCAGGTCGTGCGTTCGAATCCCGACCAGGGCCATGATTTTTATAAATTGAATACACACAACAAAAACTGATCTCCCTAAAGCAATTTAGGCGCCACCTGTTGAGAAAAAAAAATCCCATCGCACCAAACCTCTTTCCTATCCTTCTATTCTTTCAGTAAGTAGCACCCAAAAATAGGCAATGAATTGCTGGGAGCTACTTGCGCAACAAACTAAAAATGCCTGCGCTGTGGTTTTACCATTATAAGGGTACTGCGTCACTACAGAAAAAAGAAATCCCTTTATCGCACGCAAATTATAAAAAAAAAAAAAAAAATCCTCCATTTAGAGCTCGTCCGTAATGCCGCAATTTTTTAGGAAGGCGGCTAGTTCTTTGGGAGAGCTGGCAGCTATGTCTGCTGCTTCAAGGTAGAATTAACCTAGATAACGTTGACGCGTTTACGCAGTTGCATTCACATAGTATGTGTTCTGCTGTTTCAACGTCTTCGTTGCATAATCTGCAGGTATTATCCTGTGTTATGCCCATAGTCATCAGGTGTTTTTTAACACCGCAATGCCCTGTGAGGAAGCCTCTGACTAGTCGAATCTGACTTCTAATTAGTTGTAGTAGTTGTTTCATACATAAAGCATTGTTTGATTCGACAAAGTTATGTGACATGGATGCCTGCCAGACAACTAGCACCTACCCTTAGCGGAACAACGAAGTTGCTGAGCGGGCTAAACCATGCGGAGAAAAGAGCTAAGTCCCTTAAACCCGCAAAGCAGGCCATCCAAACACTGTTTGAATTCAAAAAGGAAACTGACATAGGCGTCTGCCAGACAACTAGCACCTAAGTTTAGTGAAGCAACGAAGTTGGACTTTTGTCCTCTTCGAAAAATAAATAATTATCGTTTTATGTCGCAATTTGGTGGGACATGTACAAGGTGGCGCCAAAGTTATAACCCGATATTCTTTGGCTGTAATTTATTTATGAATAAATGCTTTGATTCTGCTTTTGGATTAGGTTTATTGATCTCTCAATATATCTTGCCATTTGCAAAGCTTAATCGAATGTTAAATTGGCCTTCACGGAACACCAATTCTGCGTAACTACCAAAACAATAATCGTGTGGTACTGAATTTCAAAACCATCATTTCACTTTATACTTTGGTTTCTTCTTTGATATGTGTTATTAAACGTGAAGGTGGGTGGGGTTCAACATTTTGGAAAATTTGCTAGTATGCAGGGCACAAATAGGTATCGTTAGTGGTGACACTCGTCTCGTAATTCGTTATCAGGGCCTTGAATGCCGCTGCCCATCAACAATACAATGTTGTGTCTTCGAGAAATCCAACAAAAATCTCGGTTTTTTAATTATCCCCATGCGTATTCGTGCTTCAAAATGCAATTCTTCAAATGAAAACAAGAAAAGAATTAAGAAGCAACATTGATCCGACCTATCTCAACATCAATAATGTAGTAAATGTACGGTCGAAGATTTTTTCGGCCGTTCCTTGGGAAAATTTACTTCGTTGTAGGAAAATTCCCGCGGATTTGAATTGATCGCAAAGTTCGAATTTTTAAAAGATTAATTTTCGACGACACAAAAGATTCACTATCCTTGATAATGTATGAAGTCGAAACTTACAAATTGCGCAGATCAAGCAAAGCGAGCGAAAACGACGACGACGACGAAAGAGAAGCAAAAGAAAGCTCCGATCAGCGTGAAAGTACAACGACAAGTGACTTTTTATTTGCCAATAGATTTTTGTGAAGCGTTGTTTAGTACAAAAGAGTTTTACATAGTTTTGGTACATAATTCATATTTAAAAATTATGGCGAACATTGGGTTTTTGGCGCTAAATTTGAATTTAAGTTCGATAGACAATTTGAGTTCAATATATGTTAACTTTATGATCTTATGATTTCAAGGGATAGTTTTTGTTATTTTTTAATACAAGAATGAAATAATGAAAATGATGATAAGATGTTGTTGATGTGGTTGTGTGATCCGACAGTAAATAAAAACAATGGTAGTATTGTTATTAAATGTGACGATAAAGAATCTTCAGAGAAACTAAAGAAGGAAATCGAAAATAAATTAAATGAAGGCTATAAAGTTGAGGTTCCCAAAATGATCAAACCAAAAATATGTGTTATGAGATTAGAAAATGATGAAAATATAGATAGTGTTGTATCAAAAATAAAAAAACAAAACCCTGATTTAAGTAACTCTAAGTTAAAAGTGGTAAAATCGTTTAAAAATAAAAGCAAGTGGAGATATCTTAATATCGGATCGCAGGTCACTACTAAGTAAGCAAAATAAAATCATCATCTTTAAAGTGGTTTTTCAAGCATTGATGACGTATGGCTCTCCTGTTTGGGGAAACTGTGCTAGAACACACACTAAAAAACTTCAAATTGCTCATAATAAGATTTTAAAAATGATGCTGGGGCTACCATGGGACTTTTCAACTATAGTTTTACATGAAAGAGCCGGGGCTCTCCAGATTGCAAGAAGGATTGACATGCTCAATGAAAATTTTATGTCTAAATGTCGAAACGTAGGTAATCATCTAGTCAGCGAACTCGAATTATTATAGTTGTTTACCTTTTTGTTTTTCTAATTTGTATTATTTTTTTTTTTCTCTATCCATGTTTATAATTTACTCATTCATTTAATATACCTATTTCTTCACGTGTAAATTATTAATTAGTCATATCTACT
The DNA here is from genome assembly GCA_949715645.1 of Portevinia maculata. Classification (NCBI taxonomy): domain Eukaryota; kingdom Metazoa; phylum Arthropoda; class Insecta; order Diptera; family Syrphidae; genus Portevinia; species Portevinia maculata. Next base: position 265,603,213 of record OX454526.1, on the reverse strand, counting down.
TGTTTATTCATCTATTTACTTGTTAATTTATTTTTTGTTTTTTACTTGTTAATTTATTTTTCCCACTTGTTAATTTATTTACTTACATGTTTATTTATTTATTTATTTATTTATTTATTTATTTATTTATTTTGCAGGTAATATATCTGCTTATTTATTTCTTTTTGATTAAATTGTTTATTCAGATGTTAATTTATTATATATATATATATATATATTTACACATATCCTGATTATGAAAATTGATTATTTATTTGTCTATTCACTTATTATATTTATCACTATTTATTATATTTATTTATTTATAAAAATTCTCCCAACTGTGATATAGTTTTTAATTTCCTTATAAAATAACAAAATCTAGTTTCTTCACATGAGGTTTTTTCTATAGTTTTTCCTTCAAATTTATTACTTAATTACTGACCGCATTAAAAAATAAATTGTATCTTTCAGTAGTAAGATATCAAGTATCATATTTCTGTACAAGCTGTGCCAACCAACAAATGTAAATATTTAACTATAAAGCGAAAAAATAAATATCTATCTATCTAGTTCTAGTTCTTAATATCGTGATGGAAGTAGATAGTGAGAGTTTCAAAAAAATTTGTGAAATGGTCATAATCAAAATAGGATGGGTGAAATGTTATACCAGAGAATTAATTAACGTGAGGAGATGTTTTAATTGCCAAGGATATAACCATAACGCAAGTGCCTGTACAAATAAACTGGCTTGCATCAAATGTGGAGGTGAACACGACGTGAGGAACTGTGAAAGTAATGAAAATAAATGTGTTAATTGTTCTAAGCTTAACGTTTCTTTAGGAATGGATAATGATTGCAACCATAGTGCGAATGACAAAGAGTTTCCGGTCTTTGTAAGACAAATAAAAGTTCGTAAAGAAAAAACGGAATACTAAAGGGTGATTTTTTTAAGGTTAGGATTTTCATGCATTAGTATTTGACAGATCACGCGGGATTTCAGACATGGTGTCAAAGAGAAAGATGCTCAGTATGCTTTGACATTTCATCATGAATAGACTTACTAACGAGCAACGCTTGAATTTTCAGTGAATGGGCCCTAGAAAAGTTGGCAGAAAATCCGCTTTTTTATCGACAAATTTTGTTCAGCGATGAGGCTCATTTCTGGTTGAATGGCTACGTAAATAAGCACAATTGCGGCATTTGGAGTGAAGAGCAACCAGAAGCCGTTCAAGAACTGCCCATGCATCCCAAAAAATGCACTGTTTGGTGTGGTTTGTACGCTGGTGGAATCATTGGACCGTATTTTTTCAAAGATGCTGTTGGACGCAACGTTACGGTGAATGGCGATCGCTATCGTTCAATGCTAACAAACTTTTTGTTGCCAAAAATGGAAGAACTGAACTTGGTTGACATGTGGTTTCAAGAAGATGGCGCTACATGCCACACAGCTCGCGATTCTATGGCCATTTTGAGGGAAAACTTCGGAGAACAATTCATCTCAAGGAATGGACCGGTAAGTTGGCCACCAAGATCATGCGATTTGACGCCTTTAGACTATTTTTTGTGGGGCTACGTCAAGTCTAAAGTCTACACAAATAAGCCAGCAACTATTCCAGCTTTGGAAGACAACATTTCCGAAGAAATTCGGGCTATTCCGGCCGAAATGCTCGAAAAAGTTACCCAAAATTGGACTTTCCGAATGGACCACCTAAGACGCAGCCGCGGTCAACATTTAAATGAAATTATCTTCAAAAAGTAAATGTCATGGACCAATCTAACGTTTCAAATAAAGAATCGATGAGATTTTGCAAATTTTATGCGTTTTTTTTTAAAAAAAAGTTCTCAAGCTCTTAAAAAATCACCCTTTAGCAACCAAAATACGTATCATGTCTGTACTTAAATGCACAAGGTACTACATCGAATTTTAATGAAATTGAATCAATTGTAATAAATAATGACTTTGATATTTTAGCTTTATCTGAAACGCATTTAATCAAAGACGTAAAAGATGAGGAAATTAGTGTATTAGATTATTTGTTGCCGATAAGATGCGACAGTACTAGTAGGCATACGGGCGGTGTTGTGCTTTATGTTAAAAACCATCTCAAGTATAGAAATGTAGAAGAAACGATTGTTCCAATGAAAATATGGTTGCTCAGCGCGCAAGTGTATTCAAATGATTTTGCAGTAACGATAGCTGTATTATATAGATCACCTAGCAGTTCTGCTGGCGATTTTTGTGATTTTTTTTCCAAGTGGTTAGATGAAAAGTTTCTTTTGTGCAATAATTTGGTGTTGATGGGTGACTTCAATATAAACTTATATGAAAACACAACGTACACTAGATCTTTAAATGATATGTTTTTAATGAATAATATTAAACAATTAGTAAATAAATCCACAAGGATAACCTCATCATCTAATTCACTTATTGACTTTGTATTAGTGCCGACTGAAATAAACGTAACTGCGATAATTGAGCCTAATCTTACAGTCAGTGACCATGAATCCTTAGTTGTTAATATACCTGTGGAAAGAAATTTGCGGAATGGTGAACGTAAAGTGATTAATGTTTTCAAATATAAATGTTCTGAATTTAAGTCCATGTTAAGAGATAAATGTGTTGGAATTCAATCATGTGATTTCCATGTTCTTGCAGAAAGCTTGCAAAACTCGCTTGTAGAATGTGTGGAAAATAAAATCAATTAAAAAATATATCAGTGAGTGCAATAATGAATGGTTCACATCGAATTTAAACGAAATTAGGTCTCAAAAAGTCATATATTATCAACGAGCAAGTATCTTTAACTCAGCAGATGATTGGTACTGAATATCGAAGGCTTAGAAACGTTTATAAAAATAAACTCCAGGAAGCTAAACGGAGATATATTTGCAATAAAATTGAAAATAGTACAAGTTAGAAAGGAATGTGGGCAACCATAAAAAACTTAGTTTTAAAAATAAAAAGATATGAGATAAATGAAATTCAGTTTGATGATAAAAAAGAGAACGATAACAATTCAATCGCGAATAAATTTAATTCATACTTTATTGAAAGTATAAACGGTATTAGTAACTCGATTCCGTCAATAAATATGGATTATAGCTTTCTCCAAGAAAGTTACCGACATTTTAAATTTTGTGATATTAATGCCCATGAACTTTATAAAATTTGTAAACAAATTAAAAACAAAAAAGATCAAACAAACCTAAATATTAAAATTTTATTAGATTGTTTTGAAATCATAGGCCCAATTATGTTGAGAATTATCAATGAATCGTTTAGTCGTGGTGAATTTCCGCGTAATTTTAAAGAAACAATGGTTATTCCGATACCCAAAGAAAACAATTCAATTAACTGTGATAAATTTAGGCCGATAAATATGATGCCTACTGTGGAAAAAGATATTGAAAAGACAGCTTATGACCAGTTCTTTAATTACGTAGTGGAACATAACATTTTATTGGAAAATCAGTCTGGTTTTAGGTCTGGTCATTCATGTGAGACATCCTTAAATTGGCTTATCATGAATTTTAAGGAACAAAGACATGAAGATAATATAATTTTATCAATTTTCCTCGATTTTCAAAGAGCTTTCGAAACTATTGATCGCGATATTCTAGTGAAAAAATTATTCAAATATGGTGTTAATGACAATGAACTAAAATGATTTAAATCGTATCTAAGCAATAGAACTCAAAGAACAAAAATAGGTAGTTCTGTATCATCAACTGCACAAACGACATTTGGAGTACCGCAGGGTAATATATTTGGCCCTTTTTTGTTCCTGCTATACATAAATGAAATCAGTAAAATATTGAAATATTGCAAGATCTCCTTATTTGCAGACGACGCCTTAATGTTTGTATGTAATAAAGACATAAATGTGCTTAGAGAAAAGATTTCGCTTGACTTAAATAATTTACGGCAGTGGCTTGAAATGAACAAGCTTAAACTAAATGTTAATAAAACGAAATGTATTGTGTTTAACAGTGACTGTAACGTGAATCTAAGTGTATATGGTGAAATTATTGAACACGTTCAAGAAATTAAGTATCTAGGCATAATATTGGATAGTGAACTCAAATTTAAAAAAAAAACAAAAACATTTTAATTATGTAACTAAAAAAATTTCCAAAAAAATCGGTTTCCTGAAGCGAATACGTAAGAACATCACTACAATGTGTGTTTACAGTGGCGAGGCGCCCATATAACTCGATTCACGCCGGGTTACCTTTTAAAATTCTACCTTTCAACAATGTTTCAATCCAAAAAGCAACATGCATCTTAATGTGTGTATATAAACATAAGATTTGTATGTTTCCTACACCTGCACTTGCAAGCAATAAATTCTACCAACCCACCACCTGCTATTCAACTGCTCTCATATCGTTCTACTGCTCTACGCACACAAATACTCACACCATTGCATGCCTATTCTCCAACATCACATACTCCTCTCCATATCCCATAAGAAACACATACGCAAAGCGATAGCAAAACAAAGCATAGTAACCCGGAAATTTTCGCGTTATGAAATATGTGGCTGGTTAGAACAAATTGGCTTTCTTTCCTTGTTTTCCCCTTATCGTTCACCGCGTTTGACTACTCCCTGTTTGATACACGCTTCCTTATGCAAAAATATAACCCGCTTTTCAGCGACTTATTTGGTGAGTTTTGTATGTAGCTGAGGTGAGTTCTGTTTGAAAAATTCAGTTGTGAAGCAGACTGCGATATGTAACTTAAAGTAATATTGAGTGGAATTATTGTTGTGCAATATATAATTATTTAAAGTGATCGAAAACAGTGAAAAGTGTGAGAAGTGTGAAAAGTTTAAATTGTTTTGTTTTCAGTTAGATTCAACAAAGGAGAAAATGGCATTATTAGCAGTAAATTGTTGTTTAGTAGATTTGCTTTTGGAAGAAGAAAATTATTTTTGAAAATTGAGTTTTCTTAAAAAAAAAAAAGTTATAGAGATAGGACGCTCTACTCCTTCTATGAAAATAGATTATAAGCGCAAGGATGGTTTTGTTTCGCATTTCAACGCATCCATATATCAAAAATATACTTGGTTGACTGGTAGTTGTAAGCTCAATAAAATGTTTTGTTTTCCTTGCCTCCTTTTTTCTAATTCTCCTAGTGTTTGGAGTCGCACGGGCTACGCTGACATAAACAATTTAATTAATTCGGCAAATAAACATGTCAAGACGGAAAAACACATTCGTAGCTGTTTATCTTTGCACGAATTCGGTACTGATCGTATTGAAACCTCGTTAGGTAATTCCTTTGTAGCTCACAACAAAAAAGTTGATAGAAACCGTAAACTAATGGAACGTTTTATAGATACGGTAGTTCTTATAGGCAAACAGGAACAAGCATTTCGGGGTCATAATGAAAAGCCAGATTCTAATAATCGTGGCAATTATGTCGAAACACTTTTATACTTATCTATAAGATGACCAGTTAATGGACTCTCATTTGGAACAGTGTTCAAGTGCACGTAATCCGGTTTTTTCGGGTCTATCAAATGACATCCAAAACGATTGAATACAAAGTATAGCCGCAGTGATCAAATGCGAAATTAAAGTAGAAATAAGTGAAACGCGATTTGTGTCCATCATGATTGATGAAACACCAGACATGAGCCATATAGGGAGCAACTTAGTGCCGTTTTGCGTTACTTATCGGAGGAAGGAGTAGAGGAAAGGTTTCTTGGGTTTTTTGACGTGAGTGAGAGTCGGAATGCCGATGAGCTCTCAAAACACATTTTCAATATACTTGATGTATACGGTTACGGTTGCAAGGAGAAATTAGTTGGGCAATCTTACGATGGGGCCGCGGTTATGTCAGGGGAAGCAGGTGGTGTTAAAAAAAAGTCCTGGATGCTTGTCTAATGACTTATTTTATTCCTTGCTACGCACATGTTTTAAATTTGGTGTTATCTCAATCACTGGAAAATATACCTGAATTAAAAGTTTTTTTTGGCAATATAACCACAATAGTACGCTTATTTAATAAATCAACTAAACGTTTTAACGTTATTATTAATTATTTAATTATTATTGAAACTTTTAAGCAAATATTAGACCATCCAAAAGAATGGGACACTGACGCACTTTCAATGGCCGAAAGTTTATTGCTTAAGTTAGAAGGGAAAGATTTTTGCTTTTTACTGCACGCGGTTTCCGAAATATTTGCTAAAACCGATGTATTGTTTAATTTAATACAAAATAAACAAACAGATGTTGAAGTTGCTAAGCGAGAAATCGAGTGTTTTGAGGTTTTAAAAATGAGCTGAAAGTTCTCTATACTACGTCTTCACTTCAACCACTTGACGTTTTATCCCTCTATAAACATTTAAAAAGTGAAATATTGTGTGAAACATTTCCCCAAATCTTAAAATTAAGTGGACTATTTTTAACACTACCAATGACTGTTGCTTCCGTGGAGAGATCTTTTTCCACTCTGAAAAGAGTTCGTACATATTTGAGAAATTCTCAAGGAGAAGACAGGCTTTCTGATTTCATTTTTCATTTTCATTTCATTTATTGAACATCATTTATTGAACATCATGTACAAGTAAGACTTAGTCTTTTATAGTACTTAACAATAGAGGATAACATTTCATGGTTAGACCTACACTATACCTAACAATAAGAAAATAAGAAAAAAAAAATAAAAATTATAAAGAAAACACTATTGCAGGAAGGAAGAAAGGGGAAAAGGAGTAGAAGAAAAAGAGTAGAAGAAATTTAAAGAAATTTGAGAGTTGTTGCTTCTTTTTTTTTTTTTTTTTTTCAAGAAAAGTACTCCAACGCAGATTTTTTGAATTCAGTTGCTCCAGTTATTTGTTTTGTTGCATTGGGCAAAGAGTTCCAAAGTCTAGTGGCATGAACGAAGAAATGGCGAGACGTGGTTAAATAATTGGATGGGGGTGTAATTATATTAAAAGTTCTGGAAGAGCGGGCAAATTGAAGCTTTTCAAATAGATATGGTGGCGATTGATTGTGAATTACTTTGTGCAGAAAGACACAACATCTAACATCTAGAAACTGCTGAAGTGTACAACCGAGCACTCTTTTGTTATAGTTTGATATGTGATCATATCGTCGAAGGCCATAAACATACCTAACCATATCGTTGAAAGCAAAGGTAAGTTTATGCAGCGATAAAGAATCAAGCTTGCAATAAACAGCGGAAGCATACTCAATGTAAGGCACAAGAAGGGATTTTATAAGCCTGAGCTTCGTTTCAACTGGAGTAAAGCTCGCAAATAACCATAGTTTACGTAAACCACCGTAAATTCGCCCTACTGTGCAGTTAATATGGTCAACTGCGGATAACGAACGATTGATGCGAAAACCTAGATTAGTTACAACTTCCATGAATTTCAAATGTACACTGTTAAGAACAATTGGAGGTAGTTCTTGAGTGTCATGAGGTTTTTTGGATATTAAGATTACTTGCGATTTTGATGTATTAAGCTGAAGACCATTACACCGCGACCATTCATCGATTTTTGATAGATCTTCATTCATCCTACAAACAAGGTCGTCTACTAGTCGTATTGGTCTGGACAAGTAAATTTGAGCATCATCTGCATAAAAATGAACGTTAGTGTTCAAACATACACCGGGCAAGTCATTAACAAAAATGCAAAACAAAATAGGGCCTAGGATTGAACCTTGTGGTACTCCGGCAAGTATCCCTTTACTGTGAGAAGATTTGTCGCCAACCTCAACCCTTTGAAAACGATCACTCAAATAACTTGCTATAAAACACACAGATCTGTGACTAAATCCCAAATAATCACTTAATTTTCTCGAAAGGATGACATGATTAACACTATCAAAGGCCTTAGAAAAATCAAGCATGCAAAGCACAGTAACATAGTCCATGTCATAACAAACCCGAATATCATCAAGAATCTTCCCCCCTTCGGGATAGGGGTCAGAATTTACCCGAGGTAGGCATACCGGTCGTAAGAGGCGACTAAAATCCACCCTTCGGGATAGGGATCAGAATCTACCCGAGGTAGGCATGCCGGTCGTAAGAGGCGACCAAAATCCACCCTCAGTATACCGAGTGCATAGAGTATACAAAAAATGCAATGATTAAAACAAAAAGATATAATACCCCAGGTGGCAGCCCAGTTCTACTGGAAAATCCACACTCTTCGGAGGCAGGCTCTACGGATTCTGGGGAGAGCCATTTATTGCAATCATCCGACCCTTTTAAAAATAGTAAAAGGGTAACTAGATCACCACCAACGGGATCTGTGCCAGAAGCAAAAACTAATCGAAGTACTACGACGCCAAAAGATTTTGGACGCCTTTCGAGGGACTCAACGAAATGCAAAAGCTTCGAGGACGAAAACAAGGAACTCCGCACTAAGCTTAACCAAATTGAACAGCTTTACCAAGAGCTAAAAAAAGAGCTAGATCAGCTGAAAGCTGAGAACAAAGCACTTGTTGAATCTCAACCTAAAAAACAGCCAGAAGCCAAATCATACCGCTCAGCTAGCCGCGATTATCAAACAGACGAAGAAGAGCTAGGGCGCGAAACGGATTGGATCACTAAGAGGAGACCGAACAATAAACGGAAAGCCGGCTCCTCACCAGAAGTCGTTGTGCTAAAAGATAGACAACCCAAAAAGGCAAATGCCAACGAAATAGAAACGCTAAGGAAAAAACCTCAAAATAAGGTATACCTTCCACCTCCAATTAACGTTGTCGGAGTTTCAGACTACAGCAAGCTAAGTAGCCTTCTTAAGGAAATAGCAAAGTCCACATTCAAAGTAACATCTCTGAATAATAATGTGTGGAAAATAAATGTAAGCGATCCTGAGAGCTATCGCGCAGTTTCTCAAAAACTGAATACTGAGAAGGTACAATGGTACACTTATGAAAACAAGTCTGAAAGGCCACACCGAGTTGTAGCCAGAGGGCTCCACTCTTCGTGCCGCAAAGAAGATGTTTTGCAAGATCTTAAAACTAAAGGTTTCAAAATTATCGACGCGGTTAATATACTTAAAAAAGAAAAGCAAAAAACGGAACAAGACGAGGAAATTGTTGTCAAACGCGGACTTCCGCTATTCATGCTTAGTTTCGAAAAGTCTGAAAACATGGAAAAAATATACAACATTAAAACTATCCTAAACATAGTGGTTAAAATTGAACCGATGCGCCAAAGGACTCGTCAGATTCCTCAGTGTAAGCGTTGCCAAGGCTACAATCACACGCACACGTATTGCCAAAAAGAGCCGCGTTGCGTAAAATGTGCCGGTAAACATTTATCGAAGGAATGCGCTCTAAGTAGACAAGACCTACCAACATGCATAAATTGTAATGGGAAACATCCGGCAAATTATCGCGGATGCGAAGTGGCTAAGGAACTTCAAAATAGGCGCGACAAAATAAAGAAAACTACGCTACCAATCGCAAATAAAACCAATAACAAACCTGAAAGGGGCAACAATAAAACCAATGAAGGACGAAAAAAGGCTAAAGAAATGGTCAAAACACAACACCCAAGAGAAGGAAAATTGTTTAGAAAAAAGTCACCGAAAGCTGTTCCACAAACATACGCTGAAGCTGCGTTGCAAGGACGCGAACAAACAAATAAAACATCTGATCCAGTCTCCCAAGTTTTCTCTGCAATTCTTGCCAGGCTAGAAGAACAGAGCCAAATTAATAAACGTATGTTTGAAAAACTCGACAAGCTCGAAAATCAATTTCGAAGTACACGTGCAATAATATAAATATGACGGATTTAGTTAAATTAGTGACATGGAATGCGAACGGCCTTCTGCATAAGATGGACGAGCTCGAGATATTCATTCATAAATATGAAATTGATATTTGTTTGATTTCGGAAACTCATCTGACGAAAGAAACCAGCACAAACATTCGAGGATACATTGCCTATCACGCATATCACCCTTCGGAAAGGGCGAGAGGCGGGGCATCCTTGTTGATCAAAAATACCATTGAACACTCAGTCAGTGGAACAATCGAGCTTGACAAACTGCAATTATGCACGGTGAGCGTAAAAATTAAACACATAAAATATGATTTTGCAGCTATCTATTGCCCCCCACGTGCAACGATGGAAAGAAGCGATTTTATAAGTATCTTTGACTCACTTGGACGAAATTTCGTCATCGGAGGTGACTTTAACGCAAAACATACCTTCTGGGGATCGAGATGCATTTCAGTAAAAGGTAGAGTTCTTTACGAAGCCGGTATGGAATTGGGGGTAGACTTTCATTCCTCAGGTAAACCGACATACTGGCCCTCGGATACGGCAAAAACACCAGACCTCATCGATTTCTTCATCACGAAAGGTTTGTCGGGAAACTCTATTGTAGTTGAGGAATGCTTCGATCTTTCTTCTGATCATTCACCGGTCATTTTGACAATTAACGGCTGTCTACGAAAAAAAGGACCTTCTTTTTTTCGTAGACAGCCCAGACTAACTAACATGAAAACAAACTGGGAATCCTTTAAAAAATACTGTGAAAGTAAAATCGATCTCAAAGTGTCTCTTCAAACACCCCACGAACTTGAAGACGAAGTCGATCAATTTATTAACGTCATACAATGCTCAGCCTGGAAAAATACTCCCCATAAACGGAAAATAACCACAAATTGCGAAATAACGTATCCCTTGGAAATCACGCAATTGTTAAAGAAGAAAAGGGGAGCGCGCAAAAGATGGCAACAATCTCGCGCTCCACAGGATAAAACCACTCTTAACTACCTTTGTAGTAAACTTAAGAGAGAAATTCGAGACTTTAAAAATCGTCAAATTTCTACATATCTTGGAAGCCTAACTGCGGATAAAAGTACAAATTACTCGCTCTGGAAAGCCATGAAAGGCATTAAAAAACCAAAAACGCAAGCGCCACCCATCAGGAAAATCAATGGAGAATGGGCGAAGAGTGACAAGGAAAAAGCCGAAATATTTGCAGAACATTTGGAAGAAACATTTAAACCATTTGATGGTCAAGCGTTGCTCGAATTTCCTGTCCTAACCGTGGCACCTGACAATTATAGAATAAAAAGTGTATCGCTAGCCGAACTACGCTTCGAAATAAAGAAACTAAAATTAAACAAAGCTCCTGGATATGACTTAATCACAGGACAGGTCCTTAAAGAGTTACCTAGGAAAGCTTTAATAAAGTTTGCATATCTTATAAATGCATCGTTCAGGTTATTGTACGTTCCACGACAATGGAAGGTAGCTGAAGTTATAATGGTTCCAAAGCCCGGTAAACCACTGAATGACAAAAAATCATATAGGCCAATATCTCTCTTACCGATAATGTCGAAGGTATTCGAAAAACTTTTGTTAAAGCGCCTACATCCGATTATCGAAGAACGTCGATTAATACCTGACCACCAATTCGGATTCAGGATTAAGCACTCTACAATCGACCAGGTTTACAGAATAACCAATGTAATTGAAAAAGCCCTAGAGCAGAAAAAAATATGTTCTAGTGTTTTTCTCGACGTCTCTCAGGCCTTTGATAAAGTATGGCATACAGGGTTGAAACATAAGCTAAGACAAGCTTTTCCGAAACAGTTATCTGATATCCTTAGTTGTTACTTATCAGACAGACTCTTTCGTGTAAAACACGGAAATGATTACTCTGAATTTAAAGAAATCGCGGCAGGAGTTCCCCAAGGAAGCGTTCTTGGACCGATCCTATTTCTAATATACACTAGTGATATTCCTCAAGAAGAAGGCACAACAGTAGCCACATTTGCAGACGATACAGCTATATTAGCGGTCAGTAATACCGTTGAATCAGCAACTAATAAACTCCAACGTTCTATTGACAAAATTTGTGATTGGACAAAGACTTGGCGTATTGCTCTCAACGAGGCCAAATCAACGCACGTGAATTTTACTTATAAAAAGGTAGACAACTTACCCATTTTCATTGATTCGGTACGAATTCCGTACGCAAACGAGGCAAAATATTTGGGTATGACACTCGATGCGAAATTAAAATGGAAACCGCACGTCAAGAAGAAACGCGAAGAGCTCGCCATTCGATGTAAACAAATGCACTGGCTGCTTGGTAGATTTTCCCAACTCAGCATGCAGAACAAGCTGCTTTTATACAAGCAAGTACTAAAACCGGTTTGGACATACGGTATACAACTTTGGGGTTGTACCAAATCCAGTAATATCAAAATTTTACAAACTTTTCAAAACAAAGTGCTAAGAAAAATAGTAAATGCACCATGGTTTATCAGAAACACTGATATCCACAGAGACCTAACTATGGCTACCGTCGAAGATGAAATAAAACATTTTGCCTGCAAACAACAGACACGCCTTCACGGTCATTGCAATATCACCATGCTACAAATTCGAGACGATACTAACCTAGTGCGCCGATTACAAAGGATAAAACCATTTGAATTAGCGCAATAAGATGTAACCGCGTGCTTATGGCGGTATTAGCAGGTGCCTCCACTGGGAAGCTGCCTGCCAAACGCGTAATTTACAGTTTAAATAAAACTACTAGATAGGAATAACCTAGTTGTAGTATGCAGGTTTCGAAGGGAGGTGGTTTTTGTTTTCTTATCTTAAGTGAGAAAGAGTCGCATGTACGATTTTCCAACTACCCCTATTATTCGTCCGAGCCTAGTTCTGGTTCCAAGTCGTGCTTTTAACCAGGATAGGTAAGCTGAGAGTAACGATAATATTACTATGGCTTGGGAGTAATATTAGAAACTCTATAAAAAAAAAAAAAAAAAAAAAAAAAAAAAAAATCAAGAATCTTAATCATAGCCGTGGAACAACTGTGTTTTGCTCTAAAGCCAGACTGAACCGGAGATAGCAAACTGTACTGATCAAGGTGCCTAGAAATCTGCTTAGCAAGAATTTTTTCCAGGACCTTTGATAGGCATGGCAAAATGCTGACTGGTCGAAAATCTGTTACCGAAAATGGATTTGGTTTCTTGGGAATGGGAATGACTTTGGCACACTTCCAACTAAGAGGAAACGAGGATGACGTGATACAAAAATTCAAAACATGCGTAAGACATTTCGAAATATGGATCAAAATCATTTTTACAAAACGAATGGGAACACCATCATCTCCTATCGCATTTGACTTCATAGAACGTATGTAATTAACAACATCAATTTCAGATACAACCTCAAAGTCGAAATCTGATAACGGTTCAAAACAGAGCTGATCGTGATTTAGCACTTTTATCCATAGAAAAGCGACTCCTTTTAATAATAAAAAGTAGGCCTAACTTTTATGAAAGAGTTCTTGCAGAATACGTGAAAAAAGGTAGAAGAATAGACTTAGAGTACAAATAAAAAAAAATATTTAACAAAACTTTTCACATTTTTTTCCAAATGCTACTGTTTTTGATTTTAAAAAATATTAATCATTAATATTTTCTCTTTTTAACTTTGTACAAAAACTATTTTTAAAATATTTTTATATATTAAAATATTTTTATATATTATAGATATAAAATCTATACAATTTTGTAAATATTATGCGTGAAGCTTTTTAATTTAAATTTTTATTTATGTATTTATTTATTTTTTTTATTTTTTTATTACTTACTATCAATTTTCTTAAGGTACAGCATTTGCATCTGCCAAAAAGGTTTCTTTCGAAGCCACTTTTATTATACTTTAGGTTCATTGTAAATTTAAGCTTAAATGACTTGAAGTATAAAAAATTGGCTTGAATTGCTTTACTTCTATGCGATTTGCAGTACACATTACACAATATAATTTCAGAAAGCGTTTGCAAGTGCATATTTTTTCCGACTTACCATTTAACACCACGCCACGCCACTGAAGTGTATATGGTGAAATTATTAAACAAGTCCAAGAAATTAAGTGTCTGGGCATAATATTGGATAGTGAACTCAAATTTAAAAAAACATTTTAATTATGTAACTAAAAAAAATTCCAAAAAAATCGGTTTCCTGAAGCGAATACGTAAGAACATCTCTACAATGTGTGCAATAAATGTCTATAATACATCAATAAAACCACAGTTTGAGTTCTGCTCCACAATCTTGTTTATGGGAAATGTCGAAAACATAAGACGACTCTAAGTGCTGCAAAACAGAGCTATGCGAATTATTCTGAGATGCAGTTTTTACACGCCAATTGAATGGATGTTATCCTGTCTTCGTTGGATGAATATTAACCAGCGAATACACTTTAATGCAATAGTGTTTGCATTCAAAATGAAGTACAATTTATTACCGAACTACCTATCAGCGAATTTGCAGTTTATTCAAGATGTCCAACCCTACAGTTTAAGATCAAATTCGAATTTTCGTTTACGCTTCTACAGAGATGAAAGAACAAAAAAATATGTTGATGTACCGGGGGTTGAAATTATTTAATGAGCTTCCAAATACAATAAAAAATGAAAGAGTTTTCCGAACGTTTAAAATGTTGTTGACTCAAGATTTCATAAATTTTGTATGTAATTGTTATTGAATAGTGTAAGTTCTATAATTACTATTGTAAATTAATAGTTTATATTAACTAAATAAACATATACATACATACAAATGAAAAACCTTGACTTATCAATAAAGTAGAACAGATCAAGCAGGCACACCAATTCATTGAATTTTGGACAGTAAACAACTTTTTCAAATCCCCAATTTAATTGTTTAAACAATCAATTAGCCATTGTGATTTTCTTCACTGATTTTGATGAGTGTTAACCCACGCCATCTGTTAGCTTTATTAGTTTCTTTTACATCCTTTCGGGAGAACAGGGGGTCCTACCTAACCCCAAGAATATTTTATGGACGTACACGGCGACCGTAACCCCTATATTGACATGCGGAGGACTTGTTTGATGGCAATCCACAAATGTCCAATAATAGGGGGCGTAGGCACGAATAGTGTACTAAGAACCACCCCAACGGTGGGGCTGCAAATCATTCTCATCCAGCTTCCTTTGGACCTATACATGCAAGAATCTGCGACGAAAAGCGCCCTACGGATCAGATAGCTAAACTGCTAGAGAATTCAACGGGGCACGCACAGATTGTGAGCAAACACTTGGGCTTAGCTGTATCTACTGACTTTATGCTAACCTTGACTTGCATAGACCATTCTCCTGCATTCTTCCTAGTAGAGAAGAATGGGAGAGAAACGAACACGTAGCCGAATCCACATCTATTTATACAGATGGCTCATAACTGGGCGTAGGCTTTGGAGCTGGGGTGTTTTCCGAAACAATAAAGCTAAAAGCGCAGTGGTTATTGTGTTGGCCTACTAATTGAAAGGTCTCCGATTCAAATACCGCCAAATACGTCTGACAAACATCCAAAAGTATCAATTGTCATGAGAAGCTACTCAAATTGTTCGTTCAGATTCGACTTAAAAATTGTACGTCCCTACCACTTTGCACAGCAAATGGTTGAAAAAGCCTGTATAAGCCGCCATTGTGACACCTCAAAGCTTCCTTTTTTTACGCTTCCTACCTGCAAAACATCCAAGAAAATAGGGTCAGAGTATGATAAATGAAGAACATACCAACCCCTTAAAAAAAAGGGGAATTCTATTTCGATGTTGATGGCCATACTTACTGGACACAACCTACTAAAGCAGCATAAACTGAAAATGCATCTTACTGTGTAGAGGCTACGAGGATGAGGAAACACACGAGAAAACCTTCTACCACTGAACAGGCCTCAGTCAATTAGTAAAACGAACTTAAGGAAACTAATCGAAATCCCTCTTTCCAATCGCTTCAGGTTCTCAGCAAAATCCGGATAACTGGATAGGATGTGAGCTGACATCACCTAAGAGACAAAGGAATACACCAAAACCCAACAGAAGTGCACCCGTATGGCTGCCTCATCAGCCCACAAACCAAACCCAACCTTGACTTTCTTCATACTCGAAACAATAATGTTGTTTGTTTGTGTTTACAGACTACGCCGAGTATATACCTATTTGTGTGTAATTAAAACACAATGCTACCTTGTCACTTGTGTTGCCAAGTTCATTTTAATTTGCTACTTAACACATGGCAAATAAATTACAAAAACTTACCTGCAACATAATTAGCATGCTTGTATATAATTTTCACTTTTCAGTGGAACGAATAAATGTCTGTTTAATTGTGAAAATGCTTTTAAAAAATTTTTTATTAGGAGTAGAACTTCGCATTACAATCTTCTCTGTCACTGAAAGCAAAAACAAACTTTCCTATCATTTTTTGGTGAGCAAATAACTTTCCTAATCAGAGAAGTTTTCATCCGGTTGCCTTGGCAATTCAGCGAAAACAAATATTCCAAAGGCAGACTTACATAGGATCGCACTTAATTATTAGCTCGCCTTTTCTAGTTATCGTCTAGCACTCGGCACCAAAAAGCAGGACTGCCAGGATTAAGGTTCGATAGAGCATGCATTTTGTCCTTCGAATGAAGTGTTTTGAACCCATTTGTATCGCTAAACCGAAGTAGCAGCGGTTTCCTAAGGCAATTCTCCGCCGGATCTAAACTAAGGTGTTAGTTGGGGAGTTGATGTTTACTCCTAGGTAGATGAGCTCTTTAACTACCTCGAAGTTATTGCTATCAACAAGGACGTTTTGTTCTAGGCGGTGGACAGAAGGTAGTTTGTTTGTTGATAATATGTGCTTGGTCTTGTCCGCATTTACTTCAAGACCAACCAATTTGACCAGGGTGGCGACGGTGTAGAGGTTAGTGTGTTGGCTTGTGACCCTTGCGGTGCAGGTTCAATCCCCATGGGAAACAACAACATACGCCACCCATTCACGCCTCTACACCAAAAGGAGGATTTCCGCCTGGTAGTACAATGGACCGTTACCGAGTCTGAGTGCTCTGGGATTTGGATTTCCTTTTTATAAAAAAAAAAAAAAAAAACCAATTTGGCCTGTTCTTCAATCGCCGTGAAACTCTCTAACACGGCACGCTAGGAACGGCCGATGTTGTCGATATTGTCCGCATACCCCAGTAGCTGGACGCATTTACAGATGATAGTACCTTCCGTATTGATACCTGCCCTGCGCACTATCTGCTTCAGAACAAGATTGAAGAAGTCACTTTACAGCGCATCTCCATACCGGAATCCGGTACAAGTTTGGTATAATTCGGAAGAGCTGCTTCCAAACTGCATATTACACCGCGTGTTTTAAGTCTCGCGCGACACAACTGGATCAGTTTTGCCGGGATCCCGAATTCGGCCATCGCCATTTTTTATACCCTATTCTAAGGGTATATTAATTTTGACTCATAGTTTGTAACATACCTTAATATGGCCCGTAGACCCCTAAAAGACTACACAGCGCGGGCGTTAGGGAATTTAGGATTAGAAGAAAAGGAGAGTTGCCGATGCACGTTGGATTTAAATGTTTGTATGTTATAATGTAAAGGAAAAATAGACCGTGGAAGAGTATCTATTCCACATTCGTGGAGGCAGAGGAAAGATTCTTTGTACTTCACTGTACGTCCGAATACAGGCTTGAGGGTGAACTGATGAGCATTCATTGCGTGGCGGGTATTGCGGTTGAAATGTTCAAGGAGAGGAATGCAACTGGCTATTTCGTTAGAGCACCTATGGTGGAAATACCGATAAAATAACAAAAAACAGGAGACATTGCGACTATGGCTAAGAGAGTCAATCGATATCGCGATGTCTCGGTCGCCAATGAGTTTTATCGCGCGTTTTTGGGTCCTGTCAAGTAGCTCCAAGTTATAGGTGCACCAGACCAGATATGAGCGTCGGTCGTACTCGAGTTTCGGGCGAATAAACGCCTTATATATTGTAGCCAGATCAGAAGGAGTGAAATATTTCTTATATCGCTTAAGGAAGCCTAGACATTTCACTGCGTTCTTGGCGACATCGAATATGTGATCATTCCAACGAAGGTTGTAAAGGGTTTTTCAACAGGGACGCTACAAAAGTAGAGCGACAGGAACAGCAAACGACGCTGAATTTCTTTCCGCTCTTTCGACATTTCTCTTCAGTAAGGTTTGCCATTTCATGATGGAAAGATATACGAGCCAACAACGAGTTGAAATTATTAAAGTTTACTACCGAATTTCGGAGTCAGTGGCCTCAACGTTAAGAGCGCAATGAGGCTCATTTCATTTTCAGCGATGAGGCTCATTTCTGGCTGAATGGCTTCGTCAATAAACACAATATGCGGTATTGGTCAGGCAACAATCCACACGTACTCAATGAGTCATCATTGCATCCCGACAAAATTACGGTTTGGTGTGGTTTATGGGCCGGCGGCGTCATTGGGCCGGACTTCTTCCGTGATGATCAAGACCGGTACGTTACTGTGAATGGGAATCGCTACCGTTCAATGATAACCGAATATTTTTGGCCCCAATTGGATGATATGGACTTGGAGGACATGTGGTCCCAACAGGACGGCGCCACAAGCCACACAGCCGCCTCGGTCGTGCGATTTGACGCCGTTAGACTATTTCCTGTGGGGCTACGTCAAGAAGTCTATGGTCTATGCCAACAAACCAGCGAGGATTGATGAACGTACGTATATCGAATATCGAACGTGAAATTGCAGCAGTATCGGAAGATTTATGCTTGAAAACCGTCGAAAATTGGGTTCAGCGTCTTCTGCAAGCGTGCCCGTGGTGGCCATGCAAAAGAAATCGAGTTCCATACATAATGGCATCGAACGTACTTTCACAGGAATAAAGAATTTCATTCATATCCAAAACCGTTTTTGTTTTATTTAAAAAAAACTTTTGTAGCGCTCTTATTGAAAAACCCTTTACATACGTTGCCGTTCCAGTTCCACACCCGAAGAAGAGGGGAGTGACCCAAGAAACGAGTATGAAAACCTGAGGGTACTGTCATCGGCAAAGGAATGGATTGGATTAGAAGTAACAGACAGGAGATCATTTATAAAAATGAGAAAAAAATTCGGGGACACAACGGAGCCTTGGGGAACACCAGCATTTATTTGGTGAGTTGCAGACTTAAAACCGTCCAAGACAACTTGAATTGATCCGGTCCGAAAGGTAATTTCCAATCCATTGAAGAAGATTATCATCGATTCCAAATGCCCGCATTTTCGACAAGAGAGCTTGATGCCAAGCTCAAATGCCTTTTTAATAACAAGCGCAACGATCTTACTTTCACCACCTTGGTGAAGAGATTGGTTCCACTTTTCGGTTAGATATGTCATTAAATCACCGGTGCACCTGTTGCCAAGAAAACCGTACTGTCAGTCATTGAGAAGTTTTCGAGATTCAAGATATTTTATTAGCTGATGGTTGATCAGCGTGTCCATGACCTTAGAAAGAAGGGACGCAAGTGCAATTGGTCGGTGTGAGGAGGGAGAAGAAGACTCGCTTTTTTTGGCACAGGCTGGACAAATGCTGTATGCTGTTTTCCATCTTCCCGGAAAGAGCCCTTAAGAAAAGGATGGATAGAAAAGCTTACGCAGTGGTTTTTCCAGCGTAGAAGAACACCTCTTCCGAACGATGGGAGAAATACCATCTGGGCCAGCGGATTTGTGTATGTCAAGATGTCAAGAGGTGGCACGCCTCCAAAGACAGAGCCCTTAAGAAAAGCAAAAAGCATGGGATTGTTAATCAAATCAGATGGTTCAATCACACGCGACCGGGAAGAAACGCTGAAAACTTTGCTTCAGGCTCACTTCCCAGGGTCACACACGATGGACATTACAGATGACCATATAGCGGAGGTCTCAATTCCAAGAAACCTCAGCAGAATCAATAGTTTATCCGGAACACTTTTTACTCCGGATAAGGTTAAATGGGCAATTAACTCATTTAAACCATTCAAGGCATCAGGAACAGGTGGTATTTTTCCAGCCCTCATTCAAAATGGAATAGAATTTTTATTACCATCCATGATTGCCTTATTTAGGTTCAGCTTCAACTGGGGGTATATACCAGTTACCTGGAGGGAGGTAAACGTAGTATTTATACCTAAACCGGGAAACAAGTTGAGAGAATTACCTAAATCATATCGTCCGATAAGCCTGACATCGTTTTTTCTGAAAACAATGGAAAGGATTATTGACATTCACATTAGAGAATGCATATCAAAAAGCATGCCTCTGCACCCTCACCAATATGCGTACCAAAAGGGCAAATCCACGGAAGGCGCTCTGTTAAGACTAACTACAGAGATAAAAAACGCCTACCGTTGCAAAGAGATCGCACTTTGTGCCTTTCTGGACATAGAGGGTGCTTTCGACAACACTGGATATGAATCCATATCAAATGCTTTGTACCATAGAAATATAGATAAACCGACTATTAAATGGATCAAAGCGATGCTGGAAAGTCGCAAAATAACTTCCTCGTCAGGAACGACCTCAGTATCAGTAACAGACGTAAGGGGCTGCCCACAAGGGGGAGTACTCTCACCCCTTCTGTGGTCATTGGTCATCGATGACCTGCTACACAAGATGAGCAGTTTGGGCTACACCACAATTGGGTACGCCGATGATATTGTCATCATAGTTAGGGGCAAAGACTCAATAGGAGTCACATCAAAAATGAAAAATGCTCTAAAAGCAGCCATAGACTGGTGCATTAAGGAAAATCTTTCCATAAATCCCAGTAAAGCCGTCATCGTTCCTTTCACTAAAAGGAGGAAATTAGACCTAGGCCTAATCACAACAAACGACACGGTCGTAGAGTATTCCGACGAAGTCAAGTATCTTGGAGTAATCCTGGACAAGAGACTTAACTGGAACTCTCACATAAACAACAAAATCACTAAAGCTAATAGAGCTTTATGGGCCTGTCGTCGCACATATGGTAGAACCTGGGGAATCTCTCCAAAGATCGTCCACTGGATCTACACAGTGATGATAAGACCCATCATAACATACGCATCCATAGTATGGTGGACAAAATCCACACAAAAGGTCGCAATAGAGAAGCTCAAAAAGGTACAACGGCTTGCGTGCCTTGGTATCTCCGGAGCCATGCGTACCTGTCCAACAGCTGCAATAGAGGCAATAACAGGAATTATACCCCTCCACATATACGTCCAAAAAGTGGCGATCCGCAGTGCAATAAGTCTAATACAGCTAAACGAGATAAGTCTTAATGATCATCCGGAACTTAAGACCCTTCTCGATGAACTGACAGAACTTAACATGAACTGCGCGGTCACGGACCGCATTCAAAAAACACTATGCTTCAACAAACGGTTCTCCACGGAGATACCCAAAAGAGAAGCATGGGTTAGCAATAACCCACCAAACAGCCATAACGGCATAAAGTGGTATACGGATGGTTCTAAAATGGAAACGGGGGTAGGAGCGGGAATATACGGACCACACAAACGCTTTACGATACCCATTGGAAAAGTCCTAGCGTATTTCAAGCGGAGCTCCACGCCATTCAAGAATCCGCCAGCCACATTATTTTATCTGGCATAAAAGGTGCAACCATCCATATTTTCACGGACAGTCAAGCAGCTATAAACGCCCTTAGCTCGTATACCATTGACTCCAAATCAGTCATGTACTGCTTCAATACCCTACAAATACTCGGAGCAAGAAACAAGACCAAATTATGGTGGGTTCCGGGTCATGTCGGGGTAGAAGGTAACGAAAAGGCCAACGAACTGGCCAGAAAAGGTTCAGAAACACCTTTCATAGGTCCCGAACCTTTCTGCTGCACTCCTAGACCAGCAGCAACGGCAGCAATTAAAAGCTGGGAACATAGAAAATGTATCTATCATTGGGATAACATCCCAGGTCTAAGACAGGCCAAACGAGCCATTCGGCCCTTCAATCATAATGCCAGCAAATGTCTAAACCTAAGCAGGCATGATATCAAAAACCTAGTAGGTTACCTTACTGGTCACCACGGTTTAAGATATCATCTACACAAAATGAGAATAGCAGATTCTCCTGAGTGCCGACTCTGTCTTGAAGAGGACGAGTCAGCTGGACACATTTTATGTGAATGCCCAGCCCTTAATGGAATTAGAAAGAAGATCTTTCTCAGGGAACAATTGAGCCCCGAGGACATAAAGAATTCTTCTACTGGTAAAATTGTCCGCTTTACACGGAAAGTGGAAATTTTAATAGTTTAAAATTTTTCTGGCCCATACGGTACAAAAGATCTTTTAGGTCGAAGTACCCCCCCTTTTATAAATCGCCTTGGCGAGCCAGAATTTAAAAAAAAAAAAAATAAAAATATATGAGCTGCCTTGGCCTTTTTGAATCCCAGGTCTTTAGGGATCTCCAGAACTGAGCAAGGGTATTGGAAAAGAGCAGGTGGCGGATGAGCCCTAAATGGAACTAAGGCGCTATCTCCGAAGTGGGTTACTGACTCCGGAAAACCTGGCCCCTCGTCCTAGGGGCAAACAAATGGAACTGGCACTCCGGGTTGGAGGTTGTGCCGTCGGGGTAAATTCCCGACCACGTCAAACATAAATAGACATATGAAGCCTCGAATAATGGATACCCTCATATGACCACCAGACACACAATGCAACTATGCACATAAAAAGAAAACTAAGGACCACGAATCAGCAGTCCATGAGTTATTGTACAACGCACAAATATGTTTATGCAAAAATTGACATCAAGTACGTGGTAAACAACGGTCATATCTGTCCTTTCAAAACATCCCAAACAGTGACTGACAGTTTACTGAACCGACAAGAAACTAAGAGATTCCTTACCCCAAAGAATAACAGAGAAGTCAAGGACATTTGAATTCAATGTAAACAATAAAAGAAAGATGCTTTCCAAACAAAAAAGAAATCATTTTTATCTCATTGCATTGCAAACGAATATTTTCAATTACATAATTCGATTTGAACATGAATAAAAAATAAATTTCCTTCATTGGTTCGAGATAGGCGGAAATTCCTGCTTGAAATCAAAAAATCAATTTTATGTAAGAAAATGCTGTCATTTACATATTTATATTTTTCGTCTGTTTGCTCACGGTAAAAATTTCATTACAAACAAATCAAGTTGGTTATGGTTGATTTGATGGCTCTTTGAAGTTATACTGTGATAATCATTTGACTCGAATATGTACATCTGTCGGGTACTGAAGCAATTCTTTATCTGCAGACTTGCGATACGGTGTAAAAATTCAATCAGAATTTTACGGACGTAAATCACATAAGTTTATGGATGTTTCCTTGATTAATTTTTGAAAGTGCCACATATATAGCTTCGCATACACAAGTGCTGGGAGGAGCTAGGTTTTTGGAAGCTTTCGAGTTTAAGGAGTCATAACGTATATGGGCCTATTATTGTTATTGCCTAATATATTATTTATTTTAAATGTTTAGCCAGGGATTAGTAAATGTTTGCTAAAAGGCAAAATGTATTTAGAAAATTATGTGATGGCTGACACTTGAACTGTTAACCCTTTAGTGCCAACTTAATTATCCTTAGGACAAATTTAGTTGTTGTGCTAGTTATCTTCGTATCACGGCCTGCTGCAAAGTTAATTTTAGACGACAGTTATTGTCTGTTGTCATGTCTTTTACTTTCCTACAAACGCGGTTAAAGGCTTGGCTACCAAGCAACCAAGCTTCTCTGAGCGACAAAAAAAAAAACATATGAGGTTGTATGGTTACAGCAACGTAGTCGTTGAACGACAAGCGACATTTCTGAGCGATAGAGTTACGTCGCTCTGCTTTTATTTCTGTTCCATTATTTTAGTGTAATTCCGAGCGACAAAGTACTATCGTCCGAGATCAACGTGGAAGCTTTAGTTTTAGCCGTGCAAAGCTGACCTGTTTTATGGCAAGCTACAGTAGTCTTGTGCAAATTGATTGGGTCATTTTGAAAATTTGTCCATTTATCGCAATTGTTCGTGTCGAAGGCAGGGTTGTGACTTTACTGCAATTGCAGTAGATCTACTGTTTTTTTTTCGAAAAATAAATCTTCTGCCTTTAAATAAAATCTACTGCACTATTTTTCTTGCGAAAAAAAATCATGCAATATGTAAATGTAATCCACAAAATATTTTTTTAATTCTATCACTGAATGCAGTCAGTCTCATTCTTCCTGATGAAATCCACCCGTTAATTATAATGTTCAAACGGCTTTCGGCTATCCGCAGGGCCGGCCCAACTATATGTGCAAGATGTGCAAATGCACAAGGCGCCAAATTCTGGGGCGCATTGCTAGGAGTAAGAAAAATAATTTTACCTTGCGCGGATACTACCATTTTGCATTTAAAACAAAAAACTTTTTCAAATAAGCCCAAAATAGCAACATCCATCACACCTCTGCTGAATTTATGCACATTAACTCACTTCACATTAACTCGAATCTAACTCAAAATAGGGCATTTTCTGTAAATCTTGCACAGGGCGCTTGTTTGGCTGGAGCCGGCCCTGGCTATCGGCTACATTTTGATGGCAAGTGACCAGAGTATATCCATATTGACACTCTTATGGAACGACCGCTGTGGAAAAAACGGTACACAATATATTTTGCCTGTACCACTACATGCAGCGTGCTTCGTAAGACAAATGATTGTGGGATTTTTCATAATGTTTTTTTAAAGGCGTATCGACTTGATCCTCGTTGTGTGTACCTTTTCACTTCGTGCAGTGTAGCAGGTAGTGCTTTGCTTTTTTAAAAGTGTTTAATGGCTGGTTTTTCTGATTATTTTTTTTACTGATTACACCTAATTATGAACCTCTACAATTACCCTTCAGTCAAAAATATGAAAATAAATGCTTTTTCTTTGCTTTGATTTCGCTAAAAATAATGCAATCCGGTGTTCGGCCTAGTAGCAATAAAAATTATGTGACTCATTATTTGCTAGTTTTTATGGTGGTTGGTCACACTGGTTGGGTAGCGGTGCTTACATTTTTCATAATGTATTTTCAAAGGCGTATTGACTTGAAATCTTGTCAGTCGTGCGAAAAAAGTGAAGAAAACAAAATACGGGGTGACGCGTGTTAGTTCTCAGAGCAAACAAATAAGAGTGTACGTGTTTTTTAAAAGATAAAGTTCAATTGTTTTTTAATTTTAAAATATTGTAAGAAGAAATGGGAAAACATACTTTAAAGTGTTTGGCCTGTGGTAGAGAGGAAAAATAAATTGTCTGGAAAATACCTTCGCGGTTTTACGCAACCGAGGAGGAAATAACAAGTAACTGACTCCATTTTAATTCATTTGTTCATTTAAAAGATCATTTTCAGCAAAGTACATGGAGGATATAACCCACGGAAACTGCGAGCCAACTGTGAATTTAGAGCTTCCCGACGTTGAAATGCAGTTACAATCACCCAAAAAGAAGGACAATGTTTAAAACATTTTCATCTGACTATAAAAATGTTGATTTCGGTAGCGAAAATGCGTTTTATTATTTTGCAGGCTACATTTGAAAAAAAAAAACGTCAAAAGCTGAAATTAAGTCAGAAACCTAGTGTTTCTTCCATATTCACAGATTTCAAAGAATATGAGTCTTAAGAGTTTTTAAATGCGATGGAGAACCTGGAGCAACAATTTATTTTTCGTTTTCCCAATTTGTACTTTTGTAATAATTTTGAAATGAAAATGTATAATACATATATTAAAGAATGAATTTTATTACTTATGCTGTAAAAATCAAAACAAAGAATTATTAGAAATTAGAAAAAAATGTATGACTGATATGAATATATATGTATTTTTGTTTTATTCTGTTTTTGTTATGTTTTAAAGAAAAATTAATGTTAATTTTATTATTTTAAATTATTTATGTGATTATATGCTGTCTTATTTATATTTTTAAAATATAAAAATCTACTGCGAAACAGTTGAATCTACTGCGTATTTTTTTCAAATCTACTTGGGACATTTATTCACAAAGTCCCATCGGTGGTCGAAGGATGATCTTCTGTGCATCTTCGAGGCACAAAAGAATAAAAATCGTGGGGGGGGGGGGGGTGGATGCCTTTTGCCTATATAGATATTTTAACCACGCTGTTCAACAATGGGCTGAAAAATGCACATTATCTTAGTAATACAAAAATATATTAAGTTATTTCTAAACGAAAGTCTTATATTACTGTATTGGAAACTTCGTTTCGAGAATTCATTCGCTGTTTTTAGTTGTTAACATTTTTAAAACGAAATGTCGTCAGTAGAATTGTTGGTTGGGAAAATAAAATAATATTTATTGAATAAATGCAATCACTGCAACTTCACTTCCATAAATCTTTTTATCAAAAAGCAGTCACTAAATACATGAGCTTAAACAAAACAACTCAAAAAGTTCATAGACTACTTTCGTTTCATTAACTCATTACTCACAACTAAATTAAAATTAAACTTTAACTTAAGCAAAACGAACGAACCAGAGATAATAACATAAAGATTTGAGTAACATAAACGTCAGATGAAATACGTTTTCACAACAGAGTACTTCGCGTCAACCTCAGTGTCAAATGAAAACAAAAAACATTAGCTGATTAATTGAACGAACAAATTATTGAATTTCTATTGCAGGAGACGAGTTTTGCGCTCCAGAATTAAGAAGGAGTATCTAAACACTATTAATAAAAATATTATAGAATTTTATTATTATTATTCTTTATTCATCTACCGAGCTTAACTCTTACAGACTATGATTAAATATTTTTACAGTTCAACATAAATTATATAAAATATACAGTAGTGTTATCATTTAGGACATATTTATATTCAATAAAGATAATTTTAATTTCGATCTATCATCACATAAATCTATTTCAGTACAAAAAGAATTAAATTTTTTTATACACTTTGTTATTGGCTCGTTAAGTCCATAAATGAAAGAATGTCTAGGGCTATAAACAAATGTGTTTCTTGTTTGAAGAAATCTTTCTGGCGCATAAAACAAAAAATATTGAAGTACATCAGGACATGCTATACGATAAGAGAAAACATCATGAATAAACAGCATACAATGAACATTTCGCCTTTTTTCTAAGGTATCTAACCCTATTAAAGCACATCTTGTTGCATAAGAGGGCATAGTATCAAGGTTCCATTTCATTTGCCTTATAACAAACCTTGTAAAGGACTTTTGTACCCTTTCTAGTCGTACTATACAATATTTTGGACACCAGACTATAGAGCAATATTCAAGAAAAGGTCGTACTAAAGATATATAAACAGACTTTAGAGCATATGGGTTCGAAAATTCAGCACATGTTCGCTTAAGAAATCCAAACATCGAGTTCGCTTTGTTGACAACATAATCAATGTGAAACGAAAATGCAAGATTCGTGTCAAAAATCACACCAAGGGTTTTAATTTCGGTTTTTCCAGAAAGACTGGTCCCGGAAATTGTATAGTCATAATTCACAGGCACTAATGTATGGTACACAGAAAAAGGATGACATTTATTTATGTTCAAGGTAAGTCGATTAAGGTCACACCATTGAACTATTGTGTTTAAGTCATTTTGGAGATTTTCACAATCAAAAATATTTTTTACACGCATAAATATCTTTAGGTCATCGGCTTACATCAAGCAATTAGCATGATTAAGCAATGAAGGAATTTCATTAATAAAAATATTAAAAAGTAATGGCCCTAAGTGGCTACCTTGGGGGACACCAGATGAGACCTCAATTAGTCTAGATTGAGAAGAACCAATCTTTACATACTGCTTTCTGTTCAAGAGGTATCTTTTTAACCACTTAAGTAGCATGGAATTAATGCCAAATGATCTAAGTTTGTTTATAAAAATGCTATAACATACCGTATCAAAAGCTTTCTTGAAATCAGTAAAAATTACATCAACTTGATATCCCAACTCTACAGAATCAAAAAGATATTTTGTAAACAGTGTCAAGTTGGTTAATGTGGATCTACCGGATACAAATCCATGTTGTTGCAGTGATATTTGTTCCATAAATCTTTTTATCAAAAAGCAGTCACAAAATACATGAACTTAAACAAAACAACTCAAAAAGTTCATAGACTACTTTCGTTTCATTAACTCATTAACAACTAAATTAAAATTAAACTTTAACTTAAGCAAAACGAACGAACCAGAGATAATAACATAAAGATTTGAGTAACATAAACGTCAGATGAAATACGTTTTCACAACAGAGTACTTCGCGTCAACCTCAGTGTCAAATGAAAACAAAAAACATTAGCTGATTAATTGAACGAACAAATTATTGAATTTCTATTGCAGGAGACGAGTTTTGCGCTCCAGAATTAAGAAGGAGTATCTAAACACTATTAATAAAAATATTATAGAATTTTATTATTATTATTCTTTATTCATCTACCGAGCTTAACTCTTACAGACTATGATTAAATATTTTTACAGTTCAACATAAATTATATAAAATATACAGTAGTGTTATCATTTAGGACATATTTATATTCAATAAAGATAATTTTAATTTCGATCTATCATCACATAAATCTATTTCAGTACAAAAAGAATTAAATTTTTTTATACACTTTGTTATTGGCTCGTTAAGTCCATAAATGAAAGAATGTCTAGGGCTATAAACAAATGTGTTTCTTGTTTGAAGAAATCTTTCTGGCGCATAAAACAAAAAATATTGAAGTACATCAGGACATGCTATACGATAAGAGAAAACATCATGAATAAACAGCATACAATGAACATTTCGCCTTTTTTCTAAGGTATCTAACCCTATTAAAGCACATCTTGTTGCATAAGAGGGCATAGTATCAAGGTTCCATTTCATTTGCCTTATAACAAACCTTGTAAAGGACTTTTGTACCCTTTCTAGTCGTACTATACAATATTTTGGACACCAGACTATAGAGCAATATTCAAGAAAAGGTCGTACTCAAGATATATAAACAGACTTTAGAGCATATGGGTTCGAAAATTCAGCACATGTTCGCTTAAGAAATCCAAACATCGAGTTCGCTTTGTTGACAACATAATCAATGTGAAACGAAAATGCAAGATTCGTGTCAAAAATCACACCAAGGGTTTTAATTTCGGTTTTTCCAGAAAGACTGGTCCCGGAAATTGTATAGTCATAATTCACAGGCACTAATGTATGGTACACAGAAAAAGGATGACATTTATTTATGTTCAAGGTAAGTCGATTAAGGTCACACCATTGAACTATTGTGTTTAAGTCATTTTGGAGATTTTCACAATCAAAAATATTTTTTACACGCATAAATATCTTTAGGTCATCGGCTTACATCAAGCAATTAGCATGATTAAGCAATGAAGGAATTTCATTAATAAAAATATTAAAAAGTAATGGCCCTAAGTGGCTACCTTGGGGGACACCAGATGAGACCTCAATTAGTCTAGATTGAGAAGAACCAATCTTTACATACTGCTTTCTGTTCAAGAGGTATCTTTTTAACCACTTAAGTAGCATGGAATTAATGCCAAATGATCTAAGTTTGTTTATAAAAATGCTATAACATACCGTATCAAAAGCTTTCTTGAAATCAGTAAAAATTACATCAACTT
The DNA here is from genome assembly GCA_949715645.1 of Portevinia maculata. NCBI lineage: Eukaryota > Metazoa > Arthropoda > Insecta > Diptera > Syrphidae > Portevinia > Portevinia maculata. The sequence continues at coordinate 265,573,777 of OX454526.1, read as the reverse complement.
GATATCCCAACTCTACAGAATCAAAAAGATATTTTGTAAACAGTGTCAAGTTGGTTAATGTGGATCTACCGGATACAAATCCATGTTGTTGCAGTGATATTTGTTCCTTAATTGTAAAATACATTTTTTTGTAACAACTGACTCGAAAAGTTTCGGAATAGCTGAGAGCTTGGATATTGCACGATAGTTTTCAATTTTCTGTTGGGTTCCGGCTTTTAATATGGGTGTTTGAATGAATATTTCCATTCATTTAAAAACACACCAGACGCTAAGGATAAATTAAAAATTACTTTTAAAGGAAAAGACAAGGACAAATTACATTGTTTAAGAACTTCAAAAGGAATACGATCAGGGCCAGCACTTTGGAAAGAGTTTATATGTTGTATGCCGAGCAAAACATCATCAAGAGAAAGATAGAGTGATCCTAAACAGGCATTAGAATCATTCACATTATTATCAAGTGATGAACTAACATTCGTGTGATCAACAAAAACTGATTCAAAAAACTTTGCAAAAAGCTCACAAGTTGAATCCAAGCTACAAGAAACAGCATCTTCGAATTCCATATTTTGCAGAATACTACTAAGCTTTCTTTTATTGTTTAAAAATGTCCAAAAACGTTTAGGATTCTTTGAAATTTGAGACTCAGTGTTCATTACATATTGTTTATATACAGAAATTTATTCAAAAATTCATATTCCCGACGTAATTGGCTAAAACGTTGCTTGTGCAAATCTGATATTGACTTTTTAAATAATTTAAACGCTTTGTTTTTAGCATTCTTCAAATTAACTAGTCTTTGGTTATGCCAAGGTAATTTGAAAGATTGTCTTTTTCTCATGAGAGGCACGAACTGAGCAAAACCATAGTCTAATATACATACAAATGTATCATAGACTTCTTTAAGATGTAGACCAGAAAAAATACTCAACCAATCCACTGAGCCTAAATATGTATTCAAGGCATTATAATTCGCTTTTGAAAAATAATAACTCGTTTTATAATTATTTGATTTAGAGTCTATTGCAGAAAGACTATTGCATTGTAAATCTAGACATAGAGCAATGTGATGAATAGAGTTCCTCATTATAGGACATAAAGCTTCTCTGACTGTACAATCTAAATAATTATCTACAAATATTAAGTCAAGAATTCTATTTAATGAGTTATGACAATAATTTGAAATTTGAAATAAATCAAATGCAAACATAGAATCAATAAGCATGAACTCACATTCCGTTTTCATATTATATGAAATTAAACATTTATCCTCATCTGAATATGACCAATTCATATTACCTAAATTATAATCTCCCAAAACGATGAGATGTTGATGTTCCATCAGCTGATTAGCGATGAAGTCGATGTTGGCTAGATGACATTCATACACACATAGCAGCAAGAAAGACATCATTGATTTTTTTATTTATTTATTTATTTATTTGTCAGCAAAATACTTAGATTTTCATAGACATTAGTTTATAACAGTACATAGTTTACAAAAAATATTACTAAGAAATAGAAACTTAATAGAGCAAACGATTATGACTGAATACCATATAGTAGCTTTCTTTTTATAGTAGCTATAGGTGAGTTAAAATCAATTAAATCGATGTTATCATTGTAGCTTATCAATAAGCCGTTGATAGATGATGACCTGCCGTAATTTGTACGAGAATGTGCTATATTAAAGAATCGGTTAATTCGTAAATTTGGACGAGGGATATTTAAATTAAGAAGCCTTAAGATCTCCGGAGAGTCAATTTCTCCAATAAGAATCATATGTACAAAAATAATTCTAGCCACTATTCTCCTATTTTTAAGCGATTCTAGGCTAATCAATTGTAGCCTTGATTGATAGGAGGGTAAGTTACTAACGTCCGGCCAAGGAAGCCCTCTTAAGGCGAACCTGAGAAATCTTTTTTGGATAGATTCAATTCTTAAAATATGAACATTATAGAAGGGACACCAAACAATGGACGCATATTCTAAAACAGATCTAACAAATGAAAGATAGAGAACTTTAATAACATATGGGTCAGAAAAATCACCTGCATAGCGCCTTAGTAGTCCCCATGCTCTATTTGCCCTATTTGTGACATAATCAATGTGATGTATGAAAGATAGTTTAGAATCTAAAAGCACCCCCAAATCTTTTATTAAGGAGACACGCGGAATAGCAATGCCATTGAAAGAGTAAGTATACAAGGTTGGCGATTTGCGACGTGAATATGTAATAACTGAACATTTACTTACATTCAGGGACAGATAGTTTTTTGAGCACCACAAATAGAATCGTTGAAGACAGTTATTTAGATGTAGGAAACAAACATCGTGTTTACCAGACAAATACAATTTAAAGTCGTCCGCATACAAAAGCATACTACACTCCGGAACAAAATTAACAACATCATTAACAAACAAGACAAATAAAAGAGGACCTATGTGGCTTCCTTGAGGAACACCAGACGTCACACAAATTTGTTTGGAAAAGTGATTACGAAACTTGACAAATTGATATCTATCGCAAAGAAATGATGAGATCCATTTTAAGAAAGTAAGTGGAAAACCTAATTTATCAAGCTTATATAGCAATATTTTATGGTCCACGCGGTCAAAGGCTTTACTAAAATCTGTATAAATTGCATCAACTTGGTTACCCTTGCCGATTTCAGAAATTACAGAATTTGTAAACAAAAGAAGGTTTGTAACAGTCGATCGATTCTTCACAAAACCATGTTGTTCATTGCAGATTAAAGATTTGCAAACAAAATTCAGTTTGTCAGTAACCAACATATCAAATAATTTTGGAATAGAGGACTGTTTACAAATGCCTCTGTAGTTCTCTATTTTATTTTTTCTTCCCGATTTAAAAATAGGGATAATAAAAGAGCTCTTCCAGATAGATGGGAAGGTACTTGCTCTTAAAGATAAGTTAAATATATGGCATACTATTTTATGTAGAGGAAAAGCACATTTTTTGAGAAAAATGGGTGGAAGGCCATCCGGGCCAGGAGTAAAGCTAGATTTAATTGCAGACAAATTAGCTAACACGTCATCTTCAGAGAACTCAAATTTATTAAAAATAGGAGTGGGAGATTCGCCAAGATAGCTGAAGAATTCTTTATCTATAATTGAGTCCACATCTGTATAAACAGATTGAAAAAATGATCTAAAATTCTCACAGATAGCAGGCGAGGAATCCAATGACTGTCCGTTTGAAACAGAACGTAGTGGGGTAACCATCACTCTTATTTTTGGAGTTTATGAAATTCCAAAATTTATTAGGCATGGATTTTAAGCTGTTTTGTATATCATTTACGTAGAGAAGATAAGCATGATAGAGAGAGGTTTTGAATTCAGATTTTAATCGCCTATACCGCAAAAAGTCCTCGTTCAACAAACTACTCCGCCATTTCCTATAAGCTCTATTTTTTTGTATTTTTAGGCCACGAGTGACTTCATTACCCCAGGGACAAGAATCCATCATGGTATCATTTACCCGAATTACAGGGACAAATTTAAAAATTACGTTATTAATAACCCGATAGAATGTAAGGCATAAATCATTGATTTCAGTTGAAAGATGTGGGCACCAGTCATAATTGCTAAGCTCTTCACAAATATCATTATAATTAGCATTTTTAAAATCAAATCTAAAAGACTCATCACTATACACATTATTAACATCATGATGATTTTGGTTCTCATTCCACCCACATTTTGGTAGTATAGAGCGAGAGAGAGAGCGAACATCACAAGGATTATTGTTAGCAGCAGCGGCATCACCAACAGCTAGGGATGCCAGACGTCCCGCTCAGTGCGGGACCGTCCCGCTAAAGGGCGTTTGTCCCGCAAGTGTCCCGCGATGAAATTTGTCCCGCAAATTGTCCCGCACTGACAATTTGTCCCGTAAATGTCCCGTCTTTCAACTTGTCGCCCTATTATTGCTCATTATTAAATAAAATAAATTACAATTAATAATACAAGGTGGCGCAAAAGTAATCCTCATATCAGAAAATGCTATAAATTTTGCGATTGGCCCCTAATGTCAGTTCTGTTTGGACATTTGTGTAGTAAACACATGCGAAATACACGTTAATAAACAATGTTACGCTACACTGCTCCAGAACGCGGAATATTGGTGACTATTTATTTGAGCAATAATCGGTCGGTGGCCAAAAAACATCGGAAGGTTATTTTTGCGCCACCTTGTACATAGAAATTATAGTAGTTAGCTATAATCATAACATACAAAGTGTGGAAGGCGCCTTAATCTGATGATGATAGTTCAGTGGTCAAAAAGTTAGCCGCAAGCCGCCTGTTTGAAATTTCACTTAATGTTTGTAAATGAACGGCTCATTTCAACTGAACAAAGTTCAAAATAAGGTGATTTCGGAGCGATTCTTCGTAGCAGGAAGGTATTTTTATAGATAAATTAGTTCTTAACAACGACATATTTTATTAATTTGAAATCATTAATGAGCGAAATTAGATTTCTTTGGAAGCATTGGAAGCAGAGCTTCTTGTTAAGCAACATTTTTCGATGAGTTGCAGGGAATTCAAGGATTTTTGCGAAACTGAGTTTGGAAAAAAGGAAATAGTTTCGAAAATAACTTCATCCGATAAGTACCTACTGAAATTTAGAGTTTGGCTTTCGTAGAATCGCATCTTTTTTAATATAAAAAAACTTGTGTATAACTTAACCTACCCATAAATTGCAATTAAAACGAAGACTTTTAATATAAATAAGAAGTAATAACTTGTTAGTTTTGTGAAATGAGTCGTTAGCTTCTACTGTTCCTTTTGCATAATTAATTTTTGTTTATTTTTTGTATAAAAATAGCTTAGTCACTACAAAGACTGTTAAAACATTATATTAATATATAATCTTCATTTCAAATATTTATTATTATCTATTAATATTGAGTTACGTTCCTTCTTTAATTTTTACTCATTTAACATGTACATCGGCAAAATCCGAAAACTTAATACTTTTAAAGTACATATTTGCTTTGAAGAAGTTACATAAAATGTTTAAATATGACTTAAAAGACTTACCTAAACCAATATTACTTAATACAACAAATAAAATGATAACTAAAATAAAAACGTTTTTTTCACTTCAAATGCAAAAATGTCCCGCCAGCTAATTTTTCAGATCTGGCATCCCTAGCAATAGCATGTATTACGTGAGTACGTTTAGGTTTGGAGTGCGCATTTCGTTTTTTGGAAGAAATTTAAATAAGCGCACTCGAATACCATTGAGCCACATATTTGAGTTAAGAAATATGTCAATCAAATCTTCCGGCACGCCGAGTTTAAAGTTGATATGATTAAGTGCATTTTCATCGATACCTTCTTTAATCAGCTTGTGGCATTTCAGTTAAGACATGTCTACATTAAACGCAGATGAAACGTATGTAAGTATAGACTGACATGTCGTAGCAGGTTTGAATGACGATAAATGCAACCATTTGAATTGAGTAACGATCTCCAGTTCTAAGCCTGTTGTAGAGTTGTTGTTGTTAGTTCCAACGATTGCTCTATCACGCTTATTAGAATGTTTTTGTTTAATTGTTTGCCAAACATTTGGATTATTTTCTAATAAATTAGCGGATGAGGGTATATTTTTGGCAGAAACAGAAGCAGCAGTAGATGTTCCAGCAGACCCAACAGGGTCATCAGCAGCAGTTGTGGAAATCATTGTGACAGCATTAGATGAATCAGCAGTAGCCTTAGCAGAGGTTGTAGCATCAGCCCGATCAGCGTCGTTTATGATCGAGATAATCGAGTCTGAGTCTGGCGGCAAAGCAGGGGCAGCATTGGCAGCGGATCGCAGTGATCCCAGATCGTGGGAAATTTCCCATTTCGTGGGAATTCCGCATCTCAAAAAAGGCTAAAAGGGAAAAGGGAATTTTCTTGTCTCCCAGAACAAAAATAAGGGAATTCCACATAAATCTAAAAATATAAAATAAAATAAAAAAGATGGTTGATGCGTTTTATTCGTTCATTTAATTTTTTTATCAGAGTATGAAAAACAATTTTCATACTCTGAAGCAACCCATTACGATTATGTTTCGAATTTACTCATTCTATTCTTTGCAAAGCAAATGGCAAAACGTCAAATCCTCCATTTTTGTTTGCACTTTTAATGAATTTAATACCCTTTTTCAGAACAGAAAGGTTCTGATTCACTGCATTGTGCAAGAGAGCAAATTTCTTGTTCTTAAAATGTGTAGGAATTTTAAAAAGTCAGATTTTTTCTTGCTCCAATGGAATGATCAACTTGACATATTGAGAAATCCAGATGCAGGTGCCATGCACGACTTGGACAATGTTGCTGTTGGTTGTGAGTGTGAAGTATCCTTGGCAGGATTGGATTTTACGGTATAGAAGCGCTTGAAGGCAGATTGTCTTAAATTTTACAAAACTGTTAAAGAAATGATCAATCGCTTGCCATTTGAAGATGACTCTATTGTTCAAATGGAATCTCTTAGCCCGAGCATTGCATTGGATGTCAAAAAAAGTAGTGAACTTTCGATTTCAGCCATCGTTAAAAAAATTTATCTCACAAAAGCCAATGAATCTGTCGATGAGTTAAAAAATATTTCTATATTATTGAGCGAGGATCAAAAGTGTTCTTTAAAACAACTTCCTTTAAATGAAATGTGGCAATAAAAATCCTTAAGATGAAGAATTTTAATAATGAAAAACTGTTCCTTAATTTGGAAAAAAATTGTAAAGGTTGCGTTGACTCTACCTCACTCAAACGCGGAGGCAGAACGAATTTTTGTCTGTGGTCACCGAAGTGAAATGCAAAAAAAGAAATCGTTTAGGGAAAGATTTGATAAACAGTATTTGTATCGTAAGATCATCATTCCAGTCAAAAAACATAACTTGTTTTAATTTGGTTGTTAATGAGAATAACTTATCATTGCATAACGCAAAAAATATATACGGCTAAGTATTTTGAAACACTTTGAATCTCTTTGAAAAACCCTTTGTGATGAAAAAATGAGTCAAAGACATTAGTTAGTTTACCAAAAATGCAATGTATATCGATAAATATATAAAAATGTTTGTTTCTAATCTACTTTGTACCTTTTTTTCATAAATGTTAACGTTACCTATTTATGTTTATTCATCGAAATACTTTGGTCTTTGTTTACTTACTGTGGGAAATGTTATGGGACTTTTTCTGGAACCGTGAGCGAAAAAAGGGAATTATCGGTCAACCTTGTGGGAAACTCAATACAAAAGACTGGCATCACTGAGCGGATGATGAGTTTTTATACCCTATTCTAGGGGTATATTAATTTTGACGCATAGTTTGTAACATACCTTAATATTGCCCGTAGACCTCTAAAAGTTACTATATTTATGATCAGCATCGATAGTAATGTCGATCTAGCCATGTCCGTCCGTCCGTCCGTCCGTCGGCAAAAATTAGGCCTTTAAACTTGACCTAGAGAGCTGAAATTTTAACCATATACTCTCTAGGGCCCCGAAATAATCAAGTTTACGAATTTTTGAAATCCGCCCACAGGCACGCCCACAAACTCAAAAAAACAAAATTTTGGAAAAAATCGAATTTTGAGCTAGAAAGCTGAAATTTTTTATATATGATCTATGACTCCTAAAACTGCTCAGGATAAAATTTTTTCAAAATCCGCCCACTGACACGCCCACAAATAAATAAAACAATTTTTTTGAAAATCCAAGGTTTGAGCTAGGGAGCTGAAATCTATAATATATACTCTCTATGGGCCCTTTATGCTCATGTGTATATATTTTCAAAATCTGCCCACTGGAACGCCCACAATTATTTTTTTTTTTTTTTTGAAAATTCAAAGTGAGCTAGGGAGCTGAAATTTATAATATATACTCTCTAGGGGCCCTTTATGCTCATGTGTTAATTTTTTCAAAATCCGCCCACTGGCACGCCCACAATTTTTTTTTTTTTTTTTTTTTTGAAAATTCAAAGTGAGCTAGGGAGCTTGGAAATTTATAATATACACTCTCTAGGGGCCCTTTATGCTCATGTGTTAATTTTTTTTAAATCCGCCTACTGACACGCCCACAATTAAATAAAACAATTTTATTAAAACACCCAAGTTTGAGCTAGGGAGCGTTTTTTTTTTTATAAAATCCTTTAAATGTTATATAACAAAATATGTAAAGCGTTCTTAACAATTCAACCATACTAAGACTTTTGTCACGCCCACTTATGAGGGATAGGAATAAGAATAGGGTATCCAACAGTTTGCCCAAGCGGACTGTAGCCCGTCCCTATGTTTTTTATTTAACTTCGTATTCGCCGCGTCAATTCGGGGAGTGCGCGGACTATTAACAGATGTAGGAGGTTGCAAGTTGGACACTTTGGCACGAGAGGGTGCATTGACCCTACCGGTTGTTTGCGAACGCGTAGCCACTTGAGACTTTGTGCAATTATTTGTTGAAGAACGTAAAACAAAATCTTTTAGTTCAATAAGTTTTTTATGCATTTGTTCGTCGCATTGAAGGGTAGTTTTTCTTCTGCAAGAACTGTACCAGCTGGTGTTCCTCAGGGGTCGGTTCTAGCCCCATTATTATTCAACATTTTTACAGCTGACTTACCTAGCATACCAAACTGTGGTATAGCACTTTATGCGGACGATTCCGCTATATATTCATCACACGAGTTTGGTTCAGTAGTAGAAAACAATTTACAAATCGGTCTAAATACAATTTTTGAATATTACAAGCACTGGAGGATTAAGATAAACGCTGAAAAAAGCCAAGCTATCTTTTTCACTAGAAAAAGACTGAATTGCTTCTTCCCTAACGGCACACTAAACCTGGACAATTGTGATATACCGTGGGTTGATTCTGTTAAGTACCTCGGGGTGTACTTAGACCAGAAATTAACCTTCGCTATTCACATAAAACACGTTTTAGACAAGATGAACATTGCTATTAAAATGTTGTATCCCTTGATAAATCGCAGGTCACTACTAAGTAAGCAAAGTAAAATCATCATCTTTAAAGTGGTTTTTCAAGCATTGATGACGTATGGCTCTCCTGTTTGGGGAAACTGTGCTAGAACACACATTAAAAAACTTCAAATTGCTCAAAATAAGATTTTGAAAATGATGCTGGGGCTACCATGGGACTTTTCAACTATAGTTTTACATGAAAGAGCCGGGGCTCTCCAGATTGCAAGAAGGATTGACATGCTCAATGAAAATTTTATGTCTAAATGTCGAAACGTAGATAATCATCTAGTCAGCGAACTCGAATTATTATAGTTGTTTACCTTTTTGTTTTTCTAATTTGTATTATTTTTTTTTTTTTTTTTCTCTATCCATGTTTATAATTTACTCATTCATTTAATATACCTATTTCTTCACGTGTAAATTATTAATTAGTCATATCTACTTATTTATTCATCTATTTACTTGTTAATTTATTTTTTGTTTTTTACTTGTTAATTTATTTTTCCCACTTGTTAATTTATTTACTTACATGTTTATTTATTTATTTATTTATTTATTTTGCAGGTAATATATCTGCTTATTTATTTCTTTTTGATTAAATTGTTTATTCAGATGTTAATTTATTATATATATATATATATTTACACATATCCTGATTATGAAAATTGATTATTTATTTGTCTATTCACTTATTATATTTATCACTATTTATTATATTTATTTATTTATAAAAATTCTCCCAACTGTGATATAGTTTTTAATTTCCTTATAAAATAACAAAATCTAGTTTCTTCACATGAGGTTTTTTCTATAGTTTTTCCTTCAAATTTATTACTTAATTACTGACCGCATTAAAAAATAAATTGTATCTTTCAGTAGTAAGATATCAAGTATCATATTTCTGTACAAGCTGTGCCAACCAACAAATGTAAATATTTAACTATAAAGCGAAAAAATAAATATCTATGCATTTGTTCAATTTTAGCAAATAATAAGTCATTGTCAACTAAACTTAGGCGGCGACATTTAGGGCACTGTAATGTAACCATTATAGGACACTTCGAATGAATAGCAAAAAAAAAATTTTCTACGAGAAATAAAAATTAACTTTTGGCAAAAATATATTTTTGTTTGGAAACAAATTAAGTTGAACAAATTTAATATACATAATATAAATTTCGTCGTTTTTCAATAATTGATCTTTGACAATCATAATAAGGTTGCAAGATTTCCGCTTAGAAAAAGTTTAATGTTTAATGATTTCGTTATTATTATTGTTTTTGTGAACTAAAGTTATATTTTCGTAATGTTACTTATATTTGTATTTTTGTATGATTTTTATGTCATTGTTTTAAAAAAGTATTACCTCACATGTGAGTTCAATAAATAGAAAAAAAAATATTAATTGTAAGTACTAAAGTTTGTGCTTGGTCTTGAAACAAATAGTTGTCATTCTATTCGGTACATTTTTGTTTCGTTATTCATTCCATTCTGGATATTCCGGATACAAAATTCGAACATTCTGTCTAAAGAAACACACTGATTATAAATAAGACATAAGATATCACAAATATTGAAAGCTATTTTTTAACGAAATTGTTTGGAAGACTACCAGTTGTAGCTGAACTTAGATATTTAAAAGAGCTTATGATTTTGTATAATTTTTGATTGAAAAAAGAAGCTTTGAGAGCAGGACACATCATAAGATAAACATTCGCATTTAATAAGTTCAAAGAACTATCTGACACCACGGAAGCGAAATATAATCATTGAATTTATCAGATAGTTCCGTGGGATTAATTATAATAGCATGCTCAACTTACAAACTTTGAATTTTATTAATTTGAGTTGATTTGTTAAGTATTTGATTCAATTATTTTAATTCTTTTTTTGAATTACCTTTGTACTCAGGAAACTTATTTTCAAAGAAATTGTTTTTAAACAACGAATCATCCTTTGAAATATCTTTACATAACTGTTTGCAAAAGCATCTGATGGGAAATGGATCGGCGACCCAAAAAAAAAGTCAAACTCTTTTCGGAGCACTTGACAAACGTTTTCAAACCTTTTACACCTAGCGTGGTAAATGAACGCCTTCAATTCTCTGATAGAATAGATGAATACGTATTCCCTTTTGTCTCGCTAAAAGAGATCAGAACAAATATTCACAACCTATTTAATAGAAAATCACCAGGTAATTAACTAATAACTGCCCAAATCCTGAAGGAACTTCCCTTCATAGCATTGTTAAATTTCAAGCTGATAATTAATGCTTGCTTTAAACAAAGATATGTTAACCTGGAAGAAAGAAGACATTATAGTTATACCTAAACAAGATAAACCCCTATCAGAAGTCACCTCATACAGGCCAATCTCACTTTTGATTGTATTATCAAAACTTTTCTCGAAAAACTGCTCCTTACAAGACTAGTTGGAATAATAAAGCAAAGAAGGCTTATTCCCACCCATCAATTTTGTTTTAGAAATAAGCATTAGACAATAGACCAAGTGCATCGTAAGACTAATGTTACAGAACAAGCACTAGAAGAAATAGAGGTTTGTTCTTCATTATTCCTAGACGTTGCACAGGCTTTTGATAAAGTTTGGCATAAGGGTTTAGAGTATAAACTTCATAGGGATCTACCTAGAGAGTACCTACTATGAGATGCTTAAATCTTATATCGCAACTAGATTTTTCAGAGTTCGCAATGGCACAGCGTATTCTGAAATCAATGAAGTACAAGCAGGTGTTCCACAGGAAAGTTTTCTAGGACCCACAACACGCGAATGATACGATGATAGCCACATTCTCAAACGACTTCTATCAACTGATCAACTTCAAAATGCAGTTAACGAGATAGACCTTCTCACGACAATGAAATGGAGGAAAACAATGGCGAATTTGCATGGCGGGAAATACGTTCTTCGCGAATATTTCCTAAAAAGTTTATAACAAAACCAATTTTAACAAAAAAAAGTTCCGGAACTAATACACCAAGAGCCGATAGCATATTTTGGGAGTGGAGGTATAACCAAAATTCATTTACTTGTTTGTAAAGGTACTAGCATCGTGATATCAAATGCAGTCGTCTTGCAGGGTTTTTTTTCGCCGGGGCTGAGGGCGGCGGTTTGAAAACGCTGATTTTTCGGATTTTTGTGTCAAGGGTATAACCATTTTTAAATATTCACAAATTATGGAGAATTATGCACTAATTAAGAATTTTTCGGTCCCAGACATTTTAAGTGTCGCATTCGCCCCGCCAGACGCCCCCCAAAATAGGGCAAAAAATCATTTTTTGGTGTCGAGGTATAACCCAAAAAAAATTACATCAAAAAATCAGGAAAAATCCCCTCATTACAAAAAAGTAAGTGCCAGACGTTTTAAGTGTCGCATTCGCCCCGCCAGACGCCCCCCAAAATAGGGCAAAAAATATTTTTTTGCTGTCGAGGTATAACCCAAAAAAAATTACATCAAAAAAACAGGAAAAATCCCCTCATTACAAAAAAGTAAGTGCCAGATGTTTTAAGTGTCGCATTCGCCCCGCCAGACGCCCACCAAAATAGGGCAAAAAATCATTTTTTGGTGTCGAGGTATAACCAAAAAAAAATTACATCAAAAAATCAGGAAAAATCCCCTCATTACAAAAAAGTAAGTGCCAGACGTTTTAAGTGTCGCATTCGCCCCGCCAGCCGCCCCCCAAAATAGGGCAAAAATCATTTTTTGGTGTCGAGGTATAACCAAAAAAAAATTACATCAAAAAATCAGGAAAAATCCCCTCATTACAAAAAAGTAAGTGCCAGACGTTTTAAGTGTCGCATTCGCCCCGCCAGACGCTCCCCAAAATAGGGCAAAAAATCATTTTTTGGTGTCGAGGTATAACCCAAAAAAAATTACATCAAAAAATCAGGAAAAATCCCCTCATTACAAAAAAGTAAGTGCCAGACGTTTTAAGAGTCGCATTCGCCCCGCGAGACGCCCCCCAAAATAGGGCAAAAAATATTTTTTTGCTGTCGAGGTATAACCCAAAAAAAATTACATCAAAAAATCAGGAAAAATCCCCTCATTACAAAAAAGTAAGTGCCAGACGTTTTAAGTGTCGCATTCGCCCCGCCAGACGCCCCCCAAAATAGGGCAATAAATCATTTTTTGGTGTCGAGGTATAACCAAAAAAAAATTACATCAAAAAATCGGGAAAAATCCCCTCATTACAAAAAAGTAAGTGCCAGACGTTTTAAGTGTCGCATTCGCCCCGCCAGCCGCCCCCCAAAATAGGGCAAAAATCATTTTTTGGTGTCGAGGTATAACCAAAAAAAAATTACATCAAAAAATCAGGAAAAATCCCCTCATTACAAAAAAGTAAGTGCCAGACGTTTTAAGTGTCGCATTCGCCCCGCCAGACGCTCCCCAAAATAGGGCAAAAAATCATTTTTTGGTGTCGAGGTATAACCCAAAAAAAATTACATCAAAAAATCAGGAAAAATCCCCTCATTACAAAAAAGTAAGTGCCAGACGTTTTAAGTGTCGCATTCGCCCCGCCAGACGCCCCCCAAAATAGGGCAATAAATCATTTTTTGGTGTCGAGGTATAACCAAAAAAAAATTACATCAAAAAATCGGGAAAAATCCCCTCATTACAAAAAAGTAAGTGCCAGACGTTTTAAGTGTCGCATTCGCCCCACCAAAAAAGGGCAAAAAATATTTTTTTGCTGTCGAGGTATAACCCAAAAAAAATTACATCAAAAAATCAGGAAAAATCCCCTCATTACAAAAAAGTAAGTGCCAGACGTTTTAAGTGTCGCATTCGCCCCGCCAGACGCCCCCCAAAATAGGGCAATAAATCATTTTTTGGTGTCGAGGTATAACCAAAAAAAAATTACATCAAAAAATCGGGAAAAATCCCCTCATTACAAAAAAGTAAGTGCCAGACGTTTTAAGTGTCGCATTCGCCCCGCCAGCCGCCCCCCAAAATAGGGCAAAAATCATTTTTTGGTGTCGAGGTATAACCAAAAAAAAATTACATCAAAAAATCAGGAAAAATCCCCTCATTACAAAAAAGTAAGTGCCAGACGTTTTAAGTGTCGCATTCGCCCCGCCAGACGCTCCCCAAAATAGGGCAAAAAATCATTTTTTGGTGTCGAGGTATAACCCAAAAAAAATTACATCAAAAAATCAGGAAAAATCCCCTCATTACAAAAAAGTAAGTGCCAGACGTTTTAAGAGTCGCATTCGCCCCGCGAGACGCCCCCCAAAATAGGGCAAAAAATATTTTTTTGCTGTCGAGGTATAACCCAAAAAAAATTACATCAAAAAATCAGGAAAAATCCCCTCATTACAAAAAAGTAAGTGCCAGACGTTTTAAGTGTCGCATTCGCCCCGCCAGACGCCCCCCCAAAAAAGGGCAAAAAATATTTGTTTGCTGTCGAGGTATAACCCAAAAAAAATTACATCAAAAAATCAGGAAAAATCCCCTCATTACAAAAAAGTAAGTGCCAGACGTTTTAAGTGTCGCATTCGCCCCGCCAGACGCCCACCAAAATAGGGCAAAAAATCATTTTTTGGTGTCGAGGTATAACCAAAAAAAAATTACATCAAAAAATCAGGAAAAATCCCCTCATTACAAAAAAGTAAGTGCCAGACGTTTTAAGTGTCGCATTCGCCCCCCCAGACGCCCCCCCCAAAAAAGGGCAAAAAATATTTTTTTGCTGTCGAGGTATAACCCAAAAAAAATTACATCAAAAAATTAGGAAAAATCCCCTCATTACAAAAAAGTAAGTGCCAGACGTTTTAAGTGTCGCATTCGCCCCGCCAGACGCCCCCCAAAATAGGGCAAAAAATCATTTTTTGGTGTCGAGGTATAACCAAAAAAAAATTACATAAAAAAATCAGGAAAAATCCCATCATTACAAAAAAGTAAGTGCCAGACGTTTTAAGTGTCGCATTCGCCCCGCCAGACGCCCCCCAAAATAGGGCAAAAAATCATTTTTTGGTGTCGAGGTATAACCCAAAAAAAATTACATCAAAAAATCCGGAAAAATCCCCTCATTACAAAAAAGTAAGTGCCAGACGTTTTAAGTGTCGCATTCGCCCCCCCAGACGCCCCCCCAAAAAAGGGCAAAAAATATTTTTTTGCTGTCGAGGTATAACCCAAAAAAAATTACATCAAAAAATTAGGAAAAATCCCCTCATTACAAAAAAGTAAGTGCCAGACGTTTTAAGTGTCGCATTCGCCCCGCCAGACGCCCCCCAAAATAGGGCAAAAAATCATTTTTTGGTGTCGAGGTATAACCAAAAAAAAATTACATCAAAAAATCAGGAAAAATCCCCTCATTACAAAAAAGTAAGTGCCAAACGTTTTAAGTGTCGCATTCGCCCCGCCAGACGCCCCCCAAAATAGGACAAAAAATCATTTTTTGGTGTCGAGGTATAACCCAAAAAAAATTACATCAAAAAATCCGGAAAAATCCCCTCATTACAAAAAAGTAAGTGCCAGACGTTTTAAGTGTCGCATTCGCCCCCCCAGACGCCCCCCCAAAAAAGGGCAAAAAATATTTTTTTGCTGTCGAGGTATAACCCAAAAAAAATTACATCAAAAAATTAGGAAAAATCCCCTCATTACAAAAAAGTAAGTGCCAGACATTTTAAGTGTCGCATTCGCCCCGCCAGACGCCCCCCAAAATAGGGCAAAAAATATTTTTTTGCTGTCGAGGTATAACCCAAAAAAAATTACATCAAAAAAACAGGAAAAATCCCCTCATTACAAAAAAGTAAGTGCCAGACGTTTTAAGTGTCGCATTCGCCCCGCCAGACGCCCACCAATATAGGGCAAAAAATCATTTTTTGGTGTCGAGGTATAACCAAAAAAAAATTACATCAAAAAATCAGGAAAAATCCCCTCATTACAAAAAAGTAAGTGCCAGACGTTTTAAGTGTCGCATTCGCCCCCCCAGACGCCCCCCCAAAAAAGGGCAAAAAATATTTTTTTGCTGTCGAGGTATAACCCAAAAAAAATTACATCAAAAAATTAGGAAAAATCCCCTCATTACAAAAAAGTAAGTGCCAGACGTTTTAAGTGTCGCATTCGCCCCGCCAGACGCCCCCCAAAATAGGGCAAAAAATTATTTTTTGGTGTCGAGGTATAACCAAAAAAAAATTACATCAAAAAATCAGGAAAAATCCCCTCATTACAAAAAAGTAAGTGCCAGACGTTTTAAGTGTCGCATTCGCCCCGCCAGACGCCCCCCAAAATAGGGCAAAAAATCATTTGTTGGTGTCGAGGTATAACCCAAAAAAAATTACATCAAAAAATCCGGAAAAATCCCCTCATTACAAAAAAGTAAGTGCCAGACGTTTTAAGTGTCGCATTCGCCCCCCCAGACGCCCCCCCAAAAAAGGGCAAAAAATATTTTTTTGCTGTCGAGGTATAACCCAAAAAAAATTAC
This sequence comes from Portevinia maculata, assembly GCA_949715645.1. Taxonomy (NCBI): domain Eukaryota; kingdom Metazoa; phylum Arthropoda; class Insecta; order Diptera; family Syrphidae; genus Portevinia; species Portevinia maculata. The sequence continues at coordinate 265,557,360 of OX454526.1, read as the reverse complement.
ATCAAAAAATTAGGAAAAATCCCCTCATTACAAAAAAGTAAGTGCCAGACGTTTTAAGTGTCGCATTCGCCCCGCCAGACGCCCCCCAAAATAGGGCAAAAAATCATTTTTTGGTGTCGAGGTATAACCAAAAAAAAATTACATCAAAAAATCAGGAAAAATCCCCTCATTACAAAAAAGTAAGTGCCAAACGTTTTAAGTGTCGCATTCGCCCCGCCAGACGCCCCCCAAAATAGGACAAAAAATATTTTTTTGCTGTCTGATTGGTATAACCAATATTATTTTTTTCTTAAATATAAAGTAAACAAATTTGACACGCCATTGCATTGTTTCAAAATTGTGTGTTCCAAACAAATCAATTATGGTTTACCTCACAAAAGACGTCTTTGAGGTATCGTGAATTATGAAAGAAAAGCTACAAATTGTTTTGTTTTTATAGTTTGAACAATCTGATGTGCCAACAATATTTTTTTTTTCGAATGTCTTCATTTAAACCATTTATAAAAAGTGCATACATTTCAGAGACGGGCATCGATAACGGGATATTCAAGCACTCAGCGCTCTTGTCGCTTGAAACAATCAATCAGTAGCTCAATCAATGCCTTCAAAATCGTGTTGCACTAATATTGTTATTGTCAGTCGATCGGGAAATCAAATAGGCAAGAACTTTTTTTTGGTTGCTTATATAATAAAGTAAAAATTTAATTTTTGAGCGGGAGATAATTATGTCTCAAACGATAAGTGTTAAATGTTGTCTTCATTCAAGTAATAGTTCCAAACAGTCTAGGAAAATAATTCTGTTCAATGAAAAAACTATAAAAAAATGTTATGATGTACTCAATGTCCGAAAAGTCAGGCAGTATAAATTTGCAGACATTAACCTCCCAATTGAAGTTGATCTAGTAAATGGTTACCACAGTGCTTGCTATAGGGTTTTTACTGCCGTTTCAAAGAACTTCGTGATGTTATCAAATGAAACAAACTACGAATCATATAAGTTTAGAAAAACTAAGATTAGGTCAATTGCATAACATCGCCTTTATTATCTTACATTGCATACGAAGAACAGTAAAACTAAAGTAGGTATCTTAATACTGTTACCTTCGATATGTAGGTTTTGAGGGAAGCCTTTTGCCTCCCAACCGAAGCGTTCTCTTACAACAAATAAATCGCTGTAATTATATCTGTCGTGTATGGAAGAATGCCTTAACAAATAATAAAACAGATGAGATGAGGTTGATGTAATTTTTTTTTGGGTTATACCTCGACAGCAAAAAAATATTGTTTGCCCTATTTTGGGGGGCGTCTGGCGGGGCGAATGCGACACTTAAAACGTCTGGCACTTACTTTTTTGTAATGAGGGGATTTTTCCTGATTTTTTTATGTAATTTTTTTTTGGTTATACCTCTGACACCAAAAAGTGATTTTTTGCCCCTTTTGGGGGGCGTCTGGCAAGGCGAATGCGACACTTAAAATGTCTGGGACCCAAAAATTCTTAATTAGTGCATAGTTCTCCATAATTTGTGTATACTCGTATTTAAAAATGGTTATATCCTTGACACAAAAATCCGAAAAATCAGCGTTTTCAAACCCCCGCCCTTAGCCCCGGCGAAAAAAAAACCCTGCCAGACGACTGCATTTGATATCACGATGCTAGTACCTTTACAAACAAGTAAATGAATTTTGGTTATACCTCCACTCCCAAAATATGCTGTCGGCTCTTAGACTATAAGAAGGAGTACCCAAACCACGTTTTTGAATATTAAAAAGTAAACATTATAATATGATTGTGTAAAAAAAAATAAAACTGAAAAAGTGAGAAGCGGGTAGTTGTGCCAAAAAATGTTTTTGTTGCGAATATCTCGTAATAAGTTTATATTAAAGCTAATTATAACAAAAACAAATTTCCAGAACTAATCCAAACAATATTTTGGAATACTAAAAAGTTAACAATTTATTAGGATTCGGTACAAAAAATAAAAGTGAAACCGTGACAATCGCGTTGTGGCAAAAAAATATGAAAAATGCTGACGAATCCACAAGCCACAAGGTTATTATTTGCAAACGCTTTCAATTTCTACTATTGATTCGCACACATTTTTCAATTTTTGGTCAACTTGTTCACTGTTTCTATTGCTTTTTTTGCTTTAACATACTTTCTCAGGTTTTTTCTCTATAACTTGGTACTTTATACTCTTCAATAGCTGCTGTTTTCGCTTAAATATTCACTTCATCAACAATCACAATGATTAATCTATACGATTTGTGCAAATTTCTGGCATTTTATCATTCAATTTGCTTTTCACGTTTAAGAAAGGGATTCGGCACTTCAGAAAGAGATAGCTTGGTGAAAAGGTCTATACATATGTTATTGAACGCAACGATGGCGAATTAAACTGACAGGTGGCAATGGTGCGATGGTAGTGTATTCAGTAAATCACAGATAAATAAGTTGTTCAGGAGGAAAGATCACAATGATATTCCTTGTGTTCGAATCTCCCAGACAGCAGAGAACAGACAGACAGTTCTGACTTCGGGAATAAGTCCAGAAAGTGTCGCTTCAAACGACGATTTTTTCGTGGTCGAGGACCCACAGGAGAAAGTGGATTTACTGGGCGCTTGTTTCGAGGCCGTGTATACGGTGAACAATCCTGTTCGCCGTAACCACGATATTGAGAATAGGGCTCTGGTGAGCCACTTCTATCTGCGCACCGAACTGCGATCTGAGAATAACGGATTCACCGTGTTCACTAATGAAAACCATGCTAATGCATTTGTCGCCAATGGCCGAGATGCGTCGCACTTGTTCGTGTCGAAGGATGATCTTCTGTGCATCTTCGAGTCACTAAAGAATAAAAAGTCGGCGGGGATGGACGGTGTCCCAAATGTCGTATTGAGACACCTGCCTCTGGAGGCTGTAGATATTTTCACCACGCTGTTTAACAATGCGCTGAATAATGCACATTATCCGGCGAATTGGAAGGTAGCTGTGGTACACCCTATCCCGAAAAAAGGTAAAGATAGGACGAACCCTGCCAATCTCCGGTCAATTAGCTTGCTTCCGAATATTAGCAAGGTCTTCGAAAAAGTTGTCAATAGAGCCCTGTTAAAGTGGGTCGAGGACAATTACATAATTACGGACAACCAGTTTGGTTTCAGGGCGAGGCATGACAGTATTCATGCCGCGTCGAAACTGGTTTCCGACATTCAGTAAAATGAATGCAAGAACCAATGCACGGGTGCTTGTCTGGTTGATTTTGAGAAGGCTTTCGACACCGTATGGTTAGAGGGACTTTTCTACAAGTTGACCAGGCGGGGGATGCACAAACCTTTGCTATATGTAATTTATAATATGCTAATGGGAAAGAAGTTCGTTGTCAAATGTGGCAACGTGATTTCGAGCAGAGTCTTTGTCAATTCTCCGATCCTGTTTAACATTTACACGAGGGATCTGGTGGGTTCACTCAGACATGCTATAGCGTATGCCGACGATTTGGTGGCATACAGGTCAGGTCCTAAAATCGAGGTCATTAACATTCTTTTGCAGCGTGACTTCGATCAAATTAAGCGATATTGCGACGACTGGAAGTTGAAAATCAACTTTCAGAAGACGGAAACAATCTTGTTCAGAACTCCATTGGCTGGGGCCTCTAGGGATTTTTTTTTTTTTTTTTTTAAATAAGCGCGCACTAAAGGGATTTGTTGGGACCCTTATAATGTATTAGCTACACAGCGCGGGCGTTAAGGAAATTAGGGTGAGAGGAAAAGGAGAGATGCCGATGCACGTTGGTTTTGAATGTCTGTAGGTTATAATGTGTAGGAAAAATGGAGCGGGGAAGAGCATTCCACATTCGTGTTGTACGGCAGAGGAAAGATTCTTTGAACTTCACTGTACGTCCGAACACAGGCTTGAGGGTGAACTGATGAGCATTCCCTGCATGGCGGGTATTGCGGTTGAAATGTTCAAGCGGAGGAATGCAACTGGCTATTTCGTTTGAGCACTTATGGTGGAAATAACGATAAAATAACGACAGGCAGGAGACATTACGACGATGACTAAGAGAGTCAATCGATCTCGCGATGTCTCGGTCGCCAATGAGTTTTATCGCGCGTTTTTGGATCCTGTCAAGTAGCTCCAAATAAGTTATTGGTGCACCGGACCAGATATGAGCGTTGTACTCGAGTTTCGGGCGAATAAACGCCTTATAAATAGTAGCCAGATCAGAAGGGGTGAAATATTTCTTACAACGCTTAAGGAAGCCTAGACATTTCGCGGCGTTCTTGGCGACATCGAATATGTGGTCATTCCAACGAAGGCTGTCATTAACACACATACCGAGAATGGAAAGTCTTTCGGTTTCAGCGATGTAAGTGCCATTCATAGATAATGGCAGTGTGTGTGGGTTTTGCTTTAATGACAGGAGACAGCATTGAGTTTTGGAAGCATTAAATTCCACTCTATTGGTTTTACCCCACTGAGTTATGCTGTTAAGATACCAAAAAAAAACTGGAAGAAATTGGCCATTATTGGACAAAATGGGCAGCCATTGACGGTGAGAAGCGTAGTTAGATATCTAGGTATCTGGCTTGACCAGTATCTATATTTCGATAGACATATAGTTGCTTGTCTTGCTGGGGCCAAGAAGGCTTATGCTCTGACAAGGAGATTGTTTCATAGCAGTCAACTTGACTCTAGAGTGAAGGTCATTTGCTACGTGGACCTTATAAGGCCGATCATCGCTTATGGTTGTCCATTGTGGTTTAATATAGCGCCTAGTTATATGGAAAAGATTCGGGTTTTGGAGAGACAATGTCTTAGGACCTGTCTCCGGTTGTTCCGAACGCCTGAATTCAACTATATAAAATACTATCCCAACAAGGTCCTATACGATGGGGCTCAGTTGAATAGGATTGACAATTTCCTCATTAAGGTGACTCGAAGGCACGTTGCAAGGGCGATGGCCAGCGACAATAGTCTGATCTTTGGGGCTTACTACCCCAATGAAATGTACATAGATAGTACGCTCCGGTCTGGCTTTATCCCGCCGGAGGCATTTATCCATATTGATGCAAAAGGGCTGGTACAGACGAGGGATGGTATCCCGGTATTATACCACCGCTTCCGCAGCGCGAGAGATAAGCGGCTCATCCGCGGCGAGGACGTCGCCAATGCTCATGAGCTCCTCCGTTTTAGTACCGCAATAGCGGAGAGGGATAGATTCGATACGGAAAAACAATTTACCGAATTTTGGTGGCTTTTTGAGGGGGGAGGGGTCAACATGTCCTCCAAAGACGGTGCGTTACTCTAGGTAACATCCTCTTAGTTTATAAGTTAGATTAACCCTCTGTGACTGACGTGGTAGTATTACAGACACCAGAAAATTTAAAAACTTGTGTTGTGTAGTTATTTTTCAAATGTTGACTCTCGCGTTCTCAGTACCTTTCTGTTGTATGCTCAAGCGTGCGTTAGCGTAATGCGAGCGGTCGTGGTGTGCACATGCATTGTTGTACGAAGGAGAGTGTCCACAAGTCTACCACGTTAGTGTTAAGGTATGCGTCTGATAAACAACCACCCCAGTGTAATAGTTATATTTCTATAGTGTCTCCTAAGCAGCATGTCAGTAAAATTGTTTTGTTAAGTGGAATTTGTTGTTTGTTTCTTAGATGGCTCACTCAAATACTAACCAAGGGTCTTATAGATCTAAAAGAACGTCGACAAGAGCCTTTGTAAGTCACGACCAGCTAATAGAAAACTGGTTGGACGAAGAAAACGAGCACGAATTCAGCGATTTCGACGATGAAGATGATGACCCAAATTTTCAACCAGAAACCGTATTCTTGGAAGCCGACGAAGTTTGAGGCGAAGAAGAGTATGAAGAACCAATTGAAGAAATTCCACATCTAACCGCCACTGAAAATGTGCATCAAAATGGGTAAAGATTTTCCTCCTCTACCTCCAAGAACTCAATCGATTCAACTAAGTGGATGAAAACTATGCTCTATATGTCCAACAAAACTTAAAAGATTAACTAGGTATAGTTGCCGTGATTGTTGAAAGTCCATTTATCTTCAATGCTCTAAGCCAATGCTATAAAGACTGCCAAAAAAATTTTGATTTTGAGGTTACAAATCCTTTAATTGAACCAATGAATGGATATTTTTTTTGTAAGTCTGATTACCATAAGTGTAAACTTTAATAAATGTGTAAGTAAATGAATAAAATATTAATGTTTGATTTTTTTTTTAAACTTTTCTATATGTGTAAGTTTTGGAAAAAAATTTTATGTCATATCAATAAATGCTGTTCAACTTTATGTAGTAGTTAATGTAGTGATTAAGCCCAATTGTAGTAGTTAATGTAGTAATTAAGCCCAGTGGCCACACTGATGCAATAATATGTGATAATAGAATAAGTAAAAGAAAGAAAGAATAAAGAAAGAGGCAAAGAGGCAGTCTTGAACCGACCTCCAAGCAAACAAGTTGTGTTTTTACCAAGATCAAACTGAGTGCCTATAATCTAAAACCAGTGTCTAAATTTATACGAATTTTTAATTTTATATATTAGTAATTTAAAATAATAGTGGACACTCTTAACTTTAAATTATAATAATAAAAAGTGAGAATATGAAAAGAATTTTGAAAATACAAGCTGTTCAAATGGTGTCTGGTGTACTACCACGTCAGTTGAATTGTGAAAACTAGCGCACGTCAGTCGCAGAGGGTTAAGCTAGCTAGGGCGTTTCTGGGAGAGGCCGGGCTCGTCAGCTTGTGGTAGTGCTTCCGGGAGAAGATTGACGCTGTAAGGCTTCAGTTAGCTTAGGGCAGCGCGTGTGCACGTTGACGACTGCCAGGCGCTCGGAAAGCAATTGGGATTTTGACCACTTGTTTCGTAATGCAACGAGTGATCAGAATCCTAATTATAGTTAGAATATGTTAAGTAGTCTAAGTAAGTAGAGTAGGTAGTTTGTAATTTGTTTTTTTATATAAAAATATAAAATTTGATAAAGATGCCGAGTTTTCCTAACAATTTTCTCGATGGAAACATAATATGTAAGATTTGTTCGTAAAATAGTTTTTAGGCCGAAAGGCAATAATTATAAGATAGAGTTAAGTTTAGGGCATCCGCATAAGGATCAATAATCTAGAATAAGTATCCTGTTAATTTTAAGTTAGATTTTTGTCTAGTAGTTAAGTTGATATAAGCTAATAATTAATAAAAATGAATTTAAAAGTAAAGTGTATTCACTAAGTGATTGGCAGGTCGTGCGTTCGAATCCCTACCAGGGCCATGATTTTTATAAATTGAATACACACAACAAAAACAGATCTCCCTAAAGCAATTTAGGCGCCACCTGTGGAAAAAAAATCCAATCGCACCAAACTTCTTTCCTATCCTTCTGTTCTTCCAGTAAGTAGCACCCAAAAACAGGCAATGAATCATTTGCTGGGAGCTACTTGCAGCAACAAACAAAATGCGGCTGTGGTTTTACAATTATAAGGGTACATACTGTGTCACTACAGAAAAAAAAACAATCCCTTTAGCACACGCAAATTATAAAAAAAAAAAAACTTAATAAGTCAGCGGTGGACTTGTTAAGTTCTTTTTTTAAACTTTACAAATAAAAAAATAACGAATATTCCTGTGGTTATTAATAATCAAGTAGTTCCTTATTCCAATACAGCTAAGTATCTGGGTATGAATCTGGATGATAAACTGAAATGTAAGGAACATGTTAAAAAGAAAGTAGAAGAGCTAAACATTAGATATAGAAAACTTTATTGGTTGTTAGGACATAATTCGGCAATGTCCACTGATAATAAAATCTTGTTATATAATCAGATACCAAAACCGGTTTGGACATATGTGTCCAATTATGGGGCTGTACAAAGAGCACGAATGTACAAATAATACAAGTACAGTCAAACTTCTTTATAACGAACTTCCTTATAACGTAATTCTCTCTATATCGAATTTCATTTTGTTCCTCTTCCCCTTTAAAAATATCCCATATGAATTAGGTTCCTTATAACAAAATTCTCTATAGCGAAATTCTCTTTATAATGAACTAATTTGGCCCAAAGGCAAAAATGTTTCTTTATTACGAAACGTCAAATTTGAAAACAAAGTTTACTATAATATTTTTGTTAATAATTTTAAAAGGGAACTCCCCGTTTTGGCAAGAATTTTCTTAAAGTGAATATATGGATGTACATATGAACAAGTGTACATGTGTAGTAGACATTTTACGCATATCAACAGGTCAATCGATTGAGTTTGCATTTTAAGTTCGTGAAACGTTTTACAAAAATGAGAAATTATCGGTTATTGAAAAAGTTAAAAGGGGAGGAAAAAAAAGTGTTCCAGAAAAGTTTAGTGTTTCATTTAGTACGTTGTGGACAATTTTAAAGAATGAGGTAAAAATTTTAAAGTTTGCCGAAGCAAGTTTAAACAGAAGCCCAAAAAACTAAGAAAAACAAAATACGGTGATCCACATCAGCAATGTTAAAATGGGTTCAGATATACAGGAAAAGGAATTTACCGCTCTCGGGATCTATTCTCAAACAAAAGGCTAAATATTTTTTGAATGTTTGAAACAGCATAATTTTAAAGGCAGTACTGGATGGCTTAGAAAATCTTTTGTTTTTGTTTTCAAAAATAGATGTACTCTATTGTAAAGGTACGGCATCAAACAAAAAACTTTATGTGGGAAAGGGGCTTAAAAAAACGCTTCACATTTACTGGAGGGATAAAGCCCTTTGCCTTTTTTTTAAATGTATTCCTCAAAAAACACTGACTTTTAAAAACGAAAACTGTCACGGAGGGAAGAAAAGCAAGCAGAGAGTCACCTTAATTGTTGCCTCTAATATGGCAGGTGATGAAAAATTTAAATTTTTAGTTATTGGAAAAGTGCAAAGCCACGTTGTTTTAAAGGAATACAGTCCTTGCCGGTTAATTATTTTAATAATAAAAACTCTTGGATGACCGGCGAATTTTTTCAGTGCGGTTAGAGTCTAACACTACTCTGGGATCAGCGCTGCAGCAACAGGCACTTTAGTGCCAAACTGGCACTTTCGAACATGTTTGGCACCTAGGCACTCATTAGCACTTAAAATCTATAAATTTGGCACTCATAAATTAAAAAAAAAATAACTAAACTTCCCAAAAAAAGATTCAAACATTGGTACATTTGTTTCCCTCGTGTGTAAACCCCCACTTTGCAATTGACACTCGCATTGTGTTTAGTGTTAACCAAAACGTCAATTTGCTTTTTATGTCAAATTCAAAATAGACATCTGCCAGCTTTTTAAACGTCTATGATTTATCGCGTGATTCGGTTTGATTTATAAAATACATCAAAATGAGTAAGAAACCAATTTTTGAGTAAGTATACTTATGCATATGCGAACAAGACATTGAGATGTTAACTAATTTGTTTTATTTCAGCTTTTTCAAAAATGCAGAAACTACTTCTCAAGTTCCTGCTAAAGTGCAAAGGCAAGAACTAATGTCGTATTCGATTGGGCGGAAATGAACACTTTTTTTTTGCTCTATATAACATAAAAAAAACAATCCGTTTTGGATTTAAGAGCACTTTTCCGAATCGGGAATTCGGGATTTTTTTTATAAGAGTTGTGAAGTGCGTTTTACATTTTCGTGAAATTTTTGTACTGCAAAGAAACACATTGCATCGCGTGTATCTATTTACGTTAGTTATTGAATGTAATTATGTTACAAATCAATTTGAGTCTGAGAAGCCCAATCGAATACCACATAACTTAAATTTAAATATGCTTGGTTCATAACACAATACTGATGATCTTTTTAGGATATCACCTTCACCATCCTCATCGAAAGCAAAACAATACGATTTGGAATCTTCATCGGATGATTCGGCGGAAATTGACGACCCATTGTCACATGCTGCTAATAAGGGTACCAATAGGTATATGGCAGAATATTTAGTGATAATTTTGGTGTTTTTTTTTTCAATGTTTATAGAAGCAATTGGCTATAATTTTCCCAAGAGTTTTAACTTAAAAAGAAATAGCTCTTAAAAATGAAGTGCCGGAAATGTGCTAATATGGACATTTCCGGCACTTCATTTTTAAGAGCTATTTCATTTTTTAGCAAAAGCAAAGCATCGACCTCAACGGCATTACGAAGCTTTAACTCAAAATGGAAAGAAAGTTTTTCATGGTCGACAAGGTAGGGCTGTTTGTAAAATGTGTAATCAATGTCTTTCAAATAATATCAGCTTAATCAAGAGGCATGAAAGATCTGTCAACCACATTTCAAAAGAAAAAAGTTTGAAGAATCAGCCACAAATATTTTCAAATATTGAAGAGACAGCAACAAGTGACAAATTGAAAATAGCTGAATTAAAAATTCTAATGTTTTTGGTCAAGAACAATTTGCCGTTTACCTTGGTAGATGAGATCGTAGATTAGGTCAAATCGTTAGACCCTGATTCAAATATTTGCAAAAAAATTAAGATTGGACGTATGAAAGGTGCAGAAACTGCTAACTCACTCCTTTGCAAGGAAGGCACAATGGAGATTACAAATATTTTGTGATCGCAGCACTTTTCATTAATCATTGATGAAACCACTGACGTCAGTACCATAAAATCGTTAGCGTTAGTCGTCAGATACTATGATTTTGAGATGAATCAAACAAATGATGCATTTCTTGGTCTTCTGGAACTAGAGAGCTCTGATGATCAGGCTGTTTTCAACTCCATTAAGATGTTTTTCGATCAGCATAACATTCCTTTTAATAACTGTATTGGTTTTGGAGCCGATAATGCCAGTGTTATGATGGGGAAAACAAATGGAGTTCAAGCTTTGTTAAAGGCCAAAAATCCAAATGTTTATTCCCTTGGATGCTCATGCCATTCGATGCATTTATGTTCATCTGCTGCAGGCAAAAAGCTTCCCTCGGAATGTGAGAAATTGGCAAGAAACATTTATTTCTTTTTTTCACACAGCTCAAAAAGACAAAAAGAATTTATGGAATTTCAAAGTAACTTTAATGTGCCGGTTCACAAAATCCTAAAAACTTCGACCACTAGATGGTTGTCGTTAGAAGGAGTTGTAAATCGTGTTCTAGAGCAGTGGCAACCACTTCAACATTATTTTATGCTTTCGAAATTCGAAAGCAATTCAGACCTAGCCGTGCAAATATGTGAAAATTTAAATGATAATAACAGGGCATATTTTTACTTCCTCTCATATATTTTAAAGTTAACAAATAATTTAAATAAGGAGTTCCAGACTGAGGCACCAAAAATTTATAAACTGCTTCCAACTGCAAAAAGTTTTTTATTAACTGTGCTGCACTTTTTTTTAAAAAGGAATTTATTAGTGAAAACAAATTGAATGAAATTAATTTTAAATCTGAAATTTTTATCGATAATCCAAATATACTCGTATACTCGTATGTGGGGCCAAAAGCTGGGATTATTTTAACAAAAAACGAAATTTCAATTGAGGATATTGAAAGTATAAAATACCACTGCAAAAAATATTATATCAAGCTTTGTAGTGAAGTATTGAAGCGTTTCAACTTCAAAGATGAAACATTAGTTCAACTGCAGAAACTGAATCCCCAAAATTTAGGCGACAGTATGGTTCCATTTTTTCATTTATTTCCTCAAATTTGTGATGGCAAGATTGAAGAAATTGAAGAGGAATGGCGGTCTGTTCTTCACCAACAGTTTGTTCCAAATACTGAAAGTACAGTGAAAGTACTTTTGGGGAAGTATTTTTGGTTTAAAAAATGGGTTAGGAGAACTTATGTATCCATACTTAAAAGTTTTTATTGGGGCTCTGTTGAGTCTTCCGCACAGCAGCTCAGCTGCTGAAAGATTTTTTTCGGATTTAAGCAACATAAAAACGAAAAATCGAAATTGTTTAAAAATTAGCACAGTTAATGCTTTGCTTATAATAAAACAGTTAATAAAAAACTGCAGTTTAACATGTTGGGCTCCATCGAAGTCAATGTTAAAAAATTATAAATTAGCATTTTAAGTTATAGGTATGTAGGTATATAAGCAAGCAATATATAAATGAATTTTTTTCTTTGGACATACAATTAATTTAAATGCAGTAATGAGCAATGAAAATATTTATAGTTTCTGTTTGAATAAGTCTTTTATGGTTTGGTTTTGGAAGTTTGACACTCTGTGGCACCCATCAAAAACAAAGTAGGCACTGTACTTTTTTTCAAGCTGCAGCGCTGCTCTGGGTTTCTAACCCCATTGTGTCTTTCTTGTAAGCAGTAGTGAAATCAGCTTTATTAGGTATTTTGTGTATACCCTATTCTAAGGGTATATTGATTTTGACTCATAGTTTGTAATATTGCCCGTAGACCCCTAAAAGCAACTATATTTATGATCAGTATCGATAGTAATATCGATCTAGCAATGTCCGTCTGTCGACAAAAGTTGGACCTAGAGAGCTGAAATTAAAACCATATCTATACTCTCTAGGGGCCCGAAATAATCAAATTTATGAATTTTTTAAATCCGCCCACAGACACGCCCACAAACTCAAAAAAAAAACAAATTTTTCAAAAAAGTCGAATTTCGAGCTAGAAAGCTGAAATTTTGAATATATATGATCTTTGACTCCTAAAACTGATCGAGAGATAAAATTTCTAAATTCCGCCCACTGACACGCCCACAATTTAAAAAAAAAAAAGGTGTGAGCCACGCTGCACTCACGGTATAGTTGATGTGTAAACATGTAGGCTCGTCAGTGTTGCATGTGGAAATATCACAGAGGTTGTGGTTTTTGACAAGGAGATTGTTTCATAGCAGTCAACTTGACTCTAGAGTGAAGGTCATTTGCTACGTGGACCTTATAAGGCCGATCATCGCTTATGGTTGTCCATTGTGGTTTAATATAGCGCCTAGTTATATGGAAAAGATTCGGGTTTTGGAGAGACAATGTCTTAGGACCTGTCTCCGGTTGTTCCGAACGCCTGAATTCAACTATATAAAATACTATCCCAACAAGGTCCTATACGATGGGGCTCAGTTGAATAGGATTGACAATTTCCTCATTAAGGTGACTCGAAGGCACGTTGCAAGGGCGATGGCCAGCGACAATAGTCTGATCTTTGGGGCTTACTACCCCAATGAAATGTACATAGATAGTACGCTCCGGTCTGGCTTTATCCCGCCGGAGGCATTTATCCATATTGATGCAAAAGGGCTGGTACAGACGAGGGATGGTATCCCGGTATTATACCACCGCTTCCGCAGCGCGAGAGATAAGCGGCTCATCCGCGGCGAGGACGTCGCCAATGCTCATGAGCTCCTCCGTTTTAGTACCGCAATAGCGGAGAGGGATAGATTCGATACGGAAAAACAATTTACCGAATTTTGGTGGCTTTTTGAGGGGGGAGGGGTCAACATGTCCTCCAAAGACGGTGCGTTACTCTAGGTAACATCCTCTTAGTTTATAAGTTAGATTAACCCTCTGTGACTGACGTGGTAGTATTACAGACACCAGAAAATTTAAAAACTTGTGTTGTGTAGTTATTTTTCAAATGTTGACTCTCGCGTTCTCAGTACCTTTCTGTTGTATGCTCAAGCGTGCGTTAGCGTAATGCGAGCGGTCGTGGTGTGCACATGCATTGTTGTACGAAGGAGAGTGTCCACAAGTCTACCACGTTAGTGTTAAGGTATGCGTCTGATAAACAACCACCCCAGTGTAATAGTTATATTTCTATAGTGTCTCCTAAGCAGCATGTCAGTAAAATTGTTTTGTTAAGTGGAATTTGTTGTTTGTTTCTTAGATGGCTCACTCAAATACTAACCAAGGGTCTTATAGATCTAAAAGAACGTCGACAAGAGCCTTTGTAAGTCACGACCAGCTAATAGAAAACTGGTTGGACGAAGAAAACGAGCACGAATTCAGCGATTTCGACGATGAAGATGATGACCCAAATTTTCAACCAGAAACCGTATTCTTGGAAGCCGACGAAGTTTGAGGCGAAGAAGAGTATGAAGAACCAATTGAAGAAATTCCACATCTAACCGCCACTGAAAATGTGCATCAAAATGGGTAAAGATTTTCCTCCTCTACCTCCAAGAACTCAATCGATTCAACTAAGTGGATGAAAACTATGCTCTATATGTCCAACAAAACTTAAAAGATTAACTAGGTATAGTTGCCGTGATTGTTGAAAGTCCATTTATCTTCAATGCTCTAAGCCAATGCTATAAAGACTGCCAAAAAAATTTTGATTTTGAGGTTACAAATCCTTTAATTGAACCAATGAATGGATATTTTTTTTGTAAGTCTGATTACCATAAGTGTAAACTTTAATAAATGTGTAAGTAAATGAATAAAATATTAATGTTTGATTTTTTTTTTAAACTTTTCTATATGTGTAAGTTTTGGAAAAAAATTTTATGTCATATCAATAAATGCTGTTCAACTTTATGTAGTAGTTAATGTAGTGATTAAGCCCAATTGTAGTAGTTAATGTAGTAATTAAGCCCAGTGGCCACACTGATGCAATAATATGTGATAATAGAATAAGTAAAAGAAAGAAAGAATAAAGAAAGAGGCAAAGAGGCAGTCTTGAACCGACCTCCAAGCAAACAAGTTGTGTTTTTACCAAGATCAAACTGAGTGCCTATAATCTAAAACCAGTGTCTAAATTTATACGAATTTTTAATTTTATATATTAGTAATTTAAAATAATAGTGGACACTCTTAACTTTAAATTATAATAATAAAAAGTGAGAATATGAAAAGAATTTTGAAAATACAAGCTGTTCAAATGGTGTCTGGTGTACTACCACGTCAGTTGAATTGTGAAAACTAGCGCACGTCAGTCGCAGAGGGTTAAGCTAGCTAGGGCGTTTCTGGGAGAGGCCGGGCTCGTCAGCTTGTGGTAGTGCTTCCGGGAGAAGATTGACGCTGTAAGGCTTCAGTTAGCTTAGGGCAGCGCGTGTGCACGTTGACGACTGCCAGGCGCTCGGAAAGCAATTGGGATTTTGACCACTTGTTTCGTAATGCAACGAGTGATCAGAATCCTAATTATAGTTAGAATATGTTAAGTAGTCTAAGTAAGTAGAGTAGGTAGTTTGTAATTTGTTTTTTTATATAAAAATATAAAATTTGATAAAGATGCCGAGTTTTCCTAACAATTTTCTCGATGGAAACATAATATGTAAGATTTGTTCGTAAAATAGTTTTTAGGCCGAAAGGCAATAATTATAAGATAGAGTTAAGTTTAGGGCATCCGCATAAGGATCAATAATCTAGAATAAGTATCCTGTTAATTTTAAGTTAGATTTTTGTCTAGTAGTTAAGTTGATATAAGCTAATAATTAATAAAAATGAATTTAAAAGTAAAGTGTATTCACTAAGTGATTGGCAGGTCGTGCGTTCGAATCCCTACCAGGGCCATGATTTTTATAAATTGAATACACACAACAAAAACAGATCTCCCTAAAGCAATTTAGGCGCCACCTGTGGAAAAAAAATCCAATCGCACCAAACTTCTTTCCTATCCTTCTGTTCTTCCAGTAAGTAGCACCCAAAAACAGGCAATGAATCATTTGCTGGGAGCTACTTGCAGCAACAAACAAAATGCGGCTGTGGTTTTACAATTATAAGGGTACATACTGTGTCACTACAGAAAAAAAAACAATCCCTTTAGCACACGCAAATTATAAAAAAAAAAAAACTTAATAAGTCAGCGGTGGACTTGTTAAGTTCTTTTTTTAAACTTTACAAATAAAAAAATAACGAATATTCCTGTGGTTATTAATAATCAAGTAGTTCCTTATTCCAATACAGCTAAGTATCTGGGTATGAATCTGGATGATAAACTGAAATGTAAGGAACATGTTAAAAAGAAAGTAGAAGAGCTAAACATTAGATATAGAAAACTTTATTGGTTGTTAGGACATAATTCGGCAATGTCCACTGATAATAAAATCTTGTTATATAATCAGATACCAAAACCGGTTTGGACATATGTGTCCAATTATGGGGCTGTACAAAGAGCACGAATGTACAAATAATACAAGTACAGTCAAACTTCTTTATAACGAACTTCCTTATAACGTAATTCTCTCTATATCGAATTTCATTTTGTTCCTCTTCCCCTTTAAAAATATCCCATATGAATTAGGTTCCTTATAACAAAATTCTCTATAGCGAAATTCTCTTTATAATGAACTAATTTGGCCCAAAGGCAAAAATGTTTCTTTATTACGAAACGTCAAATTTGAAAACAAAGTTTACTATAATATTTTTGTTAATAATTTTAAAAGGGAACTCCCCGTTTTGGCAAGAATTTTCTTAAAGTGAATATATGGATGTACATATGAACAAGTGTACATGTGTAGTAGACATTTTACGCATATCAACAGGTCAATCGATTGAGTTTGCATTTTAAGTTCGTGAAACGTTTTACAAAAATGAGAAATTATCGGTTATTGAAAAAGTTAAAAGGGGAGGAAAAAAAAGTGTTCCAGAAAAGTTTAGTGTTTCATTTAGTACGTTGTGGACAATTTTAAAGAATGAGGTAAAAATTTTAAAGTTTGCCGAAGCAAGTTTAAACAGAAGCCCAAAAAACTAAGAAAAACAAAATACGGTGATCCACATCAGCAATGTTAAAATGGGTTCAGATATACAGGAAAAGGAATTTACCGCTCTCGGGATCTATTCTCAAACAAAAGGCTAAATATTTTTTGAATGTTTGAAACAGCATAATTTTAAAGGCAGTACTGGATGGCTTAGAAAATCTTTTGTTTTTGTTTTCAAAAATAGATGTACTCTATTGTAAAGGTACGGCATCAAACAAAAAACTTTATGTGGGAAAGGGGCTTAAAAAAACGCTTCACATTTACTGGAGGGATAAAGCCCTTTGCCTTTTTTTTAAATGTATTCCTCAAAAAACACTGACTTTTAAAAACGAAAACTGTCACGGAGGGAAGAAAAGCAAGCAGAGAGTCACCTTAATTGTTGCCTCTAATATGGCAGGTGATGAAAAATTTAAATTTTTAGTTATTGGAAAAGTGCAAAGCCACGTTGTTTTAAAGGAATACAGTCCTTGCCGGTTAATTATTTTAATAATAAAAACTCTTGGATGACCGGCGAATTTTTTCAGTGCGGTTAGAGTCTAACACTACTCTGGGATCAGCGCTGCAGCAACAGGCACTTTAGTGCCAAACTGGCACTTTCGAACATGTTTGGCACCTAGGCACTCATTAGCACTTAAAATCTATAAATTTGGCACTCATAAATTAAAAAAAAAATAACTAAACTTCCCAAAAAAAGATTCAAACATTGGTACATTTGTTTCCCTCGTGTGTAAACCCCCACTTTGCAATTGACACTCGCATTGTGTTTAGTGTTAACCAAAACGTCAATTTGCTTTTTATGTCAAATTCAAAATAGACATCTGCCAGCTTTTTAAACGTCTATGATTTATCGCGTGATTCGGTTTGATTTATAAAATACATCAAAATGAGTAAGAAACCAATTTTTGAGTAAGTATACTTATGCATATGCGAACAAGACATTGAGATGTTAACTAATTTGTTTTATTTCAGCTTTTTCAAAAATGCAGAAACTACTTCTCAAGTTCCTGCTAAAGTGCAAAGGCAAGAACTAATGTCGTATTCGATTGGGCGGAAATGAACACTTTTTTTTTGCTCTATATAACATAAAAAAAACAATCCGTTTTGGATTTAAGAGCACTTTTCCGAATCGGGAATTCGGGATTTTTTTTATAAGAGTTGTGAAGTGCGTTTTACATTTTCGTGAAATTTTTGTACTGCAAAGAAACACATTGCATCGCGTGTATCTATTTACGTTAGTTATTGAATGTAATTATGTTACAAATCAATTTGAGTCTGAGAAGCCCAATCGAATACCACATAACTTAAATTTAAATATGCTTGGTTCATAACACAATACTGATGATCTTTTTAGGATATCACCTTCACCATCCTCATCGAAAGCAAAACAATACGATTTGGAATCTTCATCGGATGATTCGGCGGAAATTGACGACCCATTGTCACATGCTGCTAATAAGGGTACCAATAGGTATATGGCAGAATATTTAGTGATAATTTTGGTGTTTTTTTTTTCAATGTTTATAGAAGCAATTGGCTATAATTTTCCCAAGAGTTTTAACTTAAAAAGAAATAGCTCTTAAAAATGAAGTGCCGGAAATGTGCTAATATGGACATTTCCGGCACTTCATTTTTAAGAGCTATTTCATTTTTTAGCAAAAGCAAAGCATCGACCTCAACGGCATTACGAAGCTTTAACTCAAAATGGAAAGAAAGTTTTTCATGGTCGACAAGGTAGGGCTGTTTGTAAAATGTGTAATCAATGTCTTTCAAATAATATCAGCTTAATCAAGAGGCATGAAAGATCTGTCAACCACATTTCAAAAGAAAAAAGTTTGAAGAATCAGCCACAAATATTTTCAAATATTGAAGAGACAGCAACAAGTGACAAATTGAAAATAGCTGAATTAAAAATTCTAATGTTTTTGGTCAAGAACAATTTGCCGTTTACCTTGGTAGATGAGATCGTAGATTAGGTCAAATCGTTAGACCCTGATTCAAATATTTGCAAAAAAATTAAGATTGGACGTATGAAAGGTGCAGAAACTGCTAACTCACTCCTTTGCAAGGAAGGCACAATGGAGATTACAAATATTTTGTGATCGCAGCACTTTTCATTAATCATTGATGAAACCACTGACGTCAGTACCATAAAATCGTTAGCGTTAGTCGTCAGATACTATGATTTTGAGATGAATCAAACAAATGATGCATTTCTTGGTCTTCTGGAACTAGAGAGCTCTGATGATCAGGCTGTTTTCAACTCCATTAAGATGTTTTTCGATCAGCATAACATTCCTTTTAATAACTGTATTGGTTTTGGAGCCGATAATGCCAGTGTTATGATGGGGAAAACAAATGGAGTTCAAGCTTTGTTAAAGGCCAAAAATCCAAATGTTTATTCCCTTGGATGCTCATGCCATTCGATGCATTTATGTTCATCTGCTGCAGGCAAAAAGCTTCCCTCGGAATGTGAGAAATTGGCAAGAAACATTTATTTCTTTTTTTCACACAGCTCAAAAAGACAAAAAGAATTTATGGAATTTCAAAGTAACTTTAATGTGCCGGTTCACAAAATCCTAAAAACTTCGACCACTAGATGGTTGTCGTTAGAAGGAGTTGTAAATCGTGTTCTAGAGCAGTGGCAACCACTTCAACATTATTTTATGCTTTCGAAATTCGAAAGCAATTCAGACCTAGCCGTGCAAATATGTGAAAATTTAAATGATAATAACAGGGCATATTTTTACTTCCTCTCATATATTTTAAAGTTAACAAATAATTTAAATAAGGAGTTCCAGACTGAGGCACCAAAAATTTATAAACTGCTTCCAACTGCAAAAAGTTTTTTATTAACTGTGCTGCACTTTTTTTTAAAAAGGAATTTATTAGTGAAAACAAATTGAATGAAATTAATTTTAAATCTGAAATTTTTATCGATAATCCAAATATACTCGTATACTCGTATGTGGGGCCAAAAGCTGGGATTATTTTAACAAAAAACGAAATTTCAATTGAGGATATTGAAAGTATAAAATACCACTGCAAAAAATATTATATCAAGCTTTGTAGTGAAGTATTGAAGCGTTTCAACTTCAAAGATGAAACATTAGTTCAACTGCAGAAACTGAATCCCCAAAATTTAGGCGACAGTATGGTTCCATTTTTTCATTTATTTCCTCAAATTTGTGATGGCAAGATTGAAGAAATTGAAGAGGAATGGCGGTCTGTTCTTCACCAACAGTTTGTTCCAAATACTGAAAGTACAGTGAAAGTACTTTTGGGGAAGTATTTTTGGTTTAAAAAATGGGTTAGGAGAACTTATGTATCCATACTTAAAAGTTTTTATTGGGGCTCTGTTGAGTCTTCCGCACAGCAGCTCAGCTGCTGAAAGATTTTTTTCGGATTTAAGCAACATAAAAACGAAAAATCGAAATTGTTTAAAAATTAGCACAGTTAATGCTTTGCTTATAATAAAACAGTTAATAAAAAACTGCAGTTTAACATGTTGGGCTCCATCGAAGTCAATGTTAAAAAATTATAAATTAGCATTTTAAGTTATAGGTATGTAGGTATATAAGCAAGCAATATATAAATGAATTTTTTTCTTTGGACATACAATTAATTTAAATGCAGTAATGAGCAATGAAAATATTTATAGTTTCTGTTTGAATAAGTCTTTTATGGTTTGGTTTTGGAAGTTTGACACTCTGTGGCACCCATCAAAAACAAAGTAGGCACTGTACTTTTTTTCAAGCTGCAGCGCTGCTCTGGGTTTCTAACCCCATTGTGTCTTTCTTGTAAGCAGTAGTGAAATCAGCTTTATTAGGTATTTTGTGTATACCCTATTCTAAGGGTATATTGATTTTGACTCATAGTTTGTAATATTGCCCGTAGACCCCTAAAAGCAACTATATTTATGATCAGTATCGATAGTAATATCGATCTAGCAATGTCCGTCTGTCGACAAAAGTTGGACCTAGAGAGCTGAAATTAAAACCATATCTATACTCTCTAGGGGCCCGAAATAATCAAATTTATGAATTTTTTAAATCCGCCCACAGACACGCCCACAAACTCAAAAAAAAAACAAATTTTTCAAAAAAGTCGAATTTCGAGCTAGAAAGCTGAAATTTTGAATATATATGATCTTTGACTCCTAAAACTGATCGAGAGATAAAATTTCTAAATTCCGCCCACTGACACGCCCACAATTTAAAAAAAAAAAAGGTGTGAGCCACGCTGCACTCACGGTATAGTTGATGTGTAAACATGTAGGCTCGTCAGTGTTGCATGTGGAAATATCACAGAGGTTGTGGTTTTGATAAACAAGAGATTTGGGTATTGTATTGAAATAAAACCATGATATATATTTAATGTCAACGACAAAATTTATTTAATATTTGACCGAACAAATAATTGGTGAAAGCTGAAGTACACCGTCGACTCAAGTGTGTCTATGTACCGGGAAAATATAGCATCGATTGTCGTTTAAGTGACATTATTAAATCGGCCATCGGTTACCGAAGTACAAATCGATATTTCACCTTCAACTGATGTACAACAAACTACAAGCTATACAACCTCAATTATTCAAAACAAATCTACTTCCACACAACTTTCCGGTGTTTCGTAAGGACATAATAATCTCTAAAATTGAACATACATAATTAATAAAAAAAAAACAACGACACGCGGTTGTTCTCAAACGGTAATCCATTTACGTACTAACCGCGCCAAACGTCGTTTAATTGCGGTGATCTGTCGAGCAGCGATTAACTCACGTGGAAATGAAAATCTGACGATGACGAAATCTGACGAAATCTGACGATGATGGTGACGCTAGATATTTCCAACTAGCCCCTACCGAGAAAAAATATATTTACACATCAACGAGAGCAAAAATGTTTACACATTAAAATAATTTTATTGAAAAAAAAGTGGTCTAGGTCCGACCCACAAGGTCCACACGACTAACTTCCCAGCGGGATCAATATGACTTATGCGATTAGTGGAAAATTTTGAAATGTGGTGAACCATAAGATATGGTTAAGAATTATTTAATATTAAAAAATGCTCTTTAATATTGTTCATGGAAATTAAATGTTGTTAATAACAGCGACGTGTGATATATATTAATGCAACCATTGTTATGAACACGGAGACCTGTAAATTTGCATGTATACGAAATAACGGAGCACAATCTAATAATGATTTGCTCAATGACAAATGACAATAAATAGTACAAATAAAGGCAAATTAATTTAGTTATTTATTTACTAACAAAAGACGGCTGGATCGATTTTGCTGAAAACCTAATCAGTTCTGAATTACGTAATTACGCTATAAAATAAATAAAATAATAATAAACCCCCCATGTCAATATCATCTTTGGTTCTCGAGATAATCGTAGCGAAAATAATTCCGAACGCACATGCGAACATACGCACATACGTACATACACACGGACAGACATCTCTATAAAAAGGTTGGATTTGGATTCTGGTGACCTTGAAACGTGGAGATATGTCAAAATCCGCGATTCACAAAATCGGACCCATTACAAGAACTTCCATTTTGAAGTTAAAAATAGTACAAATCATCAATTTCAAAATTCAGCTAGTTTGCCCTTATTTGTTTAGTTATTTATTTTTTAACAAAAAACGGCTGAACCGATTTCGCTGAAAACTTAATCAGTTCTGAGTTACGTAATTACGCTTCGAATAAATCCGGTCCCATGTCAATATCATCTTTGGTTCTCCAGATAATCGTGGCGAAAGATAATTCCGAACGCACATACGCACATACGTACATACACACGGACAGACATCTCTATAAAAACGTTGGATTTGGATTCTAGTGACCTTGAAACGTGGAGATATAACAAAATCCGCGATTCACAAAATCGGCCCCATTTCAAGAACTTCCAATGGGAAGTTAAAAAGGTTGAGCTAGGGAGGGTTTTTTAACAAAAGCTTCGTTTTTTTCAACTAAATCCTTTAAATGTTATATAACAAAATATGAAAAGCGTTCCTAACAATTCAACCATACTTAGACTTTTGTCACGCCCACTTATGAGGGATAGGAATAAGAATTGTTCCTCTTCTTATTGTTCCTCGAAAACCGTTAACCACTCATATTTAAGAGTTCGATTATTACAAGAAAGCTGGACAAACATATGGGAAATAAATGATCCCAATGTGGCTTTTGAGTTGTTTTCCAATGTACTTCACAAACATGTTGAATTATGTTCAGTGACTAGGCAAAGGAAATGCAAAAAATTCAACAAACTCAAGCCTTGGATATCTAGCTATCTGGTAAATAAAATAAATGAAAAAAACAAACTAAGAATAAAAAGTAAAAAGCATCCATTAAATAGTCAACTTCGTAGTGCTTATGAAAAAATATCTAAAGAAATTGCTATTGAAGTTCCTATATGCAAGGAAAATTTTTACATGAACAAATTTCACAGCGTAAATGGCAACATAAAAAAAGAATGGGGAATTGTTAATGAGATTTTTAACAGAAACACTCCTACAGGGATACCTTCTTATACGATAAGCCACAATAATCGCGATATTACAAATTGTACAGAAATAGCCAATACTTTCAACTTATTTTTTACTAATGTTGCAGTTAAAACAATAAATGATGCAGGGATAAACACCGGTACCAACCAATGTAAGGCGTGGTGTATTAACAGAGAAGAAGTTGAGGTTCGAAGCTTTTCCTATGAATTTATTTCATCCTTTCAGGTGTATAAAACTATTATGTCATTAGACAGCTCGAATTCCATCACTCACAATTCTTATTCTAATGCATTTATCAAGAGTATTGCTTTCAATATTGCTGATATTTTGGCTCATATTTTTAACAAAAATATCTTTTGTGGTAAATTCCCTGATAGGTTAAAAATAGCTGAAGTCATACCAATCTTCAAAAAAGGTGATAAAAAAATATTAAATAACTATAGGCCTAGCTCTCTGCTTCCAGTATTTTCAAAATTTTTTGAAAAATTAATCAAAACTAGAGTTGTGTCATACCTTGAAACTATTTCTTTTCTTAGCAATAAACAGTATGGATTCAGAGCCGGTAAATCAACTGAGGACGCACTTCTAAGCTTCTGCAGCATGATATACGATAGCGTCAACAACAAGAAGTTAACTGCTGCTCTCTTTATCGACATAACCAAAGCCTTTGATACTGTTGATCATACCATCTTGCTAAATAAATTAAGCAAAGCTGGGTTCAGAGGGTTTATGCTCAAATGGTTTGAATCCTAACTCACTAATAGGAAACAAATGGTTAGAATAGGAGAAACTTTTAGTGAAAGCTGTGATATAAAAATTGGTGTTCCTCAAGGCTCTGTTCTGGGGCCTATATTGTTTTTAGTTTATATCAATTCAATTTTCACTTTGAATATGAAAGGTAAACTTACTGGGTTTGCCGATGACATAGGTTGTTTCTACTCTAACAACTCCCTCTTAGATCTGGCAGCCGATATCAACTACGACTTAGAAATATTGCGGCATTGCTTCAGTTTGCATAAGTTAGTCGTTAGCAATAAAACTAAAATAATGTCTTTTAGCATATCTGCTCTGAACTTACAATTTCCAGTTTTGACTTTTCATAGTGCGAACTGCAACAACACCTTTATAAGTTCTGATACTTGCTGTAACCCTCATTTTGAAGTTACGTATAATACCAACAATAGCTGCTCGACAAATTGTTTTGTTGTAGAAAATGTAGAGGTCTTCAAGTATCTGGGTCTTGAAATCGACTGTAGGTTAAACTGGAGCTCTCACACTTCTTCCCTAAGGAAATACCTTCTAAAAACCACTAAAATACTGTACCATTTGAGGCTATATTGCACTAGAAAACTTTTAGAAACAGTTTATTATGGACTGGTCCAATCCAAACTACAGTACGGGTTGACTTGTTGGGGAGGCACACATAAAAACAAAATACAACCTTTGGTGGTAATACAAAAGCATTTGCTCGGAATTATCTGGAACAGAAGACGCCATGAACACAGTTTTCCACTTTTTTTGCATTCCTTTATACTACCTTTAAAGCATCTTTACTTTTACAAAGTCTTAAAAATATTTTTCTCAAGAAGCGGTTATTCTTTAAACCATGATCCGAATCTCTACGGTCTTCGTAGCTCTGTAAGGAGTCTTGCTTGTGTTCCCCCGCACAATACTCAACTATTCTTGAGTTATTACTCCTCTGTAGCACCGCGTATTTTTAATAAATTACCCATTGAATTAAGGCGCTCTCAGAATATCTTGTCGTTTAACAGAAAAGTAAAACAGTGGCTCTTTAACTACGACTTGAAGGAGATTTATAATTTATCTAACGTAATTATATAGTCACAAATGGTCACCATGCATTGCAAATCATCCCTATACACCAATTTTCTTTTTGAATTATATAAATATATTGAATTATATCTTGTTGTACTGTAACTCGATACATTCGGAACTAGTTTTTTTATAACTATAGAATGTATCTAACTATTCATTTCCTGATGAAAAACACTTACAATTTACTTATTCTTTGAAGTACTTGTTATTATTTAATTTTGTATCTTTAAATGTTACTTTTACATCTTTAATAAATTGTAATAAATAATGTATTATATTTCAATGGAATGAATAAAATCTAATCTAAATCTAAATCTAAAAAGAATAGGGTACCTATAGGTTTTGTAGTTTGTTCTGTTTTTCCTTCACATTATAACCTACATACATCCTAATCCGAAATTCCTTAACGCCCGCGCTGTGTAGCTATTATATGATAAGGGTACTAAAAATATTCCTTAAATGCGCGTGCATTATAAAAAAAAAAGTAGTCCAATAAAGTAACCACTTCAAAATCGTCGTAACGTTTCCTGTCTCCTTATTTTATAGCTTTTTCCAACATCAGTGCTCAGTTGATATAGCCAGTTGCCCTTGCCAAACGCCCCTTCAACCTTTTTCGGGCAATACTCGTACTTCATCCAAATCTTTTCAGTTTACCGTCAAGACTTCTTTCAGTCGTATGTAGGTACTGTCAAGTAGTCTTTTATAAGCCGCCCACACCCATGTGAAATGCGTTCCTCACTCGCTCCCCATCGCATTGGCCCACAATTGTTTAAAACCATTGTGCCTCCTCTACCTATAGTCTTTCCTTTTATCTATACTCGTATTTCCAACACGTGCTGTATCCTTAACATGTTCAAGATATCCAAAAATTCATCGTTCACCAGTGCATTGTTAAAATAATAAAAAAAAAAAATCACTAAGCAACTGCTTAGAGGCAGTTTAGCGAATTCTAAGATGTAGAGTAGATAAGGTTGTACAAATTTAACGTGCAAACCGGCTGCTTTGTACTTTAGTTTTGAAGTCCGACAAATGTATTTCAATTCAATGCACACTGGGCTTTCACAACAAACAGAAATTCGATTGGACCAACGACCTTTTCTGTGCACGTGTACCTATTTTGCAAAACAAACACACTCACACAACACACAACAAAACCAAATCTAAATGAGGATTTGTATAATCAAGTTCTAAACATGTCGGCATTTTTTCCGACTCAAACAAATGAATTTGCCTTTTTTTTTTATTGTTCGAAAAATTGTGTTATTAATTTGTTTTGCAAAATAAATGTGGCCTGGCCTGGGTGGTGAAAAATTTAAAGCAACAAATAACAACAAAACAGTAATCTAATTTCAATTTCAAGGCGAGTAATTAGAGTGTGAACTCATGCTGTCTGCTCGCAAATTGCGACCCCCCGGGTTAGGGGCGACTACTCTAGCCAATCAAAGCCAAAGAGGCTCCCTTCCAGCCCCATACATACCTTGAAGTCTTCTAGTGCACACGTGTATTGAATGTGTTTTCTGTTATATCAGGTACAGCAATAAGCACATTCCTGGAGAATTACTCTGCTCTGTTTTCATCTACTTCGGCCGAGTGGCGCTAACAATTTTGGTTGCCACTTCAACTTCAGGGAAGCTGGTCTCCTTTTTGTCGGTGCTGATAATTTTAAATCTTGACATGACGCAGAACAAAATATTCACAAACATTAACCAGCTAATGGTATTTAATTTTGAATTTGCAGTAAGAACGAACACTCGCGATTTTAACTGACTGACAGCGGAATAGCAATCCTCGAAACCACTCAAATGTAGGACTGCTGTCTAGTGAACTGCGAGATGGATTAAATTTACAACTACCAAAACTCGGACCGGATCACTCGTGAACTGGCTAAATATTAACACATTTACCCCATGAAAATATTGTTCAACTTTGTCGAAGGTTACGAAGAGAATCAGGGACAGAAGCACACACAAAAACACATTTCAAGATCTGCACTTCAAAAACGCTTAATTAATTTTCCGTTTTCCGCCTCGTGGAAAGCACTTGAAAATTTTGAATAAAAACTATTTCCTTTTATTTTTTACACATCCACTTCACCTCAAAGCTCAAATAAATAAAATTGCGCATACAGCTGCAGTATACGTGCTACAAGGCAAAAATAAAAACAAATTTTATTTGACAGCAATTTTCGGATGCATTTTTGTTCGTATTAAATCGAAATGTAAATACTGGAACTGTTTCTTTGTTGGGGGTGGTAGGGAGGAAAACGCGTATCTTCAGAAAGAATAGCAAAAAAATAATGACAGAAAACGAGGATCGACAAACGACGGCGAACGACAAACAACAAAAAAAAAATTTAGTTTTTACTTTGACAGCTGAAAGCAAGATTGAGTAACTTTGCGCGGCCGAGATTATTCTTGTTTTCTTCCGTGCACGAGTGTGACAGAGAGCAGGCTATAGTATGGTGAAAAGTGAGTGAGAGAACTTTGGGTAGAATGAGGTTTGAAAAACGCACGGGAAAGAGATGCGAATATCAACAGAACCGACATCTGAAAAGAACTCGATGCAACTGAGTGGCGGTGTTCGCTTCTGAAAAGACCGAAGCCGACGGGTTCAATTCTTCAACTGCGTAATTTCGAAATTCGAATTTTTATGGAGAAACGTTTCGTTGCCTACTTTTTGGTGCAACGAGTGATTTCTCGTTGCGCATGTTACAAAATTCATTGGATGAATGGATGAATTTTGGCAGTTGCTGAAATGAGATTTGAATGGTTTTGAAATTCAAACGTTGAAGTATTAATGAATTGTATTTGTAGGACGTGACTTGGTTATAAATTGGAACTCCGATGTGTATGTGTCAGGTCACCGCGTTGCTGAATATGTGTATTACAGTTGACGCAGGGAAAGAGTCACATAATGGTCGACGGTTGAGGATGTTTGTAGTAAAATCCAAATAGACGAGTTTCGTAAAATAAAAGCAAAATGTATATGTATAGGAAATTGTTCCAACCTGAAATTTGCAAGGGTTCGTCCACCTTTCATGTTAATGCTGATCTTATCAAGGTGATGGGGTGTGTAGTATGAATAGGGTAGACTCTGATTGGCATCAAGGTGGCGGTGCACAGTTCGTTGCAACTTTCCATACACATAAATTGTACTTATTCAACCTCCCCGTCGTAACCACAGGATACTGGTCCCGCTCATGCGGGCTTGACTTGATAAACTTATAAGCTCGAGTGTTGAACACGAAGAAAAAGCTACACTATAATGCTCTGTCGGAATTGACTGTCTGGCAGATCCTCATAAGTCTATCATGAGCCCCTCAGAATGAAGCGTACGGCGGATGAATTCACTAGATGAATCAACGGTGTAGTCGACAGGCGGGATGACAGATAGCTTCCATGAGCTACTTCGACATATTTAGAGCTGACGTCGTTATGGACAAGACTTAGTCAGGGTGTTGAAAAAGAGGCGGATGAATACTGAAGTGCGGTACTAAAACTTCTTCCAGAAAGTATTGTTACATCCAGGCTAGGATTCGAAAAAATAAAACGTAATTCTATTTAATTAATCTTTATTAGTTCTCTTTCAATATAATTCTTGATTATAATTCTAATAATTCACTTATTTAATTCAACAATTCACTTTCACAATTAATCAATTTAAATAAACAATCACTTTTCTCTTATTCAATACTTCCACTTTTTCTCTATACTTTTCACTACTGACATCTATCGCACTTCTTTATCGCGGTTCAAAACTAGAATCTCTTGGGTGCTCCTGCGACACCTATTTATATCTCATAGAGACACCTATCGAACTTTCCAGATTCGTTGAGTTCAGAAAGTTGGAGAACACAGATGTACTAAGTATTCCATAGCTATTCAAACTGCTTTTCAAATGCTGCCAAATATCGATTATCTTATATGGTAATATGGCTCTCGACTAGAGATGGCGCTGCAAGTTGACTAATTGATGCTGAATGTCGCAGTTTGAGCAAACATGCAACAGTATGCTGGAACTGGCCTTCCAGGTTGGGGGTTGTGCCTTCGGGGTAACTTCACTACCACGTTAAAAAAAAAAAGTTATTAGAGAGACACCAGCCTCGGATATGGAGACCCTTTATTTAAGATCACCACTCGAAACGAGGACGGACTTTCTACTGAGAGTATGCACTCCTGGTGCTGCTCAACAATTTGAATCTGTACCTACTCGCTCGATACAGGACAGATATTACCGCGATACAGGAGAAAGGAGATACGATGGATAGGATCGAGCATGCAAAAACAAAAATCAGTGCGACATTTATTACATCTGTCACAAAATGATGCAAATGTTAGCATGCGGACTCGTAGTATGAAATCGGCTGAGTTCAAAAGTCATTGATTCCAAGCACATAAGTGATCGCCTATCTGTAATTCGCATCCAGATTTAATAATATCAATCTGACATGTGCACATGCAACTACAGACGAAGCAGAAGACCATATCAAGGAGGAGGTAATGACCTCCTGGACTGAGCCTACGGCGCCTGTCCGGAGTACGATGTCAAGATCGTGCTTGGGGAATTCAACGTCAAAATCGGTATGCACAGCTTCCACGACACCACAACAGCTTCCAAATAATCGATTTTATTTTGCAGCAGCCCGCAATTCGGTGATATTTAGCACTACTTTCCCAAGCCTGCGCATCCACAAAGCAACCTGGCGCTGTCCAGATGGTGGAACTGCCAACCAAATCGACCATGTGCCAGTCGATGGAAGGTACGCATCCAACATCCTAAAAGTGTACGCGTTCCGAGGGCAAACGTCGACTCTGACCATTTTTTTACTGCGGCTAAATTCCGAGCTCGACATTGGACACCTTAGCACGACTGGAGTAGCCGCTGTAAACTCACCAGCCACAGACGCCAACAATATGTGGAACCGGTAACGCGACATCTTTACCAGTCAAGCCAGAGAAGGAGCCCATGGTATGATGAAGAGTGCACTCACCGGTAAATGGAGACAGAACGTGCACATGTACAAACCTTGCAACGCAAAACTATAGAAAGAAGGGAAGAGTATCGAGCCAGGAAAAGGGAGGAGAAGAAGATCCTGCATTGAAAGAAGAGGGCATACGCAATCTCCCACCTCAAGGAGATCGAGGAGTCTCGCGATCGAAACAACATCCGGAGATTTTATAAAAAGGCCAAGCAACTGGCTGCCGGCCCTAAGACCGGAATGCAGGCTCTTCGAAACAGAGAAGGAATCCAAGTCACCGAAGCACAGGGTATAGAAGCTGTGTTTAAGCAGCATTTCCAGCAGCTCTTAAATAAGCATCATGTAGAGAGGGTGATGGGGCAAGAAGAGAACGATGAACCCATTCCACCACCCAGTATGGAAGGGGTTAGCAAAGCTGTAATGAGGTATGGGTGGAAGAAAGAATGCCCGATGACTGGCCTATCAGCTCCGTATGACAAATCTACAAGAAAGGCGATTTTATGTCTTGCGAGAACTATCGTGAAAGAACTATTGAGGAAGATCCTTTAAACGTATTGCGTGAACGTCTCAAGCTGTTCTGCAACACACTAATCGGCACGTACCAGTGTAGCTTCCGGCCCGGCAGATCGACAAGAGAACAAATCTTCACACTAAGGCAAACCCTGGAAAACCCCAGTGAATTTCAAGTCGAGACCAACCATCTTTTTATCGACTTTAAAGCCGCATATGACAGCATTCATCGTCAAGAGCTCTATGTGGCGATGGCCGAATTCGGGATCCCGGCAAAACTAATCCAGTTGTGTAGCGTGACACTTGAAAATATGCGGTGTAATGCGCAGTTTGGAAGCAGCTCTTCCGAATTATTCCAAACTTGTACCGGATTTCGACAAGGAGATGCGCTGTAATGCAACTTCTTCAATCTTGTTCTGAAGCAGATAGTGCGCAGAGCAGGTGTCAATACGGAAGGCACTATCTTCAACAGATCCGTCCAACTAGTGGGATACGCGGACGATAGTCACATCATCGACCTATCTCAGCGTGCTGTGTTGGAGACTTTCACGGCGATTAAAGAACAGGCGAAATTGGTTGGTCTTGATGTCAACGAAGACGAAACGGAGTACTTGCTTTCAATAAACAAACCAACATCTGTCCACCGACTAGGACAAAACGTCACTGAAGCAACTTCTAAGTAATATGAGAGTTCACCTACCTTGGAGTATACATCAACTCCACAAATGATACCTTAGTGCAGATCCGACGAAGACTTACCCTAGGAAACCATTGCCACCTCGGTTTGGCGAAACAAAGGGTTCAAAACCCCTAACTCGGAAGACCAAGTGTAAGCTCTACAAAACACTTATATTGCCAGTTCTACTGTGTTGGGCCGACTGCTGGAAAGGAGAGCTAATAGTGTTCTTTCGAGAGAAAAATACTCCGTCGGATATTTGGTTCTATGTGAGTGGAGGGCGAATGGATGAAAAGATACAACCGCGAACCTAGATTTGGATCTGGATGTATTTCGTAAGGCTAAAATACGTTGACTTCATTGGCTCCAAATCGAGCGAATGGACAAAAATGTTCCAGCGAAGAGTATATACGACTCTCCGCCCCAATTTAGAGCCAAGACCGAAGCTCGTTTATAAAAACCAAGCCATCGCGAAACAGCGTGCACGGGATCGCGGAGGAAGGAAGGCTGCACGACTACATAAAGTAAAATAGCAAATAGTCCAGAGGCGTCAAATCACACGATCTTGAAAGTCAGGCTATGGGAAAATTTGTGGAAAAAAAATTGTCATCGAACACTTGCTTTAATAACTCGATGTCCTTCAGATCATGAGAAAAAAAAATCATTGCGCTATCTTTATTCGTTTAAAACTTATATGCTTTTTGCAACGAAAAATATCATTTTAGATCACAGTGCCTTGTCATCGTCGTAAGACCGCCAAAAACTTCGTCAAACTGTCAACATTTATATGGCCTTTCACAGTTCATTTACCAAGTCGTTAACTTTACATGCTTGCCATGTTTTTACGACGTTGCATAAATATTCCGTTTGGCAAAGGACAGAAAATATGTGTATCAACTTTCAGTTTTATCAAAAAATCGCTTAACATATTCACCGATCGCTGCCAAACGGGTTGGCCTACACCTTGATTCTAATTTCTAAAAAGTGGCATTAATTGTTTTTTGTTTGAGGAAGAAACACAAATTTGAATATAAGCCAAGCCCGTTTGTTCGGCAGCGTCCGGCGAATATGTTTAGCAAGAAAAATGCATACAAATAGTCTACGTCATTCACCAAATGGGTAGCGCTATAGCGATGATATATAACTGTGACTTTAACTTTACATTGTGAGACGGACCCTGAAGCTAATTTGTCGAACCGTTCCCTTGCGATTTATCAATTGCTTAATTAATCCATAACAAAAGTATGTGAACGGAAGCGAGTGACTATGTTTGCCCAATCAAAAACCAGTACAAAATCCTTGTATTCGCTTAATTTCGGACGGCGCTGTACTCACAGCTCCGACCTAGTCGGTTCATATTGAGAAATGTTTTATTAATTTTCCTTTTAAAATAAGCGGACTAAATTTATCTATTTTATAATCCAAAATACCCGTTTTCAATTTTAGCCGACCACAACGATTTTATAAATTGTGAAAGGACATACACAAGAGTGGCAATCTCACAAAAGTTCTTTAAGAAACTGTACTCTTATAAAAGGTTTCTGATGAGATTACAACTCTTTGAGAATTGAAGGTTCGCCGCAAGGGTCCAAAAGTATTCTAATTTGGAGAGTAAAGGTGTTGAGAACTCTTGTAATGTTGAACTCTTATAATAAGAGTACTATGAGATCTAATTTACGTAAAATTAAGCTCTGAGAAGGTGTTAGTTGGGTTGTTTGGTATTTCTTCAGTGACACCATCGGTGGTAACCAGTCACTTGCTTGTAACAGATGTCGCCGAGCTTACCATCTGCATCCTTAATGACTGGGCGTTCAATGCTAAAACTGCCTAGACATGAGTTCTCTCTTTGGTTGCCTTTTATGAAAAGCGCTTTTTATCCTATGCCAAATAAAATTTAGTAGTACCGTTTAAGTTAAGAGTATCTAATAACTTCGAAAATGAATGCTTGTCAAATTTATCGAGTTCTTTGGGATCCTTCCTTAATCCAGCTTATTGATTTTTATGGCATCAAATATGGCGGCGATACTCAGCATTTTCGGGTAGGTATGTATTAAGGTTGAATATTATATTATCGGTAAATCGGTTATTGACTAATAAAGCCAAACTTTCAAGCTTTCAACTATTTCGAAATACGTCGTTTCGTTCGTCCTACGCCTTATCGCCAGAGTCAGACCTTTTTTTTAATTACACTATCAGCTCTGTGTCGTGGAGTGCTTAAAGCAAGCAACTATCACGGGCAGAAATTTGCCGGCACTAAAAGTGCTCTCACAGGCTCATCATTTAGTGCAGGTGTTAGTAAGGACAAACAATTAAAAATACAATAATTATGTACCTATAAAATACTAACACAGACACAAAATCATGCAAACAATTTAAGACATTAAAACATTATTATTAATTATCATTTAGATTATAGATTCTACTCATGCGACTAATAGGCTCATGCCTCCCATAATTCGTTCTATGATGGGGGCTAAACAATAATTCAACACTGCGTAAATTATGGGCACCATCACGAAAATTAAAGCCAATAGACGACAGCAAGTCAGGTGCATCTATTTGACCGGATATAAGCTGCTGTAAGAAAATAATATCGCTATTAAGCCTTCGTTGAGAAAGGGGTAACATTTGAAGAAGCTTGATGCGTTGACTGTAAGGAGGAAGGTTAAATGGATCATCCCATGCGAGTCCTCTAAGTGCAAATCAAATAAATTTACGTTGAATGGACTCTATTCGATTTGAATGAATGTTGTAGAACGGTGTCCAAACTTGAGAGGCATACTCTAGAATCGGACGGACAAAACAATTGTACAATGACATAGAAACGTAAGGGTCATTAAATTCTTTGGCCCACCTTTTTACGAAGCCCAGCATAGAATTAGATTTATTAATAATAGAATTAATATGCTTAGCAAAAACCAGTTTGGGGTCGAAATACACCCCAAGATCCTTAAAATTATCAACATTAACAAGAATATGTTGAGACAGAGAATATTGAAAGGTGGAAGGGATATTCTTTCTAGGTAATGTCATATTTTGACATTTAGTAGGGTTCAGGGATAAACCGTTTTTATCACACCAATTGGCGAAGCTATTAATAGCCATGTTTCTTTGCATGCGGATATAGGCATGGCATTAAAAAACGACCATCGCCGCTTGAGAATTCACCAAAAAAAAACTTGGCAGCATACATGCACCTATGACGTTTATTAGTGACACAACTGTAAGTTGAGTTAAGAAATTTGTATTGAAAATCGTGAAAATCAAAAATATTAATTTCCGACAGTTGAAATTAATGCCAAACATATTCTAAAATTATAAAAAACACTTTCACATTGACAGATTTAATAAATTTTGAAAAATAATAATAATAAAATCCTGAACAAAATATTCGGCGGGATGTGCCAGTGGTCGGCGGGATGTCAAACTTTGACATTTCCTGAAAAATTCATCGCATCGGTTCATCAGAAACGAAGAAAATGGGTTTTGGAAGCACTGTTTATCCCCGCTAAAGGACTTAGCGGCGATAGCTATCCCCGCTAAAGTAAGCGTATATAGGATAAGTTGTTGTTGTATTTTACATGCAAATTTCAAATTATCCCTATATCCGCGTGCAAAGAAACACGGCTTATGTCAGATTGAAGAAAAATTTTCTCTTGCTGACAAGTGAGAGGTTTATATATTTTCATATCATCAGCGTAGATCAGGATATTACTGTGATTTATACGTGTCTTAACATCATTAATGGCAAGTATAAATATAATTGGTCCGAGGTGACTTCCTTGGGGAACTCCAGACTAAGCTGTGAAAGATACAGATAGCGATCTTCTAAATTTCACTTGATAAACCCTTGATCTAAGGTATGAATTAACCCATTTTATAGACATGGTTGGAAACCAAAAAGCCCTGAGCTTAAATTCGATTATTTCATGGGACAGCTGGTCGAAAGCCTTAGAGAAGTCAGTGTATATGCAATTCATTTCGTCCTTATTCTCCAAGGCATTACAACAATCATGCAAGAAACTAAATAGATTAGTGACAGTGGATCTGTTTCTTACAAATCCATGCTGTTCATTACAAATCATATTGCGACAAAGAAATATTAACTTTTCACATACAATTTGTTCAAAAAGCTTAGGGATACACGAAAGCTTTGAAATGGGCCTATAATTAGTGATATCACCACGTTCGCCTTTTTTAAATTCAGGTGTAATACAAGCACTTTTCCATAGCTTAGGGAATTTACCTGTACTAATGGACAATTCAAACAGATACTTAAGATATGGAGCAATTGCATGACTGCATTTTTTAAGAACAATCGGTGCAATGCCATCGGGACCTGATGAATAGTCATTCTTGAGAGAAGAAACACATTTTAAAATTGTTTCCAAATCGAATGAGATACTATTAAAGCTTATTTGGGAACAGCTAGTTAGATAACTAAAATATTGATCATCAATGTGAAGAGGGGTCTCCCTAAATGACTTACTGAAATGATCTGCAAACATATTGCTTGCATCTAGCGAATCGGCAGTTGTCGAACTATTGTAAGTAAGCTTCGATCGATAACCATCGGTTTTTTTCTTAGAATTGACAAAACCCGAGAAAAGTTTGGAGTTCAATTTTGAAGAGCATTCCATTTTACTTATATAGTCGATATATAAGTTACAGGATAAAGATTTGAATTCATTAAACAAAGTGAAATAGAGTTCAAGATCTGAATGGCAGAGACTTTTTAAATAGTTCTTCCAAGCCCTATTACGTCTGTTTCGTATCGATTTGAGCTCTTTGGTGTACCAGGGATGGGACGTTTTCAGATTCCTAGAGGATTTCAGTTATCCATTAAAGAATAAAAGGAACCTACTGCATCTTTAATATGAGATAACGCAGTAAGATTAAAATTAAAGCTGTTAATTTCATCAGAAAGCCTTTGAAAATTTGCTTTCCGAAAGTCGAAAGATTGCGAACGGTCATACGAATTACTATTTTCGTACAAATGTGCGCCTAGTTCAATAAATACATCCAAAGGTGGATGATTGTTATCTATGTTAGTTATACTGAAGTGGGATTCCAGAACCACAGTACTAACAGAGTCAGAAGAGAAAACAAGATCGAGAGTTCGATTTTTGAAATTTTTAATACAGCTTGTTTGCTATAATAAGTCAAAAGACAAAATGTTGTCTAGTAAAGCGTGCAAGCCATGTTTCCGTCAAGGAGAAGATATCTTGAGAGAGGGCTTGGGAGTTTAAATATACTTCGGCGGTTTTTGTGCGGAGTCCCCTTACATTTTGATAGCACAGGGACAGCCTACTTGGTTTTTTAACACGGACAGACAATCTTTCCTGCGACTTTTTGTCAATTGTAAATTCTTTAACTAGCGTATTTTGAGGCCATGCAGTGCTATTGCACAGCTTTTCGAAATATACTG
Source organism: Portevinia maculata (assembly GCA_949715645.1). NCBI lineage: Eukaryota > Metazoa > Arthropoda > Insecta > Diptera > Syrphidae > Portevinia > Portevinia maculata. Next base: position 265,520,789 of record OX454526.1, on the reverse strand, counting down.
AAGGGGCAACAATTTTGAAAGACGCAACAAACCCATCAGTCTTGCAGATTTTGGTGCATTTGATTGAGTCATCTTTTTGGAATCAAGTTTCTCGAGACCAAATGGTTCAAGACATCGTCGGAAGAAGTGTTTGGTTTTAGTCGAGAAATGATAATAGATTTCGGCCTGGGAATCGATTCAATAGTTCCAGATTCTGTACCTAAGGAATGATTTATGTAAGTGGGACTAACATTAAGAGTGGGCGCCTCGTTTGTGTTTTTTCGCTGACTCCTATCCTAAGATTAAACCGCTTTGCCTTTGGATTTAACGCAGAGGAAGGCATATCGCATTTCCTTTTGCCTGCAGGTAGAGTAGATGAGGGCGATGCTAAATTAAGAATGGGCTCAGGTGAAGTTGGGGAACCTGTTGTGTCAAATAAAGTCAGTGTATACATGGCCCGTTGGGTAGACTGCTTTACTTCATTAGTCGGCAACTCAAGGTCAGTAGACGTTGAGGCGTCTGCCAAAAGATGAAGATCAGAGAATGTTGATACGTTGAGGACGGTGGTATTGAAATTTTCGAGTAAGTCTTTGAACCCCTTAGAAGACTGACATTTTGAACGCAATGGTGGACAGTGACAATTTTCGACACAGGGATCAGTACCATAAGGCAATCTCCGAAGCTTTAACTTTATCCATAAATGCATTGGTTGAACCAACACATTTAGCATGGAACATCATGCCACAAGGGCCATAACAGGCAAAAAGAGGATTGGAAGAATTTTTAGATTCCAAGCATTTATTAGCGCTGCAATCCGTTTTAAAACTGGGATTTTAGACAGAAAAAAAAACAAAAAACAAAAACGATAGAGAAGAGACTTGGAAAGGAATGCGTTTTTGGCCGGACAAACTATACGAAATAGACTCAATTCATTATTCCGGACTCCAGATATTTGAATTATGCCTAAAGAATTTTATTAGAAATCACTGGAATGTCGTTATTAATTTATTTTAAACAAATTTCTGCTCTTTATCACTTCCGTCTATATCATTGGTAATATAGGATGGTTGATTTTGTATGCGTCAAGACCGAACAATCAATCCATTTCTTCGAGCACCATTAAACACTCCTTACGGGACTTAACGCGTCTCAACTGTTAAAGGAATCTTTTTACCCTAAAACACTTCAAAGAATCATCTTTATCACCCCCAGCCCCGGCACAATTAACCTGCTCATAAAACAATGCTACTGGAATTGGCAAAGGAATTTCTCTCGTTCTCATAAAAAAAAATTCTTCACTTCTCCTTTCCTTTTTTTATTATTTGGTCATTATTATTTTTCAGGGCGACAGCGAAAGGTACAGACGGACTTTAAAGGCTGACACAAATCTCATGCTTAAAGGACTATTTTTACCACACTATAAAATATGTGCCGTTAAGCCATTACTTGCAATCAAGCACAACACACCAACCTATAAGAATCTCGATGGGCCCATAATTCTACACAACAAAACAGGAAAGTAGTGCCATTTGAAGGGAGATGCGGCAGGACTTTAGGTACTACTACTTGTACTCTGATGATGCCGTAGGGTGATATTTTCCCTGGCAAATAAATTCAAAACCGAATAGCATGAAACAGGACATGCTTCTTATGATGAAGAGGAAGACATAGGTAGAGGAAAAAGGTGGGAATATGGAACCTGCTGATAAACTGGAACCCCTCTATAAAACCAAAATTAAAACTGTCATCTTTAAGAAAATAGCCTCACGCTGTGAAGTTGACTTGTTAAAATCACAAATTTAAAATCACATACCTACCGTTCGCTTCGTAAATTTTACCAGAAATTCATTTCGCAAAAAAGGAAGCGCAATGCCAAACTTGTTTCAGCTGGTCTGGAACGTTCACGTCGCGTCGGTATTTCTCACTGTGAAAAATTTGTGGAGTTATTTTAATTATTTGAATTATTTTTTTAGAACAAAAAGGTTTATTGCCCTGCAGGGACGAAGTAAGAACATCAGGTACTGGTGTTTTTTTACGCAAGCATATTACATGCGCTCAGATAAAAAAAGAGAACAAGAAACGTTCGACTTCGACTTGGCAGCACTATGCTGGCTGACATTTGACATTTCGGCTGTTTTCTTCCGTGAAACTAGTATATATTGAACCTAAAACTTAAATTCCAAAAAACTACTGACATTAAAAATATAAGGCAAACAAAATTGCAACTTAAGAGTATAAAGATCTCCTCCATAGGACAGACAAGTGGTTTATAAATGGCAGCGGTTCGGTTCAATATTTTTTTGTCAGGCATCAACTGTCAGGCGTACGCCGATGACATTTGTATTGATTGCCAGTGTAAGTTTAAAGAAACCCTCGGGGACATCATACAAAGGGGGCTTAAGGTTACCAAGGAATGGTGCCATACTGTCGCACTTAACATCAATTCGGCGAAAACAACGATAGTACCATTCACAAGGAAAAGACAACTTCAAAGACTTAAGGACATTAGCCTATCAGTCACGCTACTGATAGCAGTCAAAGAAGTAAATTATCTATGACTTCATCTAGACAGTAAACTCCTCTGGCGAAAACATACAGGGGAGATATCCAAGAAGGCCATCCGCGCTCTCATGATATGTAGGAGCCTAGCGGGAAAGGCATGGGTGTGCAGCCCAAACACCCTGCGATGGATGTACATTGCAATTGTGAGACCAATGATCACATACGGAGCGGTAGCATGAGCGAAACGAACCAGTCTAGCCACAACAAGGGAGACACTCAGCAAAGTGCAAATACTGGCGTACCTGTGCATTACCGGAACAATGCGCAGCTGCCCAACCGCAGCCATAGAGGTGTTAATGGAATTAACCCCTCTACACATCGTGGTGATGAACGCGGCAAACAAAACAATCCTAAGGATGGCAAAGGAGCGAATTGGAAGAGGGAAATGCATCGGTTTGAAAGAACACGGTGACTTCTCAAAAAAATCCCACTTCTTACCATACCTAGGGACAATAGCATCAGGAAATTCAACTTCGAGAAGAATTCCCAGATAAAGCTCAGCAATAAGGAGAACTGGAGCAATGAATCCACAACTTAAGGATTGAGCAACCACACAACAAAGTGGTACACGGACGGCTCGTGTTTGGGCCAGGAACTAAGCACTACGAATCCATGGACAAATGTACCAGCATCTTCCAGGCAGAAAAATGTGCCATACAGTGGCGTATTGAGGGTGGGGGGGCTAAAGGGGGCTCAATTTTTTTTCTGGATACGCCACTGGCATTGAGGTAGGCAAGAAAAGGGGCAGAGGAACCCTTCAAAGGTCCTGAACCGTTCTGCGCGATAGGAGAACACACTATACGCGAAAAGTTTAGGAGACTGGAGGAAGAAACAAGGGCCAAAACCTTTCTCAACCTCCAAGGTCTAAGGCAAGCAAAGAAACTCTTAGAAAACTATAACCAAAAGAAATTCAAAGCTTGTATCAGCCTTAACAAAAACAACCTAAGAATCCTAAAAGGCCTCCTCACGGGGCACTGCAGGCTCAAGGAGCACCTAAGAAAAATTGGCATATCAGAGGACGGGCTCTGCAGATTCTGCAGTGAAGCCGCCGAAACTCCAGACCACATACTGGAATCCTGTGGGGCACTGGCCCACAAAAAGATAAGATACTTGGGCAGGCACCAAACAGACAAGGACATACAAACCATGGACCCACAGCTCATTCTCAGATTCATCAAGGAATGATTAATCAGAGCAATACCTCGATTCGCTTCACAAAAGAGGTATGTATCTAATTTAACAAAATAAAATAAAATGATTTTTGTTGAAATATATGTGCAAGATGTGCAAATGCACAGGGCGCCGAATTCCGGGGCGCATTGCTAGGAGTAAGAAAAATTAATTTTACCTTGCGCAAAAATTGCCGTTTGCTTTTAAAACAAAAAACTTGTTCAATTCAGCCCGAAAAAGCAACATCCATCACAACTGTGCTGAATTATTGCACATTAACTCATATCACTTGAAATATTGCAACTTCAAAGAGAATCTAACACCCCTATCGTGGAATCCGTCGGATCTGAGATTCACTTCACTTATTCGACTCACGTGAACAGAAAATTGCTATCGTGGGATCCGTCGGATACTCTCCCTTACCGACCACTATTGGTGATTAGGAAATTCAATTGTGACAGCTCATTTCAAACAAATTTGTTTTGTAAAAATTAAATTCAGTGAAAATAAAATAAAAACTGCGGATGTCAAATGCATGAATAGATTCGATCCGTTCGTTTTCCACGATACAGTGAATTTCATTCACGTTACTGACATGTGGATGGTTCACGTCTGCGGATTATACGATGCAAATTGTTCACTATTAGCGGATCGTTCCCCTCGGCGGATTCCACGATAGGGGTGTAACTCAAATTTAAAAAAGAATCGAAGTAGGTACACGTACATAGTTCAAAAAACTCAAAACAAAAAAAGTTCCACCTCGTATGTGCAGGTTTTAATTATTGCACATTCGCTTGCAAAATTTTCATAGGAAAATATGTCAAACAAAAAATTCATTACGACGGAATCGTATGGGTTAGAGCGTGCAGGATTTTGATTCTGCACACAAGAAGAATCGTAGTTATTTTTGTTGTCTTCCGTCATTTATCGAAAATATTTTGTATACCCTATTCTAAGGGTATATTAATTTTGACGCATAGTTTGTAACATACCTTAATATTGCCCGTAGACCCCTAAAAGTTACTATATTTATGATCAGCATCGTTAGTAATGTCGATCTAGCCATGTCCGGTCCGTCCGTCGGCAAAAATTAGGCCTTTAAACTGAGCCGAGAGAGCTGAAATTTTAACCATATACTCTCTAGGGTCCCGAAATAATCAAATTTACGAATTTTTGAAATCCGCCCACAAACTCAAAAAAACAAAATTTTGGAAAAAATCGAATTTTGAGGTAGAAAGCTGAAATTTTTTATATATGATCTATGACTCCTCGGGATATACAATTTTCAAAATCCGCCCACTGACACGCCCACAAAAAAATAAAACAATTTTATTGAAAAACCAAAATTTAAGCTAGGGAGCTGAAATTTATAATATATACTCTCTAGGGACCCTTTATGCTCATGTGTAAATATTTTCAAAATCCGCCCAGTGACACGCCCACAATTTAAAAAAAAAACTTTTTTTGAAAATTCAAAGTTTGAGCTAGGGAGCGGAAATTTATAATATATACTCTCTAGGGGCCCTTTATGCTCATGTGCTAATTTTTTTAAATCCGCCTACTGACACGCCCACAGTTAAATAAAACAATTTTATTGAAACACCCAAGTTTGAGCTAGGGAGCGTTTTTTTCGATAAAATCCTTTAAATGTTATATAACAAAATATGTAGAGCGTTCTTAACAATTCAACCATACTTAGACTTTTGTCACGCCCACTTATGAGGGATAGGAATAAGAATAGGGTATCCAAGAGTTCGCCCAAGCGGACTGTAGCCCGTCCCTATGTTTTTAATGGAAGTTTGGGGTAGGTTATGGCGTATTGCAAGGAGGCCGTAGCATTCATCAAAGAAAAGGGGTATTCATTCATAATCGGTATCAAAAATCATATCATATGCATATTGCGATTGCGTTATGTTACACAATTAAATCTCCGAATATAAGCAGAATTTTTTCATTTGGTTTTTCACAAACAACTGGTTTGGGAAGTTTGGGCAGCTAAATGTAATTGATGTATGATTAATGTATTTTTTTGATACCTTAATCGACACAATCTCTGCATAACTTACATGTTTTGGATGCTGTTTTATGAATACGGATTTCTGCATAAAAGCTGGAGAAATATTTAAACACTGCATAAGAAGATATGCAATCATTTCGAGATGTTAAATCGAATTCTATTGAAGAATGCTCTAAGTTGTTTGCGTTGATGGGTGTGTGGAGTAGGTAGGGAACCGGCACTAGCGGTTGGCCACTTCAAAACCAAAAATTAGTAAAATTTACTGTAGTTTATCTTCTTTTTTTATAATATTCGCGGTTGAAATATCCCACCTTAAGAATATTCTTTTTTGTGAGTCGAAGAGGTGTCCAGAGTTTTAATTTTTGTGAGTCAATCAATGATGATATTTTCCTGCTAAAATGAACTATTAAAATCTTTAGACTATAATAATCTTATTGCTGAATTTGCCAAAAAAAAAGTTAAACGACTGTATTCTGCCGTTTAAACCGTTTAAATTTGGAAACACTTTATAAGGGGGATCAAATGGTGAAATATTTCGAAAGCGAATAGGGTATTTTTCCTTAAACGTGCACACCATGTGTGATCCAAAGCTCAAAATAATGGACATAGTTGCAAGATGGCCTGGATCAAGTCATGATTCCACAATTTTCAACAATTCAAGAATCTGTTCTAGGTTTGAAAATGGAGAATTTGGAAATCATGTTATAGTGGCGGACAGTGGCTACCAATGCAGACGCTATATGATGACTCTTTTACTTAGTTGCAACAATCCACAAGAAACATTGTACAATGAATCTCAAATTCGTACCGAGTCGGTGCGGTGGAAAGGTGGCTAATGGGGGCTAACCCACTCAGCGGTGGTACAAACATGAGAACTAGCACGACGATATATGGAAGCATTGACGATTAAAGATTTTAAGTAGTTGATGGGATGAACATGATGACCCACATTCCTTTTTGGAGAGTCTTATCAACCAATGAAGTTTTCCCAGCAGGATTAAAGTGAAGTCCAAACGAAAGTGGGAAAAATACTTGACTTAAATACAAATCGCATGAATCTGGCGCACTGAATGAATGTACCTATATCAACTTTTATTGATAATTATACTATTAAATGCAGCGATGTATCTTGGTTTTTTTTAGGGCTGAATGATTTTTAATTGAATGATGAAAGTGAACTCCATTTTATTTCGAAGCAAAATTTGTATTAATGACCCAAGTCATCCAAAGTACTTCATTTGGCATTGTTTCTGTATGCATATGGTGCGACTTTTATTGAGAGACTGTATTTGTTGTTGTCGCTTCGGCCTTAACTTGAATATATTGGATTAAATAATATGCAAATGACACAAATAGGGTCGATACATTTAATTCGATGAAAAGCAATTTAACAGTACACTTCAATAACGATATTTTGTCTTCAACGATTATAGCCTGGCTTCGCGGGACCTACCATCCTTGGGAATATATTTTGTTGGTGGTTTTCAGACTTTCAAAAGACGTGGGGAAATCCATAAGCGTTACGAGTGGGATATATGTGTGTCGTCCATTAACTCAATGCCTAAATGGTTTTTCAATTGCATATCGTTGTTCTGTGTCCACACCATATACACTTCAACCACTTTCCCCGCGGGGCTTCCGTTAGGTATTACTTCGCGGGCTGTTCGAAAATTCCTGCTGTGTTTTCTGTGGTTTAATTATCCGTAGCTTATTTTGGACATTTGCTGCCAGCCTCCAAGTAACCACCCAAAAAATTTCTCCACGGAGATCCCCAAGAGAGAAGCATGGGTTAGTAATAACCCACCAAACAGCCACAACGGCATAAAGTGGTATTCGGATAGTTCTAAAATGGAAACGGGGGTAGGAGCGGGAATATACGGACCACACAAAGGCTTTACGATACCCATGGGAAAAAGTCCCAGCGTATTTCAAGCGGAGCTCCACGCCATTCAAGAATGCGCCAGCCACATTATTTTATCTGGCATAAAAGGTGCAACCATCCATATTTTCACGGATAGTCAGCAGCTATAAACGCCCTTAGCTCGTATACCATTGACTCCAAATCAGTCATGTACTGCTTCAATACCCTACAAACACTCAGAATAAGAAACAATACCAAATTATGGTGGGTTCCGGGTCATGTCGGGGTAGAAGGTAACGAAAAGGCCGACGAACTGGCCAGAAAAGGTTCAGAAATACCTTTCGTAGATCCCGAACCTTTCTGCTGCACTCCTAGATCAGCAGCAACGGCAGCAATTAAAAGCTGGGAACATAGAAAATGTATCTATCTTTGGGAAAGCATCCCAGGTCTAAGACAGGCCAAACGAGCCATTCGGCCCATCAATAAAAATGCCAGCAAATGTCTAAACCTAAGCAGGCATGATATCAAAAACCTAGTAGGTTACTTTACTGGTCACCATGGGTTAAGATATCATCTACAAATGAGAATATCAGACTCTCCTGAGTGCCGACTCTGTCTTGAAGAGGACGAATCAGCTGAACACATTTTATGTGAATGTCCAGCCCTTAATGGAATGAAAGAAAGAAGATCTTTTTCAGGGAGCAAATGAGCCCCGAGGACATAAAGAATTCTTCTACTGGTAAAATTGTCCGCTTTACACGGAATGTGGAAATTCTACTAGTTTAAACTTTTCTGGCCCATACGGTACCAAAGATCTTTTAGGTCGAAGTACCCCCCCTTATAAATCGCCTTGGTGAACCAAAATTAAAAAAAAAAAAAAAAAGAACAGCCGAATGTCTTTTGATTGCAAAATTTGATGTCAAAACGAGAATAAAACATAGGGACGGGCTACAGTCCGCTTGGGCGAACTGTTGGATACCCTATTCTTATTCCTATCCCTCATAAGTGGGCGTGACAAAAGTCTAAGTATGGTTGAATTGTTAAGAACGCTATACATATTTTGTTATATAACATTTAAAGGATTTTATCAAAAAAACGCTCCCTAGCTCAAACTTAGGTGTTTCAATAAAATTGTTTCAGTAAAAATCAGTAAAAATAACACATGAGAATAAAGGGCCCCTAGAGAGTATATATTATAAATTTCAGCTCCCTAGCTCAAACTTTGAATTTTCAAAAAAAAAAAAAAATTGTGGGCGTGTTAGTGGGCGGATTTTAAAAATATTTACACATGAGCATAAAGGGCCCATAGAGAGTATATATTATAAATTTCAGCTCCCTAGCTCAAACTTTGGATTTTCAAAAATTAATATACCCTTAGAATAGGGTATAAAAAAATTGTTTTATTTATTTGTGGGCGTGTCAGTGGGCGGATTTTGGAATTTTTTTATCCCGAGCAGTTTTAGGAGTCATAGATCATATATACAAAATTTCAGCTTTCTAGCTCAAAATTAGATTTTTTCCAAAATTTTGCTTTTTTGAGTTTGTGGGCGTGTCTGTGGGCGGATTTCAAAAATTCGTAAACTTGATTATTTCGGGACCGTAGAGAGTATATGGTTAAAATTTCAGCTCTCTAGGTCCAGTTTAAAGGCCTAATGTTTGGCGACGGACGGACGGACGGACGGACATGGCTAGATCGACATTACTATCGATGCTGATCATAAATATAGTAACTTTTAGGGGTCTACGGGCAATATTAAGGTATGTTACAAACTATGCGTCAAAATTAATATACCATTAGAATAGGGTATAAAAATACATAACGTCACATTATTTAATAAGAACGAAAAATGCTGCCAGTTTCGATTCATAAAATCAAGTTAAACGAAGTTCAACTGAACTGAGGTTCAGATTTAACTGTGAAACCGGACGAGTTAAACAAAAAATATGAACGCAGTTTAAGGTTCAATTGAACTCAAGTTTAAACCTTCACTGTGAAACTGGCCATTAGTGTACTCTTTTGGAAGAAATAAACAAAATAATTGTAAAATTATCTGATTAACTAATAAAGTCTACTACTACAAGGTGGCGCAAACGTAATCCTCCAATCAGAAAATGCTATAAATTTTGCGATTGGCCCCTAATGTCAGTTCTGTTTTGACATTTGTGTAGTAAACACATGCGAAATACACGTTAATAAACAATGTTACGCTACACTGCTCAAGAACGCGGAATATTGGTGACTATTTATTTGAGCAATAATCGGTCGGTGACTTTGGCACAACGTGAATTTCGTCGCAGATTTCCTACCCGTCCAACGCCTACTGGTGTCTAACATACGCTCAAGCCATCCTTAATCACCACCAAGAGGAAGATGATTTTTCATCAAAAATAATCATGAGTGATGAGGCCCATTTCCATCTTAGCGGGTACGTAAATAAGCAAAATTTACGCTTCTGGGGCACTGAAAATCCGCGTGTTACCCACGAAGAGCCATTACACCCGCTCAAAGTCACTGTATGGTGTGCTGTTTTCGCTGGAGGAGTCATCGGACCTTTTTTCTTCGAAGACGTCGCGGGCCAAACGGTTACTGTGAATGGTGAGCGCTACAGAGCAATGATCAACGAGTTCTTTTTGCCGCAACTTGATGAATTGGGATTGGAAAACATGTGGTTCCAACAGGACGGTGCAACGGCACACACTGCACGTGCCACAACCGATATGCTGAAGGATGCATTTCCCGGGCGCCTAATCTCCCGTTTTGGCGATTTGCACTGGCCAGCAAGATCGCCTGATTTGACCGCTCCAGACTTCTTTTTGTGGGCCTTTTTGAAGTCGCAGGTTTATGTCAACAAGCCTCAGACTCTTGCATCTCTTAAAGACAATATCCGCCAACAATGTGAGGACCTATCGCCGGAAGTTTTGGCCAAAGTGATGGAAAATGCCATAAAAAGGGCTCAAATGACAATCAACTGTGGCGGCGGCCATTTACATGACATCATATTCTCGACTTGATGTAAAAAAAATTAAAAGACCAAATGAAAATAATCCACAAGAAGAATCAAAGTTTTTCATTATACCCTATTCTAGGGGTATATTAATTTTGACGCATAGTTTGTAACATACATTAATATTGCCCGTAGACCCCTAAAAGTTACTATATTTATGATCAGCATCGATAGTAATGTCGATCTAGCCATGTCCGTCCGTCCCTCCGTCCGTCCGTCCGTCCGTCCGTCCGTCCGTCCGTCGGCAAAAATTAGGCCTTTAAACTGGACCTAGAGAGCTGAAATTTTAACCATATACTCTCTAGGGTCCCGAAATAATCAAGTTTAAGAATTTTTGAAATCCGCCCACAGACACGCCCACAAACTCAAAAAAACTAAATTTTGGAAAAAATCGAATTTTGAGCTAGAGAGCTGAAATTTTTTATATATGATCTATGGCCCATAAAACTGATTGGGACATACAATTTTCAAAATCCGCCCACTGACACGCCCACAATTAAATAAAACAAATTTTGGGAAAAATTGAATTTTGAGCTAGAAAGCTGAAATTTTTTATATATGATCTTTGGCCCATAAAACTGCTTGGGACATAAAATTTTCAAAATCCGCCCACTGACACGCCCACAATTAAATAAAATATTTTTTTTGAAAAACCAAAATTTGAGCTAGGGAGCTGATATTTTTAATATATACTCTCTAGGGGCCCTTTATGCTCATGTGTAAATATTTTCAAAATCCGCCTACTGACACGCCCACAATTTTTTTTTTTTATTTTTGAAAGTCCAAAGTTTGAGCTAGGGAGCTGAAATTTATAGTATATACTCTCTAGGTGCCCTTTATGCTCATACTTAAATTTTTTTTAAATCCGCCTACTGACACGCCCACAATTAAATAAAACAATTTTATTGAAAAACCAAAGTTTGAGCTAGGGAGCGTTTTTATTTACAAAAGCTTAGTTTTTTCGATAAAATCCTTTAAATTTTTGTCACGCCCACTTATGAGATATAGGAATAAGAATAGGGTATCCAACAGTTCGCCCAAGCGGACTGTAGCCCGCCCCTATGTTGTTTTTTTTAAATTACAGCCAAAAAACATCGGAAGGTTATTTTTGCGCCACCTTGTACTACTACTCCACTTTTCGGTGTAATTGGAATATTTTTGAGAGAACTTATAACTGGACGATCGTTTCTGGCTTATCTCAAAAAGTGTAAGTATATTTTTGTATGGAGGTTCTTCATCTTGGTAAGTTGGTTTGTTTGTGGTTTGGTTTTAGTTTTTGATTTCCTTCGCTATATGGAAAATCGAGAGTTCGTAATACAACGGTCTTTGTCTTCAAGCATCCCACTCCAACCATATTTAAAGATATCGAGAGCCCACAAGTGCATTAAAATAAATCCTCGCATTTGATTCTCAAGCATTCATTTCATCTCCGAAAAATTCATCGCAAAATGACCAAAGAGGGGAAACGCTGTTGCGTCGCAGAATGTTGAGTCAAACTTCAAAGCGAGCACATGGCATTCGAAGAACACGTGCGTTTCAGAGAATCAAAGAAATTCGGAACCATGACCTATCTCAACGACAGGGCATTTTCTCTCCATAGTAGTAAAGAGGTCATCTCAAAGATCTGGGTCATTTTATTCCGCTGCAGTATTGTGGAATACGTTCGCAACTCCAGCAGATGTACTTTAAAAAGAAAATGAGATGTTGTTGAACTCCTAGAAGTTGACAGACATTTTTTTTGTCAAAATGGAGAAAGTTAATTTCTGGAGTAAGGGAAAATACGACAATAATATTGCGCAGGACTCAGATTCCCTCTCTTCGCATTCGAAATCGAATAGGGCTTCAGGATTTTTTGAGCGCAACAGTCTTGTGGACTTCATTTGGTGTTGAGACGAGTGTAAAGGAGAGGGGTAAAGGTATTATGAAATAGTTTACGGTAGGTCTGGTCTTTGTGCTGATTCATGTCATTTGATCGCATGTCTAGACAAGAACCGGGTGAGGAATAAGGTCAACGGACTGGTAGAGGAAGCAAATGGCTGTCATATTGACGGAAATGATTTTATATCAAACTGCGTTCATGTCATCGGCTATTACGTAATGGGTGATAGTAAATCTGCCAGCTGACACCGTTTTTATTCAGTATCATTTCCTTAATCCGCATGCAGAGACTAACTCCCGAGCAGCATCGACAAATTGTGGACATTTTTTTCCCAAAATCGGTCTTCATGAAAAAATATATAAGAGTTAAATTTTGTTTAGACATTGAGTAGGCTGCACTTATTTGTACAACCTGCAAGTAAATTCGGTCGTGGACAATTCTCGACGATTAACGAAGAACTTGCGGAATGAGCAGCGATAATCGTAACGTTTCTCTTCACGTGAACTTCAATTCATTCGCACTGGCGACGACAAATAGTGGAAGGTCAGAAGAGAGTATACGGCGAATATAACGGCAAAAAGAGGGGCCTGCAACCAAAATTGACTATGTCGATGTACAAAGCCGTGGACCGACCAATCCGTCTTAAGAAAAACAACAACAAAATCGAACTACATAAGGTACAAAGAACGGCATGTACACGTACAGGCACCATGCGTGCCCTATGGTCAACACTGTCAGACGACGTTTTAGTCTTTTTATATGTGATAACACACAATTTTTCCCGGTTTTTGTTTTTGTTTTCCGTCAATTTCCTTTATATTGTTTTTGAATGAACAACCATATATCTTACAATCCTTACTACGTGAAGTGGACGGCTACGGCTGGAGTTACAGCGATGTTTCACGGTTCGCCACAACCGATCATCAGACTCCTTCTATGGTGCTGGTCTGTCTTTTTTCCTTTATTTTATCCCGAAAATCCATCACTTCCACTGGGATTCGAACCTTAGACCAGCGTCTTCTCAGGCAAGTCCTCATGCACTGTGCCATTGAATCCACGAGTTTTCAGTTCATCCAGTTTTTATTTTGATTTTCTTTGACAGACCTGCGTAAGTATGTATATTATGTTATTCATTCTGGCTTTTTCTTTCTATGTTTCTCTAATTTTTATTCCACATTTTGGCAAGCATAGTTGGACTGAAATGGGTGATAGAGAGGGTGAAAGACTTTTTGACTTTGTTGTCAAGAATATTACAATGTTACTTACTGGACCTTACTGGACCTTTTACCTTTAGACCTACACATAATAAACATCACAGCATACGGCGCGATCAGACTAGGAGAGTCTGGATGCTAGACTGCGAAACCCTACGGCCATAGCATCATTCTAGATTCTTTACCAAGAGAACTCGTACCGCCTTCAAATTGAAGAAAGAAAAAGAAAAAAGACTATATCATTCCTACAACATTCCCACAAGATAAGAATGGAAAAATGGACAAGTGCCTAGGGACTTCGATCTAACAATCTACACCGACGGTTCACAAATGGACTGCGGCGTGGTTCCGTAATATCCTAAGACTTCCGCATACCGCCAGCGTTTTCCAGGCAGTACTACTAGCTATCCGTGCCGCTAAACCAAACTACACTAAAACATAAGGCCGATGCAAAAGATCGCTATACTTACTGCCGTTTCAATCACTATATCCTCTAAATTAGGACTAAAATAGTTAGTGGTGACGATGGTATAGAGGGTGGTGTGTTTGCTTTTAACCCGTGCGGTGCAGGTTCAATATCCCGTTGGGGAAAAAAACATACGCCACCCAATAAAGGAGAGAAACGAATAACACCTTGTTTCCCCAACCTCTACACCAAAAAGAGGATTTCTGCCTAGTAGTACAATGAACCGTTAATGAGTCTGAGTGCTCTGGGATTTGGATAAAAAAAAAGTACTAGAATGCGGTAATAACCTAGCCCTGCCAAATCAGGTTACCCTGATCTAGGTTTCAGGGCATAGTAACGCTTAGGCAAACGAACTGGCCAGCCAAGGCTCAGCTCTCCACTGCTAACTAGCGAAACTAGTCCATGTTCTGCTCGGAGCAGTAAGGGCAAACATCACATCAGAATACCTCACGAAGGTCAACCTTAGATGAGGTAGACTGAAAACTTGCGTCATATCCAGAAAGATATGGCCAAACTACAACAAGGCAACAACAATCGACCTAATATGTAGGATCAGGAAAAATATCCAGAACAGCGATCATCACTGGACTGTGGGTGAGTGGCGCAGAGGTTACTTTGTTGGACTGCTAATCTAATGGAGTCAGGCTCAAATCCCGCTGGGGCCAAGTAACATCTAATTCACATCTTGCGAACGTCTGACAAACATCCAAGAATATCAATTGTCATGAGATGCTTCTTCGCCGTTCGGATTCGGCTTGAAGTTGTAGGTCCCTTCCACTTCGTTGGAGAAGCTAGGTTTTAAGCCCTGTATGGGCCGTTAATGCCTAATATTTATTATTTTATTTTTCACTGGACACTGGCCTATAGAAATCCTAATTCGCTATTTATGCGCCTGTCCGGCACTAGCTAGGACCAGACTACGAACATTAGGAAACCCTTTCTTCAATACACTTGAGGAAATCCCTGCGAAAAGGATTAAGGAACTTATAACTCTCTTAAACTCAACAGATTGGATTTAGAGACTTCTCATCAACATACGATAATACCCAGGTTTATGTGAGTTTGTGTGAACAAAACGGCACTCTGTGTCCTTTTAACAAACGGTAACACCTACCTACGTACCTACGGCAAATTAGCACCTTCCGCGGTGCTTCTGTAGTCGCGAGAACTAGGAGAATACAATTGCGACGACCTTAACTGCTTCCTCTGCTCAAAAGCGCAGAATAACCGATTCTCCTTTATGGAGTAATGGTCTGGTGGCCCGCCTTGGAGAAGAAGTCCAACCTAACCCTGCTGGACAAAACTCAACGAGTTGCATGCTTCAGCTTCACCCGTGCACTGAGAACCTCTCCGACTACGGCGCTCCAAGCCATGCTCCACCTTCTCCCCATTGACATCGTCGGCAAACAGTTGGCTGCCAGCTCAGTAATAAGACTAAGAAGCTCCAAACAATGGAAAGAGCAACACACTGGACATGCAAATATACTATCGATGTATCGACATCTTAATAAGTTCTCCGACCACCTGCCCACTGAATATAATTTCAACCTGGGCTACAAATATCTAATCGCAGACAGAACCGAGTGGACACAACGTCACATCCTACACCACGAATCGCTGTCAATGTTTACGGATGGGTCCAAAACGGAGGACGGAGTCGGTGCCGGAGTCTTCTCTGAAGACCTGGACATTCACCTCTCCTTTAACCTTTCAGAACACTACAGCGTTTTTCAGGCCGAAGTCACCGCCGTCCGCCAAGCCGCTGACTGGCTATTGGTTAATACGATATCGAAATCAGATATTGTAATATACATCGACAGTCAGGCGGCCATCAAATATCTTGCATCCAGCACTACGAGATCCAAGGCAGTAAAAGACCGCCGCGCATCTCTTAACGAGGTAGCCGGTCAGAATAGCCTCACTATTTGCTGGGTGCCGGGTCACTGTGACATGACAGGGAATTGTGAAGCTCACGAACTGACTCGACGAGGCTCTTCTGGTTTAAACAGCATAAGCGTCACCGACATCGAGGCGCAGACGTCTTATGTTAGGTTAGGTTGGAAGGGAAGTGCACAGCAGGGCTGCTGTGCTTGCACGGGGCCCATTGGTCCATTGTGATCCCTTATTGTTTTATGTGGTAAACCTACATTTACAATAAAACACTTACCATACTCAGTTTAGGTTAATCTTGCCGGTTGGCCTATTATAACCAACCTGTGTTCTTGACAAACCTGATAGTGTCCGTCAGTGGTACCTGCGCTACGTCCTCTAAGTCTTCGAAGAATCTGTTGCCCAGATAGCGAAGTCGAGATGTCTGAAGGTTTGGACATTCGCAGAGCAGGTGTTTGATGGTCTCGGTTTCTTCTATATCTTGACAGCTCCTGCAGTAGTCTGGTGAGCTGATGCCCAGCCTGCTTGCCATTACACCTATGGTGCAGTGGCCTGTCAGTACGCCAGTTAAGATACGTATTTCTAGCTTATTCATTTCCAGAATGCTTTTTGTTCTTTTTTCGTTAATTCTTGGCCATAGACTGCGAGATATAACACAGTCGTGCCTTTGGGACCAGGTGGTGTTAATTTGTTCCCTCAGTTTTTGGTCAATGTTTCTTTTTGCTGCACTAATTGGGATGTCTATTGACGTAATGGCGTCTATTGCGTCAAGTTCTGACCCGATTCTTGCTAGCTCGTCTGCCTTTTCATTCCCAACAATGTCGCTATGACCGGGGACCCAGCAGAGAGTGATCCTGTGTCGTTCGCCTATTTTGTTGAGGGATTTTTGGCAGTTTCTGACTGTTTTTGACTTTATAGTTTCGCTGTCTAGTGCTTTGATAGCCGCCTGACTGTCTACGAAGATTGTGATCGTGGAAGGATCTAGATTCTTCGCGGAGATAGTTTCTGCTGCCTTGTCGATGGCGACAATCTCAGCTTGAAAGACGCTGCATTCATTGGGAAGTCTGTACGAGCCCCTTATGTCTAGGGGCTCGCAAAAAAAACTCCCGCTCCTGTCCCCACATCCATTTTCGACCCGTCCGTATAGATGTGGATTTCTTGCACGTTGACGTGCGTGTTCCAGTTCTCTCTTTGGGGTATGTATGTGGAGTAGTTTTTCTCAAAGTTTCGTTTGGGAATTAAGTAGTCCGTTTTCATGGATAGATCGATACCCAAGTAGTTGTGAATTATAGAGCCGTGTCCATAGGAGCTGTGCCTCTAGATGTTTGCCTCCTTGAGGCGGAGGGCTCCTTTGGCTGCCATGCTGCGAATATATTCACCAAGCGGGGGTAGGTTTAAAATGGCTTCCAGCCCGGCTTGGGGTGTTGATCTCATTGCTCCCGTTGTACCAATACATGCTAATCTCTGTACCTTTGAGAGGTTATGGAGATAGGTAGTCCTTTCTGTTGCCTTCCACCATACAATTGACCCGTATGTAAGTATGGGTCGTATGATCGCTGTGTACATCCAATGGGTTATGTAAGGGCGCATACCCCAACGTTTGCCAAAGGTCTTTTTGCATGCGTAGAAGGCGCATAGTGCTTTTTTTGCTCTTTCTTCTGTGTTACGTTTCCAAGTAAGCTTAGAGTCTAGGATGATGCCCAGATACTTTGCCTCCGGGGAAAGTTTCAGACGAATTCCGTTTAGCTTCGGCATATCGAATTTCTCGATTTTTCTTTTCCTAGTGAACAGAACACATTCGGTTTTGACTGGATTAACTCCAAGGCCGTTCGGTCTTGCCCACGAGGATAGTTCTTTTAGGGCAGATTCCATGAGTTCACTAATAGTGGGGAGATACTTGCCACTTATTAGAATTACAATATCGTCTGCGTATGCTACTATTTTCGTTCTTTTGACCTTTAGAGTCGTTAGGATTTTGTTGACCACTATGAGCCACAGGAGGGGAGATAAGACGCCTCCCTGTGGGGTGCCCCTGGTCACTGTTTTCCTTATGTAACTCTCACCGATCTCTGAGTTAATTACTCTGCTGTTGAGCATTTCGTAAACCCAGTTCGTTATTTCTTTATTCGCTCCCAAGTCTTCGAGCGCTGTTTTTATGGCCGCTGTTTTAACATTGTTGAAAGCTCCCTCAATGTCCAAAAATGCAGCCATGGTGAATTCTTTGTGGTGTAGTCCTTTTTCTATTATTGACACAACTTCGTGCAGGGCTGTTTCAACGGACTTGCCTTTGAGGTAGGCGTGTTGAGTGTTGCATAGGTTGTTTTCGTTTAGAAGGTCCCTTGTGTATAAGTCGATTATTCTCTCCAGTGTCTTTAGGAGAAAAGAGGAGAGACTTATCGGCCTATAATCTTTTGCTGTGCAGTGTATATGTCTCCCTGCTTTGGGAATGAATATCACTTTAACTTCTTTCCAGCTTTGCGGTATGTAGCAGAGTCTTATACAGCTTTTGAAAATTACTTTTAGCCATGGCAGTATTACACTAACAGCCTGTTGTATCATTGCTGGTATGACATTATCTGGTCCCGCCGATTTGTAGGGCTTGAATGATTTGACTGCCCAAGCAATTTTGTGCTCTGTTATAATGCTTTCCATTGCTATTTCCGTTTGTGTGTCTGGCGGAACAGGAGTGTAGTTGATCTCACACCCAGTGATTTCACTAGACTCCGGAAAGTGGGTATCCATTAATATTTGTAGAGTTTCTTGGCTAGTCTCTGTCCAAGAGTCGTCAGCACGTTTAATATAGCCTGGGACCGTGGGGTCTTTGGACAATACTTTACGTAGTCTGGCGGCCTCGTTTGTACTCTCTATGGATTCGCAGAACGTGTTCCAGGATTCGAGTTTTGCTCTCCTTATTTCTTTAGTGTATAGATTAAGTTCGGACCTATACTTAGTCCAGTCTTCATCTGCCTTACTCTGTCTTGCTTTGTTAAACAGTTGTCTTACCAATGTTCGCCGCTTTTGAAGCTCGCTGGTCCACCAAGTTGCCTTTTTGGGTTTGCGATTGCGAGAGATGGGACAATGTTTAACAAAGGCTTTGTGCATATTTTTGGTAATATAGTAGACTGCGTTGTCGATTGCGTGAGTGTCGACAAACTTGTCCTCTTTCGGATGCTGTGTGTACTCACTAACCGTTTTCGCATAGTCTGCCCAATTTGTTTTCCTAGGGTTCCTAAAAATTTGTTGTACCATATAATGTAGATTGACTGTAAAGAGTATTCTACTATGGTCTGAGAATGAGTTCTCTCGACAAACTCTCCAGTCTTCTACCCTAACATGATCATTGTTGCTTTTGAGAGTTATGTCTAGAATTTCTGCCCTGTTTCTGTTTTGGAAGGTGGGCTGGTTTCCCCTGTTACACAAAACTAGATTTGTTGAAAGAATGTATTCAAACAACGACTCACCTCTTTCATTTTGGCTCTTCATCTTCTTCCAGCCGTGCCCGTACGGCACCTAGCCCGAACTTCAGTTTGCTGCCTGGGGTCTTTCTTATGCTTGTTGCAGAAGATTGGTTGATCGCAAAGCAGAGCTCTTTGCCGTCACCACTTCTTCTGGAGTATAACTTTACCCACTCCTTGATTGGGATGTTTTTATTCTGACCTGCGAGGAGTACCACGATGTTTTCGTCCTCTTCTTTATCGAAGGGGGGTGGTATCCAGACTTTGGCTTTCTGTCTTAGTGGAAGTGCGGATCTTGGTATGACCTTGAGTTTGGCTCCCTCCCACAGTTGGAGAGAAACTCAAGAGTATTCCTGTCTCCACACCCCACTATCTTCACGCCCTTGTGCCATCCTGCCCCGTCAAACTCGTAGTCTGGTCCCCCATTTCGGATATTGACCATCATAGCCTTGAGGATGACGTTTTCTGCAAGCAGCCAGTGTTCAGCTGTGATCTTCCCATCGGGATCTTGCTCGTCAATGACTGCTGCTATTAGGCTCGTTGGAGTGCTGTCTAGGCTTGTTGAAGCCTTGGGTCTTTTCGGTCGGCTTTCTTTTTTCTCTTCCTCTGACCGTTGCCTCTTCGAAGAGGTGCCAGAGGTTCCGGCCTTAGTGCCAGTAGAGACCCTGCTCGAAGCATGTGCCTTGTTCTTTGATTCCACAGGTCTGGTGGTTTTGGACTGTTCCTTATGGGCCTTATTAGGGGCACCTTTGGATTTGCCTGTCACCACTTCTGTTTTTCCTTTTTGCAGTTCGGGAGCTGACGGTTCGTTGGGTTTGTGAGCCCTCGGATTTTCATAGCTCTTTATTGCTCTCTTGTGCTTCCTGATCAAGGCCCTGTCTCTATCGTTGATAGAGGTTGGATCTTTCTCAGTCATTTTTTTTAGGAATCGTTTTGAGGATTCTGTAGTTGCTCCGCTTTCTTGTCTCCTTGGAGACTGCGTGTGGTTTCAGGGTGTTGTCCTCAGATTCCTTGTCGTCCAGCAATTCGTCCTCAGTCTCAGATCCTATGTTAGCGGTGTTGAATGAGGATTGGGACCCCTCCTCAGCGCTTTCAATATTTAGGCTTTTGAAAATGGGGAGAGTTGTTGTAAGTAGGTCCGAATCGCTGGTTGTGGGTTGGTCGTCGCGTTTGTCCTGTGTTTGTTGGCTAGGTTCGTCTTGTCTGGTAAGTCTTGGTCGGTTAGGTCGGTTTTCGTTTGCTATGTCGTCTTTGTTTGGCATGTTTTATTGAATTAAAGAATTTGGTTCCCACGAGTAGGTCGGAAATAAAAGTCCATCCCGGCAGAGCCGATATACCGGGATAAGGCAACAGGGGTACGACAGACCTTGTCCGGGCGTCTGAAGGAGCTCGCTATCGACTGATTTGGCCCTCAGCCTTACATTCTTCGGCACGGATTTATGAACTATGTACGCTCGCACGACCACTGAAATTAGGCACCTTCTGTCCTATGGTAAAGAAGCATCGGCTGGGTATTGAACTATTGATGAGTAAAGGAATACCACAGTGATGCCCCCTGACCTTAGCTGATCACCGTCTTGACATCGCACAAGACAATTGTAGTGACCATTACCAGCTGGCACCCACGGGGAGGGTTTGGAGGAGGATTTTGTCGGCCTACGTCTTATGTTACACACCTCATAGAAACTAATGCGGTGAGCGAAGCCAACAATTGTTGGCACCAACTCGACCAGTGCAACACCACAAGGCTACTCTGGCCGACATTAAATAAACCCAGGTCCATCGGACTTCTGAGAGAGGAACCCTCTCCAATTTAGTAAACGCCCTCACCGGGCACTGCGCTATAGGAAGACATGTTCAAAGCCTGGGAATTCCCTACAATGACTTCTGTAGAAGCTGTAGGGACGAGGAGGAAGAAGAGACTATCAGTCTCTTCCCTTGCACATGTCCTGCACTCGCCAACATTAAGAAGGATACACTGGGTTAAAACCTTTTCAATGATTTAAACGATCTCAACAACGCCTGCACAGCAAACATTAGCTCCTTCATTCAGAGGAGCAAATGGTTCCCTGAGTAAGAGGGTGACCCACCCACATCGGCAGCACAATGGACCTACCTCTGGTCTAAATGCATCCTCAATTCCTCATCGAGGGCCGGTTCAAACCAACCAACCAACCCCAGTAGCTGGACGGATATATTGACGATAGTGCGCTCCGTATTGACACCTGCCCTTCGCACTATTTTCTGCCGAACAAGATTGAAGAAGTGACATTACAGCGCATCGCCTTGCCGGAATCCTGCACAAGTTTGAAATAGTTCAGATGAGCTGCTTCCAAACTGCACATTACACCACTTGCTTTCAAGTGTCACGCGACACAACTAGATCAATTTTGCCGGGATCTCGAATTCGGCCATCGGCACTTAGAGCACCTGACGATGAATGCGTTATACCATATGCGTCTTTAAAGTCGATGAAAAGGTGGCCGATCTGCCGGGCCGCGTATTGCCAAACTGTATACCAGCACAGACACCCATCGTCTGTGCTGAACTATTTTGTGCTCAACAATTTTACCATCATTGTAGAGCAAACTGTATGCTACCACAGACCGGTCTGTAGTAGCATATAAAGGGTTTTTCAATAAGAGCGGTACAAAAATTTTTTTAAATAAAACAAAAACGGTTTTGGATATCAATGAAATTCTTTATTCCTGTGAAAGTACGTTCGATGCCATTATGTATGGAACTCGATTTCTTTTGCATGGCCACCACGGGCACGCTTGCAGAAGTCCAGACGCTGAACCCAATTTTCGACGGTTTTCAAGCGTAAATCGGCCGATACTGCTGCAATTTCACGTTCGATATTCGTACGAAGTTTATCAATCGTAGCTGGCTTGTTGGCATAGACCATAGACTTAACGTAGCCCCACAGGAAATAGTCTAACTGCGTCAAATCGCACGACCGAGGCGGTCAAGCGACTGGAACATTTCGTGAGATAACACGGTTTCCAAACTTGGTTTCCAATAAATTGATTGTGGCATTCGCTGTGTGGCTTGTGGCGCCGTCCTGTTGGAACCACATGTCCTCCAAGTCCATATCATCCAATTGGGGCCAAAAATATTCGGTTATCATTGAACGGTAGCGATTCCCATTCACAGTAACGTGCCGGTCTTATCATCACGGAAGAAGTCCGGCCCAATGACGCCGCCGGCCCATAAACCACACCAAACCGTAATTTTGTCGGGATGCAATGATGACTCATGGAGTACGTGTTGATTGCTGCCTGACCAATACCGTATATTGTGTTTATTGACGAAGCCATTCAGCCAGAAATGAGCCTCATCGCTGAAGATGAATTTTCGTAGACGTAGCGCTCTTAACGTTGAGGCCACTGATTCCGAATTTCGGTAGTAAATTTTAATAATTTCAATTCGTTGTTGGCTCGTATATCTTTCGATCATGAAATGTCAAAAGGGCGGCAAGAAATTCGGCGTCGTTTGCTGTCCCTGTCGCTCTACTTTTGTAGCGCTCTTATTGAAAAACCCTTTAGTTTGCTTGTAATTTGAAGGAAAAACTGGAGCAAACTATATGCTACTACAGATCATTGCGTGTGCATACAACTATTCGTTGTTTATCAGGCTGTTTTGTGGTCATAGAGTTCTTCTGTAGAATTCAAATAAAACAGCGTTTAGTAATGAAAAATTAAATTATTTCAATTTATTTTTTTAAATTTATATTAATTTCGTTTTTGATACCTATGTGACATAAACAACATTAAATTAATAAGGAATGGACATGAAATAAATAACCGAATGAAAATAAAAGAAAGAAAATAAGCGAATGAGAAGATAGATACATTTGATGCTTGCGCAGGGTCATAATAGTCGCTGCTTATTGTTAGGCCTTAATACTCTCGTGGTTAGGAGAAAGATGCAGTCTTTGGTGTTCCTGAAAGATATTGTCTCTAACAGAATCAATTGTAGTGAACTTCTTTTTAGTCTACCATTCTATGCACCAAGCAGAGTACTAAGGGACAGACAATTGTTTTTACCTCCGGCACATAGAACAAACTATGGTTTGTCTGAACCCATAACTCGATGCATCTGTTTGTTTAATTCGATCGGATTTAACCTCAAATCGGGATTTATTTAAATGCGAAGCTCTTACTGCTCTAACTTCAATCTTTCGTAATTAATGCCAATTTTTTAGTTTATTAACTCATGTTATTATTATGTTTTTGTAATTTTATATTTACTGTATGTACCTTTATTACTTTATGCGAAATCTGTGAAGGTGTTCTACCTGGTAGATGAATAAATAAATAAATAAATAAATAAATAAATAAATAAGTCCACAAGGCAAACGTCCATAATAGACTTTTGACCCCCTTTTTCAGTAGGTTACAAGTCCAAAAATCAATTGTGGGCTTATAACCCAAAAGTTCACAAGAAATTCTTGTGGACTTTTGACTCATCTGTTGTGGTGTTATGACTCACTATGGCTTTCTGAGAGTGAAATAAGGCCATACGAATTCATTTACCCAAAGTGCAATAAGGCTAAGTGCTAAAATAAAACCTCGCACCTACTCCAAATCAAACAGTGACCCCAAGCAGGGGGTTGCAGGAGGCAGCTAGCCACCCCCCCCCCCCCCCCCCCCCCCCCCCACTGCATTGCACTGTTTATGGAATTTACTTGCGATTTCGCAACTAATCAAATAAACAGTGCACTGCATATGTGGTCATACTGCCTCACTGTAACCCCCCTGCTAATCAATCGCCATCAAAGTACAAAAATAACAGTATAATAACGACAAACGCACTGGAATAATACATACATATACATATAGAAAACATAAATATAAAACGCGTGTGTAGCTGTAGATACGTGAAAATCTCTCGAATCTAACTGTAGTGTCTGTAATAACAGGTACTTTGCTCTTGTAATTTTTTTTTTTTTTTTTTTTTTTTTTTTTTTGTAAGAGGGTAGGTGAAGATCTTCCAAAGACACTATGAGAATAGCAAGCGCGTGCTCATAGTAGTGTCAGATTTTTACTGACTAAAAACACCTCCCTTCGATAGATTGATGGGTACTGCAACTAAGATATAACTTATCAAGCAATTTTTCTACCACGAAATAATAACTTTTGACAGGTTACTTTCCAATGAAAGATCCTGCATGTTCCGCAATTTAGGCGCGGTTAATCTTATCTTGCCAAGTCGAACGGTTTCGTTCTTTGTAGTCGGCGCAATAAATTTCTCTCATCCAAGATTTGTCGGACTGTATTGTTGGTATTTCCGATTAGTCGGTTTCTATGCTTTCTCGCGAAGCTTCTAGTTTCAGCTTCGATTGTTGGAATTCCGAGATCCCTGTGGATATCGTCGTTTCTAATATACCATGGTGCTTGTACAATTTCTCTAAGCACTTTATTTTGAAAAGTTTGTAAAATATTGGCATTTGTTTTCTTGGTACAACCCCAAAGTTGTATACCGTAGCTCCACACCGGCTTTAGCACTTGCTTGTATAAAAGCAGTTTGTTCTCGGTACTGAGCTGGGAATGTTTTCCGAGTAACCAGTACATTTCTCTATATTTGATATAATGAAATGCTCTTGTAAATGTAGAGCAAAATGTATACCGTGTCAGAGCAAATGTAGTTTTCTCTGACTCGGTATACATTTTGCTCTACATTTGCAAGAGCACACTGCAGCGATACCACTTTGCTTCAATTGGAGTAGATCTACTTCGCTTTTTCTAAAATTCTCAAAATCTGCTTCCTACTTCGTACTTTTGCTTTATTCTGTTTGTCGTTCTCGTTCGTCGTCTGTTTTGTTTACAATTTGACATGTCTACACTACAAGTGAAACTGTGCTTTTTATTTGGCTACAAAAATTATTATCATGCAACTTAAATCTTATTTAAAAATACAAATCAAGTCAAAGTAAAAGTATTTGCGATGAAAAGATATTTTGATGTAGTAAACAAAGATAGGAATGCCGAAAGAATTTTTTTTTATACATGCGTACAACTGTACATATATAATTTTTTTTAAAGCCCTGGTGCTGCTGCACAAACAAATGCGGTTAAAACTCCCAGGAATGAAGTGGTGCAAATTTTAGAAATCCAAGAACTACAGCAAGATGTAGTTATTTCGGAAAGGTAATTAACTTCATTATTCTCTAAAATGTTCTATGGCTAGCAAAGTGATAAATGCATTTTTTCTTCATGACAGTGATGAAAATAACTATTTAACTTACTCTGATTGTTTCTCTGAGTCAAGCAGTGAATCTGAATCTTCTGACTTCCGTTCCGAAGTCCAAGTTGACTCAAAGGAAAATACATTAAGCCGTTTGAAAAAAAATTACGATCAAAAATACAAACCGGAGTGGGAGGTAAAACTAGATTGGCTAAGCCAAATAGAAGGCAGAGCTTACTGTAAGGCTTGTCATGATTCACTATCAAATAACATAACTAATTTAAACCGTCATGCTAAGACGCGGTTGCATATTCAAAACATAAAAGAAGCCCTGAATCAACCTTTAATAAAAAATGCAATAGAAAGTTCTGAATTGAGAGCGCCTTCATGGCAAAAGCTGCGTATGGAAATACTTTGCGTTAAGTACTGTGTACAACACACATTGCCCTTCACTTTAATGGATTCACTTACAAAACTTTTTGCACATATTTTTAGAAATGCAAAAGTTCCAATAAAGTGTGGTAGAACAATATATGCAGCAATGATTAACGATGTGATTGGACCATTTTCAAGAGAAGTCGTTGCTTCACAGCTCCCGTTGAAAAATTTAATTACTTTATTTTTTTTATTTTTAGTTTTGTCTCCAACAAAGGTATATTAATCTTGATTTCTATTTGTGAAGTTAATTTCAATAAAATAAACTCTTATTTAAATTAATATTTGAATGTGATATTATAAACTGCTCATAAAATGAATTACCTTAACCCTTAAATGCATGAGGTCGGCCGCTAGTATGCAGACCAAGCTAATTTAATGTAAAACCACTCAATAAACACGAATTGGGCATTATTTTTTCTGGAAAATGCACCATTTTCCTGGAAAAGAGGAAAAAGGACGATTTGCTATGTGTACCAATTATGGTACACTATGCATGCACGCATATTTAGAAAAATTATGTTTTATTTTTAATTAATTAATTAAGAAAATATAAAAACGAATGAATGAATGAAAAATGAACTAAACTAATAATATGCGACGTTTTTAGTGTAATTATAATTATTATTATTCAGTCTTAGTGTGATAATTGATAATTGCGTTTATCGTTCAACCATAGATAAACATTATACTTTGCGCATAAATGGAACGGTTGTTCACTTGCTTGCCTTCACCACCACATTTCGAATTTTTGCACCGAGCTCGTCCGTCATTAATTGGCAGGTTACCATCATGTCGCAAATGATTAGGCGGCTGATGTTGGGTTTGGCCTCGCGGGACTGACAAAGGTACGTCTCGCCGACTACCTTTCTTTCTCTTTTCTGTCATATTTCTCAGCACGTAGGATAGCTCCAAATGGAACTTCTTTTCGGTTATCAAAATTGAAGGGTTTGCTCTTTTTGTAACCATACATTTACCATGCAAATGTCGAGTAAATGTTAGAACATTCTGATGTACCATTTTCGGCTTATTAACCCAATCTTTAGGCGACCAAAAGAAGAATCCATAAGGTCTACATCGCCCATGTGCAGATTGTATCCTTCTATTATTTGAGGACTGGGAATCCTGATTACTTTGTGGTGCTTCTTATTCCATCGTTCAAAAGTAGAGACGTCGACAGCAACACTATGTTCCGCTAGCAATGGTTTCATGCCAACGAAAGTAGACACAAGGTTAACGACCTTTTTTATCTTTCCAAGATATTGTTGTCAACTCTACAATTTCATCATGATCTTTGGGTCAGGAAGTTTACAATTTGTTATTCGATTACGATTTATCGTTCCAATGCTGTGAATGTCTACGGTCCGCTGATAAATCAGTAATGGTATGGACGTGTAAAAGTTATCCATATATACTATATAATTTTAAAAACGGGGAACTTCACGTTTCATACGTACTACAATATTAGCAGACGCCTTCAAAACAGGTTCTCCTGGCCATACATGATGGCCTTCTCCAGGGTAAATTTCAAACTTGTACATGAAACCGTTTGTATCGCAAATGGCGAAGAATTTGAATCCCCATTTCTTTGGTTTATTTGCGCAGTTGCGTACGCATCTGCTATCTCTGGTTCCAATTTCGAGCTCCCAAGAAAAGTGATTTGCTCTTCGTACTGTAAGTTTCCTTTTTTTCAACGAGCTCTTTCAAAATCATTGGAAGTTATGTCAATAACAATGCCCTTATACCTACAGCATTCTTCGCGTACGTGGCCCAACTTGTCATTCTGTTCACTGAGAGCATTTCCGGTGGCAGCTTCTCATTGTTGATAAATGCGCCAGAAATTGCCCCTTCATCCAATATGGCGAAACTGGTTTCGGCCCTATTTCTCACGCGTTGCGATATTTGATTTTCATCAAATCATCCAATCCGTCATCTTCCCATTCCTTTGCATCATCAGACAAATCACCATTGTTAGGTATGCCTACCATTTCAAAATCGCCAGTATCACAAATCATATCCACCACCTCATCAGCGTTGTACCTCTTTTCGACAATAATAACGAAATCCATGTCTATAATCTACAAACACATTACAAAAATAATAGTCAAATGCATGGTGTACCATATATGGTACATCCAAAATCAGAAGAAAAAACTATTCGGAAATATCAAATTTGATCAAGATTCTTTTTATTTAGCTAAAACAAAGCACAATGTACTCATCAATACTTATTTCCACAGGAATAATAAATGCGATAGTTTTTTTTTCACTATTGGAACTTACTTAAGAAATTACGTGTAAAAAGTGCATTCGACTACTTCGCCAGCTTACTGACAAGTGAAACAAATCGTAAGTGATCTAAAACGGTATTTATATGAAAGATAATTTTGTCTGTTACGATTTAAAGCGTACAATCGCACGCTTCAGCTTAATTTACTAGATTACCGTATGATTAAAGATATGTACCATATATGGTACGGTATGCATTTAAGGGTTAATAGAATAAACTTAACTTTAATAACTTTATTAATAGCTGCCGGGCCGGAAGCCACACTGGTACGTGCCGATTAGTGTGTTGCAGAACTTCTTCAGACGTTCGCACAGTCCGTTGGATAGGATCTCATATGCGACGCGTGTATTTACACTATCTGTGAATACACCGATTTATGTCCTCTATGTGGAATCTGAACTTCCTAACATCTACATAAAAAAACTAAAAGCTAGTCCAGGCTTTATAGTCTAAGAGCCCGAAGTAATTTTTCGGTCTGAGAGATAACCGAAAGATATTTGTATACTGTGTAGCCTGTGTAGAGAGTGTATCGAAAATATTAGTCTGGCAGCAAATAAAATATGCGTCATTTTCCACAATAGTAATAATAAGTGTAACCTTTTGATTATAGCCCTAAGCAACAGAGTAGATCAGCTTAAACATGAAATTATTGGTGCAAGACGTTTTACACGCAGCGAAGTCCTTGCCAGACGCGACCAAAGGCCAGGATCAAATCCATTTTTCTAATATTTGACGTAACCACCCAATTTTTTTTTCTAAGTGTATTGAAGACTCTGCTGAACACAGATATGTAAGTCCAAGACGTCTTACACGCAGCTAAGTCCTTGACAGATGCCGTAAAATTGTCGAACCGCACTAGGTATCAGCAGAAAATCCAAACAAAACATTGAACATAACTAGATAAATAGATAGATAAGTTCTGTTATTTCCTAATAATTTTGTACAAAAATTTAAATTTTCGGACCTGGCTATTGTGCCGTCTACCGACATATAAAGAAATTTAGCTTTACTTTTTACGCAGAGAACCTATTTTCAGAAGCAAGAAAAAAAAGTGAAAACATAGGGACGGGCTACAGTCCGCTTGGGCGAACTGTTGGATACCCTATTCTTATTCCTATCCCTCATAAGTGGGCGTGACAAAAGTCTAAGTATGGTTGAATTGTTAAGA
The DNA here is from genome assembly GCA_949715645.1 of Portevinia maculata. Classification (NCBI taxonomy): domain Eukaryota; kingdom Metazoa; phylum Arthropoda; class Insecta; order Diptera; family Syrphidae; genus Portevinia; species Portevinia maculata. The sequence goes on along the minus strand of OX454526.1, from coordinate 265,491,209 downwards.
ACGCTCTACATATTTTGTTATATAACATTTAAAGGATTTTATCAAAAAAAAAACGCTCCCTAGCTCAAACTTTTGTGTTTCAATAAAATTGTTTTATTTAATTGTGGGCGGATTTAAAAAAAATTAACACATGAGAATAAAGGGCCCCTAGAGAGTACATATTATAAATTTCAGCTCCCTAGCTCAAGCTTTGGATTTTCAAAAATTAATATACCCTTAGAATAGGGTATAAAAAAATTATTTTATTTATTTGTGGGCGTGTCAGTGGGCGGATTTTGAAAATTTTTTATCCCGAGCAGTTTTAGGAGTCATAGATCATATATAAAAAATTGCAGCTTTCTAGCTCAAAATTAGATTTTTTCCAAAATTTTGTTTTTTTTGAGTTTGTGGGCGTGTCTGTGGGCGGATTTAAAAAATTCGTAAACTTGATTATTTCGGGACCCTAGAGAGTATATGGTTAAAATTTCAGCACTCTAGGTCCAGTTTAAAGGCCTAATTTTTGCCGACAGACGGACGGACGGACGGACATGGCTAGATCGACATTACTATCGATGCTGATCATAAATATAGTAACTTTTAGGGGTCTACGGGCAATATTAAGGTATGTTACAAACTATGCGTCAAAATTAATATACCCTTAGAATAGGGTATAAAAAGCGCTCAAGCTTAATTTTGTTTTTTAAATACACTATCAGCTCTGTGTCGTGGAGTGCTTAAAGCAAGCAACTATCACGAGCAGAAATTTGCCGGCACTAAAAGTGCTCTCACAGGCTCATCATTTAGTGCAGGTGTTACTAATTACAAACAATTAAAAATACAATAATTATGTACCTATAAAATACTAACACCGACACAAAATAATGCAAACAATTTAAGACATTAAAGCATTATTAGGCAACATATTTTTCAGCTTAATTTTACTAACATGCAAGTCAATCACATGATCATTTAGATTATAGATTCTACTCATGCGACTAATAGGCTCATGCCTCCCATAATTCGTTCTATGATGGGGGCTAAACAATAATTCAACACTGCGTAAATTATGGGCACCACCACGAAAATTAAAGCCAATAGACGACAGCAAGTCAGGTGCATCTATTTGACCGGATATAAGCTGCTGTAAGAAAATAATATCGCTATTAAGCCTTCGTTGAGAAAGGGGTAACATTTGAAGAAGCTTGATGCGTTGACTGTAAGGAGGGAGGTTAAATGGATCATCCCATGCGAGTCCTCTAAGTGCAAATCAAATAAATTTACGTTGAATGGACTCTATTCGATTTGAATGAATGTTGTAGAACGGTGTCCAAACTTGAGAGGCATACTCTAGAATCGGACGGACAAAACAATTGTACAATGACATAGAAACGTAAGGGTCATTAAATTCTTTGGCCCACCTTAGCCCAGCATAGAATTAGATTTATTAATAATAGACTTAATATGCTTAGCAAAAACCAGTTTGGGGTCGAAATTAACCCCAAGATCCTTAAAATTATCAACATAACAAAGAATATGTTGAGACAGAGAATATTGAAAGGTGGAAGGGATATTCTTTCTAGGTAATGTCATATGTTGACATTTAGTAGGGTTCAGGGATAAACCGTTTTTATCACACCAATTGGCGAAGCTATTAATAGTCGTGTTTCTTTGCATGCGGATATAGGCATGGCATTAAAAAACGACCATCGCCGCTTGAGAATTCACCAAAAAAAAAAAACTTGGCAGCATACATGCACCTATGACGTTTATTAGTGACACAACTGTAAGTTGAGTTAAGAAATTTGTATTGAAAATCGTGAAAATCAAAAATATTAATTTCCGACAGTTGAAATTAATGCCAAACATATTCTAAAATTATAAAAAACACTTTCACATTGACAGATTTAATAAGTTTTGAAAAAAAATAATAGTAAAATCCTGAACAAAATATTCGGCGGGATGTGCCAGTGGTCGGCGGGATGTCAAACTTTGACATTTCCTGAAAAATTCATCGCAACGATTCATCAGAAACGAAGAAAATGGGTTTTGGAAGCACTGTTTATCCCCGCTAAAGTTAGCGTATATAGGATAAGTTGTTGTTGTATTTTATATGCAAATTTCAAATTATCCCTATATCCGCGTGCAAAGAAACACGGCTAATGTCAGATTGAAAAAAAATTCTGTCTTGCTGACTAGTGATAGATTTATATATTTTCATATCATCCGCTAAGATCAGGATATTACTGTGATTTATACGTGCCTTAACATCATTAATGGCAAGTATAAATATAATTGGTCCGAGGTGACTTCCTTGGGGAACTCCAGACTAAGCTGTGAAAGATACAGATAGCGATCCTCTAAATTTCACTTGATAAACCCTAAATCTAAGGTATGAATTAACCCATTTTATGAAACATGGTGGAAAACCAAACTGCTACTGTGTTACATGCTATATCAAATTCTGTATGAAGTTGCCTTAGTTGCATTTAGTCTTACGTGCTGCAACGATGAGTAATGCAGTGTGTTCTTCATGCAAGTGGGAATTCGCAAAACTATGGAAGTGTTAAAGTGTTCAGTGAAAAAAATTTAAGGAAATGCAAGTACTAGAAATTCAAAAAAGTAAAACTATTAATTCTGTGACATAACACTTCTCAGTAACGTGAGTCGTTATCATGGTACATGTTATCGGGTCTTTACAGCTATATCGAAAAACGTAACGTCACGTTCAACAGAAATGAACTGTGCAAATTGTAAGTAAACAAAATTTAATATGACTTCGCTGCGTGCAAAACGTCTTGCACCAATATTTTCATGTTTAAGCTGATCTACTCTGTTTCTTAGGGCTATAATCAAGAGGTTACACTTATTATTAATATTGTGGAAAATGGCGCATATTCAACGCGCTGTCACACGCATCGACTGCCACGATTTTCTGCCAGACTAATATTTTCGATACACTCTCTACACAGGCTACACGGTTTGCAAATATCTTTCGGTTACCTCTCAGACCGAAAAATTACTTCGGGCTCTTGGTCTATTATATGTAAAGTCAGTTGCTGTCAGGCAAACGCCAAGCATAGACATGTGTGAGGGAACAATATTGTGAACTGTCAAATTTCAACCACGTGTTTTTAAGACAAAAATAATTTTACTACTAATATTTTTGTTCAACAAATTAATTTAAAATAAAAAGTGCTCAACAGTGTAAAAAAAACAACAACATGAGGGTGGGATACGGAACCCCAATAAACCGGTTTATATAGTTGTCCCCTGATGCCCCTTTAAACCGGTATAATAAAACAAAACGTAAAAAACAGACGAAGACTTTCCAATCCTCCCTAAAACAATAAGCGAGGACGATAATATCCCTCGCATCATTGTTCTTTCGGGAACGGTAAAAGAAGGTGAAACCTTCAAACCTCTCGCCTCTTACAACCCCTTTCAAATCAATCGCGGAATGGAGCATATCTCAAAAGAAATTTTGGAGGTTAAGCCCATGAGCACCATGAGGTGACCTTCTACCAAAAGTTTCAAGTCTCTCAGTAGCGGAAAAATTCCTAAAAACAAAATATATCGACGCAATCCCCATAAAGATAACATCACACACAGCTCTCAACTCTGTGCAAGGAAGAATATTTTCGAAATTCATAGTTGATATACCGGAAGAAGAACTACTTAATGAACTTAAAAAACAGAAAGTCTTACAAGTAAAAAAAATCCTTAAAAAAGAGAATGACAGGCGAATACCAACTGGCGCCGCGATCTTAATGTTCGACTTAATGCGTCAACCAAGTGACATAAAAATAGGATAGTTAAATTGCAAAGTTGACGAATATATCGCAAATCACATGAGATTTTTGTCATGTCAAAGATTGGGCCACACCAAAAAACGCTGTAAATGCATCGATATGCTCAACCTGCTGTTTGCCGCCACTCCACGATGAATGCAACAGACTTTACTGCATCAATTGTAACGACGACACCCACACTTCCTACGGTCCAGCGTGTGCTTCGTTTTTACGCCACAAGTCCGTAAATAATCATTTAATAATAAACATTTAATCAGGAAAACATCATCAAAATCTACAACTACTTTAACAAGGCTAATATTATCATATAATCTAAACAAATATCAAACCCAAGGTAAACGCGTGGTGTGACTCGAGCTGCAAAGAGGCTATCAGGTTAAAAGACGTAAGCTTTCCGCTATTCAAAGCCAAACCTTCTGAGGAAAGCCGTAAAAAGATTAAACGAGCCAGAAATGACTGCAATGCCCACATTATTCGTGTCAAATTCTCCTATGACCAAAAGTTGAGGCAAAAAATACTACAAAGTCCCACTGGTAGTAACAACTTTTGGTCATTTGTTAAAAACACCAAGAATTCGGCCTCATCATCTATCCCGACACTCATTTACAATGACATTCCAGCTGTCAGCTCTATAGAGAAGGCCAATCTGCTTGCTTCTCACTTTGCAGTCACCTCAACGCTCCCAGATTGTGCTTTGTCTCCCCCTGTACTCGAGCGCGTAGAATACTCCATGGGACCAATCTAGTGATGGGAACTATGGAATGAATTTGACTATCGATAGTTAGTAACTGAACGATTTCAACCATCGAATAGTTTTATTCATTCATTCATTCAGTGAAAACTGTAACATTTCCCACAATGTAGTGTGTGTGCGTTGGGTGCTTTTATACACTTTGCTCCGTTTCCACAACACCTATGGAGGTAGGAGGAGCCCAACGCGTTTTAGCTCAATAATATTTAACAAAGCGGCTGCTATATTATTCGCAGTATATTTTTCAGGAACCTCTCTTGTTGCAAGATTTGCTGAATACATTATGAAGTGGATGGTTACAGTCAAGAACGCGCGCTGTTGCTATCCGATATCCAAATATCTGTTGTAACTACGTTTTGCACTATAGCCTCCAGTCGTTTGCAAACTTCCGAATACTTTGCTGGTAACATGGTGTTCGACAAAAGTTTCTGATTGGGAACTCGATATAAGGACTGCATTTTCCGCAAATACCTATTCTAGAAACCCTGCGTTTTCCACAATCGAAAGTGGCTGCAGGTCTGTCGCTATCATTTTTATAATAGAATCGTCAATGCTCTGTGATTCAGATGACGAAAGTTCTGAACGTTTATAAGTCGCAAATAAATTCGACTGCACCGTTCTTTTGATCTTTGGAACTACACCTGTTGATGATGAAGTGGCTGGTGCTTCCGAATCTTGCGTTGTCATAGGCACTGATTGTGTGACATGTACTGTTGTTGGAGGTCCCCCATCATTTGCTTTTGAATAGCTTGGATGTTTACAGCGTAAATGGTCATTTAAATTAGACGTGTTGCCTAAAAATTTCAATCGCTGGCATATATTGCAACGAACAAGATTGCCTGTCTTCTGGAAGAACTCCCATGCAAGCGATATTTTTAATCCAGGACGCATATTGCCAAATGTAGACCTATAATTTTTCGCAAAAAAAATTCAATACCTACTAAAAAATATTTCTTATCTACTTACTAGCAAGTCGCAGTATGAAGGACAAATTTGGAAAGTGTAACACTTAATATGTTGTAAACACGCTAAAACACGAAAGAGCAAAGCAAAAGCAAGCAAGCAAAATGCGTTTTACATACATATAAGACTAATCCATCAAGATAAACCACTCACACAGATTGCAAATACCATAACTCCAAAGTGCAAAAAAACCTTCTGTGTAAAATCGTCCAACATTTTTCTCAGTCGATAGTCAAAAAAATCATTCAGTTACTATTTCGAGAAATCATTTATTCGAATAAAAAACTTTCAGTTACTGTTTTTGAGAAATCAGTCGATAGTCCAGAATGAATGAAAGTGGAACCATCATAAATAACCACCCTTATAGAAAATCTGATAAGAACACACAAGCATAATACACAAATCCAACTTGACTGAAAAGAGACTGAACGAACATCTCAGTGCAAGCCAACAACAACATTTTTGCAGTAGAGTCATCGTGAGAGAGTCGACAGTGTACTGTACATACACAGAAAAATTATTCAGTTGAAGAAAACTCGATGGAAAAATATTTGTATGTGTGAATGAATGGTTTCTCAAATTCAGTAACTGAAAGTTTCTTATTCGAATAAATGATTTCTGAAAAATAGTAACTGAATGATTCTTCGATAAATATCGAATGAATGAATATTTTGCAACCATCGAATAAATCGATAGTTTTTATTCGATAGATCCCATAACTAGACCAATCCACTTCCGCACTCGTACAGTGGCTAGAGTACTTCAAGATCTTGACGGTCACAACTCCGCTGGTCCAGATGGTACTCGTATTTCCCCTATCGTTCTGAAGAGGTGTTTTTCCTCGCTGGAAAAACCATTGCGTAAGCTTTTCCATCTGTCCTATTCTTCAGGACTCTTCCCGGGAAGTTGGAAAACAGCGTTTGTCCAGCCTGCACCAAAAAAAGGCGAATCTTCTTCTCCCTCCTCCTACCGACCAATCGCACTTACGTCCCTTCTTTCTAAGGTCATGGAAACGCTGATAAACCGTCAGCTAATGAAATGTCTTGAATCGCGAAAACTTCTTAGTGGCCAGCAGTATGGTTTGATCTCCCTAAAGCAATTTAGGCGCCACCTGTTGAGAAAAAAAATCCCATCGCACCAAACTTCTTTCCTATCCTTCTATTCTTTCAGTAAGTAGCACCCAAAAATAGGCAATGAATTGCTGGGAGTTACTTGCGCAACAAACTAAAAAAAAATTCTTTCGCTGTGGTTTTACCATTATAAGGGTACTGTGTCACTACAGAAAAAAGAAATCCCTTTAGCGCACGCAAATTATAAAAAAATAAAAAATAAAAAAAACAGGTCCACTGGTGATTTGATGACATAACTAACCGAAAAGTGGAACCAATCTCTTCACCAAGGTGGTGAAAGTAAGATTGTTGCGCTTGATATTTCAAAGGCATTTGACAGAGTTTGGCATCAAGCTCTCGTCGAAAATGCGTGCATTTTGAATCGATGATACTCTTCTTCAATGGATTAGAAATTACCTTTCGGACCGTTCAATTCAAGTTGTTTTGGACGGTTTCAAGTCTGCAACTCATCAAATAAATGCTGGTGTCCCCCAAGGCTCTGTTCTGTCCCCGACTCTCTTTCTCATTTTTATAAATGATCTCCTGTCTGTTACTTCTAATCCAGTCCATTCCTTTGCTGATGACAGTACGCTCAGCTTCTCATATTCGTTTCTTGGGTCACGCCCCTCATCTTCGGGTGTGGAACTGGAACGGCAAATTATGTTAAGCTCATTAAATTCCGATCTTAACAGCATAATGCTGTCTCCTGTCATTAAAGCAAAACCCACACACCCTGCCATTATCTATGAATGGGACTTGCATCGCCGGAACCGAAAGACTTTCCATTTAATGTTAATGACAACCTTCGTTGGAATGACCACATATTCGATGTCGCCAAGAACGCCGCGAAATGTCTAGGCTTCCTTAAGCGTTGTAAGAAATATTTCACCCCTTCTGATCTGGCTACAATTTATAAGGCGTTTATTCGCCCGAAACTCGAGTACAACGCTCATATCTGGTCCGGTGCACCAATAACTTATTTTGAGCTACTTGACAGAATCCAAAAACGCGCGATAAAACTCATTGGCGACCGAGATCGATCTCGTAGTCATCGTCGTTATGTCTCCTGCCTTTCGTTATTTTATCGTCATTTCCACCATAAGAGCTCAAACGAAATAGCAAGTTGCATTCCTCCCCTTGAACATTTCAACCGCAATACCCGTCATGCAAGGAATGCTCATCAGTTCACCCTCAAGCCTGTGTTCGGACGTAGAGTGAAGTTCAAAGAATCTTTCCTCAGCCGTACAACACGAATGTGGAACACTCTTCCACGCATTGTTTTTCCTTCACATTATAACCTACAAACATTCAAAACCAACGTGCATCGGCATCTCTCCTTTTCTTTTCACCCTAATTTCCTTAACGCCCGCGCTGTGTAGCTAATACATTATAAGGGTCCCAACCCCTTTAGTGCGTGTTCATTATATAAAATCCTCCGATTAAACTTACGATCTGAAATCCTTAGCAGCTAGGCTCTTTTCCTTCTTTTACTACTTGCACTGTAATTTAAATCACATGTAAATAAATAATAATAATTATATTTAAAGTGTTCTGTAGACCGAAATCCAATCTCCAAAAACAAATTTTGCAAGTGTCCCATTCGCGTGCTCAATCACCTTTCAAGGAATTGTATGTCAAAGCCGCTGCAAATAACTCTCCTTTAAATCTGTTGAGAAGTAATGCGGATGAATGGAAGCAATTGTTTTACGACTGTGTGTCTACTATTGACACTGTGATTGAAAAAAAGTTGCTTGATCGAGCCAGAGCACTCTCGGCGAGATTAATCTTCATGCAACTCTATTATCAACTAGGCTCGGACAATTACTTAAATTGTAGATTCACAGTTGCGGAAATGCGTCTACTCTTTAAAATTTGCATTGAAATACTAGAGCGGAATTACAGGCTGCATAGAACTGACATAAACCCTAGCTGCGCCCATTGTAATCTCATCCAACGGGAAGGTGTTCTATACTTCATGGCGGTGGGTTCGATACTCAAAGAAATCCGAAGACTGTATTTCGCCATGAGCTTTCTAACATCTGATGAGTGTCTGCGGTTATTGAATGGAGGTGGCGCTTGGAAGTTGCTCAGTCTTTTAGTCTCTTATGCCATAAACTATAGCATTGATTGACACGAATTTATTTAAATGTCTGCGGTCTGATCGAATTGCTGTTTAAACTAAACTAAAAGCTCTGAATAGAAAATATTGCATCTCAGATAATTGCAGTATTTTAATTGTAATTTTTATTTAAATGTTTACTTAAATTATTCCTTTTCAATTAGTCATTCTTATTATTATTATTGTCGACTTAACTAATCTAAAAATCCAAGTTATTTAATGAGCATAACTCTCTCTTATACGTTAGTCATTAATTGTCGAATCGGCAGAAGGCGTTTTTTTTGTCATTCCTTTTAAACTTTATTGTATGCCATTGTATTGTTTTTTAGGAGAAATGTAAATAAAGATATATCTTATACTCGTATAATCTAAATCGCGAAAGTCGAATATCTAAAGTAGTATCCAGAACGAAGTAATGACAGCTCAAAACTGCGCCGAGTTGCTGCGAGAAAAGGCATGGTAACTCCTTGGGTTGGAGTTTCACTTGCCAAATTTAGCAGAGAAAATTCAAAATTTGGAGACCGATTAATAATAATATCACAAACAGATCCAATCTTATTCATGAAAGCAAATAAATGCGTTTGAAAGTAGTTCATCAAAGTCCGTTCTCTGTCGATGGTTTATAAATTATGCACAAATGCCATACAGTTTGCTCCAGTAGTTTAACTAAAATTTAATTATACAATTCAAACAATATTACAATTAGCTTAATCTCGTCATTCAACATATTGCAATAATTAGTAAGAGCAGATAGTTCAAGTCCTTCACCTATTTTCAAATCACAAACGCATCGCATCCATTTAAAAATTCACGCTTCGCTGAACTTGGTGCCGACACATCTATCATAGTGTAATATTTTTAAATAAATATCAGTCATCCCTCAAATCATAAAGTTAGTTCTTTTTAGTTTGTTCTGCAGTGAGTAGATACTATTTAAATATACATAAAATAATTTAAAAGTAAGTAAACAAGACATTCAACTTAAATTTAATTGTTCGTTTTCGTTTCCATTTAAACCAACAACAAATATAATATAAACTTTACAAAATAACCAGTTTCACTGTTTTCGTCGATATTGAGTGGATTCGCCACACAAAGTGGCAGCAGTTGCTTCCCAAATCCCATGTCCAAGCTGTAGATATAAATTGCATTCTTTTTTTTCCTAAAACCAACCACTACTGATGGCAAAAAGAAAGTCCACAGAAGAGCTAATAATATTATTTTTATCTGATAGATACTTTTTTTTGAATATTTTATTCTTCGGCTAATTTTCTCTTTGAGGTTGTTCGGTTTGATCAATGGTTATAAAGTATTTTGCGATCAGTCAATCGACGTTATTCACACTGAATGAACTGTTACGGAATAGAGCTCACGCGAATCACACACCGGTGTCATATAAGGAAGTAAAGTGAATGTTTCTATTTTTAACGTTGCGTGCTTCCGGTTGTGAATATAGCTTAAAATTAATTTAGCCGCGAGCTTAAAAAGCCAATTTGAATATTTTTGCTTTGCAATCAATTTTATTTTTAAATAAAAATTAAGTGTATCTTTCTTTGTGCAAAATGAGTACCCAATTCGACAAGGTAAGAGAGATCAAAATAAGTTACGATTCGATTTACTTTTACCGCTTTCAGGAGCCTTAACTTTGAGACAGATTATAATACGAGCTCAAAAGTTTGTTGAACTTAGGTTGATGCATTTGACCGATTTAAATAAATATACACACTCGCCAAACCAAGCATGCTAGAGACTTAATTTTTTTTGTAAATTAAAGTTAATTTAATTGCTATAATTTGGTCAACAGGAAGATTCAATGCTAAAGTTTTAACAAAATATTATCAACCATAAACCGGCAAAATGCGGGGTCGAAAATTTGCGCTACTTGAATAGGACACTTTAATAAAAAAAACATTTTAGAGATTTCTGATTCTTTTAATTACAAAAATACCTTAAATTTAAGATAATTGGAGTATTTTACATTCAAAAAAAAATTAATATTGTGTTGAGCCACCTTTCTGTTCCAAAACTTCACACATCCGGTTTAAAAGGGATGTATACAAATTAACAAAATAATTCAGTGAAATCGAGCTCCAAGCTAATTCGATGGCTTGGGTTAGTTCGGGTATACTCGAATATTGTTGTCCTGATCCGTATATCTGACGTGTCAACCTTCCCCAAACATTTTCAATGATATTTAAATTCGGAGAATAGGGCGGCCAGCTTAATAGCTCCACATTTTGGCTCTGTATATACTCGTAGGTTTCAACTACCCGAGCTGTATGTATTGGCGCATTATCATCTGATAAATCCACGGCAGAGGTCCAAAAAGGGTATGAAAGTATGGAAAGGCCTTTTTTAATATACCATTGTAAGACAACGCATTCATTGTGGTTCACATAAATTGCAGTTGGCAGGTTCCATAATAGGAAATGGCCCCCCACACCATCACACTTATAACTCTGCTATGCAGCCGGTCCAAACAATGCGTTTCTTTGCGGAGGTCATGGAAAAAGTAGCTATAGCCATCGGGGCCTTCTAAATTAATTTTTTTTTCATCGGAGAAGACTACTTTATGCCGCTCCGAAGTCCAGGTGACATGTGCGCGACAAAAACTGAGGAGTTGCTCTTTTCGAACCGGGTTGAGAGGTGGCTTCTTCTTGATTTTCAGTCTTTTTAGATGTTTAGCTTTCGAAATAACACGACACGTAAGACATGCCTTGACACCGCATTTATCGCTGATTTTTGCCAAAGAGTGGTGAGAAAATAAGTCGCCTTTCCGCATTAGTAAGCACGCTGTGTGTCCGGCCTTTCATGTTTTTTTTTCATATTCAGACTCATTACTTAAAAATGTGGATCCTCTCGATTTTTTTTAGCTACGAGTATTTTGTCAATAGATAAGCCAGCGTCCTTGTAAGCTTTGATTTATCCTTTTTCCGCCTCTGTTAATGCTTTTCCTCGACCCATTTTAGGTTTTTTTAAATTAAATATTCGAAATTAACAAAAAAAATCGATCAACGAAGAATATGAGTCCGCGTGCCAAAGATAACGATCAAACTAAATGCATGTTCTATTCAAGTGGCGCAAAAATGTTGTTTTAATTCCAACGAATGTTAATATAAAGTGGAAAAAACATACAACGGCTCTTTTCCAGAACTTGTAATTTTGACACAGAGAAAGAGAAGAGTTGGACAAAGATAACGGGCATAATATCATTATTTTATCATTCCGCTTTCGAGTTATGAGCAATTGCAAATAGAGTGTACAGGGTGTCCTATTCAAGTGGCGACGAGTGTAGGTTCATAGTGAAACGTCAGTAGGGCTCGTTAGCTGACACAATTCACAATGGATTTAAGTTCGACGCAGTAAGCAGAACTTTGGGGAGAATTCGATAACTAGGGCGCCAAAAATTGATAACGGTTTTTTATAGAAGGATCAATAACAAGAATTTTTTACTATTTCCTAAGAAAGTAGTTTTAATAATTTTCAATTTTCTCTAAAACTAGAAGACATGAAACCATTCGGTTTTTTGTGCTTGATTCAGAATTGATAGTAACATTGACGACAAAAAGTCAATTTAGCACTTCATTTCATAATTTAGAAAAAAATTGGTCTAAACTTTTTTTTTAATTTTTTTCATTAAAATTTTGAGTTTGCATGCGAATTTTTCAAAAACTATTGATACAAATAATTTAATTTAAATTTAGGATTATAGAACAGATTTCTGGCTTTCAAAACCGGTATAGTTCTTTATTGTAAGTGTTGCCGTTGTTTTTTAATAAATTTTTTTCAGTTTAACTCATTTTTTTTTAAATTGCCCCTACCTCCTAAGCGGGGTGAGATAGACCCCACTCCCATAGTAAAAAATGCTTGTTTTTGACCGTTCTACAAAAAACCGTTATCAATTCTTGGCGCCCTAGTTATCGGACTCGTGCCAGAACTTCGTTATTTATGGGAACTTCAATCTGATTCGTATCAGTAAACGAGCCTTATGTCGTTTTCCATTGGGGTTTTCAAATGTTCCTTTTTAGATCTAAGATTTGTCGTAACCGATGAAACATAAAATGCCATTGATTTACTACAATTTGACAGACCGCATGTTGTTATTATTTTGGAACAGCTAGTTAGTTCATATTCATTGTTGTTAAAGAATTTTCTGCATCTTGGCAGCAGCTCTTCTGAATTATTCCAAACTTGCCCCGGATTTCGGCAAGCAGACACGTTTTCATGTGACTTCTTCAATCTTGTTCTGCAGAAAATGTGCACAGGGCAGGTGTCAACACGGAAGGTACTATCAAGGAAGGCACTTTCATAAATCCATCCAAATACTGGGGTATGCTAACGATATCGGCACCATTGGCCGTTCCAGCGTGCCGTGTTAGAGGCTTTTACGGCGATTGAAAAACAGGCGTAATTGGTTGGTCTTGAAGTAAATGAGGACAAGACCAAGTACAGGCTATCAACAAACAAACAAACACGCTTAGGACATAACGTCAGTGTTGATAGCAATAACTTCGAGATAGAATAGGTGTGTTAAATGAACCTAGGCTGCACAGAATAGTACAGAAAAGATCAGAAAAGTACGAAATTTTTGTCGATTCAGTCACTTTGTGTTCCATGAAGCTGTGCAGATCAATTTAGCAAAAGCTTTTCTGCATCTAGCTTTGAAGTAGAGCAATCAAAATGTACTGATGGCACCTGCTTTATTTGTTTGGCATGAGATATCGTATTTCTGAATTTAATAATTACAAATATGTATTCGCAAATTTATAAAAAAAAAACAATTCAAGAGAATAACATGCAACAAGTACAAAATGTCATCAAAACGAAATCAGGCTAAACATTGACGGTACGAACCTCACTCAAAACCCGAAGTTTACTAGGAAAAACTATTTGAAATTGCACAGCTGAGAGGAGAACATATGACTCGAAGCTGTACTTTTCTGTTTTGATTTGATCTGACAGTTTTCACACACTTGTGTTGTTGTGTTCTGTTTTGATCTAGTATTCGTTCATTAAACACAGCTAAGGAGTTCATCTACCTTGGAGTAAAAATGAACTCCTAGAATGACACCATAGTGGAGATCCGACGGAGAATTACCTCCAAAAAGCTAAATCATATCGACGACATTGACTCGGCCACATTGAGCGAATGGACAATAATGCTCCATCCAAGAGGATCTTCCACTCGCAGCCCCCAGGTTCGTGAAGGCAAGGAAGGCCGAACCTCCGGTTTAAGGACCAAGCCACCGCGGATGTTAGAGCGCTTGGTCTGGACGACTGGAAGCGTCGTGCCCAGGATCGCAGAGGACGGAAGGCCGCTGTGTCTCAGGCAGAGACTCTCCACAGGTCGGGAACCCTTAACTAAGTCCATAAGTAAGGATTACGACATAAGAGAAGTTATTACTTTACAATTAATAATTTTGTTTTGTTGTATTGTATTTGGAGACGAATAATTGTATTGTGCAAGGGGACGCAAGAGTTGTCCCCCGTGCTCTGGTTGTAATTTTTTTTTACGAACGAACAACTTTTGTTATGCTTTTGGATTATGTTAATTGAGACATCAATAAACATAACCCAAAAGCAAAACCAATGTGTGGATAATGTTTATTAATGGGCGCGTTCAATTTACAAGTCAACTACTAGTGACTATTATTTTACCTTTTCTCATTGATCAAATAAATCACGTGACCATCGTTCGGCAAGTGATAGACACTTAATAAGTAGTGAACTTGCAGTTGACTTGCAAATTGAACGCGCCGAATGTCTTAATGTAGAACTAAAGTTTTTCATTCATAAAAAAATAATAGCCAAGAACATCGGGTGACAACTTTTGCGCCATCTTGTAAAGGGTCTTTCAGTAAGAAGTTAACAACTTCTTTTTAAATACAATGCAAACTATGCACTTGAGATATCTCAGAAAAAAATGTATTGGCTTGAACTACTGTCAAAATATTTATTATTCGACTTCGTTCATATGTCCACCACGCGTACCGCTGCCGTTACATTGAACCCAATTTTCGATGACTCGGCCGCACATTTCGACCGATACGGCCGCTATTTCTCGTTCAATATTGGCTCTGAGCTCCTCTAATGTCACCGGCTTGTTGGCTTTGTTCAATGATTTAATGTAGCCCCATAAAAAAAGTCTAGAGGCGTTAAATCACACGATCTCGACGGCCAATAGACTTGTCCGTTTCTCGAGATAACACGTTCACCGAACTGAGAATTCAATAACTCGATTGTTGCAACCGCTGTGTGATTTGTGGTACCGTCCTGTTGGAACCACATATCACTGATGTCCAATTCATGCAATTGCTCAAAGAAATAACGTTCCAACATGTCTTTGTAGCGAATTCCATTTCCCGTACCGTGACGGTCATTTGCATCGAAAAAAAACGGCCCAATGACGCCAACCGCACCAAACCGTGACTTGCGATGAAGTGCTGTTTTATAAAGCACATGGAGGGTTCTCATCTATCCAGTAACCCCTTTTTTCTTATTGACGAAGCTGTTGAACCAAAAATGCGCTTCATCGCTGAAGATGATTTTGCAATGAAATTCTTAATTTTCTTCCATCATGTCCAGTGCCCAATTCGAGAACGTACGTCGCTTCATTTGATCAAGTGGCTTTAGTTCTCGACTCAGCTTGATCCTTACGCGAAATTCGCCATAATGTGGTCTGGGCGATGCCCAATTCTTGAGAACGCCGTGAAATTGACTGATTTGGCTGGTTTGCGACGGACGCCTCTACGGCAGAAATATTCTCCACACTTCGGGCAAAACGTAGTCTCACTGGCACGGCAACATCAAGGAGCGAATATTCTGACTCAAATTTTTTGCAAATTGCTTGTCTACTGGGACGAAATTGCTGCCGAAAATTGGCGTTAACTCTCTTAAAGTTGCGACCACCGTCTCGGAATTTCGACAGTAAATTTTAATTATTTCTTAAGGTTGTAACTTCGTATACTTCACAGTGATGAAAATGTTTTTGCGAAAGTAATTTTACTGAATATTTTGACATTGACAGTTTGGTCATCGGTTTTAATGACGCGTTCACACTGAAAGTTTGAAGTTGTCAAGTCGCTAATGAAAGACCCTTTCCCATGCTCGCCTTGCTTCGCCAGTCTGCCACTTCTCAAATTTAAAACAAAATACTTGCTGATAAGAACTGATAAAGAAAACGTCGAGAGTGTCCCTACTCATTATATAGATATACTCTAAGTGTGACTCCCTCTCAATCTCCTCTCAAAAAACAACACCAACTGCAAAAGGTGCATAAGAGAAAGAAGGAAAAATCCCACAGCACAAAAGGTACAGAGAGAGAAACAGATTTGTGACGCACACACACACAAATTTTCCTCCACTGAACGCCTGGAAAATCCAACGATCTAGCTTCAATCGAAAATTTTACTTTTTTAATTGTATAAAATGTATAGTTTAATGCTTATTGTTCGACTTCAGGGTAACCTACAGAGATTATTTATATCTTAAAATCTTTGTACGTAATTGAACTTTATATAAAAAAAAACATCCTATTCCTATTTCATTTGGATGAGTCATTCCAAAGCTAGGAGCTAGAAAGCATTCGAGAGTTACAACTTTTCTTAGATATCAGCTTATATCTCCGCTTCTGGACAGCCGGATGAAGCATTTTCCCGCGGTAAAAAGCCTATGTCCATTCCCAGCCTCTAGACTATCTGTGTACGAAATTTCATTTAAATCGGTTCAGTAGTTTTGGCGTTAAATCGAGACAGGCAGACAGAGTTACTTTCGCATTTATAATATTAATATAGATTAAACGGGCAGGTACAAATAAATATGTGGAAGGCACTTTGCCCTTAATTGTTTGGTTGCATTCTGAAGAGTATCGGATCAAGGATTAATTGATTTTATTGGCGTACTTTGAAAAAAAGATAAACAACCCACACGCATCAAAATGAACACAAGAGCCGTTACGACTGCAACTTATACGGAAGCTGTTTTGCAAATATTTATACATATTACATAACGAAATTTTGGACATAACATTTTTCGCAAAACAAGTTTCAAACTTGCTTCATTTGTTTAGATTTTTATTTTATTGATATTTTCAACATCACTTTCACTATCCGAATCAGAATCAAAGAAGTGCATTTTGTTTATTTGAATTTTTAAAGACTTTAATGAGCTCAGGATTTCACCACTTTCTTTCACTAATTTATTTGACAGTGTCTTTTGTGTTTGATTTGGTTTTTGTGTCCCATTCACAAAAAAATGGTATGATTGCAACTACTCTAAGCCGAGTCAACTATGATTCGTTAATTCAATTATTGATTCTCAATTAAATTTTGATGAGATTTTGATGAATGTTTTTAGGAATGACAAATTAAGGCCTTTTTTTTATATACATATTCAAAATATAGGGATCACAAATAAACAAATATTGGCGATTGACATTCTTTTCTTCCGTTAAAAAATAGTCACAATCACGATGTAAAAAAATTGAAAAAAATTCATTAAAAAGATAGAATATTTCTACCAAATTTAAACTTCTGCATCCTATACTTACTTACTTAATGGGCTCCCGACCGGTGAAGAGTCTCTACCTGGAACACTGCAGCCTTCCATCCTCTGCGATCCCGGGAATACTGCTTCCAGTTGTCCAGTCCAAGCGCTCTGGCATCAGGAATAGCTTTTTCCTTAAAATTGAGGTTCGACCATCCTTGCCTTCTCGAACCTGGGGCTGGGAGGTAAACATCCTCGTGGCTGCAGCATTATTATCCATTCGCTCAATGTGGCCGAGCCAATATAATCGAAGTGATTTAGGTTTTTGGACTACATCCACGTCTTGGTAGAACTCATAGAGTTCGCGGTTGTGTCTTTTCCTCCATTCGCCCTCCTCGCACACATGACCGAATATCCGACGGAGTATTTTTCTTTCAAAAGAAACCCATATTAGATTCCCTTTCCTTCTTGTCGTCCAGCACTCGGCACCATAAAGCAGTACTGGCAGGATTAAGGCTCGATAGAGCATGCATTTTGTTCTTCGAGTAAGAAGTTTTTACCCATTTGTTTCGCCTAACCGAAGCAGCAAAGGTTTCCTAAGGTAATTCTACGCCGGCACTCCACTTATATGTCTTGGGAGAGTTGATGTTTACTCCTAGGTACATGAAATCCTTAACTACTTTGAAGTTATTGCTATCAACACTGAAATTTTGTCCTATACTATTCTACAATCACATGTAAGATTTACATTTTCTCTGCACTTGTAGCTCTGAGTTACTGAGAGAATAATAACACAATGTTCCACTTATAGTAATAGCCCATTACACTTGTAGAGGTGCCAGTCGAACTGAAGTTTTGTGTTGTAGAAATGTATTACAAGTAAAGGGTCTTTCATTAGCAACTTGGCAACTTCAAACTTTCAATGTGAACGCACCCTTAAACCGATTGCCGAACTGTTAATAACAACATATTGAGTAAAATCATCGTGGTGAAGTACACCAAAATTTACTACCGAAATTCCGAGTCGGTGGTCCCAACTTTAAGACCGTTAACGCCAATGTTCGGCCGTAATTCTCGTAACAGTAGACACGCAATTCATAGTCTAGTGAACAAATTTGAGTCAGAATATTCCCTGCTTGATGTTGCCTTACCAGTGAGACTACTTTTTGCCCGAAGTGAAGAGAATATTGCTGCCGTCGTACTATTTTCCGTCGCGTTTTATTTTTTGTATGAGTTGGCATACTTAGTTTTTGCCAAAAGTACAGTAAAGTACAGAAACACGGCAATATCGCAAGGGCGAGTAGTGGTTACAAAGGAACTTAGTTATTTATCTGACGATTGCTATCATTTTGAACAAAATTGAAAACTAAGAAAAAAGCGAATAATAATAATAGATAATTTTTCATAATGCATTTCGAAAAGTTTTGTACGACCGAGTCATATACTTTATTTTTATCTTAAAAGCCAAAGGTAAACGGCAAACTAACTTTCCACCAATTGAAGTTCAGCTAAATTAACCTTTCTTAACTTAATAGCCATTAACCTTATTTTAATGGGAAACATACAATTCCAGTCCAATACCAAATAACGTCATCTTGATGATTAATCTTCAAACAATATCTATGAAGATTTAATGTTTGAAGGTTTCTTCCGGTGTGCATATAATTTGAATTGCTCCTATATCCGAAAACCTTAACAATAATTTATTAATGAACCCACAATTCGTATGAGGCCATTCAACTATACTGCAGAAAGTGTAAATTTTATAGCTGATATGCTCCATTGTATTGCATCGTTTTTCTCTGCAAGCAAGCAGTATAATTTAGAGACACACTATTCAAAGCCGGTTGACCTTTAACTTGAACTAGAAACGTAAGGTCAATGCTGCGCTGTCAAAAAGCAACGTAATCGACAAACGTACATGAGATGACTTAGGTTATTCATTCATTGACAAAAGACATTGGTAATAGCGTTAAGTGATATTCGGAGATATTGAGTTATTTTTGCAATGGATGCTTAAAAAATGTGTGCACTCTAATGTCTGAGGTTGAAGAATGTAAATTAGTGAAGCTAATGGTAGAAACAGATCAACACTTTTACTCCTACTTTAACTTTGACAACTACGCCGCATGTTTAGGAACGAATGCTTTTCGACTTCGACTTTAAACTTAGACCTAAATCCTAAATTCAAAGTTGACGTACAAATTCCGCCAACCTTGAGGCGATGTTTCCAGTTTTCCCAACATGCACATGTTTATATTTTGAGCGAATTTTCTCTCTTGCTTGTGTTTTGACATAATTTTCTCTTTTTTTACAACCATTTTTTGTTTCGCTCTCAAAGTTGCATTTTCCAAAGTGTTTGACACAATTCAAACGCTAATGATAGAAACAAATCAACACTTCAAAGTCGCCTTCAAATGGTAGAAACACATCAACACCTCAACTTCGACTTGGACTATGACAAGAGCGAGAATTTTAACGTTTAAAGTTGAGTCAAACACAATGAAAAATGTAACTTCAAGAGCGAAGCAAAGAATGGTTGTAAAGAAAAGAGAAAATTATGTCAAAATACAAGTAAGCGAGAAAATTCGCTTAAAATATAAGCATTTGCATGTTGGGAAAACTGAAAACATCGCCTCAAGGTTGGTGGGACGTGCACTTCAACTTTGAATTTAGGATTTAGGCCTAACGTTGAAGGTGAGGTTGAGGTTGAAGTGCTAATGTGTTCCATCACATTAAAAAGCATTGGTTCTAAAACGTGCGACGTGGTTGTCAAAGTTGAAGGCGACTTTGAAGTGTTGATGTGTTTCTACCATAAAGTTCTCGTTTCTGTCAAAGTCGAAGTCGAACTTGAACTGTTGATCTGTTTCTAGCATAAAGAGGCATATGGAGCTGATAGTCCAGTCATCGAGCATGCTTTCCACCGATACTTGATTGATGCATGCGCCCTACTTAAACATTACCCCCGTATTTGGCGGCCTTATTGTTCTTTAGCTTTCTTATAGCTAAGCCTCTTCAACCACTTCTATACTGGGTGGTGAAATCTGTTCTTCATTGACCAGACGTGGGTTCTCTTCTTGCCCTATCACACCCCCTATATGATGACTATTTAGCAGCTGGTGGAAATGCTGCTTGAATACAGCTTCTATCCCCTGTGCTTCGGTGACTAGGTTTCCTTTCCTGTTTTGAAGAGCCTGCGTTCCGTTCTTAAAACCAGTTGCTTCGCTTTTTTGTAAAATCTCCGGATGTTGTTTCGATAGCGAGACTCGTCGATTTCCTTGAGGTGGGAGACTGCGTAAGCCCTCTTCTTTCCACGCAGGATCTTCTTCTCCTCCATTGTCTTGAGAGTATCGAACTCTTCCCTCGCTGCCCTTGTTTTGCGATGCAGCGTTTTTAAATGTGCATCTTCTGTCACCTTCTTCCGATAAGCGCATTCATCATCATGGGCTTTTTCTCTGGTGTGGCTGGTAACCTACGGTGGCCTCGGCTACCTCCTTGATGATGTCGAGATATCCGTTCCATATATTGTTTGCGTTTGTGGGTGGTGAATTTACAGGGGAGAGTCTCTCGCTCATCCAATCTCTGTAGACTCTGGCTAACCCAGGTGTGCTAAGGCGTCCAGGGTCGAATTTATTCTTTTAGGCAGTTCGCAGCTTCTTCTCGTTGGATAGTCCAGCTATAAACTTAGCAGCAAGAAAATGGTCAGAGTTGACGTTTGCCTCTCTTTGTGTGCACGTTTAAGATGTTGGATGCCTGCCTCGCACCGATTAGTACATGGTTGATTTGGTTGACGGTTCGACCATCTGGGGAGCGCTAGGTTGCTGTGTGGATCCTGAGCCTTGGAAACCTATTTCTACTTATCACCGTATAACGAGCTGCTGTAAAGTCGATTAGTCGGTAGCCGTTATCTGTTATCCTGTCGTGGAGGCTACCAACTAATCCGCGGAAGATGTTTTCTTTACCGACTTTGGCATTAAAATCCTCGAATAGGCTCCGTGGGCTCCATCCAGGAGGTCATAGAATTCCTCCTAGATGGGATCTTCAGCTTCATCGATAGGGGCGGGTCACATGTGCTACTTTAAAACACTCGGGCGTTTTTGGAATATGAAACCAAAAAGGTTCTGTTTGCATTAGTCTAACATAGAAGAACTAAGAGTAGATTGAACACAGCCTATTTACCTATTCTTGAGCCTGAAACAGATGTGCAGCAAGGAAGCACGTAGTAATGCGTGAAAGGTGAAATAGATGTGCGGCAAGAACCGTGCAGTATTTTCTCTGTTAAATGACACATCTTACTGCAGCAATAGTAGTAGAATAGCACAACTTGGAACAATTTTTCCGGTTTAACGTTTCGTGTTGGAAAAACTCATATACATGGCTATTTAAAACAACTTTTTTATGAAATATAAGCGAATCGATGTCTCCAGCAATGAAATACATATTCCATTGGTGTGAGCAAAATATCAAATCAAATAAGTCAAACACAAACTGAAATGACAAAACCGAATTAAGCTGTCAAGCGCGCGTGGGCGTGATAGTAGCTGGGCGCTGCGTTGGACTTAACGATATTTAAAATCTAAATTCGATCTAAGATCGCATATTGGGTTACGCCATATAAACGCGTTTTTTTCTACACAATCTGTCAACGCTCGCGCGCGCTAACGCGACATTGTGAATTGATCATAAGCGTTGCAAGAAAACAGTCCCCCCGCCAATCGATTAACAACTTTAATTTATGTAAATTAAATGCCGGTTTCTTTTGGGTTCATTCAAAAGAAAGCGAAAGTTTGTTCGCAAAAATATTATGTATTATGTATTGTTATTTTTTTTTCTTTGTTTTCGTTTATTATATAAATTATTTTCTTTTATTAAAAGCTCAACGAAATATTGTTAACAATAAAAGAAAATACTTTTGTCCATATTTAGGATTGGTGAAGTTCTCATTTGTTTAATTTTTGTCAAACAGATAGCACATCCTGATTCAGTGCGGATTAAGAACAAATTTATGATCAGGGATAATATTGAGGGAGCGAAGAACCTGTTTTATATTGTGGAATATTAATAAAATCAATTAGTTTTGCGTCATATGTCCACCACGGGAACGATACGTTGAACCCAATTTTCGATGACTCGGCCGCACATTTCGACCGATACGGCCGCTATGTCTCGTTCAATATTGGCTCTGAACTCCTCTAACGTCGCCGGCTTGTTGGCATAAACCAATGATTTAATGGAGCCGCATAAAAAAAAGCTAGAGGCGTTAAATCACACGATCTAGGCGGCAAATAGACGGGTCAGTTTCTCGAGATACCACGTTCACCGAACTGAGACTTCAATAACTCGATTGTTGCACCCGCTGTGTGGCTTGTGCCACCGTCTTGTTGGAACCACATATCACCGATGTCTAATTCATGCAATTGCTCAAAGAAATAACATTCCAACATGTCTCTGTAGCGAATACCATTTGCCATAACGTGACGGTCATTTTTATCGACGAAAAAAACGGCCCAATGAAAACGGCACCAAAAAGTGACTTTTTGCGGATGAAGTGCTGTTTCATGAAGCACATGAGGGTTCTCACCTGTCCAGTAACGCATATTTTGCTACTTGACAAAGCCGTTAACCAAAAATGCACTTCATCCAGGGCCAAATTCGAGAACGTACTTCGCCTTATATGATCAAGTGGCCTTATTGCTTGAGTCAGCTTGATATTGTAAGGGTGTAGGCCAAGATACTACTTACTTACTTAGGTGGCGCTACAG
This sequence comes from Portevinia maculata, assembly GCA_949715645.1. NCBI lineage: Eukaryota > Metazoa > Arthropoda > Insecta > Diptera > Syrphidae > Portevinia > Portevinia maculata. Next base: position 265,468,233 of record OX454526.1, on the reverse strand, counting down.
TCCATGGTGAACCTGGGCCTCAACCAATACACCTCTCCAGTTAGCACGATATTTGGCTAACTGCCTCCAGTTGCGCACTCCAAGTTGGTTGAGACCCCCTTCCACTCGCGCGCCACCTGAGGCGAGATCTTGCTCTACTGCGTTGTCCCTACGGGTTGGAATCGAAGACTCTTCGGGCCGGAGCGTTGGTGTTCATTCGCTCAACATGTCCTAGCCATCTTAGTCGACTGATTCACACTTTTTTGACCAGGTCGATGTCACTGTACAGCTCGTAGAGTTCGCTGTTAAATCTCCTCATACAAAGCCCGTCAACGCAAACGGGACCAAAACGACCAAGAAGATCTTCATTCGCTTTTGTAGAGCAGGACTGGGATGATGACGGTAGGCGAAGATCCTTGCGCAAAATTCGCCATTATAAGGTCAGGAAGAGGCCCAATTTTTGAGAACGCCGTGAAATTGACTGATTTGGCTGGTTTGCGACGGACGCCTCTACGGCAGCAATTTTTTTCACACTTCGGGCAAAACGTAATCTCACTGGCACAGCAAAACCAAGCAACGAATATTCTGACTCAAATTTGTTCACTAGGCTATGAATTGCTTGTCTACTGGAACGAGAATTGCCGCCGAAAATTGGCGTTAACGCTCTTAAAGTTGCCACCACCGACTCGGAATTTCGGTAGTAAATTTTAATTATTTGTAAACGTTGTTCCTTTGTGTACTTCACCATGAAAATGTTGATTTTACTAAATATTTTGAAATTGACAATTCGGTAATCGGTTTAAGGGTGCGATCACACTGAAAGTTTTAAGTTGTCAAGTAGCTAATGAAAGACCCTTTATTAATGATTAACGCCCCTTCGTAAGTTTTGGGGTTTTTATGTGTCATAAAGTATATGCACTTTTTATACAAAAGAAGTAGAAAAAATTTCTTCATCGCAAAGATCGGTACAAATGCAATTCTTATTAAAAATGTCTTCTTGAGTCACTTGTTTAGTTAAATAAAAATAGAAAGCCGGTCGATATATACTTTTAGTGCTTCCCTGGCTCTATGTGGGATTTTTTTAATTGTGTTATCAATAATCCCATATGACTCACTTAGTTTTAAAAAAATGTGTCATGCATATGGTAATTTAAACTTACTGGCATAGATTTGAAATTCCCAAACGGGGTTATTGTGGTTCGGATGAATTAATGCCGCATAATTAGTCAACCAATTAAAAGAGGGTGATTCTTCAATGATATGTCTTCTTTATTGACGATTGGAGGCTACCTCTATGCACCACCTCTATGATTTTATTGCGTTTGCCACCAGGGGCCTGTAACACAATATAATAACTCTTGTTAACTATGATAATACATTTTTTCTTCATTTTTAATGGTTTTAGAGGAGCACCAAAAATGTTAAATAAAAAATTACAATAGGTGTACACAACAGTCACAAAAAAGTGAAAAATTTAGCGAAAACGTAAGCAAATCCGGGGAGACATATCGCAACGTAAAACAAAATGAACAAAAATTGGAAATCCGTTCTCATTTTTCAGTTTTATTTTTTTGACAGTTTCTCATTTTTTCCTGTTTTGGTTTCTACTGTTGCCTCTTGAATTTTTTTTGTTGAGTAGGTATTCTTCGAAAAAATAATATCAAATGGACTTTATTGTTTTCTCACAACTTTTGTCAAGTAAATATTATTCGAAAGTGGGTAATTTAATGAGGAAAATAACAGATCAAGTAGAATTCAATATTAAATTAAATTGAATTTTGCCCCATCTTCAAAAAAGGCTGTCCAATGTCTCGCAATAACTATCGAGGCATATCCCTGCTAAATGCCGCATAAGCACCTATCCAAAGTACTGTGTGGACGTCTGAAGCCGTTCTGCAAGTCACTAATCGGCACCAGGTACCAGTTTGGCTTCCGGCCCTTCAGATCGACAATAGACCAAATCTTCACACTAAGGCACATCCTCGAAGGGACCAACAAATTTCAAGTCGAGACCCAGGACCTTTTCATCGACTTTCAAAGCGGCATATGATAGCATTCATCGTTAGGAGGTCTACGTGGCGATGGCCGAATTCGGGATCCTGCCAGTTCTTTCGAACTATTCCAAACCTGTACCGGATTCTGGAGATGCGCTGCCGTTTGACTTCTTCAATCTTGTTCTGGAGCAGATAGTGAGTAGGGTGTGTGGCAATATGGAAGGCACTATCTCCAACAGATCCGTCCAACTACTAGGTTACGCGGACGATACTGACATCATCGGCACATCTCATCATGCCGTGTTAGAGACTTTAATGGCAATTGAAGAACAGGCAAAAGGTCAACGAGGACAAAACGAAATACTTGCTTTTAAAAAACAAACAAAAATCTGTCCACCGACTAGGACAAAACGTCACTGTTGATAGCAATAACTTCGAAGTAGTTGACGAGTTCATCTACCTAGGAGTAAAAATCACCTACACGAATGACACCTTAGTGGAGATCCGGCAGAGAATTCCCTTGGGAAACCGCTGCTATTTCGGTTTAGCGAAGCAAATGGGTTTGAAACTCCTCACTCGAAGGACAAAATGCATGCTCTAGCGAACCTTAATCCTGCCAGTCCTGCTTTATGGTGCCGAGTGCTGGACGATAAGTAGAAAAGGGGAGCTTATATTGGGTTCTTTTGAAAGAAAAATACTCCGTCGGATATTTGGTCCTGTATGCGAGGAGGGCGAATGGAGGAGAAGATACAACCGCGAACTCTATGAGCTGTACCAAGATGTGGATGTAGTCCAAAAATCTAAACCACGTCGACTACATTGGCTCGGCTACATTGGTCGAATGGACAATAATGCTCCAACCAAGATGATCTTCGACTTTCAGCCCCCTGGTTCGAGAAGCCAAGAAAGACCAAACCTCCGTTTTAATGACCAAGCCATCTCGGATGCAAGAGCGCCTTGTCTGGAGAACTGAAAGCAGCATTCCCGTGATCGAAGAGGATGGAAGGCTGCAGTGTCTCAGGCAGAGGCTCTCCACGGGTTGGGAGCCCGTCAAGTAAGTAAGAATTTCGCTGGCTTAACAACTTGTTAATAACAAGGCTTGTTGTATTGGGTTACTGGCCCTAGGTATTGCAGAAGACCTTTACTATGAATGTAGCGTGCGTAGGACGTCCTCTTTGCTTTTATTGTGTTCGCCACCAGGTATCGCAGTCGAACTTTACCAATCTGCTTTAAGGAATAAGAGCAAAGCGGAATGGAACGGAATCGTCCCTACCAGCGTTGGTCTTTTGCAGGATTTGCCAGGATTTTCTTTGGTCTAGTGTCGATCTGCCGGGCCGGATGCCACCTTACGCGTCAAAACCATAGGAGGAGCTGGTGTTGTTGACTTCGGTAGGAGCCGCCGATAAGATTTGAGAAGGAGCTGGTGAGTTGACCATGTCCGATCCGCCGACCCTACTCTTAACCGAGATGGTTAGGGGCCGACTGGACACTAGGAGGAGCTGGTGTTGTGGACTTCGGAACGACCCGCCAAATAGTTCTGGGAGGAGTTGGTGTTGTTGACTTTGTCCGACGCCCCGATATGATTTGGGAGGGAACTGGTTTGTCCATATCCGATCATCCGAACGTACTCTTAACGGAGCTTATGTTTTTAACTGTGTCCGACCCGCCAACTGTATACTGGGAGGATCTCGTGTTTTTGACTTCGATCCGACCCGCAGACTTTGGCCGACCCGCCGCTTAGATTCGGGAAGTAGTTGGTATAATTTTTAAATGTATATCTTCTGTCACCTTCTTCCGGTAAACACATCCATCATCATGCTACGGACTTTTTCTCTGCGGTGGCTGGGCTATCTGCTTGATGATGTTGCAAATCGGTTCTACATATTGCTGGCGCTTGTTGGTGCTGATTGCACAGAGGAGAGTCTCCCGCCCAGCCGCTCCGCATAAACTCTGGCAACTAAAGGTGTGGTAAGGTGTCCAACGTTGAAAATCTTCTTTTGGGCAGTTCACAGCTTCTTCTCATTGGACGGTCGAGACCATTAGTGTGACTCATCTCCTAATAACTGAAAATAAATTAAATTATAATGTCTAACGTAAATCATTAGAATTTTGCATAATGTATTTAAATATTCGCCATGCCTTACTTATGTATACATTAACCCGTACGTAGCACAACACTGCTCCGAAAAGGGGCTCGAGCAATATTTATGAATAATACTATTATGCAAAACACACTACATCCAAGATCAACTTAAATTGATTGATCTTCATTACATTTAGATACCCGGAAAACCAACTCCTCAAGCATTTTTTTAATGTCTTCTTTTGCATTTTAATATTTAAAATTAGCATCAAACATCGTCGTCGTCGTCTTCATCGCCTTACAAAAACTCATAAAAAATATCTGAATTAATGTTAAATGCTTAATGTTAACGACAGCAAATTGAGATCTACTTAATTCCAAGTAATTGGGTGAAGAACAATTTGATTTTCTAATTTACATATTTATTAATCAAAAGAAACAAAAAAACGGGTTGAAGCCATTTTTGGAAAACCCTTGTATTAAACTTCCTACCAAAGCAAACATGTCGTTTATTATTGTATTCGACTTGTTAGCTTGTGGTTACACTGCGTTGACGCCGTCGCTTTACTTGTTACTTTTAATACAATTTTGGAGAATATGTCACACAACGATGTAAATTACGACTTCGTAAAATTTATTCTTAATTCCTCAATTTTCACTTGCTTTTCAGATCCTTGTAACCGCAATGGATCGCTTTGTTTGGTTGATTTTGCTCGTCGTAATGTCACATCTGGTAACGGAGTTTACAAAAACAAACGGTTACACGAGGCGTGATCGGTCTAACCTGATGCCAATCAATGAGGTGGATATCCATATATTTATGACATAAATAAAATTGTTTGTCATTAATTTGTTAAAAAAAAAATTTCTATTTCAGACAGTTTTTTTGAATGCCATTGACATGCCAAATCTAACACAACTTCCAAATCATAACCTTGACATGATGCAAGAACCAAACAACGACGTGAATTCGAGTAATACCGAGGAGAAAACATTCAGCCTACGGCCAATCATTGATAGCATATTTGATGTAAGTATAAACGAAACGACCACTAACAAAATGACACGACAGGGGCAAATAATATTTTACCGAATGTTATTGCAATTCTAAAGGTACGATTACACTGCTATTTTTTCGAGTTATTTAAATGACGCTATGGTGTCAGGAAAACATGTCGCATTAGAGACACATTCAAGCTACGATTCGTCATTGGTCATTTGCCAAAAAAAAATGGCAATCACACGAAATGACTATCATCGTCATTTTTGTCTCAAAATCAAATGACGGACACTGCGAGTCATTTAGAATTTTCCGTTGGGATGCCATTAAATGACAAGCGAAAAAATGACGATCACATGGTTCGCATACTTTATGTGTAGAAAAATGAAAAGTGTCAAATCTCCAAAATCGAGAGAGAATCCTCTCATTTCAAGGCGTAAAAAGGCGAAAAACGTCTTAGTTTGGCTTGAAAAGAAGCAACCGCTGTTTTGTTTTGCTGGCAAACTCATAGGATTTCATCATTTGACAGTTTTCATTTGTTTACCAGCTGAAATTCTGTGTGAAGAAAAATGAACGAAAGTACATTTTTCTTTCGTTCATCTTTTTTCCATTTTCTCAGTACGCGAACGCGTTTGTGTAGTTTTGCACGAAAGTTTATATAAATTTACGTTTGCATATTAGTTCGCGAACAGACCTAATGACTTGCCTCGTCAAAATGACAAATGTCACATTTCATATTATTTTGATTTCGTAATGACCATTGAGAAAAATATAGCTTCTGTCATTTAGTGTTTTTCTCTCATCTAAATAAAAAATGTCAAAAAGAACTTTTGCGATGATGGTGGAAATCGCGGAGACGGCATATTGCTGCAAAGCAGTGAAGACGATCTTGATTACGAGCCAACGGTCTCCGTCGGGAGAAGAGTGGATTTTGTGCTGGATTACTGCTCGAATTGCGCGAAGAAGAACCTGAACTATATCGCAATGTCCTTCGTATGTCAGCCAATCAATTCGATTATTTGTTGAGGTTGGTGAAGCCACGCATCGAACACAAATATGCGAGAGATCGTTTCAGCGGATGCACGACTGGTTATCACGCTGCGCTACCTGGCCACTGGTGAGAGCTTTCGATCGCTGCTATTCCTTTTCCGCGTATCGCAGCCAACGATTGTCTCTTGCTCTACTTTGACAATTTAATGAACAGCAATTTTCGGAAATGTGAATATTTTACATCACCTGCATCGATTGCACCTTGACCGGACTTTGTCTTGCGCAGTTCTGTCACGAACGCCTTGAAGTTACTGCGCATGCTATTCCACTTCTTTCTGGCTTCGGTTAAGTCAACTGCGTCGGTGGCCAGCTCTAGTACAACAATTGCCCAAGAAACGGGGTTTTGATATGATGAAGCTTGTATTCTGGAACTGAGCTATCCCAAAGCGCCAGTTGCTTTTGCACCGCCACAATCAAACGCGATTCTTCTTCGTCACTCCACGAATAGCCAATTTTCCTATCCCTATTTACTCCTGTTTACTGCGTTTTGCCTAATTTGCGCGACTTTCTTGTACTTTGGGTATTCAAACTCACACGATAATTGACAGAATAGCCCACATTGTCGGCACTTGACGGCAACGGTTCGTATTCCATTTCACTCATTGTAATTTGTACCAAAATAGCAGCCAGACACATGCAACACGTCCTTGCCCCACGACAATAACACCAAATGAAAGCACAGATATCATATTAAATGCTGCGTCATTTGTCATTTGCGTAGAAAAATGGCATGGCATGAATTTCGTGCCTTGTCATTTTTTGAAGGCTGCCATTTAAATGACGCAACAACCAAAAAGTTTAGTCATTTGTCCTAGGCGTTAAAGAGCGATCACACGGCCATTTTTTCCGTCATTTTAATGGCACAAAAGTCATGTCATTTTCTCCGCCATTTTCCTAGTCATTTAAATGACGCCTGAAATGTTATCCCAAAAATGGCGATCACACAGAACGACATTAAAATTACGACTTTGTGAAGCGATTTTTACGTCACAGCGTCATTTAAATGACTCGAAAAAATGGCCGTGTAATCGTACCTTAACCGATTTTTGCAATTGGATTGATCAAACTTTATGGCTTGAGAATTGTGGATATTTTTTTTTAAAGTTTTTTTAAAAATAGATCTTCACACTGTCCAAAAACGTCAGTGGAAACCTGTTATTTAAATTTATGGAGGAGCCTTCTGCTGTTTCGTTATCTATAGGTCAATATATTGTAGCACACTTAATTCAAAATTTATAAATTCAAATAATTTTAATAATGTTTTTCAAATTTAAAGATTCCCTTGGCAGCGATAAGTGCCGTAAATCGTCTTGTACTCAGACTGACCGGAACTAATGATGCGCAGCCAGAAAACATGTCACTAAAAGAAAAACGCTCGTAAAATGATTTAATACGAGTTGAAACAAAAAACTAAGAAATTATTTAATTTATTTAATTTTGACAGCAGTGACTAAGAATTTATTTAATTTTGACAGCAGTGATAAAATTATACGAAAGGAACTTGTTTTAAAGTTGCATGATTATAAAATGTTAGTTTTACTTTTGATTTTAAATTATTTTTCACTAAGACTTATTCGAGCACTGATTGATTTGAATTGCTTTTGATTTGTTTACTTTTAACACCTTTATTTTTTATTTTTTTATGTGTGTGATATTATTATGATATGTAAGATATTTATTGTAATTACAATAATTTTTCAAGGAATAAATCTTTTTGTCTAAGAAATAAGAAAACTATTTATGTACATATTTCGTTAATTCGGAAAAAATTAAATCATTGTCTTCTTTCTTGACGGCAAAGTTATGATCAGGTTTAAATGGATCGCAACCCTCTTAATAACTTTTAGCAGGCAAACAGCGGTCAGTTCTACTGTCCGCCTATAAGTTACCTCGTAGTGGGTGAACAATAATATTGGTCACTCCATCATACTGGACTTTGGATTTGAGTCTCTACCAGGAAACATAGACTACTTACTTTCTTACTTAACGGGCTTCCGATCCGTGAAGTCTGTGCCAGAGACACTGCAGCCTTCCATCCTCTACGATCCCAGGAAGGTTGCTGCCAGTTGTCCAGACCAAGCGCTCTGGCATCCGCGATGGCTTGGTTTTTGAAACGGAGGTTCGGTCTTCCTTGTCTTCTCGAACCTGGGGGCTAGGATTCGAAGATCCTCTTAGTTGGAGCATTATTGTCCATTCGCTCCATGTGGCCGAGCCTATGTAGTCGACGTATTTTGCCTTTTTGAACTACATCCATATCTTGGTACAGCTCATAGAGTTCGCCTGTTCTTCAATCGCCGTGAAAGCTTCTATCACGGAGCGCTGTGATCGACCGATGATGTCAATATCGTCCGCATAACCCAGCAGCTGAACGGACCTGTTGAAGATAGTGCCTTCCGTTTTGACACCTGCCCTGCGCACTATCTGCTCCAGTACGAGATTGAAGAAATCGCATGATAGCGCGTCCCCTTACCGAAATCCGGTGCATGTTTGAAATAGTTTGGAGGAGCTACTTCCAAACTGCACGTTGCAGCGCTTGTTTTCCAGTGAATCGTCTTATAAAGCTCCTGACTGTGTATAATATCATGCTCGGCTTTGAAGTCGATTAATAGGTAGTGTGTTTCGGCTTGAAATTCGTTGGCGTTTTCGAGACTACACCATACCCCAATTACAGTTTGGAAAGAACTTCCAAGTCACTATTCCTTCCAGATCATTCAGGGATGACGCTGTATTTTGAGGAAGATAAATCTATCCACTTCTATACCGATGGATCAAAAACTAGTGATGGGGTTGGTGGAGGCGTTTTTTACGAAAGGCTAAATCTTAGTCTCTCTTTCCGTCTTCCTAATCATTGTAGCGTATTCCAGGCGGAAATTATGGCAATAAAAGAAGCCCTGACGTGGCTGAAGAGAAATGTGATATCCACAAAGGACATCCGTATCTTTTCAGACAGTCAAGCAGCGATTAAGTCCCCGAATTCAGTCTCTTTAAGATCCAACGCAGCCCTTTACTGCCGTTCATCTCTTAGAGAGATGGCTGAGCAGTTTAACATTCACCTCTGTTGGGTGCGAGGCATAGAGATATTACAGGAAACTTCAGGGCAGATGAACTTGCCAAAAAGGGAACCAAACTACCTGAAAAGTGTTTTCTGGGTATCGCTACTTGCAAACTTTTATTCAAGCTACCCACAATCGAAAGAACAAACCTTAGGTGAACAAGTAGTAATACATGTCTAGCGACTAAGCATATCTGGCCAAGGCTGGACCTGCAACGCTCTAAGAGTCTAATCTCACTAAACCGACTGCATATTAGCTCCACTATAGGTGCCATTACAGGGCACTGTCAGATAGGCAGGCACGCATCGAGGCTTGGCATTTATTCAAACGGCTTCTGCAGAAGCTGCATGGGCAAGGAGGAGGAGCAGACTACACTTCACCTTCTTTGTACATGTCCTGCTCTCTCTTATAAAATAAATCTACATCTGGGAGATTTCTCGCTTAATGATCTAATTGACTTGGCTAACACTTTTTTTTCTGTAATTGATACAGTACCCTTATAATGCAACCACAGCTCAGGAATTTTTGTATATTGCTGAAGCAGCACACAGCAAATGATTCATTGCCTGTTTTTAGGTGCTACTTACTGCATGAAAGAATAGAAAGATAGGAAAGTAGTTTGGTGCGATAAGATTTTTCCTCCACAGGTGGCGTCTAAATCGCTTTAGGGAGATCTGTTTTCTTGTGTGTATACAATTTTTAAAAATCATGGCCCTGGTCGGGACTCGAACGCACGACCTGCCAATCACTTAGTGAATACATATCACATCCATATCACAATGGACCTAACATTGGTCTAAGTGTGTTGGCCTTAGGCTGACAGCCACCCCAGCCTAACCTTACATAACCCTCTTACTTAACTACATCTATACTGGTCCGCCTGTGGCGTTCTACCTCCATAAATATTGATAGGCCTCCAGATAACGAGAACTTCATAGCTGAATCAAGAGTTTTAACACCTGCACCTTTTTTAACGATTTCGACACGTGCACGCTCGCATTATTGATTATTGTTTGACCTTCCTTTTACGACACCGGTGATCTCCAGTCATGTCAACCCCACCGATTTACATGCACACTTACGGCACAGTTTTAAGATATTAAATGTGTCGTTATGGCTAGCCTCATAGGAGCATGAATGAAACACACGGCGTTGCTGAACATGATTTAATTTACCTAATTTATGACGTTGCTGTTGATAGGTCTGAACAGGGCGAATTCGTTTTTATACCCTATTCTAAGGGTATATTACCTTAATATTGCCCGTAGATTCCTAAAAGTTACAATATTTATGATCAGCATCGATAGTAATATCGATCTAGCCATGTCCGTCCGTCCGTCCATCTGTCCTCACAAATTAGGGCTTTAAACTGGACCTAGAGAGCTGAAATGTTAACTATATACTCTCTAGGGTACCGAAATAATCAAGTTTAAGAATTTTTTAAATCCGCCCACAGACACGCCCACAAACTCAAAAAAACTAATTTATCGAAAAAATCGAATTTTGAGCTAGAAAGCTATGATCTTTGACTCCTAAAACTGCTCGGCAGATAAAATTTCTAAAATCCGCCCACTGACACGCCCACAATTAATTAAAACAATTTTATTGAAAAACCGAAGTTTGAGCTAAGGAGCGTTTTTTTACAACAGCTTCTTTTTTTTAATTAAATCCTTTAAATGTTATATAAGGCAATATGTAGACGGTTCTTAACAATTAAACCATACTTTGACTCTTGTCACATCCACTTATGAGGGATAGGAATGAGAATAGGGTTCGCCCAAGCGGACTGTAGCCCGTCCCTATGTTTTTATATTATTTTTATTTATTTGCCAATGAACGAAAAAAATAAAACGATTTGTTTAATTCTTTTTTCACTTGTATACATGCGCGGAAAAAGTAGTGACTTTTCTACTAACCGGTAGGGATTTTATATTTTTGTTAGTTACTATCGCTACTACTGGGGGCCGGGAACTTGAGTATTATTGTCCATTCGCTTGATGTAGCCGAGCCAATGTAGTCGATGTGCTTAAGATTTTGGACTACACCCACATCTAGGTACAGCTCATCGAGTTCGCTGTTGTACTTTCTCCTCCAGCCGACGAAGAATTTTTAAAGAAAAAAAATGAACCCAATCTCACGCGGTGCCTTAAAGTCTCTACGACAGCACACAAGATTGACGAAGTCACATGACAGAACAATTCGAAACAGGTACTTCCAAACTGCACATTATATCGCGTGTTTTTTAGTGTCCCGCGACAAAGCTAGATTTCCTATCCACCTTACTGGAAGCCACACGGTTACGTGCCGATTAGTACGTTGGATAGGATCTTTCATGCGACATTAGGTGGGTATATGCCTTGATAGTACTTGCAGGTTTTCACAGCAACAGCCCCACTGGTGACTTGATGACATATCTAACCAAAAAGTGGAACCAATCTCTTCACCAAGGTGGTGAAAGTAAGATTGTTGCGCTTGATATTTCAAAGGCATTTGACAGAGTTTGGCATCAAGCTATCTTGTCGAAAATGCCTGCATTTGGAATCGATGATACTCTTTTTCAATGGATTAGAAATTACCTTTCGGACCGTTCAATTCAAGTTGTTTTGGACGGTTTTAAGTCTGCAGCTCACCAAATAAATGCTGGTGTTCCCCAAGGCTCTGTTTTGTCCCCGACTCTCTTTCTCATTTTTATAAATAATCTCCTGTCTGTTACTTCTAATCTAATCCATTACTTTGCTAATGACAGTACCCTCAGCTTCTCATATTCGTTTCTTAGTTCACGCCCCTCATCTTCGGGTGTGGAACAGGAACGGCAACGTATGTTAAGCTCATTAAATGCCGATCTTAACAGCATAACTTAGTGGGGTAAAACCGATAGAGTGGAATTTAATGCTTCCAAAATACAATGCTGTCTCCTGCCATTAAAGCAAAACCCACACACACTCAAAGTATCAATGAATGGCACTTGCATCGCTGAAACTGAAAGACTTTCCACTCTCGGTATGTGTGTTACTGACAACCATCGTTGGAATGACCATATATTCGATGTCGCCAAGAACGCAGCGAAATTTCTAGGCTTCCTTAAGCGATGTAAGAAATATTTCACCCCTTCTGATCTGGCTACAATTTATTAGGCGTTTATCCGCAAGAGACTCGAGTACAACGCTCATATCTGGTCCGGTGCACCAATAACTTATTTTTAGCTACATACTTAACAGGATCCAAAAACGAGCGATAAAACTTATCAACGACCGAGACATCGCGAGATCGATTGACTCACTTATCGTCGTAATGTCTCCTGTCTTTCGTTATTTTATCGTTATTTCCACCATAAGTGCTCAATCGAAGTAGACAGTTGCATTCCTCCCCTTGAACATTTCAACCGCCATACCCGCCATGCAAGGAATACTCATCAGTTCACCCTCAAGCCTGTGTTCGGACGTACAGTGAAGTTCAAAGAATCTTTCCTCAGCCGTACAACACGAATGTGGAATACTCTTCAACGCATTGTTTTTCCTTTACGTTATAACCTACAAACATTCAAAACCAACGTGCATCGGCATCTCTCCTTTTCTTCTCACCCTAATTTCCTTAACGCCTGCGCTGTGTAGCTATTACATTACAAGGGTCCCAACAAATCCCTTTAGTGCGCGCATATTATTAAAAAAAAGTAGTTTGACAGAATTTTGCGAGCTAAAACACTTCTTCCTTAGAAGAAAATTCGATTCATCAAATAATTATATATCCGATCCGAAATATGTTTTCGTTTCTTTAATTTTAAAACTGTTGATTTTTTACATTCAGCTCATTTTCAGCACTCAAATTTACTTTCCGTAGATTATCAATTGATAGTCCAAACCATTATATGCCTTGCTTTGGAAAGCCAGTGTGACGTAAGTGAATCCAGCGCCGCCGGCAAGTTGGGTAGCCCAACTTGCACTCACATCTCTAGCGTAGTCAATCGTTTGGAAGCCAGTTATTTTCACTTTATTTGTTTTACCCTAGTGACAAAAACACTAAATATGAAAACAAGATACATTTTTAAAAATAAGAACAAAACTAAACTTACGAATTTGGGAAATTGAACTTTTCTATAAATCCCATTCGGCAACGTATTGTTGTAGATTCTCTCTGAGAGCAGAACTTTATCCTTCGATGAGATTTTACCCCAAGTGGTGCTCAGAGCAAAACTTGTTGCAGCAAAAACAACCAAAACAGTAAATAAAATCACACCAGCGTTCTTCATGTTGATTAACTTTAAAGAGTTTCTCAGTGAATACTGAGTCGCTGGCGAAGCAACTATTTATACATAAAACCTTAAATCCTATCGCTTTATGAATCAGCGCGAATCGTTTCGTTATCTTATCAACGTTTCAGCATCACAAAAGACGGAAATTGGAAATTCTCCAGAAAAAAATATTCAATTAGTCGGGTTTTTCCAAAGAAGTTGATATTGCACTAGATAAGATTACCAACTACGTCTTGTTGCTAAAATGAAAAGAAAATACGAAGGTAGCTAGCTACCCTGGGATGTTCTCCCAATAAAAGATACATTTCGTACACTCAGAGAAAAATACCATAAAAACAATAGGATTTTCGATTAAATCAATAGTTTTTTACCATTGTTTTTAGTCAATAGAATTGGTACTATTGAATCAATAATTTCTAAACTATTATTTTAATGGTACGTTCTTACTATAAATTCAATGGTGTACGACTATTGGTTTAATAGTGCGTGTTATTAAAAGGTAAATAGTTTGTACCATTGTTTTTCAGTCACACTATTGAATTAATAAGATTCACACACTCTTTTTTTATAATTAGCGTGCGCTAAAGGGATTTTTTTTATTTATTTTTTTCTGTAATTGATACAGTACCCTTATAGTGTTGCCACAGCGCAGGCATTTTCGTTGCTGCAAGCAGCACCCGGATTCGTTGCCTGTTTTTGGGTGCTGCTTACTACTGAAAGAATAGGAGGATAGGAAAGAAGTTTTTGGTGCGATAGGGTTTTTTTTATCTCCACAGGTGGCGCCTTAATTGCTTAAGGGAGATTTGGTTTGTTGTGTGTATTCAATTTTACAAAGCATGGCTCTGGTCGGGATTCGAACACACGACCTGCCAATCACTTTGCGAATACACTACCATCGCACCATTGCCACCTCTTGCTTTAATAAGATTCCTATTGTTTTAAAACTGTACATCCTATTGAAATGATAGGATTTACTATTAAAATAATAGGACCAAGCTTTTTAAAACAATTAGATTATACTATTGTCCTAATAACCCCTAAACCATTGCTTTTATGGGATAACTATTGATTCAATGTGGCTGGTCCTTTTAAATCAATAGTATTTACTATTAAATATGTTCTATCATAGTGTTGCATCCAGGCTAGGATTCGAAAAGATAAAACGTAATTCTATTTAATTAATCTTTATTAGTTCTCTTTCAATGTCTTTTACTTCTTGATTATTATTCTAATAATTCACTTATTTAATTCAACAATTCACTTTCACAATTAATCACTTTAAATAAACAATCACTTCTCTTATTCAATATTCTCTATACTTTTCACTACTGTCATCTATCGCCCTTCTTTATCGCGGTTCACAACTCGAATGTCTTGGGTGCTCCTGCGACATCTATTTATATCTCCTAGTGACACCTCTCGAAATTTCCTGATTCGTTGAGAAGGTTCGTTTAGTTCAGAAGGTTCGAGAACAACATACCAAGTTATACCACAGCTACTCAAACTGCTATTCCAATGCTGCCAAAATCGGTAATATGGCCACTTTCTACTAGATGGCGTAGTTGACTAATTAATGTTGAATGACACAGTTCAAGCAAACATGCAACAATAGTATTGTTTTAATAACTAATAAACCATTTTTCATGGGATTACTATTGATTCAATGTGGCTGGTCATTATAGTGTTTACTATTGGATCTCTTCTATCATATTATTGTTTTAATAACCTAAAAACTATTGTTTCCATGAGATAAAATTTGAAATGTTTGGTATTTATGAATGGCTATGTATAGGTTCTCATATCTAAAATAATCAATCAATGTTGTTGCAGCTCAATCTGAAAATCCGTCAGTAGAAAACGAAAACATCTGCGTTTATAAAAATTAATTATTTTTAAAAGAAAATTACATTTTTATTGAAATATTTTTATGTTTTACACCAAAGCAACTATAATGACACATTGAATATGTAATTTATTGAATGGCTTTCAGATGTTGTAGTTTATCTGGAATATTAGAAGATTATGTTTTGTATTTTATAAGAAGGGTATATTTTCGTATTTGTTAAATATACTGGCTTTGTTAATTTTAATAGAATTAAATTACTGAAGTAATACTGTTTTAATTAAAATAATGATTAAACTAACCAATGCATGTCCAAGAGCATGTTTGATAAGGGGCCATTTCTTAGGGAGGTTCCTATTTCCGATCTTTATGGCTTTTTGCCTTTGCCTTTCTTTTAAACATCAATCCATGGCTCATTGTTATATATCAGCCAGGTGATGGTCTGCTCAACATCTTTATCAAACGGTTCATGGTTCATTCTTCCCTCGAATAATATTTACATCTGCACTATAGCTGCCTTCTATCAATATACACTTCTGTATATTTTGCCTTTCCATCTATAATTGGTAAAAATATTGCAACAGTCAATGTCAAAAGAATAAAATAAAACAAATTTTTGACTGAAGGAGAAATCATATTTCTTTAAACCGTGGACATTTTTAAGATCTATGTTTATTAATGGAACATACTGTTGCATGTTTGCTCAAACTGTGTCATTGAGCAGCAATTAGTCAAGTTGCGCCATCTAGTAGAAAGTAGCCATATTACCGATTTTGGCAGCATTTGAATATTAGTTTGAGTAGCTGTGGAATAACTAGTACATACATAATTAGATTGTTCTCGAACCTTCTAAACGAACCTTCTCTACGAATCTGGAAATTTCGAGAGGTGTCACTAGGAGATATAAATAGATGTCGCAGGAGCACCCAAGACATTCGAGTTGTGAACCGCGATAAAGAAGGGCGATAGATGACAGTAGTGAAAAGTATAGAGAATATTGAATAAGAGAAAAGTGATTGTTTATTTAAAGTGATTAATTGTGAAAGTGAATTGTTGAATTAAATAAGTGAATTATTAGAATAATAATCAAGAATTAAATGGAAGGAGAACTAATAAAGATTAATTAAATAGAATTACGTTTTATCTTTTCGAATCCTAGCCTGGATGTAACAATACTATTAAAACAATGGGATTCCGATTAAAAGAAATGCGTTTCAATGGGATGTACGATTAATTTACTAGGAATCATATTGAATCAATAGGATGTGTACCATAAAAGTAAACGTTTGCCATTAAACCATATGAATGATTAAATTTAGTTATTTCTTCTATGGCACTTATGAAAAGACATATTATAATAACCGTGAAACATCAATATATAAATTAACAATTATTTCTAGATAGCGTACCTTGCTTCCTAATTATCTTGCAAATATTTTGTTATTTATGTTCTATTCAATAAATGGTTTTATTTGCTTGCAATGACACCCTACTGCTTTCAATCACGACACTGAAACTTATGATGAAATCATTGAAGCTTTGACATTATTAAGATCTGCGTATATTAATGGTACATCTATTAAAAAATGGGATTCCGATTAAAATAAATGCATTTCAATGGGATGTACGATTAAATACACTAGAAATCATATTGAAACAATAGGATGTGTACCATTAAAGTAAATCTTCACCGAACGGCATGAAAAAAAAAATATTTTAACTTATATGGCACTTATAAATAAAAACAAATTATAATCATGTTAACCTATAAATTAATTATTATTTCTTGATAACTTGCTATTTATGTTAAAAAATGTTGTACCTATATTTATATTCTTTTCCTATAAATGTTCTTAGTTGGTTTCACTTTCACTCCACTTTTTATCACAGCACTGAAACTTATGAAGAGATACATATTTACAATATTTGCGAAGTAATGCATAATAATGAGTCTTTTTTGCCTAATTTTGAACAATAGTATCAATGTTATTAAATTAAAATCAAAAACTATTAAATTAAAGGTCCGCCCCATTGAACTTATGAGACACAGTATTAATACGATATTTTTTTAATGGTATCACAACTATTAAAACATTAAGGGCCAGTTTCAAATGTTTCGGATAAAGTTTCGGATAGTTAGCCGACACATAACCCTATCCACCAGATATAAGTTGCGGATAATTTCTTTCTGTTTCATCGTCAAAGTCTCTGATAAACTAACTGGTGGAAAAATTTATCAGCCAGTTAGTTTGTTTTGAAACACATGTCATTTGTTTTGCTTTGTTTGTTTCTTGTTTTCTAGAAGCTTAAGCCGATTAAACTCATAAAATGGTATTGTTGCGTTTTAAATGGATACAGCTAGCGAAAATTCAAACTTAATTCTCTTCAATTGTTCTGGGTTTCATTTTTGACAATGCAGTTTGAAAGACTTGATGTTAGTGTTACTAAGATCATTAGGGTGGGTGGCGACGGTGGAGAGGTTAGTGTGTTGGCTTGTGACCCGTGCGGTGCAGGTTCAATCCCCACGGGGGAACAACAACATACGCCACCCATTCACATGCCTCTACACCAAAAGAAGGATTTCTGCCTGGTAGTACAATGGATCGTTACCGAGTCTGAGGGCTCTGGGATTTGGATTTCCTTTTTTTATAAAAAAAAAAAAAAACATACTTAGGATCATTGTAAAAGGACACTCCCAGATGAAGTTTTGCATCATTATGAGAGAACAGGACGTGTGCAGAGAAGGTAGCGTATAGTCTCCTCTTTTTCTTCGTCAAAACAGCTTCTGCTGAAATCATTTGTGTACGCCAAGCCCTGTTGCATGCTTGCATATAAGACAGTGTTAATGTTCCACCTGTAAAAAGAGATTGAGCGTTTTGGCCAAACTGGGTTTATCGCTTAGCAAGGTATCATTTATCTACCTAAGGTTCATCAGCCTTGAAATTCCAATGAATGTCTATTTGCCCCGGCACACAACACAGGTTAATGTGGAAATGTTTCACCATCAAAGCGAGAGGTGATCGGTAGCATAGGGCTCGCAATAAGCTTAGCTAAGTCCAACGAACAGCGTGACTTTGCAGGTGTGAAACACTCCGTACTACTCCGCCTGCAATAATGGACATTCTGTTTCACCTGACATCCTCCCTAGCAACATAAACTACACCACCCCTCAGCTTCTTTTCGACATAAACTTCTCTGTCGCCATCCCTCCTAGATCATTCTTGGAGGAAGGTCCCCTTCAAATTTATACAAAGAAAAATTTTAGAAAAGGAGTTGGAACACAATGACGCTTATGAATTAGAAAAACAACATCTTCTTCTTAAAATTGAATTCTTGAAAAAAGGTTTAGGAGAAAAGTGAATAAAATGTTTCTTTCAAAGTCGCGCTTTACTCTAGTCATTCATTCAAGTTATGGTTAAATAAGAACAAAAATAAGGATAGTTTGGCAATTTTATTTATTTAGAAAGGCACAAACAAATTTAATTATAGCAGAGACGAAAAATAGTTAATAACAGAATTTCTTACAATATTTCGACTACTATCTCTTAGTAAACTATTACTAACATCATAATTTTCAGCAGTATCATCTGGCATACTATTTTCAAAAGTTTCTTCACATATGTCTGTGGTTATATTGTGGAGCACGCATGCACATGCAACAATAATTGCTTGTACTTTCGAATGGTGCAAAGTAATTTTCTTTGACAAAACTGGAAATCTACTCTTCCATACGCCATATGATCTTTCTACTACATTTCTCGTTCTACAGGTCTCCGTGGATTGTGAAGGGGAGTTAGCAAAAATGTGTGTTCTCATATCCTTTATCTGCGAGAATCGAGTTATTTAAAAATTCTCTATCAATAGTTATTTGCTTAATACGCGAGTTATTAAAAATAGTTTGATCATGGCATGGTCCAGGCCATCTAACAACTATGTCCATGATTCTTAATTTTGAGTCCACTACTGTTTGAACATTCATTGAGAAATTGCCTTTCCGGTCTCTGTACAATTCGGCAGTTTCTCCTCCTGCCAACAAGTGAAAATAATTATCATTTCTGGTACCTGTTATTCTTGAAGGTGATTTAATCTTTGTATATACACTTTATAGTAGGTCCGTTCGCGTACTTTATGTGTAGAAAAATGAAAAGTGTCAAATCTCCAAAATCGAGAGAGAATCCTCTCATTTCTAAGAAAAGTACGCGAACGCTTTTGTGTAAAAACTTCTTAGTTTGGCTTGAAAAGAATCAACAGCTGTTTTTTTTTGCTGGCAAACTCATAGGATTTCATCATTTGACAGTTTTCATTTTCTTACCAGCTGAAATTCTGTGTGAAGAAAAATTAACGAAATTACATTTTTCTTTCGTTCATCTTTTTACCATTTTCTCAGTACGCGAACGCGTTTGTGTAGTTTTGCACGAAAGTTTATATAAATTTACGTTTGCATATTAGTTCGCGAACGGACCTAGTATTATCATAACATCGAGTTTTTTTATTTTGGCCTCACGTTGGTAGATGGCGTTTGGAAGGTTTGTGTCTTCAATTTTGCAGTCATCATTTTTTTACACACTTTAGGCGTTTTTCTTTTTTAGCCCCGAGCGGGGAACAGAGCGGGACCCGAGCGATCAGAGCTCGCTCCGAGCTGAACGTAACCTGAGCGCTCCGAGCTAGTTAAGAAACAGAATTGAGCACTGAACTGTCATTAGATATTTTTTTTTATTAATTTTCAAAATAGTCAGGTTTGCTTCTGAAATTGGTGTTTGTCAAGGATTGTTCTATTCAAATTATAATTTCTAGTAAATAAACTATGGAAAAAGCACAAATAATGAATGAAGTCAGCCGCGCTCAGCTTTTCGCTCGATGTGCTCGGTCATTTTCAATCGAGCTCATCGAGCGAGCCCTGAGCTAGCTCAGAGATAAAAAAGAAATACAAATTTTGTGCTCAGAGCGCTCCGAGTTAAAAAAGTAACACAGTTCTTTTTTTGACAGCTCAGTGCCCAGCTCGGAGCTAAAAAAGAAAAACGCCTTTTGAAAACGAAGAAAGAAAACCAAATAAACTGGTTTATCTCTCTTTATCGAACCTTTCATAATTGCATTCCCATGTATGTTGTATTTTTTTTCTTTGTAAGAAGGAGCACAGGCATTTTTGTTGTTTAGCAGCACAGGTAGCATGTAGGATTTCCAAGTAAGTTAATTTGTATGGATAATGGATCTCGCATTATCGATTCTCTGGTCATGCCATATGATTTTCATTTGTATGGAAATGTAAGTATGTATTTATTTTTCTGTGTAATTGATGATTTGCAATGTTGCCTTCGCTTCGGCAAGTAGTACGTTTGATGAGAGGGAGATGATGGAAAAATAAGAAATCTGACTCCTTCGTCTGCGAGTAGAAATGATGGAATCGCCGTTTGAAAGGAAAATTTGAGTAAAATTTGATTTCGGTATTTTTCATCAAATGAGATATTATGAGTTTGTCGCATTTTAGACTCTCACTGTTTCGGCTATATCTTGTCGCAAAAGGTACCGATTTCTATAATTTTTTTTGTAATTGATTTAGAAATATTCGATCTAATTTATAAAGCAATGACATAATTTTTTTTTGTCAGTATTGTGCCATGCCGCACCACCACTTCTTGTTCAATAGGTACCTATAAGATGAATATTTATATGGATAGTAAGAATTTTCGTTGTTTTGCGTGGAGCTAGATTACTAAATTCGATGAACGACATATTTTATAGGAGTATTGCGCAAGTTTATTTATCTTTAATCAACATGTGAAATTGCTGGTATATATTTTAAAGTCCATGTACCTTTTCAATGAAGCATTGAGGAAGGTCACTTGTTGGTATTTTTTGCTTAATGGAGGTTGCTTGATTGTTTCTCTTTTGCATTAAACGTGTTCTAACATTAGATGTACTTCGAGGCATTAAGAACGTCACTACAAAGATTATACTGGCTAACTCTAGAGCTTTTTGCCGAGCTCCAGCAATTGTAGATTGTTCTATTGTGTCTCTTGGCGGTTCAAGTTGACTATGACTTTCATTAGTATAGTAGTCCCAGTATATTCATAGTTTTAATTGTAATCCGCGTTGCGACTATTGGATATCAGAAAGAGTTGAACTGCTTTTTGTATTCATATTGGTCTAATTTCATTCGTGAAAGGATAAGTTGTGCATATGAATATTTTTATAATATATAAATCCTAATTCTTTTATACCTAGTATAGGTAGTCCATTGTCTGGTAGTTATTACACTGGACTATGTTGCTACTATGTTACCTATAGTTGCCAATTATATACAGTCTTGTTCGTATTGTGTTAATTGTTTGCACAGTCCGTCTGTTTACCAAGATAGATATCTTGCTCTTAAGCATATTATATCTAATCTTATCAAATTTAATATCTGATTTAATATCGAATTTAGCACCGACCGCGCTGACCCCAAATTATGCATGTATTAATTTTTTTTAATACAGATTTATTAAAAGATATTGAAATTTAAAAACTTTTGAAGTTATATTTAAAATCCGAAATTTCCTATTATGGATAATAGAGTTCCAAATACGCGTTCTAGAGGAAGACCAAGTAATTTGAGAAATTCGTCCACTTTTCGAAATAACTCCCCGTTCAGGAGCAATGGAATCCAGCCCAATAGTTAGTCGTACTCCACCTGGGGCTAGTGTAGGCTTAAGCCAGGATAAGATTTTACCACAACTGGTAGATAAACACAATAGTGATGATAATAATGAGCGATGAGATATTAATGAACGTCCACCTGTTCAAGAAGAAGCTACAGACTCGAGGCAAACCAACGAGTTTTCATTCGTGAAATGCAGTCTATTAGAGATACCTTAGTTGGATGATTGGACAATTTGAATTTAAATACTCCCAATGTGAATCCTACGAGACCTTCGAACGCTCGTTCTGACTTCGAACATTTTTTAAATAACGCTTCGTTTTCGACCCAACGCAGACAAGCACCACCAATAAGTCAACAAACTTCTTCAGTAAGTTCAGTTTGTAAAATTGAAAAGGGCAAATTGCATTTGACGCGTCCCAAAATATCCACGATTTTCTTTTTAAAATGGAAACCCTTAAGGATCGTTCGCAATGTAGCTGGGAATACACTATAACTCGTCTTATCTTTTTTTATCTCTGCCTCAATTAATATTTTTTCACATGCAAATATGGTTTATAAACCATTTGGGAATCCTCATTGCTGAAATTCGAATCTCGTTCACCGATGTGAACACAGACACCAATTGTATTGAATACAAAGAAACAAGTTACAGGTGACTGTGATGGTCTAATTACAATAGGTATGCCATAACCTACCCCAAACATTCATCAAAGCCAACAAATAATACACCATCAACTACTCGACGACAATTCTCCCACCTTCCTTTATCCACCATCGCCCCTACCTTTAAATATGCCTATCCATTTTTCACTTGCAAACATGATTTAGAAAGAAAATCATTTGAGAATCCTCAAAATCCTCATCACCGCTGAAATGCGACTCTCCTCCAACGATCATACACTAACATATCAATTGTGTTAAATACCAGAAAACATAAACTACCCCAAACTTCCATCAGAGCAAACAAATAATATGGCATAAGTCTACCCGATAATAATTCCTTCACCTTTCCGCCCTACCGTCCACCACCAACGCTACCTGTGTCTTCTTACTTCTCATATACCTACTCACGAGCATGAAGGAGAACAAAAAATCAGCTGTTTGCGCAAAACCAACTAAAAATATTCTGCTGATACTTCCATCAGAGCCAACAAATAAAATAAAATAAAATACGATAAATCTACCCGATGAAAATGTCCGCTACGTCAAACATCAGCCAGCCACCATCGGCATCGGTAGTCGCTACCTGAATGATCTTCATTCTCATATTCCCTTTCCCATTCAGGAGATTGGAGGAAAACAAAAATAAGCCCACATAATGGGCATAAACTAATATAATTTGTTTTGCCCTTACGTCGTATGGTGGCGTATCGTCGTATACACGAAGTGAGAATTCTATAAAAGGCGTTTTTCTTTTTTAGCCCCGAGCGGGGAACAGAGCGGGGCACGAGCGATCAGAGCTCGCTCCGAGCTGAACGTAACCTGAGCGCTCCGAGCTAATTAAGAAACAGAATTGAGCACTGAACTGTCATTAGATAATTTTTTTTTATTAATTTTCAAAATAGTCAGGTTTGCTTCTGAAATTGGTGTTTGTTAAGGATTGTTCCATTTAAATTATAATTTCTAGTAAATAAACTATGGAAAAAGCACAAATAATGAATGAAGTCAGCCGCGCTCAGCTTTTCGCTCGATGTGCTCGGTCATTTTTAATCGAGCTCATCGAGCGAGCCCTGAGTTAGCTCAGAGATAAAAAAGAAATACAAATTTTGTGCTCAGAGCGCTCCGAGCTAAAAAAGTAACACAGTTCTTTTTTTGACAGCTCAGTGCCCCGCTCGGAGATAAAAAAGAAAAACGCCTAAATTGTATATACAATGATTTAATGTAAATGTGAGTACAATCAATGACTCCAACAACCCTGGGAAACCTTGCAATTGCATAAAAACTTTGTGTTATGGTAGAAACACATCAACACTTCAAAGTCGCTTTCAACTTTGACAACCACGTCGCACGTTTTAGAACCAATGCTTTTTAATGGGATGGAACACATTAGCACTTCAACCTCAACTTCACCTTCAACGTTAGACCTAAATCCTAAATTGAAAGTTGAAGTGCAAGTCCCACCAACCTTGAGGCGATGTTTTCAGTTTTCCCAACATGCAAATGCTTATATTTTGAGCGAATTTTCTCGCTTGCTTGTATTTTGACATAATTTTCTCTTTTCTTTACAACCATTCTTTGTTTCGCTCTTGAAGTTACATTTTTCATTGTGTTTGACTCAACTTTAAACGCTAAAGTTCTCGCTCTTGTCAAAGTCCAAGTCGAAGTTGAAGTGTTGATGTGTTTCTACCATTATGTTTTCTGTATCTAATGGGAATTTAACATACAAAGGTCTTAATTTAGCTATTGCTTCTGAGACCTTGTGTATGATCCTGCAAGCGGAGGCCTTGCTTACTCTAGCGAAGTGGCCACATATGTACAATTAAAAATGTATTAAATCAATAGTATTTCCTATTAAATTAATAACGAATACCCTATTAATAATAAAAGTATCAATACCATTGTGTTAATAGCCTGCATCTTTTTGATTTCATTAGAAAACTATTGTTTGAAAAGGAAAATCTTATTAAAACGCGTCTTATTAATCCAATGATCGTACCATTGACGATTTAATGGGATGCTTTTCTCCGATTGTATGTTGCAAGCTTTTTATTGCTGTGATTGCTGCCGATCTAGATCTAGTGCGGTAGAAGCGTTCGGGACCTGTAAATGGTGTTTCTGAACCCTTTCTGGGCAATTTGTCGGCCTTTTCATTACCATCGAATCCCTAATGGGAGTGTTTGAAGGTTATTAAAACAGTGTATGACTGATTTGGAGTAAATGGTGTGCGAGCTAAGGGCATTTATAGCTGCTTGTCTATCCGTGAATGTATGGATATTGGCGCCTACCATGTACTCGTATGTATGATGTATAAATGTGGCTGGCGCATTCTTGAATGGCGTGGAGCTCTGTTTAAAATACGTAAGGGCTTTTTCGCACAGGTATTGCCATGTTGAAATTTGGTCCGGTGGGGTATTGCTAAGCTCTTTTTCTCTATTTGGGGTCTCTGTTAAGAACCGTTTATTAAAACATAAGGTCTTATGAAGGCGGTATGTGACCGCTCAGTTCATATCACGTTCGGTGACTGTATTAAACTTTATGCATTGCTAATCGCCACTTTTTGTAAGTAGATATCGGGAGGTGTTAGCCCTTTTATTGCTTCAATAGCAGCTGTGGGGCAAGTTCGCATGGCTCCGGAGATATCTAGCCATGCAAGCCGTTGTACCCTTTGAGCCTTGCCATTTCTACTTTTGTGTTTCTTTTGTCCACCATACTATAAAAGCATGTTGCAGCATGAATACTCAAACTGTGTAAATCAACTCCAACTACGATATTTGAAAGTCGACGGTTGCTCAGTTTGAATAGCTATAAAACAATATAGCACGTATCATTCTGGAACTTTCTAGGAATACTCGACGATCGTATCGTTAACTGAAATGTGGCCCAGCTTTAAATTTAAGCTTTTTGTAAAAGCACAGACAACAGAAAATACAGATGTTGAATGTAGAACAAAAGCATAGGTTAGGTAGGCGGGCTGGCTTGATGCCAAACTCAGGTCAATACTGAGCCATTGTGATGCCTATCGGAGTCCCTTACTCATTTTTGAGCCCTGTCTACAAAAGCTGAGATTAATTACTCACTGTGTTGTTCGATACAAACCATCCTGTGTTTGGTTCATTATCCTGTCTATTGGTGTGCTGGATAGCTCGTCTAGGTCATGGAAGAAATGTCTCCCCAGGAATCTGTACCTGATGTGTGACATAGGAAGTGGGTTGTATTCTCCAGAGCTTCCTCGTCGCCACAGCCTGTACAGAGTTCTTATTCGATCAAGCGCAATTTCTTCATGTGGTACCGCAGAGTATTGTGCCCCGGTAATATTCCTACGAGTCTGGATAGTGATTTTCTATCCTTTTTCATGAGATTTTCGGTTCTGGCTCCATTGAAGGTTGGCCATAGCATTCTTGCGGTGTGGCAAGTATCTAGTGCCGTCCATCTAAGGTTCTTAATCCCTCTTTCCCTGCTTCAAGCCTGCGTGTGCAAGGCGGGATGAGTAGAGAGGGATCAGTTTGTTCTGACACAGCTACCGAACCTTGTCTTGATAATTCATCCGCTTTCTCGTTGCCTAGAATGACTTCATGTCCCGGAACCCAGCAGAGCGATACCTTATACTGAGTACCAAGAACGTTGAGTTCTTCGCGACCACATTTCACAAGCTAGGATTTTATTACTGCTGCAGTTAAGGCTTTTATTGCTGCCTGGCTGTCGATAAAGAAGGTAATACCATCGGGTGGTATTGCCCTTACCCCAGACTAACGGGCTGCTGTTGTCACTGGACCTCTGTTCGGAAGACAGTGATGTGGTCGGGGAGGCGTACCGATTTTGAATTACCCAGTGGTGCGAAAAAGACGCCTGACCCCACCCCCATTACCATTTTTCAACCGTCCGTAAATACGGATATGGCTTGCTTGCTGGGGACAAGTCCGTTTCTCCATTCTTCCCTGCTGGCCAAAGTATTTCTGCAGGATCGTCGAATGACCCATTTCGTTTGATTTCCAGTTCACTGTTTGTCAAATTCTAATGGCACTAATGGCGGCTGTTGATTGAACAAAGATGTCTAGCGGAAGCAGGTTGATGATAGCCTCCAGTCCTGCGGTTGGAGTTGTCCAGTTGCCTGCCACCATACAAGACTGCCATAGGTTAGTATAGGTCTTTGGCGTGTACATCCACTTAATTTTGGGAGATGGTCACCAGGTTTTTCCAAAAATGTTGCTGCAGGAGTAAAAGGCTATTGTGGCTTTTTTGATTCTCTCATTGGTTTTCATTTTTCAATTTAGTTTTTTGTCTAGCATGAGTTCCAGGTACTTCGCACTGTCAGAGATTCTGAGGGGTATACCGCCATTAGAAGGTGTGACGAACTATGGAACAAAAGTATGCTCAAAAAAAATTAAAATCCAGCATACCAGCATACCAGGGCATTTTCGGCAAGACATGGGGCTTATCACCGAAATCCTATGGATTTATACGGCTATGATAAGACCATTTCTAGCATACGCATCGGTTAATTGGTGGAGTAAGCTTTCACGTAAACACGTTACTGCTGCTTTCGCTAAACTCCAAAGGACGGTATTTCTCGGCTGCACGGGGACCTTCCCCAGCACGCCTGTCTCCGGCCTAGATGCATTGAACCTCCCGCCCCTTGATGTTTATATCATGGGTTGCACAATCAAAGCTATCTCACGTTTAAGAAGAGGTGGCTTTTGGTATAAGTCGCACTGGAGTTTTGATGAATTTGCCCGACGGTTGTACTTCGACTCCTGTCTTATGGATATGCCGTCCGATGCAATGACAAAGGAACTTCGGCTGAAGCGCAACTACGAAGTCGACTTTCCTCGTGTTCAGGACTGGGTCTGGCCAGACTCTGAGCCTGGAAAGGAATGCAGTCGAATCTTCACGGATTGTCGGTCAAGGATCTGGTGCTGGTGTCTTCTTGGAGAGCGACAACATTAGACTTTTCTTCTCGTTAGGCAAACATGCGTCAGTTTTCTAAACGGAGACTGGTGCTATCCTAATGGCCATGTACTATGTTGCGAGGAACAGGTGGAGGGGGCGAATTATCTGCGTCTGTAGCGACAGTCAGACTGCGCATAAGGCCTTGCTCAACCCCTTAACCACCTCCAAAATGATTCGTGAATGTAAGATGTCTCTGAATTCGGCCGAAAGGCTGAATTCACGTAGACTCGTCTGGGTCCGGGTCATAACGGAATCACGGGAAATGACATCCCCGATGAACTTGCCAGACAGGGCTCAGAGGAGGACTTTTCAGGACCTGAAATAGCGATATGTCTGCCTGCGTCCTTGGTCATTACTTCCATTGACGGTTGGATTTCATGTGAACACAATCGCCGATGGTAGGACTCTCCAGGGTGCAGATAGACTAAGCAAATTCTAACCGACGTCTGTAGAAAATCCGCGGCATTCTTGTTGTCTCTCAACAGAAACGATTGCAGACAGACTCCTGGCGTTATTACGGGTCATTACGCTTTTGCCAAACACCTTAAGGTGCTAGGCCTAAGCGATACCACCAACTGCGAAGCCTGTGGAGAAAGCGACGACACTGCGGAACATTTCCTCTGAAACATTCTCCTGCTGTTGCTCGTATCAGGCGGCAGTATTTGGTGCTAATATGGTAAGTGCTGTAAACGTAAGCTCCTTATCATTGAAGCGCCTTCTCGTCTTTCTTAGGAAAACGCGTAAGTTCTCGCAGTAAAAGTGGTGTGTCTTCCTGGTAGTACAATGGACCAGTGGAGTCTGAGTGCTCCAGTGTACAAAGCCTGGCACCCCGACAAAAAAAAATACCCAAAACTCAACTTTATAGGAACGAAATAAAAATCTAGCATACCCAACGTCACACATATTCAACCTAGTATACCAAACCAACGTGATAGCCAAACCAATCAAAGCAACTACAACCTTTTTTGTCCGTTCTCCTTTGCGTGGATGAATAATGAAGAAGAGATACGTAATACATTTTGGTTTCGTGATTTTCTTTCTTTCAGATTTCAGTGGGTATTCACTCCATTTGAGCAAATTAACTTTTAAGGGGTTTTTTATGGTTCTTTATCTAGAGGAAAACAAAACAAAACAAAAACATAGGGACAGGCTACAGTCCGCTTGGGCGAACTGTTGGATACCCTATTCTTATTCCTATCCCTCATAAGTGGGCGTGACAAAAGTCTAAGTATGGTTGAATTGTTAAGAACGCTCTACATATTTTGTTATATAACATTTAAAGGATTTTATCGAAAAAAACGCTCCCTAGGTCAAACTTGGGTGTTTCAATAAAATTGTTTTATTTAATTGTGGGCGTGTCAGTAGGCGGATTTAAAAAAAAATTAACACATGAGCATAAAGGGCCCATAGAGAGTATATATTATAAATTTTAGCTCCCTAGCTCAAATTTTGGTTTTTCAATAAAATTGTTTTATTTATTTGTGGGCGTGTCAGTGGGCGGATTTTGAAAATTTTATATCCCGAGCAGTTTTAGGAGTCATAGATCATATAAAAAAAAATTTCAGCTTTCTATCTCAAAATTCGATTTTTTCCAAAATTTTGTTTTTTTGAGTTTGTGGGCGTGTCTGTGGGCGGATTTCAAAAATTCGTAAACTTGATTATTTCGGGACCCTAGAGAGTATATGGTTAAGATTTCAGCTCTCTAGGCCCAGTTTAAAGGATTAATTTTTGCCGACGGACGGACGGACGGACGGACGGACATAGCTAGATCGACATTACTATCGATGCTGATCATAAATATAGTAACTTTTAGGGGCCCTTCGGGCAATATTAAGGTATGTTACAAACTATGCGTCAAAATTAATATACCCTTAGAATAGGGTATACAAATTACGCTTTGTTTTGTTTTCCTCTAGATTTTTTCCTGTCGCTGCGGATGCATTTTAGTTTTTTAAGTAAAACTTTTTTGGCAGCGTCAGGAGTAATATTTCAAGGTCTAGTTTTGTTTTGTAAACTAAAAAGAAAAACCGAATCGTTTCGATGATTGTGTGGCAAGTAGGTGATATTTAATGGAATTGTTTAATGCACCGTTAAACGGGGATATGTATCGAGTCGATTTTTGCAAAAATGCTACTAACCGTTTTCGTAATGAATCAACTTATTTGATTTTTTTAAAAATTGCATAAAAAAATATAAAAAATATTTACTTACTTACTTAATTGGCTCCCGACCCGTGAAGAGTCTCGGCCTGGGACACTGCAGCCTTTCATTATCTGCGATCCCGGGCATGCGGCTTCCAGTTCTCTAGACCAAGGCTGGGAGTCGAAGATGATCTTGGCTGGAGGTGTCGTTCCTGGAATTGATGTTTACTCCTAGGTAGATTTCGCATTTCATTGCCAAAATCCGGTACAAGTTTGAAATAGTTCAGAAGAGCTGCTTTCAAACTGCACATTACAACGCGTGTTTTCAAGTGTCACGGTACACAAGTGGATCAGTTCTGCCGGGATCCCGAATTCGGCCATCGCCACGTAGAGCTCCTGACGATGCGGCTTTAAAATCGATGAAAAGGTGGTGGGTCTGGACTTGAAACTCATTTGTCTTTTCCAGGATTTGCCTTAGTGTGAAGATTTGATCTATTTTCGATCTGCTGGGCCGGAAGCCACACTGATACGTGCCGATTAGCGTGTTGCAGAACGGCTTCAGACATTCACTCAGTACGTTGGATAGGATTTTATATGTCATATTTAGAAGGGATAAGCCTCGATTGTTCTTGCGAGGCATGGCATCACCTTTTTTGAAGAGGAGACATATGGAGCTGATAGTCCAGTCATCGGACATGCTGTCTACCGATACTTGATTGATCATTTGGTGCATGCGCCCTATCAAAACACCACTTCCGTATTTGAATAGCTCCGCTTGTAAACATTCAGAGCCGGCGGCCTTATTGTTCTTTAGCTTTCTTATGGCTAAGTCAACCTCTTCTCTTGGGACGTGGGTTCTCTTCTTACCCTATCACTCCCTCTGCACGATTCCCATTTAGCAGCTGTTGAAAATGCTGCTTCGGTGACTAGGTTTCCGTCGCTGTTTCGAATAGCCTGCGTTTCGGTCTTAAAGCCAGCAGCCAGTTGCTTCGCTTTCTTATAAAATTTCCGGATGTTGTTTCGATCGCGAGACTTTTTGATTTCCTTGAGCTATGAGACTGAGTACGCCCTCCTCTTTCTACTCAGTATCTTCTTCTCCTCCCTTCTCTTGACTCGATACTCTTCCCTCTTGCCCTTGTTTTGCGCTGCAGCGTTTTTAAATGTGCATTTTGTGTCACCTTCTTCCGATAAGCACATTCATCATCATACCACGTGCTTTTTCTGTAGGGTGACTGGTAACCCACGGTGGTCTCGGCTACCTCCTTGATCATGTCACGATATCGGTTCCACATATTACTGGCGCTTGTGGGTGGTGAATGCGCAGAGGACTGTCTCTTGCTCATCCACTCTCTGTAGACTCTGACGTCCAACGTCGAATTTCTTCTTTTGTGCAGTTCGCAGCTTCTTCTCGTTGGACAGTCTAGCTCTAAATTTAGCCGTCATAAGGAAATGGTGAGAGTCGACGTTAGCCCCTCGGAATGTGTGCACGTTAATGATGTTGGATGCGTGTGACGCATCGATTAGCTCATACATAGTTGATTTGGTTGGCAGTTCGACCAACTGGAGAGCGCCAAATTCCAAATTTGTGCATTTTCATTTTACGTATGGCTAAAACTTATCTGTTCCACTTTTAACGTATTGCTGTAACTGAACCCAGCCCTTAGACGAAAATAGAGGCACATTTTGTGAATACTACAAATTGGTACTTTTGTTAAACGTAAAACGTTATATTCCAGACAAAATAAGAAATTAGTAGAGTCTCGCCATCAGCCCCGCCTTTAATAAGCGATACACATGTGCAGCAGGGACGCGCACACTAATGCATGCATCAACGCACATGAAACACATGTGCAGTAAGAAATTGCACTTATTCATGCTTTTGCCTGACCTATTGTGTCAGTTGACATATAAAATCATCTTGCTGCACGGCTCTTGTTGCACATGTGTTTTAGCCATAAGGACGTCAATGAACCGAAATTGAAGTCTGGTATCACCGACAGTGTATCTATTCAAAATTTCCGTTTGTCAAAAATGTCAATAACGACAAATTCTTCAGCTGTTTACAGTTCAACCAGAACATAAACAAATTTTATTAGAATAAGCATAAAATCGATGGAATAGTGGCTAGTGCAATTGGAGAATGCTTTGCATTTTATGTCTGACTGGATCCGCTCAAGTGATTCACATATTCGAAGAGCAAGGAATCAATCTCGATGTTAGCGGTGTTATTGTCAAGCATTTTTGGATTCAGGTAAGCAAAATTCCAATAAAGGAAACTTATTTTATCTAAATAATAAGATTTTCTGCTTTAAGCCGAATAAAGAAGATGCAAACTCAAAAGTTATTTGCTGTTCCTGTTGGAATGTGGTAGATTCATTTCATAAATTTTATGAAAAGGTTACAGCTGCCCATATAAAATTACTGAGTGCGGCAACTTCTATTCCCCGTGAAGAAAATCTAAAAGAAGAAGAATCCGATGATGATCACTTCGATGCATATACTGACTTCGTGTCTGCAGGTTTGTGGTTTGTTTTGTCCTAGACACAGAAAATCATTGATTCTTCTTCAGGTGTGAAGCAGGAACTGAAAGAATATGGTGCCGTTACCTTTCCGGAAGCCGATCCTTTTACAGATGTGGAAGGTGGCTTAGTCAACATAAAAAAGGCCGCAGATATTGATACTAAATCTGATTCAGACTCTGATTCAGAAATTCCTTTAGCTGATCTGGCTAAAAGAAGGATATCTACAACAAAAGATAGTCCCTTCAATAGTGATTATACTAATGATGAAGATGATGATGACAGTGACTATGAAACTAATAAGAAAAAGGTCAAGGCGAAAGGAGCGCCTAGTAATTGCAGTGACTACAAGCTGAAGGCACCTTCTAAGAAAGTGCGAAAGACCAGAAATTCTCAAAAAAATATAAAATCGGAGAACGAACAATCCCGTGCAAAGCGAAAGACAATGGATCCGGTTAAGAAGCGAGAACTGTCGAAGGAGTTCGACGATGTTATCGAGAAAAATATTAAACTAGCCTGCAGTATCTGTCACGTACCACTAGCCAATTTCTTTCTACTCCGAAAGCACTATTACTCTTTACACAACGAACATGGTTATGCTACATGCTGTGGCAGGAAATTTCGAAAACGAGGTGTCCTTGTTGATCACATTTATCTACACCTTAATCCCGAATACTTCAAGTGCGACAAATGCGAACGAATTCTAGCAGATAGACGAAGTCTGGAAGTTCACATGAATACTCACGACACCAGCAAACAACGCATCTATAATTGTGAAGATTGCAATAAGAATTTCTATCGAAAATTACTCCTTGATCGGCACATGTACACACATATCCAAGATCGGAAGTTTACCTGCGAGGACTGCCAAAAATTGTAAGTTTTAATCAACTTTTTTTGGGATTAATGTTTTATTATAAAAAAAAATCTTTAAGGTTTTCATCAGACTACACATTGCGACAACACATAAATAATGTCCATAACAGTGCTTATAATAAAATCTGCGATCAATGTGGCAAATCTATACGTGGTGTGGAGTCTTTTCGGCGACATCAATTGGAACACTCTGGAGTTGCTGTGCCATTGGTGCAGTGTGAAAAATGCGGCGTTAAGCTAGCGAGCAAATACGGTCTCAAGAGACATATGGATTCACTGCATCCCAAAAGTAAAGTGTTGCATGAATGCAAGGTGTGCGGGAAAACAGCACCCAGTCTGGCAGCACTGCAACGTCATACGTCTTACATGCACAAATGTGAGCGGAACCACAAGTGTCTGATGTGTCAGAAGGCCTTCAAGAAACCTGGCGGTCTTAAGGTGAGTGATTTGAATCGTTTAAAAAAAATTAAAATAAATATGAGGCATTAACGGCCTATATAGGGCCTAAAATCTAGGTTCTCTAACCATTTGCTTGTGCAAAGTGGAAGGGACCTACAATTTTAAAGGCGAATCCGAACGGCAAATTTGAGTAGCTTCTCATGTTAATTGATACCCTTGATGTTCGCAAGAGGTGGGGCAGTGGAAAATCTTTTAGATGTTACTTTACCCCGGAGAGATTTGGACCTGAGACCTTTATATTAGTATTCCAACACACTTACCTCTACGTTACTGCGCCCACATTGTGTGATCTGAATGCAAATATGCAAGGGTGATGATTGCGTCGGTCTAATAGGATTTTGGTAGGGGTAGTATATTGGAAATTTTCGTTCGCGGGTCTGGCCCATTGTGTACCAAATGTGATACTTTGTACTTGTTAGACATGTGGTTTTGGTTGGGCGCATGCACCAAATCATCAACCAAGTATGGGTGGAAGAAAGCATGCCCGATGAGTAGTTCTATCAGTTCCATGTGCCCCATTTATAAGAAAGGCGATCCTATATCTTGCTAGATCTATCGATGCGTATCCCTGCTAAATGTCTCATATTAGATCCTATAAGATCCTATCCAACGTACTGTGAGAACGGCTCAAGCCGTTCTGCAACACGCTAATCGGCACGTACCAGTGTGGCTTCCGGCCCGGCAGATCGATAATAGACCAAATTTTCACATTAAGGCAAATTCTAGAAAAGATTAACTAATAACAAGTCAAGACTCACCATCTTTTCATTGACTTTAAAGATGCATATGATAGCATTCATCGTCAGGAGTTCTACGTGAGCGGAATGGCCGAATATGGGATCCCGGCAAAACTGATTCAGTTGTGTCGCGTGACACTTGAAAACACGCGGTGTAATGTGCAGTTTGGAAGCAGCTCCTCCGAATTATTCCAAACCTGCACTGGATTTCGGCAAGGAGATGCGCTATCATATGATTTATTTAATCTTGTTCTGCAGAAAATAGTGCGCAGGGCAGGTGTCAACACGGAGGCACTATTTTCAATAGATCCGTCGAACTACTGATGTATGCAGAAGATGTCGACATCATCGGCCGTTCCCAGCATGCCGTGTTAGAGGCTTTTTCGGCGATTGAAGAACAGGCGAAATTGGTTGGTCTTGAAGTGATTGAGGACATGACCAAATACATGCTACCAACAAACAAACAAACATCTGTTCATCGCCAAAAATAAAACCTCACTGTTCATAGCAGTAACTTCGAGATAGTTAAAGAGTTCACCTGCCTTGGAGTAAACATCAACTCCACAAATAACATCTTAGTGGAGATCCGACGGAGAATTACCTTAGGAAACTGCTGCTACTTCGATTTGGCCAAACAAATTGGTTCAAAACTCCTTACTTGAAGAACAAAATGCATGCTTCATCGAACCTTAATTCTGCAGGTCCTGCTTTAAGCTGCCGAGTGCTGGACGATAAGTAGGAAAGGGGAGCTTATATTGGGTTCTTTTGAAAGAAAAATACTCTGTCGGATATTTGGTTCTGTGTGCGAGGAGGCGAATGGAGGAGAAGATACGCCCGTGAACTCTATGAACTGTACCAAGATCTGGATGTAGTCCAAACATCTAAATCACGTCGACTACATTGACTCGACCACATTGCGCGAATGGACAATAATGCTCCAGCAAAAAGTATCTTCGACTCCCGGCCCCCAGGTTCGAAAATGCATGGAAGACCGAACCTCCGTTTTAAAGACCAAGCCATCGCATATGCCAAAGTGCTTGGTCTGGACAACTGGAGGCGGCGTGCCCGGGATCGCAGATGATGGAAGGCTGCAGTGTCTCAGGCAGAGACTTCACGTGTCGGGAGCCCGTTAAGTCAAGTAACTAAGTTAGACATGTGGCTAACAAAACCAATTTCAAAGAGGTATACCCGCCACGTCGTCGACCCTATCGAAAAATTATGCTCCCATACAAGAGAACCGGCGTTCTTGAATGGCTATTAAACGCCAGCTGCTGACTGCCAAAAACCAACGAACAGCAATCGCCACTGCTGTATTAAAGTGTTGAGAAAAATAATAATAATAATATTCCATCATACCTCATCCCACTCCATCGCTGCTGCTTTTGCTTGGCTATAGCAGTTGCCGTACGATTTTCGTTTGTGCACTTGTAATGGTTGGGTAGAGGCAGCATCAGATGCATAGCGGGTCGTGACTCGTGAGCTGTTGATTTTGTTGGTGGACCAAAACAAGTTACCGTACCGTGCCGTAAATTGTTTTGGAAATCTAACGCAGATCTTCAAATCACGGCTTTTGCGTAGGTATCGGCTGAGTTGTGTTTTCTTTAATGTTTGTATTTTATAATGTGTATGAATTTTGTAGTGGATGTCAGTAACATTCGTGGGTTGAGGAAAGATTTTGTTCATTATACGCCCATGTTTTTCACAACAAACCAGCTGTTTTGGCACTTAGTGAAACCCATGTTAGCGTTAGCTCTGATTTAATAGAGTTTAGTCTACCTGGGTACAACTTAGTACCATTATTCGTTCCCCATCACGGTCTCGCTGTTTATATACATAGTGACGTAGCCTATCAACTTCAGCTCCAATATGGCCAATCTTCCAATCCGGAATTTAATTTCATTTGGCTCAAATTTCATGTTTGTAGGTAATTAATCCACTACTGTTTTATTTACAGAAGCTCAAATTTGGACAGACATTCAACTTATAATAGGTCCTTTCGCGAACTAATATGCAAACGTAAATTTATATAAACTTTCGTGCAAAACTACACAAACGCGTTCGCGTAGAAAATGTGAGAAAATGGTAAAAAGATGAACGAAAGAAAAATGTACTTTCGTTCATTTTTCTTCACACTGAATTTCAGCTGGTAAGGAAATGAAAACTGTCAAATGATGAAATCTTATAAGTTTGCCAGCAAAAAAAAACAGCTGTTGCTTCTTTTCAAGCCAAACTTAGACGTTTTTCATTTTTTTACACAAAAGCGTTCGCGTACTTTTCTTAGAAATGAGAGGATTCTCTCTCGATTTTGGAGATTTGACACTTTTAATTTTTCTACACATAAAGTACGCGAACGGACCTAATGAGTTTGATGCCCTGTCTGATTCCTTTACAAGAATTGTGACCCTTCATCCTCGTTCTGAAATCGTCATTGCGGGCGATTCCAATATACACAATTCAAGTTGTCTTCGACATTCTGGTCTGCACAACACCCGAAGAAAGGTACGTCGAGGTCTTTGCTGAGGTAAATAACCTGACTCAGCTTGTAAATGAGCCGACACGAATACCGGACATAAGCAGTTAAACTGCCAACACACTGGACTTGTTTCTTACCTCTCACTTGGATAAATACGCTTTGAACGTATTATCGCCTCTAGGTTCGTCAGACCATTGTATTATATCAGCAAATTCCTCGTACTCCAACCACATAGTTAAAGAACAAACTCCTAAAAGAACCTTATGGAAATACGAGAAAGCCAATTGGGAAAAACTAAACGGTTTCTTTAAGAGTTTTAACTGGTCGCTGTGCTTCATCCTTAACAGGATAAAAAGTATCAAGCCAAGATAAGCGCGTGGTGTGACTCGAGCTGCAAAGAGGCTATCAGGTTAAAAGAGGTTAGCTTTCGGTTATTCAAAGCCAACCGATCTCCGGAAAGGCGTAAAAAGTTTTAACGAAATGACTACAATGCCCACGAAGCATGTTAAATTTTCCTTTGACCAAATTTTGAGGCAACAAATACTACAAAGTCCCACGGGTAGTAAAAACTTTTGGTCATTTGTTAAAAACATCAAGAATTCGGCCTCATCATCTATCCCGACACTCATTTACAAATACATTCCAGCTGTCAGCTCTATAGATAAGGCCAATCTGCTTGCTGCTCACTTTTCAGTCAGCTTAACGCTCCTAGATTGTGCTTTGTCTCCCCTGGCTCTCGAGCGCGTAGAATACTCCATGGGACCAATCCTCTTCCGCACTCGCACAGTGAGATCTTGACATACACAAAACCTCTGGTCCAGATGGTATTTCTCTATTGTTCTGAAGAGCTGTTCTTCTACTCTGGCAAAACCACTGCTTTAGCTTTTCTATCTGTCCTAATCTTCAGCGCTCTTTCCGAGTATACGGAAAACAGCATTTGTCCAGCCTGTACCAAAAAAAGGCGAATCTTCATCTCCCTCCTTCTACCGGCCAATAGCATGAAAATATTATTAAAAAGTTTTATACCAGGGGTATATGTGTTGTCACCACTCACGGATGAGTGTGAACTTATTTCCAATTCAAATGTTCCTTCAGATTTGAAGAATAACAAAAGAAATGTTAGTTCAGCCTATTGTATGGCTATGACTGAAAGTCAAAAATTAATATATATATAGTCAACTATTACTAGTATGACTATATATATTTTGTGGAGTTTCACCCAGATGTGGTGGTTTGGGATCATCAGTGGATTACCACAAACACATCAAATCCATACTCGATTTTAAAAAGTATATATACCCCTGGTATAAAACTTTTTAAAATCGAGTATGGATTTGATGTGTTTGTGGTAATCCACTGATGATCCCAAACCACCACATCTGGGTGAAACTCCACAAAATATATATAGTCATACTAGTGAAAATATTATTATTATTTTTAAACTTTATTAACAAATAATTAATTATATTGCTAATACATAGGGAAATAAGCGCTAGCTACCAGGGCTTTCGGCTAGTTGGATACATTTTTCGGTTTATAATTTATCTGCTAGCTCAAGGGAGCAAAGAAGGTTTTGTACTTTTTTGACATTGTCTACAGAAGAGGTTGAGAGTAGGAGGAATAGGGATGTGGATGGGGATTGACTGTGTCGTTTGGCTTTGATGATGGTGCATTCGTAGATCAGGTGTTGGGTGGAAAGAATCTGGTTGCAGTTGCAGAGGTGACATACCGGCCGACTGGATTTGGTGAGAAGATGCTCGTGTGTAAGTTTTGTGTGCCCAAGCCGCAGGCGTATAAAAGGTCTAAGCGAGTTTTTGCTGCATTGGGGTGGATAAATGGGTGGAGCCCCTTTAGGGTTGATGTCTTTGTAATGGTGGGAGTACCTATCCCATTCCTGTTTCCATTGAATATAACTGGAATTGTGGATGTGCTTGCACATGTCTTTCTTATTAAAGGTAAGGTGGGTTATCAGAGGTTCTCGGACAGCTGCCTTGGCTGCTGTATCGGCGGCCGTATTTCCATTTATCCTGACATGCCCTGGTATCCACAGGAGTTTGATCTTCCCTTGGAGGCACATGGGAGCAGTGAAATAGGTCGGAACCCACTAGTATCGAAGCCGTTCTGATTAGGTTTCGGAATTGGAAGGACCGTGGCCGTTTTCCAGCTTTGTGGCATGATCCCATCGGAGAAGATACGGTTGTAAAGCTCCAGCAGGCGGGTTTTTAAAATGTCTGGGCTGTTTTTGATCATTAGGTATGTAATTCTATCGAAGCCTGGTGTTTTGCCTTTAGCAGCCTGGAGTAGGTGTTCAAATTCAAACCTGGTTATTGTCCGCTCGGCGGAAAAGGAAGCGTGAGTTTGGTGGTACAGTGTGGGGGGGCTAAGTGATGATCCTAGCGATTTTAAGTTAAGGAATTCTGGCGAAAAGTGTTCGTCCTTTGAATAATTGGACCAGGATTTGGCGAAATGTTCGGCGATTTGGGTGGGGTTGGATAAAATTTGTGAGTTGTTGATAATTGTAATAGGGGGAGGCACGAAATTTCCTGTGAGGGCCTTGACATCTGCCCAAAGTTTGTGTGATGTGGCATTTGGGTTTATGTTGGAGGTAAACTTCTCGAAACAGGATTTTTTTGCTGCTTTCGCAGCTTTACGGAATATTGCATTGGCTTTTCGGTAAGCTATTGCATTGTGGTCATTGGGATATTTTTTGAATTTTTTCCAACAGTTTTGTTTGTCCTGTCGCATGTCATGTAACCCTTTATCCCACCAGGGAACCGTTCGAGTTTTTGAGCGTTTACCGGATGCAGGGATAGACTGGTTTGCACCAAAGTGGATAGCTCTATGGATTGTTGCTGCTTCCTTGTTGATGTTAGTGAATGGCCCCCTTTGTGTAAGAAACTGAATTATATTGGTTTGGAAAGTGGTCCAGTTAGCTCTATCAGTTAGATATTTGGGAGATTGTTTGCCATTCTGCTGTGGAGTGTCTACAGCTACTGCGGTAACTATTGGGAATTGATCACTGCCGTGCAAGTCGGGGAGTATTCTCCAAGTTGTGTTGGCTCCAAGTTGGGGGGAGATAAGGGTTAGGTCAACGTGGGTGAGGGAGTTGTGGGTGGAAAAGTGGGTTGGGCATCCGTTGTTCATTATAATGAGGTTGGAGCTAAGGAGAAATTGCTCTACAATCTTTCCTCGGGTGTTGATGACTGGTGATCCCCATAAAGGGCTCCAGGCATTGAAATCCCCCGTCAAGATTATTGGGTCGTCGAATGAATTGACAATGTTATTTAAATCATTTGTGGAGATAACTTGGTTTGGGGGAATGTATAGGGATATTACAATTATTTTTACTTTCCATAAAATCTCTACCGCAACAATTGAGATAGGCGAGGGGACGTTAATGAGTTTGT
The DNA here is from genome assembly GCA_949715645.1 of Portevinia maculata. NCBI lineage: Eukaryota > Metazoa > Arthropoda > Insecta > Diptera > Syrphidae > Portevinia > Portevinia maculata. The sequence continues at coordinate 265,428,123 of OX454526.1, read as the reverse complement.
GTGGAATAGATTTGTGTACCAGCAGACCTGTACCCTGTTTACCAGAGTTGTTGGTGCTCAAGTTGTGAAAATAGGAATGGTACCGTTTCAGGGGTAGATGGGAGGTGGAACATGGTAGGTGGGTTTCCTGCAGTGAGACGACTAAGGGGCATTCCCCATTAAGTAGGATTTGCAGTTCGTGTAGGTTATTGAAGTATCCATTAAGGTTCCACTGGAGAACCCTAAGTACTTTTCCTTTAAAATGCGCCGACTTGTCTACTACATAACTGGAGCTATGTTGTGAAAAGTCGAGTTTGGTAGAATGGTGGGTGTGTTGGAGACGACCCCCCCCCCCCCCCCCCCCCCCCGGCCGGGGTCGAAGGCGCCTGGAACTGGTTGGGGTTCCTGGCGCCTTCGCCCCCGGACAGGGGGTCGTTGTTCTGTGAAGAGGGATTTTTATATGTTGTCATTATCATCTTCCGTAGGAGGGAGATAATATTGGTTGTTGTTAATGAGTGATTGGGTTACTAAAGATATAGGTGAGTGGGCTGTAGTAGTATATTCAATTGTTTGTTTGGGGTTATTTTCTGGTGGATGGTTGGTGGTGCTGTGTTTTGCTTTGTTGGAGCAGTCGTTCCGTGTGGAAGAAGGGTTGGGGGTATAAAGATTACTGGGGGAATGGGATAAGTTTGGAGAAAACTGGGGTACATTGGATGTACCTAAAGAGTTAATATTGGTATGGTTTGAAGTTGAAATCTTGTTATTAGGTTCACTTGTGCTAGCGTCAGGGATTTTAGAAAGCCTAGCTGGCGGCTTGGGTGGGTTTGGGAGGGCACCCTGAATGGGAGCAGGAACTTTGTCAATTGATGAATTGTTATTGGCCGGAATTGGTTGGGGGTCGGTATTCTTGGTAACTGAGGCATATGACATCGTGAGTGTGGTCGTAGGATTTTGGGCATTATAAATCTGTCTGGCTTCTGCCATACTGCATTTCTCTATTGTTTTGATTGGAGGTTGCAGGTATCACATGTTTCATTATTTTTGCATCTTGTTTTTGTGGGCCCCAGTAATTGACATTTACGGCACCGCATTGGATTGGGAAAGTACTCCTCAACTTTGAGGTTATACCACCCAACGTTGACCGTGGATGGGGCGGAATAGATCGAAGGAGAATAACATCAGACCTGTGGGGCGCATAGTGCCTTCAACGGATTTTTGGAATTTGTACACCACGGTTACACCTTGAGATTTCATTTCTTCAATTATTTCCTTTTCAGGCACATTTATAACCCTGTCTTATACGCTGCCCTTGGATGAGTTAAGTTGTTCGTGTAATTTGACCGTGATTGGGCACAGGTTGGATAGGGATTTTTTTGAGAGAAAGATGTCAGCAATCTTTTGGGATTTGACCAGTAATAACAGATTACCGTCGCGTAGTTGAGTGATGTATTCGTAGCCCGTACTGATATTATCAATTGCTTTATTTAGGAAGAACACACTGAACGAAGAAAGAGGTTTGTCGGGGTTGGTTGGGGTTATGGTTATGAATTTAGGGTTTTTTACGCTGGAGTTATTTGTTAGATTTTTTTCTATTTCACATATGCTATATATATTTTTTTTACGTTTTTTACTATTGGGTTGCAGAAACGGCTCACGATTGAGCTCGATAAAGCGATTACCCGTAAGAACACGTGGCCCAGCGGCCATGGCGGGATATAGTGGTTTGACACTTGTTTAGTTTTTTTTCGATCGAACGGGAAATAGAAGAGAAAAAAAACGCGTGCTAACGAAGTAGCGGGATTGCACCAACGGAAAACTAGAACGATTAGAAAACCAGCGATGAACGAACTTATCGGCTCGGAGGTTAGTCGGTGACTGAAAAAGCATGAAAATAACTTTCGGACCGTTTAATTTAAGTTGTTTTGGATGGTTTCAAGTCTGCAATTCACCAAATAAATACTGGTGTTCCCCAAGACTCCGTTCTGTCCCCGACTCTATTTCTCATTTTTATAAATAATGATCTCCTGTCTGTTACTTCTAATCCAATCCATTCCTTTGCTGATGACAGTACCCTCAACCTCTCATATTCGTTTCTTAGTTCACGCCTCTCTTCTTCGGGTGTGGAACTGGAACGGCAACGTATGCTAAGCTCATTAAATTCCGATCTTAACAGCATAACTTAGTGGGGTACAACCAATAGAGTGGAATTTATGTGGCTTCTAAAACACAATGCTGTCTCCTGGCATTAAATCAAAACCCACACACCCTGCCATTATCCATGAATGGCACTTGCATCGCTGAAACTGAAAGACTCCATTCTCGGTATGTGTGTTAATTCCAACCTTCGAAATGTCTTGGCTTCCTTAAGCGATGTAAGAAATATTTCACACCTTCTGATCTGGCTACAATTTATTAGGCGTTTATCCGCTCATATCTAGTCATACTTATTTGGAGCTGCTTGACAGAATCCAAAAACGTGATAAAACTCATTGGCGACCGAGACATCGCGAGATCGATTGACTCTCTTAGTCATCGTCGTAATGTCTCCTGCCTTTCGTTATTTTCTCGTTATTTCCACCATAAGTGCTCAAACGAAATAGACAGTTGCATTCCTGCCCTTAAACATTTCAACCGCGATACCCGCCATGCAAGGAATGCTCATCAGTTCACCCTCAAGCCCGTGTTCGGACGTACAGTGAAGTTCAAAGAATCTTTCCTCAGACGTACAACACGAATGTGGAATACTCTTCCAACGCCCGCGCTGTGTAGCTATTACATTATAAGGGTCCTTATAAATCCCTTTTGTGGATGCATATAATAAAAAAAAGAAAGAGGTAGCGCCTCTCTTGAATACTTTTTTCTCTACATCGGTGCAGCCTCTGCTATTTGTTAAGTTGCCTAGCCTTCTAGCCTGCCTAGCCTTAGCCTAGCCTTCTAGCCTGTTTTCGGCGATGCAGTTTCCGGTAAAAACCCCGACGAGCACACGGATTTACTTTCTATCAAAGGGTACTAGCACCAGCAAGCAGGATTTAGTTATTTATGGGAAACTAAGATCCCTTATGAGTCATATAAGCAAACGAGCCCAAGTGAAGCCCACAAAGTGATTGGCAGGTCGTGTGTTCGAATCCCGACCAGGGCCATGCTTTGTAAAATTGAATACACACAACAATTCAAAAAAAAAATCTCCCTTAAGCAATTTAGGCGCCACCTGTGGAGAAAAAACTCTCACCAAAACATATTTGCTATCCTCCTATTCTTTCAGCAGCAGCACCCAAAAACAGGCAATGAATCATTTGCTGGGTGCTCCTTGCAGCAACAAAAATGCCTGCGCTGTGGTAACATTATAGGGGTACTGTATCAATTACAGAAAAATAAAATTAAAACCTTTAGCGCACGCTAATTATAAAAAAAATAAAAAATTACAAGAATGGAGTTGATCGCTTTAAGTGCTGCATTCACGCAAATGGTTATTCTAGTTGTACAGCTAAGACCGTCTGAGCTGTTTTCGTAACTGCGAATAACTCAGCATGGGGAATGCTGCAGTCAGTATGGCTTTTTGATACTTAGCGCTTCTGAGAAGACTCCACCGGCTTTGATCCATCTGTGAAATTCGTATCGAAGTCTTGATCTTTCGTAGTCAGTGGGTGGCATTAGCCCTATCTGATTTAAGATATCAAGTATGCTCGAATATCCTAATGGCCAACATTTCCAAATGTTTTTCTCTCTTAGTCTAAGAGCACGTTCCTGCCAAGTTCTTTGTAAGGAGCTCAGTGGGGTTGCATTGTTCAGCAATGTCCCCCGATCTAAATGCGATCTTGATTTCACTGAACCATGCAAGTAAACCATCATCGATTTTACGGTCAAATCTTTTAGATTCTATGTTGCTTTGAAAAACAATTTGCTGTGTGACCTGTTTTCTAATATGTGCTGTGACGGAAGCAGATAAATCTTTATCAAATGGCATTGCTGTTCTTGCAGGGCACTTTTTTCACTCTTTTTAAAATTCCCTTCACATCCCCTTTCTCCCTTTTCTTTTACTTAGAGGCTATGGTCAGAATTAAAGGAATCGTAACCCTTCCAATTTATGTCACCATTATTGGTCCTCCTGTGGGTTTTGCCGGTTTGACCTCAACACAATTGCATCAGCAGGCTTTCAAGATTCCGATCACTTTTATACTTCAAATGCTGGTCCTTTTACATTTGTATGACCCCGGTATGCCTCTTTTTACAATTTCGCACGGATTTGCATGCACACTTCGGCAGAGTTAAAATTGCCTAGATGTGATTTGTCCCGTTAGTTAACTTTTGCGACAAGCGCTGTTTTTTAGCAGTCACTTCAGTGATATTCTTATGTAGATAGAAAGATATCTAGCTATTTAAAGGGGCCCTAATGAATTAGTATGTCCTCCATCACGTCTAATCATAGCACACCGGATTTTCAGTTTAGTTCGATTAATGCGACACAAAGAAAATAGGAAACTTTGAGAAAGCCAACTGGACTGGCACCACTTCTTACCTCAACAGGTTCACCTCTGCGCATGTCCTGACGTCATACATTAAAAATCAATAAACTGCTTCACTGTCATTATATACCAAATGCTGTCTGTAAGACTGTAAGACTGTAAACAAATCGAAAGTAATAGAAAAATGCTTTGCATTTTGTGTCTAACACCATCGAACCAAGTAATCCACATCTTCAAAGATGAAGGTGTCAATCTGAACATTTGCTCCATCATCATGCAGCATTTCTCACTCCAGGTAAACAAAACTACAAAACAAAAACAATGTCTGATTGCATTACATACATAATCGAACTGTTTTTAAAGCCAAGCGCCGAGAATGCCAACAACAAAGTCATTTGTGGTTCCTGTTGGAAGGAGTTGGACGCTTTTCACAAGTTCTATCGCAAAGTGGAGGAAGCTCATTCGAAATTGATCAGCAGTTGGTCAGCGGCAACTGTTGAGTGTACGGACATTTTATCAGCCGCCATTCGCATTGCAGGAATCAAGCCAGACGAAGAGTTTGAGGTCGGGGAAAGCTCCTCTTCCAGCGATAACGACGACGAGACCTACTACGAGAATAAAGACGGATTGAAATTTAAACGCACCACTTCGAAGGAGTTTGATCAAGTTATCAAGCAACACTTGAAATTGTCATGCAACATATGTCGGCAGCCTATGAGGAATTTCTACACCCTTAAAAGACACTTTCACAACGTTCACAACGCAAACGGCTACGTTATTTGCTGCAAGTTGAAATTCAATAAACCCAGCAACCTGGTGGAACATATTCGTTCGAATCACAATTTGGTATATCAGTGCGATAAATGCGGCCAAGTTGTGACCGACTTTAGGGCTTTGAAGGTCCATAACACAATACATACTAATAATTCTGTGTCAACTACAAATGTGACCAGTGCGGTCACATTGCGATTCGAAAAGACAATTCAAACTAGTACATTGCCGTCATGCAATGCAACACATCCATACTAAGAATGTAGGAGTCCCCATATGATTCACATCAATGAAATAGTGAACTGTTAAATGTGCGAGTATGTTCTCTCTACCTAAAAAAAACAATAATGACTTCCATGGACAGTATTACCGTTCTTATAAATGTTGTATAAATGTTAACATATATAAAATCGGTCACAGGTGCACAAACCGTGAGCATTCCTTACTTTAACTATACCCTGACTCTGGTGCTATGCACTACAAATATTTACTTGATGAATGTTAATGGAATTACAGGGAAATATTTTAAGCCTATTTAAGAAATTAGTTTAATAAGCGTGTGTGTGTGTGTATAAAGAATAGTATTAATGTGAAATAAATGTTGTGGCATTTACTGTACAAATATTAGTTTTATTTTATTTTCATCAAACGTTACAGTACTTCAGTGATTTCTTGGTACAAATTCAAAGATACCAACGACCATACCACGTCGAGTTAATCGGTTCTCGTCAGATCACCGTAATTAAACGACGTTGGGCGCGGTTAGTACGTAGATGGGGGACCGTTTGAGAACAACCGCGTTGGCCAGTCCCATCTACAGAGTTGAGGTAGATAATATACGTGCTATCACAATGGACCTAAATTGGTGTAAGTGTGTCGGCTTCTGCCGACAGCCACATAAACCTAACCTAAAGATATCCTAACATTAACATTTGTTTTTTAATTAGGTTAGGTTAGGTTACTGGGTTGACGGGGCAAGAGAGTCCTGCGCCCGTCACACTTTTTTTTTTTTATAATTTGCTTACGCTAAAGGGATTTTTTTTCTGTTGTTACAGTACCCTTATAATGCTAAGAACACAGTGTAAGCTACTTGGTATTAGAAAGAATTGAGAGATAGGAAAGAAGTGTTTGGGTGCAGTTGTAGGGTTTTTCTCCACGGGTGGTATCTAAGTTACTTAGGGAGATACGATTTCATGTATTCGGTATAAAGTAATGGACTTGGCCGGCCGGGATTCGAACACACTACCTTCCATTCCGTAAGCGAATACACTACTACTGCACCTTTGCCACCCACACTTAGGTCAATATAGACCCTTTGTGATACCCTGGAGATTATGTTTCCCTTACTTGGAACCAATGAAAAACATATGAAAAACCTAGCGGGCTTACAAACCATCCCGATGCATTTATGAACTTGTGCAAGTCGTTGACAGAGTTGCCGGAGAGTTCTTCTAAGTCCTGGAAGAAATGTCTGCCGAGGATCTTGTTTCTAATATGACAGAGTGCAGGGCAGGGACAGAAGAAATGAGGGGTATCCTCATTCACCTCCTCGTCCCGCATCCTCTACAGAGGTCATCTGTGCTGCGTTTCAATTTATTTGCATGGTAGCCCAGCATGTTGTATTCGGTGATAACACGTGTGAGAGAAGACAAAGTCTTTTTATTCATTTGAAGGATTCTCTCGGTCTTTCGTTTGTCATGTAAATGCCACATTTTTCCGACGACACAGGAGTCAAGGGCACTCGATCTTTCGTTTGCTGCCATCAGTGTTTTATCACCAATCACCTGTTTAAGGTAACAGGGTGGCGTTTTTACTGTAGTGTCAGCCGCCCTTTATTCAACTGAAGATCCTTTTCTTGCCAGTTCATCGGCTCTTTCATTCCCTGGGACACCACTGTGTCCGGGGACCCAACAGAGTCTTACAATGTGCTGCCCGCTGAGAACCTGCAGCTCTTCGCGACAGCGACTTACAAGCTTCGATTTTAATTCCGTGGCGGAAATCAATTTTTTTGCCGCTTGGCTGTCAATGAAGAAGGTAATCAGCCTTATTGCGAAGATCAATCGACAATTGATAATTGACTATTTTCAATGTGTGCTATTGTGAACGAACGATTCATTTGGTATTTTTGTCAATCGCATTTTTTTAATTGACTGCGATTGACAAAATCCTTTAGAATCGTTCGTTCACAATAGCAAACATTGAAAATAGTCAATTATCAACTGTCGATTGATCTTCGCAATAAGGCTCAATATCAGCATGTGGCATTGCCGTCATTGCAGCAGCTGTTGTCATCGCCAGAACCTCAGCTTGGAAGACGCTGCTGTAGTCTTGGAGTCTGATCGAGCCAGATATTCCGAGTATTTCGGAATAGAGACCCGCGCCACAACTATCCATCTTGGAGCCATCTGTATAGATGGGGATTGTTGCTTCATGGTACTTGATCCTCATGCCATTCTTCCCTGCAGGGAAAAGAGACAGTAAATGGTCTTATAAAATCTAGTTGATGAGTAATGTAGTCTGTGCATACATTACCACCCGTAGATTTGTAGAATCTGTGCATGTCCTGTTGTACTGGGTTTACAGTTTTCTGTTTGGCTTAGCAGCAAGGCACTGTTTGCTGCAGATTCTTGTACAAAAAGGTCTAGAGGTTTGAGATTGAGAAGTGGTTCTCATAGCCCCACTAGTACCAATACAGGCAATTCTTTAGACTCTAGTCATAGTCTTAAGGTTGGTGACCTTGCACAACCCCTGCCACCAGACTAAATTACCATAAGTGAGTATAGGTCTTGCCACTGCCGTATACATACCCCAGGTTTTGCCGAAAATTCTGTTGCAACCATATAAAAAGAACCTATCTCGAAAAAAATGGAACGCAACCTGCTCAGTTGGTACTGTCATGTTCAAATGAGAGATCGTACGAACCCTGTCAAAAAGGCAATATCAATCAACGTTCCAATACGAACGCGAAAGAAAGGCAGGCCTTAAAACTCCTGGATCACACAAATGCAGCAGCACCAGCATTTGATTGTCCTTAGCGTCGAACCGGCGAAACCCACAGGCGGACCAGTAGGGATGCAGTTAAGTGGGAGCGTAATGATCCCTTTAATCCTGATCAAAGCTTCACCGTCATTAAGGGAGAAGAAGATAGCAGCTTTATCAGAAATAAACTTTACAAAACCAAAAAACAAACAATTCAAAGTAAGCGGATTAGAGAAATCCTAAGCGTTACGCAAGAAAAAACACAGCACTGAATTACTTTGAACAACTAAAAAATCTATATGACACAAGAAGTAGAGTTTTTGCTCAAAAATAACACTAATTTTGTTTTTAATGGCATTGCAGCCGATAGTCACCGTGAAGGAAGGGACGGATCACTGCAGCATCACTGTGAGCCCTTCGACACGTTTAACATTTTAAAACTGTCCCACAAGTGTGCATGCAAATCCGTGGGTTGACACGACTGGAGATCACACAAATGCAACAACACCACCGAAATCGGGAGGCCTGTCAATATTCGTCGAAGTCGAAACACCACAAGCGGACCTGAATGGGGATACACTAAAGTGGGAGGGTTTTGATTGCTCTACTCCTGATCAAAGCCTCACCACTATTAAGAAAGAAGAAAATGGGCGCCAATGCTTAACGATTAATTTTAAATGTAAAATTAATTTGAATAACTGAAAATTTAGGTTTAGGTTTACAGCACTCACCATATGAGCACCAAATACCTGCTACCCGATACGAGCAAAAGCAGGACAGTCACAAATAAAATTTCATCGCTCTCTCTGCAGGCTTCGCAGCTGGTGGTATCGCTTAAGCCTGCTAGCACCTTAAGATGCTTGGCGAAAGCATTAGAAAGCATAATGGCCCGTAAGAACGCGAATAATTTGTCTGCAATCTTTTCTGTTGAGAGTTGTCGGAAATAATTCTTTTAGTCTGTCTGCACCCTGCAGAGTTATGCCATGTGCGATTGTGTTGATATGAAACACAACCGTCAATGGAACGCATGCAGACATAATGCCGGTTTAGTTCCTGAGCAGTCTTCCTCTGAGCCTTTTCTAGCTCAGTTCATCGGAGATATCATTTCATGTGGTCTCTTTATGACCCGGGACTCAGACAAGCTTACGAAATGAATTGTGATTTTTCTGTTGGTGTTCTAATTGAAGAGGAGCAAACAACAAAGGCACAAAGATGGCGCACAAATTCCAATTTCGTGCAAAAATATCGGAGAATGCTAAGAGACAATACAAATCCATTAGATTTGCCATTGTTTAAGCATGGTTGGTTCATTAATTTTAGGTTTCTCCAACTGTACAAGCTCATCAAAACAGCTCAGTGGAATTACTTTAATAGAATATTCTTGCTTTTTCTTGAGTCACCTGTCTGCTAGGTGGTCATAGACTATTTAATGTCTGTCTATTAAAAGTCTGTCAATGCTATCCAGAGATCATCGATATCCATCGTTCGATTTGTTGTTGTACTGAAACCCATTGCCATGGTTATTTATCATCATCACTTCAGTTTGATTTGCCTTTGTATGTTTTCCCTTTAGTTATTACAAAATAACCAATATTCCGCACCTCTATTCGACCGAAGTAGAACGAATTCGGAAATGAGCCATCAAATATTCCAAAGCGGTAGGAATTTAAATTCGACCGAAATTGATCACAAGGGTGAATAATTATGTTAAAAAGAAACTGTGAATATTATTTTAATTGACTTGGCATCACTTTACGCTAAATAGGTGTTTACTTTTTAAATGTCAAAATCTAAAAACATCAACAAAATACGGACAAATTTCGATTTCGGTTCTCTACTTTGTTCAAAACGCGCTGTTTTTTAAAAAAAATAATACAAAATGCTTTGTATTTTGTGCCTAAATCTTTACCAGGATGAATTTATACACATATTCGAGAAGCAAGGCCTCGATCTTAATATTAGCAATGTTATAACCAAACATTTTTGGCTTCAGGTAAAAACACTATATGTAAATAACTGAGAGGAGTAAACAACTGATTGTAATTATTGTATTAAGCCAAGTGAGGATGTCCCAAATTGTAAGGTCATCTGCTCCTCCTGTTGGAGTGCATTGGATTCATTTCATAAATTCTATCAAAAGGTGGAACAAGCTCATTTGACACTGTCAAACGTTGTTCGTTTGGAAAATTGCTTAAAAGTGGAAACCTTATCAGAAGTTTTTAATGTTTGTCCAGACGTGCTATTGTCAGCCGAAAGTATGAATACATTTTGTTACCACACAAGGATAAGTCTATGTTTTTCACTCACTTCACAGTTTCAGATATTAAAACTGAGATAAGCGACGATTCCAAAGTGGTGCAGCAAGGGTTTGGAGAAGAAAGGCCGTTTGATCCACTAGAAGCGGTGGCCTGTTCTAAGGTACAGACGGACGAAGATATAAAATCGGAATCAGAATCCGAAATTCCTCTATCTAAGTTAGGAGAATATCAAAAATCTGACAAAGTTAAACGAACTTCAAAAAAAACTAAAACTGTCTCAAAAAAGAAGAAACAAAAACACAAAGAACACGAAGACAATGATAATGACGAAGTAGCCTACGAAGAATGGCCAACCTCTTCGTATGCCGATGAAATTAATCATAACATAGGCCCTCAGCATTACGACGGACTTGTCAGATTCAATATTAAGTTATCGTGTACCATTTGTCAGTGCCCAATGATCAATTTCTCTGTGCTTAGGGAACACTATCGAACAGAGCACAATGAAAGTGGTTACGTTGCATGCTGTGATAAGAAATTCAATAAACGGAGCTCCTTGGTCGAACACATTCTGTTGCATAAATATCCTGAGTACTTCAAGTGTGATGAGTGCGGTCGCATTTTGGCGTGCCGTAAAAACTTGAAAGAACACAAGAAGGGTCACGACAAAAAGCTCCTGTTTCAGTGTGACAGCTGCCCAAAGAGTTTTCATAGAAAGCTGCTACTGGACCGCCACAAAGACATTCACGTCTCGGAAACAGAACGGACGTTCCAGTGCAAAGACTGCAATAAATTGTAAGTTTTCCACACGAATCAAGGTTCTACTTTTGTAATTATCATCGGTTTTGCCTTGCAGTTTTGCCTCGAAATTTTCCCTAGGACAGCACACCTTCGGCGTCCATAAAGGTGGGTATACCAAAATGTGCGATCAATGTGGAAAGGTAATTCGTGACCTGGAAGCTTTTCGCCGACATCAGCTGATGCATACAAATGAACCAAAGCCATTTGTTAAATGTGAAAAATGTGGCATTAACCTTTCAACCAAGGCTGCTCTTTACCGTCACAAAAGAGCTAAACACGCGGAAAATGATGCCACTCACGTGTGTAATATTTGTGGAACTATTACGGCCAATATATACGCTCTAAAGCGGCATATAACCTATATGCACAAGTACGAGAGGACGTTTAAGTGCACAATGTGCGACAAGGGATTCAAGCGAGCTATAGTACTTAAGGTAAGCGATTTATCAGACTTTGAGTTTGCAAATGAATGTTGAGTAATTTTTGACTGAATAATTGTTGCCAACGCATATTTGTGTGAAATGGGAAACCTTTGGGAACAAGGTATTTGTAGTGCAAAACTCAAAAAACTCGCTAACTGATGTGGCAATTCGGGCCGGTTAAGGGTCAATAATTCTATGTCCTTATGCTCATAATACAGCCGCTTGTCATACATGTAGCATGATTGATATTCGAATACCAGGGCCTTGTACACGCGATCTTTAGGAATATATTTCGATTAACAACTGGTTTCTCACTTAAACTTCGGGAAAGTACATCAAACAATTCGTATACCAAAGAAAAGGCATAAACGGCCCATGCAGGGCCTAAAACGTAGCTTATCCAAACATTTTCTTGTGCGAAGTGGAAGGTCCCTACAATTTTAAGCCGAATCCGAGCGGCTATTTGAGAAGCTTCTCATGACAATTGATACTCTTTAATGTTGGTCAGACGTCTGCAAGAGGTGGGGCAGTGACTAAAACGTTAAGATGTTACTTGGCCCGGCGGGATTCCCTCATGAAACCTTTAGGATTAATAGTCGTTTACCGGTTCAAAACTCTGTACTCGATCGACGCCACAATCATCTGTTGTATGTTTTACAAATCGCTATGTATTGCGGAAATGTTTGCCAATAATAGTGTATCGGACAATACGACATCCTTGTATTCGCTTCGTTTCGGTACGCCATAACTCGTCGCAGTTAGACAAGTTTGGTATGTAGTAAAACTTGCAGTTAAGAAACGAAATTGTTGTATGGCCCCTGGATTTTGTTTAGATGCTCCGCATTTAATGCTTGCAGTGAAGATTCCTATTGCCATGACAATTTTTTGACACTGCTGACAGTGTATTCAATGTAACTACATTATATTTTGAAACTAGAGGTAATTAATTAGAGTTCCCAATCATATGGTCATATTTTAATACCCTTTCCTTAGAGCATATCCATCTACATACATTTTGACACGCGGTCTCTCTACGTGCTATAAGTTGATAGCATGCTATTGTCAATCTCGCAACTATATTTCGATGGTTTGCGAGAGAAAGCATGCTCTGCGCGCATAATCTTTATAACATGCGAAAAACAAAAGACAGGTAATGTTTCTTGCTGTTAGTGCAGTGATGCTCTTCCAAGAAAAATTAAGTGATTCTGATCGGTCGATATGACTTCGCCAGCCTTGTACTTTAGGTGTATTTAACGAAGACCACATATTAGCTGCTTGATATGTATCCCCTTAAGTAAGTAGCTTGCTTTAAAGAGTCTTATTATTACAGGTATTAAGTGCCGAATACCCTTTTTAAATAGTGTTAGAAATAGTCCATTTTCTCCCGGGGCTTTGATGTGGGAACAAATTAACTTCAATCTGTTCCAATTCCCCTCTGTGGTCTATTTATTCTTCCCTGTTGAGGCTTTTCTGTGGATGTAGGAATTACTGTGTGTAGACTATTGTTCTTAGAGTAAGTAAGTAACTTAAGGTCATAAACGCAAAGGTTTGTCCAAATCGAAGGAACCATTTCAGAAACATCGCTTAAAAATGTTTCTCAAATGTTTAACATTCGTTTCAGGAGCATTGCAGTAATATTATTGAAATCAGTTCATTTTTATCTTGCACAAAAGGCTCATCATTTAGTGCAGGTGTTAGTAAGTACAAATACGGAGTAAACATAGAAGCAAACAAACAACAATACTAATAATTTGCCTATACAAATACGAACACAAACACAATAAATAACAAATACAATAAGACATTAAGTATTATTCCGAAAAATATTTTTTATTTTAGTAACATGCAAGTCACGTTCGTACGTAGAGATGATCATGGACATTTTTCGTTTTGTTTATAATTTACACGCGCTAAAGGCATTTTTTTAGTACCCTTATCATGTATTGGCTACACAGTGCAGTCGTTGGGAAATTAGGATTAGAAGAAAAGGAGTGTTGCCGATGCACGTTGGTTTTAAATGTTTGTATGTTATAATGTAAAGGAAAAATAGATCGTGGAAGAGTATTCCACATTCGTGTTGTACGGCTGGGGAAAGATTCTTTGTACTTCAGGCTTGAGGGTGAACTGATGAGCATTCACTGTATGTTATCGCGCGTTTTTGGATCCTGTCAAGTAGCTCCAAATAAGTTATTGGTGCACCAGACCAGAAAAGAGAGTTGTACTCGAGTGTAGCCAAATCAAAAGGGGTGAAATATTTCTTATATCGCTTAAGGAAGCCTAGACATCTCGCAGCATTCTTGGCGACATCGAATATGTGGTCATTCCAACGAAGGTTGTCATTGACACACATACCGAGAATGCAAAGTCTTTCGGTTTCAGCGATGCAAGTGCCATTCATTGATAATGGCAGTGTGTGTGGGTTTTGCTTTAATGACAAGAGACAGCATTGTGTTTTGGAAGCATTAAATTCCACTCTATTGGTTGTACCCCACTGAGATATGCTGTTAAGATCGGAATTTAATGAGCTTAACATACGTTGCCGTTCCAGTTCGACACCCGAAGAAGAGGGGCGTGACCCAAGAAACGAATATGAAAAGCTGAGGGTACTGTCATGTACTTGTACATGTATGAGGGAGCAAAGACAAAACTAAGATACCCCGCTGGTGTCACCGATGAGTTCGCAATCAATGTCGGTGTACGCCATGGAAGTGTCTTAAGTCCCTTGATATTTATTTATTACAGTCCTTGATTATCTGCTTAAATGAAAAGTGGCGGACTCGAAAGTGCATCAGTAATTCTTAGCTGACGACGGAACCATGATTAGCAAGAATCAAACCTACCTACAATGAGCACTTGATGTATTGGTGGCAGTTTTGGAGCGGAATGGGTATCGTATTAGTCCGAAAACAGTATACTTGTTCTGCCGTATATATGAATGAATGATTCCCAAATATCGGGATCAATAGCGAAGCAAGCTGTGACGACGACATTTAGCATGGCGTAAGTGTCGGGTGGATGAAGTCGCGGGAAAACTTAGCCATTTCTGGCACCGAAAAATACCCGCGAAGCAGAAAGGAAGGCTCTACACCGCAGTTGTGCGCCCGGCACTCCCATACCGTTCGCATTGTTGAACAGCGTTCAAAAAATGTGAGGGCATATTAACGGCAGCTGAGATGAAGATGCTTCTCATAAATTAGGCTTTGTTACGCCTTGATTGATCGAATAAGAAGTTCCAAGATCCGAACGAGCTCTCACATCAAAGAACCTTTCTCTTAAAAAATTAAGAGCGACCGGCTGACTTGGTACTGTCATATATATTCAAAGGAGAGATCCTAAGACAGCTGTCAAAAATTCAATATCTATCAATGTTTTCATACAAACGCGAAAGTGAGGCAGGCCTAAAAACTCGTGGTTCACACAAATACAGCATTTGATTTGCGTCAGTGACAAATTGGCGAACCCCACAGGCGAACCAGTAGGGATGTAGTTAGGTGGGAGGAATATGCTCGCTTTGATCCTGATCATAGCCGCACTGCCACTAAGGAAGAACATGAACATGCACCTCAATAAGTTTCTTAACGGGCTCCCGACCCGAGGAGCGTCTCTGCCTCAGTCACTGCAGCCTACTACTCCGCGACCCCGGGCACGCTGCTTCCAGTTGCCCAGACCAAGCGCTCTGGCATCGGCGATGGCTTGGTCTTTAAAACGGAGGTTTGGTCTTCCTTGTCATCTCGAACCTGGAGGCTGGGGGCGAAGATCCTCTTGGCTGAAGCATTATTGTCCATTCGCTCAATGTAGGCGACGTGAATTAGTTTTTTAGACTACATCCACATCTTGGTACAAGCTCATAAAGTTTGCGGTTATATCTTCTCCGCCATTTACCTCAACTCAATGGTTCTTTCTATGATCTAAACAATAAATCAACACTACGTATGTAATTTATAGGCTCCCGCGGGGAAATTAAGACAGCAAATCAGGCGCATCTATATGACTGGCTGTAGAAAACGTTATCACTATTAAGCCTTTGTTGAGGAAGGGGTATCATTAGTAGAAGCTTGACTGTAAGGAGGAATTGTAAATGGATCAGCCCATGCAAGGCCTCTTAGGGCAAATCGAATAAATTTACGTTCAAAGGCCTCGATTTGACTTGAATGAATGCTGTAGATCGGTGTCCAAACTTGTGATGCTTAATCTAGATTTCGACGGACAAACCAATTTGCACAAAGACAAAGAAACGTAAGAGTCATTGAATTCTTTAGACCATCTTTTTACGAAGAACCAACGACCTTGCCACGGCGAATCAATCAGTTCTCGTTTGATCACCGCAATTAAACGACGTTGGGCCTGGTAAGTACTTAGATGGGGGACCACTGCGGAATACCGCGTGTTGTTGGCACCTCTTTCTAACGTCTGACAAACATCCAAGAGTATCAAATTGTCATGAGAAGCTTCACAAATTTGCCGTTCGGATTCGGCGTAAAACTATAGGTCCCCTCCACCTTATCATGAAAATGGTTGACACAAGCGTTGTCTCTTTCTTGCGTCATTAAGTGGTGGTTTTTTCTTAAGTTTCAGGCGCTTTAAGTGTTTAGCTCGGCGAATAGTGCGGTAACAGTGGATAAGCTAGCCTTCCTTAACATTAGCTTTCTCTCTACTTTTTATTAGATAAAACCGAATTTGACGCTATTCTAAGGAAACTTGCATTTCGCGAAGTGTTAAGACAGAAGAGGTGTTTTCTTTATATTTTGTTGTGTTAGACGAAGGGTTTTTTAAATAATTGCTGACACAATAATGGCATAAAAGACATTCAGAGCAATAAGCATCTATTCTTGCCCTTTCGCCCACTGTTAAACATGTTTTCTTTTCTATTTTTATTAATACTCAATCAAGAACAATTACTTTATACCGTTTAAAACGAAAAAAAATATATTCACTTCACAAAAAACGTTGATTTGTTCAGTGCTTCTAATCTAATGATCCGATTTATTTCCGCATATTCTTTACTCAATTTACAATTGGTCTTCAAAGTTCCGTTAGCTAAATCTCACCTATACACACATTTCATATTTTGTTGTTAACAAAACAGTCTCTCATTTACCATAGTCGTTTTTTTCTAATCCCTCATGTAACGAGAGAAATATCGATTTTACTTTTCAAAAATGCCTGCTTCTAATCTTATGACTTGCAGTGTAAGTATGTATGTTTTACGAAGAACAGAATAACCACACACTATTGGCACATGGTGCTTAAGAAACATAAATAGTATTTCGTCGGAAACTAAAGAAACATTTCGGAACAGGCATTCCACAGACTTCAAGAAAAAAAAATGGGGGCCTGAAATTCACAGCATCTGTAAAATTGTTTATCTCTTGTTCAAAACTTCTTTGACAAAAAATTACAAAATTTTGCGTGCGCGAACATGATTTCGTAATTTTCCCTAAAGCAAATTGACCGAATTTCATTGGAGCCAAGATAAGGCTCACTCGAGGTTACCTTATTGAGGACCAAGAAAACGAAAGAAATTTCTCAAGAAATATAAACTAAAACTCAGCATAATTGAGAAAAATACATTTTATCTTTTACTTGGCACTAAAACGTTAAAAATTGTTTCCAAAAATAATTGCAACTTGGCACCACTGTCCGTCAAGCAACTTGCGTATGTGTCAAATCCTTCAATGTGAAAAAAACATCAACAAAATCTTGTATCAAATCATAAATTTGCTGGTTTTCTATTGCCCACTGGCCAAAAACTTTATACTTCAACAGCAATTAAAATGCTTTGCATATTATGCTTAACAGCATCGGATAAGACAATAGAGATCTTCGAGGAGGACGGAATCCGCCATAATATCAGCAATGTTATCAGAAAGCATTTCTGGTTGCAGGTAAAGAAGACAATCTCAAACTACACACAAAAAAAAACCAATTTATGCCGTTCATCTCCATTTAGCCGAAAGCAGAGGATCCCAACGAGTGCGCTATCTGCTGTCCCTGCTGGGATGTGGTGGAGTCATTTCACCAATTCTACCAAAAAGTGTACGCAACCCATGCTAAGTTCGACAACATTAGCCCTTTGCCTGATGATGTACTAAACGATGACTTTGATTTTTACAATGACTGTTTAGGTAATCATTAGGATTTGTTAACTCACGACCAAAAAGCTAAGGTACTTTCAACTTGTAGACCCTGTTGCAGAAATTAAACTGGAGACATGCGAGGATTCTAAAGTTAGTCTCTCTCACGACGATGTTCAGCAGAAAGTTATCGATACTGAAGATAAAATAAAGTCTGACTCGGATTCAGATGTTCCTCTAGGCAGGTTGGCTGCCCATAAAAAATCGCCAATTAATGGCGAAACGGATGCCGATAGCGATTCCAATGATAATGAGGATGATGGCAACGAGACTGACTACGAAGTACATAAAAAGAAACAAACACCAAACAATACCACCAACAGACCAGAGTTCGGTAAACATCGGATTCCCTGCAATCAATTCGATGATTTTATCAAGCAGAATATGAAATTGTCATGTAACATTTGCCACATTTCTCTGCCCAGTTTCTCCCTTCTCAAGGGACATTATCGATCGGCTCACAATGAACAGGGCTACGTTGTCTGTTGCGATAAAAAGTTCGACAGCCGTCACGCCTTGGTACATCACATATTCAAGCACAAAAATCCAGAGACCTACAAGTGTGAAAAGTGCGGTAAAGTTCTATCCAATATTCGGGGGCTTAGACGGCACATGAAAACGACACACGTAAACGAAGAACGCATCCACCAGTGTCAGAAGTGTAAAAAGAGTTTTCGCCGAATAGAATTGCTTGAGAAGCATGTTAAATCACATGTGAGGCCTGACGTTATTTGCGAGCAGTGTGGCAAGGTGATGCGCGGCAAACAATGCCTCAAGCAACATCAGCTACGTGAACACTCTGGAATACCGAAACAGCGACGGCAATGCCCAAAGTGTGGGGTTTACTTGGCGGACTATTCAACTTTGCACACTCATCTGAAATATCAGCATCCGATAGTTAAAGTCGTTCACAAATGTCACATCTGTGGAAAGATATCAGCCACGGGATACGGACTAAAGCGTCACATAGAGTATATGCACACGCGAGGAAGGCCACACAAATGTACGCTATGCGAAAAGGCATTCAAGACGCTGAAATGTTGGAGGGTGAGTGTGATGGTTTTGTTTTTTTACTTTTATTTTTTTGTCAATGGTTCTGGGACGGTTCACTCCGTGTAGGATGAAGAAAAGCCATTGTATTGAAACAAAACAGTAATTCGTGATAGCTACTATTGGAACGGGTTCAATCCTCTTTCGTATTTTTCGAGGCAGAACTCGGAAAGTGCATGGTAAATATCTTCTTTTTTTTAATTTTGCTTAAGCTAAAGGGGGTTTTCTGTAAATGTTACACTACCGTTATAGTGCTAAGAACATAGCGCAAGCATTTGTGTTTAACAGCAGGCAGCACCTGGCAATATCGTATTTCATTGCATGCTTTTCGGTGCTACTTACTATTAGAACGAACAGAGAGATAGGAAAGAAGTGTTTGGGTGCAGTAGTATGGTTTTTCTCCACGGGTGGTGTCTAAATTGCTTAGTGAGATCTAGTTTTCATGTATTCGACTAAAAGTAATGAACTTGGCCGGAATCAGAATGCATGACCTTTCAATCAGTAAGCGAATACACTACTACTGCACAGTTGCCACCCGCACAATCCATCTCAGTGTTCCATTCTTTGAATTCTTTCTTCTAACGTTGACTCATTGATGGATATTGTACTTGCTTATCCAAATATCCGATTGCTTTAACTATGAACTGGCAGTAACTATAATATTACGTGGTACACCTTTGTAGGCCGGAGATCAGTAACAGACTTTATTTCCATGGCTGTCATCAAAGTAAGAAATATGTCGAGGTAGGTAGATGAATGCCCTTGTGACGGGTGTCACGGCTCACTTAGACCAACAGTTGGGTTCATTGTGTCCATTTTGGGATTCTTTAAAATTGTCTGAGAACCTGAAAAGAGAGATAAAAGAAACCGCTGTTTAACAGCTCAGTAATTCGCTTTAGCAGAACCACCCGGATTCATATGTGAATCTCAGGAGTTTCTTTAGCTCTAAAGCAGCCAGGTCCTCCAGCTCCTCAAAGAAGTAGCTGCCAAGAATCTTCAATCTTTTTGTTCTAAGGGCAGGGCATTCGCATAGCAGGTGACGTATATATTCTATTTCTTCAACGTCCCTGCAACTCCTGCAGTAGTCGGTGTGTCGTATGCCCACACAGTGTCCTGTGAGGACCTCGCCAGTGTTCGAATGTCTTTGCGGTTAAACCCGATCATGGTTTTAGATTCTATTTGGTTGACCGCTGGCCAGAGCTCCCTTGTGTGTCTGCATGTATCAAGATTAATCCAACGTAAGTTTACTTAGCATTAATGTGCTTAGCGGGGTTCTTTTGGATTTTAGGGCCAGAGATTCATTCATCTCCGATACCTTCCTTGCTAGTTTATCCGCTTTCTCATTGCCCGAGATGTCATTGTGCCCTGGTACCCAGCATAGGGTTACCGTATTGGCAGTTTAGATCTCCTCTAGATATTCTTTGCCTTTCAACACCGCTCTTGACCTGATTACTACTGACTCCATAGCTCTTGGCTGTCAGAGTAAATGGTGATGTGTTTGTCGGCTATTTTTCGCCTCTGCACCTCCTTGGCCGCTTGAGTGATCGCAGCTGTCTCTGCCTGGAACACACTGCATTCATTGCTGAGTCTAAATGATTCGCTCAGGTCCAGAGACTCACAGAAGATGCCTGCACCTGTACGCACGTCCATCTTGGCTCCGTCCGTGTAGATAGCTATCTCCTCTTCTTTCGTGACCATTTTATTACTCCATTCGCTTCTTTCGGGGATTCTGATATCGAATCTCCTTTTGAAGACGAGGGTGTAGGGTAAGTTATCACTGGCTACTTTTTTTCGATGCACTCCATCGTGTCTCCACAGAGGCATGTCCGTATGGTTTAAAAGACCACAGTCCCAACTCTCTGAGCCTGATGGCCGTTTTAACCGCCTTACTGCTACAGTAGATGTCCAGGGGTGCGAGATTAAGTAGAACCTCCATAGCTGCAGTGGGGGTAGTCCTTAAGGACCCCATTATCCCGATGCAGGCTGTCCTTTGGACTTTAGTGAGGCTTGAGAGATAGCACTTCTTTTCAGTAGCCTTACACCATACCGCTGCACCGTATGTGAGAATGGGCCTCATCACCGTTGTGTACAACCAGTGTACCACATATGGTTTGAATCCCCATGTATTACCGAACGTTCGTCTGCATATAGTGTCACATACGCTTTCCTAAAGAAATATGCCGAGGAAAGTGTTGTACTTTAACGGGCTCCTGACCCGTTGAGAGTCTCTGTCCAAGACACTGCAGCCCTTCATCCTAGAGGATTGTAATACGAATCGGGGTAACAAATTTAGGTTAAGTTACTCAGGGTTCTCATCATGTAACTTAACGCTTGATTGTTGTCGAAGCGATACGAATGAACGGGATCGTCATCAGCTGCTGCACGCAAGTCCACCTCTATAGTTAGTCATATATATATGAATCGCATTTTGAATGGTATGAATCCAATTCAACTCAACTATAGACGGCGTTGTTGCCACTCTTTTGTGGAACAGCTGACATTAAACATTTTGAAACTCTCGCACAAGTGTGCATGCAAATTGGTGGGTTGACAGAGACACGACTGGAGATCACCAGTTTTGTTAAAGGAAAATAATAATCAGGCCTAAAATCGCCTGGATCATACAAAGGCAGTAACAACAGCATTTGATTGACCTCAGAAAAAAGTGATCCAAAGACAAGAGGCCTGCCGATGTGGATTGAGATCATAAAATTTCGCTTTCAAGCACGTCAAAGAAGATTTATATGAAAATCAAAAAGCGGTTGAGCCGGACGAGATACCCTCGAGCTACGAAAAAAGATTGGACACATCTTGTCTAGATGGCTCATTATTCTCATGGGAAGACAGACTTGGATATTTGTCAGACCTTTGCAAAAGGAGTGGTAAAAAAAACTAATATGCAAACGTAAATTTATATATATAAAGCTTCGGTGCGAACTACACAAACGCGTTCAAGTACTGAGCAAATGGTAAAAAGATGAACGAACGATAAATGTCCTTTGGTTCATTTTTCTTCACACAGAATTTCACCTAAAAAGAAAATGAAATGTCAAATGATGAAACCTATGAGTTTAGCAGCAAAAAAAAAACAGTGGTTGCTTTTTTCCAAGCTAAACTTTGACGTTTTTCATCTTGTTACACAAAATCGCTCGCGTACTTTTCTTAGAAATAAGAATCTGTCATTTTGCCATTGGCATTAAAATACCTTTAAAATGTATTTTTTGCTGTTTTTTTTTTTATTATTTTAATCTTCCTTTTCGCCATTGAAAAAAGACATTGGGTTCCCGGAAATTGCGCCAAATTTTTTTTTTAAAACCCCAGCTCTTTTTTGCTAGCAAAAATGTTATGGTTCTACTGTATGTTTTTGTCAATGCGAAGCTCCAAAGCGTGATTGTGTTTCAGGCGTTGTGGTTGGATCTTAAGTCCGTTTTTTTTACTGTCAAGTCAAACTTATAAAAGTGCATTATGTGTTTGTTCATATTTTTACCATTTGCTCTGTACGCGAGTGGGCTTGTGTAGTTTCACATAATGGTTATATAAATCAACTTTTCCAAATAAGTACACGAACGGATTTCATAAGTTTTCCACGCTTATCATCCTGATTTGCACACCGAATTCGTGTTGTGAGTTAACTTGTTGTAAAATATTTCCTATATAAATTTTGACAGTTTATTTACCACATCGTGTAAAGCTCAAATTTGTAACCCATTTATTATTTTATTTATTTAATGAACGTGACCAACAATTTAAACTCCAAATTAAATTTGTTATTGGTAAAGTCTGTTAAGTTTATACGTTTACAATGGTTTTACGACGTTGCATGAAAACCCTTAAAAACAATCTCGTTATAAGTCGGTTTTGTAGCAAAAAAAAGTTTTTAGTAGGATTTCGGTTTGGCAGCACTTTTCCCCTACATGAAGAGGTAGGGAGTATTTTGTGCCACAGTTCGCATGTCAAAAATTATCAACATCAACAAAAAAATCTTCAAACTGCTTCAAATTGAAAAGAATTTCTGTGCTCAAAGGAATATCATCCCAAGTCACTATTAAAATGCTTTGTATATTGTGTATGATGCCATCCGAACAGAAAATCTACATTTTCGATGAAAACGGCCTCCAGTTGAACATAGGCAACATCATAAAAAAACATTTCTGGCTGCAGGTGAAAATAAAACAAACTTCAATCTGAAAACAAATTCATTCTAATAAATCTCTAATTAGCCACATGAAAATGATAACAACGCCAAAGTTATCTGCTGTTCATGTTGGAATGCTTTGGATTCATTTCACAAATTCTACCAAAGAGTGGAGGAAACCCATCTTAAATTAGCCAGCGCAAAACTACCGATGGGAGATGATACAACTGAAAGTGATAATTTTGATTCATATCAAGACTACTTCGCCACAGGTTTGCATAGCCACGGAGACCAACGGGAAAGGTTAAATTAATTTGTTGATTAACTTGCAGTTATTAAGATTGAGTCCTGTGTGGATTCGAATGGGGATCCTGCTCAGCTCCATGTGGACAAATTTGATAAAAGTACTGAATCTACTTCCGACTCTGATTCTGAAATTTCTTTAGCCAAGTCGAGTAAGCGTAGAAAAATGGAAAACAAAATCCCTTTATGTAAAAAGACAAAAGAAACGGACGAAGATAGTGACTATCGGCCACCAAAGACGAAAGTGGAACGCACCGAGCCGAAAGAAAGTGAACATAATCCGAATGTATATAGTGAGAGTTTATGCCGTCAAGATTTCGATGATGTTATTGCAGAGCACTTAAAGTTATCGTGCGAAATTTGTCATGTCCCGTTTTCGAAGTTCTTTGTACTCAAGCGACACTACAGATCCCTTCACAACATTGATGGCTACGTAACCTGCTGCAACACGAAATTCGAAAAACGCCACAAGTTAGTCTCACATCTTTTGTTGCACAAAAATCCGGAATATTTCAAGTGTCAGCTGTGCAGCAAAGTTTTAGTCAGTCGGAAAAGCTTGAATGGCCACATGATCGTCCACTTGGATCAGGGAGAATCTGGTGGACACAAATGCACAAAGTGTCAAAAGAGTTTCCTACACAAGGGATGGCTGGAGCGGCATCTTATGGCGCACGAGGCAGTTGAGCAAATTTGTGAACTGTGCGGCATAGTCTGTCGCGACAAAAACTCCTTTCGAATGCATCAGCATTTGAAACATAGCGCCGAGCCAAGGCCTCGTGTGAATTGTGAAATTTGCGGTCTAGATTTTGCATGTAAAACAAATGTTAAATTCCACATAAAGCATCATCATCCGGAATCTAAAGTGACACATAAGTGCGCGATCTGTGGAAAGGTCTCATCGAATGCCAACGGCTTGAAGCGGCATACAATGTATATGCACAAGTATGACAGACGGCACAAGTGTACGTTGTGCGAGAAGGGATTTAAAACAGCACAGGGACTCCGGGTAAGTTTTTGACCACTCAAAATACTTCCTTGCACTGATTTTTGCTTCAAAGGCTCAATTTATGTTTGCCCTCTTCAGATTTCACCAACACATAATCAATAGAGCAAACGCCGATTTTCGGTGTTCCATAGAGTACTTCGCGAAGCTATCTCTTTTTAAGTGTGAAATCCCTTTCTTAAACGTCACCAAATAATCGATACAATTTCAGTAATTTGCCGAAATCGTATGGAAAAATTATTGTTATTATTAATAAAGTGAATATTTAAGTGCTAACAGTTGACCAAAAGGGCTTTTGCAGGCTTTCGTTTTTTAGTTTGTATTTAATAGTATAAAATGTATGTGTGTACCTATAGAAAATTGTTAAACTTAATTTGTTTTCATACAAAAACATTTTTTACACAATCCTATTATATTGTTAACTTTTTAGTATTCAAAAATTGTGTTTAGAGACTCCTTAATTCTGGACGTTTTTTGTTGTAATTCGCTTTATTATAAACTTTTTACGAAATATTCGCTCAAAACTCGTCTCGGGCCATACAAATTCACCGATTTTTGACCCATCGATGATTCAGTGTCAAATGGACACTGACGATGTTTTGAAGTTTTTACTCTTATGGAATCCAGGAGCGGATAATTGAGTGAGACCAATGGAAAACGACGTAATAAATTATTGACAAATGGGATTTTTTCAGAAGTTGTTCTTCCAATTATCAGCACCTCAGTTTTTTTTAAATAATAATATTAATCTTTTTTTTGCCATTGGAAAAACATTACGGGGGCCTCCCGAAAATTATGCCTGAATTTTTTTTGGCAAAATCCCAGAAAATCCTTCATACAAAATTCTGATCTTTTTTTAAAGGAAAGAGAGCCCTGACTATTTCTGTCAATCTTGCCAAAACGTTTGTCTTCTTCCATTTTTTGTTTCCGAAAAAGCGGACTTTGCTGAGTGACTGTGGCACTGTAAAAATAAAATAATTACAAAATGGAAAAAAATACTCATAAGCTGTCATATTTATAATTAATAAAAAAACATTTTCTGATCGTTTTCCCGAAAATTAATTTTCTGATCTAATTTCCGGGTTGGGGTCGAAATTCTGGCGAGGTCAAAATTCAGTTTTACAAAATTTTGCTTTTCAGAATTCTTTTTTCAAAATTCAGTTTTTCAAAATTCTGCTTTACAAAATTCTGCAAATAATAAAAAAAAGGTTTGGAAAATGTTAAAAAGCGCGTTTTTTATTTGGTTTTAAGATTGCTCTCTTGGTTTAGACAAATATTCTGATAGTATACCCTTGTGAGTGAAAGTGTGCTTCTAGAGTGAAAATGAATATACAGTTGAAACTCGATTATCCGGGATTCGATTAACCGGGACGCTCTATTAACCGTGATGAAAATATTTAACATAAAAAAGTCTTATATCCGTAAAAAACTCTATTATCCCTAAAAAAAACAAAAACATTTTCTTTATCGACAATAAAGACAATTTTTTATTTAAACTCTACGAGTATTATCCGTAATAAACTCTACTATCCGTAAAAAGAGAACAAGACCGAACAAGTTTTTTTCACATCTAAAAACCAACGGAATTTTGTATCTGTTGCATTGCATTTAAAAGACACGCAAGAAGGAGTAGCGGGATAATACATTCTTCGGGTTGCGTTTTATTTTGTTTCTTATGTTTGTATGGATTTTGTTCAGTTTTGGTTGGAAAATCTGAAGTTACGCGTCGTGATAATGGCTTCTTCTTTGTTAAGTGAAAATAAAAGATCGCGTAAAGTTTTGTCAATTAAGGAAAAAGTTGATTTGATTAATGAACATTGTAAAAATAGTGTGCCTGTGAAAATGTTGGCTAAAAGATATAAAATCGGCACCCAAACAGTGTATGATATTCTAAAAAATAAAGACAAGATTTTCAAATTTTTCGCAGACAGCTTCACTATAAAAGGATTGGAGAGGCGCAAAACTCTCAAAAAAGCTGAAAATCCCAAAGTGGACGCAGCAACGTATGAATGGTTTCGACAGGAACGATTTCGAGGAGTTCCAATTTCTGGGCAAATGATAATGGAGAAAGCAACATTTTTTCATGAAAATCTTAACATAGCCTCTGACTGTGTATACTCTGAAGGATGGCTGGGAAAATTCAAAAACCGCCACGGAATTCATGGATTGAAAGCGATAGGGGAAAAAGAATCTGCTGAGTACGAAGCTGCTACGCTTTTTGTAGAAGAATTGCCTGATCTCATTCAAACAGAGAATTTAAGCAATGAGCAAATTTACAATGCTGATGAAACCAGCCTTTTTTGGAAATGTTTGCCCCAAAACACTTTGGCAAGCAACGACGAGCGTTCAGTTGAAGGATATAAGGAATCGAAGGAACGACTCACTGTACTGGTTTGTTCTAATGCTTCAGGAACTCATAAATGCAAGTTGATGGTTATTGGCAAAAGCGCTCGTCCAAGAGCTTTAAAAAATGCTGGAGAGCTTCCAGTTATCTACAAAGCCAACAAGCGGGCTTGGGTAACCCACAAATTGTTCCTTGATTGGTTTAATAAAAACTTTGTCCCGGAAGTTAAAGAGCACCGGGAAAAAAACCATCTTGACAGGAACTCCAAAATTGTATTGCTCTTGTATAATTGTCCAGCCCACCCAGACGTTAATGATTTTAAAGCCGCAAATATACTAGTGGGGTACTTTCCACCAAACTGCACTTCTCTGATCCAGCCAATGGACCAAGGCGTGATTCGAAGCCTAAAGTGCCATTATCGCAAAGAGATTATTCGAAAGCTAGTAAGCTCAGAAAACAGGATCAACTTTTTTAAGTCATTTAACATCAAGAATGCTTTATGGGGTGTTTCTAAGTCTTGGAATTTCGTTACCACCGAGGTTTTGAAAAATGTTTGGCACAATTTACTCTGTCCCGAAAATGAGGAAGAAGGTAAGTTTTATCGAAATCAAAAAGTTTTCCATAGTTTTTACATCATCGACATTTCTAAACTTCCTCAGAACAAGATGCCATTGACGAGGTTTCAACAATTATGGAAGTCGCAGAGGATTTTGATGTCAATGCAATAAGAAATTGGGTGGACTCAGATGCGAATGCTTCACCATTTGCTGTTTTATCAGAGAACGAAATTATGGAGATGATAAATAACCCTCTTGACAACGAGCCGGAAGTCCTTACTGATGAATCCGATGATGTAGAAATTTCAAAAATTCCAATTGTTGATGCGATTAAGGCAAGTTCTACACTTTTGAGCTTTTTAGAAGAGTCGAATTGTCCTGGAATAGCACAACAGGATATAATGCAAGTTCACCGCATTAACGTTAATTTTCTCAAAAAAAAACAACGAGTAAAATCACAACGGCAAACAACAATACAACAATTTTTTTAACTTTTTTAAAAAAGTTTTTCTTGAAGTTCCTAATAATCAATCTTGTGATTTTGTAATGTATGTACAAACAAAAATATGTACTGAATGAATTATTAAGTTTTATGAATTAATTTTATGTTTGTTTTGGTTTTTTTTTTAAATAAAAATAAAAAATAAAAAATTAAAATATCAATTTCTGTTTTATTTTATTTGAGAAAAAAAAAGTTCTATTATCCGGGATTTTCGATTATCCGTGATGGGCTCGGTCCCGACCATCCCGGTTAATCGAGTTTCAACTGTAACTGTAATTAAATCCAATAAAGAAAAAGTTAAGTTGTGCGTGGATGGATATATTATGTATTATTGTGAAAAATTAAATAAATGTAAAAATTATAATTGGTCATGTGCGAACCGAATAAAAAAATTGCAAAAAAAAAACAGAATTAGCAGAATTTATTTGTTAACAATATTGCCTGTCAGAATTAAAAAAAAAACGAATTTTGTAAGTGAGAACAGAAAAAAAGCTGAATTTTTGTTTTAAAAGTCAGAATTTTGCAAAGCAGAATTTCGACCCGTTCCCCTAATTTCCATTTTAATCTCTTGCTCTTTTTTCACACTTGTCTGGCCTAATTTCAAACGTTTTCGACGTATTTTCCAAGAAATTTTTGGCTGTTTCTTTTTCTTTCGTTAATTTTTCTTAACACATAGATTTGGCTGAAAGGCCCCAGTTAAGGACTTTGCTAACGAACAATTAGACAAATTGCAGAGATGACTGCTTTCAATGCGTTTAAAATGCTTGTAGTTTTCCAATTATTATGTGAATGAAATGTCGAACTTTGAAAATAATCGTTCGAACGCGAGCAATCGGTTGCTTTTTTGGTCCGCTTAAAATAAATAGATCGACACAAAATGTGGCTTATTATTCAACTAATGTGTCACAAAAAATTAATAAATTGAACATAAAATTGTAAAGAAAACGAATTGACATTTATTTGTCCGTTCAGAAAAACTCTGTTTAATTTCTCAATTAATTCACAAAAATTAAACAAATCGTTCCATTGATAAGTTTGCTGTTTTTCCTCTAGCATCTGTCTGGAAAAATAAATTCTAATAAAATAACATTAGTAAAACTTCATTTTCTGATTGGATGCAGTGATGCTGGACGACAGTCAGATTTTCTGACAGACTTGTATGCTATGATCGGTTTTTCATTAACAAATCAATTCTTTCCCGTTCGAACTTTTACGGATTCATTCAACGTATGACTATAACTAAGGCCTAAGAAAATAAAAACTGTCAATAGATAAATTCCAATTAGTTTGACGGCAAAAAAAAGGGACGTATGACGTTATTAACTTGACAGTCCCTATCTGCGATTTACACCCCTATTGCGAGTGTCAATCGACAATTGATAATTGACTATTTTCAATGTGTGTAATTGTGAACGAATCATTTTCATTGATATTCTTATCAATCGCATTTTTTCAATTGACTGCGATTGACAAAATCCTTTAGAATTGTTCGTTCACAATGAGCCTTATTGCGAAGATCAATCGACAATTGATAATTGACTATTTTCAATGTGTGCTGTTGTGAGCGAACGATTCATTTGGTATTTTTGTCAATCGCATTTTTTTAATAGCACACATTAAAAATAGTCAATTATCAACTGTCGATTGATCTTCGCAATAAGGCTCAATAGCACACATTGAAAATAGTCAATTATCAATTGTCGATTGACACTCGCAATAGGGGTGTTAGTCTAACAGTTTTACGCAGATGATTAATTCTAACAATTATTATAAAGAATAATTTGAGCTTTTATTTTAGAGACCATTCATATGAGACCTACCGGATTTTTAGGTTAAGTTGGAGCAATTTTTATTTCGGCGGTATATGGAACGTGACCAAATATTGTAGGTTCTGATTTATCTTTGAAAAATTGTTGTTGTTCGCGGCTAAAAGTTTGGAACTTGATATTAAAAATTAAACCGTACTAAACCCTGTTTTTTAATATATTTTAATATACTAGTTACATGTGTCGCTCTTGAAATAGAAATATTTTAAATTTTATATTTATAAATGTAACAGAAGTCTTCGCCGCAGTTTGTCTAATCGTTCGTTCGCGTAAGTCAAGCTCATGTAAACAAACTTTTACACGGCGTCTCCACGAGCAATATTTTATTCTATGAAAAATGGTCGCGGAGACTATAAATAGTATTCTATGGAAAATTGCTAGTTCATAGCATTTATGAGCTGTCATTTATATGAATTGCTTCACTCTGGGACATTTCCATCCTTAATAGTAAGCTATGAAATGCTGACCGTACATTTCATGGTATATATTTTTCTTTCTTTCTATGAAAAGTGGCAGATGGTAGGCTAAAAAATATAAAAAGTAAAATGAAAGGGGTTAACAACTACATACTTCATTGAATTATTATTATGTATAAATAATTTTTTTTAAATACATACTGTCCCATATCCAAAAACTTGGCACCACTAAAATATAAGATAACCTTTATACCCCCAAGATGGCACTTTTAATGTCAAATTGTCAATACCAAAAATTAAACCAAAAAAATTTTCATTTTTTGTTGATCTGTTGAAGAAAATTATAAAAATTTCTTAAAAGGCATTTTAAAATTTGACTTTTATGTTGTGCATGAAACAATGCTGTGTGTATTATGTGTTCGAACATCTGAAGCATTTATACATATATTTCGTGATGAGGGATGCGCCCTAAACATCAGCGAAGTTATCGTAAAGCACTTTTGGCTGCAGGTAAACAAATCAATTCTAAAGAATAGACTTATTTGAATGATGTCTGAATAATTCGCTTGAATAACGTTCGTAGCCAAAACCGAATGATGTGAATGCAAATGTTATATGTGCGTCCTGTTGGGAGGCATTAAACTCTTTTCATAAATTTTATCTGCAAGTCGAGGAATCTCATCTCAGATTGCAAAATGCCAAAGCCATCGACGAAGATGGCTTGAAGCTTGAAACCGAAATTGCGCAAGTTCTCAATTCACCGAGTGTTGAACCATTTACTGTTGTTGCTGCGGAATTGTTGAAAGAAGGTATGAAATAGGGGTAATAGTTTCCTTATTAATTGTTTCAATGGAACTTCCATTAAAAAGATTGTTTCCCCACCAAATAGATATAAAAGAGGAAGTTAAAGAAGACACCGATGCGGCCTTGCCACCGGGTGCTCTATCTGAGAGCGAAAGAAATTTAGAATCTGCACCTGATTCCACTGACTTTAAAAATTCTCTTGATCATGAAACCCTACCCGCTTGCTCCACGCGAAGTCGTATTACTGTAGAAAAGGTTTACGCTGAAAGCGATTCTTCCAGTAACAGTAAGGTAGATGTTAAAGACTATGACACTGTATCACAAAACACACCACCAGCCTGGCATGAACAGAAATCAGACATTGACGACGACGATGACGATGAAGACAGTGACTACGAGGAGAGCTCGCCAAAATCAAAAGCGAAGAAGAATGTTCCTCCAAAAGCAGCGATAAAGCGTCTTCGTCAAAAGAAAGTTGAACCCAAGAACCCACCGTGCAAGAAGAAACGAACAACAGAAGAGAAGTCTAAGAAAATTGACCGCATAGAGTACGACGAATTGGTTGCCAAAAACATGAAGTTCTCGTGTGATATCTGCTCAGGGACCTTCACGAACTTTGCTATATTGAAGCGGCACTATCGTTCCATTCACAATGAATGCGGGTATGCAACTTGCTGTGGCAAAAAGTTTCGTAAACGCGGTGTCTTCGTCGACCACATTTACACTCATAAAAACCCGGAGTACTTTAAGTGTGAAAAATGTGGCAAAGTTTTGGCCAACCGCAATGGGCTCTATTGTCACATGCTAACCCACGACACAGAGAAGCGGCGCACTTATCAGTGTGACCAGTGCACGATGAGTTTCTATAGAAAGCCGTTGTTAACACGCCACTTGCAAACGCACATTTCCGAGCGCAATATCAAGTGTCCCGATTGCGACAAGTCGTAAGAAAACTTTCATAACTTCTGCGACACAACTGACGTTGATTTTTCATTGCAGCTTTTCGACCCAAGATATATTGCGAACGCATATTAATAATGTTCACAACGCAGCGTACACCAGGATCTGCGATCAGTGTGGAAAGTCATTCCGTCGGCCGGACGCATTTCGCAAGCATCAGCTGGAACACGATGGCATAACGCAGCCACTTGTTCCATGTGAAAAGTGCAGCGTGAAACTGACCAGCAAATATGGTCTCAAGCGGCACATGGAATCAATACATCCTGAAACTGTAATAAAATATGAGTGCAGCGAATGCGGCAAAATTGCACCCAGTGCATCGGCGTTGCAGCGTCATGTCTCGTATGTGCACAAAATGGAACGCAAATTAAAGTGTCCCATGTGCGATAAGGCATTCAAAAAGACCGACGGACTTAAGGTAGGTAAAAGTATCACAATGGACATTTTTATTGGACTAAGTGTGTCGGCTTCTGCCGGCTGCCACTATAACCTAACCTAAGCTAAGGTAGGTGTTATGTGATTGTTTTGAGAGTGTATTATCGGTCACTAAACGATAGGCTTTAATCTCTGTGTTATAAAGTTTCTGTTTCAAGTTGATTTACATGGCCACGTATTTGCCGCGGGTGCTTGGAGCAAGGATGCATGTTCAAATCGCATTAGTATAGCTAAATTAAGTCCGACTGAATTTTCAGTTTCGGCAGGTTCGGACAATATTCTGTTTTGATTACGGCCGCGATTTACACGAAACCAACAAAAAAATGTTTACATATTACTTTGTGAGCCGATTACTTGTCGGAGACAATCGGAGAGAAATTGACATTCGGCTGACAAAAACGACGCTAAAATCGCGATGAACCGGTTTGCGTTGCGTTTTGTTGGAGAAATGTTCGGAACACTCGTATAATCAAGCGAAATTCTCCGATTCATACAAAATGGGAATATTTTCGATTAGGAACGGATATTCTGATAGGGCCTATAAACTCTGACATCGGAGTACTTGTTAAATCCATGTGAAGACGGTGCACGGGTGTTTATTTTGTTTTCTTAGTTCATAGGACATAGGTTAAAAAGGGGTATGAAATTTGCATACAGCACTAGGCACCAGAAGGGCCCATCGCGATTCCTAGGGAACCACTTGAAAAACTTCAATTGGAGAAAAACCTAAAAACCTAAAAAACTTTTCCTAGACAGAGCCCAATCTTCCTGCAGAACTGAACCAGCTTCCTATGGTCTATGCCGCTCAGCCCCTAGAATCCTCCTACGATTCCGTGCTATGCCCTCGCATTCACACAATATGTGTGTTATGTCTTCCTCGGCTTGTAGATCACCACAGAACCTGCACGTGTCCACATCCACCAGACCAAGTCGCCTAGCATGCTTTCTTAGAAGACAGTGCCCTGACATAATCCCAATTACTGTTCTAAGCTGTTCCCTGCTTAATTTTAGAATTTCCTTAGATCTTTTCTTATCCAAATGGGGCCAAAGGGCTCTAGACACCCTATGTCCCACTATGTTCTGCCATCTGAGGTCAGCCATTTTTAAAATCTTTTCATTGATTTGTCCCTTAAAGACGCCCAGGGGTGGTTTAATGTTCACACCTCCGCTGTTTTCCAGCTCCCCTCCCTTTCTTGCTAGCTCATCGGCTTGCTCATTTCCCTCTATACCGCTGTGTCCCGGTACCCAGCACAGTCTTACTCGATTCCGTCTACATACTGCTTTTAGCATTGTGCGACAGTTTCTGACTATCTCAGAGTTAATGTAGCAGATTCAAGTGCAATAAGTGTCGCCTGACTGTCAATATAGATGGCAATGTCTCTTCCCGACAATGATCTCATCTGCACTATCTCTGCCGCCCTTAGAACAGCCAGAACTTCCGATTGGAAGACACTGCTTGTGTCCGGGAGTCGTATAGACTCTCTCAGGTCTTGATCAGCAGAAAAAATGCCAGAACCCGTTCTCTCCCCCGTCTTAGAGCCGTCAGTGTAGATAGCAACATCGTTTGCTATTATGACTGCATCTCTTTGCCACTCCTCCCTTCGCGGGTATGACACCTCATAGGGGATGTCATGGTCGACCAAGGGGCAAATCTCATCAGTCCGTATAGGATTTCCGGGTAGCACATCAGCTAAGATCGTGCAATGCCCAAAACTACAGTCCTTAAACTGGCCTAAATTTTTTAGGCGCAAAGCGCTGTTGCCAGCAAGTTGCTTTATTTTTACATCTAGCGGGATAAAGTGCAGGAAGGCGTCCAGTGCTGCCGTAGGAGTAGTACGGATTGCACCAGTGATGGCTATGCTTGCCGTTCTCTGCACCGTTGCTAGTTTTCCAATTATGGTTCTTTTATTTGTTGCCCTCCACCACACAAGTGAGCCATATGTAAGTATGGGTATCACCACTACTGTATATATCCAGTGTACCATGGCGGGTTTCAGGCCCCATATTTTGCCTATTGTTCTCTTACAAATAAAGAGGGCATTATACGCTTTCTTCATTCGTTCCCTTATGTTAAGATTCCAATTTAATTTTCTATCTAGGATTACGCCCAGATACTTCGCACTGTCCTTGAGGAGCAGTTCCTCTCCGTCAAGTTTCGGGAGATTGAAGTGCGGTATTTTGTGTCGTCTCGGGAACAGGACTAACTCCGTTTTCGAGGGATTGACATTTAGTCCGCAGCCCTTGGCCCAATTACTAATTTTCCTTAAGGCGGTCTCTGTGATCTCACTTAAGGTATTCAAAAATTTTCCCTGCACTACTATGACCACGTCGTCCGCATACGCTGTGGCACTTATACCCATTGACTTAATTTCTTTTAGGACGTTGTCAATGACCAGTACCCACAGCAGTGGCGATATGACTCCCCCCTGCGGGGTTCCTCTGGTTGCAGACATCCTTATCACCTACGTAAGTCTGTTCCTTTCCTTCACCCTTTCAAGATACGAAATACTGCTCAAAGTTTTCACTTTTTCCCCACGAAAACAAATCGTATAAGAGAGCAAATCACTTCCGTTCATTTCGAAATTCAGTCCAATAAATTTCTTTTGTCCAAATTTTATATAAAGCGGCTGTCAACAGCTCTTTATTATGACTTATGAGAGTTGATATATGATTTTGTGTTTTTCTCTTTCATATAAATAAATTGATATAGCTTTCCTCAGATTCACTTGATGAATCAACTAGTAACGATTGTTTCTTTATTCATTTTCAATTAAATATTTTCTATTAATCTCCAAATTTTTTTGACGTTTGGTGTCATGTAGTTTACTTACTACATCTTACAAAAACAAAATATTAGACATTTACGCCCCAAACAAGGCCTAAAACTTAGCGTCTCCAACCATTTTGATTGTGCGACGTGGAAGGGACCTACAACTTTAAGCCGAATCCGAACTCTTGATACTCTTGAATGTTTTTCAGACGTTCGCAAGAGGTGGTGCAGTGGACAAAATTCTGGATGGCCCGGTGGAACTTGAACCGTGCACCTTTCGATTAGTAGTCCAACACACTAAGTCACTGAGTCATTGCGCCCACAAAAAAAAACTGCTCAAAGCTTGAAGTAACAGAAAACAGACAGAAAATGATTTGATCATTTGAGCTCCAACTTTCTAATCGTAGTTTTGAAACTTTTAAAAGGTTCTTCTTCTTCTCCCTTAATGACGGTGAGGATTAAAGGGATCATAGTCTTCCCACTTAACTGCATCCCTACTGGTCCGCCTGTGGGGTTCGCCGGTTCGACCTCAGAAAATAACGGCCGGCGGCCCGATTTTAAATACCTTCGTCGCTGAAGCCAATCAAATGCTGGTGTTGCTGCATTTGTTTGATCCAGAAGTTTTTAGAACTGCCTCTCTTTCGCGTTTGTATTGGAACTGTGATTGATACTGCCTTTTTGACAGGGTTCGTAGGATTTCTCAACATGACAGTACCAACTGAGCCGGTCGCGCTCCATTTTCTTCCAGATAGGTTCTTTGCCGTTAAAACGTTATTATAAAGCCTACAAAGTATCATGCTGTAATTATTTTGATTTTTTTTTATTGTTGATAAAAATAATGGCAGATGGTGAATTATAAACTTTTAACTCTTTCAACGCAAAAATATTACCATTCAAATAATTTTACTATTTTTCATCCGTGCCCAATTTTCGGTTGCTTTTTTGGTCAACTTAAAATGAATAGATCGGCACTAAATGTCTTATGAATTATTTAACTAATATGTTACAAACAATTCAGAAATTGAACATAAAATTGTGAAGAAAACAAATTCATTTGTCCGTTCAGAAAAACTATTTTTGTTCAATTCACAAAAATTAAACAAATTAAACATTGAAAGTTTGCTGGTTCTTCCATCTGTCTGAAAAAAATTTCTAATGAAATTACATTAGGTCCGTTCGCGTACTTTATGTTAGAAAAATGAAAAGTGTCAAATCTCCAAAATCGAGAGAGAATCCTCTCATTTCAAAGAAAAGTACGCGAACGCTTTTGTGTAAAAAGGCGGCGAAAAACGTCTTAGTTTGGCTTGAAAAGAAGCAACAGCTGTTGTTTTTTTTTGCTGGTAAACTCATAGGATTTCATCATTTGACAGTTTTGATTTTCTTACCAGCTGAAATTAGGTCCGTTCGCGAACTAATATGCAAACGTAAATTTATATAAACTACACAAACGCGTTCGCGTACTGAGAAAATAGTAAAAAGATGAACGAAAGGAAAAAGTACATTCGTTCATTTTTCTTCACACAGAATTTCAGTTTATATAAATTTACGTTTGCATATTAGTTCGCGAACGGACCTATTAGTAAAACTTCATTTTCTGATTGGATGCAGTGATGCTGGACGACACCCAGATCTTCTGACAGACTTGTAGGCTATGATCGGTTTTTCGTTAAAAAATTTGATTCTTCCCCGTTCGAGCCTTTAGGGATTGATTGAACGTAAGAAAATGAAAACTGTCAAATGATTGTTTTGTTTGACGGCAAAAAACGGACATTTTACGTTATTAACTTGACAGCCCCTATCTGCGATTTAGTCCAACAGTTTCTACGCAGATGATTAATTCTAACAATTTTTATAAAGAAGAATTTGAGTTTAACTGTTGACCAAGCTATTAGTTAAAGACCATTCATATGAGACCTACCAATTACCCGCGTCCTATGATTATTCTCAAAGTTTGAGACTTTATTCACATGACACAATTTTTGATAGCAACGCGCGAAAACACCAATTTGAAAAGTACAAGCAGATCCTATCGACACTCGGATTTTTAGGTTAAGTTGGAGCGATTTTTTGAAATTGTCCGTATATTGTAGGTTGTGATTTATCTTTGAAAAATTGTTGTTGTTCGCGGCTAAAAGTTTCCAACTTGTTATTTGTCTAATTAAACCATACTAAACGCAATTTTTTTATATATTTTAATAAATTAGTTACATATCTCGCTCTTGAAATAGAAATTATTATTATTATTATTATTATTATTATTAAACTTTATTAACAACTAATTAATTATATTGCTAATACATTGGGACTTAAGCGCTAGCTACCAGGGCTTTCGGCTAGTTGGATACATTTTTCGATTTATATTTTATCTGCTAGTTCAAGTGAGCAAAGAAGGTTGTGTACTTTTTTGACATTGTCTACAGAAGGGGTTGAGAGTAGGAGGAATAGGGATGTGGATGGGGATTGACTATGTAGTTTGGCTTTGATGATGGTGCATTCGTAGATCAGGTGTTGGGTGGAAAGTATCTGGTTGCAGTTGCAGAGGTGACATACCGGTCGACTGGATTTGGTGAGAAGATGCTCGTGTGTAAGTTTTGTGTGCCCAAGCCGCAGGCGTATGAAGGGTCTAAGCGAGTTTTTGCTGCATAGGGGTGGATAAATGGGTGGAGCCCCTTTGGGGTTGATGTCTTTGTAGTGGTGGGAGTACATATCCCATTCCTGTTTCCGTTGAATATAACTGGAATTGTGGATGTGCTTGCATATGTCTTTCTTATTAAAAGTAAGGTGGGTTATCAGAGGTTCTCTGACAGCTGCCTTGGCTGCTGTATCGGCGGCCGTATTTCCATTTATCCCGACATGCCCTGGTATCCACAGGAGTTTGATCTTTCCTTGGTTCTTAATTAGCTCGTCCCGGATGGATTTAATAATTGGCGTGTCGTTTTGTAGGTTGGTTACAGCTGTAAGGGTAGAGAGGCTATCGGAGCAAATTAAAATTTTAGTATTTTTTGCAGATGCCGTGGCCTGTAGTATGGCTGTGGCTTCCGCTGAGAAAACGGACGACATTTGTGGTAACAGACCCTTGGACAGAATTTTTTCGTTTTCGTCGACAACGGCAAACGCAGTGCCAGCTTCGGTTTTCGAGCCATCGGTGAAAACAAGGTTCCACTTGTCTGCTCTGTGGTTCTCTGCAATTTCCAAAAAACGCTGTTTGTATACTGCAACGGGTGTAAGGTCTTTTTTCAGAGTTTTTAGAGACGTGTCAACGGAGTTGACGTCAAATAACCATGTGGGGGCTGGTCGGCGGTGTGTACGTTCGAGAGGCAGTGGTAAATCCATGTTTGCCGCATAGCTAAGGCTGTCGTATAGGGTTGAATGTATTTTGGGATTTCTTCTATCCAGTCGGATGTTGTTGGCAATTCCGATGATGGCTTTATTGTGTGTGGGGTTTATTCTCAGCATGACCAGGGATGTAAGGGTTTTAGTCCGGTGTTTAATCGGGGGCAGGCCAGCTTCGACAAGCAAGTTCGTGATTGGAGTAGACCGGAAGGCTCTAAGGCTAGTTCGAATTGCCGCGTGGTAAACTGGTTCAATGATCCTTAACGATGTTGGGGCACACTTTCCGTAGATGCATAAGCCATAGTCGATCTTGGATAGGATAATGGAGCGGGTTATATTGATCAAACTGTTGACATGGCAGAAACTATTTTTGGAACTTAAATATTTGACAATGTTGAGCCTGGTTGATAATTTTCTTTTTAAACTGATACAGTGTTCCTTGAAGGTAAAGCTTTTATCAAAAATAAGACCAAGTATGCTTAGACTATCGACATTGCTTATGGCAATGTTATTAAAGTTAGTAATAATTTGCTTAGGGCAACTAGTTTTTTTACAAATGTGTAACAGTTTGCATTTTTCCATCGATATCTTGGCGCCTGATGTTTTACCCCAATTATTTAGATCGTTAAGTACTAGCGAAAAAGTTCTAGAAACGGCGTCTAAATCTTTACAATGCGTAAATATAATAAGGTCATCCGCATAGAGCGAGTGTCTTATGTTTTTGTATTTTAAAAGGAGTCTGCTTATGTCGTTGAAAGCTATAATGAAAAGCGTCACCTATAGTGGGGACCCTTGGGGTGTGCCGTTATGTAGAGGAAAAACAGAAGACATCGCACCATTGAATTTAACCCGGAACTTTCTACTTGTGAGGAACGATTTAATAACATTAAACATTTTCGGACCGACTTTCCAGCCTGCCAGTTTTTCTAAGATGATGTGTGTTCCAATTCTGTCAAACGCTTTTTCAAAGTCAATTGACAATATTGACACGTGTTTTTTGCTGCCTAATGCATTTGAAATGAAATGGTCAATGTGCAGGAGAGCGTCCATGGTGGAGCGCCCTCGTCTGAAAGCCACTTGGTGGGCGTCAATAAGATTTTTATTTTCTAAGAACCATAGAAGTCTATTGGATATTATTTTTTCGAATATCTTGGAGGCACATGGGAGCAGTGAAATAGGTCGGAACCCACTAGTATCGAAGCCGTTCTGATTAGGTTTCGGAATTGGAAGGACCGTGGCCGTTTTCCAGCTTTGTGGCATGATCCCATCGGAGAAGATACGGTTGTAAAGCTCCAGCAGGCGGGTTTTTAAAATGTCTGGGCTGTTTTTGATCATTAGGTATGTGATTCTATCGAAGCCTGGTGTTTTGCCTTTAGCAGCCTGGAGTAGGTGTTCAAATTCAAATCTGGTTATTGTCCGCTCGGCGGAAAAGGAAGCGTGAGTATGGGGGTACCGTGTGGAGGGGTTAAGTGATGATCCTAGGGATTTTAAGTTAAGGAATTCTGGTGAAAAGTGTTCGTCCTTTGAATAATTGGACCAGGATTTGGCGAAATGTTCGGCGATTTGGGAGGGGTTGGATAAAATTTGTGAGTTATTCATAATTGTAATAGGGGGAGGCACGAAATTTCCTGTGAGGGCCTTGACATCTGCCCAAAGTTTGTGTGATGTGGCATTTGGGTTTATGTTGGAGGTAAACTTCTCGAAACAGGATTTTTTTGCTGCTTTCGCCGCTTTACGGAATATTGCGTTGGCTTTTCGGTAGGCTATTGCATTGTGGGCATTGGGATATTTTTTGAATTTTTTCCAACAGTTTTGCTTGTCCTGTCGCATGTCATGTAATCCTTTATCCCACCAGGGAACCGTTCGAGTTTTTGGGCGTTTCCCGGATGCAGGGATAGATTGGTTCGCACCAAAGTGGATAGCTCTATGGATTGTTGCTGCTTCCTTGTTGATGTTAGTGAATGGCCCCCTTTGTCTAAGAAACTGAATTATATTGGTTTGAAAGGTGGTCCAGTTAGCTCTATCAGTTAGATATTTGGGTGATTGTTTGCCATTCTGCTGTGGAGTGTCTAGAGCTACTGTGGTAACTATTGGGAAGTGATCACTGCCGTGCAAGTTGGGGAGTATTCTCCAAGTTGTGTTGGCTCCAAGTTGGGGGGAGATAAGGGTTAGGTCAACGTGGGTAAGGGAGTTGTGGGTGGAAAAGTGGGTTGGGCATCCGTTGTTCATTATAATGAGGTTGGAGCTAAGGAGAAATTGCTCTACAATCTTTCCTCGGGTGTTGGTGGCTGGTGATCCCCATAAAGGGCTCCAGGCATTGAAATCCCCCGTCAAGATGATTGGGTCGTCGAATGAATTGACAATGTTATTTAAATCATTTGTGGAGATAACTTGGTATGGGGGAATGTATAGGGATATTACAATTATTTTTACTTTCCATAAAATCTCTACCGCAACAATTGAGATAGGCGAGGGGACGTTAATGAGTTTGTGTGGAATTGATTTGTGAACCAGCAGACCAGTACCCTGTTTCCCAGAGTTGTTGATGTTCAAGTTGTGAAAATGGGAATGGTACCGTTTCAGGGGCAGATGGGAGGTGGAACATGGTAGGTGGGTTTCCTGAAGTGAGACGACTAACGGGAATTCCCCATTAAGTAGGATTTGCAG
This sequence comes from Portevinia maculata, assembly GCA_949715645.1. Taxonomy (NCBI): domain Eukaryota; kingdom Metazoa; phylum Arthropoda; class Insecta; order Diptera; family Syrphidae; genus Portevinia; species Portevinia maculata. The sequence continues at coordinate 265,387,211 of OX454526.1, read as the reverse complement.
TTCGTGTAGGTTATTGAAGTATCCATTAAGGTTCCACTGGAGAACCCTAAGTACTTTTCCTTTAAAATGCGCCGACTTGTCTACAACATAGCTGGAGCTATGTTGTGAAAAGTCGAATTTGTTAGAATGGTGGGTGTGTTGGAGACGACCCCCCCGTCCGGGGTCGAAGGCGCCTGGAACCGGTTGGGGATCCTGGCGCCCTCGCCCCCGGGCAAGGGGGTCGTTGTTCTGTGAGGAGGGGTTTTTATATGCTGTCATTATCATCTTCCGTAGGAGGGAGATAATATTGGTTGTTGTTAATGAGTGATTGGGTTACTAAAGATATAGGTGAGTGAGCTGTAGTTGTAAATTCAATTGTTTGTTTGGGGTTATATTCTGGTGGATGGTTGGTGGTGCTGTGTTTAGCTTTGTTGGAGCAGTCATTGCGTGTGGAAGAAGGGTTGGGGGTGTAAAGATTGGTGGGGGGATGGGATAAGTTTGGAGAAAACTGGGGTACATTGGATGTACCTAAAGAGTTAATATTGGTATGGTTTGAAGTTGAAATCTTGTTATTAGGTACACTTGTGCTAACGTCAGGGATTTTAGGAAGCCTAGCTGGCGGTTTGGGTGGGTTTGGGAGGGCAACCTCCTCGGGAGCAGGAACTTTCTCAATTGATGGGTCGTTATTGGCCAAAATTGGTTGGGGGTCGGCAGTCTTAGTAACTGCGGCATATGACATCGTGAGTGGGGTGGTAGGATTTTGAGCACTATAAATCTGTCTGGCTTCTGCCATACTGCATTTCTCTATTGTCTTGATTTTTAAAATTTCTTTGGATTGAAGAAAACGCTTGCAGAGCTTGGAAGAAGATGGGTGCTCTTCAGCACAATTGGCGCATTGGATCCTGGTACATTTGTTAGGAGCGTGTGGGGGGAGGTTGCAGGTATCACATGTCTCATTATTTTTGCATCTTGTTTTAGTGTGCCCCAGTAATTGGCATTTCCGGCACCGCATTGGATTGGGAAAGTACTCCTCAACTTTGAGGTTATACCACCCAACGTTGACCGTGGATGGGGGACGGAATAGATCGAAGGAGAATAACATCAGACCTGTAGGACGCATAATGCCTTCAACGGATTTTTGGAATTTGTACACCTCGGTTACACCTTGAGATTTCATTTCTTCAATTATTTCCTTTTCAGGCACATTTATAAGACAGGGTGCATATACGCTGCCCTTGGATGAGTTAAGTTGTTCGTGTAGTTTGACCGTGATTGGGCAGAGGTTGGATAGGGATTTTTTTGAGAGAAAGATGTCAGCAATCTTTTGGGATTTGACCAGTATTAATAGATTACCGTCGCGTAGTTGAGTAATGTATTCGTAGCCCGTACTGATATTATCAATTGCCTTATTGAGGAAGAACACGCTGAACGAAGAAAGAGGTTTGTCGGGGTTGGTTGGGGTTATGGTTATGAATTTGGGGTTCTTTACACTTGAGTTATTTGGTAGATTTTTTTCTATTTCACATATGCTGTAGATGTTTTTTTTACGTTTTTTACTATTGGGTTGCAGAAACGGCTCACGATTGAGCTCGCTAAAGCGATTACCCGTAAGAACACGTGGCCCAGCGGCCATGGCGAAATATAGTGGCTTGACACTTGTTTAGTTTTTTTTTTTTCGATCGAACGGGAAAATAGAAGAAGAGAAACAAAAATCGCGTGCTAACGAAGTAGCGGGATTACACCAACGGAAAGCGAGAACGATTAGAAAACCAGCAATGAACGAACTTATCGGCTCGGAGGTTAGTCGGTGACTGAGAAATAGAAATATTTTCAATTTTATGTTTATAAATGTAATAAAAGAAGTCTTCGCTGCAGTTTGTCTGATCGTTCGTTTGTGTGAAAAGTCCTTTACACGACGCACGTCTCCACGAGCAATATTTCATTCTATGAAGATTGCTCGTGGAGACTAAAAATAGTATTCTATGGAATATTGCATTCTATATATTGCTCAGTTCATAGCATTCTATGAGCTGTCATTTATATGAATTGCTTCACTCTGGGACATTTCCATCCTTGAAATAGTAAGCTATGAAATGCTGATCGTACATTTCATGGTATATATATATTTCTTTCTTTCTATGAAAAGTGGCAGATGGTAGGCTATAAAATATTGCTTGTGATGACGCGGTGAAAGGGGTTAACAACTACTTCATTGATTTATTAATAATAAATATATTTTTTTAAATACTGTCCAATATCCAAAAACTTGGCACCACTAAAATATAACATAACATTTATACCCCAAGATGGCACTTTCGATGTCAATGACAAAAGAAAAGTCAAAAATTAAAACAAAAAAAATCGGCATTTTTTGTTGATCAGTTGAAGAAAATTATAAAAATTTCTTAAAAGGCATTTTAAAATTTGACTTTTATGTTGTGCATGAAACAATGCTGTGTGTATTATGTGTTCGAACATCTGAAGCATTTATACATATATTTCGTGATGAGGGATGCGCCCTAAACATCAGCGAAGTTATCGTAAAGCACTTTTGGCTGCAGGTAAACAAATCAATTCTAAAGAATAGACTTATTTGAATGATGTCTGAATAATTCGCTTGAATAACGTTCGTAGCCAAAACCGAATGATGTGAATGCAAATGTTATATGTGCGTCCTGTTGGGAGGCATTAAACTCTTTTCATAAATTTTATCTGCAAGTCGAGGAATCTCATCTCAGATTGCAAAATGCCAAAGCCATCGACGAAGATGGCTTGAAGCTTGAAACCGAAATTGCGCAAGTTCTCAATTCACCGAGTGTTGAACCATTTACTGTTGTTGCTGCGGAATTGTTGAAAGAAGGTATGAAATAGGGGTAATAGTTTCCTTATTAATTGTTTCAATGGAACTTCCATTACAAAGATTGTTTCATCACCAAATAGATATAAAAGAGGAAGTTAAAGAAGACACCGATGCGGCCTTGCCAAGCGAAAGAAATTTAGAATCTGCACCTGACTCCACTGACATTAAAAAATCTCTTGATCATGAAACCCCACCCGCTTGCTCCACGCGAAGTCGTACTACTGTCGAAAAGGTATACGCTGAAAGCGATTCTTCCAGTAACAGTAAGGTAGATGTTGAAGACTATGACACTGCATCACAAAACACACCACCAGCGTGGGATGATCAGGAATCAGACATTGACGATGACGACGATGACGATGACGATGAAGACAGTGACTACGAGGAGAACTCGCCAAAATCAAAAGCGAAGAAGAAAGATCCTCCAAAAGCAGCGATTAAGCGTCTTCGTCAAAAGAAAGGTGAACCCAAGAACCCACCGTGCAAGAAAAAACGAACAACAGAAGAGCAATCTAAGAAAATGGACCGCATAAAAGAGTACGACGAAATGATTGCAAAAAACATGAAGCTCTCGTGTGATATCTGTTCAGGGGCCTTCACGAACTTTGCCATAATGAAGCGACACTATCGTTCCGTTCACAATGAATGCGGGTATGCAGCTTGCTGTGGCAAAAAGTTTCGCAAGCGCGGTGTCCTCGTCGACCACATTTACACTCATCAAAACCCGGAGTACTTTAAATGTGAAAAATGTGGCAGAGTTTTGGCCAACCGCAAGGGACTCGATTGTCACATGTTAACCCACGACACAGAGAAGCGGCGCACTTATCAGTGTGACCAGTGCACGATGAGTTTCTATACAAAGCCGTTGCTAACACGCCACTTGCAAACGCACATTTCCGAGCGCAATATCAAGTGTCCCGATTGTGACAAGTTGTAAGAAAACTTTCAAAATTTCTGCGACACAACTGACGTTGATTTTTCATTGCAGCTTTTCGACCCAAGATATCTTACGAACGCACATTAATAATGTTCACAACGCAGCGTACACCAGGATCTGCGATCAGTGTGGAAAGTCGTTCCGTCGTCCGGACGCATTTCGCAAGCATCAGCTGGAACATGATGGCATAACGCAACCACTTGTTCCATGTGAAAAGTGCAGCGTGAAGCTGACTAGCAAATATGGTCTCAAGCGGCACATGGAATCAATGCATCCTGAAACTGAAATAAAACATGAGTGCAGCGAATGCGGCAAAATTGCACCCAGTGCAGCGGCGTTGCAGCGTCATATCTCGTATATGCACAAAATGGAACGCAAATTCAAGTGTCCCATGTGTGATAAGGCATTCAAGAAGACCGGCGGACTTAAGGTAGGTCTTGCATGTGATTGTTTTGAGAGCGTATTATCGGTCACTAAACCATAGGCTATAACCTCTGTCTTATAAAGGGTCTGTTTCAAGTTTATTTACATGCCCACGGGGTTGCATGTTCAAATCGCATTAGTAAAGCTAAATAAAATCCGACTGAATTTTCAGTTACGGCAGGTTCGGACAATATTCTGTTTTGGTTTCAGCCGCGATTTGCGCGAAACCAACAAATGTGTGCATAATACTTTGTGAGCTGATTATAATTACATATTTTCCTTTTTATTGAGGTTACATACGGTCTGCGAAATAAACAAACAATAACTTTTTTGTACATTGCATCTGGTGCACCTGTTGTTAAGTCTTCTTCTTCTTTAACAAGATTATGATATGATCAGGATTAATTGGATCATAACAAAACCCTCCCAGTCCTTTTGATCCGCCTGTGGGGTTCGCTGCTCCCATCTTAATGCATATTGGTAGGCCTCCTGGTTTCGGATCACTTTATAACTGAGGACCATCAAATGCTTTTGGTGTTGCATTTGTGTGATCCAGGTGTCTTGGACTAGCCTATTTTGGCAACCACTGTGTAAACATAAACAAATGTTGCGCTGCCATGCACGAGACAGATATACTCGTCACAAGACAGATTATCACGTGCATGCTCTCATTAGTGTTTATTGTTTGACCTTCCTTAAACGACACCGGTTATCTCCACTCATGTCAACGCACGGATTTGCATGCGCACTTGCGAGACAGTTTCAAGGTGGTAAATGTGTCGCTAGGCTCACATGAATGGTAACACTTTGACTAGATGTGGCTTCTCCACTTTGTCGCCTTTTACGACGAGCGCTTTTTTTTCAGTCATATTTTAAGCCCATCACTGCACGGTTTTATGAATGAAAACCTTTCCACTTTACTGTGTCCTTTCTGGTCCACCTGTTGGGTTTGCTTCGACCTCAGTAAAAATCGGCTGGCTTCGCGGTTTCGGATCTCTTCTTAACTGTCCAATCAAATGCTGGTCTTATTGCATTTTGATAACCAAGGAGTTTTGTTTGAGTAAAAAAAATATAGGCATTAACCATATTAACCTGTATGGGCCAGGTTCTAAAATTGAGCTTCTCCAACTATTTTCTTGTGCGAAGTGAAAGTGACCTACAATTTTAAGCCAAACACTCTTTGATGTTTGTCTGACGTTCGCAAGAGATGGGGCACTGGAAATAAACTCTAGATGTTTATTTGCACCGGGGCCTTTCGATTAGTAGTTCAACAAACTAACCACTCCACCCGACGAGTACAGCTATGTACAAAACAGTTGTTTCTTCAAATTTGGTTTTGTAACATGTTATTTACCGGACTTGGTTTCGGTTGAAAATGGCTCGGTAGCCGACATTCCGTTTCGTTCAAATATTACAGCTAAATCCTCAAAGTGCAAGGCCATACCCATCACATCGACTTGCGCGACCCGAATCGATGTGAATCGGGTACTTCGTTCATTTAGAGTCACGAATGTTGGCCTCCAAATTATCTAGAACCTCTGGATTGTCCTCTTAGACTTGTGCTTTGACGTAGCTTAAACAAAAATAATCTAGCGGTTGTCAAATCACATGACCGTGGCGAGCATTTCACAAATCCTCGTCGTACAGCTTGCACAGCTTAACGATAACGGGGACCCAATACTCTGGTAAGCAAGCGTTGAGCAAAGCTGAGCTCGAACTTTGGTAATAGTTTTTTAATAATTTCTACACAGTCGGGAAGCCTCAAACGCTGCGTGTTAAAATTGCAAACTGGGGCGCACGCCTTTTCCATGACGTTTTCGTTTATTTTGCTTCATGTAACTTGAAAAGCGAAATAATTTGGTTGGTCTTCGCAAAACAAAACAAATCAAAGCTATATATTGCTTGCGTCTGTAAAAAAAAAGTATCGGCAGGCCTCCCGATTTCGAATCACTGAGGTCAATCAATTGCTGATGTTTTTGCATTTGTGTTATCCACGAGTTTTAAGGCCTGCCTATCGTTCGCGATTGTATATTAACATTACACACTATGAAGATCATTGAGCGGGTTGGTCGCAGGTAAATGGTGGAAAAACATCGTGATTCCTTTAAGGATTTGCATATGGTGTTAGTTGATTTTGAAAAGGCATTTGATAGACAACCAAGGAATCGAAGCGATCTGGGTGGCGCTTTGACAAAGAGGAGAAGCCGACGTACAGATGATCATGGACATATATGAGGGAGTAAAGACAAAAGTAAGATGCCTCGCTGGCCTCACCGAGGAGTTCGTAATGAAAGTCGGTGTATACCAAAAGCGTCTAAGTCCCTTGATATCTGCTTGAAGGAAAAGTGCGGACTCCAAAGTGCATCAGTTATTCTTTGTTGACGATGGAGCCATCGGGTTGAAGTTTTGCATGGGAATGGGTATCGTATAAGACCGATAATAACAGAATGCTTGTACTGCTCTCTGATCTACTACGACCTATTCCAAACATTTATGTTAATGGAGGAGTGATTTCCAAATGCGGTCAATAGCGAACCTATCTCGAAAAAAATGGAGCGCGATCAGCTCAGTTGGTACTGTCATGTTCAAAGGAGAGATCATACGAACCCTTTCAAAAAGGCAATATCAATCAACGTTGCAATACAAACGCGAAAGAGAGGCAGGCTTAAAAACTCCTGGATCACACAATTGCAGCAATACTGTTATTTGATTGGCCTCACGAGGCGTCGGGAGGTCTGATATCTTTTATGGCTTTGTTTTATCAAAAATACTCATACAAATATGCGACATGTGGATAAAAAATAAATATTAATATTTTGGGTTTGAGGATCGGATGTAGGTCTCTTTCCATTGGTAACTTCAGATTTTGCTCTCAGGTTTCAGATCTTCTGTGCTTAGCGGAAAGCGAACGAGATTATTTTTTTGTTTGCAGTTGTGTCTTGACAGCTTTTTTGTTTCCAAATTGAATGAGAAAAAAACCTTCTATTTCTTTTTTCTTTTCCCCAATACCAAAATTACATTTTATTTATTGTTAAATGATTTGTATTTCGACAGAGGCAAGCTTCTACATTACCCAAGTACATAGAAGCAGAAATACATATACATATTATTGTTAGGTAATTTTATTTTCCACTTCCTTCTGTACAAACACAATTGTTTTAAGTTTCTTCTTCAAAGAAGCAAAACTACGTAGAAAACGAAGTATCCGGAGTGACAAATGTCAAATACTCAAATGTATTGGCATTGGTGTAATTCTCGTTTCGAGATCTAGATTTGCAAAAGTTGCTCTGAAATCCGAAAAAGATTATATTTTTTTCTTGGAATGCGAAATCTTTTTAAGAGCAAAAAAAAATGCTCTAAAATCTGGAGAAGAGTGCTTTTTCTTACCAATGGAAAGCGACATAAGTGAATTTTGTTTTATTATAAATTGAATTGAATCTAAAAAAAAAATCGAACTGTCTGGCATCACTTCTCTCGTGTAGTTGAAAATGTCAAATGGATGACAATCAACAAAACCCTCATAATTTTTACAAAATGTCTAATTGCATTTGAAAGCATCGGAAGAAGATTTATAAAAACGCTTGAAAAAGTCCTCCAATTTGCAGAAATGCTTTGCATCTTGTGCGTAAAATTGCCCGATCAACTAATAGACATCTTTGGCGAGGAAGGACTTCAACTGAATGCGGCCAGTGTAATTGTTAAGCATTTTTGGATTCAGGTAAGCACTGTACCTAAAAAAAAAGTTATAAAGTATAAAAGCTCGGCATTGCAATGCAAATAAAACGATAAAAATATATTCCTCTGCTCTCTAAAGCCCAACAAAAGCGAAGAAGATGCCAGATTCGTTTGCACCTCCTGTTGGGAGGCTTTGTATTCGTTTCACAAGTTCTACTTGCAAGTGGAAGAGGCTCACATTACTTTGGTCAGAACAAGTACGACCGGGGATGATGATTTGAAGCAAGAAGATGAACAAATTGTAATTCAGGTGGAAGCTCAGGATGTCGAAAAGTTTGATCCGTGTGAAGATGACGAGTTTTTGAAAACAGGTAGGGCGGGAGTTGAGTTACGGTAGTGGCAAGTCACTCTCACTTTCAACGCAAAATGGTATCAAAATTCATATGAAATTCGTATTGCAGACGTCAAGCAGGAAGTTAAGGAAGACGCCGATGGTCATATACCGCAATACGACCCTTTTCCAGATAATGTTAGTCATACGTCAAAATCAAATCCGAGGAGTTCCCCGGATTCAAGCGACTCTGACGACTCTGAATCGAAAGTTCCGCTTGCGAACTTAGCCAAGAGTCGGCCAAGGAGAAGAATGCGGGCAAAGACAGAATCTTCGGACAACGATGATATGGACACATCCCCTGATTGGCAAGACAATCATTCCGACGACGACGAGTACGAGGACGAGGATGACGAAGAGGACTGCCACAAAGAAGACATTGCAATTCAAATGGAAATAGAAAAAGATCTGCCCAAACGAAAACCAATACCGTCGAGCAAAAAACCCGGTCGTCCGTGCACAAAAGCGCCCAAAACAACCACTGAAGATCAAATCAAAAAACGAGAACTCTCTCAGGAGTATGATGAAATAATCATGAAGCATATGAAGTTAACGTGCACTATTTGCTTGATTCCGATACCTAACTTTTTCGCCTTGAAAAAGCACTATCGCTTAAAGCACAATGAAAGAGGATACGCCTCATGCTGTAACAAGAAATTATTCAAACGTGGCATTCTTGTTGATCATATTCACACTCATTTGAACCCCGAGTACTTTAAGTGCATGAAATGTAATAAGGTTCTGGCCGATAGACGATGTCTCGAGGTACACATGAACGTCCACGTGACCGGGAAGCAACGCATTTATCAGTGCCACCAGTGCAGTAAAAGTTTCTTTAAGAAACCACTGCTAACGCGTCACCTTCACATCCACATCCCCGAGGAAGAGCGCAAGTTTCGCTGCGAGGATTGCAACAAGTTGTAAGCAGAGCCAAGCTCAAACAGTGCCCACTCAATTGCCACTTATTCTATTTTCATTTGTAGCTTCCCATCAAATTACACGCTACGAGCTCACATCAACAACGTGCACCAGAATGTGTACGCGAAAATCTGCGATCAGTGTGGCAAGTCGATACGCGGCCGCGAAGCATTCCAGAGACATTTGCTAGAGCATGCCGGTGTGCCAATGCCCGGTGTACAGTGTGACAAGTGTGGGGCTAAGCTAAGGAACAAGTACGGTCTCAAGAGGCACATGAACTCGATGCATGCCGAGACGAATGTGCCTCATGTGTGCAATATCTGCGGCAAGGTAGCCCCCAATTCACCCGCACTGCAGCGGCACTACTCATATGTGCATAAGTGCGAGCGAAAGCACAAGTGCCCCATGTGCGAGAAGGCCTTTAAAAAGGCCGGCGCATTGAAGGTAGGCGGGATAGTTCGGAAGAGGGTTTAAAATAAATTTTTAATTGTCCTAGGCCATCGTTTGATTTTTATTGGGATTGTGACACATTTTCTTTCTCTTTTTAGGAACACATGTCAACCCACACCGGGGAAGTTCTCTACACATGTCCACATTGCCCAAAAACATTCAACTCCAATGCCAACATGCATTCGCATCGAAAGAAAATGCATCGCAAGGAATGGGAGGAGAACCGAAGACATCCACACATGGCAGCCGGTTCTAACGCCGACTAAAATAAATAATCAATATACATACATGCATATAAGCAAAACACAGCAACTACAACATAATTTAATTTTAATCTTTAGACATAAATAACATCTCCATAGGTATTAATATTATAAGTCTTTATTCCTGTGTAGTAATGGCAAACGTAAATTTGGAGTTTTATTTAACAAAATATGTGTCCTCTACGGTAAGGGATGTTTTCTTGGTTTGTACTGGATCTGCCACTACAGTGCTGTGCAATTAATTGGAGCAGTAACCTTTTTGAACATAACAGTAAGTAGACTGCGTTTTGTTTTTGTTTAAAGGAAGGTGGCATCAGCTGGTGTGATGCTTCATGATTCATCAAATGTTCGAATGTGTCTTCTGGAAATTGGCCGCCAGTCCAGATGACCTCTAAAATAAACAACTCACTGAGCGTATGATGACGAAAAGACTGGAAAATTCTCTCATGAGAGACACTTCGTAGTTCAAGGCTACCGGGTCAGTATTGTCAGAGGAAGTATTTTCCATTCACTCAATATGGCCGAGCCAATGTAGTCGACGTGATTTAGCTTTTTGGACTACATCCACATCTTGGTTCAGCTCATAGAGTTCACGGGTGTATCTTCTCCATTCGCCCTCCTCTCACATAGGACGAAATATCCGATGGATTATTTTTCATTCAAAAGAACTAGCTCCCCTTTTCTACTTATCGTCCAGCACTCAGCACCATAAAGCAGGACTGGTAGGATTAAGGTTTGATAGAGCATGCATTTTGCCCTGTGAGTGAGGAGTTTTGAACCCATTTGTTTTGCTAAGCCGAAGTAGCAGCGGTTTCCTAAAAGCTCTAGGTCGTAAATGTGAACATACAGCAGTCCTGCAAGATTTGCGTTCATAAATGTAAATAAACTGCATTGTCTATAAATGACTGCAGTTGACAACTGCGTTCATAAAAGCAAAATGACAGTCAAAATCCGATCAAGCTTGCAGGGGTTTTTGTTTTGTTGCCGCGTTTCAGGAAGATGGCATTTTTGTTTGCATTTATGAACCCTTTTTGGGCGATGTAGAACATTGAATAAATATTTTATGCAACAATGTTGCAATTATGAACTCAACCTAATTCTCCGCCGGATCTCCACTAAGGTGTCATTCGTGGAGTTGATGTTAACCCCTAGGAAGACCTGGTGGGCCTCGACTGGAAATTCATTTGTCTTTTCCAGGTTTTGCCTCAGTGTGAAAATTTGGTCTATTGTAAGTCTGCCAGACCGGAAGCCACACTGCCGATGAGTGTTTTGCAGAACGGTCACACAGTACTTTCGCCTTCTTGTATGTTGTGGTGTTGCGACCACCACCTGGATTTCTGTTGAAGATTGTCTATATACTCCAAGGACCATCTTTTCCAAAAGTGCTGTTTTAATGCAGTGATTCTCGGCCACCTGTTGAGATAAATCAGGTTCAGGAAATGAGTTAATTGGAGATCCGATCAGAAAGTGCCCTGGAGTCAGGGCTTCAAGATCTGCTGGGTCCGAGCTGACGGGAGTAATGGGACGTGAGTTTAGAATTCCTTCGACTTCCGCCAGTGCTGTAGATAGCTCCTCAAATGTTAAGAGTGCCCCTGCAAATGTCTTCCGATTTTACTGCCGTATAAACTGGAACCCGGTGCCCGTTGCAGAAAACGAACTCAATTATTTTTTCATTAATATTTTATTTAAAAAATATTTTTCGAAATTCATTAAGTTTGGTTTTCGCGCCTACGAAATTCGTCACATTATCGCAGTGCATTTTGCAAGGACAACTCCTACGCCCTATCAATTGCTTTAGAGACGTAATGAATGCGTCCGAACTCAAATCGTTGACTAATTCTAAGTGAACAGCCTTGGTTGAAAAACACAAAGACGGCAATATATGATTTGTATGGCTGTTTTACTCTAATTTTCCATGAGGTTGATATGGGTCCGCAAAAGTCCACCCCACAGATCTTAAATGGTCTATTCTGCGTCACCCGATCTTTGGGCAAATTTCCCATGATTTGCTGCATCAATTTGGGCATATACCTCTGATAATGAATGGAAGCCTTTACAATACTCCTAGCTGCCTTCCTACCAGTTATGATCCAAAATCGATCTCTACAAAAATTTAACAAAGCTTGAGGTCCAGCGTGGTAATTTTTTAGGTGTAAATGCCGAAGATATGCTTTCACGAACTGATTTTCACCCGGTAGCAGAATTGGAAATTTGGCATATTATTCCATCCTTGCCCTTCTTATGCGACCTCCAACGCGCAGTAATGATATTCCATTCTTGACGTCTAACAAAGGGGATAATCTTGCCAGGCTAAAAGAGAAAACATTTGCCTTCTCGCTTATTTCTGAAATCCCGTTCGCAAAGCTCTCCTGCTGGATACACCAAACGATTCTTGTTAACGCATCATATAGGTTAGGTAAGGTTAGGTTTAGGTGGCTGTCGGCAGAAGCCGACACACTTAAACCAATTTAGGTCCATTGTGATACCACGTATGTATTATCTACCTCAACTCTGTAGATTGGACTGGCCAACGACACGCGGTTGTTCTCAAACGGTCCCCCATCTACGTACTCACCGCGCCCAACGTCGTTTAATTGCGGTGATCTGACGAGAACCGATTAACTCGACATGGTATGGTGTTGGTTAACGCATCATCTAGGCTTCCTCTAGATATAAGATCGGCTGGGTTACACTCAGATCTCACATGTCTCCATTGAATGTTTTTTGGCGTCGATGATTGGATGTCACTGACCCTATTGGCGACGAATGTTTCCCAAGCATTTGAGGGTGACGTTAGCCAATATAAAACGATTTCTGAGTCCACCCAAAAGTATATTTCCTGAAATTCCATTTTTAGGGCTGCCTTTACTTTCAGCCACAATTTTGCTAGCAAATGTGCCCCACACAATTCCAAACGAGGCAACGACAACGTTTTTGAGGGTGCGACCCTAGATTTTCGCTTAATCTAATTCATCCACACACCTAGCGTACAGACAACACCCGTACGCCTTTATCGACGCATCCGAAAACTAATGTATTTGAATGTTTTTCGCTTTGGGTTGAAACACGAAATGTACTCCCTCCACAAGGGGATACAGTCGCTATAAACAATACTTCGCATACGCAAATTGTTGGAGAATATAGGTTTCAGGCTCTGTGTGGGCCCTTAATGCCTAATATGTATATGCTTTTTACGTATGGCTATAGCTGGTGCCCGACAATAACAGGTCAGGAAATGGATACATCATTTTATGGCAGTTTTTAATCACATATAATTTGCCTCGCAAGCTTTCGAGTACGCTGATGATTGAATTACAGCGTATTCGCAAAGTGAGTTACGTTTTCGTGTGCATATTCAGAATCAAACTAAGAATTTCCAGTAGATATCTTACCTTTTCAATTACAATTTGAAAGCACATGCCTATTTAACCATCGCAGATACTAAAAAACAATCATATCCCATCTGGTAAGTGAAACGCCTTGTACATCTGTCGTCACCACTTTTAAATTTATTAACAATATCAACCTTAACACGTAAAACTCCACGACATTCATTGAACTTTGTTGTCCTGAGGTATATCAATCGACACAGTCATATAAGACTCTTTGCGTGTCTCTGCCCATCGTTGCGGAAGCCATACATCAATTGATTTTCGGAAAACCATACAAGTTATGTGTGGCAGCTTCTCGAATTTAATTCGACTAAATCCTAGCGTCGCCAAAGTGTACCTCCAGTTCTTCATCATTGCCGCATTTTTGCCGACATGCTGGGAGTCCGGGGTGATGATTATTAAAATTCCTTCGAACTTTAGCAAATCGTAGGCCTTTTGGCAGCATTTTATTCTCTGCTCCGACGATGGAATGTACTCCAGAAGCAGACTAAAAATAACACAGTTGAAATAGTTCGCTGGAATTGTGTGAATTTTGCCATTTTCTGGGGAAATTTCGGCATTTCCACCGATGCTAATCTTTAGAAAATCACCCTCGAAGACACTATCTGTAGCTGGACACAGGTCGATAGCTGTGACATTGAAGAAATTAATGTCTTTGAATGGATTAAAGCAGCTACCAACATCGAGCACTTGTAGCTGATCGATTTCGTTATTGTATTGGCAAGAGGACGTGTCGTGTTCTAGGGATTCAAGAAGACGTTCTTCTCTGGAACGTTTTTTAAGCAGGATTTTCTCCGTCAGGAAGTAAGCTACGCAGTAGTCTGTGGCCCACTTGACTCTGCTCTTCGCACCCAAGTCAGAATTTGAAGAGTTGTGTTGCCAAATAGAGGCCAACTTCTGCATTGCTTCGGCATACTCTTGCAGTCGTTCAGTGTTCTGGACATGCTGTTCCCAGGCATCGGTGGGGCCCTTCTCTTTGCTCAGCAAGCGGAGAGAATCGTGAACTCCCTTGATTATGGAAGCCAGCTTTTTATGTTCCTCTGTGGCCATCGTTTAGGCAAGCAATTTCTTTTTGTTAGGTAAATGGCTTATCATTTGTGACAGCTATAACATTTCTACACAGTTGTAAATGTCAAATACCTCCAACTTCACATATTTCCTCCCGTCAAAAATGAAAATCATAAACGAAATGAAATAGCACCACCAGTCGTTTCAGAAACATCATTTTTTATTTGTTTTTTCCCTCGAAAAAGTTTAACAGAATTAAGTAAAAAAAAGGAGATTTTTAAATCAAATTAAATTTGTTCAGGAATGTTTAAGGTTTTTCCGCCTTTTGGGAAGCTGCTTTCTGTTGGGCCTGGATGAATTCAGGATAATCGATGTACCCATCACGGCCAGTATCGTCCATCGCTAAAATGGGGTCAATGAGTGCGACTAGCTCCTCGTCGGAGAAGATTTTCTCTTGATGTGATCCATGGGCACCGTCTTCGTGAGTTGCATCCTTACCGGCCTTTTCGTGCCAATGAATGAGAGATTTGATCAGTTCACAGCCGTCTAGCATGTTGTTATGATCAGAATCGTGCATTTTGAAATAGTGAAACTGTAATTCCTGCTCTGACATCTTGGTCGTATCGATCGGAACATCCATATGCTCTTGGATATGTGCCTTTTCACCTTGAAGATTTCCTGTGTCAAGCACAACCTGGGGCTGCATCCGGTGTTGTGGCGCACCACCTATGGGCTGCTGATGTTGTTGCTGCATGGTATTAGGATGTTGTTGGTGGATAGGCGCCTGTTGTTGAATAGGTTGCTGGTGTATTGCCTGCTGATGCATTTGCTGTTGATGTATCGGCTGCTGCACCTGCTGAATAGGTTGATGAGCCTGCGGATGCATACCCTGACCAGGTTGAACATATTGCATTGGTGGCGCTTGCTGGTAGTGTTGTTGTTGGTTCGGATCAATATAATGTTGTGGAGGCACTCCGGGCGCTACTTTCTGGGAAAAGGCGATTGTAAGGCTCCCCATGAGTATAATTAGACATTGATGGTGTTTCATTATGCTATAAATATTGCAAACAAATTACTACTGAATACCGCACTAGAAAAGTCACAACACCACGACACAAATACGTGTCATAAAAAAAAACTGCCAAGAATCACAGGTGAAAGTTTATCTGTCAGATTTCGGATTCTAATTTAAATATGGATTTACGATGGCAAAGTATGTGCACTGTTTATAGTTTACTCACACAGGAAATATTGTTTGAGTAGCCAATAGTGAAGTTGGGAATGGTTGAAGTTGATTACTTTTGGCTGGTTGGTTAGTATCGTTCATATGGCACATTCGTAGGTACCTACCACCACCTTTCTTGACAAAATGTAGTAGTTCAGCTGGAAATAGAATTGCCAAAAATTGTGGTGAGAAAAGGAAAACTGGTATAAAGTTTAAATTTTGATAAAATTGTTAAGTTAAGGATTAAATGTAAAATTAATTATTTTGTGAAAAATGGACTTTGAATTATTCTGCCCCACCAACGGGGCACTTGGATACACCACTTGGGGCACTTTCATACGGATTGGAATATTTAACCCATATTAGCTTTAATGATAACACTTTCATATACTTTTATTCTCTTCTTGAGATCTTAATCAGTCTTACATTTTTAACATAAAAAAATATTTTTTTCTTGAAAAGACTTATAATTTACTTATAGTATTACAGTATCTCCCTTTTCAAAATAGGAGACTATCCATCCGTTAAACAAAAAATAACTCACATAACAAAGAACAATTATAAAAAACTCAAACTCAAAACTAACAAACTTAATATTATTAAAAACAATTTTAATGCACATTATATGCACTTTAATCAACTGGAAATGAATACCTACGTAGATGAGATTCGAGTGCCTTTGGAAAAATTTGGTTTAGGCAAGTGTAAAACAACATCTCTGAAATGAACACTTGCTTTGTCTTCTATGTCACTAAACACTAAGCTGTATTTTACAAATTATATTAGGGCACTTTCATACAGTTACGGGGCACCTTAATACAGGTACGGGGCACATTGCCACGTATTATTGTGCCCCGTACTTTGATGTATCAAAGTACCCCAAAATACATTTTTCGAAAACAAATTTCACTGAAGACTCTAAACTTATTTATTACAAAATATGCATGTATGCCTTAATATTTGATGCCCTAACTTACCTTTGGTATGTTTACATATTAATAAGTAGGCACAGCAGATCCCAGAAACACTCTTAAAATTAACCTATTTTTTTAGTTGGCCGCACACGAAACACATTCACACCTGTCAAACGCCACCGGCTGACTGGCTATTGGCGCGATCACAATGAAAATAACGCAGAGTTTGAAAAAATATAAAATCTTGTCGCACATTTTAGCTATTTTCAATTGTTGCGTCCTAATTTTTTTAATATTCTTCAGAAAAAAGATATTAAATAATAACCTTAATACAAAATATTTTTGGTTTTATCGTGCGGCACATGTTAATAAAATACGAACAGTCAAGGTTTTTACAAAAGCAATCAACACGATGTATTTCCATACCTGCCGATATTTATTGAGGACAAAGCGAGGAACCCCACAGGCAGACCAGTAGGAACATCAAAAAATGAGGGGCTCATACAATCTCATAAATTCAGATCGTAACCTTGCTGTAAATGAAAAGATGAAGAAGAAGAGCCTTGTTAGACCTCTGTTGAAGTATTTTCATTTAAGTCAGTTTTGGGTAACATATGGGCATTCACATAGGACTCGCAACACACAATAAAATGGACAAAAGCTTCACAAATCCTTTGTCCATTTTATTTAACAATATATATATAAAAGTATTCTATAGTTTTGTCTGTCATTTTCTGTTTAATAAACTGTTCTGCTCCGTTTAGTACACGATTGTATGCTCTTTTTAAGGAAGAGCTATTGCGTGGACGTTTTCAAAATATATATATTATTTGACATAAGATCTTGCATTACCTAGATTTGTATAAAAAATATATGCAGAATTTGCAAATTAAAAACGAACAAAATGGAAAGAGTGTCAATTGAGATTTTCTTGATGAGTTCCTGTTTGACCAAACATTGACGGTATTTAGCGTTTCGTTTAGTTTTCTTTTTGCCTGGCTCTAGTACAATATTTTATCTGCAATGCACCAAACCAAATGACAAAATGGAAAATCTACCTTTGCCAACAACCAAGTTGATTGTTTTTTTTTTTTGATTTTGCCAACCTGTCACGATGTCATAACATAATGCATATGCGCTCCATGCACTCATTCCATTGATAATAATTTCATAAATTTTTCACTAATTTCGTGTTTTTGATCCATTTGAAACTGAGCCACTATTTTAGCTTTAGTAATACTTGAATCTTGAATCTTACTATGGATAAAACAAATAATGTGGACAAAGTAGTTGACAAAAATGGCAAACACATGGGAATCATCAGCCGGTAAGCGTTAACTGAATTGTTTTCAACCTTTGATTCGATTACGCATGCATAACAAGATGGACTTCGTTCTACTTGTATTTAGACCCCATGCGTCATCTGGTTATTGGCTATGTTGCCTCTTACCAGCGGCTCTAATAGTCACTAATAGCCACCAAAGATCTTGTACCGCCGAAGATGCCCATTACCGACTGCTAACAATCGCAGCTTTGGGGATGCTATTACAATCGTTGAACTTTTTCATTTGTCTCGCTGTCAGCGCTGAGCGCTACACCAAATTGTTCTTTACTCTAACACCAGGAGTTGTAACGCATTTATTGCTCCAGTACTTTACACAGCAGGCGTATTATGTGTGTCTTGCTCTAGGATTTGGAGTCACTCTGGGATATCAGTATGCTTATGTTAGAATCATTCGAGGATTCCCGAAAAGTAGTACTCTGGGAGAGGCTTGCATATTGGTACAGGGTATCGTTTTATTCATTGTCAATGGAGTCTTTAAGATTCCCTTATTTTATAGTTCGCCACCAAATGATGAATTCAGAGAAATGAGTGCTATCATGATAGTAAGTTAGCAACTTGTACAATCAACAAGTCTATATATTCATCTTCTCCATCAATGCAGGGTGCGCTATTCTGTCTTCTTGTGATATCTTGGCTGCTATCTGTTGTTAAAGTACTTCGTAATCCTTTTCTATTCTATTTAACTATGGTGGCCTTAGTTATTGCTGTGTGCACCATTCCAGTGACGAAGGATTTGCCCATCATCGCAGTTATTAAATTCATCTACTCTGATCTAACAAGGGTAAAATTTATACATTACAATACGTTACATAGAATCCTATAATTTTTTCTCCACAGGTCTACATTGTTATATTCTATTTGACGATGACTATTGCCACCGGATGCGCTGTTCGTTGGCACATGGGCAGTTCTGAGCATGCATCAACGAGGGTTAGAAAAATATTTCATGCCCTCATCGTACTGGTCTTCATTCCGGGTTTACTGTTTCAATGCACATTTCTCTATTTAGCAACTGGAGTCGCTCTTTCTGTTTTCTCCGTGCTGGATTTGGTACGAATGCTTAAAGTACCTCCGATTGCAAAAATATTAGAAGACGCATTCTCCACACTGCACGATGAGAAAGACTCTGGGAATATAGCCTTGACACCGTTTTGTCTTTTAATCGGTTGCTCTCTGCCGCTGTGGATAAGTCCTTGTCCGTGTTCAGATGCAGACAAAGTCGATGGTGAGAATTTAATACCTATGCTGGCGGGAATACTATCAGTGGGTATTGGTGATACTGCTGCATCTGTATTTGGCTCGAAATTCGGCAGACACAAATGGGGAGGTAAATGTTTTACAGCAATTTGAAATAAAATGTGTTGACTTTCTGTTCTTCCAGATTCAAATCGATCGATAGAGGGAAGTGTAGCGTTTGTCTTGTCACAGTTGGTCGCTATTTTGCCGCTCTATTTGTTAAATCTAACCCGAGTTAGCTCGTTTAGCGTATTTACCACGGTAGCAGCGGTTGTGGTTACAGCTCTAGTAGAAGCATTCACGGATCAAATTGATAACTTAGTCTTGCCTCTAATATTTTATATTGTTGTCAGTGTCAGTTAGCATATTTTGTAATATTTAAAAAAATTATAAAAGTTGAATTGACTTGTATTTGATTTGAATGGTGAGTTACGCTCCTTTCACATTATTCGTTTCGACCGTACGGAAATAACCGGAACGTCGAAATGAATTTTAGTGATGTTAAGAAGAGCACAGTCCCTTTTACATTACACTGTCGCGGCAAAATACATGCCACTATAATAATTTTGATGTTCCATTCTTTGTGTGAATTGGAAAGGAGCGAAAGACTGCGGCTTATCGCAAGCAAAAGAAACAGATTTCAGTCGCTCAACTTACTGGCTTCTGTTTCTGATTCTTGTAGCAAGCCGCCTTATGTCGAAGCTCGGTAAAACGATATGAGCATTAGAGAAAAAAGAATACACGCTTGCTGCTTTACCAGACAGGGGAGGCGTTCAACAATGGTAAAACTAATAATGAAAAACTATGCAGGGTTCCCGGACACACTGACATTCCAGGCAACTGCAAGGCAGATGAGTTAGCCAGGAAAAACCCCCCAGGTCCTCCCTGCCAACAGTGAAACACCGGCCGTTCCGATTCAATCACTTAAGTTCAAACTATCAAAAATGCACTGGTAGAAGCGAACAATATATGGATTAACATCAGCACACGTTCGTCCTCCAAACAGATATTGGCAAAGTTTGATGCAAAAAGAACCTCCAATCTCCTCTCCATAAGCAGAAAAAATATAAGATGTGTAGTTGGAGCTATCACTGGCCACTGCCTTATAGGCAGACACTTCACCAGAATGGGTGTACCCTCCAACGACTTCTGCAGAAACTGCGGGGACGTTCAGGAGGAGGAAACCATCACACGCCTTCTGTGTAACTGCCCTGCACTAGCTAATACAAGGAAACAAATCCTTGGCAGCTATTTCTTTGAAAATCTAAGTCATCTTAGCGAAACAGATGTTTGCTGCATAAGCAAATCCGTCACTAAATCCAAATGTTTAAACCAACTTCCTTTTGAGGAAATCAGTCGGTTTGCACTTGCAATCTCGAGCAATCTCGATGAAGCCGCTCAAAGTGACGCTGCGAATAAAATGACAGTTCCATGAAGTTTCAAAACCGCATAATTACAGAGTCTGATGTAAAATTCCATCCGACTCGTTAATTATGCACACTTTGGGAAACTCGGGTCTAGAGTATTTGTTTGTAATGGCGGATTTGATCGTCTGTCACTGTCGGTATCAGCTAAGTTCAACCAACAATAATTGAATTGAATGGCAACAGATAAAGGCGAAACTCCCAATCGTGGACTGGAATTAAAACGGACTAAATATTAAATTGAAAATTTTGTAGGTAGGTATAGATAATATATTTGTTTTCCTTGAATTTGCATTTTTCATTCGCAGGAAAGTTTGTTAGAGAAAATGCCGGACCAATCTCATTTCCTGAGTTTATTAGTAATTTAAAGTTTTGGGAAGCAATACTCGATTCACTCATACATAGGACTGGGATTTGTATCTAGGAAATTTCGTTGAATCAGTTTTGGACTCGTTTTTTGCTGAGCACAGTGAGCTCACTCTAACAATACATACACATGTGAGTCCGTGTTTGTAAGCCCCCGAGTTAATTACTTACACTGCTACCTACTGAATACAACAATAAATAACGGAGTACTGTACGATGCCACTCTCAATTCTGACTGTAAGCATTTTATCCGGCAAATCGACAGTGACCTTCGTCCGTGGAAATAATAGGAAGCTTTTTGTATGCCTTTTTCTTTCCCATCGCTATTGGAGCTGAAAACGTGGTTAGGATATACGACGCGGATGTTTACAGTGGCTATTTTAATTTACATACATACTAATTGGAACTGTAAAATGTCGTTTCGCGGTTCATGTGTCATTGACTTGGTTTGTGGACGTAAAACGGAGTCTCATGATTTAAGGGTTTTTGTTGAATACTAAGTTACTTCGATTTTTAATCAAATGATTTTATTTTCAAACTTTCAACAATTTGTAAAAATAAAAAGGAAACAGATTCAGTTGTTTGAATTTAAAACTATAAAAAACAAAATGTTTTTTTTGTATTGCACTGTTAATGTTATTGCATAGGTACACGTACGGCGTCTGGAGTGATTATTGGAACAGACTCTTATTTGCCTTCTCGGAACACGAGTATAAAATTCTTCGTCAATACTTAAACAATAATCGTTGTGTTATTGAATTTTAAGATTTGTAACAAATCTTTGATCATTTCACTTTAGGTCCGTTCGCGTACTAACATGCAAACGTAAACTTATATAAACTTTCGTGCAAAACTACACAAAAGCTTTCGCGTACTGAGAAAATGGAAAAAACGAAATATGTACTTTCGTTCATTTTTCTTGACACAGAATTTCAGCTGCTTCTTTTCAATCCAAACTTTGACGTTTTTCATCTTTTTTCACAAAAGCGTTCGCATACTTGAAGATTTAACAGTTTTCATTTTCCTACACATAAAAGTACACGAACTGACCTGTTTTTTTTATTTTTGGCATTTGTCACTAAACTTAAAGGTGGATGCGGTTTGAAATGATGGAAAATTACCTTTATTTAATTTGTTATATATATGAAGTCATAGGTGTCGTTACGGCTAATTCGTTCGTTGTGGTTCTCGTCTCGTAATTCGGAATCAGGGTCCTGTATTCGGACGTACAGTGAAATACAAGGAGTTTGTTCCTTAACTGAACCATATGAATGCGTAACGCTCCACCAAGCTGTTTTTCATTTGCATTATAATTTACAAACCAAGGTGCTTTGGCATCTCACCCTGTCCTCTAATCCCTCAAATTCTTAATATCCGCGGTGTGTCACTTCATTATAAGGGCAGGTACTCAAAAGCCCTTCCGCGCGCCGATTATATTAAAAATACGCAGTGACCAATTTTTCCGTTTTTAAAAAAAAATCGTAAAAATATTTTTAAACAACTTTATTTTGTTTAACTTTATAACATGTTTGGTGATTTGGTTTTTTCTTTTTTAAGTTCTTATTTGTTAGAATTTAAAATAAATTACATACACGTAAAAAATTGTATTATTATTGCTAACAGGTTTAACTATCAATTAACGTGTGTATTTTTTGTTTAATGATAATTGTTACTGATCCGTACATTCTACACACCATACGAAATTATTAGCTTATTTATACATATAAATATAAAAAAAGTCCTAGCATTATGGAGTACATATTATGTTACTTCATTGTTTTTATTTATTGTATGTGTAAGCTTATTGTTATTTTTTGTTTTGTTTCTAGTGAATTTACTTTTATTTGATGACCTATAAGTAATACGCTTATATATAAATGAAATACAAACAACGATAACGATGACAAAATGAACACACAAAAAAAAAATATTAAAGTTAATAACAAATAACTGTCTCTTCAGGTCATGTTGCTGATGGAATTTAAGTTCTACAGAGTTGTCAGAAGATAAATTGGCGCTTAAACATTGTTTACACAGCTTTACACTGCTGGTAGATTGTACGATTTTTACGCCTTTGAATGAAGCGTGATGCCCATAAAAAAATTTCGAGAGATGTTCATGCAGAAAACATACAACAATCACGTTGAAATGGGCGAGAACACATGTAAATTATGCAGCCATTGCAGTTCTGCAAGTTGTGTATATTTTTAAGCCCGCTGCAGAAGTCAATCTCACCACACCGCAAAGAAAAAAGAAGTAAATTTTAGGAATAACATGCATTTTTTTGTACTTTCATTTAAATGAAGCGAGTTTTGTTTTTCTTTCTTTTGTGCACTCCTGTGCATTGGCACAAAAAAGATGACAGTAACCTTGGCACTGCACGTCAAATAAATCATGCACTGACCCATACAAAACGTCCGCATTATGTGTTTTGGTCAATGAAAGAAAAACTGTAAAATATGCAGAGTGCAAAAGATACGTTTTAGGACGAAATCCACAGACTATAATAAGGTAACGTATGGACACCACCCATACCTGCCTGCAAGTTCTCGAGTTCGCACAACGCAGCAGAAGAAAACGCTTGTTGGTCAGCGTAGATGCAGTTTACCACGCCCGCATTGTAATACCTCTTTCCTTTGTTTTCAAATCTGGAATTATCAGGCCTATCGCGAATACATTTGCCCAGGAAACTCTTCTCATTCAGAAATATAATTTAATTTACTTGGCTGGCTAAGGGAACAATTTTCTCAGAATTTATTTACAGTACCACTGGGCCCTTGTAACAACACATGATTATCGTTGCCCTGAATATCGATTCTTGATAAAGCAATACTTTCGAGTTACGAGATCGCTCGCAGGTGTCGATAGTCTTATCACACCATTTCAGGTGTGGTACTTTTGAAACGCAAGTAACGGTAAAGGAAACAATTGCTTTGATTTTAAATTAACAGTTTTTACTTTAAATAACTTCTTACTACATGCATTGTGTTAAAATATAATAATAAGCACCTCAATTGGTAAGTTCTTGATATGGAAGTGAAATAGTTTAAACATTGCTGATCAAAACTTTTGAAGTTATTATTTACCCCTCTACCGTATTTTAGCTTTTATCTGATTTCCAACAAAGAACAGAAAATATAATGCGAGCAGTTAAAACATTTATTGATTGCTTAAACGATTCTTCGAAAGATTTGGAAGATTGTACACACTAAAATGACTACAACAGCAGCAGAATGCTCCCCGAAACAAAAATAAACAATCGAATAAGGATCACCTAATGAAAAGTAAACAATCATCGGTGGACAAACAAACAAACAAAAATATGCATGAGCTCTTTATATTGCGAAGCAAGATATGGTAAATGGGAAAATGATAGCCCCCTCGAATTTTGTCTTTTAAAACGAAGTGAACTATTTTAAAATGGTACCAAATAAAACGGCGGCGACCAACTCAACAAGTTGTTCTTCTTCATTCAACAATTCAATTAAATTTATAGTTTAGCTTAGCTGGTGACAGCACCCTTACTCATTTATCCTCGTTCTCGAATGAGGAGCATGTAAATGTAAACGCTGTTCAATGATGCACCTCCCTGTTAACCTTGATAAAATACGCAAGTTGCATTAAATGCAAAGAAATTTTACTGCAAAGCAGCTGCTATTTCCTTGTAAGCACAAGTAAGACTAGACATTGAGTATTGCTACCACTGAGCTTTAGCTTTCTCTAAACATTCAAACATTCTTTAAAAAAAAATAGGGGGCTTTATCGTCTACATAGCCGAAGACCTTAAATAACAATTTCGTGCGGAGCTATCACGTAAAAATACGACATTCAGAGATGAGCAGTCCGTTTGACATCCAATCTTTAACCACTGGCTCATCGACTCAAGACTCGTCGCTCACCTTGGTACACTACCACAGACGATAATTTCTTAAAACGCTGTCCTACTAAGAAGGCAGCTAATTAACATATTTTTTTGGAATTCGCTTCCGACACTTATTTCTGGAACAAATGAATAAATACATACGAGGCATTCACGGACCTTAAACCTAGCTTCTTCAAGCATTTACTGGTACGAAGTGGAAGGGACGTACAATTTTACGACGACTCCGAACGGCAAAATTGGGGAGCTTCTCATGACAATGGATACTCTTGGATGTATGTCAGACTTTCGCAAGAGGTGAGGCAGTGGAAAAAAAACTTAAGGTGTTACTGGGCCCAGCGTTATTTGAACCTGAAACCACTTGATCAGTATTCCAGGTAGTTTCTCGATTTAATTTTACAATTTTTTTAAATTCTTCGACAATATGGGAAAACCAAATGCAATATGAAATATGTGTTAAAAAAATTGGGTAATTGGTTGCCATTTGCCGCCTTTTGCTAAATTTATAGCACCTTCGGTAGGGTGATGACTTTTGCGCCACCTTATACATTTGTTGCAGGGCGGAGAAAACGTTTAAATTTGTGGAAGCTGATGAACAATTTGACAATGTCACTTAAATTTGACATTACGTTATTTTACGAGGAACCCAAAAAAAGGATATTTTTTCCGAAAGTCTTTAGAAAACCAGCAGTATTTTCTGTTCAAGAATATTTTAGGACAAGGTCCTGTAAAAAAGGTTTTTAAAATCGAAAAAAAATATATTTTTCAACAGAAAAAACCTTAGAAACAGCGAAGAATTTTTGTGTTCAAGGTTAATTTCACTCAATTAAAGTTTTATTAATTAAATGTCTCATCTCGCTACTTTGAATACGATTTAAGTAAGTATTTACATTAACAGCACACGAAACAAGTAAAACTTCTTACGCGCGCAATTGCAAGAGTATTCGGTACTTATGCAAATCGAAGCTGGCGTACCACAAGGAAGTGTCCTAGGACCAACCCTTTATTTGTTACATACATATATAGCGTATATTATGTTAAATACATTGCGACGGCGATTGAAAAACTGCAAAAGGCAGTCGACGCAACTATGGCGTGCCATACTCAATGAGAAAAAATCAACTTATATAAACTTTACAAATAAAAAAAATTAATAATGTTCCAATTTGTATTAAAGCTGTACCTTACGCAAATACTGCCAAATACCTTTGAATGACTTTGGATGCAAAGCTAGAATGGAAGAGTACATCAAGAAGAAAAGAGAAGAACTAAACTTGAAATATAGAAAAATGTACTGGTTACTGGGAAAGAACTCTGACCTTTCTATTCAGAACAAAATAATGTTATACAAGGTACTGAAACCTGTTTGGACGTATGGCATCCAACTGTGGGGTTGTATAAAGAAAACAAATTCTGAAACCATCCAAAACAAAGTCCTTCGTGGAATAATAAACGCCCTCTGGTATATAAGAAATTACGGTTTACATCGTGACCTACAAATAAAAAAAGGTTACAGAAATGGTGAGAAAACACGCTATATAACACAATCAGCGACCGCAAAGTCATACTACCTGCGAAATGGAGACTGCCGTAAATGTACAAGAGAATGTTCGGAGACTAATGAGCTGATGGACTAAAACGATGGGAAAATATTAAAACATTAAACTTCCCCCAATGGGATTTTAGATTACGATAGAATAATCATTTGTCGATCTTTCATATATTGGTCCTGATTTTCCGGTGGGTTTAGTGGGTAAAAATCCCAGTAGAGAAAAAAAAAATGCACCATCTGGCCGACGACGCCGATTTTATTGCTAGAAATTGTCGACGTTTATGAACGTACTAGATAACGCTAGGATAGCCGAAGTTCGATTTGAATTATTGTTTCTGAACACAAACAATGCGGGACTTTGTAAGTCAGACGATTACGAACTCGTACTAGGTACTGCGAAATTTCATCATAAGATAGCTTACTTGCAGACTTTGGATTTTCCAATGATTGGGGCTTAGTGGCCTTGATATTAACAACAGTCCTTGATTATCTGCTTGAATGAAAAGTGACGAACTCCAAAGTGCATCAGCTGTTCTTTGCTGACGATTTAGCCATCATAAGCGAGGATCTGATGTATGGGTATGCAGTTTTGGAGAGGAATGAGCCCAAAAAAACAGAATGCTTGTGCTGCCCGTTTTCGGATCCACTCCGACCCATTTCAGACTTTTATATGCATGGAAGAGTGATTCCCAAGTGCGAACATTTGAAATATCTGGGATTTATGATCAATAGCGAAGCAAGCTGTGATGACGACATTAAACATCGCGTAAGCGTAAGGTGGATGAAGTGGCGGGAAAACTTGGGCATCTTCTATGACCCAAATATGCCCCGTAAGCTGAAAGGAAGGCAGTTGCGCGCGCGGCGTTCACAAACGGTTCACAATGTTAGACAGCGTACAAAAAGTATCAAGGCAAATAAACCGCAGCTGTTATGAAGATGCTTCGTATGACAGCAGAGTGACAAAGATTGATCAAATAAGAAGTTCCAAGATGACTTCACGACAAAGAACCTATCTCAAAAAAATGGAGCGCGACCTTCTCAGTTGGTACTGTCATGTTCAAAGGAGAGATCCTACGAACCCTGTCAAAAAAGGCAATATAAATCAACTTTTCCATACAAAAGCGAAAGTGAGGCAGCTCCTGGATCACACAAATGCAGCACTACCAGCATTTGATGGGCCTCAGTGACGAGGTAATTCAAAATCGGGAGGCCTGTCGTTTTTTTCTGAAGTCGAACCTGCGAACCCCCACAGGCGGACCAGTAGGGATGCAGTTAAGTGGGATGGTTATGACCCCTTTAATCTTGATCATAGGTTCATGTTCCACTAAGGAAGACGAAGAAGAAGAAGTAGCCGAAACAGGCAGCCGAAAGAGAAAAGAAGCCCAATTGAAAAACAACAAAAAATAAAATAACATGGATTTGTATCAAAAAAAATGTTTTTATTAAAATAATAAAGGATAATAATTATTTTTATAATAAAAGTAGTAAACAATAGAAGTTAAAAAAAAAAACATAAGTACTCATGCGGTTGAAGCATTCAAATTCTTTATCTCATTTTTACTTTCTTGTTATATCATCATTCGTTAAATATAAACATGGAAAATGTGTATAAATATCGTTTTGTTTCACTTTCGAATGAAATGAAATGTACTAGACAGACGATGGCTTTGCAAATAATGGTGTTTCTTTATTCTATTTCCTTCGTGTACTTATTAACAGCGTTTTTCTTTTTGAAGTTAACATAATTTATTTTGTTTTAAAAGAAATTAATCGTATTCATTAATATAATATATTACAATAAGGCAAAAGGTAAAAAAAGAACATTTTATTTTTGAATTAGAGAGGGAGAGGACATTACAATGATACAACATAAAAAAACAAAACTGAACAACATTGATTTTTTTTACTTTGTATATCTTTAAACCTTATAAAAGAAATAGTATATAAAAAATAACATTATGCATTCGAGAGATGGAAGGTTGCATAAAAAAACTTGCTTTTTTCTCATTTTATAAAAAACAAAGAAATCAATTAGTTATATTTTTTTAATTATTTTTTTAGATTTAGTTCTTAAAATGTATAGCTAAGACAATAGCGAGTGAGCTACGTATGTATATCTTCTCAAATATATTTATGGATGTGTGAAGAAAAGTGTGTTATTTAAAAAAGATTGTCGGCAAAAATTCATTCGTCTTCATCATTGTTAAGCTATCTACATTACTTTGTAAGAAATGATAAACATAAATACAAAGAGGAGAACAACTAATAGTTAACAGTGTTTCTTTTATTACTTTTTTTGAAAATCATTTGCTTAGTGTTGATTCGGTTCTTAATTTTCCTGTTCTATTTAGTTTCAAGTAGAAGCTTACTTTGAGGGTTGGCGGGAAAAAATGGCACTTATACAGAGAATGTTTTTTTTTTTGATTTTATTGAAAAAAGCGACAAGAAAATGATTTTCATTATAAGGCTAAGGGAATGAGAGAATAACAGATAGATAGAGAGATAATAATAATAATTTTGACATATTTTTTTTCCTTTCTTTTTAATTCTAATTTACATAAAAAATATTATTAGATAATACTTAAATATTAATAATGTATACATAGGCGTTTTGTATATACTTTCTTACTGTTGTTAATTAAAGTCGGAAGATGGAAAAGGAAAATTAAAAATAAAATGAATCCCAAAAACAATTGACACGTCGAGGTTGCAATAGCGCTGAGTTTTGAGTTGAAGTTTTGATTGCAAAACAAAATCTACTAATTTTTTTTTAAACCAAAGAAAGCCATGTGTATGTGTGGGTTTTTTATGTTTCAGGGAAAGGGAATAAGAAGCTTTTTGATATTATTACTTTTTCTTGTTATTCTGTGTAATACTAAATTCATTTTTTGTTATTTTTTTGTTACAAATGCATACGGTTTAGATTTAGTTTATTTTTCTTCCCCTCGTGTTTAATTTTTATAAAACGGTATACCCATGGAATTATTATTTTTTTTTCCATGACTTGACGTTTTGCTTTATCGAAAAAAGTTATTTTCTTGTTAAACTTCACTTTTAAACTTATGTAAACATTTTTTATTTTAAGATTGGGTTTCCGTTTATTTTATTTTTTTACGAATTACACTGTTTTCCCTTTCCTTAAAGTTTTTCTTTTGAATTTTATGTATATATTTATAATATTAATAAAGATCCCGTTTTGAATATTTATTTTGTCAATTGCCTGAATCCTCACCATCTATTGACTCATCTTGAACAGAAGAACTATCGTCCGCCCGCTTGGATGATGTGGTGCCAGTGAGCCGGGATGAACTCAAACCACCGATGCCGGTACGTCTGTAAAGAGAGAAATTATTGACGTATTGTGGTTTGGTTGAGAAAAAAGGAGATGGAAGAAAAACATGCATAAATTCGAAAATGATATGCAAAATTAAGAAAACTGTTAATAGGGAGGCGAACTCGAAATCATAGAAAAATATCTCGGAGGAGGCAACAACTAAACGGTTAAACAAGTATCCGAGCCACTATTCGGTTTTATGCGATCCTAACAAGATTTTATAACACAGAATAAGACAACAAGATCAACAAGAGTTTCGAATAATCAAGGAACAACGTTCGTACAATTTTGGGCATTCACCAAGTGAAAGAAAGTCTTAAGAGGGTTCTGAGGCTGAAAATAATAGAATTATCAGTTGCTGTACACAATTTATAGAGGAGCATTGCTATACGATTTTCCATAAAACTAACCCCTCAAAAAAATAATATCCTTACGATAGAATGTATAGTGTATCGGCATCGCTCCTTTATCTTTTAATCCTAATTTCCTTAAAGTCCATGCTATGTTGCTATAAAATTTTAAAGGTATTAAAAAATCGAATTATAAAAAAAAAGTATAGAAATCACGGCGCTGTTTCACGGTTCGCCAGAACCGATCATCAGACTCCATTTTCTGTGGTGCTGGTTTGCATGCATACTTGTGTACGGGCGCTTAGGAAAATGTTGGTCTGTTCATTAAAATCGATAAACAATCAAATCCCATTTCAGGCTGAGCTGAACATGTGCCCTGAGAAGACGCTACTCTAGGTTCGAGTCCCAGTGGAGAAAAGGGTTATTCGAAAATAATGAATGGAAAATAGATCAGCACCACAGAAAAAGGAGTCCGATGATCGCTTGTGGTGAACCATGAAACAGCGCTGTAACTCCAGCCCCCACTTCGCGTGCTAGTCCTTGTTCTTCCTAAAACTGTTTTCTCGATGCGTCTAAAGAGACGGATATGCCAGTGCTTTTATTAATTGAACGCCATCGGACGCTACTCGGATCGACTCGGTTAGCGTCCGAAAATGCGTTCCGTTGCATATCGGATGCGTTATGTTTATACGATTGTGAGAAGAGCCGGCTAAACTTCTTAAATACCACCACAGCACTTGGATAATTTCGTCGTCCATCGTGTACGATGCGGATGCCAGAGCGCTTGGTCTGGACAACTAGAAGCAGCGTGCCCGGGATCGTAGAGGATGGAAGGCTGCTGTGTCTCAGGCAGAGACCCTTCACTGGTCGGGAGCCCGTTAAGTAAGTAAGTAAGTAAAAGGACGTAAAAGGAAACCAGGAGGGTTGCCAATGCTTTTGAGAACGTCCGGGGAATCCTACAGGTGGACCAGAGTAAAGTGGCAGGGTTAAAAAATAAATATTAGGCATCAATAGCCAACACAGTGGACTTTTAACCCAGCTTCTCCAACCGTTTGTGTGCGCAAAGTTATATTTGATTTTGAACGGCAATTTGAGAAGCTCTCACGTCAATTGATACTGTTGTATGTTTGTGAGACTTTCGCAACAGGTGGGGCAGTGGAAAAAACGTTTGGGTGTTAAGGACTCAGGTGTGAATTGAATCTGAGATCCCTCGGTCAACTTAGCCAAGCCCAGAAAAAACCTCAAATTTTGTGACATATCTACCTGATTCATAGTATGGGATAGAGTATTCTATTTAACGTAATTTATGTACTATAGTGGTCTCCAAAAACGATACTGAGAATTATAGTGTGACGCAGGTAACAGGGGCGCCGCGAGATATACTTGTAGTGTAGAGTATTATGGTACAAGTTTATCTCCTTGCGTAAACTCGACAACGTCATCAAAATGACCATCGATGCAGCATCACTAATGTAATGATGCTTTTTCGTTGACATTTGCCTACCACTTTATGCAGCTTACAAAACTGAATGTATTGCCTTTTCAGTAATGGAAAATGTTTCCGTTAATAATCATGTGGCAGGGCGGATTAAGTATCAACTGTTGAGTGATGCGTTTCCAAATTTTCTCTGTGTTATCTGCTCCAACTAGTTTGTTAGTTAGTTAGTTTAATTGACTATTTATTTCATAAAAGATAGCTTGTTAACAATTTTGCATTCTTAGTCTATTATGGTATTGCTTAAGGCCGTCTACCAGATTGACAATATAAAAAATGTTCTGTTCTGTTAACTGCTATAACTAAATCACAAAGTTAACAAAAGAAATACATACATATTTTTTCCTATGCGGGTTTTTTTTTTAAAGTCAGATCGTAACCTGGCCGTAAAGAAAAAGAAGACGAGTGCTTTAGTTTTCCATAGAAATCTGTAAAAGTTTTCCTTATTTCTTCAAAAAGATTTTATCTAAAAAGAAGAAAAGTTGTCGACCAAGAAATAAATGGCGCAGTTGTATACAATGGCGTGTTTTAATTTTGCTTTTAATGTACAGGCCCGTGGTAACACAACTATTTCACAGACCTTGATTATTCACGGCTTGATATGATACATAGCTCAAGTGGATTTTGTCAAATGAGAGAGTTGGGCATATTATCCTGTTATTGCTGTGCCGTAAATGTACATGCAAATCTGGTTTGACACGACTGGAGCTAATTTGTGTCGTTAAAGGAAGATCAATCAAGTATCAAGAACAACGTGTCAAAATCGTAAAAACAGAGGCAGGTTTTAAAACACTGGGTTTAAACAAATGCCACAACCACCAACATTTTATTGTCCTTAGTGACGAAGGGAAACCCGAAAGGCATGTCAATACTTTTTTAGGTGTCGGGCGGATCAGTGTGGATGAAGTAAGCTGGACGGGAATGTGATCCCAGAGTGTGAAAGCAGAAGAAGAAGAACGATGTTGAGCCGCACTTGGTTGTCTAGAGAGTTCAGTCATTCGGATGATCATAAGGGTTAAGGGTTCTCAAGAGTTAAGAACGTATGGCGACAAATTAAGCAATCAAACAGCGACAACGGCTCAGTTGTGTAGTGAATGGAAAACGGCGTTTTCAAACACATTATAAAAAAAACACAGATCCTTTCCATACGTGATCCCCATTCTAGTAGTAAGGGTTCAACATCTGCTAATATTTAGGAGACTGCATATTGGTATCACAGAATCGGCAAGTGTCATGAAACAAAAAAAACATTAGCAATAAATATTGACAAGAAAAAACTGTTCAAAAATAACTGTAAATATGCTTATTAATCTCCCCTCCCATTTCTCTTATTTATTCTTGAATCAGCCACGGCTGTCATAATTTCAATAAAGATAATGATAAAACATGCAGCGCACGCAGCCAGAAGCCATCGCCAGGCAATTGCCATACCGGACTAAGTTCTTAAGCCAGTGATATGCTATGTACGTTTACGTCATGTATTTCGTCTACTGCAGAATAGCAATGGATTTTGATAAGTCTTAAGAGCAAAAGGAACAAATTTAAACAAATGAAAGAGTAACACCTTTTCGAAAGCAACAGATAACGAATTCGACTTCATTTACAGAATCCAATGAGTGAAGATTTCGAAAATACAAACCATTCTGTTGTCTTTGTTATGTTCATCTAAATTTATTCTTCTGCGTCCTCACCACTAACGTATCTAAGGAACAAGTTTTAGAAAGAGGTTTAGTACACACATAAATAGAAAGATTGCACATTTTTTGCAGAACAATTTCAACTGCAAAAAACACATACAAAACATAACGCAAATGAGTAACATTTTTGATAGGAACGTCTTAAAGTACGAATAAGCTCGCTGAAGATAGGGAGTATGTAACAGAATGTAGATTCGTCTTCTGGAGGTTCACATCATAGCATAATACGACAAAATGTGGATGAAAACAGTAAGGGCATCAGATATTGGGATTCATTCGAGAGCACTTTTGTACTTAGATACATCAGACATTCACAAAAGCAAAAGAAGATACATTACAACAAGGATAAGCAACAATAGTCGGGTTAAAATGACTCCAGAAAATATACCAAACACTTAAAGGGATCTAACGCTGGCCAAAAGCAACTCGTCTTTCATCAATTAAAGTGTTTCTGTGTGCAAATGACCTGTTGAAAACTCACAGGGACAAACGTGAAAGAGGTTTACAATGTGAAACTTTCAATCTGTTAACTCTACATCGGGGAATTAGCATGCGACATGGTCTAGAGTGTATTTTTTTTGGTTGAGAACTCGTGTATGTGTGAGGGGATCGACTGAGTGAAAACTCATGTTCATTGGAAGGGCAAACGCAACAACAACAACTTACTCATTGTAGACCCTCGCAATTCATAATTAGGGTGGCATCCTTTTTCGGCGAATACGCCTTAGCTTGTTCAGTTTGGGTGAGTTGAATATTTCTTTATACAAAATGAAACGAAACACATTTAATGCTGTGATGATGAACTTGAAGCCCTGAACCGATGGACATTGCAAATCTAAACAAAAATACACTTACCTTAGCTTTTGTTTAAGCGTATTGAGTTCGCGTGAATTTGATTCATAACTTTCAAGCATATCTTCGCATTCTCGTTGTGCCTTTCGTTTCTGTGTCTTTTCCTTTTGCAGTTCTTCCTCGGTTTCATCTAGATTTCGTTTCAGAATCTTCATGCGGCTATTGAGCTGGAAATAAACAAAAGGCGCTTACTAAACCATATCTGCAGGAGGCAAGTATGTTTACTTACTTTATCGATTTGCTCTTTGTACTGATCCGCATGCCTTCGTTCATCCTCGATATTCATTGCAAGCTCCTTGATCTTCTTGTCCAATTTGCGATTCGATTTCTGTTGCAGCAACCGCTCCTTGGCTTCGTTTTCTAATTGCTCGTCTAGGTTGGCGATCTTCGATTCTAAACCAGCAATTGTTGCTTTCACCTTGGTCCTCTGCGTTGTTTCGATTTCGGCTAGCTTGGCTTTCAATTCTTTGTTTTGTCTTTCGAGCAGAGCACGGGTATTCTCGTTCTTCTGTGAGTTTGACTTTTCAGTTGCGAGCTCCGTTGAGATCTGTTCAATCGTCAGCTGAGCCTTACGGTTTCTATCGAGGAGAACTTCCGAGTTCGATTGCTCCTCTTCGAGTTCTTCCTCGAGGGTGGCTATTCTCGCTTCGAGACGTCGCTTCTCATCAACCATCAGTGTGCCCTTGCTTGCGTTGGCGTTGATTTCTTCGGCGAGTTCATCGCGTTCGGTTTCGGCAGCTCGTCTGGCTCTTTCCGAACTGGCAAGATCCTCGTTGAGTTGCATAACTTCTGCCTCGAGAGTTTTTACCTTTCGTTCGGCTTCCTTGCTGGCCGCGGCCAACTCTTCCTTTGCCGCCTTTGCGTCCTCTGCATCGCGAAGTGCATCCTTTACCTGCGCTTGCAGTTTTTTGGCGTGCTTTAGAGCATCCTCTTTCACCTTGTTGTGCATCTCCATAGTGGTCTCGATTTCTTTCAGGTCGCCCTCGAGTTTCTTCTTAGCAGCAACAGCAGCAGTACGCTGCTTACGCTCCTCATCAAGCTCTGCTTCAAGATCGCGCAGTTGTTTAACCAAACCGCGACGTTTCTCCTCCGCTTGTTCCTCTTTCGCTTGGATATCACGTTCAAATTGAGAGCGCAGCGCCTGCATGTTCACCTCCAAGCGCAGCTTTGCGTCCTCCGTCAACTGTAGGTCATCTTCAAGTTCTTCGTTTTGTGCTTTCAATTCGGCTAATTGACTTTCGAGTGCTCGCTTGGACTTCTCCAACTCGTGGACGTTCTTGTCGGCTGTGCCCTGACTGTTGGCCAAGTCATCCAGTTCGTTTTGCAGGATCTTTCTTTTGCTCTCCAGGTCGTCGATCTTATCGTACGCCTCATCCAATTCTCGGGTGAGTGATAATACTTTAGTTTCCTTCTCGCGTGCCTCCCTTTCAGCGGTGTCTCGTTCCTGGGCAGTTTGATCACTGATCGCCTTCTCCTCGGCAAGAATTTTGTCAAAGTTCTTCTGCTTCTTCTCGAGCTCGAGAACCTTAGTACGTTGTGCTTCTAATTCAATAGTCGTGTCTTCCAATTCCGATTGAATTTTCTTTTTGCTCTTGTCGAGGCGATCGTTCTGTGCCTGCAATTCCTTGACCTGCCTCTCAAGGGCTTCTAATTCCTTGTTAACGCGTTTTTTACTTTCCTCAAGCTCCTTAACAATATCAGAATCTTCTTCGGCTTTCTTTTTGATTTCTTGCATTTGCAGGTTCAGCTCAGAGAGTTTACGTTCGTAGTTCTTCTTCGCCTCCTCATCTTCCTCGAGTTGTTCGTGTAAGACTTCCTTCTCAGATTCGAGTTGTCGCAGTTTCGAACTTAACGAAAGTTTCTGGCGGGTTTCTTCTTCGAGCAGTTGCTGTGCTTCAGTAAGTTGACTTTCCATGTTGCTGGCGGATTTAACAGCAGCAGATGCCTTCAGTTCGGCTTCCTCTAGTTGGCTGGTGATATTTTCGGACTCTTGTTGCAGTTTGGTACACTTTTCCTGGAGTTCAGATCGGGCACGTTCGATTTCAGCCAACTTAACCTGTTGTTTGGAAATGGAAAACAAAATCGTTATACAAAGTGATTGCAGTGGGTATCAACCTTCTTAACGCAAAACCGCAAACCATAGCCAAGGGCGGCATGTAAGCTAAACCACAAGTTTGAATCATGTAAATAACAAGTGAAAGATAAAAAGATATGACTTCAAGTTCTGATTTAAATGCAACATCCCAAGTCAATCGTCTGATAATATCGTTTAGTAACGCGCACAAAAGTACACTCAGCTTAGCGCAATGATAATTTTCTGCTTTTTCTGTTTAGATTCTCTGCACGTCGCAGAACAAAACTATGAATGGACAAAGTGCATTCGAATTATGACTCGATATTGATAAACTGAAGTCATTAAACTAGCCTAGAAGAGTTTATTTGATAACGAGTGACACTAATGAGCTTATGCGAAAGAGTATACATTTATCAGTACAAATTCTCAGTTCCCAGTGCAACATCAAAATAATCTTGTGGTTTCGTAGTAGCAGAGCACAAAACACATCACACTTACTTGCAATTCGGCGATTTGCGACTCAGCTTGCTTGCGGCGACGATCATTTTCTTGCCGCGAACTGTTCACACTGCGCAATTCCGTGGCCAAATCGGCATTCTCTGCCTCCAGAGTTCCCTTGGTCTTCTCCAGCACCGTCTTTGATTTGCGCAAATTCTCTAGTTGATCGTTTATCACATTCAGCTCTTGTGAATGTTTATGACGCATCTCGGCGAGTAATCCCTCATGATTGACTGTCTCGTCTTCGAGACTCTTCTTCAGAGTGGCAAGTTCCTGTTCACGTTTGGAGCGCAGTTCTTGTTGAGCTATAAATAAAAACAATACATTTTACTTTTCCTAAAACGGGTTGCTTTAAAAAAAACTTACCAGCAGTTGTATCCAGGGAATCCAAAAGTTCATTCTTAAGAGCCTCCAGTTCCTCGCCCAAGTCACGGCGGATTTTCTCTGCTTTCGCGCGGGCTGCCTTTTCAGCTTCAAGGTCTTCTTGAATTTCAGCCAACTGAGATTCAAGCTCACGTTGTGCCTTTTGTGCGGTGGCTTTGCTTGCGGATTCCTCGTCGATGCGCATCAGAGTCTGGGTGAGTTCCTCTTCACGTTTAGCTAAATGTGTTTGTAGCTCCTCGATCTGTGCGCGGCGCTCGTTTAATTGTTCTTTTAAGTCAGCAACTTCAGTTTCTATCTTTCGTTTAGAACGATCCGATTCCTGACGTTGTTGTTGATCTTTAATTAAGCGTTCCTCTAGCTCGGCAATTGTTGCTTCATGTTTGGCCTTTAGTTTCGCTAAATGCTTGGCTTTCTCCTCCTCTTCGGCGAGAGTCTGAGACAAGTCATTGGCACGTTCCTCGAGCAGTTTCTTCTCCTTGAGCAACTTTTGATTTTGATCGTCTGTTAGTGCTAGATCCTCTTCGTATTTTTTCATTTTACCATCCAGTTGGACTTTTTCTAGTTGCAACTTCTGACGAGCGGCTTCTTCCTCTTCAAGTTGCTCCTCCAAGTCTTGAACGTTCAGTTCCAGCTTTTTCTTTTCATTTGCTAGGGCTAGAGAACGTTCTTCTTCCTCTTCAACTCGGGTTTCCAGTTCTTGCATCATGTCCTCCAACTCTTGCTTGCGAGCCATTAGCCGGGAACGACCCTCCTCGGCTTCAGCACACAACTCGATTTCGGCCTGCAATTGTTCTGCCAAAGCCGTCTTCTCTTCGATTGCCGTCTGATACTTTTTCTCGTATTCCTGAGCATTTTTGTTTAGATTCTCAAGCTTCTCACGAACCTGTTTCAACTCGTCTTCCTTTTGCACGAGCTTCTCTTCCTGCTTGGTAACCTCGAGCAGTGGTTTCACTTTCGTATACAGGCGCCACCACTGCCAGTTGCGCAACTTTAAGTAAGCTGCACAATTCCGTTGGATAATCCGAATTGCATTAAGCTGTTGAAGTCGCTTTTGGTAGTTTCTGCGGGCAAGGAATCCCCTGCAGAACGCTTGGAAGTTTACAATCAAATCCGTGATCTTGTAATCACGCTCCTCTTCCAGATGTGCAAGCACACCGGCCCTAAAAAATATTTTCGACTGTCCTACGCGGAACAGATTTGAGTCGAGTTCCAGGGCCTGAATCATCTTTTCGCAGGCCTTCTTGCCATCCATGAAACCCTTTGGAATCACATTTGGCGTCAGCAATTCGTAACGCTGGCGGAACTCCTGGAAGGGAATTCGATTGGGGAAGCCCTGGCGACATATACGAATTCCCTCGAGCACACCATTGCAACGCAGTTGGTCTAACACAAGTGGAGCATCAATTTTTCCAGCACGCTTTTCATGATTAGGGATTATGCACCGAACAAAGTTGGGGTTGGTGTTGCGCAGCGTGTCCATCAGCTTGGCCAGCTGCTCCTTATACAAATGCGACACGGTACGGAACATACCCTTGCGAGTTCTTGCACCGAACTGAGTGTCTGTCAGTGCCTGCTGTGCCATGCCAACGATCTCAGCGTCCTTCCAGATTTGCACAACAAACGGATCCTGTGAGTTCTGCAACAACGAGACAATGTTCTCATTCAATGGATCCATGTTCTTCATCAACCACTTGGCAGCCGAGTAGTCAACTTTACCGGCGTAGTGAACAATAGCAAAGTCGGCGACTCCACGGAAGTCGGTCTTCATGAATTTAGGATGCATTGAGTGCGCCGACACCAGCTTCTCGACGAACGTCTTGTCGGTAGCCTTGGGGAACCAACACTCCTCGTCGAGCAGAGCCATTATACCACCTGGCTTGTCGATTAAATCAATAGTAGGCTGCAAATCTAAGCCAAAGTCAATGAATTTCCATTCAATGCCCTCCCGCTGGTACTCCTCCTGTTCAAGAATGAACATGGTGTGGTTGAACAACTGCTGCAGCTTCTCGTTTGTGTAATTGATACACAGCTGCTCAAAGGAGTTCAGCTCAAAAATTTCAAAACCTGCCATATCAAGAATGCCAATAAAGGAAGCACCTTGGCGCTTAGTCCTATCCAGCGAACGATTGATGCGATTCACCAGCCACTTGAACATACGCTCGTAGCACGCCTTGGCAATAGCCTCTACGGCAAATTCTACTTGCTCTTTGGTCTGAGCTTTAGTTACGAAATCGCGACCCACCTTAATGCGTGGTGTCAAAAACGCTCTTGTCATGTCAGTGACATTCAACCCCAGCAGATGGGCAATCTTTTGCGCCACCGTATTGTCGGGCAATGTCGCCTGATCGTTGTTGCGCTCCTGACGGAATTTCATACAACCGAACAGCAGTACTGAGCTTACAATGCGGAATATCGAATTGAAATCATCATTGGTCATGCCCATGATGTTCATACTCTTAACGGTCGCTTGGTATTCGGCATAGTCATCCACACCGGGCACTGGTAGCGTTCCATTCGACAGGAATGGATAAGTCTTGATATCGTCTAGAATGAATTTCTCTCGTTGCTCGGGTGAAGCACCGGCTAACAGCTGATAGAAAATATGGAATGTTCGTTCGTCCTTAGCTTGACGAATAGCACGGGATTTCTCCAATAGATATGTTTCGATGTTAGCTCCAGAGATGTACCCAGACGCATCAAAGTTAATGCGAATGAATTTACCCTAGAAATAAAAAAAAATTAATAAACAAATAATTTGCATTATTCAATTAAAGAATGATGAAAACAATTATCGATTTTTAATCAGCACTTAGCCAACAAAATGAACTGGCAGTGTTTTTTATTTGTTTTCAGTAGACATGCGATATATATAAAGACAAGCCTTACAGTCAGTTCAACGATCAGCGCTGCCTTGACATTATTTTGAT
Organism: Portevinia maculata; assembly: GCA_949715645.1. NCBI lineage: Eukaryota > Metazoa > Arthropoda > Insecta > Diptera > Syrphidae > Portevinia > Portevinia maculata. Next base: position 265,347,362 of record OX454526.1, on the reverse strand, counting down.
GATGTGATTTTGTTTTCATGGAATATTATTATTTTTTCTTTGCAATTGTTAAATGGCAATTTTCATACTTGAAGTGCGATCAACCAAACTACGATTATCGTAACCAAAACAACTAATCCGGAAAACTGATTGAGAGTGCGCAAACGGAACTAGGGAAACTTTTTTAAAACAGAGTAGCTGCGAAGAGCTTATTGAAGCATGAACCTGTGATAGCGGGTATTTGAAAAATCAAATCTACATCGAGGCAAAGAAAAATATAAGTTATCATCAATTGATAATTGAATACACAAACTTTGACAAATGTCTTTGAACTAGGAAGTGCAAGGAAGGTATTCCATAAGTTGCAATGGGCTGCACATCAAATTGACAATTTCATTGACCATAATCATCGAGCATAGACAGACGAAAAGAATAAAGTCTTAAGAAAAAATTGAATAGAAAATGCAAGGCGGCTCAATAAGCTTCGTCAATCGTCAGTATTGCGCGACAAGAAGCACATATAAATAGCGCTTCACCCAACCTAACTTTAAGGATACAATCGAAGTAAAGGTCAAAAAGAAAACTGGTGAATCGATGAAGTCAAGGATGTGATTATTATTATTTAATCGGCTAAGATTCAAAGTCATCATAAAAAAGCCAAGCAACTGATTGCTGGCTTTAAGACCGGAACGCAGGCTCCTCGAAACAGAGAAGGAAACCTAGTCACCGAACACAGGGAATAGAAGATGTGTTTAAGCACCATTTCTAGCAGCTGGTAAATGGGAATGTAGAGAGAGTGATAAGAAAGAAGAGAACCCACGTCCAGTCACCGAAGAACCGGTTCCACCACCCAGTATTGAAGAGGTGCATAGCTGTAAAATAGCTAAACAATAACAAGGCGTTGTTTGCCGCCTCGATGGTTTACCAGCTAAGCTTTTTAAATACGAAGGTGATGTTGTGGTAGGGCGCATGCAGCCACCAGCCAAGTGTGGGTGGAAGAAAGCACGCCCGATGACTGAACTATCAGCTCCATATGCCCTATCTACAAGAAACGGGATCCTATTTCTTCCAAGAACTATCGAGGCATACGCCTGCTAAATGTCGAATATAAAATCCTATCCAACGCTCCCGGGCCGGCAGATCGACAATAGATCAAATCTTCACATTAGGCAAATCCTGGAAAAGACAAATGAATTTAAGATCGAGTTCCACCATCTTTTCATCGAATAAGATAGAATTCATCGTCAGGAGCTCTACGTGGCAATGGCCGGATTCGGGATCCCGACAAAATTGATCCAGTTGTGTCGCGTGACGCTGGAAAATAGCTCTTCCGACCTGTTCCAAACATGCACCAGATTCCGGCAAGAATATGCGCTGTCATTTGACTTCTTCAACCTTGTTTTGAAGCACATAGTGCGCAGGGCAGGTGTGACCAGGAAAGGCACAATCTCCAACAGATCTTTCCAACTACTGGAACACGCGGACGATATCGACATCATCGGCCGGTATCAGCGTGCTGTGTTGGAGGCTTTTATGGCGATTGAAGAACAGGCAAAGCTAGGTGACCTTGAAGTCAACTAGCAAAAAAAAACAAGTATGTACCTACTTTCAACAAATAAACAAACAAGCAGCAACTTTGAAATAGTTAAGGAGATCACAAACCTCGCAGTCAACAAGCCACCAAGGAAGACCGAACCCCCATTTAACACTAATGCCAGAGCGCTTGGTCTGGACCACTGGAAGCAACGTTCCCGCGATTGTGGAGGAAACCGAAATTATATAGTGCCGTTTCGTTGTGTGGTATTTTCTTGTTATTTTTTCTTTTTCCTTTTCGTTAATACCGGAAGTTCTTTTTTGTTAGAAAATGACATCCAGAGTTGAATAGACTTTTGGCATAGCCTCGCGTGCAGCACGAGGAGCTTGTCTTTATTTCAAGGGTGTCATTGAATCTTATGCCTGAGATGTCCGAGAGGTCATCAAATGTTAAGCTTTGGGCGGAAATCGAATATCCACAAAGAACGCTTCAAGAAGTTTTATTTTCGCTTAAATCTCTACAACTTTATTTATATATTATGTGCTAATCTTTATTTATATTGCTTTATTAATAAAAAATAATAAAAAATACTTACAAAACGAGACGAGTTGTCGTTCTTCACGGTTTTGGCGTTGCCGAACGCTTCAAGGATGGGATTCGCTTGTAATAGTTGTTGCTCCAATTCACCCTGTAATATTTTTAGAAAAAAACAAAAGACATTATTTAGTGGTAAGCTATTATGTAGGTACTTGTCAATGTGTATACAAATAGGGCCTTACTAGTAACAAATTTAGTATAGAGTTGAATTTAAAGCTCCCGTTCATTTAGATTTCGTTTTGCGTAATAGTGAGTGGAACTACAAATTTAAGTTTCATACTAAATTCATTATTGGTACCGACCATAGTACTAGTCTCATGCTGTTAAAATTATTTTGGAAATAAAATGTTGAATTAATAATCGTCCTAACATGCAATAATAAATCAGTGTCTTCCGTGTGTGTGTTAGAAAAACGGTGTTGGAATGTATAAAATCTTAAGATAGTTTTACCTAAACAGCAAAGGCATGCAGCAATAAATTTGACGAACTAAATATAACTGAGGTGTAGTGATGGCAACTGAATTGTTAAAGAATAAACTGCGTACTACAAATCAAGAAAGGTTTACACTATTTGCTAATGCAAACTTTTATAATTTGTGTCTGCGTCTTGCCGGATATGATATTTGAAAGGATTTTTGACAGGGCGAGCAAACGGTTTACAAATGATGCAAATGATGGTTTTTGTGATGCAATTTCGAAAGCTAATCCGTTTTATCCCAAACACATTAAGTTGTTAAAAAATGTGTAATCCGTTGAACATCCTGGTTAAGGCCTTTTATTGTCAAAATGCTCAGTAGCGTCAGACCAAAAATTAGCCATTGTGCACTTCTTTAACAATCTGCAGCGATTGTGAACTGCTGCACCGTACATAAATGAACATACAGTACTTGAATTGCAAGAAATTTCAAAATGGCAGCTATAGAACAAGGAAAGTCGCCCTTATGTTACGTTTATACGCCGAAATGTGTAATCTAAGCTTATCGAAAATAACTACACAAAATGTTACGATCCATTTTTATCAGCATAGAATTATGGCGGCGAACAAACATAACTAATAACTCAGCTTTGGTAAATATTTCTCCATCAGAAAAAGAGCCGAAAATAAACGTTTTTTCAACAAAATCCCGACATCTTTTCTCAAAGAAAAACACAACATACGACATCACTGCCAAAAAAAAATACATGAACTTCGCTAACAAAAACTGCACGTGTAAACTAAGTTTGGAAAAAAAAAATTTCAAAAATAATACACAGAAACACGTAGATATTGTTTGAACTATTCATTCCAATTTGAGATTTTTTTTATTATTATTTTTATTATTCAACGAAGTACCTTTCTGAAACCCTTAAATTCTCCACCATCTTCATAACACTCATAAACATTGTCATTTCTTGTACACATATTTGTAAAATTGTTTTCTCTTGATGGAATACTACGTAAATTATATTGAATTTTGAGAGTTTCTTTCTTGCTAACTTGAAGGTTCTGAAATCAAATTAGGTTTTCTTTTTTTTAGGATTGAAAAGAGTATTTTCATGTTAAATTTGAAAATTCTTTGTTTTCTTTTGTAATAAACTTAAAATGTATTGAATAAATTAAAAACATGATAGTGCTTCAAACGTGTGCACGCATATCCAAACATCAACTAATTTTAAAACATATATTCTTGAGTAGAAAATACTTTACCGCAAATGTTTCAGCATTATGACTCTAAATTGAAATTCGATTATTAAAGTTTTCATTCGATTGGAAATTAATTTAAGATGTTTCGTTGGATTTTTTATTTTATTTTTAACGATAGCCATAATATTTTTTTAGTAGATTAGCAGAGAAATTAGTACAAAGAAATACATTTTATTTTTAATTAGATATATGTTAGAAAACAGGTTAAATATAAGGAAAAAATAAAATAAAATAATTGCAAATTGTACTTACAATAATTAAAGCCGGATGTGGAACCTGTATTATTTTCACGCCAAATATTAAATTCACATTGTTTAAATATGAAAATACGCATCAAGTTTACGAGTGGTGGATATGTGATGATTGTTACATGAAAATAAATAAAATTTAAAGTTTAATTAAAACAAAAATAAACAAAATACTAAATAAGTTGAATACCTAAAGCTTGTTCATTAAAATACTAAAATCAATACTGCAGCATATATGCGATTTACAAAAAATCATGTTTTGCGCATTAGATCACGTTTCTGCAACACACCAGCACGTAGCAGATTGGCTTCCGCCCCGGCAGAACGATAATAGACCAAATTTTCAAACTGAGGTAAATCATGGAGAAGACCAACAAGTCGAGACCCACCATCTATTAATAGCCTTTAAAGAAGAATTTGATAGCATTCATCGTCAGGGCATCTATATGGCAATGGCCGAATATGGGATCCCGCAAAACTGATCCAGATGTGTCGCGTGACACTTGAGAACTTAGAAGGAGATGTGCTATCACATGAATTCTTCAATATTGTTCTGGAGAAAATAGTGCGCAGGGCAGGTGATCCGTTCAGCTACTGGGGTATGCAAACGATAACGACATCATCGGCCGTTCCCAGCGTGCCGTGTTAGAGGCGCTTAGGGTGATTGAAGAACAGGCTTAATTGGTTGGGGTAAATGTTAATGAGGACAAGACCAGGTACATGCTATCAACAAACAAACATACATTTGTCCATCGCTTAGGACAAAACGTCACTGTTGATAGCAATAACTTGGAGGTAGTTAAGAAGTTCATCTACCTTGGAGTAAAAATCCACTCCACCAATGACACCTAAGTGGAGATCGGAAAATTAATTAAAATTAATTATTAGAAACTTAGGAAACCGCTGCGCTGCTACTTCGGTTTGGCAAAACAAATGGATTCAAAACTTCTTACTCGAAGAACAAATGCTCCATCGACCCTTAATCCAGCCAGTCCTGCTTTATGCGACTGAGTGCTGGACGATAAATAGGAAAGTGTGCGCCAACTCTATGAGCTGTACCAAGATATTGATGAAGTCCAAAAAGCTTAATAACGTCGACTGCATTGGTTCGGCCACATTGAGCGAATGGACAATAATGCTCCAGCCGATAGGATGTTCGACTCCCAGCGCTCAGGTTCGAGAAGGCAGGGAATACTGAACCTCAGTTTTAAACACCAAGAAATCGCGGATGCCACAGCGCTTGGTCTGGACAACTGGAAGCAGCGTGCCCAGGATTGCAGAGGATGGAAGGCTGCAGTGTCTCAGGTAAGTCAGTTTCATGAACCGTATATATTTGTTTTGGATTTTTTCAAAACTTAAACCATTTTAATTTAAAATTTTACATGTTGGCAGATATAATAAAAAAAAAAAATAACAATGATTCCGGATTCTATTGATAACCTGGGCGCAGTTGTTATTGCGTTGGACTACCAATCGCGGCGTCTTAGGTTCAAATACCGCTGGGGCCCAGTTACACCTTCAGTTGTTTCCACTGCCCCACATCTTGCGAAAGTCTGACAAACATCCAACAGCATAAATTGTCATGAAAAGCTTCTCAAATTTGCCGTTCGGAGTCGGGTTGAAATTGTAGGTCTCCTCCTCTTCGCAAAGCAAAATGTTGGAGAAACTATGTTATAGGCCGCCGTGTATGGGCTGTTAATTGTTTTTATTACTGACTTTACTTTTACTTTTAAATTCATTTTTATTAATTATTAGCTTATATCAACTTACATACTAGACAAAAATGATTAAATCTAACTTAAAATTAACAGGATACTTATTCTAGAATATTGATCCTTATGCGGACGCCCTTAACTTAACTCTATCTTATAATTATTACCTTTCGGCCTAAAAACTATTTTACGAACTAATCTTACATATTATGTTTTCATCGAGAAAATTTTTAAGAAAACTCGGCATCTTTATCAAATTTTATATTTTTATATAAAAAAAACAAATTACAAACTACCTACTCTACTTACTTAAACTAATTAACATATTCTAACTATAATTAGGATTCTGAGCACTCGTTGCATTACGAAACAAGTGGTCAAAATCCCAATTACTTTCCGAGCGCCCGGCAGTCGTCAACGTGCACACGCGCCGTCGTGAGCTGACTGATGCCTTACAGAATCAATCACCTCCCGGAAGCACCACCACAAGTTGGCGAGCCCGGCCCCTCCCAGAAACGCCCTAGCTAACTTAGTCTATCTTACAAACTAAGAGGATGTTACCTAGAGTAACGCACCGTCTTGGGAGGGCATGTTGAACCCTCCACCCTCAAAAAGCCACCAAAATTCGGCAAATTGCTTTTCTGTATCGAATTTATCCCTCTCCGCTATTGCGGTACTAAAACGGAGGTTTTTATTACTGATATATGGCCACAATGAACGTTTTGGGCGATGTTTAAAAAGCTATTCTCAAATGCAATCTACTCATTATGCGAAAGTATTAAAAACGATCATCGTCACTGACCGTAGTTCTGCTCTTCGATGTGCGCCGAGCACATACAAAGGTACACACAAAGACTGTGTGAGATTTCTCTTTTGTTGGGGAAAGATAAAAATAAAGTAATGTGAGTGCGCCCACGCCCAGCCCCGATATTATGTAGCTGTGAAGATATACAACGCCGGGCGCAGTGGCTCAATGGTTAGTGTGTCGGACTACTAATCGAAAGGTCCCGGGTTCAAATCCGGGGCCAATTAATATCTACAGTTTTTCCCACTGCTTCACTTCTTGCGAACGTCTGAGTCTGACAAACATCCAAGAGTATCAATTGTCATGAGAAGCTTCTCAAAATTGCCGTTCGGATTCGGCTTAAAATTGTAGGTCACTTCCACTTCGCACAAGCAAGAGCTGGAGACGCTAGGCTTTAGGCCCTGTATGGGCCGTTAATGCCTAATATTTATTTTATTTATTTACATGCACCAACTCATCAGCCAAGTAGGGTTTGAATAAAGCATGTCAACGAACTTACAATCAATCCACAAATGACACCGTGGGACTCAGATCGTTCGAAAGAAAAATTCTTCGCGACCTGTATCAAGATGTGGGTGCAGTACAAAAAAAACTAGACCACGACGACTATATTGGATCGACCACATCACGCAATTGCATAAAAACGCTACAGCAAATAGGCTCTTCAATTTCCAGCCCAAGGTTTGAGACGACAAGACCGAAATTTCGTTTGAAGACCAAGCCATCACGGATGCAAGAGCGCTTGGTCATTCAATGCTCCCTAAAAAATTAACCTTTTTATGCTTTCCTTTCCTATTCCATCTGATGCCTATTAATTGATTTCCATCATTAATGAGGTTAACAAATCAAACTTGTCATATTGTCATTGAAAGTGTCAGTCACTTTGTTTTTCATTTAAATAGTCACATTTACGTGACACATTTCAACATAATAACTCTATTATCCTTGTGATACATGCATGAAAACAAAAACTTGCAAAACAGTCAGAACTTCTCGATTCTGCCATCAATTAACATGAAGGCTTGAGTGTCTCGCGACTAGCTTCCATATACACACATCGCCCATGGGAACAATTCCAATTGCTACTCTGAAATACTGTATTTGGTATGAATTTACACCACAACCTGTTCTGGGGCACGATATTCATAGATACTTATTAATTGCTTAATTCAGTGCACACAAGTCCGTCCGGACTAGGTTTCGGACACGACATGATTGCACGCTTCTCACCGCTGCGCTGTCAACGAACAAATCTTACTAATTTGGCAATCAATTGAAAACCGTGAAAAACCTAGAATTTAGTAAACGGTTAATAGCAATACAGGCAACCTCTCATTTGATAACAAATTACATTTGAGACAAGATGCCTTCTATGGCAAGGACTTTTTCTACGCATGGAAAGTGTGTCACATCGCACAGCATGCAAACATCGAAAAAAAAAAATGAATTTCATCCGAATATGGATGTGGTTTAGTCTTTGGGAGAACACGCCGGCCATATGGTAACTGCTTCACTGTGATTTTTCAATTAATGCAATCCTAAATCGTAGAATTTGGCCACTAAATAATGATTGTGCCACAAAAATATGATTGGTCATGTTTTTTTTTAGAATAACAATAACGTTCATCTCCGCAGTGATAAAGAAACAATTGATATTTTGTTCAATGGAATTGCTTGTCGTACCTTAAAAATAGTATCTTTTGCTATCATGGTGAGTCAGACACTGTCATTTTAAACAAACAAAAACAGTTTACCGTTCGTCGATATCAATAAATTATTTTTATAATTTACAATTCTTATTTCCTCAACGATAAGATAAGCTTGCTGAGAGCTTTACATGTCAATAACAGATAAACGCATAAAATTGACTTACTATGTTATCCACGCTAAGGTTTAAGCATTAAAATGGTGATGTATGAGAGTTAGAAATAACTCGGTGACAAGTGTAACAGATGGCTGGATATATTTGTCGGATGTAACTGATGTTTTATTTTGGGTAGGAATATAAGCAGTTTCAATTCAAGGCAATATTTGGATTTCTGCGCTCACGCAGGTCTATGTTTTTAATGTTCGCTCATTCCAATCACTCTGTACGCGTGACAGGCGAAAATAATGGCAATAAAGTAAGCAATTTTAATATCCCGATCTTCAGCAATAGAATCCTTGGAATCAAGTTCTCTTAACTCCATAGAAGCCCTTTGGACTGACAATCATCTCTTAATGAGAGGTCGGGCAAGTAAGAGTAAGCTTCTACAACCATTTGCTTATGCGAAATGGAAGGGATCTACAATTTTAAGCCAAATCTGAACGGCAAATTGACCCCCCTATTACGGTTAGCGAATCGAAAGAAAAAGTAGGCGAATGTGAATGATTCGTAACTGTTAGTGATTCGCCAAAATTTCATTCGCCTCAAACGTCAAAATTTATTCGAAATATGGCTTCACTCTATTACGTTACGGTTAGCGAACGTTCCACCAGAACGTCATTTCTTATGTCAAAATCAGTCGAATGAAATTTCTTTGTGACTGCGGTAGCGATAGTCATGAGTGAGGCAAAAAAGGTAAATTAATACAAAAAAATATATAGAAGCAACAAAATAAATGTGTTATCATTCTCCAGCAATAAAAAAACCAATCGTCGGCAATTTGAACAACTGGTCGAGTTGATGGAGGCAAATCCAGACATGGCAAAGGGCTTGGAACAATTTGGCTCATCAAAAAAAGGCAAAACGTTTGCGTTGGGTCCTCCTGTACGCAAAGGAAAGGAATGATACAAGGTAATTTTGTAAATATGTTTTTAAGTTTTCTATTAATTTGGAAATGCTTAAGGTTTGGTTGGATTACAAGCTCAAACTAAAGAAAAAAACATAGGGACGGGCTACAGTCCGCTTGGGCGAACTGTTGGATACCATATTCTTATTCCTATCCCTCAGAGAGTATATATTATACATTTCAGCTCCCTAGCTCAAACTTTAAATTTTCAAAAAGTTTTTTTTTTAAATTGTGGGCGTGTCAGTGGGCGGATTTTGAAAATATTTACACATGAGCATAAAGGGCCCACTAGAGAGTATATATTATAAATTTCAGCTCCCTAGCTCAAACTTTGGATTTTCAAAAAGTTTTTTTTTTTAAATTGTGGGCGTGTCAGTAGGCGGATTTTAAAAATATTTACACATGAGCTTAAAGGGCCCCTAGAGAGTATATATTATAAATTTCAGCTCCCTAGCTCAAATTTTGGTTTTTCAATAAAATTGTTTTATTTGTTTGTGGGCGTGTCAGTGGGCGGATTTTGAAAATTTTATATCCCGCATAGTTTTGAGTCATAGATCATATATAAAAAATTTCAGCTTTCTAGCTCAAAATTCGATTTTTCCAAAATTTTGTTTTTTTTTTGAATTTGTGGGCGTGTCTGTGGGCGGATTTCAAAAATTCGTAAACTTGATTATTTCGGGACCCTAGAGAGTATATGGTTAAAATTTCAGCTCTCTAGGCCCAGTTTAAAGGCCTAATTTTTGCCGGCGGACGGACGGGCGGACATGGCTAGATCGACATTACTATCGATGCTGATCATAAATATAGTAACTTTTAGGGGTCTACGGGCAATATTAAGGTATGTTACAAACTATGCGTCAAAATTAATATACCCTTAGAATAGGGTATAAATAGCTCACAATAAGAAAGAAGTGACCGCTACCGGTGGTGGGCCTTCATCAGTTTCCTTGTCTACTCTAGAAAAAGCTGTAAATGCGCTACTCAATCTTCAACAAGCGATCCATCCACCTGGCCGTATTTTCGGAGAAAACAAAGACATATCGGTTTCTCAATTAAACGAAAATGCCAAAAATGATGAAGAGCAGCAAAATACGCACGCACAGACTTAGTACTAGTCGAGTGAGAAAAGATAGTGCACTAAATGAAGACGCTAAGCTTAAAATTCTCGGAGATCAAACTGCAACTCAAAGGGAACTCCTAATTACAAGCAAGTCGATGCAAACAGCTTTGTTAGACATAGCGAGATACACCAGAAAATCCTATGAATTAGGAAAAACTGTTATTGCAAGTCAAAGAGAAGAAGAAGAATTCTGGACTTACACATTATCTGGAAGCTCTAAAGGATTTGAGCTGTCTCGGATTCCTCGCCGCAGTCTGCTCATTTCCACATTTTTTTCTTCGTCGGAGACATTATGTGAAGAAGAGTTCCGTGCTACTTATCTTTTTTTTTTTATTCGAAATCAAAACAATTTGTCTTGTTGACATTCACAGATGAAATTTGATATTTTTCCAATTCCTTTTGTTGACACTTCACAGGTGACATTAAGTGCTACCAGAGCACTGATTCTTTACTCGAATAAAAACTTTCGCTAACCGTAATACCAAAAAAGCAGTAATTCGACTGGGCGTTCGACCCAAGTCGAACGTTCGAATCGCTAACCGTAATAGGGGGGTTATATGTATCGGTCATGAGACCAATTCTCACATACGAGGTGGTTGTCTGGTGGACCGATATATCGTGATAAGCTGGGCAAAGTCTAACGTACAGCTTGGCTCAGCAATAGCGGAGCACTCCACACAACTCCGCAGCACTAGACAATCTGCTTCATCTGAAACACCTCGATATATTTAGCGGGCAGAAAGCTGCCTAAAGTGCTGTCCGTTTAAAAGCTACCTCACAGTGGATCAATAAGGATATTGGACGCAACATCATTCTGAACTCATTTGGGTCTCTACCAAGAAACAAAGACTACACCCTACCCCAATTACAGCTTGGAAAGGACTTCCAAGCCACTATCCCCACCAGATCATTTTGGGAGGACGATGCATTTACGAAAGATAAATCGTTCGGCTTCCACGCCGATGGATCAACAATTTGTGATGGGGTAGGTGGATGCGCTCTCAGCCTTTCGTTCCGTCTTTCTTATCTTCGTAACGTGTTCCAGGCGAAAATGATGGCCATCAAAGAAGCCTCACCATGGCATAAGAGAAATGTGATAGTCTCGGATAGCCAAGCCGCGATTAAGTCGCTGGACTCAGTCTCTTTAACCTCCATCGCAGCCCTAGACTGCCCATCATCTCTAAGGCAGGAGCAGTTCAACATTCACCTCTGTTGGGTGGCGGGGCATAGAGACAATCAAGGGAACTGTAGGGCAGATGAACTCGCCAAAAAAGGAACCCCATTACCTCTTTTACGTGATAAAGATTCTCTACGTATACCAATCGCTACATGCAAACTTATGTTTAAGCTATGCATAATGAAGAGGCCAAACTTTAGGTGGCCAAGGTTAGGTTAGGTTAGGTGATACTAAGTGTCTAGCGACAAAACAGTTCTGGCCAAAGCTGGACTTGCGACGCTCTGTGTGTCTAATCTCACTAAACCGACTGCAAATTAGCTCTCTGAAGCTAGTAGTCTATCGCGCTTAGTAGAGCGAGAAGCTCCATAGATTTACGTGGTATCACAGTGCACCTCACATTGGTCTTAGTGTGTTGACTTAAGCTTACAACCTCCTCAACCTAACCAAACCTTACTGACCGACAGCCACTTCTACTTAATCCTTCTTTTCCAAACATCCTTGCACACATTTAGAACATGTATATTTCGTTTTTTGTTACTGTTGAATACTTTTGCACACAATGAACCTGCAGTTTTGCAATTTTGACATACTATCTGAATACGTGTTTCACTTGTCAACAACGGGGGTTGCAGGGGGGCAATATGCCCCCCCCCCCCATATGTATTGCACTGTTTATGGGATTTCCATATAGGATTTGGGGACTTATTTCATACTTATTTGGGGACTTATTTCATCTTCGATTTGGGGAGTTATTTCATTGGGGGGTTATTGCCCGGAGCCTCGTTTTAAGGCCTGGAAATAGCTCTTCTCTTAAGCCAATTCAAGGCCGAATTATCAGTGAACTAGTGAGTGACTTCCCTACGTTATGTGCGTCCTTGCTGCACATCTGTTTCAGGTATAAGGAAGAAAGGAAGTTTCCAAAAAGTGATTTTTGTAATCGGTTTCATGTACATAAATACATGAGACAGATTATAAGGATATCAACCTTGCAATCTAATCTGTACTATTTGTGATTCGAATCACGCCTGAGACGTACTCGAGTTCATGAAAAGTAGTCTGGTTGCTTCAAATCAAACCAGTTTAGTTTTTTTTGTTGCGTCGCCGTAATAGACTAGAAAATTTAGTCGCGCGATGGTGCGTTAGGTAACCGGTATTAGGACAAATATTTTGGTAGCGCTACCAAACAAGCAACTTGACCCACCAAAATTCATCGCTTATTGGAACTTTTTTATGATTCGTCACCGCCAAACATAGCAAACGTGCTTGTGCCTGAGTTAGCCTTTTTTTTAACTTAAAACGGCATTTTTATGAATACCTTAAATTATTTTTGCAATATGTCAAACTTGGTTCCAGTACACAGAAAATAGAATATGTGCTTGAGAAGTCCGCAAGCGTGCAAACGTTCCCACATAGAAAAGGGTAAAAATATTAAGGGTATTCATGCAACGTCGAAAGTTTACCATTTTCGTAAAAACTGTGTTTACGACGAACGTTATATGAACTCTCATATAAACTGCTTGCGTAAATTATGGTTAATCAATCAGGTGTTGGATACACGCCTTTCCCCTGATTGGTTGAAGAAGTTGTTCACGTTTACCATCTTCATTTGCACACCGAATTCGTGTCGAAAGTTTACCTTGTTGGAAAAGATTTCCTATACAAATTTCATTTACCACATTGAAAACGTTTTTGAAAGGTGCATAAATACCCTTATTGCATTTTTGGTCCAGAGTGTCTGGAAATTGTAATGGGGGAAAAGTTAGATAACGGTAAAGTCTTTCACACTCGTATGAGAAGCCTCTAAAAAGAAACTACTTATTTCAAAGAACGTTCGAAAATCAACTTAAACTGCAGCTCACTCTTGTTTGGGTGTTATGCAGCTGACTAATTATTTCGAAAATGTTTGCTGTTATGTTTGGTCGCTCAGTGATTATGCAATAAAACAGCTTCTGTAAAAAAACAAAACCTTTTCCTATTGATTGTCGTATTGATCGGTTTCCTTTTCGGAGCGCGATTCTGTGGTTTTTGTAAAAGTTTTTCGTTCCTTGACTGGCTGTGTCATTGACGAGAGGCGCTGTGATCCTTCGTCGACAAGATTTTACCACCATTGGAATTCAAACTGATTTGGGAAAGGCCGGCTTCCAGTGGCTTGACATCGCTGCTTTCATAATACTTTCTTGTTTTGTACTTTGAGGTGTAAACTTCGTAGTTCTGACCAGGATAATATGCACCGGTTATTTGTAGAATACAAGCCTGTTCGAACGTCTTGTCATACGGGTCCTTTACAAAGGCTCTAAGTTATTAGAGGTCTTATTTAGCGAAGGTGGTGGTGGCATTTTATCGACGTAAACATTTTTCAATGTCGATGCGTTGGACTACTGAACGAAGGGTGTGGGGCTCAAATCACGCCGAGGCTACGTAACATTTAAAGTTTGTTTCCCTCTCCTAAACTCTTAGAAAAGTCTCGTGAACGTCCAAAAGTATCAACTGACATAAGAAGCTTCTCCAACTTGCCGTTCGGAGTCGGCGTTAAATTGTAGGCAGCTTGTATTCGGGCCAAAAGTACAACTTCGCACACACAAGATATGCTTGGAGAAACTTAGCGGCACTATTTATGCGTAAGGTTTAGTTTTTAATGCCGCTAGGTATCACTATTATTCTTCGCAAATCAATCTCTTGAAAAGCAAATCTATATACAGGTGCCAAAGGTGACCTTTCCACTTCTTGTTAAATACATACTGCCAAATTTTATTCTTTGTTTTCTTGCAACAATTTTCAGCTGCATGTTATGTGAGCCTCTCCCCGCTTAAAGATACTAACAAAAATCTACAATGATTAAAAACATGACAGACTACAAAGGTATCACACCAATCTAATCAACTACAATTAGGTATAGGTACTAAAAGCTATTCATACTTCAATTTATCTCTACGCAATCATTTTGGTGACAACAATATCAAAACTACGAAACATTTAATCAGCAACAACCAAAATAAGTATGAACAGATATACTATAAATAAGGCTTCGTTATCAACATACAGGCCAACGATTAACCTTCAATTCCGAGGTACAAAGGTAGTTGATACTCGTAAGTTCAACCTGAAATCAATACACTTCAAAATCATCTATTAAGAATCTCGCCCTATGGAAATCAGAAATTTCCACACTTATATTCGATCGACCCACATCAGGTTTCACTTTACATGTGTGCCGATCACAAATTTAAATCAATAAATCATTGAAGCGAAGAATACAATTTTATACGTTACAAATTGCCATTGCGAAAGATAAAAATCTTCAATTTGAATGCAATTATCGAGGCAGATTTTATTTAAAACGATATTTTAAGACAAAAATGTAGATACATTTGAATGCTTTTGCGTTGTACCGCCGATAGAATTATGCGTGACTATTTTGATTGCCACATCGATAGATGGATCATGCCCACGCACCATTTAAGGAAGCACTACAACCACATTGAAGATAAGATACTTGTACAAAAAAAAAAAATAAACAATTCTACTTCGTTCAAGGTATCAATATTATTGCGACATAATGCGAGAAACTCTAGATGAAAGCTCATTGAAAATACAAATAAATTTGTATGTATGTTGTATATCCCCAACCAGCATAGATACAATTGGGTGGCAAGGCAATGCGCAATGCCCATAAGATACAAGTTCTCACGCGACATGTACAGCACAACATGTGCTGTAATGAGAAAGCCATGATTTCCAGAGATCATATTTGAGACATAAATGGAACAGGCCTATAAAATTAATTTGTTACAAAATATTTTTTTTATTTCCAAGTTGCTGTTCACTGTTTGCTTGCTACAATATATTTCAAAATATTTTAGAAGCCAATATAATGATTTTGTGGCACATACACTCCGTTCCACGTGCTTACGAACAGGTAGTTTCTTGATCTTTTGATAATATGGGAAAAACAAATGCAATGTGAACGAAGGTTATATGTATTTTGTTTATGTTAAAAACAAAATTGGGATTAGGCAGATAAATTTTTATGATGCTTTTCCCAATAAGGCCTCGAAATTAGTCCTTTTTTCGTTCCACATGTTAACGAACAGTAACTAAATCTACCGGCTTTTCTAAGGGCGGCAGAGATAGTGCAGATGGGATCAATGTCGGGACGGATATCGCCATCAGCATTGACAGTCAGGCGACACTTAAGGCACTAGAATCAGCTAACATTAATTCTGAGATAGTCACAAACTGTCGCACAATGTTAAAAGCAGTATGCAGACGGAATCGAGTAAGACTGTGCTGGGTACCGGGACACAGCGGTATAGAGGGAAATGAGCAAGCCGAGCTGGAAAATAGCGGAGGTGTGAACAATAATCCACCCCTTAGCGTTATTAAGGGAATAATCAATGAGAAGATCTTAAAATTGGCCGACCTTAGGTGGCAGAATTTAGAGGGGCATAGGGTGTCTAGAGCGCTTTGGCCTCATTTGGACAATAAAAGATCTAAAGAAATTCTTAAATTAAGCAGGGAACAGCTTAGAACAGTAGTTGGGATTATGTCGGGGCACTGTCTCCTAAGGAAGCATGCTAGGCGGCTTAGATTGGTGGATGTGGACACGTGCAGGTTCTGTGGTGATCTACAAGCCGAGGAAGACAAAACGCACATACTGTGTGAGTGCGAGGGTATAGCACGGAGGGTATTACGCATCGTAGAAAAATTCTAGGAAAATACTTCTTCGAGGAATTAGGGGAGCTGAGCGGCACAGACCACAGGAAGCTGGTTAAATTCTGCAGGAAGATTGGGCTTTGTCTAGGAAAAGTTTTTTTTTTGGTTTTTCTCCATTTGAATATCAATTGGTTCATAGGGATCGCGATGGGCCCTTCTGGTGCTTGGTGATATATGCGAATTGAATACCCCTTTTTAACCTAAACTAACCTAACTAAATCTACCTGTTATCATATTTTAAATCAAAGTACATAATCTATATATATAAAAATCAATCCATATTTATGTTTGTTGCCGGTGTTTGGCCAAACGCGTTAACCGATTCCAATGAAATTTTTTTCCATGAAAGGTGACGTCTGTACGAAGGCTTTTTTGTGAATCGAACATCGGAAAGTTGCTTTTCCCACATTGAAAAGATTAGATTAGATTATTTTATGTAATATTGCCTTGTACAAGATTGGTTACAAAAGTTTACATTGATAACAATTGGTGTGAAAGTGAATGAAAAGTGATTCTATCGAAGTTTTTTACTTTCGCTTTGTTGTTTGACTCGTAAGGTGACATAGGCGCCTGCCAGACAACAAGCCTAAGCCATGCGGAGAAAAACGTGTAGTCCCTTTCACCGTTTGAGCTCAAATCAGGCAATCTTTGGTATTGGCCGGATACCCGCTATAGACAATAATAAGGAAGCCTACTCGAAGGTATTGGCCAATAGAATTCTCGGCCACGGGCAAAGCCGGGCGGCTGCAGCTAGTCTCATATAAACAACAAGTATGGGTAAAAGAAATTTATTAACCAAGGAGGAAATAGGCCAAATTCGAGCTTACGACGAGCAAGGCAAATCTATTCGTTTTATAGCCGGTAAGATTGAAAGAGAACCAACTGTTGTTCACAGCTATTTTAAGGACCTGAGAAAAAAAAGAAAGGAGGAATAATCAGAGCAACGACAAGTCAGGAACGACGGGCGATACTGAGAGCTGCTTTAAATTCAAGACTTTCCATAAATAAAATCAAGGCAGAAACTGGAGTTGAAGCTAGTAGATCAACTGTTTATCGCGTGATACAGCAGTCCAACCATATTAGACACAAAAAAGAAGCCACCGTTGAACGCAGCACGCAAAAGTCAGACACTTGACTTTCAATAAGTCACATCAGAGAGAGTCGAGAGTTGGATACCGCTGTCTTTTCAGATGAAAAAAAGTTTATATTGGATGGACCTGATGGATATACATAATTATTATTTCTGTGATTTCAGGAAGGATGACATAACCTTGGATAGAAGAAACAGCAAGGGAGGTGGAGTAATGGTATGGGAAGCAGTATGCTTTTACGGAACTTCGAACCTTGATTTTCAAAGTTCAAGAATGACCGCATTCGCCTACAAATCTATACTGGAAGGAGCTTTCCATTTTTCCCCATTTTTCGAAATGTTTGATGGACAAAGATGGATTTTTCAACAGGACAACAAACAAATACATACCGCAAGAATAACCAAAACTTGGATTCAGAGTTAACATGTAGACCTACTGGCATGGCCGCCATATTCACCGGACCTGAACATTATGGAAAACATGTGGGGATGGCTTTCAAAGAAGGTCTACAAAGGAGGAAAGCAATTCTCCAACCCGGAAGAAATAATTGAATCCATAAAACAAGCCTGGGCCGAAATTTCACAAATTACTTGGAAGAACTGGATAAATCTCTTCATAGCAGGCTTCTTGAAGTGATACAGCGATCGGGTTAGGTTAGCTTAAATTAGTTATAGTGGCAGTCGGCAGAGGCCGACACACTTAGACCAATGAAAGGTCCATTGTGATACCACACGGATCTATCATCTTCCTACTCGTTGAACCAGTTGCAGCTTTTGATGAAGCTTGACAAACTTTTGATGTCGGTGTTAATGAGATCGCTAAGATCATTGTAAAAGAAACATCCTAAACGGAGTTTTCGTCTTTGAGAGAGAGCAGGGCATGTGACACATTATTAGAACGCATTATTAAAAACTATTGTTATAATCTTAATAAAACCCAAATCGATTTATTCCAAAAACTATTGTGTTGCTTAATTACCTTTTAAGCATCTATCAGTTAGATTTAGTTACTGTTCGTAAAGAGGTGGAACAAAAAAGGACTAATTTTATGACCTCATTGGGAAAAGCATCATAAAAATTGAATTTATCTGCCTAATCCCAATTTTTTTCTTACAACATTAACCCTTTCGATCCGGATGGGACATAGAACAAAGGTGTTTTTATAACTTGGATGTCCCATCCGGATCGAAAGGGTTAACATGATATAGCCTTCTTTCATATTGCAATCGGTTTTTCCCATATTATCAAAGGATTTAAAAAATTCCCTCAAATTAAATCAAGAAACTACCTGTACGTAAACACGTGGAACAGAGTGTATCTGCGCACACAGAAATGCACGGCTACATTACAGGCATTCTGAGGGTTACAAAAGTAAACTGTGGAACAGAATGCATGAGTAGATCGATCTGGAGTAAGTTGGGTAAACAAGATAGGGGCTCACTTATAAATTGTTGAGTTTAATCAAATTGAACCAAACAAAATGCGATATTGACAATAGGTGATTCCCTTAAACCTGGGGCACATCGCGTAAAATAAACACGATCGAATGACACCGTTTTGACTATTGCTATCCTGATCATCTCGCTTATGACAGTAATACAGCACTATCGTCGAAACGACGTCGTTTGATCTTTTTATTTTGACGTAATCTGGACCCTGGGTGAAGTTTGTTATTGAGGAAATATGTATATTTATCTAATATGTATCTTGAGAACGTTATGCTGTAAGTATTAATAAAATATGACGTAGTTAAATTAGTAGTTACGTAGTTACGTAGTTAAAATTAGTATGAGTAGTGCCGATATCTTACAAATCAATTGCCGTATTTGTGACGAAAAGTTTACCATTTTTGTGTTTATCGCTTACATGAAAACAATTTAAGCAAGAGCATTTTTATAGAGCAGATGAATTGTTTACTTAAGGATGTAAAGACAAATAATTTATTGGTTGTAGGAGATATTAACATAGACATTTTAAAAAAAATGCGTAGACACTGACAACTACATGCTACTAATGTCATCATATGGATTGGAACCTTATGTAATGGAACCGACACGTATCACAGACTCATCGCAAACCTGCATCGATCATATTTTTGTAAGGTTAGCCAAAAATTGTTCATATAAATTATCTGCTGAAGTACTAGATCATAAAATTACCGATCACTGTATGACTAACTTAAATATAGGTAAACTCCAATCGAATAGTTTAAATAGATATGTGCCTTTTAGGGCAACTACGAAAGTAAACTTTCACAATTTAGTAGGGTGTTTGATGTTTGAGTTTTGGGAGCCTGTGTATACAGAAAATGATCCATCAGTGGCATACGATATTTTTCTTAATATTTTAACTAATCATATTGCAAGTTGTACTGAAATACTGAATCCAAAAAAGTGCAATTTAAAACGTCTCAGGCCGTGGATAAGTAGAGAACTACTTAAAAAAAATAAATGAAAAAAATGAGATTAGGAAAAAATGTTTACGGCATCCACATAATACAAAATTAAAGAATTACTATTTAAAGATAAGTGAACATGAAAAAAACAGGTGCAGTATAGTAAAGATAAATACTATGCTGAAAAACTTCAGAACTGTAGAGGGAATGTAAAAGAAGAATGGAAAGTCGTAAATAATATCCTTGGGAGTCAAACTGATAAAAACGAGATTCTAAAAATTGAAGTTGACGGTGCAACAATATCTGATCCAGTTTCTATTGCCAATCATTTTAACCAATTCTTTGTGTCTGTGGCAACTCAATCAAAGCAGCTTCCTATACAAAATAATTGTAGTTGTAATCTTTATGCAGATGTAATTGATGACACATATCAAAGCAATTCATTTGTTTTTAAAGCGTTTACACCGCTTGAAATTCATAAACAAATCATATCGCTTAATAACAAAAACTCCAGCACTTCTGACGGTATCACCAACTGCCTTCTAAAGCATATTTCACTGTTTATTGTTGATGTTTTGAGTTATTTATTTAATTTGAGTGTCAATTGTGGTATCTTTCCCTCGTCTCTAAAAGTCGCTGACGTTATACCACTGTTTAAAAAAGGTGATAGAAGTTTAATGTCGCAGTACAGACCTATCTCTATACTTCTAAATTATTTGAAAAACTTGTGAAAGTTCGCATAATTTCTTTTCTCAATAAAAATAACTTTTTTGGTGACGAACAATATGGTTTTCGGGAGAAGAGATCCACTGAAGATGCCATACTTAAATTGAGTAGTGAAATTTATAATGGCTTTAATAATAATAATACTAGTATAGCTCTCTTTATAGACATGACCAAAGCATTCGATATGGTTAATCCCAATATACTTTTAGACAAATTATACAAAGCTGGGTTCAGAGGAGTAATTTATAACTGGTTTTCTTCATACTTGTCGGGGAGAACTCAACGAGTAAAATTAGATAGAAATTACAGCGATGAATTAAAAATTACTATTGGGGTACCCCAAGGCTCAGTCTTGGGGCCAATTCTATTCTTGATATATGTAAAGTCTTTGTTTATTCAAAACTTTAGTAGTCATATAACAGCTTTTGCTGATGACATCACATTTACCTATACAAATAAAAACTTATTTGAATCGTCAGTAAAGCTTCATATGGACTTACAAATCCTACGCCAATGGTTCGCCAAACATGAATTACTTATTAGCAACAAAACCAAACTTATGATTTGTAACTTAAAAGGTTCATGTCCTAATGCTTGTGACATAA
This sequence comes from Portevinia maculata, assembly GCA_949715645.1. NCBI lineage: Eukaryota > Metazoa > Arthropoda > Insecta > Diptera > Syrphidae > Portevinia > Portevinia maculata. Next base: position 265,326,206 of record OX454526.1, on the reverse strand, counting down.
TTTTCCACTCCGCCGCTTGCACAAAATTGTCCTTAGCTGTTCATGCTTGTGGACAAAGTAATTTTTCAGTAGATTCTGTGTGTAGTCCAAATTGCTTTAAAGTTGAATGTGTTGAACGTTTTAAGTATCTAGGGGTTTTATTTGATAATTAATCTAAGCTGGAAAGCGCATATAGAAGAGTTAAAAAAATATATGTTATCTGTTACGCGTAAATTGTATCTCTTGAAACCACATTGTTCAAAAAAAATTATGTTAATGATACACTATGGACTTGCGCACTCGAAATTGCAATATGGTATTGCAAGTTGGGGTGGAATATACAATTCCACAATTGAGGTTTTAAACATTGCCCAGAAACATCTCATAAGAATTATTTGTGGAGCGAACCGGTTAACAAATAGCTGGCCTTTATTTTACAATCTCCGAGTACTACCAATTAATCAGCTTTACAGCTTTAAAGTTCTTAAAGTATTTTTCCTGCGAAGCGGTTTCAGTGCTACTCTCAGAAGCTCAAATGCTTACGGGTTAAGAGTAAATAATATGGCGGTTGTTAACATCCCCGTAGCTAGAAAAACACACTTTTTGAAATTTTATACTGCGATGGCACCTATGCTCTTTAACAAATTACCGTATGAAATAAGAATAATAGAACAACCCGCGTTATTTTTCAACAGAATTAAAAAATGGCTCTTCACTATGGTTATTTCTATGGTCAAAACGTTGTTGAACTCAGATCACATTTCGTAACTTATTTTATCTAGCATTTGCTCCTTCAATTTCTAATTCTTCTTTTTAATTTTTCATTTTTTCTTTGATAAAATTGTATCTAAAGTTTAATTTTTTGTATCTACCCCACACGAAACACAAATTATGTTGTTTTTATAATTGAAGGATCATTCTCCTCTAGTCACTCAAGTGCTACACAATGATACCTATATCTAAAAATGTTTAATTATTTAGTTAAAAAAAAAAAAAATGTAAAATATTTATTATGAATTTTGTATTAACATTTTAAGAAAATAAAAAAAAAAATAAGAATAATATCCTGCCTAATTCTCTTAGGGAGATGGCAGAGCAGAAAAATTTCATCGCAAAATCATCTTCAGCGATGAAGCTCATTTTTGGATAAACGGTTTCGTCAATAAGCAAAATACGCGTTACTGGACAGGTGAGAACCCTCATGTGCTTCATGAAACAGCACTTTATCCGCAAAAAGTCACTCTTTGGTGGGGTTTTCATGCCTGTGCGTCATTGGGCCGTTTTATTTCTTCGATGAAAATGACCGTCACGTTACGGAACGTTATTTCTTTGAGCAATTGCATGAATTGGACATCAGTGATATGTGGTTCCAACATGACGGTGCCACAAGCCATACAGCGGGTGCAGCAATCGAGTTATTGAAGTCTCAGTTCGGGTGTTATCTCGAGAAACGGACCCGTCTATTGGCCGCCGAGATCGTGTGATTTAACGCCTCTAGGCTTTTTTTATAGGGCTACATTAAATCATTGGTATATGCCAACAAGCCGGCGACGTTAGAGGAGCTCAGAGCCAATATTGAACGAGAAATAGCGGCCGTATCGGTCGAAATGTGCCGCCTAGTCATCAAAAATTCGATTCATCGTATCGACCGCTGAATACGTTTCCGTGGTGGACATATAAACGAAGTCGAATTCCATTCATAAATGTTTTGATAGTAATTCAAGCCAATACATTTTTCTTTTGGAGATATCTCAAGTAGTTTGCATTTTATTTTAAAAATAAATTCGTCAAGTCCTTAATGAAAGACAAGGACACTGTTTCTTTCGTTAACGTAATCAGATCCTTATGAAATAGAAGAACATTTATATAGGGAATCATTTTGACCTTCAGCTTTGTATATGCAATAGAAAACATGTTTGCTTTTAAATTGATTTACCAACAAATGAGGTTAGTGTCATAATTTCTTTGACCGAAGGCTCTTTCTTAAATAGTCTTCCTAGTTACTGCTGGCGTTCTTCGAACAAGCTCTTTCGCTTGTGTCCCATATTGACCGCCACGCTGTATTTGGGGTTCACTTCGACATCTTATAAACTAAACATTGCCTTCCTAAGACTAAAAGCAAAACAAAACTTACCGCTCCTGAACCTTTAGGTTTTGATGCTGCCACATAGGCCAAATACTGAATGACTTTTTTAGTATTCTCGGTTTTACCAGCACCAGATTCTCCCGTACACAGGATTGACTGATCTTCACGATCTGTAATTAAAAAAAAAAAAAAAACATTCCAATTAAATTAAGATCAATTAATTTCTCCGTAATTTCGGTGAAATTTCGTAATTTAAAAAAAAATTAATAATACATTCATAATCACCGAAAAAAAAGATGGCAGACATAACCTAATGAATCATTATTTATAGGTGCACACAATTTACATATCTATTTCCCATATTTGGCTAAAGAATACACATTTATGCATTTAATTGATAAGACAGCGAAGCGAAGCGGATCGACAGTAAAAAAATCATCAAATATGGCAACAAAATAAAAAATTGAACGTGACCAATCGGGACGACATTTATGGAGACGATATAAGCCACGATGACTCCGGCACAACATAATCAACATGCCGTCTTTGTGTAGTATCTCTAGATACGGGTATCTTTGCGATATGAAACAATAATTAATAACTATATACAGAGACTGACGATTGAGACTCTCTTAGAAGATAAAAGTAAAAGCAAGCCGGAGCCGAAGATTTGCGGTAGGAAATTGGAGACTTGTGTCGTGCTTGTGGTTTGTTTCAGAAAATACAGCAAACATAGTTACATCCACATGACGTGCTGCATTATGAAGAAAACTCTATATTTGATTACGCATTCAAATCGAAACATAATTTATTGTGCAAGCTTATGTGTAATGTATTTGATTTTGAATTTTGATTGCTGTGCAAAATGGCAATGGGGGAATTAACACTTTATTAAACTGGTTCAAAGTTGGTGTTACTGAATTGGATTCTTTTTTTGTTTTAAGAATTCGAAGTATGATTTGTATTGCAACGACCCAGTGGCCTCATTATGTACATAAACACAGATGGCTTTAATTAAAGTTGAATTTGCAACTGAATGTTTATACAGATGTAGCATGTCAATGTTAAGAAATACTTGAACTTTAAACAGGATGGAAATACAAAGACGACTTTTTGCTTATTAAATGATTTATTGTTTTAATTGCAAATTGAATGGTTTCAGAAAAATCAGAAAAACGAGAATTCGCATTGTTTAACTTTATGGCGCGTCGTAGTAGATGGAGCAGTAGGCCTCCGAGAATGCACAATATACAATGTGTCCCAGTTAAGAGGTAAAATAAATGCTAGGCACAAATCAGGGCCTAAAACCTAGCTTCCTTAACCATTTGCTTGTGCAAAGTGAAAGGGACCTTCAATTTTAAACAATTTGTAAAAGCTACTCATGACAATTCATTGTTAGGTTAGGTTATGTTGTGGTGGCTGTCAGCTTACAGCCACACTTACACCAATATTAGATCCATTGTGATACCACACGAATCTAGGAGTTTCTTTCACTACTCGTTAAACCAGTTGTTGCTTTTTATGAAGCGCGATGGACTTGTAACGCCAGTGTTAGCCAAGCCACTTTGATCATTAAGCAAGAAGTCTCCTAGATAGAGATTTCTTTCATGGGAGAGACAAGGACATGTACAAAGAAGATGAAGTGTAGTCTTCTCCTCCTCCTTTTCCATGCAGATTCTGTAGAAGTCATTTGAATTAACGCCAAGCAGTCGGTTTAGTGAGATAAGACACTTAGAGCGTCGCAGGTCCAGCTCTAGCCAAATATGCTTAATCGCTAGACATGTAGTACTACTTGTCCACTTTTGGTTTGTTCTCTCGATTGCGAATTACCTGAAAAAAGTTTACATGTAGCGATTGGTATACGTAGAGAACTCTTACAAGGTAAGAGGTAATGTGGTTCCTTTTTAAGGGAAGCAGTTTCCTGGAATGTCTCTATGCCCCGGCACCTAACAGAGGTGAATGTTAAACTGCTCCGCCATCTCTCTAAGAGATGAACGGCAATCTAGGGCTGTGATGGAATTGGAAGAGTCTGAGTCCAAGGACTTAATCGCGGCTTGACTATCCGAGAAGATACGGATTGCCTTTAAGCATATCACATTTCTCTTATCCACGCCAAGGCTTGTTTTATCGCAATGTTTTCCGCCTGGAACACGCTGCAATGATTAGGAACGCGGAACGAAATAGATTTAGATTTGGCCTTTCTGAGAAAACGCCTCCACCTACCCCATCACTAGTTTTTGATCCATCGGTGTAGAAGTGGATCGATTTATCTTCCGCAAACGCAACGTCCTCCCAGAATGATCTGGAAGGAATAGTGATTTGGAAGCTCTTTCGGAAATGTAATTTGGGTATGGTGTTGTCTTGGTAGATAATCAAAAGAGTCAAGAATGAAGGAGTGGCCAATAGTCTTATTAATCCACTGTGAGAAAGCTTTTAAACGGACAGCGGAACAGGCCGCTGTTTGCCTGCTTAAAATGTTGAGGGGTATCAGATGTAGCAGAATGTCTAGTGCAGCGGAGGGGGTGGTTCGTAGTGCAACGCTAATGGACTTTACCCAGCTTATCAAGATGTATACCTTTATCTTGGACAGTCCGCTAGACAACCAACACGTATGTAAGAATTAGTCTAACGATCGATTGCAGATGAGTTGACATTGTTAAAGGCGGCTCCTATATCTAGGAAAGCAATCATAGTTTACTCCTACCTTGTGATGAAGGGAGTATTCGATAGTGCGTACCAAAGAGTGAAGGGTGGTTCCCCTCGACTTGCCTTAACAGTACGCATGTTGGGCCGCAGACAGAAGTTGCGTATTTATATTGGTACGAAGACGGATGTCAAATCAGTCGCTCCAGCGTTTTAAGGATGAATGATGACAGACTAATAGGTTTCAGGTCTTTTGGACTGACTTGGGAGTATTTGCCGGCCTTGGTTATGATATTGACAATCGATACTCTTGGATGTTTGTTAGACTTTCGCAAGAGATAGGGCTGGCTGCTGGGCCCAGCGGGATTTGAATCGGAGACCCCTCGATAAGTAGTCTAACGCACTACTCACTGCGCCCAGTTAAGTGGAAATTCATGAAATTCAGGAAAAGAGGCCCATTTTTAACCCCATCCACCATTCAAGTTAAAGGCCGTCGAAGTGGACAACTCCTATTTGGAGGTAAAGGGTTTTTCAATAAGAGCGCTACAAAAGACGCCGTTAGACTATTTCCTGTGGGGCTACGTCAACTCTATGGTCTATGCCAACAAGCCAGCGACGATTTATGCTTGAAAACCGTCGAAAATTTGGCTCAGCGTCTGGACTTCTGCAAGCGTGCCCGTGGTGGCCATGCAAAAGAAATCGAGTTCCATACATAATGGCATCGAACGTACTTTCGCAGGAATAAAGAATTTCATTGATATCCAAAGCAGTTTTTGTTTTATTTAAAAAAAACTTTTGTAGCGCTCTTATTGAAAAACCCTTTATAACCACTTAAAATGCTATAACTTTTTAACTATTAAAAACATTTTAACTTTAAGCTATTAAACCTTATCATTTCCGCTCAGGGAAGAAGAAATTCGCAGAAAATACGTTCGGCCTAAGTTCATTAACAATGCTTAAGAGCAGCTTGTTGTGGATGACAATCAAATACTACACAGATGGCAAAAGTATTGTCAAAGACTTCTAAACAAACAGTTTCCTCGGATAAACTTCCCAAGAGCCGTTCCTAATAATGAAAAATTACCCGGCATCACTGTCCAAAAAGCGGTTGAGCCGGACGAGATTCAAACTGAATTCTAGAAAAAGAAATTAAGCATCGCGTATAGATGGCTCATGATTCTCAAGTTCAAACTGCTGGGGACGCAATACATTGCCTAAACGGCGTATGGAAGGTTATCTTCTGCAATACGCGAAACTGTGATAATTACCGTTCAATCAAGCTTATGTCACACACCATAAAAAGATCGTTGAGCGGTTATAAGATAGCCGAATGCCGAAAATAATACGGCTATACAAGGACCACTGCAGATTTTGAGGGGCGCTAAGAAAACAAGGAGTTTTAGAAACCTATGAGGGAGTAAAGACAAGAGTAAATGGCATCCTACCAGCACCGAAGAGTTCCCAATCAATTTCGGTGTACACCAGGGAAGAGTCTTAAGTTCCTTGATGTTTATTTATTAAGTCCTTAATTATATGCTTAGTGACGGATTCCAAAGTGCATCAGTTATTCTTTGCTGACGACGGAGCCATCACAACTGCGATGTAGAACTTTCCTTTCAGCTGAGGGGGCATTTTTCGATCACAGAAGATGGCTGACTTTTACCGCCACTTGATCCACCCTACGCTTACGCGATGCTTAATTTCGTCATCACAGCCTGCTTCGCTATTCATCATATAGATATCAGATGTTTGAACTTTTCGCACTTAGGAGTCACTCCTCCATTCATATTAATGTCTGGAATTGGTCGGAGTGGATCAGAGAACGGGGAGTACAAGTATTCTGTTTTCTTCGTGTTTTGTTCATTCCCCTCCAAAACTTCCCATGCATCAATTGCTCGTTGCCGTGACGTTTGATCCTAGCTCATCGTCACTTCACCACCGATTGCCTCTCCTATGATCAGTTTGCAATCTTTAACCCGGGGCTTGAGGAAACGTGTTACCAACGGTAATCAATCTGGGTTTTATTTCCGCCGCTGCTGTAAGTAACCAGGTGCCGGTTTTTTTTAATTTGCTTACGCTAAAGGGGTTTTATCTTTTGTTACAGTACCCTTATAGTGCTAAGAACACAGTGCAAGCATTTGTGTTTAACAGCAAGCAGCACCTCTCAATATCGTATTTCATTGCATGCTTTTCGGTGCTATTATAAGAAAGAATAGAGAGATAGGAAAGAAGTGTTTGGGTGCAGTTGCAAGGTTTTTCTTCACGGGTGGTGTCTAAGTTGCTTAGGGCTTAGGGAGATTATGATTTCGTGTATTCGATATAAAATAATGGACTTGGCCGGGATTCGAACGCACGACCTTAAATTCAGTAAGCGAATACACTACTACTGCACCGTTGCCACCCGCTTTGTTTGACGAACATTATATTTAGAACGATAGGACCGTCTTACTTGCACATGTTTAGGATATCTTCATCCGGATAGTTCCTCATGTCGTATCCCACTACTCCATGGCAGTCGATATAGTCTTCGTTTGACTTCCCGACATGTCCGTTCAAATCTCCGTCAACAAACAAAATTTCTTCTTTTGCGATGTTCTTGATGAGGTTGTGGAAATCTAGCCAGACAACAACACTAGGCTCACTGAATGTCATTTACAATAACCTTGCAAGATACGTCTTTAAAAAACGTTATAAGGATCACGGGACTTTCGACAACCTCATTAGTTCAGAAAACGTATTTTTTTTTAAAAAAAAATTTGAAAAAAGGAAATCCAAATGCCAGAGAACTCAGACTCGGTAACGGTCCATTGTACTACCAGGCAGAAATTCTCCTTTTGGTGTAGAGGCTCTAGAATGGGTGGCGTATGTTGTTGTTCCCTATGGGTATTGAACCTGCACCGCACGGGTCACAAGCCAACACACTAACCTCTACACCGTCGCCACCCTTCAGAAAAAGTATCCTCTTGCACGGTATTATGCAATCCCAATAGCCTAAGTACTTGCACAGCAGACTTAGTTTCGCCAGCTCACAAAGAACAGCTATATTGGTTAGGCTTAGATTAATTTGCCTTCAATCTGAGCGTACATTCTTCGTTCATGCCAGTCTCCTATGGAACTCATTACCCCATTGCACTAAGGAAAACCACAAACACAGCACAGATTTTCCGACGTACTGTGTGAACGCCTAAGGCCGTTCTACAAAAAACTAATCGGCACGTACCAGTGTGGCTTCCGGCCCGGCAGATCGTCAACCAACCATGAATTTTAAGTCGAGAGCCACCATCTTTTCATCGACTTTTAAACCGCTTACGGGATCCCGGCAAAACTGATCCAGTTGTGTATCGTGACGCTGGAAAGCAGGCGGTGCAATGTGCGAATCCTGCACCGGATTCCAGAAAGGATATGCGCTGTCATATGACTTCTTCAATCTTGTTCTGGAGCAGATAGTGTGTAGAGCAGGTGTCCATACGGAAGCCATTATGTTCAATAGATCAGTCCAACTACTGGAATACGCGGACGATATCGACATCATCGGCCGATCTCAGCGTGCCGTGTTTGAGACTTTCATGGAAAGTGAAGAACATGCAAAAATGGTTGGCCTTGAAGTCAACGAGGACAAAACTACGTACTTGCTTTCAACAAACAAACAAACATCTGTCTACCGACTAGGACAAAACGCCACTGTTGATAGCAGCAACTTTGAGGTAGTAAGGGAGTTCACCTACTTCGGAGTCATTAACTCCACAAATGACGCCAGGTCTCCCCCGACGCAGACTTACCCTAGGAAACCGTTGCTACTTCGGTTTGGAGAAATAAATGGGTTCAAAAGTCCTAACTCGGAAGACCAAGTGTAAGCTCTACAAAACTGTAAAACTGCAAGTTCTGCTTTACGGCGCCGATTGCTGGACGATATGCAGCAAAGGTGTTCATCGAAAGAAAAGTACTCCGTCGGATATTTGGTCCTGTTTGCGAGGAGCGCGAATGGAGGAGAACATATAACCGCGAACTCTATGAGCTGTACTAAGATGTGGATGTAGTCCAAAAAGCTAAAATACGTCGATTACATTGGCTAGGCCAAATCGAGCGAATGGACAATAATCCAATCGACTCCCAACCCCTAGGTTCGAGACAACAAGGAAGACCGAACCTATGTTTTGAACACCAAGCCATCGCGGATGCCAGAGTGCTTGGTCTGGACAACTGGAAGCAGCGTGCCCGGGATCGCTGAGGATAAAAGGCTGCAGTGTCTAAGGCAGAGACTATCCACGGGTCGAGAGCCCGTCAAGGAAAGAAGAAGAGCTTTTGGAAACTTTGGGAACGACATAAAACAGTAGCAGGTACTTGCTTAAATTTGTATTGAAAACATAGGGACGGGCTACAGTCGGCTTGGGCGAACTGTTGGATACCCTATTCTTATTCCTATCCCTAATAAGTGGGCGTGACAAAAGTCTTTTAAAAATATTTCCAAATGAGCTTAAAGCGTCCCTAGAGAGTATATATTATAAATTTGAGCTTCCTAGCTCCCTAGCTCAAATTTTGGTTTTTCAATAAAATAGTTTTTTTTTAATTGTGGGCATCAGTGGGCGGATTTTGAAAATTTTATCTCCCGAGCGGTTTTAGGAGTCATAGATACTATATAAAAAATATCAGCTTTCTAGCTCAAAATTCGATTTTTGCGAAAAATTTGTTTTTTTGAGTTTGTGGGCGTGTCTGTGGGCGGATTTCAAAAATTCGTAAACTTGATTATTTCGTGACCCTAGAAAGTATGTATATGGTTAAAATTTCAGCTCTCTAGGCCCAGTTTAAATGCCTAATTTTTGACGACAGACGGACGGACGGACATGGCTATATCGACATTACTATCGATGCTGATCATAAATAAGTAACTTTTAGGGGTCTACGGGCAATATTAAGGTATGTATGTTACAAACTATGCGTCAAAATTAATATACCCTTAGAATAGGGTCTAAAAAAAATATCACTTTTCAGACGTGATTGGTTGCACAAGATAGACTCAAGGAACCTATTAAAGTGTGGTAACAAAAAATATATAATAATAAAATGTCGGACTACATATCGAAAGGTCCCCGGTTCAATTCCCGCCGGGGCCAAGTAACATCTTGAGGTTTTTTCCACTGCCCCACCTCTTCCGAACGTCTGACAAACATCCAAGAGTAACCAACGACCATACCACGTCGAGTTAATCGGTTCTCGTCAGATCACCGTAATTAAACAACGTTGGGCGCGGTTAGTACATAGATGGGCAACCGTTTGGGAACAACCGCGTGTCGTTGGCCAGTCCCATCTACAGAGTTGAGGTAAATAATACATACGTGGTATCAGAATGGACCTAAATTGGTCTAAGTGTGTCGGCTTCTGCCGACAGCCACCTAATCTAACCTAACATCCAAGAGTCTTAATTGTCATGAAAAGCTTCTCAAATTTGCCGCTCGGACTGCTATGGGCCTTTAATGCCTAATATTTGTTTTTATTTATTTGAACAAAAAATAACTTTAAAATTAGTGTTGAAACGAATATTCGGTTACTATTCGGTATTCGGCCTATATTTTCTATTTGGCCGAATACCGAATAGTTAGAAAAAGGAGCAAAATACCAAAAAAAAAAAAACATGGTCATTTTCAATTAATTTAAGCTTTTAAAACTGAATAAAAACAAAGCAAACAAAAACTGAATAAAAACAAAGCAAAACAAAATGTATCTTTCTTCATTGATATGATTAGTTACCTTAAGTTTAATAACAAATAAACATTAAATGAAAATTCTAATTCAATAACATTGTTTTGCTTAGAGCCAAATTATTAATTATATGTGTAGTTCATAAGAGGTAAGTTGTGATGCAAGAATATCAACTTTTCTGCATTTTTGGGAAGAAGTCGGTTTCTGTTGTCTTCATAAACAAGTCCTGCTTCACTAAAAAGCCTCTCCGAATAGACACTGCCTGAAGGTGCAGATAAATACTTAGCAGCAAGTTGGACAAAACGTTGAGAAAATTCAGTTTTATGTGCAGACCACCAGACATATGGATTACAGTTTCTTTTCAAAGATTTTATGGCCAAGTATTTATCGAGGTCAGTTGCTATGGTGTTTTTTGATTACGAAGCTATTTCAAGTCCATTGTCATCATTAGTAAAGTTCTCAGCAACTACTTCGTCATAACACTCCCAGAAAGATGTATGAATGCTTTGCCCAGGCTCGTCGACTCTCCTACGCTTCGGCTGCTCGGGAGAAGAACGTGTACTTCTGCAGCTAAGCCATCAAGTAGTAAGTAATTTCGGGCTTTTTGTTTTTGCAGCTGATTGGTGAAGAAATTAGTCTTAAACCGTGGATCTACCAAAGTCGCTAATGCAAAAAAAGGTTTTTTAATTTTGTGTTTTAGGTTTGTGTCCCAAAAATAGTGGAATTTGTGTAGAATGATCTTGTGTTCAATCAACCATGTTCGCCCCAACTGTGTTCGTACTTTCAGAACTTTATAATCTGGACGAATAGTTAGGCCGAATATTCGGCTATTCGTCCATGGCCCTGGCTGAATATACTATTCATTTCAACACTACTTAAAATGTCTACTGCAAGTAAAGCAGGCTGACCATAATTCTTCAGAGCAGTGGACCATGTGTGTCAGTGTCTTCAGACCGCACGATAAACTGTCTTTGCGTGCAAAAGTTTACACAAAGTCGTTGAAGCGTTCGCACCAAAGACTCACTAGATTTTGTTAGACGTTTCAATAAAAAGAGCAAAGTAAAAAAAAGAGGATGGTGTCCAAATATATGCAATCGCTACGAGCCAAAAACACGCCCCAGCCTCAAGCAACTACGTTAAAGTTTTTCCATTAAAACCCCTCCTTATTCCGAAGCTGTAAACAAGTTATAAAAGATAAATTCCATGTTTTTTATGTATCGCATTGTCATTAGATATTGTCCTTTGCATAGCTCGCAAAACTATCAATCATTCCACAAGCACTCATGTCATTTTGCAATTATAGTGAATAAAATCATTTGCCATGACTGCGCTGATATACGTACACGCATAATCGTATATAGACTTTCCAATGAAAGGTAGCGACACCAATTTCTTTGCTTTCGATTCCCAAAACCAGCCGCGATGAGTCATTGGCAAGTTTAAAATAATTTTAACGTCTTTATGCAAAATATTAAAATGAATCACCTCTCTCTGAGTTTATGCTCAAATATTTGATTTTGAATGTCCGTTTACTCAGCTGTATCTACATTTAACAATAGGGAACCCATCACCAACTCAGACTTAAAGTTTGTCCTTTAATTTATTTTTATCTCAAGTTTACATTTGAATTTTAATGTCCGCACCTCATTTAAAGTTGATAATATTTAAGTGCTGTGAAGAGTTAGTCATTCTCTTAATATTTAGGCGGAGCGTGATGCATAGCTTTTGTCAATACTTTTACCACAAACAAAAGATCGTCACATTGCCTAATGGCAACCAAATTTATTCCATTTCCATCAGTATCTGTAGGCTGTAAATCTCTATTGTTCCAAGCTTTAAACGAAATTCCAACAATTTTACAATTTAACGGCTGTCCATTCAGTTTAGAAACACACAAAAAAGAAACATATGCCTATAACGAAAGACTGAAGACGCCAATATGTGTAACCCTAATAGAGAGAGAACAACAAACCAGGCATCAAGTCCGAGCTCGTAACGTATAAAGACAAAAAAAAAGCCAGTCCATGTTGCTGACCTTATTGAAAAGCATTACCATAGATGGACTTGGTTGCAATAGTTGCTGCTGCTGTGAGATCTGTTTGAGATAAGATTGCGTAACCATATGAGATACTTGTTCTATGTTATCTCATTGTCATTAATGGAACATATTTGCAATATGTTTATATTGCAGGCGTCAAAAGCCTATCAGAAATGCCTTATCTGCTGCGTCGTGGTGGCTCCGTGATTGATTTAATTAAAAAATCATTTAAGAAATCTCTGCGTATAGACATGATTAATACATGAATCACAGACGCGCGTATCACATTTACTGATATTACATTTTTGCGTCCATGTTTTTTTTTGAATTTACAGTACGATGAATCATACAATTCGCATACAAGTTATGAGCGTGTAAACAAATTGAATTCTTGGTATCACACCGAAGGAAGAGTGTGATTTCCTTTATTTTTATTTTGTGGTTTATGTGTCAGGGAGGTTTCTGCAATTAAGTTGATTCACCTTTATAAAGTTGGATGGTTCCCTTACTTTTTCCGGTAACTTTTATCTCTTGGTTACGAAAAACTGCTTAAAGTTATTTTTTAACACAAAAAAATCGTTTAACTGAGAGACGAGAGAGCAAATCACTTCTCCCCAACTGATGGGTTACGACTTTCAACCCATGAAATTTGATTAGACCAAAAACAAAACAGCTGTCAACAGTTCTTTATATTTTAGATATGTAGGTATTTTAGATATTTATTTATTTAATTAAACGACCATATACAAAAGATTACAATTAAGTATCTATTAAGTGTAGATGTGATCAAAATGAAATTATTTTAAATAAATTGATTTAAAAAAAAAACAAAAATAATGATTATAAGGTGTTTACATTTTAATGTGTAATTGAATATTATAAATTTATGAAAATAAACCTATCCTAAACCCTACGATCCATTTATACTATTATTGCCAGCCAAATATGTGAAGATAGAATCAGCAAAACCACACACAAAACAAAGTCGTCTAATACCGAGGGGAAGTAAATTCCATAAGCGAATAGCATGAATAAAAAATTGCCTGTCAGTAGCTACACAGCTTGTGCGCGCCGGAATTAAGCTCAGAGAGCGAAATGAATTAGAAAAACGAAGTTTTTCATACAGATAAGCAGGTTGTTTAGTTACAATGATTTTATACAAATATTTTAAAGTACAATATTCTAAATACAATTCCAAAGTACATCCAAGAATTTTCTTTTTGAATGTCGATATGTGATCATAGCGCCTCAGTTCATAAACGTAGCGAGTAACGTTGTTAAATGCGATACCAAGTTTTCTCTTGGTTTCCGCCGAACAATTACAATAAATTTCGCAACTAAAACTAATAATTGGAATAATTAGAGCTTTAGCAAGCATCAATCTTGTACTTAGAGGCGTAAAGTGTTGTGTCATAGACAAATTTCTTAAACACCCATATATCTTTCCTATAACGGTACCAACATGGTCATCCCATCTTAATCGAGAGTTAAACCAAATCCCCAGATGTGGGTGGCGATGGTGTAGAGGTTAGTGTGTTGGCTTGTGACCCGTGCGGTGCAGGTTCAATTCCCATGGGGAACAACAACATACGCCACCCATTCTCATGCCTCTACGCCAAAAGGAGGATTTCTGCCTGGTAGTACAATGGACCGTTACCGAGTCTGAGTGCTCTGGGATTTGGATTTCTTTTAATAAAAAAAAAAAAAAAAAAAATCCCCAGATTCTTGGCTTTATTAGTAAATTCAATTACATCATTGCCTAAACTAACAATTGGTAAACAAACTGTATCCAGGGCATTTTTGGATATAACCAAGCATTTCGATTTCTTAGGGTTTAGCTGTAAGCATTTCTCTCAGACCAAAGGTTAATACTATCAAGGTCTTCATTTAGTTTTGCAACTGCATCCTCAATAAGTCCGTACTTACAGCTTAAATACATTTGAACATCGTCCGCATACATATGAGCTGATGAGTGAGTTAAACAACCAGGCAGTTCATTAATGAAAACTGTAAACAGTAGAGAACCCAAGATGGATCAATGTGGTACCCCCATAAAAGTTGGTATGAAATCTGACATTAGGTGTGTTTTTTTGGGAAATGTTTCCCCAGCAGTGCTCGTATTTACACGTTAAACAACAACAACATTGTATAGCCAACACCACTGGGGATAACATCCACAGCAGTGGCTGCGGTGGATACATGCTGCAAATATAATGCTTCCGAAACTTCGTATCTAAACATTTTTCATCACAATCAGGGATGGGACTTTTTGAAAAAAATGTCCGCAGTAGATTTGAAAAAAAACGGAGTAGATTCAACTGTATGCAGTAGATTTTTATATTGTTAAAATATAAGGAAGACATAACATATAAACACATAAATAATTTAAAATAATAAAATAAATATTAATTTTTCTTTAAAACATAACAAAAACAGAACAAAACAAAAATTCATATACATACTCGTATATTCACGTCATCATTTTTCTTCCAATTTCTAATAATTCTTTGTTTTGATTTTACATAGCAAAAGTAATCAAATTCATGCTTTAATAATATATAATATATAATTATACATTTTCATTTCAAAATTATTACAAAAGTACAAATTGGGAAAACGAGAAATAAATTGTTGCTCCAGGCTCTCTATCGCTTCTAAAAACTCTTGAGAAGAGTTTCTTTGAAATCTGTGAATATGGAGGAAACATTAGGTTTCTGACTTAATTTCAGCTCACACTTGTGTTTTTGACGTTTTTTTTTAAATGTAGCCTGCAAAATAATAAAACGCATTTTCGCTACTGAAATCAACAGTTTTATAGTCAGATTCGGGTTTGAAAATGTCATTCACATTGTCCTTCTTTTTGAGTGATTGTAACTGCATTTTAATGTCGGCAAGCTCTAAATTCACAGTTGGCTCACAGTTTCCACGAGTTTCCTCCGTGCACTTTTGTGAAAAGGATCTTTAAAACGAACAAATGAATTGAAATGGAGTCAGTTACTTGTTATTTCCTCCTCAGTTGCGTAAATCTCGAAGGTATTTTCCAGACAATTTGTTTTTCCTCTCGACCGCAGGCCAAATACTTTAAAGTATGTTTCCCATTTGTTCTTCCAATTTTTTTAAATTTAAAAAAACAGTTGAACTTTATCTTTTAAAAAACACGTACACTCTTATTTGTTTGCTCTGAGAACTAACAGTATTGCGTTTTCTTCACTTGTTTCGCACGACTGACAAGAATTTAAGTCGCACCGCCCTTCCCAACACCACAGCAGATCGCCAAATTAAAATGGGCCCAAGGCTTCCTAGAGAAGGACAAGAGCGCTAACAAGGACTTCACGTCCAAGCGCCAGAGATCGGTGGAAGAAACCACTTCGGTTTCCAAAAAACCTAAGGTGCATAACACCAGCACCACCTCACATTCTGCCCCCAAATCTCAAAAGTTCTTCAGCGATGTCCTAAAGGACAAAATCGTGGTCGCGGTGATCGACCGCAGCGATCCGGAGAGAAGAATTTCCCCCGAACGATGGCATAAGCTGAGGAACAAGCTACTTAGCCTCTATCTGGCCTTCATGAAGAACCACCCTGGACCAGCTCCAGTAACTGAAGATGCCGGACTACACCAAGGGCATATCCGGCTTGTCGCCTGCGACAATATTAGAACGTTGGATCTGTATAAGATCGCCATAGGCAAACTCGGGGAGGTTTGGCCTGGAGCGAAGCTTGAGGTTGTTGCGAAGGAGGACATCCCGAGCAGACCGAGGGCTCGTGCTTGGATCCCTGCTGAACCCCCCTCCGCAGAAGAAGTATTGTCGGTTATTAGACTGGGCAATCCCTCACTCCCAACCCACGACTGGAAAGTTGCGAAGCTGGAAGAGCATAGGAGATCCTTCAGATCAGCTATTATAGTGATCAACCAAGAATCCCTGGCTCCTTTGGCGAAGACCAACGGCGCAATCCAGTTCGGTTGGGATAAGATTACACTTCGGGTGTACAAAAAGGATGACCCAGAAGCTAATAAGCCTCCGTATCCCTCTGACACAGGATTTAACACCCCTGATCCTGGAGCATCAATCTCCCTTCCATCCATGGAAGATGATGAACCAACTGTGGCTGCTCCCACTCAGCCCTCTACGTCCACTGCTAACACCAACTCTAGTATGGACACGGAAGACCTCCTCAGCAAAGTCCTTCTTAGCGGGGACGAGCTCTTAGGCTCGTCCTCTGACTCTGACTCAGATTCTAATAACACCGTGGTGGAGACTCCTCTGCCTGATTGCGACGCTCAATGTTGCGATTAGTACAGATCAACCTCCACCACTCCAAAAAGGCTTCGGCCTCCCTTCTTATCCGTCTTTCTAGAGATGGAGAAGATATGGTCCTGATCCAAGAGCCATGGATTGTTAACAACCTGGTTCGAGGACTCCGGTCTCATGGATACAAATTGTTGTATGCAACAGACAAAGGTAAACCTAGAACTTGCATACTGGCAAAAAGTAGCTTAAATGTATTTTTACTCCCTAATTTCAGCGACCGTGATGCAACCGTGGTGAGTCTAGAGACTGTTCGCGGCACCCATTGGATAGCCTCGGCTTATCTGGCCCATGACCACGTAGGGTCCTTGCCTGGTGTCAACCTAGAGGGACTAATTGCGGCAGCTGAACATCAAAAAACTGGTCTCATTATTGGATGTGATGCCAATGCGCACCATTCAGTATGGGGCAGTTCTGACATCAACGACAGAGGTGAGTCTCTTTTTGATTATATTCTTAATACTAATCTCATTGTGTGTAACACTGGTAGTGAACCTACCTTCATTACAAAAGATAGACAGGAGGTTCTAGATATAACTCTGGTCTCCGACTCAATCCATCAGGAAATTGTAGACTGGAAAGTCTCGGCGGAACACTCTTTTAGTGACCACCGTTACATTCAATTCAGTTTAGCCGATGACCCTCCCCGCCAGCCAGTTTTTAGAAATTATAGGAAAACTGACTGGCTCAAGTATAGAGAAGTGCTGAAAAGTTCAATGAAATCTGAACTCCTTAGTCCACCCCGGAACACCATAGAGCTAGATAAGAAGGTCAGGGTACTCACCTTGGCCCTCAATAAGGCTCTGACTTCTGCCTGCCCGCTCACACGGCCTAGAGGCAAAAAGAAGCCGGTTTGGTGGACCCCAGCACTAGGGCATCTAAGAAGCAGTTGTAGAAAACTGTTCAACCAAGCCAAGTTCACAAAAGCTGAAACCGACTGGGCTTCATAAAAAGCATCTCTCAATGCTTACAAAAAGGAACTGAGGAAAGCCAAACGCTCGTCTTGGAGACTCTTCTGTGGAAAAATAGAGGAATCTTCGGAGGCATCTAGGCTAAGAAAAATCCTCTCAACCAACCCAGGTATGCCTAGCTTTTTATAAAAGGCAGACGGCTCCTGGACCACTTCCAGCGAAGAATCGCTCAATCTACAACTGGATACACATTTCCCAGGTAGCTCCCACGTTACTAGCAATATAAACCTGTCTAGGTCAATTGCACGTACGACTAAAGGTCTGATTACTAAGGACAAACTGCTCTGGGCGATACACAGCTTCAAACCATACAAATCCGCGGGGCCAGATGGCATAATACCAGCTGAAATTCAAAACACCTCGGATATCATCTCGCCTTTGCTTGAGATAATCCTGAAAAGCTGCGTAAAAATGGCATACATTCCGCTGTTATGGAGAGAAGTAAAGGTAATATTCATACCCAAAGCCGGTAAATGTTCCCATGTAAATCCTAAGGATCTCAGACCCATAAGCCTATCGTCATTCCTCCTAAAAACATTAGAAAGGCTGATTGATATCCATCTACGTACTAACATAGATACAAGACTTTTGTCTACGGCTCAACATGCATATTGCAAAGGCAAATCTGTTGAAACAGCCTTACATACGTTAGTACGCTCAATCGAATACTCCCTTCACCATAAGGAGTACACTATGGTAGCATTCCTGGATATTGAGGGTGCTTTTAATAACGTCAATACATCCGCGATCGCAAATGCACTGTCAGATCTAAAGGTGGATGACTCACTTGGTGAGCTTATTAATCTACTTCTCACAAGTCGGATTATAAACTCGAAACTGGGTATGACATCGGCCAGAAGATCTGTCAGTAGAGGTACGCCACAAGGTGGAGTCCTATCTCCCCTCCTTTGGAACTTAGTGGTGAACAAGCTGCTGATGTGCCTAGAAAAGGAGGGTTGCAGGGTGATTGCCTATGCAGATGACGTTGCAATTGCCGCCTCAGGGAAGCACCTAAACACCCTGAAAGAACTTCTCCAAAACGCTCTTAGTAAGCTAACCACATGGACAGATCGTTGTGGGTTGGGTGTTAACCCAAACAAAACCGAACTTGTTCTATTCACTAGGAAACACAAAATTCCATACATTGATCCCCCCTCTATCAGGGGAACAAGTCTAGTCTTTTCGGACGAGGCAAAATACTTGGGTCTCATTCTGGATAGAAAGCTTAGCTGGAAACCTAACATTCAGAAAAGAGTTCGTAAAGCTACAGCAGCCCTCTTCTCCTGCAAAAAAGCCATTGGTAATAAATGGGGGCTCCAGCTCCGCATTACCAACTGGCTATACATCTCGGTAATAAGACCGATACTTTTGTACGGGGTGGTTGTTTGGTGGACTGCCCTAGATAAAGCGATAAATCGCGATAAGCTAGGCAAAGTCCAACAAACAGCTTGTCTCTGCATGAGTGGTGCACTGCGCACTACCCCCTCTGCTGCAATGGACATTCTGTTTCACCTGACACCCCTGGACATCTTTAGCAAGCAAGTGGCTGCTAGTGCGGCTATCCGCCTCAAAACAACGTTCCAATGGTCCGAGAATGAAATCGGCCACGCATCCATTCTGAAAAAAATTGGAATCCTCCCCAGTAACATAGACTACACCACCCATCAGACCCTTTTTGACAAAAACTTCAAGGTCAGGATCCCTCCCAGAACATTCTGGGAAGGGCCACCCGTCGAAAATAAATCGATCCATTTTTATACCGATGGATCCAAAACTGACGCGGGGGTAGGAGATGGTGTGTTCTCTGACAGGCTGAATCTCAGCCTCTCCTTTCGACTCCCGGATCACTGCAGAGTGTTCCAGGCAGAAATCTTGGCTATCAAAGAAGTCCTGTCGTGGCTGAAGAAGAACGTGATATCCGTTACGGATATCTGGATCTTCTCAGATAGTCAAGCTGCATTAAAATCCCTGGATTCTGGGTCCACAAACTCTATCGTAGTCCGTGACTGTCGATCATCTCTAGTGGAGATGGCGAAGCATTTTAACATCCACCTATGCTGGGTGCCAGGACATACAGACATTCCAGGGAACTATAGGGCGGATGAACTCGCCATAAAAGGAACCACACTGCCCCTTTTACCTGATAAAGGTTCACTAGGCATCCCAATCGCTACATGCAAACTCATGTTTATGAGACAGACCATTGAGAACCTTAGGCGGACAAGTGGCAACACTTGTCTAGCGACAAATCAGATTTGGCCAAAGCTGGATCTGAAACGCTCTAAGTGTTTGATTTCTCTAAACAGACTTCACATTGGTGCTATAATTGGTGTGATCACCGGATACTGTCTCATAGGCAGACATGCAACAAGGCTTGGCGTCCACGCAAATGACTTCTGCAGAAGCTGTATGGACGAGGAGGAGGAGGAGACTATTCTCCACCTTCTCTGCACATGCCCCGCTCTCTCTCAAAGACGTAAACTCCATTTAGGATCCTTCTTTTACAATGATCTTAACGATCTCATTAACACCGACATAAAAAGTCTGTCAAGCTTCATCAGAAGCTCCAACTGGTTCAACGAGTAGGAGGATGATACATCCGTGTGGTATCACAATGGGCCTGTCACTGGCCTAAGTGTGTCGGTCTCAGCCGACTGCCACTACAACCTAACCTAACCTAACCCTTCCCAACCAATTGCAAAACCAGTGTGCCAACAACCATAAAAGCCACCAAATAATGATTCAAATAATTTTTATTGTTACTAGGCTGAACACCGGATTGCATTATTTTTAGCGAAATCAAAGCAAAGAAGAAGCATTTATTTTCATATTTTTGACAAGTATAATTGTAGAGGTTCATAATTAGGTGTAAACAGTAAAAAAATAATCAGAAAAATCAGCCATAAACCATTTTAAAAAAAGCAAAGCAGGGAATACACTGCACGATGTGAAAAGATACACAACGAGGATCAAGTCGATACGCCTTTAAAAAAGCATTATGAAAAAACCCACAATCATTCGTCTTACGAAGCATGCCGCATGTAGTGAAACTGGCAAAATATACTGTGTACCATAAGCGTTAAAACACATTCTTTTGACCTGCTTCCACATATTGTAGGTTTTTTTTAGCATTTTGCTTTGTAGTAGTGGGAAATGCATATGTAGAGAGAGTGTCCCTACTCATTATATGGATATACTCTGGTCACTTGCATCAAATCAAAATATAGCCAATTGCCGAAAGAAGTATGAACATTATAATTAGGTAATAGTTGGATCAGGAAGAATGGGACTGACTGCATTCAGTGATAGAATTAAAAAAAATATTTTGTGGATTACATTTACATATTGCATGATTTTTTTTCGTAGACCAACAGTGCAGTAGATTTTTTTTTCGAAAAAAGCAGTAGATTCACTGTAATTGCAGTAAAGTCACAACCCTGATCACAATCTGTTCAATGTTTTTTTTGACAGCTTATGTCAGCATCACGGTTGGAAAAAGGTGTACAGTTGTCCTAAATTTCCAGGTACGAAAGTACCACTTCTCAATATTCAGTACTATTTTCTCAACGTTTTAAAAGTTGAATTTTATTTTTACTTTTAAATAAGGCAACATATATATTAACAATTGAGTTTTTACAATACGTGATTTTTTATGGCAAAAAGTACGGAGCCCAATGCGAACTATTTTACGGTTCTAAGAATTTAAGTGCAAATTTGACTTTTCTGACATTTGTCAGAGAGTTTATTAAGAAATTTATATTGAAAATCCTTAAATTCAAAAATATTAATTTTAGTCAGTTGAAAGTGATACCAAATAAATTCTATACTATACATGTTCTGAACCTCATAGGTTCATAGGTTCTTAAAAACAATCCGTAAGAACTGAACTACTCAAGTCATAGAGCAGGATATAGGAAGTCCAATCTTTCTCGCCTAAGGAAAACGAAAAATATTTAGGTTAACTTGTGTTCTAAAGTTCTTTTTCACTTACTTGGTTTGATTTTTATCTTATTAATAAGTTTTTAATTATTATTTTTTTGGTTTTAATAAAATATTGACGTACTTTTTTATCTGTGTCAGTACTATTTATTCCATCACTGGTTCAGCATGGTTGACATATTAGTGCCAGCATTTGAAAACAAAAACGCTGCTGCCTATGTTGCTGGGGATCAATCTTTGGAGCAACCGCGGATACATTTCCCAAAGAAACACACCTATTCTATCATTTACTACAACAGCTTGACTCCTGCCTGACAAGTAAGAGGAAATTAATTTTGCAGCGCTCATTGAGAAATTGAAAAAAGTTCTAAGTTTAAAGACAAGTTGAGAGTGATTCACAGTGTCAAAAGCTTTAGAGAAATCCAACAAAGTCAGAAAAGTGATATGATCTTTATCTAGAGATGACCTTATGTCATCTGACACTTTTAACAGCGCAGTAGTACAACTGTGTTGCAACCTAAAGCCAGATTGGTATATACATAGTAGGGCATTACGCTGTAAATAAGATGACATCTGATGATGTCTCTCCATAACTTTTGATAAAAACGGCAAAATGGATATAGGTCTGAATTCAGGGGACAGTTGTGAAGTTCCCAGTTTTCTTAGAATGGGGACTATTTTTGCAATCTTACAGGCACTTGGGAAACAGGAGGTCATAAGTATAGTATTGAAAATGCGTGTGTGTACAGGAAGGATGTGAGGTAGTATAATCTTAACAAAACAAGGATGTATTTCGTCAAGACCCACGGACTTCGATTTGATACTTACGAGTATAATAGCTTTAACTATAGCCGTGTTTCTTTGCACGCGGATATAGGGATGGCATCAGAAAACGACCATCGCCGCTTAAGAATTCATCAAAAAAAAACTTGGCGGCACACATACACCTATGACGTTTATTAGTGAAACAGCTGTAAGTTGAATTAAGAAATTTGTATTGAAAAACGTGAAATTCAAAAATATTAATTTCCCACAGTTGAAATTAATGCCAAACATATTCTAAAATTATAAAAAACAGTTTCACATTCACAGATTTACTAAATTTTGAAAAAAAATAATAATAAAATCCCGAACAAAATATCCGGCGGGATGTGTTAGTGGTCGGCTGGATGTCAAACTTTGACATTTCCTGAAAAATTCATCGCTACGATTCATCAAAAACGAAGAAAATGGGTTGTGGAAGCACTGTTTATCCCCGCTAAATGACTTAGCGGCGATAGCTATCCCGGCTAAAGTTAGCGTATATAGGATAAGTTGTTGTTGTATTTTACATGCAAATTGAAAATTATCCCTATATCCGCGTGCAAAGAAATACGGCTTTTATCGGTTGGCTCAACACACGAAAACTCAAATTCAGACATGCTGGAATCATTAGATGATTCAATTGACCATGCGTTACCACTGGCTGGTGTATGAGTTTTGACAAACTCGTTGTAAGCTCATTAAGATCAGTATTCCTGAAGTCGAAATTGCTTCGCCCACCAACACCTACTTCACGAACGTTATTGCATAAGGTCTTCGATGGCAAGTTAATATCTAGTCGCTTAGAGTAAAACTTTTTCTTTGCTTTACGTATTTTTAAATTTGCCAAATTTCTTAGCATCTGGAAACATTTGTGCAATATGGGAAGCTTATAAAGCTTTCATCTCCTAAATGCTACGTCACGTTTAGATATTAGTTGGACTATTTCAGCAGTAAACCATGAATTCACTTTATATTTGGCCGTTTTTTTTTTTTTTTTTTTTTACGTTCTGGCTCGCCAAGGCGATTAAATATGGGGCACTTCGACCTAAAAAGATCTTTTGTGCCGTGTGGGCCAGAAAAATTTAGACTAGTAGAGTTTCCACTTTCCGTGTAAAGCGGACAATACTACTAGTAGAAGAATTCTTTATGTCCTCGGGGCACATTTGTTTCCTGAAAAAGATCTTCTTTCTAATTCCGTTTAGGGCCGGACATTCACATAAAATGTGTTCAGCTGACTCGTCCTCTTCAAGACAGAGTCGGCACTCAGGAGAGTCTACTATTTTCATTTTGTGTAGATGATATCTTAAACCATGGTGGCCAGTAAGGTAACCTACTAAGTTTTTGATATCATGCCTGCTTAGGTTTAGGCATTTGCTGGCATTTTTATTGAAAGGCCGAACGGCTTGTTTGGTCTGTATTAAACCTGGGATGCTTTCCCATAGATGGATACATTTTCTGTATTCCCAGCTTTTTATTGCTGCCGTTGCTGCTGATCTAGGAGTGCAGCAGAAGGGTTCGGGACCTATGAAGGGTGTTTCCGAACCTTTTCTGGCCAGTTCGTCGGCCTTTTCGTTACCTTCCACCCCGACATGACCCGGAACCCACCATAGCTTGGTCTTGTTACTTGTTCCGAGTGCCTGTAGGGTGTTGAAGCAGTACATGACTGATTTGGAGTCAATCGTATGCGAGCTAAGGGCGTTTATAGCTGCTTGACTATCCGTGAATATATGGATGTTTGCACCTTTTATACCAGATAAATTTATGTGGCTAGCGCATTCTTGAATGGCGTGGAGCTCTGCTTGAAATACGCTGGGACTTTTTCCCATGGGTATCGTAAAGCATATTATATATATATATATATATTTGGCCGTTAGTGATTTAATAGGAACATGTCGATTAATCAGGGATATTAGAATATAATTAAATTTGTTAATCTGTTCATCGGGCGATACTTCATTGTAGCACTGCTGCCAGTTTACTCTAAACAAATCATAATGAAGGAGATCAACATTTAATGACCTGACCTGAATGACCTGAAATCTCTTAAGAGACAAGGAAGCGATTGCTTGCAACACATAAAATTGAAGGTAGCAAAGATAAGGTCGTGCTTTGAGAACATTGGTGCTGAGGTTTGGTTAAAAAAGACACCTCCCGCACATTCACTTGCTAGGAATAAATCGAGTAGAATACTACTGTTGCTAGTAAAATGAGTAGGGGCGACCGTGTTTACAATATTCAGTCCAAGAGATTTCATATTTTCAACAAATGAAGATGAAATCCCCTTGTTGAGCACACATGACAGTTAATATTTCAGGTTGTTATTTTTATACCCTATACTAAGGGTATATTCATTTTGACGCATAGTTTGTAACATACCTTAATATTGCCCGTAGACCCCTAAAAGTTACTATATTTATGATCAGCATCGATAGTAATGTCGATCTAGCCATGTCCGTCCGTCCGTCCGTCCGTCCGTCCGTCCGTCTGTCGGCAAAAATTAGGCCTTTAAACTGGACCTAGAGAGCTGAAATTTTAACCATATACTCTCTAGGGTCCCGAAATAATCAAGTTTACGAATTTTTGAAACTCAAAAAAACAAAATTTTGGAAAAAATCGAATTTTGAGCTAGAAAGCTGAAATTTTTTATATATGATCTATGACTCCTAAAACTGCTCGGGATAAAAAAAATTTCAAAATCCGCCCACTGACACGCCCACAAATAAATAAAATAATTTTTGTATACCCTATTCTAAGGGTAGATATATTAATTTTTGAAAATCCAAAGTTTGAGCTAGGGAGCTGAAATTTATAATATATAGTCTCTAGGGGCCCCTTATTCTCATGTGTTAATTTTTTTTAAATCCGCCTACTGACACGCCCTCAATTAAATAAAACAATTTTATTGAAACACCCAAGTTTGAGCTAGGGAGCGTTTTTTTTTGATAAAATCCTTTAAATGTTATATAACAAAATATGTAGAGCGTTCTTAACAATTCAACCATACTTAGACTTTTGTCACGCCCACTTATGAGGGATAGGAATAAGAATAGGGTGTCCAACAGTTCGCCCAAGCGGACTGTAGCCCGTCCCTATGTTTTCTTTCATTGATTGATTCACTTGATGCACAACTTATAACGATAATAAATTTTATGTTTTTCCTTTATTAATTTTCAGTTCAATATTTTCTATTTATCTCGATTTTGATTTTTAATTTTATGTTTCTACTGGCATTTTCCATTTGTCTCACTCAATAATTCACTCGATTTGGATTCCAATGGAACATCGAAAGTCGTCTTCTGCTCAATTGTGTATGGGTTGGTGAAATCTGAACTGAGCAAATAAAATATACTAAATATGCACCTTTTTCTCATATGGCTTCTACTACGTACAACTACAAGTAGTCCGATGTGTGAAATTGTATGTGTGAATTCTAGTTTCTTCCGAAATGTAATCGGGTAGCGAAAAACACTCCCGGTGCTCCAATGGAACATTTTGGGAGTGTTTTTTGCTAGATTAGTTCTGTAGATAGTTTTTGATAACTTTTTTGATCACCAGGAAAAAAATAAATGAAAAATTGACATTTAAGAATGGAGTGAATTTCATTTCTTTAAATTATATATTACTCAGTTATTCAATATGAACTCAATTACCTCATGTAATTGGTCCCTTAATGCATTTGAGTGAAACCCCTCACTTAGCCATGTTTTAGAGTTCTATTTTTAAAATCACTGAATGCACTCATCTTCTTGTTTTGACAGCTGACTACGAAACTGGAAACATTTTTTATAATTAACGCGCGCTAAAGGAACTTTTATTATACTTGTAATGAAGATACGTTTATAGTTACATAGTGCGGCCATTAAGGAAATAGGGATAAGGATGACGGAGGAGAAACCGATGCCCGTTGGTTCTAATTGTTTGTATATTACAATGGGTAGGAAAAACAGAGCTGGGAAGAGCATTCCACATTCGTGTTGAAGGACATATAAATGTACACCCCTATTATGGTTAGCGAATCGAACGTTCGACTCGAATTGAATCAACATCTAAAAGAAAGCAACACTTTTGACAATTGCAAATCAACTGAAATGTATCTTATACAACTCAAGTTTTAAACAACTGAATACATTTTTCATATTATATGACACAACCTTTTTCAGTTGTTATTGTTAAACGTATTGCCTACTTTTAGATGTTAATTCAATTCGAGTCGAACGTTCGATTCGCTAACCGTAATAGGGGGAATAATTTGTATTTTAATGTACGTCCGAAAAAAGGCTTGAGGGTGAACTGATGTGCATTCATGGTATGACGGCAATTGCGTTTAACAGTTCTAAGAGTGGAATACAGATGGCTATTTCGTTTGACACTTCTGGTGGAAATATCGATAAAACAGCGTCAAAAAGGAGACATTACGATATCGCGATATCTCGACAGAAGCCAGCATTGCGTTTTGGAAGCATCAAATTCTCTATTGGTTGAACCCCACTGGGTTATGCTGTCTAGATCGGAATTTAATGAGCGATCATACGTTGCAGTTCCAGTTCCACACCCGAAGATGAGCGGCGTGGCCCAAGAAAAGAATATGAGAAGCTGAGGGTACTGTAATCAGCGAATAAATAGATTGGATTAGAAGTAAAAGACGGGAGATTATTTATTAAAACGAGAGAGAGGGTCGGAGGCAAACGGAGAAAGCATTTATTTGGTGAGTTGAAAACTTGTAACCGTATAACAGACCTTGAGCTGAACGGTTCGAAAGGTAGTTTCTAATTCATTGAAGAAGAGTATCATCGGTTCCAAAAGAGAGTTAGATGTCAAAGTCTGTCAAATACCTTTTTTTAATATCAAGCGCAACGATCTTACTTTCACCACCTTTCGAAGACTGGCTCCACTTTTTGGCTAGATATTTCATCAAATCACTAGTGGAAATGTTGCTACGAAAACCATTAAGAAATTTTCGGGATTCGAGGTATTTCATTAGCTTACGGTTGATCAGCGTTTCCATGACCTTTTAAAGAAGGGATGTAACTACAATTGGTTGGTAGAGGGAGGGAGCAGAAGATTCGCCTTTTTCGGGGCTGGACGAATGCAGTTTTCCATTGTCTCGGAAAGATCCCTGAAGAATAGGATCGATAGAAAAGCCTGCGCAGTGGTTTTGCCAGAGTGCAAGAACACTTCTTTAGAAAGATAGGGGAAATATCATCCGGACCAGCGGATTTGTGTACATCAAGATCTTGAAGTACTCTTCCCACTGTGCGAAAGTGGATTGGTGCCATTCAAAATTCTACACGCTCGAGTACAGGGGGAGATAAGCACAATCTGGGTGCGTTGAGCTGGCTGCAAAACGAACAGTAACTAGGCTGGCTTTATCTAAAGAACTAACAGCTGGAATGTCATGCAAATGAGTGTCGGTATTGATGATGAGGCCGAATTCTTAATGTCTTTAACAAACGACCAAAAGTTTTTACTACCGTGCGACTTTGTAGGATTTGTTGTCTTAACTTTTGGTCGTAAGAAAATTTGACACGATAAATGTGGGCATTGCAGTCATTTCTGGCTGTTTGAACATTTTTCGGTTTTCCTTAGATGGGTATGGACTTTTATAACCGAAAGCGTAACTCTTTGGCCCCGATAGCTTCTTTAAAGCTCGAGTCAAACAACGCGTTTAGTAGTTGGGCACTGGCCCACAAAATGATAAGGTGCCTTATTGCGAAGATCAATCGACAATTGATAATTAACAATTTTCAATGTGTGCATTTTTTTAATTGACTGCGATTGACAAAATCCTTTAGAATCGTTCGTTCACAATAGCACACATTGAAAACAGTCAATTATCAACTGTCGATTGATCTTCGCAATAAGGCTCAAGATATTTGGGCAGGCACCAAATACCAGACAAGGACAGAGAAACCATGAACCCACAGCTCATTCTCAGATTCATCAACGAAACTGGACTGGACGCTGTGCTCCAAGGAGTGTGACCTGCCAAGGATAAATCAGATCAATACCTCGATACGCTTCATAAAGGAAGTGTATCTAGAGGTGGCTCTGAAAGAGGGCATGAACCTCTCCGAGGTACAGGTAGGGGACACAATGAATAGACCAATAGGTCGCAGTGTAATATTACCTAACTAATTATTATTATTCGGTTTAGTACCTTTTGAAAAGTTAAGGATTTTATTCCTAGTTGAATTTTATTTGTGGTCATATCAGCAGCAGCATCAACGTCGAAATCGAGGAAGCATAGCGAACAGTCAAAACTCCTAAAGAAAGCGTTTTATTCTTCCCAATTGGCTTTCTCGTATTGCCATACGAAGGTTTTTGTTTTCCAAAACAAATCACCACAGATGTTATGCCCATACGATAACTTGTTTTGGTCCACAAACGACTTAAACGAAAAGCGTTACTACTTGTCAAATCCATATAAGAAAAAAGTGCACTATTTTGGTAGTTTTAATTTCTCACTAAAACCCACACACAATTGGGTAAAAGACGATTTTCAATGGTCCATTGGAGTTTAGGAGTGAATTCTCGCGTGGAACCAATGCATAACGCCATAAATATTTGGAATTTTCTCCAAACTGTTTACCTTTTTTTTGCGTTCTATCAACATTTCCATTCTTACGAATGTTATGGTAATTATACCCTATTCTAAGGGTATATTAATTTTGACGCATAGTTTGTAACATACCTTAATATTGCCCGTAGACCCCTAAAAGTTACTATACTTATGATCAGCATCGATAGTAATGTCGATCTAGCCATGTCCGTCCGTCCGTCCGTCTGTCGGCAAAAATTAGGCCTTTAAACTGGACCTAGAGAGCTGAAATTTTAACCATATACTCTGTAGGGTCCCGAAATAATCAAGTTTACGAATTTTTGAAATCCGCTCACAGACACGCCCACAAACTCAAAAAAACAAAATTTTGGAAAAAATCGAATTTTGAGCTAGAAAGCTGAAATTTTTTATATATGATCTATGACTCCTAAAACTGCTCGGGATAAAAAAAATTTCAAAATCCGCCCACTGACACGCCCACAAATAAATAAAATAATTTTTGTATACCCTATTCTAAGGGTAGATATATTAATTTTTGAAAATCCAAAGTTTGAGCTAGGGAGCTGAAATTTATAATATATAGTCTCTAGGGGCCCCTTATTCTCATGTGTTAATTTTTTTTAAATCCGCCTACTGACACGCCCACAATTAAATAAAACAATTTTATTGAAACACCCAAGTTTGAGCTAGGGAGCGTTTTTTTTATAAAATCCTTTAAATGTTATATAACAAAATATGTAGAGCGTTCTTAACAATTCAACCATACTTAGACTTTTGTCACGCCCACTTATGAGGGATAGGAATAAGAATAGGGTATCCAACAGTTCGCCCAAGCGGACTGTAGCCCGTCCCTATGTTTTTTAACTTCGTTTAGCAACTTTTGGACGCAAATTTTTCCCAAGTTGTAAACACAAAGATTACCCATTTTTGCCTAATGGAAAACGACACAAAACTTACTACAAAATCGTTCCTTTACTTTTTTACAATTTCTTTTTTAAATCTGAGAGAATTTATTTGAAAATTTAAAAATTACTTACAGTTTTTGGAATAGTAAAGGAGCAGACCTAGTATGTACATATACATAATGTACCTATACCTATATGTATTTAGTTTTCAGGTATCATTTCCGATTCAGAGCAAACAATGAAATAAAATAAAAAAGCTTTTTAAGTACCTTACCAAATGAAGTTGGTTTTGCATTTATTGAGTCAGCAGCACTTATATTTTTTTCATAGGAACTAACAATTGTATTTTAACATTTCCTTAGTAAACGTGAAGTCATTATTTTAAATTTAATCGTATGTGAGTGACACCAAAAAGGTGCTGCAAACATCCATGAAGTGCAATACTGACTAATTTGACCATATTTAGTGTTTTATTGGCGGTGCTAACAAGCAGTGATAGAAAGATTTACAAAGCTTGATTGCTATAAAGGAGAAAAAACAATTGCATGGAAGTTTGATTAAAAATCATAAGAAAAGGCTACAAAACGCTTGGGTGGGACTGTTGGAAATTAAATACTTTTTCTAACAAAATTACCAAAAATTTAAAATTTGGGCTAAACGGCGGGAACGGAACAGGCAAAAACATTGTTTGGATGAAAAAAGGACATTGCCTACACATTTTGTTCTACAATCGTGGGCGGATTTGAAAAATCTTTACGCTTGATCGTTTCGGGACCCAAAAGAGTCCTTTCTTCTTTCCTCAGCGGCGAGGTCATGATCAGAATTAACACATTGACTGCCAAGCCAATTTTCGAAAAATAGCCGAAGGTGAACAACAAAAAATGCTTAGGTGTTTTTATTTGGTTTGCAAAGGAATGATACATATTTTCATTACATGCCACGTCATTCAAATATGAATGACACACAATTTTCCGTGGGGGGCCACGTCATTCATATGTGTATGACGGCTACATGCCACTAAGAGGCCATGGCATTCAAAAATGAATGACACTAGGAACAAACTGAATAGAAATCTAAAAGCCTGGCCTCTGGTGATCATTGTAGTACATTTGGTTCGGGCAAATCTGCAAAAATGTGATTTTTATCGAAGATTGAAATTGACGATGAAAAAATTTACGAATTATAAGAAAAGTTTTATTTCAGTACAAAAAACTTAATTCAGAATCCAGTGTTTATAATAAAAAAAATTAGAAAATAGATTTTATTTACATAAAATAAATTAAATTCACAAAACAAACTATGGGTGCTCTTTGTTGAAGCACGGAAGGCGCATTTGTGGCTGCCCAGGACATTCATTGCAGAAAGAATATACCATTTTCGAATGTTTTTTTGGCTTCTTCACGTCCTTGTTTTTTCGATACTTTTGCATAGCAAATGGAACATTTTCTGCGCAATTTTTTTCCATCCGGGTCGGTTCTTTGAGAAAGGTGGTGTGTGTTTCCTAATGACCTGGGCCTTATCCGCTCCTGATGGACTGGTATACCCAAGATATCTGCTACTTAGCACTCCCTGAATGCGCGTATTTTATTATTTCTGATCAGACAGATCAATGTCAGCTTTACCTGTATTGTATGAAAGTACTGTAATAGGTTTTGTGGTAATCTTTCGATGTTTACTTCCTTTGGATGTTGCCTGAGTTTGGCTGGTGGAAGGCTGGTCAGTGTTGGTCGTGGTTGCTGATGTCAATGGTTGGACCTTCTGGTTTTTATTCGTAGGTCTTGGTACCAATATTGGAGCATGTTTGGTGGACAAGATCCTCACCTCACGGGTATCCTTCCATTTCAGGACAAGCAAAAATGTAAAATATCAAAAATTCTCCTTCTGAGAATTTTCAAATAATAAAATGTAACCAAATTATGATAAATAGGATGAAAAATAAAGAAAATTGTTAAGTCTGTTTACAACTAAAACCTGTGTTCATGTTTTTTTATCGAACCGCAAGACGCTTCGATAACTTACATGAATGAATGGCATTACCTATAACGTAAAATTATATCAGAAATGTCATGCAGGGCCACGTCATTCATATATGAATGACAGTCGTCTACACGTCCTACCGCTTCAAATTCATCAACATAACGACCATTCTTTACTACAAATATATTTTTATTAGTAAAATAATTATAAAAAAACCGAACGCATACTTTTCAGTTAAATTTTTTTTTTCAAATTGGCTTGGCGCGCAATGTGTAACTTAAGTGTCATTCATTTTTGAATGCCATGGCCTGCAGTGGAATGTTACCGTCATACATATATGAATGACGTGGCCCCCACGGAAACATGGGTGTCATTCATATTTGAATGACGTGGCAGTCAATGTGTTAAAGGGCCATGATCATAATAAAATTCCGTTTCGGATCACTTCTTGACTGAGGCCAATCAAATGCGGAGGTACAGTGTACTCTCTCCGTACAGACACCTCTAATCACTGGACAGCTGCCAAAGTGCATCAACAATGCTCAAGCACTGCTTCTTGTGGATATGGCGAAAAAATACTACGCAGGTGGCAGCAGTATTGTGAAGGACTTCTAAATGAACAATTTCTTCGGATATATTTTCCTAGAAACGTTCCGAGCAATGAAGAAGTACACGACATTACTGTCGAAGAAGTTAGGAAGGCAGTCAAAGACTCCAAAAAGCGAAAAGCAGTTGGGCCGGACGAGATATCCTCTGAGTTCTGGAAAAAGATTAGCGACATCGGGTCCAAATGGTTCATGATTCTCATCTCCAAACAGATGAGAAGCGAGCCAATGCCTAGCCAGTGGAGCAAAAGTTTTCTTCTTTCTTCCTTTGTACAAAGGAAAAGGCTATACGCGAGACTGTAACAATTACCGTTCAATCGAGCTGATGTCCAACACCATGAAAGTGGGTATTAGATAGCCGTACCCGAATACGGAAAATAATACGGCTCTCTGAAGATCAGTGCGGCTTTGTCGCAGGTAAATCGACCACCGATGCAATCCAAAGTATAAGCATCATGATGGAAAAACATCGGGATTCCTTAAAGGATTTGCATTTGGTGTTGGTTGTTTTGAAAAGGCCTTTGATAGACAACCAAGGCACCTTTTTTTATAATTTGCTTACGCTAAAGAGGTCTTTCTGTTGTTGCAGTACCCTTATAAAGGGTGATTTTTTAAGAGCTTGAGAACTTTTTTTTTAAAAAAAACGCATAAAATTTGCAAAATCTCATCGATTCTTTATTTGAAACGTTAGATTGGTCCATGACATTTACTTTTTGAAGATAATTTCATTTAAATGTTGACCGCGGCTGCGTCTTAGGTGGTCCATTCGGAAAGTCCAATTTTGGGTAACTTTTTCGAGCATTTCGGCCGGAATAGCCCGAATTTCTTCGGAAATGTTGTCTTCCAAAGCTGGAATAGTTGCTGGCTTATTTTTGTAGACTTTAGACTTGACGTAGCCCCACAAAAAATAGTCTAAAGGCGTCAAATCGCATGATCTTGGTGGCCAACTTACCGGTCCATTCCTTGAGATGAATTGTTCTCCGAAGTTTTCCCTCAAAATGGCCATAGAATCGCGAGCTGTGTGGCATGTAGCGCCATCTTGTTGAAACCACATGTCAACCAAGTTCAGTTCTTCCATTTTTGGCAACAAAAAGTTTGTTAGCATTGAACGATAGCGATCGCCATTCACCGTAACGTTGCGTCCAACAGCATCTTTGAAAAAATACGGTCCAATGATTCCACCAGCGTACAAACCACACCAAACAGTGCATTTTTTGGGATGCATGGGCAGTTCTTGAACGGCTTCTGGTTGCTCTTCACTCCAAATGCGGCAATTGTGCTTATTTACGTAGCCATTCAACCAGAAATGAGCCTCAGCGCTGAACAAAATTTGTCGATAAAAAAGCGGATTTTCTGCCAACTTTTCTAGGGCCGACGTTGTGGCAGATCGTTCGGCTTTAGTTCTTGCACGAGCTGTATTTTATACGGTTTTACACCAAGATCTTTGCGTAAAATCTTCCATGTGGTCGAATAACACAAACCCAATTGCTGCGAACGGCGACGAATCGACATTTCACGGTCTTCAGCAACACTCTCAGAAACAGACGCAATATTCTCTTCTGTACGCACTGTACGCATTCGTGTGGTTGGTTTAATGTCCAATAAAGTAAACTGAGTGCGAAACTTGGTCACAATCGCATTAATTGTTTGCTCACTTGGTCGATTATGTAGACCATAAATCGGACGTAAAGCGCGAAACACATTTCGAACCGAACACTGATTTTGGTAATAAAATTCTATGATTTGCAAGCGTTGCTCGTTAGTAAGTCTATTCATGATGAAATGTCAAAGCATACTGAGCATCTTTCTCTTTGACACCATGTCTGAAATCCCGCGTGATCTGTCAAATACTAATGCATGAAAATCCTAACCTTAAAAAAATCACCCTTTAGTACTAAGAACATAGCGTAAGCATTTGTGTTTAACAGCAAGCAGCACCTGGCAATATCGTATTTCATTGTATGCTTTTAGGTGCTACTTACTATTAGAAAGAATAGAGAGATAGGAAGAAGTGTTTGGGTGCAGTTGTAGGGTTTTTCTCCACGGGTGGTGTCTAAGTTGCTTAGGGAGATTACGATTTTATGTATTCGATATGAAGTAATGTACTTGGTCGGGATTCGAACACACGACCTTCCATTCAGTAAGCGAATACACTACTACTGCACCGTTCCATCTGTTATGGGTGGCGCTAAGAGAGCGAGGAGTTCCAGAAACCTACGTGCAGATGTTCATGGACATGTATGAGGGAGTAAAGACAAGAGTAGGATGCCCCGCTGGCGTCACCAAGAAGTTCGCAATCAACGTCGGTGTACACCAGGGAAGTGTCTTAAGTCCCTTGATATTTATTACAGTCCTTGATTATCTGCTTGAAGGAAAAGTGACGGACCCCAAAGTATATCAGTTATTATTTGCTGACGATGGAGCCATCAGAAGCGAGGATCAAACTTCCCTGCAACGAGCACTTGATGTAGGAGTGGAAGTTTGTGAGGCGAATGGGTATCGTATTAGTTCGAAGAAAACAGAATACTTGTACTGCCTGTTCTCTGATCCACTCCGACCTATTCCAGACATTTATATGAATGGAGGAGTGATTCCCAAGAGCGAAAAGTTCAAATATTTGGAATCTATGATCAATAGCGAAGCAAGCTGTGATGACGACATTAAGCATCGGTAAGCGTAGGGTGGATGAAGTGGCGGGAAAACTCAGCCATTTTCTGTAATCGAAAAGCTGAAAGGAAAGCTCTACACCGCACTTGTGCGCCCAGCGCTCACATACGGTTCACAATGTTGGACAGCGTACAAAAAGCATGAGGGCAAATGAACGGCAGCTGAGATGAAGATGCTTGGCATGACAACAGGAGTAACGAAGATTGATCGAATAAGAAAGAAAGAACCCAAGGAAGCCTTCATGTCAAAGAACCCATTTCAAAAAAATGGAGTGCGACCGGCTCAGTTCGTACTGTCATGCTCAAATGAGAGATGCTACGAACCCTGTCAAAAAGGCAATATCAATAAACGTCCCAATATGAACGCGAAAGAGAGGGAGACCTACAAACTCCTGGATCACACATGCAGCAACACCAGCATTTGATTGCCCTCAGCGACGAAGTGATTCAAGATCGGGAGGCCTGCCGCTATTTTCTGAGGTTGATACGGCAAAACCCACAGGTGGACCAGTAGGAATGCAGTTAAGTGGGAGGGTTATTTATGATCCCTTAAATCGTGATCATAGCCTCAACGTCATTAAAGAAAGAAGAAGAAAGCCCGTTAAAATCGTACACAGAGGCCCACAATGAAATATGTAAAGAGAATAGACCAAATTTTCAACTGAGGCCAATCCTGAAAAAGACCAATAAATTTCAAGTCTAGACCCACCACCTTACATCGATTTTAAAGCCGCATATGATGGCATTCATCGCCAGATGCTCTATTAGCCGATGGTGGAATTCGGGATCCCAGCAAAACTGATCCAGTTGTGTCGGGTGACGCTGGAAAACACGAAGTGAAATGTGCAGTATGGAAACAGTTCTTCCGAATCTAATCTTGTTCTGGAGCAGAGTGTCGGGCAGGTGTCGATACGGAAGGAACCATCTTCAACAGATCCGTCCCACTAGTGGGATACGCGGACGATACGAGGGCGGGTCAATAAGTCCGTGACTTTTGGAATAAAACACAGATTTTTTGATAAAAAAAAAAAATTATTTTTCAACGTAGTCTCCCTTGAGCTCTATAAACTTTGTCCAACGCTTCTCTAATTTTTTTATCCCTTCCAAAAAAAATGATTTGTCGAGGTCCTCAAAATAGGCCTTTATTTGCGAGATGACTTCATCATTGGAGTCAAATCTTTTTCCACCAAGCCATTTCTTCAGGTTTGGGAACAAGAAGTAGTCGCTTGGAGCCAAATCTGGAGAATAGGGTGGATGAGGGAGCAATTCATAGCCCAATTCATGGTTTTTTGCCATGGCAACTGCACATGTGTGCACCCTTGCATTGTCTTGGTGGAAAAGAACTTTTTTCTTGGCCAAATGAGGTCGGTTTTTTTTCAAATCGTCATTGAATCGGTCCAATAAGTTGGCATAATATTCCCCATTGATTGTTCTTCCCTTTTGAAGGAAGTCAATATTGTGAATTTTTTCGATTGTTTCGGGTGTAGAGACCTCAACTGGGCGTCCAGGACGTTCGGCATCTTCAGTGCTTGTACGGCCACAACGAAATTCAGTAAACCACTTTTTTACCATTGAAATCGATGGTGCAGAGTCCCCATAGTATTTTTCAAGCTTAGCCTTGGTCTCGGTAATGGTTTTTTTTCGCAAGAAATAATGCTTAATAAGCGCACGAAATTCACTTTTTTCCATTTTCTCCTCAAATTAGTGAGTAGTCTGATAAAAATAGCTGTCAAACACAAACTAACTGACGCAGCAAGTTTAAATTTTGTCAGGAGTCAACTGACAGATGCCTGTTGACAGGAGCAGTGTTGCCGTTTTAGTAAAGAGGTCAGAAATTCAAAAAGTCACGGACTTATTGACCCGCCCTCGTATCAACATCAGCGGCAGATCTCAGCGTGCCGTGTTAGAGGCTTTCATAGGCATGTCAGGGAGCGTGACAGTTCGTGCCGCTACCCCACCGAAACTCGATGTAGCCGGCAACAAACCGTTCTCGGCCCCTGGTCTTGATCTCAAATATTCAAAAAGATACGAGTCTGTGCATTTAAAAATGTGATGAATGAAAATTCGAACGAGAATGGCATAGAAAACGTGGAGCCTAAACCCAAAACGCAGTACTGCCACGAATAAAGGCGACGTAAGCACTATCTGGCGAGATTAGGATAAATTAAGATTGCGGTGCTAATGATATAGAGATTGTAATGGAGAGCTGGGTAGGATAGGCCCATCGGATCCCTTTTAACATAAACAATAAGACGGTATCTAAGGACCTTAAATTGAAGAGAACAAAAAATTGCACCGGTTGACGTTTCTTACGAAATTATTTGTAAACATGTTTTGAGTGACATAACATAGCCACATAACCAGCTGATTAGTTATGCTTTTTTTTTAGGCTCAATTTCTTTGCCTTAACACACGATTTTCTAAAACGGCGTAAATTACCCGATCAAACGGAAAGTATTTATCTAACATTCTCCTCCGAATACATATAGATATTCACTTTATCAAAATCATAGGCACATATATAACAATATGTATATGTGTCAACTCAACATTATTATTTTCCTTGGTGAACATTTCTCTATTTTCGATTTGTTTGTGTTTCCTGTCGAGATACGAATAAAACAGATAAGTTAAAATTTCGTGGAATACCGTATTACGAGTATGTAATTTCTTTTTTAATGTACGCAAAGACACCCCCTCTTTTCAATAGCAATCTGCACAGGGTGTGTCTGTGCTGCGCCTAATGAGCAACTTGTGACGTTTCCTTATCACTGTTCGAATTGCTTCTTATCTAAACTTAAATATTTGCTGTCAACGAATGGGTACTTCTGTCACACACAGCGTGTGGATAAACATTCACAAATATTGAAATCAAAATGAATGAACTGGAAAAAACTCACCTTGGAGCATAGATCTGTAGGCAGTATCTGTTATTGCAAATACATGTGGAGGCACTTCGTGTCGCTTTATACCCTTATATCGTTCCATAATTTTTTCCGTATAAATTGGAAGCTTTTT
The DNA here is from genome assembly GCA_949715645.1 of Portevinia maculata. Classification (NCBI taxonomy): domain Eukaryota; kingdom Metazoa; phylum Arthropoda; class Insecta; order Diptera; family Syrphidae; genus Portevinia; species Portevinia maculata. The sequence goes on along the minus strand of OX454526.1, from coordinate 265,288,012 downwards.
ATACGGATTCACAACTACACAGAAAAGGCCGGAATATGTCTGAAAATAGAGAGAAAACGAATATTATAAAATATTTTTATATGAATATTTTAATGCTTTACAACTACAAAAAGGCGTCGATTCTTTAAAATTGAAGAGGGGAACGGGGAAACTGGTTTTCCTATTGGGGATAATACACTTCAAAAAGTACTGGATAATTTAGCTGGCGAAAAATAAAAAAAAATATCAGATCTACTAGAGGGGTTACGACGCGTAGATAAGTAGATACGGAGGCATGGAGTATGTTATGCCTACCAAGAAACCGAAGACCGAAGAAATCAATGGGGGTCATAATGTACACAAATTTATCCTGAAAAGACGACAACAACGGACGTCGCGCATCAACAAATATCTTGCAGACACCATATCGCACAATGAAGTTATTCAACGTGGTACGAGCTGGAGCGGCAGCTGACACGTTCATGTGCATGGCATGACTCATGGCACATGCATTTGATATCGTCGAGTGTGTGGCATGCATGATGTTACGCGATTACAAGTTAGCGCCCCAAAGTAATTAGATGCGGAAAAAAAATATTAAACCGCCCCACTCGGTGTTAATAGGGTTTTCCTGGGAAACGAAAACAAATTTAAACACATGCGGATGCGCGTGCATTGTGAGCTCAGCCAGCGCTGACGATGATGGCAAATCAATGGTTGTTGTTTGAAAATTGCACGAATTGGAAGAGTCATATAATGATACAAGGAAAAGGGCAGTGGAATTCCGTGAGGTAGGTCCGTGTTCACTTTTGGAAATGCAGCATGTCAATGATTTATTGCCAGAGAATCTGTCTTTCGTTAAGTGCTGAGCTGTCACTTAAATTGACACCAGCAACTTGCTGCTGCTGATTTATTTATATTTTTGCAGTCCAAACAACGGAACAAATTGACAATGAGTGACAGATAGTGAGAGTGACCTCAAGTTTTATTCACTGTCCGCCTAGTTATGCGGCAGTCATTTTTACACCCACGAGATTTGGCCGATTCTCATCGCAATTAAAATGACCGCCTGCGTGAAATTATTTCCAACGCAAAGATCAGCGATGGTGTTTTTAATTACATTGACAGTTTCCATGTAAGAGTATTACCAGCCGAAATACATAACATGTAGGCACCTCTAACACGGGATACAGTTTAGATCCCAATCAACACGGTATCAGCAATGATGTTGCATATCGATAAGTTTAGTATTCAAATCCAATCAAGATTATAAAATAACTTTTCGTGACATGAATTCTTCAGGGTTAAATAATGGTACCTACGTCTTTCACTTCAGGCGTGTACAAAATACATACTCGAAAAACTTGGATGACAGGTGACAGATAATTTATAAAAATATAATTTAGGTAAAAAAAACCGCCTTTACTTTTGTTGCTCCCTCAGGTTTCCGACTTTTTGTTTTTCTTTAAATTTGACGTGCAACATGAAACACGTGTTCAAATATTCAGTACACGTCAATATATTTAAGGGATTGTTAGATCTGCGTATGGGTACACATATTTTTTTTTTATACATAATTTGCCTACGCTAAAGAGTTTTTTTTCTGGAATGGTTACAGTACCCTTATTGTGCTATAAACACAGCGCAAGCACTCGTGTTTAACAGCAAGCAACACCTATCAATGGCGTATTTCATTGCATGCTTTTCGGTGCTACTTGCTATTAGAAAGAATAGAGAGATAGGATAGAAGTGTTTTGGTGCAGTTGTAGCGGTTTTCTCCACGGGTGGTGTCCAAGTTGCTTAGTGAGATCAAATTTGCAAGTTGTCGAGTTAAAGTGATGGACTTGGCCGGGATTTGAACGCACGACCTTTTTTGTCAGAAAGAATAATTTAATTAGAATAGGAATATGTGCTCTCATCAACAACGTCAACTCCGGCATTTTCTTCCGCACAAATGTTGTTGTGTAGAACTTGGTAGCACTTATTAAGACCGATGTTTCTTTGACGTTTACAATTTTACTCCAACAAGGCCAAACAGTGCAAACAGCGCAAACAAAAAATATTTACAAATGGCTGAAACTTACTACACATGCTTAAAAAAGACCCCAGATGGCGTGGTAAATGACAGAGAATTGTACTCCTCTAGAAATATGAAGCGAATTCAAAAACTACATATCTGCACCATTTAACATATCACATTTGTTGGTATAGTTGCATTGGACCTTACCAATAACAAATTCAATTTGGAGTGTAAATAAGTACAAATTTTAGCTTCACAATAAATATGTTATTGTTCCGGGCTATCTTCTGATGAGACTTTGAAAGCTGTAATTAAATTACTGACTTAGGCTCGGCGCGCATATCCGATTTTCTGTCGCAGCGATTTCAAAATCATCTTCTTCTCCCTTAATGACGATGTGGCTATGATCGGGATTATAGGGATCATAACCCTCCCACTTAATTGCATCCCAACTGCTCCGCCTGTGGGGTTCGCCGGTTCGACCTCAGAAAATAACACGGCAGGTCTCCCGATTTTGAATCACTTCATCTCTGAGGCCAATCAAATGCTGGCTTTGCTGCATTTGTGTGATCCAGGAGTTTTTAGGCCTGCCCCTCTTTCGCGATTGTATTGGAACGTTGATTGATATTGACTTTTTGACAAGATTCGTAGGATCTCTCCTTTGAACATTGCAGTACCAACTGAGCACTTTCGCGCTCCATTTTCTTGGAGATAGGTTCTTTAACATGAAGTCTTCCTCAGATCTTGGAACTTCTTATTCGATCAATCTTCGTTACTTCAGCTGTCATGCAAAGCATCTTTATCTCAGCTGCCGGTATTTGCCTTACGCTTTTTGAACGCTGTCCAACATTGTAAACCGTATGTGTGTGCCGGGCGCACAACTGCGGTGTAGAGCCTTCCTTTCAGCTTAGGCGGCATTTTTCGGTCACACAGGAGATCTCAGTCTTCCCCTACTTCATCCACCCTACGCTTGCGCGATGTTTAATGTCGTCATCATGTAAAATGTAAATATGTCTCTCTGAAGCGACTTTTATATAATAATGTATTTTGGTATAGAGACTTTCTGGCAGTGGACAAGTGCACTGTAATGTCAGATGATGTGCAGTAGCTGCCTGCCTCGTAGGACGAATAAATGATGCTTTTCTAGGAATTATTTCGTTTAATTCATTAGAACATCTAGCGAAGCCCATATAGTGATACAGTGAAGTGGGAGGGCTAGTCCTTATTATGGCCTTATCCTTCCTCACTCAGGACAACTTCCCTGGTAGTATCTATGGATTCGACAAAGGTCAGTGACGCTGCCAAGTCTTCGTTGGAGATTTTGTATGAATTCCGGGTCACCATCATCATTAGATGGAAATGCACGCCTTTAAATACTGTCGATGATTTTTAGAGAATCTTCGGAAGCCAAACTTCGGCAAAACTCATTCCCTGACCTTACTTGGGCTCTAAAAAGGAGGCAGAGTTGCTTCAAAATAAAGAACGGTCTTGCACTGAAAATGAAACTCAATTTTAAGGAAGCAGACTATTTGTTATTCGATTTTTTTTAGAAAATTATTTTGTAATAATTCTTTTTCCATAAATGTACAATTTAAGTTCAGTTTTGAACTACAAAGACTTGCATTAGAAAGTCAAAAGGACGCCCAGATTTCTGCTTACTTATTTGACGCATTTTAATGTTCGGCAACAAAACCACCAATAAAATGGAATTGTCCCATTTATTTAATCGCCGCGATAATTAAGGCGCACATGTGGGTATTCATATTAACATCTGCTTGCCTCATTTTTTTAAACTTATTAATCATGTGAAAGAAAAGCACAAGTTCTTGCGTTGTCAAACTCAAACACTTTTCTTCTAATCGTAGCGATTAAAATTTCAAATCGTCCAGACCTAGCCACAAAAGTTTACATTTTCAGGGGAGCGATTTGAAGTTTTAAAACACTTTTACACCAAAACCAATCCATGCAACGTTATGGCATAAACAAAAGGGCATATTAACATTTAAGTGCATTTGACAGATACGCTGAATTCAAAAACGCAAAACTTCTGTATAACTGCTTAATCAAGCGTTTAAAAACGCAAACGGATTACTATGATGCAATGCATACTCGTACTTTTCTAAAACGCATTGTGAATGCATCAACTGCGCAAACAAAAGCAAACAGAGCATAGTGAATGATTATGATGCAAATGACATTTGATATTTCAGTTTGAACCGCCATTTTATTTGGATTCATCGTCGGAGACGTAAGTAGAATAATATATTTTGTAATAATTTGCAAATTGTAATTCAATTTGCAGTAATAAAAAATGTACGAATGAGTCCATTAAATTATGGTTTAATTGAAGAAAGCAAAGACATTCTGCGAGTAAACTGCTTCCTTCCATTGTACGAACCAATATTGTTTATTAAGCTGTTAAAAAGTATGGTTGTTACTAATTGTTTATACATTATGGGTGTTTGAAACATTTTACGATAGTTCGCATCTAAGTCGTTCCAAAACGTCATATATTGCAAAGCATCACAAATGCAAAGCAGCGCAAAAGCATTCATAACCTGGCATTATAAAAGCAGTGTGCATTCACATTTTTTGACCTTTTGGAATTCAGCCATATTGTTTGACATAGGTTCGACAAAAAAAAATAGAAATAAAAATGGCGTTGGAAATAGATTTACTACGCGCAATTGGACACTCCTACGCATAAACATGTGGTTCTAACACTGAAATGATTTGGCGATTGATTGGCTTAAAAACAAAATTATTTCGTTTGTAATTTTGAACTTATGCCTGAAACAGATGTGCAGCAAGTACGCATGCAGTGATGCATGCAGTGACGTACATGAAACACATGCGTAGTAAGAAATTGCCATCATTCAGTATGCTTTTTGCCTGACCTATACATATATTACTGAACGACCAAACAGACTAAGATGCTAATTAATTTCGTAGAATTTCACGCACGAAACGTCAAACCGGTTTTTTTTTCAAATTGTGCTGTTCTACTACTATGGGTGCAGAAAGATTAGAAATAGAGACAACGTGCACCATGATTTGACATGCAGTAAGAAATGTGTCATTTTATATACAAATCATTTTACTGCGCGATTCTTGCTGCACATCGTATGAATCACTTCAAATCGCGACAATCACGTCGCAGAAAAAATGAGACAAATCGCAGACTTTCAATCTTCGCTTTGTTGTGTGTATTACGTTTTGCGACTGAATAGACGTACGATGGAAAACGAATATGTGCGCCTAGCCTAACTCTTTAGCCTGCATTTTCAATTGATCGTTGACATATATAGAAGGCTCTTGATTTTGTGTCAGTTATATTTAAGGGTCATTATGGCAAGACTTTGCATAAGTAAAAAATAAGAGTTTAATGGATCGATACCCACTCGCACGACTTGTTCAAATATTGAAAATTTACTACGAAAACAGTGTACATACATGTACATATTTGGAAAACGTTTCATAGAGTTCGTACTACTTTTGCTCATCATCAAGAGCCTTCTCGCACAGCTATAGTGAATTTAACGTCTCGGACAGGATATTGATGTGAAGACCACAACTCGTGTTCGTCTGGAAGGTCAAATATACGAAAGCCCTTGTAATTGCAGTCTTGAAAATAGTCGTACGTCTTACCATAAAAGTAGAAACGTTCTCAAATCTGAAATTTGTACCCGAAAAGTACAGTTTTAGCAAGGGGGCGCCAGTGATTCATCGGCCGTTCCAGCGTGCCGTAGTAGAGGCTTTTACGGCGATTGAAGAACAGACGAAATTGGTTGGTGTTGAAGTTAATGAGGGCAAGACTAAGTACATGCTATCAACAAAAAAACGAACATCTGTCCACCGCCTAGGACAAAACGTCACTGTTGATTCCAATCACTTTGGAGTAGTTAAGGAGTTCATCTACCTTGGAGCAAACATTGAACTCACGAATGGCACCTTAGTGAAGTTCCGCCGGAGAATTAATGGGTTAAAAACTCCTGACTCGAAGGACAAAATACATGCTCTATCGCACCTTAATTCTGCAAGTACTGCTTTATGGCGCCGAGTGCTGGACGACAAGTTGAAAAAGGGGAATATTGGGTTCTTTTGAAAGAAAAATAATCCATCGGTTATTTGGTCTTGTGTGCGTGGAGGGCGAATGTAGGAGAAGATACAACCGCGAACTATATGAGCTGTCCCAAGATGTGGATGTAGTCCAAAAAATCATGTCGACTACATTTGCTTGGCCACATTGAGCGAATGAGCAATAATGCTCCAGTCAGGATTATATTTGACTCCCAGCCCCCAGGTTCGAGAAGGCAAGGAAACCCGAACCTACATTTTAAAGCCAAAGCCATCGCGGATGCCAGATGCTCTCAGTCTGGACAACTAAGACGGTCTCCTTACGGGTCATGAGTTCGTTAAGAAAGTCCACTACTAACCTCGGAGATTGTCCTTTAATATAATAAAAATATCAACCTTTTTTCATAAAAATGTTGCGTTTCTCTATTTTAAAATGACACCTCTAGTTGGATAACAATTTACTAAGTGTAAACAATTTTAAAATGTTAAACTTGAAACTTCTTTAATTACATTTGATCGTATGGTCCTGATGCTAAATGAAATGTTTTTTTTTTCTAAAACCTTAAGAAGCACAAAATATGTCAAGATTTAAGGTTTTAGAAACGTCACTTGTACGAAACCAGTTGCTATCTCAAAAGAAGTTATAAATGCACTGATTGCGTCAGTAATCTTTTAGCATTTTAGGGAATTAAGAACGCCAAGGCACCACATTTTAGAACATAAAAGTCTAATGACGCATGCTTGTATTTTTTCAATTAATTTTTATTGAGGCCAAAGACAAAGTACATTTTTTTGAATACTTAAGTTTTAAAAGTAGCCGACTTAAAATTATATCAGGCTAGCTAGAAAGGAATAATCTAGTGTAACTATTATTAACTAACAGCTTCATGAAATACATTTTACTTAAAATTTTAGACAAATATTTGTTGTATATATGCTTGCTCCCGGCATATATGCACGTTTTGGCTCTTGTAGGCCGACTTAAGACTAATGACTAGAGTAAAGGTAGAGAAAACAATAAAAACATTATATTTTTTTTTAACAGAACCACTTTGGACTTTTGCATGCAACTACGTTTTTTATATAGCAATACGTATATAAGAATAAGTCAGATGGTAATCTTAGGCGCTAAACGTTGTTTATTATTTTCTTGACTAAGCTTTAAACTAAGTTCTATGAAACATGCGATGAGAGTATTAATAAGGTTACTGTGACGTTTAATATATTATCCTCTTAGATTAGGCAGTGAAGCTTTCTCGTAAAAAGGCAATGTCAATGAACTATTCGAGTTTAACTCTAAAACAGAGCTAGAGCGATCGTGCAATAGATTGAAGGGTGATACTCGTAGATAGTAATTGTCGTAGACGCTATCATTTATATTTGCATCCCAAAGCGCTTTAATGAGCGGATTATCGTGAGACGCAAAACCTTGCAGTCTTTTCTGCGAGCTAATCATCATGTAGGTCGTTAGGGGTGTAATGTTAGTTGTATTATAAAGCATCCGGTTTGGGTACCATTTTTGATCAGGTCTTCTAAACAGTCCACTGCAGCATCTTAAGACGTATCTCTCAAAAATGTCTAGCTCTTTTGCCACTGTGGGAGAAATGGCAAACCAAGTGCTAAAATTGTAAGTTAAAACTGGTCTTATAAGTGTCTTATAGATCAACAGTTTTGTTTTCATGCTAACATGGCTTGATGAGAGCATAGGTTTTAGGACAGAGGCAGCACCCTTTGCTCTGTTTAAGGCCTTCCTAGCCTGAACGCTGAAACGAAGCCGATTATGAAACCAGAAACCTAAATATTTTGTCTCGTTTTTGAGTGGCACGGGATTCCCTTGAATGTGTAAGGACAGTGTTTTACTTTGCTTAACCGCTAGCCTATGGCCTTTTCTATAGGAATTCCTAAAACATGTAAGCCCACATTTCTGAGTTTTAATGCTTAGGCCCCAGGATTTATAGTACGATAACAACGTAGGAATCGAGTTTCTAATTTTGTTTAGAGCAGTATGTGGTCGTTTGTCACTTGCTAGGATCGAAGTGTCATCAGCGAAGAATATTTCTCCCGGCTCATTCGTCGTATCGCCTAAGGGAAAGTCTTGTAGGAACACGTTAAACAACTTCGGTCCTGGAATCGGTCCTTGGGGAACACCAGAGAGAACTGGGAATTCGCTCGAGTTATCTGAACCGATGACCAACCATGCATTTCTGTCTTCCAGAAAACTAATCATCATACGAATGAATGACGTTGGAAAATTAAGTGTGATAAGCTTAAAAATGAGTCCTTTGTGCCAAATCGAATCGAATGCCGCTTTTAAGTCAATATCCAGTACTACGGTACATTTCTTAGCTCTCAAATTTTGAATAATTTTGTTACCTAAAAGTAATGAAGCATGTTCAGTTGAATGGCCTTTCTTAAACCCGAATTGGTTGATCGGTATTAAGTTGAAGTCCTCGCAGAAATTATCCATGGTTTCGGATAGCACTCTCTTAAACAATTTACCTACTTTAGATACTCGTAACATTGAAATAGGACGAAAGTCTTTAATATTGCGGGTTCCTTTTTTCTTTGCAATGGGAATTAAAAACGACTTTTTCCATATTACTGGGAAGTAGCCATTATTAACACAGTGATTAAAGACACAAGCAAGCGTTATATCCAAGGAATAAGGACATTTCCGAAGGATAAAATTTGAGTTTTTATCTGGTCCCTGCGATTTCTTGTTGTTAAGACCAAGACGAGACTCGTTTAACTTACTTGGTGTTGTGAAAGGTGCGCCCTGAGTGAGAACACTGTTTGCTTCAGAAAATGTTAGGAGGCAGCAATGGCATTGCTGATCCTTAAAATTGTTCACATGCTTGTAAAAGTCCGATAATCAACAGAGTCGCACTGTCAAAATTAATTTGTTTTCTAAAAGTATGTCTTGATGTGAAATGTAAGCAAATCCTGTTGTGTGGCTCTCATGGATGAAAGATACATTAAACGGTGGGAGGTTGGTTGGTTGAAATCGGCCCTCGATGAGGATGCACTTTGACCAGAGATAGGTCCATTGTGCTGCCAATGGTGAAAGGTTGGACCATTTTGAAAAACGGCAAAGATTACCCTAGTCCTAGTGGCAAATAGTAATATTTTGATTAGGAGAGCAAAAGGTATGAAACTTCACTCCATTCAAACCGAACTTGGGAGCTCCATAGAGCACATCACTATGCATCACTCACATCGCAACCATTTAGTAAAAAATGGAACCGTGTTACAATTTGTATACTTTCAAACCAATTTCGAAACGCGGGTCTCTATTTCACTTTATAAATACATATAACCGCCGCTGTCATTACATGGCCTCACTATTACCTCTAATCGATCCTAAATATTATAATTTAAGTAAAACTAAAAACAAAACACTCGGGGGAATAGATCGCATTGGCGTAGTGCGAAAAATGATCGTTCGCACTGAGACCAATCAACATGATGTGACGTTAACGCTATTACATCTACTTAAGCTTACTCTTTTTTTCGCCTGAAAGATGGAATCATTGCACACTTTGGTCATTTACTGATCTGTATATAAATGATGTAAACGACAGCAAAACACGAACAAAATCTATTACTGTTGTGGCGGGCGGGCGCCCTCAAAGCCGACAGATAAAGCATTGTCGGTGCACACTAAATTATGTAATTATTATTAGAGCGCTTTATTATCTAGCAGATGTGATTTTGTAATTGACTATTTGAGTGTGCGAGCGTGATGAGAAACAAATTATAGGTACATACAGGGTGTATCGTGATTTTGTTTCTTGATACGTTGCGAACCATTTCGTGTTGTTATCTTCGTCGATCACCCTTTATGGGGCTTAGTCTGGTTGTTCGCTTAAGGGTCACTAATCGAGGTCACTTAATATTGAATTAGATTAGTCGGAATCAATTACAATCTGTGGGGATAATCAGAGGAGATGTGTAAGCTCCAGAAGCGGTATATAGAGACATCAATCAAGTCAAAAAGTGCGGATTAGTTGTTTGAAAACGCTGGAAAAGTCAGAAGATTGGAGCGGAACCCAAATGTAATAAAATTTAGTTAAAGAAAAGCTTTACAAAATATTTCAGAATCTCTGCTCTGCCGCATGGGATGGTTTACCAAATTTCCTCGAATAAACGAATGCCTCCAGGACACGAGAAAAAATCTATGCAAAGAAACCTACACAGCTGTATAATAATGACTGAATTCCAAAACGTAAAAAAAAAATGCGCATTGTGAATGCACACTGCTTTGCAATTTTCGACGTTTTGGAACGACTTTGATGCGAACTATCGTAAAATGTTTCAAACACCTATAATGTCTAAACAATTAGTAACAACCATAATTTTAAACAGTTTAATAAACAATATTGGTTCGGACAATGCCAACACGTTTAAGCATATTCCCCATTTAAGAAGGAAGCAGTTTACTCGATGTCTTTGCTTTCTTAAATTAAACAATAATTTAATGGACTCATTTTTATTACTGCAAAAGTAAAATTGGCAAATTATTACAAAATATGTAGTTTATTACAGTAGTCCCTCGATAATGTGAATTTCTCTAAAATGTGAATCGGCAAAACTTTACATTGTCATCTCTATAATGTGAACTTCCGAAATTTTCAACCTCTAAAATGTGAATTTTTTGTAAAAGTTTTTATATTTCTCTTGTTTCTCTTGCTCGTTTTGCGTGCGATCTTAGGGACTAAATAACTGTTATTTTTCTCTAAGTTGTAAAAGCAGCTGCAACTTACAGCGAGACAACAGCTGCCAAGTGTGTAGATGCTATATGATCAGTTCATGGATATATCTTTTCAGTCAGTTGTGTCTAGTGTGGTTCGTGTTTCTTTTTTCGTTTTGTCAGTAAAATAAGCTCAATTGGTACCTAATGGCATCCAAACAAAAATTGCATCGATTTTTATCGATTAAAGATAAGTGCAACATTTTACGCGAACTAGATACTGGACATCCTGGATTTGCATTAGCTGAGAAGTATGGTGTGTCAAGGTCAACGATTACTGCAATAAAATTAAATTCGAAGAAGCTGTTGGACCATTTTAAACAAACGGAATCTGGACCAGGGAAAAGGAAGACGCTAAGGAAATCCGAAATGCCTAAAATGGAAAATGCATTGTTCGAGTGGCTAAAAAAGCAAAGAGAGAACCACGTTCCAGTTTCAACAGATTTACTCTGCCGAAAAGCAAACCACTTCAACTTGCAATTTAAAGAAGCTCGAAATTTTAAAGCTAGTCAAGGTTAGGTGTACAAATTTAAAAATTTAATGTTCTTACACCATACATTAAAAATATGCGGCGAAAAGTTGTCATGTAATAAAAGCGCAGTTAATCCATTTTTTGAAAAATTACATGAAACAATCCGAGAAATGAATCTTACACTACAACAAATCTATAATGCTGACGAAACCGGCCTATATTGGAAGCTTCTTCCTAGTAAAACACTCGTCTTGTCTACAGAACGTACAGCACCAGGAAGAAAAACTAGCAAGGAAAGGATTTTTTGGCCTGCACAAATGCAACTGGAACACAGAAGTTCACTCCATTAGTTACCGGGAAGTCTAAATGCCCTAGAGCTTTTTCAGGTTTCAAAGTTCCACTGATTTATATGTCGAGCAAAAACGCTTGGATGACGAGTGAAATCTTTCAAAATTGGTTTAATGAAAATTTTACTAAAGAGGTAAGCACTTTACATATTGGAACTTTAAGATTTGTTTTTCTAAATTAAATCACATCATAACATTAAACTTACCACCCACCTGCTGTTTTTTTTAATGCTTTTTCAGGTTAAACGATACCTAAAAGAAAATTATTTGCCAAAAAAAGCATTGTTACTCCTTGACAATGCAACTTGTCACTGCAATAAAGAAAAGCTAACTAGCTCTGATGGGGATATCACCAGTGTTGTTTTTCCCGCCAAACGTTACCGCTTTGATCCAACCCATGGACCAAAATGGTATAAATTTAGTCAAGGCATACTACAAAAAAAGATTGCTCACTCAAATTATCGGTACTGAAAGTGAAGACATTACTGCTGGGATAAAAAAAATTACCTTGAGATGCTGTTATGAATTTAAAATTATCTTGGGAGCAGCTTCCCGCTTCCTCTATCGCTAAGTGCTTTAAATGTTTACTGCCAAAAGAAGACAACTGGGAAGATGATGATTTAATTCCACTTATCCAATTCCGAAGGACACTACCCGAAACTCAGCTTCAAGGAGAGTTACAAGAAATCATTGATCTCCTTGGAATTATAGATACCGAACAAATCATGTCAAGACAAGAAGGCATTGATGAACCTGAACAAATTGAGGACACTTCGGGGAATGAAAGCGACGAAGTCACTCCAGCTGCTCCCAAAATAGCTAGCTCGCAAGCGATCCAGTGTACAAATACGCTTCTTGAGTACGCCGATCAAAATGAAAAAATTGAGAATATCTACATACCAATATCTATGGCGATATAAATGTTTTTTTGCTTTTTTTTTTAAATGAATAAAATTATTATATTGTCGTTTTTCTTCTAAATTAATAAACATTTAAACTGTGCTTTAAAAAAATCATTTTGTGTTGTTTTTAATAAATTTGAAAATTGTTTCAATCAGTTTAGTAAGTACTGAAAAAAAGTTCCAATAATGTGAATCCCTCTAAAATCCGAAAACGCCTTGTTTTAATTAGTTCACATTATCGAGGGACTACTGTATTTTACTTACGACTCCGGACTCCGGCGATGAATCCATTTTATTTGGCTCTTCAAACTGAAATGCCACATGTCATTTGCATCATAATCATTCACGATGCTCTGTTGGCTTTTGTTTGCGCAGTTGATGCATTCACAATGCGTTTTAGAAAAGTATGCATTGCATCATAGTAATCCGTTTGCGTTTTGAAACGCTTGATTAAGCAGTTATACAGAAGTACTGCGTTTTTGAATTCAGCGCATAACTGCCGAAGATATTTTGAAAGGTACATTTTATCATAAAGAACTTGAATACCAAGTTCTACAAACCCAACGATAAAGGCAGATGTCGACGATATAAATAAGTTCAAACCCCAGAAAGAGTTACCACAACGTCCCACACCAACAAATTTATTTAGTTTCTCCAGCTACTAGCATATAGAATGTGTACGGGACAGGGTACTATTAGTTGACCTAAAACATATTATAGCCGCAAAAGCAAAGAGATGACTTTAGCGGCATGCGGATGATGAACAAAAAAAACACTTGTCAACAACGAAAAATTACCGCATAATACAGGGTGACGCAAAAGTTTGATATCGTTTTTGCAAATAGCGTCTTGTGTCATCTGGACTTTGACATTTGTAAAGTAAACAAAAGCAGAGTACACGTAGACAAATCATGGATCGCTTTACTCTTCAAGAACGAGAAATAATTGTATAAATACTTTTGACTTAATATATGGAGACGAATAAAAAAAATAGAAAGATCTGTGTTTCACGCGACTGGAAGAGAAAATAAATTCAGTCAAAGGCAATGGAGGATGACAGAACACGCTGTGTAAAAGTGTCTAGAAATACCGGCAACGGTTTTTTGAAACTACTTAAGAGGTTTTCCAACAACTGTTTATTGGGCATCATGTAGAGAGTGATTGTGCAAGAAGATAGAGTCCAGTCAACGAAGAACCGATTTGAGGAGGTTAGCATAGCTGTAAAAAAGCTAAAGAACAACAAGGCTGCCGGCTCTGATGGTTTACCAGCTGATCATTTAAAATACGGAGGTGATTTTTTGTAGGATGCATGCACCAAAACATCAACCAAGTATGGGTATGGGATTATCAGTGTGGGATTATCAGCTCCATGTGCCCCATCTACCAGAAATGCGATCCTATATCTTGCAAGAACAATCGAGGCATATCACTGCTAAATGTCGCGTATAAGATTTTATCAACGTACTGTGTGAACGCCTCAAGTCGGTTTGCAACACACTAATCGGCACCAGTGTGGCTGCCGTCGCGGCAGATCAACAATGACGCCTACGTCATCAAGTCAAAACTCGTGTGAGAATGCCTACACGGACTGAACAGACTAGACAAGAACAACAGAATTTCCATCTGCTGGGTACCTGGCCATGTTGGCATTACACGCAATGAGGCAGCGGACTCTCTGGCAAGAAAAGGGGCAGAGGAACCCTTCATAGGTCCTGAACCGTTCTGCAGGACAGGAGAACAACGCAAAGAGTTCAGAAGACTGGAGGAAGAAACAAGGGCCAAAACCTTTCTCAACCTCCAAGGTCTGAGGCAAGCAAAGAAAGTCTTAGGAAATTATAACGAAAAGAGATTCAAAGCTTGTATCAGCCTTAACAAAAACAACCTACGAATCCTAACAGGCCTTTTCACGGGGCACTGCAGGTGTTACCTCTCCGAGGTACAAAGAGGGGACACAATAGACCAATAGGTCGCAGTGTAATATACCCTACTAATTATTATGATTACTATTAACAATAGACCAAATCTTCACACTGAAGCAAATCCTGGAAAAAACCAGTGAATTTCAAGTCGAGACCCACCATCTTTTCACCAACTTTAAAGCCGCATATGATAGCATTCGTCGCCAGCTCTACTTGGCGATGACCGAATTCGGGATCCCGGTAAGACTGATCCAGTTGTGTCTCGTGACGGTGGCAAACACGTGGTGCAATGTGCAGTAAGGAAACAGTTCTGGCAAAGAGATGCGCTGTCATGTGACTTCTTCAATCTTGTTCTGGAGCAGATAGTGCGTATGACAGATGTCAATACGGAAGGCACTATCTTCAACAGATCCGTCCCACTAGTGGGATACGCGGACGATATCGGCAGAGTAAGCGAGTTCACCTACCTCAGAGTAAACATCAACTCAAATGGAACCCTAGGAAACCGTTGCTACTTGGCTTGGAGAAACAAGTGTGTTCAAAACTCCTAGCTCGGAAGTCCAAGTTTAAGCTCTACAAAACAATGATACTGCAAGTTCTGCTTTACGGCGCCGAGTGCTATCTGATAAGCAGGAAAGGCGAGCTAATTTTGGGTTCTTTCAAAAGAAAAATACTCCGTCGGATATTTGGTCCTGTGTGCGAGGAGGGTGAATGTAGGAAAAGATATAACCGCGAACTCTATGAGCTGTACCAAAATGTGTATGTAGTTTAAAAGCTAAAATACGTCGACTTCATTGGATCGGCCATATCGAGGGAATGGACAATAATGCTCCAGGGAGGAGGATCTTCGACTCCCAGCCCCCAGGTTCGAGATGACAAGGAAGACCGAATCTCCGTTTTAAAGACAAAGCCATCGCGGGTGCCAGAGCGCTTGGTCTATAGAACTGGAAGCAGCGTGCCCGGGATCGAGGAGGATGGAATGCTGCAGTGTCTCAGGCAGAGACGTTCCACGTGTCGGGAGCCCGTTAAGTTAGTAAGTAAGCAGCTTTTGAACACATTGCAGACATTAAAAGACGTTCTCTACGCACCAATATTCCGAGAGGATGTGGATCTTTATGAAGAAATATCCATTTAAGAAGTAAAGAATGCACTTTCAAAGGCAAATGAAAAAAATCCGCCCTATCGAGGTATCCGTTCGGAACGGAATTTTCTCCGATTTATACGAAATCGGAGAAATTTCATTCGAGGTATCCGTTCCGATACAACTTTCGGAAAAATTCTCCGATGACATAAAGCGCACCTTGTCGCATTCCGTTGTACCGCGTTTATGTCACTTACTTTTGACAGATGCTTAGGTTAGGTTTAGGTGGCTGTCGGCAGAAGCCGACACACTTAGACCAATTTAGGTCCATTCCACGTATAATTATCTACCTCAACTCTGTAGATGGGACTGGCCAACGACACGCGGTTGTTCTCAAACGGTCCCCCATCTACGTACTAACCGCGCCCAACGTCGTTTAATTTCGGTGATCTGACGAGAACCGATTAACTCGACGTGGTATTGTCGTTGGTTTACTTTTGACAGATACACAGCAAATTTCTTTCGAAACTCTCCGACAAGAAAATGCTGCGGATTATTTTAAGTAAAATGGAAAAGTGGTAAAAATTGGGCGGAATAAAATTAAAAAATATAATTTTTGATTTTTAGTGGTCAACTCGAGCCGCATTAGCGATCACTTTGAAACTGTATTAGATTTATCACAAAGTATTTCACACTGTAATGGATTTAAAGCAGCTGATACGCTGTCAAATAAATGCGTTTGTATGCTTTATTTATCTTGTTCCAAAACGGATACCTCGATCGCAATCTGAGTTCCGATTGGATTTGCCTTTCGTTTCGGAATTTCTTCCTAACGGATACCTCGATAGGGTTGAATATCCGGGTGAAAATAGAATTCCTTATGAATTCCTTAACCTTCCTATACCCGCGCGTGGGTCTGTCAGACCACTAATTTAAATTTTTGTAATTTTTTCAATAAAGGAGAATGCTATCGCAATGACCTTACTGGTAGCTTCATGATTCGTCGCTTACTTCAATTCAGTATGGCGCGAGCACTCATGCCAAAATCGCGTGGGTCAGTACACGGCATCAATCGGTCGTTTCTTTTGGAACATGTAATTACGGAATGCTCCGACTGCTGTTGTGAGACGTCTGTGGAAAATTAGTTTATATTACTTTTTGTCTAATGTTGTAATCCTTAAGGTTTTTGATATATTTTCAGTTTGTTTTGAAAAATTAAGATTTTATAAAAATTGCATTATTCGTCAGAAAAACTGTCTATTTTCAGAGGCTGTAATAAAAAGCTGTTAGTCACTAATTAAAACAAATATTTTCCCTTTGTTTTATTTAATACTTTTAAGCACATCCATTAGTATTCTACAAATTTATTTTGACAACGACTTTCGTATAAAAATATGCCAAATATACTCTAGAAATTTCGGTTACAGGGACCGCACGCGGGTATATGTGTTATTTTTTTTTTGGCGCGGGTATAGGAAGGTTAAGAACACTCGCGATGTTTTCCTAATAGAATTGGCCAGGGCATTCAATCAAATATACCAAAGGAGCAGAGTTGATGAAACTTTTACAGCACGTGTTATTTTATCAATATTCAAAAAAGGAAATAGCAGTGTTCCAACTAATTATAATGTACCACCCTGTGCGCAGTAAACACACACATATTACGTACATTCCTCGTTGCAAATTGCCTACACGTTGATCTATCTATTGAATGAGATCTTTGCCAGTAACAATAGAAACTAAATTTGCAAATTAAGCAGCAATACCACCGAGTCAATATATGTACTCGTTTCTGGCTCAGTCGGTTATTTTATTATTTATTTACCATTTTGTTTGTTTCTTGGTCGTTTGTGCAATACATTCCGATAAAGTAAATTAATTAAAAAACAATTCAAAAGCGAATTAGAGCTGAAAATTTATTTCACATAAATTTTCCAATGAAAAGCGAAATCAGAAAAAAAAGGCTGCGCACATCATGCATGCAGCACCCCAATATAAATATAATGGAAGAAGCTATACTATGACCATTCAACTCTACATACCGGATGCATGCATGATACGTGCATGGCCAACCTAGGGGCTTTTTTGGGCTTGCCACAATGCAATGTCAGAGAGTTTGGGGAAGTAGATGACCCCAATTCTGAATTCCAGCAGTTGCAGCATAAAATAATGAAATGCTCGCTCCTCTAAAGGGCGATGAGTCACCTGCTTTGAATCTTCTTTTTTTATGTTTCTTTGGGTAATCGGTAAATGATGAGAGTAAATACAGCACACGGAGCAAACACCTAAACAAAGGTATTCACTGTGCGCCGCGACCGTAAACTGAAGACAGAAAGCATGATGGTTTCTTCTTGGTGTGGTGGTGGTGGATGACGAATGGTATTGGGATTTGTTATACTCCACGGTGAAGCAGTTTCTTTTCTCTTTTTTGGGTCAACAAAAATAATGAGTTATCCACACCGTGCGTCGCCATGGCAATGTCAACATCCTTTAAGGTATGTTTATAATTCTCTTAAAGCGCACATCAGATGCGATTTGTATGCACACACAGCAGTTTGCTGGGTTATTTATCGGAATGCCGCGAGGACATTGTGTGGATTTTTTTTTCCAGACCACACCTTGATATTGAAATGTTTTAAATCCAACAGGATGATGGTGACGATCGGAAGCATGTTAACCCCTACACGCACCAACAATCTTACACACTTAAACTAAATTAAACGCTGCTTACTTGAACGTTTGTCTCTAAATCATGACTTGACATTCGAATCGGCATTTAAATGAAATATGTTTCCGCCATATATGGAATATTTCTCATTGTATTAGCTAAAAGGCGACCAGATTATAAATTACCTGCAACAGTTGTTGCCATCATTCCCGCAATACACTGCCGCATGTTAGCTGTGGCCGCACGTCGGCAAACATCTGATAGATATTAAGTTTTGAGGTAGAAATTCAAGATGATATCATCATCATTTTTTGTAATTTGTATTTATTTTTTTTTAGTTACGAAAATGGTAATTGTTTAACGGAAAGTATGTTTAAGCGATTATGGCTAAGTTAAGTGACTTAAATGGCAATAACAGCCTTGGCCCGGGAAATACAATCCATTTTATTGCGGTGTTGCTGGACATCTTTGTTTTTATGGGTGGAGAAGATTTGCATTTGATCACAGGAAATCTGAACTTTTGGGTAATAAATACGAATTTTGTAAAATAACGACCTTTTTTATCATTGAAAAGAAGAGAAAAATGTGTGCTGTACAATATTTCTTGATATAAAACAAGCTTTCGATAAAGTCTGGCATAAAGGACTGATCCACAAATTGTAAAAGCAACTGCAGGAGCAGTATTCAAAAATTCTTCTCTTTCATATACAGACAAATTCTTCAAAATTGAATAGGAAACAGAGTACCTATGTACTCAACATTAAGAGAAAATAAAGCTGGTGTACCACAAGCCAGTGTACTAGGTGCTATACTTTTGAATTGATTCACTAGCGATCTACCTGAAAGTGGAGACACCACAATAGAAACTTTTGCATCTGATTCTGCTGTACTTGCGTCGGGCGCAGTGGCTCAGTGGTTAGTGTGTCGGACTGCTAATCGAAAGGTCCCCGATTCAATATCCGCCGGGGCCAAATAACATCTAGAGTTTTATTCCACTGCCCCACTTTTTGCGAACGTCTGACAAACATCCAAGAGTATCATTATACTCCAAGAGTATCATTATGGGTGGCGACGGTGTAGAGGTTAGTGTGTTGGCTTGTGACCCGTGCGGTGCAGGTTCAATCCCCATGGGGAACATCAACATACGCCACCCATTCTCATGTCTCTACACCAAAAAGGAGGATTTCTGCCCGGTAGTACAATGGAACGTTACCGAGTCTGAGTGCTCTGGGATTTGGATTTCCTTTTTTAAAAAAAAATATAAAGAAAGAAGATCATTATCATGAGAAGCTTTGTAGGTGACTTCCACTTCGCAGAAGAAAGTGGTTGGACAAATAAAGCTGGTGTACCACAAGGCAGTGTACTAGGTGCTATACTTTTGATTCACTAGCGATCTACCTGAAAGTGGAGAAACCACAATAGAAACTTTTGCATCTGACACTGCCGTACTTGCGTCGGGAGCAGTGGCTCAGTGGTTAGTGTGTCGGACTGCTAATAGAAAGCTCCCCGATTCAATATCCGCCGGAGGCCAAGTAAAATCTAGTTTCATTTCACTGCCCCACTTCTTGCGAACGTCTGACAAACATCCAAGAGTATCATTATCATGAGAAGCTTTGTAGGTGACTTCCACTTCGCAGAAGAAAGTGGTTGGACAAATAAAGCTGGTGTACCACAAGGCAGTGTACTAGGTGCTATACTTTTGATTCTGCTGTACTTGCGTCGGGCGCAGTGGCTCAGTGGTTAGTGTGTCGGACTGGTAATCGATAGCTCCCCGATTCAATATCCGCCGGAGGCAAGTAACATCTAGAGTTTTATTCCACTGCCCCACTTCTTGCGAACGTCTGACAAACATCCAAGAGTATCATTATCATGAGAAGCTTTGTAGGTGACTTCCACTTCGCAGAAGAAAGTGGTTGGACAAATAAAGCTGGTGTACCACAAGGCAGTGTACTAGGTGCTATACTTTTGATTCTGCTGTACTTGCGTCGGGCGCAGTGGCTCAGTGGTTAGTGTGTCGGAATGGTAATCGATAGCTCCCCGATTCAATATCCGCCGGAGGCAAGTAACATCTAGAGTTTTATTCCACTGCCCCACTTCTTGCGAACGTCTGACAAACATCCAAGAGTATCATTATCATGAGAAGCTTTGTAGGTGACTTCCACTTCGCAGAAGAAATTGGTTGGACAAATAAAGCTGGTGTACCACAAGGCAGTGTACTAGGTGCTATACTTTTGATTCACTAGCGATCTACCTGAAAGTGGAGAAACCACAGTTGAAACTTTTGCATCTGACACTGCCGTACTTGCGTCGGGAGCAGTGGCTCAGTGGTTAGTGTGTCGGACTGCTAATAGAAAGCTCCCCGATTCAATATCCGCCGGGGGCCAAGTAACATCTAGTTTCATTTCACTGCCCCACTTCTTGCGAACGTCTGACAAACATCCCAGAGTATCATTATCATGAGAAGCTTTGTAGGTGCCTTCCACTTCGCAGAAGAAAGTGGTTGGACAAGCTTGGTTTTAGGCCGTGTATGGGCCGTTATTACCTAATATTTATTTATTTTTTACTGCGGTGCTTGCTGTGGGACCAACCGTCGAAATGTCAATAAAAGAAAACTTCAAATGACAATAAACAGTATCTCAGAATGGATTGAAAAAATTGCACATTAGAGTAAATGACCTTAAGTCTGGCCATAATAATTTTACGTATAAAAACGTACCACACATTCCACTATACATAAACAACAATGTAGTGGAATAGTCAAATAAATACAGCCAAATATCTGGGAATGACTCGAGACGCTAAACTGCGTTGGAGAGCGCATGTAAAGAAAAATGGAGTTTAGTTGAAGATGCGATACAGTAAAATGTATTAGCTTATTGGAAGATACTCGTTCCCGTCCAACTATACGAGTACAATAAGTTATTACTATACAAGCAAGTTCTCAATCCGATATGGCGTTACGCGCTCCAGTTATGAGCCCATGCACATGCCAAACAAATTTACAGAAAATCCAAGTCTTCTAATATAAAGTACTGAGGAACATAATTTATGCATCTTGGAACATATGCAACGCTGATCTATATAGCGATCTTAATACTGAAATGACTGAAGATGAAGTTAAAAAAGTTGCTCAAAGGCACAGAAGTAGGTTTCTCAACCACGTTAGCTTGGAAACAACAGAACTGTTAAATACTGACAATGTAATCAGAAGACTGAGGCGGATAAAACCGCTTGATCTATACGAGTTAGCTAAGGCCAAAAAATTAGGTAACTCCAAACAAAAAAGGTTAGAAATCCGATAAATGATGAAAAGGAAAACTTTGTATTGTTCAAGGTGAGGCTGCTCTAGACGATCAGGAGGAGGAGACTATTCTCCTCCTTCTACGGACATGTCCAGCTCTACCAAAAAAGAAAACTCCACTTGGGTGTCACCGATCTAAACGATCTTACTTACACCGACATCAGAAGTCCCCTTAGCTTCACTAGAACCACCAACTGGTTTTAACGAGTAGAGGCGACACCTTTCCCAGATCCACGTGATACCACAACGGACCTCTTTTTGTTCTTAGTGAATCGAACTGTGTGAACGTCTGAAGCCGTTCTGGAACACACTAATCGGCAGATCGACAATAGACCAAATCTTAACACTAAGGCAAATCTTGAAGAAGACCAATGAATTTTAAGTCGAGACCCACCACCTTTTCATCGACTTTAATAAAGCCGCATATGATAGCATTCATCGTCAGGAGCTCTACGTGGAGATGGCCAAATTCGCGATCCCGGCAAAGTTTTGTCGTGTGACACTTGAAAACACGCGGTAGGTATAATGTGCAGTTCGGAAGTAGCTCTTTCGAATTATCCCAAAGGAGATGCGCTATCATATGACTTCTTCAATCTTGTTTTGGAGAAAATAATGCGAAGGGCAGGTGTCGCCACGGAAGGTACTATCGTCAATAGATCCGTCGAGCTATTGGGGCATGCGGACGATATCGACCTCATAGGCCGTTCCTAGCGTGCCGTGTTAGAGGCTTTCACGGCAATTGAAGAACACGCGAAAGTGGTTGGCCTTGAAGTAAATGAGGACAAGACCAAGTACATGCAATCAACAAACAAACAAACATCTGTCCACCGACTAGGAAAAAACGTCAGTGTTGATAGCAATAACTTCGAGGTAGTAAGGGAGTTCACCTACCTCGGAGTTAACATCAACTCCACGAATGACACCTTAGTCGAGATCCGGCGGAGAATTACCTTAGGAAACCGCGGCTACTTCGGTTTAGCGTATCAAGTGGATTCAAAACTCTCCACAAAATGAATGCTCTATCGAACCTTAATCCTGCCAGTCCTGCTTTATGGCGACGAGTGCTGGACGATAAGTAGAAAAAGGGAGTTAACATAGGGTTCTTTTGGAAGAAAAATACTCCGACGAATATTTGGTCCTGTGTGCGAGGAGGGCGAATGGAGGAGAAGATACAACCACGAACTCTATGAGCTGTACCAAGATGTGGATGTAGTATGGACAATAATACTCCAGCCAATAGAATCTTCGACTCCCAGCCCCTAGGTTCGAGAAAGCAAGGAAGACCGAACCACCGTTTTAAAGACCAAATCATCGCGGACAACTGCAAGCAGCGTGTTCGGGTTAGCAGGGGTCGGAAGGCTGCAGTGTCTCAGGCAGAGAATCTTCACGAGTCGGGCGCCTGTTAAGTAGGTAAGTAGATGGATATAATGTAGCGCAGAATTCTGAGAAAAAATCAAGACAAATAAAAGTTAAATGTCACACAAGGAAGCAAGTAATTTTAAGAAGGCTTGAAAAAAATGCAGCTTAGGCTTCAAATTTATATTTACGTAGATGCACAAACGCCCAAGTTTATTAGCCAACCAAAGAGAGCTTATCGCAGTGGCGCAGAGGTTAGTGTGTTGAACTAGCCAGGGCCAAGTAACATCTAAAAGCTTTTTCCACCGCCCCACCCCTTGCGAACGTCTGACATACATCCAAGAGTATCAATTGTCATAAGAAGCTTCTCGAATTTGATGTTCGAATTCGGCTTAAAATTGTAGGTGCCTTCGACTTCACAGAAGCAAATGGTGAGAGAAGCTCGGTTTGAGGCTCTGTAGGAGCCGTTTATGCCTAATCTTTATTTTAAATTAGCTTATCGGCTTAAAATTGTAGGTGCCTTCCACTTCGCACAAGCAAATGGTAGGACAAGCTCGGTTTGAGGCCCTGTATGGGCCGTTAATGCCTAATATTTATTTTAAGTGAGCTTATTGGTTTAAAACTGTAGGTGCCTTCCACTTCGCAAAAGCAAATGGTGAGAGAAGCTCGGTTTGAGGCCCTATATGGGCCGTTAATGCCTAATATGTTTATTAAGTGAGCTTATCGGCTTAAAATTGTAGGTGCCTTCCAGTTCGCAGAAGCAGCGGGTAGGAGAAGCTCGGTTTGAGCCCCTGTATGGGCCGTTAATGCCAAATATTTATTTTAAGTGAGCTTATCGGCTTAGAGTTGTAGATGCCTTCCACTCCGCAGAAGCAAATGTTGAGAGAAGCCCGATTTGAGGCCCTGGATGGGCCGTTAATGCCTAATATTCATTTTAAGTAAGCTTATCGGCTTAAAATTGTAGGTGCCTTCCACTTCGCAGAAGCAAATGGTCAGAGAAGCTCGGTTTGAGGCCCTGTATGGGCCGTTAATGGCTAATATTTATTTTGAGCTTATTGGCTTAAAACTGTAGGTGCCTTCCACTTTGCAGAAGCAAATGGTCAGAGAAGCTCGGTTTGAGGCCATGTATGGGCTGTTAATGCCTAATATTTATTTTGAGTGAGCTTATTGGCTTAAAACTGTAGGTGCCTTCCACTTCACAGAAGCAAATGGTGAGAGAAGCTCGGTTTGAGGCCCTATATGGGCCGTTAATGCCTAATATATTTTTTAAGTGAGCTTATCGGCTTAAAATTGTAGGTGCCTTCCAGTTCGCAGAAGCAGCTGGTAGGAGAAGCTCGGTTTGAGACCCTGTATGGGCCATTAATGCCTAATATTTGAGCTTATCTCATTCACAAATGTATCGTTAAAGTTTTAAAACCTTAAACTTACATTTAAAAGTTCTTCGATTTCCAAAGTTATTAACAAATTTTATTTTAGAGCTTTACGCTCATATCACACACTTTAATAATGACGATTTTTGGGTGGAATCAGATGATGCTTGCTTTTTTTTCTACTTCCGCTCACTTTTGACAGTAATCCGCCAGACATTCCAATATTTTTTTTAGTGTCGACTTATCGCTGGTCAACAACTGAATTTTAATTCTTCTCTGGGACAGCAGCTGCAAATAGTATCTCAAATAGATAAAAGCCATCCAAACTAAAGTGAAAGTTTTGTTCGATTATTTGGTGTTTCTTGTGCAATCAAAAAAAAATATTCAAATTTCTTGTCACGTTAGATGATCGTAAAATTCGTACCTCCGGCCCAAAACCCTCTGAAGCGTTTTCAATTGACAAATAAGTGCATCCAACTTGATACGAAAATGTCGGTAAAATCGATCAAACATTAACGAATTTATCTGTGGAACAGCAACATGACAGCCAACAATTACAGATTGAATTTTAAAAATGTGCATGCTTATTCATGGTGGCTAAAAATACTTGCACTTGGCGTATGAATCTAACTTTAGAGGCGCGCATCGCCGCAAATCTTTAAATCTTTTCGTTTCCTCTTCCTCTATGCTCGATCGGTCTATTTATTGCTATTTGTTTTGTTATTGTTTATTTATAAGATCACGAATTTGGCGAATATGACGACGAAACGAACACGAACATCGAATGAATTGAAATTATATTTTTAGACATTGAGAGAGGCAAAGTTTGCATAATGGAAATGCTCGCGGTGAATTAAAACATAAATCAAGCATATCTATAAGCTGCGAAATGATTTGTATCTGAGCATACACACAAATTATGTAGTTGGCGTAGTCGTATGTCATTTGTAATGTGTGCGTTCTGAGAGTTTATTAGACTGTGACTCAATGCAGTGTAGTCAAACGCTACGTCGACTGCGCTGTGCAACTGCAACGCGCGCCATCGATGTTGATGATGGCGATTTGTCTGAGGCGCTGGCGACGGTGTCACTTGAGTTGCCCAATTAATTGCACCGTTACAGAGAATTTTGACAAATGTCTCTTATTTATTAGAATTCCACGAAATTTTGTGAGGATATCTTTTATATTTTTGGTTCTTTTTTCTTGAGACTATTATGTTTGCCAATCATTATCAACTGCGTTTGCATTTAGCGTCCATGGTTTGCCCACAAAGGTTTGCACATGCCATTGATCGCGATCGCAATCTCAATCGCTACTTTGAAATGGAATAGTAAATAGAGCACATGACGCATATTTTCGTGACGCTGTTTTGTGTATATATAGTTGACAGTTGCCAGCGACATACAACATATTTAATTTAAAGATGATGTTTTCTTTACATTTAAATTAAAAGCTTTTGGAAACATTTACGGGAACAGGCGAACGCCACAATTGTAGTTTCACACGCGATAATGGCCATATTCAGATACCCTATACAACTGGGTCAACTTGTATTTGTTGGGACAAAGACGATTCTAACAAACACGTCATCAGATTTTGCATTGTACAAACATGCTAACCATGGCTGACGTAATAAAGTTGATACTACAAGTTTGGGGGTCAATCATTGGGTAACAACTTTTATGTTTATTTATTTAAGTCTATCGTTTTATTGAAGTCTAAATAATATACGAAACAAAAACTAAAATTACTAATTTAATTAGAATTGAAGTGGTTTTTGTTTGATAACATACCTGCAGTTAGGCTGCAATTCAATTGACTTTGAATTATTAAATGAGCAACCGTATCTTGTGATTGGTTCGAGGTGAAGTGGGCTACTAGTAGCAATCACAAGATTCTGTTGTTCATTCAACAATTCAAAGTAAATTAAATTGAAGGAAGTTAGGCTGCCAAAGCTTCCTTCAATTGACTTTGAATTATTGAATGAGCAACCGTATCTTGCGATTGCTTCCAGGTGAAGTGGGCTACTAGTAGCAATCACAAGATACTGTTGTTCATTCAACAATTCAAAGTAAATTAAATTGAAGGAAGTTAGGCTGCCAAAGCTTCCTGCAATTGACTTTGAATTATTGAATGAGCAACCGTATCTTGTGATTGCTTCGAGGTGAAGTGGGCTACTAGTAGCAATCACAAGATACTGTTGTTCATTCAACAATTCAAAGTAAATTAAATTGAAGGAAGTTAGGCTGCCAAAGCTTTCGTCAATTTACTGTGAATGAATCACATGCACACATTTAGTACGGTACATCCGCGAAGCAGCAGGCAGACTCTCTATGAACCCGATAGACGACAGAACTATCGTGATATGGGCCTAAAACCTAGCTTCTCCAACCAGTTGCTTGTGCGAAGTGGAAGGGACCTACAATTTTAAGCCGAATCCGAACTGCAAACTTGAGAAGCTTCTCATGACAATTTGATAGGCAGTATGGTTTTCGCAGCAACAGGTCGAGTGGTGATTTGATGACATATCTAACCAAAAAGTGGAACCAATCTCTTCACCAAGGTGGTGAAAGTAAGATTGTTGAGCTTGATATTTGAAAGGCATTTGACAGAGTTTGGCATCAAGCTCTCTTGCCGAAAATGCGTGCATTTGGAATCGATGATACTCTTCTTCAATGGATTAGACATTACCTTTCGGACCGTTTAATTCAAGTTGTTTTGGACGGTTTCAAGTCAACAACTCACCAAATAAATGCTGGTGTTCCCTCGTCTTGTCTCCGACCCTTATCCCTGATCTGGCTACAATTTATAAGGCGTTTATTCGCTCCAAACTTGAGTACACCGCTCCTATCTGGGCTGGTGCTCCAATCACGTATTTGGAGCTGCTCGACAGAATACAAAAATGGGCGATAAAACTCATTGGCGATGGAGATATCACGAAATCGGTTGACTCTTTGAGCCATCTTCGTAATGTCTCTTGACTATCTTTGTTTTATCGAGATTTCCAACCAAAAGTGCTCTAATGAAATAGAAAGCTGCATTTCACCCCTAACACATTTCCACCGCAATATCCGCCCTGCCAGGAATGCGCATCACTTCAGTCTTAAGCCTACTTTCGGACGTACAGTGAAATACAAAAGAATTGTTCCTTAGCCGTACAACACAAATGTGGAATCTATTACGCTCTGTTTTTCCTACCCATTATGATTTACAAACATTCAAAACCAACGTGCATCGGCTTTTCGTCCTTCCTTCTTCGATTTTTCCTTAATGCCCTTGCTGTTTAATTATGTACATTATATGAGTACTTAAAATCCCTTTTGCACGCGCAAATTATAAAAAAAACTCTGTAGTACAACTTCGAAGGAGCAAATTATTTCGCATGAGAAACTTATTAAGTTGTTTCTGCATAATCCTTTCACACATTTCAGAGAGGAAAAATCCCACCCATAAAAACAGTGTCTATAACGTGCGTTAGAAATGGCAGCACGATACTTGCTGTTACAAATATTCGATGAATCTCATCGATTCCTATAGCATTTCACTTCACAGACAGACTTTCTACTATAGCCGTGTTTCTATGCACGCGGATATAGGCATGGCATTAAGAAACGGCCATCGCCGCTTAAGAATTCATCAAAAAAACTTGGCAGCACACATGCACCTATGACGTTTATTAGTGACACAGCTGTAAGTTGAGTTTAGAAATTTGTATTGAAAATCGTGAAATTCAAAAATATTAATTTCCGACAGTTGAAATTAATGCCAAAAATATTCTAAAATTATAAAAAGCAGTTTCACATTGGCAGATTTACTAAATTTTGAAAAAAAAAATAATAATAAAATCCCAAACAAAATATTCGGCGGGATGTGCCAGTGCCAGAATTCCTGAAAAATTCATCGCAACGATTCATCAGAAACGAATAAAATGGGTTTTGGAAGTGGAAGCACTGTTTATCCCCGCTAAATGACTTACCGGCGATAGCTATCCCCGCTAAAGTTAGCGTATATAGGATAAGTTGTTGTTGTATTTTACATGCAAATTTCAAATTATCCCTATATCCGCGTGCAAAGAAACACGGCTTATGTTGGTATCGTCGGTAGAATAGCATCATAAATAGAAGAGCGAGTAACCAAGGCACTTGAATATTATTTAATATTTATGTCATTGCAATCAATATATATTGTTAAAACTAGTTTGCTTTTGTTTTCCAAGACCTAGCTCACGAATGAGGTTCCATAATTTGCGACCATTTGAGGTAGAATGAAAGCGGTTGGAATAAAATTGTGTTTTAGCAGTTGTTATTTCATGGACTGCCCCATTGCGGAAGTGTTTATAAATTTGATAAAACTCCTCCACTCGAAAACGTTTCCACTGTCCATAGGCCTTATCCGGTTCCATCAAAAACTCCCGTATGTCGTTAGTTAACCACGATCTTATTCTTATCAAAATCATATGTTAGAAACATTAAATCATGCTTCGAAAATGCGGGGGCAGAAATTTGGTCGTAGATTGATATCTTGTCAGAATTGTTTACAAAAAAAGACATTGAATAAGGTACTGGAGGAACTGGTAAAGTGGGTTGGTACTTGGCTACTTATTGGATGTAGATAAAATGACTCCATATTTTCTGTTTTGACGCTTTAGCATAACAAATTACTATCAAAATCACCACAGACAGCTTCGGTCGACACTTCTTCTGTCGAATAACATGTAACGCCCAAGCCCTTAGAAATCGTGCACGCGATAAGTGTGCTACAGCCACCGCAACTGTATACCTCATGCTGTAATCAGCAATGGCGACGACACCGACAACGCTGATTGAAGGCTGTCTGTTGCTGCTGCCGTTTTGAAGCTCTTCTAATACCCGACGACTGTCAATGGATGAATTATTTAGCTGTTTAAAAAACAAACAAGAAACGAATATCGATTAGCATGCAAATGAACAGCCAGTCTACGGCAATATATCATGACGGCATAGTGCACGTTTCAGAAAAAAAGAATTGAATTCGCATAATTATCGCTCGATTATCTATTCTACACCGCTGCGTAGGCGGTGGGTGGACTTCTTGTTTTAGTAATATAGTTTTCAATTCTTTTCCTCAACATTGGTGGATCTTTCTGTGATTAATTTGCATGGTTTTCGGTTTTTTTTTTGTTTAAATTGTGTGTGCCACGAGCGGCTTTTAAATGGATAAGAAGAACTTGATTGAAGGCAGATTGTTCTGCTTAAGCTTATTGAAAAATTTCAGTGAATCAAGCATCCTCCATAAAAAACGTTGAACATTACTTCGACATATTAAAAAAAAAAAGCCACATTCACCGCCTACCTATGAATGGCTTTCGTTTAAGTACAGGTTTTAAGGAAATATTTTGTTCGTATTTCGTGGTATGAAGTACAGGTGTGTCAAGTGCAAGGTCGAGCACCTACCTGGAAACTGCCCACGTAGTATCGACAACAAGAAGGACGACGCAGTATTTTGTGCTAACTGCCAGAAGAATGGACATCCAGCGAACTACAAGGAATGCCCTAAATATAAGGAGAAAGTTGCCGAGAGGCTCAATAACTCGCAAAAGAAGAAGGAACAACGTCAGTTCGCCGTCAACTCAGCCTCGAAAGCGATTAAAGCTGGTCTGAGTTTTGCAGATGTCGCAGCTTTAGCGAGGACTGTGAAACCACAAGGCAATCCAACAACGAAACCAGTGGTCACCAAGCCAGCAGCAAAACCAAGTTTTACCGGCAAGGCTACCAATAAGCCCGCGCCATCATCAACATCAAGGAACACTGTTCCTTCCGGTAAGACTTCGTCTAACATCTTTGAGGATACTGAAAGATTGTTCGGCACTGACCTTTTAACCCTTCTCCAGAAGGCAAGAAAGGTTGTGCCTAGCAACTATGGCATCCTCGACGATAGGGCGAAGACAATTATACTGGTAGGGTGACTCAAAATGACCTTTATCGCTTCAATATTTTCAATTTTTTATTTCTTAGTTAATTACAGTTTTTTTTTTTATAATATACAGGGATTTGTTGGGACCCTTATAATAGAATAGACACACAGCGCGGGCGTTAAGGAAATAAGGGTGAGGAGAAAAGGAGAGATGCCGATGCACGTTGGTTTTGAATGTTTGTAGGTTATAATGTGAAGGAAAAACAATGCGTTGAAGAGTATTGCACATTTGTGTTGTACGGCTGAGGAAAGATTCTTTGAATTCACTGTACGTCCGAACACAGGCTTGAGGGTGAACTGATGAGCATTCCTTACATGGCGGGTATTGCGGTTGAAATGTTCAAGCGGAGGAATGCAACTATCTATTTCATTATGGTGGAAACAACGATAAAATAAGGAAAGGCAGGAGACATTACGACGATGACTAAGAGATCCAATCGATCTCGCGATGTCTCGGTCGTTAATAAGTCATATCGCGCGTTTTTGGATCCTGTCAAGTAGCTCCAAATAAGTTATTGGTCCACCGGACCAGATATGAGCGTTGTACTCGAGTTTCGGGCGAATAAACGCCCTATAAATTGTAGGCAGATCAGAATGTGTGAAATATTTCTTACATCGCTTAAGGAAGCCCACATATTTCGCAGCGTTCTTGGCGACATCGAATAGGTATGTGGTCATTCCAACGAGGGTTGTCATTAACACACACACGGAGAATGGAAAGTGATTCGGTTTCAGTGATGCAGGTGCCATTCATGGATAATGGCAGTGTGTGTGGGTTTTGCTTTAATGACAGGAGACAGCATTGTGTTTTGGTAGCATTAAATTCCACTCTATTGGTTTTACCCCACTGAGTTATGCTGTTAAGATCGGAATTTAATGAGCTTAACAAACGTTGCCGTTCCAGTTCCACACCCGAAGATGAGGGGCGTGACCCAAGAAACGAATATGAGAAGCTGAGGGTACTGTCATCTGCAAAGGAATGGATTGGATTAGAAGTAACAGACAGGGGATCATTTATAAAAATGATAAAGAGAGTCGGGGACAGAACAGAGCCTTGGGGGACACCAGCATTTATTTGGTGAGTTGCAGACTTGAAACCGTCCCAAACAACTTGAATTGAACGGTCCGAAAGGTAATTTCTAATCCATTGAAGAAGAGTATCACCGATTCCAAATGCACGCATTTTCGACAAGAGAGCTCTGTCTGTCAAAACAACCCTGTCAAATGTCTTTGAAATATCAAGCACAACAATCTTACTTTCACCACTTTTTGGTTAGATACGTCATCAAATCACCAGTGGACCTGTTGCTGCGAAAACCATACTGCCGGTCATTAAGAAGTTTTCGCGATTCAAGATATTTCATTAGCTGACGGTTTATCAGCGTTTTCATGACCTTAGAAAGAAGGGACGTAAGTGCAATTGGTTGGTAGGAGGAGGGAGACGAAGATTCGCCTTTTTTGGTACAGGCTGGACAAATGCTGTTTTCCATCTTCTCGTTAAGAGCCCTAAAGAAAAGGATAGATAGAAAAGCTTGCGCAATGGTTTTGCCAGCGAGGAAGAACACCTCATCAGAACGATTGGGGAAATATCATCTGGACCAGCGGATTTGTGAACGTCAAGATCTTGAAATGCTCTAGCCACTGTACGAGTGCGCAAGTGGATTGGTTCCATGGAGTATTCTACGGGCTCGAGTACAGAGGGAGACAAAGCACAATCTGAGAGCGTTGAGCTGACTGCAAAGTGAGCAGCAAGCAGATTGGCCTTATCTATAGAGTTGGTAGCTGGAATGGTGAAATGGCAATGAAAAGGCCGAAAAATTGGCCAGGAAGGGTCCTAGATCGGCAGCAATCGCAGCAATAAAAAGCTGGGAACATATGAAATGTATCTTTTATTGGGAAAGCATCCCAGGTCTAAGACAGCCCAAATGAGCCATTTGGCCCGTCAACAACAATGCCAACAGATGTCTAAATCTAAGTAGGCATGATATCAAAAACTTAGTAGGTTATCTTACTGTTCAGCACGGTTTACGATACCACCTTAACAAAATGAAAATAGTCGACTTTCCAGAGTGCCGGCTATGTCTTGAAGAAGACGAAACAGCTGAACACATATTATGTGAATGTCCAGCCCTCAATAGAATTAGTAAGAAGAGCTTCTTTTACCTCTTGCGAACGTCTGACAAACATCCAAGAGTATTAATTGTCATGAGAAGCTTCTCAAATTTGCCGTAAAATTGTAGGTTCCTTCCATTTCGCACAAGCAAGTGGTTGGAGAAGCTAGGTTTTGTATGGGACGTTAATGCCTAATATTTTTTTAATTTTTTAGACATCTCTAAAGCTTTTGATATGGTAAATCACAATTCTTTCCTTTTCCTTCCTCCGCTATAAATTAATCTCAGCATATCTAAGCGTAAGAAAACAGGCTTCTTAAGAGTAGGCAACCAACTTATCTTTACAAAAAAATCGTCCGACAGATCTGCGAGTTTAATTCTTCAGCGTTTTTTTAAGTTTAACATCTGAAATTCAGTTTTATATTGTCGCTATCTCTCTGTGGAATTCACTGCCACATCGCTTACAATAGCTAAGCGAGACGCAACGATTAGGAAGTGAACTTTAACATTTCCTGAATAATCAGAGCAATTAATTGTGCACAACCCCTCCCTAATCAAGCGATTTCAACTTCAAATAAAATTCAGCTTTTCAATTCAAGATGAAACATAAAATTTATAAATTGATCAAATTATATTCCTTATATTGAATTTAAATTAATTTAATTTAAGATTTAAATATAAATTAAAACTTAAAACCAATACCATCAAATTTTTCTTAACAGTCTTACAAGTGTTTACTTAATGTGTTAAGACCAACTAAATAAATAAAAAATGTATACACGCTGATGACTGGCGGTGGTGGGTTGACCAACACCAAGAGTCACCCCAGCCATATCACATTTTTCAATTACGCCGGCTGCACATCGTTGTCATTATTAATGGAGAACGTCGGCCACACGCTTTTTTGCACAATATCTATGGGGTTTCAACACTAGTGGAGGTGCATCTTGTCAGATTGGGATACTAATTTGAATTTAATCCAAAATAGTAACTACGCAAATGAAGAAAATTGTAAAAAAAAATGATGCAAAAAGCAAAAGAATGCTCTACAATTTTCATGTTGCGGCTTTATGCTAATAAAATGTCAAATAGAACTGATGGAATTATTTATTGCCCTGTTCGCGAACAGACAGACAGCCAGCACTTAATTTGGCGACACTTCTGAGGGTTGTAGGCAAAGATAATAATTAATAATCGAGATATTTCTTTTTAAATTACAAAAAAAAAATTTGAGTAAAAACAAATAAACATTAAATTCAAATTTAAATTCTTGACGTTTACTGGGTGTGTGCGTTTTTTTTCAATTGGGAGACCACCCTTATGAGATTGTTGGCTCTTGTTAAACAAAACAAGTGAACAAAAAAAAATTCACAGAAGCATAAGCACGCAACACGGTGCGTTGTTAATTAACATCTCTGTTCGTTTAATAATAGACGAATTAGCTGCTAAAGTTGACGGTTGAGCTCACGACAGAAATACGTTTGTCATTATAATCTTTGTTGAAATTAGTGATTTGGGCGAGTTTCTAATAATTTTATATTTTTATGCCGACAAAGCATGTATTTGACTGACCGCTGATAGAAAATTATTCGAGTAATAAAAATCTGTAATTTCAGTGATAACTGAAAAAAGATTGGGAACATTTTTTTTACAAATAATTTTGGATTATGTTTAAGTGTTGGGACTATAAAAATATATAATAAAGTGTGGTGTGGCTTTTGATGCATTTTTATTGCTTTCATAACCTTGCGATCAAGTGGGTTAAGATTAAATGAATATCATGGTGTTTGAAGGTTAAGTTTGAATGTATTGAGTGTGAGGTAGAACATTTAAAAAATGTTACGGATGAAGAATGATACGGTGTTGGCACCAAAGAGAACTCGCTTTCATACGCGGGTACGACTAGCCAACAATACATTTGCTGCCAATATTCCTAACATCACCGGGACAAGCTATGAAGAGCCATTGAAATTCTTTGTATGTTGGCGGCAAAAGCAGAAGAAACCTACACAATTCGTAAGGCAAATTATTTTCCAAAAAAAAAAACGTACAGTCATCTTGTATTATTATATTCTTTTCTGAACATTTGGTTGCTAGGATTTCGAAGGCAACTAACATTCTCTGGCAGTGCCGTAGGATGTTCAGCAGAACCTGGGGACTTAGTCCCAGGCTGGTTCACTGGATTTACACGTGCATCGTTAGGCCATACCTTATGTATGGTGCGATTGTATGGTGGGCTAGAGCTCACATCCTCAAACGTCAACTGTCGAAGCTACAGCACCTTGCGTGCTTATGCATTACAGGTGCGATGAGAGTAACTCCCACTGCTGCTATGGAAGTGTTGCTTTGTTTACCTCCCTTGCAGTTCCTTGCTGAGAGTGAGGCCAGAAAATCACTATACCGTATGTGTGTAGTACTTGGATGGCAGGTCAATCTCGGCGATGGGGCCAGAGGTGCTAGGTACTGAGCTCTCTATGACAGCCTATCTGGCCATCGGGGAGGAGCACTTGACACTGTGTGCATGAAGCAAGTCTTTGAGCGCCGTTTTCAGGTCATCCTTCCTGAACGGCAGGAATGGAACAGTGAGGGGTGGAATGGCTTTAAGCCGGGCGATGTCATCGTCTATACCGATGGCTCACTCATTGACGGTATCTCCGGAGCCAGGGTCTACTCTAGAGACTGTCGGATAAATCTATCTGCAGCCTTGGGTAGACAAACAACTGTTTTTCAGGCAGAAATCTTTGCGATTGCTACTGCCGCAAATATCCTGTTAAGTAGAAGGATTAAGGGTAAAACCTTATACATCTGCTCAGATAGCCAAGCCGCTATCAAAGCCTGTTCGGCTGGTTCTCTCAACTCAAAAATAGTTGAGGAAACCATGGTTAAGCTTGACCGTCTGGGTAGATGTAACTCGGTGTCACTTGCCTGGGTTCCTGGGCACACAGGTATCGATGGAAATGAAAGAGCGGATGCTCTGGCCAGGAAGGGCTCTTCAACAGCCTTCATTGGCCCACAACCATCTATAGGATGCTTCTCATCCGTCCACAAACGTGAAATGGACTCGGCTCTACGCCAACAACATTCCGAATACTGGCATGACCTGGTCTCATGCAGGTATTCGAAGAAGCTAGTGGACGGTCCGAAAATCAGCAGAGCTAAGTTTTTGCTTGGACTAAACAGGAAAGACTTGAGACCCTTGATTGGTCTCGTCACCGGTTTCAGTCCTCTTAACGAGCACCTCAAACCATCCACATTAGGAGCTCGGGCCTATGTGAGTGCTGCCTGGAGGCGGATGAAACGGTATCTCACTTCATCTGTGAATGTCCGGCTTTCGCCAGAACCAGACTCACCACTATAGGCAAACAATTCGTCAACGAAGATGAGATGGGGGACATTGAACTAGCTAATATTCTTCGCTTTGCCAAGGCTACTGGTAGGTTCTCCCTCACTGTATCTTACTAATCGCCAATAACCAGCGAGCGGGCAGCTATGCTGAAGTACAATGGACCAATAGGTCTAAGTGCTTGTCATCTACTAATGACCCCACTGCACATACAATACAATACAATACATCTTGTATTTGAAACAATTGAAATAAATTAATAGGAGGCATTAACGATACAGGGCCTTAAACCATTGGTATGTGCAAAGTGAAAGGGACCTATAATTTAAAGCCAAATCCGAACGGAGAAGCTTCAAATGAAGTCGTGGATAGTCTTCGTTGTTTTTTTTATATATATAGCTTGGCCCGACGGGATTTGATGAGACCTTTTAGACCTGGCAAGGACTTCGCTGCCTGTAAAATGTATTGGGCTTACATATCTGTGTTCAGCAGAGTCCTCAATAGAATTAGAAAAAAAATGGGTAGTTACGTCAAATATTAAAAAATGGGTTTGATCCTGGACTTTGTTCGCGTCTGGCAAGGACTTCGCTGCGTGCAAAACGTCTTGGACCAATATTTGCATGTTTAAGCTGATCTACTCTGTTTCTTAGGGCTATAATCAAGTGGTTACACTTATTATTACTATTGTGGAAAATGGCGCACATTCAACGAGCTGTCACACACTTCGGCTTCCACGATTTGCTGCCAGACTGTTATTTTCGATACACTCTCTACTCAGGCTACACAGTAATGCAAATATCTTGCGGGTACCTCTGAGACCGAAATTACTTCGGGCTCTTAGACTATTTAGATTAGTAGTCCAACACACTAACCTCTGCGCCACTTGGCCTACATTTGCAACGATTGAATTCAGCAAGTCGTAAGATGACACATCATAGCGAATAGGCTGATAGTAAGCCCTTAGGCTAGCAGGCATTACTATGCTATAATTACATTGTTCTTCATGACCAAAGGACCACAGCTCTCCCACTTTACTGTATCCCTACTGGTTCGCCGGTTCGACCTCAACAAAAATATACAGATCTCTCGGTCAACTTTTTGGGGCGTTTTTGACAAAAACTTTTCTTTTCTCCCATAATTTTTCTTAAAAACCGTTAAAATATTTACAACGAAATGTGTAGACAATGCCGTTCTTATCAACTTATCCAAACAACGTTTTAGCCACGTCCACTTTTGGGGGTGTTTTGACCACATTTTAAAAATTTGGTCATTTAGAAAACAAAAACAAAAATGTTTCAACATGGTTAAAGACTCAATTCCACGCCAGGTTTAGAGGATAGATATTCGGTATCCAACTGTAGCCCTTTATTTTTTTTCTCTTAGGAAAGGCGAGTCTAAAATGGTAAGTTAGCGCCTCGAGATGCTTTCAGATAAGTGTTGCTTCTACCTACTCTAAAATTATCGTATATGGAATTCTTCCAGAAAGATTTCGCTCGGAATCGAGTTCCAAAGATAGCTTTTTCTATATAAAAGTATTTTTTGGTAGACAGACGTTCTTGGTAGTTTACAAGTTCACCGTCAGATGGTTGGCTTGGATAGTTAGCTTGAATTACTATCAAAACATTAATGAATGAAATTCGACTTCGTTCATATGTCCACCACGGGAACGTTTGCAGCGGTCGATACGTTGAACCCAATTTTCTATGACTCGGCGCACATTTCTACCGATACGGCCGCTATTTCTCGTTCAATATTGGCTCTGAGGTCCTCTAACGTCGCCGGCTTGTTGGCATGGACCAATGATTTAATGTAGCTCCATAAAATAAGTTTAGAGGCGTTAAATCACACCATCTCGGCGGCCAATAGACGAGTCCGTTTCCCGAGATATCACGTTCGCCGAACTGAGACTTCAATAAGTCGATTGTTGCACCCGCTGTGTGGCTGGTGGCACCGTCGTTGGAACCACATATCACTGATGTCCAATTCATGCAATTGCTCAAGGAAATAACGTTCCTACAGGTCTCTGTAGCGAATAACATTTACCGTGACGCGACGGTCATTTACATCGACAAAAAAAAAACGGCCCGATGACGCCACCGGCATCAAAACCGCACCAAACAGTGACTTTTTGCGGATGAAATGCTGTTTCATGAAACACATGAGGGTTCTCACCTGTCCAATAACTATTTTGCTTATTGACAAAGCCGTTTAACCAAAAATGCGCTTCATCGCTGAAGATGATTTTGCGATGAAATTCTTCATTTTCTTCCATCATGTCCAGAGCCCAATTCGAGAACGTATGATCAAGTGGCTTTAGTTCCTTGAGTCAGCTTGGTCATGTCAGGGTGTAGGCAGCAATATTCGCCACACTTCTGGCAAAACTTAGTCTCACAGGTACGGCAACATCAAGCAGCGAATATTCGGACTATACTATGAATTGCTTGTGAACTGGGACGAGAATTGCGGATTTTACTGAATATTTGGACATTGACAGTTCGGTAATCGGTGTAAGGGTGCGTTCATAGTGAAAGTTTGAACTTGTCAAGTCGCTAATGAAAGACCCTTTATATGTTATGTCTGTTAATTTATCTTATAATCTGTTAAGGTTTTTTGTTCCTGATAAATAAAAAAATAAATATTAATAAAAGGGCTGGTCCAAACGAGGACGGTGTCCTGGTATTTTACCACCGCTACAGCAGCGCGAGAGATAAGCGGCTCATCCACGGCGGGAACGTCGCCAATGCTCATGAGCTCCTCCGTTTTAGTACCGCAATTAAATAGCGGAGAGGGATAAATTCGATACAGAAAAGCAAGTTCGGGGGAGGGGTCAACATGCCCTCCCAGGACGGTGGTTACTATAGGTAACATCCTCTTTGTGTATAAGCTAGATTAAGTTAGCTAAAGAGTTTCTGGGAAAGGTCGGACTTGCCAAGTTGTGGTCGTGCTATCGGGAGGTGATTGACACTGAAATGCTTCAGTAAGGCAAGAATCCCAATATAGTTAGAACACGTTTAGTAGTAGTTTAAGTAAATAGAATAGGTGGTTTATAATTTGTTTTATATAAAATATAAAATCTAAATGATGCCGAGTTTTATTTTTTCGATCAATGCAAATGTAAGATTAGTTCATAAAACTGTTTTTAGAACGAAAGGCAATAATTATAAGGTTATAGTAAAGTTTAGAATAAGTATCCTGTTAAGTTTAAGTTAAATTCAATCATTTTTGTCTGGTATGTATTTTTAATAATCAATAATCAATAAAAAATGAATTTAGAAAGTTAAGAAAAGTTAAAAGAGTCCTTCGTGTTTGTGAAGGGTTGAGTTTTTATTTATGGGGGTCAACAAGTGTATGCAAGGAATGCAGATTTTTTGACAAAATGACCATATATCCCGGTTGTGTATGGCAACATCGACGGAACAATAAACAAATCGTCATAATGTCGCATTCTGCCCTCATTGACAGAGTTTGGCATCAACTCTCTTATCGAAAATGAGTGCATTTGGAATCGAAGATAATCTTCTTCAATGGATTAGAAATTACTTTTCGAACCGTTCACTTCATGTTGTTTTGGACGTTTTCAAGTCTGCAACTCACCAAATAAATGCTGGTGTTCCCCAAGGTTCTGTTCTATCCCCGACTCACTTTCTCATTTTTATAATTGATCTCCTGTCTGTTACTTCTAATCCAATCCATTACTTCGCTGATGGCAGTACCTTCTCATATTCGTTTCTTGGGTTACGCCCCTCTTCTTCGGGTGTGGAACTAGAACGGCAACGTATGTACAGCTCATTAAATTCCGATCTTAACAGCATAACTCATAACATAAATGGCACCTGCATCGCTGAAACCGAAAGACTTTCCATTCTCGGTATGTGTGTTAATGACAACCTTCGTTGGAATGACCACATATTCGATGTCGCCAAGAACGCCGCGAAATGTCTAGGCGATTTAAGAAATATTTCACGCCTTCTGATCTGGCTACAATTTATAAGGCGTTTATTCGCCCGAAACTCGAGTTCAACGCTAATATCAATATTGTCAAATAGTTTGTAGTCATTTCAACAAAGTGGCAATCCATCTCCCTACGCTTGCTGTCCTAGTTTCTGCTGTACAGCTTTCAACAGCGCTGATGTTGTCGAAAGCATTCTATCAATCAAATCGAATGCTGTTGGCCTTGATGACATTCATCCATCTTTTCTAAAAATCGTATTACCCATTTTACTACCTTTTATTACCCATATCTTTAACACTGTGGTGACTACAGGGATCTTTCCTAGGCAATGGAAATCAGCAAAAATTATCCCCATCCCAAAATCTTCCAAGTGTGATGAGTACAGGCCGATTTCAATACTCCCTTTTTTGTCAAAAGCCTTTGAAAGGATCCTCCAAAAGCAAATTAGCCGTCATTTCGCCATGTTCAACCTATTATCATCTAAGCAATCTGGTTTCCGACAAAAATACAGTTGTATCACTGCTGTGATAGGTGTGTCTGAAGATATTAGGCAAGCTCTTGACGAAGACAAAGTGTCCTTCTTAGTCCTTCTTGATTTTTCTAAGGCGTTTGATTTGGTTGACCATTCTTTTTTGTGCCGCAAGTTGTCTCATATATATAATTTCGAGCCTTGTGCTATAAAGTTAGTATCATCATACTTAACTCACAGTTTTCAAGCCGTAGAAGTTAACAAATCCCTTTCAAACCCCCTGCCTATCATAAGTGGTGTCCCTTAGGGATCCATACTAGGGCCTTTGTTTTTCTCCCTTTATGTCAACGATCTTCCTTATGTCATCAAAAACAGCTCAATTCATTTGTATGCTGATGCTCAGCTCGTATTAAGCTGTCCTCTGGGTTTAATAGAGCACGCTGCGCAATCGATAAATAATGATCTTGCCGATATAGTGCAGTGGTCTCAACAAAATGGACTGATTAAATCGAGATAAAACTAAGTGCATCGTGATTTCGCGAAAGCCCCTAGATCTGGCTTATTTTCCTATCCTCACACTCCAAGATGCTCCTATTGAGTATGTAGAATCCGTCAAGAACCATGGGGTGACCTTTAAGACTTATGGAGTTATCCGAACATTTATGGAGTTATCCGAACATTGTGGGCGACCCAATCGTTTACACCCTTTAAAACCCGAGTCTTACTTGCTAAAATTCTAGCCATGCCAGTCTTAACATATGCTTGTGAAATTTTTGCGAGCTGTAGTTATGCATCCAAGAGGAAACTTAATGTGGCATTTAATTGTATTGTGCGATATGTGTTCGGATTGCGTAAATTTGATCGAATATCACTCTACTCCAGCCAACTTTACAATAGCCATGTTTCTTTGCACGTGGACATAGGGATGGCATCAGAAAACGACTATCGCCGCTTAAGAATTCAGCAAAAAAAACTTGGCAGCACACATGCACCTATGACATGCACCGTGACACAGCTGTAAGTTGTAGTTAAGAAATTTGTATTGAAAATCCTGAAATTGAAAAATATTTACTTCCGCCAATTGAAATTGATGCCAAGCATATTCTAAAATTATGAAAAACAATTTCACATTAACAGATTTGCTAAATTCAATTACCCTTAAAATGAAGTTTGAAAAATAATAATAGTAAAATCACGAATAAAATATTCGGCGGCATGTGTGAGTGGTCGGTGGGTTGTCAAACTTTGACATTTCCTGAAAAATTCATCGGAAGGATTCATCAGAAACGAAGAAAATGGATTTTGGAAGCACTGTTTATCCCCGCTAAAGGACTTAGCGGCGATAGCTATCCCCGCTAAAGTTAGCGTATATAGGATAAGTTGTTGTTGTATTTTACATGCAAATTTCAAATTATCCCTATATCCGCGTGCAAAGAAACACGGCTAATATGACTTTCGACAATCTTCTCAAATTTCGAACTCTTTGCCTGTTTTCGGACATACTTTTAACACATCAACCGACTTATATATACAAGGTGGCGCAAAAATAACCTTCCGATGTTTTTTTGCTGTAATTTAAAAAAAAAAAACGAAAAACTTTGATTCTTCTTGTGGATTATTTTTATTTGGTCTTTTAATTTTTTTTACATCAAGTCGAGAATATGATGTCATGTAAATGGCCGCCGCCACAGTTGATTGTCATTTGAGTCCTTTTTATGGCATTTTCCATCACTTTGGCCAAAACTTCCGGCGATAGGTCCTCACATTGTTGACGGATATTGTCTTTAAGAGCTGCAAGAGTCTGAGGCTTGTTGACATAAACCCGCGACTTCAAAAAGCCCCACAAAAAGAAGTCTGGAGCGGTCAAATCAGGCGATCTTGCTGGCCAGTGCAAATCGCCAAAACGGGAGATTAGGCGCCTGGGAAATGCATCCTTCAGCATATCGGTTGTGGCACGTGCAGTGTGTGCCGTTGCACCGTCCTGTTGGAACCACATGTTTTCCAATCCCAATTCATCAAGTTGCGGCAAAAAGAACTCGTTGATCATTTCTCTGTAGCGCTCACCATTCACAGTAACCGTTTGGCCCGCGACGTCTTCGAAGAAAAAAGGTGCGATGACTCCTCCAGCGAAAACAGCACACCATACAGTGACTTTGAGCGGGTGTAATGGCTCTTCGTGGGTTACACGCGGATTTTCAGTGCCCCAGAAGCGTAAATTTTGCTTATTTACGTACCCGCTAAGATGGAAATGGGCCTCATCACTCATGATTATTTTTGATGAAAAATCATCTTCCTCTTGGTGGTGATTAAGGATGGCTTGAGGGTATGTTAGACGCGATTGGCGCTCAGCAGCTAACAGCTGATGCACCGTCTGGACTTTGTACGGAAACATCTTCAAATCTTGTACCAAAATTCGCTGTAAAGACCGTCGACTGATACCCATTTGCGTGGCACGTCGTCTGGTCGATGTCGGCGGCGCTTCCATGACATCTTCGGCTACAGAAGCAATATTCTCTGCAGAACGGCTACTCCGGGGTCTGCCACGCCTGGCAGCATCTCGTGTTGTGCCAGTCTCTTCGAGGCGAGCGGCTAAACGTCGCAGTGTTTCACCAGTAGGCGTTGGACGGGTAGGAAATCTGCGACGAAATTCACGTTGTGCCAAAGTCACCGACCGATTATTGCTCAAATAAATATGTAGTCACCAATATTCCGCGTTCTGGAGCAGTGTAGCGTAACATTGTTTATTAAAGCATGTGTTTACTACACAAATGTCAAAACAGAACTGACATTAGGGGCCAATCGCAAAATTTATAGCATTTTCTGATAGGAGGATTACTTTTGCGCCACCTTGTATGAAAAAATAAGATATCCCACCTCAAGCAGATCTGCTCAATTGATCCCTCCTCGGTACTCTTGCTTAACTTCTGAGCGTCAGTTTTTTATTCACTCCACACGGTTGTGGAACTCCTTACCCTACTCTATCCGAAGTTTAAATAACACAACTAAGCTTAAAAATGAATTAAAATCGTATCTCTCCTTGAATTCTTAAAATTTTGTATTTTTTTTATATTTTTCGTGTAAAAATTGCTTATGCTTTACTTTTCATTATTTCTTTTTTCTCATCAACATGAATTCTTCGTTTTGTAACTCATGTAGCTTTTTATACTCGCTTCAACTATTGTATGCCTTTCACTAGATTATAAGATATTGTATCTTACTGTGTATAGGTAAATCACTAAATAAATAAATAAATAAAAAAATATCTGGTCCGGTAGACCAATAACTTATTTGGAGCTACTTGACATGATCCAAAAACGCGCGATAAGACTTATTAACGACCGAGACATCGCGAGATCGATTGGCTCTCTTAGTCATCGTCGGCGTAAAGTCTCCTGTCTTTCGTTATTT
This sequence comes from Portevinia maculata, assembly GCA_949715645.1. Taxonomy (NCBI): domain Eukaryota; kingdom Metazoa; phylum Arthropoda; class Insecta; order Diptera; family Syrphidae; genus Portevinia; species Portevinia maculata. Next base: position 265,244,535 of record OX454526.1, on the reverse strand, counting down.
TATCGTTATTTCCATCATAAGTGCTCAAACGAATTGCCAGTTGCATTCCACCCCTAGAACATTTTAACCACAATACCCGCCATGCAATGAATGCTCATCATTTCAACCTCAAGCCTGTATTCGGACGTACATTGAAGTTCAAAGAATCTTTGCTCAGCCGAACAACACGAATGTGGAATACTCTTCCACGCATTATTTTTCCTTCACATTATAACCTACAAACATTCAAAACCAACGAGCATCGGCATCTCTCCTTTTCTTCTAATTATAATTTCCCTAACGCCCGCGCTATGTAGCCAATGCATGATAAGGGTACTAAAAAAATCCCTTTTGTGCGGTACATAATATAAAAAAAAGAAGATCACTGGTAGGTATAACGAAACATAACGATGCGGCATGAGCAATTACGATGTAACTGTCCAATCAATAACTCGATGGTATGAAAGTGGAACAGTAGCTACAGCTACAGCCATTCCCCTTCATTCACAATTCAGTCTACAACTCATAATGGTATGGCAATGTAAATTGCCGGTCGCAGTGTCTCAATGGTTAGTGTGTCGGACTACTAATCGAAAGGTCGCCGGTTCAATTCCCGCCGGGGCCAAGTAACATCTTGAGTTTTTTTCCACTGCCCCACCTCTTGCGAACGTCTGACAAACATCCAAGAGTATCAATTGTCATGAGAAGCTTCTCAAATTCGCCGTTCGGATTCGGCGTAAAATTGTAGGTCCCTTCCACTTCGCAAAGAAAGTGGTTGGAGAAGCTAGGTTTTGGGCACTCTATGGGCCGTTAATGCCTAATACTTATTTATTTAATGTAAATTGAACATTTCCCATCCTATATTAGATTGCATTATTTTTCTCATCCATGAACAAATACCATTTTAAGTAATTTACAAAAAAATAAATCTTGTTTAACTGACCCCATTTTTTGCCATTAATAACCGAATTCCAGCTTTAACAAATTTGTAAACATTACCAAATTAATTTTTGCAGTTTATCTCCAACACACTTCTCCTCCATCCTCGAAACCATCAATTTGTAAGTGATTTCCCCATAAAATTCGACAGCCTTTTCTGACATTTCTTTTCTTTACTTTACTTCTACACCCAGCATCTCCATTGCTAGAAAAGTTACACACAGTTTATAAAACACAATCTCAAGTTAGATTATCTTTTGTTATTAAATAGTGGGCGGGCGCCAATGTTAAGGTAGCGCTTTCGCTTCGTTTTGTTAGAGCGCTCATCATGTTCATCTATTATGCACGTCAGGTTTTTGGTCATGTATTCACTTGACACCAGAGTTTAAGTTTATTTGGGCAACCATACATCACAGGCAACTTAAAAAAAAAAAAAGTTTTATCACTTCTTGATAATTTGTTGGCTTTGCTTCATTGAATAGCTACAGTAGTCAAATATTTGAACTTCTTGGAATAATCATGCGACGACGACAAAACCGATGGTTGAGTTTTGTTTGCCTTCAGAGCATACATATTCGAATATGATGTCAAGCAAATCTCTCATTAAATCAACGAACAGAGAGTTAAATATTTTTTCAAACAAAAAAAAAATCAATCTAAAGAAAATGTTATGTTTATTTTGTTGGTACTTACGTATATGAGACCAGAATAGTATCTGTCTTTGATGTTATGTAAGACGGAAGCTTCATTGAGGCAAGTCAATTCGGCCATATCTTCGACTTTGTCGAATTTAGGCGGATTCATTTTTTGTATGTCATCCCGAAGGATCATCACACGTTTGCCAGTTTCAGCAAGATCAACTTCAACCTCATCGCCTTGTTCGCGTTTGATGCTCGCTGCAACAAAGCCCTGAAATTTAATAAAAATAAATGTTTTAATAATACTGATAGATAAATATATGTAGGTACCTATATATAATATTTTTTCTAAAATTATATTTTGTTTATTATGAATATGAAGAAACGCAATACCTACCTACTGTCATCAATCTGTAAAATATAGCGTAACGTAAAGAACACATCTCTGCGAAACGAATCACCTGTTGATGACAACGACCAAGACATCATCAATACTATTCATCAATAATAGTGAATTATAATCCTATCTGATCGAACTTTTTAACTCATCGTTACAGCCACAAGGATATTACTTGAAATTTCAGAATAATCAATAAAAGGGTAAATTTGCGTCGATGCCAGTCTGTTTGTATGTAATCAACATATTTGTTTGAGAATGACAGACGAGTGACATATTAATTCATCGCATAGTCCATTCATAGGTGGCGTAGTTAGTTTTCGGATTTTATAGTTCCGTGATGAATTGATCTGAATATCTTGACAAATAAACGTATATGAAAAAAAAATCTGATAGTAGAATCGATTTAAAAGTAACACGCTACGTTACGGTCAAAAAACGAACGTGAGTTATGCGATTTAAGCGCTGCGATAAGTGCATTTTTAGACACGTAATTTAAATATTAAAATTAATAGCTTGTAGGAAAAGGGTTGCTTTGTACAGGGTGGGCCAACTTTGAACTGAATGATTTGAAATGTTTGTAATTTTTTTTATTTTTAAGGTTTTTTATTTTAATTTATTTTTGCAGATAATAAAGAATTTCATAACGTCATCATACTCAGTGCGAGAACGAGTAAAAATTGTTGGCTTTTATCATGTTTCCGGACGATCAATTATTGCAACGCAAAGAAAATATCGTCAGCATTTTAATACTGCGACGGCTCCCGGTTAAAACATGATAAGAAGCTTAATGACCCGTTTTGATCATCGAGGTGCAGTACTCGATGAACCACGAACAAATTTTGCTCGACCTGTTCGCACTGAACAAGCTGTGGATGATGTACGAGCAAGTGTTCACACGGAACCTTCCGTGTCTACTCGTCGACGTGCTACTCAATTGGGCATCTCCAGAACATTGCTACGACGCATTCTTAAAGTTGAACTAAGGATGTTTCCATATAAAATTCAATTGGCCAAAGAATTATTGCCGAGGGATGCACCACAACGGCTACAATATGCCAATAGGTTCATTTTGCTTGCGACAGAAAATTACAACTTTTTGAACGATCTCATTATGAGCGATGAAGCACATTTTCATTTAAATGTATATGTCAATAAACAGAAGTACCGAATTTGGGGTACGGTAAATCCGAGAGCATTGCATCAGCGACAATTCCGAGAGCATTGCATCAGCGACAATTACACCCTCTCAAGCACTGTTTGATGTGGAATTATGGCTGATAGAGTAATAGGGCCGTATTTTTTCGAAAACGAAACTGATCATCCAGAAACAGTCTCTGGGGCAGTATACCGGACCATGTTGGGACGTCCGATAGTTCTCAATAATCGTGACATATGGTTCCAGCAAGATGGAGCTACAGCTAATACCGCCAGAGACACAATGGCGATTCTGCGAGAAATTTTAGATGTCCCCATAATTTCAAAAAATGCTGATTTGGCGTGGCCACCTCGTTCCCCAGATTTGACGGCCCCTGTTTTTTTTTGTGGGATTTCTTGAAGGAACAGGTTTTACGTCAACAAACCACAAAACATTTAGGAACTAAAGCAGAACATTCACACACAAACTGCAAAATTGGAGCCAGAAACGTTGCGTAACGTAATGCAAAATGCCTTAAAAAGAGTCATCCACTGCAAACAGGAAAATCGAGGTTATTTAAAGGATGTCATTTTTCACACTCAGCGTAAAAAAAAAATTAATAATTTGTACTTTAAAATTAAAAATAAAATGAACTAGCGAAATTGTAAGCACTTCAAATTAGTTCAAGTTGGCCCACCCTATGAGGTATGAGGTGACTAAGAGACTGTCAAATAATGTGGTAAGGCCTTGCGATTTTAAATCGTATTTTCTGTTAAATAATTGAGGTGCAGTGCGCAAAAAGGAAACTCTGCTGACACAAGAAAGCTGCAACTTTGTAATACGAGCATGCAGAAAATTGATTTCAGAGTTGATCAAGAACGTCGACTTAATATTGTACAAACACAGATTTATGTCTGTGTCGCGGGTACACATATATGACGTGAAACGATCCGAGATATTTAATTGAGACGATTGAGGCTGACATAACGAACATCGTAGCTAAACTGGGTCAAAGAGGGCAGTAGACATAGGATCATTTACACAGGCAGTGGATCATTCACAGGCTTCGTAAGGGCGAAGCCAGCGCTCTAGGTATTACAGAAACCCCAGATAGCACGTTGGTTTTAAATCAACGCCCAATGAAATAAGGCCCAAAATGTTGAGTCTTATTTCATAAATGTGCCACCTAGGTCATGTAACACAATCAGACAAGTCTTGCCTACCAAGTTAAATTCAACTTTTGTGACGTCAACACGACAGGAGGTGATGCGAAATCGAATGCGAAGCCATAACTTTGCAGGAGAGGAGACGCCAGTTCAATGGTGGAGCTCGGAACCGCAAAGAATGCGAAGAGAAGCTAGACAACTTTCAAATAGATCATTTAAGACTGATTTGGAGGAAGACTCGAATCCCTACCGATCGAAACAGAAAGAATGTAATAGGTTAATTCGGGTATCGAAAAGTGCTTTTTATATGAATTTCTGAAACTAATAGGGTGGTTAAGGTTCTGAAAAAGGACAAATCTGCAAAACTGGAATCACTTAGAAAACTTGATGGCACCTTCACTAAGACGAAAGCGGAAATTAGTCATCTGCTGGAGTCTCACTTTCCGGGTAACCAGACAACAATTGGCTCACAACCAGCCACGATTACCGAGACTCGGCGTAGCTGGCATATTGCGAATGCTGTAATAACGGCCGACGCTATTGAATACGCTGTTGCGTCGTGTGATTGCTTCAAGTCGCTGCAGCAAGGCACAAACTAGTTGCTATCGACTCTGAAGAGAATATTCACCGCTGTCCTAGCACTGGTATAGGTACCAGAACCCTGGAGTACAGTTAGAGTGGCGTTTATACCAAAAATTGGCAGAAATGACTCACACCCTATTGCGAGTGTCAATCGACAATTGATTATTGACTATTTTCAATGTGTGCTATTGTGAACGAACGATTCTAAAGGACTATCAATGAATATGACTTTTTTAATTGACTGTGATTGAAAAAATCCTTTAGATCGTTCACAATAGCACACATTGAAAATAGTCAATTAGCAATTGTCGATTGACACTCGCAATAGGGGTGTCAGTCGCTAAGAACTTCAGACCTATCAGTCTGACTTCCTTCTTGCTGAAAAGCATGGAAAGACTGGTCGAGCTTCATATGCGCAAAACAGCTTTGATTGCACCCTCTATCGCAGATGCAACACGCTTATCAACGCGGCAAAAAACTTGCCAGACTGCGCTCCAAAATCTATTTGGTCGAATTAAGAGCGCGATTGAGGGTGCTACTTTTGACAGTATGTGTAGCTCTGCTGTGGATTAAAGCAACGCTAAAGAATAGAAATTTGGTGGATTGTATCCGTAATGTGAGGGCGGGGGTAAACAGAGCTGCCCGCAAGGCGGCGTTCTGTCTCCACTCCTATGGTGCTTGCTGGTCGACTCCCTGTCGAGTCGAACACACTCAACAGTTCTAAAGTCTAAGCTCAGGCGTACACGGATGATGTTGCCATACTTTCTGTTGGGTCATGCCTAGGCGGCACTGGACGTGATCGACGAATGGTGCACTGTGAGTGGGCTCTCAGTCAATACCCTCAAAACTGAGGATGTTCTCTTCACGAGAAGGAGGAAGCTCATCGGGTTGACTCAGCCAGTGCTAAAAGGCGTCACAATCAAACTCTCCAATGAAGCAAAATATTTGGGAGCTTCGTTGGCCCAAGCATGTTGAGCTGAAGACTACCAAAGAGTTTTGGATTTCCTGGCAGTGCATTGGCATTTTCGGCAAGACATGGATTTACAGGGTTATGAAAAGTCCCTTTTAAGCATATACGTCGGTTGTTTGGTGGAAAAAGCTTTCACGTAAAAACGATGCTAGTGCAACTGCACGGGGGCCTTCCCCAGCACACCTGGCTCCGGTCCAGATGCATTATTGAACCGTCCACCCCTTGGAGTGTTGCGCAGTGTCGTCGCTTTCTCTACAGGTTTCGCAGTTGGTAGTATTCCGTAAATCTAGTACCTTAAGACATTTGCAAAAAACCTAGTGGCCCGTAAAAATGCCAGTAACTTGTCTTTTCTAAATAAGGGTAGAATAAGAATGCCGCAGATTTTTTACAGACCTCAGGAAGTATTCGTTTAGTCTGTCTGCACCGTGGAGAGTCATACCAGCTGTGGTTGTGTTCACAAGAAACTATCAATGGAAGCCCCGACCGAGGACACAGGCGGACCTAGCGCCGGTTCAGGCCCTACAAAGTCCTCCTCTGAGCCTTGTCTATACTCTGTTCAGTTTATATTTGCAGTACAGGGAAGTTAGAATATTTGCCTTTTACTGTGGCCATTATGGATTTCAATAAGCTATTACAGGGTTGCCGTAGTGAGCATTAAAAAATCAAGTAGATATTTCAAAAATATCGATATGGTTACTAACTGATTACAAACATAAAAAGAAAAACGAAAACATGAAAACAGAAAACACCCAGCGACAACACCTTTTGAAATATTTGATCTCAACAGCTCTAAAAAAGCTAAACTCCTGAAAGCTCCATAGCAAAAACCAAAGAAAAAGCCTTAAGAATTTCCATCAAGAGGGCAATGGTAACTCTGATTCAAAGTGTAGGTATTTTTTTTTTTTTTTTAATAAACGCAATATCAATAAGGGTTAATGGAAATTTGGCGAGCAGTACCCTCTTCTGCCGGTGAGCATATAGGTCGTGGAGGGGCATACGTGGCGTCAATGAAGATCACACAAACAACTTTAATCAAAGAATATATAATTACCAAGAAGACGCATCTCATACAAATGTTTGCACTGAAAATTTTTGTATGGCGGGTTCTGATATCACGACCCGCTCTCACAGCTTTTGCTATTGCTTTGCTTTATCAAGAACTTTTTAATCTTGCGCTCAGAGAATTTCAGAAAACAGTCCAACGAGCACACACATCGAAACAGTCATCCACAGGATAGTACGACTTACGATACCTGTTTATGCCTATAGCCAGGTACACGCACATGTCCCAACAGAATAGTCTGCTTTCTGCATAACCGGTTCTTGATGAACGATGACGAGTATTGACGAAAGGCAAACGATCCCTCTGCACAGTGCCGATTTTTTCATTCGCTTCGTTGATGCACATGCAGATAGATTGGTGGTGACAATTTAATTTGAAATGAATGGAAAGAATTGTTTAAGATCTGGCATAAAATGCTGTATTACTGGTTGTAATATTTCAAGAAGGCAGAATCCAGAAGCAAAAATATTTAAATTTCCGCTACTGGATTCTCCTATGGGTCAAATTTGGAGAGAAAAATGCGGAATCTCTGAAAATAACTTTAAAAAAAAATTATTTATATGTGACCGTCACTTTCATTCGGAGGACATAGGAAGAAAAAAATTGAAAAATGGAGCTGTGCCGACAATAAATCTAAACATCTATGTAGACGAGCACTTTGAAACAGAGCATCTTAATTTATTTAACCTTGCAGAATTACCTAGAAGAAGGAATTCGTCGGAAACTTCTATGTCTGTAGAAGTTGTATGCACAAATTGTGAGAAATACAATAAATTAACTGCGTTTTACAGGAAAAAAAATATTTTTCTGGAAAAACAAATTAAAAAATTAAAAAAAAATCTTAAGGCAGCTCTGAATGGGAAAAAAAAAATTGAACAAAAGGGTCCTAATAAAAGAACAAATACAGTAAGCACAATCAAAACTTATATCAACTCTCTGAATATAAGTGACCAATCTAAAATATTTTGCAATTTACTCATAAGTACACGACAAAAAGAATACAGCCAAGAAGTCAAATGGCTTGCACAAAATATTTTTTATGTTTCCCAATCTACTTATTCATTTTTGAGAAATAAATTAAATTTGAATATGCCTCACATATCCACATTGCATCGATGGGCTCCTATTAAATTTCTTCAACCAGGATTCATAAATAACGCCTTTGAAGAATTGAAAAACAGAATTTTATCTATGGATGAAAGGGACAAAGGACACGTTGTTTTATTATATGATGAAATTGCAATCAAAAGGGAATTGAGGTACAACTCGAAATTAGATTTAATCGATGGGTTTGAAGATTTGGGCTACAAGCGAAATGGGAATTTTAGTAAGCAGGTTTGTGTTTTCATGGCAAGAGGATTATTCTCTAATTGGAAACTTATTTTCAATTACTTTGCGACACAAAACGGCTTATCAGGTGCTGATTTAAAAAAAATAATTCTTGAAAATGTGAAAATTCTTTCTGAAATTGGAATCACAATTCGGGCAGTAGTATGTGATCAAGGGTCTTCCAACAGAAAAGCATATAGCCTCTTAGGAGTTTCGGATGCGGAACCATACTTTTCAATTAATAACAGGAAAATCTTCTGCTTATATGATTTTCCACATCTCATTAAATCACTACGTAATTGTTTAATAAAGTCCGATCTCAATACCGCTGATGGCTTGGTAAGTTTTGAAGTTGTCAAGGAGCTTTGGCAGTTGGAGCAGAACACAAAAACGAAAATGTGCCCGAAACTTACAAGTCAGCATATATTTCCAACTGATTTCGATAAAATGAGAGTCAAATTTGCAACACAAGTTTTTAGCAGAACTGTAAAGGCAGCTATTCTTACAATTATAGATAGATGTGGTTTTAAGAACTGCTCAAACGAAGTTGCACTTTCTACAGCAAATTTTATATCTAAAATTGATCACCTTTTTGATTGTATGAATAGCGGTTCCTTGAATTCGGACAATTTCTATAGATCAGCTCTTAAAAAAAATAATTGTGCACATGAATTTTTAAAATCCTTCAAATTATATATTGCTCAAATTACTTTAGTTAAAAAAAACAAAACTGTATATTTTTTGAAAGGTATTGAACAAACAATAAACGGAGTGCTACAACTTACTGAAGAATTATTTAAAGATGATTCTGAGGAATTTTTTCTACTGACCAAACGCTTAAATCAAGATCCACTTGAAAATTTATTTGCAGTTGTTAGACAAAAAGGGGGAAACAATCAAAATCCGTCTTTATATGAATTCAATATAATAATTGCAAAAGTTATGGCCACTAATATAGTCCAATCCAGTTGCTTAAGCAATTGCGAAGAGGACAGCGACCCCATGCTAAACGTAGTTGGATTCGACGAAAATGTTTCTGTGTCCATGTCTATTCTAACTACTCACCATGAGCAGCAATGTAACAAAGAATTGACTGACCTCGATGTTGTAGAACAGTACCCTGATTTTTTTGTTGGTGACAATTTTGAAAGTTGTAGTTCCGAAATGACCATTGATTTGGTATCAATGAGGTATTTTATAGGCTACGTTGCTTTTAAAGTTGCACCCAAAATAGATTGTGAAATATGCAGTTCCAGGATTAAGAAAAGAGATGAAGTTATCAGCTCTCCTTCAGAACTTTTCTTATTCCAAAAAAATTACAGTCGGAACACTGATTTTGGAAACCTGAATGCACCTTCAGATGAATTTTTTGAAATAAGCAAGAAACACATTTTGTCATTTGATTCAATATATTCAGTTAGTCCTGAAATTAAAAACATTAAAGAAAATATAATTCAAAAATACAAGAACGAAACTCCTGAATGGTTTTCCAATGACTTCTGCCTTGAACACAAATTAAAAATAGTTGATTTTTTGATTTTAGTCCTCTTAAGAAAAAAATGTTCCTGGCCAATTGACGAAATAAAGTCAAAGAGCAAGAAAAAAACTAAGATTTTAGTCGCATAGTTCCAAAAAGCCAATAAAAATCAATGAAGAACTAATTTGCGACGTTATGAATTTTTTAAATAAACTGCAATTTTTTTTTTTGTTAGAGAGTGTTAAGTTTTTTTTTCCAACCGTTTGCATGAAATTAATTTGAAAATAGCAAAGAGGATCACACTTTATAATTAAGCTTCTTTTTTTTTAATAGGAGCAAACTACATTTTAGTATTTATTTTTTGTAATAACGTCTCAAATCTCAAATTCTGCTTAAGTTTAGTTACAACATTTTTCAGAACGTTGGTACTTAAACTGGGTATTTTCTTTAACAAATAACAATTTTTTTCTTTCAAAATAATATTTTCAACTGCAGTTTTGTAGCAAACTAGTGGACCCCAGCTTGCTTTGCTAGGCGTTAACATTTTATTTTTTTCAAACTACATACATATTTTGCTTCGTTGTGTCGAGGAGCTTCAATAAATGTTTTTCCACTAAGAATTTTCTATTTTTCCATTTGAAAAGCCATTCCGGAATAATTGCACACGAAATTCCATACAAAAAATAATCAATTTTCGATTTTTCCAATTTCCCGACTTTTCCGGAGGGTTTTCCCAAAATTTTCTTTCGTAAAAAACTTCTCCTGACAATTTTATTATTACGAACAACTGAAACAAATCGCAGTACATTATGCAGAAGATAATATTAGAGATTTCCATGGTGTATGGAATTATGTATGTATACGTGTGGATCGAGCATCGAGGTTGTATGAGAAAGAGCTTTTCTCTCAATTATTTTTCATTCGGCTCTTTTTTCATTATTTAACAAAAGAGCTTTTTGTGTTCGATTTCATTTTCAAAGTCAGATAATACTTCTTGGTAATTCTATATTCTTTGCTTTAATGTAACTCAGTGATTCTGTTTTTTATTTCAGTGCCATTTTCCTAAGTTGAGTGCCGTGAAGCAGCGACAGCACTGTACTGCTAATAAAAAATGGACAGAATATAGGAAGTTCATCGAAGATGTCATTTACGGTGATCCCGTTATGACCCATTTTTTCCAAATCCCAGAGCACTCAGACTCGGTAAAGGTCAGTTGTACTCTCGTCCATCCAACGCATCCATTTCAACAATATCATCAAATTTCTCAACTCCACAGGCTGGCTTTGAGCTCCCTCAACATCCTTCTCCCCCCCTTAATTTCAGCTTCCGTTAGTTGTGGTACCAAAACGGCGCTCAATGCGTTATTTGTGTTTTTCCTTCGTCAGGTAACGGGGAATACAGCCACTTAAATCAGTCAACCAACTACCAGGCAGAAATCCTCCTTTTTGGTATATAGGTGGCGTATGTTGTTGTTCCCCATGGAGATTGTACCTGCACCACACTTGCCACACGCCAACACACTAACTTCCACACCGTCGCCAGCCTCGTTATGACCCATACAAGACTTTGTGAATTCAGCCATCCGACCGAATTTAGGCAAATCTTGCATTCACAACCTATTTTGGAGGTGATCAAAGGGTTGAGCAAGGCCTTAAGCATCACTGCAGACGCAAATACTAGGCCCCTCCAGCACGTATTCGGGTTAGGATAGCATAAGCCTCCGATCGGAAAACTGACGCATGTTTGCCTAACGAAAAGTTAAGTCCAACGTTGTCGCTCTCCACAATACCAACAGCACCCGATCCTTGTTTGGTTTTGAAATCATCCATGAAGATTCGACTTCATTCTTTTCCTGGCTCACAGTCCGGTCAGAGTCAGTCCTAAACACAAAGAAAGTCGACTTTACTGAAAAAATTGTCGAAAACACTTTCATAACGTTCCGTGGACTTCTGATGTCTAATGTCTAATGATTGCTTCAATTTCTAATCCAATAATTGCTATTCACTGACACTGCAAGACTTTTTCTTTTTATACCCTATTCTAAGGGTATATTAATTTTGACGCATAGTTTGTAACATACCTTAATATTGCCCGTAGACCCCTAAAAGTTACTATATTTATGATCAGCATCGATAGTAATGTCGATCTAGCCATGTCCGTCCGTCTGTCGGCAAAAATTAGGCCTTTAAACTGGACCTAGAGAGCTGAAATTTTAACCATATACTCTCTTGGGTCCCGAAATAATCAAGTTTACGAATTTTTGAAATCCGCCCACAGACACGCCCACAAACTCAAAAAAACAAAATTTTGGAAAAAATCGAATTTTGAGCTAGAAAGCTGACATTTTTTATATACGAGTATGATCTATGACTCCTAAAACTGCTCGGGATAAAAAAATTTCAAAATCCGCCTACTGACACGCCCACAAATAAATAAAACAATTTTTTGACAATCCAAAGTTTGAGCTAGGGAGCTGAAATTTATAATATATACTCTCTAGGGGCCCTTTATGCTCATGTGTTAATTTTTTTTAAATCCGCCTACTGACACGCCCACAATTAAATAAAACAATTTTATTGAAACACCCAAGTTTGAGCTAGGGATCGTTTTTTTGATAAAATCCTTTAAATGTTATATAACAAAATATGTATGTAGAGCGTTCTTAACAATTCAACCATACTTAGACTTTTGTCACGCCCACTTATGAGGGATAGGAATAAGAATAGGGTATCCAACAGTTCGCCCAAGCGGACTGTAGCCCGTCCCTATGTTTTTCTTTTATATTTGAATGCGAAATCATGATTCGACAAAGTTTTCTTCTTCATTTCACGGAAAATACAATAAATTAAAAAGATGTAAATAAAGTAAGATGTGGTAGATATTTTTCCCCAAAAATAGCAGTTCGTCACCATCCAAACAGAGGCTTCGTGAGACAGGTGGTGACTTAACATAAACCTAAATGATTCACTCCTCTCACCACAAAGAAGACGACAAGAAGCATCTAAAATTCAAATCATCAATGGTGCACTATTAGTTGCTCTTGTTGTACATAATCAAGTGCATCGAAAGTGAAAATTTAAATTAAAGACAATTACCACGCAGCAAGCGACTTGTACATTCCTTTCTAGTTAACGAACCGCATTTGCTGCTGCCGTCCCCTTCTTATCATCGCTGTCTCATCTGGTTCGGTTTTTATAAAAAAAAAAAAGTCTATCAGTTTTACTGCTTCTCCGTCTTTTTAACCCTACCGTCTGCTCCGGGTTGACTTTTTCTTATTTCACACCCTCTCTCTCCCTCTTTTTCTCTGTGTTTATGTATAATTTCATCGTGCTCTGGCATTGCGTTGGATAAGTGCATCAAAGATACATATCGATCCCGATCCAACATCCAAGAGCAAGCGGCTGCTGGGAAAATGGTCCGCGACTATTTTTATCAGAAGCAGCGTTGCATGCGCATTCACAAATAATGTAGTTCTTTGTTTTTACACGTACATGCATGCACATGCATCAGCCGGTATATCTGTGTTTGTATTTAGTGGACCAACTAAAAGGAAAAGTGGGATTTGATATGGAATCTTGCAATGGCAGTGCTAGCCAGCAGCATGGTCTCTGCAAGTTCAAGGCTCTGTAATGAAATTTGTTTTTAGACAAAGATTATGTTTAAAGCAGAGAAGTGAATGAGTGGTCAAAAGGGACTTTTTTGGATAAGAAATAATGTATGGCACTTTTTTATTGGTAAAAATTGTTTGTCACTTTTATTCATTTATTCCGTTTACACCTCCGAAAAACGAGAATATTTTTCCAATTGCGTTCAAGGTTCAAGTATGTAGAATAAAATTCAACAGACTTGCTAAGCCTGACCGGCGAAAGATGTGATTTATTTTTGTGTGCTTTTTACCTTGACTTTATGTTGGCAGGAAGGGTGCGGCATTTAAGACGTTTTTTTTTAATAAATGTATTTCACCCAGCCATACAAACAAAAAGACGCACACCCATTAATCCAAAGTTATTGGAGATATTGTACACTCCCGCTCAACAGAATAGGTTCAAAAAATTCTGTTTTGTAATGTGTCTTCTTTCGCAGTCTATTGCATATTTTTTTTTTTTTTATAATTTGCGTGCGCTAAAGGGATTTTTTTTCTGTAGTGACACAGTACCCTTGTAGTGGAAACCACAGCGCAGGAATTTTTGTTTGTTGCTGTAAGTAGCTCCCAGTAAATGATTCATTGCCTATTTTTGGGCGTTCCTTGCTGTATGAAAGAATAGAAGGATAGGAAAGAAGTTTGATGCGATGGGATTTTTTCTCCACAGGTGGCGCCTAAATTGCTTTAGGGAGATCTGTTTTTGTTGTGTGTATTCAATTTATAAAAATCATGGCCCTGGTCGGGTTTCGAACGCACGACCTGCCAATCACTTAGTGAATACACTACCATCGCACCAATGCCACCTGTATATATTTACTTTTTTGCATGCTTTGAACCTTCATTTGTTTGCACACAATAATAATTACAAAGTGCGACCTATTGGTTAGATGTTCATGACCTCGTTTAGAGCCCCATCTATATCGGGGTATTGCTCTGATTTATCCTTGGCAGGTCACACTCCTTAGAGCACAGCGTCCAGTCCAGCTTCCTTGATGAATCTGAGAATGAGCTGTGGATTTATGGTTTGTATGACCAGGCTGTTATTTGGTGCCTGCCCAAATATCTTATCGTTTTGTGGGCCAGTGCCGCACAGGATTCCAGTATGTGGTCTGGAATTTCGACGGTTTCACTGCAGAGTCCATCCTCTGATATACCCATTTTCCTGTTAGGATTCTTAGGTTGTTTTTGTTAAGGCTGATACAAGCTTTGAATCTCTTTTGGTTATAGTTTCCTGAGAGTTTCTTTGCTTGCCTCAGACCTTGGAGGTTGAGGAAGATTTTCGTCCTTGTTTCTTCCTCCAGTCTCCTGAACTCTTAGCGTAGAATGTGTTCTCCTATCCCGCAAAACGGTTCAAGTTTAGTCCTATAAAGGGTTCTACTGCCCCTTTTCTTGCCAGAGAGTCCGCTGTCTCATTGCCTGTAAAGCAAACATGGCCAGGCACCCAGCAGATGGAAATTTTGTTGTTCTTGCCTAGTCTGTTCAGTCCGTGTAGGCATTCCCACACGAGTTTTGACTTGATGACGTAGGCGTCAAGAGCCTTTATTGCTTGATTGTCAGACATTATTGCTATTTTGCAATTCGTGTAGTTTTTCTCAAGGCTGATTCGAAAGTTCCTGTCTATGGCACATATTTCTCCTTGGAAGATGCTGGTACATTTGCCCATGGATTCGTAGTGCTAACCCTACAACTGCTCCCAAACACTTCTTTCCTATCTATCTATTCTTTCTAAAAAAAAAAAAGTAAGTAGCAACGAAAAGCATGCAATGAAATACGATAGCGCCAGGTGCTGCTTGCTGTTAAACACAAATGCTTACGCTGTGTTACGCACTATAAGGGTACTTTAACAACAGAAGAAATCCCTTTAGCGTAAGCAAATTATAAAAAAAAAAAAAAAAAACACTCCTGCACAAGTTTCCTCGGCGGTCTTCGAGCAGTCCGTGTGCCGCTTTGTTATGTGGTTGTTGTGGCAAGTTGTGGATTCATTGCTCCAGTTCTCCTTATTGCTGAGCTTTATCTGGAAATTCTTCTCGAACTTGAATTCCCTGATGCTATCATCCCTGGGTATGGAAAGAAGTGGGAGTTTTTTGAGTAAGTCATCGTGTTCTTTCGAACCGATGCATTTCCCTCTTCCGATTCCCACTTTTGGCATCCTTAGGATTATTTTGTCTGCCGCGTGTGTAGAGGGGTTAATTGCAGTAACACATCCATGGCTTTGCTCCGGTAATGCACGTGCACGCCAGTCTTTGCACTTTGCTGAGTGTGTCACTTGTCGTGGTTAGACTGGTTCGTTTCGCCCATGCTTCTGCTCCGTATGTGACTATTGGTCTCACAATTGCAATGTACATCCATCGCAGGATGTTTGGGCTGAATCCCCATGCCTTCCCCGCTAGGCTCCTATATCTCTTTCCGGCTCAGTGGTTCAAAACTTGAACCAGAGAATTTTGGCAGTCGCGGCTAAGTGGGACAAATTTTAAACCATGTACAAATTATTTTTTGCAACTGGCTCAAAGGTTCAAAATACGAACCACGTAAAACAAATGCATGTGCGAGGTTTTAAAGAATAACGGATTTTTTTTTTACTTTGGCTTGTTCCCAACGGTAACGTGAAAAAGTGTCTTTTGTAAAATTTAAAAAAGAATTCAGTTCTTAGGCTTTGGGGCTGCAGTAAGTGCGTATTTTGCAAAGTTAAAAGCGACTTATTGGTTCTTCGAAGTGGCTGGTGTGTAAGAAGTGAAGTTTATTAATCGTGGTGATAAAAGAAACTTATAAGGCGTATATTTTGAGGAAAAACACATGGTACGTTTTTTAACCCGCCGTGCCAAAGTGATATTTTTTCATTAAACTTTCTTTTTTTGTTGTTATTCTATTATTATCGGACAGCATCTGGTTGGCATAAGTTACGATGAATTTTTGAAACAACTGGAATCGGACGATGTAGTTGCACTCCCTTCAGGATCTAATTCTGATGCTTCCTCATGCACTTCACTAGATTCCACCGTACAACAAGACCAAGGGGAACAGGAGCTTCAAAGATTGTTGTCTTTCAGCTCAGAGGATGATATTCCTCTTTCAAATATTCAACAAAAAATTTCCGCATCTAGTTCTTCGAATCGTAACCGTAACTGGACTCAAAGGTATGTTGAAGAGCAAAATTTACCGGATTTCGCACATGATTTGATTATGGCGCTACTGACTTTGTAAAAGCTATTGAAAATACAACACCAATTGACCTATTTGAGCTATTGTTTGACGATGAACTTTTTGAACATTTGACTTTTCAAAACAAACTTGTATGCGGAGCAAAATCATATGAAAACAGGCAAGTCGTTTGAAAAAACCAATAAGAGCGAAATAAAAACATTCATCGGCTTAAATTTACTTATGGGAATAAAGAAGCTTCCAAGCTACAGAGATTATTGGCCTTCTGCACCAGACTTGCATGATTCCTATGTCAGTTCTTGCATGAAACAAGCGCGGTTCGGTTGGTTGTTGGGAAATCTGCATGTAAATGATAGAAGTCTTGAGCCAAAACGTGGCACTCCTAATTATGATAGAATTTACAAAGTTAGGCCTATGCTCCAAATCCTCGCAAAAAATTTCAAAAAATGTGCAAAGCCTACTCGTGAATTAGCTATTGATGAGTCTATGATAAAATTTAAAGGTCGAAGCTATATGAAGCAATATATGCCAAAAAATCCAATAAAGCGGGGTTACAAGGTTTAGATGCTTGCCGATAAAATGGGATATTGTCACGAGTTTGATATTTATACTGGTAAATCAGTATCTGGAATCGCAGAAACCAATCTTGGAGCGAAAGTTGTGAGAAAATGTATGTCAGATTTCAAGCACAAAGATCATGTAGTGTATTTTGACAACTATTTTACTGGTGTTGAGCTAATGGAAGATTTGAAGAATGACGGAATACATGCCTGTGGAACGGTCAATGCCACACGAAAATGTCTTCCACGGTTCCCGCCCGATAACAGGATGAAAAGGGGAGACTCGGAGTTTTTTTTATAGTGATACGAAATTAACCGCTATAAAATGGAAAGATAAACAGTCTGTACACATTCTGTCAAACTTTAACTTCCAAGAAAAAATCAGTGAGGTATCACGAAAAAACAAGGATGGAACCATCTCCAAGGTATCGCGTCCAAACGCAGTAATTGGCTACAACAAAAACATGAACTACGTAGACAAGTTCGACCAGAATTTAGCTGTATAAATTAGACAGAAAAAGCAAAAAATGGTGGCACCGAATATTTTTCTTTTTTGTAGATGCATCAGTGGTAAATTCCTTTTGCTTGTACAAAATGCTTAGCCTTCCACAAATGGACATGAAGACATTCAGACGATCAGAAACGTGGGTTAGAAACATCGTCACCAATTATTGCCAAAAAGGCTTGTAAGCCCTTTGTTCCTTTGGAAATGCGTACAACATCTTCCGCTCATCAACCACAACGCAACACTCGCCGAAGATGTGCCAACTGCAGCACTGTTAAAAACGAAACTCGGACAAATTGGATGTGTTCTATTTGCAAGGTTCCTTTGTGTTTGAGTGCACAAAAAAACTGCTTCCAAGCCTACCATCAGAAGTAACTCGAACTTTGCGGCGCACTGGTTCAAAATTCGACCCACCAGTTTTTATACTATATTTTAAAAAAAGACAAGTCAAAAAATGTTTAAATACATTTTTTTTCGTTTTTCCATTAAAATGAATAAATTTAAATATTGCTTTTGAAATTTGATTTTTTATTTTTTTTTTAAGCTGCATGGGCTAATTTTCTTATTGAATTTTCACGCCGAAAAGAGATATATCATGAGAGCGCGGCTGTCCTTCTTGGATATCTCCTCTGTATGTTTTCGCCAGAGGAGTTTACTATCTAGATAAAGTCCTAGATACTTTACTTCTTTGACTGGTATCAGTGTCGTGCCTGATAGGCTAATGTCCTTAAGTCTTTGAAGTTGTCTTTTCCTTTTGAATGGTACAACATCGAATTGAATGGTTTTGCACCATTCTTTGGTTACTTTAAGCCCCCTTTGTATGATGTCACCAAGAGTTTCTTCAAACTTACCCCTGGCAATCAGTACAATGTCATCGGAGTACGCAACTCGGTCTTTGCCCGTCCACTACTTGGAAAATTTTGAGTAATTGTTTGATTCCTCATGTCATTGGAAATCATTTGGAGGAGAAACGGTTTAAACAAGATGGCGTAACATGCAATACAGCGTGTGCAACCATGGCTTTGTTGAGCCAAACGTTTGGTGACCGAATCATCTCAACAAATGGACTTGTGAGTTGGCCACCTCGTTCGTGTGATTTGACACCTTTGGACTAATTTTGTGGGGTACGTCAAATCTCTGGTCTAATGCTGATAAACCAGCAACGATTGATCACTTACAAATAAGACCTGGTATGCTCGATAAAGTGGTGCAAAATTGGACCGACACGATGGCGTTCATAGGGCGCAGTCGCGGAGGCCATATTCCAGAAATTATTTTTAAACATTGTTGCGGTATAATTATACCACAACAAGAGCCACTCTACGTTCCTGACCCACCCTACCAAATTCCCTCTCTTTATTGGTTTGCGTGCTTAGGATCTGAAGAGGTGGAGGGGCAGCCATGGTGCCATCAGCCATCGGCCCACTTCTCTTGACCCTCAAAAACCACCACAGGTTACTTGGGCATGGACAGGCGGTCCAACACTGGCGAACCAACTCGGCAGGCGGTCGACGAATCGATGAAAAGGCACCTCGTAACAGATGGACTGTCTGTACAACGGAGCATGGGGTGCGACCCCAGACGTCCGGAATTGTGAGCCTGACAAGGACCGTCAGGAGACTCCCAACGGAGCAACGTACTTCCCTACAGACGGACAGTCTGCAACACCATTACGTCAAGGACAGACGGACGGTCTGTAGGCGCAAAAGGCGGCAGCAAACCCAGACGGACGGTCTGCGACGGCGGAGTTGTGTACGCACCCTCAGACACACTCCAAACAGACGGGCGGTCTGTAAAATGCAGTGGTCGATGCTAATGACACTGGCACAACCAGACGATCGGTCTGATATAGCAATTGGGGAGGGCGAGCGGACGGCCCCTTCTACAGACAATTGCGAAAGAAGTACCACTGTCACGGTACTGAGCCACGCACGATGGGGGGAAGACGACGCTCTGTCCTTCAACTCCGTCGTGGGAGCACCGGAGGAGCAGCAGTGAGTATTGGCGGACGGCCTTGTATATATACACTCACGAGTACAAATCACATAACACCACAGACACCGGTCCAGATGCGCACAAAAGACCGGCGACAACAAACAAAACATCCAACACGAAACACAACGATGCCTGCGAGGCCAACATACACATTGAAAACAAAAAGAAACCATGTAAGGACTGGCACAAGATCGTAATTCCCTTTCTACCCCAAATCTGCGCGCAACCCCACCGAGATAAGTTAATAGTAATAGCGCGGTAACTTAGAATTATTTAGAATTTCTTCACTCACTGCACTATTCCTGAATTGCTGGGTCTTCCAAGAGGTTTAGCTGGTGTCTGGTCCTAGGGATCTTCGTCATCCAATCCCTCACAGGGGGAAGCTTCTTTGGGCTGCACATTTTTATTTGGGGATTTTGAGGTGGGTTCCATAAAAGTTGGACCCGTGAAAATAGCAAAAATTATTTAATTTAATTCGACTCTTCGAATGTTTTGATTACGAACTGTCAAAAGGGGTACGTACTGAATCGAGGCAGATCCGGGGTCGGTCGGAGGGTTTGTTCATTGCTGAAGACTTAGAGCAATGGGCGAATTCACTGAGTGAGAGGTCGCCTGAAGGGCATGAGAGCATTAGCGGGATCATGTCAGCGCACAAATGTGAGAACGGATAGTGTAGCAGGAGACGGCATGGACCGCAAAATGTTTGAGTATGCGTGAGGATGGGGGAGTACGAAACAGTTGGCAACTTCAGCGCCACAGCTGAATTGTCGGTTGGAACTGTCGTTGGCTCTGCTTCCCCAATGTATGTATGGAGGTGTGAGTGAGAATACCGGCCGGCCGAATGGACAAAGCCAGCTGACTAATCACTTCTTGGTTGTCCAGCAAGTGATATAGACGTGTTGTTCATAATCGGGGAGTTTATAACAAAAAGAAAAGTATCAGAAAATTCGAAAAGTCGTCATTGCGTAGAATCGTGAAGTGGTTAATTTTGAAGTCAAGGATTAGGAAGATTTCACCTCGAGGAAGGTCAGCAGACGGGCGGGACCAGTATCCAACAATTCCAGTCGGGAACCAGGACTTCAGGAACAAAAAAAAAAAAAACAGCTAAGTAGAGTGATAGTGTCCGTGTAGAGTTTGGTAGAGGAAAAAAAAGGAAAATAGGAAATCTCGGTAGGATAGTGCTTCCACGAATCCCGGTAAAAGAAGGGACCCGCGAACCCTTTAATCGACTTTTGTCCCCTTTCGGGAACATTCGATCTTGTGTCATTTCGACGGCAATTCCGCTATTTGTACCACCGTTTCCCGTAACGTAAAAATAAATTTGCCGTTCTCCAACGGAGACGTTATAACGTAGTGAAAAAAAAAATTTTTCGTCTTTAATTTTTTTCTGGATTTTCGCTTTTGTCCGCTCGTTGCTTTTGGTTTCACAATTTCCCTTAAAATTGTGTGGCGCCCATTTTTTTTCCATTGTTTTATAGGCATACTCGATTCCCCGGAACCATAAAATCGATCGGTGTAAAAATCCGCAGTAAGTACCTAATCGTACATACGGTTTTCCTTTGGTGCGATTTAGAAAAATAAGCATTTTATTACCTGAACCCACCCCGTGCTGAGCTACTGGAAAATCAGCATATCCACTTGCTGACTGTTGCACTCGCGCTCTTCGCACCTTCATTTGACAGATCGGTAAATTAAATTTCGTTTTCGGCAGTGGCGACTGCAATTTCGCGATTTCCTTAAATTCATTTATTTCAGTGTTTTCCGCCAATTCAATCTTCCTTAACGATAGTTTTCGCGTTCATTAAAAGTGCAACAACATTAAATGCCATTAAAGGCCGTACGGCCAACATCCTGCACCCGTTACGATGCCTTCTGGTAACGTTTCCAACCGACTACAACTAAATTTAAAAAAAAGGCTTCCAAGTAAGTTTGCCTTCCAGAGCTCGTTGGAAGAGGGACGAAGTAGTAAAAGAGTTCGACACGGTCATATACACCGACGGATCTAAGATGAACTGTGGTGTGGGCGCCGGTGTCTACTCGGAATCACTAAAAATATCAATATCCTACCGCCTGACGGATTTTAACAGCGTTTTCCAGGCGCAACTACTGGCTATCTGAGAGACCTGCACGCAAATGAGAGCGTGACACCACGTACAAACAAAACATTGCTATCCCCATAGATAGCCAAGCCGCCATCAAAACTTTTGACTCGGCTACAATATCCTCCAAACTGGTGCAAGAGCGCCGGAACGAGCTTGCCCAACTGGGCGAACGTTTCAGGGTTACACTACTCTAGGTTCTGGGGCATAGTAACATAATAGGAAACGAGCGTGCAGATGAGCTGGCCAGGTAGGGCTCAGCTCTAGACGGCTCACTCGCGGCTAGGGTTCACATTCCGCTAGGAGCGGTTAAGACACAAATACACTCATACTTCCTGCAGAAAGCCAATCTTCAATGGAGAAGGTTAACTAACTGCATCATATCAAGGAAGATATGGCCTACTTACGACAAAAGAAGAACAAAGGATCTTCTAAACAGAGCCCGCCCCGATGTCGCCAGAATTACAGCGATAATCACGGGGCATTAGTCAATCGGAGACCATGCGGCCAAACTAGGTATCCCATTTAACCTCTACTGACGAAGTTGCGGGAAAGCTAATGAAAGAGAAACTCTCTTCCCTTTCCTCTGCGAATGTCCGGCACTAGCAAGAGCCAGACTGCGGGCACTGAATCAACCATTCTTCGACGACCTTAGCGATATATCGGGCAAAGGGATACAAGTTCTTATCCGTTTTCTCAACTCCACAGGTTGGATATAGCTATACAACAAATCTTCTACAATCACTACAACATAGGTCACACGAGCCGTGGTAAGAAAAAGGCACAACATAGAACCGCCACCTCTACCTACATACCTATAAAAAACACCCTGTAAGTTTAGTCCTCATAGAGGCTTCGGAAATTTGTCTTCAAAAATGTTTAGTCTTTGAAACACAGCAACATATTTCTAGAGCCGAATCTTTTCCTTCCTTGGTGCATTTTTTTTTTTTGAGATGTGAATCTATTTCATAACTTTTAAGGCCTTACTAAGCGACGAATGATGGTGGTCCCATGTAACTTTTAAGCCCTTATTGAGCGACGAATGATGGTCCTTAAAAGTGCCCACATTATGGAATAGATTCACATCTGAAATAAAAAAAATGCACCAAGGAAGCAAGTAATAATAGCCGTGTTTCGGTGATAAGTGTATACCCAGCTCAGCTACATTTAACACGTGAACCAAAACAAGAAGGAGTGCTGACGATAAAGAGGTCAGCAGTCGAGGACTGAGACGGAGTGAACATAAAGTGTTGATGCCATGAAGCGACTAGATGGCGGTAAAATTAGTTGGGAGCAAAAATATTCCGATTCTTATGCCGAGATAGTGGATGTGTTCGTCGATTAAACAAAAAAATTCTCATTTCAAAGAAAATTATGCGAAGAAAACTAAAAAAATAAATAAAAAATTTACAAAAATAAGCATCCGTTCTTTTCCTTGCTGTCAAACACAAAGGATTTTATGATGATCCAAAATCTTTCAAAAAATATTTATTTATTTATTTATTTGTTTACATATTTCGTCTTACAAGTTTATATCTTATTTTAGACTACTTCTAATACTAATACAGAAATTCATATTTTATATATTTAATGATAGATTACAGAGCATTCATAATTCGAGTAACAATTTTACAAAACGTTCTACTCATATTGAAATCAATTGAATTTTTATATAAATTATAATTGACACAAGCTTTAGTAATGAGATCATTCAGACCATAATTCGTTCTGTGCCGGGAAACATAAAAAAAATACAGTTCTCTAGGCCGAAGAATGCGATAAGGAGTGTATATTAAACATTGATAATAAAAGGGAACAATCAATATGAGCGGTAATTACATCATGTGCAAAAAGGACTGAGTAATATGTCCTTCTTTTAGCAAGGGTTTTCAAACTCATAAGCGCACATCTTGCTTCATACGGAGGAGTATCATTATTCCAGTATATTTTTCTGAGAGCAAATTTTGTGAATCGTTTTTGAATTTTTTCAATCCGAACTTCAGCGTTGCGGTAGTAGGGACTCCAAACAACGCAACCATATTCCAATATAGAACGAATCAATGAATTATAAAGGGATTTAAGTGTGTAGGGATCATTAAAGTCTTTAGAATTCCGACACAGAAAACCCAGCATACAATTAGCCTTGCTTATGATGTAATCAATGTGTAACGCAAAATGTAATTCCGGATCAAAGATAACACCTAGATCTTTATGATCAGTTACTCTTTTAATTAATTTACCTTGTATACTGTAATCAAAGATTATCGAAGATTTTATTCTATTGAAAGTCATAACAGAGCATTTTTTAATATTAAAATATAACCCATTCAAAGTACACCAGTAATTAACTTGGTTAAGATCTGTTTGCAATTTAATCGCATCAGAAATCGAGTTTACAGATTTAAATATTTTTAAATCATCAGCATATAAAAGGGAATTAGATTCAGATATAAAAGATGGTAAGTCATTTATAAAAAGAAGAAAGAGGAGCGGACCAATATGGCTTCCCTGAGGGACACCAGAGAGGTTTAAAATTTCATTAGACAGAGCGGATCCTATCTTCACATACTGTTTTCGATTTTGCAGATAACTGCCGATCCAATTTAAAACATTAGAATGGAATCCAAACATTTTAAGTTTCTTTAATAAAACATTGTGTTGGACCCTGTCAAAAGCCTTCGAGAAATCTGTATAAATACAATCAACCTGAAGACGATTTTCAATTTTATGAAGACAATAATTTGTGAAGATAACTAAGTTGGTATTAGTTGATCTACCAGTCACGAAACCATGCTGGTTTTGCGAGATTTGATTACACACAGCGGCATATATCCGTTTCTTGACAACAGCTTCAAATATTTTCGGAATTAGTTGCAATTTAGCTATAGGTCTGTAATTGTCAATTAATCTTTTAGATCCAGATTTATGAATTGGGGTAATAAAAGAATGCTTCCAGCAATCAAGAAATTTACCTGACATCAGAGACTTGTTAAAAATAATCTTAAGCGGTTGAACTAAACTACATTTGCATGCTTTAAAAAACAAAGGGGGGAAATTATCGGGCGCGATACTCGTACTCGAATCAAGCGATGATAATTCTAGAAGAATATCATCTTCGGTCAAAGAAATAGAACCTATGTCAGTAATTCGTTCACAATTAGGTAATGAATTGCAATCAATGACGTCATTCACGAAATTTGATTGGAAAAATGATGCAAACATGTTACATATTTCATCAAGATTGTCACTATTGACTCCGTTATACGTCATAATAGAAGGTATACCAATTGATTTTCGCTTAGTGTTTATGAATGACCAAAAAGCTTTAGAATCGCGTTTAATATAGGTTTCCATTGATGAAACGTATTGTTTATAAAAAAAATTCTTTAAAAATTCATATTCTTTTCGCAAACGTAAGAATTCATTACGCGCATCTAAATTTAATTTACTCAACTTATAGGCTTTATTCATAACATTCTTCAATCTAGATAAACTGTTGTTATACCAACGAGGCTTATTAGAACGAAATATTCGTTTAGTCGGCACAAACGTAGAAATCGTATAATCAATTATTTTTCTAAATTCTGTAAAAGCAGTATTTAAATTAACAGAGTGGAGAATGCTTTGCCAGTTTATGGAGCTTAAAAAATTATTTATAGCATTATAATCTGCTTTAGCAAAATCCAACCTGTCACTTTTTAAACCCATAGACAATGACTTTAAAACCGACAAGTTGAATGAAACTTCCAACGCATCATGGAAAATACTATTATTCAGTAAATTAAAATCAGCTAGGCTTACAGAAGCTTCGATTTCTTCGTTTATAAAAATTAAATCTAATACATTACCAATAGCGTTGCAAAATCCATTCAATTGGCGGAAATTCGTAGCAAGCATTGTGTCAATTACTTCAATTTCCTTCTCTTTTGAGACATTAAATGGAAGAACACATTTGTCATCTTCAGAATAAAGCCAAAATCACCTAATACAATTGCATATGATGAGCTATCTAAGCAATTAACAATATTAATTATATTTTTAATATGAGCTTTGTAAATTCCATTATCTGCATTCGGAGGAATATAAGAAACGAAAAAATATAAATGAATTAAGTCTGCATTTCCAGACAAATAAAAATCCACCCGCACACAAGTTTGTTCAATCAGACCAGACGAATCAGATAGTGGAATTTCCATACTCTTGTAATATTTTCGAACAGCAAATAATACACCACCACCTCTATCAAAGCCGGTTTGAATAGAACATCTATCATTTCGGTACACCTCAAAGTCATTGACGTCGTTGTTATCAGTAAACAATTCGATGGACTTGATTTTCCCATGCAACCACGTCTCTGTCAATGCGATAATGTCATACGAACAATCAGCAGCGGCGAAGAAGAATTTAGCGATTTTGGTTCTCATTCCACCCACATTTTGGTAGTATAGAGAGAGAGAGCGAACAACACAATGCAACGGATTATTGTTAGCAGCAGCGGTATCAGCAACGTTTAGATTTGCATCCTTGCTTTAATAATAATCCAAATCGCACTCTTTTAAAGTACAAACACTGCGAACACATCCTTAAAAAAGAAAAGTGAATATAGAATACGATCTAGTTGCTTTATTGCAAAATTATGCTGAGCTGCGTATACTATACACTTATCACCGAAACTCGGCTAATAATGCCGTGACGAACATTTGAAGATGTCAGCCTGAAATCCTTACTCATCACTATTTATTGAGCAGCTTTTATGTGGTTAACTTGCGTTCATTCGCGATTTCGTCTACTGATTCAAATTTATAGCTTTTTTCGCAAATCTGTTGTACAGTGAATTCATCATATCACTTCATCCCCTCACATAAAGTTATGCTGTTTTAAAGATTTTTAAATAATTCCACTTCATTTGTTCTGTTTAATAATTCATTTTATATACACAAATTGGCATGCATGACATTCTTTCTAAATGACATCTTGATCTGGTTCTTGCTGGTGTTTCTGTCCTTCAACCCTACGCTGCGAAAAAAAAATTCCAGAAAATCCAATTTCAGTTCGCAGAATTATACAGCTACAAGTATCTATCTTTTCTGCATGCAAAATTACGTATTAGTTTAGATTTTCTCGTAGGTAACTCTTTGGTGAACCGAAACCAATAGTTTTTTTTTTATTCGAAATACTTTGCATACTCGAGGTTCACATTATGAAGTCGGTTGACTGTGCGCTGTACCGGGTATTTGTCTCCCCTCTATTCCACTCCATATTATGTTTTACCAACGATTTTTTTTTCATTATTTATTTAAATTATAATTTTCAATACAAAGAGACACGGAGCGCGATTGACTGAGTACAGTGAGGAAGTGGAACGCGCCCACATGCTCTACTTAAGTTTTTTCTTTCTCTTGCTGCCTCTAACTTTATTTTACATTTAAGTTATCTTTTTGGTTAAAATAAAGTGTGGTTGTCTGAATGAAATAGTAACATGTCGATGTACATCAACGTTACCATTTTTTTTTCTATTTTGTTGGTTGGTGGTGCCGCTGTTGCTGTTGTAAAAGGTTTAATTTTAGCTTGAATGTTGATTGTATAGACAAATTCGCGGTTCGGTTCAGATGAGAGCAAGCTAAAACTAGCAAAGAGGGTGACATAATTTGTGAGAAAGCTGGTACAAAGTTCAATAGGTGATTCGAGATTGCCTCGAGTTAATTACAGAAAGGTGTTTAGGCTTTACTTAAGTTACTTTGGAGAGTGGTTTTGACTTTGTGGTATTGTTGAGGTTTTTTTTTTACGAGTGCCTACCTAATTTTGATCTTTGCATCCGAACATTGCTAAATTTTGTCATTTATTTTGCGTGCGGATGAATGTTTTATTGCGGTATTGTTGCGTCTAAGTACGTTTTCTCTAAATGCGCTTAACTCAGAGCACAATCGTCTTCTTTGTCAATTTCGTAGGCCCAATTTATTGAGCCCTATAAAAAAAGTGGCCAATGCAGTTTTGACTTGAACCGGCATTAAGCTATTTGCGTCATTAACAACACACCATTAAATTTTGGATTTAATCACTCTCCTTTAGTTTAATGATCCGCTTTTAATGGCACTTTTAAATTGGTATGGGTTTTAAAAAATTCTCGGGGATATTTATATCATTGTGACTTTCTAGAATACGAATTTACAAACTGATTAGAGCACAAAGCATAAGCTTGTCGTACAAAGCGGAAGACAGTCAACCTTTAGATTTCGGGATACAAAAAACATGATTCTCGTTAGTCCCCAGACCAATCCCAAAGCTCAATCAACATAATTTAAATTCAAAAGCCAACGATAAACATGATTTGGTTTTGTAATTTTAACCGAACATCTATCTATCATCGCCGAGGAATTCAGTGGCAAAAATAATAACAAAACAAATTCCTAGCATTGATAACTCAATAATCCAGACATCATGTTGATGATGTGTCTCATCAGCAGCAGCTATCAGACGCACATTAACACCGCCAACCACCTGCATCATGTGCTTCCCTCGCTTCCCCCTTCGTAAAGTGCTTATTTTATTATACTGCAGCACCCAGACTTAAAATATCTGTTTACTCAGCGCCTATTGTTTCTAGTCACTCACTTTGTGTGATATTTGCGACAACGCGAGTGCTGTGCAAATATATGTATAGCCATTGTCACCAGGATGGAATGTGTTATCTCCAACCTGGTATCTGGAATATTTTCGTGCAAATTTACAATTTATTTTAATTTACCTTAGAATGGAATTTGTGGCAGTAAAATAGATTTGTTAACAAAGGCACAATAAAATTAATAAGGAATAATTACAAAGAGGAAAAAATACAGTTTTCAAAGACTGACACTTTATTTGGAGAGATTTAGTTTTTTCTTTCTTTTTCGTCTCTTACACTGCGTGAATGGTCGAGTCAATACGGCTTCAACATGATGGACTTCCAATTAATTTCTAGTTAGCCTCAGTTAGATACTTAACCTCTTCATTAGTAGCACACTGAAGTACAAAAGTACACACTTAATTAAGTATTTTTTTTGCCGATCGTAAAAAGGATATACCTACACTGGCGACCACAAGGATGAGGCCATACATTTCATATTTCATATTTATTTATTTATATCGATTTAACTTACTCAGTAAGATACAATATCTTTTAAGGTAGTGTAAGCTTCAGTATTAAAAACTATTACATGAAGTGAGTGAAAACTAAGTTACAGCATATAATTATTGATAAAGTTCAAAAAAGGATAAAATATAGAAAATAAAGAAAATCAATTCAAACTTAAATTTTACAAAGAGCAAGCTTTAAAGCCAGCTAAAATATAGACAATCTGTGAGTAGGTGGGAGGGGGGGGGGGGGGGGGGGGGGGGTTAAAGTCTATCATCGAAGCGCCTCAAAATGTTGCCTAAGCCTTGCTACGAACCGAGTGCCACATCCTACCATCCTTATTGATTGGGGGAGGGAATTCCACAACCGAATCGCATGTACAAAAAATTGACGACTCGAAACGAGGTAAGAGTAGCGTACTGGTGTTAGATTACAATTTCTACCTGATGAGGAAAACTGGATTTTGCTATATAGATACGGTGGTTTTCGTGTTTGCAAAATATTGTTGAGCATTGTTAAGGTCCTTAGAGCAAATAAGTCTTCCAGAGTGAAACCATATATTTGTCTAGAATATGTAGAAATATGTTCATATCTCCGCAGACCAAAAACATACCTTGCTACGCTGTTGAATACAACATTCAGTTTCCTCCTATGCCTGCTATCACAGTTGCAAAAAATTTCACACCCAAATAATAATAGGGGGATGAGTAGTGACTTTGCAAGTATCATTCTTGTTTTAATTAAATTGGAGTAATTCTTTGGGTGGCCCATAACATACGTAAGCCACCATACACTCTTCCGATTGCCAATTGTATATGGTTGGTCCAGGTTAGGGTTTTGTTAAAGACTAATCCTAGATTTCTTGCTGACTCAACAAACTGAATGGGTGTACTGTTGAGTTGTATTTGTGGAAAGTATGAAGTGTCTAAAAGTTTTCTAGAGATAATCAAACATTTGGTCTTGGATGGATTCAAACGGAGTCCATTTGATCGGGACCAGAGCAAAATTTTACTTAAATCATCATTTAACTCGCATTTTACAATCGATTTTCAGTCTTTATACCTGTTGGAAATTCTATACCCGGAAACTTTTAGTACCTGTGAAGAGGTACATAATATATTCCCAACAGTAAGTAAGTCATACAATTAAAGAATAATAAGAAACGAACTATGTACTTGAAAAGCGTATAAAAAAATACGTCACTAGGTTGCGCCCATTGCGAATATTTCGTTGCAGGAGTTCACATCAGCGATTTTTTTTCAAAGTTTTGTTAAGAATATTTAAAAAAAAAAAAGCGTTGCAAAGAACTGTTTCCGTTTAGTTTAAAAAAAAATGGGTTCCGGAAAAATTTTGACAGCGACAGAAAAAGGAAAAATGGATCTTTTCAAGTAGTTAGGACTCTCAGGCCGAGAAATGGCAAGGGGCTAAATATAAGTAAGACTGCTGTAAACAGTTATCTTGCGGATCCACAACACTATGGGACAAATCAAAAAGGACGCAGGCATAATCAACAACATTGCGAGAAAAGCGGGTTATTCTACGGCTTGCCTGGAATTCTACATACCAGTGACTAAAATAAGGGCCAACAGCGGAGTATCAGCCAGCATAGCAACGGTACGCAGGATATTACGAAAAAGTTGTACTATACAGAGAAGAAAATTAAAAAAGAAACACAATTAGCATCGAATGAAGTTTGCAAGAGAACATGTCGCTTGGAGCAGTGAATGGAAACGCGTTGTCCTTTCGGATGAAAAAAAGTTTAACCTTGACGGCCCCGATGGTTACAACTTTTATTTCCATGATCTATGAAAGGAGGAGCTTATTTTGGCAGACATCACAGCCGTACATCAGGTGTAATGGTGTGGGAAGCTATTACCCACTATTTGTCCACAACAATGAACGGAAACAACTGCAAATGTTTGCTGGAACGGTCATTTTCAAAAGTGAAAAACATTTTCGGACCCCTGTCTTGGATATTCCAACAAGACACTGCCCCTATCCACACTTCCAGGGTTGTTAGAGGTTGGATTCAATCAGAAGACATGGAACTTTTGCCATGGCCGCCCTATTCACCGGACTTAAACATAATTGAAAATGTTTGTACATGGTTATCTCGTAAAGTGAATGAAGGCGGCCGTCCGCCGTAAACAAGTGGAAAGAAAAAATGACTAATTTTATGACCTTTTTGGGAAAAGCATCATAAAAATTAAATTCATCTACCTAATACCAATTTTTTTTTATACAACATAAACTTAATATACGAGTAGCCTTCTTTCATACTGCATTTAGTTTTTTTTTTAATCGAAGGATTAAAAAACAATCGTAAAATTAAATCAAGAAACTAACTGTTCGTAAACATGTGGAACGTAGTGTATGTCTGCAGCATCAAAAATCTGGGAGTAACGTTTAATTAAACTCTTACGTGGGAGGACCACATCGAGTTAATAAAATTTACGGTTCGCTGCGAGCCCTTTATTAAGCGGAAAACTGTCTACCCTTCAATATTAAAAAGATGTTAGTCAAGTCACTTCTGTTGCCTATTCTTTTTTATTCCCATCCAATTTTCTGTGATTTAGAAAGCCACAGTTTCCATAAGTTTAAGGTCGCTTTAAAAAGCACAGTGTGATTCGTCTACAGCTTGAATCGAAGAGACTACATTTCCAGTCGTGCGAAAGAATTTCTGCGAATAGCCCTGCAAAGTTATATGGATCACAGAATATTAACTTTCCTGTTTAATATGAGCTAGGCGCCAGATTATCTTTCCCAAAGATAACAATTTGTTTCCTCAGCTAAAAGCGGAATTCTAATTTTGCCAACCTATAAAAATATATTTAAAAATAACGGTAATACTTACAATTAAGTTTTGCACATTTTTTTAAAGCTAAAAGTCGGTTCTATCATACTGTTTTTAAATCAAGTGATTTCCATTAGTAGTTTTCGAGAAAATTGAAAATTACCAAACCTAATTTTTATTAAATTTGTATTTATGGACTTTTTTTTCCTTGACATCAATGAGTAAATAATGATATCCTTCTAATAGGTAGAGAACAGTAAGTTATTTGGCGTTACCAAGACTGCAAGCATTACGGTACGGCGTATAAACAATGAGGTTATGTCCACTGCAACCAATCTGCTTGGGTTCACTGTCGGATTTGGGGTAGGTGCGAGGTTGGGTGTATGCAAAGTTTCTTTTGCATTTAAGGAATATGGAAACTTTGATTTTGAAATTAGTTTTTTTTAAAAAACTATTCATGGAAATCACTTGATTTAAAAACAAGATGATAGAACCGACTTTTATCTTTAAAAATGTGCAATACTTAATTGAAAGTACATAAAGTATTACCGTTTTTTTAAATATTTTTTTCCCATTTGAAGTGTTTTTTTTTTAGCCCGCCCAAATGGGGCGAGATAGACCCCTCCCATAGTAAAAAATGTTTGTAAATAACTAAATAACTGTTCTACACAAATCTGTCGTTAAACTTTGTCGCCTGAGTTATCGTACTCTCCCCTACGGTTCCGGTTAACATAAGGAGATCTTCAGGCTTCAGCGACTTCTAGAGAAAATATATTTTCGCACTTAATTTCAAACTTGTTTTAGGGGGTTTGTTTCATTTCATTCTTCTATTATTATTTTTTCCTATCTTTTTCTCTTTACAAGTATGGAGATAAAATTTTGTTTTAAATTCTTGTTTTAACCTTTTATAACTGTTACACAATTAGTGGATTTTTTATCTACATAGTTACTTTACTTACTTAGGTGGCGCTACAGTCCGTGGTGGACATGTGCCTCAACCAATACGCCTCTCCAGTTAGCACGATCTAAGCGCTTCCAGTTGCGCGCGTCACCTAAGGCGAGTTATTCCTCTACTGCGTTGTCCCTCCGGAGAGTTGGTGTTCATTCGCTCTACATGTCCTAGCCATCCTAGTCGACTGATACGTACTTTTTTGACCAGGCCGATGTCGCTGTACAGCTCGTAGAGTTCGCTGTTTAATCTCCTCTCCCAAAGCTTGTCAACGCAAACGGGACCGAAAATCACTCGAAGAATTTCGCGTTCGAAACGACCAAGAAGATCTTCATCCGCTTTTGCTAATGCGCCGTAGAGCAGGACTGGGATGATCAGGGTCTTATATAGAGTTCCCTAGTTTTTCTTGACAAGGCCTTACTAATCAATTGCCATCTTAGGCCAAAGAAACAGCGCTTGGCAAGTGTAATTCTTCGTTTGATTTCAGCTGTGGTGTCATTATCAGAAGTAATAGCGGAGCCGAGGTAGACAAAGTCCCTAACTACCTCGAAGTTGAAGCTGTCTATCGTGACGTTCTGTCCGATTCGTCGATGCTGTGTGTCCCTTCTTGTTGACAGCATATATTTTGTTTTGCCCTCATTCACCACTAAACCCATTTTTGCCGCTTCTGTGCTAATACTTGCAAACGCACCAGTGACAGCTCGCTGTGTTCTGCCAATTATGTCAATGTCGTCAGCATATGCAAGTAGTTGTACAGACTTTTGGAAAGTTGTGCCTCTAGTGTTGGCTTGCTAGTTTCGCACAATTTTCTCAAATATGATGTTGAAGAAGTCACATGCCAGCGCATCACCTTGTGTAAATCCTTTTTTGGCATCAAAGGTCTCGGTGAAATTGTTTGCGACCTTAATGGAGCAGCGGGCGTTCTCCATCGTGATTCTGCACAATGTGACAAGTTTGGCAGGGATGCCAAAACTTGACATGGCTCTGTATAGCTCGTCTCTATAGGTGCTGTCATATGCAGCCTAAAAAACGATAAAAAGATGGTGAGTATCGATTTGGACTTCTTGGGGTTTCTCCAGGATCTGCCGTAGTGTGAATATCTGATCGCCCGTGGACTTACCGGTCCTAAAACCGCACTTGTAGGGACCAATCAGGTCGTTGACGAATGGCTTCAGGCGTTCACACAGTACAGCAGACATGATCTTATAGGTAGTATTCAGGAGACTGATGCCTCTATAAATGGCGCAGTTTAGAGGGTCTCCTTTCTTGTGGATCTGGCAAACTATGCTGAAGTTCCATTTATCAGACATACTCGTACTTTCAGCAGCGAGTTAACATAATTGTAAATAGATAAACAAACAAAACAAGACTCCTGGCGGTGCATCATATATTTTTGCATTGTTTGTATTTCCCTCGGCAACTTTTACCCCAGAAAATCCAAATCAATTATTATCATCAATAAGGTAAGCTTCTGGAGGTGATTAAACCCAAACCAACAATCAAAAGTATTTCAGCAACTTTTTTTTCTCATTTAAAAAGAAATTTGAAGTAAAAAAAAAACTGCAACAACCCGCCTTATATAGTCTGTTGCAAAAGATGATTTGGCTGGCTGCCAACATTGTACTACTTATTAAGAAAATCACTGGTGCCCAAGTTACACAAAACCGAAAGAAAGCCTTACGGCGGTAGAGCTTCTCTTTTGTAACACAAAGTCCATTGCATATTCGAACGTCGTCGTCGTCGTACAGTATTGAAAAGTGGACAAAGATTTGACGGAATAGACGAAAAGTGAAAAGTCAATGAACCCGTGCATATAGCAGCAGCATCCGTGGCCGTATCACCCACCTAAAATGTACTATAAGAACCAGAACGAAACGAAAACAAACCATCCACTCTATGTTCGCTCTCCTTCGACACTGGTTGTCTGTCACATTCATTTCATGCAGTGACTGTTTATCCAGCTGGCATGTATGCTTATTGGGTGCTTGACAAGTTCCTTGCCTTGCAGCCAGTCAGGCTGCACCACGGTGTAAGGTTCTCACAGCATTCAGTTAACATATATTCCTTTACATTTTATTCTGTTCAGTGAAAAATTTGCAAATTAACCGACTCTTTCTTTGGTATTTTATCCGTAGTTCCGTATTTTGTTGTTGCTGATTTCATTTTGTTATTGCTGCAATCCACAAGTGCCAAGGCGAGCTACTTGAATATGATAAGAACATGATGGCTGTTGTTCCAATTTGAAGCTTCCAACACCCACCCTTAAATAGAGTTCCGAAATCCGAACGATCCCAGATAACACTTATACACAAGTTAGCGGAAGACCGACATTGACTTATCGCATTTAAAAAAAAAAACAAAGCATTAAATGGAAAATAGATACCACGGCAATGATAAATGAACGAAACCGGTATGGGGTGACGCAAA
Source organism: Portevinia maculata (assembly GCA_949715645.1). Lineage (NCBI taxonomy): Eukaryota > Metazoa > Arthropoda > Insecta > Diptera > Syrphidae > Portevinia > Portevinia maculata. Next base: position 265,209,615 of record OX454526.1, on the reverse strand, counting down.
AAATACAAAAATAAAACGGAACTCGTTTGATTATTCAGTCAGTTATTTTTCGAAAATATTTATCACCTTTACATGGGTCTTTGAACTTTCAATTGCTTTCTGACAACAACTTTGGTTCTGTAAAAATCCTCCAAACGTCCAAACGAACGCAGAGACTCAGGTCAGTCTGTGAGGAAGATTAACATACATACGAGTAAGTTTGGTTACCTTTTCTTCAGGTTTATGTGTCTGTCGCTGTTACTGCATTCACTCCATAATTTGTTTCATTAATTTTGGGTTGGCCGTCGTCCATTTGTTTTCTACCCCAAAATGGCCTCACGTAACGACTTTGGGTGTGTTAAAAAAATCTCATTATCTTGGCTTTGTTTGTTTTATTTAAAAATAAAAATTCCAGACAAGTGGAGCAGAATAAAAAAAAATGCATATCCTGCTAAATTTATAAGCAAACAAAAAACTGGACAATAAAATAACATTTAGGCACTTTACCAAGGAGCCGATAGAGTCGCGTGCAGGGAGAGGCTAAGAAATCACTGCATCAACCCTCTGAGTTTGCATAGAGATTGGCCGCATTCAGGATGTCTTTTGCATAACCTAAAAAGGTATGGTAGCCATGCTGGAAGGTCGGATAATAACCTCTCATTTCGGGGGGTGTCGGCGTCTGTGACGGCAAGGGTCTCAAGGAAGAGCACTCTTTCCCCCTCCTGTGGTCAGTTGTAATCGACGGTCTATTTGGTAGTCTTTAGAGACTAGGCTGTAGCGCCATTGGGTATGATATTGACATAGCAATAATTTTAAATGGAAAGCATGGCACCACCATCACTGGGGTCCAGCAGAAAGCCCAACAGGGTGTAATAATGAAAAACTCTCCATCAGGAAAAGACGACTGGTTAATGTTGAACATATCCCCATTTAAGGCACCACCTTAAGCTATTCCATTGAGGTCAAATATTTCGGCGTCATTCTCGATTAAAGACTCAATTTGCATATCAAGTCTGCCGCAGAGCGTGCCACTATAGTCATGTTGGCCAGTACACCTCTGTATGGCAGAACTTGAGGTCTGAGTCCCAAAATGATATGCACGCTACAGTGGTTGGGAGGACAGAAGGGGAGGCTAAGATGTAGGCCTTCGAAAAAAACACCAATACCCGAATAATCTTTAGTTTTCGATCCGTCGGTGTAAAAGTGGATCGCTTGATCATCCAAGAAAGCATCATCCTCACAGAGTGGCCTGGAGGGGTTACTTGGAAATTATTACCAATTTTTAGCTGAGATATGGTGGTCTTTGTTTCTTTGAAGGGTACTTACTGAATATGTTCAGTTAGTGGCGAAAGTTTTTTCTACTGCCCCACCTCTTGAGTATATATTGTCATGAGAAGCTTCTCAAATTTGTTGTTCGGATTCGGTTTAAAATTGCAGGTCCCTTCTACTGCGCACAAGCGAATGGTTGGAGAAACCAGGTTTTAGGCCCTGAATGGGCCGTTAATGTCTCATATTTATTGTGCCGTGTGGCACTGGAAAACACGCGGTGTAATGTGCAGTTTAGTTAGAAGGCGTCAACACGGAAGCAAGGGTATGCGGACGATATCGACATCATCGGCCGTCGCAGGGTGCCGTGTTGGAGGCTTTTACGGCGATTAAAGAACAGGCAAAATTGGTCGGTCTTGAAGTTAATGAGGACAAGAAGACAAACAATATGCTTTCAAAAAACGACCAAACATCTGTCCACCGCCTAGGACAAAACGACGTTGGTCGCGGTTAGTACGTAGATGGCCAGTCCCATCTACAAAGTTGGGGCAGATAATACATACGTGGTATCACAATGGACCTAAATTGGTATAAGTGTGTCGGCTTCTGCCGACAGCCACCTAAACCTAACCTAGGACAAAACGCCACGGTCCTCCACGAAGGGTCAGTCACCTTGTCGAGTGTACCATCCTAGTTGGATGGTGCCGGTGTGGAGGCTTAATGATGTCAAACATCCACTAAGAACTGCCCATAGGACATTCCGCCCTGCCCCCATTCTCCCCCCACCCTCTCACTCTCCTGATTTTCTCCCTCTCCAGTATCCCCTGGGCTGGACTTAAGGTGTTAGACGACCCGTGCCGATGGTCACCCTGGCTGAGGGCCGAGATATTAAATAGCTCAGTCGCTCACCTAGTATTCGGATACCTGGCGACCTCCGGATTAGCTAGCCTTACCTGCATATTGCGGATCTCTGTGGAGGCGGACCTCCTTTTTCCGCTACTCGTGGGATTTATTATGAATTTTAAAAAAAAAAAACATCAAGACCGGTATCTCTTCGAAACCGGACGGCGACCTTACTGTCTACTGGCACAACTCCTGCAACGCAGATCAGCACTGAGACTGTGATTAAACGTGGTCCAGTTGCAACCAGCGATCGCAGTGAGTCTAAAATGACAAACCTTTTCCTAGCAGCGGAAGAATTGTGGCACTGACGTTGTTAAGCTTCTATCTAGCCTCTATGAAGGAACACCCTGGACCAGCTCCAGTAACTGAAGATGTCGGACTACACCAATGGCATGTTCGGCTCCTTAGAGTTCGACGTTAAATCTCTGGATTTATTGAAGATCGCCATAGGCAAACTCGGGGAGGTTTGGCTTGGAGCTAAGCTTGCGGTTGTTGCGAGGGAGGACTCGCGCTTGGATCCCTGCTGAACCCCCCTTGGCGGAAGAAATATTGGCAGTCATTAGACTCGGAAATCCCTCACTCCCGACCCACGACTAGAAAGTCGCGAAGCTGGAAGAGCAAAGGGAATCCTTCAGATCAGCTATAATCGTGATCAACCAGGAATCCCTGGCTCCTTTGGCGAAGACAAACCGCGAAATCCAGTTCGGCTGGGATAAAATTACACTTCGAGTGTACAAAAAGGCCGATTTGGACGCTAACAAGCCTCCTTATCCCTCTGACGCAGGACTTGACATCCCTGCCACTGGAGCATCAATCTCCCTTCCATCCATGGAAGATGATGACTCCAACAAGGCTGCTCCCACTCAGCCTTCTACGTCCACTGATAACACCTTGTCAAGTATGGACACGGAAGACTTCCTCAGCAGGGTCCTTCTAAGTGAAGACGAGCTCCTGGGCTCATTTTCTAACTCAGATCTTCAAAACACCGTGGTGGAGGCTCCTCTGCCTGATTGCGACGATCAATGTTGCGATTACTACAGATCAATCTCCAGCACTTCAAAAAGGCTTCTTATCTGTCGTTTTAAAGATGGAGAAGATACCTGATCCAAGAGCCAAGGATTGTTAAGAACCTGGTTCGGGGACTCCGGACTCATGGAAACAAATTGCTGTATGAAACAGATAAAGGTAAGCCTAGAACTTGCATATTGGCAAAAAGTTGTTTGTTTTTTTTTTTTTGGTTTTTTTTGTGTTGGGAATTTGCTGGAAGAAAAAATCATCGAAAGACATTGCAGAGCTAGTACGCGAGGTATGCTTCTGCAATAGTGAGAGACTTTAACTCATCTAAAAAAAAACTCCCGGGGGACTGACATTCGCCATCCCGAATGAGATTGCACCTAGTCGACGACTAATCGGTAATTTGTTTTTGAACTACATATTTGTTGAATTTAACAGATAAATCCGCCGTTTGTCGGATTTCGAAACTTTTTTCTTGTTTGAAATCAATACCTGATTTCTTAGCCCTAGCTAACTCTTATAGATCAAGAGGTTTTACCCGTCTCAATCTCCTGATTGTATTGTCATTATTTAATAGTTCTGTTATTTCTGCAACTTTCTTAACTTCATCTTCAACCATTTCAACATTTAGATCTTTATGCAGATCGGCATTGCGTATGTACCAAGGTGCATTAACTATGTTCCTTAGTACTTTATTTTGGAAAACCTGAATTGTTTGTAAATTTGTTTGGCATGTGCATGCCCACAACTGGAGCCCATAGGTCCATATTGGTTTCAGAACTTGCGTGTATAGCAATAACTTGTTGTAGTTAGACAGGGATGAGAATCTCCCAATAAGCCAATACATTTTACTGTATCGCATGTTCAACTCATCCTTTTTTTTTTTTATTTACGTGCGCTTTCCAATGCAGTTTAGCGTCTAGAGTCATGCCTAGATATTTGGCTGTGTTTGAATATTCCACTACATTGTTGTTAATCTAGACTGGAATGTGTGGTACGTTTTTATACGTAAAATTAATTTGGACTGACTTAAGGTCATTTAATCTAATCTGCCATTTCTTAGTCCATTCTGAAATATTGTTTATTGCTGTTTGAAGCTTTTTTGTTGCTATTTCGACAGTTGCTCTCACAGCAGGAACAGCTGTGTCATCTGCAAAAGTAGCTATGGTGGTTTCTTCACTTTCAGGAAGATCGCTAGTGAAAAGTAGGTATAGAGCTGGACCTAGCACACTGCCTTGCGGTACACCAGCTTTAATCTCTCTTAATGTTGAGTACTCTGCATCTTATTTAATGCTGAAGAATCTATCTGATATATAAGACTCCAGAATGGTCGCATACTGCTTCGGCAGTTGCTTTTGTAGTTTGTGTATCAGTCCTTTGTGCCAGACTTTATAGAAAGCTTGTGCTATATCAAGAAATACTGTAGAGCACACATTTTTCTCTTCAAATGCTTTTTCGATTCTATCTGTGATTCTATGCACCTGATCAATGGTAGAGTGCTTATTTCTGAATCCAAATTGGTGAATTGGGACTAGTGATTTTTCATCTATTATTTTTTGTAGACGTTTTACCAGCACTTTTTCGAATAACTTGGACAACATTGGTAGAATAGATATTGGGCGATATGAGGTAACTTCGTTAGGTGGTTTGCGTGGCTTAGGTATCATTATTACCTCCGCGACTTTCCACATGCTTGGCACATATCTTAATTTAAATGCAGCATTAATAATCTGCGCTAGTTTTTTTTAAACATTTTCGTTGATATTGCTTCAAAATTTCTTCTGTAATTAAATCAAACCCTGGGGCCGTTTTTATATTTATGCTTTCTTTAATTTCTTTGGCAAGTTGATTAGCTGTTACCGGCCGAATAGGTCTATCTTCTTCGCATCTTATTTCGAGTCCTTGATAGTTGATAACCTTTATCTTCATAAGGTTTGAATACGTCTTCAAGATACTCAGCGAAAGTGTTTGCTTTCTCTTGGTTGCTTTTCGCCCAAATACCTTCTCTGGTTTTTACTGGCGGAATGTGAGCTATTGGCCTGTTAATTTTTTTCGTTGCCTTCCAGAGCGAGTAGTCGGTACTAGCATCATTTGTAAGACTTGTGAGGTAAGTTTTCAAAGGCTCATTATTGAATTCTCTTACAGATTTTCTGAGCTTATAATTTAAGTTGTTCAGTGTGGTCTTGTCGCTTGGCGCCCTTGTCTGTTGCCAGCGTTTTCTAGCTTTCCTCTTTTCTGTAATAATTTCAAATATTTCGGGAGGATGAGTTTTGTTTGATCTTTTTTGTTGTTTTGGGAGTGGCAGCCCACGCAGCTTTTTGTATTCTGAGCGTCAATATTTGGACTGCTTCTTCTAGTTGATCTTCTGTTTGAATAGCTGGTGATAGTGGGATACTTTCTTCCAACTTCTGTCTGAAGTAGTTTCAATCAGTCAGTCTATTTACTAGTTTTGGGCTATGGTCTTTTATTATTATTTTATGGCTAAGTGTTAAGAGTATAGTGGAATGATCTGATTGAAGATCAGGTCCTTCCTCTATGCTTATTTTATTTGAAGATATATTTTTTGATAGAAAGAAGTCGACAAGATCTGGGGTTTTATTTCTATCTGTTGGCCAATAGGTAGGTTTTGCCGTTGAGTGATATTTGGCGCCATCTTCTTTAATTGCTTCATATAGTTCTCTGCCTCTAGTATTAGTTAATCTAGATCCCCAATACTTATATTGGCAAAAAGTAGCTTAAATGTATTTTTTCTCTAATTTCAGCGATCGTGATGCAACCGTGGTGTCTAGAGACTGCTTGCGGCTTAGCTTATTTGGCCCATGACTACGTAACGAAGGGTCCTTGCCTGGTGTCAACCTAGAGGGACTGATCGCGGAAGCTGAACATCAGAAATCTGTAGGGCAACGTTGAATGATATTGTCTTTTGACAGGGTTCGTAGGATCTATCATTCGAACTGAATCCGTAATTTTTTTCGAGATAGGTTCTTTGACGTAACGGCTTCCTCTGATCTTAGAACTTTCTTTACTCTTATTATTCAATAATAAATGCAAAACCAAAAAAATAGCTCTTTTGAGCAAAAGAGCGAATCTTTTTTTCATTTATTTATACATTATACATTTATCCGCACTTACACATCGTTCTAACTAACCAAACAACTATTACCTATAACCCACAAAGAAAACATTGCAATCCAAACTCCTGAGGGAGATACCTATTATAGGTTAGAATAAAACAACGATATTGAGTGATGTCATGAACTGTTAGCGCTTGCCAAGCACGTAACAGTTGTTGAATTTGAATTTGCTGGCTTCAGATATATTTTCTGTGATGACTGATCACTTCTTCTACGAATCGCAGGCTTCAATAATATCTCAAAACGACGCAGAACTTGTTTTTGTAGCTTAGCTGTTAGATAATGTCAACATGTAATTGCCTGGAACTTGACTTTAACCTCTCTACAATCTGCGACAAGTATCACAATTTTCGGTTGACCCCATCTAAATGAAAAAGACTTATCAATTCCAATAACATTTTCAACGCCTATCAAACAATTTAGATATTCAAACTTCCAACTGTTGCGACGACGCCCAACAACCGTCCATTTGTTGGTAACCCTAAAACCTAAACCACTCAGTTTTATGATTCATCAAAAAGGTGTTTCGAATTTGTTCTTTTGTTTTTTTTTAATCAGCAGCTTTATCGTCAACGCTGCCGCATATCTTTTACGAGTGTATGTATTTGCTTTGTATGATTCTTTCCCCTACACATCGTTCCAAAGCGGTGTAAAACATTTCCACTTGTGCTTCAGTGGGGTACTACGAAACGAATGAACGATGAAGAGTAGTCGTAGTAGTAGTAGTAGTAGGTAGTATGTAGTAGGAAAAACAATCATTCGATTTCAACTCGAAAGAGAAATTATTGTTGTGAATGTTGCTTTGTTTTATTCTTTTTAGTATACAACGCCCCCATCATCGCATCGCCACCATCATCATCATCGACATCTTTCAAGAATACATATACATAGATAGATTTTCGCGTCGCCCGCCGCGCGACGCCTGATTCTCTTTGTAACGTCTAACAAAATTCAAATTGCAGATTTGGATGGCAAGGCCCAAAAATAAAAACAACAACAAAGTTTTAACAAACAGTGAAATGAAGAGGAACGATAATATTAGTCATAAGAATCTTTAAAAAACAAACCTGGTTTTCGTGTGGCACCCAAACCAAACGTTTTTGTGTCCATTCCGCCTGTGTTGCTGGATCATTGAATTGATTCCGTTCGACCGATAAATACTTCAATTCGGGATCGTTGCGATCACTAATTTCTTCTGCCATTATGGTTGGTTTTTTTTTTTGTTGTATTTAGTTGTTTTGTGGATTTTATCTATTCCTGAATTGTGATGGGATGGTTTCACACACCGAAGACACCGTTTCTTTTTGTTGTTTCAAAAACTATATTTTTTTTTTGCGTTTAATAATAATTTATGTGTAATTGTAAATCACTCACAGCACAGATTTTTCTCCTCCTTTAAACTATTCATTTAACACAAAAATAGAAAGAAACAGAAAATTATAAAAATAATTTTTTGGCATCACTAAAAAAATTAAAGTTAACTTTTATTTCCCCTTTTTGTGTTGTTTTCTTCTTTCACCATTTTGATGAAGAAATGTACCTATACAAGTCTTTGTTGGCCGCCCGCGCGTATGGTGCGCGTTCATATACGGATATAAAACAAATAATACAGAAATGAAATGAAAATAACAAATTAAAGCACTTAGAGGTCGAGTGTATGTTTTTCTTCTGTCAATTTTTTTACATCACAGTAAATACTGTTAAAGACGAGGACGGGAGGGTACCATCGGCATAATAATTGAAATAAACTCACAAATTTAAAACAAATTAATGAAAATTAAAAATGGAAAAATGCACATGAGAAGGAGAAATGTAATAGGGATAATAATATCGACGGTGTTGCCAGGTGTATGTGGATTTAAGAAGAGCGTTCATTGACCTTGTTTCGTGCAGAGATGTAGGGAGCTGCGACTGGAATTAGAATCTGATTTGAGAACGGAAATTGTGGGAGAGAAAGTGTAGAGCTTCAGCTGATCACGGTTGCCACTTGGTATTTAGTTACCAAATTTGTTTTTCTTTTTTGTTAGCTAGAATTCTTTTGGTAATTTTTATCTGGTTTTGATATGGCATACCTAATACCAGGAGAGCTTCAAAACACCTCGGATATCATCTTGTCTCTGCTGAGATAATCCAAGCTGTATGAAACTGGTCTACATTCCGCTGTTATGGAGAGAGGTTAAAATGGTTTTACACCTAAAGCCAGAAAATGTTCCCATGTAAATCCTAAAGATATCAGACCCATTAGCCTGTCATTATTGCTTCTAAAAACGTTAGAAAAGCTGATTGATACCCATCTACTTACTAACATTGATATAAGACTCCTGCCTACGGCTCATCATGCATATTACGAAGAAAATTTTTGTTGAAACAGCCTTACGTTTGTACGTTCAATCGAATATTCCCTTCACTATAGAGAATACACTATGGTTGCATTCCTGGACATTGAGGGCGCTCTCAAAACGTCAACACATCCGCAATCGCAAATGCACTCTCAGCTCTCAAAGAAGATGACTCACTTGGTGAGCTAATTAATCTACTGCTCAAAAGCCGGAATATAACCTCAAAACTGGGCGTGACATCAGTAGAGGAACCCCGCAAGGCGGAGTTCTCTCAACCCTTCTCTGAAACTAAGTGGCAAACGAGCTGCTAATCTGCCTGGAAAGGGAAGGCTGCAGGGTTATTGCATATGCAGATGACGTTCCAATTGTCGTCTCAAGAAAGCACCTAAACACCCTGAAAGAACTTCTCCAAAACGCTCTCAAAAATCTAATAACATAGGCAGATCGTTGTGGGTAAAGTTTCAACCCCCACAAAACTGAACTTGTTATATTCACTAGAAAATATAAAATTCCAGATATTGACCTTCACTCAATCAAGGGCACAAGCTTAGTCTTTTCTAATGAATCATCTCATTTTGGATAAAAAGCTTAGCTGGAGCTGGAAACCTAACATACGAGAAAGAGTTCAAAAAGCTACGTTAGCACTCTTCTCTTGCAAAAAAAAGCCATCGGTAATCAATGGGGTCTTCAACCCCGCACTACCCACTGCCTACACATCTGGGTAATAAGACCAAAACTTATGTACGGAGTAGTTGGTTGGTGGACGGCCTTACTGAGTACTACTCCCTCAGCTACAATTGACATTCTGTTTCACGTGATACCCCTTGACATCTTTGGTAAGCGAGCGGCTGCTGGTGCGGCTGTCCGCCTTAAAGCAACTTTCCAGTGGTCACAGAAAGAAATTAACCACTCTTCTATTCTAAAAACTACCAGAATCCTTCCTAGCAACATAGACTACACCACCAGCTTCGTTTCGGCAAAATTTTCAAAGTCAAAATCATATCTCGCGGAGATAGCGGAACAGTTCAACATTAACCTGTGCTGGGTGCCGGGACACACGAGATATCCCAGGGAACTGTAGGGCTGATGAACTCGCAAAAAAGGAAACAATACTGGCTCTTCCAACTGATAAAGGTCCCTTAGGCATTCCAATTGGTACTTGCAAACTCATGTTTATGAGGGAGGCCATCGAGAGAACTAACCTTAGGTGGAAAAGTGGAGAGATCCAATCATGTTTCCCGATATCGGAACGTCGGTCTCGCTGCTTCAGGAACTACCTGTATAAAGTATCCTCTATTTCTTACATCTCGCCTTTTTTACATAGTTTTCTCTTCCTGCACAGTTCACTGATCCCGATTTAATTACCCTGCTTTTTTTATTCCAAAAATTATTGATTTTGAGACACCAAAATACCTCGCGAGGCACTGATGTGATGTACCATTTTGTAGTTCCTCCAGAACTTTACACGTTTGTTTTAGGCTTAATTTTACCTTTGACTGGTGACATCTTTTAAGCAGGAAAATTCTCTAACAAGCCGTCTCCACTTACTCATAGCAGACAGTAGAAGCAGAAGCAAATAGCAAAAGCATTCATCGCATACTTTGTTCGTTTGAGAGAGAGATAGAGGCAACAATTTCCATGAAAAGCATCACTGCACTTTTCACATCAAGGAACTACCCTTCTTTTTTGTTTTTATCATGCGATAAAGAGTATGCAAGCACAGCATGCTTTCTCTCGCAAACCATAGAAATGTTGTTGCTATAATGGTCTCCACTTGAGATAATGACAGCATGCATTATTATATACTATCAAATTATCGCGTGTAAGGGAGCACATTAAACGCAAATAAAGAACGCAAACATCACTCAAAACCACTGTCAAACTAAGTTCGAGAGCACAATAATAAAAGGCGTTCATCTTTTTGAGGCCGAACGCTTGATCTTTAGAACTGGAGCAGTGTGCCCGGGGGTATGGAGGCTGCAGTGTCTCAGGCAGAGACCCTTCACAGGCAGTATTATGTGCCCGTCAGTTTCAAGTAGGTTCATATCAGAGCCGCATGTGGCCAGCATACCCGCTGTCTTGTTTCGAGCTACACCAACGTGACAAAAAAGAACCGAGCGGAGTAGTACCGATTATTTCTAATTGCTATGAGCGCCAGCACAAACATACAAGAATATCAATTGTCATGAGAAGCTTCTCAAATTTGCCGTTCGGATTCGGCTCAAAATTATAGGTCCCTTCCACTTCGCAAATAAAGTGGTTGGAAAAGGTAGCTTTCAGGCCCTGTATGGGCCGTTAATGCCTAATACCTATTTATTTATTTTATATTATATTATGAGCGCCAGGAGGAACTCTGTGACGCATTTCATTTAAGAGCTGCCTGATTGGATGGTCAATTCCGTTGCTGGTAGTTATATCGTAAGGACTGTCTGCGATGTTTTCTTAATCGCATAGACCTCAGCTTGGAAAACATTGCAGTTATCTGGCAGCCGGTAGGACTGGTTGATACTAAGTGCCGCTGAGAAAACTCCTGCTCCTGTTCACTTGTCTGTATTCAAGCCATCTGTGAAGATAGATATACCTTTGATGACTAAACTGGACGAATTCCAGTCTTGTCGAGCAAGTATTGAGACTTTAAAGTTCTAAAGTCTTACCTGGGTTTCTCATAATCAGTTAGTGGCATGAGCCCCCTTTGATTAAAGATGTCCAGTATGCAAGTGTCCATGCACGGCCTCCAAATTTTGATCTATCTCAGTCTGAAAGCGCATTTCACTGCAACGTTCTTCGTGAAAAGCTCCAATGTAATGCTTCCAGACGGAGTTGTTGAGTGCATTTTATTGAACCAGTTACACAATCCCTTGTAGCTTATTTAAATTCTGGAGGTAAGGTTTTGTGTCAACCGCCTCTCACCAAACAACCGAACCATAGGTAAGAATGGGTCCCACAATCGCCTTATTTCTTCCCGAACGATTTTCTACAGGCGTAAAAGTCATTCATTCCGTTTTTGGGGCATAACAGCAGTGTCAAGACAGAATACAGATTGTCACTCGTAAGTTGAAATCTACTAAGCCATAAATATGGCTACAACCCTGTCGGGAATTCTTTTTCAGTAATTTCGAGGAACTAATTATTGCCTTAACATGAAATTGCAACTGTTTTGAAACCATATGGCTTGGCGCAGTTCTTTTCCAGCGAAACTAATTTCGCATCCGGTGCTATAATTGATTTTAGAACCATCCGTCAATACTGCTATGTCGCATAAATTAAGACTGCCCTCCAGATGTGTGGCAAATCTGCAAAAGCAGGTTTTTTTTTGTTTAACTGACGCGAAACCGCAAATGTAAACACCGTAAAATTTATAGCCCATTCAGACGATCATTTCAGTTTCAGTTGAGCTGTCAGTTAAAATGAAATGATAATGACTGCTAACGGAGTAAACTGAAAACAAAACTGAATACTATCGCCTATGGTCACTGCATTTTTAACTGAACTAATAACTGATCGTTTAAAAGGGCCTTTAAAGTGTCGGAAAAATTGAAAATGCAAAACAATTGGATATGTACGTTTCGGCGAAACCCACAGGCGGACCAGTAGGAATGCAGTTAAGTGGGAGAGTTGTGATCCCTTTAATCCTGATCCTAGCCTCACCACCATTAGAGAAGAAAATAGAAAAGGGTACGTTCAAACTCCAATGGCAACGAAAGACGCCTGCAAGTTATCTTACGCCTAGTCTTTTTTTAAAATTCTGTCAAGTGTAGAAATGTTTTTTTGACTTTCCAAAGTGATATCGCATACCTTCAACGTCTTCTGAAACCAAGTACAAGATGTGTCCTGGCGCGGCGACTCATCTTCGCTGAAACATTCACGTTAGGTTTAATGCTCACACAAAACGGGGGGGGGGGGGGGGGGGGGGGGTGACAGCTGATGGGAGAACATATCACTTCTTTTTGTTTTAATTTTATCTGACAGTTTTTACCTATTTTAACTTGTACGGTTCTGTCCTTATCTTATTTTCTTCATTAATTAGCTAGTTGCAGCAAGCGGAACAGGTAATAGTCACGTGATCCATTAATTTGTCCAATCAAAGACGGAACTTGCGATTTCCATACAAATTGAACGCGCTCACTGAATTCGAACTTCTGGCAATGTGTTGGCAAAAACAAAGTGTCAGAAACTGTGTGAAAATAGTTTGAAATCTCATTCAAAATTATGTACCTATACAAAGCACTTTGGAACTTACGATAGCCCATTTGTGTCCACGGACCTTCTGCTAAGCGAAACAATACTCTCTCTTTGATTTCGATCAGAAGTACCAAGTTGCACCGCCACTGGTCCGAGTAGAAACATACCCCCGGGTACTTGAACCATTATAATCCGTAAACAACCTCTAAATCCCTAATTAGGTGGGCATTATGTTTTTCACGCACAAATTATCCAAATTAATTTATCTGTACACAAAAACTCCAACTGGCAACACCATTTAAAAAATGACTACAAGGCGATAAAAGCAAACAGAAATAATAAAATAAACGATAAAGACGACGTCAAGTCAACGATCATCGGCTTTTTGACGTTCTTTCTTGTTATCCGGGCGGTGTTGGGGCAAACCACAGAGAATGAAACAAAAATGTGTGGAGAAAGAGATTTCAGATTCAAATTCAGACTTAGCAAGCAGATTCCCTTTATTTTATCTTTGCGTTTCGTCTTCAAACGGAAAAAAAGAATTTCGTTTCTTCTCTTTGGACAAGACAAGATTTTTTCAAAATGAAAATTACTACAACTCCATTGGTCCAACAGCAACTTAAAACAACTCATATAACTCCATGACGTCATTGTGCAATAAGAAAATTTCCATTTATTTTTGCTCGACTAGATCCTGCCTTGGATTTATCCCAATTTTAAGTTTCTGATAAAATATAATTCGCGAGAAGAAAAAAACGCGACGACGACGGACGGCATTTTTCTCTTTTGTGACATTCCTCCAAGAAATTTTTGTGAATTACACACACATACACTTCGCATGAATAGATATCTTGTTTTTTGCTCCTTTTACCACTCGATTTTTGACCGTGTAGAAATTCGCAAATTTTTCAATTTTCTTTCGTTTTTTTTTTTTACACACACAAAGCACACTCACGACGGGATAATGGATTCCTTAACCGTCAAAGCTGGATTAGCAATTGGAAGTTAATTAATTAGATTTGGCTTAATATATATGTGAATGCAATTGTAACAGAGAAATAACACAAAAAGGGACATTAAATTATTTAAAAAACGGAAACAAACTGAAGATAAATTAGCGACCACACTGCCACTCTGCAATTTTCGGACTGGCCGGTCTGTTAAAATTTTTCTCCTACGTCGACTCAACAATTTTCTATCGTTAAGTTTTTCTTTTCTTATTTTTTGTGGAGAAATATGTAGCGACGATTACAGTTCAGTGTATTGGAGTCGCAATGTGGTGGGAGATTTGTTGAATGGTGAAATTTATTTGGGCGATATTTCAATGATAAACACTGTTGGATGTTGTAACAAATTATTGCACTCGCACTTGATTTGATTTAATTTAAGAAATAGATAATAAATTGAAAACTAAAGGACCGCTTCGCGGAATTGAATTGAAAACACCAACCTGGTACCTTACCTGGGCGGGTTTCGTTAAAAATTGCTTGAGTGCAACTGACAGAAATGCCGGCAGACAGGGTGATACTTTTCGAAATTAATGCGGCTGTCACATTGGTGTTGCACATTTGTTCCTATGTGTGGTTGCACTTATCCAATTTCGATCTGTGTTGTTTTCGAAGAAAATATAAGTTTTACGCGAAAAGACGCTTTCTGCTAATGCTGTTTAGTTGTATGTTTTTGTCATGGGTTTGGATAAATACTTTTTAATATTGAACAACATATTTTTGTATTCATTTACCAGCAGTAAAGGGATTCTTAGTACCCTTATGGTAAAGATATGTTTATAGTTTTATAGTGGGGATACTAGGGAAATGGGGATAAACATTGAAATATTAGTCAGCTTAATACAATCCCTGGAATACTTTGTGTTTTAAGTAGCAAAATATGTGCAACTTGGACCTTAAAAAATGATGGAATGCATTGATCTTTATTTTATTAAACGAAAGGTTGTCATAAACACACATACCGAGAACGGATGGCATTTCAGCTATTTCAGCGCCATTCAAGGATAATGGCAATGTTTGAGTTTTGCCTTAATGACAGAAGACAGCATTGCTTTCTGGAAGCACTGATTGATACTGTTAACAGCAAAGGAATGGATTGCAATAGAAGTAACCGACGGGATATCGTTTATATAAAAATGAGAAAGAGTGTCGGAGTCAAAGCAGAGCCTTTGGTGAAACAACTTGTTTTTAAACAGTCCGAAAGGTAGTTTATAATCCATTGATTTAACACAATCTCAGAGCGTTTACCCCGATGCAAAATTAGCAGCAAGAACACTGGCTGAAGAGCTAGCAGTTGGAATGTTATTGTGTATGAGTGTCGGGGTTGATTACGAGGCCGACTTCTTAATGTTTTTAACAAACGTTTTTACTAACCGTGGAACTTTGTAGTATTTTTTTATTACCTAATTGAACTTTTGGTCGTAGAAAAAATTCAAAACAATTAATGTAGATATTGCAATAATTAGGTCTGTTCCCTTAAATTTTCATTTAGTCAAAGTTACGAGAAACTGCTATGGTAGAAACAGGTCAACAATTCAACTAAGAATTCAACTTGACAACCACGCCACACTTTTTAGAACCAACGCTTTTTAATGGAAAACATTAGGACCTCAACCTCAACTTCGACTTCAACGTTAAACCTAAATCCTAAATTCAAAGTTGAGGTGCAAATCCCACCAACCTTGTGGCGATGTTTTCAGTTTTCCCAACAGACAAAAGCTTATATTTTGAGCGAATTTTCACTCTTGCTTGCAATTTGACATTATTTTCTCTTTTGCTTAAAACCATTTTTGTTTGGCTTTCGAAGTTCAATTTTTCAATGTGTTTAAATCGACTTCAAACCCTGAAGTTCTCGCCCCCGTCAAAGTCGAAGTTGAAGTGTTGATCTGTTTTTACCATTAAAAGTTGTTCCTTCCAACGAGAGATGGAATCGCTCTCATTGAACAGAGTAGGTAAGTACGAATTTCTGACCAATAAATTTCTTAGGGCAGGTTTCATAAATTTATATTAAAGTTTGTTATTTTTTCTTTCATATAAAGCTGTATATTTCTTCTGATTCACTTTACATTTTTAATAACGATAATTATTTTAAATTATTAATTTCCAAATAATTGTTTTGATTTTTTAGTTGATGCTTCTACATGTGTATGTCCTCCATGACGGAGGCTCTACGTCTACAGCATTTCGATTATTCACATGATCTGACCTCATGCAGACATTCTAAGAAGCTGAACATCCCAAACCAGTATCTGCTCGTATTGAATAGGAAAGACTTGAGATCCTTAGTTGGTCTCATCATTGGTTTCAGTCCCCTCAACGAGCGTCTAAAACGATCAAGAGTTAGAAGCTGGACATATACGAGTGCTGCCTGGAGGTGGACCAAGAATGATGCTTACTCTGCTTTGCTAAGGCCACAATTCTGTGGTACTGACTAATGCTAGTCGCTACACCACTGCGCCCACTAAAATGTGGATGTAATCCAAAAAGGTTGCCTTCAGTTTCGAGACGCCAAGAAAGACCGAACCTGCGTTTCAAAGATCAAGCCATCACAGATGCCGCCGGAGTCCTTGGCAAACTAGTGTAAGTAGCATGCACGGTAATGGATTTAAGACCAGTAACGACTATCGTTAAATATGAAACACTTACGTCACTGAATGAGGGAGGAATCAAAGTGCAGAGGACAATGTGCGCAATAAAATAAAGTAATTTATCCTTAAATATATAAATATGTTTTTTTTTAATAATCGTTTTGCTCCAGAAGTATTGTGTTCTTTCTGCCATTAAGTAGTAAAGGAATAATGTCTAAAAATATGTTTAAGCTCCTCCTGGGGTTTGGCTGACAGACTAAAACAGATTTTATGTGTACTTTTTGTAGAAGTTGCTACCATCGGCGTTGAAGTTGTTGGAATTCATTCCCGAAATTGACATTGGATGGTTAGTGCTTCGATTAGAATGTGAGGAAAAGTCAAAGGACAGTGATCGTAGGGACTCAGTCTGCTCGGTGAATTCCCCATCTTCGGCAGCATTTAAGAAACCCAACGGATGGGTGGTTGATCTGGTTGGGCCACCGCGTATTTTTCTTGAACTGGACGACAGCGACCGCTCAATATCCATCGGAGTCTGCGACTGGTAGTAATCGTAGTTGAATGCCGACGATGAGATATTGGAATCAATTGGGAAGTACACATTCTGTGATGGGGACGCAAACCGCTGGAGGACTACGTTATCGAAACCAGTGTGACCCGGTCAGAATTTCAGATCCTTTATTGCTTGAGGCAAATCGGGAAGTTTTATGTCTTTGATTTGCTGCGGAATGTTCATACTTTTGACGGCACTAACCGCTCTAGCGGGTGCTGCTGATATACCCGCCTGAAAGTAGATTGTTTAGAGGATATTTCTAATGTTTTAAGTGGTCGAACATACCTCCTGTTTGACCAATTTGTTCTGCTCCTCTATTCTGGCCAGAATGTCGGACATATTGGTCTGCAGAACCATGCCGCCCATCACAAGCTCAGCGAGAATATGGTGCACGGCGTCCGCGTGGAATATCAGATCTAATTCGCAAACATTTTCAAAGCATTTGTCAAGAGTTTCGACAAACACCTGAATTAAGTCCAGGATGCCCAGCTCACTCTCAGACGAGTCGACACAGAACACAAAGTATAAAGTAGCATAGTGCCTGTAAATGAGTTTGTAGTCTGACCCTCCAATCAAACTGAAAGTAAATATTTAGTTCTGCATCTGTAGGGGGTGGATTCTTATATTGTTAATTACCTCCCGCCCTCAAGAAAGTTGCAAACGTTGTCCTCACGTTTGGAAACCAGTTGAAAGGTTTCTTTGATTATCTGCTGTTGCATATCCTCGTTCTAGCAGATGGAGAGGAAAATCGAAAAATTAATAACATAAAATCAATAACAGTGTAAGAAAAAAGGAAATGCACAAAATATGGTGCACCGTACTCACAAAGTACTGATAGAATTTTGACAGCCGAGGTTTGCCATGATTGTTAAACACTAAAATCGCTTTAATCATGTTTTTCGAACGTGGGACCTATTTATTTATTTATCTATTGTTGTATTGGGGATGTAATAAATGCGTAAGACATTCAAATTCCTTTGTAGAGAAAGCAGAACGATTACAAGTCTACGAGCTCGATTTTAGGAAAACAGACGTCGACGTTCGAATGTCAACGTTGTACTTGTAACTTGTAAGTGTCATGTCACTGTCGTGTTCATTCACAATGACGAAGTTACCAATTCACAATGTATATGATGCAATTTGTAGTTTCAAGCTCCATGATTTTATTTGTTTACGATGGAAATGAAGGGTTATATTATGTATAAGGTTCGGACTAGATTGCATGCCATGTGGTATTTATTCGGTCATATTTGACAGAAAACTCACAAATATGCAGCGAAATGATTTTTTTTAAAGTTTTCTGTATGCACTATGCATTCCGCTGCCAACATCCAGTGCATAAGATAATAATAATGCTGATATGGTGATATGCACTAGCAAAGTGTGATATGATTAGGGTTCAAGTATCGAGGGCCGTAATCTGAGTAGATTGGAATGTGAACCAAATCTAAAGGAATATTTTTGTATAAATAGCATAAGATTTGGTAAATAAATGTTCTTCTCCTGAAAGCAACCGAAGTAATAAGACTATTTTATTTTCACGAGCAACTCGCTCAACTTGAATAATCTAAGGGTCAGATTAGACTGAATGCCAATTGTGCATTCAAATGACCACAGTCAAATGACCAGATTATCTGTCAAATGACCAAAAGTTCAGCGATGCCAAAGTACTCTATTAGACTACGTGACCACAATGACCATTTTGGTCATATTTGCACTGCTCGTCATTTAAGGCATTTGTTATTAAATTTGCAGAGTGAACTGTGGTAACGCTGTATATGTCAAAGCGAAACTTAGTTTTTCGACCAAAATAAATAAATAAATAGTGTGGAAGTGGAATTCGCTACCTACAGACCTTAAAAGACTTCGTGGCATGAAACAATTTGAGAGGGTTTTATTTGTTCATTTTGTTGAAATATCTTACATTTTAGAAGTATTTTTCTCTTTTTGTATTATTTAACGTTAAGATACTTAATTGCTTCGGTTTTTGTTTTTCTACTTTTTATTCTATAATATTTAAAATTTCTATTGTTTAACTATTCGATGTAGGTATGCGTAAATGTAACTTTTGCTAGTAAAGGCTGTTAGTCTGTTGTGAAAGGTACCTATACCTAAATAAAATAAAATAAAATAAAATAAGACAGTCATAATCGCAACATGAAAGCAATACCTAGATATTATTTTATTTCATTTGTTTTTCAGCGGCTTCGAAATATTTGAATATTCTACGAATGTAACCATTCGTATCTTCCATTAGAAGTTGCACATAGGATTGCAGATAGTCATTTGCTCAACGTAATTCATTTCTTGCTCCTTAGGATTGAAGATTTTCAACTTCAGCGATGATAACTTCAACCTTAGGTCCTTGATGGGATGTTTCTCGAGAAGTTTCTTGATAAGATTTCGCTCGTTGATCTGGAGGTCATTCTTAAAAGAGCTGGTGTGCGCGGTTTCTTCAACGATTGCAACAAACAGCTGAAAATAAATTATTAGGTAATAGGACTGTGTTTAACTCACCTGCAACCGAGTATTGTTATCGGTGATTAGATTCTCTATATACTTGACAATCCCCTCAATGATTTTGTTTTCCACATCGTTTGATTTTCAACTTGTAGAAATTAATTTCTTTACATTTTTGGCGCGAACAATTTCATCGCCCAAGTCGTAGAGATAGATGATTTCACACAAGGAGAGAAGAATGCATTGTGATTCCATTTAATTAAACTTGTTCGCAACAACCTTTTAAGTTTCACAAAACCTGGAAATAGGAGTAGGATATTTCAAAATAGGAAAAATTGTAGCAAACTTGTACTGAAGTTTGCTAAAAATGTGAATATTATTTGCTTTCGTTTGATGAAATAAATAAATAAATAATCCACCTAAGTATAACAGCAGAACGACATAACCATTTTAACAGTGAACAAATATATCACCAAATTTCAATAGATTGCATATGGTCATTAGGTCATTATGCTGGCATTCGAGCTTATTGGCCGATTACGCTGCTTGCAATTTGGTCATTTTTATCTGTCAAAATCAGCCTTGTCATTTGTGGTCATTTTGTCATTAGGTCATTTGAGATATGCCGATTACACTGCATGACCCTATTTTGACAGCGAGAACTGTCAAAAATGGTCATTAAATGCCAACTTGGCGTACAGTCTAATCTAACCTTAATACCTCGGCCCGGTCTATTAACATAGCGTTCGTCGCTGATAGAACGAAACGACAGCATAATAGCTAACGTTTTGGGTCGAGGGATCTTAACAATTATAGGACCAACATTACAATTGTCTGCGAGGAAAATGGACAAATCATCTGCATTGAAGTCAAAATCGAACTCCAAAATAGATTGATTTCTTGCAAAAAGGCTGCCGATAAAGTGCAAATAATTTAATTTTTAATTCAATTATATTTTTTCCTTTTAAATTTTATTTAATAGAAAAGATGTGTGGAAATAACAATAACAAATAACTTCTAAAAACATTTGTTTAATTCTATTTCTTTTAATGTCTCCCAAAGTCCCAACCGTTGCGTTGTAGTCGTAGTTCATTTTCTCTTTGTTCAAATGAAGTCTCGTCTAAAGCTGTTGCAGTCACATCGGTGTAATTATTCTCTTCATCGCCATCTTCATTACACAGGTCTTCTTCGTCAATACAGAGGTTGTTAAGGATACGACATGACAAGTTGAACTTACTCATTCTTTCGACTGTGCGAGTTTTCTATTTTCATCATCAAATATTCCATTAAAAGGTACGCAGCATGACCTAATACGTTGTGTTCTGTTACACATATACCCGGTCGTGGCTTATAAAACAGAGTGCACAATCAATCAAATGCTAATCAGGACCCCAAATTCCTTGAAGGGTTAAGGACACTAAATTAAAGTAACTTGAGCGAACTTTATTTGCTGGTTTCGCTACATGTATATTGCATCCATCGATGCACCCTAAAGCGCCTGAAAATCCTGCAATATGCTAAACAAGTTTATGGATAAATATTTGTTCAATGGAAGAAAGGTTTGGAAAAACTTCAAAGATGAACTCTAATGGTAGAAACATATCAACACTTTAACTCCGACTTCCACTTTGACAAGAGCGAGCATTTCAGCGTTTCAAGTCGAGGCATACGTTGCTTTGAAAAATCCAACTTCGAGAGCGAAATAAAAAATTATTGTAAACAAAAGAGAAAATTCTTTCAAAATATAAACAAGAGATAAAAGACGCTCAAACTGAGCGGAGAAAATTGAAAATCGCCGCAAGGTTGGTGGGATTTGCACTTCAACCTCAATTTAGGATTGAGGTCTTACGTTGAAGTCGTAGTTAAGGTTGAGGTGCTAATGTGTTCCATCCCATTGAAAAGCATTGGTTCTAAACCGTGTGGCGTTGTTTTCAAACTTTCGTTCATTTTTCTTCTGAACCGTCGGAGGCAGCGATAAATCATCTGATTGCCCGTCATTGACAACAAGGCGCTGTCTCAGACGTTCCTCGAACTAGAAAGCCACAAACCGCTAGCATATCAAGAAAATGTTCAACGAGTGCAGGAAAGTGTGCAAGAAAATCCAACATCCTTAACAAGGAGACGACTTCAACGCAACTTGCGTTGTCGCACAGATCGATTCAGCGGATTTAAGCCAAATTAAAGATGTTTCTCTACAAAGAGCATCTGTGAGATAAGAGACAAAACCGATTATCAGCAGCGGCTAAATTTTGCGGTTTCTTTTCGCCAAAAAACCAAAGGAAATCACAATTTCAATGAGGGACGATGCTCATTTCCACCTAAATAGCTCCTGATTTCCTCCTTTGGGGATATTTAAAAAAACGTCTATACGTGAATAAACGTAAGAGACGATACTCTACGGAAAAATATTCCAGAAACCATCTGGGCCCTCATCACGTAAGACGATATCGTTTTGACGATAGCTTTGCTTCGTGTAACCTTTACAATGGCTATGTTGTCTCAACACTCAACGCCATCGTTTCGAAAATTCATATTCTGCTTCACGTAACGAGCAGACCTGTCAAACGTTGTCATAGTTGAATAAGGACGGTAGCTAAATCAATATCGTCTTGTATATTTTGGTGTATTAAAAGTAGTATTCGCATGTTCTAAGCAGAAATTTAAATACAATTAAAAAACATAGGGGCGGGCTACAGTCCGCTTGGGCGAACTGTTGGATACCCTATTCTTATTCCTATATCTCATAAGTGGGCGTGACAAAAATTTAAAGGATTTTATCGAAAAAACTAAGCTTTTGTAAATAAAAACGCTCCCTAGCTCAAACTTTGGTTTTTCAATAAAATTGTTTTATTTAATTGTGGGCGTGTCAGTAGGCGGATTTAAAAAAAATTTAAGTATGAGCATAAAGGGCACCTAGAGAGTATATACTATAAATTTCAGCTCCCTAGCTCAAACTTTGGACTTTCAAAAATAAAAAATAAAAAATTGTGGGCGTGTCAGTAGGCGGATTTTGAAAATATTTACACATGAGCATAAAGGGCCCCTAGAGAGTATATATTAAAAATTTCAGCTCCCTAGCTCAAATTTTGGTTTTTCAAAAAAAATATTTTATTTAATTGTGGGCGTGTCAGGGGGCGGATTTTGAAAATTTTATGTCCCAAGCAGTTTTATGGGCCAAAGATCATATATAAAAAATTTCAGCTTTCTAGCTCAAAATTCAATTTTTCCCAAAATTTGTTTTATTTAATTGTGGGCGTGTCAGTGGGCGGATTTTGAAAATTGTATGTCCCAATCAGTTTTATGGGCCATAGATCATATATAAAAAATTTCAGCTCTCTAGCTCAAAATTCGATTTTTTCCAAAATTTTGTTTTTTTGAGTTTGTGGGCGTGTCTGTGGGCGGATTTCAAAAATTCTTAAACTTGATTATTTCGGGACCCTAGAGAGTATATGGTTAAAATTTCAGCTCTCTAGGTCCAGTTTAAAGGCCTAATTTTTGCCGACGGACGGACGGACGGACGGACGGACATGGCTAGATCGACATTACTATCGATGCTGATCATAAATATAGTAACTTTTAGGGGTCTACGGGCAATATTAAGGTATGTTACAAACTATGCGTCAAAATTAATATACCCCTAGAATAGGGTATAAAAATGCTTAGTCATTTGAATGTGTTGTTTTTGGAAACGAATAAAGAAAGTGAAGAACAAGCGTTACAAGAGATGCATCGGATCCGTTATCACTTCCGTCAAAAGAGTATGTAATAATATAATAAATAAATTAGCTTTTATATTCCCTTCCTTGTATTATAGCTTTATCTAGATTCCGTTTCTCCAAGAAAGCGTAACATTGTCGTTTCTTTTGCGCCACACTGTATTTTTTTGATGTTTTGATTTTGATAGTTATTTCTTTTTTGTTTAGGTCGTTTTTAAAATCTTCAAAAACACAATACATAACTGAAAACCGTCATTCGTATCGATTTGAATCACGTTGGCAGGCAAGTAAATTATTTACTTGCGATGCCAATGATCAGAACATGGTTTGGGGCAGTAGCCAATGCAACATGCGAAGAAACCATCTCTTAGATTTCATAATATCGTCTGATCTTACCATCAACAATGTTGGTTCGCAGCTAAATTTTGTGATATCAAGAAGACAAGTGGTGAACGAATAAACTTTGTCTAATAGGTACTCGGACTTGTCCCTCTCAGACCATCGATATACATCAATTCCAGCAACAAGCAGCAGAGATGGAATCCGAGAAAAACTAACTGGTTGCGCACAAAAACAAAAACCCTTGCCAGAGAATTGCCTACTCATTCGCCAAGAACTTCAGACCAATCGGTAAGCGAGACCTACTTGCTGAAAAGCATGGTAAGTTTGGTGGAGCTTCATGTGCGCAAATCTGCTATGCGATTGTACCCCCTATCACAGATGCAGCAACCCTATCAACGCAGAAAATCTTGCGAGAATGCGCTCCAAAATCTGGTTAAGAGCGCGTTTGAAAAGAAAGATTATACGATACGGCATTTTTATCGATATTGACGCCATTGACGGTGCTGACAATGCGTTTTTTGACAGCATGTGTACCTCTGCCAGCCAACACGGCGTAGAGGAGTTATTGGTGGTGTGGATTAAAGGCATGCTCATGAATAAAATGCTGGTTGCGGATGTGGATTGTGGCCGTTATGTGATGGCTGGTCTAAACAGAGGCTGTCCCCAAGGCGGCGTTCTTTCTTCACTGCTGTTGTGCATGCTGATTGACTGTCTGTTGAACGCGCTCAATATTTCTAACGTCTATCCTCAGGCAAACGCGGATGATGTTGCCGTACTTTCTGTTGAATCATGTCTATAGCGACTATCTACGCCTGTTCAGGAGGTCCTAGACGTGATCGACGAATGCTGCACTAGGAATGGGCTATCCGTCAATCCTCTCAAAACTGAGTATGTTCTCTTTACGAGATGGAGGAAACTGGTCGGATTGACTCAGCCAGGGCTTAAAAACGTCACAATCCTACTCTCCAAGAAAGCAAAATATTTAGGAGTCATGCTGAATAGCAAACTTCTTTGGTCCAAGCATGTTGAGCTGAAGACTACCACAACGTTTTCGGTTTGCTGGCAGTGCAAGGGCATTTTCTACAAGAGGGCTTTTCACAGAATAGAGTCCTATGGATTTACACGGCTTTGATTTGGCCATTTCAACAACGACGCAATATTGTTTTTATTGAACTATCGGAGCATATCCCAGATAGTGAGCCTAGCGAGATCTTAAACATCTTGAAACATGACCTCAAGAAGTATCGGCACAGGCCTCCGGATTTCAAATACACCCCTATTCTGCTATTCATCGGGGGGGATTTTTCTTCAATTTTCACTGAATACTATTCTACTATTCATTCGAATTGAATCTGGATTCACCTCGTTAATGTCGGTAACATCGATAATACTGCGCGGTATTCTCTTATTCACGTGAACGCATTCGTTCTATACAATTCAAATCCGCATATAAAATGTTGCGGGTTTTTCATTTAATGGATCGTCTGTCTGGTTGGTGATCAAAAAAATGTAAGTTTATTGCTTGATTATTTGTATAAATAAAGATTATTAACATTTTTGAAGCAGAACAATAACCCGAGAACAATTTAAAACAATCAAAACAATCTACTGTTTGGAAGTGGAAAAAAAGTCCAATACTGTTCATACCTGTTTGTTTATATTTTTAATTTTATTGAAAATAATTAATCAAAACAACATATCCAACTTTCCAAAGATTTTCGTAAACACAGATCAAATTGATTACATTAATTTCAATTTGCAAACAACGAACCTCGTATTATTTTCACATGAAAATCTGTTAACTTGAATGTCAAATTGGGTTGGATAATGTAGTTCACCCGAAGGATAGCAGAATGGAAAGCCAGAGTGAAAGGGAATCGAATGGGTGAATCGAATCTACGATTCACGTGAATACCAGAATGGGCCTGATAACTTTGTCACTGAAGTCAATCAATGAGGCTGATGTTTTTGGGTTTTTATGACCCAAGAGTCTTTAAGGCCTGCCTCTCTTTCATACTTTCGTGCGAAGTGGAAGGGACCTTCAATTTCAAGCCGAATCCGAATGGCATATTTGAGAAGCTTTTCATGACAACTGATACATTGCAGTGGACAAACATTTTTAGGTGTTACTTGGGCCGGCGAGGTATGAACCGGGGACCTTTCCATTAGTAGGCCAACACACTTACCACTGAGTAACTGCGCTCAACTGTTGTATATATATTTTAAAAAAAGGTATTTCGGAATCGGCTCTTAAGATTTGGATGGAATTTTGTAATAAGATACTGTTTACTTTCCAAGCTTATATGGGTGTGTATCACCTCTGGGAAAACTTGTTTTTTGCAGGAAAATAGGCAAACACTGCAAATTTTCACCGGCGGAAAATTTGAATCAAAATCAAATAACGTATTCCTTGAATTAAAATTTCTATTTTTAAGGAAAATACTTACACAAGGATAAGTTATTGGCATTGTGGCATGGAGGCATATTTAAGGAAACGAACTGTGGCAAAGTTTGCGTTGGTGCATTTGGGTTAGGTACCCCTACCCCTTTGGGTATGCAACCACATGCAGCACTAGGCACCCAAACGGGCCCATTGCGATACCCAGTTAACCAATTAAATCTAAACTTCAAAAGAAAGAACCTTAACACTTTCCCTCCAGAATTCGACTATCGTCCCGTAATCTGTGCAACCCAAATCCTTTGTTTCCTCGAAGTATTTTCATAGAAATCTCCTAATTTTAAAGAACCGGTCGACTAACCTACCTTTGTTGATTGTTATGTTGAGTTGTCTCGAGCAAAGCTCGGTCGCCTAGATATTATAATTAAATATGAAAAAGCCTAATTTAATTTTTTAAATGATTTATTAATTTTGTCCACTCATCATATATATATATGTTGTTCTTAGATATCGAGACAATATAACAATAATTATTTATATTTATACATACATAATTGTATTTTTCTCCGTTTGTTAAGTGTGATATTAGGTCTTACAACTACCGTTTTTTCTTCATTCGTCTAAATACAAAATAATGTAGATTTACCTTAATAACAAACTAGCAAAATTTTTAAATAAAAAGCCAAAATGATGTTTTATATATTTTGTACAAATTCACTATCGTGTTTTTTTTTTTGTTTTTTTTTTTATATTTGTAATAAGAATAAAATGAAAGTTATCAAATGATTTTTTCTTTACCAAGATTGTTCAAATTTTAATTTTAAATTTACTATTGCAATGATTTTACTTTACTTCTATAGTAAAGAATTGTCTGATTTTTCTTATTTACTTTCGACTACCTCTAGAAAAACTGATAAAATCGTATTTCTTTTATTTACACAATTTTTGATGAATTTTAAATGAATTTTAAAATTAAAATAATTGAAAAAGTAACTTGTAAATATTTATTTAGAAGTATGATTATTTTGTAAAAATATATTGTCACGATTACTTTTATTTTACGTAAAAAAAAATGGGGATTTTGTTGTGTGGTTTAGTGGTTTAAGAAAAAAGTTCTTACCCATGTGTTTTTTTGTGAAACAAGTTTTAAAACAATTACTTTTTACGTCATTTGTCGGTCTAGTCCATCGGATAATGTGTTATTTCACCGTAGGGCTATAAGCATATTTGGGGAAATGTGTTTGATTGAATAGGCGCCCAACGCTTGGTTGGTTTCGTTACTTTTTTTGTTTCTGAGGACAGAAATGCAAAAAGGCTGCAACACTTTTTGCCGCACAAATTCGAACACTTCAATAAAGACGGTAGGAGCTATAATAAATCAGCCTATCGTCCGTTTTCAGTAACAGCCTCTAAATGAGTGTTTATGGCCGATGCAAAATAATACTACAAGTGAAAGACGTAGATGAATCTATATTTCGTCAAAAGCTACGGCTACGGCTTCAGTTGCACAGGTGCGCTATATGTGACTTCCATATCACCCCTCCCCTAGCACAAGCAAATTTGTGGTGCCTCTCGAAATTACCTATTGGTGAAATTTGTGAAACATAAGAAATAACATTACCTGACGTCCTGACGTTTATTTAAGATCGTGCGGTCCATAGATGGCTAGAAACCAATTCTTGCTGGCGGAAACAAAAAAATAGAAATTTAATGGGAGAACACACATTTCTCATTTTAATAAAAATAAACAATAATCTTTGCCAATAAAGAAAGCGTCAAGGTTCTCACAGCGCAGATTGGTACATTATCCTTTTGCGGTAAATATAAACGCAACAATAGGGCGGTATACCGCAACCGGTATTGCAGTATTGTAGCGATTCAATTTTGTACCACAGCATGCAGAGTTGGGCGCCATCTACCACGTCGCGGAAATGTGTACAAAAAATAAAAATGAAGCCGTGAGAGTGGCAAAAAAATAATTGAATAATTTTCTATACATACATTTAGTCCTACTAAATACAAACGAACAAAAACAATTAATTAATAACAAAATTATACAAAAAAGTGAAAATGCCTGTAAAAGTGTAAATTGCTGCATCACGAGCTGCACTTGCACAAGCGCTTTTGGTCAACATGTTCACTATTTTTGTTGCCACTCGTAAAAAAATGAATCAACCTACAAATAAACTTAACACAAAACCTCGTTGTTGAGGAGGAGTTATCAGTCTATGATGACTTCTGGATAGACTCCTCTTCAGCGTTGAACCACGCAGAAATGTTGAGGAATAGGTTATTTGCGAATATTGTGATAAAAATCATGTCGGGGTTATTAGAAATGTTGAGGAAAAGCGAAGCGTTTTTCGTTTCCCTGTTCGTTATCGACGTTAACGAAATATGAGTTAACCTGATGCGTGAAATAAAAAAGGATTGGTCCGAGACACGATCTTGACAGCTTGATAATATTTATGAGAGAATATAATTGACAACCGGAAAAGCTGAACTTAGAAAAATGACAATCAAACATAACAATGAGGTAGTACAATTTACTTCTGAAGCTGATTTCTTACAGGGTGTTCCATTTTATAATTAGATAATTGTAGTAGAAATAACCAAATGCACTTAGAACTGAACATTCGTAATAAATGCTCTATATCTGAATCCTCTATTTTCCCATTAGCATCATCCCATTTGAATTTCGTTGTCTTCCTATTTTTCCATAATAATCTTAGACACCACCACATCGCACCATCATATCGCACTACACACAATAGATGCAAGGCCGTCACGGCTACTAAACTCCATGGCCCATTCACTTGCCAATATATGACACTTGCCGTTGGCGACAACATAATCCATCGGTCGGTTCCAAATAGCGTTCGTTGCCGAGTACAAGGACAAATCAATATCAATATGCGACACTTGCTCCCACGTAGCGGTGATTGCGACCGAAAAGAACGAGCCCCCACGAAGTGAGATAAAAGAAAATGTTATAAAGAAAACGACACACACCAATTTGCAGGTTTCTGATTCGTAAAATACATTTGGCTAAAAGGCTACCCGAATCAGTTTCCATTGCTTTTTTTTTGCTTTCAGTTTTTAATAGATTTTCATTTCTTTTCCAATTTTTCCATACCTACGTTTTCTGCAATTTACTTAAATTGTACCTTTAATTTCTTTTTTGACGTTTAAGCAAGAGATCCGGCACCTCAGAAATAGATAGCTTCGCGAAGTGCTCTATTGCCACTAACGCATATTTCACAATAGAGAATTTCAAGAATTTGGAAAATGTCTTTGATAGACAACCAGCGCACCCCGACAAACAGCGCTTGTCGTAAAAGGCGAAAAGGTGACTCTGGTCAGAGCTATTCGGTTTTCGAGGGATAGCAAAGTAAATGTTTAAGCTTTGGCGAAACCTAAGCGTAGCGAGTTGGAACGTTTCAAGTATGAGTGGTGGTAGCTACGGGATCGAAGAGATGATGGTTAGAAGGGGAGTTGACATTTCATGTGCTGAGGAAACAAAATAGCGGAACACCGCAAATCGAGTGCGTTTCTTGGACGTTAGGACAAAAGCTTTCAAGATGTTCGACTACGGGAACAGGGCAAGAACGGAAACGGTATTATCCTTGTGGTACAGCTACTTGGCAGCATCTTGACCATTTCAAATTCCAGTGGAAGACAAACGAAGACTATGAAGATTGCCATATAGAACTGGGATACTGGGTACCAGGAACTCTCCGGGTGATGATATCCTAAGTACAAGGTGGCGCAAAAATAACCTTCCGATGTTTTTTGGTCACCGACCGATTATTGCTCAAATAAATAGTCACCAATATTCCGCGTTCTGGAGCAGTGTAGCGTAACATTGTTTATTAACGTGTATTTCGCATGTGTTTACTACACAAATGTCAAAACAGAACTGACATTAGGGGCCAATCGCAAAATTTATAGCATTTTCTGATAGGAGGATTACTTTTGCGCCACCTTGTATGTGCTAGTCATACGGTCTTATCATTCTTAATACCATGTTTGTCAAACATAGCCGGCACCTAGTCACTTGCATCAGCGGCGGAAACAAAACCCAGGGGTGGAATCGGCTAAGGTGATAGTTGATAATTGACAATCAAAATCATACCTTTACGTCCACGTAAGGTGATTATCAAATTGACAATCACCTTTTTGCCATCAATTTCATGTGACAGCTGTATGCACCTCGGCTTCAACTCCAAATAAATTAAATGCTTTAGTGAAAAAAGTATATATATTAAATAAATTCAAATAAAAAAGTGAAATTGGAAAATTCGTGAAGTGCACTGTTTACTTCATTAGAACGTGTCTACACAAATGAAGAAAATAATTTTTTGAAAATAATTACACAAATGTCCAACTATTAAGAAGAAAAATGAGAAATAAAGCAAATATCTTGGAACTTTCAAACCCGATGAAAGAATTCATATAATTATAAATATTCATTGTTGATTGCTATCATTTATTATTGTGTATTTTAGATTTTTGAAAAACTTTCGCTTATCAAAAGAAGCGTGTTTGTTTTGGGACTGCTTGATTTACCAACTGGAATAAGGTCAACGCATGTTCCAATACCTTCAATTGGCTGCACCTGCAACTTAAAATCTTCTTGGGGGTGGTGGCTATCAGACAAGTTGGGGCTGACTGGGCTGCACCAATGAGTCAAAGTACGGTGGCTGAAATTACTGCTGCAGTCATTAAAAAAATGCAGTCAATACTTTGTCCATTTATGATAAAGTTGTTGCCTAAGGACTCAACAAAATCATATTTGAAATATAAATCAGGAAAAATAAACACACATCAGCTGCTCGGAATAACAGCGTGGGCAAGGAAGTGACGTTTAAAACTCTAAGTGCTGCCAATAATCAATAATTTTTTAGTGATCGCTTTACGCAGAGCAAGAGTTGATAATCAAAAACGACAATCAAAAAGCGACAATCAACTATCACCTTAGCCGATTGCACCCCAGATTGATTACCATTTTGTAACACGTTTCATAAAGCCTCGGGTTAGGTTAGGTAAGGTTTAGGTGGCTGTCGGCAGAAGCCGACACACTTAAACCAATTTAGGTCTATTGTGATACCACGTATGTATTATCTACCTCAACTCTGTAGATGGGACCTGGCCAACGACACGCGGTTGTTCTCAAACGTTCACCCATCTACGTACTAACCGCGCCCAACGTCGTTTAATTGCGGTGATCTGACGAGAACCGATTAACTCGACGTGGTATGGTCGTTGTTTAAGCCTCGGGTTAAAGATTACAAAGTGATCCTAGGAGGGGCAATCGCCCAGCAAACCGCCTCCTCTGGATAGACATTTTTATGGTGGCGGGGACGAACAAAACTAAACAAACAAAAGTGTCTGCCAGAAAAAAATGGTACAATCCAGAAAAATAGAATGGTACAAAAGGACACTATCAACACGGCAAACAAACATGGTGATTGGCAGATAAAGCTTAAGCAGTAATAAGTGACAAGGAAGCTCAAACTTTTGTCAAAGTGCTCCACTAATAATTGAGATGAAAAAGCTGGCCTCGAATTGGAATACAGACTTTGCAAGAGGCTCGCAAAGAGAAAAAAAGGTCTGTATTTGGAGTTAGAAGAAATTTCTTCTTCGGCTGCTGATAGGAACCAGGCTGTCCACGAACTCCGACAACACAAACCAGCTTGGACAGGGGCACAACCATGTTCCAAACTGCCGCTCAGAAGAAGGAGGAATGCCAAGGAAATCCGTTGCCCACAGTTCATCAACAATGCCCAAGGGCTGCTGACGAACAAATCAGCAGGAGTAACAAAGATTGATCGAATAAGAAGTTCCAAGATCCGAGGAAGCCTTCACGTCAAAGAACCTATCTCGAAAAAAAATGGAGCGTTACCGGCTCAGTTGGTACTGTCATGTTCAAAGGAGAGATCCTACGAACCCTGTCAAAAAGGCAATAGCAATCAAGGTTCCAATACAAACGCGAAAGAGAAGCGACGATGTGATTCAAAATCGAGCGTTATTATCTGAGATCGAATCGGGGAACCCCACACGCGAACCCGTAGGGATGCAATTAAGTGGGAGGGTTATGAATTTATGATGACTTTAATCCTGATCATAGCCTCACCGCCATTAAAGGAAGAAGCCCCCATGGGTGTCATGGCGATTTGAACTATTTTTTTGTACTGGAGGTGCTACGACCCGTTGTCCAACCACGCCCACAATGTGTTAAGGTAAAGTCGTCCGACGACAAGAAAACTAGGGCAATTCGACATTCGACATTTTCATCCGACTTTTGTCCTGTAAAAACGACAACCATAGTGGCGATAGGGAAGAGTTGTGTATTTTGGAGTCGGAAACGACTACGATAATCGGAGGGAGGACCCTCGTACTAGGGTCTCTCCGTCATACCCCCTTTTTTAACCTAAACTGATTTTCGTTCGGAATGAATTAAAAACAAAAAAAACGGCAAAAGTAGGTTGGCTTTCATGTTTCCTGTAAGCAAGAAAGATATCCTTTTTAGGGTATCCTTTTAGGACTCCTCACTAGTTACAGATAAAAGGACATCTGCCCCAAAATATAAACAAAAAAAAGTACAGATATTTTTTTTGAAGTTAAACCAATGTAGTTGCATTAACGAGTTTTATTTATTATTTTTCTAATTTCATAAAACATAATATATATATAGACATATTCATGGTAAATGATACAAATTGTTGTTTTTGTTTTAATTATTTCTGTGATATACTGCATAATGTGTGTATGTTTTGTGTATGCCATGTGTATATATGCATGTGTAGGTGTATAGTTCATATCCCCAAAATATTTATTTTCTTTCGAGTAAAATTAATATCAAGGAGGAAGTAAAATAAAATAATGAACAGAATCTTTTCTTTTAATTACTATATATATATATATGTATATTCAATTTTTAAGAGCAAAGAACATAATAAACATAAAATTAAAATAATATAGGTAGTTATAACTAATAAAAATAATAATAATAATAATAATATAAAGTATAATTATATATATATATATATTTTTTTTTAATTTTTTTTTGTTTGATAATGATTCTAAAAGTTCGACTCGAACAGAGAATTGATCAGTCCGTTTTACTACGCCTCTAGAGAGCCGCAAATGTTAATTATTTTTCTTTTTTTTATTATATTTCGGAGACATTTTCAGAAAACGCCTCGAATTGTTATTTATTCTTAGTTTTATTCTCTTTTTTGATTTTTTTTTATTAATTACATTAATATTAGTTTATAATTGTTTTTTTTTTATATATATATAGATATATATATGTTTTTTTATGGAATTCATGATAAAAAGGACGTGAGGAGTTGTTTTTTTGTTTCTTCGTAGTTAATATTACTATTTTTCTTTTAGTTTATTTCCTACATGATAATTACATTGAGTTTTTTTGTTTTGTTTAGTTTAATTTCATAATTTTTCTTGTTTACGAGGAAAAAACAATAAAAAATAATTGCTAATGGAAGATTCTAGTAAATGTTTTTTTTTGTTTGTTTTTTTCTTTTTTAATATATAATATATATTTTGTTGCCTTTTGCCTTATAACGAATTTTAAGTCTACGGTCTAATTTAATATTTATTTTATCGTATTTATTTTTGTCTATATATGCATAATGTTTAGTTGTAATAATTTACTTGTTTTACACGCTGTAAAAGTGTGTAAGTTCCTTTTACTTTTTGTTAAAGTAGTGATTTCAGATTATTCTTGAGGAAAAAAAAACATTAAAATAAAATGTAAAATTAAAGTAAAAATTAAACGCGCATTAGCTAAATTTGTTTTATCAAAAATACATCTTTCATTTTGAATAGTTTCTTTTACGAGATAAGAAGAACGTTTTATTTGAGAAAGAGAGAGAGAGAGAGGTGCAGCGAATGTGCCCCTCTGTTGGTTGTCTCTAAATTTTTACATGGATTTTGTTTGAGTGGTCTCACTTGAGCCTGATTCTTAACTAGGAGTGGGTTATCTCTCGCCTGTTGGTAGGTTATTATTATTTTGATTTTCTTCTTTCGCATTATGTATACTAATTATGTTTAGTAATTTGTTTTTCTTATTAAAATTGTAAGCCTTTTGTCCTCCATTCCACTTAAGTTAGTCCTAAGCATAGATTTATATTTTTTTTTAAAGAGTTTCACTCTCTCTTTCTTGCTTGTGGGTTGGTTTTTTTTTATTCTGGTCTTGGTGTAGGTTGTTCGTCTTAACCCTTACTTTTAGCAGCCTTTTTCTTTTTTATTGATTCTCAACTCCTCTCGGGGGTACTGTGATGGTGATAGATCTGTTGGATCTGTCCAGCTTGGGTGTGAACCTGACTTGTTGAGGTGACAACATCTTGCTGTTGGATATGTTGTTGTTGTTGTTGATGATGATGTTGAGGGGTTTGTTGTTGAATGTGCACAACATGCTGATGGATGTGTTGTTGTGGTTGCTGTTGATGTTGTTGTTGATGCTGTTGCTGCTGTTGTTGCTGCTGTTGCTGTTGTTGCTGCTGCTGTTGTTGTTGTTGGGTTTGATGATTAGACTGCGGCGCTGGACTGTATTGGAATTGTTGCTGAAACATGTGTAACTTAACAATTAATGGTTAACGCAATGCACCTTGAGGGTAATCTAATATGCTTACCGAATTTTCTGGACTATGTTCGATTATTTCAATGCTTCCGCTTGTATTGCCCGATGTGTTGTTGATTGATGATGCACTGGTGTTCGTTAGTTCATATTTACCGCGCTTGAAGCGGCCATACAGGGAACTATAGGGGAGGTTGTAGTGAATAGCCGCTTGGTTGATGGACATCTGTCCAACTCTAAATAAAAAAATACATTTGAATCCATTTCATTGTTTTTTTTTTAAGTTGGGTAAGTGTACTCACCTAACAGAATTTAATGCCTCATTCATAGCATCCTCTGACCACGGTGTCGGATTGGAACGAGACAATTCAATACCTTCACGCTTACAGCGACCATAAAGTGTGCCTTGATTCCAGAAAAAGAATTCAAAACAAATGATTAACAACGTTTATCGTTCCTAAGAACGCCGCATACATACCTGTTGGTATACCAAACTCAGAACTGGCCTTTTGGACGGACGTATGACCAGCACGAATGGCTTCTAAAGCACGTTCTAAATCCTCGGGTGTCCATGTTGTGGGCGCCGCATTGAATGGTGCCGCCAGTCGTATACCCTCGCGTCGTGCAATTTTATATAATGTCGAGGACGGAATACCGTAGGCCTTCGAGGCTTTATTTGCTGATATTTGGCCAGTTCGCAATGCATCCAAGGCGCTGTTCAATGAATCTTCATTCCATGATTTGGTACCGCCCTCCTTTTTGGGTGTTTCAATGCCCATACGATGAGCGCGTTGCCACAAGGTTGTCGAAGGGATACCATACGTCACAGAGGCTTTCGTCAAACTCATGTTTTGATTCTTCAATGCATCTAAAGCTGAATTCATATCATCTTGTGTCCAAGTTTTGGGACCATTAAACTGACCTTGTTTATCATGTGGTTGGTCCAAATTCGTATAGTGTGGCTCCTTAGTGTCATTGGGGGAACCATTCGCAATCATCAATGAATCTTCGCTGGCATCTGAGTATATATCTGCAAAATTTCAATGAAGAAATTCCAAAGTGATGATTAGTATGGATAATTATATTAAGTATGTTAACGGATATTAAAATGGGTTAAATGCTTGCATGCACTTCGTATGGATCGAAGGAGATAAGATATTTCACAGGTATTTTTTAATTCTTAAGTTCTACTTTCACGTTTGCTTTCGAATGCCCTAAGAATCGTTAGTTGTTTCACAATTAATAAGAGATTGAAACACTAAAATGATCTTGGCCTCGCGAAGTCTAATTTACTATTCAGCAAGATGTTGCAAACAACAACAATATCAAACTGCTGATCCACTTGAGGTTATTTTTGGCGTTCTACTACAATATGTGACGGACCAATATCGAATTCAAAATCGTTAGAACGTGAGAAACAAAACTTCCCTTACACGTTTGTCCCGCAATATTGCTTCGTGATGCAATGAGTTACCGAGCCCGCAGTTCGAGTGCCAATGACATAGAAATACTAATTTTAATTGGAACCGATAAAGGCAGAATCGGTAAAGCAATAATTGCGTCGGGCATTTAATGTTAATAGATATTTGTGCATCATCATTTTGAACCAACAGCGGCGCCATTGTAGGTCCATCAATGGGCGCGTTCAATTCGCAAGGCAACTGCGATTTTTCTAGTAGTTAAACCTCTATCACTTGCCAAACGATAGTCACGTGATTTATTCGATCAATGAGGAAGATTAAAATAGTAGTGACTAGCAGTTGCCTGCAAATTGAACGCGCCCAATGTCTTAAAGAATAAACTAAGCCCGTTGATATTTACTGACTTCTAACCTGGGAGACTAAGTGTACGCTCTACAAAACACTGATAGTGCTAGTTCTGTTTTATGGCGCCGAGTGATGGACGATAAGCAGGAAAGGAGAGCTTGTATTGGGTTCTTCGAAAATACTCCATCGGAAATTTGGTTCTTCGTGCGAGGAGGGCGAATGGAGAATATGCAACCGCGAACTTTATGAGCTGTAAAACGTTGACTACATTGGCTCGGACACATCGAGCGAATGAACAATCATGCTCCAGCAAAGATGGTCTTCGACTCCGGGCGTCATGTTCGAGGCGACAAGGAAGACTGTAACTCCGTTTTAAAGACCAAGCCAAAGCGGATGTCAGAGCGCTTGGTCTGGGCAACTAGAAGCAGAGTGACCGCGATCGCGGAGAATGGAAGACTGCAGTATCTCAGGCAGAGATTCACCACGGTCCGGGAGCCCGTTAAGCAAAGTAAGTAAGCTACCCATTCCGATTGACATATCGTATATTTCTCCGAACAAAGTTTTTTGACATGAGTTAAAATGTAAAATTATAGCAACGCGCTACAAATATATGCGAGCATGAAGATTATTTTGTTACCTAACCGCCGGCGCATATATGTGATTTTTAGTTGCACAACTGTTTTGTTACTTGGCCAATATAAGCCCGAATACATGCAACATAAATGTTGCGTGACAAAGTCATAAAAATGCAATTTGACATTCAGCCTAGCAGAACATTTAACATCTAAAAACTGTCTCGCAATTGTTATTCTGCCTGGCAATTCCCTGGGGTGAACTTGCTGGAGATAAGCATAACCAATTTTGCAACACAAAGATCTAATTAACAAAAATCAATAACAAGCAAGTTACATAAACGTAGAGGAGAGCTAGGTAGGTAGGAGTGGCTGCATGGTATTACATTAGGTACACCTGGACGCAATTACCGCGAAGGCGTCATTTTGATGCCACCACTCACGGGGCCCAGGGTGTCAATTTGTGATTCAAATTTAGCCCGTCGAAATGAGGAATTCAATGATATTGCAGAATTTTATATTACTTAATGCTGATAGATAGAAGAATGTTTTGCCGAGTGGGCGATGTCAAGTTCTAGCTATTACCGGACATTCGCAGAGGAAATGGTGAATGGTTTTCCACTGGATCTTTAAAATTGCGGCAGTGTGGTTTGAATGGTATGCCCAACTTGGCAGCGTGAGTGCCAACAGGCCAATGTCCAGTGCTGATTGACACAATTCTGGCAATCTCCTGTGGAGTTCTGTTTGTTAGATCGTGATTTCTTTTTGCATCGAAGCAGGGCCATATCTTCCTGGATACGACGCAGCTATTTAAGTTGTTCCATCTGGAGTTCGCCCGTGAAAGGATGTACTGGGATATTTTTCATTTGACAGCTCCTATGGGAGGAAAAGCTGTATCTGCAAGAGAGCTGTCAAGGGTAGAGCCGTGCCTCGTCAGCGCATGGGATTTTTCATTCCCCTACATATTACTATGGCCGGAAACTCAGAGCAAAGTGATGTTAAATTGGCCGCTTAAGCAGGTGACTGCGTCTTTGCACTATGCGACTAATTTGGATGGTATGGAGTGTGAGTCGAGAGCTTTTGTAGCTGCTTGGCTATCAATAACGATGGCAACATCTCTATTGTTTATGGGAAGGTTAGATTAGGTTAAGGTGGCTGTCAGATAATAGCCAACACACTTAGACCAATGAGGTCCGTTGTGATGCCACATGGATCGGAAAAGTTTCGACCTCTACTCGCTAAACCATTTAGAGCTTCTAATGAAGCGCGATAGACTTCAAACACCTGTGTTAGCTAAGTCACTGAGTTCATTAAGGAAGAAGGCTCCTAGATAGAGATTTCTTTTATATAGTCTCCTCCTCCTCCTCGTCACTGCAGCTTCTACAGAAGTCATTTGAATAGAGGACAAGCCTTGATGAGTGCTTGCCTATTAGACAGTGTCCTGTAATGACACCTATAGCAGAGCCAAGTTCCCCGGGTAGCAGGTCGAGCACTTTACTGTGACCGTAGGGTACCGTAGGCTGGGCAAAATTTTACTTTACCGGCACAAATTCAAATTCAAAGGCATAAAATAAACATAAAATTGAAAAAATTGGGTCACTCTTATATAGTTTAAGAGTTATAAGCTTTTGAAAATCTCAATTTTCAAGGATAAAATTGTGGTGATGCAATAATTGTTTCTTTACGGCTTAACATGTGTGAACAAAGTCATTTTTTTCTTAAATCTTTAAGTGCCATATATGCAGATTATAATTATGTAAAAATTAATACTTCATTACTGTCATTAAAAATTGTATACGCTTAGGAACATAGAATTTAAAAAAGGATTGAATAAAACACATTCGACTCTCTCTGTTGGCGAATTTGATCAAAATTAATTATCTGCTTAACTACTTACATGTATAATTAAAGTTATATACCTCGAGTGAAGGTACGTAGCTCGCTTCGCTCGAGACAAAGATTCAAAACTTCAATATGTCTCTTTCGCCACCCACTGCAACTCCTAGTATGTAAAATTGTCTCTACGAACTAAGTCCCACATGGAACTTAATCCCACTAGCTAAATTCACTAAGTCCCAACAAATTTGGCAGTGGAAACAATTTGGGAGGCAATTCAGTTTGGACATATTTCATTATGAAGTAATTCCCAATGAAACCAGGAGAGCATACAAAAAAAGAAAAAAAAAAATGAAAAAACAGCTTGCAAAGAGATATTCGAAAGGCATTTTCATAAAAAAAATCGTGTTTTCAAAATGGTCGAAACTCACAAAACAAGAGCGCCAAATTTTGTTTTAATTTTTGGAGTTTATTTATGGTCCAAGAACTCCAATACAAACTTTTTTTTTGCATTTATGGCGGTAAAGTATTTGATCGACTTTGCAGCAGTCCGTAGTACGGTGATAACTAGCCCTAGGTTCCCAAGACTGCGCATCAACAAAGCAACCTGGCGCTCTCCAGATGGTCGAACCGCCAACCAAATCAACCATATGCTATTCAATGCGAGGCACGCATCCAACATCTTAAACCTGCACACAATCCGAGGGTCAAACTTCGACTCTGACCATTTTCATGTTGCGGCTAATTTCAGAGCTCGACTGTCCAAGAGAAGAAGATGCAAATAGCCCAGAGAAGAAAATTCGAAGTTGAACGCCTTAGAACGACTGGAGTAGCCAGAGCCTGCAGAGAGTGCCTGAGCTAGAGATTTCCCGCAGTGCACTCTCAGATCTTTTCGAATACGGAGGTAGAAGAAAATATGTCCGATGACTTGACTATCAGCTCCATATGCCCATCCCCAAGAAAGGCGATCCTATGCCTTGCAAAAATTATTGAGGCACTTTGTGAACGTCTCAAGCTGTTCTTCAACACACTAATCGGCACGTACCAATGTGGCTTCCGGCCCGGGACATCGATAATAGACCGCACTAAGGCAAATCCTGGGAAAGACTAATGAATTTCAAGTCGAGACCCACCATAATTTCATCGACTTTAAAGCCGCATATGATAGTATTCATCGCAGAGTTTGTGAACGTAGCGATGGCCGAATTCGGGATCCCGCCAAACTTGATCCAGTTGTGTCGCGTGACGATAGAACATATGCGGTACAATATGCAGTATGTAAACAGCTCTTCCGAACTGTTTTAAACCACGATCTTCAACAGATCTATCCAACTACTGGGATACGCGGCCGATAACGACATCATCGGCCGAGGACAGTGTGCCGTGTTAGAGGCTTTCATGCCGATGTAAGAATAGGCAAAATTGGTTGGTCTTGAAGTCGACGAGGAAAAAAAAGTACATACTTTCTTTCAACAAACAAGCAAAAATCTGTCCACTGACTAGGACAAAACGTTAATGTTGATAGCAGCAACTTTGAGGTGCACCTCGGAGTAAACATCAACTACACAAATAACACCTTAGTAGAGATCCGACGAAGAATTACCCTAGGCAAACGTTGCTTCTTCTTCGGTTTGGCAAAACAAATGGGTTTAAAATATTTTACTCGGAGAACCAAGTGTAACCTTACAAAACACTGATACTGCCGCACTGAACCTCCGTTTTAAAGACCAAGCCACGGATGCCAGAGCGCATGGGCTAAATAACTGTAAGCAGCGTGCCCGGGATCGCGGAGTATGGAAGGCTGCAAGGTCTCAAGCAGGGACTTTCAACGTCATTGCCATGAGCAGTTGACGCTTGGTGGAAGGGAATGGATATAGTATTAGACCGAACAAAAAAAGATTACTTGTGGTACGTATTTTCTGAGCCACTCCCACCTATTCCAGACATTTATATGAATGGAAGAGTGATTCCCAACGGCGAAAAAAAAATTTTATTTTCGTGATCAATAGCGAAGCAACCTAAGCTAAGTAGAAGACTCTACACTCCACTGCAATTCTCATATGTTTCCCAACGTTGGACAGTGTACAAAAATTATGAGGAGTAACAACGCTTTATTGAACAAGAAATTCCAAGATCCGAGGAAACTTTCACGTCAAAGAACATATCTCCAAGAAAATGAAGCGCGACCGATGCTCTCATGTTTAAAGACGAGATCCTACGAACCCGATCAAAAAGGTTATATTAGTCCACTTTCCTATACAATCGCAAAAGAGGGGCAGCCCTTAAATCTCCGGGATCACACAAATGCAACAACACCAGCATTAGATTCCGAGGCTATATATGTTTCACGTGGTCGGCAAGTTACCCCGACGGCACAACCCATAGCCTGGAGGGGTCAGTTCCATTGTTTACCGCCTTAGGACGAGGCCGGGTTTTCCGGAGTCAGTAACCCACTTCGGGTATATGAGCGCTGCCGTTTACCCATTTAGGGCTCATCCACCATCAACTCTTTTCCAATACCCTGGCTCAGTATTGAAGATCCCTAAAAACCTGGGACTCAAATATGTCGAAGCAGCACATATAGGGATAGCACTAGTTCAACCTGACTGGAACTTGGAGACGCCACCGTTGATCTCATCTAGGAAATTCCTCCGCTGCAGTCTGAAGCATGAGGAAGTGTCTCAGTATGTAAAAACACTTCTCCCCCCTCTCTCGACGGCTGAGGGAGACAAGACCAAGTATATGCTATCAACAAACAAACAAACACCTGTCCACCGCCAAGGACAAAACGTCACTGTTGATAGCAATCACTTCGAGGTAGCTAAGGAGTTCATCTATCTAGGAGTAAACATCAACTCCACGAATGACACCTTAGGGGAGATCCGACGGAGAATTACCTTAGGAAACCCCTGCTACTTCGGTTTAGCGAAACAAATGGGTCCAAATCAAATGCATGCTCTATCGAACCTTAATTCGACCAGTCCTGCTTTATGGCGCCGAGTGCTGGACGATAAGTAGAAAAGGGGAGCTAATATTGGGTTCTTTTGAAAGAAATATACTAGGTCGGATATTTGATCCTGTGTGCGAGGAGGGCGAATGGAGGAGAAGATACAACCGCGAACTCCTTGAGCTGTACCAAGATGTGGAAGTGGATGTAGTCCAAAAAGCTAAATCACGTCGAGTTAATTGGTTCGGCCACATTGATCGAATGGAAAATAATGATCCAGCCAAGAGGATCTTCGACTCCCGCCCCCTGGTTCGGCAAGCCATCGCGGATGCCAGAGCGCTTGATCTGGACAACTGGAAGCAGCGTGCCCGGGATCGCAGAGGATGACCTAAATGACGAAGTGATTCGAAATCGGGACTCCAGCCGATAATTTGTGAGATCAAACCGGCGAACCGCATATGCGGACCAAAAGGGATGCAGTGAAGTGGGAGGGTTATGAACCAACACTCGCAAAAATGTTTAGGTCATCTGCTTACATTAAACATTTTACAAAATGAACTACTGATGAAATATTATTAACGAAAATATTAAATACCAAAGGACCAAGGTGACTGACTGCCTTGGGGTGGGGGACAACTGAAAGAACATTAATACATGTGGTTTTAATATCGAAAATTTTAACTATTTGCTTCCTAACTTAGGTTACTAAAAATTTAAAGAATCTTTCGATATCTAACTTCTTCAGTGACGGAATTACTGATCATTTCTATGAGTCGTATGTAAATTTGGTTAATTCACATTACAATTCAGACAGATGGGATGAATAGCGTTTTAAAAGCCAATAATTGTGTCACCGATAGCTTACTTTGCATCGATCAATACAATCTATGATCAATTTTATTTGTCAGTAGTTGTTCTTCCCGGCAATTATTATTTCTGACTGATTCATTAGAAGGAAGCTCTCACTTAACGGTGTTTGCCGCGATTGTTTTTGTTTTTTGATGTTGTTAAAGTCGACTGCGAAAGTGGAACAAACATATCATCAAATATTATCACTCCATCGCGTCATATCGGCGTTGGCACCGGCTGCCAAAGAAATGATTTGTTAGTGCCGAGACAAGCTACATAATGCTGATGCTCTTTGACTTTGCATCAATACTCCTGTTTAATAGTTTTCTGCGAATTATTTTTTCTCGTTTACTACTCGGTTTATTGGCGTTTTTTGTTCCAGCTTTTGGATAAGGACGGCGGAAGATTTGCGCTTTTATGTCGACTTGGATGTGGAAGTGGATTTTGATACGGTGCATTTGCAAAGCCTTAACTGCAAGTAGCAGCTAGAACAAAGTATTTGAAGCAGTTTTAGAATTAATGTTGATGTATCGCAAGTTTAAAGTAACTTAAGTTAAAAAAAAACATTTCGTTTTTCTCCCAATATGACTAATTAAATGGTTGCCCGTGCTGGGACGTGTTAGAATATCACTGCAGAGTGCACAAAAAACAGCGCTTATTTTAAAAGGCGACTAAGGAATCAAATCGAGACAATTTCATAACTTATGTGAATCTAGCGACACATTTAACATCTAGAAGCTAACCCGCAAGTGCATGCAAATCCGTAGGTTGACACGACTCTTGACCTTTCAAACGGTCCATAGCTCTACTATCCTCGAGCAGTATTTCGTGTACTTATCATCCAACGACGAATTAATTATTTTTATATTTGTTTGACCATAATTTAATATTTTTATGTTTATTGGATGAACATTGAACACGATATATCTTTTTTCACAAGCGCAGTATGATTCTAATGAACTGGACGCTGTTGCGGAAAAGGATTGCGGCCGTTATGTGATGGTGGCGGTAAACAGGGGCTGCCCGAAAGGAGTCTTTCTGTCTCACTGCTATGTTGCATGCTGGCTGACTGTGCTGGACACGCTCTACAGTTCTAACGTCTACCCTCAGGGTTACGCGGATGATGTTGCCATACTTCCTGTTGAATTATGGCTTGAGGATTGTCTGCTTTAATGCGCAGGCGGCCAGGAACATGATCGACGAATGGTGCTCTTGGAATTGGCTCTTAGTCAATCCTCTTGAAACTGAGCTTATTCTTTTTACGAGAAGGAGCAAGCTGATGGGTCTTAGGACATAACAATCCGACTCTCCAATAAATGTTAATATTTGGGAGTCATCCGGGACAGCAAACTTCTTTGGCCAAAGCATGTTTATTTGACTGTGAACTGCCAAGGCGCTGTCGGTCGTTAAGCAGTGCAAGGGCATTTTCGGCAAGACATACGGGCTTAGGACCGAAAAGAGTCCTATGGAATTACACGCCTATGATAAAATAATTTCTAGCATATGCGTGGCTTGTTTAGTGGGATAAGCTTTCACAAAAATACGTTACTGCTGCTTTCGCCAAGACATGTCTTCTCAAACCAGGGGGCTGGGAGTCGAGTATCCTCTTGGCTGTAGTATTATTTTCCATTCGTTCAATGTGGCCGAGCCAATGTAGTCGACGT
This sequence comes from Portevinia maculata, assembly GCA_949715645.1. NCBI lineage: Eukaryota > Metazoa > Arthropoda > Insecta > Diptera > Syrphidae > Portevinia > Portevinia maculata. The sequence continues at coordinate 265,165,501 of OX454526.1, read as the reverse complement.
GATTTAGGTTTTTGGACTACATCCACATCTTACAGCTCATAGAGTTCGCGGTTGTATCTTCTCCTCTATTCGAACTCTTCGCACACAGGACCAAAAAAAAATATCCGACGGAGTATTTTTCTTTCAAAAGAACCCAATATAAGCTCCCCTTTTCTACTTATCGTCCAGCTCTCGGCACCATAAAGCAGGACTGGTAGGATTAAGGTTCGATAGAGCACGCATTTTGTCCTTCGAGTGAGGACTTTTGAACCCATTTGTTTTGCCAAACCGAAGTAGCAGCGGTTTCCTAAGGTAATTCTCCGCCGGAACTCCACTAAGGTGTCATTCGTGGAGTTGATGTTCACTTCTAGGTAGATGAACTCCTTAACTACTTCGAAGTTATTGCTGTCAACAGTGACGTTTTGTCCTAGGCGGTGGACAGATGTTTGTTTTTTGTTGATAGCATGAGCTTCAATGGATGACCAGAGTATTAATCCTTATAACACTTCTTGGTGTACCATGAGCTCTGGCGCAACTTAGCATAACCATTTATCAAATATAGCAAAGTCCGACTCCGTGAAATTGGGTTACGTTTTTTGAGAGAAGGTACCTAACCCCGAAGCAGCTCTTTCTCCTTTAGAAAGTCCAAGCAAGGCCAAAGATTGGGCATTGCTCACACATCTGAAGTTCGGATTCCAAACTTTCTCTAAAAATACTCGACAGTATTCCAAAATGAGTAGTTTGTCTTATTGGTGATCCTAAACTGAGATCCAATCTCCAACCACTGGCTGTTCAAAAACATCTTACTGACCTTTGTCTATTCTATTCTAGTCTATCATTTCCTGAAACGCACTTTTTATTCAAACTACTAGGCAGGCTAATGGTAGAAAAAAGGTTTTTAATATAAAACGAGCAACTTTGGAATTCACTTCCGAGAGATATCTTTCCTGAAGAATACAATTTACAACAATTTAGGAGCAGAAGCAACAGTTATCTGAAAACATATCGGGGCACGATTAATTAACCCAATTGCCATGCATACAATATGGCAATTTAGTATGATGGATTCACATGCAATCCTTTTATTTTACTTAAATGCCGATGTTATGATATGCTTTCGAGGTATCATAAACCTCGCACTTTACTGCATCCCTTCATCTTCGCCTATGGCGTTTTACCTCTCAAGAGTCGGGTAGTCTCCAGGTTTCAGACCACTTAGTCACTTATGCCAATGAAATGCTGGTGTGACCGGTAACCTCCATTTGACTTGTGGGACAGCTTTTAGATGTTAAATTGGTGGCTGGACTCACCTGAGTGTTAAAATTCCCTATATGCGATTCTCCCATTAGTCGCCTTCTACCCCAAGCCCTGTTTATCTGGGACGCTACAGTGATATTCTTAGTCAGACTGCATTTGTGTGATCCAGGATACTCTCGCAAGCTCTATCTCCCTCTCTCTACACTGATAATACCAAATCTTTAAAAGGTATTTATTCACCCCAAGATTCAATCCTTATTCAACAACACCTCAGTTTTTTATTTGATGCCTCAAAAATTGCTAAGAGGTCTCTACTGCTCAAAACCCATTTATGACGTTGTCACATAAGTGCATCTATATTGAGTCTCAACCTTATTATCTTTTCCGCGACCTTTGCGAATTGCTTAGATAATCGTTAAAGCGAAGAGAAAAAAGAATATATATTAAATAAATTCAAATAAAAAAGTGAAATTGGAAAATTCGTGAAGTGCAATTTTTACTTCATTAGAACTTTTCTACACAAATGAGGAAAATAATTACACAAATGTCCAACTATTAAGAAGAAAAATGAGAAATAAAGCAAATATCTTGGAACTTTCAAACCCGATGAAAGAATTCATAGAATTATAAATATTCATTGTTGATTGCTATCATTTATTATTGTGTATTTTAGATTTTTAAAAAACTTTCGCTTATCAAACGAAGCGTTTGCGTTTGTTTTGGGACTGCTTGATTTACCAACTGGAATATCTATCCTTCAATTGGCTGCAACTTAAAATCTTCTTGGGGGTGGTGGCTATCAAAGACAAGTTGGGGCTGACTGGGATGCACCAATGGGTCAAAGTACGGTGGCTGAAATTACTGCTGCAGTCATTAAAAAAAATGCAGTCAATACTTTGTCCATTTATGATAAAGTTTTTGCCTAAGGACTCAACAAAATCATATTTGAAATATAAATCATGAAAAATAAAGACACATCAGCTGCTCGGAATGACAGCGTCGGCAAGGAAGTGACGTTTAAAACTCTAAGTGCTGCCAATAATCAATCATTTTTTAGTGATCGCTTTACAGCAAAGAGCAAAGAGGAGTTGATAATCAAAAACGACAATCAAAAAGCGACAATCAACTATCACCTTAGCCGATTCTAGCCCAGATTTCTAACTAATCAGAAGAGGTGTCAAAAATTGACATTTCGTGCCCTAATTCTTTATCCCAGAATTACTTCGGTTGTCTACCTTCACCACAAAACGGTGATGTGAAAATAGAAATAATACAAGAAAATTGTTTTGATGGTTTGTTTTATGTAACCAGCGTATCCAGTAACAAGAACCACAATGCATTGTTAAGCAAACGACACATTTCGGAGCGAATTAACACAACGTCTTTGGCGTGCACACAACAGGAAATGGCTTTACTCACACAATTCTCTTCGACGCCTGGATCACCAAAAGCTTTGCTACTGCAGAACTGCATCAGTTTTTTGTGGCCTACTACGAAAATCTACACAAATTGATGTTATTGACACCTTCACCAATGAACTGGTCACCAAGAATACAAAGAAATGGGAATCGCTGCGAGAGAATCTAATTAAGAAGTCCGATGGTCGTAGTTCACCGCCGGCGGCATTTGGTGAGTGTCGGGCTTGCAAAGAAGGGAGTTCTGCAAGATTTGGAATCAATTCGTTCATCGGAACTTGGGTTGGATATCAGATCGCTGTCGCAGGCACAATTGGATAACCTTCTGTTGTCCACTCTGAAAATTAAGAACAAGTTGGATTTTCTGTATCTCATCAAGCAGAGTATCGTTTGGAGAATGCTACCATCAAAGGTGAGTGTGGTGGGACAGATTTTGTTTTTTGTCATAAAGGCTCTAAAAATTCGCAGCCTCTTTTAATCAGTTTAATGGTGTGCGAAGATTGCTTTGTAAATGGTTTTGATTCAGAACAGAATCGACATAGGAAAGGATTCATAAGATGATTTGCACTATTTGCTTAACCGGAAGTATATCCTAAATCCCCGTTTCCTAGGACTTTTTTTTAAATTTCTGCTCTTATGAAAGGCGAAACGAACCTATAACGCTAAGCTAGAGCCCGAAATGCTTTCAGTTTTGCTTTTACTTTTAAATTGTTGTAAATTATATTCTTCCGGAGAAATCGTCAGTACATATCTGTAGTCAACGCCAAACCTATGATGGTGGTTATGGTTGGATGTAAGCATAAACATTTCTAGTAATTTGATTACACTTGCAAGTTTGTACATTTATGTGTTAACAATCTTGCTCCAAACGTGGGTGTCGTATTCAGTCCTCATAATATCATAACAATAGTGACATCAGATGGCAAATGTGAGATGTTTTCCCACACAACAAATAAATGGTTCATGGAATTTTTATTCACCGTTGGGGCATCAATTTGATGTTCAGAAATTCGTTAAACATCAATCGCGGGCTCGACCACCTAATATTTTTCGGAATAAATAACCAATCAATATAAACTTAAAGCATCATGCTGTAGACTTAACTTAAAAAGGCTGTACATAATTTGATTTTCTTTCCGTTTCTTTTACTAATGGAGTTCTTATAATACTTAATCGGTCGGCATTAAATAATAACTAAGAAACATAAGCATTAAAAAAAAAGAAAAAGTAAATTTACTTTATTTATTCGGAGAGAGATTCAGCAAAAATTCCATTCAAAACACATTGACCTCTTCTGACATTTGCTAAATCTCTGCACCAAAAATACAGTTGCTTTCATTTTTATTGTAACTTACCCATATGACCCGTTGCCATCATTGTTACAATTTCCGGTGTGATAATCATTCCTGGCTCATGTTTAATATTGCTCGTATCAATTTCCATGACAGTTGCTCCGGAAATGTCTTGATGCTGCTGATGTTGTTGCTGTTGTTGTTGTTGTTGCTGCTGCTGCTGCTGCTGTTGTTGCTGTTGTTGTTGTTGTTGTTGTTGTTGCTGCTGCTGCTGGTGTTGCTGCTGCTGTTGGTGTTGCTGTTGTTGCTGCTGCTGTTGAGATTGTCCTTGTTGTGATAAAGCTTGCACATGTAATTGTTGTTGCTGCTGCTGGTGATGATGATGCTTCATTTCAATTACTTCGCTCTTGATGTGCTGAATTAGATTGGAGTTACTCTCATCGCCCGTCGATGACTGATGGTGGATCGTATGCATGGGTGACTGATCAAGCCGTTGGATCATGTGCTGTGCTAAATGATTGTCAATATCGAGCGCTTCGGTGGGATCTAAAGAACGAAGAGTCTCGAATTTAATACGAACTTCACCACCATTTGGTGTTGAGTCTGCAAATCAAAATTTTGTATTTCGAAAAAAAGAAAAAAAAAAGAAGAAACATTGGCTGTTGTAGTCTTTGATGTTTGGTTGCTGATTTGAGCTTTGTTTTGTTTGTATGAATCCCAAATTTGTTTAATCTCATAGTAATGAGAAACAGATTCGAATGAAGAAATAATAGAAAGAGAGCAGGACAGAGGAGATAAATACAAATGAGCGCGGTTAAACCAGCACCAAAAAAGCAACAAGAGTTGGCCACAGGAATGAAAATAGTTTTACAAGAATGAAAATAGTTTAACGATAGAGGTGATGGTTGAGAAAATATGCTGCACAGGATTTTTGTTTGTTAACTTTTTAAATATAGACTTGAATCTTAACTGCTCTTTATTTATTTATTTTTTTTAATTTGAATATGCTCAATGGCTGTAATAAAAAAGTCAGTAAACTCTTCATTAAACTGAAAACAACCAAACTAGGAATAGTTCTTTGAATATGTATGCCAAAACCGAAACATAACCAATGTGACAGAGAACAGAATCAACACAAAATTAATGAATGCAGACCAAAAAAGTAATAATATTTCTCTTAGTCTAGTGTTTGTTTTTTTTTTAAATAATAAAAAGCCAATAAGCATAGTTCAGCCATTTAAGACGGATACAAATAAGAAAGGACAGGCGACAATAATGGTGAATATACAAGTGTGTAGGTAAAATACATAAAATAATTTCAATAATAAAGATCTATGCACATTTATATAGAGGAGTGGCAGAAAAAACGATATAGTACCAACTCACTTGATAAGTCTCGTGTATCTGTACTGGGATTGCAGGACAAGTCGACATGTTCCGTCACTGTAACAGGCGTAGCCGATGGTGCTGGTGGTTCAGGTGCGAAATCTAAGAAACCCATTGGTACTCCGAGGAGACCGCCGTTCTAAAAAAGCAATTAAACAAATTTAATTTTAATAAATGGTAAAATAATGATTTATATTTTATTGTAGAAAAAAAGGTATTTTTAAGTGTTTAGTATTTATTTATTTAATTCCATCGCTGTACAAGAGAATAAATTCCTAAAAAGTAAAGAGCTTTATTTCAGTTATATATTTAGTTAAATTCCCAAGAAAAATAAATAAATAAGAAATGAAAGTGAAAATTTAATTGAATTACATTTAAAACATTATAGCTGAGATCCTGCCATAAAAAGAGAAAACGGCTGGTAAAAACTGCATATGTTCAATTTTGTTCCTTAATGACAGAGGGAGATGTTTCCCCGTGAAGGGACGGAAGTGAAGAATGTCACTACAAAAAGGCGACTAAGGCGGAACATCCCATCTAGGCAATTTAAACACTTAGCTCTAATTTAACATCTTAAAGCTGCCCGGAAGTATGCATGCAATTCCATAGGTTGACACGACTAGAGATCACCGGTTACGTGAAAGAAATATCAAACAAGAAATAATAGGAGCATGTACATGTCGAACTCGTATAAACTAAAGCACTATGGAAATGTACGGTAATAGAAAACGCACTACCCCGCCAGGCACTACTTATAATGGTATTAAACCTCAGACGAGCAGAAATGCTCGGGTCAGAGCTATTCGGTTTCCGGGGGATAGCAAAGTAATACTTAAGCTTAGGCGTTGGAAGCATGAGTGGTCGTAAGATGATGGTTAAAAAGGGAGTTGGCATCTTATGTGTTCAGGAAAGAAAATGGCGGAACACCGCAAATCGGGCACGTTTCTTGGACGTTAGGACAAAAGCTTTCAAGATGTTCTACTACGGGACGGAACAGGGTAAGAACCGAATCGGCACCATCCTTGCGGCAGAGCTACTAGGCAGCATCTTGACCATTTCAAAATCTAGTGATCGTTTGATGTCTCTCAAAGTGGTGATGCAAGGCGAGGTGTGGAATAATGTCAGTGCATATGCTCCCCAAGTTTGGTGCGAGCAGAGAGTAAAGGATGCATTCTGGCTAGATTTTCACAACCTCAAAGAACATCCCAAAGAACATCCCACTCCGACAAACCAGCTTGAATACGGGCACAACCAATTTCAAAAAATTCGTTCAGAGAAGGAGGATTGAACAGGAAATCCGTTCGCCAAATTCATCAACATTGCTCAAGCGCTGCTTCTTGTGGATGACGGGAAAAATACTACACGGGTGGCAGCAGTGAAGGACTTCTAAATGAACAATTTTCTGGGATATATTTTCCGAGAGCCATTCCTAACAATGAAGAAGTACACGACATTACTGTCAAAGAAGGTAGTTGGGCCGTACGATATACCCTCGGAGTTCTGGAAAAAGATGGGAAACATCTGGTCCAAATGGCTTATGATTCTCATCTCCAAACTGATGAGGCGATCCAGTGCCCAACCAGTGAAGGGTACGTTTTATTTTTCCTTTGTACAAAGGAAAATGCTATACGCAAGACTGCGACAATTACCGCTCAATCAAGGACGCAGAATCTCTGCTAGTGAGGTCGATATCCGACCGGGATATCACTATATGCATTGGCAGTCAGGACGTCCTCAAGGCGCTGGAATCATCTGTCACCAAATCCGAACTTTTCGTATTAATCATTATACGACAATAGCAGATCAGTTCGGGCATTATGCTAAAAGCAGTGTGTTAAACTGTGCTGGGTTGTCCAGGCACTGCGACATAAAACGTAATGAGTTCGAGGATGAGCTGGAAAGAAGAGGGAGAGAAATGCGGCTGCAAAACTCAGCAGTGGCAATAAAACCACCTGGGAGAGAAGATATTCGAAGCTGCCATAAGAATAGCTAGTCAAATATGGTGTCATATAGCGGGGCAGTAGGTATACAAGGCCTTGTGACTCAACTTTAACAAGAAGAGAACTAGGGACGATCTTGAATCAATAAAGGTAGTCGGCCTAGAACGACTATCAGCATCCTGACCGGACATTACCTCGGCTTAAAATTCGTCGTTCCAAACACGAAGTGGCGTATCTGCATTTTTTCTCTTGGAATAGAATTTAGTCAAAAATGGTAAATTTTGATGAAAAAACAATTTAAACACATTATAATAACCACTTTCTCGAAATAATGGATAGCTTTGTTGAAAGTTTTCAATTAAAGCAAAAAACATAAGAAAACAAAATTTCGTAAATTTTTGTTTTGGCTCTACTGTTTGGAACGATGAATTGTAGGTCCCTTCCATTTTGCACAAGAAATTGGTTGGAGAAGCTAGCTTGGCCCTATATGGGCCGTTAATACCTAATATTTATTTCAGTGTCATAAACCTGCTTAACACAAGGCTAAGTTTATTTTGTTAAAAATGGTAAGTATAAAAATATACTCTAATATGAATAGCTCTATTTTTGATGCAAACATCTTTTTTCTTAACTCTAGAAGTCCACATTCTAACGGCTTGCTCTGAGCTTGGTTTATCCACAACTGATGAATAGAGTACCTATCCCAGAATGTGAAAAGAAATACTTATCCCCAAAACAGAAATGTTCTTAAAATTAACATTAACAAGAAATAATTAAATTGACAAAAACAAAACTTACCATTCCCATTCCTAGACTGGTCATGTTTTTATTATCTTTTACGTCGCGTGCTACTACGATTTGTGTCACAATTGCTGTTCCCTGTTGGACAGTTACACTGCCATTATTCGATGTCGGTGAGTTGCACGCTTCTGTTTTGCAAATTTTCTGCAATGATGGCTTATCCGAATCTGAGTCCTCTGAATTCTGTTGTTTAATGGACGTCGTCGTTATCGTCTGACCCCCAGAGACAGGTATATAGCTACCCGTCGAAGTCTGTTGCAGACTAACAATTGCCGCTGTATTAAGATTTTGACTTAATATTGCTTGCTGTTGATGGTGTTGTTGTTGATGTTGGTGCTGCTGATGTTGCTGCTGCTGCTGCTGTTGCTGTTGTTGTTGCTGTTGCTGTTGCTGATGTTGAATCGTGTCGGGAGACTTTGAACGTTTTCTGACCCGAGATTTTCGTAGTAGGGGCGTGGATGTAGCCGTTGGTGCAGCAACTACAGCATTAATAATTGAATTATTAATATTATTGTTATTATTTAAGTTTGCTGTTGTTGTATGTGTATTTGCGTTGTTTGCAATTGTGTGTGTTGTTACTATTGCATTACCCTGTGTTGGATTAACTATATTCGCAACAACCGCTTGCGATATATTTTCCGAAACTGTGACAGTTGCTGCCTCTGAGATATCATCAACACTTTCAGCTGTTTCGCAAAGGCCTTTGATTTTCAATTGCTCGGCTGTTCGTAGGAGACCCTGGAAGAAAAAAACAAATAGAACAGAAAATTAAAATGAGAACTCTTTTGACTGTACACTCTGTCATCAGCCACTCACTGAAAAATGCTGTGTGGACACAACTCGCAGAAATAAAGATCAAAATTCTATTATTTTTTGTTTTTTTGTATTTCAAGTAAAAATTACAACAAATAAGAAAGAAACTCAATTAAAACATAAGAAAAAGAAGAAAACTAAATTTGAAACTTTTTTAATTTCAGGTCGTTTATTTTTTTTTCGCGGGCCCTTATACTTGCCCGGTGGTTGATGGTCGTCTTCTTCTCGGCAAGAAGAAAACTTGCACACCCTTCCAATTGGCCAAGCAAATATTTACTCCTTCTTAATTTTAAATTCGTTGTTTTAAACACCCCGAAAGTAAGAGAAAAAAAAGAAGAAAAACTGACTCAAATCCATTCATTTTTTTGTATTTAGTTTAAAGTTCCTCTTTTTACTAAGGCCAGAGGGTGGGATAACAAATGAGCGAAAGGGGAAAGTGGCTATACATAACGAAATTTACGCATTTTTTTTGTTTTCCCTAGTGTTAATGTAAGAAATGATTTTTATTTTCAAGGATTGGGGAAGGTGTGGATTGTGGGAGTCGGTATGTACTGACTTTGATTTATATTTGAAAAAAAAAGGATTATAAATTAGTCAGTACAAAGGCAAAATAAAATACATTTTATATAATCTAAAACTTAATTAAAAGAAAAAATACTTCAAACTCAACACAAGTATATGTGGTTGGATTAAACTCTGAAGTCAACTCAAGTGGAATAACACGGACGAATGGGAAGGCCGTTAGTAGGAGTGAGATAAATTTGAAAAGGTGGTGATGGTTTGATAAAAGCACAGTTGTACTTAATATGAATTAGTTCTTAGAACTTTAATTTAACTTGAATGCAACTTTTTCAGAGGCTACAACACTTCGAACAATACTGTACAAATAACGTGCCTCTTTAATTGCATTGATAAATATGTCGGAGCGTAAAGATAATAATACCTTTTAATTCTTTTAATGTAGCACAGTAGAAAAAGGGTAAGATAATATGTTCCTACCACACAAAATCAATATCAAAGATTCTTATGGCTGAAACAGACGTGCAGCAAAAACCGTGCAGGAAGATGATTTTGTATCTAAAATGACACACTGTCAATTCTTGCTGCAAGTTGTCTTAGAAGTAAAGGCTGCTCCGATTGTACTAGAACAACATTATTAGGTACAATTTTGACGTTTCGTGCTGTGAACTTCTACGACATGACATTTGCGTCTGTTTCGTCGTTCAGTGATATTTGGGTCAGGCAAAAAACATACTAAAAGCATTTCAGCAAAAGCTAGAGTTCTTTACGAAGCCGGTATGGAATTGGGGGTAGACTTTCATTCCTCAGGTAAACCGACGTACTGGCCCAGACACCAGACCTCATCGATTTCTTCATCACGAAAGGGTTGTCGGGAAACGCTATTGTAGTTGAGGAATGTTTCGATCTTTCTTCTGATCATTCACCGTTCATTTTGACAATTAACGCCTGTCTACGAAAAAAAGAAGGTCCGCCCAGACTAACTAACATGAAAACAAACTGGTTAAAAAATACTGCGAAAGTAAAATCGATCTCAAAGTGTCTGTTCGAACACCCCATGAACTTGAAAAGTCGATCAATTTATTGATGTCATCCAATGCTCAGACTGGAAAAATCCTCGGAAAATATCCCTTGGAAATTACTCAATTGCTAAAGAATAAAAGGAGAACGCGCAAAAGATGGCAACAATCTCGCGCTCTACAGGATAAAACCATTCTTAACTACCTTTGTAGTAAACTTAAGAGAGCAATTCGAGACTTTAAAAATCGTGAAATTTCTACATACCTTGGAAGTCTAACCGCGGATAAAAGTACAAATTACTCGCTCTGAAAAGCTATGAAAGGCATTAAAAAACCAAAAACGCAAGCGCCACCCATCAGGAAAATCAATGGAGAATGGGCGAAGAGTGACAAGCAAAAAGCCGAAATATTTGTTGAACATCTGGAAGAAACATTTAAACCATTTGATGGTCAAGCTTTGCTCGAAATTCCTGCCCTAACCGTGGCACCTGACAATCATAGAATAAAAAGTGTATCGCTACCCGAACTACGCTTTGAAATAGAGAAGCTAAAATTAAGCTCCTGGATATGACTTAATCACAGGGCAGGTTCTTAAAGAGTTACCTAGGAAAGGTATAAATGCATCGTTCAGGTTATTGTACATTATACGACAATGGAAGGTAGCTGAAGTTATAATGGTTCCAAAGGCCACCTTATTTAAAAAACGAAGCAGATTTCAACGTATTTAAAAGAAACATTATTGACTTCATTAAATATACTATAAATTAAAAATACAATTTGGAAGTTAAAGATAAAAAACTGTATTTCAAAATTAAATCTTAAACCTTATATATTTATTGTCATTCATTACAAAAGCTTATTAATTTATTGTAAATAATGTTTAAACTAAATGGCTTCTCGAAAGCTAAATAAAATGCATCTATCTATCTATCTAAGACCGGTAAACCACTAAATGACAAAAAATCATATAAGCCAATGTCGCTCTTACCGATAATGTCGAAGGTATTCGAAAAATTTTTGTTAAAGCGCCTACATCCGATTATCGAAAACGTCGATTAATACGAGTACCTGATCACCAATTCAGATTCAGGATTAAGCACTCTTCAATCGACCAGGTTTACAGAATAACCAATGTAATTGAAAAAGCCCTAGAGGAGAAAAAAATATGTTCTAGTGTTTTTCTCGACGTCTCTCAGGCCTTTGATAAAGTATGGCATACGGGTTTGAAACATAAGCTAAGACAAGCTTTTCCGAAATAGTTATTTGATATCATTAGTTGTTACTTATCAGACAGACTCTTTCGTGTAAAACACGGAAATGATTACTCTGAATTCAAAGAAATCGCGGCAGGAGTTCCCCAAGGAAGCGTTCTTGGACCGATTTTATTTCTGATATACGCTAGTGATATTCCGCAAGAAGAAGGCACAACAGTAGCCACGTTTGCAGACGATAATACGATTGAATCAGCAACAAATAAACTCCAACATTGACAAAATTTATGATTGGATTGGCGTATTGTTCTCAACGAGGCCAAATCAACGCACGTGAATTTTACTTATAGAAATGTAGACAACTTACCCATTTTTATTGATTCGGTATGAATTCCGTACGCAAACGAGGCAAAATATTTGGGAATGACACTCGATGCGAAATTAAAATGGAAACCGCACGTCAAGAAGAAACGCGAAGAGCTCGCCATTCGACGTAAACAAATGCTTGGTAGATTTTCCAAACTCAGCATGCAGAACAATCTGCTTTTATACAAGCAAGTACTAAAACCGGTTTGGACATACGGTAAACAACTTTGGGGTTGTACCACATCCATTAATATCAACATGTCACAAACTTTTCAAAACAAAGTGCACCATGATTATTCAGAAACACTGATATCCACAGAGACCTAAGTATGGCTACCGTCGAAGATGAAATAAAACATTTTGCCCGCAAAACAACAGACACGCCTTCACGGTCATTGCAATAACACCATGCTACAAATTTGAGACGATACTCACCTAGTACGCCGATTACAAAGGATAAAACCATTTGAATTAGCGCAATAAGATGTAAACGCGTACTTATGGCGCTATTAGCAGGTGCGTCCACATTGAAGCTGCCTGAAAAACGCGTATTTAACAGTTTAAATAATACTACTGGATAAGAATAACGAAGTTGTAGTATGATGGTTTCGAAGGGAGGTGTTTTTTTCTTTTCTTTTTCTTTACTTAAGTGAAAAAGAGTCTCATACAAGATTTTCCACCTACCCCTATTATTCGTCCGAGCCTAGTTCTGGTTCCAAGTCTTGTGATTTCAACCAGGATAGGTAACTCTTAGCTTGCTGAGAGTAACGTTAATATTACTATGGCTTGGGAGTAATATTAAAAACTCTAAAAAAAAGCATACTGAATGATGCCAAATTTTTTGCTGCAGATGTGTTTCATGTTCGTTATTGCACGCATTACTACGTGCGTCCCTGCTGCACATCTGTTTCAGGCATTACAGTTTCTAAATCATTTACTTCTTCCGCCAATATTTTCCGTATTTTTTTACACCATCAAGTATATACCTACTAACAGCCGTATTTATAAACGCAAATTAAAGGCGAATTATCTTAATCAATGAATTAAATGAGAAATCTTGTTAATAACCATGCATGTGTGTATTTGTGTATGTACGTTGTTGCGGTTACCTGAAAAGAAAAATTTTTATACAAAATAAAATCACTGCCGACGACATTCGATATGGTTTTGCAGCGTGCCAATTGACGTTGACGTTGAGCTGTCAACTGGCTGGAGCTCGCCATCGGCTGGGATGTACGCGTTCCAAAAAGCTGAAGTGCACAGAAAGCTAAGACCCGAACCCCTAAAAAGCTAAAACTTTTCGCAAGAAAGGGAAACTATAATAGAGCATTGACGAAGAGCAGTTTCAAGAAAAAACGGATTATGAATCGAACGATGGAACGTATTGTGGACTCTCAAAGTGTCGTTACAATGTAAATTGACCTTGATTTGGCATTGTGCGTAAGGTTTACAGTGGAGAAGGTTAAGGAAATTGAAGTGCGGACATTTCAAAGCGAATAGAGCCGAAAGAAATGTTCGAAGTACGTTTATGGCAAATCAATGCCGAATACAAAGAATAATTAAATAATTATAGCAGTGCAATATTGGCGTGCGTTAATTTTGAAATTCCACCTGGCGGTCAGACGTGATTGGCACAGTCGTGGCCGCCAGAATTAATCCAGTAAAGGCAGGAAAGATTACAAAAAAAAAAAAAAACAGAACGCAAACAAGATACTGTGCGTCGTATGAATTTTCGAATTTCCACACTCACAAGGTGCCTTCAAAAGAAAGTGAGACTCCGCCAAACCGGGTGTGCTCCGCTGTCACCTACCCGTCTGCCGAAACCAATAAAATAGACGAGTGCGAGTACAAGTATCAGAAACCTTCCCCCAAAATAAGAATATTGCCATCCTTTAAATACGGCATTTATGGTTGAATACTGCTAATGTACTTACCGTATGATGGGAAAATGCGGCTTAATTTCGCACAAAGAAAGTAAATTTAACAAAAACTGGTAAGAGAATTTTTTTTTATGAAAATCTGTATAAATCAGCCAGGAAAGGCATCTTTTATTGTCACTGCCAGAATCGGCGTAATAAAATACATTGTGTAGCAGTTATTAGATTTAAGGTTTTGTAAAACTTTTTTTTTTGTTGACGTGAGTCATAGTTCCTTTTTGTAATTTATTATTTTTTTGGCATAATATCTAATTTCGTTGAGTAACATTTATTATACCCTATTCTAAGGGTATATTAATTTTGACGCATAGTTTGTAACATACCTTAATATTGCCCGTAGACCCCTAAAAGTTACTATATTTATGATCAGCATCGATAGTAATGTCGATCTAGCCATGTCCGTCCGTCCGTCCGTCTGTCGGCAAAAATTAGGCCTTTAAACTGGACCTAGAGAGCTGAAATTTTAACCATATACTCTCTAGGGTCCCGAAATAATCAAGTTTACGAATTTTTGAAATCCGCCCACAGACACGCCCACAAACTAAAAAAAACAAAATTTTGGAGAAAATCGAATTTTGAGCTAGAAAGCTGAAATTTTTTATATATGATCTATGACTCCTAAAACTGCTCGGAATAACAAATTTTCAAAATCCGCCCACTGACACGCCCACAAATAAATAAAACAATTTTTTTATACCCTATTCTAAGGGTATATTAATTTTTGAAAATCCAAAGTTTGAGCTAGGGAGCTGAAATTTATAATATTTACTCTCTATGGGCCCTTTATGCTCATGTGTAAATATTTTCAAAATCCGCCCACTGATACGCCCACAATTAATTTTTTTTTTTTTTTTTGAAAATTCAAAGTTTGAGCTAGGGAGCTGAAATTTATAATATACTCTCTAGGGGCCCTTTATTCTCATGTGTTATTTTTTTTTAAATCCGCCTACTGACACGCCCACAATTAAATAAAACAATTTTATTGAAACACCCAAGTTTGAGCTAGGGAGCGTTTTTTTTTTATAAAATCCTTTAAATGTTATATAACAAAATATGTAGAGCGTTCTTAACAATTCAACCATACTTAGACTTTTGTCACGCCCACTTATGAGGGATAGGAATAAGAATAGGGTATCCAACAGTTCGCCCAAGCGGACTGTAGCCCGTCTCTATGTTTGTGATAAAGTTCGTTTCGCCGTTTACTGTTTTTGTTGTTGCCCGTAGGAATTATGCCAGGCATTAATCCATCTATCTAGAGCTCTACATAGGTAGGAACGCGCGTAGGAGTAGCGGAGAACGCGGTACAGATGAGAACAGAAAGGTTCCCTTGGTAGAAACGTACAAAAAAGAAAAAAACAAAAAAAATATACAGGTGAAACGGGGTTTAGAATTTAATTTTCTGTTTAATTCAAAATCTTTTATGTTCATAAGTATTTATTCATTTTATGTATTCATACTATGGTTTTTTTTTGTATTTAGGTGTCACATTAATTTTTATTTATAATTTAGTTTATTAATCTTCCTCATTTTGTTTAAATAATAAAGAAAATTAAATGTTATGATCACGTCATCCAAGGGTCGAAAATATTACGTTTTTCATTTTTGTCTGGACTTTCAAGAGAATTTAATGGCTCAGTAAGTTAATTTTCGGGGGTGCGGTAAGGTATGCTCCGGTTCTTTCGGCGATAAAACAATGGACTGATCAGCAACAACTGCTCATCTTTGGGGAAATCCAATAACTGGCCACCGGATTTCCAGGTTGGGGGGGGGGGGGGGGGGTAATGGCTACGCTGCATCTTCACCAGTAGCGCCCTTCGGTGTGGTGGAGGTCCGTACGATTTTGGTAAAAAAAGTAAGTACCTTTTTGGCATTTTCATTGTTTTGTCACAGGTTTAGTTAAGTGTGTTGCGCAAGAACCACCACATCCGGCAAGCAGAGCCGTGCCTCGCAAGCATGCCACGCTCCTCGCACTTGACAGTCCATATCCTTCAATTTCCGTTTCCTTCCTTAAGTCCCATCCACATCACTTCTTTCTTTCATTGATCTGCTCCTAACGCCCTCCATAATCCCATTAAATACCTATTACAACGTATGTACTTACGTAAGTACGTTGTTTAACAATTTTTTCAATCATGGTACCTATCTCGTTATGGTCCCAATCGACCCGTATTTACCTATATACAAACTAACAGTTTTTTTATAGTGGTAATAAAAATGTAAAAAAAATAATAATATATAATCAATACTATTGGCAACTCTGGTGAATTAGAGGTGACAACTAGTTTCTAGTAGCTCTTGTGGAAATTATATTTAATTAAAAAATAACAAGGTATATTTGTGTAAAACAGAAATATAAACTTTTTTAACTGTGTGTTACAAGGAAAAAACATAAAAGTCAACATAAAAAGATAGAACATTTAAGTGTAAATGAATACCAAAAGATCTTTTGCGGACACGTCACCTGAACACATACTTTCTTCACACAAAAGACATCAAAAAACAATAACAACCATGGCGGTAGGACAAATGTCAATCCAAGATTAAACAACAATCATGGGAAATCTTTTGGACGACAAAATATCAAATTTAGCCACTAAGGGAGACATCACAGTAGTTTGTGAAGGGATTCAACAACTTAAGTTCAGAAACTCGGAACTGACAATCAAACTGGAGGAAGTGCAAGATGAATGTAAGTCACTCAAGAGGGAAGTTGAGTTTCTGTCAAAAAAATCATGTGAAAAGAACCTCATCGTACGCATTGCCAAACGGCCGAACACTGCTCATCGTGACGAAGTAAAAAAAACTTTTTGCGGCGCTTAAGCCGGACGAACCTGTCTCGATAAACTCTATTCGCCTTCTAACTTCGAATCACCAAACAAATATCATTCTGGTGGAAACAAATTCTAAGGATTATGTTGATGAAATACTACACAATTCCAGCAAGCTTAAAGGCACTGGCACTTTCATCCATAGAGATTACCCATTAGAAAAACGAAAGGTACGGCAATCTCTGCTGAGAGTAAGAAAGGTAATAAAAAAACAGCAGGTCAGATGTGGAAGTGCAAATTAAAAGGGGACTGCTTGCTGACAGATCAGACGGCTGTGATATTCTCGGTGGACTATATTCGGGCTTTAACCTCTCCAACACAGAGCTTCTAAAATTTACAATCTCATCGAATATCAATGATAGCAAAGCTAGCAACCAAAACCAAACAACAAGAAATAATCATACGCCTAAACCTATGCAACAATCAACAAATGATCTTCTACCATGAAACGGAAACGTATGCCAGTGTAATTTAAAAAGTCAGTAATCGATGAGATAAAAAAAATATTTTACTAGATCTGTTTATAAATTATGGTTAGAAATTGTTATACGAATAATGTTTAAAATAATAGTAAATCACATCAAAAGCTTACTTGAATTTATTGTTATATTAATAAATATACATATTTGGAAAGTTTTCAACGGAAAAGAGAGATGGCATCCGGCAGACGGTTACAAAACCAAGGCCGCATATTTATTTATCATAATGTTGAATTTGTAAAAAAAATGTTTAAAGTCGAAAAATAAAATAAAGCTATTATTATATTATTATTATTATTATTATTAATCAATACTAATAATAAATGAAAAAAACCTAACAACTGACCCAACACCTCTTTCCTATCTCTCTATTCTTTGTAATAGTAAGTAGCACCGAAAAGCATGCAATGAAATATGATATTGCCAGGTGCTGCTTGCTGTTAAAACACAAAGTGCTTGCCCTGTGTTCTTAGCACTATAAGGGTACTGTAACATTACACATAAACCAAAAAAAAATTCATATTTTCGTAATGTTATTTATATATTTTTTTGTTAATGCTTTAGTGGAGTATTACCTGTTAGTTAATTACATAGACAAAAAAAAACTAATTGCAAGTACTAAATTTTGTTGGACTCTCAATTTAAGTGGCAACGCTGGTCATGAGATAAATGATTGTCATTCTATTCGTTCCAGTTCTGTTTCTTTATTCATTCTATTCAGATACTTAATGTTATTAATGTAATTAATGAATATTGTGAATTTACATTGAATTTTATAAGAAATAAAAAATTATATCTATCTATCTATATTCCGGTTACAAAATTCAAAAATTCTGTCTTTTCTATTCCTTATCCGGAAAAATAAATAAACCCACTCAGGCTGTGTATTGTGTAAAAGGCAAACATTTTATATACTGGTAAATCTCGTGTTTTCTAAATTTCGTTTTGATGAATGATATGGCCGCGGTAATTCTAACATGCGATGGATTTAATAAAGGAAAAAATATTTTTTTTTTATTCACGAAGTAAGCACATTTTTGGATCAGATTCAGATACAAAAGGCGATACTTTTTAATTTGATAAATAGTCTGTAGCAACGTGGGGGTGGGACTGACCAACGTGTTTGTCGAATAATTTGATTTATATTGTAAACAAAGCTACACTAATAATTGCATTGTGGTTGGTTTGATATGGCCCTCGATGATGATAAGTCCGTTGTGAAGCCATTTGGAAGGGGTAGATGGGTTATCATGCCCGGTTCAGGACCAATAGCTTTTCTTTATGAACTTATTTATATCAGCCGTGCAGGCAACGTTTCATTGATTTAGATCATGGCAGAGGTAGTGACCTAGTATACCATTTTTAATGGCAGCGCTTTTTGTATGGTTGCTGTTTGCACCGCACACACGCAAGACGAGACGAGTGTGCTTTAAAATTCCGCAACCATTCCAATTTCATCACCAAGGGGTGATGTTAAAATGTATGTTGCAGCCTTTCGATATTATTATGCTCGATGCGAGGAATTTTATAGCTGCCTGGCTAACGATGTATATTTATATGTAAATGATGATGACACTTTGCGATACGCTATTTTCAACCAACCAGCTACTGGTTAAAAGAATGGCGATAACTATGGACCTGAAAGATGCTAATTTGAAAAAAGAGGTTTGAAGAAGAGCTGGATATTCAGATCATCGAAGAATAGGTGGCACCGACCCTTCATGTGGTCAAGAACCATCCGTAAATATTGTCCACTGTGACCTGTCCGGTTTCGAGTGCTTGAAGCCTGAATTAAAATCAGTTTCTACCTGGAAGATCCAAATAGCTTTGATAGCCACATGTCTAACAAATAGGGTACTGCAGTAGGCCACTCTGGACTCCGGGTGCAACTTGCGCAATTGCGTATACAGCCCTCCTAACTGAAAGTAACAGGTGTGTTTAGCTGTTTAATCTTGTTCAAGATATAGCTGACACTCTAGAGCCAGGTTTCCCAAAGTGTGCGGAAAAATAAAAAAAAAGAAATAACCAAAGTCCATTACACTAGCGACTAGTTAATTTTGTGCTTCTGAACTTGTCATTTTGATCGCAGCAATCGAATTTGAAATGCTCGTTTAAAAGAAATCAATACATACAAACAAACTAAAAAATAGTTCGTGTAAAAAGATGTGGTATTGGATGATTATAGCTGTGTTTTATTATCCATGCGGATCTGGATCTGGATCAATTTAATACGTAAAACAAAAACAACACAGGATCTTGCTATTTATCGAGATCATTAATCGTGATCCAAAATTTAATTACAAAACTCACTACCTGTTTTTTCGTGGCGTTGCTTATTTCATTCTTAATGTTGGTGTACCTGTAAATTACACAACAAGCGATCATATTGTGACGTCACATTGTACCCTATATTTGCAATATGGCTGAGTGGCAATCGAAACTACTTCGACCTAAAAGATCTTTTGTACCGTATGGGCCAGAAAAATTTTAACTAGTAAAATTTCCACTTTCCGTGTAAAGCGGACAATTTTACCAGTAGAAGAATTCATTGTTCCCTGAGAAAGATCTTCTTTCTAATTCCATTAAGGGCTGGGCATTCACATAAAATGTGTTCAGCTGACTCGTCCTCTTCAAGACAGAGTCGGCACTCAGGAGAATCTGCTATTCTCATTTTGTGTAGATGATATCTTAAACCGTGGTGACCAGTAATGTAACCTACTAGGTTTTTGATATCATGCCTTCTTAGGTTTAGACATTTGCTGGCATTATGATTGAAGGGCCGAATGGCTCGTTTGGCCTGTCATAGACTTGGGATGTTATCCCAAAGATAGATACATTTTCTATGTTCCCAGCTTTTAATTGCTGCCGTTGCTGCTGATCTAGAAGTACAGCAGAAAGGTTCGGGACCTATAAAAGGTGTTTCTGAACCTTTTCTGGCCAGTTCGTCGGCCTTTTCGTTACCTTCTACCGCGACATGACCCGGAACCCACCATAATTTGGTCTTGTTTCTTGTTCCAAGTATTTGTAGGGTATTGAAGCAGTACATGACTGATTTGGAGTCAATGGTATACGAGCTAAGGGCGTTTATAGCTGCTTGACTGTCCGTGAAAATATGGATGGTTGCACCTTTTATGCCAGATAAGATAATGTGGCTGGCGCATTCTTGAATGGCGTGAGCTCCGCTTGAAATACGCTGGGACTTTTTCCCATGGGTATCGTGAAGCGTTTGTGTGGTCCGTATATTCCCGCTCCTACCCCCGTTTCCATTTTAGAACCATCCGTATACCACTTTATGCCGTTATGGCTGTTTGGTGGGTTATTGCTAACCCATCCTTCTCTCTTGGGTATCTCCGTGGAGAACCGTTTGTTGAAGCATAGTGTTTTTTGAATGCGGTCTGTGACCGCGCAGTTCATGTTAAGTTCTGGCAGTTCATCGAGAAGGGTCTTAAGTTCCGGATGATCATTAAGACTTATCTCGTTTAGCTGTATTAGACTTATTGCACTGCGGATCGCCACTTTTTGGACGTATATGTGGAGGGGTATAATTCCTGTTATTGCCTCTATGGCAGCTGTTGGACAGGTACGCATGGCTCCGGAGATACCAAGGCACGCAAGCCGTTGTACCTTTTTGAGCTTCTCTATTGCGACCTTTTGTGTGGATTTTGTCCACCATACTATGGAGGCGTATGTTATGATGGGTCTTATCATCACTGTGTAGATCCAGTGGACGATCTTTGGAGAGATTCCCCAGGTTCTACCATATGTGCGACGACAGGCCCATAAAGCTCTATTAGCTTTACTGATTTTATTGTTTATGTGAGAGTTCCAGTTAAGTCTCTTGTCCAGGATTACTCCAAGATACTTGACTTCGTCGGAATACTCTACGACCGTGTCGTTTATTGTGATTAGGCCTAGGTCTAATTTCCTCCTTTTAGTGAAAGGAACGATGACGGCTTTACTGGGATTTATGGAAAGATTTTCCTTAATGCACCAGTCTATGGCTATGCTCTAAAGACCATTTTTCATTTTTGATGTGACTCCTATTGAGTCTTTGCCCCTAACTATGATGACAATATCATCGGCGTTCCCAATTGTGGTGTAGCCCAAATTGCTCATCTTGTGTAGCAGGTCATCGATGACCAATGACCACAGAAGGGGTGAGAGTACTCCCCCTTGTGGGCAGCCCCTTACGGCTGTTACTGATACTGAGGTCGTTCCTGACGAGGAAGTTATTCTGCGACTTTCCAGCATCGCTTTGATCCATTTAATAGTTGGTTTATCTATGTTTCTATGGTACAAAGCATTTGATATGGATTCATATCCAGTGTTGTCAAAAGCACCCTCTATGTCGAGAAAGGCACAAAGTGCGATCTCTTTGCAATGGTAGGCGTTTTCTATCTCTGTAGTTAGTCTTAACTAGCGCCTTCGGTGGATTTGCTCTTTTGATACGCATATTGGTGAGGGTGCAGAGGCATGCTTTTTGATATGCATTCTGTAATGTGGATGTCAATAAGCCTTTCCATTGTTTTCAGAAAAAAACGATGTCAAGCTTATCGGACGATATGGTTTAGGTAATTCGCTCGGCTTGTTTCCCGGTTTGGGTATAAATACTACGTTTACCTCCCTCCAGGTAACTGGTATATACCCCCAGTTGAAGCTGAACCTAAATAAGGCAATCATGGATGGTAATAAAAATTCTATTCCATTTTGAATGAGGGCTGGAAAAATACCGGTTGTTCGTGATGCCTTGAATGGTTTAAATGAGTTAATTGCCCATTTAACCTTATCCGGAGTAAAAAGTGTTCCGGATAAACTATTAATTCTGCTGAGGTTTCTTGGAATTGAGACCTCCGCTATATGGTCATCTGTAATGACCATCGTGTGAGACCCTGGGAAGTGAGCCTGAAGCAAAGTTTTCAGCGTTTCTTCCCGGTCGCGTGTGATTGAACCATCTGATTTGATTAACAATCCCATGCCTTTTTCTTGATCCGTTGACAGGGCCCTTTGGAGGCGTGCCACCTCTGGAAGTTTTTTTATCTTCTCACAGTTTGCACGCCATGAGGCTCTTTTGGATCTGCGCAACTCTAAGTTGTATATGGTCAGCATGGATTTATATTGTTCCCATGTGCCGGTGCCTACTTAGTGAGTTTCCGAGTTGCGCAAACTGTCGAAGCCCATACAATCGCTGAAAACTTAAGGATACTGTTGAGTGTATGTTGGGTGAAAGGCCAAAAATTAACAAGGCTATTCAAAGTATTGTGCGATGAAATGGGTAGTCTACATACGTCTTTACTTCTTCACACAGAAGTAAGGTGGCTTTCTCGCGGCAAAACACTGACGCGGCTTTTCGAAATGAGGGCTGAAGTCAAAACCTTCCTAACTAACGACAACTTAGATTTGGGGGACATATAGTGTAATGAGCGTTGGCTCTTGAAATTATCGTATCTAGCCGATATTTTTAAAAAAAAATAAATGATTTGAGTGTATCACTTCAAGGAAAGACAATAACTGTTTTTGATGCCAGTGACAGAAGCATTTACAAAGAAAATCTAGTTTTGGGCGAAATCTTTAAAAAATCGAAACCTAGACCGCTTCCCAATGGTCAGCGAATGTAAAGAGGAAATAGATTTGGGTATTCCTGACGACATTTTAAATGAGTTTCATGTTCACCTGCTAAGTTTGCTCGAAAGCTTCAACAGCTATTTTCCCGAAGAATACCACACATATATTGAAGAAAATGTGTGGGTTGCAGACCCATACTCTGCAGCGTTGGAAAAGCCAGCTTCTATGACATCGTTGCAGTTTGAGTGCTTGATTGATTTGACATCGGATTCTTCTATAAAGCCAAATTTTGAAACAAAGAATTCTTTATCAGAATTCTGGTGTATGCTGAAGGACGAATTCAAAATTTTGCCAAAATAATTCTTCTGCCGTTTGCAACAACATACATACATGTGCGAATCAGGATTCTCCGCCTACGTTGGAACCAAAACAAAATATAGATCCCGTCTCGATGCAGAGCCAGATATTCGGTTGCAGTTGTCCCAAATTCAACCAGATATACCAGCATTATGCAAAAAACAGGAACATTAATCTCACTAGAAGAAACTTTCTGAGCTTTTTATTGAAATACCATTATGTATAATATAATTTTATAATATTATTGATATTTTTTCATTGAAGTTACTTCTTTTATTTGAATTTAATAAAATATAAAAAAAAACAGTTGTTGCATTTTCTACGCATACATAGCTGCGAAAAATAGCATAAGGAAATTTTCACCTAAAAAGTCACGACCGCCATAACGGCATAAAGTGGTATACGGATGGTTCTAAAATGGAAACGGGGGTAGGAGCGGGAATATACGGACCACACAAACGCTTCACGATACCCATGGGAAAAAGTCCCAGCGTATTTCAAGCGGAGCTCACGCCATTCAAGAATGCGCCAGCCACATTATCTTATCTGGCATAAAAGGTGCAACCATCCATATTTTCACGGACAGTCAAGCAGCTATAAACGCCCTTAGCTCGTATACCATTGACTCCAAATCAGTCATGTACTGCTTCAATACCCTACAAATACTTGGAACAAGAAACAAGACCAAATTATGGTGGGTTCCGGGTCATGTCGCGGTAGAAGGTAACGAAAAGGCCGACGAACTGGCCAGAAAAGGTACAGAAACACCTTTTATAGGGAACTAAAACTTGAAATCGAATCTCTAAAACCTAAGAAAGCTCCTGGCTATGATTTGATCACTGGAGAAGTTCTCAAAGTCCTACCAAGAAAAGCATTAATTAAGCTTCTTCAGATTATAAATGCGGCACTCAGACTAAAACACGTGCCGAGCCAATGGAAAGTTGCGGAGGTCATAATGGTTTTAAAACCAGGAAAACCGCCAAATGAAGTAAAATCATATAGACCAATTTCCCTCCTTCCAGTGATATCCAAAGTTTTCGAGAGAATACTACTAAGGCGAATACAACCGGTTATAGAAGAAAATAATCTTATCCCTGACCACCAGTTTGGGTTCAGAACCAAGCTATCGACGATTGACCAAGTGCATAGAATTACTGACGTAATCGAGAAAGCATTTGAAGAAAAAAAGATATGCTCAAGCGTATTCCTTGACGTCTCACAAGCCTTTGATAAGGTGTGGCACGACGGCTTAAAATTTAAATTACGACAAGTTCTTCCCGTATGCCTATATGATATTCTAGAATCATATCTCGGGAATAGACTCTTCCGTGTTAGAAATGGGAACGAATACTCGGAGCTCAAAGAAATTTCGGCCGGCGTTCCGCAAGGTAGCGTCCTCGGGCCGCTTCTCTATCTCTTATATACACGCGATATACCAAGAGAAGATGAAACTACCCTTGCTACGTTCGCCGACGACACCGCTATCCTTGCAGTAGGTAATACAATTGAAGAAACGACTGCAAAACTACAAATCGCACTGAATAAGGTAAATGAATGGACGAGGGACTGGCGGATCGCCCTCAACGAAACTAAATCTGTTCACATGAATTTCACGTATAAGAAAACTAATGACTTGCCAATTTTCCTAAACATGTCCCGAATACCCTTTGCAAACGAGGCCAAATACCTGGGAATGACTCTCGACGCAAAGCTAAAATGGAGTTCGCACGTGAAAATGAAACGTAAAGAACTCGATATAAAATATAGAGAAATGTACTGGTTACTCGGAAAACATTCCCAGCTCAGTACCGAGAACAAACTGCTTTTATACAAGCAAGTGCTAAAGCCGGTGTGGACCTACGGTATACAACTTTGGGGTTGTACCAAGAAAACAAATGCCAA
The DNA here is from genome assembly GCA_949715645.1 of Portevinia maculata. NCBI lineage: Eukaryota > Metazoa > Arthropoda > Insecta > Diptera > Syrphidae > Portevinia > Portevinia maculata. The sequence continues at coordinate 265,140,438 of OX454526.1, read as the reverse complement.
TATTTTACAAACTTTTCAAAATAAAGTGCTTAGAGAAATTGTACAAGCACCATGGTATACTAGAAACGACGATATCCACAGGGATCTCGGAATTCCAACAATCGAAGCTGAAACTAGAAGCTTCGCGAGAAAGCATAGAAACCGACTAATCGGACATACCAACAATACAGTCCGACAAATCTTGGATGAGAGCAATTTATTGCGCCGACTACAAAGAACGAAACCGTTCGACTTGGCAAGATAAGATTAACCGCGCCTAAATTGCGGAACATGCAGGATCTTTCATTGGAAAGTAACCTGTCAAAAGTTATTATTTCGTGATAGAAAAATTGCTTGATAAGTTATACGAGGGCGGGTCAATAAGTCCGTGACTTTTTGAATTTCTGACCTCTTTACTGAAACGGCAACACTGCTCCTGTCAACAGGCATCTGTCAGTTGACTCCTGTCAAAATTTAAACTTGCTGCGTCAGTTAGTTTGTGTTTGACAGCTATTTTTATCAGACTACTCACGAATTTGAGGAGAAAATGGAAAAAAGTGAATTTCGTGTGCTTATTAAGCATTATTTCTTGCGAAAAAAAACCATTACCGAGACCAAGGCTAAGCTTGAAAAATACTATGGGGACTCTGCACCATCGATTTCAATGGTAAAAAAGTGGTTTACTGAATTTCGTTGTGGCCGTACAAGCACTGAAGATGCCGAACGTCCTGGACGCCCAGTTGAGGTCTCTACACCCGAAACAATCGAAAAAATTCACGATATGGTGTTGGCCGACCGAAGATTGAAAGTGCGAGAGATTGTGGAAGCCGTAGGGATCTCGCATGGCTCAGTGGTTTCAATTTTGAATGATCACTTGGGCATGAGAAAGCTTTCCGCAAGATGGGTGCCGCGTTTGTTCACAGTCGACCACAAACGCAATCGTGTAACAACTTCACAGGAAGGTTTGGCGTTGTTTAATCGCGATATGGAGGAGTTTTTGCCCCGTTTTGTAACCGTGGACGAAACATGGATCCATCACAACACACCAGAGACCAAACAACAGTCAAAACAGTGGGTTTCTAAGGGTGAATCGGCGCCAAAGAAGGCCAAGGTGGGTTTGTCAGCCAATAAAGTTATGGCGACTGTTTTTTGGGATGCACGCGGGATAATCCACATTGACTACCTTCAAAAGGGAAGAACAATCAATGGGGAATATTATGCCAACTTATTGGACCGATTTAATGACGATTTGAAAAAAAACCGACCTCATTTGGCCAAGAAAAAAATTCTTTTCCACCAAGACAATGCAAGGGTGCACACATGTGCAGTTGCCATGGCAAAAAACCATGAATTGGGCTATGAATTGCTCCCTCATCCACCCTATTCTCCAGATTTGGCTCCAAGCGACTACTTCTTGTTCCCAAACCTGAAGAAATGGCTTGGTGGAAAAAGATTTGACTCCAATGATGAAGTCATCTCGCAAATAAAGGCCTATTTTGAGGACCTCGACAAATCATTTTTTTGGAAGGGATAAAAAAATTGGAGAAGCGTTGGACAAAGTTTATAGAGCTCAAGGGAGACTACGTTGAAGAATACAAATTTTTTTTTATCAAAAAATCTGTGTTTCATTCCAAAAGTCACGGACTTATTGACCCGCCCTCGTATCTTAGTTGCAGTATCCATCAATCTATCGAAGGGAGGTGTTTTTAGTCAGTAAAAATCTGACACTACTATGAGCACGGCTATTCTCATAGTGTCTTTGGAAGATCTTCACCTACCCTCTTACAAAAAAAAAAAAAAAAAAAAAAAAAAAAAAAAAAAAAAAAAAAAAAAAAAAAAAAAAAAAGTGCTCAGCGACTAAAAAAGATTGGGAACCGCTGCTCTAGAGAGTCTACTTATTTCATTTTGTTAACGTGACATCGTTTCCCCTGCTGACCTGTAAGAAAACTTACTAAGCTTTCGATATCAGGCCTTTTTAGATTTAGACATGACATCTTTGACCATTGTTTGGCTGAATGACACGTTTGGCCTCTCCAAGATTTGGGATGTTTTCTCAATATAAGATACCTTTGATTTGTTTTTAGCTTTTTGGAGCTGCATTTACAGCCGACCTTGGAGTTCAGCAGAAAGGTTCAAGAACTTTAAAGGGAAATTCAAAGCCCTCCCTGGCCAGCTCTTTGGATGTTTCATTACGTCCACCATAGTTTCGTTTTGTACAATAAGCTGAGAGTTTGAAGCGTGTTAAATCAGCGCAAGACTAATTTGGAGTCAATGGGATGTGAGCTAAGCGCATTTATAGCTGCCTGTCCGTGAATATATTGATGTTGGCGCATTTATTGCCGAAGTTGTTAATGTGGCATTCTTGAATGGATTGGTGCTCCCTTTGAAATACACTGAGACCTTTACCCATTGGTATTGTGGTGTTTTAGGTAGAAATCAGCTGATATACACGATTCCGTTTTAAAACCAACCGTATACAAGGCTGTTCGATGGGTAATTGCGGTTAACTCAGCCATCTTCTGTGACCGAAAAATGCCGCTAAGCTGAAAGGCAGGCTCTACACCGCAGTTTTGCGCTCAGCGCTCACATACAGTTCACAATGTTGGACAGCGTTCAAAAAGTATGCGGGCAAATTGACGGCAGCTGAGATGAAGATGCTTCGAATGAAAGCAGGAGTAGTATTGATAAAAAAAAGAAGTTCCAAAAGCCGAGGAAGCCTTCACGTCAAAGAACTAATCTCGAAAAAAAGGAGCACGACGGGCTCAGATGGTACTGTCATGTTCAAAGGAGAGATCCTACGAACCCTGTCAAAAAGGCAATATCAATCAACGTTTTCATACAAAAGCGAAAGAAAGGAGGGAATACAAGCTCCTGGATCACACAAATGCAGCAACACCAGCATTTGATTGGCCTCAGCGACGAAGAGATTCAAAATCGAGAGACCTGTCGACATTTTCTGTGGTCGAACTGGCGAACCCCACAGACGAATCAGTAAGGATGCAGTTAAGTGGGGCGGTTATGATCGTTTTAATCCATTTTTTGTGGCAGTGACACTTTTTGAATACTTTAAGTGAGGTCACAGAATCTGCCTTAAAGAAAATCAGTAATTGGGCTAAGAGCTGCGCACCAAAAAATGGAGTTAGTCCTGTTTACGAGAAGACACAAAATACCGCACTTCAATCTCCGGAAACTTGACGGAGAGGAACTGTGCCTCACGGACAGTGCGAAGTATCTGTGCGTAATCCTGGATAGAAAATTAAATTGGAATCGCAACATAAGAGAAAGAATTAAGAAGGCGTATAACGCCCTCTTTATTTGTACAAGAACAATAGGCAAAACTAGGGTTCTGACACCCTCTATGGTACACTGGTTATACTCATACTTACATATGGCTCACTTGTGTGGTGGAGGGCAACTAACAAAAGAACCATAATTGGAAAATTAGCGACGGTGCAGAGAACAGCTAGCATAGCCATAACAGGTGCACTCGGTACTACTCCTACGGCGGCACTGGACACCTTTCTGCCCCTTATCCCGCTAGATTTAAAAATAAAACAACTTGCTGGCAATAGGACTTTGCGCCTCACAAATTTGGGCCAGTTTAAGGAATGCAGTTTTGGGCACCGCACGATCTTAACTGATGTGCTACACGGAAATCCTATACTGACATATGTAATTTCCCCCGTGGTCGACTTCGACATCCCGTATGATGTATCATATCCAGGAAGGGAGGAATGGCAAAGAGATGCAGTCACAATATCTAAGGAGATTGCTATCTTCACTGATGGTTCTAAGACAAGGAAAGGAACAATTTCTGGCATCTTTTCTGTTAATCCAGGCTTGAAAGAGTGTATACGACCCTGACACAAGCAGTGCCCTCCAATCGGAAGTTCTGGCTGTTCTAAGGGCGGCAGAGAAGACGACGTCAATGATCTAAACGATCTTAACAAAGCCTGCACAGCAAGGATTAGCTCCTTCATTCAGAGGAGCAAATGGTTCCCTGAGTAAGAGGGTGACCTACCCACCTTACACATCGGTAGCACAATGGACCTACTTCTGGTCTAAGTGCATCCTCATCGAGGGCCGAGTTAGACTGTGCTGGGTACCGGGACACAGCGGTATAGAGGGGAATGAGCAAGCCGATGAGCTGGCGACAAATGGAGGTGAACTGGGGAGTAGTAAAGGTGTGGACATCAAACCACCCCTTGGCGTTTTCAAGCGAATAATTAATGAGAAAATTATAAAGATGGCTGACCTTAGATGGCGAAATTGAGCGGGCTGTGTCTAAAGCGCATTTGGACAAGGAGAAATCTAGGGAAATTCTAAAATTGGGTAGGGAACAGCTTAGAATAGTAGTTGGGATTATGTCGGGACACTGTCTCCGAAGGAAGCACGCTAGGCGACTTAGACTTTATAGATGTGGATACATGCAGGTTCTGTGGGGACCTGCAAGCCGAGTAAGACATAACGGCCATACTGTGTGCGCGTTTCTAGAAGAGTACTTCTTCGAGGAATTAGGGGAGTTGAGTGGCACAAACCACAGGAAGATGGTAAAATTCTGCAGGAAGATTAAATGTTTAGTTAGGGAAACTGAAGGTTTTTCTCCATTAGAAAAGACCCCGATGGGCCCTTATGGTGCATGAAGAAGAAGAAGAAGAAGAAGAAGAAGAAGAAGAAGAAGAAGAAGAAGAAGAAGAAGAAGAAGAAGAAGAAGAAGTTACACTGCGAGTAAATGTTTTTGTGTTTGCGTTATTTCTTTTTGCATGGGAGCTTTCGGATTCAATTGGTTCCCTACAGACCGCGATGGGCCCTTCTGGTGCCTAGTGCTGTATGCGAACTGCATACCCCTTTTTAACCTAACCTAACCTAACCTAATTCTGATCATAGCCTCGCCGCCATTAAAGGAAGAAGAAGAAGAAGAAGAAGAAGAAGAAGAAGAAGAAGAAGAAGAAGAAGAAGAAGAAGAAGAAGAAGAAGAAGAAGAAGAAGAAGAAGAAGAAGAAGAAGAAGAAGAAGAAGAAGTTACACTGCGAGTAAATGTTTTTGTGTTTGCGTTATTTCTTTTTGCATGGGAGCTTTCGGATTCAATTGGTTCCCTACAGACCGCGATGGGCCCTTCTGGTGCCTAGTGCTGTATGCGAACTGCATACCCCTTTTTAACCTAACCTAACCTAATTCTGATTATAGCCTCGCCGCCATTAAAGAAAGAAGAAGAAGAAGAAGACGAAGAAGAAGAAGAAGACGAAGAAGAAGAAGAGGAAGAAGAAGTAGAAGAAACAGAAGAAACAGAAGAGCAAGAAGAAGAAGAAGAAACAGAAGAGGAAGAAGAAGAAGAAGAAGAAGAAAAAGAAGAAGAAGAAGAAGAAGAAGCAGAAGAAGAAGAAGAGGAAGAAGAAGAAAAAGAATAAAAAGAAGAAGAAGAAAAAGAATAAAAAGAAGAAGATGAAGATGAAGATGAAGATGAAGAAGAAGAAGAAGAAGTTACACTGCGAGTAAATGTTTTTGTGTTTGCGTTATTTCTTTTTGCATGGGAGGTTTTGGATTCAATCGGTTCCCTAGAGACCGCGATGGGCCCTTCTGGTGTCTAGTGCTGTATGCGAACTGCATACCACTTCTTAACCTAACCTAACCTAACCTAATTCTGGTCATAGCCTCACGGCCATTATAGGGAAAAGAAGAAGAATAAGTTACACTACGAGTATATTTTTCTAATGTATACAGATCCAAATCTATAAAATCTTGTCTTGATTTCCTTCGTTTGTGTTTCCAAAGTCGTTTTCGAGTTTGTTTATGTCTGGCTTACCAAATTCAATTTTTGAAAGGATTCAACTTTACTTGATTAGTTGGTACATGCTGTCTGTAAAGTCTCACCACTTACTTTACTTCAATCGATGTACAAATTATTTAATTCGAAAATGTATACATATTTCAAATAAGGTAAAGGTCAGTAACAAACTAATCCCACCGAGCCATTTGATGTCAGAAGCGATGAAGAAGACAAACCATAAGAAACTACTCACAAGCCAATCATATAAAATATATTCAGCCCATATAAGATTGGATTGAATGCATCAAAATATGCCCCAGAGAACAAATGTATGTCTAAGTAACCATTGCCATGGCAAAAGTATGTTTATTGCTTTGGTATTCCAAAAATGGCATTCCAAAGTGATAAAGACCTGTCAAAGTAAATAAAACTGAAAATCAAAGGGGACAATTTTAAGTCCGCCAGCAAATAGGATAAAGCTGAGAAAATAAACCAAAGGGCAGCCCCTTCTGGCGTTTGTTTTAAGTGCATTTAGAAATAAATAAATCGAAAGAAAAAAAAGCACACCCAGAACATGGTCACATAAAAGTAGATGGTATATGTATTAGGAGCACATCACACGACCTGAAAGCGTGTGTATTAGAAGAAAGTTAATTTTTTTAGGTTCTCCATTACAAATACATTGACGATGAGAGATAGGGACGGCGAAGAAGAGTTCGACTGAAGAGGCCAACCAAGAAAAAAAGGGTATTTAAAAAAGAAAATAAGTTTGAGAGTGCTGGATAAAAAAAAACCCTCAAACAAATACTTTGGAAGGGTAGCTATTTTTTCTCATCTCATCGTTTCTATGTAAATGGAACCTTCATCGCTGGATGAATGAGTAGCTGAGCAGCGCTCATGGTACCCCTTGACAAGCCCCCCCGCCGCTCGACAGCAGCAAACCAACCGACCACGTAGCCAGTATTAGTCCCATATTCCGTGCTCCTGCGATGTTGTTGTAGTATCTCCAATTACTGGCACTTGTATAATTTCGTTCTCTTCTTTTTTTTATTTTTATAAATGTTTCATTTGTATCCTTGCTGCAGCCGTGGAATGGTGCGATGGGCTTTCCTTCATAGGACAGGAGCACAGCAAAAAAAAAGCTTTCTGTCTTTGTCTTACTGTTCGAGTTGATTTGACACCATGTCTTTGCTTAAACTCACCCTTAGAGAAAAAACTATACCATCACCAAGCAACCCCTATTTATGTACAATGTGAACGGTTTTTTCTTTTTTTATACTCGCCTCATATACCATAGGAATCTGCATTTCTGGTGCTTCCGAGGAGTTATTTTTTCCTAACCAGATTCTTTTTTTTTTTGAGAAACTTTTTTCTTATTTAGCTATTTTTTCGTATTAATCAGCCAGTACCAGCAGCAGGAAGACATAAAGGAGAACTAGGCGGCTGGATTGCGAAGTACAGATGAAAAGAGAAAGGAGTAGATGTAGGAAAAAACTACGGAACAATTTTTTCAACGGATTCCCTTCATTGCACTAGGGACATTCAAACACACAAAAAAAACCTTAAACTTTGGTTGAGACACCCAACCCTCTACTGCCCTACACCACCTCGGCAGCCAGAGAGCGAACGTGAAGTATACAAGCGACAGATAGACTCAGAGCGATTTGTCAGATGGTCAACTTATACAATGAAAGAAATGAATGAGCACAGCGAAAGAAAAAAATAAATAAAAAAGAAATCCCGGAAGGAGTGGGTTTTGCAGAACTTTAAATGCACGATAGAACGAACAACAAATACAAAGTTATTTTTATACGTCCTCTTCACTCACTCGTAGAGCGCAATCGATTATGGCATTGTACGAGTATCAACGAAAATGGTCAAAGGTTTAAAAATATGTATTTCATGCCTAAGACCTTAGTTCGCTTGAATTGTTAAATAAGTGTTATCAAGGAATATCATTATTTTTCAATAATCGAGTGTACAAGGGTGCGAGCAACTTAGGGTCGCGTTGAAAGGTTTGAAAACACCTGGTCAGTTTGAGGGATTCGAATTTAGATAACTGCTAGCTTATGTGATATTTGGGACAATTTTCAATCACACAATCATTTTCACAATACAGACAATGAAGATTGCCGACTGCCGAAGAGGGAAGATTTCAATTCGACTTTATACAACATTATGACGTTTGTAATTCCTACTTCTCCTTCCTTAGCGGCGGAGTTATGGTCAGGATTAAAGGGACTTTACTGCTTTCCTATACGGGTCAGCGGGGATTTGACTTCCAAAAATATAAAAAAATAATAAAAAAATAAAATATAGTTAAAAAATACAAAGTTCATTCGCACCAGCTTCAATTTTATAATTAAAAATGATTCGTTGATGATGTTCTGTCTGTTTCTTAGTGCAAATTTTATATAGCTAGCACCTTCCTTCTAGTCATGACCATTTTTTTTTTTTTATAATTTGCGTGCGCTAAAGGGATTTTTTTTTCTGTAGTGACAGAGTACCCTTATAATGGTAAAACCACAGCGCAGGCATTTAGTTTGTTGCGCAAGTAACTCCCAGCAATTCATTGCCTATTTTTGGGTGCTACTTACTGAAAGAATAGAAGGATAGGAAAGAAGTTTGGTGCGATGGGATTTTTATTTCTCAACAGGTGGCGCCTAAATTGCTTTAGGGAGATCAGTTTTTGTTGAGTGTATTCAATTTCATGGCCCTGGTCGGGATTCGAACGCACGACCTGCCAATCACTTTAGTGAATACACTACCATCGCACCATTGCCACCTGCCACATTGACCATTTAGTCGCTCCATGGCACTCTAAATCGATAAATAAAATCTTTCGTTAACCTTCTTCTATAAAGCATCTGCTGGCTTCTTGTTATGTTTTAGTATTAGGTGGTCTTCTTCTTCCTTTACGACGAGGTAATGATCAGGATATGAGTGATCACAACCCTCCCACTTTCGGTTCGACCTCAATAAACATCGGCAGGCCCCCTGATTTCGGATCAATTCATCAATGAGGCCAATCAAATGCTGGTGTTGTTCCATTTATTGTGATCCGGTAGTTTTTAAGCCTGCCTCTTTCTACGACTTCAAAAGGTGTATGCTCCCTTAATTTATTATTGGTGATCTCCAATCGTGTCAACCTACGGATTTGCATGCACACTTGCGGGACAGCTTTAAGATGTAAACTGTGTCGCTAGGCTCACCTAGATGTTAAAATTGTCTAGACGTGATTTCTTCCCATAATCAGCTTTTCCGACAAGCACTGTTTGCGGGGAAATTATCAGATTGTAATGCAAACAAAGGAGACCCTCTGAACTGTGCCAACTACAGAGGTATTAGTGTTCTTAACATCGCCTATAACATCGCCTACAAGATCTTATCTGCCGTAAACGCTTAAAGCCTTTCGTCAACAACCTGATTGGTCCCTATCAGTGTGACTTCAGGCCAGGAAAGTCTACCATCGACAAAATATTCACACTGCGGCAGATCTTGGAGAAAACCCAGGAAGTCCAAATCGCTACCCACCACCTTTTCAGTGATTTTAAGGCCGCCTATGACAGCATTTATATAGACGAGCTATACAGAGCAATGTCTAGTTTTGGCATCCTTGCCAAACTCGTCCGTTTGTGCAGGATGACAATGGAGAATGCAAGCTGCTCCATCAAGGTCGGTATAGAACTCACCGAGACCTTCGATGTCAAAAAAGGATTTCGACAAGGCGATGCGCTGTCATGTGACTTTCTTCATCGTTCTTGAAAGAATAGTGCAAAACTCAAATGCTAATACCAGAGGCACTATCTTTCAAAATTCCGTTCATCTACTCGCCTACGCCGACGACATCGACGACGGAGGCGGCGAAGATGGGTTTGGCGATCAATCAGGACAAAACAAACTATATGCTGTCATCAAGAAAGGATACCCAACACCGGCGTCACTATAGACAGATAAAACTTTGAGGTGGTTCAGGACTTGGTCTACCTAGGCTCCGCAATGAACTCAGGCAATGACACCAGCGCTGAGATTAAATGAAGAATAACTCTTGCCAATCGCTGTTTCTTTGGGCTAAGAAAGCAATTGAGTTGCAAAGCCCTCTCTCAAACAACTAAAGTGACCCTTTATAAGACCTTAATAATCCCTGTCCTTTTCTATGGTGCAGAGGCATGGACTCTAGCAAAAGCGGATGAGGTCACCCTTGGTTGTTTTAAGAGGAAAATTCTTCGGTTAATTTTTGGTCCCGTCTGTATAGACGGTGAATGGAGGAGGAGATACATCGACGTACAGCGACAGCGACATCGACTTAGCCAGAAGGAGTGAAGACCAACGACTGAGGTGGCTGGGTTATGTAGAGCGAATGGACATGAATGCTCCGGGCCGGAAGATCTTCGAATCCACACCCGAGGATAGGCGGACGAAGACCGTGGCGCACGCAAGTGGAAGCGGGCCTTAACCAACTTAGCGTGCCAAACTGGAGACAGCTGGCCAAAGAGTGTGCTGGCTGGAGACGCTTGTTGGTTGAGGCCCAGGCCCACCACGGACTGTAGCGCCACCCAAAGTAAGTAAGTAATGCAAACAAAGTATTTGTTTCCTGCAACAAAACTCACTGAGTTCTAAGGTCAATATGATTTCCGCCCATCGGGAAACAAAATTACTAGCCTCAATCAGCTTTTAGATATAGCTCAGTTTATAAATCATGTTTCTACAACCACTTGTGTAGCTATATTTTGCGACACGAATGGAAGGGACGTATCAGTTTTACGTCGATTCCAAACGGACCATGTTTGGGAAGCTTCTCAGGACATTTTGGATTTTTCTCAAACTTTATCAAGAGGTGCCGCTTTTCTGGAGTCCCATTTGTACTGTTCTTGGTGTAATGTTTAGCTGGAGCTCTTCTGTGCAATTAAACAAATTTTGTTGTTATCGGAGGGACTGCCTCTTGGGCAGTAGTCCAACGCACCAACCACTAGGCCCACTTTAATGAGTACTGGCAAGATACTTATAAGATTTTAGTTTTTAAGTAAAACCGCTGCCCTAATGGCTGCCAGTACGACCTGAAAGATCTTTTGTATCAAAAGGGTTCTTTATCGTAAAAGACAAGTCACCTCCCTAGTGAAGGTCAATATGTCTTTAGTTGCAGAGTTTCGTAGCTTCAATTGTAAACATATCTCCCTTTGAAAGATACGCCGAACATTCACAGAGAATGTGACAGAGGTGACCCGTCCTCCATAGAGAACCTATATTCTGTCTCCGGACATAGATGCATTTTGTGAGATGATCAAGCCGCAGTAGGCAGTGAGAAAGCCCACCAGCTTTCTAATATTATCCTTATTTAGCATAAGGACTTCCTTAAATGACTAGGGCATAATAAGTCGTTTGGATTGTCTCAAACCAGGGACACTTTCCCAATGTTCAAGACGAAGCTGTTGTTCCCTGTCCATGATAAGCACTAAAGCAACAGCCCAATGAACTCTGCAATTAGGTTCTGGTTCAAAGAACGCGATTCGGATCCAGCTCTGGCTAGTTCGTGATCATATTCATTTCCTGCTATTCTTTGGTGGCCAGGTATCCAAGTTTGACCTCTTTGTTTTTGCTAGATTTTGCAAAGCATCTTAGCAGTTTTTTACAGTTGAAGAGCCCATTGTGTGTCCGACAGTACTGGCTGACTATCTGAGAAGATATGAATACTAGCGCCTTTTATTCCCGTTGTTGAAATTAGAAAAGCGCAGATCTCAATGGCATGGACTTTTACCTGGAATACCGTGGGACACATTCCCATAGGTATCGAGACTTTAGTGTGAGGTCCACAGGCACCAGCTCCAACTCAGATTCCATTTCCGATCCGTCGGTGTACCCATACCAGACTTCTCGGATGTGCCTGAACACCTTTGGGCCATCTAGAACGGTCCAATATTTCTACGACAAATAATTTCCCAAAACTGGATTCCCTAACTATAGAGTCAGGGCTGGTGTAAGACATGTTCAAGTTTGAGATTAAGTTAAGTATTTTCAGGTGACCCACGAGGTCATGTGATTTATACTTATATTCAAGCTGGAGCTTAATACCACATCTAGCAGCCGTCTTCCTAATGACGATTTTTTAAAGTTGAGAGCCCAATAATAGCTTCAAGCGCTACCGTAAGGTACTTACAAGATACTACAGATCTTAATTAATGTTGTTGTCTTCTATGAATCCAACTTAATCAGTAGGTAACATTTGAGCCAAGACAAAAACCAATATTGTTGTCCGACTTGCACAACTTGAACTTTTTCGAACTACGTGTCATTTTGACTTGGGACACTACAACGTGTTCAAAATATAGACATACTTATTTTGAGTATGAAACCAACGCGGAAAATACTGAAAGCTTATTTCAAAAGTTATCGGTATTAGCAGGTAGTACATACACAAACCTCTTTATTGGACCAAAGAAAACGACAAGGAACTTGTTCGCATTGAAGTTTCTTCCCGCAGATGGTGTCCTGTTGAGATAGGGAAGTATTGTACTGATTTTTGTTTCCGTTTGTACATCCCATAAACTTTTAACGCTTTGATGCCCACTGTTGCCATATCATATACCAACACAACTTTATATTATATTGCCAAGCAATGAAAAATCGATGACTTCTATTGTTCATTTATTTATTTTTTATTTATTCTTTTAACCTGTTTCTATGTACAAAAAAAGTTCATTTGTCGCATTTGAATTGACATAGTTTTTGCTGCCATTTGTAAGTTGGTTACAGTTGGCACAGTCTTGTGCGGAAGTGAATTTTGGGGAAAAAAATAAAATATTTACTAAGTCCGAAAAAATTAAATTTTATTTATTATTTGGAAATTTAATGATTAGTACGATTTATTAATAAAGTAAAATTAATTTTTTTTTGGGATTAATGGTCTCCAGAATTTTTCGAAAACAACTGTTGCTATATGGCAACAACGGCCGTATCATACATCAATTTTTTTAAACCTTGTTTGGATCGCGATTGCATACATTTGGAACGTCAGCATTAGAAATATCAGAAACATATCCACTGGTAAGTTGTGGCATATCTAACCGAAAAGTGGAACCAATCTCTTCATCATGGTGGTTGTTGCGCTTGCGATATTTCAAAGGCATTTGACAGATTTTGGCATCAAGCTCTCTTGTCGAAAATGCATGCATTTGGAATCGATCCTACGTTGTCTCTACTATTGTCCATGAATGGCTTTTGCATCGCTGAAACCGAATGACTTTCCCTTCTCGGTAAGACTAAGAGTGACCACATATGTCGCCAAGAACGTTGCGAAATATCAATGTTCCGTTAGCTATGCAGGCAATTTTTCACCCCATCTGATCTAGCTACAATTTATAAGGCGTATCCGCCGAAACTTGAGTACAACGCTCATATCTGCCATCAGGTATGGTGCACCAATAACCTATTTAGAGCGACTTGACAGAAGTGCTCAAACAAAATAATTCGTTGCATTCCACCTTCCGCCCCTAGAACGAATGTGGAATGCTCTTCCCCGCTCTATTTTGCCAGCACATTATAGTCTACAAACATTCAAAACCAACGTGCATCGGAATCTCTCCCTATCATCCTATTATAAGGGTACTGAAAAAACACTTTAGTGACCGTACGTTATAAAAAAAGAAGAAAAAAGTACAACATACCCCTTACTGTCTACTGTTGCCAGATGGCAACATGTCCTTGTGCCTATAACACATCCCAAACCCATTATTTAAATAAATTTTTCATAATTAATCACCCCTTTAACCAATCTTATGAGTAATATTTTTTACTTCATTCGGAATATAAATCGGGCATCAAAAAGTTAAATAGGATGAAGGTTTATAGAAAAAAAACCATTCGGTGACCTTCCTCTGTTTATTATGTGTGTTTGAAGTGAGCGCATTGGTTAGTATAGTAGACCACTGACTGAGGGGTCCCCGGTTCACATCACCCAAGTTACACCTTAAGTTTTTTGACCAACCCACCCCTTGCAAAAAGTCGAACAAACATCAAAGAGTATCAATTGTCATGAGAAGCTTCTCAAATTTATGTTGTTTTGAATGTTTTGAATGAATCCCAGTGGAAGAAATGGATTTTCGGGATAAAATGAAGGAAAAAAGACAGACCAGCACCACAGAAGGAGTCTGATGATCGGTTGTGGCGAACCGTGAAACAGTGCTGTAACTCCAGCCGTCCACTTCACGTGGTAACGAATATAAGGTTATTCATTCAAAACATCATAAAGGAAATTGACGGAAAACAAAAATTAAAACCAGGAAAAATTGTGTGGTATCACATAAAAAACCATTAAAATCGTAAAATCGTAAAATTCTCAAATTTGCCGTTTTGAGTCGCCCTAAAATGCATTGCATTCATTGCAAAAAGATAACTTCGCACTTGGAGAAACTAGGTGTGAGGTAGGAATGTAACGAGTAACGACACATAATTTTGCCGATACGATACCGATAACTGCAGTAGAAAATCGACGATGCCGATATCGATAGCTTAGTAGATTATAAATCAAATAAGTAATAAAGTAAGTACCTCGGGTGTTTGTATATATTTACTTTGCAAAGAAATTATCTTTACTTAACAGAAACAATAAATAAGAACGTTTTAAATAAGTCGCCATTTTACTTGAAGTACATACTTAAAATAACCAGACACTCCCATTACTGAGTAAAAACTACCCAACGAAATTTGTACAATAAGCACGCGCGAATTTATTTTGTTGTTGTGAGCGTGAGATGACGAAACGTCTTCGCGGCGAGAATGTTCAGCAAACTCGACCGTGTTGACACGTCACTTCCTTTTTGGAACTATTTAATATCGTTTGGTAAATAATCGGCGATGTCGATATGGCCTATCGATTATATCGGAATAGGAATCGAAATCGCTACATCCTTAGTATAAGGCCCTCTTTAAGCCCAATTTTATTTTTATTTCGCTTAGCAAGATTGACGTTTTGTGTTCCCTTTATAGGAATACAGAAAATATGATTACTGTTATAACAAAATTTAAGTTCAAACTTTTATTCGATCACCACTTTACTTTGGAAAGCCATCGGAAACTGTAAAAAAAAATTATTTGATTTGCTGGTCCTGTATGATCCAAATAATTGAAAACGATGATGGACCGATTTTGAATAGAGGACGCAACCCTTCACCATCTATTTTTATACCCTATTCTAGGGGTATATTAATTTTGACGCATAGTTTGTAACATACCTTAATATTGCCCGTAGACCCCTAAAAGTTACTATATTTATGATCAGCATCGATAGTAATGTCGATCTAGCCATGTCCGTCCGTCCGTCCGTCCGTCCGTCCGTCCGTCGGCAAAAATTAGGCCTTTAAACTGGACCTAGAGAGCTGAAATTTTAACCATATACTCTCTAGGGTCCCGAAATAATCAAGTTTACGAATTTTTGAAATCCGCCCACAGACACGCCCACAAACTCAAAAAAAACAAAATTTTGGAAAAAATCGAATTTTGAGCTAGGAAGCTGAAATTTTTTATATATGATCTATGACTCCTAAAACTGCTCGGGATATAAAATTTTCAAAATCCGCCCACTGCCACGCCCACAAAAAAATAAAACAATTTTATTGAAAAACCAAAATTTGAGCTAGGGAGCTGAAATTTTTAATATATACTCTCTAGGGGCCCTTTAAGCTCATGTATATATATTTTCAAAATCCGCCCACTGACACGCCCACAAATAAATAAAACAATTTTTTTGAAAATCCAAAGTTTGAGCTAGGGAGCTGAAATTTATAATATATACTCTCTAGGGGCCCTTTAAGCTCATGTGTTAATTTTTTTTTAAATCCGCCTACTGACACGCCCACAATTAAATAAAACAATTTTATTGAAGCACCCAAGTTTGAGCTAGGGAGCGTTTTTTTTTTGATAAAATCCTTTAAATGTTATATAACAAAATATGTAGAGCGTTCTTAACAATTTAACCATACTTAGACTTTTGTCACGCCCACTTATGAGGGATAGGAATAAGAATAGGGTATCCAACAGTTCGCCCAAGCGGACTGTAGCCCGTCCCTATGTTTAATTGGTAATTTGTGATGTGGCCTAAAAACGGATGAATTCGAGCGACTCTTTCATCTGCGTAAGCTTTTCCATCTGTCCTATTCTTGCGGACTCTTCCCGGGAAGATGGAAAACAGCATTTGTCCAGCCTGTACCAAAAAAAGGCGAATGTTCTTCTCCCTCCTCCAACTGACCAATTGCACTTACATCCCTTCTTTCAAAGGTCATGGAAACGCTGATAAACCGTCAGCTAATGAAATATCTTGAATCGCGAAAACTTCTTAATGACCGGCAGTATGGTTTTCGCAGCAACAGGTCCACTTGTGATTTGATGACATATCAAACCGAAAAGTGAAACCAATCTCTTCACCAAGGTGGTGAAAGTAAGATTGTTGCTCTTGATATTTCGAAGGCATTTGACAGAGTTTGGCATCAAGCTCTCTTGTCGAAAATGCTACATTTTGAATCGACGATACTTTTCTTCAATGGATTAGAAATTACCTTTCGGACCTTTCAATTCAAGTTGTTTTGAACGGTTATAAGTCTGCAACTCACCAAATAAATGCTTGTTCCTCAAGGCTCTGTTCTGTCCCCGACTCTCTTTCTCATTTTTATAAATGATCTTCTGTCTGTTACTTCTTATCCAATCCATTCCTTTGTCGATGAGAGTACCCTCGGCTCGGGCCCATTTTATATAATATATATACTTCTGATTTACCGAGTGTACCGAACTGTGAAATTGGTATTTACGCGGATGACACTACAAATTTTTCATCACATATATTCGCTCTCAACGTTGAGAGGAATCTACAAAATGCGATGGAAGTATTAGCAAGTTATTATAAAAAATGGAAAATCAAATTGAACGCTGAGGAAATGCATGCCATCTTTTTCGTCAGAAAAAGAAAATCATGCAATCTTCCAAATAGCCAAATAAATATTAACGGGTCTAACATTACGTGGGCACCATCCATCAGTGAAGTAACTGGGTGTGCATCTTGATCTAAGGTTAACTTTTCAAGATCACACCAGCAAAACTATAAAAAAAATTAACATCGCCATTAAAATGTTATACCCCTTTATCAACAGAGGATCAAAACTATCCACCGAAAACAAATTAATAATACACAAGGTTATTTTTCAAGCCATTCTTCTTTATGGGTGCCAAGTATGGGGAAATTGTGCAAAATGTCACATTAAGAAGCTGCAAATAGCTCTAAAGAGAGTATTAAAAATTATGTTGAATCTACGAGTACCATGGCATTACTCCACCTTAGATTTGCACAGAAGAGCGAATGTTGAAATGATTTGTGATAGAATCCAAAAACTTACCGCTAACTTTTTAAGTAAAAATAGCTTTTCAGAAAATCCACTGATCCATCAAATGAGGCTTTAAATTCCATCTTATGTTGTTCCTGTTTATATACCTACTTATGTGTTTCTTTATTTGCTTATACATATATATTTATATATCTATTTATTCGTCTATTTATTTTTATTAACTTCCCAGTGGAAGTTCTTGTAATGGGGCCGATTTTGTGAATCGCGGATTTCGACATATCTTCACGTTTCAAGGTCACCAGAATCCAAATCCAACGTATTTATAGAGTGCGTACGTATGTGCGTTCGGAATTATCTTTCGCCACGATTATCTCGAGAACCAAAGATGATATTGACATGGGACCGGGTTTATTCGAAGCGTAAGGACGTAACTGATTAAGTTTCCAGCGAAATCGGTCCAGCCGTTTGTTGTTAGTAAATAAATAACTAAAATAATTTGCCTTTATTTGTACTATTTATTGTCATTTGTCATTGAGCAAATCACTATTACATTGTGCTCCGTTATTTCGTATACATGTAAATTTACAGGTGTGATAACAATGGTTGCATTAATATATATCACACTTCGCTGTTATTAACAATATTTAATTTCCATGAACAATATTAAAGAGCATTTTTTTATTATTAAATAATTCTTTACCATATCTTATGTTTAACCATTTCAAAATTTACCACTAATCGCATAAGACCCAGACCACTTTTTTATTTATTAATTAATTATTTAATAATTTATTTATTTACTTGTTTATTTATCTATTTATTTATTTATTTATTTAACTTTTTATTTATCATTTATTTATTTATTTATCTACCTATTTATTAATTAATTTTTTATTTGTTTATTATTTATTTATTTATTTATCTACTTATTTATTTATTTACCTATTTATTTATTATTTATTTATTTACTTATTTATTTACTTTTTCTCTTTTTGTTAAATTGAAGGTTTTTCTCGCACTTTCCTTCAAAAAGATTGCTATTTTGTATATAATAATTCTGTTCAGATTTGTTAAATATATTGTTTCAGTAGTAAGATACAAAAATATCATATCTCTGTACTTGTGTAAAATGTGTGGTAGCGTACCGAATGTAAATCAATATTATGCGAAATAAATATATCTATCTATCTATCTATCTAAAAACTCAATAACGACCGAGAGATCGCGAGTTTGATTGACTCTCTTAGTCATCGTCGTAATGTCTCCTGCCTCTCGTTATTTCCACCATAAGTGCTCAAACGAAATAGCCAGGTGCATTCCTCCCCTTGAACATTTCAACTGCAATGCCCGCCATGCAAGGAATGCCCATTAGTTCACCATCAAGCCTGTGTTCGGACGTACAGTGAAGTTCAAGGAATCTTTCCTCAGCCGTACCTACAACACGAATGTGGAATACTCTTCCACGCATCGTTTTTCCTTTACATTGTAACCTACAAACATTCAAAACCAACGTGCATCGGCATCTCTCCTTTTCTTCTCACCCTTATGACCGACAGTTTTTGTACTCTTTCATCAAACTATGGACTGTTTGAAAGGAAGGCGAGTGTAAATCTAGAGGATGAGAGATAAATTAACACTTTTAAACTCGAGCTTCCTATATAATGGGAGTAGGTAGTAGGCAGAGAAACTGTCTTTACTAATGATAGAACTGAAAAGGACATTGCCAGCTTAATCGCTAAAATAGAGTATGACCTGGAAAACGCTCAAACATCAATCGAAGACTGTCCCGTTCAAACGTCTAATGTTATATGAGTGCAACGCCGCTTTTGCAACAAGAAAGAATCGTCAACCGGTACCTACGTCCTACCAGCGGTTTTCTCTCCCAGCCAAGAATGAAAGAAGCGGGCTACCCTACGATTCTCACAATTCACAAGATTCTAAAAAGGAGATTATTTGTTTTCACCTTAAGGCTACGATTAAGACACTTCCCAGAGCTCATTCAAACTGATATTATGAGTTGAGCTGAGCCCAAGGTAACTTTTGTTTCTGCACAGCTTAAACGCTTTACCTTAGTAGTCATGACTCCCGCTCTTATTGTCCACTCTCAATTTAATTCCCTTTTTTCCCACATACTATCCAAATTACAAAGCAATTTGTGAAGCAAAAAAATAAGTACATGTACAACTAAATTGATAGGAATGCCTTCGGGTGCAACGTGATGGCTCCAACAATTAATCGTTTTGTCTTAAGTTCATACGGAGACTCTTACATAAAAGGGCATCCATTGATGAGAGACAAAAAAAAACCCAGCACAAAACCAAATCTCCCGACATTGCAATCTAAGGCCCAAACACAAAAGATAAATCTAATTTTCATCTTCTTCCCAGGCAATTTCCTTCCCTTGTGTTGGCTAACCCTTATGACGGACTCCGACTATAGCGGTTTCTGGTTGTTTGGTTGGCAACGTCCAAATGTCTGACTGTGTCTATCTGTCGATTACGATTGGTAAGCAGCTACTCTTGAGCGCGGCCATCTTAATTTGCACACATAAAAAAAAGAGGATGAAGAAAAAATAAATACCACGACACATAGAGCACGACATTATTGCTTTTACTGTAGGAAATAAATTAAAAAAGAAAATTCCCATCGACGACGAAAAAATATTCAGTTGGCAAATGGAAATTTTTCTCCGGAAAATACATCAGGAAAAAAAATAACTTTAAAGTTTTTTTTCCCTTTCGCGCGAAGAAGGGGGAAACAAATCTCCGTGCTTGAAGGGAGAGTGAAAAGGGTGCTGTGGTTGCAGAAAAAAAAAATATAAAAAAAAAAACAAAAAAGTAAGAAAAATGCCACCCTAACTAGAATTTTATATAGAAATGTTTCAGTTAGTTGGCTCCGCTTGGGTGGTTGAGGAAGAAAGTTTTCTTCTTCCCCTGTCGAGATGATACCTCCTCCGGCAAGTTGGAGTGAAAAATAGCAACGAACGAATAGAGAGAAATGAATATAAGAAACCATGCTGCAGGAAAAAGCAAAAAAAAGAAAAAAGAAGAGCGGACTCGTTTAAGCTAACGACACAAAATCAATAATTACCACAACCCAACCCAGGAGAACCCCCTCAGAGTCCCTTCCCTTTTGACATTTTTTCCTCCTGCACAGCAATGTGAATCCCATTCCTACTGTTTGAGTTTCAAGTATTAGTTTATACGGAGTACTGCTTCACTTGCTATTTTGTTCTCTACTCCAAAAAGGATATAGATTTTTTTTCCTGTTGATGCGTCACTAAATAGATTCCTTAATTGCTGGAGAGGATTTAAAATGCTATAAGGGGGACATGTAAGCGTCAAATAAAATCACACCAGAGGATAGATTTGATTTTGCATGCAGATAACTAAGTTGCGATATCAACATATCCTTGGTTCTTGAAGAGGGTGGATCACGGCAGTATTTCTTTTTTACTACAGCTGGTTCGTTATTAACTTTGTTCGGATACGAAATTCCAAGCAAATGATTGAAATTAAAAGTTACACTTCGTTTCTCACATTTAGCCAGGCCGCACCAATCCCGGATTAATCAAACTTTGAAAGGAATTTAAAAGAATTTGGAATGATTTTTTTTCCGAATATCTTCAGAAAGGAGCACTTACTAGTAGTTATGAATTGTGTGTCTGCGGACGTCCAATAAACGTGACTAGTGCTATTCAGTTATGTAAGCTACATTTTCTGATGATGCAAGCCGCCATCCGTTTGGGCACTAGATAGGTAGGAAAATGGATGCCCTTGGGACGACTTTGTTTCGGCTGGTGCACATCATGGACCCCTGAAATAAAGCCTTTTTTGTATTTTTTTTTATATAATTTGAGAGTGCAAAAGGGATTTTGTGAACCCTTCTAATAACTGTACATAGCTACACAGCACGGGCAATGAGGAAAGGAGGAAGAAGGAACGAAGAGAAACCGATGCACGTTGGTCTTGAATGTTTGTAAATCATAATGGGTAGGAAAAACAGCTTGATAGAGCATTCCACATTCCTGTCGTACGGCTAAGGAACGATTCTTTGTATTTCACTGTACGCCCGAAAGTAGGCTTAAAACTGAACTGATGCGCATTCCTGGCATGGCGGGTATTGCGGTTGAAATGTTCTAGGGGTGGAATGCAGTTGGCTATATCATTAGGAATATCATTGCTATTTCAGTGGAAATATCGATAAAACAATAATAGGCAGGAGACATTACGACGATGGCTCAAAGATTCAAGCGATTTCGTGATATCTCGATCGCCAATGAGTTTTATCGCGCGTTTTTGTATTCTATCGAGCAGCTCCAAATATGTGATTGGAGCACCAGCCCAAATATGAGCGTTCTATTCAAGTTTGGGGCGAATAAACGCCTTTTAAATTGTAGCCAGATCAGAAGGGGTGAACTATTTCTGCTTTAGAAAGCCTAGACATTTTGCAGCGTTCTTGGCGACATTGAATATGTGATCAATCCAAGGTTGTCATAACAACACATACCGAGAGTGGAAAATCTTTTGTTGTCAGCGCTGCAAGTGCCATTCATGGATGATGGCAGACTGGTAAGGTTTCGCTTTAATGACAGAAGACAGCACTATGTTTTAGAAGCATTAAATTCCACCCTATTGGGTGTACCCCATTGAACTATGCTGTCAAGATCGGAATTTAATGGGCTTAACATACGTTCTGGTTCTACACCCAAAAATGAGGAGCGTGACCCAAGAAACGAATATAAGAAGCTGAGGGTACTGTCATCAGCGAAGGAACGAATTGAATTCGAAGTTACAGACACAAGATCATTTATAAAAGTTGGGAAAAGGGCGGAGAGAAAACGGAGCCTTGGGGAACACCAGCATTTATTTGGTGAGTTGCAGACTTGTAACCGTCCAAAACAACTTAAATTGAACGGTCCGAAAGGAAGTTTCTAATCCATTGAAGAAGAGTATCATCGGTTTCAATTTTTTGCATTTTCGACAAGAGAGCTTGATGTCAAACTCTGTCAAATGCCTTTGAAATATCAAGCGTAACGATCTTACTTTCACTATCTGGGTGATTGGTTTCACTTTTCGGTTAGATGAGTCATCATGTCATGTCACCTAATTCTTCTCGTTAGGCAAACATGCGTCACTCTTCCAAACAGAGACTTATGCCATCCTAATGCCTATGGACTATGTTGCGAAGAACAAGTGGAGGGGGCGAAGTATCTGCGTCTGTAACGACAGTCAGGCTGCGCTTAAGGCCTTCCTCAACCCCTTAATCACCTCCAAAATAGTGCGTGAATGCAAGATATCTCTGAATTCGGTCGGAAGGTTGAATTCACTTAGACTTGTTTGGGTCCCGGGTCATAACGGGATCGCGGGAAATGAGATCTCCGATGAACTTGCTAGACAGGGCTCGGAAGAGGACTTCTCAGGACCTGATTCACCTCTCTGCCTGCGTCCTCGGTCAGGGGTTCCATTGAAGGTTGGGTTTCATATGAACACAATCGCCGATGGCATGACTCTCCAGGGTGCAGACAGACTAATCAAATTCTCCCCGACGTCTGTAAAAAATCTGCAGCATTCTTGTTGTCTCTCAACAGAAAAGACTGCAGACAGACTACCGGCGTTCTTACGGGTCATATGCTGAAACAGCAGCACGAAAGAATGAAACTTCGATTTTTATTTTCTTTCAATCAATTTGTTTATGTGCACACGGTTAAACTACAGGCAACAATTGTAATCAAATGTCAACAACTAAGGCAAACAACATTTACAAAAATGGGATCACAGCGCCACCTTTCAGAATCCAACATAATTATAAACATTTCAATTTCTTAAATATCTCGAATTTTACAACATTTGCTGCCATGAGTGTCAAGAAATGGCGTTTTGAATTTTAATTTTTTGCATGGGAGGTGCCACGCAACGTTGTCCAAGCACGCCTACATTTTTTGATGTGCATTGCCCAAAATATACACATCAAAATGCCAAATTTTACAATATAATTTTAATTTTGGTGGGGGCATACACCCCCATTTATTCAGCTTAATACAAGCTATTTAGGTCTTAAAAAACTAATTACACTAAGACTTACAGCTAGGGCTTAAAAACTACTTAAAACTAAATTAGGTGGATGGTGAGGGATGGAGGAGGGTAGATTTGAGGGAGGAAGTGCAGTGATTAAAATCAAAGAGGAGGTGGTTAGAATTGACCTTCTGCAACATACGGGATATCGGCTCGTTCAAGCCGTACAACGTGCGACGGGTGGGAAGATAGAAAAGAGGAGGGGATCTTAAATTCCGAGGGTTAGTGTTAAAGGCAATGTAGTTCAAAAGATAGGAACAATCAACGGAGCCAGTGAGAAGACGATGTATAAACAGAATGTCAGCTACATCTCTTCTTTTTTCAAGGGTCTGAAGGTTTATTAAATTAAGGCGTTCGTGATATGGTGGAAGGATAAGGTGATTATTCCACGGGAGCCCACGAAGAGCAAAACGGAGAAATCGACGTTGAATGCTTTCGATTCTTGTAATGTGGACCTGGTAGTATGGTGCCCACACTTGGCTAGCGTACTCTAGGAGTGGGCGGACGTAGGTAATGTAAAGGGATTTTGTCACGTAGGGATTGGTAAATTCTTTAGACCACCGTTTGACGAAACAAAGGGCTGAGTTAGCTTTATTGATTATCTCGTCAATATGTGACCGAAAGTTAAGCTCTCTGTCACACAAAACGCCTAGGTCGCGAATGGTTAGAACGGTAACAATGGGTTGGTTGTTCAAATAGTAACATCTGGGGGGAGACTGAATCCGTTTACGTGAAAAAGTAAGAGATTCACATTTAGCAATATTCAGCTCCATAAAGTTTTTTTGACACCAGACCGAAAAACTATTGAGGTCTTGTTGAAGAAGATCAGAGTCGTGTGGAGAAGAAATGATTTTGAAGAATTTAGCGTCATCGGCATAGAGGGAGATGGAGGAGAAGTTGATGACGTTGTCAATATCATTTATAGCCAGAATAAAAATCAAAGGTCCAAGGTGGCTACCTTGTGGAACACCAGAGGTGGCTTTAAAAGGCAAAGAGATAACAGAACGAAAACGAACATTATAAGATCGGTTCTCAAGGTAAGAAGAAAACCAATTCAATAGTGGGGGATCAAAGCCAAGGAAGGAGAGTTTGAAAAGAATCAAACGATGAGATATTTTGTCAAACGCCTTACTGAAGTCAGTAGCGATTAAATCCACTTCATTGCCACTTTCTAAAGCAGAAAGTGTAACGGAGACAAAGTCAACAAGGTTGGTGGTTGTGGATCTACCTTTAAGGAAACCGTGCTGAAGGGGGGAGATAAGAGACTTGCACTGAAAGGATAATGAATCGTACATCATACTTTCGAAAACCTTGGGTAAATGCGACAGCTTGGCAATAGGTCGATAGTTAGATACGTCATTCTTTGGCCCTTTTTTGTGAACAGGTGAAATGAAGGACGTTTTCCAGATTTTAGGAAATTTCCCAAGAGATAAGGAATGTTTAAAGAGATTGGCAATAAAAGGTGAAAGAATCGCAGAACACTTTTTGAGAAGAATGGCTGGAAGGCCGTCTGGGCCGGGTACAAATTCATCATTGAGATGAAGAAGTCTGTCGCACACCGTGGAATGGTCAAAGGTGGGTAAAATGAATGGGCCAACGGTATAGTTTTTCAGATAACTGAAGTAGGAGTGATCCGGTTCAGGGCAGTCGTCAGTGAAGGACTGCTTGAATACGGTGGCAAAAGAGTTTGCGATTACAAATGGGTCCGTTAAGGACTCGCCTTCAAACAAGAGTGAGGAGGGATATCCATCAGATTTCCTTTTATAATTAACAAAATGAAAAAATGACCGTGGGTCCTTGATGAGGTTAGCTTGAGCATCAGAAAGATAGCGTTGATAGAGACAGTGAAAAAGGTTAGAGAACTGTAAGTACGAACCGAGATAATTCGAATAATCTGTAGTAGTTCTGGTTAGAAGATAGATCGCCCATAGTTTGTTACGTTTATTACGAAGTGAACGCAGTTTCCTATTATACCACGGAGGGGAAGATGGTGAGATTTTATGGCGCGAATAAGGAACGAATAAGGAAATGCATTTAAAGATTTCGTCATAAAAACGGGTGGCAGCTTCATCAACGGGTAAGTTCGAGAAGTTGAGTTCGATTCTGCTCAGAAAGTCATTGATCTTTCGGAAGTTAGCTTTGTGGAAGTCGTAGGAGTACAGGTTAGTTGGAGGCAGGGATTGGGAAGAGGGGTGATAAAAGAAAGAAAGGAGCAGAGGAGGATGGTAAGCGTCAATAGTAGAAAGGTGTAAAGAACTTTCAATGGTTGAGGAGTTTACAGGGTCAGTTGTGAAAACAAGATCCAACTGTCGTCCCATATAATTTTTAACACCACTGACTTGACAAAGCCCCAGAAGTGTCGAGAAATGGCGATTTGAATGATATTTTTGCAAGGAGGTGCCACACCCCTCTGCGCGACTTCGGCCAAACTTTACAGGAACACTTCCTGGACAATACCCATGAATGGCTGCAAACCCGATCGCAGCGCCACCTACCGTTGCCATACTGTACATTGCACCGCGTGTTTTCCAGCGTCAGGCAACACAACTGGACCAGTTTTGTCGGGATCCCGAATTTGGCCATCGCCCCGTAGATCTCCTGGGTCCAATTGCGAAGATTTTTTCCGTAAAAACCTTTCTTAAACTACAGTGGACGTCCAGTATAACGAATGCCGATATAGCGAATTTTCGATATAACGAACGCTTTCTAATTTTACATTGACATCTCTATAGCGAACGTCAGCACAAATTTGGTATCCGATATAACGAACGTTTTTACAACTGCTCATTATTTTCACGTCTATTCTTGTTCCATGTAGTCCGTATTGTTGTTCTTGGTGCCAAAGAATGCGGATATGTATCCAATACATAATTATGAACATGTTTCGTCCTATTTTGATCGTATTCTAGCAGTTAATTGTTTCTTTTTTTCATTTAAGAAAGCGTGCCAGTCTCGTGCGGTTGATTTAAATTTCTTTGGTGTATCTTGTTTGTTTTACTTCTAGAATGAATTCCAAAACTCAACATACGCGACTTACATGAAAAGAAAAGATTAAAATCATTGACGGTTGTAATAAAGGTCTTAAACTTCAGGAAATTTCTCTCCAGACTTGGAATAATGCTGAATCAAATTTACAAGAACTAGCTTGCGATGACGATGCTGAAATAAGCTCAACAAGTGAAGATGAGCTTGGTGATGAAACCAACATTATCGAAGCTCCAGTTAAGCATGCTGAAGCAGTCACCTCTTTAGCAAATGTGCTTACTTTGGAAAAACAGGTGGATCTTGATATATCTGACATATTTATGCTACGGCGGC
Organism: Portevinia maculata; assembly: GCA_949715645.1. Lineage (NCBI taxonomy): Eukaryota > Metazoa > Arthropoda > Insecta > Diptera > Syrphidae > Portevinia > Portevinia maculata. The sequence goes on along the minus strand of OX454526.1, from coordinate 265,113,973 downwards.
TTCAAGAAAAAGCATTAAACTTAAAGTCTCAACTTGAAGTGAAGCAAAGTTGCATAAGCGATTTTTTTTTTCTTATGTGTAATTAAATTTTAAATAAAAAGAAGATGTACATGTTTATAAAATACACACTCATTTTTCAATTAACCTAATATGTATCAAAAAGTAAAAAAAAACATAGGGACGGGCTACAGTCCGCTTGGGCGAACTGTTGGATACCCTATTCTTATTCCTATCCCTCATAAGTGGGCGTGACAAAAGTCTAAGTATGGTTGAATTGTTAAGAACGCTCTACATATTTTGTTATATAACATTTAAAGGATTTTATAAAAAAAAAACGCTCCCTAGCTCAAACTTGGGTGTTTCAATAAAATTGTTTTATTTAATTGTGGGCGTGTCAGTAGGCGGATTTAAAAAAATTAACACATGAGCATAAAGGGCCCATAGAGAGTATATATTATAAATTTCAGCTGCCTAGCTCAAGCTTTGGATTTTCAAAAAAATTGTTTTATTTATTTGTGGGCGTGTCAGTGGGCGGATTTTGAAAGTTTTAGGAGTCATAGATCATATATAAAAAATTTCAGCTTTCTAGCTCAAAATTCGATTTATTCCAAAATTTTGTTTTTTTGATTTTGTGGGCGTGTCTGTGGGCGGATTTCAAAAATTCGTAAACTTGATTATTTCGGGACCCTAGAGAGTATATGGTTAAAATTTCAGCTCTCTAGGTCCAGTTTAAAGGCCTATTTTTTGCCGACAGACGGACGGACGGACGGACGGACGGACATGGCTAGATCGACATTACTATCGATGCTGATCATAAATATAGTAACTTTTAGGGGTCTACGGGCAATATTAAGGTATGTTACAAACTATGCGTCAAAATTAATATACCCTTAGAATAGATATATATATATATTTTATTGGTATGAAAGTGTACATTTCTTTTGTTATCGCACATATATTTAATACAGAGATATGATATTTTAATGATATCTTTCTACTGAAACATTATTGGATATAAAATCAACTCTTCAGAGTACAAAAAGATAGCGAAAGAATGTTGTGTTCAGAGGAAAATACCAAAAAAAAAACCTCTAATTTAAAAAAAGAAAAAAAAAAATAAATCCAAGCATATAATTATGTAAAATATAGCATATGACTCAAGTCAATTAGGTTGTTTTGTTAATAATTTAAAAGTTATAATAATATATAAATAAATCAATAAATAAATAAATAAATAAACAAGTTAATAAATAAATAAATAGATAAATAGATTAATGAATAAATACACAAATTAATAAATAAATAAATAAATAAATAAATACCTAACCATATCAATAAACAAATAAATAAATAAATAAATAAAATAAATAAATAAATAAATAATCAAATTAATAAATAAATAAATAGATAAATAAATAAACAGATAAATAAATAAACAAATAAAACAAGTAAATACAATTAAATAAATCAATAAGTAATTAATTAAATGGATAAATAAATAAATTACAAATTATTAAGCAAGAATTATATAAACAACAAATAACAGAGTAACACTTATTATGGTTAACATTTAAACAATCAAAAGAATGAAATACCAGTTATATCACAAAAAGAACAAAAAATACCCTTAGAATAGGGTATAAAAAAAAACGTTCGATATAAAGAATACATTCGTTTTAGCGAACGACCTCAAACATTATATTATTCGTTATACTGGACGTCTACTGTATTGCCAAATTAGTCAAATCGGTCCGCCGCTTTGAAGTTATGGTGCAAGCAACACAACATCGATTCAAATTTATAGAGGGTCTTTCATTAAGGACTTGAAAACTTCTTTTTTAAATAAAATGCAAACTACTTGAGATATCTCCAAAAGAAAAATGTATTGGCTTGAATTACTATCAAAACATTTATGAATGGAATTCGACTTCGTTTATATGTCCACCACGGAAACGTATTCAGCGGTCGATACGATGAATCGAATTTTTGATGACTAGGCGGCACATTTCGACCGATACGGCCGCTATTTCTCGTTCAATATTGGCTCTGAGCTCCTCTAACGTCTCCGGCTTGTTGGCATAGACCAATATTTTAATGAAGCAACATAAAAAAAGTCTAGAGGCGTTAAATCACACGAAATCGGTGCCCAATATTTTTCACCGAACTGAGACTTCTATAACTCGATTGTTGCACCCGCTGTGTGGCTTGTCGCATCGTCTTGTTGGAACCACATATCACTGATGTCCAATTTATGCAATTGCTCAAAGAAATAACGTTCCAACATGTCTCTGTAGCGAATACCATTTACCGCAACGGGACGGTCATCGGCATGAAAGCCGCACCAAACAGAGACTTTTTGTGGATAACGAGTTGTTTCATGAAGCACATGAGGGTTGTCACCTGTCCAGTAACGCATATTTTGCTTATTGACGAAGCCGTTTAGGCAAAAATGCGCTTCTTCGCTGAAGATGATTTTGCGATGAAATTCTTAATTTTCTTCCATCATGCCCAGAGCCTAATTCGAGAATGTACATTGCCTTATATGATCAAGTGGCGTTAGTTCTTGAGCCAGCTTGATCTTGTAAGGGTGTAGGCCTAGATCCTTACGCAAAATGCGCCATAATGTGGTCTGGGAGAGGCCCAATTCTTGAGAACGCCGTGAAATTGACTGATTTGGCTGGTTTGCGACGGACGCCTTTACGACGGCAGCAATATTCTCCACACCTCGGGCAAAACGTAGTCTCACTGGCACGGCAACATCAAGCAGCGAATATTCTGACTCAAATGTTTTCACTAGACTATGAATTGCGTCTACTTTGACGAGAATTACGTCCGAAAATTGGAGTTAACGCTCTTAGAGTTGCGACCACCGACTCTTCGATAGTAAATTTTAATTATTTGTAAACGTTGTTCCTTCGTATGCCTCATCATGATGAATTTTTAGTGAATATTTTGACATTGACAGTTCGGTAATCGGTTTACACTGAAAGTTTGAAGTTGTCAAGTCGCTAATGAAAGACCCTTTATATATAGATAAAAAATGAATTTAAAGGTAAAAAAAGGTAACTACAACCAAGCGATCAATTATCGGCCTAAGCCCAACGACTTTTTTAACATGTCCGCACATCAAGTCCGCATCCTAACATATGCATTGTTATCTAATTGCTGTAATAAATGTCGCAATTTTGTCGATTGTGCATACCTGACACCATTAATCGTATCTCATGGCTGTGGTAATATCAATTAAGCACGGTAGATTTTGACTTCGTACTATAAAAAAGAACTTACAGAAGAGAAATTCCTAATTTTGAAAGCTTTTGGAAATCGGCAAATATTAAAAAGATTCGGCGCATACTTAACCTCAATATAAACAGATTTTGAGCGATCGATATCAATTGAAATCAGCCAACAATTTTGCAAATGCTAAATGAAAGTTTCTTTACAAATCAAATCAACGACACACACAAAAAAAAACTGAAACTTTTTTCCAGCTACATATTTCCTACATGATCAAGATGATGACGAATTGATTTACCTGGCAATTTGATAGATAAACAAGTATTTAGGTATTGAACTAATTTAACTCACTCTTTTCCACCATTAAAGTGCCTTGTTTGAAAATTTTGTTCTCACCTGCAAATAAAAAGAGAAAACAATAACATTATTGATAAGTTTAAAGATGTTTATACTCATAATGGAAATATTAAAAACAAACACAATCCAATTCTATTTGGCGAAATCCCATTAATTCAAACTTAAATAATCTCCACTGAATGTTTTTGAGCTTAAATGGCATTTGTCCAAATCTTTTGACCACCAAAACTATCGTCTCTTTTGACAGAACAAAATAAGAGTGTTTTCGATCAAGAAACACCAAATACAAAATAGAAAAGCAACAAAATGTGATGTGTATCCACACCACATCACAACTACACCAGTACACAGATTTCAAACAATACCACGGGTGAGCGGCTTCAAGTAAGTTAAGTTCAAGAAGAGTTTAATGACCTTTATTTCTCCACACGTATTATTATGTTGGGCCTGCTACCCAAAAAGCACACGGCATACAAATGAATACATTTGCGTTATAAATTATTGATATATGCAAGCGTCTTACAATGGACAAGGAGTAGGGCGGGTATACCGTCGGCCACCCAACAAATACTTGTACAAACGGCACTAACAAGTTTAATGAATACATAATAAGTTATCGCCGGCCGGCTATATATACTTATGTTTGTATTTATACGCCTGCTGACGACATTTCATTTTTATTTGCCGCAGCACATTCTCTAAATTTAAATTGTTTATGCGGATTTTAACTGCAAGAACAATTCAAGCCCAATTTGAGGCTAGCAATAAGATTCGCCTACCTTTGAGGAAAGTATTTCAAAGCACAACGCATTTTCATTCACAAAACAACTGGGTAAGTGGGTTACTAAAACACGCCACCGCCAAATACCACACACACATGAGATAGATACTCTAATAATAGATTTCTTCACAAAAGCAAGCAGAAGAAAATAGTATCTAAAAAGGAAAACAAAACACAAATCGAAAATGTATATTCGACAGGTTCGCGCTGCCACAAGGACAAACGAAGCGCAAGTCAAAGAAAACACTTGCTGTACTGCCTGCCCTGCCCTACAAGTTACCTCACCACTGTCGTATATGTGCAAGGCATAAAAGCTAATAAAAAAAAAAACAATGATGACCGACTGCAAGAAGATTATTTTAGAGCTGCACAGCCCGCCGTTGCTGTTGCTGCCTGCGGCTGCCATTCTAATGCAGATGACTTCACATCACATACCACGGCAATGGCACTTGTGTATAGGAAGAGAAGGAGATACGTAGAAAAATAATATCTTGCGGTTGTCGTTTTTAATGGAAAGGAAAATGGAAAGATAGAAAAACAAAAACAAAATAGATACATAATTTATGTATGCGTTTCAGCAACTTAGGCCATCACGTCTTAGGTTAAGGAGGTGTGCAGAGAACAAGGCGATTCTGGCTAAAAGGGGAAGAGTGCCTACACAGGTTTTGGAAGTGTACCGCGTTGAACAAGGTCATTGGAAGAATCAAGTGTGCTGCTTATGAATATAAATAATATTCTATGAATTTAGCTATAGAATAATGGCAGCAGTAAGTTTCGTATTACTTAAAGAAATTCAACGCCCCAACGCCACGGTTGGAGCTGGGACGTCAATTCTGAACAGACTGCACGTGAATGCAGTCGAGTAGGTATTTTAAGAGTTTATAAAGAGGGAGCTGCTGCGGGGTTAAGTACATCTTTGCTCTCAAATTAAAACTCAATTTCAAGGAAGCAGAATTTGCGATATACCATTACTAGTGAAATCTCACTTATATGAACTAATGATTGTTGAGTTAGTTCATAAAACCGAAAAGTTCATATATCGGAATCTAACTTACTTACTTAGGCGGCGCTACAGTCCGGGGTGGACCTCATCCAATACGCCTCTCCAGTTAGCACGATCTTTGGCTAACCGCCTCCAGTTGCGCACTCCACGTTGGTTTAGGTCCCCTTCCACTTGCGCGCGCCACCTAAGGCGAGGTCTTCCTCTACTGCGTTATACCTCCAGGTTGGAATCGAAGACTCTTCGGGTCAGAGCTTTGGTGTCCATTCGCTCTACATGTCCTGGCCATCTTAGTCGACTGATGCGTACTTTTTTGACCAGGTCGATGTTGCTGTACAGCTCGTAGAGTTCGCTGTTAAATCTCCTCCTAAAAAGCCCGTCAACGCAAACGGGACCAAAAATCACCCTAAGAATTTGCGTTCGAAACGACCAAAAAGATCTTCATCCGCTTTGCTAATGTTCACGCTTCTGCGCCGTAGAGCAGGACCGGGATGATGAGGGTCTTATATAGAGTCTCCTTAGTTTTTCTTGACAAGGCCTTACTAATCAATTGCCGTCTTAGGCCAAAGAAACAGCGGTTGGCAAGTGTAATTCTTCGTTTGATTTCAGCTGTGGAGGAGACTGACGCCTTTATAATTGGCGCAGTTAAGAGGGTCTCCTTTCTTGTGGATCGGGCAAACGATGCTGAGGTTCCATTCATCAGGCATACTTTCTTCTGGGGAGCGGGTCGAAATTCTGCTTTAAAAATTTTGCTTTGCAAAATTCTGACTTTTAACACAAAAATTCTGCTTTTCAAAATTCTGTTTTTTTTTCTGTTCTCTTACAAAATTCAGCTTTTCAAAATTCTGTTTTTTTTAAATTCTGACAGGCAATATTTTAAACAAATAAATTCTGCTAATTCTGTGTTTTTCCAACTTACGAATTTAAAGAAAACAAATATTTTTCAACTTTGTCAACAAACTACAATATATTACATAATATGTATATATATACATCTAATATATAAAAATCCAGTGTCACAGTTTGGTGCCGTGACATAACCCCAAGCGTCATAAGCCCAAATCTCGAAATTTGGCCTTATGTCGCTTTTTGAAAGTGACATAAGGCCAAATTCCAGCATTTGGTATTATGTCACTTTCACAAAGCGTCATAAGGCCAAATCCGGAAAGTGACATAAAGCCAAATTTTCGAAACCGTACCTCGCACCTACTCCAAATCAAACAGTGACCCCAAGCAGGGGGGTTGCAGTGCCATAGGCATTGTAATGCCATAGGCATTGTACTGTTTATGCAATCTACTTGCGATTTCGCAACTAATCCCATAAACAGTGCAATGCATATGGGGGGCATGCTGCCCCCCTCCAACCCCCTGCTTGTGGTCACTGTTTGATTTGGGGTAGGTGCGAGGGCAAATTGTTGAAAACAGCACCAAGCGAAAGTGTCATAAAGCCAAATTGGCCTTATGACGCTTTTCCAATGTGTCATAATACCAAATGCTAAAATTTGGCCTTATGTCACTTTCACAATGCGACATAAGGCCAAATTTCAAAATTTGGGCTTATGACGCTTGGGGTTATGTCACGGCACCTCACAGTTTTAGTGTTTATACTCCTCCGAAACGGCTTGACCGATTTTGATGAAATTTTATATGTATATTCCGTAGGTATGAGAATAGGTTCATAACTAATTTTTATACCACTAAGTGATAATGGTGGTCTACCAAAAAGGGGAAATGCACTTTGGGGGAAAAAAAACTGGGTAGAAATCGAGTAGTGACACTTCAAATACAAAATACGGTGCACTCACGGTATAGTTGATGTGTAAACATGTAGGCTCGTCAGTGTTGCATCTGGAAATATCACAGAGGTTGTGGTTTTGATAAACAAGAGATTTGGGTATTGTATTGAAATAAAACCATGATATATACTCGTATTTAATGTCAACGACAAAATTTATTTAATGTTTGACCGAACAAATAATTGGTTTGTGAAAGCTGAAGTAGGAGACGTACACCGTCGACTCAAGTGTGTCGATGTACCGGGAAAATATAGCATCGATTCTCGTTTAAGTGACATTCTTAAATCGGCCATCGGTTACCGAAGTACAAATTGATATTTTTCCTCTTACCTTCAACTGATGTACAACAAACTACAAGCTATACAACCTCAATTATTCAAAACAAATCTACTTCCACACAACTTTCCGGTGTTTCGTAAGGACATATTAATCTCTAAAATTGAACATACATCTATATATATAAAAGAAAGTGTCCGAAGCGATGTAACCGCATAACTCGAGATTGGCCGAACCGATTTTGATGATTTATACTTTGTTGGAAAGGTATTTTCTCAGCACGTTTTAGAAAAAAAAAAATCTTAATTTCCAAATGGCTTATTTTGACCACCCAGCGTGTTACGACAGGTTTTTTTTCGATTTTTTTTAAATTTTTTATTTTTTTTCATTTTGTATTTATTTATTTTGGCAACAACCAAATAAAGAATCACATTTGAATGTAACATATCGTATCACAATTGAACTGTCAGATAGACACGCAACGTAACGCCACCTATTATCGATCAATGGAGAAGCCAATTTTGTTTCATGTTTGGTGGCGCTGTCGGATTCGGATTTCTTCATTGCGATTTTGTGAATTAAAATTCATATGAGAATATATCTATATCTATTTATATATATATGTACCATAATCAATCCATATTTGTGTTTGTTGCCGGTGTTTGGCCAAACGCGTTAACCGATTCCAATGAAATTTTTTTCCATGAAAGGCGACGTCTGCACGAAGGTTGTTATGTTTGGCTATATCTGCATCGGTGTGTGAGATATGGGCATTTGAGTGAGTACACATGCATATGTGCGTATGCGTGTAAATTACGACGCAGACCGTACAGACGTCACTTATTTTGTTATCCGAACAAGCATATGAAAGAGGGAGACCACACGAACGTTTCAAGCTTATTGTGGAATTTGTGCGCACTTTCATTCTTGAGATATCGTGTGTTCAATATTTTATTCAAATAACTCTTATTGAAATTTTTTGCATTTTTTTGTGAATCGGACATCGGAAAGTTACTTTTCCAACATTGATAACAATCGGTGTGGAAGTGAATGAAAAGTGATTCAATCGAAGTTTTTTATTTTCGCTTTGTTGTTTGATTCGCAGAAGTAAGGTGACATAGGCGCCTGGCAGACAACAAGCACCTACCCTAAACGGAACAACGAAGTTGTGTGAGCGGCCTAAGCCATGCGGAGAAAAACGTGCAGTCCCTTTCACCGGTTGAGCTCAAATCAGGCAATCTTCGGTATTGGCCTGAGAGTGTTTCTGTGAACTTTGGTCAAATCGGTCTTCTTTTTTTAGGCGCAGCAACATACGCCGGATACCCGCTATAGACAATTATAAGGAAGTCTACTCGAACATATTGGCCAATAGAATTCTCGGGCACGGGCAAAGCCGGGCAGGTGCAGCTAGTAATTAATAAAAAAAAAACAACGACACGCGGTTGTTCTCAAACGGTTACCCATCTACGTACTAACCGCACTAAACGTCGTTTAATTGCGGTGATCTGTCGAGCAGCGATTAACTCACGTGGTAATGAAAATTAACTGGAAAATCTGACGATGACGGTGTTGATTTGTTGGATGGTGTTTGAATCCTTCATTTTTGTTTGTCAAGTATTTTCAGGATCCTTGCATTAGTACCTATGTGTGAGTAAGTTGAAATGTAAGGGTGATTGAGATGACGTGGACAATGATGACAGGCAACAGCAGTTGTTGAGCGTTTTCAATTTTCATGCGCATAACTCGAGACAGAATGGTTAGTTTTTAACGATTTTGAGCTTGACGGTTTCGTTTGGGCCCTAGGAAGGACGAATGCTACTTTTTATCTCGAAAACAAAACTTTGACAGGATGAAATAGGGGGTGTCGGAACTTCGGGAAAGAATATCGCAAGAACAACGTGCAGTCGTCCGAACTGGAGACCGAGATAGACAACAACATAATCGTCATCATCATAGCGTTCAAATAAATGAAAACCAACGAAGAAGAAGAAACGTCGTGAATGTAGAATTGCGGCGAGTAGCATTCCAATACCAATGCACGGTTGAATACAAACTCCTGTAGGACAACATGCGAGGCGTTTCAGTGCACCAACAATCGATGAAGTTGTCATTGTAATGGTTGAAGAAAATTTGGAAGCAAGAGATATAGTTTTACATCGCCAAAATGATCAGTTGCAGCGTGTGTATGAAACACACAAAATATCGTGTTCACTAATGGGAGCTAATATTGTAAAATTCGAGATACATATTTATAAGGTTGTTAAACCGTGCGCATAACAAATTGATTGAAAGAAAATAAAAATCGAAGTTTCTTTCTTTTGTGTTGTTGTTCGATTCAAAAAAGTCAGGTGACATAGGCGCCTGCCAGGCAACTAGCACCCCAACCTAGTTAAATTCCATTCCTGTCAAAAATATAGCTACGCACACACAAACGGAAACGGCGCACAGAAGCTTGTGGGCGGTTGATGCCAAATTTTTTTTATCCAGATTGTAACCCCGGCGTTAAAAAATAAGAAGAAAGATCACGATTCGGTCTGTTGACGTTGTTCTAAGCTTCTCTTATTTTCAAAAATCTTTTTAAAAAAATAACATTTCAAGCCTTAAGCCCGGCGTTAAAAAATAAGAAGAAAGATCACGATTCGGTCTGTTGACGTTGTTCTAAGCTTCTCTTATTTTCAAAAATCTTTTTAAAAAAATAACATTTCAAGCCTTAATATACGTTTAAAGACGTATATGTACTTGGCTAGAAAGTTTCCCAAAGGCTTGTTTTTTCTCTCCACATCATCTGACTTGCTTAACCAATTCACTAAATGGATGACCTATCTGACTGAAAGCCATGGAAGTGTGTTAATTTTCAATTTCTATTGGCTGAGGGCACTGGACTACAGACCGAGCTATCGAGGTTCAAATCACGCCGAAAGTCTGACAAATGTTCAAGTTTATCAATATCACATAAAAAGCTTCTCAAATTTGCCGTTTGGAGTCGCTACAAAATTGTTGCTCCATTTGTGCCAAAAATATAAATTATCACACACGAAGGCTAGAGAAGCTAGGTTTAGGTACTATCCGAGCGTTAATGCTTAATATTAATTTATTGGTTTGTATAAGTGTAGTAAGAAAAGATAACGTGCAAGACCGGCTAAGAATATCACTGCAGGGCATCAACAAAATCAACGCTTGCCGTAAAAGGCGACCAAGGGGAGAAAAAACATCTAGGCAATTTATCCATTCATGTGAACCTATCTCCCACAAGTGTGCATGCAAATGTGACTATGGAGATCACCGGTGTCGTAAAAAAGGCAGGCCTAAAAACTCTTGGATCACACAAATGCAACAGCTCCAGCATTTTATTGGCTTCAGTGATGATGTGATGCGAAATCGGGAAGACTGCCAACACATTGCGGTTGAAACGGCAAACCGTACAGGCGGACCAGTACGGATGTCATAAAGTGTGAGGGTTATGATCCAGTTTATCCTGATCAGATCATAGCCTCGGTGCTATTAAGAAAGAAGAAAAAGAATGGCTCAAAGGAAAGCTACCGCAACCCTTTTAGCTATTAGATCGATTGAAATATCTTATGTGTACTCTCAACTTAAGAAATTAGTGTCAGTTATTTGAAATCAATGCAAATTGAATTATGAAACCGTATAAAATCCAAGTGTCGCCGTTGTTTGTTTTTTATTAAATTGTTTTTTGAATACGCATTTCGTTGAAGTAGATATGGCTTCGCTGGTTGCTAGGGCAATTATTTTTTGTTCAGGTGAATTAACCCCATTTACTTTGCTTTTTTAGTGTACAACTTTACGTATCGGTAGGTGTAGTTAACGATTATGTGGTTTTCCAAAGAGTAACAAACCTAAACAAATCTTTTTCAAGTATATATATCAGTACATGCAAATTTATTTGTGCTTCTTTATATCATGGACTTTGTTTGAAAAAGACACAATTGGAAAGGGACAGGGGAAACTAATAGTCAACATGCTTTGTTCGTGGTAGATTATGTATTACTGATTTATCTTTGCTGACTAATAATATTTTTAATAGTTTTGAGAGCATTTACAAGTTAATTTATTCTACGCTGATTTTACAAAAGTTTTTGACAGATTACGTCACCGCCTTTCTTTTGGCTAAGCTCAAAGCGTTGGCTTCAATTTTGAAGTAGGTTTTAATGAAAAAAAAAACCGCATCGTGTAGTGTTTTCATTCGAATGTTTGACGAAGTTTCACATCAATAAAGCCGAGTTTTTGCGTCGATTCACAACCATGGATGAAACATCGATCCATTGCTATTCACACCCGATACGGAGGAACAGTCAAAACAATGGATTGCAAGAGCAGAATTGAGTCCGAAAAAGGCGATGACAGTTCCATCTTTTGGCAAGGTCTTGGCGTCAGATTTTTGATTCACGTGGAATAATTTTCATTGATTGTCTTCAGAAAGAAACAACAAGCAACAGCCGAGTATTTGGCGAACTTAGTGCAGCGTTTGGACACTCGCAGAGCAGGTGTTTGTTGGTCTCGGTTTCTTCTATATCTTGACAGCTCCTGCAGTAGTCTGGTGAGCTGATGTCCAGCCTGTTTGCCATTACACCTGGTGCAGTGGCCTGTCAGTACGCCGGTTTAGAAACGTATTTCTTGCTTGTTCATTTCCAGAATGTATTTTGTTCTTTTTTCGTTGATTCTTGGCCATAGACTGCGAGATATAACAGAGTCGTGCCTTTCGGGCCAGGTAGTGTTAATTTGTTCCCTCAGTTTTTGGTCAATGTTTCTTTTTTCTGCACTAATTGGGATGTCTACTGACCCGGTTCTTGCTAGCTCGTCTGCCTTTTCATTCCCAACAATGTCGCTATGACCGGGGACCCAGCAGAGAGTGATCCTGTGTCGTTCGCCTATTTCGTTAAGGGATTTTTGGCAGTTCCTGACTGTTTTTGACTTTATGGTTTCGCTGTCTAGTGCTTTGATCGCCGCCTGACTGTCTACGAAGATTGTAATCTTAGAAGGATCCAGATTCTTCGCGGAGATTCTTTTTGCTGCCTTGTTGATGGCGACTATTTTAGCTTGAAGACGCTGCATTCATTGGGGAGTCTATGTTTACGAGTCCTTTATGTCTAGGGGCTCGCAGAAAACTCCTGCTCCTGTACCTACATTAATTTTTGACCCGTCCGTATAGATGCGGATTTCTTGTACGCTGGCGTGCGTGTTCCAGTTCTCTCTTTGGGGTATGAATGTAGAGTAGTTTTTCTCGAAGTTTCGTTTGGGGTAGTAGTCCGTAGTCCGTTTTTCTGGATAGATCGATACCCAAATATTTGTGAATTATGGAGCCTTGTCCAATGATACAAATGTATGAAAGCGACACCTAAATAGTTGTCACATGAAATTGATCGCAAAAAAGCGACTGTCAATTTGATAATCACCTTACGTGGAAGTAAAGCTATGATTTTGATTGTCGACTATCAACTATCACCTTAGCCGATTCCACCCCTGCTTAAATCGGACACCCTGCATAGGTACCTATACCGTCTACTACACAAAGCTTTTACTTCTCATTTAAGAAAAAATGAACCCGGTAAGTGCAGCAGCCTCGGTAATTGCAACTGCCTTAATTTCTAATATGTACAGTCAAAATCGCTTATAACGACATCGGTTATAACAACGTATCGGTTACAACGACCAAATTCTTAGGTCCCGAATCAGCGCCATCGTAATTCCACTGACTGATAATCGCTTATAACGACATATCGCTTACAACGGCATATTTTACCCTTTTTTTAAAATTTAATATCGGTTATAACGACTAAAATCGACGCAGCTGTTGGCGCAACAGGTTTTTTTTCTAGAACGGTAAACTGAATCTGTAGATGCGATGTATCTAAGTTCATAGAATCTGGGATATGTTACAGTTATCTACCGTTTGTAGACGTTATTTTTTTGTTTTTGGGTTTATTGAGTTTGTTCTACGTTGGGGAAGTTTTACTCAGTGCAAATTTTTCAGTGTGACAAGTGGTTATCGGAAAATGAGTCAAAAAAGAAAAATCTGTAGGTACTAAGCAATTAGTTATTTCGACTTTTTTTAATAAACAGTAAATGTATATTTGTAAATGTGTATTCTTATTATTTTATGGCTCAAAATCAAAAAAAAATAAGGGGAAAAAAGTAAGTACATATATAGGTACATAGCTTGTTATCGGTTATAGCGACCTATCGCTTACAACGACCAAATTCGTCAGTCCCTTGAAAGTCGTTATAACCGATTTTGACTGTAATTGCATAAATCGAGTTTGTACGACCAGATTTTGCGGGTGTTTTAACCCAAAAGAAAAGAAAAAGAAAAAATGTTGACAATTTTTTTTAAATTGTTACCAAATGCACAGACTCTTAACTTAATGCCACGCCTACTTTGGGGAATAAGAATATGGATATGCTATGAAAAAGGTCCGGACAAGGGCGCATCTTTCTGTAAAAGATTACCTAGACATTATCATGTGTTCTTTGAAGCTTGTTTTTTTATTTATTTTATTTATTTATTTTAAATGGGAGTTCCAACTCAAATAGGTACCTACCTATCTATTGGTCTCTGTCTTACTATTAAAGTTTATATTTTCTTTTTTTGCTAAGAAATATGAACTTAGTCAAGTTACCTCAATCAAAAACAAAACGTCAATGGGCAATTGTCGTGCACACACATCCAACACACTTCAATTAACTATACTCTCGTCAATAAAATGTATGTATAAAACCAGCAGCCATCTAAGTTATTATTAGCATAATAATCAAATCTAAACCAAAACACAACAGATAAGAAGAGTAAACCTCAAAACATAACGCAAAACAACTAAAAATAATAAAATAAAAACAACAAAATACGTAAACAGAGAAACACATTGCAAAAAGGACAAGCAACAAAAACAGAGACGACCTTCACCAAATAATACACTTTCTCTATTTTTCTTTGGTCGTGTTTCATCGTTATTTTGCCGGTCGTCTTCTCTCTATTACACCAAAGGACGGATGAAAATGTGTAACGAAAAACGGCAAATGGCACATACAAAAATAAAATATCAGATACAAAATTTCATAAAAAAATAAACAAAATAAACAGAAAAACAAAAAACCTGAAAAAAAAAATAAATAAAATAAAAGAAAAGGCTGGAAAACGAAAAATAAATAAATGCAGGGAACTCCCAAACAAGTTGATAGTAAAATGGAGAAAAATACAAAACAAAAATTAAACTCTGACGATGAGAAGTAAAATAATACAATCGAAGAAGAAAAAGAACAGCAGCAGCAGCCGAACAAAACATCAAAGTAGCAGGAGGAGGAAAAAGCAGAAGGAAAATCCTCCACACATTTATGGATGGTGTGGTGGAGCCCGAGCCGAAGCAAGAGCACATGTACTTAAAAGAAAACGAGAATACGTCGTCGTTGTCGAAATCAGAGTCAGCCGAGTTCGAGTCGTAAAAGCACTGTATAAATGAAAATAGACACGGTGACGAAGACGACGACGACAACAAAACTTGTTGAGTTTTCTCTCGTTTTCCGCCGCACCTCCACACCCCATAGCCGCACGAAAGTTATTCCGCGAAATTCATACATTATATCGACAATAGAGACTGATCCTGGCCACCACCGCACCGCGCCCCATTGAAAGAGCGAGCTACTGTTGTGAAAAATATAGCTCCTACCTTTCCTCCTCTTCTGGGTACGGAGATGGGTGGCAACTGGCAACGCCGACACACACACTCCACGCCATATGCGAAGGCGAAGCAAAAGCAATCATCATCATCATACACATGGATACTCGTAATAACTATACGACTCATACTTTTGGAGCACCAGTCCATTCATAGATTGCGGCGACTAGAAGTAGGATCCCCCCTCTTTAGCTTTGGTTATTGAATGCATTATTATGGCCCTACATTTAGGTTTGCTCTTATTTAAGTGTGTAGCTGTAGCCTTTTCCGTCTTCCTCCTCATCCATATGTGTTCCCTCAAACAAGTGTGTGCAATAAAAGGTGAATGGGAAATGAGCAGAGGAAGGAAAAACAGGAACACATTTTCGTTACTCAATTGAAAACGGGACAAAAACACAAGGTGGAAGCCGAGAACAATGTCGTCGTCATCGTATACAGGTGGAAACAGCTATAAACGGCATCTGAAGGATGATGGAAGATAAAGCTGAATTGAATATAATTTTATGTGGAGTCAAGTCACATGTATAGCAGTTTTAACTTGGACGAAAACAGATGACAAAGGACGATAGATAAAGATGTATATTTATTTTAAATTGATCGAGGGATTCTCGGGTATTCCCATGTCGGTTTCGATGTACATATTTTAAGGATTATATGATGCCGATGATAGCTGATTGATGTCATAAAAATGGAAAGGAAAACAATGTGAGTAAAAGGGAAAATGTACAAATATCTACCTATCCCGAGTTTAAAATGTTTCTTTTTTTTTTGGGCTGATGCGGGTGAGATACACAATCGATGGGTATGGAATAGAAATACGAAATTAGGTTTGTAGGTTATAAGAGGTCAAAATGAATAAATAAAAAGTAAATGCAGTGAAATTCGCCTATAGCGACCTTGGTTATAACGACCATGCGGATATAACGACGCAAGTTCCGAGTCCCTTGATTTCACACCATATTTTCAATACAAATTCATCCCGATATAGCGACTTCGGATATAACGACGATTCTGTATATAGCGTCCGTTTTTTGCAAGAATTTGATTTTTTTTCCGGATATAGCGACGAAACAAAAAAAGATCATCTAGTTGCCTGTGCAAAATGTCGTTGGTTTCGTTTGCTTGTATAGCGTCCGTTTTTTTTTGCAAGAATTTTAATTAAAAAAAAATCATCTAGTTGCCTGTGCAAAAAATTACCGTTGGTTTCGTTTACTTGTCCTCCTTCTTTGGAGACTTGAAGCAGGAGAATCCAACTCAAATCTTGCAAAAGAAGTCAATGTTTCGCATTCTACAATCAGTGGAATGTGGAAAAATAAAGAAGCTATTCAAAAAAGTTTTGAAGCGAAATCAATAAAAGTAAAAAAGATTCGTTCTTCAAAACATGCGGACATTGAAGAATCATTATTAAAATGGTTTAAAACTCAGAGGAGCAATAATGTTCCCATCACAGGGCCATTACTGCAAACAAAAGCAAATGAAATTGGACAATTGCTTGGAAATGATTTTCAATGTACTGAAAGTTGGATCTACCGTTTTCGCATGCGAAACAACATTGTATTCGCAAAAATTTCGGGTGAAGCTAACAGCGTTCAGCCAGAGCTATGCGATGAGTGGTTACAAAAAGTATGGCCAATAGTTCGAGGAGAGTACCAACCCTGTGAAATTTTTAATGTGGACGAAGCCGGCCTTTTTTACAAATTAAGACCTGACAAAACGATGAAATTTAAAGAAGAGAAGTGCACAGGTGGGAAAATGTCAAAAGAGAGAATAACCGTGCTCGTTGGTGCAACTATGGACGGATCGGAAAAACGAAAACTGCTTGTTATAGGCAAATCAAAAAATCCAAGATGTTTTAAAGGTACCAAGTGCTTGCCAGTTGAATACACAGCAAACAAAAAGGCTTGGATGAGCTCCGAAATTTTCGAGGGAGTTTTACGAAAATGGTATACAGAGCTTAGGACAAAGAAAAAGAAAGTTTTGTTAATTGTTGATAACTGCCCTTCACATCCTAACACTCAAAACCTTTCTTCAATAAAACTGGTCTTCCTTCCGCCCAATACAACATCGATATTGCAACCAATGGACCAAGGTGTTATAAGAAGCCTTAAAAGCAATTTTCGCAAAAATCTTGTAGTCAAAATGATTCGGGACATAGAAGTTAATAAAGAATGTACCATTGGATTATTAGACACTGTCAGCATGGTGGCCGCAGCTTGGGATCGTGTCACTAGTAACACAATTGCTAACTGTTTTAAGCATGCTGGCTTGCAGACTTCGAACAACTCTCGAAACAAAGAACAATTTAATGAAATTAACAATTAATTGGCCCCTTTCTGAATGGATTGCACTGATGAACAATTCAACCATCTGCGCTTCATAAATGGTATGGGAGGAGTTTTAACCTCAGGTGATCCAAATTTAGAAGAAATAGTGAGTCCAGCTGCTGCTGTAGAAGATTCTTTTCTCGAGGATTTTGATGACGATGGAGAGAATATAACCAAAACAAGTCCTTCAATAGCCGAAGCATTAAATGCAATAGGTCTTGTTAAGGATTTTTGTTTTTTCGCAAACACAGCACCAGAAATTTCTTTACCTTCAAAATAAAAAACAATCAAATATCACAGATTTTTTCAAAAGAACTGTATAGTAAATTAAAAAAAAAATTAATTTGAATTTGTGTAGGTACTCGTACATACATATGTATAGTTGTAAGAATTGAATTACTTTTTTTTTAAAATGAAATAAAAATATAACATAACATACGAGTAGATATGTATTTAAAAAAATAGATTTTTGTTTCATGCGGATATAGCTACATTCGCTTATAACGATGGGAAATTTGTCTCCCATGAGCGGTCGTTATAACCGAATTCCACTGTATGTACATTATCCATCGGGACGACAATACTATACGTTCTACGTTCTAGACAACATTATGTTAAATTCAATTTCAAATTTAAGATTGTTCGAGGTATCTCCTTGATTCAAGCAAGCATTCCAGACATTTAGCTCTGTTGAGCTGAAACATATTAGTCTTGTTCTTTTGCACGCACAATCCTATACACGACTGTCCCAAAAGTTCGACCATCACCGATTAAAAAATCGTAAAAACTTGGCAGCACAGATGCACCTATGACGTTTAGTGGCACATCAGGTGTAAGTTGGTATACCTATATCTTGACATTTATTAGAGAGTAATTTTAATTAAGTAAAATTTGGCAGCACAGATGCATCTGTGACGTTTAGTGACACATCAGGTGTAAGTTGGTATACCTATATTTTGATATTTGTCAGACAGTAGTTTTAACTAAGTAAAACTTGGCAGCACAGACGCATCTATGACGTATAGTGACACATCAGGTGTAAGTTGGTTTATATTTTGACATTTGTCAGAGAGCAATTTTAATTAAGTAAAACTTGGCACCACAGATGCATCTATGACGTTTAGTGACACATCAGGTGTAAGTTGGTTATATTTCGACATTTGTCAGAGTAATTTCATTTAAAGCATTTTTATTGAAAAATCCTGAAATTCGAAAATATTAACTTCTGCCAACTGAAAATGATGCCAAACATATTCTAAAATTATAAAAAAACAATTTCACGTCAACAAATTTGCCAAATTCAATTAGGTGCCCTTATACGAAGTGAAGTTTAAAAAAAAGTGATTAGGAATGGATAACCCAGAAAAGGATGATGTGCAGAAATTAAAACATAAGTGTATTAAAGAAAAATATATAGGGTGTTTTTTGTGGAGGTAAAAAAAAATCTGATAGGGATAACTGTCAAACTAGCTGTCATACTAATAAAGTGTGTTTGTCTTTCTTTTTCAATATACTTTGGCACATCACCATCGAAAGGCTAACACCAGAACAACGTTTACTAATGGTGGAAATTTATGCAAAAACATGCCATACAGCGCGTGCAACCATGACTTTGTTGAGACAAACGTTTGGTGACCGAATCATTTCAAGATATGGAACTGTGAGTTGGCCACCTGGTTCGTTTGATTTGACACCTTTCGACTACTTTTTGCTTTATGCTGATAAACCAGCAAATATTGATCACTTAGAAGCCCAGATTCGACGCACTATTGACGAAATAAAACCTGGTATGCTCGAAAAAGTATTGCAAAATTGGGCCAATAGGATGGCGTTCCTAAGGCGCAGTCGCGGAGGCACTGTGCCAGAAATTTTTTTTAAACATAAAATACCATGAAATTTGTGAGCTAAAAAAGCCAACATTTGGTCATTCCATTTAATTTGTTGTTTTATTTTTAAAAAAAGTTGTATGCCCCTATAAAAAACAGGTACCCTATATATTGTTTAAGACAATAAACTTGTTTTCTAGATGGCTCAAACAGTCGCCGTCAGAAGGATGAAAAGCAGTTGAACGATTTGTTTTTCTTGGATTTTTGCGGACAGCTCTAGTTCAAGCTCCAGCTCAAGTTCAAGTTCCAGAATCGGAATTTGCGCAGGAGCAACATATTAAATGATCGAACTTCATTGGCGTGATGACTTTAAGTCACATATGCGGTAGAGCCCAACTCTGAAATACTTAATAGGTATGTAAATATTGTTTTGCTGGCAAAAATAATTGCTCGTCCGTATTTACAGCTCTGTTTTCGCATTCTGATTTTATACCGGCATCTTCTCACGCAAGTAGGTCAAGGGTTGGTAAAAGGAAGACGGTTTTCATGTAGATATGCGACATTAGTAATACCGTGACATATCGGCAGCTCGGTAATTTATTTGGAGTTGCAAAATCGGCAGCGTGGAAGGCGTTTCAACAAGTCACCTGCTTAAAAATTTCAATTGGCCACAAGGAGCAGAAGAGACGCGAACGTATTTTCAGAAGAAACGATTTCTCGGAGTTATTGGGGCTATTGATTGCACACACATCTCGATCAAAGTTCCAAAACATGATAACGAATCCTACTATAACAGGAAACAGGGTTATAGCCTCGTTCTCCAAGCAGTCGTTGATGCGGAAAAAAAAATTCAAACATCACTTGCGGTGAGTCCGGTTCAGTCCTTGACGGGTTTACCACGATCTCCAGAAAGCAAAAATTTCGAAAGTAAAAATCACGAAAACAAAAATTTAGAAAAAAAAAATCTCGAAAGTATATATACGAGGGCGGGTCAATAAGTTCGTGACTTTTGGAATAAAACAGATTTTTTGATAAAAAAAAAAAATTATTTTTCAACGTAGTCTCCCTTGAGCTCTATAAACTTTGTCCAACGCTTCTCCAATTTTTTTATCCCTTCCAAAAAAAATGATTTGTCGAGGTCCTCAAAATAGGCCTTTATTTGCGAGATGACTTCATCATTGGAGTCAAATCTTTTTCCACCAAGCCATTTCTTCAGGTTTGGGAACAAGAAGTAGTCGCTCGGAGCCAAATCTGGAGAATAGGGTGGATGAGGGAGCAATTCGTAGCCCAATTAATGGTTTTTTGCCATGGCAACTGCACATGTGTGCACCCTTGCATTGTCTTGGTGGAAAAGAACTTTTTTCTTGGCCAAATGAGGTCGGTTTTTTTTCAAATCGTCATTGAATCGGTCCAATAAGTTGGCATAATATTCCCCATTGATTGTTCTTCCCTTTTGAAGGTAGTCAATGTGGATTATCCCGCGTGCATCCCAAAAAACAGTCGCCATAACTTTATTGGCTAACAAACCCACCTTGGCCTTCTTTGGCGCCGATTCACCCTTAGAAACCCACTGTTTTGACTGTTGTTTGGTCTCTGGTGTGTTGTGATGGATCCATGTTTCGTCCACGGTTACAAAACGGCGCAAAAACTCCTCCATATTGCGAATAAACAACGCCAAACCTTCCTGTGAAGTTGTTACACGATTGCGTTTGTGGTCGACTGTGAGCAAACGCGGCACCCATCTTGCGGAAAGCTTTCTCATGCCCAAGTGATCATTCAAAATTGAAACCACTGAGCCATGCGAGATCCCTACGGCTTCCACAATCTCTCGCACTTTCAATCTTCGGTCGGCCAACACCATATCGTGAATTTTTTCGATTGTTTCGGGTGTAGAGACCTCAACTGGGCGTCCAGGACGTTCGGCATCTTCAGTGCTTGTACGGCCACAACGAAATTCAGTAAACCACTTTTTTACCATTGAAATCGATGGTGCAGAGTCCCCATAGTATTTTTCAAGCTTAGCCTTGGTCTCGGTAATGGTTTTTTTTCGCAAGAAATAATGCTTAATAAGCACACGAAATTCACTTTTTTCCATTTTCTCCTCAAATTAGTGAGTAGTCTGATAAAAATAGCTGTCAAACACAAACTAACTGACGCAGCAAGTTTAAATTTTGACAGGAGTCAACTGACAGATGCCTGTTGTCAACTGACAGGAGCAGTGTTGCCGTTTCAGTAAAGAGGTCAGAAATTCAAAAAGTCACGGACTTATTGACCCGCCCTCGTATTATTTTTTGAGAAATTAATATATATTAATTAATATATTCGCGGGCGCAAATTGTAACCATTGTCTCAAAAATTATTATACATATATCAATTAATATATTATTTCCATAAGAAATCGGAAGTATCAATGTCGAAATTCACCATTTTCTATTATCGACTTTTTTCCAATTATGTAGCAGTACAAAAGAGTAATAATATCGAATAAAATTTCGACTTTATTCTACTTGATATTTCGCAACTCATCCCATATACAGTGCAATGCCTATGGGGGGCATGCTGCTCCCTACAACCCCCTGCTTGGGGTCACTGTTTGATTTGGAGTAGGTGCGAGGTTTTCAGGGGTGAAAATCTGAAAATAGTTAGGAATCTTTATCTGATCGTGTAAATAAATTAAAAGCGAAACAAGGCCGATGCGGCTTTATTTCACGGCACTTTATTTACCATTGGAATTTTTACCATTTTTTATAAGGTTTTTTTTTTGTTGTTAAATATGGATTTTTTGTTGTTAATTTACCGAAAAAAATAAATTGCTGAATAAACTAAATATGTGATGCGTTTTCTTTAAGTTTAAACTCTTTAAATAGGTAAGAAAATAATATCGAACTAACTTTTTTTTGAGATATCGTCTTTCGAGATTTTTGTCCATTTGAGTTTCTTGTGCATTCAAGATATTTGCATTCTAGATTAAAAATTAGTTTTTTCAAGATTTTTTGCATTCGAGATTTTTGTCATTCGAGATTACGTCATGATCCCGTCCATGACTCCAGAGTTCTACGAAGATCTGACTTATACGCCAGAGTTCAATAGGAATATGCAGCTTGGTTTGCCAATGAATGTTTCATACTGCGTGATTCCGCATATCCGTCAACAAACTGGTTAGTGCCACCATTCAAGGATAATGGCAATCTAACGGATATACCGCGGAGGTTGTACTACTTCCATTCAGCGACCAGAATAGCTGTGTAACGGTTTGCTATAAGGTACATTTTGGAGTCTGTTCTGCAGCAGCAGAATCCAATGACACAGCCTTGGTAGCGTAGCGGTGATCAACTCGTGGGACTTTTTTTTTAACCAGCTGCGTTCATATATTTCAGCCAATTTGTTTGATTGTTTGCCAAAATTTGTAAGAGCTCACCTGGACGTACACCTCTTGGTAAAACTACATTGAACAAATCAGTACTGCGCGGACCTTTTTGGGGTTTCAGGGATCTGATCTCATGGCAAACTAAGCTAATGTCAAATAAATTAATGTCAGTAATTGCTATTAATCATATCAAAAAGTTTTATACCAGGGGTATATGTGTTGTCACCACTCACGGATGAGTGTGAACTTATTTCCAATTCAAATGTTCCTTCAGATTTGAAGAATAACAAAAGAAATGTTAGTTCAGCCTATTGTATGGCTATGACTGAAAGTCAAAAATTAATATATATATATATTAATCATATCTTAGATTGATATTCCATTTTTAGTTATTAACATGTTTTTCATCTTCGACGACTTTTGTTTGCGACATTATCAAACTGGCCATCGGTAACCACGGTACAAAACCTCAACCTTCAGCTGAGTTCAGTGCGTCTGGTTTTCAATCTTACTTTCGAGTTCACTGTCAAAATATAATTGCCTGATTTGTTTTTGGTTTACAGATAAAACGACGAATGAGTTATTACTGAGTTGCAGAAAAAACACCTAATAAGTGACAAGTGACAAGGAAAATAAAAATTTTCATGAAATATGCCATAATTGCAAAAGAGAAGTTTGATTTGTCTCAGTTTTTTTACTCTAGAACAAAATTTATCAACTTTGAAGAGCTCTTTAAATCAACCGAGTCATCAGAAAATTATTTTCTTTGCTGTTTTTGAAGCAAAATAGTCAAAAAAAAAACATCGGATTTTATTTTTTCAACAATTTTATAATTCAGATTTTTTAGATAACAGAAAATAAAACTATTTACTAAATAATGTAGGCTAAGGCGAAACAACGTTCGAATGGCTCCGCTAGACAAACATATTATTTAAAACTGGATAGAAAGTGATTATTTTTTTTCATCGAAAGGCCATGGAGTCAGCAGTAGTACCGTCAATACGGTAACCCTATGCTGGTTACTGTTTCACAAGGACATCTCGGGTAACGAGAAAGCGGATAAACTGACAAGGTACGGATCGGAGATGATAATGCATGCTGTCATTATCTCTAGTGGAGACCATTATAGTAACTATATTTCTATAGTTTGCGACAGAAAGCATGCTGTGCTCGCAAACACTTTATCGCATGCTAAAAACAAAACAGAGGTGTCGTTCCTTGCTGTTAGTGCAGTGATACTCTCCATGAAAATCGTTGCTTCTCTCTCTCAAACCAACAAAAGATGCGCTAAAATGCCCAGCAACCAAAATTTGACAGCTGCTTTGTTTTTGCTTGTTTCTTCTGCCTCTACTGTCTCCTAGAAATGTATAGTAAGTAGAGATGGCGTGTTAGAATTAACCGATTAAAGATTCTTGGCAGCTGGATGATCTGGTTGATATAGAGTTGAAAAAACTACTGGGATTTACATATAAATCCGGGTGGTTCTAGTTTAGCGAATCATTGAGCCTGATTTCAGGTTTCCAAATTTTAAGGAATCCCGAAATGGACACAAACTGATTGTCTAAGTGAGGCGAGACATCCGTCACAAGGTCATCCTTTCGCCTAACCTAACCTAAGTAGTTCACTGAATTTCGTTGTGGTCATACGAGCACAAAAGACAGGACACTGAATGCGCCAGGACGTTCAAATGACGTCCCAAGGGAAGATATCATCAACAAAATCCACGATATTGTTTTGGACGATCGCTGAGTCAAGAAGATAAGTGAGAAAGTTCTGATTATAGCTATTTCAAATGACTGCGTTTTTCGTATCCTGCATTGCATGACCATTGGGACATACAAAAATTATCGGAAAGATGGGTGCGGCGTTTGCAAACAGTTGATTAAAAACGGAATCGGTTCAAAATTTCAAAACAGTGTTTGAATCTCTTCAAGGGCAATTCAAGTAAATTTGTACGGCGTTTTGTAACAGTTGATTAATCCTGGATATACCACAACACTCTAGAAGTGAAAGAACAATCGCAACAGTGGACTTCCACAAAAACGGTTTCATCGTGTCGGCTGGAAAAACATGGCAACAATTTTCTGGGACTCACGCGGCGTAATCTTCATTGACTACTTGGAAAAGGGAACACAGATCGCCGGAAAGTGCTATTCCAATTTTTAAATAAATTTAATGCAGAAAGCGGCCTCATTTGAAGTAGATATAAAGTGTACGACTGGGCCGTACATTAACATTCTCGCTTTTATGATAACTGGTTTCAAATTAAATTTTTTAACTAACTATTTTCTATACCCGTTAAATCAGGAAAAAAAGAATCGTAACAGTGTCGATTTCATTAAGATAGATTTGATTTGTCAACCGATAAGTTTAAAAAAAAACATAATGAAATTTAATTTTATACATGTCAACAGAGGCCGGAAATGGGTAATAAAAGTGTAGTCGCATTTTATAGGGGTTGAGCATGCACAACATGCATAATGTTGATTAATATACACTGATCCAATTCTTACGAGTATTGTCATTTTACATTTTTTGCACGTAATAGGTGTCACACTTTTAATTTCGTAACGTGACGGCATAGATTTTTTCTTAAACCGACTAAAATAAGGCGAATTCATGGAACCACTTTTCGGTTGAAGTATTCACAATGCGGTAATTGACTTTGTGATTGTGATCTTATGAACGGTTTTTGATTCGTCTTAATGGCTTTCGACCTTAATGTGTATATTTGAAGTAAGTAAATTACTTTGCCATTGACATATGGCCGTGTTTCGACAGGATCGTTATTTTAGTCTTTTTGTAAAAACTGAGTATGCCATTTTCTTACCTTTGCTTAAAGCCGTTTTTGAGAAAAGTGAAATTGAAAAAAAAATTTAGAAATAGTTATAAAATATTTATGCTTCAATCTCTCAAGAGGTTCCATGCAGCAAGCATCAAGTATTGAAGACCAGTAGCAACATTGCCAAAAAGCCATCAGAGACGCCGCCTCTAATGTACTTGGTTTCACTCGGCCACCACAACGAAACCCCTGGTTTGACGACGAGTGCCGGCAAGCACATGCAGCGAAACAAGAGAGAGAGACACACAAAGCGGCGCTGCAAAGAAGGACAGCCCTGCTCGTGAACTCTACGTGCAGAAAAGAAGAGACAAATACCGGCTTCTCAGGAGAGAAAAGAAAGAGCACGAGAAGCTCGCGATCGAAGATATAGAGCCTTATTGCGAAGATCAATCGACAGTTGATAATTGACTATTTTCAATGTGTGCTATTGTGAACGAACGATTCTAAAGGATTTTGTCAATCGCAGTCAATTAATTTTTTTAATTTGACAAAAATACCAAATGAATTGTTCGTTCACAATAGCACACATTGAAATTAGTCAATTATCAATTGTCGATTGATCTTCGCAATAAGCCTGATACACAGATGTTACAGCAGGAATGAGGTTCGGAAGTTTTACCAAAGGGTACAAAGAACCTGCCAAGGCTACAGAGCCCGAGCCGAAGCCTGCAAGGACGAACAAGGGAACATCATAGTAGAATCGCAGTCGATGCTGAGGATATAGAAGAAATACTTCTGCAGACTGTTTAACGACGATGACGAACTATCCCGCTGTCAGGCAGAATGCACCATTCAACCTGGACGATGAAGACCAACAATTCCGTATACCCGACCTGGACGAAGTGAAGATAGCCATATCTAAGCTTAAGTCCAACAAAGCCGCTGGAGCAGATGGCCTAACCGCCGAGCGGCAGATGACTTGGTTAGGAGCACGCACCAACTCATCTGTAAAATATGGTCGGAGGAAAGTATGCCCGATGAATGGAACCTCAGCATTGTTTGCCCGATCCTCAAGAAACGAGACCCTCTGAACTACAGAGGTATCAGTCTTGTTAACATCGCCTGCTGTGTATCTTATCTGCCGTGCTGTGTGAACGCCTGAAGCCGTTCGTCAACAACCTGATTGGTCCCTATCAGTGTGGCTTCAGGCTAGGAAAGTCTACCATCGCCCAAATATTCACACTGCGACAGATCTTGGAGAAAACCCAGGAAGTCCAAATCGATACCCACCACCATTTCATCGATTTTAAGGCCGCCTATGACAGCATTTATAGAGACGAGCTATAATGAGCAATGACTAGTTTTGGCATCCCTGCCAAACTCGTCCCTTTGTGCAGGATGACAATGGAGAATGCACGCTGCTCCATCAGGGTCGGTAAAGAACTCAACGAGACCTGCGCTGTCATGCGACTTCTTGAACATCGTTCTTGAAAGAATAGTGCAAAACTCAAATGCTAACTCCAGAGGCACTATCTTTTAAAAGTCCGTCCATCTACTCGTCTACGCCGACGACATCGACATAATCGGCAGAACGCAGCGGGATGTCACTGGCGGGTTCGTGAGTATTGAGACGGAGGCGGCGAAGATGTGTTCGGGGATCAATGAGGGCAAGACAAAGTACCTATATGCTGTCATCAAGAAAGGACACCCAACACCGACGTCTCGGACAGAATGTTACTATAGACAGATATAACTTTGAGGTGGTTCAGGACTTTGTCTAAATAGGTTCCGCAATGAACTCAGGCAATGACACCAGGGCTGAGATTAAACGAAGAATAACTCTTGCCAATCGCTGTTTCTTTGGGCTAACAAAGCAATTAAGTAGCAAAGCCCTCTCTCGAACAACTAAAGTGACCCTTTATAAGACCTTAATAATCCCAGTCCTTCTCTATGGGAGGAGGAGGTACAAAGATGAACTGTACAGCGATATCGATTTAGCCAGAAAAGTGAAGGTCCAACGACTGAGGTGGCTGGTCATGTAGAGCGAATGGACGTGAATGCTCCGGCCCGGAAGATCTTCGAATCCACACCCGAGGTCCAGGTCCACCCCGGACTGTAGCGCCACCCTAGGTAAGTAAGTAAGTTTTTCTAAAAATGTTAACAACTTTTATAAAAAATATTATAAAAATGATTAAAAAAAATGTTTCTTAAATCCGAGTTTTTGTTGTTTTCCTAAATAAACGGTTCTTATCGATCGAATCTTTTATAAAATATATCTTCTGACACTCAACCCACTAAAGTAAAATTTGTCAAAAAAAGCATTTTTGTGAAGTATCTACCTACCGTTAGTCGACAATTTTCGCAAAAAAAATTGAGTACACATTTTTTTTAACGCTCACTTCAATTATTTTATATTTCAAAAATTATTAAAATCGTTAGAGCGATTTTCGCGAAAATCGGTGATGAAAAAAATCATTTGAATGGTAATACGAAAATTAGAGAAACACAGAAAGAAAAAACCAGAATGAATAACATTATATACTTACAGGCGCAGGTCTGTTTAAGAAAATCAAAATAAAAACTGGACGAACTGAAACTCGTGGCTTCAATGGCACAGTGCATGAGTGCTTGCCTGAGAAGACGCTGGTCTAGGTTCGAATCCCAGTGGAAGTGATGGATTTTCGGGATAAAATGAAGGAAGAAGACAGACCAGCACCATAGAAGGAGTCTGATGATCGGTTGTGGCGAATCGTGAAAAAGCGCTTAACTACAGCCGTCCACTTCACGTGGTAAGGATTGTAAGATATATGGTTGTTCATTCAAAAACAATATAAAGGTAATACGAAGATTTTGATGTAAACCCGTCTACCCATTATGGCTGGAGCTTCGTGAAAGACGTGCCGACTGAAGGAAGTTCACTCAGTGTGAGTTTGGAATTTCAGCACGATCGTAAAATCATTTTCTTTAGTATACTTAAGTATTCTTTTGATCTTGTTAGCCGAAGTGCACTCTTCTATAAACTGTCTCAGTTGGGTATCTCTACAAAATTTCTTAAGACCATTAAAAAAATGTATGCCGAAACAAGTGCAGCAGTCTGGGATGGAAAGGATTTCTCAGAATGGTTTAAAACACAGACTGGTGTAAAGCAAGGATGTCCTCTTAGTGCCTTATTGTTTTCTCTATTTATAAACGACATAGAAAAAGATTTGCCTGGTGGAGTACGAATTGCTAATACCGTGGTCAATGTCTTGTTATATGCCGATGATCTTGTTCTACTCTCTGAATCTCCTGAAAATCTCCAATTGATGATAAATCGTCTAGCCAGTTACTGCAAAAAATGGGGACTAACCATCAACACCGAAAAATCTAAAATTATGGTCTTTTCCCGTTCACCACGAGTGCAAAGTGGAAATAGATGGTTTTATAATGGAAGCCGATTAGAGATTGTGAAGGAACTCAAATATTTAGGAGTGAAACTGAACCCAACCCTAGAATTTGGTAAACATCTAACGGATAAAGCCAAGTCTTCCCAAAGCTTAGTGAATCTATCATGGAAAAATGTTTTTGCAAACAAGCGGATTCTCCTCTCAACGAAATACAGAATATTTGATTCAGTTGTTAAATCAACTCTTTGTTACGCCTCTCAAGTTTGGGGATCAGACGAGTACGAAGTAATCGAGAAATTCCACAGGAACTTCTTGAAAAAATTATTCAACTTACCAATGAAATCGCCGAACTACACAATCTATTTGGAAACGGGTCTTCCAATGCTTTTTACAAGCACTCTCAAATCGCAAGCGGATTACATCATTAAAATAGGTTCGTATCCAGACTCCCGAATAACCAAAAAAATGCTATCTTATGAATTAAGAAACAAGGACTGGTGGGCGTTAAGATGGTTAAGAATTGGAAACGCGTGTGGAGAAACTATTTCATTCGATCTAAACAACCTGGACAACTTAAAGAACCAACTTTATCGAATAATAAATAAAAATGAAGATGCTATTCGTGTGCGATTTATAGAGAAAGCTCGTTAATCAGATAGCAGAGTATTGTATTCTCACCTGAACTTCAATCTAAAGGATAAGAACTATTTCAATGACTCACTCAACTATAGTGAAATATCTCTTATTTTCAAAACAAGGTGTGAGTTGATTGGTTTAAATGGCAGCCCATATAATGGAAGCTTCAACCAGTTTTGTAATATTTGCAACTTAAAAGCGAAAGAAGACTGCTTTCACATTATTAGTGTTTGTCCAATCTACAAACCACAGAGACTAGCTTACTTCGGAAAAAAAATTCCTACCATGCAGGAGACAATACAAATTCTGAACGAGTGTGATTGGAAAAAGTTATTTTATTATATTAAATCCATCTACAAATACAGGTCGCTTTTAATAACAGACTATTATGATTGATTAAGTTTATTAAAAAAATAACTATATTGTTAAAGTAACAAATGTAGGTACATGTATAAGCATTTTGCTAACCAAGCTGACGGCTAAGCCATAGCTTTAAAATTCATTCTATCTTGTAACTTATGTAATAAGAAAATATTAAATAAATGAATTTCTTACTTACTTACTTACTTACTTACTTACTTAAGTATTCGAGAAAGTTAACAAGTGCTGTTTCATCAGGACATTCGTCCGCAGATAACTGCACTATGAACTTTTCACTTATCCACCATTTTCACCAGATTTGTCTTCCTGTGGTTTTTTCATGCTTTCAAATATAAAGATGTGAAAAATGATGAAAGTATCGATGCGTGCCCGTCATGTTACGGCGGGGCTAAACAGGGGCCTCCCGCAAGGCTGCTTTCTGTCTCCACATCTGTTTTTTTTTTTATAATGTACTCGCACTAAAGAGACTTTTCAATACCCTTATTATGTAATAACTACACAGCGAGGGCGTTAAATAAGGTATATATCGGCTGCACGGGCCACAGCACGCCTGGCTCCGCCATAGATGCGTGATTGAACCGCCCCCCTATCATGAGTTGTACTTTTATGGCACTTTTGAAAAGAAGTTGATTTTGGTATGACCAACACTGGAGTTTTAATGGCCTTGGCGGTTGTCTTTCAACGACTGTTTTATGGATATTCTGTCTGACGCAATGGCACCGGAATTTCGGCTAATTACGAAGTCGACTTTCTCGTGTTCAGGACTGGTCAGACTTTGAGCCTGGACAGGAATGCTGGCTAATCGTCACGGATGGCTCAAAAACTAATCAAGGATCTGGTGCTGGTGCTGGACAAACATGTGTCAGTCTTCCAATCTGAGATATATAAACCATGCTCAGCCATTTTGACTACCTCAAAAATAGTTCATGAACACTTAGTCTTGTCTGGGTCCCAGATCATAACGAGATCACGGGAAATGATATCTCCAATGAACTTGATGGACAGGGCTCAGAGGAGGACTTCTCAGGACCTAAACCGGCGTTGGATCTGCATGTGTCCTCTTTCTGAGAAAGACAAGATAGTTTGATTAAAAGTGGTTTCTCTTGCTGGCAGTACAATGGACCAGTATTGAGTCTGAGTTCTCTAGAGTAGAAATTGACACAAACCGACAAAAAAAAATAGACAAACGCAAAGTAAATAAAGTGGCTCCAGGAAATAACCCCCCAAATGAAAAAACTCCCCAAAATTTGTATGGAGGTGGAGATTTATTTCATATGAAATAAACCCCCAAAGTTGGGGACTTATTTCATGGGTTTTTGAGGACTTGTTTCATACTTCAAATTGGGCGGTTACTTCATAGTGCAATAAGTCGCCAAATTCAACTATGAAATAAGTCCCCCCAATTTTGCAATAAGGCCAAGTGCTAAAATAAAACCTCCCACCTACTCCAAATCAAACAGTGACCCCAAGCTGGAGTTTATGGGATTAGTTGCGAACCTATAAACAGTGCAATGCATATGGGGGGCATGTTGCCCCCTGCATTTCACAGTGAAATTATTTCCCAATTTTGGGGAGTTATTTCATTTTTCATGGGGTGGTTATTTTGTTGGGCGGTTATTTCCTGGAGCCAAACAAAGTATGTACCTATAGGGTGTTTTTTTTATTTAGAGATAACTGTCAAAGTAGCTGTCATACTAATAGTGTGTTTGACTTTTTTGTTTAGTATATTTTGGCAAATCACCATGGAAAGACTTACACCAGAACAACGTTTAGGTTAGGTTAGGTTGACGTGGCTGTCAGCTAAAGCCGACGCACTAAGACCAAAATTAGGTCCATTGTGGTACCACACAGATCTGGGGATTCCCTCACTGCTCGTTGAACCAATGGGAGCTTCTTATAAAGCGCGAAAGACTTCTGACGCCAGTGTTGGCTAAGTCGTTTGTGTCATTAAACAAGAAGTCCCCTAGATGGAGATTTCTTTTGTGGGAGAGCGCAGGACATGTGCAGAGAAGGTGAAGTATAGTCTCCTCCTCCTCCTCGTCCATGCAGCTTCTGCAGAAGTCGTTTGAGTGCACGCCAAGTCTGGAGGCGTGCCTGCCTATTAAGCAGTGTCCTGTGATAACACCTATGGTCGAGCTAATATGCAGTCGGTTTAATGAGATTAGACACTTAGAGCGTCGCAGATCCAGCTTTGGCCAGATTCGCTTAGTCGCTAGACAAGTATTGCTACATGTCCACCTAAGGTTTGTTCTCTCGATTGCTGATAGCTTGAGCAAGAGTTTGCATGTAGCGATTGGTATTCCTAAAGAACCTTTATCAGGTAAAAGAGGTAAAGTGGTTCCTTTTTTGGCGAGATCGTCTGCCCTACAGTTACCTGGAATGTCTCTATGTCCCGGCACCCAACAGAGGTGAATGTTGAACTGCTCTGCCATCTCCGAAAGAGATGAGCGGCAATCTTGGGCTACGACGGAATTTGAAGAGACTGAGTCCAGGGACTTAATCGCTGCCTGACTATCCGAGAAGATACGGATATCCTTTGAGGATATCACATTCCTCTTTAGCCACGACAGGGCTTCTTTTATCGATAAAATTTCCGCCTGGAACACGCTACAATAATCTGGAAGACGGAAAGAGAGGCTAAGATTTAGTTTTTCTGAGAAAACGCCCCCACCCACCCCATCGCTGGTTTTAGATCCGTCGGTGTAGAGAACAACGTTTACTAATTGTGGAAATTTATTTCCAAAATTCGCCCTCTGCTCTGTTCGTCAAACTTATAGAGCACTTCTCCCACACATGACGTTGAGCCAAACGTTTCGTGACCGAATCATCTCAACAAATGAACCTGTGAGTTGGCCACCTCACCTCGTTCGAGTGATTTGACACCTTTAGACTACTTTTTGTGGGGGACCGTCAAATCCCTGGTCTATGAAGCAACGATTGATCACTTAGAAGCCAACATTCGACGCACTATTCACGAAATAAAACCTAGTATGCTCGAAAAAGTAGTGCAAAATTGGACCGACAGGATGGCGTACATAAGGCGCAGTCGCGGAGGCTATATGCCAGAAATTATTTTTTAATATTAAATGCCAAGAAATTTGTAAGCTAATAAAGCCAAAATTTGGTCATTCCAATAAATTTGTTTTTATTTAAAAAAAAAAGGTTGTATGCCTCTATAAAAAAAAACACCCTATACATATACATACATATATAGTTAGGTGGCCGACAAGTACAGCCGTTACCCTATGTCATTCAATTAGTCGACTCAGCTATTACCGTTTTATAATTAATCAATTAGGTACCCGACTAAATTTGTAAAATTAACTTCCTGTTGAATTTTTAAAATAAATATTCCTATAGCGAGATCAACGGAACAGAACACCGGAAGTATGTCGTACAGGCACCGTTTTCTATTTTAGGTCGTTTTAGCAATATGAATTCAGATTCTTTTATATGAGCGAATTTCGTTCTTAATTGAATGGAGCAGATATTTATTGATTCCAGGTTTACCAAAAACGTTTCGCACTCCTCATTTTATCAATACCTGAAATATTGTTTGAATTCAGTTCAAAGATTTAAATGTATTCGTCAAGTTGGCGGCATTTCGATTAAAAATTCCAATCGTATCCGAAATTATTTACCAAACCGCCATATCACGATCATTCGGGGAATTTCAATTCGACGATTATACTCTATATGCCGGTAGTCGTCGGTCGTCCTCGGCTATACCTGCGATTGATGGTATTGGTGGTGAATCTAATTGACTTTCTCCTCGCAGAACACTTTATTGGCATTCATCCATTCAATACACGGTGTTGTGCTTGTGACTCCACAGTGGTGTTGCTCGAATTCGGTTTCAGGCATTTTATATTTACATATATCTATACATATATATCTACGAATTTAGATTTATTTTTATATTTATTTGTTCTTCTCTTCAGTTCCACATCCAATACCCTTGTGCTTCTTCTCGAACAAATCGATTGATGATTATTTCTTTTCTTTTTTTCTCTCTCTCTCTTTCTCTGATGTAGAGAATGGTGTTGTGGACGTATACCTACTCGACATACCACGTAAATTGATTTCGCATTATTATTCTTTGATTGAAGTACGAAACTACAATAGGTCTGCGCACTTTAAATACTTGTATATTAAGAACAACAACAATAGCAGCAACAAAAAGGACCGGTAGCAGCACGGCGTGCCGGCGTAAATACCGAGTATGTGGTAGTTTTGACGTGGTATATCAAGTTGCTGGTGCTTCTAAATGTGCAATATGAGGCTGTTCACCGATTGCATAGTTGCTGGTTCGACGTTATTATATTGTTCCTGAAACCATAAAAATTGCAAATCGACCGCTACTGAACCCATACCGTGGCGAGTCTTTATTTTTTTTATGAAAAGTTTGTCGGGCTAGTTGTTGCCGTTGTAACTATGTATGTAGATGGAGTACATATGCAGAGTACATAATTTTTGTTTGCATATAATTATGTTCAATTTCCCCTTGCGGCTAACTGGACTGGAGGAAGGTAGGTTGTGGCTGGAATTTTTTTGCTGTCTTTTTTTTGCCCTCTTGTCTTTGTATTAACTCCTATGGAATGTCTGTTGTTTACTATGTATATAAACATTTTAAGCATTTAGGTATCACAAAGTTGACTTCAAGGGACATTTTAGAATGTTCTACAATGATGCATTTGCTGTGGAATGGAAGATTAAACATTGCACTGTTTGCCAAGGGCTTCTGTTGTAATGTTCAATTAACAAGTGTATTTTAATAAAACAAAAAGAAGACGCAAAATATATCAACGAATTATTCCAAGATTCAAGATGTTTTGCAACCAAAATGATTTCACATTCATAGGTCCACGATGAGGTCCGTTGTATGGTAAGTTAGCCTCAAACCTACAAAAATTCTTAAAACAATGCTACTCGAAACAAGCTGAGTAAACGCTCTGCATTTTGACTTTTTTTTTTTATTGTACGTACATATGTACAATACAAATATGTGTTTTTTTTTTTCATCTGAGTTATACCTACAGTTAGTACCTACTCCGGGTGCATTCTCTATGGGGAAATTTAGTTTTTTTTAACACACAGAAATAAACAACGCTTTCGTATTTTATCTCAATCTGTCAAAAAATCCATTGAAAATTCGTTCAGAAAATAGCATCATTCAGTACATACTAATAATTGTGGGTTACTACTTTACTATTCAGTGAAAAAGTTTCCACCCGGATTAAATTCGAATTGAAACGCAATTCAAAGCAGGATGGACTTTAAAGAAAATTTATTGTGTACCTACGAGTATTTGTTTGGAACTTTTGTCACCACTAAGAACGCAACACAAAATGCGTATTTCGTAGGAAGGAGCATAACAGAACAGTACTTCGGTGGCCCGCTAAAAGGGTTTAAAACTCTGGACATCTTTTCGAATCAAAGACTTTCTACTAAATGTAGAAAAATAATAAGCCCTTTTTGAATTTATTTCATAAAGAAAGACACATCGTCGCTTGAAAAGCAAACTGACGTATGTCAAAATTCATACATTTTCAGAAAAGCCATTTGAAGTTTTTTATAACATAAAAAAATCATTTTAGTTTTGAATTTCAATGAACACCAAAAAATTGTAAAGTGAAAAAGTAATATTTTTTTTTCGTTTTTCAAGTGGTATATTAAAGTTGCTACAATAAGCCGTTTTTCAAAAAAAAAATGTTTGCATCAAAATAGCTAGGTACTCATTTTAAAAAAAAGTGTGAAAAAGTGTAGTTTTGTTTTTAAATAAAACCAGCAATGTTTATTGTCAAAAAATATATTGTTTTATTAAGAACTTATAATAAATGGTTAATTTTACTAAAGAAATAACAAGGGCAAACATAAAGGATATATAAAACTTAAACTACTGTTCAACAGTCTTCTTTTTTAAAATATAGTAAGTATTTTGCAAACAATATAAAATTTTATTTATTTAAACAAAGAAATTAAGATTAATAAATGTAAGTAATTAAAAAAAAAAAAAAAATAAAGATTATTTAACAAAAATAATACTGTTCGTCAGTATTTTGTTGCGTATTTTGTATAGTATTAAGTTATAATAAAAAAAATATAGGAACTTTAATGAAAAAATCGATTATAATAATATTATATAAGATAATACCAAGGTTATTGGTAAAGTGACACTTCTTAAAGTAATCAAAAGAACTTTGAAGTTCATCAACTAGTTTCGTTCCAAGGTAAAATGACTTAACGCAAATTGAAACATTTTCCTACAAAAATAAATTTACTGAAATTTGGCAGTAAAATGACACAAAACGAAAAGTGTCACTTTTCAAGAAACTTATTTATCACGATTTCATAATTTTTTAGAAGCAAAGTGTTACAAATGAAAAAGTCATTTAGCTGGGAAAACAACAGGAATGTTTCCTTAAATTCAAAAAAGACACTTATGCCCTCATGCTGTCAGTTTAAGAGTTATAGTTATGACGGTTTGATAGAAAATTTGTATTTTTGTTTGCGATTTGTTCTGTATATTTAACTCAAAATCGTCAAATTTTGACTTATGTCAGTTTGCTTTTCAAACGACGACATATCAATTGAAAAGAATACTCCTGCAATCGTCGTTAAATTGGTTGTCTCTTTTATTAGTGTCTAAATGTAAAACCTCGCACACACGAATGTCTGGAGAAGCTATATATGTAGATGTTAAAAAAATAAATATTAGGCATTAATGGCCCGGCCCATACTAAAACCAAGCTCCTCCAACCACTTGCCTGTGCGAAGTGGAAAGTGACCTAAAATTTTAAGCCGAATCCGAACGGAAAATTTGAGAAGCTTCTCATGACAATTGATACTCTTGAATGTTTGTCAGACGTTCGCGAGAGGACGGGCAGGGGAAAAAAATCCTAGATGCTAATTGGTCCCTGCGGGATTTGAACCGGGGACCTTTCGATTAGTAGTCCGACGCACTAACCAGTGAGCCACTGCTCCAGAATATAGATGTTAGGTCCTGTATTGAAGGGACAAAATACTAGAATTCGCCAAAAACAGGTGGAACTCCCCCTGTGATACATCTAAGAAAATATGGCCAGAGTATGACAAAGCCAGAACCCGCAAACTCTTCCAAAGAAACAGAAAATCTGTTTCGATGGTGGTGGGGAATACGACATAAAATATTAAAGAACCACAAAGTGAAAACCCATCTTACTGATGACGATTTATGCTAAAGCTGTGGTGATGACTGATGAGGAAATTCAGGAGGTCACCCTCGACTTTCTGTGACACTGTCCAAGCTTGACTCAACAAAGAAAAATAACTTTCGGAAAATTATTTGTCCACGACCTGGCGGAACTATCCGAAATGACACTATCAAATCTTTTGCAGGTTTTCAGCAAAATCCTGATGGCTGGAGAGACGATGGAAGACACCGCAAATGGTATTTCCCCATCGTTCTCAGGAGGTATTCTTTCACGCCGGCAAAACTACTGCGTAACCTTTTCTATCTGTCCTATTCTTCTGGGCTCTTCCCGAGAGCAGCAACAGGCCTGCCACTGGTGATTTGAAGACATGTCTAACCGAAAAAAGGAACCAATTTCTTCACCATGGTTGTGAAAGTAAGATTGTTGGGCTTGATATTTCAAGGGATTTGACAGAGTTTTTCATGAAGCTCTGTTGTCAAAAATGAGTGGATTTGGAGTCGATGATTCTCTTTTTCAATGGATCAGAATTAACCTTTCGGATTATCGGTTCAATTCAAGTTGTATTGGACGGTTCAGTTCTGCAACTCACCAAATAAATTCTGTTGTTCCCCAACCCTCTGTTCTCTCCTCGACTCACTTTCTCATTTTTGTAAATGATCACTTGTCTGTTACATCTATTTCAATCCATACCTTCGCTGATGACAGTGCACTCAGCTTCTCTTATTCGTTTCTTGGGTCACGCCCTTCATCTTCCGGTTTGGAACTGGAAATTGTATGCTTCCAAAACGCAATCCTGTCTTCTGTCATTAAAGCAAAGCCCAGACACTCTGCCATTATCCACAAATGACACTTGACTCGTTTAACCGAAAGACTTTCCATTCTCGGTATGTGTTTGTAGAAGTTTGCACGTTTTAATCTTCGAATGAACTGCTTCGTTTGACAGCTCATTTAAAAAGTTTTTCTGTTTCATGTGATGCGTTGTGTGACAATTAAAATAAAATGCCAAACCGCAAGTGCATAAATTCAATAATGATCTCCAATAAAAATATCCGATATTTACATAACAGGACACAAACGAACAACACAGGTAACGTCTTCTGCGCTCCTTGCAACTAATGATTTTTGGTAGCAAAAAAAAGAAAATAAGATTTAGAACAACATAACAGGGGAGCTATAAGAGATAGTCGACTTCCACCCACATCCCTCAAAAAAATGCAAGTCATAGAGTAACGTTAATTTTCTTTAGTCTCAAAAATGGCAATTGCGTTGAGCTGTATTTTATTTGACACAACTTTGTACATGTTTTCAAACAACACACTCGTAAATTAATAAAAATTACTTAATTTGCCCCTTAATCACAAATTAACTACAATGTTGATTAAAAGTTAGTTCACGGTTTATTAATTAAAAATCATATCCATTCATTAGCTAATTCATGGTTGCCACTATTATTAAAAAAAAAATCCCTGACTTTTCCCTGACCAGTTTTAAAGTTTTCCCTGACCAAATTTTGCAAACATAGCAAACAAAATGACGAATTTAAACACTAGTCCCAAATATTTTAAGAACAGACAAATTGTATACTTCTAAACATTCCTTTTAAATAATATCAATGAAACAATCAGTTGAGAACAGGACATACCTTATTTTTTCAGAGGGGAGAGTTGATAATTTATTTTCTCTTCTTCAACCTGGGCTTGAATGCGAATTTTTGCTTTTTCCTTATGAAGTTTTTTTATTTCTTCCTCCCTTTTTCTTTTGAATACGTTTACTCCATCCTCTTTTTTTCTTTAATTTAAGTTTTTCTTCTAACTGCTGTGTATAGCGGCTATGAGAGGATCGAACATTAAATATTAATTTTGAATTTATTTCCACTTTCGATACTCCCCCAGCCTCTTTTACACCATCTAAGACTCTTCTCTGAGCGACTAGTGACTCCTCACGGAGGTTTTCGACCAAAAGAGTCTTGTTATTGTTAATTGAGAAGTCACTCTCAACTGAGGCGTTTCCGTGCGATAAAATGCAACACATTTTTATAACATGCCAAAAATCTTTAAAATTTTCCTTTTTGCCAAAAAGCTGAAAGTAGAACTCATCAACTCTACAATTAGATTCGTTGATTATAAAGCTTTTGTACTCCTCTTTTTAGGGCTGTCTTTGCATCTGTCCATGCATTTTGTACTGCAATTTTGCCCTTTCCGCGCATGTATCAAATAATCGGTTGGCATTATAAAGGGTCCGCCAAATAACTTTTTTTTTTTTTTTGAAAATGCTATAAAAAAAAACTACTGAATATTTTCTCAAATTTCTTTTTTTATTTGAAAGTACAATCCTTCCGGTTAATAATGGAAAATCATTTCATTCAAATGGCTGCCTCGGCTGGCCATGCAGTAGCCTAACGATACCAAGGTCTTTATGCAAAATTCGTCTCAATGATGTCTCCGAAATGTTCAATTGTTGAGAACGACGGTGAATTGATGTTGATGGCGCTTCACGCACACTTTTGCCACAGCAGCAATATTCTCGGGTGTACGCACTGTTTTTGGCTTTTCACGCTTTGGTTTATCGATGAGGATGCCAGTTTCTTTCACTTTTTTCACAAGATAACGAACATACGGAGCTGATGGTGGTTCTCTTCTTCCAAAATCCGTACGCAATTTTCGCACACATTCTGCAACATTACCATGATTTTCAAAGTAATGTCGCAATATTTCCCAGCGTTGTTCAAGTGTATACACAACCATATTCGTTCAACGGAAGGATAATACTAATTTATCTGTCAAATCAGACATGAGCTAAGTGTTACCATTCACAAAATAAGCACTAGTTGAAAAAAAAAAACGTTAGATGGCGGGACCCTTTATAAAATTTGAAGCATATTTTTGAATATTTTACTGTAGAGACCGTTGTTTTGCAAAATATCTCTAGGATTAAGACTGCTCACGTTTACAATCAAATCATATTTTAATGGGCTTCATTCTTCGATTTTTGATATTATGCTTATAATAATTTTGCGGCAATTCAGTTTAAGTTTTAGAAATATCTTTTTCCGAAAAATTTTATTATTATTATTACAACTTTATTGATACATAAATAAATTACATAAACAATAATTAAAGAATTGAGCGCTACCTACTAGGGCTTTGAGCTAAATAATTATAAACTAAATCAAACTAATAATTCTAATTTTAAAATAATTTCATTAACATGTTTTATATTGGTGTAGGATATAACTGTTAATAGTTCTTGAAGGCCTTTCCGGAAATGGTTTTGGAGATCGAATCAATGTTGGTGCACTGAAGCATGTGTGTTACAGTAAATGCTGGCCTTTCGTCACAAAATTCGCAAAGTGGAGGAGGTTCTTTGGTAATTAGGTGCTTGTGGGTGGTGTTGGTATGTCCCATTCTCAGCCTTGTATATTTTTTTATTTCTGAACTTGGTAAGTCGAAAGGAAATATCGCCTTCATAGCGGTAGGATTGAGCAGTGAATAGATGTGATGGTATTCCTGCCATGTGTTTTTCAACTTGGTGTTCATAAACGTTTTCAAATATTTTATCATGTCTTTTTTGTTGTATTGGTAGAAGGAAATAAGGGGTTCTTTAAGTGCTTGATGGCTTCTGAATCGGCGTTTTCGTTGCCAACGATGCCTACGTGTCCAGGTACCTATGCGATTCTTAGGTTTCTTTTTTTTGCAATAAGTTTATGGCGGATGTCTGCAACAATACTAGAAGAGTGGTTAAAGTTGTTAATAGCATTTATTGTTGAAAGGCTAACGGTTAAGATAATTGTTTTTTTATTTTTCACAGTTTGAAAAGCTTTGAGTATAGCAAACGCTTCTGCCGTGA
Organism: Portevinia maculata; assembly: GCA_949715645.1. Classification (NCBI taxonomy): domain Eukaryota; kingdom Metazoa; phylum Arthropoda; class Insecta; order Diptera; family Syrphidae; genus Portevinia; species Portevinia maculata. The sequence goes on along the minus strand of OX454526.1, from coordinate 265,073,094 downwards.
AAATTGATGCGGTGAAGTGGAGTAGACCTTTACTGATAACAGATCCTTCTTCGGTGACTACAGCGAATGTGGTTCCATCATCTGTTTTCGAAGCATCAGTAAAATAAAGTTGCCATCCCAGGCTTCCATAATTTTCTTTAAGATCTAAGAACATTGCATGATAGATACTGTTGTGGGTAGTATCTTTGTTAAATTCTTTAAGATGAGAGATTATAGAGTTACTTGGCAGATTCCAAGGGGGGAAGTTGATTTTGGGTTTATAATGTACTGTGGTTGGGATGTTTAGGTTTAAAGCCGATTCCAGTGATTTTTGTAGCGCTGAAGGGTATTTTGGAGTTCTTTTTCGGTTTAAAAAGTTCTTGATGTCGTCGTGAATAGGCGACCCAAAAGGTGATGTAGCTTTTGGTATGATTTGACAGGTTAAGTATTCGATTCTATCAGTTAGTGCGGGAAGACCAGCTTCGGTAAGGATGTTTTTGATAGGTGTTGTACGGAAGGCTCCTACGCATTCCGAAAAATTGTCTTTTTGTTTTATTGCATTGATGATTTTTGTTGCTTTGAAGCCAACGTCAACGTTTTTTATTTGCAGAAGATTGGATTCACTTGAAAGATCGATGGACAAAAGTTGAGATCCTATGGAGCATTCGCTGATATAATTTTTTTTGACGATGCGATGCAATAAGTTTTTAATCATTATGAGGAGATATTCATAAAGATAAAATATCAATGGCCTTGAAATTTTGATAAAAATGGTTCACAATCAGATGTAATTATATGAAAAAATGCAAGTTTGCAGTCTAACAATTTGTCTTGGCAGTATTTTTTAACGTTTTCAATTGGTTTTGTTTTTGGTAAATCTGAATTTGTCATAGAAAAAAAGTGCTTCAACTCATCAAAAATGTTCAGGCATCTCTCTAAACAGATCTTGTTTTCTAATCAATGTACATACACCGCAATATTTGAGGGGAAATCGAGTACAATCAGTTTTGGAGGTAAATAAGCTTCTTTTTGCAGGACTGTCTTTGAAAACGTAATAAAGATGCCTTAAGAATATGCAGGTCCCATGAAAAATTTGTTAGTCCGGTTTTCATGGCTCCATGTATTACATGTAGACCACACACACCACATTCTAGTAGCTGCGTACCATCCGGATCAATTTCATTTCGCTGTTGTTTTAATTTCTTTAAAAAAGATAAATTTACGTTTGGGCCATCCATGAAGAAGTTTCTCTTTTTTCAAAAATCGGATTCCATTGTCAAAATGTTTTAAAATGTCATCTGACTTTGAAGATCCCATGAACTCGCTTTCTAAGTACCTATTGCAAATAATTCCTTTTGACTCATCAAAAAAACGGACAACTAAATCCATTTGTCCTTTCTGAGCTATTTTGTTCAGTGCTTCGTCAAAACATATAACAAAGTCGTCACATTTGTTTACTTTATCCAAAAGATTGTTATGGAAATATGGGGAGATACCGTGGTTAAAGTATTAACTCTTAGTTCTTCCTAACTTAAAATTTTCAGCAATTTGTCTGGGAACATCAATCGAAAAATATCACTAATTTCCACAGCCGAGTTCAAGGACCTCTGGTGGGAATAATATACAGACACCACCTTATCTCTGCGACAATGGAATCGGTCTTGTCGAAAGTAAAATATTCTGTTTGTGTATTTTGAGCGTTAATATTTTCTGGCGTATTTTTGAGATGTTTTTTGACTACTTTGAATCAGACGCAGTGAAGAAAGTTTAATTTTTTTGTGACGTCAAAGCTTTAGAATTTGACTTATGCGCTAGTCCATTTTGATGCGAAACCAAAGCCCTTTGGCCCATGTTGCTTAACTCAAATTATTTTTTGCATAATTTGCATCTTGCTTTGCCGTCATTGCCTTAAGATAAAAACTATTCGATACAAAATCTTCCTTAGCAAAGGGAACAAATTTCGTTAAACAAAGTCAATCGAAATAGACTACATATTTTGATTTTTGATGTACCTACATACGAGTACATATAAGTTTGCATGTCTTTTTTTCGGAAAGCATGAAGATGTGGTTTTCCATTTAAGCATTATAGCAAGCATAGGATTGATATGCTTTTCAATGCTACTTGGCATATCCATTAGCTGTTTAGCAATTAATACAACTGCGTGCAAACGCTATACTTTTTCGAAACCAAATTAGTCTCAATCAATCAAATTAAAAAAAAATGTCCAAGGTACATACATTATTAGATATAAATGGTGGATTAGTGAAATGGTGCGTAGGTACGAGGGCGGGTCAATAAGTCCGTGACTTTTTGAATTTCTGACCTCTTTACTGAAACGGCAACACTGCTCCTGTCAACAGGCATCTGTCAGTTGACTCCTGTCAAAATTTAAACTTGCTGCGTCAGTTAGTTTGTGTTTGACAGCTATTTTTATCAGACTACTCACTAATTTGAGGAGAAAATGGAAAAAAGTGAATTTCGTGTGCTTATTAAGCATTATTTCTTGCGAAAAAAAACCATTACCGAGACCAAGGCTAAGCTTGAAAAATACTATGGGGACTCTGCCCCATCGATTTCAATGGTAAAAAAGTGGTTTACTGAATTTCGTTGTGGCCGTACAAGCACTGAAGATGCCGAACGTCCTGGACGCCCAGTTGAGGTCTCTACACCCGAAACAATCGAAAAAATTCACGATATGGTGTTGGCCGACCGAAGATTGAAAGTGCGAGAGATTGTGGAAGCCGTAGGGATCTCGCATGGCTCAGTGGTTTCAATTTTGAATGATCACTTGGGCATGACAAAGCTTTCCGCAAGATGGGTGCCGCGTTTGCTCACAGCCGACCACAAACGCAATCGTGTAACAACTTCACAGGAAGGTTTGGCGTTGTTTAATCGCAATATGGAGGAGTTTTTGCGTCGTTTTGTAACCGCGGACGAAACATGGATCCATCACAACACACCAGAGACCAAACAACAGTCAAAACAGTGGGTTTCTAAGGGTGAATCGGCGCCAAAGAAGGCCAAGGTGGGTTTGTCAGCCAATAAAGTTATGGCGACTGTTTTTTGGGATGCACGCGGGATAATCCACATTGACTACCTTCAATAGGGAAGAACAATCAATGGGGAATATTATGCCAACTTATTGGACCGATTCAATGACGATTTGAAAAAAAACCGACCTCATTTGGCCAAGAAAAAAGTTCTTTTCCACCAAGACAATGCAAGGGTGCACACATGTGCAGTTGCCATGGCAAAAATCCATGAATTGGGCTATGAATTGCTTCCTCATCCACCCTATTCTAAAGATTTGGCTCCGAGCGACTACTTCTTGTTCCCAAACCTGAAGAAATGGCTTGGTGGAAAAAGATTTGATTATGATGAAGTCATCTCGCAAACAAAGGCCTATTTTGAGGACCTCGACAAATCATTTTTTTTGGAAGGGATAAAAAAATTGGAGAAGCGTTGGACAAAGTTTATAGAGCTCAAGGGAGACTACGTTGAAAAATAAAATTATTTTTTTATTAAAAAATCTGTGTTTTATTCCAAAAGTCACGGACTTATATCTCGAAACATATCGAGATCAACGAAATGTGATCCCAAAACAAGAAAAAAGGTGGATTCATGAAAAGTAATATTTTTGCTCCAGAGGCTCCAGACTTCAAGCTCGAAAAATATTTTTTTTTAATATTATAAAAGAAAAATACACACAGAGTGAATTTTCCCTGACTGTTTTCGAAATACCCTGACTTTCCCTGACATTCCCTGACCAAATGTTCGTTCCCTGACTTTCCAGTCCAGTGACAACCAATGGTATGGAAATTGGGAATCGTTAAGTAATAAATTGTATGGAGATACAACATCCAACATCCCAATAATTGGTTAAAAGATTCGCTGTCAGTTTTCAAAAATTCTGTCAGTTCTATTTTCTTTTATTCACCTACTTCGTTGAATAAGTTGATTGCATGTTTATCAACGTCAATTAACTTCAATAAAAAAAATGTTTATTAATTTCTCATTTAATTCATTGATTAAAGATAATTCACCGTTAATATTCGTTTATTAATTCGGCTGAGAGTTGTGAGAGTTGAAAAACATTAATATTGAGCAGTCTAACATCAGAAATCAATACGAACTGCTGGTTGTTGCAAATTGTTTACTGTTACGAAGTTTCTTACTGTTTCTTTTATTTTTTTTAATGTTTCCTCCTCTTAAAGTTGTATATTTTGTTGTTTTTTTTTTCGTTCAAATATAGGGTGTTTTTTTATAGAGGTATATAAAACTTCTGAAAGAGATAACTGTCAAACTAGCTGTCATACTAATAAAGTGTGTTTGACTTTGTTTCAATATGCTTTGGCAAATCACCATGGAAATACTCGTAACACCAGAACAGCGATTAGTAACGTGGAAATTTATTTCCAAAATTCGCGCTTTGTTCGCCAAACTTATAGAGCACTTCGTCAAGTTTACGGTGGGCATAATCGTCCATCTGCAATACAATGGATCGATTCATGTCCACATTAACTCTTTGTGATAATATTCATCCAAATCGAGCCCGTACCGTGCGTACAGAATAAGGCATCGTCGCTGTAGACGTGAGTGTGAGAGAGGACCCGAATTTATCGATCCGACGCCGTACTCAGCAACTCGGTCTCTGCCCGTCCACTGCTTGGAAAATTTTGAGGAAAGATCTTGGCCAACATCCATATAAGATCCAACTGGTAAACATCAATTGCGTCGTGTGTTCTGTGAATGGCCTGAGAATCAACTGGAAGTTGGACCAGATTTTTATCGTCAAATCATCTTCAGCGATAAGGCTCATTTCTGGCTTCACGGGTTTGTAAACAGGCAGAATTGTCATTTTTGGAGTGAGCGCAATCCCCATGAGACTCCATTATATCCGAAAAAAAATCACTGTATAGCGTGGTTTACATGCCGAAGTCGTCATCGGCCCATTTCGTCTTTAAATCTGAAACCGGTGCCAACATTACCGTGATGGCGAACGCCACATGCAAATGATTCGTGATTTTTTTATTCCTCATGTCATTGGAAATCATTTGGAGGAGAAATGGTTCCAACAAGACGGCGCAATATACAGAGCGTGCTAAGATGACGTTTGGTGGCCGAATCATCTCAAGAAATGGACCTGTGAGTTGGCCACTTCGTTCGTGTGATTTGACATCTTTGGACTTTTTTGTGGGGGTACGTCAAATCTCTGGTCTATGCTGATAAACCAGCAACGATTGATCACTTAGAAGTCAACATTCGACACATTATTGACGAAATAAGACCGGGTATGCTTGAAAAAGTGGTACTAAATTGGACCGACAGGATAGCGTTCATAAGGCACAGTCGCGATGCCATATGCCAGAAATTATTTTTAAATATTAAATGCCATGAAATTTGTGAGCTAATAAAGCCAAAATTTGGTCATTCCATTTAATTTGTTGTTTTATTTAAAAAAAAAACTTGTATGCCTTTATAAAAAAAACACCCTGTAGATATAAAATATATGTAGGTACTTGTTTTCTTTTTTTGCATTTTTATTGTGCGATTTTTAAAGGTGTCCTCTTTTTCTTCAGCATAGATCTGGCCACCCTACCTAAGCGGAATGTAGCCTTTCGGTATTGTTATTTTTCTGTTCGTTTATTTGAACTTTTTTTTGAAGCTCTTGTTAAGTTTTATTTAGTTGTAATTAAAAAATGAATTATTTACCATTGTGTTGTACCAAATGTTTTTCTTCTACCACTTTTCATTTCCCAAGTCCCAACACTGGTAGACTATTCTCAGCCTTCTCTGCACTAAATGCACTGCTCTCTCACTCATAAACGAAAACTCGATCTGCGAGCTTTCTTTTAAATTATATTCATAATGATCTCATCAATATTGACAGAAGTCACTTCCGCTACATTAAAAACGTTAACTGGTTCAATGAGTAGGGTGAAGATAGATCCACGTAGTATCACAATGGACCTTTTATTGGTCTAAGTGTGTCGGTCTGAGCCGACTGCCACTTTAACCTAACCCAACCCAATAAAAAAAAAGAGCATTTCGATAGAAAATCTGACGTATGATTTGTTATTTCGATCAAGTGATGAAGGTCTTCCATTTTGTATTTGCCGTTGTGCCTCGTGCCAAATTTCTATATCCAAATGTTCCTGAAGCAAACCTTTACAAAAACTAACGAAGATCAACAAGAAAAAAATACCTAAGGCCAATCAACAAAATTGACAGGCAAATAAAGCCGTTTAAGCCTAATTTATTATCGAATCACCTATCAATGAAGCAAAATGTTTTCTTAAACATGCCTTCAGATACAAATCCGTGGCTTTTAATTCGTTCGGATAAGTTTTTTTTTGTATGTTTCATCTTTCTCCGGTGCACATCTCACTCGTATGACCAACAAAAATTACACATGAAAGATCAAGTGGAGTGTGTTGTGTCTTGTGTGGTGTAGATATGCAGAGAGAAAAGTCCCAGTTTCTTGGACCACATTATAACATGACTTAAAAACTAGGACTAACTACCACAAACCAGTATCTAAAGATATGACGATAATGCTTCTTTTCTTTCTTTCAGTCTGTCTGCTGGTCTGGCTGGATGAGTGCGTTTGCTTGCCAGCCTGCTTGCTTGCCAACTGGTTATAGGAATGGATGAGTGGTACCCAGTTGGTGGTTTGGTTATAGCTTGGTTACCTTACCTGGTTCAATTACTTGGGTTTCCTCTTTAAAAAAAAAAAACCAACACACACAGGGTTAGTAAATAAGCATACCTATATATACTGTTGTCATACACCTTTGTAGCTACCTATTCCTAAGACTGATACTGTAGATGTATACTATGTAAGCCGCGAGTTGATGCTTCAACACATTTCAAAGAGGGCACAGCAAACAATGTGAATATCATTTTAATGGAGTCTTTAGCTTGGCTGCTGTCGTTGTTGTCGGCTTTAAGCCTATAACCAGCTGTTTGTTGACCTCAAAGAGTCATGGTTATGGCCACTGGGAAGCCATGATCAGCTATGACTGTGTGGTGTGGTTAAAGAAAGACTTCTTTGACGATGGCGAAAAAAAAATATTCTTGTTTTGGCTCACGTACTCCGTTGTATGTATAGATACTTGGAAATCAAGATTGCTGAAGAGGGTTTCCACTCTTGTTGTTCATGCACGACGACAACCACGATGAAGACGACTCAGATGACGATGATGATTGTAATGATTCTAAGGCATGATAATCACGGTTTCGAATGTATGTTTGGTAGCGATTACACATTTATGGTCTCGCAGTGTCTCAAGCCATGGGAAATAACAAAGGGGGTATGGTTGACTGGTTAGTATGTACCTACTCACTCAAGTATGTCCAGATGCGTAAGCCCGTTTCCCAGTTGAAAAAAAACGTTCGAGGGCTAAACAGGGATGTGATTATCCATAGACTTGTATAGCAAATTGTAAAACCACATTCTTTTCTTCGTCTTCTTGTTTTATCTTTTGGCACACACGTTAACAGTACACGATTATGGGATAAAAAAGGGTTTGGGTGACTTTTAAGCGAATGCGCCAACACGAGATCGAGCTCCACTGCAGATAATATACACAACAATGCTTATGCCACCAGGACAAAATACAACACAACACAAACATAAGCCATTGTGTTTGCGTATATGTGTCAAAGCGGAAACACGTTTATATTTTACAAAGAGAACTATAGCGAACAAGGAATAGGGAACCTCTGATTTTTATTTTTTGGGAAACTGATTTTCAGTGATTACGACGAACAGGAGAATATAGAAGTTTAACAAACAGCGTAGACAGAGGATTTATTTAACCGCTGCTGGCTACCTACCTGTCGAAATGAAAACTGAAAGTCATTTTAACCGCCGCCGGTATCTGTGTGTGGATTGATATTTGTGTGGATTGGCATTCACTTTTCTCCTTTTTTTTATTTTGTGAGAGGATTAAGTTTACAAATATGATGGAAAACCATTTTGGTCCTAAATAAAAATTGGTTAACATCATTTTCTGTGCACATTGGACGTGCCGATAGGCTTGGTGATCATTAATTTCAAACTTGTGCAGCAAAATATGTGATTATTCTTATTAAACAGCCAAAAGTTATTCTTCATTTCTTTTGTTCGGTCTCCTTCGATATTTTCATTTTGTTTCATTCTAGGTATAAGTCATTAACACTTAACGCATGGAAGTTCAAGGTTAAACAAATTAAAAAGATATTACAGAAACGGGCTAAGGGGGACGTAGGTAAGTAACTATTGATTTTAAAATTGTAGTCTCAAACAGCTGTTTACAGAGTCAATCACAATTTTGGTTATACTCCGTACCACTTGTTTAAGGACAGGTATACGTAGATACGATATTTTTATTTATCTAAGACATAGATGTATGTATTACATGTATTTTTTATATTTTTTCAGACTGCGCTTAAGGCCTTGACCAACCCTTTAACCACCTCCAAAAAAGTTCGTGAATGCTAGACCTCTCTGAATTCACCTAGACTTCTCTGGGTCCCGGGTCATAACGGGATCATAGGAAATGAGATCTCCGATAGTCTGGGTTTCCATTGACGGTTGGGTTTCATATGAAGACAATCACAGATGTCATGACTCTCCAGGGTGCAGACTGACTAAACGAATTCGACCCGACGTCTGTAAAAAATCTGCAAGTTTCTTGTTGTCTCTCAACAGAAAAGACTGTAGACAAATTACTGGCGTTCTTGTTAGGTGGTGCTAGGCTTAAGCGATACCACCAACTGCGAAGCCTGTGGACGTGGAGAAAGCGATGACACTGCGAAACATATCCTCTGTGATTGTCCTGCTTTTGATCGCATCGGCAGGAATTTGGTGCTGATGTAGTGAGTGCTGTATACCTAAGCCCCTTATCATTGAAGCGCCTACTGGTCTTTCTTAGGAAAACGAGCAAGTTTAAACAGTAAAATTAGTGTGTCTGTCTTCCTGTAGTATAATGAACCAGTATTAAGTCTGAGTGCTCCAGTATAGAAAGCTTCAAACCCCGACACAAAAAAAAAAAAAAAATAAATAGGGCTACTACCGCCCTAGCCATAAGTAAAACTTAAACATGGCTTTAGAGAAGGCTCGGCTTGCTGGAAGACTCTGTTTGCCTTCTGTGAGATGATTATGTGGATTTAATTCAGAGAGGAGAAGTTGGAAAATGGAGAGTAGAGTGTGTGCAAGTTAACCACCCAATAAACTAGGGTTATAATTACGGTCAGCCGTCAGCCACTCCAAATCGATAATGGATCCATGCAGCGCAGCTGAATAAACAACCAACGATCAATGTGGATACAAAGGAATGTGTCAAGCCAGCACTTGCTGTAATGTAAACAAAACATCAAGATTACGCCGCTTGGATATTCACCGAACCACCGACTTCACTTCAGTTTCATTCATCAACAAGAACAGTTCACCATCGAATAGAATTAGAATCTAGAATGTTAACTTAGTATTATGAATTTAAATAAAGTTTTTTTTACTAAAGTTAAAGTGTGGAGATATTAATTTGCACTGCGATTTCGAAATCCCTGGAGAGGAGCAGAAATGAAGTGACTGTTACAGTCGAACCTCAATCTGGTCCCATTTGTCTGCTCGGCTCGGCGGGAAGTTACAAAATTTGAGCGTATGGCTAAAGTCAGTGCTTTGCTTGAGCACGCTTCGCTTTCCTAAATCAACGGTTGGAAGGATCATAGTGTTGCATAAATCTCAAAGGATGAATTGCAACAGGTCGGCCAGGGCATAGCGGCCGAAAACGTAGGACCACGGATGATGCCGATAAGGTTTGCATCCGAAATAGCGCAACTGATCCTTGAAAGATAAGCGATGCGCTTTAAAGAGGAGTTGAAGCTGATGTTGTCTTGGGTTCATTATATTTATCTGGAAGTGGCCCGCTAAGCCAGAAGACCTCTAAAAAAAACAACTTCTCACTGAGCTCATGGTCAAGAAACGACTGAATGGGGAAATACAAATAATGGTCAGCAGAAGAATGGAAAAGGTAATGAATCTTTTCAAAAAAGAGCAACTTCGACAGTTTTAAATACGCAGCCGTCTTGATCCATATGGTGTTGCGAACCATGCAAAAACAATTCCAGACTGGAAATTCAGTTCTTCAACAAGACTTTGTTTCATGACACACTTTGAAAAAAAACAACTCTTTGCAGAAGAAAAAATGTGCTGGATGGCCAGGCAATCCAATCGAAAATCTTTGGACATTGGACGGGATTGCACGACCAAAAACAGGATGATTTCTGCAATTATTGAAAGATGGTTTCATAATTAAAAAATCAAAAAATTTGGGAATCCTTGGTGCCTTCGATGCTGAAGAGTGTATTGGGGTCAAGCGTATTGGTCCATTGTACTACAGCATAGCTGCGCTGCTCGCTTCTTACTTTCGATTGGCATTAGAGTCAGTATCGGAGATCCTGCCAGTGGCCTTGGCAAAGCGAACGATACTAGCGAGCTCTCTCTCACAAAGAGAGTAAAAGAGCTTATTACAGCTAAAGGCGATCATTTAAGCTATTAAAATAAAAGTAAAAACAATACAGCTGTTTTGCAAATTAAATTCCACTCTATTGGTTGTACCCCACTGAGTTATGCTCGGAATTAAATGAGCTTAACATACGTTGCCGTTCCAGTTCCACACCCGAAGAAAAGGACCATGACCCAAGAAACGAATATGAGAAGCTGAGGGTACTGTCATCAGCAAAGGAATGGATTGAAGTAACAGACAGGAGATCATTTGTAAAAATAAGAAAGAGAATCGGGGACAGAACGGAGCCTTGGGGAACGCCAGCATTTATTTGGGGAGTTACAGACTTGCAACCGTCCAAAACAACTTGAATTGAACGGCCCGAAAGGTGGTTTATAATCCACTGAAGAAAATTATCATCGATTCCAAATGCACGCATTTTCAACAAGAGAGCTTGATGCCAAACTCTGTCAAATGCCTTTGAAATATCAAACGCAACGATTTTACTTTCACCACCTTGGTAAAGAGATCGGTTCCACTTTTCGGTTGGATATGTCATCAAATCGCCGGTGGACCTGTTGCCCCGAAAACCATACTGCCGGCCATTGAGAAGTTTTAGGGATTCAAGATATTTCATTAGCTGACGGTTGATCAGCGTTTCCATGACCTTTGAAAGAAGGGACGCCAGTGGAATTGGTCGGTAGGAGGAGGGAGAAGAATACTCGCCTTTTTTGGTACAGGCTGGACAAATACTGTTTTATATGCAAAGTGAGCAGCAAGCAGATTGGCTTTATTCAAAGAGCTGACAGCTGGAATGTCGTTGTAAATGAGTGTCGGAATGGATGATGAGGCCGAATTCTTGATGTTTTTGACAAACGACAAAAAGTTTTTACTAACCGTGGGACTTTGTAGTATTTTTTCCTTCAGTTTTTGGTCGTAGGAGAATTTTACACGAATAATAAGGGCATTGCAGTCATTTGTGACTCGTTTGAACTTTTTCCGGTTTTCCTCAGATGGGTTGGCCTTATAAGACCGAAAGCTTACCTCTTTTAACCTGGTGTTCCTGAAAGATATTATCTCTAACAGAATTAATTGTAGTGAACTTCTTTTTAGTCTGCCATTCTATGCACAGCAGAGTACTAAGGGACAGACATTCGTTTTTACCTCCGGCACATAGAACAAACTATGGTTTATCTGAACCAATAACTCGATGCATCTATTTGTTTAATTCGGTTGGTAATAACCTGGATCTAACCTCAAATCGGGATTTATTTTAGGTTAGGTTAAGGTGGCTGTTAGCAGAGCGCCAACACACTTAGACCAATGAGGTCCGTTGTGAAACCACATGGATCGGGAGTTTCGACCACTACTCGCTAAAACCATTTGGAGCTTCTAATGAAGCGGGATAGACTTCTAACATCTGTGTAAGCTTAGTCACTGAGTTCATTAAGGAAGAAGGCTCCTAGATAGAGATTTCTTTTATGGGAGAGTGCAGGACATGTACAGAGGAGATGAAGTGTAGTCTCCTCCTCCTCCTCCTCATCCCTGCAGCAACTGCAGAGGTCATTTGAATAGACGCCAAGCCCTGATGCGTGCTTGCCTATTAGACAGTGTCCTGTGATGACACCTATGGCAGAGCCAATGTGCAGTCGGTTAAGTGAGATCAAACTCAAAGAGCGTCGCAGATCCAGCTTTGGCCAGATATGCTTAGTAGTTAGCCACGTAGTGTCACTTGAACATAAGTTTAAAAGTAGCTATAGGCATACCTAGCAAACCTTTCTCAAGTAGAAGAGGTAATGCGGTTCCATTTTTGGCGCGAGTTCGTCTGCCCTACAATTCCCTGGGATGTTTCTGTGCACTGGCACCCAAAAGAGGTAAATATTGAACTGCTCTGCCACCTCCTCAAGAGATGAACGGCAGTCTATGGCTACGATGGAGTTTGAAGAGACTGAGTTCAGCGACTTTAGCGCGGCTTTACTATCCGAGAATATGCGAATGTCCTTAGCGGATATCAAATTTGTCTTCAGCCACGGCAAGACTTCCTTAATCGCCATGATTTCCGCCTGGAACACGCTACAATGATCAGGAAGACGGAAAGAGAGACTGATATTTAGTCTTTCTGAGAAAACAGCCCCAATTACCCCATTACTAGTTTTTGATCCGTCGATGTAAAAGTGGACCGATTTATCTTCCGTGTAATCAGCATCCTCCCAGAATGATCTGGTGGGAATAGTGATTTGGACATTCTTTTCGAACTGTAGCTGGGGTATAGTGTAGTCGATGTTTCTTGGTAGGGGCCTAAGTGAGTCCAGAATGATAAAGTGGCCAATATTCGTATTGATCCACTGTGAGGTGGCTTTTAAGCGGACAGCGGAACAGGCAGCTAAAGGCCTGCTGAAAATATCCAGGGGTGTCAGATGCAGTAAGATGTCCGCTGATACACAGACAAGCTGTACGTCGCACCTTGCTCAGCTTATCACTGTTTACAGCTTTGTCTAAAGCAGTCCACCAGACAAATAACCCGTATGTCAAAATCGGTGGGGCTGTAGGCCCTACTTATTGCCGATGGCCTCTATGCAAGAGAAAAGTGCTACTGTAGCTTTTTTAAAGTCTACATTGAACTACATTGAAACAAAAGTGAAGAAAAGTACAAAAAAGTGAAAACATCGAAACTCATCGAAAACACACGTATATTTTTACGGCATCTATGATTAAAATCTGAACTAAAAAAGCTCTGAAGCTTTTCGTTTGACATTTTGAAATTTCCGGGAATTGCAAAAACAAATTTAAAAACAAAAAATTGTAAAATTTATGTGACATTTGGAAATATATAAAAGATTTGATAACGTCATCATTAAAAATATGCTCTAATAGCCGTGACGCGAAAATGGTAAAAGAACTTTTTTTTCAATCTGCATTGCATTTATGCCGGGAAAATGCAGTGCGATTTGAATGAATATCTTTTGTTTTTTTTTTGCAATCGCGGAAGTCGTAGCGGCTGGTATCCCATATAGTGGATCTTGGATGATGTTGACAAGACTTTCATCGTCAGCTTCTGCAAGGCTAATTTTGTAAGGCAAACTTAATGCTATTTAATAAAACATACCGTTCCAATTATTTCCATTTATCGTCTTCTCCATCGTTTATTTATTTTCACTTGCTTGTTAAAAGCGCATTTGCTTGCGAAACTGACAGGAATTATGTGATGGAAGCGTCATCTAGCGAAAAATTCGGTAAGGTATTCTTTGATTGTGTTTGTTTCTAGAGCTTTGCGAAAAGTGAAAGCTGGAACATGTTCGAGCTTTGAACGACAGTAAAATTTTAAAATGAGAAGAAATATACAGAGCGCACTATGCGATGAAGCAGTATATCCGATTTTTTCCACTTTTTTGTACTTTTTCCCACTTTTGTTTCGATGTAGTTCAGGCTTTACTCTTTCTTGTAAATTGGGTTTCCAGCTTAACTTCCTATCGAAGATTATACTCAAAAATTTAGCTTCATCGGAAAAGGTTAAGCTTGTACCGTTAATAGAGGGAGGGTCAATATAAGGGATTTTATATTTCCTGGAGAATCGGACAAGTTCGGTTTTATGAGAGTTAACCCCCAGCCCACAGCTTCTTGCCCAAATTGTCAGCTTATTGAGAGCGTTTTGAAGGAGTTCCTTTAGAGTGTTGAGGTATTTCCCTGATACGGCAATAGCAACGTCATGCGCATAGGTAATCACCATGCAGCCCTCCCCCTCCAGGCATAGCAATAGTTTATTCACCACCAAGTTCCACAGAAGGGGGGAAAGGACAACACTTTGTGGCGTACCTCTACTGACAGACCTCCTAGCGTATGAACTATGAACCGCCCAGTTTTGAGTTGATAATCGAGAGCAAAAGACTGTTGTAACTTCAAACTTTCTTAATTAATGCCGAAGTTTGTTAACTTATGTTATTATTATGTTTTTGTAATTTTATATTTACTGTATGTACCTTTATTATTTGTATGCGAAATCTGTTAAGGTGTTCTACCTGGTAGATGAATAAATAAATAAATAAATAAATAATTGTCTCTAAAAACATCTAAGACAAAGGACTAAATAGCGTTTTGTTTGTTTTTTCTCATACCTACCTTGTAGAATTTTTAAGCTTATGTTAACAAATAAACAGACAAAAACTAAAAAAAAAACAAATCAAATAAGACCGCATCCTTTCCATTTAATAATTACTTTTTTTCAACATTAATTTGTGTTCTAAAGAACTGGCAATCTAACTAATTTGTAGTCCAGGTGAGTACATTACAAACATCACTTTTATTTGTATCGTGTGTAGGTATTTAATTACTTCAAATGCGACCTTTTGTGATATTGTTTAAGAGCGGCACTCACACAGATCCATTGTATAAATTAAAAAAAAAAAAAACATTTTAAATCTTACCTATACCCGAACGTATTTATGTATAGCAAAGTTGAATAAACTCCACAAACTAGACTGAGCTAGTTTTAATTTTAGAGTTCTTATGAATTGCGTATCCAAAACACGTACTTGTATAGCGCCGTAAAAAGTATTATATATTCATTTCAATAAAATAAATATATATAAAAAATGTATCTTTGGTCAATGAACGGATTAAATTTATTTTTGTCTCAATCAATTTCGAATCTTTCGAATTATAAACAAACATAAGAGAATCGCACCATCTGCAACATAATCAAATCGCAAATACAAATCAACTATTGACACCTTTCTGTCGAAATTCTTCCCAATTGCAACAATCCGTACCATGAGCAAAAAATCACCATTTTGCTGAGCTGGAAGGTTTGACTTGACTGTGTGTGCAAAACTCCAGCTAAATGCAAATTAGCGCATAGCTCAGGTAATGGAAATTACCACTACGGTTGTTTCAATTGAAAAATCGCATCATCATAGCGCTAAGTAGCCGTTTCGAGCCAGCAGCAGATACAATATTTAGCAAAAAAGGCGAACGAAGAGGCGTCACATACGAGTACGATGAGCCTCTTCTAGTTCGATCTGGTTGAATGATGATAGTGGCGATTTTTATGCCTCCTATAGATAGTGCATACCAACGCCTGTCCAGTTTCTCGATATCGCAATCGATTTTCGTGATGTGATTTTGTAATTGGTCGAGATCACAACAGCCATCATTCTTCACACATATTAATTGCCTGAATCGCGATGGTTTAAATTTGTGCTCTATGGTGTGTGGTACTTCTTCATACAAAACGTAGGTACTAGCCATTGGCATTAGATTCACGATGGATAGGTTGGGTTGATGTTGAATAGATAGTGAGGATAGCGGGAGAACGAGTGCTAATAAACGCGTACCGGCGTTTTTTTTTCGATGTTTTTATTCGTATTCTCTTTTCTAGTACTGCTCGGAGCTTGGTGGTTGTTGCTACATAGCATGGGGTTGGGATGGTATCAACCGATGTGGAACCGTTACGGAGTATTTATTTTCCGGTTCGATACGGTGATATGATTTGAATTTAAGTACGAGTTAGGAGGAACATGCGATTTGTGATGAAGCAAAAACAAAATTTGTTGTGCTGTTCTTAATTTGGGATTAATGTAGTTTGATTGGTGTTACGGAAAAAAAAAATGAGGAATGTGATATTGTGTAAAGGGCCAAAAGCGTCCCTAATTTCAACACCTCTTCTTCTGTTAACTTACACAAATCAAGCAATACAAATGTACAATACCTTGCCATATTATTAGACCCAAGTAAAAAAATTCAATTTTTTTTTTTTTAATTATTTAAAAAGTATGAAGTAGGCTTCTTTTATTTTTTATTTATCTTTTGCGTTACCTAGGTAATTATTAGGCTTTATTTGAGACTTCTTTACGGTATATTATGCAACATTTGAAGTTTCTATTAAGTAGTGAATGGTTGTGTGACTAAAAAGTTCAAAAAGTGCCTTAAAATTATTTGCATATAAAAGTTATTTCTGTCAAATAAAGCTCGTTTTTCGGTAAGTTCTGATGTTTTACTTTTGTTTATGGGTAAAACTATGCATACAGATATCTAGTCATTATATTAAAAAAAAAAAAAATTTTAGTATTCAATCGTTCGAAAGATGGGAAAAGGGTCAGACCTCTCCCCGAAGAAAGTCGGCCAAGTTGTTGGCCTATTAAAGGCATCCAACCTATTCCAATATGATATTGTGGGTGTAGTTGGAGTGTCGCGAAGTTCTGTTAAGAATATTAAAAAAAAAATGGATCTTGGGTGTCTTTAAGCCCGAAGAGGAAGGGTAATTGCGGTAGACCTCGCAACACAACCCCCAGAACAGACCGAAAAATTCGGGATATTTGCACGGCAAATCGAAAATTACCAGTTTCCCTGTTGGCGAAAAAGGTTTCCGATGAAGGAATTGGAATTTCCCAGCGAACAGTGCAGTGTAGATTGGCTGAAATCGGTCTTTTTTCCAGAAAACCAGCTCGAAAACCAAAGCTGACTGCCACCATGATTAGAAAGCGTTTCGACTGGGCTCATAAATACAAAGAATTCACTGTTGAAGATTGGAAAAAGGTAATAAAATAAGACAAACTTAAAGCCAATAAGGTCATAAAAGTACAACTAATTTTTAACCTTAAAATCGCTATTTCTTTAACTTCGCAGGTTTGTTTCTCTGACGAATCTGTTTTCCAAGTAATGATGGAAAAACGAAGTTTGTCAGAAGGAGACCGGGCGAACAAAATAAACCAGAGTGCATTGTGCCCACAATTAAACATCCCCCATCCATAATGATTTGGTCAGTTATTTCTGGGAAAGGCACAGGGCGGCTCTATCTGGTTGAAAAGACTATGCGGCAGGATCAATACAAGAAGGTCCTGGAAACAAGGCTGCTACCGCAGCTTCAAGAATGGTTTTCTGTGGGCGAGCAACCCATTTTTATGCATGATGGGGCTCTCTGCCACAAAGCCAAGAGCATAACTGCCTTTCTCCAAGAAAGGAGCATCAACGTTTTCGATTGGCCAGGAAATTCCCCGGACATGAATCCGATTGAGAATGTTTGGGAGCTCTTGAAGCGGGCGGCGGCTAAAAGTGCCATAACCACGAAAAGGCAGCTGATGGAGAAGATCATTTTCGAGTGGAATCACAACCCACATATCCAAGTAACCGTGCAATCTTGCATAGAAAGCATGCCACGGCGAATTAAGGCACTTATAGCTGCAAAAGGAGAGCACACCAAATATTGATTTTTAGGAAAAGCATGCATCCCCAACTCTTAAATAAAAAAAATAAATCAATATTAACTAACTAGCAAAACCTTTCCGTCTTTTTTTTATTCCTGATATTATATATTATAGTAAACAAATTCAATCTAGAACATATTTATTACAAATTTAGTCACAGCAACCATTTAAAACAAAAAAAAATTTTTTTTATGCTGGGTCTAATAATATGGCAAGGTACTGTATATTCATTTTTGTTGTTTTTTGTCTCCAGTTGCGTTTTCTGTTGTTTATTTAAGCTTTACTCAATATGTATAGGTATAGTGAGCAGCAAAAGTGTTGATACCTACCCTTGAAATAATAAAAGACACGTTTTTAGATTAATAAACAACGGATATCGACGAGTTAGCAGTAGCACATCTGTTAACTCATAATTCTGATTAATAAACGTGTGTTAGCTTTCACTGACATGTGATAACGAGTGGATAACTTAACTCACCGAATTCGGCGTTTAAGGAGCGGATAACTTCACACATTCTCAGATTATAGTTCATGGATTCACTAATTGAGATTGAGAGGATGACAGACAACACTGTCTCCCATTTGGGCATATTGCTCTTTCATAATGCGTTGACTCCATAGTAGTATGTACCACAGTATTGGAATGGAATACACAAAAACGAATGTCAACTGATGAAATATGACAGTTACACTCGATTTTTGAGTTTTTTTTTATTAATATGGCTGTTAATGTTTAGTTAGGTGCCCTTTTAACCTCTTTTAAGCGATCGGGCATGGAATGTGTGAGCTTTTGGAGGTTTGCACACACAATGTGAGCGACATGTCTGGGGTCGTTGTCCTGTTGGAAGTAAAAACCGTCGACAATCAGCATTTTTTGTGCAGTTTGTAGAAAATTTTATTGCAAAATTTTTAGATACACTTCTTTTGTCATTATCTCATCAATTATGACCAAGTTAGCAAACCCTTTACTGGACATACAGCCCCACACTATAACTCCCCCACCACCGTGTTTGACTGTTTTCCGTGTATTTTTTGGATGTAAAGCTTCGTTTGGCTTCCGTCATACTTTTGAACGCCCATCTGAGCCAAAAATGTTAAATTTTGACTCGTCAGAAAAATTTACCTTATCCAAGAATACAAAACCTTTGTTTTTGTAGTCATCGGCAAACTTTATTCCTCTCTTCTTATTCACTTCACTAATAAAAGGTTTTTTCCTTGCCACACATGATTTATACCCACATCGTTTGATGCATCTACGCACAGTGCCTGCCGATACAGATGTATTTAAGGATTCTTCCAGCATTGTAGCGTTCTTTTGGGCACTTTTGAATGGATCCTTTTTAATAATTCCCTGTATCATTCTTTCGTCTCTAGAAGAAAGTTTACGAGGGCGTCCACACCTTGGCTTGTTTTCAATGCTCTTCTCCGACGGGAATCTATTAATTACTTTTTGAATTGTCGCTTTGCTTCTTCCAACTAGTTGCCCAATTTTTGAATAAGATTCTCCCTCTTCATGACACATTAAAACCGCTATTTTAGAGATAAGAAAATGCATACAATGAGTGTATCACCACTTTTGCGGTGTTAATTTTCGATGTTGCACATTTCAATTTCAAATTCTGTTATAATTGAATTATTTTTAGATTATTTTGTTGAATTTAAGTTAATACAAGTAAACAAATATTTAAAAAAAATATATATAATTCTGCTATGTTTTTATAAGCATAAAGGAAAAAAATGTTAAGGGTATCAACACTTTTGCTGCTCACTGTAGGTGCCTATTTAATTTAGGTATATTGAATTGAAGCAAGCTCATCATTGTCGACCTGATCGTAGCGGTTGGTTTGGGTTAGGTTAGGTGGCAGTTGGCAGAAGCCGACATACTTAGCCCAATGGAAAAATCTATCTCCTTCCTACTCGTTGAACCAGTTGGAGCTTTTGATAAAGCTTGAAAGACATTTAATGTCCATGTTTATGAAGATCGTTGAGATCATTGTAAAAGAAATATCCTAAATGGAGTTTTAGTCTTTCAGAGAGAGCAGGGCATGTGCACAGAAGGTGGAGAATAGTCTCCTCCTCGACCAAGCAGCTTCTGTAGAACTCATTTTCAGTATGGTTCCTTTTCTAGCAAGTTCATCAGCCCTACAATTCCATGGAATATCTGTGTCCCGGCACCCAGCATAGGTGAATGTTGAATTGCTCCGCCATCTCGACGAGAGATGATCGGCAGTCTAGGACTACGGTGGAGTAGGAGATGGAGCTTTGCTATCTGAGAAGATTCGGATGTGCATATCGGATATCACGTTCCGCTTCAGCCACGATAGGGCTTCTTAATCGCCATGATTTCCGCCTGGAACACGCTGCAGTGATTAGGGAGACGAAGAGAGAGAGGCTAACGTTCAGCCTGTCAGAGAACACACCTCCACCTACCCCCTAATGTTGACTTTGAAGTTTTTGTCAAAACGGGGCTTAGGAGTGGTGTATGTTGCTAGGTATGTTGCTAGGGAGGATTCTAAATTTTTTCATAATAGAGGCGTGGCCGATTTCATTCTTGGACCACTGGAACGTTGTTTTAAGGCGGACCGCCGCACTAGCAGCCGATTGCTTATTAAAGATGCCAAGGGGTGTCAGGTGAATCAGAATGTTAATTGCAGAGGAGGGACATTGCACCACTCGTGCAGAGACACGCTGATCGTTGGACTTTGCTTAGCGTATCGCGATTTATCGCTTTGTCTAAGGCAGTCCACCAAAGTATCGGTCTTATAACCGAGATGTGTAGCCAGCTGGTAATGCGGGGTTGAAGGCCGCATTTATTACCGATTTCTTTTTTGCAAGAGAAGGGTGCTACCGTATTTTCACGAACTCTTTCTTGTATGTTAGGTTTCCAGCTAAACTTTTTATCCAGAGTGAGATCCAAGTATCTAGCTTCATCAGAGAAGACTAAGCTTGTGTCCCTGATGGAGGGGGGGATCAATGTGTATTATTTTATATTTCCTGTAAATAGATCAAGTTCGGTTTTGTGGGGGCTAACACCTAACCTACAACGATCTGCTCATGTCGTTAGCTTGTTTGGAGAAGTTCTTTGAGGGTGTTTAGGTGCTTCCCTTAGGCGGCGATTGCAACGTCGTCTGCGTAGACAACCACCCTGCAGCCCTTCTTTTCTTCACCACTAAGTTCCAGATTAGGGGGGATAGGACTCCGCCTTGTGGGGTTGCTCTACTGACTGATCCGTCCAGCTAGTGTGGTATGCGGACGATATCGACATCATCGGCCGTCCCCAGCAGTTGTTAAAATGTTTAAAAGGTTTCCACAATGATCATACCAAGAAATTAAGCAAAAGGTAAGGTTGCCAATACAGTAGACGTCCAGTATAACCAATGATATAATGTTTGAGGTCGTTCGCTAAAACGAATGTGTTCGATATATCGAACGTTTTTATACCCTATTCTAACGGTATATTAATTTTGACGCATAGTTTGTAACATACCTTAATATTGCCCGTAGACCCCTAAAAGTTACTATATTTATGATCAGCATCGATAGTAATGTCGATCTAGCCATGTCCGTCCGTCTGTCCGTCCGTCCGTCTGTCGGCAAAAAATAGGCCTTTAAACTGGACCTAGAGAGCTGAAATTTTAACCATATACTCTCTAGGGTCCCGAAATAATCAAGTTAACAAGAATTTTTGAAATCCGCCCACAGAGCCCAAACTCAAAAAAACTAAATTTTGGAAAAAATCGAATTTTGAGCTAGAAAGCTGAAATTTTTTTATATGATCTATGACTCCTAAAACTGCTCGGGATATAAAATTTTCAACATCCGCCCACTGACACGCCCACAAATAAATAAAACAATTTTATTGAAAAACCAAAATTTGAGCTAGGGAGCTGAAATTTCTAATATATACTCTCTAGGGGCCCTTTAAGCTCATGTGTAAATATTTTCAAAATCCGCCTACTGACACGCCCACAATTTTAAAAAAAAACTTTTTTGAAAATCCAAAGTTTGAGCTAGGGAGCGGAAATCTATAATATATACTCTCTACGGGCCCTTTATGCTCATGTGTTAATTTTTTTTAAATCCGCCTACTGACACGCCCACAATTAAATAAAACAATTTCATTGAAACACCCAAGTTTCAGCTAGGGAGCGTTTTTTTCGATAAAATCCTTTAAATGTTATACAAGGTGGCGCAAAAGTCATCATCCTATCGGAAGAAGCTATAATTTTTGCAAATGGCGGCAAATGTAAATTCTACTTTGACATTTGTGAAGTTAACTATACAGAAAAAACTTAAGACACCAATTAACATAATCCAAAAGCAGAACCAAAGTTTTTCATTCATAAAAAAAATTACAGCGAAAGAACATCGGGTGACAACTTTTGCGCCACCTGACAACTTTTGCGCCACCTTGTATAACAAAATATGTAGAGCGTTCTTAACAATTCAACCATACTTGGACTTTTGTCACGCCCACTTATGAGGGATAGGAATAAGAATAGGGTATCCAACAGTTCGCCCAAGCGGACTGTAGACCGTACCAATGTTTTTTTTACTTTTTGATACATATTAGGTTAATTGAAAAATGAGTGTGTATTTTATAAACATGTACATCCTCTTTTTATTTAAAACTTAATTACACATGAGAAAAAAAATCGCTGATTTAACTCTGCTTCACTTCAACTTGAGACTTTAACTTTAATGTTTTTTCTTGAAGCCGCCGTACCATAAATATGTCAGACATATTGGCCAAAGTAAGCACATTTGCTAAAGAGGTGACTGCTTCAGCATGCCTAACTGGAGCTTCGATAATGTTCGTTTCATCACCAAGCTCATCTTCACTTGTTGAGCTTATTTCAACAACGGCATCGCAAGCTAGTTCTTGTAAATTTGATTCAGCATTATTCCAAGCCTGGAGAGAAATTTCCTGAAGTTTAAGGCCCGTTTGCTGATACTGTTCTTAAATCTGTGTCATAACTAAGTTTACCTTAAGTTCTAAGTGCAACTTAATTTATTTTCAGTTGTCAGAAAATATTTAAGTTGTACTTAGCTAAGATAAAAATAATTTGAAAATCGGCCAACTAGATGTATTGCTAAATGTCAAATAAACTTCAAATGAGTTGTATTTCAGTGCGGAAAAGTGAAATTGGAAGATTTTTGAATATAAAGTTTTAGTTTTATGATAATGGCAGATAGAAAAAGAGTGAGAAATCCAAATTTTTCGTTGAATGAAAAACGCACGCTTCTTCAATGCGCCTTCGAAGAAAAATCAATAATAGAAAAAAAAAAACAGACGGAGTAACTTGGAGAGAAAAGGAAGCGGCTTGGGCACGAATTACCGCTAGCTTTAATTCCCAATCGGCGTCTGCATGTTACAGGAGCATTGAAGCGCTAAAAAAATTCTACCAAGCTTACAAAAAGGAAATAAGGAAGATGGCCGCAGATGAAAAAATATCAGTGATTCAGACTGGAGGTGGCAAAGCGCAACACGTGACTGATCCCAATTTTGACCTCGCATTGTCAATAATGAATCCGAAGACAATAGAAGGCTTCGACAATATTCCTGATGGTGACGGAGTGGACGAGTTATTCGACGACCTTGTTGTAGAAGACCAACCTTGTAGCAGTACAAAAAACGTAAAATAAATCCGAACAACTTTGATTCATCTATTTTATTTCAATAACATATATTGTTATTTTTAGAATGAAGAAAAACGGTGTGAAACAACAACAACATCAGATTGGACAAAGTACAAACCAAGTCACTTAAAACAGCCGGTGCATCCAAAACTTAAAACTGGGCAAGTTATTGATGATCGTTTATCAGAAGATGCTGATGTTCCATGTGCTGATATTGATAACAATACCACCATAAATGTTTCAATGTCAAAAGGATTCCGAAAACAATTTACCACCTCCAGTTCCAACCTGGACCAAAAAAACGAAAGTAAATGGTTTGGTAGACGTAGACCAGTTGCTTCAATGTTGCCCAGCACAAAAATAAGTGAGCAATACTCGCAGCTGTCAGCAATTAAAATTGAACTTGCTAAGCTGCAATACGACACATTTAGGGAAGAAGCAATTCAAAAGAAATATTCTAATTCAATTGAACATGAACTAAGAAAGACGTCATTAGAATTAGACATCGCAATCAAAACCGAGTTGTTGAAAAAAATTAAGGCGAATTCCATTCAACCTGCGGAGGCCTGCGGTGTTCTAAAAAATTTGCAGAATATGGATCCTTTTTTAAAGTGATACTATCTTGAAATTATGTTTTTTTTTTTAAATGAAATTACGACTTTTTAATATATTTTCTTAATACATTATTTTAATCGAAATAAAAATAGTTTGTACCTACTATTGTTGTTTGGAGTTTATTTTTTATTAGTTTTTTTTCAAATTTTACAACCTTCCGAAGTAGTTATTTATTAGGTCTTTTCTTTTTTGTATGCCTGGGTTTGATGGAACTCCAGTAACAGTACCTTCTGAATTATTTGCACAGGAGATTTGCCCTAAGTTTATTGCGCGTTGAATGTCTTCTGGATCAAGATCAACGCTTTCAGGGGGTTCTAACGGTACACCATTCTTTCTTAATATGTTATGCAAAACACAAGTGGCCACAATTACTATAAACACAGTTCTTAATTTAAGACGACAACCATAAGCTAGTACGGGAAATCGTCTACCAAAAGCTGGTTAATGGGTGCGATCGAATTGTTTCTAGAGAATATAAAGTTAAAACACGAATTTAGAAAAACTCCTTTAATACCTGTTATAAGGCCGTTCTAGAGCTTCATCTATTTGTTGTAGAACATGAACAGTCATGTCTTTAGTTAAGCGAAATCGTTTGTAGAAGTCAAGTTCACCAAAGCTATAAAAATACTCATTTCTGTCGTTAATCTGACGAGGAACACCCACTTCAATGAGTTCCAAGACTTCAACATCGTCTTCCAACAAATCTATTAATTCGAAGTCCATTTCGTTATTTTAATTTGTTTAAAGCAAGAACTATATTTGTTTGCGCTACAATTTACTCAAATGTCATTATAAAACATAACCTTTAAAATTGCCTAAGCGCAACTTAACCGCTTTATGGGCTACTATTTCTTCCCCATAAAATAAGTTCCACTTAGTCTCATTTATGACATACTTTGATTTTGGTGCAAACCAATAAGTTGCACTTAGTAATTTATGTGGAACTTAAATCGCTATGTGTAGTATCAGCAAACGGGCCTAAGACCTTTATTACAACCGTCAATGATTAAGACCTTTTCTTTTAATGTAAGTCGCTTATGTTTTGGAATTCATATTAGAAGTACAACAAACAAGAGACAATAAAGAAATTAAAATCAACCAAACGAGACTGGCACGGTTTCTTAAATGAAAAAAGCAACAATTAATTGCTAGAATAAGAACAAAATAGGACGAAACATGTTCATAATTATGTATGGATACATAACCGCATTCTTTGGGACCAAGAACAACAATACCGACTGCATGGAACAAGAATAGACGTGAAAATAATGAGCAGTTGTAAAAACGTTCGTTATATCGGATAGCAAATTTGTGCTGACGTTCGCTATATAGAGATGTCAATGTAAAATTAGAAAGCGTTCGTTATATCGAAAATTCGCTATATCGGCATTCGTTATACTGGACGTCCACTGTACTTTAAAAAGAATAATTTTTAATACCTAAAACAAAATATATATAACGAACAGCAAAAATTGTCAAGGTACAGAACAAAGGAACGCTAGGATGTCTACCAGATTTTTTAAGAAGTTGTCAAGTCCTTAATGAAAAACCTTTCACATATAAATAATTTCACAATTTACAGAATTCGTTGATCATTTATTTTTTATTGAATATTATAGAATGACTCCAGATACATTCCATAATATTCTGTTAAGTATAGAGTCAACGATAGAAAAAATGTCAACTTATTATGTTACGCAGATGTCGCCAAGGCACATTGAAGACTGTTCTACCGAAGGACATGATCCCCCATCCGCCCTGCTCTCATACATACATTGCAAATTCCATCTACCATCTGTAGACTCTTCTATCAAATCCTTTAAAAACAAGACCAAATTATGGTGGGTTCCGGGTCATGTCGGGGTAGAAGGTAACGAAAAGGCCGACGAGCTGGCCAGAAATGGTTCAGAAACACCTTTCATAGGTCTCGAACGCTTCTGCTGCACTCCTAGATCAGCAGCAACGGCAGCAATAAAAAGCTGGGAACATAGAAAACGTTTCTATTATTGGGAAAGCATCCCAGGTCTAAGACAGGCCAAACGAGCCATTCGGCCCTTCAATAATGATGCCAGCAAATGCCTTAAGCTAAGCAGGCATGACATCAAGAACTTAGTATTTTTATTTTTTATTTTTATTAAAAACTACTGAAGTAGGTTACCTTACTGGTCAATATGGTTTAAGATATCACCTAAACAAAATGAAAATAGCAGACTCTGGCTTGAAGAGAACGAGTCAGTTGAACACATTTTATGTGAATGTCCAGCCCTTAATGGAATTAGAAAGAAGATCTTCTTCAGGGAACATATTTATCAATTGATAATGAAATAATCGAGCAGGTAACTGAATTCAAATATTTGGGGATTATCATGATAGCAAATTAAGATTTGATGTACATGTCAACTTCATTATCAAGAAAATTTCTAAGAAAATGGAGTTTTTAAAACGTGTTAGAAGATCTATTAGTACTGTTACGGCCATATATATACAATAGGGTGGGCCGACATTTTTTTTTGTTTTAAGTAGTAATACTGCGGAAAAGTTGATAAGAAAAAAAAAATCGCTTAATATCTTCCGGTCGGGCATGAGCTATAAAGTTTGGCAACATTTGAAAAAATTCACATTTTTACGATAATTTTCAACATTTTTAAATTATCCTCTTACCGAATGTAATAGCTCCAATTGTTATCTATTATTACCACAGAAAATAATGCTTTTACATTTTTCCAAACCATCAACATCTTCCGGTCGCGCAAAAAATACAAGATAAACCACAGTTTGAGGATAAAAATACTAACAACTATCACGTTTCTATCTTTGGTTTTCTTTGTTGAATACAATGTTTAAAACAAAACTTATTTTAGACCAATATTATTGTTTATGTATTTGTAAATACATTTTTTTTTTTTTAAAGTTTTTGTGTGAAGAGTCGCAAGTCCAAGAAACTCATGTGAAACAATTGATCATGATCATCTAGGGTCTCATTCATTCTTAGCTGATGGAACTTTGAAATTTGATTTATGGTCAAAGTTTGGCATTGTTGACCTTGACAGCAGAGTGGCTCTGATAAACCCATCGCTAGACGCAGCTCCGCAAACTTTTCCTGAAGCTTCTGTAACGATCACACATCGTTCAACTGCCTGTGTGTGGACTGGGAATGCATTAAATGTTATATCCCAATTAGGGACTGTGCCGCTTTGAATATGTGATTTAATTTCATCGTCACTGATATTTCTTAATAATGGATAAACCACAGCCCATCCAGTTTATAATTTCAGAGTAATCTTGAGCGCTGAAATTCAGTTTTCGCGGCATAACCGTTCTGATAGTTTTTCTGTTTTGATCTATCTGTCCCGCCTTTAGAATTCGTCGAAGTCCGAGCTCTCTTAAGTGTTGTGTATTGTATTGTGCCATGGCTAACATTAAATGTTCTGGATGGGCGAAAAAGCCATTTCGTTTTTATCACAGGGTCGACAATATTACGTAACACATCATGTGGGTATCTTGAAGATTGTATTGATTCATACACAAGATTTGGTCCCTCTGTGAAATATTTACTTGTCTTAATTCTAAACCACATTGGCATGTATGACTTCAAAATAAATATAACTACTTCTTGAAGTTGAGGTGTGGGACTTTCTTCACTTAAGAACAACCACCTCGAGTGTGACAAGGGGTCACAGCCAAATCCTCTTTACAGATTCCCGACTTTATTGCAGTACAAATATCGAGTAGATATTGTTGATCTTTACTTAGTATATTTCTGTCTATTGCCGGGATCTGACAGTCAATACTCCTGAAACCAATGACTGGACGTTTTCACAGTCACTTAGATTTTCGCCGATTGGCCCTCGCAAAGATTTTGGACCCCTAGATTTACCATCTAGGTATTGAAACAGATGTCGAAACGGGAGTTCATTGAAATGGAGAAGACAAACAGCCCATTGTAAAAGTTTTTCCAAATGTATTTCGATTCGGCGAATCAGACCGTTTCTCCAACCTCTATTAACCGCAGTGCCATCACATCCTATGACCACTAACTTGTCAAGAGAAATGCCACGGCCAGACAGATAGGAAATAATAGAAGTGACAACGTCTGAAGAGCTTCCAGAAGTGGGCGTAACATGTCCGATGTAGACTGAACCAGGTTCTTGAATTAGCGAATTATGCTCTTCTTTTTTTACTCTGCGGAACCTTTTCGAATGAGCTATATCTACAACTAAAGTGTCGTCCTTCCTCCCATCCAAATAGAGATCTTGTAGTGGAAGTTCGTCAGATTTACTACACAGTTCAGCCCTAACATTTTGTTTTTCTCTTCTTGCATTGTTTTTGTCTATAACCTGGGAGACGTCAGAATCGGTAATTAATCTAAAGTCGTGCAAAACACTTGATGCGATTGGAGCAGTAGCGCGATCAGAAACTCCATAGCGATCGCTTAGTAATGCAGTAGATTTTAACTCAATTCTCATCTGTTTTTTATTATTAGAGGAAACTTTTGTGGACACTTTAAAATCTTGGTCGTTATCGCTTTCTTTACTAGAAGAATATTGGTCTTCATTTTCAGTTTCGACAACATTTGGCGCGTTCAAATTGCAAGTCAACTGCAAGTTCACTACTAATTAAATGTCTATCACTTGCCAAACGATGGTCACGTGAGTTATTTGATCAATGAGAAAAGGTAAAATAGTAGTCACTAGTAGTTGACTTGTAAATTGAACGCGCCCATTTACAAATGATTGTGAGAACGAGGTTTTTGAAATATCATCCAGAGTTAAATGGATGGCACGCCATTTCCTTTCCAATGATTTATTAAGTTTCTTTGTTTCAATCAAGTCCAACCCTCCAATTTTTCCTATTCCATGTACTCGTAATAAGTAAACAAACCTTAGATCAGTAGCAGCAGGTATTTTATGTGATTTTGTACGAAAATTTATAAAATTTGAGAGTAGTTGCGCGACCTTGACCGATTAGAACCATTTTTTTTTTTCTAAATCATTGACGGTTCGAGTAAGAGTCGAATATAGCTATAACATTCAAATGCTACCAAGTTTAGTAATAATAAAAAAATATCTTAAACATACAATTTTTTTCAAATTTCAGCAAATTTTAAAGCTCATGCGCGACCGGAAGATATTAACCGATTTCCCCCCCCCCCCTTTTTTAGTGTCTACTATTAGCAAATTTTCCGCAGTATTACAACTTAAAAAAAAAAAATCGGCCCACCCTAATACCACTCTTAACTCATTGCAAAGGTTGCAAAATAAGGCAATGCGCTCAATTATACGATGTAATATTAATACACCTATTCAAGTTATGCTAAATATATTAATGTGGCTCAGTGTAAAACAAAGAATAGGTATATGTGAATGTTTTGCTTTATGTTTTTAAAATTAAAAATAAATGTTTGCCTGAGTATTTGTCAAAATATATTCAATATGAAAGAGATGTGCAGTCATATTTATTGCGGAATAGACTTGACTTAAGACTTTTTTTTTTATTTATTTTTTTAATTTTAAAAAGGAAATCCAAATCCCAGAGCACTCAGACTCGGTAACGGTCCATTGTACTACCAGGCAGAAATCCTTCTTTTGGTGTAGAGGCATGTGATTGGGTGGCGTATGGTGGCGTAACCTGCACCGCACGGGTCACAAGCCAACACACTGACCTCTGCACCATCGCCACCCATTGACTTAAGACTAGTTTTGTTTAGAAATAGTAGATCGCAAAATAGCATGATTATTTATAAAGGGTTTAAACTTTTTAACTCCCTTCCAAATAGAATAAAATCAGAGAGAAATATCCATGAATTTAAAAGAAACGTTGTAAATTATGTTAAAGAACATGTTTGACTGTAAGGATGTTTTCTATTAAATATTTGCATAGATATATTATAATACTTAAAAAAAATTAAATAATTGAATTGTAAATAGCATTACACAGCTAATAAATCAAATCTAATCTAATCTAAAAAAACATATGTTATAAATCTTCTACTGGTAAAATTATCCGCTTTACACGGAAAGAAGAAACTCTACTAGTTTAAACTTTTTTTTCTGGATCATATGGTACAATAGATCTTTTAGGTCGTAGTGCCCCCATTTTAAATTGCCTTGGCGAGCCAGAAGTTTAAAAAAATCCTTCAAAACTAAAAAGAATTATTGCTTTATTCGCACGAGTAAAATAGAAATGAAACCACAGCAAAATCCATTCGCCTAGTTCGCGCGAGTAAATTTTATGCACCGAAATCACAAAATAGGAAATTTGTAGTTTTAAATGAGTTTAACGAGTTTTTCGAATTCGCCTACACATATTTTTTCTCCAACACTTCCTGCCTCTTTTACTTGTGAACTATTTTTCATTTGATGAGCTACGAGACGATGAAATTGGATTTAAAAAATATTGTTTGTATAGATATTTTTATTGGCAAAAATAACTCAATGTCAGGCCAGAGCAACTACTGCTATTACTTTTCTAAATAGCACTTCAAAATTTGAGTTCTGAAGTTTAAAATTATTTTTTAAATGAGTTTTCCGACTGCTGTCAGTGTTCGAACGCTATTGTAACTTCCGCCAAAGCATGCATACCATATTTATTTTTTTCCCCAAAAATTCACTACATACCTAGGTACATATTAACAAAAAAACTATGTAGGTAAATCCAAAGTAGGTAGGTTCTTACCTATAAAGATTTCATGCCATTAAATTTGCATGGAAATGGAAAAAAAACTCTTACAATAAATTCACTTATGATTGTGAATTGCCCAGATTCAATTGATGCCACATCTACCAGCAAAAGATACCTACATTTTTTTCGAATTTTGAACGCAAGTACCTATCACGTATCTTTGAATATCCCAACAACACAAAATGTAGGTGGAGCCCAAGAGTAAGTATTTTATGTTTGAGTAAAAAATTCCTTTGTCTGATGTCATCGTGGAGAATTTTGGAAAATGAGCTGCCTCTAGTTTCGGGGTCATAAATAATGAATTTATGTCGCACTATCTAGCTATATTTTTTTTTTTTTTTTTAAATTGCACCAAAAATCCATTGAACTATTTTTGCTAAAATGCGACTTGAAAGACGAGTTTGTTCCTTTTGGAACAACAAAATGCCCAAACCTCGTTGGTCTTCCAAAATAAGAAATAAAAAACGGTTTCTTTTTTTTAACCAAATCAAGTCCTTTTTGTATGCCAACAGGTATAACCAAAAAAAAAAAGGTTTCCATATTCTGGAATATGTTAAGCTGGTTGATTTGAACATGAAACCGGTTTACCATCATCAACCTCGACAGAACAATTTAAATCAAAAATCCTGTTAAACTCTTCGAAAATAATTAGGGGAACATTTTACAAACGATGAGGACAGGGAAAAATGTGATACAATTATTATTTAAAGTCGTAGGTATCTCACCTAAAATATTATTCAACCACGTGCTGTAATCCAAAATTAGTTGAATGAATCCTTTGATGATGGAAGAGGAAGAAAACTATTCCTTATCCTAGCACAAAACACAACAAAGATGGAATAAAAAAATAGCGAAAGACCAGACACAAAACAAACGCACAACAATTTCAATGTCAGACTTCAGACACAAATGTCTTTTCTCTTTCACTTCCTTCCGCTTTTTTTTATGACTATATGCAGTTGTTTTTGTGACTTTTTATTGGTTTTTCTGCTATTCCTTTTTGTTTTCTGGTTATTTCATTATTTACTGTATTTTAATGATAATCCTCGTTAAGTTACAACATAAAAGAGCCTGTTACAAAGTGAAGGCGATTGATATGGGTGCACGCATAAAACACGGAAGGCAATATTACAATAAATACACGAATAAAACGAAGAGAGAACAATTATTATTTTTATTTTATTTTTTACTTGTTTTCGTTTTTTAGCACTTTTTGTTGTTGTAAAAATGGTACACACATAGCATAGAAGAAGAGATGGCAGATGGTAGACTATTCTCACACGATGAAGATGGCAATAAAGCGCGATATTAAAACAAATTGACGAAACACCGAACTTAACGCGCTGAGCTTGAATAAATGTGGTGGCAGCCGAACAGTAACAGAACACGAAAGGAAAAAAATAAGCAACAAACCAAAAAGCCGAAGCACCACGTAACGACAACGACAACGCCACTGACGATGATGACGATGATGGTAGTGATGACGAAAAAAAAATGTTTTAGTATCGGCGGCGGCGGCAGCGACGAAGACGTGATGGCAAAGAAACCAATACAGCAGCGTCAACGCCGACAGGTAGTAGTGGCTTTAAAGGAGGAATGGCCAGGTAGGTAGCTAGTCTGATAGGCAAGGTGAGTGGTAAGAATAAGCAGCCAACCAGGCATACAAAGAAAGATATGGGGGTAAAATATAAGGTAACTTATTTATTTATTTATTTATTTAATATGGGATTGTTTTTGTGTATTCACTTATTTTAGTGTTGCTGGTAATGTTGATGTGGTGTTCTCTATTGTGTCGAGTTACTTGATCGCGCAGCAATGGCATGTGATGGTGTGTCCGTTCTCTTCAGGAGAATAAATACTTTTTTTTTTCATTTAACAGGTATGATGATGACGAGGACGGTTTAAATGTACAAATGTGAAACAATG
This sequence comes from Portevinia maculata, assembly GCA_949715645.1. Taxonomy (NCBI): domain Eukaryota; kingdom Metazoa; phylum Arthropoda; class Insecta; order Diptera; family Syrphidae; genus Portevinia; species Portevinia maculata. Next base: position 265,040,561 of record OX454526.1, on the reverse strand, counting down.
AAGAAAAAAGAAGAAAACAGTGCTATGTATGTATGGGTTTGTATTTATGTACAAGGCCATATTACTTTTTTTCTAAGAACGCTTCGGCTAATTTGCAGCTATAAGTGGTGAGACCACATGTACATGTAAAGGTTGCCAGACATTCATTTTTGAAGGTATGATTATTTAAGTGGATTGGGATGATTTTGATTTTTTTTGTCGAATTTGGAGGTATCGTTAGGTAGATAGTCAACGCCAAAGCTATGTATGTATATGTAGTCGTAGGTTCATTTTTGCAGATTCAGGAAGATGATTTGCCGTTTTAAGGACATTTTTTGTTGAAACGCTAACAGTTATTGGTCAGGCGACAAGATATTGAAATAGAATTCTGAGTATAATAAAATGTAATGTATCCTTGTATGTATTATGCTGACATGCGACACTATTTCTTCAAAAAAATTTTAGATTCGGAAGGTCGGTTACTTTTCAGGGGGCACATTTATTAAATTTGATTGTACTAGGTGGCACAAACGTCATCACCCCATAGAATACCTCACGACAACGTCAGTGTCAAATGCACACAAAAAAAAAACCAACAGCTGAATGAAATGAAGGAAAACAATGGCGAATTTGCATGGCTAGAAATACATTCCTCGCGAATATTTCCAAAAAAGTTTATAACAGCCAATTTTAACAAAAAAAAAAGTTTCGGAACTAAGAAGGAGTACCTATCCAAACCACGTTTTGGAATAGTAAAAAGTTAACATTATACCTAATATGATTGTGTACAAAAAATAAAACTAGAAAAGTGTAGTTGTGCCAAAAAATGTTTTTGTTACGAATATCTCGTAATTAGTTTATATTAAAGCGGATTATAACAAAAACACTTTTCCAGAACTAAGGAGTATCCAAACACTATTTTGGAATAGTAAAAAGTTAACAATATATTAAGATTCTGTACAAAAAAAAAATAAAAGTGAAACCGTGACAATCGCGTTGTGGCAAAAAAATATTTTTGTTTGGAAGCAAATAGGTACCTATGAAGTTGAATTTTTTTTAAACATTCATTTTATACATCTATAAATACAATTGAACAGCGTTTTTGGTTAATATATTAACTGTTTTTATTGTTTGTTTTGCTTTATAACATAGGTACCTACTTTCTCACGTTTTTTCTCTATAATTTGCAACTTTTTACATTTCAATAGCTTCTGTTTTCACTTTAATATTCACTTCATTAACAATCACAATGATTATTATTCCATACGATTTGTGCAATTTTATCATTCAATTTGTTTCTGACGTTTAAGACAGGGATTCATTCGGCACTTTAGAAACAGATAGCTTGGTGAAAATTCTATCGGAAGGATGCTACACGTTTTGCAAATGGCGGCAGATGTCACTACTACTTTGACAATTGTGAAGTAAACGGTAACAAAATACCTACACGTCAACAAGACATGAATCACTATACTTCTAAAGAACGCGGAATAATTGTTTTGAGACAACTTTTCATGGAAATACATTATGAGCAACGTAGGCCCATTTCAATCTCTGTGGATATGTCAAAAAGGTAAATTTTCGCTTCGGGGCACCAAAAATCCGCATATAACCGTGCGTCGCAGAGCCATTACACCCACTCAAAGTTACTACATGGTGTTCTGGTGTGCGCGACAATTGGATGAATTGGGAATGGAGAACATGCGGTTCTAACAGGATGGAGCAACGGCGCATACTACACGAGCCACAACCAAAATTCTGAGGACGGCATTTCCGGTTCGCCTAATCTCTCGTTTTGGCAACCGTTCCAGACTTTTTTTGAACTCATGAAGATAGGTCCGTTAGGAATGCTAGGACCTATCGCCGAAAGTTTGGGCAGCAGTGATTGAAAATGCCATAAATCGGGCCCGAAGGGTCATCAATTTTGGCGGCAGCCTCTTCTCCGATATCACTTTCTCGACTTAATGGAAACAAATTTAAGATATAAATAAACATAATCCAAAAACAGAACCAACGTTTTTCATTCATAAAAAAGTACAGCCAAAGAACATTGGGTGACAACTTTTGCGCCACCTTAAATGCATATACATGTATCAAAGTATTACATATACATACTGTGCTGTGCAAATTACTTGGGACAGGCATGATTTTTAAACATAATCGTAAGTAGGCTATGATTTTCGCGTTACTGTTTTAAACTTTGGTTAGGTTCTTTGCAAATTAATTATTACAAATATTTTCTTTTGGATTCGCGAAGGTACGAGTAAGTTGCAGTTTTTAGTGCATTTATAAAAGTTTAGTGTCATGAAGCTGTTACCGATATTTTATTGAAACAAATTTGAAAATGGATATTTCGATGGAGAAGAGGGCTTCAATCATTGCTTTGCATGAGCACACTGACAAAAGCATACGGAAGATTTCGGATGATGTTGGAGTTCCAAAATCAAGTGTGGGTAGGATCATAGCGTTGCACAAGGCTACAGCATCCATTGCAACGGCTCGTACGGAGCATTGTGGCCGAAAACGCAAGACAACGGATCGCGATGACAAAACTTTCATCCGTAACAGCGTCATTCATCCTTGGAAGACTAGCGGTGATCTTCAAAGGGACTTGGCGTCGGCTGGTGTGGTGGTGGACTCGTCCATTGTTAGAAGGCGTCTTTTAGATGTGGGCCGCAAAGCAAGAAGACCACTTAAAAAACAGCTTCTAACTGAGGCTATGATGAGAAAAAGGCTGTAGTGGGTAAAAAAAACTTAAAGACTGGTCTTCGCACGAATGGGGAAGTGTCATTTTCTCTGATGAGAGCCATTTCGAAGTTCAGGGCTACCGGGTAAGTGTCGTGAGGAGAAGTGACAAAGAAAAGCTCCGACCTGGTCACATTATACAGGCCCCTAAACACCCCTCCAAAGTAATGTTTTGGGGTTGTTTCACCTCCTTGGGCCCTGGAAGCTTAAAGCCGATTGAAGGGATGATGAATAGCATCAAGTACGCTGACGTTTTAACCCACATGCTCTTACCGACCATCAGAAGACAGTTTCCGACATGCAATTTTTCAGCAAGATCTTGCCCCATGCCACACTTCAAAAAAAAATGAAAGCATTCTTTGCGGAAGAACGTATTAAGGTGCTCGAATGGCCAGGCAACTCTCCAGACCTCAACCCAATAGAGAATCTTAGGGCCATAATAAAAATAAAGCTGAGGAAAAGGGATTGTACTACCAAAAAGAGACTTATTTGTGCAATAATTGAAGTGTGGTTTCACGACGAAGAAATAAGAAAAATTTGCGAAACATTGGTTTCATCCATGCCAAATCGAGTAAAAGATGTAATTGCTGCCAAAGGTGGCCATATAAATTATTAAATTTAAAAAAATGACAACATTTTATAAAAAAATAAAAAAATCATAAAAATTTTGCCTCTCCCAATTAATTTGCACACAACACATTTGCACACTTCCGAAGTTGCACCTACGTTTTGTCGATGTGACAATTCCGATACACCGATTGTCGAAAATGCGTGCATTTGGAATCGATGATACTCTTCTACAATGGATAAAAGACTACCTTTCGGACAGTTCAATTCAAGTTGTTTTGTAGGGTTTCAAGTCTGCAACTCACCAAATAAATGCTGGTGCTCCGATTCTGACAGCGTAGTTCAGTGTGGCTCAACCAACAGGGTGGAATCTAATGCTTCCAAAACACAATGCTGTCTTCTGTCATTAAAGCGAATCGTCGACTGTCTGCCATTATCCATGAATGACACTTACATAGCTGAAACTAAAAAATATTCCACTCTCGGTATTTGTGTTAATGACAACCTTCGTTGGAAGGACTACATATTCGATGTCGCCAAGAGCGCTGTGAAATGTCTAGGCTTCCTCAAGCGATGTAAGAAAATTTCAAAACTTTCACTCCTTCTGATCTGGCTACACTTTATAAAGCATTATACGCCCTTAACTTGATTACAACGCTCATATCTGGTCGGTTGCACCAATAACCTATTTGGACCTACTAGAGAGAATTCAAAAACGCACGAACAAAATTGTGGCCGACCGAAATATCGCGAAATCGCTTGACTCTCTTGATTGTCCTCGTCGCAATGTCTCCTGCCTACCGCTGTTGTACCTATATTTCCACCACAAGTGCTTAAACGCAATAGCCCGCCGCATTCCTCCTTTAGAACATTTCAAATACAATACCCGTCATGCCATGAATGCACATCAGTTCACCCTCAATCTAAAGTAATTACATTATTAACTACCACCATTGCATTTATTCTATGCTTTAAATTTTCATTGAAAAATAATTGCACTTTTTTCGTGGACCTTATCATTTTGATGTGACGCAATAACAACAACTAGTTCCTGGATTTCATGACTTAAGGAAAAAGTATCTCTTTGCGTCATTCTTTTCTTCAGCCGTCATATGCAAGCTTATTTGTTTTGGACATTAGGTTTACAAATTTCGATGACGTTACAAATTTCTGTAATGCAACAACGTCGAACGAAAATTCATTAATTTTTGTTAGATTTTCATTAAATTGAAATAATAAAATATTATTTAATAAATCAACTGATTCATCTATAGAATAATAATAATCATACATATTTCCAACTGGAGCATTAAATATTAAATTTTGAGGTTCTACAGATTCATAATATTTATATAATTCTATAAAACTTAATGTATTTATATTATTGTTAATAATTTTTAAACAATTTCTTATTAAAATAGAATTATTATCATAAAATTTATATCTTGAAGATAACCAAATTGTTGTATTCAAAATATGACTTGTCGGTGCTGTAGGATATTGTTTTAGAAAATCTATTATTTGTTCTCCCGTTCCTCTTTTTTTACACCTTGAATCGCTTGTATTTGCTTGGAAATACTTAGAATTAATTTCATCACTGCCATATATTTTGGATCGGCAGGAGATTGAATTAAAAACGTCGAACGAAAATTCGCTTCCCGCCACCAAGCGTGGCGTGTGCACATGTCGTCGTCGTCGTCGTCAAAGTGTGTTATTATTCTTACCGTGTGTAGGTATGAAAATGTAATGCAACTTGACTTCTGATGTGCTAACGCAATATGTCTATCTTACCCAATTTGAAGTTGTTATCCGCCTTGATCAAGGAACTTAAGCGTTAATAATTTAATTTGGTTTCCTTAATACTTTCGCACCTCATCGTGCTGACAAGACTATTGCGTATGCTGATCAAGACTTTAAAAGCCGACAGTTTTGAACAAAGCTATTATATTTGTCTTACCCCTTAACATTTTTCTTTCAAATCTTTTAGTTCATTGTCCCCCTTTTGTTGGGAAAGCTATCAATAGTGCAGTAGTAATTCCCAGCGAAACCATCCGCAGCAGCCCGGTTTTTATATTTAAAATTTGGTATTCTTACTACAATAACAGCTTCGAGCTGTCAGCACAATTTGCAGAAAAAAATCAAGAAATTGAATATGCGGGTGGCATCGGTGCAGTAGTAGTGTACATATTCGCTTTCTGGAGCCCTACTACGTAACTCTATTATACTTTCGAATCTATTCGAAACTCATTTCCAATTCGACCTGTACTTGTGCTATGTACTCAATTACAATCAAATGCAAATTATGTCGCCTATATTTCTTAAAATATCCAGTTTTCAAACGGAACTTGCATTTAAGTTGACAGGTAAATTGAAAAGAAAAATCAAATTCGAACGATTTTGTTGTAGAATCGAATTGCATAGTTGGCCCCCTGAATGGATGCTCTTGCGTTCGAATACCGGCCAAGTCCATTACTTTATACCGAATACATGAAACCTTAATCTCCCTAAGCAACTTAGAGAAAAACCCTACATCTGCACCAAATCACTTCTATCCTATCTCTCTTTCTTTCTAAATAGTAAGTTGCACCTAAAAGCATACAATGAAATACGCAATTGGTAGGTGCTGCTTGCTGTTAAACAACAATATTCTTGGGCTGTGTTCCAAGCACAATAAGGGAACTGTAAGATTTACAGAAAACCCCTTTAGCAGAAGTAAATTATAAAAAAAACATAGGGACGGGCTACAGTCCGCTTGGGCGAACTGTTGGATACCCTATTCTTATTCCTATCCCTCATAAGTGGGCGTGACAAAAGTCTAAGTATGGTTGAATTGTTAAGAACGCTCTACATATTTTGTTATATAACATTTAAAGGATTTTATCAAAAAAAAACGCTCCCTAGCTCTAACTTGGGTGTTTCAATAAAATTGTTTTATTTAATTGTGGGCGTGTCAGTAGGCGGATTTAAAAAAAATTAACACATGAGAATAAAGGGCCCCTAGAGAGTATATATTATAAATTTCAGTTCCCTAGCTCACTTTGAATTTTCAAAAAAAAAAAAATAATAATTGTGGGCGTGCCAGTGGGCGGATTTTGAAAATATTTACAGATGAGCATAAAGGGCCCATAGAGAGTATATATTATAAATTTCAGCTCCCTAGCTCAAACTTTGGATTTTCAAAAAAATTGTTTTATTTATTTGTGGGCGTGTCAGTGGGCGGATTTTGAAAATTTTTTATGCCGAGCAGTTTTAGGAGTCATAGATCATATATAAAAAATTTCAGCTTTTTAGCTGAAAATTCGATTTTTTCCAAAATTTGTTTTCTTTTTGAGTTTGTGGGCGTGTCTGTGGGCGGATTTCAAAAATTCGTAAACTTGATTATTTCGGGACCCTAGAGAGTATATGGTTAAAATTTCAGCTCTCTAGGTCCAGTTTAAAGGCCTAATTTTTGCCGACAGACGGACGGACGGACGGACATGGCTAGATCGACATTACTATCGATGCTGATCATAAATATAGTAACTTTTAGGGGTCTACGGGCAATATTAAGGTATGTTACAAACTATGCGTCCAAATTAATATACCCCTAGAATAGGGTATAAACAATATAGATGTGCCAAGCCAAAACTAGCCTTTTAATAATACACAAAATCTAAAATTTTTATTCAACTAGAATGGATAATTTTTATAATTTTGCCCTTTTTCATGTTTTGACATTTTTTTCGCGAAATCATATCAGCTGTTTTATATAAACAAGACCACCAAAGTGAGTTGAGCACCTCCGTAGAGTATGTTCAAAATAGAAACTCGTCTTGCATGAGACCGTGTATTTACGTCTGTGGGTACAAAATAAATAGAGGAATGCCATTCCTTTTTTTATCATTTCTACTAATTTTACACTCAACTCCATCTTAAATCATGAGTCGAAACCTGTATCGAGATTTCAACACTACTCTACGAACGAAGCTAAAAATGTATCAATCGTACCAACATATAAGAACGAACCAACCAAAAGTTCATTCAAGTTAATTCAACCTATCCGTAGGATTTCACTTCTGCTTTTATCCGCAGTGGAATCTTGTATAGGTAATACGTGTAAAATCCTACTTCACTACGGATAGCTTTTCCAACAAAACAGGGTTATTATCAATCTGCATAGGTACCTATAGGTTTGTTTTTTGAAGGTTGGTTTCACTTTATTCAATCATATTTTTGACAGTTTTCATACGAGTATAGGTAGCGAGGCTCGAAAAAAATATTGCGAAAGTTACAAATATGGATTTGGTAGTATTTTTATTCGTTTCGAAAGTAGTACAGGGTGTGCCAATTCAAATTCGATTCGAAAAGCACTTTCGAAACAAGATAAATGGCACAGTTAGGTATAAGTTTTTGACAGAAAGTTTTCTAATTTATTGAGGGCTATTATTTTTTTTACTGCAACTCTTGTGATTAATTACTTAGTTATAACGATACGTAAAAGTCCCAACAGTAAACAAATTAAAACAAAGTAAAAGTGAAACATACATATGTATATATACATTTATGAGCATAGTAGGAAGGTACCTTCACAACAGAAGTGCTGTTACAAGATTTGACAACAGACGAAATGCAAAATAATAGCCCTACAATCAATACAATTGGTGAATAAAACGTTACAAAAATCTGTCACAAAATTTCATGAATGTATATAGGCACTGAACTTACGCATCTCTTGAATTGATTATAGATTCTACCTCATCTTACCTGCAAATTAAAAAAAAACACATAATATATAAAAAATATTCATATTAATGTATTCAACAGCAAATTGAATTTAAACGGTTTAATTTTAATTCAATAGATCTCGATAAAAGAAAAAAAAAATAACAACATAACGTTTCTTTTATTGGTTATTCCACTGTTTTACTTAGGTAGGTACATATTCATTTTATTTTTTCTCCTTTTGAAATCTCTTTTCCACTATGGATGACTAACAAGTCGCATAACGCTCTGCAGAACAACATTGCGATTGTTTTACCGTTTTGTTATGCATGTGTTCGGGGTAAAATTATCGTTTAAGCGAAACACAAGTGCAACTTGATGTGCTTCCACATCGCCATATGTCGATAAAGTGCATTGACGTCAATTTTTTATTTTTTCCTCCCAACTCCTCACCCCCTTCCATCCGGTGATTTCTTTTAGCCACAGAGAGAACACATACAAATGCAATGAGTGCATTCAATGATAGCAGCTTAAAGATGAAGCTTTGTACAGAAATAAACGAATAGATAGGGCAAAAAAAACTGTCACGCTTCAAATATGATTTGCTATACGTTGGTTTAGATTATGTCTATATACACACTAAAGAGTATCTAAAGTATAAAGTATCACTTTACTTTTCATCTCGGATGAGATAGGTATACCGAAGCAGAAAAAAATAAATAAATAAAAATGTATGTCCTAGCTATGCCGGTAGGTACCGCAACATTTTTATTGATTGAAATGAAAAAAGCACGACTTGTTGTCTGCAGCCGTAGACGACGGTCATAGTCTGGAGAATTCACAACAATGTTGAGGTTAGTGGTTCTATGGTTGTTGTCATGCACAGCATATCATATCCTTGTAAATCGAAGTTTCAAGTACATATATTACATTTATCATTCAAGATCAATAATTTTGTGTTAAGAACGATAGATAAACTGCAAGATGGGTATTTGTTTAAATTAGCACAATGTGAGGTAGATTTGCAAATGGAGGTAATTTATCTTACATGAATTCTGTTTTGTCTGACTGATGAAATGGTTTGGGGGAAAGCTTTGAAGGATTTAAAGCAACAACGGCATATATGATGGTAGGCACAGAAGTACCCGACCGATAGTCCCAGAAGTACCCTAAGACCTAACAAAGAAAACAACAAATTTGGGAAAAAACATCTTTATTTCCCAACATAGTCTCCTAAATCGATATCGATCGATAAATTTTCTCCAGCGATGTTCAATAGCTTCGATAACCTGTTTTTAGTGAGAATCGTCGAGCTCCTCAAAAAAGCCATCAACTGCAGACTTTACCTCTTCATTGTTGGCAAATCTTTTACCACCCACGCATTTTTTTAAGTTTGGAAACAAAAAATAATCCGTGCATGAGGAAACTTTAACTCATCATTGATTTTGGGCATCGCCATTCTGGGTGTGCGGCCGTTTTTTCTTTATTTTATCACTCAAACGACGCTGTAATTCTTTCTTTCTTTAACGACGAGGTTATGGGCTGGACTAAAGAGATGATATCCCTTCCAATTCACTGCATTGCCGGTTTGACCACAAAGTCAGCAGGATTTTGAATCACGATATCGTCATCGCTGATGCCAATCAAATGCTGGTGCTGTTGCATTTGTGTAATCCAGCATCCAGGTGTTTTTAGCCCTGCCTCATTTTTGCGACTTAATAGGAACTTTGATTGATACTGCTATTTTGACGGGGTTCGTAGGATCTCCAATTTTTTTTTGAGATAGGTTCTTTGACGTGGAGGCTTCCTCGGATCTTGGAACTTCAGTTGGTATCAGTTCAATTTTGACTTGAATCGAATTTCAAATTTGACACATTTCACTCACTTGTTCTACCTAAAAACTAGGAGCAGAACAACTTGTGCTACACTGATCTGAACAACTTCACGGGACAGAAAGTGATAGAATGTAAAAAAAAAACTTTGGAGCAAGCTTTTTATCATATGGAACACCAAATCCTGCAATTTTCTGATATTTTCTGTGCAGCTAATTTTGAATCGCCGAAACGATATCATTCAGACGAGTATTACTTCCAAGCATTGCTATCGAAACCGATATCGTCAGACTGACGACGTGATGAAGGCCCTGGGTCCAGCTGAAAAACAATTTGACCAGTCCAACTCTTCCTATTTCACCACATTCAGAAAATAGTTGGTTTTCTCACCCACAGCGAAATCTTAGTTAAGTCACCTGAGTGAGGAACAGAACACGTGAAAGATACAGGGCGGGCCAAATAAGACCTACCAATGTTAAGCACGTATAACTCTTGTAATAATCATTTGTTTTAATCAAGTTTTTTTACATATTAAAAACATTTTATGGATATTAGGAAACAATGTATGAAATATGAGATCAGGGTGTAGTTAAATCTGGTGAACGGAGGTGTGGACAAGTGAAATCTGAATTCTTTGAAAACAAAAGTTTGTCAAACATTTTACGCAACAATGTTGCTCCGCCATTTGCCGGAAAAAGTTGTCCATTATTGTTCTGTAATAAGCCCAGGAAATCGTTTCTGGCGTTTCATCGTCATTCTCGAAGACATATCGATTACATTTCCGGCCATAACACCGCGCCAAACAGTGCATCTGGATGGGTGATGCTGGTGTATTGTCCTTTGATTTTCGGAGTCTCACAATCTACAGTTTTGCTGTATATAAATAGAAAAGTTATTCGTGTTAAACATAATAATATTTGATTTAACATGGTTGGTCTTATTTGGCCCACCTTGTACGTCCTATAAGACATTCAAGAACTGCCTGATGTCTTACTTTATAATCTTAACAGATTTGAAATGACATCTAGATAGCTGGACAACGTGGAGTAGGGGAAGAAAACCAAGGATGGAGAACAATGACGCCCTCACTTCTAACGAAGGGCATCGCAATGGGTCCAAATATTCCTAAGTGCGGTGTAACAGATTCGCTCTGCTCCATCAAACCGGAAACCTTATTCTTCTTCTTCTTCTTTTAATTGTTGTAAGGCTTTAATCAGGATTAAAGGAAACCTAACCATCCCACTTAACTGCATCCCTACTGGTCCGCCGGTTCGGGATCAGAAAATAGCGGCAGGTATCCCGATTTTGAATCACTTCGTCGTTGGGGCTAATCAAATGCTGGTGTTGCTGCGTCTGATCCAGAAGTTTTTAGGCCTGCCTCTTTCGCGTTTGTATTGTTGATTGATATTGGCTTTTTGACAGGGTTCATGACAGTACCAACTGAGCCGGTCGCGCTCCATTTTTTTATATAGGTACTTTGACGAAGACTTCCTTGTATCTTGGAACTTCTTAGCCCGGAAACCTAACCTAACCTTAGCCATTACAATCAAAATATTACTCTTAATGCGCCAAAACAAGTAGGTATAAATACCTTCAACATACACCCACTTAAGCAACAATATATGTAACTTGCTTCTTTGTTCTTTAGAAAAATATTTACAGATATTTTAAATCTTTTAAAGCCATCGACATGGAAAAAGTTCTTTCAACTTCAAACTTGTAAGAAGATTAGCGAATATATTCAAAAGGATTTGTGTGTACATAATCTTTAAGTAAATTCCCTGTGTCTAATGTGTCTGTCAAATTTTTGTTTTATGAATTTAATGATGAAATCGCTTGTTTCTACACAATGAAAAAAAAAGTCTGAAGTAGTAGGTAAGGTACCTACATACGTACGTGCCCAAGTAACAAACGACCCAACCGGAAAAGCTAATTATGTGCTCACTCAAATTGGAATGTAGGTACATACGTAGGTACGTATGTATATTTGCGTATTTTTTATTTAATGCTACGGACATTCATATCTTATAGTTATTTTATTACCATATGGCTGTAGGTATATGTTGCTCTAAATGACTACATAAATCGAGTGAGGGAGCAAAATAAAAATTAAAAACAAACAATGAATTTGTTGTAAATTGATTTCTTACGGGTCAATGATTTGTTTGACTAAGGTAATTGATTTTTTTAAGTGCTACCCATATTTTTTTTATACCCTATTCTAGGGGTATATTAATTTTGACGCATAGTTTGTAACATACCTTAATATTGCCCGTAGACCCCTAAAAGTTACTATATTTATGATCAGCATCGATAGTAATGTCGATCTAGCCATGTCCGTCCGTCCGTCCGTCCGTCCGTCGGCAAAAATTAGGCCTTTAAACTGGACCTAGAGAGCTGAAATTTTAACCATATACTCTCTAGGGTCCCGAAATAATCAAGTTTAAGAATTTTTGAAATCCGCCCACAGACACGCCCACAAACTCAAAAAAACAAAATTTTGGAAAAAATCGAATTTTGCGCTAGAGAGCTGAAATTATATATATATATGATCTATGGCCCATAAAACTGATTGGGACATAAAGATTTCAAAATCCGCCCACTGACACGCCCACAATTAAATAAAACAAATTTTGGAAAAATTGAATTTTGAGCTAGAAAGCTGAAATTTTTTATATATGATCTTTGGCCCATAAAACTGATTGGGACATAAAATTTTCAAAATCCGCCCACAATTAAATAAAATATTTTTTTTGAAAAACCACAATTTGAGCTAGGGAGCTGAAATTTTTAATATATACTCTCTAGGGGCCCTTTATGCTCATGTGTAAATATTTTCAAAATCCGCCTACTGACACGCGCACAATTATTTATTTTTTATTTTTGAAAGTCCAAAGTTTGAGCTAGGGAGCTGAAATTTATAGTATATACTCTCTAGGTGCCCTTTATGCTCATACTTAAATTTTTTTTAAATCCGCCTACTGACACGCCCACAATTAAATAAAACAATTTTATTGAAAAACCAAAGTTTGAGCTAGGGAGCGTTTTTATTTACAAAAGCTTAGTTTTTTCGTTAAAATCCTTTAAATTTTTGTCACGCCCACTTATGAGATATAGGAATAAGAATAGGGTATCCAACAGTTCGCCCAAGCGGACTGTAGCCCGCCCCTATGTTTTTTTTTTTTTTTTGTCGGGGTGTGTGAGACTTTCTGCACTGGAGCACTCAGACTCAATACTGGTCCATTGTACTACCAGGCAGACACACCACATTTTACTGTGGGAATTTACTCGTTTTTCTAAGAAAAACGAGAAGGCGCTTCAATGATAAGGAGCTTAGGTTTACAGCACTCACCATATCCGCACCAAATACCTGCCACCTGATACGAGCAAAAGCAGGACAATCACAGAGGAAATGTTCCGCAGTGTCGTCGCTTTCTCCACAGGCTTCGCAGTTGGTGGTATCGCTTAGGCCTAGTACCTTAAGGTGTTTGGCAAAAGCGTAGTGTTCCGTAAGAACGCCAGTAGTCTGTCTGCAGTCTTTTCTGTTGAGAGACAACAAGAATGCCGCGGATTTCCCACAGACGTCGGGAAGCATTTGCTTAGTCTGTCTGCACCCTGGAGAGTCATGCCAACCGCGATAGTGTTCATAGGAAACCCAACCGTCAATGGAAGCCCTGACCGAGGACGCAGGCAGACAGATCGCTGGTTCAGGTCCTGAGAAGTCCCCCTGAGCCTTGTCTAGCAAGTTCATCGGAGATCTCATTTCCCGTGATCCCGTTATGACCCGGGACCCAGACAAGTTTAAGTGAATTCAGCCTTCCGACCGAATTCAGAGATATCTTGCATTCACGTACTATTTTGGAGGTAGTTAAGGGTTTTAGTAAGTCCTTAAGCGCAGCCTGACTGTCGCTACAGACGCAGATACTTCGCCCCCTCCACCTGTTCCTCGTAACATAGTCCATGGCCATTAGGATAGCATAAGTCTCTGTTTGGAAGACTGACGCATATTTGCCTAACGGAAAGAAAAGTCTAACGTTATCGCTCTCCACGAAGACACCAGCACCAGATCCTTGATCGGTTTTGGAGCCATCCGTGAAGATTCGACTGCATTCCCTTCCAGGTTCAGAGTCCGGCCAGAGCCAGTCCTGGACGCGAGGAAAGTCGACCTCGTAGTTGCGCTTTAGCCGAAGTTCTGGTGTCATCGCATCAGACGGCATATCCATAAGACAGGAGTCGAAGGACAACCGTTGCGCAAGTTCATCAAAACTCCACTGCGAGTTATACCAAAAGCCACCTCTTCTAAGACGTGAGATAGCCTTGATTGTACAGCCCATGATGTAAACATCAAGGGGCGGAAGGCTCAATAGTGCATCTAGGGCGGAGCCAGGCGTGCTGGGGAAGGCCCCCGTGCAGCCAAGACATACCTGCCTTTGGAGTTTGGCAAAAGCAGCAGTGACGTATTTACGTGAATGCTTATACCACCAAACAACCGATGCGTATGCTATAAATGGTCTTATCATAGCCGTATAGATCCATAGGACTCTTTTCGGTGATAAGCCCCATGTCTTGCCGAAAATGCCTTCGCACTGCCAGAAAACAGACAGCGCCTTGGTAGTCTTCAGCTCAACATGTTTGGACCAAAGATGTTTGCTATCCAGGATGACTCCCAGATACTTTGCTTCATTGAAGAGTTGGATTGTGACGCCTTTTAGCACTGGCTGAGTCAACCCGACCAGCTTCCTCCTTCTCGTAAAGAGAACAACCTCAGTTTTAAGAGGAGCCCATTCCTAGTGCACCATTCGTCGATCACGTCAAGGGCCGCCTGGGCCTTGGCGCATACAGTCGCTAGGCATGATCCAACAGAAAGCACGGCAACATCATCCGCGTACGCCTGAGCGTAAATATTAGAACTGTTGAGTGCGTTCAACAGAGAGTCGACCAGCATACACCACAGCAGTGAAGACAGGACGCCACATTGCGGGCCATAACATAGCGGCCACAATCCGCATCCGCAACCAACGTTCTATTCATTAGCATTGCTTTAATCCACAACACCAATGGTTCGTCTACGCCGTGTTGTCTGGCGGAGCTGCACATGCTATCAAAAGTCGCATTGTCAAAAGCACCCTCAATATCGATGAAAATGCCCATCGCGTATTCTTTTCTGTCAAGCGCGCCCTCAATTCTACCAACTAGATTTTGGAGCGCAGTCTCGCAGGATTTTCCGCGTTGATAGGCATGTTGCATCTGAGATAGTGGGTGCAATCGCAAAAACACTTTTGCGCACGTGAAGCTCGACCAGGCTTTCCAAGCTTTTCAGCAAGAAGGAAGTCAGACTGATTGGTCTGAAGCTCTTGGCGAGCGAGTAGTCACTTCTGCCAATTTTTGGTATAAATGGCACTCTAACTGTACGCCAGGGTGTTGGAATGTATGCCCGTGCTAGGACAGCGGTGAAGATTTTCTTCATAGTCGGTAGCAACTGGTTTGTACAATGTTGCAGCATGGCTGGGTATATTCCGTCCGTACCAGGCGACTTGAAGCCGTCAAAAGACGCAAATGCGTATTTAATTGCCTCGTCCGTCACCACGGCCTTCGCAATATACCAGCTACGCCGAGTTGTTTGTCTTGGATCAGTCATAGTCTCGGTAATCGGGGCTGGTTGTGAGCCAATTGTAATCTGGTTACCCGGAAAGTGAGACTGCAGCAGATAACTAAGAGTTTCCGCTTTCGTCTCAGTGAAGGTACCATCAAGTTTTCTAAGTGAGTCCAGTTTGGCTGGTTTGCCCTTTTTCAGAACTTTAACCAACCTACTAGTTTCACCGAGCGTTTCAATCTTTTCGCAGAAATTCCTATAAGAAGCACTTTTCGATGCCAGGGGGTTTGCTTACTGGGCACGTCAGTTCAAAACAGCTAGTAATGGCACTATTCAGGTCTTGAACAGCTTCCTCTACCTTTTGTCTCGTCCTGAGTTTGGTTGGAGTTTTGAGAGTTTTCCCTAATTCCTCCCTGAAGCGTATCCAGTTGGTTTTTCTCGGATTCCTCCTCTCCTGCAAAGTTATGGCTTCGCATCCGATTTGGAATTCGATATATCTATGGTCTGAGAGGGAAACCTCTGAAGAGACCCTCCAGTTAGTAACCGCCTTAAAGTATCTATTTGATAAAGTTAGGTCGATCACTTCCTGTCTTCTTGACGTCACAAAAGTTGGTTGCGAGCCAACATTGTTGATAGTAAGATCAGATGATAGAATGAAATCCAGGAGATGGTTTCCTCGCATGTTGCATTTGCTGCTGCCCCAAACAGTGTTTTGAGCATTGGCATCACAGCATATAACTAGGCCCATCTTCCTGGTGTCGCAATAGTCGATGAGTTCAGCAATTGCCCTCGGTGGTGGAGGCACTACCGAATCATAGGGGAGATAAGCTGACGCCACGACGAAGGTCTTCCAATCTCCATTCGTTTCGTAGCTAATGGCTGTAGCAACCAAATCTTGGCCACAAAATTGTCCAAGCTTAGTCGTTGAGAGAATGTTCGACACAGCAAGACAAGCCCTTGGTCTCTCGGACCGCTCGTCACAGAGTATCGTAGTGCCACGGATACCTCCAAGGCCACAGATGCGATTTGTCCACACCCATGGCTCCTGTATGGATGTTATGTGGGCTTTTGTATTCAACACAGAAAGCTTCTTACTGATTAGTGCAGTAGCAGCCTTGGAGTGTTGAAGGTTAATCTGAGTAAATCCAATCATTGGAAATACATCAGCTTGAAGTGTTCTGGTGGAAGGGCACGCAGAAGGTGCGCGCGCAGTTCTCAGCTTCAACTTGCGCCTTCAACCGGCGGTGCAGTTTCTTTGCGCCGCACTATAGCCGCCTTTCTCCTTTTCCTCTTTCGCTGGCTCTTAGATGGACGCTGACCAGTGGACGCCGCCTCTGTGGCCCGTTTCACCTGTTCGGTTTCGCAGGCCTCGTCGGCAGCATCGCACCTATCGGCTGTCTGTCTATTGGTCTGAAGATTAAGCGTATCAGGTTGAACCTCTCCGCCACTTTCTCCATGTTTCCAGCCCAGTCTACCGAACGTGTCGGAGATAAAGCTGCAGGAATCTTCGGAAGCAAACCTTTTCGCAACTCGAAAGTCAACGCCTGTACAGGCGGGGGGTATATGTATGTCGGTTGGGGCCTCCAGAATCTGTGCCCCGACCGTGGTCGAAAAGACCACGGGTGGATTTTCGCCTATGCGAGTACCCATATTAGTGGTGTTGTTTTGCACGCGTATATCTACTGCACAATAGCACGCGGATATAGGGATAATTTGAAATTTGCATGTAAAATACAACAACAACTTATCCTACGCTAACTTTCGCGGGGATAGCTATCGCCGCTAAGTCCTTTAGCGGGGATAAACAGTGCTTCCAAAACCCATTTTCTTCGTTTCTGATGAATCGTTGCGATGAATTTTTCAGGAAATGTCAAAGTTTGACATCCCGCCGAATATTTTGTTCGGGATTTTATTATTATTTTTTTTTTCAAAATTTAGTAAATCTGTCAATGTGAAACTGTTTTTTATAATTTAGAATATGTTTGGCATTAATTTCAACTGTCGGAAATTAATATTTTTGAATTTCACGACTTTCAATACAAATTTCTTAACTCAACTTCCAGCTGTGTCACTATTAAACGTCATAGATGCATGTGTGCTGCCAAGTTTTTTTTTGATGAATTCTTAAGCGGCGATGGTCGTTTTTTAATGTCATGCCTATATCCGCGTGCAAAGAAACACGGCTAATGTTGAACAAAAGAATGCCCATGGCTGCGAAGAAAATTCATAAAAAAAACTTGACTGCACCGATATACATATCTATGACAGTCAGATTCTTCCCTAACCTTAAAAGTGCGTGCATTTTGTTGAAAATTGGAATTTCAGTCATTATACAATTAAAAAATATGTTTTTTATTTAAAGTAGGGATCCAAAAAGGACTTACACATATCCGTGGGTTGGCATTGTTATAAGACACAATTGTAGTAGGTATATCTGTTTGAAATTAATAGATTTCGAAACAGGCAATCTTCGGTTTTGGCCCGACATTATTTTTGTGAAGTTTGTAGAAATCGTTTCAGCAGAACATCAATCCGAGCTCTTTTTTCTTTGCTCCACCTAGAGACGGATTGCATTGGATTCCTTCCAAATTCAATACATACATGCCATTGTGACGATTCTGCTATATTTCCATTTAAACTATAATCCTTCCATCAGCTCGAACACTTACAACAGATTTTCCTTAAATGATTGATTCGAAAGTTTTTAATTCTACAGTCTTGAGGCGATTTGTTAAAATTGTCCCAGTTCCATTAATTGTAGTCTTTTAATCCTTCGAGTGTCGGGTGCAGTGGCTCAGTGGTTAGTGTATTGGACTACACAGATAAATAAGGTGTTCAGGAGGAAGGATCACAATGATATTCCTTGTGTCCGAATCTCCCAGACAACAGAGAACAGACAGACAGTACTGACTGTTGGAATAAGTCCGGAAAGTGTAGCTTCAAACGACGATTCGAGGAGCCACAGGAGGGCGTGTATACGGTGAAAAATCCTGTTCGCAGGAGTGGTCACTAAAGAATAAAAGGTCGGTGGGGGTGGATGGTGTCCCAAACGTGGAAATGAGACACCTGCCACTGGAGGCTGTAGTTATTTTTACCACGCTGTTTAACAATGCCGTTTGCCCAATCCACAATAAAGGAGACCCTCTAAACTGCGCCAATTATATAGGCATCAGTCTCCTAAACACTGCCTATAAGATCATGTCTGCTGTACTGTGTGAACGCCTGAAACCATTCGTCAACGAACTGATTGGTCCCTACCAGTGCCGTTTTAGGCCCGGTAAGTCCACGGCCGATCAGATATTCACACTACGGCAGATCCTGGAGAAAACCCAAGAAGTCCAAATAAAGGCCGCATATGATGGCATCTATAGAGACGAGCTATACAGAGCCATGTCTAGTTTTGGCATCCCTGCCAAACTTGTCACATTGTGCAGAATGACGATGGAGAACTCTCGCTGTTCCACAAAGGTCGGTAACAATCACACCGAGACCTTTGATGCCAAAAAAGGATTTATACAAGGTGATGTGCTGTCATGTGACTTCTTCAACATCATACTTGAGAAAATTGTGGAAAACTCTCAAGGTTCTGTACTCGGTCCTACCCTGTTTAACATTTTTATATCTGATTTACCACGTCTTGCTCACAACACCGAACTGGCCATGTTTGCAGATGACACGGCTCTTTATGCGTCGAGTATTTTTCCACAAGACGCACTTACAAGTTTGCAGAGCTCACTGAATTCACTACTGAGCTACTTTACTAGGTGGAAAATAAAAGTCAATGTTGAGAGTTGCCAAGCTATATGGTTCACTATTTCTAGTGAAGTCTTCTTTCCCAATACATGCTTTCAGTTAGCTCTACAGATATTCAGTGGTCCGATGACTGCAAGTATCTTGGCGTTACTTTGGATACAAAACTAACTTTTGAAAAGCATATATCTATCTAATACTATTCATAAAATCAACCTCCTAACTAAAGTACTCTATCCCTTTATTAATAGAAAGTCACACATAATAAAGTACTAATTTTTAATTTTTTCCAACCGGTTTTAACTTATGGAGCTGCTGTATGGTTTGACTGTGCTCTGAGACTCATATTAAAAAACTGCAAATCAGCCAAAATAAAAATCTAAAGCGTATGGTTAACCTAGCGCGGTCTTACTCGACAGTCCGACTTCATAATAGAGCAAATGTCAGCCCAATTAAATTAGTCTTATACAAGCTCCAAGACAATTTTTTTGAAAAATGTGCTTTTTCAGATAATGAGCTTATACTCAAACTTTTACTGATTATGTATAATTGGGCGATGTGCAATCTTGGTTTTTTAAGTATTATGTATATGTATAAGGGTTTTTTCTTGTAGTGTTTTCCCTTAATATATCTATTTATTATAAAATATTAAAATAATTTGTCATAAACATTGCACCCATATTGTAGATGTAAAGAAGTATGTTCTGTATCCCTTAAACTAAATTATTATTTACTTTGTAAAACTACTTCATGCTGCAAATAAAATTGAATAACTGATGCAATTTGGGGTCCGTCACTTTTCGTTCAAAAAGATATTCAAGGATTGTAATAAAAAAATCAAGGGATTTAAGACGTTTACCCGGTGTATAGAGTACACAGACTTTGATTGTGAACTCCTCGGTGACGCCAACGGGGCATCTTACTCTTGTCTTTACTACCTCACAGTGGCGTGGCGTCCATATAACACGATTCCTACCGTCTTCCCTTTTAAAAATCCACCAAAAGTAAGCACTATCTGCCAAATAAATATATGAAAAATGAAACCCGTCCCGTATTTTAATTATAAAATAAAATCTACACACACACTCACACATAAGCTATCGAATAAGTTTAATATTTTCATTCTACCTCTCGTCTGTATCTTCATACTTCATTCAAGAATCAAGATTCAACCACATTCCACAATCCACAAATCACAAACAACAAACCAACGAAGAGTCACAAAAATACTCTTAGTAAAAAGTTTTCAACTACCGGTGCTCTCTATAATAGAATAAAAAATATTTTTCCGTCTTATTTACTTGTTTTATATCCCTTTCTTCTACAAGCATTGCGGTTCCGATCCTCTTTGTTCAACACCCGCTTTTATATTTAAAGAAAAAGACGCTACATTTCGTCTTATAAACCAAATCTCACGCTGAATACTTGGAATTGTTTCATTTCATTCTCCCTTTTGCGATTAGCATTGCGTTTCAATCGGAAGATATCAACATGTTGCAGGAATGCAGGTGCTACGTTTGACTCGTTTTTTTTTGCAACATTGTGTCTAATAACACGGTGTTCTTTGACTTATTTCTTTTTTCTTATGACATAATATCTGAATGTGTTATGTGGGTTGATTCTTGATTTTGAATTTGATGTTGATATTGATATGCGTGTTGATGTAAGAAGTTGAGCTTTAATTTTTCTCTCTTGTGATAGTTAATGCTTCGATGTTTTTACAAATTTATTGTTATACTTTTGTCTTATGAAATAAAATATGGTAGAATATTATGGCAATTTGTCAGCAGAGTAAATTCAGCATATCGCTTAAGAGAAGTTCATGTCAAATAAAATACCGACACTTGTTTTTTTTTTAAGCAGGAATTCAAATTTTAATTTAGATTCAGTTGGAATTTATTGACAGACTGCGTTGCACAAGTGCAATAACTTGAAAAAATCTAGTGTTTTGTAAAGCCAATTTGATAAAATCTTAAATTAAAATAGTGAAAAGTTAGATGTGAAAGTGAAAGTGAAGGTTAATGTGTAATTTTTTAGTTTCTTTTATTACCAACTTACTGATAAAAACATTTTAGCTTCTTAATTTTAGTGCAGTTTTAGAATTTTTTTTGGAAATGTCTTTGATTAGTGTAGATTGCTGTTTAACTGATTTCCTCCTGGAGGATTCAAATAGTTTTAGTAAGCTATCTTTTCTTGATAAAAAAAAAGTTTTAGACGTAGGGCGCTCTATGCCTTTTATAAATATTAATTACCAAAGGAGAGATGGTTTTGTGACACATTTTAATGTTTCCTTATACCAAAAATATAAGTGGCTAACTGGGAGTTGCAACCTTAATAAAATGTTTTGTTTTCCTTGTCTTCTTTTTTCAAACTCCGCCAGTGTTTGGAGCCGAACGGGTTTCACTGATATAAATAATTTAGTTAATTCTTCGAAAAAACATATTAAGACAGAAAAACATATTCGTTGTTGTTTATACCTACACGAATTCGCCACGAATCGCATTGAAACTTCTTTAGGAAATTCTTTCGTTGTTCATAATAAAAAAGTTGATAAAAATCGGAAACTAATGGAACGTTTTATTGACACGGTCATTTTATTAGGCAGACAGGAGTTAGCATTTCGCGGTCATGATGAAAGGTCTAGTTCAGATAATCGTGGCAATTATGTCGAAGCGGTTTATTTTTTATCTAAATATGACACTTTATTGGAATCCCATTTAGAGCAGTGTTCAAGTACACACAATCCAATTTTTTCAGGTTTATCCAACGATATTCAAAACGATTTGATACATAGTATCGCGGCGGTTATTAAATCCGAAATTAAAACGGAAATCAAGGATGCTCGGTTCGTGTCGATTATGATCGACGAAACACAAGATTTGAGTCATAGGGAACAACTGAGTGCCATATTTCGGTACTTGTCAGAGGATGGTATACAAGAAAGATTTCTTGGATTTTTTGACGTTAGCGCAAGTCGTAATGCAAATGAGTTATCCAATCATATATTTAAAATTCTTGAAACATACGACTGCAAGGAAAAGTTAATAGGACAATCCTACGATGGTGCCGCAGTTATGTCCGGCGAGGGGGGTGGTGTTCAAAAGAAGGTCCTTGATGAATGCCCGATGGCAAATTTTATTCCTTGTTATGCACATGTTTTAAATTTAGTACTATCCCGATCTCTGGAAAACATAGCAGAACTTAAACTATTTTTTGGCTATACTAATAGCATCGTTCGATTTTTTAATAAATCCACAAAGCGGTCCAATCTTTTAAAACAAATTTCCAATCGACGCATGCCAGGAGTATCGGAAACTCGATGGCATTATCATTCAAGAATAATAAACGTAATCTTTAACTGTAGAATAGATATAATTGAAACTTTCTGAAATATTTGCAAAGACCGATGTATTATTTAATTTAATTCAAAAAAAACAAACAGACGTTAGTTATGCCAAGCAAGAAATCGAACGTTTTGAGTCATGGATAAGCTCTGACTTTTTAAATATGTTTGAAGTTATTTATGACAGCGTAAATGATTGCATCGAACCTCCACGTAAACGCAGGTTGCTTGACTTCGATTTGAAGACGAATTATAAGCGCCTTTTTGTTGAAATTAAAGACAATATAGTTAGCCAAATAAATGCCAGATATAAATCATTTAGTAATCTTACATTTTTGGATTTACTAAATAATTTGAAGTATGACACTTTTTCTCGTTCCAGTCCAGATGTAAAAATATCTTCCCTAATTAAGTTTTTTCCTAGAATTTTCGACTTCACGGCATTAAAAAATGAACTTAATGTTTTATATTCTTCGTCGTCACTTCGGCAGTTTGAGGTTCTCGACCTTCACAACCATTTGAATAGTGAAGCATTGAAAGAAGTGTTCCCTCAAGTCTTAAACTTAAGTAGTTTACTTTTAACACTTCCCATTTCCGTCGCCTCCGTTGAGAGGTCTTTTTCTGCTTTAAAAAGAATTCATACTTATTTAAGAAACTCACAGGGCGAGGATAGGCTCTCTGATTTAGCCCTCATATCGATAGAAAGAAGACTTCTTCTTAAAATTAAAAATAGACCAAACTTCTATGAAAGGGTATTGGCAGAGTTTATCAAAAAAGATCGTCGAATAGCATTAGAATACAAATAATTATAAAGAACTAATATTTTAACAAAACTTTTCACTTTTTTTTTTTTAAGTGTGTGAATTTTAGCTGTTTTTAATTTTGATTTATTTTTATTGCTGACATTATTATTTGTATCGTTTTTATATTTTAACAAATATAAAGAATTATCCATATAATTCTTCTGAATTTTCTTATTTTAAAATTACTATCCACATTATGCTGAATTTTTTTAAGTTATTGTATCATGCGTCTGTCAAGACCGGCTTCTTTTGAAGCCACTTTTGTTATGCTTTAAGCTCATTGTTGATTGAAATATTAATGTCTTGAAGTATAAAAAATGTGGCTAGAATATTTTTGCTAAGTCAATGTGGAATGCATATTATGTAGATACAATATCCCCATTACAAATTATTTTATTTCAGGTTTTAAAGATTTTTATTTTTATAGGTGACTAAATTTTTCAACGTCTTCCCTTTTAAAATTATCCACGCCACGCCACTGCTACCTCATACATGTCTATGATCATCTGTACGTAGGTTTCTGGGACTCCTCGTTGTCTAAGCGCCACCAATAACAGATCCCTTCGTTATCTATCAAAAGCCTTTTCAAATTCAACACCACATGCAAATCCTTTAAGGAATCACGATGTTCTTCCATCATGATCTTTATATTTGGGATTGCATAAGTGGTTGATCGACAAACCCGCACTGGTCTTCAGATAGCCATATTATTTTCCGCATTCGGCTTTCTAATATCCTCCTTAAGTAAGCTTACTTGGAAACGTAACACAGAAGAAAGAACAAAAAAAAGTACTATGCGCTTCTACGCACGCAAGAAGACCTTTGGTAAGCGTTGGGGTATGCGCCCTTACATAACCCATTGGATGTACACAGCGATCATACGACCCATACTTACATACGGTTCAATTGTATGGTGGAAGGCAACAGAAAATTCTACCTATCTCCATAACCTCTCAAAGGTACAGAGATTGGTATGTATCGGCACAACAGGAGCAATGAGATCAACACCTCAAGCCAGGCTGTAAGTCATTTTAAATCTACCCCCCTTGGTGAATATATTCGCAGCATGGCAGCCAAAGGAGCCCTCCGCCTCAAGGAGTCAAACATCTGGAAACACAGCTCCTATGGACACGGCTCCATAATTCACAATTATTTGGGTATTGATCTATAAAGAAAAACCGACTATATAATCCCCAAACGAAGCTTCGAGAAAAACTACTCCACATACATACCCCAAAGAGAGAACTGGAACACTAACACGCACGTTAGCGTACAAGAAATCCATATCTATACGGACGGGTCAAAAATGGATGTAGGTACAGGAGCAAGGAGTTTTCTGCGAGCCCCTAGACATAAAGGACTCGTACAGACTAGACTCCCTAATGAATGCAGCGTCTTTCAAGCTGAAATAGTCGCCATTGACAAAGGATCACTCTCTGCTGGGTCCCCGGTCATAGCGACATTGTTGGGATTGAAAAGGCGGACGAACTAGCAAGAATGGGGTCGGAACTTGAAGCAATTAGTGCAGCAAAAATAAACATTGACCACAAACTGAATGAATCGACGAAAAAAGAACAAAATACATTCTTTAAATTAACAAGCAAGAAATACGTATCTTAACCGGATCAAGATATAGAAGAAACCAAGACCATCAAACACCTGCTCTGCGAGTGTCCAAACCTCCAGATTCTTCGAAGACCTAGAGGACGTAGCGCAGGTACCATTGAAGAACACAACCAGGTTTGTCAAGAACACAGGTTGGTTCCAATAGGCCAACCAGCAAGAACAATTTTGATTGTGAATGGTAAGTTTTTATTGTAAGAGTAGTTTTTTACCACGAACAACAACAAGGGATCACAATGGACCCACATGCAAGCATAGCATAGCCTTGCTGTGCACTTTCCTTCTAACCTAACCTAACTAATACCCGCTCAACGGTCTTCATGGTGTGTGGCATCAGCTTGAATGAACGGTAATTGTCACAGTCTCGTGTATCGCATTTTCCTTTGTACAAAGAAAGAAGAAAATTTCCCTCCACTGGTTAGGAGTTGGAAAGCCTCTCATCAGTTTGGAGATGAGAATCATGGGCCATTTGGACCCGATGTGAAAATATGCATTTGGCATATTCTAGTTATAATTTTAAAATATCGGTGGTAATTTTAATTTCACAATTTGGGTGAGAAGATGGCAAAGCGACAATAAAAGTACTTATCACTTGAGGACACGTTGTTTTCAACTTAGCAGTGATTTTCTGTCAGAACGTAAAAGTGTGTTGGTCCGGTTCTTATCATATTTTAGCCACAGTTTGCGTGATATGTCACTTTCCACCTGTTGTTGGCTTCCATTTGGATCTTGTATTCCACTCTCTTTCTGAGATTAAGGTTCGACCTACTGAAGTCCATGTTCTTGGTCCAGCATTCCTTGAATTAAACTTCATCCAGATTCTTTTGTTTTTTGTTTCCTTTCCGCGACCAAAAAAGTATTACAGACGTAACTCGATTAACCGGAATAACCGAGCTTATCACGGATAACCAACAAATTGTGCTTTAAAAATTTTTCTAAAGCTGAAGTCAAAGAGTTCACCCACTAAATATGAAAAACAAATGCTTCACTCTTGTTGAGTAAACTATAACTGGACTTCATAAAAACCCTGTCAAAAACATCAAAAATAATATGACAGCAATTTATTAATATCCACAAAGAAATCATCGCAATTTCGGAATCTATGGAAGCACACGCATAGGTACAAAGCGAGTATGTTCCACAAAAGCAAGTTCCAAATCGCACATGTTAATGTTTCGCTTTCTAGGCTTCGTCGTTTCGCACACATCCATCGAACCACATCAGCCGCTCTTCAACGATTATCCACGCATGATGGGAATAACTATTGTATCTGCTTGCAAAAATGTTTAATAGAATTCTCAGTTCTTTTCGATGATTATGATGAACAAGAAGAAGAAACGGAAGCAGGGAGACAGAGATTATCCTCAGATAGACAGATAAATATCAATATATACGTGTGTAGTGCGCGCTGAGCTTCAAGTAAAATTTTAAATGAAAATAATTCTTTCCGTATCTATTTGTAGCTATCTAAATTGTAGCCAGAGCTTTACCAGTGCCATACCAGCACCAGCAGCAGCAGGATTTAAATTCAAACAAATCTATTTGAGTCTGTCATGCATGAAAAAGGTTTTTCTGTTTTTTATCTTGTGCTTGTGCCTTTATTCGCCATTTGGTTGGTTGAGATTTGCTTCATTTTTTTTCCTTTTTCACAGCTCGGTCGATTTTTTCTGTTGAAGCTTTGCCCGTGTGTATTCGTATTGAAGAAATGTAACTACATTTCTGTTTGATGGCGTTTAAGCGGACCAAGAGCCGGGGGGGTCTTTGTGGAGCACGAGAGCGGGCAGGTTGTGGCGAGTGGCAAGCTGGCGAAGAGTTTTCCTTTTACGAGAAGTACCCACTTCCCCATTAACATCCACCTTCCCGTTTTGTGTATGTAAAGCAATTTTTTTCCTTCTTTGGATTTTTTTTTTCTTTCGGTTTCTTCATCATCATCAACTAACCTTCCCCCGCTCAGCAGCCGTTGCCGACGCCTTCGCCCACCATCACTTACCCTTGCATATAATATATGAACTTAATTTTTTCGCTGCTGAAACTTGTAGATGTGTACTCAAAGATACAACATCCCTTCGTTAGTGTAGCCACACATACACCCGCAGCGAGTGAGGGAAAAAAGTGTTTCTTACGAAACCAAACCAACAGACAGAAGCTGGAGGGAGGATAAAAAAAAAGTTTTTTTTAATCCAATGTCGAATGAGACAAATACAATATAAGACAAGAATGTGGGAACGAGAAAGCCTTAGAAAGAACGAACTAAATAACGAATACAAAAGAAATTAATTCCTTTAAAAAAAAAAAAAAAAAACGTGTGCCCTCTTCTCTTGCTAGTGGCTATGGTGGAGTTCTCGTCTCACTCCTTCCCACGATAATCCCGTTCCGGCAAGGCTACAACCTATAGGCAACAACAACACACAACCCGAATAAGGCTTGGAGTGGGTGCGGTCGAAGGGTGGCCCGGGACAGGCAAAACAACACAAGGGCGCTACTTGAAATGCTAATAGCTGATGGGTTTCAGGTTTTGCACTTCTTCTCTTTTTTAAAAAAAGCGATTTTAATTTTTTTTTTGCTTCATTTCCTGACTGCGATTCTTTTCTTTTGGCCAAATGGAGCTTTGCACCGGGCTGTGCTGGTAGCTGCGGTATGAGGGGAGCGTCGACGACGACGACGAATGAAGGAACATTTGTTCGAGCTTCGAGGCATTTTAGTCAAGAGGGCTTGCTTGTGATGACAATTGTTTTTGGATTGAACAATACGTGCAAAAATCTCGGGATGTGTTGGCTCAGGGGTGCCCCCTTGATGAGTGATGTTCCTGGAACATGCGGGATATGCCGAGACAGTAGCTCGAACTCTGATTGGTTTCAGTTCATAGAAAGGATTACGTATAAATAGGATCCTAAATGGTCACTGCCAAGGGACACGGCTGAATAAAGGGATTGGCTTCTATTTCAATCGAATTGAACTTTAAACAAAAAATAAAACGGATTACAAACACCATCAAGAAAGTTATTAGGTATGTATTTATGAGAAAAAAACAAATGTTATTGCTTTTGTTTTTCACTTTATGAGTCTCCTCCAAGTTCACCGTTTGACAAGGAAGATATACACTTGTCGGACATACCTACTTGAATTGAAATCAAAATATGTACAGAGTGCTCCATCTTGTATGTCGGTATGTAAACATTAAACAACATTGACGTTTATCAAACGATTGACTTGAGTAGACGTCAGTTCACGCATATTTTGCTTTGGTCAATAGAGGCGGCCACTTGATTGATGTTGTATTCAAAAACTAGTCTAAATAAATTGAAAAGCAACAAATTAAATAAAAATACCTTTATGTGGATGGAAAATGTCTGCCAATAGGTGAGAACAGGCCGCCAGATTAGTACTGAGGTTGCCTTAAAGGCGCAGATCTGTCTCCACTATTATGCTGAATGGTGTTCGACGATCTGCTGACCGCGCCTATGCTGGCGCGGATCTTTCTGCCGGATCATGCTTAGCAAACGTTTGTGCGATTACTTACTATGATCGACGTTGGTGTATCGGAAATCACCTCAATACTGAGGTTGTTCACTTTACGAGGGTTGACTGGACATATTGAAGGTCATCTCCCGATCAAAGAGGAGTTTTGAAGACACTACGTGAAAAGTATCCTTCGACATCTACCTACGCCATCTAATGCGATGAATCTGAAACTACAGATGCTGCGACATTTCAAACTCGACTTTCCGCAAGCTCAGATCGGCTACGGGCACGATCAGAGCTAGTGGGGAGTTGCAATCTTATTTTATTGTGCTTTCGTGGATTGTGACAACGCCTGGTTTCATTTCCCATAAGACAGGTATGCGATAGTCTTCCAAGCGGTGATCTACGCTATCCTAATTGATATGCATTATATTGCAAGGAACAGGTAAAGAAGGTGAAGTATCTGTATTGACAGCCAAATTTTATTTAAAGGGTTATTCAACGTCTTAAGCGCTTCAATAAAGAACCGGCCGTTAGTCTAAACATACTAACTCTTGCCTGGGTTCCAGGATATACTGGAATCACGGCGAGGATCGGAAGAGATCTTTTGAGAAGAATTTGGGTTTGTCAGTATCTGTTGGAAGGGACTTCCATTAATGACTACATCTGATATAGACATAATATGCGATGGCATGACATTTCGAAACAATAGACAAACGAAACTAGTTTGTCCGGACGTTTGTAGGAAGTCTGCGGCATATTTGCTATCACTGGCAGAAAATACTGCGCCTAACAGGCTATCTCGTGGGCCACCACATTTTTAAAAAGCTCATGTGCTAGGCTTAAGCGATATCGGCATCGGACTCCAGACACTTAGGTAATTGATTAAAGCTTATTTCGAATGAACAACAACCATTCAATGGCCGTGTTTTACTATCGCCGAGGATCTACACTAGCGATCACAAGGATGAGGTCATACATTTTGCAATCGATTTTACGTCTTTATACGAGTACCTGTTGGAAATTTTATACGCAGAAACTTTTACTACCTGTGAACGAGTACATATTATCCCAACAGTAAGTCATAAAAATAAAGAGTAATTAAAAAACGACCGCTGGCATTTCAAAAGATCCAACAATGAATTACTTGAAAAACGTATAAAAAGATGCGACACTAGGATGAGGCCACATGCAAAATCTTCGAAAGAAAGAAAAAAAATAATAAAATGTTTTTTTTCAATATGACCTCTATAAGACGGTTTGGAATAAAATCACCGTTTTTTTTAAGAGAAATTTGGGCCAAGGCATCACGAATAGCTTCGATTAAAGTGTCCTTGTCTTCAAAAAGTCTGTTCATAAACTTTACGAGATAACCATGCCCAAACATTTTCGATTATGTTTAAGTCCGGTGAATAGGGCGGCCATGGCAAAAGTTCCACGTCTTCTGATTGAATCCAACTTCTAACACCCATGGAAGTGTGGATTGGGGCATTGTCTTGTTGGAATATCCAAGACAGGGGTCCGAAATTGTTTTTCACTTTTGGAAATGACCGTTCCAGGCAAACGTTTGTAGTTGTTTCCGTTCAATTGTTGTGGACAAAAACTCTAACTCGATTGTGCCATAGTGGGTAATAGCTCCCCACACCATTATACCTGATGTACGGCTGTGATGTCTTGCCAAAATAAGCTCCTCCTTTCTTAGATCATGGAAATAAAAGTTGTAACCTTCGCGGACGTCAAGGTTAAACTTTTTTTCATCCGAAAAGATAACGCGTTTTCATTCAGTGCTGCAAGCGACATGTTCTCTTGCAAAATTCATTCGATGCTCCTTGTGTACCTCAAAACAGGTTTCTTTTTAAGTTTTCTTTTCTGTATGGTACCACTTTTTCGTATTATCCTTCAGACCATTGCTATGCTGGCTGATCCGCTGTTGGCCTTTATTTTAGTCACTGGTAGAGTAGAATTTGAGGCAAGCCGTAGAATAACCCGCTTTTCTCGCAATGTTGTTGCTTCTGCCTGCGTCCTTTTTGATTTTTTCCATAGTGTTGTGGATCCGCAAGATAACTGTTTACAACAGTCATAGTTATATTTAGCCTCCTTGCAATTTCTCGGCCTGAGAGTCCTAACTCCTTAAGAGCATCTATTTTTCCTCTTTCTGTCGCTGTCAAAGTCTTTCCGGAACCCATTTTTTTAACTAAATAAAAACAGTTCTTTTCAACGCTTTTTTAAATATTCTTAACAAAACTTTGAAACAAATCGCTAATGTGAACTCCTGCAACGAAATATTCGCAATGGCCTCATCCTAGTAGCGCATCTTTTTATACGCCTATCAAGTAGTTCATTGTTCGATCTTGGGAAATTCCAGCGGTAGTTTCTTATTTACCATTTAATTTTATGATTTACTGTTGCGAAAATATGTACCTGTTCACAGGTAGTAAAAGTTTTCGGCTATACAATTTCTAACAGGTATAAAGACTGAAAATCGATTGCAAAATGTATGGCCTCATCCTTGTGATCGCCAGTGTATATAGATTATCAATTTATGCACTTTACAAAAAATACACATGGTCTTGCTATTCATCAGGATCATATTTTGGCATGTATAAATTAGTTCTCACTATTTTCCACTAGGTGTCTTAGGTGCCAATAAGTTGGCATTTTACTACTGAATTTTTGTTGCCATACCATAATTAAAATCATTTCAAAAACCCAAACATTATAAGACCAGTTTTTATTCCACGAAATGAGCATACCGCACTTGTTTCATTGCTCCGTAAGAATATAAAAGTATTATCAAATAAAATGAAAAAATTCTGGCAGTCAATTTCCATCCATGTACTGCATCGGCCATGGGCGGCAAAACCAAGTATATGCTGTCAACAAGAAGGGACACACAACATCGAAGAATCGGACAGAATGTCACGATAGACAGCTACAACTTTGAGGTACTCGTAGTTACGAAGAATTACACTTGCCAACCGCTGTTTCTTTGGCCTAAGAAGACAATCGACTAGTAAGGCCTTGGCAAGAAACACTAAGGAGACTTTGTAAAGGGTTTTTCAATAAGAGCGCTACAAATTTTTTTTTTAAATAAAACAAAAACGGTTTTGGATATCAATGAAATTCTTTATTCCTGTGAAAGTACGTTCGATGCCATTATGTATGGAACTCGATTTCTTTTGCATGGCCACCACGGGCACGCTTGCACAAGTCCAGACGCTGAACCCAATTTTCGACGGTTTTCAAGCATAAATCGGCCGATACTGCTGCAATTTCACGTTCGATATTCGTACAAAGTTCATCAATCGTCGCTGGATTGTTGGCATAGACCATAGACTTGACGTAGCCCCACAGGAAATAGTCTAACGGCGTCAAATCGCACGACCGAGGCGGTCAAGCGACTGGACCATTTCGTGAGATTACACGGTTTCCAAACTTGGTTTCCAATAAATTGATTGTGGCATTCGCTGTGTGGCTTGTGGCGCCGTCCTGTTGGAACCACATATCCTTCGAGTCCATATCATCCAATTAGGGCCACAACGACGTCACAGAGATGCCCAACGACGTCACAGAGATGCCCAACGCTTGAGAACGACGTGTGAGAGACACATTTGGGCTTTCTTCAACTGAAGCCTCAGCGGCAGCAATATTCTCGACACTACGGGCACTTCTTTATCTCACTGACACGGGAACATTTTGTACTGTGCTTGGGGATTCAAATTTGTCCACTAGACGCTCAATTGTTGATCTGCTAGGACGATTTTGACGACCATAAATTGGACGTAGCGCTCTTAACGTTGAGACCACTGACTCCGAATTTCGGTAGTAAATTTTTATAATTTCGACTCGTTGTTGGCCCGTATGTCTTTTCATCATAAAATGGCAAACCTTACTAAAGAGAAATGTCAAAAGAGCGGCAAGAAATTCGGCGTTGTTTGCTGTCCCTGTCGCTCTACTTTTGTAGCGTCCCTGTTGAAAAACCCTTTATAAGACCCTCATCATCCCAGTCCTGCTATATGGCACAGAAGCGTGAACGTTAACAAAGGCGGATGCAGATCTTCTTGGTCGTTTCGCGTGCAAAATTCTTCGAGTGATTTTCGGTCCCGTTTGCGGTGGCGGTTAGCCAGAGATCGGGCTAACTGGAGAGACGTTTTGGTTGAGACCTAGGTCGACCTTGGACTGTGGGCCACTTAAGAAAAAGAAGAATGTAAGTACACGTGTGTGTCACACAAAAACCACTTGAAGTTTATGGAGTTATCGGTCCAAACGTCATTAGGCAAATATCTTAGCCTCAGTGATTCAGCAGATGTACGAGTACAAAGCTTTTGACACAAAAAAAAAATACATTTATACAAAATCAATTCGGTCAGACTTGTTCTCTAAATGAGTGTGCTGGACGGACAACAGAAGCATTTAAGAGGAGAATGAGTTTAGGCTATTTTTGTAAATTGGGAGGAAATGAAAGCCACTCGTGACGATTTTACTTATTAAACGTGTTTGTTATGCCCATGCTTTTTAAAGGTGTTTTTGACCAAAATATGATTTTTTCGATAAATTTCTTAGACACCAAAAACACAAACACATCAACAGAATAAATTGCGGGTTATTGACTGGATTTATTTTGAAATTACTTTGAAAAAACAATATTTTTCAATGTTAGAAACTTAGTTGAAAAGATCAGTTATGGAACTTAACTTCATTCAGAAGAACTGTCTTGTAAGAACTATCGAGGTGTATCCCTGCTAAATGTCGCCTATAAGATCCTATTCAACGTGCTGTGTGAACATGTTCTGCAACACACTTACCAGATCGACAATAGACCAAATCTTCAGACTTAGCCAAATCCTGGTAAAGACCAATGAATTTTAATTCGACACCAACCATCTCTTCATCGACTTTAAAGCCGCAAATGTGGTAGGAAAATGCTGACTCATTTACTTAATTAAATTGTATTCTTTTGTTGAAAACCAATGGTTCGAATCATGTCTATACAATAGGAAACAGGTAGTTAAGAATACTTGTACTACCCATTCTCTGATGCACTCCGACCTATTCCAAACACTTATAAGAACCGAGGAGTGATTGCCAAGTGCGGGAAGTTCAAATATCTGGGATCTATAATCAATAGCGAAGCAGGACGTGATGACGACATTAAGCATCGCGTAATGGTAGGGTGGATGGAGTGGAGGAAAAACTCAGCTATCTTCTGCTATCGAAAAATGTCCCCTAAGCTGAAAGTAAAGCTCTACACCGCAGTTGTGTGCCCGGCGCACAATGTTGGACAGCGTACAAAAAGTATAAGGGCAAATTAACTGAGCTGATATGAAGATGCTTAGCATGACAGCAGGAGTAACAAAGATTGATCGGATGAGAAGTTCCAAGATCCGAGGAGACCTTCACGTCAAAAAACCTATCTCAAAAAAATGGAGTGCGACCGACTCACTTGGTACTGTCATGTTCAAAGGAGAGATCATACGAACCCTGTCAAAAACGCAATATCAACCAACGTTCCAATCAAACGCGCGAAAGGCAGGCCTAAAACTCCTGGATCACACAAATGCAGCAACACCAGCATTTGATTGGCCTCAGCGACGAAGTGATTCAAAATCGGGAGGACTGCCGCTGTTTTCTGAGGGCGAACCGGCGAGCCCCACAGGCAGACGAGTAGGAATACAGTGAAGTGGGAGGGTTATGATCCCCTTAATCCTAATCATAAAATGTTAGGCCTAAAACCTAGCTGCTCCAATCATTTGCTTTTGCGAAGTGGGAGGGACCAGCAATTTTAAGCCGGATTCAAACGGCAAATTTGAGAAGCTTCTCATGACAATTGATACTCTTGGATTTTTTGTCAGAAGTTCGTAAGAGGGCGGGCAGGGGAAAAACTTTAGATGGTACTTGGCCCCGGCAGGATTTGTACGGGTGACCTTTCGATTAGTAGTCCAACCACTGAACCCGACAAAATCCTAATCATAACCTCGCCGTGAAAGAAAGACGAAGAAGGAATTTAGGTTATCTGAATGCCCTTCTTAAATATCGATTCGATTCGACGAAACATGGTTAAAAAACATAGGGGCGGGCTACAGTCCGCTTGGGCGATTCTGATTCCTATCCCTCATAAGTGGGCGTGACAAAAGTCTAAGTATGGTTGAATTGTTAAGAACGCTCTACATATTTTGTTATATAACATTTTAAGGATTTTATCAAAATAAAACGCTCCCTAGCTCAAACTTGGGTGTTTCAATAAAATTGTTTTATTTAATTGTGGGCGTGTCAGTAGGCGGATTTAAAAAAAATTAACACATGAGCATAAAGGGCCCCTAGAGAGTATATAAAGGGTGATTTTTTAAGAGCTTGAGAACTTTTTTTAAAAAAAAAACGCATAAAATTTGCAAAATCTCATCGATTCTTTATTTGAAACGTTAGATTGGTCCATGACATTTACTTTTTGAAGATAATTTCATTTAAATGTTGACCGCGGCTGCGTCTTAGGTGGTCCATTCGGAAAGTCCAATTTTGGGTAACTTTTTCGAGCATTTCGGCCGGAATAGCCCGAATTTCTTCGGAAATGTTGTTTTCCAAAGCTGGAATAGTTGCTGGCTTATTTGTGTAGACTTTAGACTTGACGTAGCCCCACAAAAAATAGTCTAAAGGCGTCAAATCGCATGATCTTGGTGGCCAACTTACCGGTCCATTCCTTGAGATGAATTGTTCTCCGAAGTTTTCCCTCAAAATGGCCATAGAATCGCGAGCTGTGTGGCATGTAGCGCCATCTTGTTGAAACCACATGTCAACCAAGTTCAGTTCTTCCATTTTTGGCAACAAAAAGTTTGTTAGCATTGAACGATAGCGATCGCCATTCACCGTAACGTTGCGTCCAACAGCATCTTTGAAAAAATACGGTCCAATGATTCCACCAGCGTACAAACCACACCAAACAGTGCATTTTTTGGGATGCATGGGCAGTTCTTGAACGGCTTCTGGTTGCTCTTCACTCCAAATGCGGCAATTGTGCTTATTTACGTAGCCATTCAACCAGAAATGAGCCTCATCGCTGAACAAAATTTGTCGATAAAAAGGCGGATTTTCTGCCAACTTTTCTAGGGCCCATTCACTGAAAATTCAAGCGTTGCTCGTTAGTAAGTCTATTCATGATGAAATGTCAAAGCATACTGAGCATCTTTCTCTTTGACACCATGTCTGAAATCCCGCGTGATCTGTCAAATACTAATGCATGAAAATCCTAACCTTAAAAAAATCACCCTTTATTATAAATTTCAGCTCCCTAGCTCAAACTTTGGATTTTCAAAAAAATTGTTTTATTTATTTGTGGGCGTGTCAGTGGGCGGATTTTGAAATTTTTTTATCCCGAGCAGTTTTAGGAGTCATAGATCATGTATAAAAAAATTTCAGCTTTCTAGCTCAAAATTCGATTTTTTCCAAAATTTTGTTTTTTTTTTGAGTTTGTGGGCGTTTATGTGGGCGGATTTCAAAAATTCGTAAAATTGATTATTTCGGGACCCTAGAGAGTATATGGTTAAAATTTCAGCTCTCTAGGTCCAGTTCAAAGGCCTAATTTTTGCCGACGGACGGACGGACGGACATGGCTAGATCGACATTACTATCGATGCTAATCATAAATATAGTAACTTTTAGGGGTCTACGGGCAATATTAAGGTATGTTACAAACTATGCGTCGAAATTAATATACCCCTAGAATAGGGTATAAAAATGTATGCATGTGTATGGCAAAGAGTTTGATGAGTAACTGGCTCGGATGGCCGTGAAATTCACTATTGTGTGTTAAGGTTAGGTTAAAGTGGCAGTTGGTCGAGACCGACACACTTAGGCCAATAAAAGGTACATTCTAATGCCACGTGGAACTTTTATTATTACGTAAGAAAGTTTTGATGTATTTAGAAGAAAACTCCCAGCAGCGAAGGTGATGAATAGTCTCCTCCTCTTCCTCTTCATGCAGCTTTTCAGCTGAAATCGTTTAAGTAGGCGCCAAGCCTTATTGCATGCTTGCCTACGAGACAGTGTCCGGTAGACAATTGTAGCACCAATGTGCAGTCAGTTTAAAGAGATCAAATACTTGGAGCGCTTTAGATCGAGCTTTGGCCATATCTGTTTTATTAGTGGATGTTTGCATCGAAAACTTTGGAACACAAAATTCCACCGTTTATCGCATGTGGAAAGCAGTGGTGTTCTGTAACTCTATGCGATAAAATATACCTTGGTAACTTTTAATATCATGGGAAATTGGAAGGATTGTCAAAATACTGGAAATCGAAGGGTAGTTTGGCGAGGAAATTCAGTCAGTGTGTATTTACATACACGTTGTTGGGATAGGAGTGGTGTCGCGCGACTTTTTAGCGGATTATCGGAAAATTACGTTTTTCTGTTGATTTCTCAAAAATACGATGATCGCTCGTTATGCTAGACTCAGACGAAATTTTTTGAAATTAATCTGATCCTAACGCTGATTTCAGACAACATTATGTTGATGAATTTAATGAAGTTAAAATTTTGCATTTATTTAGTCTGTCTATGAAAAAAAAAAATGAAATAATTTTTTTTTTTTAAACAAGAACCTTTTGCTCTCTCTTGTTGGATGTACCAAGCTGTTTATTTTTATATCAAACACAGTTCCAAGAATGTTCAAAATGGATCTTATTTAAGTGGTTGCTGAATTCTTTCGACAGAATATCGATACCTACATTCTTCTCCACTAATTCTGACTATTTTTATTAGTTATTTTTTATTTCTTTTGCATTTTTTTAAACGTTGAACTTGATCAACGAACTGTATATTTTGTTAAATAAAAAATCAAAAATGTTCACTGTCCACTATCCGTTTAAAATTGTTCAATATCCCTTTCTCGCAAGCCAATTGAAATGTGAAAAATTTTGACAGTTGAAGTGAATAATTTATCGCATTCGAAAGTTACAGAACACCGATTTATCACATATTTCCAGGGGTTTCATTTCACAATGTTCCATGTGGTATAGTTTTCGCATCGCATTGTTACAGAACACGGAAATGTGATATAATGAAATTTTGTTTCAATTCACATCGTTCATGTGATAAATATAACGATGCGATAGTTACAGAACACGGGCACAGGTAGAAATAAAAGTGTAATGTGCGAGTTTAAAATAAGTTTTGAAAAAAAATGTCCGTGATCTCCTAGCCGAACGGTTAACCTGGTGGATGGTTTCACAACAGCAATCAATATATGTACCTAATTATTATGAAAGCATAATATTTGGCTTAGCTACAGAAGTGGTGTAATAAAGAATGACTGACAGTTCAAAAGGTGAATAGAAAATTCGAAAAATTTGTCCAACGACCTAATCACAACAATGCCAAAGATCTTCTTAAAAAAAACTAACACGTTATTTAGTGCGAAAACTCCCAGGCAATACCCATAAATCCATCAAAATTTGAGAACCAACTAGGTAATCATATAACAATAAACCGCAAACAAGAGAAGTCACTTAAAATCTCTTAAAAAGGGCTCAGTCTTTCTTCCAGTTTGTTTCTTTTTTCACAGAAACTTTGTCAAAAGAAACTTTAGCAGGGCGAAATAAATAAAAAAGGATAAAAGCAAAGATGAGCAGCATTCCCTGCAAACTCGAGAAACTTATGATTACTCAAGAGAGAACTTTCCACACATTCAACTATAAGGAACATAGGTACAAAAAAAAAATCCAGTCAGTTAGCTGCTGCCCAACTATCCCATTGACACGACAGATACTCAACCTCTAGAAGCAGGAGCAACATATAACAACCAGCCAGCAGGTTGGCGGTGAGTTATCCCCATTCTCGGACGACAAACAATATATAGCAAGGAAGATGGGACAGTGCAGGCAGCTAAGCGTAGGCACTCTGCAAAGGGTTTCCATGCCACTGTTACGGCACGAGGAAGAGGGGTCAGATCGGCAGTTGGCCCTACTTTTTTTCATCCACTCTTCATTATGGGGCCAACAAATACTGTTAAAAAAAAGCATTTCATTCTAATATCTGCTCCTGAAAAAATACATAACGCTAGTTTGGTTGCCAGCAGTGGTAGTGTTGGAACTTGTGCTCATGACGCTAGTGCGCCGCATCCTTATGTAATTAAAAAAAAAGGGGCAACAGCAAATTCTCTTGATGACTACGACGACGACAATGGTGTGGTGCGACCTGATGGATATGGGAGCGTTTCCCAGAACATACTGTGGTGAGGAAACGGTGGAAGACGATCGTGAATAGTACGGCTGGTCAGCACAGCATACGTCGTGCTGCACACACTTAAGGAACAAATACTTTGTAAATTGGGAGAAGCATTGTAGTTTGCAAGCAGCATATTGGGTCCGTCAGCTCTTTTAGGAAATGGATTTTTGTTGTTTTTTTTTTTTCCTTCTTCCTTTGGCAACATCATTCACAATTGTGTAAGAAGCAAACACAAGTGCCAGTTTTATTTTCGCTTTGCTGTTGTTGTTGTCATTATTGCTATTGCTGTTCGATTATTCACAAAAGTCTAATGCAGCAGCATCACACACAGATACTTGTGCACACGGCCGCCTGACGCAATAAGAGTACAACAAAAATGGATATCAAACGAAAAAGAAAGAAAAGAAACTGAATCCTTGTGATGTGCGAAAAAAAATTCAAGTTTCACTGCTCCAGTCCTTTTCCCCCTCCTCCTCATGTCTCGACATCATCACTTTTTTTTCCTCTCTGTGTGTATGTGGACCAAGTGCTCTTCTCGGAATGGCTCTTACACGATTTGTTGAGTGCGAAGAGGAGATCCGGCAGTGTACCCCCGCCCCAACATCAGACCCTGACTTCCAGAAGATTTGTGTTTATAAGGTGGAAAAGAATAAACGCATGGAATGATTTTTGTGATGCCGTTTCTGGTGCTATTTCTGTCCACCACCGGCTTCACATTTTCATCCCTTTATTTTTGTTTTTTCTGTTCTGTTGTCATTCCTGTGCATTTATAGTGTGAAACTTAGGGTAGCAGTATAGCATTTGGGGGCTGAAAATGATGGTGGTGAAGAAACGAAAAAGAAGTTTTAACAAAATTATATCAATTAAAGATTGGGTTGATGCCGCCGCCGCCGCTTCATTTAAAAT
Organism: Portevinia maculata; assembly: GCA_949715645.1. Lineage (NCBI taxonomy): Eukaryota > Metazoa > Arthropoda > Insecta > Diptera > Syrphidae > Portevinia > Portevinia maculata. The sequence goes on along the minus strand of OX454526.1, from coordinate 265,001,042 downwards.
TTATTTATTATTATTATTATTATGACGACCGAAGGAATCGTTTTCAGATAATTCAAATACAATAGCACGAGTGGTGAGGTGGTTGTCTGTCTGTTGCCGAATTTATTGTTTGTCTTATAAAAGATGCGACGTGTTGTGTCAGTTATGTCTCAGGTTCTGCTCTGATTGTTTGTTTGTTTATTTACACTTCATGGCAAAATGATTTAGCGATATTTTGAGGGAGTTTTTAGGTTCTGAAATTTAGGAGGAATGTCTGTTCATTTCTAACCAAGTTATGCCATTCAAAAAGAGGTTAAATTTTGCGCCATTGTTGAACTGTCAACACTCAACTATCATCGCAATGACTTTTGATAAATACAAGTTTGGAGGTTATTAAATATGGATCGATACAACCGAGCACAACGTGTTGAAAGTGTTGAAAATTCGCTTTTTTTATTTGTTTCACAAAATTGTATTGAGTGATGAGGCTCATTTCAATTTGCCCGAGTACGTTAACAAACAACATTGTCGCATTTGGGGCTTCGAAAGGAGAAGAAGTGGAAAACATCTCCATCCACAACAAGGGAGAATTGAATTTAGTGCGGTTTTTGGCTGGCTGAATGGATTGCGTTACCGAACGATGCTGGCTAACTTTTGCCTTATTGATGCTTTGAACGTGGGCAACGTTTCAGCAGGACGGCGCCACATGCTACACAGCTAGTGAAACAGTGGCTCTATTGTGACAGTATTGCGTGACGAATTTCCTGGACGTGAGATTTCTCGAAATGGAGACTTCAATTGGCCACCGGGATCGTGCGATTTAAAACCATTAGACTTTTTCCTTTGGGGATATGTTAAAGATAAAATCTATCAATGCTCCACTAACGATTCATGAACTTAAAGAAAATATCCAAGCTGTTATTCGCGAAATACAGCCGCAATTATGCAAAAAGGTGATGAAACATTTCAACAAAAGAATGGCTATTTGTAAGCAGAGCCTAGGCGGACATTTGGCAGATATATATTTCCATTAGAACTTTAGCGCTAGGCTTAAATAAATATAGGGGAGAGTGGGGCACATTTGAACACTGCTTGTAAAATGTTCCTTTATTACTCTTTTTTTAAAGTAATTCAACATTTTAACCTGGCAATACCATATCCGTAAACGTCATTGACTTTCCTTGATTCTCTCAGTTGTCACTTAGAGTTAGAGGTGCAAGGTGCTTTTTATAGCGGTAGTGCGTAATGTTCGTATTTTTTAGTTTTAAGAGTGTAAACAAATTTTAGTGCGCGATTTTAAACATTTTTGTTGAGAGAAAATAAATTTGAAATTAAGTCATGGTAAGTTTTTGAATGAATAGGTATACATAATATAAGTTTAATATTTAGGCAAAATTTTATGTCGCTGGAACAGTTGGGGCAGATTTGAACAAGTGTGTTGGGGCACGTTTAAACATTTTCAAAGGGGCGGTTTTGATCAGTTTTTTTTTTTTTTTTTACTTATTTTAGACATTTTAAAGAAATATTTACGTCTGTCATTAAATAAATCGGTTTTTCTTTATTTTGTTTTGTTTTTAGGTGAATAATGGTACGCACTTACAAGACAAAAAAATTTACTATAGTCAATGAGGATGACGTTAAAAGTGCCATAACAGCAGTTTTGGAAACACAAAGACGTTAGGGGCCTTCGGAATATTGCCAACTACATTGTATTACCGAATTAAAAACTAAAAAATTAATAAGGAGCTGCAAAATTTTAAATTCTCAAGCTAATATTTAACACAGCAAGTTTTTACCACTAATGAGGACAAAATGCTTGAAGAATATTGGATCCGAAGCTGGAAGATGAATTACGGATTGACCAAAATTCAAGCTCGACTATTAGCATTTGAGTATGCCACATGCCATAGAAATGTCCCGAATCGTGGGATGAAAATTAAATCATTGGAATTGAATTCTGTCAAAGTAACTTTGAACATAAGAACCTATATTGGTTGAAAATAAAAATTTAATATAAATATTTTGTTAAATTAATCAAATATTATTTGAAATCGAAGTTCAATACCACTGTTCAGTGTGAGTAACATTTACAGGCCAATAAATCGAATATAAAGGGTCTTTCATTAACGACTTGACAACTTCAAACTTTCAGTGTGGAACGCACCCTTAAAACGATTACCGAACTGTCAATGTCAAAATATTCAGTAAAATCAACATTTTCATCATGGTGAAGTACAGGAAGAAACAACGTTTACAAATCATATGGGAAAGTTTCAGCGGTCGTTTGTTATTTACCCTTTTATGACTTACTGTTGTGTAAATATGTACCTGTTCACAGGTAGTAAAAGTTCCTGGGTATAAAATTTCCAACAGGTATAGACTGAAAATCGATTGCAAAATGTATGGCGTCATCCTTGTGATCCGCAGTGTACGTTCTCGAATTGGGCTCTGGACATGATGGAAGAAAATGAAGAATTTCATCGCAAAATCATCTTCAGCGATGGAGTGAATTTTTGGTTAAACGGGTTCGTTATGCGTTACTGGACAGGTGAGAATCCTCATGTGCTTCATGAAATATCACTTCATCGGCAAAAAGTCACTGTTTGGTGCGGTTTTCATGCCGGTGGCGTCATTGGGCCGTTCCTTTTCGTCGATGAAAATTACCGTCACGTTACGGTAAATGGTATTCGCTACAGGGACATGTTCGAACGTTATTTCTTTGAGCAATTGCATGAATTGGACATCAGTGATATGTGGTTCCAACAAGACGGTGACACAAGCCATACAGCGGGTGCAACAATCGAGTTATTGAAGTCTCAGTTCGGTGAACGTGTTATCTCGAGAATCGGACCCGTCAATGGCCGCCGATATCGTGTGATGTAACACCTCCTGTTTTTTGGGTTTCACTAAATCATTGGTCTATGCCAACAAGTCGGTCGAAATGTGTGGCCGAGTCATCGAAAATTGGGTTCAACGTATCGACCGCTGCATACGTTCCCGTGGTGAACATATGAACGAAGTCGAATTCCATTCATAATGGTAATTTTGATAGTAATGCCAGCGAATTTTTTTGAGATGTTACAAGAAGTTTGCATTTTATTCAAAAAAGAAGTTGTCAAGTCCTTAATGAAAGACCCTTTATAAGGTTTAATCAGTTTCGAAAGCAAAAACTGTTCAAATGTGGCCCATTCTCCCCTATCACCACTTTCATAAAATGTTGCGTTTTTCTATTTAAAGCAATAGAATATCAAAATACACCTCTATATATTGCGGATAATGGAAGCGGCTAAAACAATGGTGAGTAGCTATCAGGTGTCGAATTTTTACTCAGCGTATATAGGCTTCTTCACATTTTTATGCTAAATACAACAACAACTTAGCCTATATACGCCTAACCTAACCTATATACTCTAACTTTAGCGGGATAACGATCGCCACTTATTCCTAAAGCGGATATAGATCAGTGCTTCCAAACAGCGTTTTCTACGTATTCCGATAACTTTTGTTATCAAATGTCCAAACTATGACATTTCTCACCTAGTGAACTGACACATACCCTTAAATTTTACTTGAGTGTGAAGTTTAATTTTTAACAAAAAAAAAACAAGCGCCATTTCCAAACTACATACTTGTCCCTAAATTTAAATAAATAAATAATAAATAAAATAATGATAAAACAATATATTCTTAACTAAAAAGTTATAAATAACAAATGTAGGGTCAACTTTCTAGATTCAATAGCTCTCCCTATCCGGTGGTATAATTCGATTTTTATTCAGAATAGTATTTCTGATTTTAATTTTCAGGTTCAATATACAGAAAAACAGCCGAAATGTCAAATGACAGCCAGCATAGTGCTGCCAAGTCACAGTCGAGCGTTTTTTAATATTTTTATATACGCTTGAGTAAAAAACACACCTCAAATTATTATTCAAAAGAAAAAGAAAAAAAGAAATGCTTAGGTATGTTTATTTGTATAACGGCGTCTATCGCCAATTTACTCTAATTGAAATTCGATTTTAAATTTTAGTGATAATTGTAATTAAGCGTTAATCGCAAAATTATTTGCTTCATATCCTTATTTTGCACGGCCAAGTCTAATTCTAGCTTTTAATATTGTTTTCGTTGTCTTTGACCCTAAATAAAGAAAACATTCGTTCACTAATGGATTTTGGCTATAACACTCATTTTTTCATCGTGTCTCTGTTTGTTTTGTTTTATATTTTTATTATTTTGTCCTTTAGTTGCTGCCAAACAAATGGATGATCTCCAAAGCTGTCTAAAACTATTGGCTATACATTGGCTTTAATGACAATGGGAGCCGACGACGACGAAGAACTTTAGTATCTCCTTGTGGGTGTGTATGTTGACTGTGGAATTATGAGATGATTACTTTGTCGTGGCTTTTGGCAACAGTAGGTGGCTATTTGTTTTTTTTTTCCATGGGTGCGAAGTAATATTTTTTTTTGTGAAATACATACCCGTAGGTATGTGCACAGATCTGGTCGCACAACGAAGCGCGAATCATCGATGATGTGACATGTATAATTTTAATTTTTTCAATAATAACAAACACTGTTACCATATTACCATTTGGGAATGTACATTGTTTGACAGGTTAAGTGCGCATAGTGAAAAGAGCAAGTATGTATTACTGGAGAATATGAGCTGGAAAGGTCTGGGTGGGATTCAGTTAGAAACGAAAAGCGATTTCGCATTTCAAAAAACGAAAGAAGTGCACTCCTTTCGTTTTCTACGTCTCTTTCGTTAACGTTTTAGAAGCCTTATGTCATCAACACTAAAAATCGAGAACCTTAAACCAAGTGTCAGAACCTTAAACCCAGAACATTAAATTATGTATGAATAATGCACCATAATGCCCAAAATTTGGTTTCTTCTTCCTTCTTTATGTCAAAATTACGATCAGGATTACTGATACAAAGATTTTTGAGGTCACAGTGTCGGCAAGTATGCCAAGGGTTTACATAAAAAGAAAACAAAATCAGGATTAAAAGTATCATAAACATCCGACTTTACTGCATCTCTACTGGTCCGCATGTGGAGTTCACCGGTTTGGGATACTTCATTACTGAGGCTAATCATATGCTGGTTTCGTTATTTAGGAATTTGACGGCATCTTTTTTCCGATTTCATAACTAATGCATGCTCTTATTATTGAATGAAGGCCCCTTCAGGGCCTAAGACCTAGCCACTTCAACCATTTGAGGAGTTAGGGTAGGTTTGCATGCACAATTGTGCAATATCACCCAGACGCCAAAAAAGGCCTATTATGTAAGGGTTCTCCATGGTAGGACATGGAACTAACAAAACCGTTTGGATCTGTTAATAAATAAAGATATTGATATCTGTTAGAGAAAGGCGTCGTTCCAGGAAAGCGGGGTAGTAGCACAGGAGATTATTCGAAGGATTCCATTTAATCAAAGAATTCATGAACATCCTTAGCCTTCTGGACACGTTTCTGTCAAAATTTAATAGTGACTGAGGTATCTCTTTTTGTCAATGGCGGGCCACAGACTACGAGTTATGACACAACCACTAGCCTTTTTTCCATAGCCCGTCTTATTTTGACACCTTCGATGAAGCTTTTAACTGTATTTAAGGCAGATAGTACCTCCCGTCAGCTTTAAGCGGGTTTGTATCAGATCCGCATCTATCCAGTATATCCGCTGTTTCGTTCTCTACCACACCAACGTGTCCAGGAACTCAGCTGATTAGTACCGAGTTATATAGCTAATTGCCCTGAGCGCCAGGAGGCACTTTTTGACGCATTTAGGGTTTATGGAATTGGAGTCGATTGCTTTGAGGTCCAAACAGATGGTTAAATTCATTGCTGGTAGTTCCATCGTCAGGACTCTCTGCGCTGCTTTCTTAATCGCGTAGATCTCAGCTTGGAAAACACTGCAGTCATTTGATAGTATCAACCAGTCCTGCCAGCTGTAGGAGTTCTCTCAGCCGCTGGAAAGACTTCTGCTCCTGTCCCCTTCTAGATATTTCTTTTGTGACATGGGTTTCTCATAAGCAGTTTGTGGCGTGAGCTTCCATTGATTAAAGGTGTCTATGACAATTGAAACTTTTAGATGTTTTCCAGACGCTCGCAAGAGGCAAGGCAGTGGAAAAGAAACTTTAGGTGTCACTTGGTCCCAGCGTGATTGAACTTGAGACCCCTCGATTAGTAGTCGAACACACTAACCACTGAGCCACTGCGCCTATGGAAAAATTACTAAGCGAATAAAAAAAAAATTGGCTCATTTGCTCGACTTGTACTAGTAAGATTTTTTATTTCAAAGCCTAAAGCTCTTTAAAAAACAACCTGTGGTTTTGTGTTAAAATTTATGTGTTTTATTGTGGATGCCTTCCTTGATAGATAAAAATCAGTATTTGGCTGAAGTGAATCTTGGCGGGCTTGTGCTTTGGTTCCTAAGCATGTACACTGCTCATACCTATATGAAATACCACCAGTGGTTAATGACTTTGGTAGTGAAAATTTCAAATTTTGACAAAAGCTTTTCAATCAAAGTGCATGTTTCCCCATATTACAAAGCAATTTGTATAGACATCTGTGGTTTTACCCAATTAAATGTTTGAGCACTCATGATCATCATAACATACAATCAGGTGTACATTTAATTGGTTGAAGTTTAAAGATATCTTCGTATTTAGTTAGTTGTGCAATAGGTGGTTCCTAGATAGAAAAAGCTTAAGCTGCTCTGATGTTTTACATTTATTTAACTAAACTAGCTCCCCGAGAGAAGCTTCCAAAATGTTCATGCCCACGACACAACCTTTAAACATTAGAGTTGTGCAGCTTACAATCTCGAATTGTTATTCGTTATATCTATGTAGGTATATGAATGAACAGTAACACTTTAATTCAAGTCTTTCTGCTTCTTTCATATTAAGCATGAATTGTTATTTTGAGTGACGTTTCCTATACCAACAATAAATTAACCGTTCATCTAGTAATATATAGACAGACATTCTGAGGAACGAATCGAACCTTCGACTTGGTTCGAATGTATTTGCGAGCTTCCACATTCGGTGGTTCGACTTGTTTTGACACATTGAGCGAATATATTATCAATCTGTCACTAGATACTCGTAACTTATCGAAAATCGAACTCGCTATATTTTTGACGTTAAGCGAACTTAATTCGTTTTTTTTTCTTTTAATTCACTACTTATAAAGTGGGCCCTAATTAGGTAAAATCAATAACTAATCAGATTCCACTTAACAACAAAAAAAAATCCAACAATAAAAATGTCAATAAATTAAAAGAATTTTGAACATATTATTCATTCAACAATAGAGTAACCTTGGTGCACTTGAGACAATTATAAAAACAGTTTGACTTACCTGCTGGATGTGCGATAATCCAAAAACTGAAATCCGAATCGATAACAAAATTTGTCAAAATCCAAACCAAGTTGATTGATCATAGAACCTAACTTTTTTTTGCATTTATCTAAAACAGCAACAAAAAATAAATAAACTTTTTTTTTAATTCCACGTCGACGAACTTGTAAGAATTGGTTGCTTTTTGAAAGAAGAACAGAAATCAAAAATCAACGAAAGCACAATTAATTTACATTTTAGCGGTCAAAAGAAATAAGACAAGACATTTTGCAACAACTAACGTTATAGCGAACGTGACCATGTAGAACATAAACTAGCAAAAACAAGCAATAAACAAACGGATAGAACAAACTTTATTTTAGAGCGCACACGCATACATGGTACAATTTGACACTAGTTAGTAGTAGAGTAGCAAAATATCAAAAAGTAATAACTGAAATGTGTTTTTATAATAAAACAGTTTGTTTACGAATTTAACATTTATAAGGACGAAGATAAAACGACAAAAAAAACCGTTTTAGTTTTATTATTCAAAAACTTTCGCGCGTCAACGGAATATTTTATTGTCCTTCGCGTTTCCCGCTTTACTTTAAGCACAGTGTGATGTTTTTAGTTTTCTTTGTAAATGACGATGATGATAGTTGGACAACAAAGGAATGAAAATCTCATAACCTAAAACACTAACCACTCCGTCGTCGAGGTCGAACTTGAAATGAAAGGGAATGTTCAAGGGTTTTTTCCTGATCCAAAGAAGCAGCAGCGCCGAAGAAAAGACTTGAGCAAGCACACAAATTTCACACACTCATTTGTTCTTCGTCGTGTTTCATCATTCATTCAACGGCAGCGACGACGATGATATAAGGCGATGATGACGACGACCACGACGGCAGATAAATAAATGGAAACTGGGGAGAGACCAGAAAAAAAATCACACATACAAAAGAAGGGAAGAAACCAGGCGAAATTCCGCGAGACGGACGATAGTGTGTGTAGAAAAGACGAAAGAAATGGTTCAAGGAAGCAGAGGGAGCCGGGGCCACTCATTCCACTTATACCCGCCAGCCAACTTGATGTCAGAGAATCTCCAAAGAAAAAGAACAAAATATATACTGGCCGACACGATGCCGATTGGCAGCAGTGACAGACGGACACTACATTTAAAGCAGCTATTTCTCCAACCCCAATATTCATCATCGCCAGCCATGTTGGGGAACATGCTTTGCTTGGTGGGCTATCTAAAAAAAAAAAAACAAACTCCATTCACCCGCCGCCGGTTAAAACTTCATTTTTTTCCGACTGCTCAATTGGGGCCAACATCCAGCCAACCCACAGCGAATGTGGGAAAAAACCACACATAAGCAAAAATGTCCATGTATTCTGTTAGCGGAAAAAAATCTGCACACACAAGAGAAAAAATCTTCAAGCAAAAAATGAAGGCGAAAAAGAACACAACAACAAGGGCTACCCTACTACACGACTACAACTCAGCAACACAGAAGAAGAAATAAAAAGAATCACCCAACAAAAGAAAATACAAATTGTCGTTGCAGACGGAGAGGCTACTTGGGAAAAGCCGGCTGGTGGTGCGCTATCTCCCCCACACTTCCCATTGCCACCCCCCTCACCGAACCAACACTTTAGGCAACAAAATAAACCCATTTCTCCAATACATCATCCCAAAGAAAAAAAAGTATAGAAAAAATTTAAATTGCTGGAAAAATAAATAAAAATACATACACTCAAATTGAGTGGCGAAGAAATGGTTGAGTGAGGATTTATTTTCGATTTGGTGTTTTTCGAATTCGAAAGCAGGCGTGTGTAGTTTAGAAGCGAACCATAATCGAAAGAGGTTTGAATATTACATGAGATAATAAAATCCTTGTAGTTTATTTCGAAACCAATAACGAAAACGAGCTGAAGGGATTTTGTTTAGAAGTGGTTAACATTTCCTTTTATGTTCCATATCCGAATCTTATGTAAATTCAAAGTGGAAACTAGCATTAGCGGAAACCGTTGATTGAAAATTAACATTATGTAGTTCCGAAAGTTCGAAATGGATAATAGTAGTTTCTTTCCAAACCAGATGTTTGAATCTATATGCTTCGGAGGGTTGAAATAAAATACCTCCACAGGAAGAATAAATAAACCTGAGGAAAAGGATGCATTATTGAACTTCGAAATGAAACACTTTGTGGGTTGTATTGAAAATTAGCAACGCATTCCACGTACGTGCTGTGCTGTTCGACCATAAACGAATTTAAATAGTGCGCCGGAAATACGTCAGTTAAAGGAATAATCATACGAGAGTGACCAATTAATATTCGCGAACTTTGGAATTCCCTTCAGATGACACTATTTTTAAATCGGAGAAGCCCCTGAAATCCAGCTGAAAAGGATTTGAGAATGGGTTCGTACGATTTTTAGTCGTCGGTATGTGGAACGCAACCAAATGTTGAAAGTTCGCGACAAAAAAGTTTGGAATTGGAAATTACGTTATCAAAACCGTCCAAAGCCCAGTTTTTTCATATTCATTATATCGTCACCCTAATATTGATTTGCCGTAGATTGTACGCCAATTTCATGTTTTTGGGAAATCGCATTTTTTTTTTAAATAATTCGCCTACGGTAAAGGGGCTTTGTTTTTTCTGTATATGTACAGTATTTTTTGTTGAATAGTAAGCAGCACCTAGCAATGTAGTATTGTATTGCATGATTTTATTTGCTACTTACTATTCGAAAGAATAGGAGGATAGGAAAGACGTTTTTTTGGTGCTTAGTATTTTTTCTCCACGGGTGGCGCCTAAATTGCTTAGGGAGATCTCTATTTATGTGAATTCAATTAAAAATCATGGTCCTGGCCGGGATTCGAACGCACGACCTGCCAATCAGTTAGTGAATACACTCAGCCTTATTGCGAAGATCAATAGACAATTGATAATTGACTATTTTCAATGTGTGCTATTGTGAACGAACAATTCATTTGGTATTTTTATCAATCGCACTTTTTTAATTGACTGCGATTGACAAAATCCTTTAGAATCGTTCGTTCACAATAGCACACATTGAAAATAGTCAACTGTCGATTGATCTTCGCAATAAGGCTCACTACCATCGCACCAATGCCACCCGCATTCAAAGGTGTCTGCCTACTGCATAAAAACCAACTGCTGGATCCTTTTTTTTGACACGATATCTATTTAGGAATCCTCTTTAAATAACTGCTATAAGATATCCTTAGACATTTAGATTTTCGTCAAAAATGAGCATGCCTGTATAATATATGCCTTCAAAACCAAGAGTTCCTTTTCTTCATGCACGTACGTTCCAAATAGGTGCTCAGAGAAGGAGGAATGTCTAGGAAATCCGTTCGTTCCCTTTGAGTTCTGGAAAACGATAGAGATATCGGGTCCAAATGTGGCTCATAATGCTCACCTCCAAACTGTTGAAAGGCGATGCAATGCCTAACCAGTGGAGGAAAAGTTTTCTTCTTTCCTTGTACAAAGGAAAGTGCCATACGCGAGACTGTGACAATAACCGTTCAATCAAGCTGATGACATACCATGAAGATCGTTGAGCGGGTATTAGATAGCCGAATGCAGAAAATAATACGACTATATGAAAACCAATGCGGGTTTGTCGCAGCTAAATCAACCATAGATTCAATCCAAAGCAGATCATGATGGGAAAACATCGTGATTCTTTAAATGATTTGCATACGGTGTTGGTAGATTTTGAAAAGGCCTTTGATAGGCAAGCAAGGATCTGTTCTCAAAGGCTGGGCATTCCCTACAATGACTTCTGCAGAAGCTGTAGGTACGAGGAGGAAGAGGAGACTATCAGTCACTTCCTTTGCACGTGTCCTGCACTCGCCAACATTAGGAAGGCTATACTGGTGAATACCTTTTCAATGATCTGAACGATCTCAACAACGCCTGCACAGCAAAGATTAGCTCCTTCATTTAGAGGAGCAAATGGTTCCCTGAGTAAGAGGGGGACCCACCCACCCAACCCACCTTACACATCGGCAGCACAATGGACCTACCTCTGGTCTATGCATCCTCATCGAGGACCAGTTCCAACATACCAACCAACCAAGGATCTGTTATGGGTGGCGCAAAGACAACGAGTTGTTCCAGAAACCAACGAACAGATGATCATGGACATGTATGAGGGAGAAAAGACAAGAGTAAGATGCCCCGTTGGCGTCACTGAGGAGTTCGCAATTAAAGGCGCTGTACACCAGTGAAGCGTCTTAAGTCCCTTGATATTTATTACAGTCCTGGATTATCTGCTTGAAGGAAAAGTGATGGAACCCAAAGTGCGTCAGTTATTCTTTCCTCACGACGGAACCATCGAGCACTTGATGTATGGGAGTATGTAAGTTTTTGAGGGGTATGAGTATCGTATTAGTCCGAAGAAAACAGAATACTTGTACTGCCCGTCGGAGTGGATCAGAACTCCGACCTATTCCAGACATTTATATGAATGGAGGAGTGATTCCCAAGTGCGGAAAGTTCAAATATCTGGGATCTATGATCAATAGCGACGCAAGCTGTGATGACGACATTAACGCGTAAGCCATCTTCTGTGATCGAAGAATGCACCCTTGATTAAAGGAAGGCTCCACACCGCAGTAGTGCGCCCGACGCTAATATACGGTTCACAATGTTGGACAGCGTACAAAAGGTATGAAGGCAAATTAACGGCAGCTGAGATGAAGGCGCTTCGCATGACAGCAGGAGTGACAAAGCTTGATTAAATTATAAGTTCGAAGATACGAGGAAGCCTTTACGTCAAAGAAACTATCGAAGAAGCGCGACCGGCTCAGTTGGTACTGTCATGTTAAAAGGAGAGATCCTACGAACCCTGTCAAAAAGGCAATGTCGATCAACTTTCCAATACAAACGCGAAAGAGAGGCAGACCCAAATACTCCTGGATCACACAGATCCAGCAACACCAGCATTTGATTGGCCTCAATGACGAAGTGTTTCAAAATTGGGAGGCCTGTCGTTATTTTCTTAGGTCGAACTGACGAACAAATAAGTGGGAGGGTTATGATGCCTTTAATCTTTTAAGCTTTGTCTTTCGGATACAATTGTTACAAAATAAGGACGTGAGATGTATTTAAAAGTGCAATAGATACACACCAATTAATTGTATGTTGAACTTGTTGAAGTGGAAAATGTTAAACAAAGAACTTGTATGAATATGTTACTGTTACTTTTTAAAATAAAATTCAACTCGGCTTTAATTTTATTTGCTCAATATCTGAAGGCAATCATATCAACTACACTATTGGCCGAATTTCTGCCGGACTGCGTAAACTCCGGCAACTAAGACTCATTAAAACTTTGCTCGTGCCAGTTATTGATTATGCCCTTGTCGTTTATTGCAAACTAAATAGATTCCTTATCACATCATAAGTTAGTCGTTGCATTCAATGAGATGGTAAGGTATGTGTTTGGACTATGTAGATATGATCACATATCAAACTACCACAAAGCGATCCTTGGTTGCACACCTCAGCAGTTCATGGACATAAGGTTTTGTGTTTTCTTGCATAAAATCATCCCAAATAGATTCCTGCCACATCTTTTTGAAAAACTTCAGTTCGCTCAATCAGGCACAACTTCTAATTTAATTTTGCAAATTGAACAATCTATGCGTATCAATGTATCTACGCTACTTTTCTTTACTTTTTATGACGAGGTTATGATCTGAATTTTTTCAACAACATCCGGAGATTTTACAAGAAAGCAAAGCAACTGGCTGCTGGCTTTAAAACCGGAACGCAGGCTCTTTGAAACAGCGACGGAAACCTAGTCGCAGGGAATAGTAGATGTATTTAAGAACAATAAGGCCACCGGCTCTGATGGTTTACCAGCGGAGCTATTCAAATACCGAGGTGGTGTTTTGGTAGGACGTATGCACCAAATCATCAACCAAGTATGGGCGGAAGAAAGCACGCCCGATGACTGGACTATCAGCTGCATAAGCCCCATGTGTGAACGTCTCAAGCCGTTCTGCAACACACTAATCAGCACGTACCAGTGTGGCTTCCGGCCCGGCAGATCGACGATAGACCAAATCTTCACCCTAAGGCAAATCCTGGAATAGACCAATGGATTTCAAGTCGAGACCCACCACCTTTTCATCGACTTCGGCCTTTCACAGCGTGCCGTATTAGAGGCTTTCACGGCGATTGAAGAACAGGCGAAATTGGTTGGTCTTGAAGTAAATGAAGACAAGACAAAGTACATGCTATCAACAAAAAACAAAACATCTGTCCACCGCCTAGCACAAAACGTCACTCTTGATAGCAATAACTTCGAGGTAGTTAAGGAGTTCATCTACCTAGGAGTAAACATCAAGTCGGCGGAGAAAACCGCTTCTACTTCGGTTTAGCAAAACAAATAAGTTCAAAACTCCTCACTCGAAGGACAAAATACATACTTTATCGAACCTTAATCCTACCAGTCCTGCTTTATGGTGCCGAGAAGATACAACTCTATGAGCTGTACCAAGATGAGGATGTAGTCCAAAAAGCTAAATCACTTCGACTATATTGGCTCGACCACATTGAGCGAATGGAAAACTGGAAGCAGCGTGTCCGGGATCGTAGAGGTTGGAAGTCTGCTGTGTCTCAGGCGGAGACTTCACAGGTCGGGAACCCGTTAAGTAAGTAAGTAGTCAGTTTGCTCAATCAGGCAGAACGTTTTATTTAATAACTCCCTTCTCATACTATTTAACTCGCCGCGCCTTTCCTTTGTCCATACTACCAGAATTAAACAGTTATTTGAAGTCTCAAATTTTTAAAATGCTCCTTTCAAATATTTTGCAAATTGAACAATCTATGTGTATCAATGTATCTACTCTACTTTTCTCTACTTTTTTATGACAAATTTCAGGGATCATAACTCTCCCACTTGTCTGCATCCCTACTGGCCCGACTGAGGGGTTAGCCGGTTTGACCTGGGCAGGCCTCCCGATTTGGAACCATTTCATAACCGAGGCCAATCAAATGATGGTGTTTGTGCTTTTGTGTGAGTCAGGAGGTTTAGTTCTACCTCTGTTTCGCATTTGTAAAGGAAAATTTATTTATATTGATACGGATTTCGTTGGATCTCTCCGTTGAACATGACAGTACCAACTAAGCCGGTTGCGCTCTATTTTCTTGGAGATAGGTTATTTGAACTTAAGGCTTCCTTGCATCTTCGAACTTATTATTCAGTCAAGCTTTGTCACTCCTGATGTCATGCGAAGCATCTTCATCTAAAAAAAATAAAAAATAAATATCAGGCATTAACGGGCCATATAGGGCCTAAAACCTAGCTTCTACAACCACTTTCTTGTGCTAAGTGGAAGGGACCTACAATTTAAAGCCGAATCCGAACGGCAAATTTGAGAAGCTTCCCATGACAATTAATACTCTTGGATGTTTGTCAGACGGTCGCAAGAGTTGGGGTAGTGAAAACAAACTATAGATGTTACTTGGCCCCGGCAGGAATTGAATCGGCGACCTTTCAATTAGCAGTCCGACATACTAACCACTGAGCCCGACTATTCGTCGTCAATTTGCCTCATACTTTTTTTTCGCTGTCCAACATTGTGATCCGTATGTGAGCGACAGGCGCACAACTCCGGTATAGAGCCTTCATTTCAGTTAAGAGGGCATTTTTCGGTCACAGAAGATGGCCGAGTTTTTCCACCAGTTCATTCACCCTACGCTAACGCGATGTTAAATGTCGTCATCACTGGTTGCTTCGCTATTAATCATAGATCCCAGATATTTGTACTTTTCGGACTTGGGAATCACTCTTTAATTCAATTTTCTCGAGAAATAAAACAAATATGAGGCATTAACGGCCCATACAGGGCCTAAAAGCTTTGTATATATACTCTACTAAAAGATAGCTTCACCAACCATTTTCTTGTGCAATGTCGAGGGATCTACAATTTTAAGCCGATTCCGAACGGCAAATTTGAGAAGCTTCTCAATTTATACTCTTGAACGTTCGCAAGTGGTGGGCAGTAAAAAAATTCTAAATGTTACTTAGCCCCTGCGGGATTTGAGCCTTTGACCTTGTAGTTAGTAGTCCAACACACTAACCACCGAGAAAAGTTTGTCAATTGTGTTTTTTTTTGCATTTGGCTCTACCCCAGATTTTTATTTTAGTCAGATCTAAGACAAGGGAGAGGATCTGCTCGCATCTATGACGATGGGCAGTCATTCATCAGCACAACCGCAGGAGACTATTAGTATGAAGTAACAGAAAGAAAGCTCATTGTTGCATCAAGGTCCGTAAATATAACGACCTAATCGATACCTTATCATGTCGAAAGAGGAATTTTTACTTGAAAGAGTACTACGAAAGTCTCTAATCAACACACGACGTACAGTTAAAATGGGTTTAGCGTTTAATGGGGCAAATTTAAATGTATGCTGTTAACAAGAGACACCCAACATCGAACGGCACAATAGGACTGCTTTAACTTTACGGTATTAAGAGACTTTGTCTAAGAAATCAATCTTGCCAATCGCAACTTTGACCCTTAATAATCCCAGTCTTGCTCTACGGATCTGTAGCCAGGGTCCTTTTCAAAAGCGAATGACGATGTTCTTGGTCGCTTCGAGACAAAACATCTCCTTCAGATGTTTCGTTCTTTGTACAGCGCACCGACCTGGTCATAAAACGGCATATTCTGCGTTTGAGATGACTAGCATCTGTAGAGCGAAATGACACGAATGTTCCCGAAAGTAAGAACATGACTAAGGTGGGCGCACACAAGGGAAAAGGGACATCAATGCACAACTGGAAGCAGTAAGCCAAAGACCACGATAAAGGGAAAGGGTTATTGGATGAGGCCCATATCGACCCTCGGACTGTAGCGCCATCTTTACAATAACAATAAGAAAAAAGTGTCGATCCAAACGGAATTCCCGCACTAATATCAACGGAGTTCAAAGAAAATTTGTATGCGTGTTGTGCATTCTGTTAAAATTTACAGAAGGCGGAGGCTCGCATCATGAGTTTTTAGGGTGATTTAAATTATCTTCATGACACCAGCGTGGTGCAGAGTTCGTAGTCCCTAAGCTTATGAGTTATGAGAATATGTATACATCGGTAGCAGATTAACAGAAAGGCGAGTATATGTCTTGCAAGAGCTACCGAGGCGTATCACAGCTTAATGTCGCATAAAAAATCATACTGTGCTATGTGAAGATGCTATAATGTTTCTTCAATGTTATCCTGGAGTCGTTAGTACACATAGCAGGTCCGTCCGGCTACGACATCGACATCATCGGCTGCTCCCAGAGAGCTGAAGTAGTAGCTTTCACGGCGATTGAAGAACATACAAAAAAGGTGGTCTTGAAGTCAACGAAAACAAAACACAGTACATACTGTCAACAAACAGATATGTCCATCGACTAGGACAAAATGTCACTGTTGATAGCAGCAGCTTTGGGTAGTTAAATAGTTCATCTACCCCTGCGATTGACAAAAATATCAATACAAATTTTCCGTTCACAATTACACACAATCAAATTAGTCAATTATCAATTGACACTCGAAGTAAGGGTGATTTACTTCACGAATGACAATTTTATTGGAGACCCGAAGAAGAATCAACCAAGGAAACCGCTGCTACTTCGGTGTGGAAAAAATTGCGCTCAATAATCACTTTCTTAAATCTCAGATTGAAAACAAAAATTGCAGATAATAGTTCCAGTGTCAATAAAAATACAGAAACATTTCACTGATCACTGCTAGTTTGCAGAGGCATTTTGGTTATTCTTTAGTTGTCTGGTAAAAACCGAAACAAAAATTAATTAATTTAAATACATATGTGACAATTAGACATTGCATATAATACAAAACAATTGTTCAATAAAAGCCAGATTGAACTAGATTAAATTAAATTTAATGAGCACAGTTGAATGTATTCCGATTTACCATTTTTGTAAGCTAATATTTGGATTACCTCATTCAAGTGGGCG
This sequence comes from Portevinia maculata, assembly GCA_949715645.1. Classification (NCBI taxonomy): domain Eukaryota; kingdom Metazoa; phylum Arthropoda; class Insecta; order Diptera; family Syrphidae; genus Portevinia; species Portevinia maculata. Next base: position 264,983,687 of record OX454526.1, on the reverse strand, counting down.
TGTGGGATTAATCATATTTAATTTACTTAACTCGAAGCGCAGGGAATATTAGATGTATTTAAGCAGCCTTTTCAACAGCTGCTAAATGGGCATCATGGAGAGAGATGATACGGCAAGAAGAGAATCAAAAAAGGCAATATCAATCAACGTCCTAATACAAACGTGAAAGAGAGGCCGACCTAAATACTCCTGGATCACCCAAATGCAGCAATTGATTGGCCTCAGCGACGAATTGATTCAAGATCGGCAGGCCTGCCGCTATTTTCTGAGGTCGAACCGACGAACCCCACAGGGGGACCAGTAGCGATGCAGTTAAGTGAAGAGTCTTTGCCTGAGACACTGCAGCCTTCCATCCTTAAGTGGTAAGGTATGATCCCTTTAATACTGATCATAGCCTCACCGCCATTAAAGGAAGAAGTAGAAGTGCAGCTGCAGGGGTGCGCGAATGATATCGTAGTCATCGCTGTTGTAGATGCTTTGACGGCGATTGAAGAACAGACAAGACCCAGTACATGCTATCAACAAGCAACAATCATTGTCCACCGACAAATAGTCACTGATGATAGTAATAACTTACTAATAAAAAATATTTTAGGCCTAAAACCTAGCTTCTCCAACAATTTGCTTGTGCAAAATCGTAGGGACCTACAGTTTTAAGCCGATTCTGAACGGCCATTTTGTCAGTTTGTCGGACGTTAGCAAGATGTTGGGCATTTGCTAAAAAAAAATTAGTTATTACTTGGCCCTGTGATTTGAACCTGAGACCAACACTCTAATCAATGGGCGCGTCCCATGAATAGAGGTACCTGAGCTCTCAGAGTGAGACAAAAGGCTCAGCTGAGCGCTGCCGGTTTGCCGGAGATTTTTGAGATAAATAATTTATGTATGTACATATTCATTTCTCATATTTTTGCTTAGAGCGCTCATAGATTTTATTTCGCAAGGAACGCTCCTAATGCGCTCACTATAGCAACAATTTAGATGATGTTAAGGAGTTCATCTACCTCGGAAGAACAGCAGCTTCACGAAATGTGACGCCGAAGATAGAACCGCGAATCTAACAATATATGGATGTAGTCAAAAAAAAAAAGCTGAAGCTAGTTGAATACTTTAGCTCGGCCACATCTAGCAAATGGAGAATGATTCAGCGAAGATCTTCGACTGGCAGCCTCTAATTCGAGACAACAAAGAAGTCCAAGCTTACGTTTCAAAAAAAAAAAAAAACAAGTCATCGCAGATGTCAAAACGCTTGGTCTGGACAACTGAATGCAGCGTGAATGAAAGGCAGCAGTTTATCAGGCAGAGATTCTTTCCGGATCGAGAGCCCGGGTAATAAGAACGTTCTACACAGAACTGAAGGTTCTTACAATTTAAATCTGATCACAAACACGACTGGCAACGAAATGGAGATAAACAAGTCAGAAAAAGAACTCTCACCATTCGAAAAAGTGTGGACAGAATGTGAGATTGATTGCATATCATTGATAATACGAAGTTACAGGATGTATTCGCAAAGGACCACCAAATCCTCTTTTGAAATGAATTCGTTTCTTTTGTTGACGAAATGTGTAGGCTTTGGTGATCAGAAGTCATGCTCCCCATTTACAGTTATTACCTAACTGTTTTTCAGTAAAAACAAATATTCCGACATTGAAGAAGAACATACACCTCTATCGTGGAATCCGTTGGATCTGAGATTCACTTCACATATTCGATTCACGGGAACAGAAAATTGCTATCGTCGGATACTCTCCCTTACCGACCACTATTGGTGATTAGGAAATTCAATTGTGACAGCTTCATGACGTGACATTTCAAACACATTTGTTTTGTAAAAATTCAATTCAGTGAAAATAAAATAAAAACTGCGGATGTCAAATGCATGGATAGATTCGATCCGTTCGTTTTAACGTTACCGACATGTGGATGGTTCACGTCTGCGGATTACACGGTGCAAATTGTTCACTATTAGCGGATCGTTCCCCCCGACGGATTTCACGATAGGGGTGAAAGTGTTCAAAATCTCTCACTATCAAAACTAGCTAAGCCTCTAATGGCGTCAAAGTCATAATACTTGATATCCTTAAATGCATATTAAGAATAAGTTAAGAATATTTTAACTTGTACAATGTTTCGAGTTGATTTTAAAAGTCAAATCTTGCTCCCATACTGACAAATACGATGTCAAAATTGTTCGACAAAGTAAACGAAAGTGTATCCCATCTAAAACGCATACAAACAAAATTCAATTAAATCATTTCAAAACACAACAGTCTTATGAAATAAAATCAATGTCTTACCTGTAATTCAGATTCGGTAACATCAATTTCTCCACGATAAACGAAATCAATGATCGTTTTCAGATCTGTGAATATTATGTCGCCCGGCAGAATAATTGTCGGATGTTTGCACGGATTCTCCAGCAGTAGTTTTTGAAAATATGACGAACATGCCGATAAAACCACCTAAAAACAAACAAAACCAAAATGAAATATATTCGTTTGCATATAAAATCGAAATAGCTCCGTCGCAGAGACGAAGAGAGCATCAGTCAAAATACCTTGTGAGCTTTAAGCGAACCATTTTCACATGATAATGTGACATCAACAAATGATAAATCCTCACGCAGTTGCTGGAACACGGAGGTCATTGTGTTTTGATAATTATTCCATCTGAGACTGAAATATTGATGACTTCGAGCCGCCATTGTGTTGTAAATATATTATTTTCTTTGAATGTTTTTTTCAACTTTTGAATTGTTTTCGATTATTGTTGTTTGCCCCGACTTTTTGTTAATGTGGAACTGTTACTGTTTCTTACTCCGCAGATTCTAAAAGAAAAGAAAAGAAAAGAAACAATGAATGAATGAATTTAAATGAAAATGTATAGCAACTTGTACGAGTATTCATCTAATTAAAATAATTTATGAGAAATAGAATTTGTGTAACTTGAATGGCTGCTACAATTCGTAGCTACTTTGAAGGTCATGCAGCGTAGGTGCCCTTAATACAATTGTAATTTTTTGCAATTTCTTATTTGGTAAGCACATATCTAAAGTATGTGGCTGTATGGAACGCGTTAAAACCCCCAACTGACTCTTAACTACAATTATGGCCACCAGCTGTTAAAACTTGTAGCTATTTTATATGGGGATAAAAGCTTGTATTGCAAACTCACACCCAATAGTGAGTTACATCGTCATTGCAGACAGGCAGTCAGTAATGCGTAGCATATATTTTGAACGCCAATCTGAGAGCCCATTGTGGTCAGTATGGACATCACCCATGTAGTCTTTGTGAACTTTCCCACCTCTCGGCGATATTGAATATTTCATGGTCTTAAGCTGTGGAAAGGTTCAGACAAAAAAGTGTCTATCTAAATAAGTAGTCTAACGACATTCCTCTCACATTTTTTTGAAACACTTAATATTGGTGCGAGTTTCATAGCAATACTTGGCTATCCCTATGGTGTAGAGCCGCTGCCTTAGGTTAGGTTAGGGTAAGGTGGCTGTCAGCTAATAGCCGCCGCACTTAGACCAATGAGGTTCGTTGTAATGCCACGTGGATCAGGGGAGTTTCGCCCTCTACTCGCTTAACCATTTGGAGCTTCTAATGAAGCGCGGTAGACTTCTAACATCTGTGTAAGCTTAGTCACTGAGTTCATTAAGGAAGAAGGCTCCTAGATAGATTTCATTTATGGGAGAGGACATGTACAGAGGAGGTGAAGTGTAGGCTCCTCCTCCTCCTCATCCCTGCAGCTTCTACAGAAGTCATTTGAATAGACGCCAAGCCTTGATGCGTGCTTGCCTATTAGAGTGTCCTATAATGACACCTATAGCAGAGCCAATGTGCAGCCGATTAAGTGAGATCAAACCCAAACGGATAGCTTAAAAGTAAGTTTACAAGTAGCGATAGGTATACCTAGAAAACCTTTATCAGGTAGAAGAGGTAATGCGGTTCCTTTTTTGACAAGGTCATCTGCCCTACAATTCCCGGTAAGGCGGAAAGAGAGACTAATATTTAGACTTTCTAAGAAAACATCCCCAGCTACCCCATCACTAGTTGTTGATCCATCGGTGTAGAAGTGGATCGATTTATCCTCCGTGAATGCATAATCCTCCCAGGATGATCTGGTGTTGATAGTGATTGGGAAGTTCTTCCCGAACTATAATTGGGGTATGGTGTAGTCTATGTTCCTTGGTAGAGACCCAAGTGAGTCCTGAGTGATAGAGCGACCAATATTCTTATTGATCCACTGTGAGGTAGCTTTTACGTGGACCTCGGAACAGACAGCTATTTGCCTGCCTTACTTACTTGCTTTACTAAACGGGTACCCGAACCTTGAAGAGTCTCTGCCTGAGACACTATAGCAGATCCATAATTAATACATTACGTATAGGAATTTACCATTGCTTCTTTGTGTATCAAAAGAAGAAGATGAGAGAGGTTCAGTAAAAACTCTAACGCTGCAATAGGTTCTGTTCTCATTGCACCCAATGTACACTCACAAGATAGTCTTTGCAATTTGTTGAGTTTAGCTGTGTACTTTTGTTTTGTTTTCTGCCACCAGCAAAGTGCCGCATAGATTAAGATGGGTCTCACAATGACTAATTTTCACCAAGTGGACTTCTGCAGGTCCATAGCGAAAGCCTTGCATTGTTTATGCCCTTTTAAAAAAGAAAGTTCCAAGTGAGTTTTTGATCAATGATCAATTTAATTTACTTCATTTGAAAACTCTATAGTTTATATTATTCCCATCTTTGCTTTTAACTCACAAAAATAATTTGCTCGTTACTTAATTAAATAAATGGCGGCGCCCGCGCAAAAGTTACCTACAACGATCACTTGATTTATGGGTGGGTGGATGTTTTGGAGGGGAATGGGTATAGTATTAATATAAAGAAAAAGAATACATATGCTGCCCGTTCTCTCACCCACTCCGACCTATTCCAGACATTTATTTTTATGAATGGAAGAGTCCTTCAGGTTGCGGTTGTGCCGTCGGGGTAACATCCGTACCACGTAAAAAAAGAAGCTAGTTATGAAAGACATGAGAATCGTATATGCACGCACACCCCTCATTTTAGATAGATGTGTTTAAGCAGCATTTCCAGCAGCTGTTTAATGGTCATCATATAGAGAAAGTTATAGTTCGAGAAGAGAACCCAAGTCCACCACCCAGTAATGGTGAGCATTTTCCTGCTTAATGTCGCATATAAGATCCTGTCCAATGTACTGTGTGAACGTATCACGCCGTTCTGCAACACACTAATCGGCACATACCTTCTTCCGGCCCGGCGGATCGACAAACGACCTGCAAAAGGCCAATTTTCAAGTCGAGACCGAGCATCTTTTCCTCTACTTTAAAGCCGCATATGATAGCATTCATCGTCAGGAGCTCTACGTGGAGATGGCAGAATTCGGGATCCCGGCAAACTAATCCAGTTGTGTCGCGTGATGCTGGAAAACACGCGGTGTAATATGATATTCCAAAAGAGATGCGCTGTTATGTGACTTCTTCAATCTTGTTCTGGGGCAGACAGTGTGCACGGAAGGCACTATCTTGAACAGATTCCACCAACTTCTGGATCATCGGCGCACCGTCTTGAGGATTTCATGGCGATTGAAGAACAGGGATAAAACAAAGTTCTTACTTTCAGCAAACAAACAAACATCTGTCCAACGACTAAGACAAAAAGTCTTTGTTTGAGAGCAGCATTTTCGAGGTAGTAAAGGAGTTCAACTACCTCAAAATAAAAATCAACTCCACGAATGACACCTAAGTCGAGATCCGAAGAAGAATTACCCTAGGAAGTTGCTACTTCGGTTCGGCAAAAGAAAGGTTTAAAACTCCTAACCCGGAAGGCCAAGTTTAAGCTCTACAAAACACTGATAGTGCCATTTCTGGTTTATGATAAACTGGAAAGGAGAGCTAATATTGGGTTCTTTCGAAAGAAAAATATATTTCCTCCTGTGTGCGAGGAGAGCAAATGGAAAAAAAGATGCAAACGCGAACGCTAACAGCTGTATCAAGATCAGTCCCAAAAGCTAAATCACGTTGACTACATTTTGTCGGCAACACTGAGCCGAAAGACAGAAAGAACACCGCTAGTTGTAGCTCAAAAATGCCGCTTGTCTAAAAGAAGCAATTGCCCAGAACCTTCATTCTGGTATTCATTTAGACTGTTATTTCTTCGACGTCGCTACAGCTTCTGTAGCCTGGATGAAGATCCTTCGCATGACAGCAAGCGTAAGATCTTTAAGCTTGATCAAAACTTGACAAGGAACTTTCAAAGAGCACCACCGATCGTACTGTTATGTTCAAAGAAGAGATTCTGCTGTTTGATCTTGGGAAATTCCAGCGGTCGTTTCTTATTTACCCTTTAACTTTATGACTTACTGTTGGGAAAATATGTACCCGTTCGCAGGTAGTAAAAGAGTTCATAAAATTCCCAACAGGTATAAAGACTGAAAATCGATTGCAAAATGTATGGCCTTATCCTTGTGATCGCGTGTATGTACTACATAATTGCGAACATGTTGACCATAAAAGCTTGTGTAGCTCTTGATGCAGCAATTTACATGTATTTTCACTTTTTTTGTATAATGTTTTTATTAATTAGATACGTGTTTTTGTATATAAAATGTATGTATAGAAAATTGCTCAACTAAATTTGTTTCCAAACAGAAATACTTTTTGCCACAACGCGATTTTCACGATTTCCATTTTATTTTTTGTACACAATCCTATTACATATATTGTTAAGTTTTTAGTGTTCAAAAATAGTGTTTGGATACTGCTTGTTAAATTTGGAACTTTTTTTGTTAAAATTTGCTTTATTTTAAACTTTTTATGAAATATTGCCGCGAAACTCGTCTCCCGCCATACAAGTTCACCGTGACCCTACTATTATATTCGTAAATATTTTTTTTTTTTTCATTTGGCACTAACGTTGTCGCGAAATACTCTATTGAGGATTAGAAGTTTATTATATTAACGTCCTTAATGTGTAGCAGCGTGTTCGCTATCAGGTATGGCACCTGAATTTACTATGAGATTGACAGCTCAAAACGTCCTCAATTGGTTGATTAAGTTCACCAGGTGTCGTAGAAGAACTTTACCAATCTCCAATTGAATAGTGTGAGATTAAGTTCAAGGTCTCATTGGCTTAGGCTTTTTGAATCCATCTAATCCTCCAACCCCTTTTACGTCGAAAAATATTGGCATAATACAGTCAAACTTCCATAACTCGAACTTCTATAACTCGAATTTTCTATAACTCGAACTAAATCGAGTGTCAACAGCATTTAGGTGACAAATTGCATACAATTCTGCTTCCGTAACTCGAATTTCTATAACTCGAATTTCTATAACTCGAATTTCTCCATAACTCGAATAAAAATTATGGCACGACCATTCAATAAGTCGAATTTTTAGGGGAAACCCCCGAATATGCTTGGTTATTTTTGTTTCTGTTTCAATTTTTTTGTCTTGTTTTGAGTATTTTACTGTTCAGTGAAATCCCGAAAATGATGATGTTTTATGTTCTCCTTTTGTTATTAATTCTTTTTTGTCAGTCGCGCAAGCCAATGTAACTTTATATGCTATGGCGTCAAAACGTGTGTTAACATGTTTATCACTAGAAGAAAAATTCAAACTTATCAAAGAAATTGAAAGTGGAATAAAAAAAAGGATGTAGCTAAGAAATTTGGTATCCCAGCGAGTACGGTTTCCACAATCTTAAAAAATAAAGAATCAATAATCACGTCATTTGAATCGGGAACTTTTTCTGGATGCAGCAAAAGAGCGAAAATACCAATGTTTCAAAATGTCGACAAGGCTGTCCTGGATTGGTTTACAGCAGCTAGAAACCGAAACATGCCCATATCTGGAGGAATATTGAAGGATAATGCAATGGAGTTTGCGAAGCGATTTGGAGATGATAATTTTAAGACAAGCACAGGTTGGCTTGATAAATGGAAGCAGAGGCATTCAGCACAACTTCTAACTGGCGAAATTTTTAATGACAAAATCTTTAATGCGTTTTATTTAAGGCATGGTGTGTGCCATAAAAAGGCGTGTGGTGAAAGTAATAATGTTCGCGATGAGGACTGCGATAAATGGAAAACTGACGTTTTGCCGTTTCTAATCGAAAAGTATAATGACCGGGATATTTTTAACGCTGATGAAACAGGATTATTTTTTAAATGCCTGCCAGACAAATGTGGACAGTGAGGTTTCCACATCACAGTTTCCGACAGATAACGACATTATTGAGTATTATAGCTCTGAAATTGAACCGATTTTAACCTTCGTGTCAATACGAAATGAGTACACGTTAAGTCAGCGCGACGGGTACCCCCATACATTTTGTATGTGTGCTGAGATAAAATGATGTTGAAAAAGTATTAAAAAAATAGTCAAGAGTAAATTTAATTCAGTTCAGAATCTATATTTCAATTATTGCAAGAATGGCATTTGTTAATAGTTAAATTATGCTGGTCGCATATAGGTTTTTCGCAGAAGTTGCAACATTTTCTAGTTTTTCGCCTGGGCATGCGTTGCTCAGAGCAAATATGGCATGATCCTAGTATTTTGAGACGTCGATCGGGGCCCCTTGGTATTATTCGTGATGTTGATGGATCATTTGAGTTACGTGAACGTATGTTCTCACCAAGCATAGCTTCAATGCCATTTCTGGTGTTGAAGTTTCGGTATATAAGGGGATTTTCGGATCTTTCCAGAATACTCGGCATGCACAACTGCTTTCCCAACTCTTGCAGGAATTTTCAGCGGTTATCCTTTTTCATAGCAGCTGCTTTGTTGTGCTCATTATAAAGAACGTAGGCCGCCAATCCACAAACGTCGAGTATATTACAAAACATCGCAAGTGGCCATCGTCTAGTAGCTCATTTTGTAGAATAATGTGATACCATTTTGTCCATTACATCCACACCGCCTTTTGTGCTATTGTAGTATTTAATTATGTCTGGCTTATTTTTATCATCCGATATGGCATTATCGTGGTGCATTGTAGATAAAAGTATAACGGCCTTATCTTTTTTCGGAACATAGGAAACGATGGTCTTATTCCCCATGAACCCAAATAGAGACGACTGGATTCTACGTGATCTATTTTTCAGCATTTCTTTTGAGATGCAAGCTTTATTAGCACGTAACGTTCCAACCAAAGTTAGATTTTTACTCAAGAGATAATCGGCGAGATCCATAGAAGTTAAAAAGTTGTCCATTGTAATATTACGGCCGGATCCTTCGTAATGACGAACTAACCGTTTGACTACCTTTTCCCCTAATTGTGTTTCACGTAGGCCATTTCTTGGTTTCCCGGTGTATATTTCCCCTTTTAGAGGATAGAACGTCTTTGAATCACAAGCCCACCACACTTTCATACCATATTTGGATGGCTTCGATGGTATGTACTGTGTGAATTGTGTTCTACCTCTGTAGGGGAAAAGCTGCTCATCGATTGTTAGGTTTTCTGATGGCATATAGTTCTTGTTGAGACTTGCATTCATTATGTCCCACAAATCTCGAATTGTGGCAGCTTTGTCGTCTATCAGTCGATGCATTCGGGTCAGATAGTTATCAAATCGGATAAATCGATTTATGGCCCAAAATCTATTGATGCCCATTGTAGCCCGATATAATGGCAAGGCTGTAACTTTCCAGAGCTCTACAGAATGTTCGTTATTGGAATGGTGGGCACCAGCTGTTATTAGTATTCCAAAATAACCATTAAGCTCCTGAATTGTAAGTGGCTTCCAAACTTTAGGCTCTCGCGAAGGATTATTTGCATTCATAATAGCATAAATGCTCGCAGCCTTCCGGTTAGTTTCACGAACTACAATAGTTGACATATCGGTGGTGAAAAACAAACTGAACAGTTTTGATTCCGACAGCATTTGAGTTGATTAAAAAGCTCCAGTTCTGCCTCGAACGATGTTATGGCTTGGCGTTCTGGTTCCTTGATTTTGCGGATTCGTAAGCCATATGGTCCGATCTTCATTTTTTTCCCTGCCTATCAGCTTTCCTGGTAACACATCGCCTATCTCAGCCGCCGTTTGGTCATCGACGTGGATCTCGCTATGTTCATAATTATTACCATCATAATCGTAATCATCAGAATCAGAACTCTCAGCTTGTTCATTCACCTCATTATTGTCGATGCCGTCTATGTCCGAGTACTCACCGTCATATGCTTCATAGTTAGATGGAACATAATTATCATCAGAGCCATCACTGAAGTCGTCTGCGCCGGATTCACTGCATTCATCCAGCAAATTGCGGATATATTTTTCTTGTCGTTCGAAAGACCGTCTGAAACATTATCAAATGTGTTTTCTTAGAATAGATACATTTATGCACAACCAAAACTCAATTTTGAACGAATTTGATGAATAATGTTATATCTTATATACCTATTTACTAGCGATGTTTTCGGCTGAGAATTGCTCATATTTCCAATTTACCTACACCAAATAATGAACGTATGAACTCCACAGCAGTAGGATACAATGTGATGAAATCGTTTAACTTTTCAAGCGAAACGCAATAAATCATAGTAACACAAATACTTGTGATGAAACATGTTCAATCGCGAAAAACACATACGAATCAGTACAATATAATTATGGGTACCCGGGTGTCCTTCGCATATAACGCCGTATTAGAGTTGAAAAATGTATTTTAGAAAATTAACAGATCGGAAATAATTTAAATGGAATACACCATTCAATGCAGAATTATATTTCAAGAAGGTACTGAAAATCCCATTATTTGGTCCTATAGGCGAAATTATGTTTTTACTGATTCAAATTTCAAATGGATATCCGGGTACCCTCGCATTGACACGAAGGTTAAGCGCAACAGAAAGTGATGAAGAGTGTTCGGTGGAAGGAATTATTCATCATCCTTCCAAGAACGATGTAGAAAACGCCTTCGAAACGGTGAATGTATATTTACAAACGAGTGACACTACCAGTGATGACCACTATAAGGCTTTGAACAAACTTGAATCTCTTTTTGTTGAAAATAACAAGCAGAAGGAACATTTTCAGTCACTAATTTCTGATTTCTTTAATACTCTGTAACCTGTGAAAAGTTTTCGTATTTTAAAATAAATATACAAGTAGTACAAGTTTCATTTAACAATCATAAAAAAATATAATTTCTGTAAGTCGAAGTCTCTATAAGTCGAACTTTTACCTTGGATAGTGGTGATTCGAGTTAGGGAAGTTTGACTGTATTATGAGATACCTAAAATTGCAATGGTACGGTAGGTAGGTAGGTACCTAACTGATATTTCAATGTCGAGATGTGTTCTTCTGAGGAGTGCAGTATTTGTTTAGACCATATCAACAAAGTCAACAAAATATAATAGTTGGGTAACCAGTGACCACAAATGTTACCGAATTTCATCCAAATTTCTTCACAATATGCTTGACGAAGTTCTCCATACATCCCCCATACCTCCTACATACCTACTTGTTTGTATAATTTTAATTATACACACAAAAATAGCCAGCAAAAAAACTCTTATTTTAAATTGCAAACTTGTTCTTGCCTCATCTACATCTTCGAATTCATTCACCAGATTAAGGAAACTAAAACACAGACACCCACTTGAGACCAACAATGTAGGTAGGTACCTATCTACTTCATACAGAGTAACTTTGAAATTATCATCATCATCTATCTGCTTGCTTACAATTAACATCACCTCCATGTTGCATGGCCGGGTATTTTACCCAACCCCCTCTCGTGTGGTACACATTTGCATTCCATCAAATCATGTAGCACTGTTGAACGCCGGGGTTCCTTGGAAAATCTGGCGGCACAGCATCCAAGATGGATGCACAACAACAACATAGGACCTTCCTCAACAACAAAAAGGGATGGATAGAGCCTTGCCAACTGCCGCAGTACACCGTGCGTGGCAAAAAACAATATGCAAAAGAAAAACAACAAAACATAAAATAAACACGAACAAAAAAACAAGAAAAGGGAAAAGCAATTTATTTCCATCGTTGTGAAAACTGGTTTGGCGCTCAGCGCTGCATTCTTTTGCTAGAGTCTTTCTTGCTTTACGAATGTGCTTCCATTATCCCTGTCCCTGGTCATGCCCGTGAAAAAGAAGTATCAGCACAAACATTTCCATTTCCATGACCAAAAGAACAAGAAGGAGGAACAAAAAGAAATTGTTTTCAAGACCGTGTCACCGTGTGGTGTTTCGTATACCTACTACCAAGCAGCGGCCGTGTGTACAGCACGGCGGCGAGCTTTTTCCTCCTCGCACTCGCATTATCATCCTCATTGTTTGTGTGTCCTCTGCTTCTTCTCCCTTCTATCATTCTCGAACACAATAGAATTGATGGCGAAAATAAATTCAACTGCTGTGCATCTACAACCGGAGCGAGTGTCGTCGCGCCGCCAGCGGAGGTACAATTTTCTCATCGTAGGATAAAAATAATCAAAACAAAAAAGTTAAAAAATTCTCTCGCACTTTTGTTCACTCGTCGTTGTCGTGTCGCCCTCATATCTTACCCACCCGCCTGTCACCCCCTTTCGAGAACTAAAGATCCAAACAAAAAAGGTAAAAACTTGAACACAGATAACAGCTACAGCACACACGAAATGGAGGACTGTAAATGAAAAGAAGAAACTGCTCGAAAGAAGTACAACAATAGTTAAAAAGCGGTGGCAGTGGGGTGGTGAAGGGTTTTCTTTTCGTTGCATGCCAAGTTTTTCATTTTGCGAGTGTTGCCGAGTTAGAGTGGACAAAGTACTAGAGCTTTTCAAATAATATTGTAAAAGGGGGAAGCCATATATTGGTCAATTTGATGTAAGTATAAGGTCAGCTAATGGCCCTAATAAGTAGGTAATTAAAATGGGAGAGTTCAATGAGCCAGTATTGCTTCAGAAAATTATACACCTGTAGGAACCTACATACTCCTGTTTAGTGGGTAATCTTATCGATTGAATGAATGCTTTAGCAAAGTTGCCATATGGGATATTACGTTGGTATAACAGGCTTATCAAATATGATTCATTATCACCACTTGAAATGAGATCATAAAGACTGATAAAACAGGACTCCAGAAATAGCTTTAGATAGCTTGATTCAAGAATACAATAAACGCGGCGATAAGATCAATGAACTAAGAATCAATCTTTTGGCCTTGGATGTTTATGATCTGCTAATAAGAATCGGTTAACCTTTCTATTGTGAGGCAAGGATATTTATTTAATTTTAACCTTGCCGTGAACAAACATTGGTCATGCCACGAGTGTTTACTAAGTGCAGATGTGTCTGGAAAAATTGAATCACTTTTAATTCTAATCTGATCAGATGCGCTATATGGGGTGAGTACCACGGAATTGACTCTTTTGAAGAATTGTACCTAAAGCGATCATCTGGCGACCAACAACTAAAAACATAAGAACAGGCTACAGTCCGCTTGGTTTGCTATTCCTATCCCCCAAAAAGTGGGCGTGGCAAAAAACTAGGTTAGGTGTAGGTTAGGTTGAGGAGGCTGTTAGCCGAAAGCTAACACACTTAGACCAAAGAGGTCCATTGTGATGCCACTAGGATCGGGAGTATCTGGCAAAAAACTAAGTATGGGCAGATTGTTAAGAAGAATATTGTCTACATATTTTGTTCTATATTTGTATTTCATTTCCATTTCATTTCTAACGGTTTTTTTTTTAATACTAGGCGGATTTGGAAAATGTTTACACTAGAAGCTAGATATATGAGAGTGAGAGCTTCCATCTTCCGATCCCGACGGCGTTCTGTGCGCCAACATGCGTCTTTTTCCCATGACTTGATGAAATGGAGTCAGGGGTTCATTAGGTTCCAACAGGATGGAGCAAAGGCTCACACTTCAAGGGACAAGATGACTGCTTTGAGGGAACACTTCCCGGAGCGCGTCATCTCAATAAGGGGCGATTAAGAGTGGCCGCTCCCCCGATTTGGCCCCTTGAGATGTTTTGTTTGTGGGTTTTTGAAGTAAAATTTCTTTACTCACGCTTGACTTGGGGGAGTAAGCTGGTGAATGCGACACGGAAGTGTAGACCAATGTAGACTTCCGGCGTAACAAAAGTGTAGACAAACGTAGACTTCCGGCGTAACGGAAGTGTAGACAAACGTACACTTTTTTGTTACAACCCATACAATTTAGTCGGCGGAAAGGTTCGTGGAATGGGTAAACACCCTTGAATCTCCTCAATAGAGGGCAATACTAAGCTCATCATCTATCCAAACCGATCCAAAGGAGGACAGTTGCCGACAGATGGAATTTACCGGAAGTGCGTAAAGTCATTGTGTCCATGAATCGCAGTTCATTAGTTGGAAATATAAAGCGTCACCGTCATCGTCAGATTTTCAGGTCGGACGGCAAAAAATCAAAGTTTGAGCTAGGAAGCTGAAATTTATAATATAATCTCCAGGGGCCCTTGATGTGTAAATATTTTCAAAATTCGCCCACTGACACGCCCACAATTTAAATTAGATGGAACGAAAGAAGTTTTACTTCAGTCGTGTGGTCTTAAGCACACACATTTTTTTTAAATCCCTCGTTTATGTCAACCGTCCAAGGACCCTACAAGATCTGAACGCCAACATCCGGGCAGAAATTGCAAACATACCTTCAGTTCAGTCGATCGAACCGCCACTGCAACCTCAGATAATGGGTGGAATACAAGATCCACATAAAAGACAAAAGGAGGTGGAAATCATTAACCAATTGTGTTATTTCACGGAAACTATGGCCAAAGTGTGATAAGAGCAGGACCAACCAACTTCTACGGTACGACAGACAATCACTGTCTTATCCGCCAGACTAGAACGATCATAAAACAGAAGCTGTCCTTATAACGAGTTGGGCAACCATTGAACTCGTCAATTTTCAAGTCGGGAACCAGATCATCGGATCCAAAAAAAACAGTCAAATATCTTGGAGTCATGCTAGACAACAGACTGCAGTTCAAGGCGCACATGGATTATATAACAAGGAAAGTATCGCAAATACAGGAAGCTGGATGAATTGGATATGTTAGCAGGATCCTTTAATCAAGAGTAGTCAGCAGTCAGCAGTTCTCCTGGTTCCAGCAGCTTCAATAGCGACGCAATAAACAATAAGGAAACTATCATCTGCATACAGGCATTTAGGACAATCTGCGGTTTTCGAACCATCTCGGACGAAGCGGGCTTTGTCAAAGGTTAAATGATACCCATAGACATTCTAGCGGGCCGGATGTTGAGGATCTACAACAGAAAACGCCGGGCGGATAAGATGCCGGTTAAATTGCAAGAAAAATAGGATTTAAATAGCAGATGATAAGGCAGATGAACCTACAAGTTGATCCCGACAAATGAAATCTGGTCAAAGCGAGCACATGGAAACAGCAACAACCACCTTATCGCGCATCGCGAACACTTACGGACACCATAGCTCGCTCTTTTGTCCAGAATGTCCAGCGCAGGAAGAAAATACAGAACACGCAGTTTTTCATTGAAGAACGACTACAAATACACCGTTCCTTATAGGCCATATGTTGCCAGTGGCAGGACAATTTGATGGCAGTTTAGTACCTGGTGACAACACTCCAAAAAGAACTGCGGAGAGTAGAAAAGCTCAGGACAGCATCAGAAGCAGCAGAAGCGGGTGCTAACAGCGCAGTGGTAGTGTATTCACTTGTTAATCGAAAGGTTGCGTGTTCAAATCCCGATCATGTCCATGACGCAAAAATCCGCAGAATAAAAATCAATATAAGTGCAGCGAATGCTGGATCATTATGAGTGCACTTTAAATTATTGATAAACAACGGATAGCGTCGAGTTAGCACTAGCACACGTGTTAACTCATAATTTTGATTAATAATCGTGTGTTAGCTTTCACTGACATGTGATAACGAGTGGATAACTTAACTCACCGAATTCGGCGTATAAGGATCGGATAACTTTACACATTCTAAGATTGTAGTTCATGCATTCACAAATTGGGAGGATGCGCATGTATGTGTGGAAACATTGAGAGGATGAGAGAACGCTGCCTCCCATTTGGGCATATTACTCTTTCATAATGCGTTGACTCCATAGTAGTACCATAGTATTGGAATGGAATACACAGAAATGAGTGTCAACCAATACCATAGTATTGGAATGGAATACACAGAAATGAGTGTCAACTGATGAAATATGACATAGGTGCTAAAGAGCAAACAGCTAACACAGGGAAAACATATTTTTATTAATCAGAAAAGTTATCATATGGACAAGTTCGCTATCCGTGTACCAGCTAACTCGTGTGTTAAGGAGCGGATAGTGTTTTTCTATTAATATGGCTGTAAGTTTCTGCGGATTAAACTTGAATACAAAACTTCAACATAATGCTCCCTAAGTTATGTATACGCCACCCGTAGAGAAAAAAAAAACCATACCCAATGCACAAACCTATCTTTCCTATAATTCTACTCCTTCCTAGTTCTACCACCTAATAGTAGGCAATGAACTAAGTCCACAATGACATTGCATTTGTAGGTCTTGAATTGAAAAATGCCTGCGCTGTGTATACACACTATAAGGGTACTACTGTATCAATTACAGAAAAGAAACCCCTTCAGCGCACGCTGGTTATATAAAAAAAGCAGCTGACACAAGGCAAGACGCATAGCATGAATTGCTAACCAGCTCACCCTCAAGACTGTATTTGGACGTACAGTGAAGTTCAAAGAATCTTTCTTCAGCCGTACAACACGAATATGGAATACTCTTCCACGCTCTATTTTTCCTTCACATTATAACTTACAAACATTTAAAACCAAATTGCATCGGCATCTCTCCTTTTCTTCTAATCCTAATTTCCTTAACGCCAATGATAAGGGTACTAAAAAATCCCTTTAGTGCGCGTACATAATAAAAAAAGAGTAATAGCTAACGGCATTTTCCCGCGGGGAAAATGGCTAAAAAAAAATCTTAAAAACATTTGATAAACATTTTTTTTTTTTTTTTTTTTATATGAAAAAGGAAATCCAAATCCCAGAGCACTCAGACTCGGTAACGGTCCATTGTACTACCAGGCAGAAATTTTGGTATAGAGGCATGTGATTGGGTGGCGTATGTTGTAGTTCCCTATGGGGATTGAACCTGCACCGCACGGGTCACAAGCCAACACACTAACTCCTACATCGTCGCCATGATAAACATACTATGACCTTCAAATTTTAAAATATAATGTAAATTACGATTTTTATTTTCGGACCAATTAAAAAAATATCCCCAAGTTTGGAAAGTTAATCAGTCAAATAAGACTTATGCCCGATTTCACTTTTAAATATTTAACAGGCTATTTAACCTTTAAATGACTTGTTTTGGTTTCACCAAGCGCTTTTAAATTTAACATCCTTTTTAACACCCCGATAAACAAAAAGGTCGTTTTTGTCTCATTAAATTTTAAAAGCGCCATTAATAAAGCAGTCAGATCAATTAGCTGATATTTTTCTGTCACATTTGTCAATGTATTTTTTGCAAAAAAAAGTTATGAATAGGTAAACGATTTCTAGTTTGTAGATTAAAATACTTTAATTATTTTCTTCGTACACGCACTAAGGGATTTTTTTAGTATCATGTATTGGCGCGAGGGCGTTAAGGAAATTAGGATTAGAAGAAAAGAAGAGATGCCGATGCACGTTGGTTTTAAATGTTTGTAGGTTATAGTGTGAAGGGAAAATAGAGCGTGAAAGAGTATTCCGCATTCGTGTTGTTAAACTGAAGAAAGATTCTTTGAACTTGACTGTACGTCCGAATACAGGCTTGAGGGTGAACTGATGAGCATTCATTGCGTGGTGGGTATTGCGGTTGAAATGTTCTAGGGGTGGAATGCATCTAGTTATTTCGTTTGAGCAGTTGTGGTGGGAATAACGATAAAATAACGAAAGACAGGAGACATTACGACGATGACTAATAGAGTCCATCGATCTCATCTGAAGACGAAGAGCAACACAGAGTAATACGTTCAAGAGTATTTTGTTTTCACAGGAACCCCTTCACCGACTATGTTGAATAAATAAGTCAGATGTTCAGGATTAAGGATCGCAATGATATTACTTGTGTCCGCATCTCCCAGACAACAGACAGACAGTACTGACTTTTGCAATTACTCCGGAAAGTGTCGCCTCAAACGATGGTTTTTTGTGGTCGAAGATCAAAAGAGAAAGTCAATTTGCTGGGCGCTTGTTTCGAGTCTTTGTATAGGGTGCAAAAAAAACCAACGACCATACCACGTCGAGTTAATCGGTTCTCGTCAGATCACCGTAATTAAACGACGTTGGGCGCGGTTAGTACGTATATGGGGGACCGTTTGAGAACAACCGCGTGTCGTTGGACAGTCCCATCTACAGAGTTTAGGTAGATAATATACGTGGTATCACAATGGACCTAAATTGGTCTAAGTGTGTCGGCTTGTGCCGACAGTCACATAAACCTAACCTAACCTATACGGTGAACAATCCTGTTCGCCGTAACCAGGACATTGAGAACATGGCTCTGGTAAGCCACTTCCATCTGTGCACCGAACTTGAGAATTGCCGATCTGAGATTAACGCATTCACCGTATTCAAGGATGAAAACCATGCTTAACAGTTGTCGCAAATGGCTGAGATGCATCGCACTTGTTCGTGTCGAATTTTCACCACGCTGTTTACGTTTAGTAATGCGCTGAATAGTGCCCATTGTACGGCGCATTGCAAGGTAGCTGTAGTACATCCAATCCCGAAAAAATGTAAAGATATAACGAACCTTGCCAATCTACGGTTTAGTTTGCTTGCGAGGTTAGCAAGGTCTTTGAGAAAGTTGTCAATAGAGCCCTGTTAAAGTGGGTAACACTATTCCGGCCAACCAGTTTGGTTTCAAGACCGGGCATGACACTATTCATGCACTATTCGAGTAGGCATTGCGATTGAAGCATCTTTCTTACCAACCCCAACCATACGCTAGTTGCTTCAAAGTTTGTTCCACTTTCTTCTGTTCCAAGCGTGAACAGAAAATATTTTTTTAGCTCTCTTTTTGTAGAAAAATGAATGGTTACGTGCAAACAAAAAAAATCCCAATTAAGACTTCATGAACTTTGCTTCCACCTCGAAAACATTTTCCTGCGAACTTTGCCTCGCTAAATCAATCTTATTGTAAAAAACAAAAATCCGCCAGACCGAATTCAGTATAAATTTCTTTCAGATCATACAAGGTGGCGCAAAAGTTATCACTCTATCGGAAGATGCTATATTTTTTTCAAATTATAGCATCTTCTTGTCAATTCTAATTTGACATTTGTGAAGTAACAAAATACACGTCGCCAAGACATGAATCACTATACTCCTAAGAACGCGGAATAATTGCCCACCTAGAAGGGTATGGGACAACACGAGATGCTGCCAGGTCTGGCCAGACCGGAAGCAACTGTTCTGCTGAGAATATCGCAGCTGTGGCTGAAGATGTCGCAGAGGACCCCGGAGTATCGATCAGACGACGTGCCACGCAATTGAGCATCAATCGTTGGTCTTTACAGAGAATTTTGTTGAGCTGTTAGCTGTTGACCGCCAAGCGCGTATAACCTACGCTCAAACCATCCTGAATCTCTATTAAGACGGAGACAACTTTTCATCGAACACCATTATAAGCGACAAGGCCCATTTTGATCTCTGTGGATATGGGAATAATCAAAATTATCACTTCTGGGTCACCGGAAATCCGAGTATAACCCACGAAGAGCCATAACACCCGCTCAAAGTCAATGTGTTATGTGCTGTTTACGCTGAAGCCGTCATCGGGCCTTATTTTTTCAAAAATGTCGCGGACCAAGCGACTACTGTGGACGGCGAGCGCTACAGAGCCATGCTCAACGACTGTCGCCTTCCTCAATTGGATAAATTCCGACTGGAGAATATGTGGTTCCAGTAACATGGAGCAACGGCGCATACTGCACGAGCCACAACCGAAAATCTGAGGGCTGCATTTCCGGGTCCCCTCATCTCTCGCTTTGGCGAATGACACTGGCCGCCAAATTTGCCTGATATAACGTTCCCAGACTTCTTTTTGTGTTTTTTTCAACAAGCCTTAGACTCTTGAAGCCCTCAAATAGAATATCTGTCAAAAATGCGAGGACCTATCGCCGGAAGTTCTGACAAGAATAATTGGAAAATGCAATAAATCAAGCCCCAATAGTCATCAGTTCTGGCGGCGGTCTCCTAGCCGATAACATTTTCTCGACTTAATGGATACAATTTAAGACATCAATAATAAGCCGAACCAAAGTTTTTCATTCTATAAAAAAAACCAGCACCAAGTCGATATAATTTTTTATACGAGAGAAAACGTGAACGAACAATTCGTCACACTCGCACACACATACATCTTTTTCAAAACATATTTTGAAAAACACATCGTGGACCTATATCTGTTATATCTGTCCTATTCGGGCGAGTCTTCTTCTCTCCCCTCCTACCCACCCATTACACTTACGTCCCTTCATGGAAACGCTGATCAAGCGTCAGCTAATGAAATATCTTGAATCCCAAAACCTTCTCAATGACCGGCAATACGGTTTTCGGGGCAACAGGTCCACCGGTGTTTTGATGACATATCGAACCGAAAAGTGGAACCAATCTCTTCACCAAGGTGGTGAAAGTAAGATCGCTGCGCTTGATATTTCAAAGGCGAAAATGCGTGCATTTGGAATCGATGATAATCTTCTTCAATGGATTAGAAATTACCTTTCGGACCGTTCAATTCAAGTTGTTTTGGACGGTTTCAAGTCTGCAACTCACCAAATAAATGCTGAGGTTCCCCAAGGTTCCGTTCTGTCCCTGACTCTCTTTCTCATTTTTATAAATGATCTCCTGTCTGTTACTTCCAATCCAATCCATTCCTTTGCTGCTGACAGTACCCTCAGCTTTTCATATTCGTTTCTTGGGTCACACCCCTCTTCTTCGGATGTGGAAATGGAACGGCAACGTATGTTAAGCTCATTAAGTTCCAATCTTAACAGCATAACTCAGTGGGGTACAACCAATAGAGTGGAATTTAATGCTTCCAAAACACAATGCTATCTCCTGTCATTAAAGCAAAACCCACACACACTGCCATTATCCGTAAATGGTACATGCATCGCTAAAACCGAAAGACTTTATATTCTTGGTATGTTTGTTAATGACAACCTCCGTTGGAATGACCACATATTCGATGTCGCCAAGAATGCTGCGAAATATCTAGGGTTCCTTAAGCGATGTAAGAAATATTTCACCCCTTCTGATTTGGCTACAATTTATAAGGCGTTCATTCGCCCGAAACTCGAGTACAACGCTCATATCTTATCCGGTGGACCAATAACTTATTTTGGAGCTACTTGACAGGATCCAAGAACGCGCGATAAAACTTATTAACAACCAATATCGCGAGATCGATTGGCTCTCTTAGTCATCGTCGTTATGTGTCCTGCCTTTCGTTATTTTCACCATAAGTGCTCAAACGAAATAGCCAGTTGCATTTCACCCCTAGAACATTTCAACCGCAATACCCGCCATGCAATGAATGCTCATCAGTTAACCCTCAAGCCTGTATCTTTCCTCAGCCGTACAACACGAATGTGGAATATTCTTCCAAGCTCTTTTTTTCCTTCACATTATAACCTATGTACAAACATTTAAAACCAACGTGCATCGGCATCTTTCCTTTTCTTCCAATCCTAATTTCCTTAACGACCGCGCTGTGTAGCCAATACATGATAAGGGTTATTTAGTGCGTGTACATTATAAAAAAAAAGTTATTCCGAGTACTGGGAAGTAAACAATTAAAATTATTAAATTTATTTTGTACAGTAGTTGTTGGCACATGCGTGAAAGTTTCTGAATAAAACAAACCACGTGTAATAGGCGGCGCGCGAGTCGTGTGGGATAATTTTTCGTCTTCTATGCGTTTGCTCATTGTTCATTCAATAGCGTTAAAATTTGTTCAGTTGTTTTGGCATTTGCGTGAAAGTTTCTGACATAAGCCGTATTTCATTGCACGCGGATATAGGCATGGCATTTAAAAACGACCATCGCCGCTTAAGAATTCATCAAAAAAAAACTTGGCATCACACATGCACCTACGAGTATGACGTTTATTAGTGACACAGCTGGAAGTTGAGTTAAGAAATTTGTATTGAAAATCGTGAAATTCAAAAATATTGATATCCGACAGTGAAATTAATGCCAAACATATTCTAAAATTATAAAAAACAGTTTCACATTGAAAGATTTACTAAACTGTTTTTTATAATTTTAGAATATGTTTGGCATTAATTTCAACTGTCGGATATCAATATTTTTGAATTTTACGATTTTCAATACAAATTTCTTAACTCAACTTCCAGCTGTGTCACTAATAAACGTCATAGGTGCATGTGTGCTGCCAAGTTTTTTTTTATGAATTCTTAAGCGGCGATGGTCGTTTTTTAATGCCATGCCTTTATCCGCGTGCAAAGAAACACGGCTAATGCCATACATTGTTCAATGTACCAACAACAGACAAAAGGTGGCGCGCGAGTATGAAGAAGACTTCAAAGACAAATGTACAAGTTTTACGCTTGATGTTTGGGAAGAGGAAAATAATAAAGAAAATCAATGAATGAATAATGTTCTAATATGTTTGAAGTCTCTTGTAGCAGTTCGGTTAACAACATGTACATGTGTACCTACTCCAAACAAATTACAAAACAGTTTAAAGAGCCAATGCAACGCATGCCGGCCAATAGCTAGTCTTTATATTAGGGTGGTCCTTATTGGTAAGAAAACAAATTGTTTTGATTATATATACCATAAGAAACTATTTCAGTTTTTGTTTGGAATTTTTTAAATGACATTTAGGGGTCGCTACCAAGGTTTGAATTTAAAAAAAAAAAATCTAAATCTGTATTTTTTTTTTCAGGACATAAAAAATATTAAAAAATCTTCAAAGATGTATGGCAATGTTGATTTTTTTAATTCGGATAATGATTGACCGATAAGCCAAACCCTACTTTGATTTGTAGTAGCTTTACTGAGTCCGCTACTTTTAGACACCATTGCAACACGTTGAAACACGTTACTATGACTTTTACAAATAAAACGCGTGCGCTCTCGTAAATGACTTATTAGAACTGAAGTGCGGGGCGGGATAAATCTCGACGCATCGGTACAGAAGAGGGGTCGAGGCGAGGGCTTTTTGTAAAAATGTTGACACCTCGTAGCGACCCCTAAATCTTAACAAAAAAAAAACAAAAAAAACGTATTTCATGTTTAGAGGTATATAATCAAATGGGAAAGTGCCCCGGGGATAATTCAAAAGTCGAAAAATAAGGATAGTTTATATATATAACTTCACGTTTTGTGTGCGGGCCGACGGGGAAGTAATCAGTGTTTTCAAGAAACTTTTAATTTTATTTCACAGTGTATTCATGGGAATTCAAATTAATTTTACAGGAATTCAATGCAACACAGGTATTTACAATGAATTCAATTGAATTCGCGTCAAAAAACATGAATTCGTCTTGTAATCACTGAATTCAGAACATTTTTACTCCGAATTCGTGAATTCATATGGTGAATTCAGGAATTCAAAAGAAACAGAACTTGCCAATCACTGTCAAATTGACGTGTGAAATAAATATATTCCGAGCTTGTTTTGCAGTACCGTTATAGATTGACGTTAATTTATTATTCTCGAATGTTTTACACAACACTCGCTTTCAGTGGATTATATTTTTTTAATTCAAAAGATGAAGAACGAGGTGGAAACGGAAAGTGTTTCAAAAATAATTGAAAAAAAGTTGGAATTATTCCAGAAAATATAAAATTGATTCTAAAAATTAGCGGGTTTGAACATTTAACTACAATTGCACAAATAACAGCAGAGGATATTGTGGAAATGGAGAAATTTGCCCGCACAATATTTAAAAATATTTTTTCCGCAGACGACTACAACATTTGTTTGGGACTATTTGCCAACCAACCTGAAATGTAAACTGTTGTTTGATACGTATAATAACCCTATAATAACTTTTTTGTAGGTTTCAGTTTTTCCCGGGACACGACAAGTTAATTTCAAGTGCCAGTATGTGTTGTGAAAACGTACTCAAGAAACAACAAGCATTAGAAGGACATACATCTGCTGCTTTATCGGCGAAAATGCCGAGACTTGATACATCTCGAGACTCATCTTTAGCAAATCAACAAAATACTGAAAATTTCTCTGCCATATCTATTAACAAAATTACCGAGCTCATTGCTAATGTTGCAGCTACAAAAAGAAATTGGGGCTTTGACAAAAAATAATATAAAAATTAAAGTTTACTTGGATACCGAAAATGTTCCACATGCAACTGTCGTTTGTTGGATTTGCCAAAACGCGTTTCGATATTCGTTCATGCAATGAAAAGCAATTGTAAAAGGTCCAGCACGATGTTGATCCTGGATATATTGCGATCAAAAAAACAAATGGAAAGGCTGTCTATGTAAAAAAATTAACACTTCTTTGGCTGATGTGCAACAACGACTGTAATAAAGTTAGCCCTGATAGATCTATGAAAATTATTAATTCAAATACAGCGCCTCCACGCATTGCAGTGTGTCAATCAGTCAGACATTTACCTTAACGATTGGTGTTTATTTGATATTCCACAATACGGAAAAGCGATTGGTAATATTCTTAATTTTTCGTATATGAGTGGGAACAAAAGACAAAGACAAAAACAAAAATATACGTTAAACCACGCACCAATCAACCACCAGATGGATGTAAGGCTCTTGGATTGGGAGTATTAGCTCATTGGTACACATGGACTCAACATGGAAGCTTGGAGATGCTTGACATTTATACTCATGAATACATTGATATTTGCCATTATACGCGCCACGTCTCTACTCCAATTGTAACATTAACTTTCGGTCTCACTTTCAACGTAAATGGATTACAAAATCCTAATCTACTATTAAAAAAAAATTACATACGATCGTTTATGTATTGTAACCTCAAGACTAAATTCTTAATGGAAAAAAATAAACTAATATTCGTTAAATTTATTGTATTCCTTTTTACCCTTTTGTGAATTCCAATGAGAATTCAAATAATTCAGAAGCATTTCGTTGTATTCAAAACAATTCATTGCAAAAAACATGAATTCACAGCATATTCACTTTTTATTTAGGTGAATTCATAATCAGGCCTATCGTGAACAAAATTCCCTCCGGAATCTTTCCCATTTTTCAAAAATAGGTATCGGCATGAATTTCGAAAAAAGGGAAAAAAATTCCCTCCGGAATAAATTGGTATCGTAGACAAAAATTCCCTCCGGAATATTTCCTTCTAAGCAGTTGTATGTGGATAAGTAGTCGGTTGCTTTTAAGTTTGTATTTTAAATCAAAAAAGTGAAATAAGAATTGCATTGGTTTGTTGTGGCTAAAATTAAAAGAAACATTAGCTTTAGAAAAGAAGAAGAATTTTGTCTTTATGCAAGTATTTTTTGTTCAAGTTTTATTTCGATAATTTTATATAAAAATAAACATATAGGTCTAACACAACTAATCAAAGACAATTGGAGATGATGGTACATTTATGTGATGGAAGCCGCGACATTGCCAATGGCTTCACTACGAATAGGAGCAAAGACGATGTGAATAAATTTTGGAAGCTTCTAGAGAAGGAACTGAACAGCGTAGGAGCTCTAATGTCACTTATTTATGTCACTTCACTAAATCGAACGCGAGTATAATAAAATAATTAATAACATTAACACAATTTTCTGTTAAAAAAAATACATTACCAAAATCTCCACAAATATGAGCTTGAATTATAATCGAATTATTTGCGATTGACAACTGTCAACGCCTTCGAACATAACTTCGAAAATTCCGGGGGAAATAAATTCCGATGGAGATTCACGATACTAGGAATAATTTCCAAGGAACAAAAAATGTTCGGGGGGAATTTTTTTCCCTCGGAATTGCCGATTGCTCTGAATGAATTCAGTATTCAGTTGAATTCACTAGAAATTTTTTGAATTCATGTGAGTTCTGTATTCGAGGGGCATTTAAAATAGATGATTACTTCCCCCTCGGTGCGGGCAGTTTAATATAAATATCTCATCTCAAGATCCATTTGGGAACGTATAACATGATTCACTTCGAACGCTTTACTTAAATCAGCCTAAAAAAATCATATTTTTGCGACCCCTTCACCCATTCACATTCACTATGCTCTCATTGCGATGGGATTCAAATTCAGTTAAATTAGTCATGTTGTTTGCCAGCGAAAACGTTACGACATTGAAATTGCAAATAAATGTATGTATGTATAGTTACAAATAGATTTCTCGAAGACTTTTGGTGCACAATAGAGTTTTGCAATACCTCTGTAGTTTGCCATGCGATGTTTGTTACCATTTTTCCGTGAAGGCATGATAAACGACGCTTTCCACATTAAAGGAAAGATTTCAGTATGCAGCACTGCAATATGTCAACAAAAGTAAGTGTACGGCTTACAGATGAAATTAATAAAAGATTTGACAAATGGAACTTGTTAGTATTTTACCACATCTACTTTGCTTTGTCGGTGGAAACCAGCTCTCGTTTAAAATTTTATTGATTTCCATTTACTTTATCTTTGATTTTTTTTTTCTTATATACATAGTGCGGGCGTATCAGTGGGCCCGTTTGAAATTTGTTTAGACACTAACGCCAATATACAATTTAACAATTTATTGGTTTACTTTATTGAAAAAAGAGTGCACCAACAAAATTTGTCTCATGAATGTAAACAGCGGTACGACAAATTCTCACATATGAATCAATAGGATGGTGGACGGAAAGTTACAATAAGAATGAACTCAACAAGGTGCAAAGAACAACACAAATTCAGATGGTCTTACTGCACCTCTTACCTCTATACGTACACATAACAAACATCACAGCACATAGCGCGATCAGATTCAAGGGGTCTGAGTGTTGGACTGCAAAACCCTACGGCCATAGTAATATTCTAGTTCTCTATCAAGAGAACTCGTACCGCCTTCAACAGACTATATCATTCCCAGAATGGTTTTCATAAAACTTTTTGACGTACAGCTCATTACAAAATCCAAATGGCAAAAGGGACAACTGACAAAGGATTTCGATTTAACACTCTACACCGACGGCTCAAAAATAAACTGTGGAGGGGGTACGGTTGTCATTTCTGAATCCTTAAACATCTCAAAACCCTACAGATCTCCGGATACCACCAGCGCATTCCTGGCCATCAGGGAAGTCTGCAGCCAGCACAAACAACACATACATAACGCCAAGGCAAAAGATCGCTTTACTAATTGACAGCCAGGCAGCTTTTAAAGGCACTTTATCCGACAAGTTAGTACTAGAATGCTGAAAAGAGCTTTCCCTGCTAGATCAGTTCAAGGTTACCCTGATTTTGGTTCCAGTGCATAGTAACGTTAATGAAAACGAACATGCCGACGAACTGGCCAGAAAAGGCTCAGAAATCCACTGTTCAATCGAGAAACCAGTTCATGTTCCGCTGGGAGCAGCAAAGGCAAATATAACCCCAAAAATTTCACAAAAACCAACCTCAGGTGGAGAAGGCTGTCAAATCAGAGGATGTGGCTAAACTACAACAAGGCAAAAACAATCGACGTCCTATGTAGAACTCGGAAAGATATCGCCAGAGTAACAGCGATAATCACGGCACACTGGCCCATAGGAGCTTTTCTATAGATCCTATTCTTCAGGGGTATATGCTGTCAACAAGAAGGGACACACAGCATCGACGAATCAGACAGAACGTCACGATAGACAGCTATAATTCTGAGGTAGTTAGGGACTTTGTCTACCTCGGCTTAATTCTGATAATGACACCACAGCGGAAATCGAACGAAGAATTACACTAGCCAACCGCTGTTTCTTTGGCCTAAGACGGCAATTGATTAGTAAGGCCTTTTCAAGAAAAACTAAGGAGACTCTATAGCCGCGTTTTATTATCCCAATGATCTTGATACGGATCCGATCTGATAATAAAACGATCTGGATCATCAGTGGCAAGTTGTGGCAACAGTTGCTTTTAACACATAACAGACGATACCAGGTATTTCAAGTTTCGATTGGCACTCAGCCATATTGCAAATATAGGGTACAATGTGACGTCACAATATGATCGCTTGTTGTGTCGGGGGTGTTGCCATTTGAATACAAATCAACATACATTTTGCACTCAATATTTTTTTTTCAGAAACTGTTCAAATGTTATGTTCAAATATGCAACATATTAACAGTATTGTACTGCTAATATTTCCATTAATTTTTGTGTATTATATTACGAAGCAAAACGTCTCAAAAGTCGCAGTGGTAAATTATTCGAATATGAAAATATGCTAATTGATTTTTTGTGTTATTAATAGTGTTTCATATTTTGGCCTGGCAATATTATTGTGTTCCTATAATTTCCTATAATTTAAATAAGCAACGCCACGAAAAAACAGGTAGTGAGTTTTATAATTACATTTTGGATCACGATTAATGATCCCGATAAATAGCAAGATCCTGTGTTGTTTTTGTTTTACGTATTAAATTGATCCAGATCCAGATCCGCATGGATAATAAAACACAGCTTATATAAGACAATCATCATCCCAGTCCTGCTCTACGTCGCAGAAGCGTATACAGCAAAAGTGGATGAAGATCGAACGTAAAATTCTTCGAGTGATTTTCGGTCCCGTTTGCGTTGACGAGCTTTGGAGTAGGAGATTTAACAGCGAACTGAACGAGCTGTACAGCAATAAAAAAGCTATGTTTTTTCTTGAATTGACTTATTCCACTTTTATTTTTAAAATCTCTCGGGAGGTTAGTAAAATAATTGATACCTTCAAACAATATGGAATGTTGAGTACTACTTAGGCGACATCTCTCTGGTCTCAATTTGGTAAAAATTTGCATTTTAAAAATAAACATAGAGACGGGCTACAGTCCGCTTGGGCGAACTGTTGTATACCCTATTCTTATTCCTATCCCTCATAAGTTAAGAACGCTCTACATATTTTGTTATATAACATTTAAAAGATTTTATCTAAAAAAAAACGAAGCTTTTGTAAGAAAAAACGCTCCCTAGCTCAAACTTGGGTTGTTTCAATAAAATTGTTTTATTTCATTGTGGGAGTGTCAGTAGGCGGATTTAAAACATAGGGACGGGCTACAGTCCGCTTGGGCGAACTGTTGGATACCCTATTCTTATTCCTATCCCTCATAAGTGGGCGTGACAAAAGTCTAAGTATGGTTAAATTGTTAAGAACGCTCTACATATTTTGTTATATAACATTTAAAGGATTTTATCAAAAAAAACGCTCCCTAGCTCAAACTTGGGTGTTTCAATAAAATTGTTTTATTTAATTGTGGGCGTGTCAGTAGGCGGATTTAAAAAAAAATTAACACATGAGCATAAAGGGCCCCTAGAGAGTATATATTATAAATTTCAGCTCCCTAGCTCAAACTTTGGATTTTCAAAAAAATTGTTTTATTTATTTGTGGGCGTGTCAGTGGGCGGATTTTGAAAATATTTATACATGAGCTTAACCAACGACCATACCACGTCGAGTTAATCGGTTCTCGTCAGATCACCGTAATTAAACAACGTTGGGCGCGGTTAGTACGTAGATGGGGGACCGTTTGAGAACAACCGCGTGTCGTTGGCCAGTCCCATCTACAGAGTTGAGGTAGATAATATACGTGGTATCACAATGGACCTAAATTGGTCTAAGTGTGTCGGCTTCTGCCGACAGCCACATAAACCTAACCTAACCTAACCTATACATGAGCTTAAAGGGCCCCTAGAGAGTATATATTAAAAATTTCAGCTCCCTAGCTCAAATTTTGGTTTTTCAATAAAATTGTTTTATTTTTTTGTGGGCGTGGCAGTGGGCGGATTTTGAAAATTTTATATCCCGAGCAGTTTTAGGAGTCATAGATCATATATAAAAAATTTCAGCTTCCTAGCTCAAAATTCGATTTTTTCCAAAATTTTGTTTTTTTGAGTTTGTGGGCGTGTCTGTGGGCGGATTTCAAAAATTCGTAAACTTGATTATTTCGGGACCCTAGAGAGTATATGGTTAAAATTTCAGCTCTCTAGGTCCAGTTTAAAGGCCTAATTTTTGCCGACGGACGGACGGACGGACATGGCTAGATCGACATTACTATCGATGCTAATCATAAATATAGTAACTTTTAGGGGTCTACGGGCAATATTAAGGTATGTTACAAACTATGCGTCAAAATTAATATACCCCTAGAATAGGGTATACAAAAATACGCATGAGATTTAAGGGCTCCTAAAAAGTATATATTATAAATTTCAGCTCCCTAGCTCAAACTTTGGATTTAAAAAATAATAATAATAATAATTGTGGGCGTGTCAGTGGCGGATTTTGAAAATATTTACACATCAGTATAAAGGGCCCCTAGAGAGTATATATTATAAATTTCAGCTCCCTAGCTCAAACTTTGGATTTAAAAAAAAAATTGTTTTATTAAATTGTGGGCTTGTCAGTGGGCGGATTTTGAAAATGTTATCTCCCGAGCAGTTTTAGGAGTCATAGATCATGGGTTGGTGACGTTTTCCCCAAGACATAATCTCCAAACTAAAATCCCCAAACCCAAAATCCCCAAACTGAAATCTCCAGCAGCAAAATCTCCAAAGAGAGAATCTCCATGGCAAAAATCTCCAAACAAATATGTTCAAGTAGTGAATCATGCGATTAATCGCACGATTTAATCGCATGATTCACTACTTGAACATATTTGTTTTGGACATATTACTTGATTTAGTTAAGGTTGCACGAAATGTTATTTAAGATTTTTTTTTTGTCACAACACCATCTATAATTTTCTTTTTTGTTTTATGAATGGAAATGATAGCCTAGACATGTCCATTTATAAATAGCTTTTTTCCTCCTTTATTGGATTTTAAAACAATAATCTCATCCATAATAACTATACTTATTAAACACAACACATTCTTCCGGCTATGAATACACTTGACAGACAGAAAGTGCATTCATAATTTGTTGTTCAGAAACATAATCGTTATCATGTCATAACGGTAAAAGAATGTCATGCACATGCACATGCCGCAAGAGAAACGGTGTTAGTAGACGTACCTGGACATTGGGGATTTGGGGATTTAGTGGAGATTTTGGCGAAAAAAATTGTTTCTTTGGGGATTTTTTCCATGGAGATTTTCTCTTGGAGATTTTGGCAAGTTGGATTATTTTTTTTGGAGATTTTGTCCAATGGTGTTTTTTTTGGGGATTTCGTACGCCTCCCATAGATCATATATAAAAAATGTCAGCTTCCTAGCTCAAAATTCGATTTTTTCCAAAATTTTGTTTTTTTGAGTTTGTGGGCGTGTCTGTGGGCGGATTTCAAAAATTCGTAAACTTGATTATTTCGGGACCCTAGAGAGTATATGGTTAAAATTTCAGCTCGATAGGCCCAGTTTAAAGGCCTAATTTTTGCCGACGGACGGACGGACATGGCTAGATCGACATTACTATCGATGCTGATCATAAAAATAGTAACTTTTAGGGGTCTACGGGCAATATTAAGGTATGTTACAAACTATGCGTCAAAATTAATATACCCTTAGAATAGGGTATAATCAGTAGATTATTGAAAACCAGTCGGGCTTCAGAAAGCAACATTCTTGTGAAAGTGCTTTTAACCTGGGGGTTGGAATCTGGAAGCAGGAATTAGATTTAAAGAGAAATGTTGTTTGTGTGTTTCTTGACTTTAAGACCGCTTTTGAAACAGTTGATAGAGCGATCCTGATTCACAAGTTATAAAAATATGGTGTGCGCAATAAATCCTTAAATTGGACCAGAACATATCTGGAAAATCGAATGCAAAGAGCAAACGTGAATGGAGTTGTTTCGGAAAGAATAAGTGTTAATATAGGTGTCCCCGGATTCAGTTCTACATAAATGATATTGTTAAAGTGGCCAAACATAGTCAAATTGCTTATTTGCCGATGATGCAATTTTATTCATTACATGTCAAGGCCTACATGAAATTGTCCCAAGAATGCAAGAAGATTTACTGAACTTGAGTGTCTGGCTGAAAGCAAATAAGCTAAAACTAAACGTTGCAAAAACGAAACTAATGGTATTTGGCGGTAACAGTGATGGAACCAAACTAAACATCTCTATTGACGACGAATCAGTAAAAACAGTGTCGGAAATAAAACATATAATAGACAATAAATTAAAGTTTAATAATCACGCTAATTACATAGCAAAGAAAATAGGGTTCTTGAAAAGAAAAGAAAACATATTTCAAGAGATAGTGCAATAAAAATGTACAGTGCAATAATAAACCCCACTTTGAGTACTGTTCGTCGATTTTGTTCTTGTGTAATCAAACTGTGTTAAACAGGCTTTAATTGTTGGAAAACAGGAGTATCAGAACAATTCTTATGTGCAACGTTTATACGCGTACCTTCTCAATGTGGATGTTTTAAAAAGAAATAACCCTAGAATTAAAATTTGCAATCTATCGGAGAAATTGGAAGAGAGTGTGCTAATTAGTTCTTTAAAACAACAAAATGAAATCCTAAAAGATGTGAATTAAATACATAAAGCAATGTGGAAAAATTATAATAATAAATCTTTTAGTGCGGTGATTGAACTTGATAATAGGAGCTTTAATGAAGTAATGAAGGTCGGTAAGCTATGTGTTGGATGGGACAAATGTTTTGTGCAAGAGTCATTATACGTAAAAAGATGCTTCAAATGCTTGGGATTCAACCATAATAGCAAAGACTGTAAGGCAGAACGCAGGTTGTACTCTAAATGTGGTGGATGTCATATTGGATCTGAATGCCAAGCGGAGCGACTTAGTTGTGTGAATTGTGTACGAATGAACAGTGAATTGAATTTAAAACTAAATACAAATCACAGTGCATTTGACAATGAATGTGAGGTGTATCAACGTAGACTTAGAGTTAAAAAAAGGAAATGCTTGTAGCAAGTAAGGAACAACTCGGAAACGAAAACCTAAAGTTTATTGGCTAATAAAAGTGAGGTGGAGGTTTTAATACAAAATCATCATTCTGATTTTATAATGCTGACGGAAACTTGTGTAACGGATGAATTAGAGGAATCTAAAATAAGTACGGTTGGCTGATGGCTACAATCATTTAGTAAGTAACTCTCACTCTAGACACACTGGGGGAGTATTATTGTATGTTAAAAAAGGTATACGTTCCAAAGTGGTAGATATATCAAAATATCAAAATTCTGTCTGGATTATAAAAGTGTATGTGTGGTTGAATGAAGAAAAGTGGACGTTGGTAGTGTTGTACAGATCTCCTTCAAGTACAGATTTCTTGGCATTTTTGCCCGATTGATGTTATCATTCATTGGAAAACGAAAACAACATTTTAATGGCAGAAGATTAGTCAACTCCGTATTAATATATAGATTCAAGCATTTTCAAGTAACTTCAAGTAACTTCAAGCATTTTCAAGTAACTTCAAGCATGTTATAGATCTACTATTTGTGTAAAAAGGTGTAAAAAAAAATCGGGTTTTTTAGTAGAGTTCGGGATAAAATGACACTTATGAACGCAATCAGAGTGTATAACACGATCATAAAACCGCATTTTGAATACTGTTCAACGGTTCTTTTGCAATGTTCGACGGAAAGTATGTACAGATGCAATCGAATCTTCACGGATGGCTCCAAAACCGATCAAGGATCTGGTGCTGGTGTCTTCGTGGAGAGCGACAACGTTAGACTTTTCTTCCCGTTAGGCAAATATGCGTCAGTCTTCCAAACAGAGACTTATGCTATCCTAATGGCCATGGACTATGTTACGAGGAACAGGTGGAGGGGACGAAGTATCTGCGTCTGTAGCGACAGTCAGGCTGCGCTAAGGCCTTACTCAAACCCTTAACTACCTCCAAAATAGTACGTGAATGCAAGATATCTCTGAATTCGGTCGGAAGGCTGAATTCACTTAAACTTGTGTGGGTCCCGAGTCATAACGGGATCACTGGAAATGAGATCTCCGATGAACTTGCTAAAGAGGGCTCAGAGGGGACTTCTCAGGACCTGAACCAGCGTTTTGTCTGCCTGTGTCCTCGGTTAGGGCTTCCATTGACGGTTGGGTTTCCTATGAACACAATCGACGTTGGCATGACTCTCCAGGGTGCAGACAGACTAAACTAATTCTCCCCGACGTTTGTAGGAAATCCGCGGCATTCTTGTTGTCTCTCAACAGAAAAGACTGCAGAGTCTGGCGTTCTAACGGGACACTACGCTTTTGCCAAACACCTTAAGGTGCTAGGCCTAAGCGATACCACCAACTGCGAAGCCTGTGGAGATAGCGACGACACTGCGGAACATTTCCTCTGTGATTGTCCTGCTTTTGCTCGTATCACGTGGCAGGTATTTGGTGCGGATATGGTGAGTGCTGTAAACCTAAGCTCCTTACCATTGAAGCGCCTTCTCGTTTTTCTTAGGAGAACGAGTAAATTCTCACAGTTAAATGTGGTGTGTCTGCCTGGTAGTACAATGGACCAGTATTGAGTCTGAGTGCTCCAGTGCAGAAAGTCTCACACACCCCGACAAAAAAAAATTTACAGATTGCAAAAACTGCAAAACAAAGCGATGCGTTGCATTTTAAAAATGTCCCGCTTAACGTCCACCTTACATATGTTGAACACGCTAAAGTGGTTAAGCATCAGACAAAGAGTCATATTTAATGTCTTAATTTTTGTCTTCAAGAGTAAAACAGGTAGATTGCCATCCTATATAACGGAGAACATGCAGTTTGTTGGGGAGCTACAACCTTATAGCCTGAGAAATAACCAGGACTTCAGATTGGATCCATTGTACTGTAAGCGGACAAAACAGAACAATGTATAAGGGTATATCTATGTACAACATGCTGCCGGCCAACATAAAAAATTGTGAAAATGTGTTTACGTACAAACACCTATTATTAATTTATGTAAATCAACATTTTTAAAGTTTTTAAATCTTTCTTTGTAAAAAAAAAAATGTATTATAAATCTTTCGTACAATATTTTTAATGGCCACATGTGCCAAATAAAAGAAATCAAATCAAAAAAAAATAAAAAATCTTACAAAGGATCGTAATACGAAGAAAGTTTTGGAGGTTTTTGCTGACCAAGTACTTGCTTAGTTAGTGAATCAACCTACTAGAATCACTGAAGTTTCCGCAACATTGATAGACTACATCGTTACGAATAGGGACTTAAAATTCAAAGTTAAAGTTGTATTAAATGCAGACGACAAGATAACAGACCATGAAACTATCAGAGTGGAAGTTCAAATAAAAAATAAATCTGTTACAAAGGTGCAAAAATATAAATCTATTCGTTACACTAAAGACAGTTTTGACTTTTTTCTAAATGCAGGAGGATTCTCAGACATACTATGAGGATGATATAAATTTGTTATCGAATATTTTTTGTGAAAAAATAAACACGGTTCAAAAAGAGGTGAAACAATTAATAGATAATACATGGTTTAACTCTCATTTACAAAAGTTGAAAAAGTTAAAGGTTAAAGCTTATAACAACGCGGTTTTCAATAACTCGGTGCAAAATTGGTCAAAATATATATTTATTCTGGAAATCAAAGGGAAATGTGGAAAACTCTAAAAAAAAAAATTATTAAAGAATACAAAATCAAATAATATTGAAAGTACCTATGTATTAAAATTGGGGAAGAGACGTCAGTCGGTGCTAATGAAATTGCGAATAAGCTAAATGTATTCCTTGTGAATAGTATTCGAGAAATAAATGCATCAATTCTTGGTGTTAATTTTGTGTCGCCAGATATAAGCGTAAACTCTATTTTCACTTTTATGTATTGTGATGAAAGGACCATTATATCGATTAATTCAAAACTTGAATAATAAGAAGGATGTTTTTGGACTTAATAGAGATATGATATTGAAATCAATAGAGATCATTGGCCCAGTGCTCATAAAATTGATAAATACCTCATTGGAAATTGGAAAGTTTCCCGAAATATGGAAACAATCAGTGGTGGTACCTGTGGAAAAGCTCAAAAATACGAATAAATGTGAAGAATTTAGCCCTGTGAATATGTTACCTACGTGTGAAAAAATATTGGAGAAATTTATTGCAGATCAGTTTCAAAACTATTTAGAGCACAACAATATATTGATTAAGGAGCAGTCTGGATTTAGAAGAGGACATTCGTGTGAAAGTGCGATTAATTGTGTTGTATGGAAATGGAAAAGACAAATTGACTGTGGAAAATCAGTGATAGCCGTATTTTTGGATTTGAAACGTGCGTTTGAAACTATTGATAGACAAATCTTAAAAGTTGTGCTGAAGGTGAATGAAGAATTATCGAGTGCAGTTAATAATGACCTGGATGTTCCACAGGGTCCAGTGTTAGGAGTATTTCTATTTCTTTTGTATATTAATGACTTTAAAAAATGCCTAAAACATTGCAGTATGAAGCTTTTTCCTTGGCGGGAGGTCAATGTAGTATTTATCCCCAAACCAGGTAATGAACCTAGTGAACTACCTAAATCCTATCGTCCCATAAGCTTGACATCGTTTTTCCTGAAAACAATGGAAAGAATAATTGACGTTCATATCAGAGAATGCGCAACTACAAGGTGGCGCAAAAATAACCTTCCGATGTTTTTTGGCTGTAATTTAAATTATTGCTCAAATAAATACTCACCAATATTTCGCGTTCTGGAGCAGTGCAGCGTAACATTGTTTATTAACGTGTATTTCGCATGTGTTTACTACACAAATGTCAAAACAGAACTGACATTAGGGGTCAATCGCAAAATTTATAGCATTTTTCTGATAGGAGGATTACTTTTGCGCCACCTTGTATTAGCTTCGAGGACGAAAACAAGGAACTCCGCACTAAGCTTAACCAAATTGAACAGCTTTACCAAGAGCTAAAAAAAGAGCTAGATCAGCTGAAAGCTGAGAACAAAGCACTTGTTGAATCTCAACCTAAAAAACAGCCAGAAGCCAAATCATACCGCTCAGCTAGCCGCGATTATCATACAGACGAAGAAGAGCTAGGGCGCGAAACGGATTGGATCACTAAGAGGAGACCGAACAAAAAACGGAAAGCCGGCTCCTCACCAGAAGTCGTTGTGCTAAAAGATAGACAACCCAAAAAGGCAAATGCCAACGAAATAGAAACGCTAAGGAAAAAACCTCAAAATAAGGTATACCTTCCACCTCCAATTAACGTTGTCGGAGTTTCAGACTACAGCAAGCTAAGTAGCCTTCTTAAGGAAATAGCAAAGTCCACATTCAAAGTAACATCTCTGAATAATAATGTGTGGAAAATAAATGTAAGCGATCCTGAGAGCTATCGCGCAGTTTCTCAAAAACTGAATACTGAGAAGGTACAATGGTACACTTATGAAAACAAGTCTGAAAGGCCACACCGAGTTGTAGCCAGAGGGCTCCACTCTTCGTGCCGCAAAGAAGATGTTTTGCAAGATCTTAAAACTAAAGGTTTCAAAATTATCGACGCGGTTAATATACTTAAAAAAGAAAAGCAAAAAACGGAACAAGACGAGGAAATTGTTGTCAAACGCGGACTTCCGCTATTCATGCTTAGTTTCGAAAAGTCTGAAAACATGGAAAAAATATACAACATTAAAACTATCCTAAACATAGTGGTTAAAATTGAACCGATGCGCCAAAGGACTCGTCAGATTCCTCAGTGTAAGCGTTGCCAAGGCTACAATCACACGCACACGTATTGCCAAAAAGAGCCGCGTTGCGTAAAATGTGCCGGTAAACATTTATCGAAGGAATGCGCTCTAAGTAGACAAGACCTACCAACATGCATAAATTGCAATGGAAAACATCCGGCAAATTATCGCGGATGCGAAGTGGCTAAGG
This sequence comes from Portevinia maculata, assembly GCA_949715645.1. Taxonomy (NCBI): domain Eukaryota; kingdom Metazoa; phylum Arthropoda; class Insecta; order Diptera; family Syrphidae; genus Portevinia; species Portevinia maculata. The sequence goes on along the minus strand of OX454526.1, from coordinate 264,945,676 downwards.
AACTTCAAAATAGGCGCGACAAAATAAAGAAAACTACGCTACCAATCGCAAATAAAACCAATAACAAACCTGAAAGGGGCAACAATAAAACCAATGAAGGACGAAAAAAGGCTAAAGAAATGGTCAAAACACAACACCCAAGAGAAGGAAAATTGTTTAGAAAAAAGTCACCGAAAGCTGTTCCACAAACATACGCTGAAGCTGCGTTGCAAGGACGCGAACAAACAAATAAAACATCTGATCCAGTCTCCCAAGTTTTCTCTGCAATTCTTGCCAGGCTAGAAGAACAGAGCCAAATTAATAAACGTATGTTTGAAAAACTCGACAAGCTCGAAAATCAATTTCGAAGTACACGTGCAATAATATAAATATGACGGATTTAGTTAAATTAGTGACATGGAATGCGAACGGCCTTCTGCATAAGATGGACGAGCTCGAGATATTCATTCATAAATATGAAATTGATATTTGTTTGATTTCGGAAACTCATCTGACGAAAGAAAACAGCACAAACATTCGAGGATACATTGCCTATCACGCATATCACCCTTCGGAAAGGGCGAGAGGCGGGGCATCCTTGTTGATCAAAAATACCATTGAACACTCAGTCAGTGGAACAATCGAGCTTGACAAACTGCAATTATGCACGGTGAGCGTAAAAATTAAACACATAAAATATGATTTTGCAGCTATCTATTGCCCCCCACGTGCAACGATGGAAAGAAGCGATTTTATAAGTATCTTTGACTCACTTGGACGAAATTTCGTCATCGGAGGTGACTTTAACGCAAAACATACCTTCTGGGGATCGAGATGCATTTCAGTAAAAGGTAGAGTTCTTTACGAAGCCGGTATGGAATTGGGGGTAGACTTTCATTCCTCAGGTAAACCGACATACTGGCCCTCGGATACGGCAAAAACACCAGACCTCATCGATTTCTTCATCACGAAAGGTTTGTCGGGAAACTCTATTGTAGTTGAGGAATGCTTCGATCTTTCTTCTGATCATTCACCGGTCATTTTGACAATTAACGGCTGTCTACGAAAAAAAGAAGGTCCGCCCAGACTAACTAACATGAAAACAAACTGGGAATCCTTTAAAAAATACTCTGAAAGTAAAATCGATCTCAAAGTGTCTCTTCGAACACCCCACGAACTTGAAGACGAAGTCGATCAATTTATTAACGTCATACAATGCTCAGCCTGGAAAAATACTCCCCATAAACGGAAAATAACCACAAATTGCGAAATAACATATCCCTTGGAAATCACGCAATTGTTAAAGAAGAAAAGGGGAGCGCGCAAAAGATGGCAACAATCTCGCGCTCCACAGGATAAAACCACTCTTAACTACCTTTGTAGTAAACTTAAGAGAGAAATTCGAGACTTTAAAAATCGTCAAATTTCTACATATCTTGGAAGCCTAACTGCGGATAAAAGTACAAATTACTCGCTCTGGAAAGCCATGAAAGGCATTAAAAAACCAAAAACGCAAGCGCCACCCATCAGGAAAATCAATGGAGAATGGGCGAAGAGTGACAAGGAAAAAGCCGAAATATTTGCAGAACATTTGGAAGAAACATTTAAACCATTTGATGGTCAAGCGTTGCTCGAATTTCCTGTCCTAACCGTGGCACCTGACAATTATAGAATAAAAAGTGTATCGCTAGCCGAACTACGCTTCGAAATAGAGAAACTAAAATTAAACAAAGCTCCTGGATATGACTTAATCACAGGACAGGTCCTTAAAGAGTTACCTAGGAAAGCTTTAATAAAGTTTGCATATCTTATAAATGCATCGTTCAGGTTATTGTACGTTCCACGACAATGGAAGGTAGCTGAAGTTATAATGGTTCCAAAGCCCGGTAAACCACTGAATGACAAAAAATCATATAGGCCAATATCTCTCTTACCGATAATGTCGAAGGTATTCGAAAAACTTTTGTTAAAGCGCCTACATCCGATTATCGAAGAACGTCGATTAATACCTGACCACCAATTCGGATTCAGGATTAAGCACTCTACAATCGACCAGGTTTACAGAATAACCAATGTAATTGAAAAAGCCCTAGAGGAGAAAAAAATATGTTCTAGTGTTTTTCTCGACGTCTCTCAGGCCTTTGATAAAGTATGGCATACAGGGTTGAAACATAAGCTAAGACAAGCTTTTCCGAAACAGTTATCTGATATCCTTAGTTGTTACTTATCAGACAGACTCTTTCGTGTAAAACACGGAAATGATTACTCTGAATTTAAAGAAATCGCGGCAGGAGTTCCCCAAGGAAGCGTTCTTGGACCGATCCTATTTCTAATATACACTAGTGATATTCCTCAAGAAGAAGGCACAACAGTAGCCACATTTGCAGACGATACAGCTATATTAGCGGTCAGTAATACCGTTGAATCAGCAACTAATAAACTCCAACGTTCTATTGACAAAATTTGTGATTGGACAAAGACTTGGCGTATTGCTCTCAACGAGGCCAAATCAACGCACGTGAATTTTACTTATAAAAAGGTAGACAACTTACCCATTTTCATTGATTCGGTACGAATTCCGTACGCAAACGAGGCAAAATATTTGGGTATGACACTCGATGCGAAATTAAAATGGAAACCGCACGTCAAGAAGAAACGCGAAGAGCTCGCCATTCGATGTAAACAAATGCACTGGCTGCTTGGTAGATTTTCCCAACTCAGCATGCAGAACAAGCTGCTTTTATACAAGCAAGTACTAAAACCGGTTTGGACATACGGTATACAACTTTGGGGTTGTACCAAATCCAGTAATATCAAAATTTTACAAACTTTTCAAAACAAAGTGCTAAGAAAAATAGTAAATGCACCATGGTTTATCAGAAACACTGATATCCACAGAGACCTAACTATGGCTACCGTCGAAGATGAAATAAAACATTTTGCCTGCAAACAACAGACACGCCTTCACGGTCATTGCAATATCACCATGCTACAAATTCGAGACGATACTAACCTAGTGCGCCGATTACAAAGGATAAAACCATTTGAATTAGCGCAATAAGATGTAACCGCGTGCTTATGGCGGTATTAGCAGGTGCCTCCACTGGGAAGCTGCCTGCCAAACGCGTAATTTACAGTTTAAATAAAACTACTAGATAGGAATAACCTAGTTGTAGTATGCAGGTTTCGAAGGGAGGTGGTTTTTGTTTTCTTATCTTAAGTGAGAAAGAGTCGCATGTACGATTTTCCACCTACCCCTATTATTCGTCCGAGCCTAGTTCTGGTTCCAAGTCTCGTGCTTTTAACCAGGATAGGTAACTCTCAGCTTGCTGAGAGTAACGATAATATTACTATGGCTTGGGAGTAATATTAGAAACTCTATAAAAAAAAAAAAAAAAAAAAAAAAAAACCTTGTATTAGCATGCTAGAGCTGTGTCAATCGTTCAAATTTAATGATCGAATCGTTCAAGTATTGGTTGAAAAAATGATTCGGTCATTTCAATCAATCATTCAATCAATCAATGACAGATGGGACATGGGAGTATTGTATTGCTTTATTCAATTTCATACAATCAAAAACCCCAATCATCATTCGTTCAATTTAGTTTCGATAGAGACAGATACATTCGAATGGATTGTAAGAGTGAATACACGCAAAAATACCAAAACGCCTTTGAATAATTAGGAAATAGAGGTTATTGCACAGAAGCGATATTTTTGTAGAACAAATATGTGTTGGTAAAACGAAATAAGCCGAAATAAATAAAAATATTTTGATATATTAACACATTTCAGTAGATAAGAAATCAGTAATAAAGAAATGAATTAGTCAGAACAGAACAAAAGTATTGACTCGATGAACGATTGACTTCGGGCATTGTGATTGCAATCACCAATACTTTATTGTGATCGGGTCAAAAAGATCGAATCAATCACGATTGACACAGCTCTATAGCATGCCTCTACACCCCTGTCAATATGCGTATCAAAAAGGCAAATCAACGGAAGACGCCCTGTTAAAACTAACAAATCACATAAACAACGCCTACCGTTGCAAAGAAATTGCACTATGCACTTTTCTTGACATAGAGGGTGCTTTTGATAACACCGGTTATGATTCAATATCAAATGCTTTAATTCACCGAAAGGTAGACTTTCCCACCATAAACTGGATAAAAGCGATGCTCGAAAGTCGGAAAATCACTGCTTCGTCAGGACAGACTTCAGTATCAGTATCAGCTATAAAAGGCTGTCCACAAGGAGGAGTTTTATCACCCCTCCTGTGGTCTTTGGTCATAGATGACCTACTTCAAAAATTAAGTAATTTAGGCTACGACATAATAGGGTATGCCGATGACTTGGTCATCATTATTAGGGGCAAAGAATCAAACGTAGTTACTTCACGTATGCAAAACGCCCTTAAGATAGCTATAGACTGGTGCGTCAAGGAAAATCTCTCCATAAACCCCAGTAAAGCTATCATAGTTCCTTTCACAAAAAGAAGAAATCTCAGCTTAGCTCAGATTTCACTAAATGGCACGACCATTGAGTATTCCGACGAAGTCAAATATCTTGGAGTAATCCTGGACAAAAGACTAAACTGGAACTCTCACATCAACAACAAAATCACTAAAGCTAACAGAGCTTTATGGGCCTGTCGACGCACATATGGCAGAACCTGGGGAATCTCGCCAAAGATTGTCCACTGGATCTACACAGTGATGATAAGACCCATTATAACATACGCCTCCATTGTATGGTGGACAAAATCCACACAAAAGGTCGCAAAAGAGAAGCTCAAAAAGGTACAACGGCTTGCGTGCCTTGGTATCTCCGGAGCCATGCGAACCTGTCCAACGGCTGCCATAGAGGCAATAACAGGTATTACACCTCTCCACATATACATTCAAAAAGTGGTGATCCGCAGTGCAATAAGTCAAATACAGTTAAACGAGATAAGTCTTAACGATCATCCGGAACTTAAGACCCTTCTTGATGAACTGCCAGAACTCAACATGAACTGCGCGGTCACAGACCGCATCCATAAAACACTATGCTTCAATAAGCGGTTCTCCACGGAGATTCCCAAGAGAGAAGCATGGGTTAGTAATAACCCACCTAACAGCCACAACGGCATAAAATGGTATACGGATGGTTCTAAAATGGAAGCGGGGGTAGGAGCGGGAATATACGGACCAAACAAACGCTTTACGATACCCATGAGAAAAAGTCCCAGCGTATTTCAAGCAGAGCTCCACGCCATTCAAGAATGCGCTAGCCACATAAATTTATCTGGTATAAAAGGTGCAACCATCCATATATTCACGGATAGTCAAGCAGCTATAAACGCCCTTAGCTCGCATACGATTGACTCCAAATCAGTCATGTACTGCTTAAACACCCTACAGGCACTCGGAACAAGTAACAAGCTATGGTGGGTTCCGGGTCATGTCGGGGTGGAAGGTAACGAAAAGGCCGAAGAACTGCCCAGAAAAGGTTCGGAAACATCCTTCATAGGTCCCGAACCCTTCTGCTGCACTCCTAGATCAGCAGCAACGGCAGCAATAAAAAGCTGGGAATACAGAAAATCTATCCATCTTTGGGAAAGCATCCCAGGTTTAAGACAGATCAAACAAGCCGTTCGGCCTTTCAATAAAAATGCCAGCAAATGCCTAAACCTAAGCAGGCATGATATCAAAAACTTAGTAGGTTACCTTACTGGCCACCATGGTTTAAGATATCATCTACTCAAAATGAAAATAGTAGACTCTCCTGAGTGCCGACTCTGTCTTGAAGAGGACGAGTCAGCTGAACACATTTTATGTGAATGTCCGGCCCTAAACGGAATTAGAAAGAAGATCTTTTTCAGGGAACAAATGTGCCCCGAGGACATAAAGAATTCTTCTACTAGTAGAATTGTCCGCTATACACGGAAAGTGGAAAATCTACTAGTCTAAATTTTTCTGGCCCACACGGCACAAAAGATCTTTTTATGTCGAAGTGCCCCATATTTAATCGCCTTGGCGAGCCAGAATTTAAAAAAAAAAAAAAAAAATGAAGCTTTTTGCGGATGATAGTCTTATTTATATTTGTGGAGAAAATAGGGGTATAATGTGCAGAAAACTTAACGAGGACTTGAAAAGCGGGGACAATTGGTTGAAAATGAACAAATTGAAGGTGAATGTGGGCAAAACTAAGTGCATGAAATTTAGGATAGACAACGAAATTAATGTGCGTATGGATAGCGTGTCAATCAACATAGTTCAAAGTTTGAAATATTTAGGCGTAATAATAGATGAAAAACTCAATTTTAAGGATCACGCGAGTCATGTCTGTGCAAAAATTTCAAAGAAAATATATTTCTTAAGTAGCATACGAAAGCATCTGACATTTGAAACTTCCATTCTTTTATATAATGCTCTTGTGATGCCACACTTTAATTATTGCTCAACTTTACTCTTCGGTTGTAATGCAGATGTTAAATTAAGACTGCAAAAACTGCAGAATAAGGGTATGCTACCTGAATACATTGCTGATGGAATCTTAGAAGTCTCTGAGGCCCAGCTATACAATCTGAGGAATAATAGCAACTGAAACCAGAGAGATGTCGTCTAAGCAGTACTCAACATTCCGCATTGGTTGACGGTATCAATTATTTTAATAATCTCCCGAGTGATGTTAAAAATGAAAGTGGAAAAAATCAATTCATGAAAAAACTTAGCTTTTTTATTAAAAATAATATCATTTAGTCATTTTGTGATAGTGTACAAATACTCGTTTATTTTAAAGTTTTTTTTAACTAATAATATTGTTTCTTTTATTTACTTATCTAGGGCATAGTATAGAGCCTAATCTTTTGCAATGCAAAGATAGGTACTCTTGGCTTTAGCCAGGATGGTATGCAGAAACTCTATATAATATATGTTAAATAAGTTAATGTGGTTAAGTGTCATTTAAAAAACTAAAATTAATGTTTTGATGTTTGTTTTTAAAATAAAATCTAATCGTTTACCCAATTATTTAGCACGACATGTAAAATTTTAAGGGATGTCCTACGCTTTGAGAAACAGGCAAGTTTTTTGTCTCCCTTCTTTGCGAACGAGTGCAGCACAGAACTGTTTGTTCTATAAAGGATTTCAGCTTTTTAACTTCCTCCCAGGAATAATTAAATGCAATTTAAATATACATTCAATAAAAAGAGGTGTTATAAATTTTCAAAAAAATTAAATCTGAAATGTAACTTATTTATGAACTTCGGAACTCGATGTACTATGTTTTGGTATTGTAAATGGTGCAAATGTACTAAATAAACTACTACTACTACAAATTGAACACCAGAGCCTAGTCCATTCTAGGGCAGGTGAAAAGTATCCTACTTATGCAGAGATAGTGCGTAGTAAGTTTATTATTCTTCAGAGACTTGGCTGTAACGCCATTGGGTATGCAGATTACCTGCCGATTATTATAAGTGGTAAGCATAGCACGACAATAACTGGGGCTATGCAGAATGCTTTACTACACGTTTTAGAATGGTGGAATAATGAAGGACTCTCCATTAATCCTTGCAAAACCGTTAAGTGCCCTTTGCAAGACGGACACTGGTCAATTTTGAACCTATGACCTTTAAACGCACCACCTTAAGCTACTCCAGTGAGCTCAAATATCTCGGCGTCGTTCTCGATAAAAGACTCAACTGGAACGCGTACATCAAGTCCGGCACAGAGCGTGCCACTAAAGCCATGTGGACCAGTAGGCGTCTGTATGGCAAACTGGCTGTATATCATGATGATCAGACTCATTACAACATACGCACGCAGCCATCGTCAGGTGGCATAAAGTTCTTTAACGGACAACGGCAACCAAGCTCCAAAAGCGTTGGCGTATTACATCACCTGCCTAAAGGCGGTAAAAGAGGCTTTTGTTGGGCTATCACCCTTACAAATCTTCATTAGGAAGACGGCTGCTAGATGCGCTATTAAGCAAATACGGACATGTTTTGCCCTATCCCGGACACAATACTCCCTTGTTTTGGAATGCTATTCGAGGTTGAAATGTTGGACCGCGAAAACTGTCCTTATGGTGTTCCGGTACTGGACCCTAGAAGTCTGGATCAAAAATGGAAAATCCAACACCAAAGTCTCGGTACCTATGGGAATGTATCTCACTGTGTTCCAGGCAGAAATCAATGCCATTGAGATCTGCGCCAGAATAAACCTTGACAGCGTATTAAGGACGCCAGAATACACTGTCGTCCAATCCAATGGAACCTATGACAGGAAAGTGCTGCTACGATGCCCTGCAATCCTTAGCAAGACGCAACAAAGTCAAACCTGGTTGGGTACCTGGCCACCGAGGAATTGCAGGCAACGCATCTGCAGAAGAGCTATTTAGGGCTTGTTCCGAATCCGCGTTCAAAGGACCAGAACCTTACTGGGCTACCGCTCTAGGACTGATAAATAATTGGGAACACCAACTTCGTCTAGCCCATTAAAAAATACTCCGGGACTCAGACAATCCAAACGATTAATCAGGCCCTATTCCTATAAGGAAATTCTCATACTAGATTAGGGAAGTATTAGGAAGCCGGTGAGCTTGCTGACAGGACAATGTGTTGAGATATCATCTTAACTTGTCTAGAGGAGAAATCCTCTGAGCACATGAGCTGAGCCGCATTGGTTAAGAAAACGTATTTTCCACAGAGAAATACTTCTGGCCGCTTTACAGCAAAACAAAAATACTGAGGGAATCCTACAAAAGAACGAAAAATCTTTGTCCTCTTTAGTGAGTATCACCGGACAGAACATGCTAAGGAAAAAAAAATCTGCGGAGGGCACTTCTATATGTAGATTTACTACGTACTATCTCTACATAAGTAGTATACTTTCACCTGCCCTAGAAGGGACTAGGCTCTGGTGTTAAATTTGTCGTGGTTAGCAGTAGTTTTAGTTTATCTAGCAATATTTAACTATTGTTATACAAAGAATGTTTAAACCAGTAGTATAAAACACTAAGGGAATCTAATCAAAGTTGGTCTTAACATAATTTACAACATTTTGCTTGAAACTTAAAAGTCGATTCTCTAACTTCCTTCAAGATTAAGAACAACTCTCTGGCAAGTCTATGAACGACTTGACTTGCACAACTTTATGATTACCTCAAGATGGCTAGGAAATGTATAGGTTCAAAGTTTCAACAACAATTGAGTCAACATAGATAGGTCTACATAGATCTAAGTGTAAAGGGTACCTATAGGTCTATCCTACCCCTCATCCCATTAACCGAACCTGACCTTGGTTAATGGTAAGCCATGTAATGTTTCAAACACACAATATCGGCCGATCTCAGCGGGCCGTGTTAGGCTTTCATGGCGATTGAAGAACAGGCAAAATTGGTTGGCTTTGAAGTCAACGAGGACAAAACGAAGTACTTGCAACAAACAAATAACCATCTTTCCACCGACTAGGATAAAACGTCACTGTTCATAGCTGCTACTTCGAGGTAGAAAGGGAGTTCATCTATCTCGGAGTAAACATCAACTCCAAAAATGACACCTTAGAGGAGATCCGACGAAGACTTACCCTGGGAAACCGTTGCTACTTCGGTTTGGCAAAGCAAATGCCTTCAAAAATCGTAACTCGGAAGACCAAGTGTAAGTTCTACAAAACATTAATACTGCCAGTTCTGCTTAACGGCTCGGAGTGCTGGACGATAAGCAGGAAAGGAGAGCTAATTTAGGTTGGTTAATGGAGAAGATATAACCGTGAACTCTATGAGCCGTACCCAGATGTGGACGTAGTCGGAAAAGCTAAAATACGTCGACTACATTGGCTGCGCCACATCGAGCGAATTGACAATAATGCTCCAGCGAAGAGGATCTTCTCCCAGTCGCCAAGTTCGACAAGAAAGACCGAACCTCCGTTTTAAAGATAACGCCATCGCCGATGCCAAAGCGCTTGGTCTACGAACTGGAAGCAGCATGCCTGGGATCGCTTAGGATGAAAGCCTGCTGTGTCTCAGGTAGAGACTCTTCACGGGTTGGGAGCCCGTTAAGTAGGTAATTAGTTTCACTATTCGGTTATTGGAAAACGCACATGCGGGTGTTATATGCTGATTCAGAGTCAAGTAGCTGAACTATGACTTCATTTTTACATTATGAGACAGACCCTTAGAATAGGGTATGAAAATGCGATTGAAAAAAAAATATCAATGGGCGCGTTCAATTTGTAATACAACTACGAGTCACTCCCTAGTAGTTAACCCTCTTTTATTGAATAAATAGCTCAGGTGAATATCAGCTGTTGCTTGACAATTTCTTCTTCAAGCACGTGAAAGAAATCACCCCTTATTCGTCATTGAAGTACGGGTGTCAAAAACATCTGATTCATTTTGCTTCAGTGTTCGTAGTATTCTAAGGTCTCCTGCACACGAGCATCTTGTCGTCATTGACAAGCATTAGAATCAATCTACGGAACGCATTAGCTTGGGTGGTGCTTGCATTTTGTTCCAACGAGCAACTGCACACGAGGAGTAGGCTGCTAAAGTGGGTACGTTTTTTATTTAAAATTTACTTGAAATGACCGATAAAAACGTCAAATTGCATTTGAAAAAAAAATAGTACATACGTATAGATATGTAATAGTACATTGCAAGAATACTCCAAAAACAATTCGTTTGCGGATTATTAGGCGGAGATTTCGTTGATGTAGGACGAATTTTGCACACGTCATGATGAGCCGCTCGTGTGCAGAAGGCACAAGGTATCACTTTGTTAAACAACAAAAAAAATCAGTAAACTTTGACACCAACAAGATGTTATGTAACGCGTTAAAAAAAATCGTAACATAACTTGCAGGCGACTTGTTGCCTTGGAACTTGAACTTGCCCAATAAAAATCTTCACAATAGCACATATTGAAACTAGTAAATGATAAACTGTCATTTGACACTCGCAATAGAAGTGTTGAGCTTGAGATAGCTGGAAAGTAAGCAGCAAGCAGATTGGCTTTATGTAAAGAGCTGACAGCTGGTCGTTGTGAAAAAAACGAGTATGTACAGTGTAATGCTGGTTTGGCTAGCAACGTCCAGCGATTCGTGGTGACTCATTTACAAACTGGCTTAATGTATTTAACTCAGTACAGATCACAACCTATCTTTTTGCGCGCTGCCTGGCCAGAGTGTCAAATTGTTTACATTGAAATCACCCTCACAGGGCAATAATTTGTTCTATGTGCTGATAAACATAAGGGACCTTATTTCCAACTTGGCGTTTCACCCAAGTTCAGTGATTATAATAGTGCAGCTTGAGAAATGTGACCTCTTCAAAATATCCACAGGTAGACAAATCCAGCGTACCGCCTAATGTCACACATAGCAAAGTCCATGCGGTTAGTCTTATCATCTGATTTAATTTTGATTGATATACAACATGCCTTCACCCATATGCGTTCTATATACTATACTTGGACTTGGTGGTTCGCAGATACATTCGTAGTGTATGTACTCCTCCCAGTACTATTCCCTACCTATAAATTTGAAAATAGGAAACACTACGAGTGCCGTCGACTTCTCGGCTTCGCCAAGTAAATATACAAGCAACAAGCTTGTCGTTAGCCAGCAGTTCTTTCCTCTTTTCCACATGCCCTTGCGAGTTCTCTCGTTCTCTTTATCAATGCACTATATGCACAAAGGATGAAAATGGAAACACACAGAACTCCCCAACGCGACAAGGAAGGAGCGCATAGATTGTGTTCGTTCAAATTGAAATCAGCCGTATTGCGATTGATATTGCAGCAGCGAGACGGAGGAAAAACATAAAACTTAAATTCCTGTCTGACTTGTTGTTTGCCCAGCCACCTCATCCCATCCCTCGATGGGAAAGGGCTTTAACTTGCACACGCCGCCCGTATACACTAACTAGAACTACTCTTCGCCGCCGGCCGCCGCTGTTGATGAAGTTCGGAACATAGAAAAACCAAACTCAATCGCAAATAGGAAAGAAAATGCTTTCGTACCTGTGTTCCGTTTTCCAGTGTGAAATTGACAAGTTCCTGCTTTCGATTTACATTTGGAGATTAGATTTGTCTTAGATCCTTTCAGAGAGTCAAGTTAACTGTGTCGTTGTTGTTGTGGTTTTCTTTCGGGGGGAGAATTCAAATAGTTTTGCATATTCTACGTGCAATTCTCCGTTTCACTCCTTTGCGCACCGTCTTGCTGCTGTTCATTCGTTTTTATTATTGATTTTAATTTACCAACCATACACACTATTTTTAGTCTGTTTTCTTTTTTGTTCGTTGCTTTGAGCTATGCAAAATGGCAAAATTGTTGTTTTATTTTACTTTCAAACAGCCACAGCACTGGTCTCGTAATTCACACAATTTACGGGACTGGCTAGGGGCGGGGGGTGGACTACGGCGGAGACGATGTAACTTTGTAGAAAATCACTCACTTTAATTGGCACAGCTCAGCTAATAAAAAGCAAGCGACCATAGATATGCTGTATTTTTTGATTATTTAAACTCAATTTGGCTGCCACTGAAAATAAATTGTATTTCACTTTTTTGGTCGTTTTTCTTTTCTTTTTTTTAGACAGATTCTCGCACACACATTCACCAAGAATGAACGATTTTAATGGCCGCCACTTATTGGAAATTATGGGCGATGGGCGAACTTAATTCGTTTTTTTCGCGTTTCCTTTCAGTTCATTCGAGTTTACATAAATTATTCGAATAACAAAATCACTATTGAAGATATTTTTTATTCGAAAAACGACAATTTGCTCGATTTAACCAAAGAAATTGTTGCTCGTCGTCGCCCGACATATTTTTTTTCCACACGCACACGGTTTTATTATTTTTTCCTTTTATTTAGCCCTCATTCATGTAATTCGTTTGTTTTATTATTTCTTCTTTCTATTCATCGAGATGTGAATTATTTGGAAATTGTATTTTGGTTTTTTGATTCGTTGGATGAAACAAATTTTACTGTTATCATTACGATTTTCCTTTGCACAGGCCCCAGAAGACACACGACGAAGAAGAGATGTAAAAATGAAAGCACAAAACACGATGGAGGAGAACGAAGAAAAAAAATTAGAGAAAAGAATAGAAAATTTCAACGTCGATTTTCTTTTGCGATTTTTTTCTCGCCGTCTCTTCGTGCCGTGGTGTTATTTTTTCGCACTGCTTTGATTTTGAGAGCCGAAGTTGGTGTATGTAGCGAAAAGGGTAGATAAATAGATAAAGAATTTTTTCTTTGCGATTATTTGGCACACAAACTGTTTTAATGCGATGGGAATGGAATTCTTCGGTTTTTGGTGAAAAAGGTTCCGAGTAAAGTATCTATATGGCTGTCTGGGCTGTCTACTTTTCTGTAAAACTTTCGTCTTACATTTCGAAGGAGGTTGTAAAAGGGAATATAGATAAAATGGAGTAAATGTGTAGGTATTTTTGAGATAAATGTAGTAGATTTGTGGATATGCGTAGTTTTAATTTAGGTGTGTATATCTATATTGGATCTGTTGGTGATTTGTGAGTTTTTTAAACTGGAAGGGGTAGCTTTTTCTTTTTAATGGGAATACTGTGAAAATTTGATCCATGCTTTAATCAATTTATTAGTTTTCTGTTGAATCTTGGATACAACTTCGGCTCTGGTACGTTGTTGAAAATTGAATTTGGAATCTGAAACGTAATAGATGCTTAAACACACATTGACATGGGATGGCGAACTGGAAAAATATCTTAAGTTACTGTGAATTTTTCTAGATGGCGCAGTTAGGGTACATATATAGTTGGGTGCCTTTTATGTCAAATGGAATTCAACCACTATCATGTCACTTTGACAAACGCTTAATTATTTACAGCCGTATAAATAAACGCGAATTAATGGTTGGTTATCTCGAATATGACTTAAATGAAAAATCTTAATAATAAACTTTTTTTTAAGTTAACAGACGTTGATAAACATGCAATCAACTAATTCGTCGAAGTTGGTGAATTGACGAGTAAATAAGTTAAAACTAACTGACAGCTTTTTTGACAACTGACAGTGAATCTTTGAACCAAATGGTATGTTGAATATGGTATCTCCATACAATTTTATTACTATAACGACATTATGGTTATATAGCAGTGGGTTTCAAAGGGTAACTCTTCGTCGGATCTCGACTAGGGTGTCATTGATTGTTACTTCGAGTAAATTGTTTGGTTATCTCAAAAATGCTGCTATAAACAGTGGCGTTCAGAATCGGGGGACAGAAGTTTGTTTGTTTGTTAAAACCAAGTACCAACTATAAACGGCCGGTTTTATAAAAATAATTTAAAAGGGACCTAACTCTTCTTAAACACCTGTGAGTAGCACTCAAGTGCAAAATCTATATATTAATACGGAGTTGCCTAGAACGTGTTTCCACCCATTTTTACCATTATACGTCACGTAGATATGCCAACACTATATATATTTGGGTAGGGGACAATACATAGAAGTGCACAATACAAAAATTATCCACATATATAACACACATTATGAATTATAGAAGGTAAAATGAAGCGAATTGGATGAAATTACAACATTGCTGTATGAGGCAATAATCTGCCAATCGGAACGGACAAATTTTATATCATGAAGTTACTTTAAAATGCTTGAAGTTTCTTGGAAATGCTTGAAAACACTTGAAGTTACTTGAAATTACCAACAACAACATTGTTGTGCATGTTATGCATTTGATAATGAATGAACATACTTGAAGTTACTAAATGCTCGAAAATACTTGAAGTTACTTGAAACTGCTTGAAAACTTGAAGTTACCTGAAAATGCTTGAAGTTACTTTAAGTTACTTGAAAATGCTTGAAGTTACTTAAAATGCCGGAAAAATTTTATATCATGTGAAATCAGAGAATGCAATGTTAAAAAATTTCATTTTCCGATTAATATGTATAACAGTCGACTTTGTTTTTTTTTTCAACATATAGAATAAATTGGTCGAATTTTGACAATGGGGCGACCCCTAGTCTGAATAAATATTCGGTATTCACATTTAAAAAGCGTTGTTCAAAGGCCGCTAAAATAAATTAAAGTGCTTCATTTCAATTTCGTAATCTGTTAACTTCAATGTTTGATTGTTTGAAAGCTGTCGACCAACAAAAAGGTGTTTTTCAACAACAAACTGTAAAAACTGAATTTGTTCCTCCCTTTAACGGAATGTAGTATCATGTTATATTTTTTGTACTTGGTTGGTTAGTGTGTTTACTTATCGATATACAAACCACGCAGTGTAAAGAGTCAAATTGTTGATGAAAAGCCACATTGTTTTGAGACAAGTGAAATATTTATGCAAATTTAGCTGAACAATATCTGAGATGTGGTTTGAAAAATCTAGTTACGGCTGGTATTGTAAAGCCTGAATAACCTTAACGAAAACTTCGAAATTTTATTTCACCGTTCCCACCGAACGGAGAACATTTCATATTTCAAAACTTGGTCTTTTTCTTTAGGAGTTAGAAGTGGTTGCATCAATATATTTCATTCTCCAATAAAATGACCTTAAGATTGAATAGAGTGACTTGATTGATTGATTCCTCGATATAGTGTTTGCCCACTTTATCCTTTTTTATATATATTTGTTGGTCCATCTTTGTCTTTATTCAAGTTTTCTTCCCTATTCGTTTTTTATTCAGCTGGCCGAATGACGTGCCGGAATAATTAAATTGTTTATTCGATTTTACTAATTTTAAAATGGCATTTCGCTCAAAAATGTATATTTGCACGTTGTGGCCACAACCCCAATTACTTCCCGCTGCCCTAGCAGAAATCAACGTACACACGTGCCGCCGTTAAGCGTCACTCTAGTCCCGGAAGCACCACTTCAAGATGGAGAGCCCGGCCTCTCACAGGAACGCAATACATGCGCTAACTAATCTCACCCAACTTATAAACTGAGAGGATGATAGCTTTGTATATACATTCATATAGTAGCGCCAAGAAATCGAATAATAATGTTGTACATGTATCCCGCAGAAGCTTTGGCGCTTCAATCGATCAATAATGAAAACTGGTTTGTGTCCTTAATTAATTTAGATGGAGCTTTAAGTTCTTTTGAAAGTTTTCGTCAAAACGAAAGCTATATTAAACGAAAGTAAATGAAGTGATGAACAAAACAAAAGTAACATTTTTCCGACCAGCGCCGTTATATTTGAAGATTTTCATAAGTGTGTAGTTTGTCGTTTGTTTATTGAATTTTTTGTTTACTTCTCAAGATGGGTGGAGTGTGGGTGAGAGGGGTGTGGTATATGGTTTATAAATTATTAGTTGTTTTCAATGGAAGTTTGGGGTAGGTTAGGGCATATTGCAAGGAGGCCGTAGCATTCATCAAAGAAAAGGGGTATAGTCGTATAGTATTCATTCATAATCGGTATCACAAATCATATTATGTACATATTGCGATTGCATTTTGTTACACAATCAAATCTCTGAATATTTTTTTTTTTTTTATTTTTTTATTTCTTTCTTTTATCATTTGGTTTTTCACAAACAACTGGTTTGGGACTTTAATCGACACAGAGATTGCATAACTTACATGTTTTGGATATCTACTGAATACGGATTTTTGCATAAAGGCTGGGAAAATATTTAAACATTGCATAAGAAGGTATGCAGTCATTTCGAGATGTTAAAGCGAATTCTATTGAACAATGCTCTAAGTTGTTTGCCCGTTGATGTGTGTGTGTGGAGTAGGTAGGGAACCGCCACTAGTGGTTGGCCACTTCCACTTCAAAAATTAGTAATAATTACTGCAGTTTATATTCGTTTTTATAATATCCACGGTTGAAATATCCCACCTTCAGAATATCCTTTTTTGTGAGTCGAAGACGTGTCCAGAGTTTTCATTTTTGTGAGGGTATCCCAGGAAAATATCATCCCGCAAAACACCGGAAATCGGGCGCGTTTCTTGGACGTTTGCACAAAAGCTTTCAAGATATTCTAATACGGGACTTTTGTTTGTTGGCGGAAATTTGAACGGTACTGTCGGTTAGTCAAACGAAGACTATGAGAACTGCCATGGAGGACTTGGATACGGTACCAGGAACTCTCCGGGTAAAGATATCCTGAGCATGTGCAAGTCATAAGGTCTTATCGTTCTCAAACAATGCCGTCACCTGGTCACTTACAGCAGTGGCGGAAACGAATCCCAGATTGATTGCCATATGGTAGCACGTTTCATGAAGCCTCGGGTTAAAGATAGCAAAGTGATCCTGGAAGACGCAATCGTCCAACAAAACCGCCTCCTCCTGACAGAAAAGTGTTTATGAGAATCAAATGGTACAACCTGGACAAAAAAAGTCATGCATTTATTGCAAATATGCTAAAGCAGTGATTAGTGACAAAAAAGTGTCAGAAGGCTGTCCACGAACTCCAACAAAGCAGCTTGAACAGAAAAACAACTATTTTCAAAATTTGCCGCTGAGAAGGAGGAATGGCCAGGAAATCCGTTCGCCAAAGTTCATCAACAATGCTCAAGGGCTGCTTCTTGTGGATGACGAAAAACTAATAATTAACCAATTTCATCGGATATATTTTCCGAGAGCCGTTTCTAACACTGAAGAAGTACACGACATTGCTGTTGAAGAAGTTATGAATGCGGTCAAAGACTTCAAAAATCGAAAAGCAGTTTTGCCGGACAAGAAACCCTCTGAGTTCTGGAAAAAGATGGCAGATATCGGGTCCAAATGGCTCATGATTCTCATCTGCAAACTGATGAGTGGCGATCCAATGCCTAACCCGTGGAGGGAGAGTTTTCTTCTTATTTTGTACAAAGAAAAAGGCGATATGCGAGACTGATAAATACCGTTCAATCAAGCTGATGTCACACACCACGAAGATCGTTCAGGGGTTATTAAATAGCCGAATCCGTAAAATAGTACGGCTATCTGAAGACCAGTGCGGTTTTGTCGCAGGTAAATCAACCACAGATGCAATCCAAAGTATAGGTAATGATCATGATGGAAAAACATCGTGATTTGAAGGATTTGCATATGGTGTTGGTTGATTTTGGAAAGTCCTGTAATAAACAACCAACGGATCTGTTATGGGTAGCGCTAAGACAACGAGGAGTTCCAGAAATCTACGTCGGATGGTCATGGACATGTATATATGAGCGAGTAAAGACAAGAGTAAGATGTATAGTTGGCGTCACCGAGGATTTCGCAATCAAAGAGGTGTACACCAGGGAAGCGTCCTAAGTCTAATCATATTGTCCTTGATTATCTGCTCTATTATCTGAATCCATAAATTCATAATTCAAATACCTACCGAAATCAGCTTTTATTCAATTTTTCTTTTCAAACGAATCGCCTCTTCCATCATACATTCTACTCGCAAACGACAAAGCCAGATTTCTAATTTGTCCATGATCTCCCTCTATCCATCCTACATACTATTTGCCGAAGCGACGCAACAACGCAAATCTTCAAAAAGTATTTGGCTTTTACAAAGAAAAATAAATACTTACATAATAAGAGAATGATTCGATAAGGAGAGACAAAGCAGTTTATTTCTTCGTTTCTTTTTTCTTTCTTTCTCTTTTCTCTTCGACGAACGACGAACTATAATATTGAATGATTGAACAAACAAAAATCTCAACGAATGCTTTTTAATTATTAATAAAATTATCAAAGGCACAAAAGCTCTCAGCCAACTAATTCTCGATTTGGTATGAGTAGCGACACCTATTAGGATACTGGTACTACTGGATTGGCGCTACTATAGGAATGTATATACAAAGATGATAGGTACCTTAACGCACTAACCTGGGACAATTGACAGGGAATATATAAGAAAACCTCATATATATATAAAGAACAATATTCATTAATGGTAAACAATTATTTTTTCCACAAAAGGAAACAAAAATAAAAATTTATTGTTTCTATTTGCTTCTTCATATAAGCAAAAACAAATACAAATATACATTATAGTTCGCGCAATTTAACAAAACTTTCAAGATTTCGTTGTCGGTTTTACTGAAAATGGGGTGAATTTAATGCAACAGGACAAAGATTTTAATCAACAAAGTATTTTCTTGTTTTTTTTTTGTCAGATTGTCAGCAATCAGCAGAATTTATTCTGCCGGACTATTTCGGCTTCGGGTCTTTCTCCTTCCTCATTTGTACCACAAGTAAAATAAAACCTTTATTATTGTTCCCTTACTTTTCAAGTAACTTCAAGTTAATTCCCAAATCTCGAGGAGTGCGGATAAGTTCTTTCAAATATTGTAAAAATAGTGAAAAAGTAAAGTAAGTAGCAATCAAATTCCATGACAGCAGAAACCTCAAATGAAAATTCAAAATAGTTGGTGAAATCAAAATTAATAAAAACATTTGATTGAAAATGAATAAGGGAAAAATGTTTTATTTAGATTAGGAAGAAAGTCATACGGATTCATATAAAATTAAAAATAAAAAAAAACTGAACCATCAATTTTGAAATGAAATACTTTTGACAGCTGTTTTATAACCTGACCAAAGAAATGTCTTGAATAGAAAATCGTAATCGTAACTCTTTCAGTTATCTCTTTTATGAAATGTGTGTGCTAGGGAACAAGTTTAAGCTGATTTTAATAACTTTGAGTAGCTTAATGTTAGTTGAAAAAGTAGGGGAACAGACCTATTGTTGTTCACTAGTTTCATTTTCTCCAGAAAGAAACAAAAATATATTATTGTTCGAGCAATTTATTTTCCGCTGAAGCAAGCAAAAACAACAATATACCTATTATTGTTTTTTTCTTTCCCACTGAAGCAAATTTACACGTTCAATAATAATATTTTCCAAAAAACAATTGAAAACACAGATATTTTTTATTGAATTGGTTCTCCACATGAACAAAAACGCGTCGAAATGTTTATCCAGAAACTTCAAAGTGGCATGTGACATATTAGTGCTTCTGCAGCTATTGGCTTCGCGGTGAACTCGACGCGGCGCTGAAAACGCTCTACGTGTGAGCGGGGCTATGTATTGCACTGTTATACAACGCGGCGGTGAAAATGCGTTCTGTGCGGCAAAGCGTTAAGTGTAAATCATGATCGAAATCGAGATTTGCGAAGAGATCTAGGTAAAAAAAACTGTATCTTGCGCCCAATTGTAAATGATAACTAATGTTATAAAAAAAAAATGTTTGCCCAGTCGAAGTCGATATAAGTTAGTTTTATTGCAGAATTAAAAATGATAGTCTTACCACTTCTGATTTCAAACGACAAAAATACGCGCGCTACCAATTTTTGACCGTAGTTGTCAAATTAAATTGTTCTTGCAAACGGCGAAATGAAATATCGAAATTTCGCCTCGAAATGTTGAATTTTGGGTCTGTATAAGCGTACTATAATTATAAATATAACACATTATTGTCATTTGGCGCATTCAATTTACAAGGCAACTGCGAGTTTCCTACTAATTAAATTTCTATCACCCTGCCAAACGATGGTCACATGAGTTATTTGATCAATGAGGAAAGGTAAAATAGTAGGAATAGTAGTTGCCTTGCAAATTGAACGCGCCCATTGACTCAAATTGTAGTAAATGCTTTAGGGAAAGAATGTACCTATATGATAAAAAGAGACAGCTGTAGTTAACATTTTTAGAACAGGACTAGTTTTATAAGCTTTCTAGTTGGATTAGCCGAGACACATTATCGAACACCATATGGTGTAAGCTTTGGGAAACACAGCTAAAAAGCTTTCCGCCAAAGTTGAAAATTCGTTTCTGCTTTATTTTTGTTTTCGTTTACCGCAGATGACACAAGACAAAACGAGACAACCCTACTCTCACATTTCCACCATTTTCCAATTTGAATCAAAAGAGCGGAGCGGATGCACTTAGCACGGCGAAGATCTCATCAAATCTGCGCTTTTCTTCAATACTGCTTGGAAAATTGAACTGGTCGGTCGTGCTTAGTGTCAACGAAAAATTGTACCACATCTTTATTATTTTATGAAATTTATTTCATTTATCGTGGCTAAACTAAGTATTTTCTATAAAAACATAAAAGTGTGTGACAAGTGGGCACCGTTCCCCCAAATCGGTAAGTGCAAATAAATACATTAAAGAAATAGTAAAAATTTCGCCCTTCGCCCTCCTCAGAACACAAACAATAATTCGTAGTTCCATTTTAAAACAATAACTTAACTTTTTCAAATTGAGACCAAATTAATTAGTATCTTTAACGAGAGCAGTTAAACAGTAAAAAATTGAGAAATATAATTTGAGTTTCCGTCGCCATATTGGATTCTTTTTTCATTTGTTTTTCCATGATTATGCTCTCCACAGCGTAGTGCTGTTGTGTAGTAGGTACTGTGCTGTGACTGCGATGGACGTGTCGGCCGTAGCCTGTATGTATGCTTGTACCACCACCCTCTCGTTAACATCGTACATACACAGTAACTCTGGCTGAGCTCTATACGGCACATAATCTTTGCTACACGTCTACAGCACTTTAGTACGGAGCCCGCATTTGCCCAACAAATTATCACGAATGTAATAACTGGAGTTTAAATATGCACGAACTGTCTCTCTCTCTGTCTCTGTTCGATTCAACGAATCGGTAGACAACATACTCCTACATGTGAAGTGGATCTCGCCGGATTTGGAATGTTCTTTCTGGACCCCTTTGGCCTTCCTCACCATTCGTCGCCCACATTTACATCGCTCTATGTCTATGCCGCTGGGTAATTAACAAATATTTTTTTTTAATTACGCTGAGCGAGAGCGGGTTGCTGTTGCTGGTTGTGCTTGTATAACATAATTCACCGCAGCGGTGGGACCGGGTTGTTGTTTGCGTGTTTTTGTGGAACCTAAATGCATATTAAGTCGCAAGGAATTTCGCGATCCCACACTGCCTGCCGCCCGCGTACATTTTCGTTCAAACTCTGGCGAATGCGAAGCAAAACGGAGGAGCGATGAGCTTTTTTTTTAAACAATTTGTACTGAACTTGACTATGTTTCTGTTTGGAACTTGTAGAAACTCATTATCCGATTTTGGTGGAAATGTTTACTGTTCTTAGCTTGTGAGTCTTGAATGGGTCGCTTGGAAAACTTATCATTTAGATTAAGTTGGCTTCCCCTAATTATTAATTTAGCAAGAGGCAACAGAATTGTGCTTCTCATAGAAGTAGACGATGATGCTAGCACTAGCAGGTTCTTCCAGTTTATGCGGTTTTTGTTTAACTGTGCAATCTAATTCTGTTGAAGAGATGTAGTCCTGCAATGTTTTCTTGAAAACTCTAGAACTTCCTATTGGGTGGCCTACATATCTATGCTTCTTCCTTAATGTCGGTAGGGCTATGATCAGGGTTAAGAGGAACTGCATCCCTGCTGGTCCACCTGTGGGGTTCGCCGCTTCGACGACATGCCTCGCGATTTTGAATCACTTCGTCGCTGGTGTTGCTGCATTTGTGTTATCCAGGAGTTTTTGGGCCTACCTCTCTTTCGCTTTTGTTTTGGAACGTTGATTGATATTGCCTTTTTGACAGGGTTCGTAGGATCTCTGATTTGAACATAACAGTACCAACTGAGCCGGCCGCACTCCATTGCTTTGAACATAGGTTTTTTTTGACATGAAGGCTTTCTCGGATCTTGGAACTTCTTTGTCATGCGAAGCGTCTTAATCTCAGCTGCCGTTATTTTGCCGTCATCCTTTTTTACGTTGCCCAACATTGTCAACGGTGTGTGAGCGCTGGGCGCACAACTGCGGTGTAGAGCGTTCTCTTCAGCTTAAGGGGCTTTTTTCGATCAAGGAGTCATCTAAGTTTTAGTTTTCCACCAGACGCTTACGCGATGCTTAATGTCGTTAACACAGTTTGCTTCGCTATTGATCATAGATCCCAGATATTTGACCTTTCCCCACTTGGAAATCACTCCTCCATTCATATAAATATCTGGAATAGGTCAGAAAACGGGCAGTACAAGTATTATGTTTTCTTTAGACGAATACGATACCCATTCGCCTCCAAAACGTCCATAAATACATATTTGACATACATCTAGTTCTAACCAACGACCATACCACGTCGAGTTAATCTGTTCTCGTCAGATCACCGCAATTAAACGATGTTAGTACGTAGATGGGGGACGCTTTGAGAACAACCGCGTTTCGTTGGCCAGTCCCATCTACGAAAAGTTAAGGCAGATAATCTTAGTATCACAATGGATCTAAATTGGTCTAAGTGTGTCGGCTTCTGCCGACAGCCACTTAAACCTTTACCTTTTACATCTAGTGCTCGTTGCAGGGATGTTTGATCCTCGCTTATGATGGCTCCATCGTCAGCAAAGAATAACTGAACAATTTGGGATCCGTCACTTTTCCTTCAAGCAGATAGTCAATGACTGTTATAAATATCAAGGGACTTACGACGCTTCCTTGGTGTACACCGACTTCAATTGCGAAGTCTTCGGTGACGTCAACGGGGCATCTTGTCTTTTCTCCCTGATACATGTCCATGATCATCTGTGCATAGGTTTCTATGACTCCTCGCTGCCTTAGTGCCACCTATCACAGATCCCTTGGTTGCCTATCAAAGGCCTTTTCAAAATCAACCAACACCATATGCAAATCCTTTAAGGAGTCACGATGTTTTTCCATTTGCTTTGGTTGAACGGTAATTGTCACAGTCTCGCGTATTGCCTTTTCCTTTGTACAAGGGAAGAAGAAAACTTTACCTTCACTGGTTAGCCATTGAAGCGCATCTCTTTAGATTGGTGATGAGAATCATGAGCCATTTGGACCCAATATATCTTCCATCTTTTTCCAGAACTCAGAGGGTATCTCGTCCGGCCCAACTGCTTTTCGCTTTTTGGAGTCAACCGCAACAAGAGAAGATTATTGATTGAGGCTCTGATCCAAACCGGACCGCTAAGTTGTTTATGTGGAACATAAATCGTTTATGAGTCGCATCACGACGAGCCTTAACAGAAGGGTTGAACTTGAACTTGACTAGATTTTGTGTTGGGATTCGAAGTTATCCCCTCTATTTACCCCCCTTGCCATGAACATTTACTTTGCCTGGCCTTTAGCTACTGTAAATGGCTGTAGAACGGTGAAGGGGAAGCATCTCATGATCATGGCATCTTAGCAACTGCACAAAATTGTCGAGGATAATGCTGCCTGTGTAAGCACCAATTCTATCGGTCACAAGGCACAACACGGAATTTGCCTAGCGCAAGAATTCGGTTGTCTTGTACGGAATAAATGTTAAGTTCTAGACGAGGTATGCGTATGTTATGTCAAGGCAAGAATGGCGTTAGGTTAGGTTAGGTAAATGGGTTGCCGAGGCACGAGAAACTCGCACTCGTCACACTTAGATCAGTGTCGATCCATTGTGATGCCATTGAGGTTTTCAACTTCCACACTAGGAAGGTAGGCAGGTTAAGGGGGGAGAAGGACGTTGAGGGAGCTCAAAGCCAGCCTGTGGAGTTCGAGAAAGTAGATGGTCGAAAGGTCATCGTAAAAGGGATGACATAGTGCGCTGCGTCTGGTGGCTAGGGCCAGACACTCACAGAGAAGATGGAACAGTGTTTCACTCTTGTCTGTGTCAGCGCAGCTACGCCCGTGGGTGAGATCTACACGCGTTCTGGCTAAGTGGTTGTTAGTTCTGGCATCATCGTAGGTTGGGCAGATCTTCCTTGAAATGACACAGTTCGTAAGGTTCATCCATCTAGTCTCAGCACTTGAGTGAAAGTGAAAGTGTAGGACCATTCCTTTCTTAACATATCGCAAAGACTTCCTCCGCGTGAGATACGCACAGTGCAGAGCCACGTCTGGCAAGTTCATCGGCTTTCTCATTTCCTTCAATGTTCCTATGGCCGGGAACCCAGACGAGAGTGATATCAACCCGATGATAAGCCCTGTTCAGTGTCTCCCTGCATTCCAGAACAAGCGAGAGAGGACAAAGCTTTTTTGTCCATTTGTAGTAAACTCTCGGTTTGGCGTTTGCTGTAGAGCGGCCACATTTTCCGGCACAGGGTTGAAGAGTGCTCCACATTTCATTAGTTGCCTCAAGTATTTTGTCACCAATCAGCTGTTACAGGTTACAAGGGGGAATTTCCACTGTAATGTCGGCCTGGTTTGTTCCTATTTGTGAGCCCTGCCTGGCCAGCTGGTCAGCCTTCTCGTTGCCACCAATGTGACCAGGAACCCAGAAGTGCTTTAAATTGTGCTGTGCGCCAAGAACCCGTAGCTCAACGACCTACAAGCTTCAACTTTGTATCTACGGCAGAAATCGCTTTTATGGCCTTATGAACGTTGTGTATGCCATCAATTTTGACCGCATTTGACTTTTTTTGATAAAAGACATTCCACGATATCTGCGTCTTCTACTCTAGAGAAGCAACAATTATTTGCCGGGTCATTCTAAAAATCAGTATCATCATCATCATCTTGATTAACAGATGAAAGCGATGGGAAAGGTATATAGTCACAATTGTTGATTAAGAACGTTACCATCTATATAATCAGGGCTTACTGGCCTCTTTTTCTTTACAACTCCTATCTCACGTAGATTATTCCACAACTGTTTGCTGCACAAAGAGAGGCCAAAAGTTTAGAAAGCCTTTCGCGGATCGTATTTTGCTACCAACTACCTTACGTAGCCTTCGATATCTTCGTTGGTATTCATCCAGTCTATATACTGTTTCCAAAGTTGAAATGCCTAATTGCGTTGCGTCATAAGTTGAAAAATTTCTTGTGTTAACCATGATCGTTGGTTATGTCTACATGTTTTTGTAAGTAGAGGGACGTGTGGAGTGTTATACAGTGATAAATTTTTAGGTGATCATAACCCTGCCACCTTGCTGCTCCCTACTGGTCTCTTGTGATGACGCCCATCGGTCATCTGTTCGAGCTCAATCGACATGGGCAGGTTTCCTGGTCTCAGATCACTTCATCACTGACGCCGATCAAATGCTGGTGTTGTTGTATTTGTGTGATCCTTGAGTTTTTACGCCTGCCTCGTTTCTACTATTTCGACACGTACATGCTCCTTGATTGATTATTGTTCGATCGATCTTTTACGACACCGGTGATCTCAAGTGTGTTGACCCACGGATTTGCATGCACACTTGCGAACTTTAAGATGTTAAATGTGTGGCTCACCTTTTACGACAAACGCTGTTGTTTTTTTTTTTTGCGCTGCAGTGGTATTTTAAGACCCGTCCCTGCACGTGCAGAGATTAATTTCAACGTTAAATAAAATGCTAATAAGGTCTTACTTACTTAGATAGCGCTACAGTCCGTGGTGGACCTGGGCCTCAACCAATACGCCTCTCCAGTTAGCACGGTCTTTGGCTAACTGCCTCCAGTTGCGCACTCCAAGTTGGTTAAGGTCCTCTTCCACTTGCGCGCGCCTACTAAGGCAAGGTCTTCCTCTACTGCGTTGTCCCTCCGGGTAGGAATAGAAGACTCTTCGGGCCGGAGCGTTGGTGTCCTTTCGCTTTATATGTCCTAGCCATCTTAGTCGACTGACACGTACTTTTTTGACCAGGTCGATGTCGATGTACAGCTCGTAGAGTTCGCTGTCAAATCTCCTCCTCCAAAGCCCGTCAACGCAAACGGGACCGAAAATCATTCGAAGAATTTTGCTTTCGAAACGAATTGCCGTAGTGTGAATATCTGATCGGCCGTGGCTTACCGTTCCTAAAACCGTACTGGTAGGGACCAATCAGGTCGTTGACGAATGGTTTCAGGCGTTCACACAGGACATGATCTTATAGGCAGTATTCAGGAGACTGATGCCTTTATTATTGGTACAGTTTACAGGGTCTCCTTTCTTGTGGATCGGGCAAACGATGCTGAGGTTCCATTCATCAGGCATACTTTCTTCTGATCGAATCTTGAAAACGAGTTGGTGTATGCTCTCCACCAGGTCATCTCCCGCTGCCTTAAAAAGCTCGGCATTTAAACCGTCTGGTCCAGCAGCTTTGTTGGACTTAAGTTTGGATATCGCTATCCTCACTTCGATTTGGTCAGGTGGACAGAGTTTTGGCTTTTATCGTCCAGGCTGAATGGTTTCTTCTGCCTGACAGCATAATTTGTGTCGTCAGTTTGCAGAAATGGTTTTTCCATGTCCTCAGCACCGACTCTGAATCTACTGCAAGATTTCCTTTTTCGTCCTACAGGTCTCTGTTCGGGTCTTGTTTCCGTGACATGTCCTTTTTACCTTTCGGTAAAACTTCCGAACATTGTTCCTGGAGTAGCACCTCCCTATTTTCTCGATTGCGCGCTTCTCATGCTCTTACTTTTTTCTCCGGAGAAGCCGATGTTTCTCCCTCCTCTTTTCCTCGTAGAGCTGACGAGCTGCTCTCGTCCTTCTATGCAGTGATGCTTCGTAGGCGCTTTGTTTTGCTGCATGCGCTTGCCGGCACTCCTCGACAAACCAGGAGTTTCGTGGTTGTGGCCTAGTAAAACCGCCGAGCATATCAGTTGCGGCCCTTCTGATAGCTTCTTGGCATCGATTCCACTGGTCTTCCTCAAACTTAGCAAGGGGATGAATGATGGACCTTCAGTTGAGAAGTTGTTTATATTCCTTTTTGTATCGCTTTTAGAGACTCTGTGAAATTCAGTCTTTTAGCTTACTTGGCTTCTTTTTCATCGGTTTCACTTGGAATCTGGGATCAATCTGAAACAAAAATATATAAATATTAGGCAACGGCCCATACAGGGCCTTAAGCCTTGCTTCTCCAAGCATTTGCTTGTGCGAACCTACAATTTTAAGCCGAATCCGAACGGCAAATTTGAGAAGTTGTTTGTCAGACTTTTGCAAGAGGTTTGGCAGTGGAAAAAAACGTCTACAGTTACTTGGCCCCGGTGGAATTTCAACTTTAGACCTTTAGATAGGTAGTCCAATACAATAACCTCTGCGCCCAATGATGAAACAACCCCACTCACGCTTCAAGATCCTTATTTAATTTAACATTTACTATGGTATTTTCTGAAAAACGGTTGCTATGTATTACTTTTTAAAGTTCCGTTTCGCACCCAGAAATTGTTTTCCCTAAATCATTGGGATCGTGAAAAAAGAAAAAAAAATCCCATCGATGACAACGCGTTGGCAACCACCGAACAAAAAGTTTTTTTTTTTTTTTTTGAAAAAAAAACCAACCCACTTCAGTGTTTCCCTATTGAATGAGTCACAGTAACGTTGTATGGGTCCTGCACTATCTCTATTTGAAATCGTTGATGAACATGGAAATCCTAACAGCCGACCAACCGACCCACCCTACATAGCAAACGACGCTCATAAATTATACCCCCTGAGCAAAGCTGTTCAGTTCGTTGTGCCGCTGTGGTAGTCGTAGTAGTAGCAGCAGCAGATATCCTCCCTCTTTTCCCGTGTGGTTCCACAATTATGTTTTGGAACACAAAAGGGTGGAAAAAGATCCCAATTCTCTTGCGAGTGTCGAGTATATATCAAACGCTGAAAGTGTGTGTGCGACGTCGTCATCCCCGAAAGGCGCGCACAGATCCCCATATGCGATCCCTTTTTTGTGAGTCACTTCCACCCTACCCAACGCCATATGTACCTTTTTAGATCCCTTCTGGTATGTTTGCTTTCACATGGCATAGTTATGTGTGTGTGTTTTTTTTCTGTTGCGAACATGAAACGGCGCATTACATTTTCATCCCCCTCTTTGTTAAGAGACTCGGTTTGGGTACTTCAAGGTATTTAACCGCTTCCCATTTCCACCCTACTTTGGGCTTGGACTTTTTATATGTGTTGCTCCTTTTCGCCGCGCAGGAACACGAAACGAACGAGGATGCAAACATATACAGTGTGTTCGGTCGTATAGAGTGAATCATGCTTCTCAGTTCTCATCTCATGGCCATAAACTGTTTCTGTAGTTGAGAGAGATCAAAATGGCTGGGGACCGACCTAAATCGATTTGTGGAATACAAAATGCGGGGATGTCGTTGGATGATATTCTTCCACAAAATGCTAGCGCATTTCCTTTTTCAGACCATCTGCCATAGTTGGCAGGGCATACATATGTGTGTGTTATTTTGAATGTGATCTTGGATATGCTTTGCTCTGCAATAAACTCCACAATTTAGCGCAACGGTCGGCGCACTGCCATTATCGTCGTTGTCGTTGTTGTCCTCAAAAGGGTGGAAATGAAAATCCATAGCATCTGCGCATTGGAACACTGCTTGTAGGGGTCTGGTTATTGTGTTCTTTTTGTTGTTTTTTTGTCGCTTGGAGCTCCGAACGGAAATCACCTTCCAAGCTGTTTATTCTTTGCTTCGGATTGTGTGTGTGCAATGTGAATTGTGTGTTTGTTTGTTGTCCAAGCCCACACGCAAATTATATCCTCCCAATGAAACGATGTTGCAAAAAAGGAAGAGGATGCACCAGTCACCACCGCTAACCACCGTAGCGAATATCTTCTGCATTCTACCATTAAAACTTATTTTTAGCGTTCTGTTTTATCTACAAAAATCGTATTCGTAAGCTTTGAAGTCGTATTGCTACTTTAGTGCTTTGGTTTTAGTTTTTCTTCGCCGCTATTTGCGGTTGCTAGCAGCCCCTGTCGTGGAGGGGGCAGAAGTACGACGTAAATGCGTACGTGCGTCGCATTACCTTTCCCAGCCACGGGCAACAACATCACATATAAATTGCAAGCAAATGTACATAATGTAATGATGAGATCCACAGAACCACCACAGTGCGAGTTCATTGTGATCATTATGGCCGCGTCTACTCAATGAGTGGGTGTGGGGGGAAAAAATAAAAGCTTTACACACAAGGGTGACGCACAATCAAAACCAATTGGGCTCTTCGCTCTCTCATAAATTTGTGCGCGTCCTCGGCTCTGTTTGTTTTCATTAAAAAGAAAACACAAATTAAAAGTGTAGGTAGGTGTGTGGCCATTTCTGGCGGGCACCCTCTATTTAAAATTGTATTCGCGGCATACAACAGGTCAGAAGGATTAAAAGAAGCCTGGTTAATGATGGTTTGGGGAATGATTTGCAAAGTAGTTGGACGGAAGTAGCTGCGATTGCTTATTAACTAAACTGCTATTTTTATTTCTAGTATGACCCAATTTGGTTAATCAATTATTTACGTATGTCGTCGTTTGATATGAAAATGTTTGCTGATGAAACACTTTTTGTGATGTCCTCCTGACCTTTTCTCTCATGCTAGGCACATACCTACAATTATCTCCAGTTGGGATAACATTTTTAAGATAGAAAGCTATTTAACTAATCGTTTCATCAGTTTGGAGTTATGAACTAAACAAGGCTCATTATGTTTGTCCTGTTTTTATATTTGATGCATTCCTTGACGTTTATAACGAATTCGTTCTGTACGAAACGTGGAGACCTTTTGCACAGACTGCTAACGCTTTTTGGAGAACCAAAGATGTGGAAATGTTCGATATAATTTTATAGCCAATACGTTTCACACATTTTTATTTAAAGGAACCCAATATTTACGAATTCAGGGTTTTCCATACAAATTCACAAATAATCACTGACAAATGTCAAAATGGCTGAACGGGTGGGTGCGTATAGTGAGCGAAATTGGACATCAAACATTTGAGTGGATGCGTCTAGTGCTTTAATCCGTGTAAGATATTAATTTTATTTGATGAAAAATTGGAAACTGATTCTTTTTTTCAAGTTTCATTTGTTTAACAAGAATTTCAATTTATAATAGTTTAGATATATATAAATAATATTGATATTATTCAATTTTTAAAGTGGTTGGAATAATTGATTTAACATTTTTTGGTCTTCTTCTAGTGTTTTGATATCTTATTGATTGTAGAAAACTTTGATCATCCATATAATGTTGTATTGCCATAGATTGCGTTTATATCCAAAACATTAAAGTACCTACGTATTAGTAGGTTTAATTAATTTAATTAGGAGATGTTGAAGGTTCAGTATCTTATCTAGCTGTGTTCTTGAAGTAGGTACATTTTGAGATAAACCAAGGCAAACATTGTGCTTTTGATTGAAGATGCAGACTGTTTATATGTTCACGCCAAAGAAAATATTCGTCTATGGTAACTCCAAGATAAAGGGTGTTTTATAGAGGCATAGGTAGGTACAACTTTTTTAATGGAACGACCAAATTAGCTCACAAATTTCATGGCATTGAATGTTTAAAAATAATTTCTGGCATATGGCCTCGGCGACTGCCCCTATGAACGCCATCCTGTCGGTCCAATTTTGCATACCAGTCTTATTTCATCAATAGTGCATCGAATATTGGCTGTGATCAATCGTTGCTGTTTTATCAGCATAGACCAGAGTTTTGACGTACCCTCGCAAAATAGTAGTCCAAAGGTGTCAAATCACACGAACGAGGTGGCCAACTCACAGGTCTATTTCTTGAGATGATTCGGTCACCAAACGTTTGGCTCAACAAAGTCATTGTGTGAAAGAAGTGCTCTATAAGTTTTGCGAAGAGAGCGCGAATTTTGTAAATAAATTTCCACGATAAGTAAACGTTGATCTGGTAGTCTTTACATGGTGATTTGCCAAAGTATACTGAACAACAAAATCAAACACATTTTATTAGTATGAACGCTAGTTTGCCAGTTATCCCTATCAGAAGTTTTATACCTCTATAAAAAACACCCTATACTTTACCTTTTTGACGATTTCGATTGTTTTGTTGTTTGCTAACAGTGGTCGTTTCGGTGATAAATGTTGAAAGTTTCTTCCCGCTTCAATGGATGGGGTATTTACATTACCATTGCTTTGGTATTAATAACTAATCCATGGTCATAGCACCGCTTGATTACAGTGTCTATATGCTATGGAAGTACATACATCTAATGCTGAGTCTAAACGTTTGTGTTTGACTACCATGGCTATATCGTCTGCATATGCATAGGCTGTATTGTGTTTAAATACAAAATAAACAAATTGGGTACCAATTTCGAGCCTTGAGGAATACCATATCCGGAATCGAATCAAGAACTAACATTTAGCTTTGAAACACGCCGCGTACACCTGAGCACCTGAATGTGAGGCCGGCCGGTGTATGAGTCGAAGAGGTGTCCAGAGTTTGAAATCCTTTGACCCGCGAAGCCACCAAGTTACTCTTATCAGTGCTCTTTTCGACTTGAAAGATCGAATTCAAACTGAATTGAAATTCGAGGCAGGTTTCTGCTCTCACCGGATTGAGAGATTGAATTGAAATAGAATTCAGTTTCCCTGTTCGTACTGAATACGTATTTCGCGTTTAGTTGTATTGGTGACGGTGGTTTTTGGTGGGGATTACCTAAAATTGTTTGGAAAAATTAATAAAAATGGACGAAATAATAAAGGCGGCGTGTGAAATGTTTTTGCAAAACTCAAACGTTTTATATGAAGCACAAGTAAAGAGAACAGGGGAAAAGCCGCACACATACACTCTCACTCGATCTCTCGATCTTTCAATTTGCGTTTACATGCTGATTTTCAATCCAATCGCAGAAAATTTTTTGATCGGATTGGGCCTCCGCACACGAGACTAATTCTCCCGGCATAAAACCGGTTTTTTAGGCAAGTGGACTGAGGTGTGCGGAAAGAAACGGCAGAAAATCTTCAACCAATTTTTAGCGGTTGAACGAGGTGGAAAACTAATACATACACAACTTCCACGATTTTAGGTTTGGAAAAATTGATATGTCATTCGACTCTCAATTGCGTTTTGTGAGTCGGGCATGCAACATCGAAAAAAAACATAAGTAACAGAAAACATGGAAGTCGGTGAAGTTATTTCGAGATATTTACCAGAAACTACATGTACTTATATATTACAATTTAAAGGTTATTAAATATTTTAAGAAAGTTTTTATTTATGTTTTATAAATACAAGATGCTGAGCATTTATCAACAAGTAATATTATGACTGTCAATTTTGACAGAAATACTAACACAATGAAATGGGGTTCATGTATACAATTTGTTCTACCGGGAGAATTCATCCCGTGTGCGCTCAGAGTATGGTATGAAACCGGTTTTATGCCGGTGGAATTAGTCTCGTGTGCGGAGGCCCAAGTGAATCCCTCAATCTTTCAATCTGCGTTTACATGGAATTCAATTCGGATTGATTCCTGATTGAATCTCTCATGTAAACGGGATAATTGACCGGTGCCAATAATAAATTTAATGTGAAGCTTACATTCGTAGTCCCTTTCACTATGCAAACGGAAATTTAAATGAAGGACGCCACTAATTTAGACTCGACATTAAATTTGTTATTAGTAAGGTCCATTGATTTTTTCTAACAGAATGAGGTTAAATACCTACGAGGTTTGCATAACACTTTTTCTTGCAGTTTAACGCTATTCATTAAGTAAATGTGTATTTGTGAAAACGGTGTTTTTAGGTTTTTTCTGTGTCAAGAAAACAACAACAAAAAACTCGATTTCCTCCAAACGAAATCCACCGCTGACTAAATGCCTGCTGAATGCGTTTATCATTGAAAAGATGGTCATCTGCAAGAGCACTGTAGATGTAGACTCAACAACTGATATACTTACATGACATGTGTATGTACCTTGACGTAATTAGGTAAATAGTAAGTAGCTAAATTTGAAAATTTTCGACTTTTCAACAAAGCCAAAAATGCATTTCAGCGATGAGGTAAGATAACTAGTGGTGGAATCGGCTTGATTGTTGTTTTTGATCATCAACTATTCTGTGCTGTGTGTTACACCATTGCGAAACAGGTTGCATTATTGGCAGCACTTTTAAAATGTCATTTGATCCTCTACGCATTCAAATTGAACAGCTGTTAGATATATCAAGATCCACTAAATTCTTATTAAAAGAAGTTAGTTTGCTTTGTTTTCAATAATAAATGTGCGTTTCTATATTTACGTATTTGAACATTTAATTGCGCTTCGTAACAACAACTAGCAATAAGACCAGAAGTTGAAGTCAAATGAAGGATGCAAATATGTTGACCTCGAACGCTATATGTATCTGAAATATATATCATGCATTATGTGTGTATGTAACAATAATTAACACATCAACATCCGTCAATTAATATGCATTCATGTAAACCACACATATGTTTAGATTACGTCTTTGAAGTTCTAGATTCTAGAATATTTGATTTATTTTTAAAGTGACATTTTATATCGAACATTTCCATGCCTTCTTACTTTCTTTAGTTCCATCTCAGCTTGATCGTTAGAATATTAAAATAAATATTGCTCGCAAACAATAGGAACATACATCCACATTCTCTTTGAATGACTTATATGAAGTTTTAAAAAATAAATACATGTGTATATTCGCTGTTGACTTCAGACTAATGTTCATTAAATGTTTTATTCTTTTCTTTCACTTTAAACATTTAAAAATCTTCATTGTTAAAATAAAGATAATGATAATAATCGCCTAACATGCAGCAAAAGCGAAGATTTGACCTAAGCTTAGCCGATTCCACCCCAGCATTTAACATATCGGCCATCAAAAGTCGCAGTCTCATGCGATCAAAAGCAGCACAATCGCAGAAGTATACTTACTTAAAGCACATTATTTGCCATGTATCTATTACTATGGAGCAGAGCTATAAAAGACTGCCAGCGTTCTTTCTAATGCCCCGAAAAATATTACAATGACTTTAATTTTGACTTTATAGAGAGACTAAAAAATCATCATTTTCAGCAATCAGAATTCTGAAGTCAAAAGGTTAGCTTAGGGATGCCTAGTCACGGAGACCAGGCTCACTTAGGCCGTTTCATCGGTCTATTGTGAAATCAAGAGAGGGGTTAACCGGCAGTGGTCGACCTTCTGGATACTCTGAATTACTTGCGGTCAGTTAGTGGCAATCGGAAGGTGCAGAGCGGCTGTCGTACTCACAGCAGCCTCGGAACCATAAGAGAGGATGGTTAGTGTGCCAACATCTTGAGGTTTTTTTTCCACTGCCCCATCTCTTGCGAACGTCTGACAAACGTCCAAGAGTATCAATTGTCATGAGAAGCTTCTCAAATTTGCCGTAAACCTTCCACTTCGCAAAGAAAGTGGTTGGAGAAGATAGGTTTTAGGACCTCTATGGGCCGTTAATGCATAATATTTATTTATTTATTTATTTATAGTGACGTGACTGCTGTTGCAATCGAACCTCAATTCTGGCCTCTTTGTCTGTTCAGTGGAAGGTAAGCAAACCGGCGATCACTGTATCAATCGAACCCTCAGCAACGAGCACCGATTGAGGTGTCTAATTCCGTCTTCAGCGTTGGTTCTCGGACCCTTTCCTTTTCTTGATAGAGGAAGTAGAGTTATTGAAAGCAATCAAATTCAAGATTTTAGCTCAATTAAACCTAAATCTGTCCTACTTCAATATGTTAGAAGTGACTAATGCAGTCGAGCTCGATCCGACTCCGAAACCATGGGTAACGATAAAGTTTCTGATACAATCGATCCCAAGACTGGTTCTAATTCACAGTGCGGCGGAGAGAGATCTTCATCGGGTCTTTGGGTGACTGTTACAATCGAACCCCAGATCAGGCGACGGCAAACATGCATTCAGTGACTTGACAGACTTCAAATAATTGAATGCATTCAGTTAATGCTAGTGACTTTAAAGTGATTTCAATGTGCTTGTCTAAACGGTACTTCTTTTCGTATCTACATGGAAGAAAAGCTTATAGGGGTATTTCTGTTTTCTCTACACACGCTTCTTAATTCAATATGCCGAACCTTGTACCAGGAATGATTAAAACTCAAATTTCAAAATGGCTGCAAATGAGAAAAATAGTTTAGATGCGGATTTTCGTAGCGATCGATGTAAAATTAAAACTAGTCAGTCCTTTACGGAGAGTTCGTCTAAAACTGGACGATTTTTACACTGCACGGCTGCTCAAAGCATAATGAAGAAAAAATTATAGATCGGGAATGATAAAAAGAGAAGCACAAAGGAAAACGTAAGAAAATCACACCAAAATTGTCAAATCAATACTAAAATAAGTATATATGTATCCTCTTTCCCCCTTCAACCACAAAAAATTACCGTCAAGGCAAGCACATTGGGCCGGTTCACGCGCAAGGAAAATGGTGTTCATACGAAACCTCTTCATCGATTTTTGAAGGTGAGATAGTTTTTTTTGTTTGCGTTACTTTGAAGTTCCGTTTTGTGATCCTCTTCGATTCGTACCCATACAATTCACGGGGGAACGTTGGAAGGTTTCTTATACGCAGAACACACACATCCTGGCAGAGTTATGTATGTGCTATTTGTTTTGGTTGAGTAATTTCATATTCAAGCGTCTCTCTTCTTTGGTGAAGTTCGATAAACACAAAAAGGAATTGATAGATTTTGGCATTAAGCTTTTTTGTCGAAAATGCGTGCATTTGGAATCGATGAAACTCTTCTTCAATTGATTTGAAATTACCTTTCGAACCGTTCAGTTGAAGTTGTTTTGGACGGCTTTGAGTCTGCAACCCACCAAATAAATGCTGGTGTTCCTCAAGGCTCTGTTTTGTCTCCGATTTTCTTTCTCATTTTTATAAATGATCTTCTGTCTGTTACTTATAATCCAATTTATTCCTTCGCTGATGATAGAACGCTCAGCTGCGTTTCTAGATTGACTTTCCTCATCTTGTTATGTTAAGGTCATTGAATTCCGACCTTGATAGCATATTTAAGTGGGGTACAACCAATTCAGTGGAATTCAATCCCTTTAAAACGCAATAGGCTACCATTATCTACGAATGGTGCTTGCGTCCCTGAAACCGAAAGACTCCATTCTCGGTATTTGCGTTAATTACAACCTTCGTTGGAATGACCATATGTATTCGATGTCGTCGAGAACGCTGCGAAATGTTTAGGCTTCCTTTAGCGATGCAATACATATTTCACTTCTTCTGATCTGGCTACAATTTGTTCATTCGCCCAAAGCTTGAGTACAACGCTCATATCTGGTCCGGTGCACCTATTACATATTTGGAGCTACTCGACAGAATTCAAAAAACGCGCGATAAAACTCATTGGTGATCGTGACATCGCGAAATCACGAAATCACTTGATCACTTGACTCTCTTAGTCTTCGTAGCAATATCTCCTGCTTTTCGTTGTTCTATCGGTATTTCCACTATAAGTGCTCCAACGAAATAGCCAGTTGTATTCCTCTCTTAGAACGTTTCAACCGCAATACCCGCCATTCTAGGAATGCACATCCGTTCACCCTTAAGCCTGTATTCGGCCGTACAGTGAAATACAAAGAATCGTTCCTTAGCCGTACCACACGAATGTGGAATGCTCTACCATGCTCTATCTTTCCTTCGCATTGCAATTTACAAACATTTAATACCAACGTGCATCGGCATCTCCTCTATCTCTCCAACCCAAATTTCCCTTCGGCCCGCGCTGTGTAACTATTTACATGTCCCTTTCATGAACACCTACCTTTCCTTACATGTGAACGTGAACCGGCCCGTTTACGTGACCGAATCCAAAAATTTAATTGAAACAAACCAGATTTTCGCTCTCACAAAATGAAGTGAAATAGAATGGATTTTCTACAGTTTCTACCAAATACATGTTGTATATAAATATATATACTATAGTCTTGTTTTAGTGGCAAAAAAAACAGTGAAATGAACAAAACAGTCGAAAACAAAAATGGCGCACAACAATTGTCACACTTGTCTCGATCTTTCAAATCGCGTTTACATGCTGCTTTTCAATCCAATCAGAACATTTTGTGATCGGATTGAGTGAATCCATGGAACTCAGTTCGGATTGAACGAAATTTGTTCCACATTGACATAATTCTATGCAAGGAAGCAGAGTCTCCATCATATTTTCGAAGTCTTTTAAGATACCAAAAAAGGCAAACTTTCCCAGGGGTATGGGCAGTGCACACAAAAACTCAAGGTGTTACTCGGCTTTGGGGGACTTAAACCTGAGACCCTCGGTCAGTAGTCCAATGAACTAACGACTGAACCCACTAAGAAAATAACACAAGCAATAGTTCTTTCGATCACTTTAACAAACAAAGATGCCAGGGCCTTGATTATAGATCTGACTATCGTTATGCTAAAAGCATTTACAAATTACGATATCGGTCGCAGGTATCGTTAGTCTAACGAACCACACCCTTTCAGCTGTCGTTATGTAAAAATGGGAGGCGAGTGACAGTGAAGGAAACGTTTTTGTTGAATACTTTTTAGTTACTTTGATTTTAAATAAAATTATTTTATTTTCAAACACATTCAGTTGTTTCAATTTAAAAATATCAAAAACAAAATATTTATTTATATTGCACTGGTTATGTTATTGTTTAGTCGTACACGGCGACGAAGGGCTTATTGGAACAGACGCATGTCTTATTTGCCTTCTCGGAACACGATTATCAAATTCTTCGACAATACTTAAGCAATAATCGTTGTGTTACTGCATTTTCCAACAAATTTGTAAAAATCTTTGATCATTTCACTTCATATTTCGGTTCATTTTTGACATTTGTCATTAAACGTGAAGGTGGATGCGTTTGAAAAGGATGGAAAATTGTCCCTTTTTTTGTTTAGAATGACAACTTTGTCATGTCGTTGTTTTAGTTGTTTGCAATATGTCAATATTTATCGTTCATGGTGACTTTCGCCTCGTAGTTCTTAATCAGAGCCCTGGAATAACCCCTGATTTGGATCCGACTGTATCATTATTCACCAAAGTCACGGACGTTTAAGTTTACATGACCAAATCGAAAGATCGAATTGAAAGTGATTTGGTTTTCGAGGTGGGTTTTCGCTCTCACCGAATCGAAAGATTGGATTGAAGTAGAATTCAGTTTCACGCTTTCTACTAAATACGTGTTTTGTATCTATAGCCTTGTATTAGTGGCGACAAAAATCTCAGTCAAATGAACACAACAATGGAAAATAAAGACATTCTCTCAATTGATTATATCGATTTTTCAATTCGCGTTGGCATGCTGATTTTCAATTCAATTTCAGAAAGAATTGTGATCGAATTGAGTGAATCCTTCAATCTGCGTTTACATGGAATTCAATTAGGATTGAATCTCATGAAAACTGGATAATTGATCCTTGCATTGTATTAGAGACGATTTTTAGGATACCTCAAGTTTGTATATCGGAAATATGTATAACAATGACTCAGTATGAAACGATTATCAGTTTCTAAAAGATGAGCTGACACTTTTTACCAAGAATGACAAAACAAAAAAAAGAAGGGAAGCACGATATTATTGCTACAATACAACACCGAAGGCTGATGGTGGTACATACATACCTGAAATATAAGTGTGTTCCGTCATTACAATGTGATTTACAGCTATTGACAAAAAATGTCTATTCATAATATCCAATGTCTGGCTATACTAATTACTCTTCCCATCCCCGGACAATATTCTTAGATGCCTTTTTGATGTCGTAAATGACTCATAAAACAAGAGACACATCTCTATTTCCTTGTCCTTTGGAGCTTAGGCAGACAGATACATACATAATACCTATTTATTTTCCTACCGACAAGGGATGGATGTAAAACCTACTTTCATT
Organism: Portevinia maculata; assembly: GCA_949715645.1. Lineage (NCBI taxonomy): Eukaryota > Metazoa > Arthropoda > Insecta > Diptera > Syrphidae > Portevinia > Portevinia maculata. The sequence continues at coordinate 264,906,186 of OX454526.1, read as the reverse complement.
TTCTTAAGGATTTCTCCGAAGTTCCTCCTTGGTAAACAACGTCAGTCGTAAACGAATCGGCTTAGCAATTACGTTCAGGTACTTATGTAGTTTTTTTTTTTAAATCTAATGCTTTTTAAATGTCCTCCAAACCAACAGACTGTCAGCATGATCTTTTATTTTATTCAGATACTTTAATTATCCCCACTACACTGCACTTGTGCATCTAATAATAGAATTTTTGTTTTGCTAAATACATTCAATAAAAATTTAAAAATAAAAATTATCTTAAAATTAGAGTTTGCTGGCCGATTGACCTTCTAACTTTCATTCTCTCCTCCTTCACTCAAAATCTCTGCTAAAACTAGTTTTTTTTTTTTTTTTTCTCACAAATCCCATTTCGTGCCTGTACGAGTACAATATCGCTATGATCATCGCTTTTGGCTATAATCAAAAAAATTACATTTTATTTCTTTTCTTATTGATATTGGTCTCGTTTCATGTCGAATGGGGTAAGGTAAAATAAATTTGAAGCTTTTTCTCTTGTGCTTTATTTTTATGTATTTTGTTTTAGCAAAACCAATTTTTAAGTGAAAGGTAGCTGGAGTGAAATTTTCTGTACGAAAGTGTTTTTTGTTTTATTGTCTTGAAGCGGACTTAAATGAAGTCTGATAAAATGTTCTGGTTTGGACTAGATTGGACAGAAAATCTGAAGTTTTGCAGAACCAGTTGTAAAAGGAAGAAACAAAAATTCATTCAATTATATCGCGATATAGACGAGTATTTAAAATAATGATCTGATGTAGTTTAAAGAAATTTTTCACCGTTTTTTTTTTCTCTGTGGTTATTTAATTGGTTTTCCCCTTTTCACAACCTTTGATATTATTGATAATTATTGAGGTTGATTTTGATTACCTGGAAACTAATATTATAAATGGAGTCTTCTCTTGAGGCTTGGGGAGCGATGAGGCTTGTTTTCTTTAAGGCGAAAACGGGCTTTCCGTACGTCAGTACCATTAGATCTTTGATTTTGTTGAACTCAAGCTGAAATTACATTCTAGAGTATTCTTTAACGTGTCAGTAAATGTCCATTGTCAAAGTGTCCAAAATTTGACAGAGTAAAAATAGGCTTTTATAGGACAATTAGGACCATCGCGAATAAATTTTCCTTCTGCATTTGGTCACGATTACCCAGAATATATAGTCTGTTTACTTTAGCAGGTGTACTGACAAGCTTTAGGAAGGTAAGGTTGATGTGGCTGTCAGCAGAAGCCGATGCACTTAAGCCAAAACAAAGTCGACTGTTATACATATTAATCGGAAAATAAAATTTTTCGACATTGCATTCTCTGATTTCACATGATATAAATTTTTCCGGCATTTTCAAGTAACTTCAAGCATTTTCAAGCAACTTCAAGCATGTCCAAGTAACTTCAAGTATGTTCAAGCATTATCAAATGCATAACATGCACAGCAATGTTGTTGTTGGTAACTTCAAGTATTTTCAAGCATTTTCAAGCAACTTCAAGCATTTTCAAGTAACCCACTTCCTCGAAATAATGGTGAGCTTTGTTGAAAGTTTTCAATTAAAGCAAATAAAAAACATAAGAAAAATAAATTTCGTAAATTTTTGTTTTGGCTCTACGTGAAGTTAAGTTTTGCACAGACGCCACTTCGTGTTTGGAACGACGATAAATAGTGTTGGCATATCTAAGTGACGTATAATAGCAAAAATGGGTGTAAACACGTTATAGGCAACTCCGTATTAATATATAGATGACACAAATAAAATGTTGCTCTACGATCAACTCTTCGCGCCAGGCTTTTCAAAACACGATCTCATTTTCTCTATTTTTAGTTTTAAGCGACTCTAGAAACGACATTTAGCTACCGTGATTTTAGAAATATTAACTACTTCCAACTTGAGAAAGATGTCCGGAGCATAGCTTGGGACAATATTTTCTACTTACGTTCATTCAATGAGCAGGTACGCTTTGTGAACGATAACATTGCTCGCTTCTCTGTCCTCTGTCTTCTTCTTCCTTTGATGGCGGTGAGGCTATGATTAGTATTAAAGGGATCATAACCCTGTGTGGTTAGCCGGTTGAACCTCAGAAAATAGCGGCAGCACTCCCGATTTTGAATCACTTCGTCGCTGAAGCCAATCAAATGCTGGTGCCGCTGCATTTGTGTGGTCCAGAAGTTCCTAAGACTGCCTTTCTTTCGCGTTTTTATGGGAACGTTGATTGATATTGTTGATTGACAGGGTTCGTAGGATCTTTTCTTTGAACATGACAGTACCAACTGAGTCGATCGCGTTCCAGTTTGTTCGAGATATGTTCTTGGACGTGAAGGCTTTCTCGGATCTTGGAACTTGTTATTCAATCAATCGATCCCACTGTCATGCGAAGCATCTTCATCTCAGCTGTCGTTAATTTGCCCTCAAACTTTTTGTACGCTGTCAACATTTTGAACCGTATGTGAGCGCCGGGCGCACAACTGCGGTGTAGAGCTTTCCTTTCAGCCGAATAGCCGACGAACTGGTTCTACTCTTTGCAAATCATCTGCGGAGGAAGTCTATGCATCGCTAGGTTTCGTGAAAACGAAAATCTTCACGCACTTCACCTCAAAAGCGGAGTCTTGGTGGCCGAACCTAACGAATCGCCAGGAAGGTGTTGACATCAAACAATGCAATACATAAGCTCATCCACAGAATAGGTACAGACGTCTTCGCTGGACTGCTTGCAAGCTGCGGAAACGTTGTTGAGAGCAAGACTTTGTTTCATTTTCCTTGCATATGTCCAGCTTTAGCCAAAACTAGACACCGCATACTAGGCAAACCATTATTTGATAGCCTCCCGGACATTTAAGGCATACTTTTTTTTTGTTGCTTCAACACCACAGGACGAATTTCACAGGACAAGTCTCGACAAGTAGTGGGCTCGTTTCCCTGGCAAGAAGAACGGAAACCAAAAACCGTACGTACCTAGGTGTAGGGTTGATTCGATACCAGTGCAATACAGGTGGCAATGGTGCGATGGATTCATTAAGTTATTGGCAGGTCGTGCGTTCGAGTCCCGACCAGGGCCATGATTGTAAAAATTGAATACACACAACAAAACAGGTCTCTCTAAAGCAATTTAGGCACCACCTGTGGAGAAAAAGCCCAATCGCATCAAACTTCTTTCCTGTCCTTGTATGCTTTCATGCAGTAAGTAGCACCTAAAAACAGGCAATGAATCATTTGCTGGGTGCTGCTTGCGGCAACAAACAAAATGCCTGAGCTGTGGTAATGTAACCACAACTGTGGTAATGTAAGGGTGACTGTAACAATTACAGAAGAAAGAAATGCCTTTTACTGATATCAGCACATACTAATTACGGAGCTCACAATAGGGTATCGATACCCATCGAGTATCAAATCAAATATATCGATACCTACTCGTATTGAAACGAATACTTTCTTCAACAATTGTGTGATGGATCACGTATCACGCCAAACGATTCGACTTTAGCTGTCTTGTCTCTATTTCTATGAATATGTGGAGGAAGGGGGGGGTCATATGGAATAAGTGCCAAAGCGTGAAGCAAACAAATATTTTTGTTTCATTCGTGATATTTCTCACTCTCACAACAGTCCATTCATTTGAATGTGAGAAAAAATAAGGGAGAAAACCCAGACGGAGAGATTGGAAATTGCGGAGTTAGAAAAGGAAGAACATGACAAGGACATTTTTATATGGTTTTATATACAATTCGATACGGTACGAGTACTTTAATTCGATACTTACTTGGATCGAATCAAAAGGCTTTCGGTACTAATTTTACTTTTATCGAATCAAACGCATCTTGTTGGTACTTGTATTTACGAGTACTTGGATCGAATCAACCCTACCTAGGTGCCCATACGTCGTCGATGATGATTGAAGCCTCTACTGTGAAAAGTGAAGGATACAGAGCGCACGATCTTAAGAATCGTTGACTTCTTTTGCTTTAAATGGATTCGAAAAGAAAAGTTGGATTTTTTTTATGTTTCAAATCGATTGACCTTGGAACTAATACGCATAAGGTTGTATAGAAAATATAGGTATTACTCAATCGAAAACCCCTGCAAGGAAATCTGCTGCAAATAGTGCTGTTCGGTAAAGCCAAACTGGGAGATGTAGGCCCAATCTGGCGAGGCACTTGCAAATTGTACAAAAATATACAGGCGATAGTGTGTACTGTACATACAGGTAGATAATACTTTTTACTTCAGTAGGAATAAAATCGAAGCTTTGTAAGTCCCTGTCGCGAATGGCTACAATGCGCACCTAAGTTCATATTGTCTTGTTCAAAGGAGAGATCTTACGAACCCCGTCAAAAGGCAATATCAATCGCATGACTTGTAATCTTAGGTAATCGATTGGGAATAAGTATCAGCAGACGAAATATGGTGTTTACTCGATTCCTGGGTTGTAGTCAGAAAATATAGTCAGTCGGAGAAAAACCGAGAGAACTCGACAAATAAACAACAAAATCTGTGTTGTGTGCAAATCAGTACAAATGACTTCTGCAGAGCCTCAGAACTTTGCCACATTAGAAACAACATCCTTGGAACCTTGGAAGACATTTTGCGTACCGGCAAACAAAACAGGCGGGGACCAGCACTAGTGCTGTTAAGTGTTAGGGGTATGATCGCTGTAATCTTTATCATAGCTTTGCCGTAAAGAAACAAGAAGCATGTGGGTATCATAACCATTAGGACACTAAAACGGATCTACATAAGTGGGCGAGCGCAACATTTTCTTGTTCCTTCAACCCATTAAGCTAACCTAACCAACATTCATTCAGATTAATTTTATCAAGCAAACATCCTTAAAGGAACAAGTTTCAATCATCCATTTGCACCTCTTACTCGCCATGCCTTCACAGTAACAAGTTGGGTGCCAAAGAAATGCTTCAGAAATTTATATTTTGCTTCTGCAAGTTAATTTCATGTTACTTTGTCTCGCTGCAATTTGTAAGTCTATTCAGTTATTTAAAGATTCGTTTAAGGGTACCGATCAGGTTACGCAATGTTCTCACGCTGCTTGCACACTATTATTCACGCTATCAAAACAATAGACGAAGGGCTATCAAAGACCTGTATTTGCAATATCATATCCCATCTACCAATTGTCTCCGACAAATTAATATCAAACATAACTAAACTACATAATTAAATAAGCCAAAACAATAATTAGTGTTAGGTCTACTTATGGAATGGGAAAAACAAATATTTAACCCTGTCAAACAATAACCAACACATGAACACATGTATGGACATCAGTTCTGTGCATTTTAATCTGGGAATGCACCACTTAACCATTAGATCACGCCTAGATATTATCCGTGCACAACAAAACGTTGAACACGCAAGAAGAATCATAAGCGAATAATAATAAACACGTTGATTCAACTGTATCTATAAAGTAATAATAATAAAATGTGCAAAAACAGAACTGATAACATATTCGTCGCACACGAGTATATATCTAGGTATATCTTTGACCCAACAGAAATGCATAGACTATTCGAACAATGATTCAAAAACAAAAACGTCTATGTAAATGCCAAACGTTCTATCAGTAGTCGTCTTACCTTAGTCCAAGTCGAATCCCAAAATACAGTGAACATAACAACAAAGAAAATAACAACAAAGCCAGCATGGAGCAGAACAGCTGTTTGGGGCTTCGGTCTGGTATATTATATTTTCAAATGTTTTCGGTTTTATTTTGTATTTTGAAGAGCTTAAGAAAAAAGCTTCGTTTTATTATTGCTCTCTATTTGGTATTGGCGCCTGCTTGCCTAGAAATAAGTCAAACATAGAAACTTTGCAGACAAGTTGCAATGGCTAACAACAAGTGGCTAATGGCTTTTTTATTATTAAAGCTTTTATTTCTTTTGAATGAAATTTTCAAACCTACCCTTGTATACAAGAAGTTTGCATAAAGTGTGCCATCGAAAGGTGGATAAAAAAGCAACGCCATAACTTGAATTTGACACAAATTTAACATTAAGCAATCCAAGTTAGTGCGTCACTAAAACACTTTCAGTCGTAATGAGTCGTTTAGTTTTGTTTTTGTTTCCATGACCACGTGAATGGACTCATTCTGGTTTTCTATAAATTAATTTGTGTTTATATAAGTACTATATTTTTATAGAAGCAAATCTCCAAAGGCGGACAGTAAAGGAGGAATTTTATTATGTATTTCTCTAATCCAGATCTATCGTCAATAAAGGAACAAGACTAACTTTGACCTTGGGTACAATTTGTAACATAAAGCAACTCGTAGTTACGAAATTTAAGAGCTTCTCGCAATCTATGCCAACAAATCTACGAGAAAGTTTGTGTTTGAAATCGTCTGAGCCAATGTATTACCCTTTACAGTTAATTTAAGAATCACACACGAATGTTTCTTCTTCTACTGTTACGTGAAGGAAATGATCTGGATTTTGGGGGATCTTAATCATCCCGCTGCACTTGCACACCCTGCTGCTCTGTCGTGTTTGCCGGCTTGACCTCAATAAGTATCGGCAGGTTTTCGGGCTTCGAATCACTGAAGCCAATCAGCCCTACCAAACCGCTGTTTATATGTTCTCATGATTTTTAACATTCTGGCAATTTATCTGCAATATTAAAACTATTGTGTCGTATAGTGGAGTAATACTAAAAGCAGGCCCGGATCTGATCCTGAGCGGCATCTCGTCACATTTATTCAAAAAAAAACAAAGCGCTTTAAATTTTATTTTTTAATATTGAACATATTACTTGCGTTACGTTAGTAGTGTACCAGTTCACTACTCACGTAAGGGCAAACGTAAGAGTAAATCAAAATCGTTTCGCCCAATGCTTATTCGTGAAATCGACAACAGAACTTCCTGAGCACTGCCAATAACATAATCATTTCACTGAACGAGTTTCAGAGACTGTAGAATTAATTTTCATTATGTTAAACTTCCATGCAATGATAACAATTTCTGCATGGAATTTTATCGAACTCTTCCTTTTTTCTTTAACGACGAGCTCGAGGATCATAACCCTACCGCTCCCTACTGGTGTGCCAAATTTTACCGAACTCATTATCCTTATTTGAAAAGGCAATTAAAAGTCAGTCCCTCGGTTAATGAAAAAAATGCTTATTTAGCCAACAACGATGAAAGGCGAGTCTGCGGGCCAATTTTATACCCTATCCTAAGTTTACATTAGTTTTGACCCATAGTTGATAACATGATATAGAGATAGTATAGATATTTAAAATATGCTCACTACTCGTATTTAATAAAAACAGTTTATCAAAAAAAATTGTCGGGCTCAGCGGTTAGTGTGTCGAACTACTAATCGAAAGGTCACCGGTTTAATTCCCGCCGGGGCCAAGTAACATCTAGAGTTTTTTTTTCCACTGCCCCACCTCTTGCGAACGTCTGACAAACATCCAAGAGTATCAATTGTCATGATCTTCTCAAATTTGCCATTCGGATTCGGCGTTAAATTGTAGGTCCCTTCCACTTCGCACAAGAAATTGGTTGGTGAAGCTAGGTTTTAGGCCCTATATTTGTCGTTAATGCCTAATATTTATTTATTTTAATTTATCAAAAAAGTTATTGAAAATTTAGGTCTTGTTCTTTCTTAAATATGGAGAGAACATTTTTCTTAACAACTCGCCCATGTGAAGTTTTTTTGACACACCCACTTTTTGGGGGTGTTTTTGACAAACATTTTGTTTGCTAGATACATTTCTTAAGCACTGAAAAAAATACAATCAAAATACAAAGGCAAGCTTCTTCTTAACATTTCGCCTTAATGAAATTTTACGCCACGTCCACTTTTGGGGGCGTTTTGACATAATTTTGCTTACTTGTTAGAAAAAAACATAGGGGCGGGCTACAGTCCGCTTGGGCGAACTGTTGGATACCCTATTCTTATTTCTATATCTCATAAGTGGGCGTGACAAAAATTTAAAGGATTTTATCGAAAAAACTAAGCTTTTGTAAATAAAAACGGTCCCTAGCTCAAATTTTGGTTTTTCAATAAAATTGTTTTATTTAATTGTGGGCGTGTCAGTAGGCGGATTTTAAAAAAAATTAAGTATGAGCATAAAGGGCACCTAGAGAGTATATACTATAAATTTCAGCTCCCTAGCTCAAACTTTGGACTTTCAAAAAAAAAAAAAAAAAATTGTGGTATAATAAATAATTAATATACTAGCTCTCTAGCTCAAAATTCGATTTTTTCCAAAATTTTGTTTTTTTGAGTTTGTGGGCGTGTCTGTGGGCGGATTTCAAAAATTCTTAAACTTGATTATTTCGGGACCCTAGAGAGTATATGGTTAAAATTTCAGCTCTCTAGGTCCGGTTTAAAGGCCTAATTTTTGCCGACGGACGGACGGACATGGCTAGATCGACATTACTATCGATGCTGATCATAAATATAGTAACTTTTAGGGGTCTACGGGCAATATTAAGGTATGTTACAAACTATGCGTCAAAATTAATATACCCCTAGAATAGGGTATAAAAACGGAAAGACTACAGTCCGCTTCGATACCCTATTCCTATTTCTGGCCCCCATAACGTGAGCGTGGCAAAAATCTAAGTATGGGTGAATTGTTAGTTTTTGTAAAAAAAAACGCCCCCTTAAAGTGGGCATGAGGTTTAAATTTTATTTTTTATTTTATTTTATTTTTGATAATGCTTCTTCTTATTCTGAAGGAGCATTGGAAAAAATCGCTGTATACTCATTTCATGGAATAAAAAAAGGTCTAATAATGTTTGACTTTTTGAAATGATTACAATTTTGGTATGACAACAATTAAAATTTAGAATGAAATTACAACCTAGTGGGAAATAGGAAGAACTAATGTATCGATCATAAAATGCGATCCTGATGATCAGCAAGAGCGTGTGTATTCGTCGTAAAGTAAAAAAATTGATGCATCGGTATATATCATTGGCGACAATACAACACGGTTTTTATTTCACCGACCTTTGGCTCGAACGTTTTGTCTTTCTCTTTTTGTCGGGTTGTCGATTGTACTGCCAGAAAGAAACACCACTTTTAATAAAATTAAAACATCAGCACCAAATACCTAGTTACGAGCAAAAGCAGGACAATCACAGAGAAAATGTTCGCATTGTTGTCGCTCGCTCCACAGTTGGTGGTATCGCTTAAGCCTAGCACCTTAAGATGCTTGGCAAAAGCGTAGTGACCCGTAAGAACGATCGTCTGCAGTCTTTTCTGCAGTGGAGATAACAAGAATTACGCAGATTTTTTACAAACGTCGGGAAGGATTTGTTTTATCTGTTTGCATCCTCGAGAATCATGCCATCAGCGCACATAGGAGTATTCGAATCGAAAACCTGTACCAATGGACCGGTTCGATGAAAACTAAAGCTGTATGTGCGGTTAAGGAGATGTCGCCGCAGACCATTACCCAGATCCTCGTCCATAAGCAACAGTTTCCTCGATGAAACATTGAGAATATCGTTCACCAACGCGACGATATACTCTCTGACGTCGATCACTTACATATAGACTCCTTGACTCATCAGTAAAGAGTACATTACCCCACTGCTCCAACGTCCAATCCCTATGCTCTCGAGCAAATTGAAGGCGTGCTCGACGGTGGGCTACGGTTGTTGCAGCTCTCTTTGGCGTCAGTTCTGTTCAAAAATTATCCTTCTGCCGGTATCTGAACTTATGAACACTTGGTGTTCGCCCCGCAGACTTTGTTGGACTTGAACTGCATTTAGGCGGCGATTTCGCAGAACAGTAAGTTTAATAAACCGATCATCTGCTGCTGATATAGCCCTAGGTCTGCCCGTACCTGGACGTCGATCGAATGCCCCAGTCTCTATGTATCTTCTCTAAACTCATTGCACCAAAGGTCTGCTAATTTGAAGTCTTCGAGCGACCTCACGTTGCTCAACGCCTGCTTGAAGTAGTTCTACAGCTTGAGCTGCTTCCTGAGGTGTCGTATCCATTATTAACAACTTAAAAACAACGCAAAAATACACGCGGCTCTGCAAACACTGGACTAAGTCTAAAAAAAATTATAACAGACACTGACTAACCTCATTGTAGAAGAAAGAACGGTAATCGCGAAATCTAGACAAAACAAAGCAAATCGTTATCATTGTGTTTCTTGCTTGACTACAATGTGAGTTAACGATACTTAAGAATAAATTTAAAACCATTTTAATTGACATGAAAAGCACTTTCTGTAGGCACCACTTTTTTAGTTTTATGTGTTATACGAGTACTTTTAAAGAAAATCGAATCAGAGCTTGAACGTAGCGGGTGGCCCGGTTTATTTGCTGTTGAGTGTAGTAGGAAGGCAGTAAAGTGTGGGTGATGGTCCCTTTAATCCTGATCTTAACTTCGCTGTTATCGGGAAGAAGGCCATGCGATTAAAAACTGACAATTATTAGGTTTCGAATTGTTTTAAATCTACGAGCTATATTTTCTGCACAAATATAACATAAAATCGTCTTTCCACAATCATTTCCCTCACTGATATTCATTGCTTGCTAAAATGTCGATGTCAAAAAAAAACTTTATTCAATGTTACACTCCTGAGTAACTGTAGTAGGTACCTACACTTTTTCTGTGGTTCCCAACATAAATTTACATACAACCAGTAACCAGTCTACCCCCTTCATTTCCCCTCCCACTCCAACAAAATGACTCATTTCATGTCTTCCGATCAGGTTTAGTTGTTTACTATTTATTCAGTTCTATATAATTATGTGTGTAAACTTCAATTAAAGATTAGTAATAAAAGCTAAAGCCCTTCACTGGCAACAGAAAAAAAATACCAACTGTTCTCTAAGTTTGGCCATTTCAAGGTTAAATTGTCAGTTTTCAGACGATTCTGACATTACTGCGTAATAAAAATGTTACCAATCCTGTTTTATTAAAATGTACAAATTACAATACAGACATTTAGGGGATACATCTTGAATGAACCGACATAATATGTAGGTACATACATGTAGGTGGATATAGTTATAAAGTACCTAAACAAGTTGCTAACTGAATTGTAACCGAAATTCAATGGAGCACAAAGCAATTGAGTGAAAGGATAGCGGCGCGGCGTATCGATTTAACTAAAATCGTGACTCGGTTAGGAATTGACACATTTGTCGAATTTATTACGACTGTTTTTGAAATCTGTGTTGTTGATGTGTTCGCTCACTTTCATCGAAAATTTGAAAATAAAGTATAGATCTGGGCGCTATTTCACCATGCAAAGTAAAAAGTGCGAAGTGTTTCACCAAAAATGCAAGGTTCTGGCGACTTTGCACTTTGCAAATTTCCAGACATTTTTGCAAAGTGAAACATGTGTGTGTATGTATGCAATGGGTTAAAGAAAACTATCAGATTCGGCCGTCGAAAAGAATTAAGCTTGGAAGAAAATGCTATCGAACATTTTTTTATCATACTATTTTTAAGAACAGGAATTGAAAATTATTTCATTTTAAACTCGAAAGCGTTGGGGTGTGGGGGGAGAGAAGATAGGTACTCTTATTACTTATTTTATGCTTTATGTGTGTTCAATTCAACTCAATTTTAATTTATTGCATACTATACAGGGCGGGTCAGAAGTGACTTTCTAATTTAAAGTGATACTCACTTTTATAGATTTAATTTTTTATTAATAATTTATTTTAGAATCACAAAGTATGGTTTATGGAGATTTTTTTCGGCTAAGTATGGAAAATAATGCCCCTCAAATGAGCACCAGCTTCATGTTCACAGAGACGGGCTCTTTCTAGAGCGTTTTTCATAATCGTAGGACATCTGGGCTCAGCGCCTGTATTTCAGCACGAATGTTCTCCTTCAGCTGCGGGATAGTGGTGGGTTTATTACCCTTCAAATAACCCAAAAAAAAAAATCCGGAGAACGTGGATGCCAATTAAATCCTGAATTTTTTGAAAATAAACGAATTGCGTTAACAACACGTTTTCGAGGATCTCCTGGCTTTAATTCTTGGCCAAATTGGATTTAGTATATAAACATCTGCAATTCGGTTCTGAGAATTCTTCGCAACGAACTACGGGAGACCGAGTTGACCAGAAAGCCTTCGTGTCGATGTTTCTGGACTCTCCACAACACTTGCAAGAATGTGGTCCACATTCGCTTCGATTCGTGCCACCAGTGCCGTAATCATGTGCGCACGCGCAGAGGATGGATTTCGCACATTTTTGGGTTAAATGAATCGAGTGATTATTTTCAAAATAAAATTTGATTAATTTGGTCCTCTCTAAAGCGCTGTAGTTCATTTTAGTAAATCTCCGAAGTTTGTTTTATAATGTACCTTAAAAAAGAAAAGAAGAACAAAATTAAAAACAAAAGAATTATGATTTTTTCAAATTAGGAAGTCACTTTTGTCCCACCCTGTATAATTTAAAAATTGGGGAGATACAAGAATAAATAGAAAATATAAAGTATACTAATTAATAAATAGGCTTGATTTAAGATGAAAGAGGTGGCTGTCAGCTAGAGCCAGCACACTTAGATCAATGTGAGGTCCGTTGTGTACCACGTGGACCTAGGGAGTTTCTCCATCTACCCATTAAACAATTTAGAGCTTATTATCAAGCCTGATAGGCTTCTAATGTCGTGCTGGCCAAGTCACTTAGATCATTAAGAAAGAAGGCTCCTAGATAAAGATTTATTTTACGGGAGAGAGCAAGACATGTATAATTGTATAAAGAAGGTATAGTGTAGTCTCCTCATCCTCTTCGTTCATGCAGCCTCTACAGAACTCGCTTGACCAAACGCCTAGCCTTGATACGTGCTTGTCTATGAGACAGTGCCTTGAAATGACACCTGTAGTAGAGCTGATGTGCAGTCGGTTTAGTGGGATTAGACACTTAGAGAATCGCCGGTCCATTTTTGCCCAGATCTGCTCAGTCGCTAGACATGTAGTACCACTTGTCCACCTAAGGTTTGTTCTTTCGATTGCTAATAGCTTAAACATAAGTTTGCAAGTAGCGATAGGTATACCTAGAGAATCTTTATCAGGTAAAAGAGGTAAAGTGATTCCTTTTTTTGGCGAGTTCATCTGCCCTACAGTTTCCCGAATGTCTATGCCACGAACAAAGGTGAATGTTGAACTGTTCTGCCATGCTACGATGGAGTTTGAGAAGACTGCACACTTCTCTTTAGCCATGACAAGACGTCTCCACCTACCCTAACACTAGTTTTTGATCCATCGGTTTAGAAGGGGATCGAGTTATCTTCCGTAAATGCATCGTCCTTCCAGAATGATCTGCTGTGGATAGTGATTTAGAAGTTCTTTCCGAACTGTACGTGGGGTATAATACAGTCTATGTTTCTTAGGTCCAGAATGATGGAGTGGCCAATATTCTTATTTATCCACTGTGAGGTAGCTTTTAAGCGGACAGCGGAACAGGCAGCTGTTTGCCTGTTGAATATATCGAGGGGTGTCAAATGAAGCAGAATGTCTAATGCTGCGGAGGGAGCTGTTCGGAGTGCTCCGCTAATGCACACTCGAGCTGTACGTTGAACATTCACCAGCTTATTACGATTTATCGCTTTATATAAGGCAGTCCACCAGACAACCACGCCGTATGTAAGAATGGGTCTCACGACCGATACATATAGCCAGTAAGTCATGCTGGTTTGTAAGCTCCCTTTGTTGCCAATGCCTTTTTTGCAAGACAAAAGTGCTACTGTAGCTTTTTTGACTCTTTCTTGTATCTTGGGTTTCCAACTTACCTTCCTATCGAAGTTTAGACCCAAGAATTTAGCTTCGTTGAAACAAGTTAAGCTTGTGCCATTAATAGAGGGTTGGAGGTGGGATTTTGTATTTCCTGGAAAAGCGAACAAGCTTGGTTTTTTGGGGGCTTACACCCAGGCCACGACGATCTGCGATCACAATTTTGTTTGATGATGAATGACGATTCGCATCTACTTAGTTCCTTTTTCACTATTGCGAGTTGAAACAAAACGACTGATTTATATATCATGATAGTTATCCAGTGAGAGATATTATAGCTCCACATATTTGGGGTTAACTTTGCCTTCGCTTTTGCTTCCTCCCGACGATGAGTGTGTAGATGAAGATATGGATACACACAATTTCCTCTCAACATCAACTCTTCAGTGGGAGATTTTATAACCCGAAATAATTCGGGAAGAGGGAAAATTGTCACCTTTTCAAAAGAATAATTTCATCTTTTGCGTTTGTTGAAACGGAATTTGCAAAGGTAAATTGAAAAGATGCTCAGTGATTGGTGAAATAGGGCAGTTGGTTTTATAAATTGGGGACACAACTTTATAAAACTGGATGCGTACGTTTATTACCAACTTTGACACTATTCTTATGTAATACATATTAAGGATCCAAAAAAGTTTTATCATACGACACAAGCCTTAAGGGAATTTTTATGCTTTTTATTTGACGATACTTATTGCTTTCTACTAATTTTGAAATTACATATTGAAACATTTTAAAGTTACGAAATATCAATATTCCACACGACTTATTCAGCTTGTTTTTGCGAAAAATTCTTAACAAATCGTAAAACAAGGTCCATCAAACCACAATTTAAATCAAGCAAAATTAAAATGTCAATAAACTGGATTGAAGATTTTCCACAAGTTTGTATGCAAACTACTCATTTTGTTGTTACTCATCCACCGATTTATGATCCTACTTACTGTTTCCAACTGTGACTTTAAAACAAGTCAATGGAATTGCTTAGAATTTTTTTATCATTTGCGGTTTAAGGCGAATTGCAGTTAAATTGTAATAGAAAAACATTTGCGCAGGTTGACTTTATTGCGAGAAGGTGACATTTTACATTGTGAGTTTCAATGGCCCCTAATGGATGCCAAAGGTCTTATTGCCCCCGAGTCGTAAAATCCAGCAATTAGTAAGTACATTGTACTCACTCTCTATTGCAAAGTTAGACATTGATTTGTAGATGCATACTTTCGTTGTGATTAGCTGCTAAGATGCCGCTTTAAAGTTTTTGAAAAAATGTTATGGTATTACTTAAAAACAAATGTCTGTGGGCGGAGTGGTTGGTGCTGTGGGCACAATACTGACCGATAGATGCCAAGTTGAAATCTTTCAGTAACAGATGTTCCACTGCCGTTCTAAGAATATAAACGCTTTTCAAAAATGTGTTCCTCAAAATCGGCAATAAATTGTAGCTCCTTTAAAATCGTGCTAAAAATACGCACAAATGGCTGAAGGAGCTAGGTTTAAGGCCCTATATGGACCGTTAATGTGTAATACTTCGTTTAATTGAAGGTCTTTTAAGTTTGAAGCTCCTGATGAGTTGAATTATTTTCATTCCATTATTTTATGTAAAAACCGCCTCAACAATGAAATGATTTGTTTTAGTGTTTAAATTAAATATTTGTACTTAATGGTTAGCTTTGCTGGACTCCAGAGCTAGGCTTTCGAGGTTCGAATCCCACCTAGGAGCACCTGAAATAAAGCCCCACCTTTTGCATACAAACATTCGAGAGTATAAACTGTCATGAGAAACTTCACGAAAAATTGCAGTTAGGATCGGTGTTTAATTGTAAGGCCTTCCATTCGTGGAGCAGCTGGATTTATTTGAATGGTTCGTCCTTCGAGTAAGAAGTTTTGAACCCATTTGTTTGGGCGAACCAAAGTAGCAGCGGTTTCCTAAGGAATTCTCCGTCGCATCGAATCTCCACCAAGCTGTCATTCGTCGAATTGATGTTTGATCCAAGGTAGATGAATACCTGAACTACTTCGAAATAATTGCTATCAGTGACATTTTGTCCTTGGCATGCGCTTGGTCTTGTCCTCATGAGCTTCAAGACCAAACAGTTTTGCCTGTTCTTCGATCGCCGTAAAAGCCGGTAACACAGCACGCTGGGAACGGTCTATGATGTCGACATCATCCGCATTTATACCAGTTGCTGGACGGATCTATGGAAAATAAGGCCTCCCGTGTTGCCACCTGCCTTGTGCACTATTTTCTCCAGAACAAGATTGAAAAAGTCACATGACAGCGCAAGGAGATCTAGCCGAAATCTTGTGCAAGTTTGGAATAATTCGGAAGAACTGCACATTACACCGCGTGTTTTCAAGTGTCACGCGACGCAGCTGGATCATTTTTTCCGGGATCCCATATTCGGCCATCGCTATGTAGAACTAACGATGAATGCTATCAGGAGCGGATTTGAAGTCTATGGAAAGATGGTGACTCCTTAGTCTCGACTTAAAATTCGTTGGTCTTTTCCAAGATTTGCCTAAAGTGAAAATTTGTTCGATCTGCCGGCCCGGATAGGATCTTATATGCGACAATAAGCAGGGATTTGACTAGATAGTTCTTGCATAGGATCGCCTTTCTTGTAGATGGCGAATATGAAGTTGATAGTTCAGTCATCGAGCATACTTTCCATACTTGGTTGATGATCTGGTACATGTGCCCTACTAAATCATCACCTCCATATTTGAAAAGCTTTGCTGGTAAGCCATCAGATCCAGAGATCTAACGTCGTTACAGGCGACGAGCCGCACATGCCCTTGGTGTAGTCCGGCATCTTCAGTTACTGCAGCTGGTCCAGGGTGGTCCTTCATAAAGGCTTGATATGAGTTTAACAACTTCAGTCTAATCTTTTGCCACCGTTCTGGGGAAATTCTTCCCCCTGGATCGCTGCGGTCGATCACCGCGACCACGATTTTGTCCTTTAGGACGTCACTGAAGGACTTTTGAGATTTGGAGGCGAAATATGAAGTGGTGCTGGTCTTATGCACTTTAGGTTTTTTTTAAAAACCGAACTGGTTTCCTCCATCGATCTCTGGCGCTTGAACGTGCAGTCCTTGTTAGCACTTTTGTCCTTTTCCAAAAGGCCGTGGGCCCATTTTAATTTGGCGATCTGCTGCGGCGTTCTGTCGGTCTCCAGAATATCTCCAAAGACCTTCAGAGTACTTATGGCGTTTCGCCGGTCTTTGTAGTACGACCTAGAGATAGTGTGTTGTCGCGGACATCCACTGCGAGACGTACTAGGATTAGCAGTGGGTTTTTGGGTTTGACTAGCAACGGGAGGGCCATGAAGTGCCACAATCCTACCGCTGCTAGGAAGAGGTTTGCCTATTTTAGGCTCACTACGATACTTTACCACGATTAATCACAGTCTCAGTGCTGCTCTGCGTTGCAGGAGCCGGCCAAGACGGCAAGGTCGCCGTGCTATCTACCGTCCAGTTTCGAAGGTACCGGTCTTGATGTTAGTTATACATAATATATATTTTTTTTCCTTTTTTTTTGAAAGGTTCATTTGTAAAATCCCACGAGTAGCGGAGAAAGGAGGTCCGTCTGCACAGAGGTATGCAGGTAAGGCTAGCTAATCTGGAGGTCGCCAGGTATCCAAATACTCCGTGAGCGACTGAGCTATTTAATAAGTGGGCCCTCAGCCAGGTTGACCATCGGCACGGGTCGTCTGACACCTTAAGTCCAGCCCAGGGGATAGTAGAAAAGGAGAAGGAAATGAGGAATGAGAGAGAGCAAATCAGGAGAGTGTGAGGGTGGAGGGAGAATGGGGGCAGGACGGAATGTCCTATGGGCAGTTCTTAGTGGATGTTTGAAACATCATTAAGCCTCCACACCGGCACCATCCAACTAGGATGGTACACTCAACAAGGTGACTGACCCCTCGTAAAGGGACCGTACATCCTCCTCGAACTCAAGACATATTTACAAAAACTTAAGCCATCGTTTGGATAACAGCTACTTTTCTAATGTTCAGTCTGCTTCTTGCATAAGTACCATTTTTAGGGCTTTGGTTTAAATTCTCAACCTTTTAGCCCATAGAAACTCCGATCTGTGTACTCTCTGTAACAGAAATTAGAGAGAAGATATTTACCATTTTCTTGCTGTTTGCCCTCTTTTGCAAGAAAACCGCGGGTTTTATTTCTATGTCAGCTCGTTTTCTATTAGTGTGTGTAGGCTGTAGGGACATCTTGAATGGCTCTTTTGGTTGGCCTATTTTACTTCAGTACTGCAAGCATGCTCTTACCGAAATAGTTTCAATAATTTTAAATCAATTTAATATTTTGAATAGTTACAGACAGTTCTCCTTTTATTGAAGTAAAGTAAATATTGGGAATATGCTGATACAGATAACTTTCTTTTTCTTATGTTCTTCCACATTCTTCAAATTAATTAAACTTAACTTAAAACAAACTATTAACTGTGCTTATATGAAATTTTTTTTATCTTTATTTTTGGAAATGTTTCACCCGACAGACCCATGTCTATGTAAATTCTATGAATTTTGTTAAAATTATCTATTAGATGTAAATTGAGAATTTGATGAAATGAAATGAATGTTGGCTTCCGCGTCCATTATTGTATGTTGATCGGCGTAGACTAGCAACTTTACGTATCCGAAAGAAAATAATCAATAGGCATCAAATCATAAGATCTTAGAGATCTTACGCGAATTAATGCGCTCATCGAATGTTTAATTCAATAAGTTGATTGATTCGTTTGGTCTATGGCACATAGCGCCATCCTGCTGGAACCACATCTCTCCACATTCATAACATTCAGTCGAAGAACAAAAAAGTCATTAATCATGGCTCTATGTCTATAGCTAATACCGTTGACCGTAACACGCTGATTAGCTTCAATTATGAAAAAATATGGTCCAAGGAATCCACCAGCCCAAAAACCGCAAACTGTGAATTTTTTCGAGGTGTTCCAAATGCGACAATTCCGCTTATTGACACTCATTGAACCAAATATGAGCCTCATCGCTGAACACAACTTTCGATAAAACAGCGGATCCAATGCCAGTTGATTTGGGCTGATTCACCGATATTTTTATGCAAACAACGATGGCCATTCGGGTTCCATTCTTGCACGAGCTGGGTCTTGTAAGCCTTCAAACCAAGATCATTGCGTACAGTTGTTCATAAAGTGGACGGACGAAATACCAAACTGTTAAATTATAATAAATTTGTTCTCCTGAACAGATGCAATAGTCTCTTCGATACGCAGTCTTTTTATGCGAGGTGCCACTGCATCTTGCAAAGAAAATTTTGCGCAAAAACGGTCAACAATATGGCGAAAAGCGTTTTCAGATTGTCGATTATGGTCCTAGTTAGTCATATACGTAAAAGTTGGAACGGGAGAGATTTTTTTTTTTTTTTCCGAAAAACAGATCAAAGCAATCAGGAAAAGTGTGTCAGAATAGTTGCCTGCACTATTGTCCTGCCCCACTGCATCAAATCAGAAAATGGAGTTTCAATGCAATTTCATCAGAAAACAATTTTTTCTGACGGATGGAACAGAAAAAATACCGAACATTTTTTCATTTGAGTAAATTATTTGAGAAGTTGAACATCAAAAGCTTTTCTGTACGGAAAAATAAATCAATGCCTTTTCTAGAAAATTTCTTAAATTGTGACATATTAGTTTAATAACTCATAGCAACATTATATGACAAAGTGTGCGTCGATCTTTTCATTCTAAGTAGACCAAAAAAGCAAAACAACATTTTTACGTATCCCAATTTTGGGTCTGGGGCCTATGTCGGGTTAATTTGGCGCACACAATGAAGAACCAAAGTTCTAAAATTGTATAACGTTGTTGAGGCGTGTATGTCTTAGCGTATAAATTCCAAAGAACGGAATAAAAATGACACTAACAGTTTCTGACAATTGGTTTAACATATACAGTAACCGAAATAAGTATAAAGACACACTAAATTTCAAAGCTCGTTTGGATTTAAGTAAAAAAATAATAGAAATTAAAAAGTTTATTTTATCGTAGATAGTAAGTTTATTTTATTCAGAAAATAATGAAATGAAAAAAGAAAATATTAATCACCACAAAGGCTAGTTGTTGAGGTTCACAGTTAGGGAATTCCAAAAACGTTTAAGCGAAATAAGTATGAAGACAGCCAATAAATAGTTTAAATCATTTAAACACCGAATTTTTTGGTTTTACCTATCAACCTGAAAGTTAGTACTTTGTACAACCTCCTTGATTTTCAATAACTTGAAAAATTCTGTTAGGCATAGAATTTATCAAGTTTTGTAGGACTTCTTCGGTGATCTCAGACCATGTCTGTGTTATTCTTCTTTTAAGCTCTTTCAGATTTCTGTACTGCTTCCCATTTGAATAAAGCTTTCTTGCCATAATACCCCACCACTTTTCGATTGGGTTAAGGTCAGGAGGACTGCACAAAGGCCATCGTTAACACTGAGTTTGACTCGTTTCAAACCATTCGCGGACTGTACTGGCATTATGAATAGGAGCATTGTCTTGTTGAAAAATAAAATGTTCACCCGCTGGAATGTCTCCAAATTCATCCAAGGCATATTCAAACATCTCCCTGTATTTTTCGCCATTCATTCTAGGTTGAACGAACATCAAGTGGATTTTACCATGAAAACCAAAGGCACCCTAAACCAATAAACTCCCGCCTCCAGAGTGCCGACTCATTTTAATTGCTTTTTCGTCCCTCAAATCACGCCAATAAAAGCTAAAACCGTCGGAACCATCCAAACAAAAATTGTTGTCATCACTAAAAATAACGGTTTCCCACTACCTATTCCACGCCATGTGACTTCTTGCAAATCTTAGCCTTGCTTCTTTATAATGCTGTTGCAGGTTGGGTTTTTAAATCATTTTCGTGTAACGTAGGTTATGATTTGCCTTCAACACTTGCTCCCCTCTTCTTACTGTCACTGGGAGATCCAACTTCCGCTTTCTCTGGCAAGCATTCAGCTTATTACGCCTTGCTTCGTGGTACATCGTATTTTTGTTGCGTAAGGTCAAGAAGCTTGGTCGACTACATCTTCTTGCAGTGCTATAGTTTTGGCCCAAATTTAAAAAAACGTACATACGAGAAAGAGATCGTCCAATTTTCCTGCCAATGGATCGGTTGGATAAGCCGTGCTACGAGTCGTTATAATTGCCCTTTCTTCTGTCGTCAAATAAGCTACAAGCCAAATTGAAGAGTTTGAGAATTACTGTCTATACTTAATACTTATTTCCGCCACTGTATCTAACTGTCTGAAGTTCGAACTGGGTAAAAAAAAAACAACATTCATAAGGTTCTCTCCAATATGAAGACTCTCTTGATAAACTCTACGTAGGTAGAAGTGAATTCGCTTTAGTAACAATGTAGGTAGGTACCTAATTATTAATGTTTGGATGAGATGTTAATTTGACATCAAAATTACACAAAGATCTTTTAAATCGTCAAATATGTACTTTTTGTTTGGGGGATATATTATTTAATGAACAATTTGAAGTGTTTCTCATTATATGATGTTCATACAAGCGCACTTGTCGATTTGTCAACTACACCAACACGTAAAATACACAAATTACGTATGTCACAGGAGGCAGTAATTTATTGTCAAAATCGCACAAAACGCTCATATATATCATCAGCGTACATGAGGCAATGACAATGCTTTAATAAATTTGGTAGATCATTGACAAAACGTAAAAATAGCGATGGACAAAGATGGCTTCTTTGTGGAGCTTCAGAATTGACTTAGAATCCCTGGAAATCGAAGAAATTTCAAATGAAGACCGTGCTTTCAATTAATTTTATACAAATCAGATTATCGTCTACATATTATTCGTTACAGCTTTGAATAACTTTTGTGAAGACCTATACATAACAATATGCACCTAGTTACAAGTGTCTGTGCATGTAATCGCCCTTGCTTCACCCAAAAGTTTTAACAATTTTCCGTCAGTGCATTCCTAGTTCAAAGTGGTACGAGTAGGCAAACTCATAGTAGGTACATATGTACCTATAAACAAACGATCCACTTTTGTCGCCACTAGTTTACTCTAGTAAAACAAAGAGCCATGTTGAGCTGTATATTCTACAGTATTGATTTTCTTAAGGCCCAGCAGAAAGAGCGACAGCGCATTTCCCAACGAGTAACTTTCCATCGTCATTTGGCTAGTGTACCGATTTTTTTTTTTACCTAAATGTATCTGAAATAGATGATCCCTCTTCTAACTATGTATATATGGCTTGAATGGAAAACATATACTACCCACAGATCACTATGTGGATTTCTGTACTCCACGTCAAAAAAAAGGAGGGTAAGAAAATCCCTCCACAACGTTTGCTGGAAAAACCAACCCTTCGCCAATAGTGCTCATGTTCGCCTCATTTCGTATCCATAGTTCTCCACTTTTGGTGCAAAATGAAAGCGAACGTTTTACCAGAGGGGAGACGGGACTGATATTGTTCACTTTCCTATATACAGACCCATATACATAGTTGTTTATGTGGAAGGACTTATGTATGCAGCACGCACTGTGGAAAGCCGCCCGCCAAGCTTACCAAACTCTACGGCGAGAGAGTGATATTTCCATAGGACAACAACACCGCAAACTGAGTGAAAGACCCAGGGGACCACCACCTCGCTCTATTATGTTCTAGATACATACATCCATACCTGCTGCGACCCTGACTGCCCGATTCCCCTTGTCAACGAAGTACTTTTGCTGCATATGCGAAGCCACATTAGAGCACACATATCTCGCCCATTCAATGTCAGATTTGAGTGTTGTATAGCTTACTGAGTACGATAGGGATCTACATTTTCATTTGATGGGATCTCTCCATTACACATAGATATGTTCGTACATAGATACTTTTCTTTGTAGTGATTCTAACAAAAAAGAAAAAAAAAAACATTTAGCAAGCGTACTTTCCGCCGCAATCATGCGCGCTACTGCTGCCCTTACATCGCCGCATACTCAATACACAAACATTCACTTCACAGCTATATTGCTGCTTGCCCGCTGACGGTGTTTATACAACAAAAAAGTATTGCCAGGTTCCGTTTATAGGGAATTTAAATTAATTTCCCTTACTTTATGTGTCAGGGTGAGTTTCATTAGAAAAAAGCTTAGATAATTTGCATAAAAGATGAGCTTACTATAAATGCTTTCTAAACAACAATAAAATTAATGTAAAGGGGACTTTTTCAGTTTTTTTTTTGTATATCAAATTTGAAATTAACACGCATGTAAGCAGCGCGCGCAAATGAAAAATTACAATGAATTGGTATGGAACTTTTATAAGGCTTTGAAAAGATTTGGTTTTTAAATTAGAATACGTTTTCGCGGTGGCGTCGGGCCAGGGGAAATGTAAGCAAAATCTATGCATACACATGTATGTTTGGCTATGTGTGTTTTTATTGAAAACATGAAGATGATTTAATTGATTTTTTAAGTTTATTATTAGTAATTTGTGCCAGTTGTTTGACGTGTTGTATCGTTCGTTCTGCAAGATAAATTTACAGGAATTTACGAGCTACGAGCTTCTGCTTACATACAAATAACTAGGTACACAAATAGTGGAGTGATTACAAAAATTATTGATTTTCTCTGAACTGAAATGAGTGCACGAGCATTAGGTATTTTTAGCAAACGATTAACAGAGTGATAACCTCATAAACGAGCAGGAAAATCAAAAACAAATTCTGAAAATTGTATCTACCTAAAAAAAAGCCCTATGTGATCGCGTCATTTTAATTAGGTATGATTATGTATTTTCATAAAAAGTCTACGCGAGTATGGAAATAGAATAACTACATACCTATAGGTATACCTACCTAAGTATGAATGTAGTACTTGTGCTTTGTACTTTTAGATAGTTTTTTTTTTAAATATAGGTATGTGTGTAGTCGTATTGCAAAAGGGAGGCCATGTATGTTCTGTTGTATGAATTGAAAGTGTCCTCGAAATAGTCACGGAAACGAAGCTATGCTATTTTTATATATTTTGCGGATAAGTATGTAAACAAACGGAGAAATTACACATAAGTGCATCGCAACGCATCTTTGTAGCACTGGAAGTCTTTTCGATTAGTTCGCTTCGAAGAAACAAAAAATAGAATAGTTAAGCGCAATGAGATATGTACAGTTAAATCTCGATAATGTGAACTTATTAAAACATGGCCAGTTCACATTTTAGAGAGGTTAACATTATCAATTGGAATCCCTTGAATTGTTTAAAAATCGCTCACGTAAATGCAATCAAAAAAAATTAAAACGTATTACAGTAGACCCCCTCGTATAACGCGGTACTTTCAAAATGCGAATTTGCTATAACGCGATTTACAAATTGCGGCAAACCCTCCTACGCGCGTAGTTCTGCATCGCGGTTGCGGTATAGCGATATTTTCGGTCATTTATAACGCGAAAAATGTATGTACCCATCGCATTCCTGTGTTTCGGCAGGTTCGTGGTGAGTGGGATTTTTCTGCTTAAACCCCTATCTGGTGTGAAAGGAATAATGCACTGTTTTTATAGCTTTTGATGGTTTGGATAGAAGATGTAGTCAAAAGAGGATACCATTGGATGAAAACGTCATAAAACAGAAAGCTCTTAAAATTGATTCACATATAAAGGCCCATTGACCATTCATTTTCAAAACAGCCTTCTACAAATGAATTTAGTTCTAGTAAAAGGTGGTTTAAAAGTTTAAGGAGAAAAGTGCATCAGGATGCAGTAGCCGCTCTCGTATTTCCCAGGGAACTTTTAAGAATAATAAAAGACCGGGGGGGGGGGGGGGGCTAAATGGCACACCAGGTTAACTCGGAATAATACAGTTTAAATTGGAAAAAGATGCCAAAAAATCTGTATAAATTAAAATTGCAATAAAGATTACATTTTGTTTTTAATTGTTAACATTTTATTCTTCCTTTACGGCAAGGCTATGATTAGGAAAAAGGGGATCATAACCCCTCCCACTTTATTGCATCTCTAAGACGTCAATAAAATGATATTCTTAACCTGCCCTTGCATCGGTTTAATCGTTGATATAATTATTTTAATCATTACTGTAGCCTTTATATTTTAAAAGTATAGTACAGTTAGTTTTCTAATAATTTAGATGATTTTTTTTTTGTGGAATGCATAACCCCAGCTTTTGTAAGCGGCTCAAGTATCGTATAACGCGATTTTTTAAAACTCGGCGTTTCTGGAGAACCTTACTATCTACCGCGTT
This sequence comes from Portevinia maculata, assembly GCA_949715645.1. Classification (NCBI taxonomy): domain Eukaryota; kingdom Metazoa; phylum Arthropoda; class Insecta; order Diptera; family Syrphidae; genus Portevinia; species Portevinia maculata. The sequence goes on along the minus strand of OX454526.1, from coordinate 264,881,169 downwards.
ATGCGAGGGTTAACTGTATTTGTTGGTTAAAATAAACGAATACAGTGAAATCTCTCTTAAGCGGACAGTTAAGAGACGGTAGTTTTTTGTCCGCTTTATAGGAACTATGACAAAATATATCGCTGAAATATTTAACATAATCCATTATACAGGGTGGGCCAAAAGTGACTTGCCAAATCGAGTGATTATTTTCAAAATAAAATTCAATTAGTTTGGTCCTCTTTAAAGCTCTGTAGTTCATTTTACTAAATCTCCCAAGTTTGTTTTATAAGTTCCTTAAAAAAGAAAAAAAAAATATAAACAAAAGAGTTATGATTTTTTCAAATTAGGAAGTCGCTTCTGGTCCACACTGTATATCTAAGAACCACTTCACGGCAACTATTTTTTTTTTATATATATAAATACCCTACCCACATGGCTGACACTGCGACCTGAAAGATCTATTGCATCTTAAGGGTATTCCAAGAGACGCACCACACCCTTTCCAATTTATTTTATAATGCCTTGATATAATGGCTATCAAACCGACGTTGTGATTGCTGAAAAAAAAAAGAATTTTCACATAACTCCAGAGAAAGTTGGACTTTTCCGTTTTGATTTTTCATTTTACGGTTTGAATTCATTAACCACTCTAATGTCAACATCCAAGTTTTTTTTTTTTATAAAAATAATATTTGTTAGGCAAAGATCGAGGATGTTCCGACTTTCCGAAAACAAGCAGTTCCTCATGTTTGCCAGACATATTAACGCAATGTTGTAAAGTTAGTAATTCCTTGGATGACTTTCCCCCATAACAGTGCTCTCATTTGATATGGAACGTCTTAGTAGGAAGAGCTTTTAAGAAAAGTACTGTGGTTCATCGGCGTTAAAAATAGGATCCAATGCGGGCGACCACAGGCCGTTGTAAGTAGCTTCTTCACACATTTCTCGAACAGAAATATCGTGTCGTCGCTGACCCATCCATGATTACTCGTGATACGATATTTTTTGTTCTGGCAAATTCTTTTGCCTCTTATTAGCGTGGCCCAGGTATTTAAATTCGCTTATCACGAATTTTGTAGAACTACTCATATGAAGCTCCCCAATATCATGACCACTGCTGTTTACAAATATTTGCTTAATTTTTTGGCTAAGGGTATTGGGAGCGTTCAATTTGCATTGCCCCCAATGGTTGTTTTTTTTAAGCAATTCAGCAATGCACATTTTTCCAATTGAACATTTTTGAGCCATTTGAACTGATTTGACGACTCTCCAAAATTGTTGACTCAATTTTTCCTTTAAGGTCGTTTCATTTTGGATGTCATATTTTCTTCGCTATGACAAAAAAGAGGTATAAGTATCTTAACCTAGAAAATAGTTTGGGGTTTCTTTTCAACCATAAACACACATTTTTTCTGGCGAATGTCCGCTTAAGGCAACATTTTTTTTTATTTTATTAAGAAAATCACGTCTGCGTCTGTTAAAGAGAAATGTCCGCTATCAATACATTGTTCCATATAGAACTATTTTGTCCGTTAAAGAGAGGTGTCTTCTAATGGGAGATTTCACTGTACATTTTACTTTGATACAAAGTGAACAAACATAAAACTAATTGAATAAAATGAAGGAGCCAAAGCAAAGTTATTGACGACTTGTTTATAAATTCAGTAAAAACGAAAGCAAATACAAAAAGTGTGTAATCTTTGTTTGATTTTATTTTTTTAAATGCCACCATATTAAGATTGCTTATAGCTGTTATAACTAACATCCGCATCCATTGGAATACTAAATTGCACGACAGTGAGACTTATTTTTTCAGTATGTACCCCTGCAGAAGAAGTTAGCATATCGTCAATATTTTCTTCAGCTAGCCTTTCGTCTAACTCACCATCAACGTCTACGATACAAAATCGTATATATTTTAATCTTCCAAGAACTGTTTTTCTGGTTAGCATACATGTTTTCGAAAATGCTCACTCCATCCCGGTCTCGAAATTCTTGGACCCACCTGTGCGTGGGTAGCATTCAAATTTAAAGATTCCTTGAACTGACTGTTGAAATAATTTGCGGAGAAAAGGGTGAGGTCATGTCAGCAAGCTAAGCGAGCCACCCCCCCCCCCCCCCCCCCCCCACCACCCCCCTAAACTTGAAATACGCCAGACTCCTCCAGGAGGTGCAGTTTATTAATATAAACAAGCGAAGCGCGTCAGTTACTCACTGTATTAAAGAAAAATAAGCTTAAGCTCTTCGACATCGTTAATGCAGTGATTTAATTGGAGTTGCAAAAAAAGGGCTGTAGGACTGTAGCCTTTATATTTTAAAAGTATAGTACAGTTAGTTTTCTAATAATTTAGATGATTTTTTTTTGTGGAATGCATAACCCCAGCTTTTGTAAGCGGCTCAAGTATCGTATAACGCGATTTTTTAAAACTCGGCGTTTCTGGAGAACCTTACTATCTACCGCGTTATGCGAGGGTTAACTGTATTTGTTGGTTAAAATAAACGAATACAGTGAAATCTCTCTTAAGCGGACAGTTAAGAGACGGTAGTTTTTTGTCCGCTTTATAGGAACTATGACAAAATATATCGCTGAAATATTTAACATAATCCATTATACAGGGTGGGCCAAAAGTGACCTGCCAAATCGAGTGATTATTTTCAAAATAAAATTCAATTAGTTTGGTCCTCTTTAAAGCTCTGTAGTTCATTTTAGTAAATCTCCCAAGTTTGTTTTATAAGTTCCTTAAAAAAGAAAAAAAAATATAAACAAAAGAGTTATGATTTTTTCAAATTAGGAAGTCGCTTCTGGTCCACACTGTATATCTAAGAACCACTTCACGGCAACTATTTTTTTTTTATATATATAAATACCCTACCCACATGGCTGACACTGCGACCTGAAAGATCTATTGCATCTTAAGGGTATTCCAAGAGACGCACCACACCCTTTCCAATTTATTTTATAATGCCTTGATATAATGGCTATCAAACCGACGTTGTGATTGCTGAAAAAAAAAAGAATTTTCACATAACTCCAGAGAAAGTTGGACTTTTCCGTTTTGATTTTTCATTTTACGGTTTGAATTCATTAACCACTCTAATGTCAACATCCAAGTTTTTTTTTTTTATAAAAATAATATTTGTTAGGCAAAGATCGAGGATGTTCCGACTTTCCGAAAACAAGCAGTTCCTCATGTTTGCCAGACATATTAACGCAATGTTGTAAAGTTAGTAATTCCTTGGATGACTTTCCCCCATAACAGTGCTCTCATTTGATATGGAACGTCTTAGTAGGAAGAGCTTTTAAGAAAAGTACTGTGGTTCATCGGCGTTAAAAATAGGATCCAATGCGGGCGACCACAGGCCGTTGTAAGTAGCTTCTTCACACATTTCTCGAACAGAAATATCGTGTCGTCGCTGACCCATCCATGATTACTCGTGATGCGATATTTTTTGTTCTGGCAAATTCTTTTGCCTCTTATTAGCGTGGCCCAGGTATTTAAATTCGCTTATCACGAATTTTGTAGAACTACTCATATGAAGCTCCCCAATATCATGACCACTGCTGTTTACAAATATTTGCTTAATTTTTTGGCTAAGGGTATTGGGAGCGTTCAATTTGCATTGCCCCCAATGGTTGTTTTTTTTTAAGCAATTCAGCAATGCACATTTTTCCAATTGAACATTTTTGAGCCATTTGAACTGATTTGACGACTCTCCAAAATTGTTGACTCAATTTTTCCTTTAAGGTCGTTTCATTTTGGATGTCATATTTTCTTCGCTATGACAAAAAAGAGGTATAAGTATCTTAACCTAGAAAATAGTTTGGGGTTTCTTTTCAACCATAAACACACATTTTTTCTGGCGAATGTCCGCTTAAGGCAACATTTTTTTTTATTTTATTAAGAAAATCACGTCTGCGTCTGTTAAAGAGAAATGTCCGCTATCAATACATTGTTCCATATAGAACTATTTTGTCCGTTAAAGAGAGGTGTCTTCTAATGGGAGATTTCACTGTACATTTTACTTTGATACAAAGTGAACAAACATAAAACTAATTGAATAAAATGAAGGAGCCAAAGCAAAGTTATTGACGACTTGTTTATAAATTCAGTAAAAACGAAAGCAAATACAAAAAGTGTGTAATCTTTGTTTGATTTTATTTTTTTAAATGCCACCATATTAAGATTGCTTATAGCTGTTATAACTAACATCCGCATCCATTGGAATACTAAATTGCACGACAGTGAGACTTATTTTTTCAGTATGTACCCCTGCAGAAGAAGTTTGCATATCGTCAATATTTTCTTCAGCTAGCCTTTCGTCTAACTCACCATCAACGTCTACGACACAAAATCGTATATATTTTAATCTTCCAAGAACTGTTTTTCTGGTTAGCATACATGTTTTCGAAAATGCTCACTTCATCCCGGTCTCGAAATTCTTGGACCCACCTGTGCGTGGGTAGCATTCAAATTTAAAGATTCCTTGAAATGACTGTTGAATTAATTTGCTTGATTTCTTAGTAAGTTGATCTAAAGTGCCTCCAAAGAGGGCAGTTTCCATTCAAGCCATCTCTGAGGTTCTTCTTTCGTATTCCAGATTCCTTATTTCTGCTTAATTCAAAAAAAATGTTGTGGTTTTTTCACCGCCGTTTTTTTGGCTTTTGAAACCCACACTTCTGCGATAGACTAAATCCCTAGTAGATTTTTTCCTTAATTGTGAGGAATTTATGTTATTTTTGCTACGAACACCACAAGAAACCGAACAAAAATGAACATTTCAAAAAAGAATGCTATTGCTTCCGCGGTTAAGGAAGAAGAAAATGGTGCAGGGAAATCTACACGCAAAATTACTCCACTTTTCTAATATTTAATACAAGAAATCGGAAATTGCCTGGCATTTAATTTCGGTGGAGTAATTTCCCAGTTAAAATTCGATAAATTTGTTGTTCAATGTCTGTAGCATTTGATGAGTTGTGTGTTTCTGTCGACTGACAGCTGTTGATCCTTGGCGGATTGACAAAGTTTCGTAAGAGGCTAAACTTAGCGGAGAAAAGGGTGAGGTCATGTCAGCAAGCTAAGCGAGCCACCCCTTCGAAACTCTCGAAAACTAGTAGACTTAAAACCATCTAAACCAACGACCATACCACGTCGAGTTAATCGGTTCTCGCCAGATCACCGCAATTAAACGACATTGGGCGCGGTTAGTACTTAGATGGGGGATTGTTTGAGAACAACCGCGTGTCGTTGGCCAGTCCCATCTACAGAGTTGAGGTAGATAATACATACGCGGTATCACATGGACCTAAATTGGTCTAAGTGTCGACAGCCACCTAAACCTAACCTAACCTAACCTAAAACCATCTAGTTTTCAGTATTCGATTAAAAACTAATAACAGCAAAAAAATAGTAAAACAAATTTAGTCTCACAATTTGGAATAAAGATAAAACTTGTTTTTTCATTTTTTTTCCGAAATTTTTAGTTTGAAATTAGTTTTTTGAAAAACTATTAATGAAAATCACCTGATTTAAAAACAGGATGATAGAACCGACTTTTAGCTTTAGAAAAATGTGCAGTACTTTATTGTAAGTGTTACCGTTATTTTTAAAATTTTTTCCATTTGAAGTGTGTTTTTTTTTTTTAGAAAATCGCCCCTCCCGCCCAAATGGGGCGTGATTGACCGGGGGGTCTGGGAGGGGGTCCCATAGTAAAAACTGCTTGTGAATAACTGTTCTTCAAAAACCGTTATTTTTTCTTGTCGCCTGAGTTGTCGTACTCTTGCTTACTTGAAATAATTTTTTTTTTTTTAATTAATACTTATTTTAAATCAAACTATTAAGTTCCTTTTACTTCATCAAGATTAAACCATATCAAGAAAACTTTAATAAACAAAATATAAAACCGAGTCCCATATTCCCAATTCGAGGCCTGCATAGTTCAGAAGCTAGCCCCCAATAAATAAGACCGTTTAAACAACGACCCTTTTGACGGATATTATTATTTTTGGAATAATAAATAATTCCTACTAATGAAATTGTTGACCCAATAGTTGAAATAAAATTTGATTGTTAATCATTTAGGAATAAATCCATAATCCACCTAAAGATTGTTAATTGAAAAATACATAGAGTAACTTCGGGTATTGTGGTATACATATTACTATTTAGACTATAATTGCAAAAGTGTCGCTCTGAATCGAGCCATATATAGCTAAAAATTAAGACTAAATTATTGGCTTCAAAATGGTATTCATACAAGTTTGTTGAGCAGACAATAAAAAAGATGTTTGCCATAAATGTTGCATAACCCAAAAAGTGGCGATTGAAAAATTGGCGGGTATTGTGGTATACTATGTATGTACACTATGTACACTATACCACATTACCCGCTTTACAATTTCTTGCCAACAGAACACTTTTGAATACTTAGGTATAGTATACCACATTGGCCGATGGCAGCTGTACCACATTAGCCGACGATGTATGCACATAAGTAAATATTTATAAAAAATGACAAAAAAAAGAATACAGAATAACTAATAATTATTTAATAAAGTTTAATAAATAATTTATTGCGAGGTAACTTAGGTATAAGTGGTGCACAAAAAAATAAAACACAAAAAAACAATTTCAGAAGCATAAAAAAAAAACTCTAGTGCAACCAATTATATATTCGACACAAATTACCAAAAACGTGAATAGCTTTGAAGTTGCCAGAACGCGTGCTGGTCGTTTTTTCTAAATCGCCAGTTTTGTGTGTAACAAACATTCTGGTATCCTGCTTAGTTTTCGAAAAAACTGCCCGTACCACATTACCCTCCTATACCACAATACCCGAACTTACTCTATAATACAATTTAAATTATTATTTAAAAAAAAAGTAATGAAAATAATTTATGTAGGTATATGAAATATGTAATTTAAATTTAAAAAAAAATTAGAACAATTCATTTAAAAGGCAGCACAAAACTTTTTGGTCTAAATCTAGAGAAACCATCTAACCTGCCTCCTCTTGATCGTTACGAGTTAGCGGTTTCCTAGAATAATCCTTCGGACTATAGCTTGTTTGTAATCCTATGTAAAACTAACTCGATGTATCTGCTCTCAACAGGCTAAGTACGGTAAGTAGTCATTGCCACCTTTTCCACTGCTTCTTACGATGCTTGGTAGACATTTGATGACAGTGCTGAGGAGTTCCAATCCTTTCTTTGAATAAAAGACCAGAAAGTTCTTGTCAATGTGAAGTATTTTGCAAAACTCTAGTATATGTAAAGAGCTCCTCTAAATTCGTAGGGGCATATCAGAGGACGGGCTCTGCAGATTCTGCAGTAAAACCGCTGAAACTCCAGACCACACTGGAATCCTGTGGGGCACTGGCCCACAAAAGGATATTATATTTGGGCAAGCACCAAATAACAGACAAGGACATAAAAACTATGGACCCCCAGCTCATTCTCAGATTCATCAAGGAAACTGGACTGGGCCCTGTGATCTAAGGAGTGTGACCTGCCAAGGATAAATCAGAGCAATACCTCGATACGCTTCACAAAAGAAGTATCTAGAGAGGGCATGAACCTCTCCGAGGTACAACCAGGGGACACAATAGACCAGTAGGTCACAGTGTGATATACCCTAACTAATTATTATTATTATTGTTATTAAATTCTTAGTCAGAGGACTCGGTTAGCAACTACATTCCTCAGAGAGATTATTGCAAGAGGACCATCTAACTTAATCGCAGATTTCTGAAATGTGAAGTTGTCCAGGCGAGTCCCGCCAATTCGACATATTGTCCAGATATGTTCTCTTTGCAATCTGAGTTTCTTCATAATATTTTCTAAATCTCTCTTCAGTCTCCTTAAGTGTTACATGAAATTCACTTTTTTCCATTGTGAGGAAATAACGCATGCAAAAGTTCTTTCGCACACATTAAAAAGCTCAACGTTTATCAAAGCCAAGTATGTATTTGAATATGTTTGTTGATTTAAACTTTAACATTGCCCGCATAAGTGTGGCTTGTGCATATCTGCTGGTAGGTATAATAAATTTAATTTTCCGAAGAGCATTAAATTTTAGATTTACGATGCGTGGGGTATACCTATATCCGGATATGGTGTTAGCTTGTATCCTTGAAGATGCGAGGTGCTTTTTTCTACAGTTATGTTCTTCGCTACAAATATATCAATTTAACCTGATTGATCAGTTATAGAAGGTTAATATGGAGAAGGACACTCATTATTAATTTTTCTTGTGAAGTAATGATAAATAGACAAATTGCCTACAGTACGAACTCGGTTAACGCAACCCACGATTCGCGCAACTCCTCGATTTTCGCAACACTAAAGTCGTCGCACTTCTTGACTCTATAAGTGCAACTTTTCAACACATTTACCTCGACTAGTACAAATACTTGCTTTTATTAATCTATTTTTTATTTGCATGTTCTCCTTTTGGTTCGTTATTTATTCCCTTATTTGACAGTTATATAGTTTTGTTTGAACCTGGACCAATTTCTTTATAAATAAAAGGTTGCGCACAAGTTGTCACCCGGCTGTAATTTTTTTTTAATGAAAAACTTCGATTCTGCTTTTGGATTCTGTTTATTGATCTTATATTTTAAATAGGTTTATGACTTTTGCCCCACCTAGTAGGTACATCCATGCTATTATGTCTGCAGAAACATAGTAAAATGGCTGTCATCATTTTTTATATAAAAAAATATAACCCGGTAAGTGCAACAACCTCGGTTATTGCAACTGCCGCAATTTCTATAAGTTGTGTAAAACGAGTTTGTACTGTATTTAAATCGCAAAAACTCAAAGTTTGCCTTTTATATACATTTTCTGTTAAATCGATACCTATTGATAAAAATGAATTTAAAAGTAAGTAGGCTCCTGTCAATTAAACGTCCGAAAACAAGCTTCGCTTCTTAGTCTTACTAAAATTAACTTCATTCGGCGATCGATAATGTGACACAACAGGCGATAGTTTGTCTCGGTTTCGTCATGTACTCGCAATAAAAAACAATTTACTGCTACACTGATGGCACCCTAACGAAGGATTAATAAACAAAATACTCCCTAACTAACTCGTATCTGGCAATACTGTTCTACAATACTGTCACAGGCAATACGTACATAATCCATTTTTATTACGATCACCCATTGCTGTGATTTTTTTTCATTTTCCGCCTCCCGCAGCTATTTGTTGTTGCCAAAAATAATATAATAATAAAAAACAACTTGACAACTCAAAGCGGAATATGCGAAACACAAACTCCCTCATCGTGTACATTTTTTATTTTAGAGAGAAAGAGAAAGAAAGGAAACAGCAAAAACATAAAAGGTTTGGTTATATACCTCCACATACACGCTGTTCGAACATTTAACATAATATTGCAAGGTTGGTTCGGTTCGGGCACGGACAAGGGGATTGAATATCCCCTCATCTATCCATCTGCCTCCAAAATGGATTCACTGGAAAACCCAAAAACATTGTTTAATTCATCTGTCATGATTCAGATCAGCTTTGTGTGTCGAAAAACCTTTTGTTTTTTTTTTTGTCGAAAATCCTAAACCAGAAAGTCTGGCATGAGGGTAAAACAAAAATGTTATATGAGTATATATATTTATGTACCTCTGTTTATGGCAGGCAGGTCCCCTCGACCTACCCTCCGGAACCACCACCACTTTATCCATTTGTGGATCAGCAATATGCTGTGCATGTGTTGGGAATAGTACCTATAGAAGAAGAAGAAACAATTTCCACAGGGTACCGCTGGCCAAGACAGCCGGAGCCGAAACCAGTAACAACATAAACACCAACGGAGTACGGTCGTCGAACGCGGGAGAGAACTAAAAAAAATTCTATAGACACAAGTAATTTTTGTTTTTCTTTTTGTATTGTGTTCTTCTGGTTCTGTTATGTGTTGGAGAGAACGTGGAGAACTTTTCAATTTAATTTTTCTGTCTATCACAGAAAACTCTCAGCAGAAAAGAAAAAATTAAACGCGAAACGACAAATAATATAACATTTTCTCGTCGTTAAGTTCTTTGTGGTGTTTTTGTTTTACTGTTTTCCTTCCTGCGCCATTGTTGAAAACCAAGAAATGTTGTGTGTGGATTCTTGCTAAAACAAAACTTTAGAAAAAAAGTTTTTTCTGCCGCTTCTTCGTCTCATCATCGTGCTTTTTTCATCTGTTTATACGGTACGGTATTCTACATAAGCGAAACAAGCTTTTATTGCATTATTTTTGTTTTGATTTCCTTTTTTTTTTTGCTTTCTTTTGACACATTTCTCTTGCTGATTTAAATTTATATTTTAAGCAAACAATGTTGGGTGATTAATTTATGTAAAAAAATTTGTTTGCTGCAAAAAAAAAAATTCAAATTACATTTAATTATGGTAAAAGGAAAATGGACGAATTGTGTTAATTTTTAAAGTGGTTTTAGAGGGAGAGAGAGGGAGTGATCATGTGAAAAGAGACTGATTTGATTCGTTATGTGGACATTAGTTGTTATTTTTGGGAGCGAAACAAATAATGTAATGTTGAACTTTTTCGAGTGTTTTTAAAATTGAGTTGTTTTTTTTTCAAGTGATGCTGACGATGGGCAGATGTATTAGTTGGGAAAGTTAATGCTGTCATGTTGCAGTGACTGAATTATAGGTTTGAGGTGGACTTAGATGTGTACTTAGGAGTCTCATTCTGTAGAAAAGTATTATGCTCTGCCGACTAAGATAGCCGGAATATTTATTGCAAGCTCGCAGAAATTTTTGAAACTGAATGAGGACAGTTTGGTTTTGGTACGATTTTGAGGGTACGAACTCCCTTGGACGGGATAATAATGTCACTGCGGCGCCCCAGTAAAAAAAAAAACGCTTACGATTGGGTAGGAACTCTCGTACAGGAATAGGAAAATAAATATCACTGCGTTGACAGCGCCCCACTCAAAAACAAGGGGAGAAATCACTTAGAGGTGTGCCTAGCAAAGCATTTAACATCTTGAAGCTCTTCCACAAGTGTGCATGCATATCCGTTCGTTGATGCGACGAGATCACCGGCCTCGTAAAAGGACGATCAAACACTAATCAATTCCAGGAGCCGGGTCGGGTCGAAATCGTAAAAAAAGCAGGTTGCCCATTTTCTGGATCACATAAATGCAATAACACCAGCTCCATATTGACCTCAAAAAAAAAGATCAGACGCCGAGAAGCCTTCCGACGTTTATTGAGGTCACAAGGGCAGTACAATGGTCTTATCAAAGGTGAATAAAGACATATTTGCTTGTTTTAAACGCAAAACCCTTGTGATCTTTGGCCCCAGTTGCAGTGGTGTACTATCAGCACACAAAAGTCTGCATCAGTCTACGAAGATGGCGAAGGCATGTTGGTCTCCCAAATATAAATTAATTGAAAGGCAACTTTCTTCGCGTTCAATTTGCAAGCACCTAATAGTCCCTACTATTTTACCCTTCCTCATTGATCGAATAACTCACGTAAGTGATAGAGGTTTAACTAATAGGGAACTTTCAGTTGCCTTGCAAATTAAACGCGTTGGTAGAGGGAACTTGTGTGGTAGGACTTCAAAAAGCATCGCCAGGTTTAAAATGGTTTCGATGCCTATCAATCATATGTGCTAATTTTTGTTTCTTTCTACACTGAAAAAAGCCAGAAAGGTTGATAATTTTGTTAGTAAGAAGGTTTACGGTATACAGTGTTCAATCAGATACTACAGGTAAAGCAGGTATTTTGATGTCTTTTTGTTGATGAAATAAGCACATGGTCCAAGTTGCTTAAGAAAGTGATTTTCTTCAAAAATAAGTTGGTGATCTAGTGTTTCAATATCGACCGATACCCTGCTAAGTCTAAGTCTATTATCAGTTCTAAAACCATCACACTGATCCAAATAGTTTTGTTATGTCGTTTTCCATGTCCCACTCGGAGTACTCTTTTTGGTCTTCCGGAAATAATTTGGAAGTGTTCCCCGCCGGAAGACAAAGAGTACTCCGAGTGGGCCAATGTAAACCGAGATTAGTCACCTGTCCAACCATATAACAATATCCTTACATTAGCTTCTGGTTAAAATTGTACACCAATGCTTATAGCCTTTCTAGCCTAATCTAACATAATCTATTGCTAATCCATTCGCTCGATAAGGCCGATCCAATGTAGAAGACGTGATTTAGCTTTTTGGAACATCCACAGTTTGGTACAGCTCATAGAGCTCGAATTTGTATCTTCTTCCATTCGCCCTCCTCGCACACAGGACCAAATATCCGGCGGAGTATATTTCTTTCGAAAGAACCCAATATATGCTCTCGTTTCCTGCTTATCGTCCAGTCCAGCACTCGGCGCCAAAAAGCAAAACTGGCAGCATCAGTGTTTTGAAGAGCTTATACTTTGTCTTCCCAGTTAGGAGTTTTGAACCGAATTAGCTACGGTTTTCTACGTCAATTCTTCGTCGGATCTCCACGTTTGTGTCGTTTGTGAAGTTAATGTTTACTCCGAGGTAGGTGAATTCCCTTACTACCTCGAAGTTGCTTCCATCAACAGTAACCTTATGTCCTAGTCAGTGGACAGATGTTTGTTGGTTTGTTGAAAGCAAGTACATACTTCGCTTTGTCCTCGGTGAATTCAACGACAACCAATTTTGCCTGTTCTTCAATCGCCATGAAAGCCTCTAACGCGGCACACTGATGTCGTCCACGTATCCCAGTAGTTGGACGGATCTGTTGAAGATAGTGCCTTCCGTGTTGACACCTGCCCTGCGCACCATCTGCTCTAGAATAAGATAAAAGAAGTCCCATGTCAGCACATCTCCTTGCCGGAATTCAACTTGCTTGAATCAGTTTTGCCAAATCCCATAATTGGGCATTGTCACGTAGAGCTCCTGACGATGAATGCTATCACAAGTGGCTTTAAAGTCGATGAAAGGATGGCTTGCATCGATTTGAAATTGATGGAACGTGTATCATTTCCTAGCAATTATACGGATATATTTATATGTATGTCTTATCGTATTTGGTCTTGATGCAAGCTTCTTGATCAAAGTATCACTATCAAATTTTCCAGGATTTGCCTTAGTGTGAAGATTTAGTCTATTGTCGATCTGCCATGGTTCAGTAATTGGGCATGCTTTCTTCCACACATACTTGGTTAATGATTTTGTGCATGTTTCCCACCAATCCATATGACCAAACATATCCATACTTATTCTGAGATTCGATCGTTTCGTTCAAATAAAACCGGTTTTATTCGAATATACTTTCTCTTTGATCGAATAGGTATCAAAACACAAATTCTTCCAATTCGATAAACTTTCGACCGAATGTCAAAATCAGCATGAACGAATATCTGAACTTTATTAATAGAGGTGCAGATTTAACTATTTGGTGTCAATATAGAGCAGGGTACTAGAGCTCCATTACCTGTTTTTTTATCGTTGGATCAGTGGTTGAAGCGACTCTCCAGCGAGGTGTTTGATGTTCAAATCGCAGCCAAGGGTCTTCTTCTTTTAAACGACGAGGTTATGATCTGGACTAAATCACCCTCCCACTTCACTGCACCCCTACTGGTGCCCACCTGTGGGATTTACCGAAGAGTACTTATGCTTATTAACTGTCCCAGCTATTGCGAGTGTCGGACCAATATCCAAGACTATAAGTTGTCGAGAGAAACTTCCAGAATTTGTTTTCCGGAACATATCTTCGCTTTCATTCGTGCCAAAACACACGAATTTTTGGAGTAGTAGAAGTAGAAGTATGGTCTGTTTACGTCAGAACAGCAGTGTTGTAAGTGAACTTGTGCTAGTTGTTTGAAATTATGTCTTAGCAAAATGTCAAATCAGTTCAACTTGCACGATTGTGAGGTATATTCACTTCAATCATCAAACTCACATTTTGACACTTAGGAAATCATACAAATAAGTCAATAGTAAAAAAATAAATTTTAAGAGAAAGGTTTTCTTTCGGCTGAGCTTTGCTATATAGCGACACGAACTTGGTGATGTGGAATTGTTTGTTATAATTTTAGAATATGTTCTGCATCAATATTTGCAAATTTTAGGTTTTTAGATGCAAATTTATGTAATTAATCACCAACAAATGTCAAAATGGCTGAATGGGGTTTGTGTATGATAGGTGGAACCATTCAGTGGAAGCATCCACACTAGAACATGAAAATATTGTTTTCATTATTATATCAATATGAGTCAAAGAGGCGTCAAGTTTCCGCGAAGTGGTCCACCCAGGTACTGTTATCTGTTGAACTATTTCATACCTTTTGAGCACTGTTTATGTGATCCTACTTGTGATTCTCTCCTACATTCACACGTTTCTATGGACATATTTCTGTAGCGCTGAATGATGCTATTTTCTTTCTGAACGTATTCTCGGTATAATTTATTGAAAGAGCGAATTTAAAAACGAATATTTTAAACACTGGATTTTTAACCATTTTCTATATAGCAAATCGCCACTTTCTTTCTTGTGGATCTTCAAAATGACGAATAAAATAGCCGCGCCGCTGATACCACACTAAATTTCACTTAAAAAAAAACCGATCAATCGATCATGAAATGCATAAATATTTTCCAGCTGGCAATTCTGCCTAATCGCAAATCTACCTCTAGCACAGCTACCCTCTTCATACATACTCACTTTTGTCGTTAACATTTGAGCGGTTGTAGCTTTGCATGTTTTTTTTATATCCAGAAACTTTACTCTAACAAATACTCCTTAAAAATTGTTTTCCGTGCCGTCACCCAACAAACCGAAACCAAAAGCGCTTTAATGAGAACGACTACAGATTGATGATGATGATGTTTGTCGTCTCTCCTCTATATATATAATCGCCCCCTTTTGCGCTTGTGTTGAAATATTTCCCCTTTGTCGTTTCTTATTTAGAACACACTCTCCACACACTAACGCACTCACTCAATTGACATGCATTTTCTCTGCTGCTTTTTCGAATTGAAGTCGAAGCTCTTTGTGTTTTAGAAAACTTTTACAGTTTTAAGCAAACGTCGTGCATCATTAAAAGCGTCGAAAGTTTCGCTCCGCGAAAAGTTGGTGTTTATAAATTCATATTAATACAATCAAATTCTTATTCCTTTTATTTTTTTTTTCGTTTGTTTGATCTACTGACGACTATTTGATTTGCGTTTTGTTACGAAATAAAAAAAAATCAAGTCGAAAGAATTTCCGTTTAAAACAAAAGTTTGATGACGCAAAGGACGTTAATTATAATAAAACTAAACGTATGTACCTAAACTACATTTTTATGTTGGGGAAACTTTTTTTTTTCTTTGTATGGATACAGTGCTAGAACAGGAAAAATGTGGGGCTGTACCCCCAGGGAGGGGGTTTGTTTCTAAATTTAGAAAAAGATATTTTCTTTTCAATGCATTATCATCTAGCAGTGATTTTTCTTTTTATTCTATCTGCCTGGGTACCTACCACTCGGAGAAATGTACAGTTGAACTTTGAAGTGGGTCATTGGAGGTTTTCTTAAAAAGAAAAACTGCATTGCAATTTTACTCTAAAGAAAATTCCGCGATGGGTATTTTGTCATTTTCATAAATTTAAAATCATAAAGCACTAATGGCGTCACAGCACACTAAATGACTAAAAACGAAATATCTCGCACATAAGTAGATCGGCCATTTTGTTTTTCCCCCTTTTCACAAACTGTAAAAATGAAGACGAGGGAAAAATGACGAACAGAAAAAATTTCCTCGCAAACATATAAAGTATGTAGTATATGCGCGAGAAAGCATTGAAAGAAAACGGTGATGAAGATGATGAAAGCTGCAAAGCTTAATGTGAAGAGTTGTATGCGTGCTTTTTATGTAATTTTTTTGCACTTGGAAATGTGTTTTTTTGATTGATTGTCCGGCTTTGTGTAATATATTGAAATACGATCGATCGATTTTTCTTTACATATTATTTTGGGCTTTAATTAAGTGTGCAAACTTTTTTCTTTGCATGTGGCTTCTATTCACCCAACACAAATATGGAATTATGATAAAGGAAATTTGTGTATGATTGGGGAAGTTTTCCCGCACTCAAGAGTGTGCGAGGGAGAGAGAGAGTGATAGTCAGAACGACGAGGTAACCAGGGCAAAGGGTTTTTTCTGTCGCTAAAGCTTCTTGGTTAAAACAGAGTGTTGCCGCGTTTAAATGTTTCATAAGCACTTTTGTCTAAGCGGATTGGGTGAGGTTGGGATCGGATCAAGAGTTGAATATGTACCAGTTTTTTTATTGGGGAAAACCGCAGAGATAAGCTTTTTTTGTAATCAGAATCATATCTTGTGTAAACAATACATGTGTTTTTTTGTTCTCTCTTTCTCTGGCATGAAATATCGCAGCTGTGCTATTGTCGATCTTTAATTTGGATGGAGTCTGATTGATTAAAGTGTTGCCAAGTTCTTATGTACATAATTTTTTGTGTGTTAACTATGGGAACACATATGTATGTACATAATGTACATGCATAGATAATAACATAATTTGCGCAAAAAAAGGTTCATCCGATAGAACTTGCGTCATAAGCAGCATCATCATCCGTGTTTAGTATTATTCTATTGATATACAAAATAGTTTTATAGGCTTTGTATATATAGCCCAAGCAATGTATTTTGTTATGGGGTTATTGAAAGATATACCTATGATGCTTAATTTTAAATTGAGACAGATAGATTTTTTAAAGTTAGATCTCAATATCTGTTTTCTGGCTAGATGTCTGCATACCTTCTTGATTTGTCAAAAAATTATACAACTCTTCAACAATCTGTGTTGCTAAGGGTTTGGCCACGCAGTGAGCGACCACTTGCCAGCTAGTTGTGTTTTATATTTCAAGAGTCATACAACGCTCGAGAAAGGAGGTAGTGTTCATACATAAAACGAAAAAAGGTACCAATGAAAAATGTATCGGTAATGTTTTTATTTTTACTTTTAAGACCTTTAAGCCCATCTTGCTTGAAAAAGGACGGTTTCGCGTCCGACATGATAGTGCATTGGCACCCAGGATTACACAAAGACTAGGCGCGCAATACCGATATTTTGCAATCGGTTGATTAGACAGACCGATTTATTGAGGCATGAAATGAGAACGAGAAATGGATTTCATATCGGTTTAGCCAGTGACTGCATTCATTCATAATTAGTTTATTTAAAAAAAAATATTTTTTTGGAAAAGGACAATCAATATTTTTACATCTCGGGAAAATGTCAATTACCGGGTGAGCAAGGTCTTGTACCTAGTCCCTTTGGAGAGAGGTATGAGCTCGTACGAGATTGGCGCCGTGGTCTTTAAAAACTTCCATTAGAAGGCCTCGTCTAGATACGAATCTAGCAAATGCCGCGAGAGGGTGGCAGAAATGGAACACCAATGCCATACCTATGTGTTTGTTGGCGACGAGGCATATAGGTTATCGGAATATGTTTGAGCCTTATTCAAATAAATGCTTATCTATCATAACTGAAGTGAATTTTTAAGTAGGTAGGTATCGCCTTTGTAGCTCGCAGGATGGTGGAGTGCGCCTTTACAAATAGATTTTTGTGAAATTATCGTAAGGGCGCTTGATGGATTATGCAGAAATTTCTAAGGCATATTTGTGAAAAAAAGAAAATACATATCACGAACATTTTGACAGGAAACATTTTTTCTCATACATCAACAACGAATCAGTGTAAAATTCAGTTTAATCCATCCTGATATCAAGGTTAGGTTAGGCACCAAATGGGCCAAACTCAACCGTAACGCCCGTCATCATCCTAAACCTCTGCCTCAAAGCATTTTATTTCCCTACTTGTTGCAGTTAAACGACGCTACTTCTAGACTGTCAAACAAAAAAAACAAAAAAAAATGCCCAGGCAGGCGTCTTCTTCTATGTTGAGCGATGCCCTGGCATTTAGAAAATATGTGCCTAATGTCTACCGTGACGCCAATATCATTGCAGTATCTGCACCCGTCTGTTTCCGAGAGTCTCGGATTTTTTGGCGTGCTTCGTCAGAATGCAATGTCCGGAAAGGATGCCAATTGTCTTTCTTAGATAAAATCTACTCAGTTTCAAGTTCTCTCCAGTTTTCTTTTTGTTCAAGTTGGGTCACAGGGCGTTTGGATACCTTATGACCTGATCCACTATGTGATTCCATGTTTGACGAACCCTTCTTATGACCCCTTGCGATAGCTTTGGTGATATTTGCATAATGACAATTTCAGATCTGATGACACATGATCAATTAATCAAATAAGTCAATTTAAAAGGCGATACCCCGGTCGGATATGGGCTTCATTAGCCGTAATTCCGCAGCCCGAAGTACTGCCATAACTTCCGACTGGAAGACACTGCAACTGTTTGGAAGTTGAGTAAATTCCGGACCCCGTGCCATCGTTGGTTTCGGAGCTATCCGTGAATTCTGCAATGTCATAATAATGAATGACTGCGTTGTTCTGCCACTCCACTCTATCGGGATACAACACTGTATATGGTATCTCGAAATCAAGCTTAGAGGGGATATCATCCGATTTTAAATTTCCTAGATTTGTCCAAAATACAGCAGTGTCCGAATTGGACGGCTTTTGAACGGGCTGAAATTGGTGGACGTATCGTATCGCACTATTTTCTGCCTGGTATTTAACCTGTATATCGGCAGGCAGTATAGCTGCTGATACATTTCCAGTCGGAAACCGTTGGGTTGGTAAACTTTAAAAAATATTAAAACCATCTCCACCTAAAAGGTCGAAATTGCTCCTAAATTTTCATCTAGGGTTCTCAATTTTTTTGAGAGTTTAGAATACAAAAATTCAAATATTATTATAAGTTGATTAATATATCTTTGACGTTAGGTAAAACGGTCTCAAGTCAGAAACTGCAGTTTTTCGTTAAACCAAATTGAAAATAGTTTAATTACATATTTGCAAATCAGGATTAATTTTGTTTGAAAAACAAATTATGGTATAAAATCTCTAAAATGAAGACCTATATAATACGTTAATACATTTTTCCAAATTCATTAGTATTTTACCGTTTTTTCTATGACTTAAGTCCTTAGGATCCTCTCATTTTGTTTTGTTTGTAAACGTTTTGTTTCTTTGTAAGATTTAAGTCAGGACATAATACATTGTCATTATGTTATAAAATAGGAATTTGTTTAATTAATTAAAGGGTTATAGAATATAAAGTTCTTCTTCTTCATCTACCAAATCGGGATCGTCATTTATTGCGGAGTTTTGTACTTTGCTTGGAGTGGATAATCTTTGAGACATGTTTTTTCCTCTTCTAAGAAAGCTTAAAATTTTGAACTCTTCACCACTCCGAAGAGTTTTTGTATCTCACTAAACCATTCTTCTGGTATTGGAGCCATTGCACACTATGCCAAGAAAACTGCTCATTTATAGTATTTTTTTTTTCTGAACACCAAAACTAATGTCTTCAACAAAGCAGCAAAATCAAAGAATTCTTCTTGCTGCATTTCGTGTACCTGGAACTTCTTTTTTGGGCCTGTTGTTCGTACTAGCTGGTACCAATCGTGG
Organism: Portevinia maculata; assembly: GCA_949715645.1. NCBI lineage: Eukaryota > Metazoa > Arthropoda > Insecta > Diptera > Syrphidae > Portevinia > Portevinia maculata. The sequence continues at coordinate 264,861,652 of OX454526.1, read as the reverse complement.
GGGGTGGTAAACATGTGTATTTGTTTTTCAATCATGGAATGATCCACGTCACATTCCATATATGTATGACCCGGAACAATGGTTTATGGTTAAATTGGGGAACCCCCTCTAGCAGCTAGAGCTTCATGCCACATGTAGTGCGTTGAATCTCCGGTAGCATTATCGTGAACAGTAAAGTTATAGGTCCATAGCTGCCTTTTATAAAATGCTACCGAAGATCCAACAAACGGTGTTGGCAAGCATTGCTGAAGATCGAAGCACTTCTTTTGCGCGCTATCTTGTGCTGCTAGCTTATCGGCTTTTTTAGCATCATATGCTGCATTAGCCTGCTCCTGGTGTACTTGGATATCGTTTTCTGCTTCCTGTTTTTCTTCCTGATTAGCAGCAACTTGAACGCGCATGTGAAAGGTGTAGCACTTGTAGCAGGTGTCTACGTTTGGCTTTTTAATAAATAATTATTGTTATAATAATCGAATAATAATGTCATTAACAAATCCAAAGCGCTAGGTTTGTTTTGTTTTTTGATTTTTTTTTGCTAAATGTGTTGTAACAAAAAAGCGCTGGGTAAGTAGATTGGATTGGTAATGCAATAACCGTTTATATTTCTTCTCTTTCTTGTTTCGTTTTTTGAATGTTTTTCTAAATAAGAATATACATAAGTATATCTACGCTATTCACCTATTTGATTATTCCGTTCGATATAAGACTTAAGTTGACTTAAGTCCTTTTTTTTTTTTTTTTTTTTTTTTTTTTTTTTTTTTTTTTTTTTTTTTTTTTATAAAAAAGGAAATCCAAATCCCAGAGCACTCAGACTCGGTAACTGTCCATTGTACTACCAGGCAGAAATCCTCCTTTTTGGTGTAGAGGCAATGGGTGGCGTATGTTGTTGTTCCGCATGGGGATTGAACCTGCACCGCACGGGTCACAAGCCAACACACTAACCTCTACACCGTCGCCACCCTGACTTAAGTCCTTAGAAGAATCTTTAATGTTTCAGAGACATCGGTCACAAAGACTTAAATGGACTTAGTCGTTAATACCCAACGAAAGAGAAAAAAAATTGAGTTAAACCCAATCAAAAACCTAAAATGCAATTTTTTGACTTAAGACCTTTTTGCCTAACGTCAAAGATATAATAAACTATTATAGTAGTAAAAAAAGGCGCTGCCACTAGGGCTTTCGGCTGTTATAAATAAGAATTTATCTAAAGAAAAGACCTCTTGCCGCTTGCGTTCTCATTCATTCGAAAACTGAAGGAATCGCAGCGCCCTTGCTGCAGGAACCTAGCCGTCAGTCAATGCGGCGCAAGCGGTTCTCAACCTTAGGACCAAGCATTTACCATATGTGCAAGCTATATGATTGATCTTAATGTTAGCCCCCTCTTCTGCAGTCAGATTAACACACACCTTATGTATGCACACATTAGCACTGTGGTTAGGGTGTTAGACGGCTCATTGAGGGGTTTCCGCCAGTAACACCTTACAATTTCTCACTGCTGGCAGTAAATGACTGCATCTTATGAGTAATCAATTAGTTACGTCAACGAAAAACAACATACAAATTTCATGAAAACAAATCTCCCACTAAAGTACCGCCGGCTTCCGAAATATGCTATTGTGATGACTCCTCGTTGGAAATGGGCAAATGTAATCGAACTGTGAGAGGCTTAAATCTTAAATGTTGACTGCAAGCTCGGTTTAAAACGATAAGATCAGTCAACAAGCCAACAATAGCTGCAAAGCGATGTCATTCTTAAAAAAAAACTCCCAAAGTAAGCCGCCATAATTCATCGTTGGTAGATACAGCTAAGTTCGCACATCAAGAAGGTTTTTGTAAAGAATTCTTATCAAATCTCTATTATTCGATTCCATGGATCCGTTTACACTTTAACAACCGACCATGTAGGCATAAGGCTGATGCTTAGCAAACAGTTGCGAAACTACTGATCTTTCCACTACTGAGTGCTCGCGCACTGTTGGTCAATAATCCCACTGCAATCTAAGAAATTCGTCAATCTTATGAACTTTTGACCTGATAAAGTTGGGTTAGCTGTTCTTGCAGGAATTGATGCCAATACAAAAAAAAGCTTGTAGTTAGGTAGATACTAAAACAGTCCTTATAGTGTGCACGTACATAAAAAAAAGTTGAACAAAATAAGTTCAAGTTCGTAAGGTTTAGAACATATTCGAGTTGATTGAATTGTTGGCCGATGTATTTTGGATTAATTTCACCACGACGATCGAGAGATCTGCGATTGGTAACACATTTAAAAATAAGATCCAAACAAGTTTCTACCAACAAATTGACAGAAAAGAAAAAAAATCCTTGCATTGATCATATCGTAACAAAAAAAAATGACAAATAATTTGAAAATCCATTTGAAAGCATTTCGCCATCAATTTAAAACAACAAGAACAAACTCAACACAACAGCGGCGTTGTCGTGCGAAATTTAGAAGGAGAAATACCTATAAGAGTACAATTAAAGACGAAGAAAGAAAACTGGTTTCTTTTTTTTTAGGAGATCCGCAGAAAATTTCAACTGTCGACGCACATATTAAAAGCTTATACATACATAGCTGAGGGCGGAGGGGGCTCATCAGCCTACCTACGCTCGATATGACTGTCAATAGGTATAGATGTAAATTTTTGAGGCAATCAAAATTCTTAGCAAGTGACCAAACGAAAAAGACTGAAAGAAATTCCACAATAAGAGAAGATGAAAGAAAATATACAAAGGAACGGTTTGGGCGAAGGAGCATAACACACATACGTAGGTGTGTATAGTTAAGTCTCATTTTCCCCGTCTAATCTTGTTTTTGTGTTTCTTGTTATACTGATTATTTATTTAATTTTTTTTTTGCACACTTTGGAGGCAACAAAAAAACATATCAACTTGAGTGAGTGATGATTGAAAATAAATCTTCAATGGTGTACCTCTCTCGCTTATCCTTTCCAATGCTACGAGTACCGCGTCCGTGGCAAAAAGAAAGACTGATCTTTCGGCGGATTGATGTCTAATGACAGTTTCAATCAGACAGAAGCAGTTCTGACTATGACTGAGCTTACGGTAGCAACTTGTAGTAAACCACTTTGGTAGATTGGTACCTATAAGCACCATTCTAACTATGTTACTCAATTTTATTTGCGTTCCCAGCTCATACGGGTCGGGTCGTTAATCCTCGATTAGGGGATCACAATCACGGTCCTCAACTTTGCCTGCGGGATTTGCTCGTCACTGCGTTCACAGCTAGTACGTGACCTAAAGCCTTGATTAGAGGAATCACATTCACAACCCTCAACTTTGCCTGCTGGGTTTCGTTGATGCCACATAATAATATTGGCAGGCCTCCCGATTTCGGATGTCTTCGTCACTGAGTCCAATTAAATTCTGGTGTTGTTGCATTTGTTGTTCAAACCAGTTTTTAGGCATGCCTCTTCTAAGATTTTGACGCCTACGCCTTGTAGGTACCCTTATAATGTTAATAGCTAAACAGCGCAGGTGTGTAGGTACGTTGGTTTTGAATATATGTAAACTGTACCTATAATGTGAAGGAAAATCAGAGCGTGGAAGAGCATTCCAAATGTGTGTTATTTGTCTAGGGAAAGATTATTCTTCCTTAACGACAAATTTATGATCAGGATTAAAGGCATTATCACCATCCCACTTATGCGCCTGTGGGGTTCACCGGTTTGACCTCGATGAACATTGGCAGGTCACCAGGCACTTTCATAACCGAAACTATTCAAATGCTGGTTGCGTTGCATGGGGTCCAAGAGCTTTTAAAATACTTTGTACCTTCATGTATCAGGCAGGAAATTATGACTTTTTGGCAACATGATAGTACCTAACAACATGAGAGAGCGAAGAAAGGAACCGCATAGGAAATGTACGCCAATTTCAGGCGCCCGGCCACATAACGCGCTATACAATATCTTCGAAACTAGGAAATTCTTTGGGTTTTAGCGAGGCACCCCCGTGATTTGAACCAGAAGACAGTTTAAAAATATTTTTAGTGAGGCCTCCGCGTGATTTGAACCAGAAGACATTTTAAAAATATTTAAACATTAACATAGAGGGCCCAATTATTCGTCGTTTCGCAGACGTTGAGCTTTCCATTTGGAATCTATTTATTCAAAAAAAAATCTTTTTATTTTTTTATAGAAGATTCCAAATTGTCTGTGCAAAATATTAACACCTTTTACATAAAATTATTTTGTTTTCGAGGAATTCCTACATAATCATCTTAGCATCCATAATCATTTGCAGCAACCATAGGGTAATGGCACCAGTAGTTGGCCCCTTAACTTTAATTTTAGGTTTGCCTTGCTTTTAAAAATCCGGTATTCAAAAAGTGAATAGACTATTTGGCTTAAGTAAATATTGTAAATTAGGTATTTCTAGGTTTTTTAAGTAGGTATAATTGTTACCCAATTTAAACTATTTACATAAATGTAAATGAAAACCACATTCTTCAGTAGTCGGCCCCCCTAACTGTAGTAGTCGGCCACATAAGTACTCAGTAGTCGGCCCCCATTTTTACTTCTGGATTTTCAATGTTTTGACCAAGTTAGGAGAGCAGATTTTTTTTAATTTTCAATGTATTTTAATTTATAAAAACAATAATAATACAAACTCATTTAAAAAAAGAAATGTTTATTACATTAAATATCATTTGAAATAAATTGCACAAGGTATGCCATTTCCTGACCTTATAAAAAAACGAAAAACACAATAATTTCCTGCGAAAATTAAAAGAAATTGCGCTTTCAGACATTATTATAGAAAAAAAAAACAAGTTGGAGTTCTCCTGTACTGGCTATCAGATAGGTGCCGGTAATGGTTACATCTAGCTCAGACGGGCTTGGTGGTGTTGATGTAGATGGCAAGGAAGCCGCAATATCCGTAGGAAGCTCAATCGTACCATCTATGGCCGTCATGGTGTCATTTGGCTCAGATTTACTAAGGTGACTACGCTCCATCTCTTCTACTATCTTCATCACAATTTCATAGTCAACGTTGTTTTTAAGAAATCCTTCCTTTGCCAAAGCTGGAACTTTCTTCGTTTCATCGAAACTATGAGCTGTGACTACTATGTTTTCCGTATTTAGGTGCAGCTTCTCCAGTACGTTGTGCAGGCATTTCGAGAAGTCGATGGCATCAGGTGTTTTGATTATTGCACTTCTATCCGAGCTTTCCAACACTAGCTTCAGAGCTTCGCAAATGTTTATTTTGGTGACGGCTTCCCCCCTGCATTGCCAGGTATGCTTTGACATTTATGAACTGTGGTCTTATATTCCTGCTTAAGCCCTTGAGCCTACATCGGCTGGTTGGGTAATGTGTGTCGTGTTTGGCAAAAGGGCATACAAGAAAATACCATCATTCCGACAAAAATCGCTCCATGGTGAGATGTGATTTGTGACCATCGACAAGAAACAATCGGCTTTTTGATGTTGTTTTCTCTTAGCCAACTGTGCGCCACGTAGGTACTCAAAAAAGGTCTCAGAACGCATTCAGCCACTTTCTGATCTACCTAAAATCCATGTTGGGGGCATGCTTTTTATTAGCGTTTTCGGGAGACGCACGTATGGAAATACGATCAGAGGTGGTAAAGTCTTGCCATCAGCACTGAAAACAAACAGAACGGTCACTGTTTCCTTTTCGTTTCCGTAGCTTACTTTGTAAAGGTTTTTCCAACCCTTTAGCGCTAAGACAATACCAGTTTTCAGAGATAGGCAAAATAATGGTTCATCCCCATTGAAAATTCTGGAAGGGTCTTCCAGAATATCTAGAGCATCTATTTCATGAAGATAATTCCTTAAATCTTTAAACCACTTCCTTACTGATTCCTCGGTAACGATTGCCCGGCCTTTTGATAGACCCTCTGGTGTTCTGAGGGATGGCGCTTGAGAAAGCCGTAATACCAACCCTTACCTGGCAATTCATTATCGTTAGGTTTTTGGGGAAAGCCACATTTCGCCAAATTCACTAGCCAATCTACAAGACTTATTTCTTCGGCCGTACTCAGCACAGTATCCGGCCCCATTTGCCTCGGTTTTTCGGCAGCCCTGTCATGAATACGGTCTTGTATTGTTGTCCTTGGTACACCGAATTCTTTACTGGCTTTACTAATTGACCAGTTTTCCTCCCGAATCTTCTTTAATTGTTCTGTAAGCGCTTCTTCTTAAGGTACTTATGGAAATCGCTTCCCCTTCTTTTGAATTTTCCATTTTTTATAATGCTTAAATAAATAATAATAATTTCTTCATTTCTAAATTTAAACCTGTTTTGTAACTCTAAATATAAAAAAAACTCGAAAATTTAATGTAAAAATGAGCGGCCGACTTAACAATATCTGTCTTCCGAAGTCGGCCACCCATTCTTTCAATGCGATAACAGGGGGCCGACTACTGAAACCAAGCAAAAAAACATGGAAGTTTTGTCAAAAATGAATGTAGGATTAGGTAAACCTTCAATCTGCATAGTAACTTAAGCATAAACAAAAAAAACATAGTCTTCTATAGTCGGCCGGGGCGGGCCGAGCCTAGAAGAATCATGCAAAAAATGTCTCCTTAGGTCGGCCCCCTCTGTATTTATTTTAAATTATTTTTTCTCCACTTTCGGGCAAAAAACAGTGAAAAGAAACTCTAAACAACTCAAATAAAATCATAAAATGCACTTACCGATAGTATTTTACTAGTTATGGAGGGTTTCTGACATTCAGTTGCACTATTATTTTTTTAACTCAAAATGACAAATTTACCACTTCCAAGGACTTGAATCAAACTAACAATTATCAAGGAGAAACTAGCAGCTGCATGGCATCCTGACTTTGCTCACAGACAGGAAAACCGTTAGCCTTTTGGGGGGAAAAAATTCTGTGGGTATTTAACAAACGCATTTGCTATTACGCATCATTTTATGGCGCGCCGGCCGACTATTGAAGACGGCCGACCTCACATGCCATCACCCTACTGCATAATCCTTCAGCGTTCACTAAACTTTGAAATGAACCTAATACATAGCACATACTTACTACTTTTCATAGCCTTAACTCTGGGGTAGTTTTTCATCCTAGGTGTCTAGATTTTCACCTACCTATTTAGACCACAAAAACGATATGAATTGAAAAAAAATTTCATTATATCACATTCCGTGTTCTGTAACTATGCGATGCGAAAACTATACCACATGGAACATTTCGAAATGAAACCCCTGGAAATACGTGATATAGGTATTCAGGTTCTGTAACTTTTGAGTGCGATAAATTATAGACTTCAACTATCAAAATTTATCGTACCTATTTAAGGCTTGCGATAGAAAGCGGCATCATTGATTAATTTCAAACGGATAGTGGACAGTGAACATTTTTTATTTAACAAAATATCAACTTCAACGTTTAAAAAAATGAAAAGGAAATAAAAAATAACTAATAAAAAGCAGTCCGAATTCATGGAGAAGAATGACGGTACATCTGTCGAAAGAATTCAGCAAGCACCTTAAATAAAATCTATTTTGAACATTCTTGGAACTGTGTTGCTGCAAAAATACATTGGTACGTCCAACAAGAGATGGCAAAATGTTCTTATGTTAAAAAAAAAAAAGTTAATTTCATTTAATTTTTTTTATAGGCAGACAAAATAAATGCAAAATTTGAACATCATTAAATTCATCAAAATAATATTGTCTTAAATCAGCGCTAGGATCAGAATAATCCTTCCAATTTCCCATGATATTAAAAGTTACCAAGGTATAGGTAGGTATTTTATCGCATAGAGTTACAGAACCGCATGCGATAAACGATGGAATTTTGTGTTCCGAAGTTTTCGATGCGATGAGTTATAGGAAGAGTTACAGAACATGGCCTGGGCACTGGTACACGAAAGTCCACATCACAAAAAAGCAATGAGTTTCTTTTCTGTCCTTAAGCTTTAATAACACATCATGGTCACCTTTTCTACCGGAGAATCATATATTTTTATTTTGAAAATCGATCACTTGATAACTAAACGATCACTTGATAACTAAACGATCACTTTCCACAAGAAAACGAATATAGGTACCTACCCTAACTACTAATGATAAATTTTTTATCCGAAAAATAAATGCGATACACCACAAAACGATAAATTTTTAAAGTGAAATGAGGAGACGAGAAAATTAATAAAATTCAGAACAAAACAATTAATATTCGACAAAAGATAACTTACATTTCCTGTTAATCTTCATTGGCATTGAATTTAATATAAATGTTTGGTTTGGCTAGGCCTACCGTCCAATTCTCTAGAAAATGATCACCAAATAGCCACTTTCCATTACGAAATGAACAGCAAATGATAGATAGTCTTTTGCAATGATCCGTTTTATGGTTAATTTTTCCACCATCCATGGGATGGTGATTAGCAGCATCCACAATAGTATCTTAAGTAGTTCCTTTCTACAAAAGCTATAACTTTTTTTTTTTACTTTGGTGAAAGGAAACGATAACAGTGATAATCGCTCACAGAACAATGATTTGCATCCGCAAGGAAAACATTCTACAACTACCTACCTACCTATGTAAATGCTTTGCTTTTATTTATGGTGTTGACTCAAACTGTCACGACGACGACGATCCTCTTATCTTCATGAAACAAATGACGTATTTTCAGTAGAAACAAATCACTAAAGAATAAATTGATTCCCTTCGTCTCGATCACTCTTCTTACTTAAAAATGTCTTTCAGAAATCATCGATTTCCATACGATGTTATCGGTTTTCGCTCATTTTTCCACATGCATTTGCATTTTCCAAAGGATCATTATTTTCATTTTCAAGTGTAAAGGATCATTTTCTACTCCATAAACTTCAAAAACATTTTTGGTTTCCATACTATCCTTCTACCTACTTGCACTAAAAAAAAAGAGGCGTTGTAGGTATAGGTATATAAATGACGAACGATGAACAATTTTCAAATGAAATTCTACTGAAAAATCGATTTTTCCCATACTCCTACTACTTCATCTTTTCCATAAACGTTGTTGTTCTCTGTTGAGAAAGGAAATTGCGCAGTAGCTAGGGATCATTTTTTTTTGTTTGCCTTCCCCAGTTGATGATGGCTTGGCTTTCTCCGTCGCTGTGCGGTGATGCACCCACACAGCTTGATTACAACCCTCGTTTTCGGTTGGGGAGTATCTCCTATATACCTATACCTAAAATCCCTGTATTTGAAAGCATTAGATCATCAACCCTCTAAACCCACTCCACGAACGGATCTTCCCTTCATGTTTATATTGGCCAATTCGAACGGTATCCTTTTACATAGTCACAGTCACCCCGCAGCGCGCTCGACACCCTTATATTTTGGCGTTAGTTACCTACTCAGCGCTTGGTTTGGGGATTAAGCAGGAAACTGTATATGGCTGTGTGTGCCCTTTCCTTTGTCAGGTCGTTGTGTGTGTGTATGTATATAGAGAGAAAAGGATCAAAAATCCCCTTGTGAGGTTATGATACGACGCTTACAGTTTGTGTAGGTGAATGAAGAATAAACCCACCCACCAGTCACAACGAGGGGGGCACACAAAAGGGATCGATCTCTGTGCTTTGCCCTCGCCGTCCAACCACGACACATTCACAGTACAAAGTGTATTTAATTTACACGAACACCAATCTTGTCTATTTATATTTCATGCGTCCAACTCTAGAGCGCATGTGTTCGGCTATATAATTATTATTATTTTTTTTGTAAAGTGCGAGCGGCGGCAGCAGCTTGTTTGGTAGTAGGGAAAAGAAACCCTCACTTTGTGTTGTTTTAGTTCTCTGTGCATTCGCATTATCCCCCTGTGCAACTATAGTTGCCGTTAATACTTACCTACCTATCTATATGCACACCGCTAGTGTGTGTGGCTGTGCTGTATTGAATTGGCCTACCTACAGGGTAGGGTTTGGATAAAACCCAAAAAGGAAAAAGAAACGAAAAATAAAACCTCCCGGCTGGGGTTTCTTTTTCCACTTTATTGATCGTTTCTGTCTGTGCCGTGGAAATATCTTTTGCGTTCATCGTCAAATTTGAATACCCAGGCGTTTTTACACACGAGAGCGAGCAGATGGGATGACAGGAAACTCTAAATTGAATTAGGGGTACCCTTGCTAATTTAAGTTTTTCCCTCCATCTCTCTCTCTTCCGTGGAAAAAGGCGAATAATTGTGTGCTGTGTTTGTTGGGTACGGGCACTCTTGGGGGGGGGAAACGAGTTTTGTGTGGAATCGAATCAGCAATATATATATTTTTTTTTATTTTTACAACAAACCGGTATAATAACAAAGAAGAATGAAACTGAAAAACAAAAAATACATTAAAACGGATAGGGGTACCGCCGGCCGGGTACACCCAGTTATACCACATTATGTGAAATTGGAAATTCCTGTTTGATCAGCATTTGTCCATGCACATCTCCACTTCCAACGCTCCTCTCATGTTATTCATACAAATTTGCACATGTATGGTCTCTAACAATCGTCGATAAAATATGAACTTGACCTTCACAAATTACCGGTGCAAACAACAAATAAAGCTTTTAAATTTATCGCGCTATTTAGCTAGCACAAACGAACGACCCTGAACTGAGCTGTATAAAACACAAGTAAGCGACAATGGTGAAGAAAAAAATCTTTTTCAGCAGGTACCTACGAATATGCACATCTTTCACAGAGCTATTAAAAATTGCACATAGAAACACGATTCGCATAGATACTTCACACCCGCCGACGCCATATTTCTATTTTTTCAAATATAAAATGAAAATAATTTTGTGTGCGCTTCAAAGTGAAGTATTTTCGAAATGTTTCTTTTTTTTTCGTTTTCTAGTAGCGCTTGTGTTGAGCATTTCATTGGAAATTTATTGCACTTGCATGTAACCTATGTGTAATTACTGCGCGCATGCATGCATTTTTTTCTTCTATTTTCATAAATCATCATGTTTTATCGACACGTTGATGCAGTTTTGAATGTTTGAAATTGTTTATGAGTAGTGTGAGAGTGTGCGCCTCACATTAATGGAACTGAAAGACAGTGTAGGGGATTTTTTTTTTTATAATTAACCTATATAAGCAAAGGTGCGCTGTTGCGATGTGAACAATTTGATAAACGAATCGCTAATGCACGTTTGCTACATAAAAAAAATCTTAATAAGTGCATTCAATTTAGAAGCTGTAATTCTGATGTTCGGTTGATTTTTACGAAATGTTTAATGTCGCTCGTGGGCGTGAAATGCATTACACCGAATACCTATAAATAAATGTTCGGCATTAACGGTCCTACAATAAAGCTTTTATATAACATTTGCGTTTGCGAAATGGAAGGGACCTACATTTTTAAGCCGACTCCGAAAGGCAAATTTAAGGAGCTTCTCTAAAATTGATAAGATCCCTCCATACTCTTACACATTTCTCTGACTTTGGCAAGAGCCAAATCTGGTCGCAGAACAAATAGGTTAGGTACCTACCCACCTACATTGGCGGAAGTAGTACCTACCTGCCTAAGTACTTAACATGTAGTAGGTAAGATCTGTTGGCAATATGCGAGAATATGAACAGAATTTGACATAAACGTCCTATACCCACAAAAAAGTTAATTTTTAACTTTTTTAAATGTTTAACATGAGGAAAGGCTAAAGTCCGCTGGATACCCTATTCATATCCCTCAAAAAGTGGGCGTGACAAAATTCTAATTTGGGTGAATTGTTTAAAACGATTTTGGTCTACATATTTTGCTACACCAAACTGTTTTGTACGTTTTTCAAGTGACTATTGAAAAAACAAAGTTTTTGTTAAAATAATGCACCTAAAAAAGAGGCATGGCAAAAAACTTTGAATGAAGGAATTGTTCAAAACGACTTTATCTACTTCTACTTCATGCTTTGCGAGGAATACAACTTTCATTTAAAATGATAGCCTCAATAGAACTTTTTTTAAATAGTGGGCGTGTCAGTGGGCAGATTTTAGAAATCGTAACACGAATATTTCGAGCTCCTAGAGAAAATATGTGCATTGTACATAGGTACATATATTCCAAATTTCAGTTTTCTATCTCGAATTTTGACTTTTTCGATAAATTAGTTGGGCGGATTTTAAAAATTCTGGTTGGTTGGTTAACATATATTTTGATGAGGTATATTCAGACCAAAGAAGGTCCATTGTGATGCAATTGGGAATGGACTGGTGGGTCACGTTGCCCGCTCCAAGAACCATCTACTTTTCTTTATAAAGTTGTTGATATTATCCGTGAAGGCATTGTTGAGATCATTCAGATCGTGAAGAGGCATTGACCTAAAGTAGCCATCCCTATCTCCATGATTATATTAACAAGGGAAGAGATGATTCCTCTTGCATGTCTAAGAAGTTCGTTGGATCTTCTCTGGTCCACTTTTGCCCATAATTGTCTAGCGGTGCTACACTAGCTAAGCTGGCTCCATAAGGGTGGCGATGGTGAAGAGGGAGGTTAGTGTTAGCTTGTGACCCATGTGGTGCAGGTTCAATCCCCATGGGGAAAAACAACATTAGGCCGCTTTGTACAACAATACAAAATCGCCCGTAAGCAATTAAGGCGCCACCTGTGGAGAAAAAAACCCTATGGCACCAAAAAACTTCTTTCCTATCGTCCTATTATGCAGTAACGAAAACGCCTGCGCTGTGGCAACATTATAAGAGTACTGTATTAATTACAGAAAAAAAATCCCTCTAGCGCACGCTTATTATAAAAAAAATAAACCTTGTTTTCTACAATCTCCTTTTTATAAAAAAAAGCGGCCAAGTGCGAGTCTGGGCGAGACTCGCCCATGAAGGGTTCCGCGCGAATTATAATTATTATTTACTTAGGCACCTATTACAGATTTATTATTAGAAAATATTGTTTCACGGTTTACGCATAAGGTTTATGTTTATGAAATTAAAGTTTTTTTTTTTATATTTGAGTTGATTGAATGAAAGGTAAATTGCGGTTTACGATTTATGACGTATTAAACAAAAACTACTTGCTGGATCTCGTTCAAACCAATTTTCGTTGGAAGTTCGCATGGTAATGTACATCATATATTTTTTTAGTTTTATCATTCCCTTATTTTAGAAGTTAGAGGGGGGGACCAACATTTTACCACTTTGGAAGTGTCTCTCGCGCCAACTATTCAGTTTAGAAAACAAGATATTAGAAACCTCAATATCATTTTTCAAAACCTATCCATAGATACCCCACACGTATGGGTTTGATGGATTTTTTTTTTGATTTTCAGGTCTAAGTATGGGGAACCCCCAAAACTTACTGTTTGTTTTCTATTTTTGTGTGAAAATCTTAATGCGGTTCACAGAATACATCTACTTACCAAATTTCAACAGTATAGCTCTTATAGTTTCGGAGAAAAGTGGCTGTGACATTCCCATACAGACAGACAGCCAGACATGACGAATCTATAATTTTTCCGTTTTTTGCCATTTGGCTACGGAACCCTAAAAAGGGTCCACCGGAGGTTTCCTTTTTTTTTAGCGTGGATGAGTTACCTAGTAATGCTTTTTGTACCAGAGGAGCCTCGTCTAGCGAATTCGTTAATTTCATTGGACATCGCTATGACCTGGTACCCAGCAAAGGGTGATGTTGTACTGTGTAGCTATGTCGTTAAAAGATACGTGGCAGGCCTTCACTGCCTTAGGTCTTATTGTGCTGGATGTAAGGTCTTTAATGCCTGACTGACTGTCGCTTGGATAATTGCTTTGGCATGAGAGACGCTGCAATAGTTTTGGAGCTTAAAGGAGGTGGATGTCCAGGTTTTCTGAGAAAACTCCGGATCGACTCCTTGGATCTTGCACCCATCCGCGAATATTGACAGTGAGTCATTTTTAAGGACATCGCGTTGCGTCTACTATGTTCTGTAAGGTATGGAGTGTTTGAAGCCTAAAGTGAACTTAATTTCAGTAGGCAGTCGATCCGTAGAGTGCAGAAGACAGCGGTACATTTTAAGTATGTATATTAAAAAATGCTTATACTTGATGTACTGTAATCGTCGGCTTATACAAGCCTGGCTAAATTTCGACAGGCAGTGTCTCCATAGAAACTTACTATTTTGAGCGCTTGGTAAATTTTTTGGCACATTAGGCAAAAATGTGACAAAGGTTTTGGTCGAAGTAATTCCTTGAGACTTGCTTGAAAATTGAGATGTCGGTTAAGCAATACTCGCCTTGTTTTTTTTTTTTTAGCGACTAAAGAATCGATTTCGTTATAAGTTCGGATAAGGCTAGATACTGTGTAATCTCATTTAGGCGGATAGGGACGCTGACAAATTTTGTGTGCGTAAGGGAGTTGTCCGTCTAAGGAACAAACTTTTTATTTTATATTAAATAAATTAATCTTCTAATTCATCAAAACATAACAAACTCTTTCTGCAACTTCATTTGAAACAATCCACAAAAACAAAAAACCTTTCGATGACATGTCTCTCTGCACGCCATACACACTTTTTGATTGGTTTCAAAAGCCTGTTTTTGAGAAAAAGAAGACCTTATAATCCTTGAAAAGCGGTAAGGACTACAAACACATCATAGAAACATTTTTGATCAATAATTTTTGTTCTGCCCAGAGCCAGGATGTACTGTAATGAATGAGCAAGTATGTATCTTTCAAAAGCAAAGGAAAATGAAAAAAAATCGCTTGAAGCAACGAATGATTTTGTTGCTGTTGTCTGTCTAAGGAAATAAAATAAAATAATTTCTAACAGGTTTACTTGTCCGCCTTCCGGTCAATGGACCGTCCGCCAAAGGGAACGTTAAATGTATGCAATTTGATACATAAAAGTTTAGTTAGGAAAGTTTGTCGTCCGTCTAAGGGATCTGGTATGCCTAAGAGAGCTGTCCGCAATGGGAAATTCCACTGTACATACCGATGAAGGGTAATGGCTTAAATTCTCCTTCTTTGACAGCGAGGCTATGATCGGAATTAAAGGGACCGTAACTCACTCTCCCACTTATTTTCATTCAGGGGAGGACCTGTGAGGTTCGTCGGTCAAGGGTTTTACTCCATCTGGCTTTAATATTTCAGTTAAGCAGAAATCTCAGCCAATGCTATTAAACGCGTTAAATATTTATCGTTAACTTTATATAGCTCTACGAAACCTCAACGGGCGAAACAACCCTATTATTCTGGCGTAACAGCTCGTACCTGGCATAAAGCCTAGCTTCTCCAGCGATTTGTGTGTGCAAAGTTGTAAATTTGGTAGGTATGAAATAGTCCCACCGTTTTACGCCTATACCAAATGTTAAATTTTTAAAGCTTCTCATGAAAGTTTGTACTATTGAATGTTTGTCACACTTTTGCAAGCGATGGTATTCAACGCTAACAAATCCTACTACAAATGTAAAATTACAAACTTGATTTTACAAATATTGTGATCGAAGCAAACTATGTTTTACCATAGATAGCTGGTGTGGAACGCCCAACGACGTTTTTTCGTTGTTTAAGTGGAAAATAAATAAATATTAGGCATTAACGGCACATACAAGGCCTAAAACCTAGCTTCTCCAACCATGATTTGCTTGTATGAAGTCTAAGGGACCTACAATTTTAAGCCGAATTCGAATGGCAAATTTGAGAAACTTCTCATGACAATTTATACTCTTTGATGTTTGTCATACGTTCGCGAGAGGTGGGGCAGTGGAAACATTGCTTAGATCTTACTTGGCCCCGGCCTGATTTGAACCTGAGGCCTTTATATAAGTACTCCCACACACTAACCTCTGCGCCACTGCACTCAGTAAAACAAATAGCAAGCGTTAATAATCAACAACGTTTACCTTCAAAGGTTTTCCAATAATTTGCCTAAATAAACGTATCTCATCGTTTTCCTCACCAAAAAACAGCGCTTGATGTGAAAGGCAATTTAGGAGAGAAATCAATTCTAGGTAGTTTGAACATTCAGATGAGCCCAGCGAGACATTTCACACTCTCCCCAAGGGTGCATGCAAATCCGTTGTTCGACACGACTATAGATCACCAGTGTCGTAAAAGGACGATTATAAAGACCTAATAACAGGAGCACGTACGTGTCCAAATCGTTAAGAAGATACAAGCCTAACAACAAACGACTGGATCACAGAAATACAATAACACTAGCGTTTGATTGGCCAATTTGATTAGGAAGCAATTACTCCACAACAAAAACTTAATCAAGACGAAAATAATCATCGCGTAACATTTTGAGTTTTCAGATACTTTTTCCGCAAAAACGGGTGGGCGTTTTTTCCAATTCTTATTTCTCTTACTCCAAATTATAGACTATATTTGGGTGTGGTGTAGTCATTTTCTGCCTCCGTTCCCTGAAAATGTATCAACTTTGAGATTTGATTTTGGTCCAATGAAGGATGTTCCTGCTCCCTTATTTGCTAGCCACTAAACTTCGTGGCAACTTATTCGCGTTAATTTTTTGGACAGGCATTATGAAACAACATCTGTTCGAATTGATTCTATAGCAGTACTGAGATTGTCCCTGTCCTATTTATTTCCACAATACGATAACTCATATTCTCTCTTACCAACAATAAATTGGCGAAAAAACCATTGATCCTAGTCAATCAACTTTAGGACGATCTGACAACGATAAAGGTTATCCTTATCACTAACATCTTTAGATTATGGACGTAGAATTCTGTTGTCAGGTTTCAAAGCGGTCACAGCATTTCGGCCATTTTAATGCTCGCAAACAAAAGAGGTGTCCGATTAAAATTTGAATATTCCAAACAATGAATGACTTCCGTTGATCTAACTAAGCTCGTTTAAGCATTTATTTTTAGTATTAATCGAGTGTTAGTTGGCACGTGATACAAACTAGATTCAAAGGTGCCGTCACTTCAAGCTTGAAACTAGTTTATATTGATCATTATTTTATGCACACGTCTAAGTATGTTTTCGGTACAAGTAAAAACATGTGTATGACGAAATTCTTTCCACCCAAAAAAAACAGCAATGCCTTGTCTATGGGATTTTTTTTCATTTTCTATTGTTCTCAGATAACATCGCATTGCATATTGATCGGTATTTCTCGCATCCTCAAAAGAAAACAAAATATCCTTTCTCATTATCTTTATCAGAGATTGTTGTATGTATTACCTAGCAGCTTTGAGTTCAAACTCTATTCAATTTTTTGATTTTTAATTGCTCAAAGCAGTGCCTAAGTAGCTGTACACGTTCAAAGGCAGAGGAATAAAACAATTAATATAGAATTCTGGAAAATGCTTCAATTCCAGATAACTTGGGGAAATTGGAAAAAAACCCACATACTAAACACACATACTTACGCACAAAAGGGAAAAAAGGTCGCTGGGGATAATTTTAGAAAGGGACTGTAGAAATTCAGTAGGGGTTTCCTTTTTTTTCGATATCATTGAACGAGAGTAGGTAGAAAGGAAGTACATACTATACAAAACGGTTAAAGGGACAACAGAAAAAAAAACTGCAATCGATTAGAAAACTTGTTTTTCCATTGTAGCGTCGCCATCGCCAGTCTGTGAGCGATCGTGAAAGTGATTATACATACCGACAATATTTTTGTGGGTAGATACATTTTGATTTTGGTGTATATTTTCATTTACAAATTAATCACCATCTTTTTTGGGTGGCTTACTGTGTTGTGTTCATAAATTCTGATATTTACAAGGAGTTAAATGAATAATTTTTAAAGGTAGTTTTGGTTTTCCAATCAATATAAAAGTGGCATAAATCCGTAACAAAGATGTGCTCCCTAAATTTTTAAAAATACTAATATGCCTAACTACTCGAGTGGTACCGCAACCTTATAGGTACCTAGGCAATTGTATAAAAAAGTAAGCTTACAGAGTTTCTATTGCCAATGAAGTCGTGTTAATGCGTGTATCTGACGCCATTAAGAAAATCGTTTTTCGTTTGCAATGCAGTTGGATCGATCGCATCAAGTTTTATTTGTATATGTAAATGTATTTAATTCTGGGTTGATTCTGATATAATGATAGCATTTCACAAATTAGTCAGGACATTAGACTGCACTTGCTGTTTGTTTTACATTTGTTTTCCATTAAAAAATAATTAAAAGTGCATTTGTTCTGCCTTAAATAAATTAATTATCCGATACAGAAACCGCACAAGAGACCATTGTTATCGATTGTGTATCCAATGCAAATTTACAATAATACTTGGCTCTTTTCAACTTAATACTCGTAAGTAAATGTGTGTATAGCACAATAGCAACAAAAAAGGAAATCGTTCTTTCATGCTTTGCCAAAAAAAAATGTATCACTTGATCAGAAACAAAATGTTCATGATCATTGTTATCGATAAGTGAATGTGTTATATTAGCACTTTTTATTTTGCACGTTAGACGTGTGTTTTTACTTGTATAGATCAGTAATATTCTGTTAGCACAGAAATAGGTATACAAAAGCAAAAGGAAACAGTGATCGATCATATTTTCAAGTTATCTATCTGGCATTGAGTCAGTTATGGTTTCTATCTATTATCCCGTTTACATGGAAAATTCATTGAATTCCATGTAAACGCAGATTGAATGAGTCGATTCACTCAATCCGATAAAAAATAAAAAAATGTCGGATTGGTTTGAAAATCGGAATGTAATCGCGAATTGAAAGATCGAGTTGGGCAGGTGGGAGCGTTTGTGGGCCCTCTTTGTTTTTCCTTTGTTGTGTGCATTTGATTGGGATATTTGTCACCGCTAACACAAGGCTATACAAAACACGTATTTAAGAAGTGTAAAACTGAATTCTACTTCAATTCAATCTATACTCAATTCGGTAAGAGCGAAAACACGCCTCAAAAACCAATTCAGTTTCAATTCGATGTTCCGATTCGGTCATGTAACCGTACTTTATATTTTCTTTCAAATCTTGTTCTTTTATGGTTGTATGCCATTTTCGCAGTTTTGTACGGATATCGAGTAAAAGTTGAAAAGTTTTCATTATTTAGGATGGGCCATAACACGCGGTCTCCACTTGCGATAAATTGATCGTATACGACTATGCATGCTTTCATTATTTCAAGTGAGACCAGTAAAGCACCTATATTTCCATAGTTTACGATAGAAATCATGCTGTTATCGCACGATATGCATCGCATTCTTTAATGTCGTTTGTGCAGTGATGCTCTCGGTGAAAATCGTTGCCTCCCTCCCTCAAACTAAGAAAGTATGCTATGAAATGTCTGGCAAACGAAAGTCGACAGTTGTTCCCGCTTAGTGGAGACCGCGTGTTACGGTATTTTCCGTGATTTTCTTCAAAACTGCGATATTTTGCCTTCTTCAGGAGTAGATCGGTTTACTTTCTTATTCACACAAATCCTAATTCGGTTTGCTTCACAAATGTCAACCGAATTGTTGTTCAACGCCATTTGTAAAATCGATGGCTTTTTTGTGTCATACCTGGGACCTGTACTATACAACAAGTCTTGTTAAACAAATACAATTCAATATAAAATTGAATTTTACTTGATCGAATTGAATTTCAGTTGTTTCACAAGAATCGTTGTATGCTGTGGTACAGGCCCCCTGATGGTGTTCCAACATTCATGCTTACTTTGAACGAATTGATACTTCATTCGAATCTCAAAATAAGCATGAGTATGTACTCGATAACTTTGTACGTACTTACACTGAATAAAACAAGTTCAGTCGATTTTCATCCTTGATTAAACTTTGATTTTTTTAACCGTTGAAATGGTAATTTAGTCAAAATGCTTTTCTACGGAAGAGACTTGAAACATAAAGTAAACAAAATCCAGTGTAGTGTACTCGTCTTACCACCCATCCCCACAGAGTTTTATGTTTTCAAGATGTGTGCCCGATGATACACTGGACTGCACGAACAAAAATATGTAGAATGGCTTGAAACTTGGTATCAAGCGACATAGCCAAAAAGATACAACATTAGGACCTTGAAATTTCATTCGGTTGACTATTTAGGCATCAATTAAGGATATCTTATACTGTGAAGGGCTTAGTATTTCTTTATTTAGGCATCAATTAGGGCTACCTTATAAAACCACTGTGATGGGCTTAGTATTTCTTTACATTTCATTTTAAACATTTTATACGATACAATTTTCCTAACCATATCTGTTTCTCTTTTCCTTCCAGACGCACTAATAACCTGACCACCAAAAATAAAAACATCTATCTAGACTTCTAGAACACTTTATATACAACATTAATTTGGAACAAAAGCAGAGAAGAAACTCCATTTGAATGAATTTTGCATTTTTGGAAACGTAATTTTCTTTAAAAGCCCCACGAGCGCGCCTCCCTTAAAGAAAATGGATGACGACCAACAATTTTGCCTGCGGTGGAACAACCACCAGAGTACACTTATCAGTGTATTCGACACACTATTGGAAAATGAGACATTGGTTGATTGTACGCTCGCAGCCGAAGGAAAATTCCTTAAGGCACACAAAGTGGTATTATCGGCTTGCAGTCCTTATTTTGCTGTAAGTTATACACATGTTGTAATTTGATTGAAAATACTAATTATAATTTTGTTCTCTATTTCTTATTTTAGACTCTTTTATCGGAACAATATGATAAGCATCCGATATTTATTCTTAAGGATGTAAAATATCAGGAACTTCGAGCCATGATGGACTACATGTATCGTGGCGAAGTGAATATATCACAAGATCAGCTAGCTGCTTTATTGAAGGCGGCTGAATCTTTACAAATAAAAGGTTTATCAGATAATCGTACGGGTGGTGGTGGTGGGGGTGGTGGTGGTGGTGGCAGCAGCAGTAGTCAGCAACAAAAATCCTCTGCCGAACAACAGCATAAGCATATAAATGTACCTGGTAAATTGATGGCTGGTAGTGCGGCTGCTGGTTACACATTGGAACAAACAAAACGTTCACGCATTGGTCCATCATCAATTGATTCACAAGATTTGTCCGGTTCCAGAGAGGGTTCATCTAGTCCAACATCGAGAAGACGGAAAAAAGTTAGACGCAGGAGCATTGAAAATGTTTTAGCTGGTGAGTTTCATTTTTTTTTAAATATAATAATTATAACAAGATGGAGCATAGATACGCCGTTAAGTGAAACTTTTTTGATTTATTGAATTTGGGCATAAAATTAAACATGTTTTTGCATTTAAAGAAAGCACAACAATCTGCTGACTTAATAAGATTCATATTATGTTGTGTGGGCGCAGTGGCGCAGAGGATTGTGGCGTTGTGTTGCTAATCTGAAGGCTCTAATCCCACCGGGTCCAAGTATTTTGCCTCGTCCGAAAAGACTCAGTAACATTTAAAAGTTTTTTCCACTACCCCAACGTTCTTGGGTTGTAGTTTGAATTTGTAGTTCCATTCCACTTCGCACAAGAAAACGGTTGGAGAAGCTAGGTTTAAGTCCCTGTATGGACCCTAATGCCTCATATTTATTTGAATGTTGGGTGATGCTGACTTTTAATAAGATTCATCTAATGTTGTGTGGTTTCATCTCGAACAAAAGGAAAATTGTTTTGCTCTAGTCGAAATGTATTGAGTTTTGCCGACTGACCTAACCTACACTATTCCAACCCGAGGTTCATACATTGTTGTTCGTATAAGACCATGTATGGGGTCACTCTTTGGTCACCAGAACCACTTCTTTCTCCGTCAAGTTGATCTTCGATATTGCGACAAAATACGTTGAAAATTGTAGGTAATTTCAATCTTCTACTTACTTAACGGCAAAGCTATGATCAGGATTAAAGTGATCATAACCCTCTGTATCCCTACTGGCCCGACTGTGGGGTTCGCCGATTCGACCACAATGATCATTTTCAGTCAGTTATGGATCACTATAACTGAGATCAATCAAATGCTGGTGGTGTTGTCCCGGAATTTTTATACCTGCCTTTTTTACGACTTCGACAAGTGCATTCTTCCATCATTCATTATTTTTTGATCTTCTGATCGACACCGGTGATCTCCAATCGTGACAACCCACGTTACAAGATGTTAAATGTGTCCCTAGCCTAACATGAATGCAAAATTGCTCAGATGTGATTTCTCATCTTAGTCATCTTTTACGACAAGCGTTGTTTTTAGGCGGTTTGAAGCTCGGCCCTGTATGGCTGATGAGCTTGCCAAAAAAGGAACCACATTACCTCTTTTACCTGACAAAGGTTCTCTAGGTATGTCAATCGCTACATGCCAACTTGTGTTTAAGCTTATTGCAATCTTAAGTGGACAAGTTGTACAATATGGGTGAGTTCAAAATTGTAAATAATGTTGCCCAAACCATGCAACAAATATTCATTGAATACATTTATGAACGCAAACGTAGCGGCATGAAAGCGGTCATCATGCATTGACAAAAGTGTGTTCATAATTGCATATATAAAAAATCATAAATGACAGAATTAAAAATCATTTGTCGATGACAACAACAATGTTGCTAAAGGAGAAGCTTTCAAATATTTTATTGAAATAACCAAATTACTGTTCAAGTTAAGAAAGAGACATGTAAAATGGCCTGGTTCAACCAATGATTCAACAAATAATGGACAAATTCGCACGCATAAGAAATAATCTGTTTCGAAACGATCTTGGATGTGTAGACAAGCAATTTAGTATAATGATCAGACCAGATTTGTTGCTCTTGTGCTTAAAAATCATTCATTTTAATGTTTAAAATGCGAAATAAATAGTTGTCTTCATATCTGCGTTGAAAATTAAATAATTTGCAAAAATTTGACTTACTCCTTCTCTCCCGCCATTTTCCTGCAGCTCGGCAACAAAACAAAAACACATGCACAATTGACAGCATGCTGACTGTCAATTTTCTTTTATGAACGCAGGATCTGCCAAACTCCTGCAATGATAATGCAGTAACAATAATGAACGCAGAGCTTGCAGGCATGCAGCATTTTTACATTTATGAACTCACACTATGTCTCGCGACCAAGCAGATCTGGACAAAGCTAGACTAGCGACTCTCGAAATGTTCAATTTCACTAAACCACCGACTGCACATTAGCTCTACTAGGTGTCATTACAGGGCACTTGTCTCATAGGCAAGCACGCATCAAGGCGTGGCCTATATTCAAACGCCTTTTGTTGAAGCTGCATAGACGAAGAGGAGGATGATACTCACTTCACTTTCTTTGTACATGCCCTTAAAAGAAATCCAAATCGCAGAGCACTCGGACTCGGTAACGGCCCATTGTACATACTACCAGTCGCAGAAATAAGGTTTTATTCGTTTCGCTCCATTAGTGGGTGGAGTATGTTTTTGAAGTAAAACTTCTTTACGCTCGCTTGACTTGGGGAGTGCTGGTGAATGCGTGGCGAGAGTGTTACGAAAAGTTTGATCGGGCGAGGCGAACGGAAGTTGAGAGGGAGATATAAGTTACTGAAGATAAAAAGAGAGAGAGTTACGTTTCGTATATTGCTGTAGGATCAACAGAGAGAGGTGCGTCCGCACATTTTCTTTCTCTCTTCCTCTCGTAGCGAGTGCATGAAATATATATGTATATATCTCAGTGAGTAGTTCGTTTCCGAGTTTGCTAGCGTTACGCAAACGGTGACTTCTTGATTAATTCGTTCTTGAACAATTTTATAAATAAATTGTTGTGCAATATTCAATACCACCCCCGTACTAAAAAACAACGGAAAGCGGCGAGTTAGCACTAGCTCATATGTTAACTCATAATTCTGATTAATAAACGTGTGTTAGCTTTCACTGACATGTGATAACGAGTGGATAACTTAAATCACCGAATTCGGCGTGTAAGGAGCGGATAAATTTACACATTCTCAAATTGTAGTTCATGCATTCACAAATTGAGAGGATGCGCATGGATGTGTGGAATCATTCATCCCGTTTACATGAGAGATTCAATCCGGATTCAATCCGAATTGAATTCCATGTAAACGCAGATTGAAAGATTGAGGGATTCACTCAATCCGATCACAAAATTTTCTGCGATTGGATTGAAAATCAGCATGTAAACGCAAATTGAAAGATCGAGAGATCGAGTGAGAGTGTGTGTGCGTGCCCTCTTTGTTTTCCTTTGTTATGTTCACTTGACTGGGATTTTTGTCGCCACCAATACAAGGCTATCCAAAATATGTATTAAGTAGGAGGTGTGGAACTGAATTCTACTTCAATTCAATCTCTCAATTCAGTGAGAGCGAAAACCCGCCTGGAAAACCAATTCAGTTTCAATTCGATCTTTCGATTCGATCATGTAAACGTACTAACTGAGAGGATGAGAGAGAACACTGTCTTCCATTTGGGCATATTACTCTTTCATAATGCGTTGACTCCATAGTAGTACCATAGTATTGCAATGGAATACACAGAAATGAGTGTCAACTGATGAAATATGACAGATACACTCGATTTTTGAGTATAATTTGGTAAAGTGCTGCCGTATTGAAGGACATAAAGAGCTAACACCTAACACAAGGAAAACACATATTTTTATTAATCAGAAAAGTTATCATACGGACAAGTTCGCTATCCGTGTGCCAGCTAACTCGTGTGTTAAGGACTAGATAGTATTTGTTTATTAATATGGCTGTAAATATTCTACGTTTAAAGTGAATGAAATTGTAAATTCATTTTAAAGTTCATGTTTTGTTAATTTTCGGGTGAATAATAACAAATTATGGCAGGAAGTGACACAGACTCTGAATATGAAAGCGGTGCTCCAGTACCATCAACTAAGAAGAAATTACGTACGGAAATTGTGCATAAAAAGTGTCTGACAACATATTCAAAGTAAGATTTTAAACCTAGTTTTACTTCAGTCGTGTGGTCTAAAGCACGCTCGTTTTTTTTGTTCCCCATGGGGATTGAAGCTGCACCGCATGGGTCACAAGTCAATACACTAACCTCTACACCGTCAGCGTCGCCATCTCTTTATATATACCATGCTCTCTCCCATAAAATAAATTTCTATCTAGAAGCTTCTTACTTAATGTTTGAATTACTCAAATGGAAATTTGAAAAAAAAAAAAAAAATTATTGAGACTTATTTGGCTAAAGCCAAGAAAAGTCTTGTCAAACCGCTCCGTTTGAAATCTACAGGGCGCCGTAATGGGATATTTAAATGCCCTTCCTCCTTAGACAACGGCGGCTTCACGATCAGTTTAAATTGGTTTTAGATGTTTGAGTGCAAGCTAAGCCTTTTCAGTCAATTTCAAATATAGGGCTTCGCAATAGGTACATAACAATTTTGTATTTTAATTAACATGCCCATTTAACTTTTTGTTATAAATCTTGTTAATGTCAAAACGTCAGTCAAGGTTTACATTTTTAACATGGAAAAATTAATGAACCACCAACGATTGGAGTTATTAAAAATTATTGCAGAAATTCTCAGTCGGTGGTCGCAACTGTAAGAACACTTACTCCATTTTTCGGTTTTAATAATCATCCCACCAGACAGGCTGCTGTGTGTGCTATGATGGGTCATATTCACGATTGAAATTTTCTGTGCCAGTGCCGAAGCCTTGTCTCGGTCGAAGTACCGAAAATATTGCAAAAGTAAGGGCTTCAGTTCAAAATGAGCCAAATTAGTCGATTCGACGCCTTCACACGAACTCTGAATCTCTCAGTCCAAATTGTGGCGAATTTTGCGTAAAGATATTCGACTACATTTGAAGCGCCAAAACTTCCCCGATTGGGGTCTGCAAAATTTTGAATTAACCTGGAGTGATACGTTGGTCGTTTTCGTCTTAGAATCCCATTCCGGAATTTCATCGAAAAATCATTTTTAGAGATGAAGCTCATTTTTGGGTTAATGACTTTGCAAATAAGCAACAAATCCACATGTGCTTCAAGAGACTCCATTCCATCCACAAAAACTGATCGTGTGGTGTGTATTTTTTCGTCGATAAAAGTGATCGCCATGTTACGGTCAATGGAGTTCGCTATCATGTCATGATGGAAGACTATTTTTGGCCAGAATTGGATGGATTTTACATCAGGTGTGTTTCCAACAAGTTGGTGTCATCTGTGTCTCATGTGGTCAAACAATTGATCTATTGAAGGGGAAATTCGGTAATCGTGTAATCTAGAGATATGGTCCGGTCGAATGGCAACCTCGCTCCTTCGATTTAACGCTGTTGGATTATGGGATTAAGTTAATTCATTCGTTGGTTTATGCCAAAAAGCCCACAACGTTAGAGTAGCTCATGGACAATTTTGAATTGGAAATTATCAACGTTCCGGCCGATGTGTGGAAGACTGGTGCAAAATTAGCTCAAAAGAATCGATCGCTGCAAAAGTGGTCGCCGTGGCAATGGTGCAGTAGTAGTGTATTCGCTTACGGAATGGAAGGTCGTGCGTTCGAATCCCGGCCAAGTCCATTACTTTATACCGAATACATGAAATCGTAATCTCCCTAAGTAACTTAGACACCACCCGTGGAGAAAAACCCTACAACTGCACCCAAACACTTCTTTCCTATCTCTCTATTCTTTCTAATACCAAGTAGCTTACACTGTGTTCTTAGCATTATAAGGGTACTGTAACAACAGAAAAAAATCCCTTTAGCGTAAGCAAATTATAAAAAAAACGAGATCGAATTCCCTACTTAAATTCGACATGTACATGTACTACATCTGGAATAAATTTCAGCTCGATATCTCAATTAATGTGTTTTATTTAAATACAAAATGGTTATGTCCTTATTGAAAAACCCGATACATGATGCATACAGAAGATGGCTGTTAGGTAACTTTAACAGTGCGGATTGAATCGTTGCATTATTATACCGCCCCAACCGCTAAGCCATTTAAACTGATTTGGAATGGAATATATAAGCCGGTTTAGCCTTATTCAAAATCAGTTGACGCAGCTTTCAATGTAAACAAAAACAACGGATTTTCTTATGTCGTCTGATTTTGGATCACCAAAAAGTTTCGCTTAAAATTAAAACCATCATTATTTATCCAGTGAAATCAATCAAAACTTATTCGCTTATCCCTTTTTTCGTTTGCAGATAATCACGATAATTCAAACTCTTCACAAATCATCCAAGCTGGTACATCATCAATAATTCCGACAACAAATGCAACTGGAACAATCACCGCTATGGTGCCAGTTGTCGGTGGTGTCATTGGCGCTGGTGTAGGAACAATATCAACAATTGCTGGCACTATTGCATCTACCGTAACAACATCATCATCACTAGCAACAGCAGCAGCGACCGCAGCAGCAAATATTATAACCGCAAATGTTACCAAAAAGACTGAAAGTGTGAAAATGGGAATTACCGATGCCATGAATGCCGCCGCTACAGCCGCTGATAATATCCAAGATGAAAATGCCGCCGATTCCGTTGACAAAGAAATGATGATCAAAGAGAAACAAAATCACAAACGTTCAAAACATCATCACGATATCTCATCGGCTGGCAAAGATTCGGAAATTGTTATCGAACCAAAAAGTGAATATGATGACGAGGGCAATGATGAAACTGTTGAAGATTTGACATTGGACGATGAAGAAATGGGTCTGGACGATATGGATCATAATGCTGGTCCCAGTCATGGCGGTGAAGGATCTAGTCAAGGTGAGGTTTTTTTTTCGATGAAAATGTTTGATATGTTATTAATGTGGATTTTTTTTTGTGATTTGCAGGATATGCACAATGGCAAGTCGACAGATCTCAGGATGAAGTATTTATGGCCGCACAAGAAGCACAGCAACGGGATCCACAAGGTAGGTTACAAAATTTATTCCATTTTGGCAACGAAAATGAAAAAGTCAATTTTGATATATAAAAGCGAAATGAGCACGACAGATAAAAAATTTGAACAAAAAATAATACAAATTGATAAAAGTGAAGAACAATCCTGGAATGTTGATGTAGAAAATTAATATTTTTTTTTTATTATTTTTTTTTGTATTTAGATTTGAAAAAGTATTTTGTTTGCCTTGACAAAAAAATGAAAACGACAAAAGAGAGAAAGAGATGTGATAAACTCCCTTTTTTTTTATTAGTCGTGCTCCATAGCTAGAAAATCAATTGAAATTGGAGAGTTTTGTTTAGAATGGAGAAAAGAGCTTAAAGATTCATTGAAAAGCCGTCTTGGTAAGAGAAGGACTTTGAATATGAAGAAAACTTAAAAATACATCATGCAAAAATGAATAAAATAATCAATGTTGCTTTGAAGAGAGATCATAAAATTGTACACACATTAAAACTCTCCCATCTCAGTTGACTTTCGAATTATTTTGCAAGAAAACATTTTTGAAAGTAAATACTTATTGATTTTGGTAATTTTTGGTGTTTGTGTAGCATTTTGTTATGAATTAAAAAAACAAACAAAATATTTGCCAAATTCTAATCAACATTGATGGACCTTACGCCTTCTTTTTCTAAACTGCGAAAATTGCGCAGAGTTTAATTCAACTGCTTCTAATCCACTGTCTCTCCGTCCACTTGATTAGCGTTTGTCACATATTTAACTTACTTACTTGCTCTCTTTTTTATTGAAAACATTTGAGATTGGTGAAAACTAAACTTAACTATTTTATTTTCTATATTGTGTTTTTTTTTATCTACATACATACGATTTTTTTTAAATTACTAATCCTTGATAAAAAAAATCAAAACGAAAAGAAAAACAACAAAAAAACGAAGCAAAATAAATTGCGATTATTAATCTCATAATCAATAAATAACATAACAACAGTACTTACAAAAAATACGTCGCATTTGCTTAAAAAAACTAAATTTGAAACGAGAAAAAAAACATTTAAAGAAAAAGTGTTAAATTATATATCTGAAACTCGAAGAAGGTTAAAATGAAAAGAAAAGAATATACATACGTGTAAGAGAAGTTGTAGAATAACAGTATAGAATTAAACAAAAATGTTTCCAAAGATGAAACGTTGGCCTCTTCGACAATACACAAGAAAATAATTTTTTTTGCCATGTTATATAATTTTTTTTTTTTTGATTTAGCCAAACACATTTTTTTTATTTAAAAAAAATACGCATGCATTTATACATATATATATACTTTCTCTATATAAATATTTATATTTTAACATTCATTTTTATATAATATTTATGCTTTTGGTTGACGGGACTATTTTTTTGCTTATTTTTTTTTATTTTTTTAAGTATTTCATTTTTTTATTATTATAAATTACTGTACACAACTTGGAAGAAGAATATTTTGTAGACAAAACTAAACGGCTTTCTAAAAAAAGGCTGGAGTTCTGCGTGGCGGTTTTTATTCGGTTTTTTTTTTTCAAAGAAAAGTTTCGTTCGTAATACGTTTGACAAAGAAAAATGAGTGGTACCTGCTTGTTGGTACCGTTTACGTGTTTAAGTGAATTAGACTTCTAGAAAAAGTGTTAAAAGTGGTTTGAAGAAGATGAAAAAAAAGTCGAAAAGTCGAAAGTTGCTGCTGGCTAGATGTGTTCCTGTTCGCTGTTCAGTTCCAGTTTGCAGTTTTTTTTGTAGCTGTGAATTTAATTATTCACAGTGAGGTAATCGTCGTGAGTATCTGCTGCAATGCTTCCGAGACTTTCGAGTGCCTTTTTTCTTAAATATCGACCATCAAACAAACAGGTAAGTATATCTCCATTCAAAGTATCGGTTGATGGAGAAATGAGATTCATTATATTTTTAAGTTATTTTTTATTTTTATTTTTTATCTATTTTATTCGATTTATTATTATTTGAAAATTAAATTTTTCTCCCTGCTCTAATCCTATGTCCTTCCAAATTCGATCCTTTATTGTCCAATTCGATATGTTCTGCTCTGAGAAAATATTCTGTGGAATATGATGTTGATTTTCAGATTTAAAAAAAAGACACGTCGCCATCATCGGGTAAAGTATATTAACAGTGACAAGGAGATGGTATTTTTTTTTTAATTTTTACAATTTTGATAATTTTTATTACTAAAGAACGGGCCAACATTTCAAGCTTTGATAACAAAAAAAAACTTTCTATTTTTCATACAATTAATATCAGACAGATTAAGTACAGTAAATTAAGAGCTATGCTAATAGTTTTGGCCCATTCTTTTGTGAAAGTTGTAAACCTTAAACAAGATGGCGAACGGCTTTTTTGTTGCATCTTCAACGGGGGTCGTCATCTTTGTTTTATCAGCATATCCAGACTCGTTAAAAGCAAAAGTTGTCCTAATGAGACTGATTGCTGAATGAAAGAAGCTCTATTGTAAGTACTAACAATATATTTTTAATTTTATCTTATTGCCAACTGCTATTTCTAAGTCAATAAAATTACAAGATGTTGATGTATGTGCATTGCACATTAAAAAAAAAAAACACTTACGCATGTATAGCGTAAGCCATCGGCGGCTGGTGTTGTTAAAAATTGTTATAAAATAAACCCCCAGTATTTTTAGAAGTTTGATGCTTTGCTAAAACGATTAGTTATGGAAAACGACTAAATAAAAGTGATCCGAAACCGAGAAGCCTGCTCTTGTTTATGCAAAATGATTTCAAATGATGCCTTTGCTGGCCATCGCAGTAGCTCCCCTATAATCTCAACTTGAAGGGCTATTCGACGATTAGGTTGATCAATCTTGTTCTTTATGCCTCAAATTTCGAGATTTTTGAAGGTTACATCTATTTTGAATGTCATCCCACAAAATAAACAAAATTAATGTACAAGCCCAGCAATATCTGATACATGATTATTGGTCATAGTATAGTGTGGCATGTAGCGTCATCCTGCGGCCAGTGACACAATCATTTTTTTTGAGCTAGGAAAAAGACACTGCGACAGAATTTTGTTTTATTTAGGCTAGAAGCATTTGTACTTTTCGTATGCGGATACCTCTGCCAGCAGAGGACTTCCTTATATCTCCGGAACTATACTTCCTTCTAGTTTCGCTTAGAGCTGGATATTCACCCAAAATGTGTTCAGTTGTTCGGTCTTTTTTTTCAAGACATAGCCGGCACTATGGAGAATCGACTATTTTCATTTTGTTTCGGTGGTATCGTAACCCGTGGCGACCCGGAAGATAACCTACTAGGTTTTTGATATCATGCCGACTCAAATGTAGTCATTGATTGGCATTGGTGTTAAAGGGGCGGATGGCTCGTTTGCCCTGGGTTCGTGTCTCCCTTCTTATGTAACATCTTAAACTCAATTTGATGGAACTGAAATTCACTTGTTTAACAAGACTTGTTGTAATGTGTTTCAGGCCTCTGATGGAAGCCCAGGTCCAATTCATCAACTAGAATAAAAAGCAATCCTTGTCATGCATCTGCTTAACTCTCCATTGCCGAGTTTCGTTCTCGGCTTAGGTAGGTAAATGGATGCAATTGTGACTGGTGTCACGGCTCACTTAGCCCATCAGTTTGGGTCCATTGTGTCCATTATTGGGATTTGCAAAATTTTGAGAACCTGCAAAGAAACAAGAAGTATGCCGCTGTTACACAGCTCAGTTTTCCGCTGTATTAGAACCAGCCGGATCTATATGTTAATCTCAGGAGTTTTCTCAGCTCAATATTGGTCAGATCCTCCAGCTCCTCAAAGAAGTAGCTGCCAAGACACTTGAATCTGTTTGTTCTAAGGACAGGGCATTCAGATAGTAGGTGACGAATAGATTCTGTCTCTTCGACGTCTCTACAGCTCCTGCAGTAATCGTTGTGCACTATGCCAAGCCGCTCCGCGTGTAGGCCCACTGCGCAGTGTCCTGTGAGGACCCGCATCAGTGTGCGTATGTCTTTGCGGTTCAGCCCGATTATGACCTTAGATATGCTTTTGTTTACCGCCGGCCAAAGCTCCCTCGAGTGTCTGCATGTTTCGAGGCTGGTCCAACGTAGATTTGTTCTACTCAAGGATTCAACGTCGATTTTCCGTGTCAGTGCACTGAGCGGAGTTTGTATAGATTTCAGAGCCAGAGATGCATCCATCTCCGATCCGCATCTTGCCAGCTTGTCCGCTTCTTCGTTGCCCGAGATGTCATTGTGCCCTGGTACCCAGAATAGGGTCACCGAATTGGCGATTGATATCTCGTGTAGGTGTTTTCTGCACGTTCTCGGGCTTAGGCGCTAACACGGCGGCAACAGCAGTATTTTCGATTAAGTACGCTGAACAAACACTGAAAATAAATACAGTTATGAATTAGCAAACTTCGTGAACTCTTCAAGAACTTGCGCAACCAACCGTAGTTGGCAATTGTTTCTATAGCGAATTCTTCTCGAAATTCGTGCTTATAGCTGATTTCCAGAAATCGAGTGAAATAAAAATGGAAATTGCAAATCAAAGTAGGTATGTAGTTCTTTTTAGTGTTCGACATTTCAACCGATTAATATCGAAAATTCATCAAAATCACTTTCTGTGAAATTGAAAATGTCTGAAATCTTATCATTTGAGAGACGTTGAAGACCTATTTTAATTTTGGTTGATTTTTCAAATTTCGTCTTGTTTTGCTGTCTTGCTGTGGTATTGCGAATGAAAAACAATAGGCTGCAGAAGAACAAATAAAACGTCGTGCGAGAGAACTTTCTAATCCGTACGTAAATACAATTAAAAGTAAAAAAATGTTCACATACATTTTCAGTCGCGTCTGCTTATTTTCATTTTTTCACATCCACAGAACATGATCGATTTAAAATCACTTGTGGACCCGGCATCATCACTTGGTTCTAAACTTTGAAAACTTTGAAATCGGTATCGATAATAGATCGATTTCAAATTCATTACAAGTGATAATGAAATATATATGAACCTGTCTTTAAGCTTTCGGTATTTTTCATTTGGTTTAGGCCGTCCAAGTTGGGTGATATGCACAGGTCTCTATTTACATCGGATATTTTCTTCGCTTTGATACATACAAGAAAGCTTAGCAGGAACAATTACAGCTAAAAAGAACTAATGTGCTTTGAACGTTGATCTTGTAGAGACTAATCTGCATTGTTAATGTAATCCGGGCAATTAATTTGGCTTCGTTCTGCGCATC
Organism: Portevinia maculata; assembly: GCA_949715645.1. Lineage (NCBI taxonomy): Eukaryota > Metazoa > Arthropoda > Insecta > Diptera > Syrphidae > Portevinia > Portevinia maculata. Next base: position 264,828,709 of record OX454526.1, on the reverse strand, counting down.
TGTCGAAAATAGCATACTTTGCAATAGAAATAACTCGCAATTGCCGCCATTTTTAAATCAAGCATCTGACTAAATTAGCTTACTTAACAAACGAAAGGAGTTGCAGTAGTCCGACAGACACATGCGCAATATATTACCTTAGATTTGTGAACTGTGCACAACAGTTTTGCCGCTTACTAGGCGTACACACTCGCGGAAGTTACACTCGCGGGTGCCACACGCCCTACTACAAGCTATTGAATGAAAACAAGCGTTTTGACTTCAGCATTACAGCGGTAACAGATGGGGGACAAAATGTAATAAAGTGGGACAAAGTTATAACCATTTTATAACCATAGTTTAAATGCGCTAAGAAAAAAAGTATTCCCTTGAGGAATAGCATCGTGGGGGGTTTCAACTATTTCAAGACAGCGTTTATTTTGAGGGCGCTAGTGTTTCCAATGTCCGATTGACACGTAATTTAAAAAAAGTATACCAACTGATGGCCCACCCTTTGCATCAGCAACTGTTTAGGCTTCAGTTATAGCAATACGTTAAAAGTGGAACAGTAAACACATTGGGCAAGTTCAAGTTTCAAGGCAACACACAGGAAGAGCACCGTGGTTTCGGAATTTAGGACAGCGTTTATTTTGAGGGCGCTAGTGTTTCCAATGTATGATTGACACGTAATTTAAAAAAAGTATACCAACCGATGGACCACGTTCAAATTTCAAGGCAACACAAGTCGCCTGCAAGTTAACATACGACTAGTTATTTGAACGCCTTTACCCACCATCTGTTATTGCTGTCAAGCTCACAAATAGTGAAAGCTTGTGCCTTTTGCAACATACTCATACAAGTTTCGTCCTACATAGAAGATTTCTGGAGTATTCTTATAATGTATTCACACATATTTAGTTAACTTTTTTAATACAAGCATATGCCTTCCGTACATGCATCCAATGCGAGCCAACGACGACGAGACACTCGTGTGCAAGACGCCTTAGAATACTACGACCAAATAGTAAAATGAATCAGATGTTTTTCACATCTGTACCTCACTGAGGAATTTAGGGACTAACCCATAAAATCCGTTGATCCAACAGAGAGCAGCCTAGAATACACACATTCTCTATTAAGGTGGCCCATAACCAATGAATCCGTTAACATCGAAGCATAAAGTAGGTTTACTTTATACTTTTCTGTCCGTCGACATATTATGCACACATTCAAAAATTTAAGTTCGCACATTCTAGGATTAAAGTTCACGTATTACAAAATTGAAAGAGACAAATTTATTGGTCGAAACATTGGTGTATCTCTGCCGCTGATTGGCTTGAAATGCCTTAAAATTGTAGGGATGTTTTTTTTTTTTAATTTCATCTAAGGAGTTAGGTGGGAAAAGAACAATTGCCCTTTACTGGCATCTTAGGTAGTTGGATCATTCAGTGATATTAAGTCAATCATAGGTTAAGCAAAAGGCATTAAATCCAACCAATGTGTTTTCGGCTGGCGAAGTTGGCGACGGATTGTATGGTACGGTTCCTTCCGCCGACGGATCCGTCGACTTGACGGATTCTATTAGCTGGGCCCCTTTTGGGTTGTTTTGTTTTACTTGCGCGAAATTTTCAGAGAACGCTGATATTCACATGTGATATTCGCCTAATCACGGAGGGCTTAACTAGAAGTAGGGACTGGTAGTTGCCTTTCAAATTGAATGCGCCCATTGAAACGAACACATCATAGGAACGATTTGTATCATTTCTGTGAATTGATTAGGAGGTTGAACAGAAAAAGTTTCGGTAAAAAGGACATGGTCTACCAATACAATAGGTTCGATACTTTTTAGAAAAAATTCTTGTTAAATATGTAATTGAAAAAAACCTGATTTCGTTGATGCGACTTCAGAGAAGCTTGAAAAATAATTGTTAATTAATTTTGTTTACGTTTCTCACCTACAGTGAAATTGAGAGAGATTGGGTGATTTTTGGACCACTAGAACAGGTTCAATGTTTATTTTTTTTAATTTTGGGTTTGATACTAACGGTAGAAAATCGATGACGGAAAAAAGAGCGGGTGATGTTATATAAAAAAAATATTTGGCATTACGGGCCATACAGGGTTAATCTTAGCTTGTCCGATCATTTTCGTGTTCAAAGTGGAAGGGACCTACAATCTTAGGGCAAATTTAAGAAGCTTTTCATTGATTCTTGGTTGTTTGTCAGTGACTCTCGCAAAAGGTTAGGTTAGGTTATGGTGGCTGTAAGCTAATAGCCAACATACTTAGACCAATGAGGGCCGTTGTAATGCCACGTGGATCGGGGGAGTTTCGACCTCTATTCGCTAAACCATTTGGAGCTTCTAATGAAGCGCCGACAGACGTCTAACATCTGTGTTAACTAAGCCACTCAGTTCATTAAGGAAGAAGGTTCCTAGATAGAGATTTCTTTTATGGGAGAGTGAAGGACGTGTACAGAGGAGGTGAAGTGTAGTCTCCTCCCTGCAGCTTCTACAGAAGTCATTTGAATAGACGCCAAGCCTTGATGCGTGCTTGCCTATTAGACAGTATCCTGTAATGACACATATAGCAGAGCCAATGTGCAGTCGATTAAGTGAGATCAAACCCATAGAGCGTCGCAGATCCAGCTTTGGCCAGATATGACTGGTCGCTAGACACGTATTACTACCTGTTCACCTAAGGTTTGTACTCTCGACCGCGGATAGCTTAAACATATGTTTACAAGAAGCGATAGGCATACATAGAAAACCTTTATTAGGCAGAAGAGGTAATGCCGTTGGTTCCTTTTTTGTCGAATTCATCTGCCCTACAATTTCCTGGGATGACTACTCTGCTCTGCCATCTCATCAAGAGATGAACGGTAGTATATGGTACGATGGAGTTTGAAGAGTCTGAGTCCAGGGACTTTAGCGCGGCTGGACTGTCCGAGAATATACGAATGTCCTTACTGGATATCATATTTCTCTTGCGCAACGACAAGACTTCCTCGCAAAAGGTGGATCAGAAAAAAAATTAAGATTTTCCTTGTCCCCGCCTTGATTTGAAGCAGTGACATTTGGATCAGTTGTCCAACGCACTAACCATGTTATCAGTCAAAACCCGAGCTCAGTTGCATGTTCCCAACTACGCTATATATTTTCTAAAAACAAAAAATCAAGCACGAAGAGTACAGCAAAAAAGATTACCACACCAGAAGAGACAGTACTGTACGAACATGGTCGCCTGATAGCCGAATGAGTACACTGTTTTATTTCTCTCGCATGCTTTGGGTGCTTGAACTGGCTTGATGTGAGCAAATAGTGTACAGTGTTAACTGTAAAGAATATACTGAGTGCACAAAGAAAAGAATACACTGAGTGCACAGAAACGATTGAAAAATGTAATTGATTTCTAGCAGCAAGTAGCTGCTTCTGATCGCATAGTTTCTTGGTGTTCCTGGTGTTCACAGCACTCTCGGTAAAAAAAACCTTGAACATGGAATTAGAGCAGTTTGGAAAAATATCCCTTTTCCTATTTTGAGGACCTTGGTAAAATAAATTTTAACACAGGAATACTGGGCGGTTTTTATTCCTAATTCTTAAAAAAAGGAAATCCAAATTCCAGAGCACTCAGACTCGTAACGGTCCATTGTAGTACCAGGCAGAAATCCTCCTTTTGGGGTAGAGGCTGGAGAATGGGCGGTGTATGGTGTTGTTCCAAATGTGGACTGAACCTGCACCGCACGGGTCACAAGCCAACACATTTCATTTTACTTTTCAAGCTGTGAGTGCAGTAATGAAGTGAATATCAAATAAAATGAATGCCTTGGAACTGGTTTCAAGACATCCATTGCAGATCTCTAGTAGGTATCTACTGTTTTTTTTAATTTTTACCCCAACAATGTGTTGTTTGTTGATCTTTGCTCGTTGGTCTATTTATCGGTGGAACTTTCTTACTTGAAGGGGGGTTAAAAATGTTTGGACACCATTTTGCATTAGTCTCCTATTCATCGTTCAGCGTTCATCCGTGCTGTGATAACAATAAAAAATACTAAACATTTGAATTTGATGTTTCAAATTACTGGGTTTAGTTTTGAATCGTCTATGCCTGATGAGGGGGACACCCGATGGTATGCTAATACACTGTCATGGAGTTAGTTGACTATATCATCCGTGCTCATTATATTCTCTTCATTACGAATGGCTTCCGGCCCGTGAAGAGCATTAGCCTTTCATCATCTGCGATTGTGGGCTCGCTGCTTCCATTTGTTAAGACCAAACGCTGTGGCATCCACGATTGCTTTGCAATGCAGTTATGCATTGTCGTCTCAAACCTGGTAGTTGGGGTTTGAAGATTTTCTTGGTATAGTTGCCGATTCAATCGATAAGGCAAAGTCAATGTAAGTAGTCGACGTGTGTTTTATTTTGGGCTATGCAAATCTATATTATAATCTGGTGGGTCTTATATAAGAGATGCACTTATGTATATATTCACCCATGTTCTGCATTTCGATCGAAATCGAATTCAATTCACTTTTCAATTTCATTCGGAATGAAATTTGGTGTTATGCAATTCGATCGTTTTAAATTTTTTCGAATTTACTTTAGAATTGTCAAAGACTTAAACAAACACAATGTTTGCTTTTAAGTCAACATAGATGCAATAGTTTTCGCAATTTTCAATAAAAAAAATGCTGGATTCGCACTTAAACCATTCGTAATAACTCCCTACAGATTTGCTCCAATTCACAATATTCATTTCGATCGAAATGCAGAACACATAATTTCACTTTCACCTTGCAAATTCACAAAAAGTGGAATGCAGAAGATGGGCCATTATATATGTATTTTCTTCGACTCGTCACCAAATATCCGTCGAACGATTTTTTTCTCGAACAACATCTGCTCTCCCTTCCAGCTTATCGTCCAGACTTACATTAGCTGGAGCATGCATTTAGTACTTCCAGGCATACGTTACGGCTTCGGTAAACCGAAGTACCAGCGGTTTGAAAGATTATTTCTTTGTTGAATCGACCGAATATTCGGTTTCGGCCACATTCGGCTAAAATTTCAACCTTCAGCAGAACATTCGGCTTCGGCGAAAAAAACGGCCGAAGATTTAGCTAAATCCGAATATTGAATTTGCCTACCGTTTTTCGCAGAAATAAAATTATCATACACACATCATTCTTCGATGACCTTAGCGCTATATCGGGCAAAGGGATACAAGATCTTATCCGTTTTCTCAACTCCACAAGTTTAATATAGCCACACATCAAATCCTCTACAACCACTACAACATAGGGCACACGAGTCGTGGTAATAAAAAGGCACAACAAGTGCTAATTGGGTTCAAGCCGAACCGCCACCTCTACCTACCTACCACACCGTATTTTGGAGTAGATTTCGGGCACGTCATTTCATGCATGTTTCGTTTTTGTAGCAGGTAGAAGTTACATTGCAAACTGTTGTATATCTTTTTGTTGTTTACTGAAACAGTTTGCAGTTCATCGTAGGCAGTCAAAGGTATAAGTTCCATGAGATCCGGCTTCGGCTTCAGTCGCACAGTCGTTGGTGATGTAGGGTGTGGGGGTAGATGAATTGCTCAACTGTCTAACTTTGAGACAGTCTACAATCTATAGTGATGATATTTTTCTGGTCAATGGACAGTATGTTAGTACAGCCTAGGTTTTGTTCTCGTCGAGTTCAAGGCTAACTGAATTCGCCTGTTAATAAATATAAACGAATAAACGAATAGAAAAAGTCGATCAAACCTTACCAAAAATGGAAATTTTCGATTTGCTTGTAGTTTCACCAATTGGAATACGCGAGCCTCTGCGAACAAAAAAGTGTGCCGCGTGTTTGAAGTTTCAAATTTTGGCAGAAATGCGTTCGGACGCCAGAAATTAGTGGGATCTCAATTCTCCCACGACATTTTGTCAAAAATAGACACAAATTTTAGACCACAAGCATACCCACGCATTCTTAAAAAAATGAATTAAAAAAAAAAACAATAAGACTGTACGAAATGCTAAAATAGGCAGACTGCAGAACTTTCTCCAATTTTAAACAAACCTATGAATACACCCTACTCTTAAAAGTTGTTGCGTTCTCGCTGAAAAATCGTCAGAATTTAACTGATTTCCCTATGTATGCAACATAATGATAGTCCAAATAGCTTTACTGTCCTTATAAAAGTAAAAAGTTGATAACAGTATTGGAAAAGGCTTCAAACGTGGAGATAGTCAAGTACATATTTAGAAAGTCGTCGGCTGATTAGTGATCGAAGGGTGAGACATATTCGGCTATGCAACGATACCTACGAATGCCTTAAATTGAACACCATGTGTAGATTTAGTTGTAGAAATTTCAAAAGGTTTTCAACGAGTTTGACATAAAAGACTGCGGGCAAAATAACTTCTTACCGAATATCTGATCAACTATGATGCCTGGTTTTCTGTTTTTTCCGAACCAACTTTTCTATTAACGCAGGAACGCAAGGATCTATACATATTTTCTGCATGCGTATTCCTTCCGTATCTGGAGTTCGGTTTCCAAACACTCTCAAAAATACTTCCAGTATTCAGAGACGAGTAGTTCCAATCCAATTTCTAACCACTGGTTCAACGTAGACTTCTCGCGGATCTTAATCTGTCCTAAAGATACTACCTGGTTCCTAGAAAACCTTCACTGTTTTCCCTTTTAGGCAGGCAGCTAAGGCTTACCATCGGATCTGGTGTATTTGTCAAACGCACGGACATTTCAGCAAAACCTTTGTTGAGCATCGGCATCGTAATTTTTCCAGTGATGCTCATTTAGTGGACGTTTTGTCGAATTCACCCCAAGTACCTACTAAGTTCTTTGAACTCAGTTTCGGAACAAGATAAATGAAGCATACAAACGTATTTACTTGAAATGTATTCATCTGTTTTAAATCCGTTACAGTGTGAAAATCTTTCTGATTAATTAAACACAATTTCAAAATAATGACTCGTGTTGACCGCTTTCATCAATCGAACACTTGTCCATTTCTATTCCTTGTCCAATATCTTCGGAGGAAATTCGCTTGTATTTCTGTTGAAAATAGTTTCATTTCGGAATATCCTCTTTCGGAGCAGATATCTTCGATGAAGTTTTCTTCCGAACGGATACCTCGACGGGTGCAGAGTGTTTTCACCATCCTTCCCGTCTGCGTTGTTGCAGTAAAAAAAACATGATTGTTGCAAAATGCTCAGAAAACCAGGCCTTTGTATTTATGCCTAAAGTGAACCTACCAAATGAGAAGGGCAATAAATATCTTGACAATTATACTCTCGGATGCCTGCGTTTGCGAAATGAAAGTGACCTACAATATCAAGCCGACTCCGAACGGCAAATTTAAGAAGCTCCTCATGGCAATCGATACTCTAGGATGTTTGTCAGACTTCCGCAAGAGTTGGAGGCAGGTGAGAAAAACTAAATGTGTTATTGGTCCACGGCGTGATTTGAACCTGAGGCCTCTTTCAGTAGTCCGACACAGTTACCCTTGAGCCACTGCGCCCACTGTGTTAAGTGGCTTCATTCAATGCGGTACACTTCTTCCACCCTAAAAATTTGGATAAAAAACATCCACTCGCCCATCTACCATTAAATGGGGAAACCAGTCGATAAAGATAAAGTTTTTGAGTCCACAAATTTGGGAACTAAATAATGTAATGCAATTGGTCGTCGCTGAATATATTCTGCCTTTTCTCATGGTATCCGTTCGGAAAGGAATTTTCTCGCCAACGCAAATCCAGTGGTGGAGACTCAATTCACAGGATCCGTTTTCCGAACGTGCATGAACGCATTGATATTAGTGAATATATCTCCGCGAGGATTAGTTCTCGTAGACTATCGGGCGAAATTGAAATACTGTATACGGAACCGTATACTCTCGGTGTGCGCTACATTTTATCGGAGAAATGTTCCGAACAATAATTGATGGGAACCAATCGCCGTGAAATTCTTCGATTCGTACAAAATCGAAGAATTTCTCTTTGGAACGGGATACCATAATAGAACCGATTGTTACGCAATGATTGCCCATGGGAAGCTCACCCGTGATGTTTTGTCACACTACACACATCTTGGCTGTTGCCACTCCAAATATCAATTCCATCTTAACTTGAGTCCCATCAGAGGAAGTATTTCTATTTGATTTTTCCAGGTTTTACCCACAGTTCAAATCATGCTCTATCATTAACATTGTCTGAGATGTTGGTCCATGTTGCGTATACTGAACCTTACGTGCTTCCAACCTTGTTTGCTTCCATAGATAGTGGTTTATATTTACTTGCTTGGCTCTACCGAGTTCTTAATAATAACAGCCTCACATAGCCTCACATTGTCTGAGATGTTGGTCCATGTTGCGTATACTGAACCTTACGTGCTTCCAACCTTGTTTGCTTCCATCGATAGTGGTTTCTATTTACTTGCTTGGCTCTACCGAGTTCTTAATAATAACAGCCTCACATAGCATTATGTAGTTTGGTACTAGGGTTATGAATTGGAAGTAACTTAAAGTTATGCGTGTGGTACCACCCCACAAGAGGCACATCTAGGTACCAAATAATGGAGACTGTGTGCTCCACGAATTTTTCGCGCATGCGCAATCAAACATGACGTCATCTCCACTTGGGGTTGGGAACTTTTCCCCAATGCAATAATTGGAATGTGAACTAGAATTTTTCATGATTTGCAACTCGCATCGGGTTCAAAATGATTACTGTAAAATAATGTTGCTCATAAAAGCTGCTGTAAAAACATTCGGCCCTAGTCGACGGTTCAACACGATGAGATACGTTTTTGAATCAGTTTTTGACAGCCGCTTGCCAATTTCACTCCGTTGGCCTGCGACAACTATTTGTCGCGGAAATATATTTATAAATCTATCTGGTTTGTGTTGAAGAGAAAATTCCTTTAAGAACGGATAGGGCAGAATGTCTGGCTACAAGAAAATGATGCCTAGTGTTAGGCCGTCTTAACCAAATATGTTTGCTATCACAAATTACGAATCTATAATGACATTGGCTTTTTTTTCGTTTATAAGCAGTAAACCAATGTCGCACCTACGAAGACAGCACCAAAGCATGGCATTTTTAGTACAATCCCTCTTCCCGGGAACACTCTTAGTCAATAGTGGTCGAATGTACTGCCAGGAAGACACATCACTTTTACTGAAATTGTCGCGCTTTTCTAAGAAGGCGCTTAAGTAATGAGGAGCCTAGGTTTACAGCACTCACCACATCAGCACCAAATACCTGCCACCTGATACGAGAAGAAAATCACAACGGAAATGTTCCGTAGTGTTATTGCTTTCTCCACAGGCTTCGCAGTTGGTGGTATCACTTAAGCCTAGTACCTTCAGATGCTTGGCAAAAGTGTAATGGCCCGTAAGAACGCGAGTAATTTGTCTGCAGTCTTTTCTGTTGAGAGACAACAACAGTACTCAGATTTTTTACTGACGTCGGGAAGAATTGGTTTAGTCTGTCTGCACCCTGAAGAGTCGCCATCTGCGATTGTGTTCAAATGAAACCCAAACGTCAGTAGGAACACTGACCGAGGACGCAGGCAGACATAACGCCGGTTAAAGTCCTGAGAAGTCTTTCTCTGAGCCCTGTCTATTAAGTTCATCGGAGATATCATTTCGTGTTATCCCGTTATAACCCGGCGGTAAGTGAATTCAGCCTTCCGACGGAACTCGGAGAGAACTTGCATTCACGAACTATTTTGGAGGTGGTTAAGCAAGGTCTTCAGCGCAGCCTGACTGTCGCTACAGACGCAGATACTTCTCCCCCTCCACCTGTTCCACGCCATTAGGACAGCATAAGTCGCCGTTTGGCCGACTTTCGCATGTGTTTGCCTAACGAGAAAAGAAGTCTAATGTTGTCGCACTCCAAGGAAACACCAACACCAGATCTTTGCTGGGGTTTTGGAGTCATTTGTGAAGATTTGACTGCATTCACTATATACGAAGCGAAAGCAACAGTATCGTAAGAAATGGTTTTATCATAGCCGTGTAAATTCACAGGACTCTTTTCGATGATAAGCCCTATGCCTTGCCGAAAATGCCCTTGCAATACCAGAAATCCGCGACAGCGCCTTGGCAGTCTTCAGCTCAACATGCGTAAATCAAAGAAGTATACTATTCAGAATGATTCCCAATTATTTTGCTTTACACTGTCTTAAAGATGCAAAAATCGTAGGGCCTTATTAAGATTGCCAAATATATGTATGGTCTTCTTCTTTGACATTTGTGTTATCCAGGAGTTTTTAGGCTTGCCTCTACGATCGTCATTTAACAACACCACAAGATGCAAAATGTGTCGCTAGGCCTTCTTCCTTTATGGCGGGGTTATGATCAGGATCAGAGACTAAAACGAGTCGAACTGATCGTACAAACATCGAGTACTCGTTCGAAAAAAGCGAGTTCAAGCAAACAAATTCGAAGAAATCACTGCCTCCTGTGCTGGTAAGCTCATGAATCAGTTTGGAAAAAGAGTATAAGGATTCGGTCAGGTTTACGAGTTCGATCATGTTGGATAGTCATACGGGTTGTTGTCGATCGCAAGTCATTTGATTCAAGAGTTTAGAGGATAAAACAAACATACAAATATAATGCCAACCAATGGATTGTGCGAACGTGTTCGAACATACTCATTTTAATCTGTGATTAGGATAAAGTGTTATGATAGCCTCCATCCCACTTAACTGCGTCCGTACTGTTCGGCCTGTGGAATTCGCCGGTTTGACCTCAGTAAATATCGGTAGGTTTCGAATTACTTCATCACTGCGGCCAAGCAAATACTGGCGCTGTTGCATTTGTTTGTTGATCCACGAGTTCTTAGGCCTGCTTCTTTTTTAGGATTTAGACACGTTCATGCTCCCATTATTGATTCAATCGTCCTTTTACGACACCGGTGATCTCTATTCGTGACAGCTAACGGATTTGCATGCACTTTCGGGGTCAGCTTTAAAATGTTAAATGTCTCACTAGGCTCACATGGATATTAAAACTTCCTAGATATGATTTTTTCCCTACGCTAAGCGTCATCCTGCAGATGAAGTAATAAAGAGTATCAACTTACTGTAACTAGCTTTTTCAAGGTAGCTGTGAGTAGAACCTCATTCAAATGGCACTCCTCTTGATGTCTAATCGGTACAGCTTTCCCTGGCTACATGGAAGGAATCCAGCTCTGAGTGTTTCTGTTTGCTCTTTACGTTATTGCAAGTTTCGACTACACATTGTATACCAGAATTGATTGATTCGATTGACACGACGTGGAGGCGTTAAAAGTGTGAGAGAGGAAACGAGGAAAGGAGGAACAAGAAGGAAAAATCATCCTGAAATTATCAAACTACATATTTTGATATATTTCATCGGATAATCTTCTTTCCTTTATCGCAATCATACGATTAGAAATAAAAGGATCGTAACCCTTTTCATTTATGGCAACCCTACTGGTCCGACTGTGGGGTATGCCGGTTCGGCCTTAAAGAACATCTGCATTCCTCCCGTTTTCGGATCACTTCTTTATGCAGGCCAATCAAATGCTGGTTTTACTGCGTTATGTATGATACTTTTATAACATGCCTCTTCTTCCTTAATGGCGCTGAGGCTATGTATAAAGGGATCATAACCAAGCAATTAACTGCATCCCTACTGCTCCGCCCGTGGGGTTCCCCGGTTCGACCTCAGAAATCAAGGAGTTTTTAGGCCTACCTCTTTCGCGTTTGTATTCAAACATTGATTTATATTTATTTTTTGACAGGTTTCGTAGGATCTCTCCTTTGAACATGACAATACCCACTGAGCCGATCGTGCTCCATTTTTTAGAGATAGGTTCTTTGACGTAAAGGCTTCCTCTGATCTTGGAACTTTTTATTCGCTCAATCTTTATTATTTCTGCTGTCATGCGAAGCATTTTCATTTTTATAGCCTTTGTGATGAGAAATGATTTCGGGTCGTGGTGGCGGTATACCAACGTGAGTGTATCGGGAACTGCATCCTGGTGGTCAGGCAATTTTGAAAACAAGTAAAGTAATTCGTTGATCATGGTTCTGTAGCGGGCGCCATTGACGATGTCGTTTCGATTTTATTCATTTATGAAGAAGAAGGGCCCGATGATGACATGACGCCAGCCCAACCCGCACCAAACTGTTCATTTTTGGGATTTATCGCTCCACATGCGACAAGTTCTTGTTAGCAAAGCCACGAAGAAATGACATCGTTGGTATGGAGAGATTCAATCTCCACGTTTTTAATGATTTGGATTTCGGGGATGTATACTCCCAGCGGATTTAATGATAAGAGTAGATGGATTCCTATCTCACAGTGATTTCTTAAGGTAGACTTGGGCTCTTGAAAGCCGTAATTGCTTATTGGCTCTACCGCAACGGCGTGGATAGGGTACTTCGCAGAAGTATCAATGTCCTTGCATAGTTAACAGCTTCTTCGTGTCTCTGCTGCATCCTGGCAACTTGATCAATATACTGCCTGATTAAAGTTCCAATTTTGGAGCGAAAGAAAACATTTTTGCATTTCCGTTTTGATATACTTGGATGCCAATGCAAACATTTTATGCTGTACAAATTTAGTACATATTTCAATGCCGCTACCATTGAGTCTAAACAATTGACCGCAAAACTTAACTTTGCCGTTTTATTTAAAATTAAAGAAAAAAAAAATACAAGAATTGTACACGTTCTATTACTCTCTTTCACTTTTTCATGGAAAGAAAGAAAGAAATATAAAATGTACGGTGGGCATTTCATAGCTTACTATTTCAATAGTGGGAATGTCGCAGAGTGAAGCAATTCACAATACGCTAGCCCATAGAATACTATCCATCGAATGCTTTGAAGTGATTTTTACTTATCACAAAATGCTACAACTGCGTACAAAGGTTTTTTTTTAAATGTATTCAATTCAATTCAATTCGATTTATTTAATTAAAATGGTCTGTACATTAAGATAAAATCTTTTGTAGTACTTAGTAATTTAAATATGAAAATAGACAATGTTTCAAAACTTAAAACTATGAACAATAATTTAGACTTAACCTGAGAGTTGGGCGAACATATGGAAGGGTAATAAGGATATGGGTAGTTGGAATAAACGAAAGTAGGTTAACAAGACAAGAATATGGTAACAAACAAGAAGAATAAGTAAGGACAGAGTATGGAGGATTATTTTTATGTTGTGCTGGTGAAATAACAAAAGATTGCCCTTTTAAAATGTGTGGCGTTAGTTATAGTTTTCGTTTGAGAGGGCAATGAGTTCCATAATCTTACAGCGTGATTGAAAAATAAACGTTATGAGTTGAAGTACCGATAATATGGTAAAACAATATTGAAAGTCCTTGTAGAACGAGCGAAATTGAGCCTGTCAAAAAGATAGGGAGGACACAGATTATTAATATTTTTATGCAAGAAGATACAGTTCCTGGCATTGATGAACTGTTGTAGTGTACAGCCAAGGAGGCCCCTGGAGTGGTGAGAGATGTGGTCGCATCTACGGAGGCATTCTTATTTGATAACGATTTCAAATTAATGTTTTCTTATTTTTCCGTATCTAATAGACTTGTTATAATACTCATGTGGGAAGACGATACAATATTCATATGTAATTATCAATAATAATATCCATAGCCTTACTATCTTCGAGCAGTATTTCGACGGCTTTTCGTCCAACGACCTATTGGAATTTAATATTTTTGTATTTTTTCACCATAAGTTGATTTGTTGAACACCCTGGGCCCTCTATCAATACTATAAGTTAACAGTGGCCAACAAAATTGATGAATCGGTATTATCGCAGTCAATCATCAAAATTTGTTAACAATCGTGAATTTTATGCGGATGTTTGATCTATTGTATAAACACTTCTATTGATAAATTTGATCAATATTGATAGCTGCCAAATTTTCAGTCAAATCTTATTTCGCAGACTTCATTTGATGAAATTTCTTATTTTGCCTGTTTAAAATCGCGTTGCAAAATTTTAAGTCGTAGTTATGTAACCTCAAAATCTTGCCCAACAAGCTATGATTTTTGCACTCATAACTTTTTAGAAAAAAGGGCGGGCTTTAGTAAAATTCATAATTGATAAATCGGTATCATCAGTATATTTGATCAACTTTATTTTAGTCCGGCTTTTGATGTATGTATTGTGAATATTTCTATTGATAAATTTGGTTCTGTCGTTGTTAAAAATATCGATAGCTTTTCCATTTTCAAACAACCTCTAATTCATTGTTGACAAACAAATTTTCAGCATTCATTTGCTGTTTTTATTTGAAAAACAACATATTCAAAACGAAATATCACCAGTATAATTGTTTTTATGGGAGCGTTACTGAAGAAATACAAGTACTGGAACTTTACTTCCATAAAAGTGATCAAAAATTTCATGAGCAACAAAAAGAATAATAATAATAACGCAAATGTCAAATGAAATACCAATTCATAATGCTTATTACTAGGGATCGGATTTCCATGCAAATGCATATTTTTTTAGGAACACCTTGGAAGCAAGACAACGAATTATCTATACGAATCAGGAAATTTCCTTTAAAATGGCATTCAATCGTTAGTGCATATTTTTGCATATTTTACTATAAATGCATATTTTGCATATATTTGTGCATATTTTACTATAAATGCATAGTTTTGCATATTTTTACAATAAATTCATATTTCTGCAAAGTTTGTAACAAAAGCGTTCGCTTTGAAAATTTTTTTTAAATGGAAGAGCATTTGGAAAGTTTTAAGCACTTAGAACTTGAAGGAAGATTTGAAGTTTGCCAGAAATTTCAACAACTACTGTCCTTTACCAATGCATCTAACACCTTTTCAATGTATTTATATGAGACATTTGTTTCAGCCGATATACCTTTAAGTAAGCTTAGTAACCCTGAATTAAGAACTTTTTAAAAAAATATGGAAAAGCAATTATACCGGATGATTCCACTTTGCGGAAAAATTACATGAAAATAATTTATATTTCGCTATTTGAACAAATGAAAATTGATCTAAAAGATACTCGTAAGTATTTACGGGTTTCTATTGATGAAACCACAATATCCAAGGACGTTTTGTTGCTAATATAATTGTTGGTGTGTTGGACCAAAATGAAGAAGAAAGTAAAAAGAATTTTTTAATAAAGTCCAATTAGAAAAAATGAACCATGGCACCATCGCTCGCGCATTTGATAAATCCATGAATTCACTTCAAATTGATAAAAGCAAAATACTCCTTTTTTTGACCGATACTGCGGCATATATGCTAAAGGCAGCTTGTGGATTAGCGCTGTTTTATCCAAAATTGTTGCACTTCACTTGCTTAGCAATGCACCGAGTTGCAGAAGAAATAAGGAGTCATTTTCGGAACGTCGATGGAATAATTTCAAACTGCAAAAAATATAATTTTAAAAGCACCATCAAGCGTCGAAATTTTTAAAGAAAAATATTCGTTGACTCCTCTTCCGCCTCAGCCTATTGTTACAAGATGGGGAACTTGGTTGAAGGCTGTTGAGTATTATGCAAAACATTATAAAGCGTTTGAAAGCATTACCAATGGGTTCGATGACTCCGATCCAGTTGTGATAAAAAATGCAAAAGAAGTAATAAACCAGCCGTTATTAAAAAGCCAAATAATATTTATAAGTTCAAACTTCAGTTTCCTATGTGATACCATCACAAAGCGAGAAGGCAGGACAACCTTAAAAAATCAAATTGATTTAGTTGAAAATGTTGTTGTAAAGATAATTGCGGTTGAAATAGTTATGGGAAAAGTCAAAAAAAAAAACTTCAGTGCGTTCTGGCAAAAAGGAAGCATTTTCAATAATGCAAAATGTAAGTAAGACGTTCACATTGAACTGCAATGACTAAAATTACCAAAAGAACTTTACCGTCGATGAGGTTTGTTCTTTAAAAAATACTCAACTAACTTCAGTTGACGTGGAGCGATCTTTTTCGTTGTATAAGGCATTCTTAAGAACGAATCGGTAACGTTTTGATTTCTAAAACTTTAAGAAACATCTTATGATCTATGCAAACAAAACTTTTCAAAATCAGAACAATTAAGGAAACATGATTTTATGTTGTTTTGAATTATTTATTTTAATCAAACAAATGAAGATGTTTATGTTTACGTTAACTGTGTTAACTAAATGTTAATTTAGTTAACACAGTTAACTGGAGAAAATTAGTTTTTAAATTGAACCGAAATTAAGTTAAATTGGTTTTAAGTGCATATTTTGCATTTTTAAGCGCATATTTTAAGCGCATATTTTCAGATTTTAAGTGCATGAAAATCCGAACCCTACTTATTACCATTATCAATAATTGCACCAAAAGGTCGATCGATTGATAATTTTTTTCGTTTATCAGTTTGTAGTTGACATCCGTTATAAGAGTGATTGTATAAGAAATTTGACAGGAAGAAATTAGCCAAAAAAAACATGATGTCGGCGAAAACAAATGAACTTGACGACTCACATGATTAAACATAACATTAATTTTTATAAATTAATAAATGATAGCTTACATGGTCATTCGTAGGTCCTCAAATTAAGCTTTGAATCCATATGCAAATTGACTATTGCAGGATAACTGGCTCTGATATTTTAAGTTTTGATCAGCAAATCGAATCGACAAGGCTGTCGATTGCGTCGATCGATTTCGCTTTTTTTTATTGTGCAACTCAATCGATAGAGAAACAGATTATTGTGAATATTGTTGTTTGGCCTAGTGACTATGAAGGCCGGTTTCAATATTTTTGTGTTTGTGAAAATTCTTCAGAAACAAACCCATGCCTAAAGAAAAATACTTCATTTGTGCAAAATTACTATTATTGAAAATTGAGCAAAGTAATATCTATATTGACCTGACCCATTTGTCCCATGTTGGAATGGGAGGTCCCAGAATATTTAGACCATTGAAAGTTTTTCCTATTTTTGTCCCTCCTTGTATTATTGTGAATACTCCCTGTCTCCATTTTTTCCAAAACCTCCACAAGAACTTCGAATTGCTTTTTTACTAAAACTGGGTTCGCTCTGCACTTATAATTGATTTTAAAGTAATTCATTTTATCAAAAAAATGATTTTTTTTATAACAAAACACTTCCATTTTGTCGGCAAAGAAATTTGCTCACTCCAAGCACTGACCACGAAAAGTCTTCGACAAAGCAAATTCGACTGCAATCGCCACTGGCAATAGCGATTTCTAGATTTGTCGATTATCGATCTTTCGTTGTCGATTATCGATTAAGAATCAACCACCGCCAAGGGGCCTTTGTAACTAATTCCGATTCCGAAGTGTCAAAAGGAGCAAGGTTTGTGTCTCAAAAAATGATTTTTTTTATATCAAAACACTTCCATTTGGTCGGCAAAGAAATTTGTTCACTCCAAGCACTGACCACTAAAAGTCTTCGACAAAGAGCGATCGCAAATTCTACTGCACTGGCAATAGCGGTTTCTAGATTTGTCGATTTATCGATTAAGAATCGACCACCGGGTCTTTGTAACTAATTCCGACTCCGAAGTGTCAAATGGATTTTCAAACTAAAATAGAATTTCCATATTTGTCCGCATTTCAGTTCGGTGAAAATCTTTAAACAATTTTTTGGAGAACATTAAAATGTATACATCTCAATTTCTACCCGTAGAATCAAAACAAAAGTTTACTTTGCCTATTAACATCTATTTATAATTAAAAATAAAAATAAACCGCCAATCTCTAATGTATTCAATTCATAACAAACTGTTACTGCATTTTTGTGTAGTTACCACCATGTTCGTTGAACTGTATTTTAATTGAATAACCAACAATTTCCAATTGAAAATGTTTTCTTATTTTTCCGCCGCCAATAGGCTTGTTAATACCCATGTGGCAGGACGATCAAATCCTCTCTATGTCATCATCACAAATGAAACTAAAAACCCCCCCACGTACAAACGAATAGTAAGTAAGAGCGATGACCGTAAAACAAACAAAATATCTTCGCAAATGTTGATGTCTCTTTTCTAAGTTTTTGTCTTTTTTTTTTTTTACTTTTTATCCTGTCTTGCTACCACAGTAAAAGAAAAAGTAAAATTGCTTGCGAAAATTGTGGAAAATCATATGAACGGCGTATAACTTTAAATCGGCATATTCGGTATGAGTGCGGTAAGCCGAGAATGTTTACATGTCCGGTTTGCAATCGAAGCTTTCATCATCTCTACAATGTAAATCGTCACATCACAACAATTCACAAGAGACAACAAATAGGAATTTCGGATTATTTTTAAGACTTGTTCACAATTGAATTGACAATAGTGGAATTTTCTTTCATTAACTAAACTGTTAAAAATTGAATACCGATTTTTGACGAATTTTGACTTCTTAGAGAATATTTCAATTAGGAAAGTTTTGGTCAAATACTGAATAATGGTTTAAAATAAAACATATATTAAATTGTTTCTATGAACGTTTTTAAATATAATAATTGATACGATATTTACTTACTTTACTTTACTTTATTTTATTTTATTATACTTTTCTTAACGGGTTGCCGACCCATGAAGAGTCTCTGCCTGAGACACTGCAGCCTTGAATCCTCTGCGATCCCAGGCACGCTGCATCTAGCTCTACAGACCAAGCGCTCTGGCATCCGCGATGGCTTAGTCTTGAAAACGTAAATTCGGTCTTCCTTGCATTCTCGAACCATCGGGCTGGGTGTCGAAGATCCTTGGCTTGGATCATTATTTTCCATTTGCTCAATGTGGCCGAGCCAATAAAGTCGACGTGATTTAGATTTTTGGACTACATCTACATCTTGGTACAGCTCATACAGTTTGCGGTTGTATCTTCTCCTCCCTCCGTCCTCCTCGCACACAGCACCAAATATCCGACGGCCGCAATACTAGCTCCCCTTTTCTACTTATTGTCCAGCACTCGGCACCATAAAGCACGACTGCCAGGATTAAGGTTCGATAGAGAAAACATTTTGTTCTTCGAGTGAGGAGTTTTGAACCCATTTGTTTTGAGGTAGGACTCAAATATAAAGAGTAATTTTGTAGTCTGCTGTTAAGGAACCATTAGGAATACAAACGCATTTCGTTTTCGACACGCATACAGATGTCGTTTTTGAAAACTGCATGACATTAATATTTTCAGGTAAAGAATAGCTATGATCTAATATGATGCGTTTTTTCACTTGAGTTATTTTTATCATTTTAAATCTATGGTGTACTTTTTGCGAATGGGCTAGAAACTTTTCAAACTTGGCGTTCATTGTAGGTCCCTTTCACTTCACAAGCATATGGTTGAAGAATCTAGATCTTAGGCCTGTGTGGTTAATGACAAATATTTATTTTATTTTATTTTCCGTAAGTTGGCCAATGGACCTTAATATAAGTTGTGCGAATCTTCATTTCGTCTACTGGCGCTTATACTTTGGTAACATTTTCAAATACATATAATAGAAGAGAACTTTAACAGGAATTAATAAGGTGATTCAGATCCTGCAAAGTTAAACCAGATCAATATGCAACTGTACTAATATGAAACACTACAAAGCGTATAATATGAAGAGCCGGTTTAACAATACTTAAACTATTCTTAGGCGGGAAAACATTGTTTGCAAACAAATTTACAAACTTAAGCAAAGTAGCGTAAGAGATTCTTAACCTACGAGCCTTTATATATTTGATCCTTTAGTCTATGTTTTGCAGTGATAGTTTTCTATTCTGTCAATGTTTTTCCACCAATCAATTTGTTAATGCGTGAACTTCAATATGTGGATAGTGAACAGTTTCAAATGAGACAAAATTGGTGACTATGCGAGTGTTGTTACCCATTGAGACACAAACCTTACTGAATTAACACAAAAAAGAGAGCCACAATTCAGGGAAGTTGCGTAAATGCATACTTAGGCAACGAGAGAAATGGTTTTAAATTATCAAAACGATAGTTGACAATTATTACCTACCATCTCCCCTACTCCGATTGTGCTATTGTGTATAGAAGATTTTTTTTGTATATTTTTGTAAATCACATTCTTTTTTGAAAATAATCCATTATCAATTGATTATCGTAATAGTGGCGAATGATCAAAAAATGTATTAATCGGAATCATTCGCTATTGTTGATTGAAAAACAATATATTCAAAACGCATATTTTTGAATGGGGGTGTCAAATTTTCAAAGTTCGGTGGAAAAGCGCTATTAAAGATTTTTTGGTGTGCATTTATTATGTCTTCATTTTCTGCCCAAACATAACATGTACATATTTAATCTTACGAAATCGCCAATCACCTATGTTTCTAGTATTCATAACAAAATGCTACTGCGTATACAAGTTACCACAATGTTCGTTGAACTGTATTTGAATTGAATAACTAACAATTTCAAATTGAAAATGTTTTCTCTTATTTCTCCGACGCCAATAGACTTGTTAATACCCAAGTGGGAGGACGATCAAATATTCTCAATGTCATCATCACAAATGAAACAAAGAACCCCGCGACGTACAAACGAATAGTAAAGAGCGAAGACCGTAAAACCTCTTGTGATGTCTCCTTTCCAATTTTTTTTTGTTTTTTTGTTTTTTTATTTGTTATCCTTTCTGCTACCACAGTAAAAGAAGAAGGCAATATAATGTCGTTTGCAAAAATTGTGGAAAATCATTTGAACATTTCATCATTTTAAATCGGCATCTTCGGTATTATTGCGGTAAGCGGAGATCCTTTACGTGTCCAGTTTGCAATGGAAGTTTCAGTCGGCGCTACAATGTAAGTCGTCACATCGCAACAATGCACAAGGGAGAACCAATACGAATTGCGGATTATTATTAAGAGTTGTTCACAATTGAATTGCAGTTATCAAATTTTCTTTTATTTACTAAACTGTTTCAAATTGAATACCGATCAAGTTTTGTTTTACAAATTTTGACTTCATGAAGAAATTTTCAATTAGGAAGGTTTCGGTCAAATACTGATTGATTTCAAAACAAGTATTAAGTTCCTATGAATTTAATTAAAAAAAAATAGGATAGGATGTTAACTCGAAACGGAAAGAGTTATTTCGTAGTTTGCGTAAAGGAAACATCAAGAATACAAACGCATTTTCGACTCAGGTGACGTTTTCGAAAATGGCCTGCCATTAATGTTTACGAATAAAGAATTAGCTATGATCTATGAGTGTTGTTACCTATTGATACACAAACCTTATTGAAATACAAAACAAGAAAAATTGTTTCATTGAAGCAACATTTAGAGGTGTTTGAAGAAAATCTATTACCTACGTAACCTTTTTTTTTTGCATCGCGGTCATTCAGGAAAAAACATAAACAAAGGACTACTTATGCGATAGACAGAAAATAAACTGCAGTTCATGAACCATTCGCGTTTTTAAAAAAAAAAACAATGGATTATCGTTAATGATCAACCGAATTTATGAATCGGAGTTATAGTGATAATCAATCATCAACATTTTTGGTCAACTGTGAATGCGCATTTTTGATCTATCGTGAATATTTCTATTGATAAATTTGGTGTTATCCGTTGTCAAAAAGATATGTAGCTCTTCAATTTTTAGACAATTCGTTGTGTTGGCAAGCAAACTTTGAGGAATTATTCTCCGTTTTTGGGGTGTTAACTTTTCGCTAAAGATGAATTTCGGTATTTGCTCGCTTTTCAGTTCGGTCGAAAAGTATTATTAAGGTTTTTAGGTTTACATTCAGTATATTATGTCTTCAATTGCTACTCTTTGAGTGAAATTAGTTGACAAAAAAAACTTTACTTAGCCATAACGTACGAATTACATATTTAATCTTACAAAAGCGCCAATCTCTTATGTTTCTAGTACTCATAACAAAATGCTACTGCGTTTGCGTTGTTATCACAATACCCCTTAAAAAATGTTTTAATTTGATAATCAACAAATACAAATTGAAAATGTTTTCTTATTTTTCCGACGCCAATAGACTTGTTAACGCCCATGTGGGATGGCGATCACTTAATATTTTCTATGCCATCTGTAAATATCAATAATAAGTCAAAGAAAAACACATCAAAAATGAAACTGAAACGTCCAAAAGAATAGTAAGTAAGAGCGAAAATAGTAAAACAAATAAAATAATATTTCCAAACTTGTTGGTGTCTCTTTTCAACGTTTTATTTCCCTTTTTTATCCTTTTTGCTACCACAGTAAACAAAAATTTAATACTTGTTGCGAAAAGTGTGGAAAATCATATCAACTACGTAGAACTTTAAGTCGGCATATTCGGTATGAGTGCGGAAAGCCAAGAACTTTTAAATGCCCGGTTTGCAATCGAAGTTTCCATCATCTCCACCATGCAAATCGTCACATCGCAGCAATTCACGACGGACAACGAATTAATTTCTGAATCTTGCTAAGAGTTGTTCACAATTAAATTGCAAATATGGAATATACTGAATGATATTGAAACGTATATTTAGTTGTTCCTATGAATATATAGGACATTAATTTAAAATCAAAAGAAAAGTAATCAAATAAGAAGTAATAAAACGTGACGTTTTCGAAAATGGATTTTTTTAAATGTCATTTTTTCGTTTGACTTATTGTTTTTATATTAAATTTACGGTTTACTATCGATTGACCAATACATCGAGCCTTATTATTAGCATTTTGGTGAATTATCATTTCGTTTACTGGCACTTCTACGTTATTAAGATTGTTTAATACGTATTTGAGAGCTCGTAACAGGAATTTATTAGATCACTGTTCATGGGCGTTCACAAAAATAAAACCAAATCAATATGCAACTGCAAGCAATTGAAATACTTGTAGCCTTTATTTCAAAAACATATTTTAGAGCCTGGTTAACTGTACACATTTGCGCTCAGAGATTTTTCGTAAGCCAGGTGTAATATTTGGCAGATATAGTTTTCTATTCTTCTCTCAATGTCCCGACCAATAAATGTGCCTTATGGACTACCCCCCCCCTATTACCATTAAAGTGATATTTACATTTTCATTTTGTGCTTTGTGAATACAACATTTTTTTTTTAATATTTTTGTCAATCGCATTCTTTTTCGAAAATAATCAATTATCAACTGATTATCGTAGTGATCAATTATCAACATTTTTGATCATTTGTGAATTTCATGCGAATTTTAGAGGTATTACCAATAATCCTATTAATCGTTATCAAAAATATTGGTAAGTTTGAATAATCCCTAACTCGTTTTTGACAAATAAACTTTGAGGATTCATCCGCTGTTTTTGTTTGAAAGACAAATATATGCAAAATGTATGTTTATCAGTTGAATTGGTTTTTGGGATATCAACTTTTCAAAGTTCAATGGGATCGGTAAAGTAGGGTTTTGGTATTTGTTCGCATATCAGTTCGGTGGAAAGTACTATTAACGATTCTTTGGTTTACATTTGGTATAAATGTCTTCAATTTCTACCCTTTCAGTCAAATTAATTGGCCGAAACAACTCAACTTAGTCATAACATAAGATGCACATATTTAATCTAACAAAACCGCCAATCTCGTATGTTTCTAGTATTCATAACAAAATGCTACCGCATTTGTATAGTTACCTGTTCGTTGAAATGTGTTTTAATTTGGTAATCAACAATTTCAAATTGAAAATGTTTTTTTTATTTTTCCAACGGCAATAGACTTGTTAATACCCATGTGGCAGGACGATCAAATATTCTCTATGTCAGCATCACAAATGAAAATAAGAACTCCACCACGTACAAACGACTAGTAAGTAAGAGCGAAGGCCGTAAAACAAACAGTAAAAATATTTTCGCAAATTTTGATGCCCCTTTTCTAAGTTTTTTTTTTATTTTTTATCCTTTCTGCTATCACAGTAAAAGAAGAAAAAAATATAATGTTGATTGCAAAAATTGTGGAAAATCATATGAAAGCGTTATAAGTTTCAATCGGCATCTTCGGTATGAATGCGGTGAGCGGAGATCCTTTACTTGTCCGATTTGCAATCGAAGTTTCAGTCGACGCTTCACTGTAAATCGTCACATCGCAACAATACACAAGAGACAACAAATACGAGTAGCGGATTATTATTAAGAGTTGGTCACAATTGAAGTACAATTATGGATTTTTTTTTACTTACTAAGTTGTTAAAAATTGAATAGGTAACGATAAATCTTTGTTAACGCATTTTAACTTCATTAAGGAATTTTGAATTAGGAAAGTTTTGGTCAAATGGCTATTGCTTTAAAACATATATTTAATTGTTCCTATGATTGTTTTTAAATGTAAAAAGATAGGATATTTATTCAAAATTAAAAGAGTTATTTAGTAGTTTGCTGTTAAGAAAACATTAAGATTACCGGAGGTTATATATTTTCAATTAAAGAATTAGCTATTATCTGATGTGATGCATTTTTTTCATTTGAGTTATTATTATTATTTTAAATCTACTGTGTCCTATGGGCTGTGGGCACAGTGTGGCAGATGTAAGTGTATTGCACTACTAGTTTATAGGTCTTAGGTTCAAATCGAAACACCGAAACGTTTTTTTTTTCTACTACAAACATCCAAGGGTATCAATTGTCATGGGATATTTCAAATTTGTTGGTCGGATTCGGATTACAATTGTACTATTGGCCAACGGATAGAACCTTAATATCATTTGTCCGAATCCTCAATTCGTCTACTGGCGCTTATACTTTAGTAAAATTCTCAAATACATACTGTAAGAGAACTCAAACAGGAGTTAATAAGGTTTTTCAGAGTTCATAGCTGAGTAAAACCGATCACCTTAGTGAATAAATAGAAAATGAAATTCATTTATAAGTCCCAATTAAAAGGACGTTGCTTAAATGCATACATGATGTTAAACTAAGTTCACTTTAATGACTTTCACATGAGCGTGTCTTGCTCGAACATAAGACCGACTGCAGAGAAGAATACTTTTTATGCATTTAGAAACAGAAAATTGCAATTACATATAACTATTCCAAACGTGAGATATGTGATATTTCCGTCAATCGCATTCTTAATTGGCCGAAGTAATCCAAAATTGTCGATTCACAATAGCACACATTGAAAATAATCAACTATCAATTATTGGTTATCGTAATAGGAATGAATGATAAACAAAATTTATGAAACGGTATTATGATCTATTAAAAATATTTGTATTGGTACATTTGGTATAATCGTTTTCGAAAATATTGGTAGCTGTTCAATTTTTAGACAATCCCTAATTCGTTGTTGACAAATAAACTTTGAGGATTCATTCGTTGTTTGTAGAATTGGATTTTGTGGTGTAAACTTTTTTTAAAGTTCAATGGGAACGGTAAAGTTTATTTTCGGTACTTGCTCGCATTTCAGTTCAGTAAAAACGGTCTTCTATAAATTTTTTTGTGTACATTTGTATATGTCTTCAATTTCTACCCTTTGAGTGAAAATAATTGACAAAAAACTTTACTGAATCATAATATAAGATGTACCTATTTATTCTTGCAAAATCGCCAATCTCTTGTTTCCATTATTCATAACAAAATGGTTCTGCATATGTCTAGTTACCACCATGTTCGTTAAAATATGTTTTAATTTGATCATCAAAAATTTCAAATTGAAAGTATTTTCTTATTTATCCGACCCCGATGCCGCTAATGCCCATTTGATGTGGGGGGACGATCAATTTATATTCTCTATGCCATCTGTAAATATCAATAATCAGTCAAAGAAAAACACATAAAAAACGAAACTGCATAATACGAGTATTTCAAAACTTTTGATGTCTCTTTTCAACGTTTTTCCCCCTTTTTATACCCTATTCTAGGGGTATATTAATTTTGACGCATAGTTTGTAACATACCTTAATATTGCCCGTAGACCCCTAAAAGTTACTATATTTATGATCAGCATCGATAGTAATGTCGATCTAGCCATGTCCGTCCGTCCGTCCGTCCGTCGGCAAAAATTAGGCCTTTAAACTGGACTTAGAGAGCTGAAATTTTAACCATATACTCTCTAGGGTCCCGAAATAATCAAGTTTACGAATTTTTGAAATCCGCCCACAGACACGCCCGCAAACTCAAAAAAACAAAATTTTGGAAAAAATCGAATTTTGAGCTAGGAAGCTGAAATTTTTTATATATGATCTATGACTCCTAAAACTGCTCGGGATATAAAATTTTCAAAATCCGCCCACTGCCACGCCCACAAAAAAATAAAACAATTTTATTGAAAAACCAAAATTTGAGCTAGGGAGCTGAAATTTTTAATATATACTCTCTAGGGGCCCTTTAAGCTCATGTATAAATATTTTCAAAATCCGCCCACTGACACGCCCACAAATAAATAAAACAATTTTTTTGAAAATCCAAAGTTTTAGCTAGGGAGCTGAAATTTATAATATATACTCTCTAGGGGCCCTTTAAGCTCATGTATAAATATTTTCAAAATCCGCCCACTGACACGCCCACAAATAAATAAAACAATTTTTTTGAAAATCCAAAGTTTGAGCTAGGGAGCTGAAATTTATAATATATACTCTCTAGGGGCCCTTTATGCTCATGTGTTAATTTTTTTTTAAATCCGCCTACTGACACGCCCACAATTAAATAAAACAATTTTATTGAAACACCCAAGTTTGAGCTAAGGAGCGTTTTTTTTTTTGATAAAATCCTTTAAATGTTATATAACAAAATATGTAGAGCGTTCTTAACAATTTAACCATACTTAGACTTTTGTCACGCCCACTTATGAGGGATAGGAATAAGAATAGGGTATCCAACAGTTCGCCCAAGCGGACTGTAGCCCGTCCCTATGTTTTTTATTCTTTTTGCTACCACAGTAAACGAAAATGTAATACTGTTTGTGCGAAAAGTGTGGAAAATCGTATCAACTACCTACGTAAAACTTTAAGTCGGCATATTCGGTATGAGTGCGGAAAGTCGAGAACCTTTACATGGCCGGTTTGCAATCGATGTTTCCATCATTTTCTCAATATAAATCGCCACATCGCATCAATTCACAAGGAGCGCTATATACGAATTTCTGCATTCATGGAATTTTCTATATAATATTCTGATTGATATTGAAATATGTGTTTAGTTTTTACTATGAACGTTTTTAAATTTCGTTATAGGTAGGATATTAATATTTGGAAATTAAAAGAAAAGTAATAAAATGTGAAGTTTTCGAAAATGGCCTTTTCAATTGAAATTTTTTTCCTTTGACTTATTTTCATTTTAAATCTGCAGTATACTCGATTGGACGATGGAGATCGAGCCTTATTTTCATTTGTGTGGATTCTCATTTCGTCTACTGGCACTTCTACGTTCGAAATATAGTTTAATACATAATCGACAGCTCGTAACAGCAATTAGTTAGATATTTCAAAGTTTAATGGTGCCTACAAAAATAAAATCTGAATCAATGAAATTGCATTTGAAACACTTAAGCGAAACTTAAGAAACAAATTTAGGAGACAGATTCACTTTACCCAATACTTAAGTTGTTATTCGATCATTGTTCGTAAACAATTTTACAAAATCAAGCAACGTTACTTAGTTGCGTAACCGAAACGCCAATACATTTTTGCGCATAGACAGCTGTGTTCTAATGAGGTGTGTGTTATATTTGACAGTGATAGTTGTCTATCCTTCTCAATGTTTGCATCAATAAATGTGCTATCTCAATTTCTTTATGCTTGAACTTCAATGTGTGAAGAGTAAACAATTGCTATGGACACAAAGTGGATGATTACTGCTTTTTCTTATTGAGATACAAACTTTGCTGAATAAACACAAAAAAGAAATTCTTATAAGTTGCATAAATGTAAACATTATGTTCAACATAGCAATCTTAAGAGATTTTTGAAGGAAATCTAGGAACTAGAGTTCTTTTATCTGTTGAAAAATGATAACTCAAATCTCCGAAATAGACAGATGGTTGCTCAATATCAAAAGTTTCGTATTTTTTATTGTCTGCGATTGATAATCAATTATCAATCGTTAATTGACTATTGCTATAGAGGTGAGTGATCAGCGACATTCATGAATCCGTATTATAGTGATCAATCGTCAATATTTTTGATCAACTGAATTTTATGCAGATTTATTGATACAGTGGAATTCGGTTATAACCGCTCATGGGAGACAAATTTCCCGTCGTTATACGCGAATGTTGCTATATCCGAATGAAACAAAAATCTATTTTTTTAAATACATATCTATGTTATATTATATTTTTATTTCATTTAAAAAAAAAAAGTAATTCAATTCTTACAAGTATACTACATATGTATGTACCTACACAAATTCAAATTAATTTTTTTTTTTAATTTACTATTCAGTTCTTTTGAAAAAATCTGTGATATTTGATTGTTTTTTATTTTGAAGGTAAAGAAATTCTATTTTTTTTTCTATTTCCATTACATTATTTGTTAATTCTGGTGCTGTGTTTTGCGAAAAAACAAAAATCCTTAACAAGACCTATTGCATTTAATGCTTCGTCTATTGAAGGACTTGTTTTGGTTATATTCTCTCCATCGTCATCAAAATCCTCGAGAAAAGAATCTTCTACAGCAGCAGCTGGACTCACTATTTCTTCTAAATTTGGCTCACCTGAGGTAAAAATGTTGTCATCAACGGTTACGTACTCATCCCATGCCATTTCTGAAGCGCAGATGGTTGAATTGTTCATCAGTGCAATCCATTCAGAAAGGGGCCAATAATCTTCTTCATTAAATTGTTCTTCGTTTCGAGAATTGTTCGAAGTCTGCAAGCCAGCATGCTTAAAACAGTTAGCAATTGTGTTACTAGTGACACGATCCCAAGCTGTGGCCACCATGCTGACAGCGTCTAATAATCCAATGGTACATTCTTTATTAACTTCTATGTCCCGAATCATTTTGACCACAAGATTTTTGCGAAAATTGCTTTTAAGGCTTCTTATGGTCCATTGGTTGCAATATCGATGTTGTATTGGGCGGAAGGAAGACCAGTTTTATTGAAGAAAGGTTTTGAGTGTTAGGATGTGAAGGGCAGTTATCAACAATTAACAAAACTTTCTTTTTCTTTGTCCTAAGCTCTGTATACCATTTTCGTAAAACTCCCTTAAAAATTTCGGAGCTCATCCAAGCCTTTTTGTTTGCTGTGTATTCAACTGGCAAGCACTTGGTACCTTTAAAACATCTTGGATTTTTTGATTTGCCTATAACAAGCAGTTTTCGTTTTTCCGATCCGTCCATATTTGCACCAACGAGCACGGTTATTCTCTCTTTTGACATTTTCCCACCTGTGCACTTCTCTCCTTTAAATTTCATCGTTTTATCAGGTCTTAATTTGTAAAAAAGGCCGGCTTCGTCCACATTAAAAATTTCACAGGGTTGGTACTCTCCTCGAACTATTGGCCATACTTTTTGTAACCACTCATCGCATAGCCTTGGCTGAACGCTGTTAGCTTCACCCGAAATTTTTCCGAATACAATGTTGTTTCGCATGCGAAAACGGTAGATCCAACTATCAGTACATTGAAAATCATTTCCAAGCAATTGGCCAATTTCATTTGCTTTTGTTTGCAGTAATGGCCCTGTGATGGGAACATTATTGCTCCTCTGAGTTTTAAACCATTTTAATAATGATTCTTCAATGTCCGCATGTTTTGAAGAACGAATCTTTTTTACTTTTATTGATTTCGCTTCAAAACTTTTTTGAATAGCTTTTTTATTTTTCCACATTCCACCAATGCGAAACATTGACTTCTTTTGCAAGATTTGAGTTGGATTCTCCTGCTTCAAGTCTCCAAAATATGGCAGCCTTTTCCTTAATAGTAAAAGTTTTCCTTTTTTTAGATTCCATTCTACAGAATAAAACACGCTGATTTTTCCCGGAATCGAAAGAATAAATTTTTTTCTTACCTCAAATAAACTTAGTAAGTTCCACGAAACTCTGTTCGTTTTGCTAGGATTCAACACTTTTCTTTTGCTTCCATTTCGAGTTTGTAACAACTAAAGAAAAAACAAAGAAGGAGGACGAAACCAACGGTAATTTTTTGCACAGGCAACTAGATGATTTTTTTTTAATTAAAATTCTTGCAAAAAAAAACGGACGCTATACAAGCAAACGAAACCAACGACATTTTGCACAGGCAACTAGATGATCTTTTTTTGTTTCGTCGCTATATCCGGAAAAAAAATTCAAATTCTTGCAAAAAACGGACGCTATCAGCCAGGTTCCACATTTCACTTTCACTCGAAATGAAATCGAAATCGAGCGAAAATAGATTTTGGTGTTCTACATTTCACTTTTATCGATATGGATTTCAAATTTTTCGAAATTGAAACAAAGTGAAATTGGCAGTTTCCACAATTCGATTTTATCGATTTGAAAGTGATTTCAAATCGAGCATTGCCATCAGTGCGAAATAGTGGAAACAGACGATAAACGTGTTTGAAAATGCAAGTAAATGATAATTATAATTACGTAAAATTCTCTCCATATAATTTTTAAAAAATTACATATTTAAAAAGGGGCAAGCATAAGAATACTTCACAGGATGCAATATTCATTAAATTTATGCCGATAAATAAGGACATTTCTAGAGGATTCATGAAAGGCGATCGTGTTGTTGCAGATGCTCTTTGTAACGAGCTAAAAAACGATCTTAATTGCCACGGTCCACCCCAGAAGGACGTAACTGACTGAACTGAGTTTTTGTTGTTTTTTATAGCCTTTTCAAATAAAGAGTATACCATTAGCAATATGGTTTCTTATTTGGCTGGCTTTATTGAAATTTGCAGCTTCTTCCGTAAATTCGTCGTCGTCTTCAATTTCACTTGCCTCGTACCCTACCTCAAAACTCTCTTCTTCTTCATTTTGTAGCTTAAAGTGTCTACAAATGTTGTGCAACACCACGGCAATTACCACAGCACTCGTTTTTTAAATAAATCGCGAAAACGAGACGAAATTTAAAACAAACAAACTATTTATTACAAAAAATATATTTTTGAGATGTTTCAAAT
The DNA here is from genome assembly GCA_949715645.1 of Portevinia maculata. Taxonomy (NCBI): domain Eukaryota; kingdom Metazoa; phylum Arthropoda; class Insecta; order Diptera; family Syrphidae; genus Portevinia; species Portevinia maculata. The sequence continues at coordinate 264,797,725 of OX454526.1, read as the reverse complement.
GACAGATAAGCTGTTTTTAATTTCACTTGAAGTGATTTCGAAAAAGTTTCGAATATTATAAAATGGGTGAAATGTGGAACACGGACAACAAATTCACTCGATTTACAATTTCACTTTCGATTTCATTTCACTCGTTTTCTGGAGCCTAGCTGTATATACAGAATCGTCGTTATATCCGAAGTCGCTATATCAGGATGAATTTGTATTGAAAATATGGTGTGAAATCAAGGAACTCCGAACTTGCGTCGTTATATCCGCATGGTCGTTATAACCTAAGGTCGATATAGGCGAATTTCACTGTATATGTATTGTGAATATTTCTATTGATAAATTTGGTATTATCGTTGTCAAAAATATAGGTGGATAGTCAATTTCAAGTAATCTCTAAGTCGTTGTTCACAAACAATTTGTCGTCAGTAGAATTGGTTTTTTGACACAGGAACGTATATTTAAGAAATACAATTACTGGAACTTCTTCACTTCCGTAAATACAAAATTTATTATCAAATAAAATTTAATTCGATTTTTGCTAGAGCAAACTATAATCATAAAAGGCGATTATTCTTAGACTTCAAAGATGTGTATCAATTGATTCTCATAGTACCAAACTTTCGATCAATTTCGTTTATCAATAATTGATATTTGGCAATCTCGAATGATAAATTATCACTAAGGTTGTTGCGATAGACGGGTCCCCCAATTCAATTCAAGGACAGAAAAAATCATGATAAGCTCAATTGATCAGATGCAATGTGCCAGGACAGGGTTAACTTATTTTTTATACCCTATGAATTTTAAGCGGATTTTTGATCGATGAAGAATATTTCCATTAATACATTTGGTATTATCGTTATCAAAAACATTGATAGCTCTTAAATTTTTAAGAAAATTCCTAATTAAATGTTGACAAATAAACATTGAGGATTCATTCGCAGTTTTTGTTTGAAAAACAGTTATAATCCAAACGAAAGGTCATCAGTAGTATTAACTTTTCAAAGTTCAAGGGGAACAGTGTAAAGTAGAACTTCGGTAAAGAAAAACTTGGGTATTTGTTCGCATTAAAGTTCGGTGGGGACATAATATTAACGATATTTTGGTGTACCTTAAGTATATGTCTTCAATTTCTGCCCGTTGAGCCAAAATAATTAACAAAGAAACTGTACTTAGCCATAAGATAACATGAACATATTTAATCTTACAAAACCGCCAATCTTTATGATTTATTCAAACAAAATGCTACTGCTTTTGTGTAGTTACCACAATGTTCGTCATTATAATTTGATAATCAACAATTTCAAATTGAAAATGTTTTCTTATTTTTCCAACGCCAATAGACTTGTTGATACCCATGTGGGAGGACGATCGATTAATATTCTCTATGCCATCTGTAAATAGCAATAATAAGTCAAAGAAAAACACATCAAAACTGAAACTGAGAACCACATGTGCAAAAGAATAGTAAGTAAGAGCGAAGATAGTAAAACAAACAAACAAAATAATATCCCAAAACTGTTGGTATGTCCGTTCTAAGTTTTTTTCTTTTTATTTTTTTTTTATCTTTCTGCTGCCACAGTAAAAAAAAATGTAATATTGTTTGCCAAAATTGTGGAAAATCATATGCACATCGTATTACTTTAACTCGGCATCTTCGGTATGAGTGCGGTAAGCGGAGATCCTTTACGTGTCCGATTTGCAATCGAAGTTTTCATCGACGCGAGAATCTTAAACGTCATATCGCAAGAGTTCACAAGGAACAAAGCATGAATTTCTGATTTATATTTAGGAGTTGTCCACAATTAATTTGCAATGGAATTTTCTATAAACTATAAAAAAAAAATTAAAAGCAAGGTAATTAAATGAAATAATAAAACGCAGACTGAGATGATAAAAATGGCATTTTCAAATGAATTTATTTTTCGTTTGATTTATGTGATCGTTTTAAATCTACGGTGTACTATTGGACGGACAATGAATGGATCCTTATAATAATTTGTTACAATTCTCAGGCGTCGTTTTTAATACATATTTGAGAGCTCGTAACATGCATTAAATAGATATTTCAGAGTTCATGGCTGTCTAATAAAATTAATACATATCAATTTGTAACTGCATGAATATGAAACACTTGTAGCCTTATTTATAAACATAATTTAGGGCCTGCTTAACTTCACCCAATACGTAATCTGTTTTTACGCAAGAAAATTCAGTTTGTAGGCAATTTATAAACTTAAGCAACGTTGCTTAAGAGTTGCGTAACCTGAATGGCAATACATATTTGCGATACATAACCTGATTCCCTTTTTGAAGAACTGTAAGCAAAGGCGGCAAACAGCTAGCTGATCAATTTTCCATACCCAATGGTCTTGCAGGGTGGGAATTACGCTATCATTTGAAATGGCTACAATGTCAGCTATCTCACGAATCTTGGCTCGGCGATCCTCTAGTCCAACACAATATCGTTTAATTTGTCAACCATTTCTTCCGCTGGAACGTCATTAGGACACCATGGGCGCTTAGCGGTACACCTGTACGACCACAAGGAAATTCAGTGAAGCACTTGTGCACCATTCCATGCGAGGGAGCAGTCTCCATACATTTTGTAAGCAGTTCTTCAGTCTGCTTAATTGTTCTGCCCCACAAAAAGTAGTTCACTTATAACTTATGCCCGAGACACAAAGTCAAACTGCAGTGCATTAGGTCCGTTCGCATTATTTTATGTGATGAAGTCATTTCAAAGCAAAGTACACGAACGCTTTCGCAGAGAAAAATTAAAATCGTGCGTTTGGCTCAAAAACAAGCAGTTGGCTCCCGTTTAGGAGTCATTAGCATAGCATGATGATTGGATACATGCAATAATTGTTTTTTTTTTTAACTTTAAAAGTTTGAATGTATACGAGTATCACAAGTGCATCACAAAAATCATTTTCATTGATATTCTTGTCAATCGATTTTTTTTAATTGACTGCGATTGACAAAATCCTTTATAAGTCGATTGACACTCGCAATAGGGGTGATAGTGAAGTTCACGCATTCTCGTATTTTAGTTCACGCATTAAAAATTAAGATAAAGTGCAGTTGTTGGTGAAAACGTTGAGAGATCGATAAAAAACTCATATGGGTAATTTTTAAACAGTCTTAACGCAAATATTGGCGTCTAGGTTACGCATGACTTGAATGTGAAAATAATAATACGGTATATTGCATTCCCTAAACAGACAAGACGATGTTAAAGCTGGGCACAGGGATGTAGCAGGCACGTAATCTGCGGATAAATAAGCTAGGACCGGCTTTTGTGAACATATTTTAGAGCTTGCTTAACTCTACCCAATACTTTAACTGTTCATAAAACATGGTTTGTAAACAATTGACAGTATTGTACAACTTTGCTTAACCACCCTTATTGTGGTTGTGAAAGATCTATTATTGATAAATGACACAATTTATCAGTCCATTAAGATTTCTGTATTATAATTGTCAATAGACAAATTATACGTCTATTGTGAAAACTGGCAAGCCAAATACAAATGGGAAGATTATTTTTTTATTTAATTTTTCGTGTTAATAAATTTTGTGATAACTTTCGTTTATGGAACCTTTTTTGTTTTTTTTGAAGCTCCTGCATTTTGCGATTACTTTTTGTTCACAACCTTAATGAAAATGAGTGTTCCCTGTGATTGTATATATTCAGTTCATATTAATTTCCCTAAAAAAAACAACTACATATATGACGGACATTTCGTTTTGAAAATGTTGTCTTACAAATAAAATAAATATTTATTTGTCAACGACGAATTTGTGATTGACTGAAAATTTGGAAGTTATCAATACTTTTGACAACGATAATACCAAATTTCTCAATAGAATATATCACAGATAATCAAACATTTTGATGATTGATAACGATAATACCGATTCATCAATTTTGTTGACTATTGTCAATTTTTGTCAAATAGCATGTAGACAACCATAATAAAGCTAATACATATTTGCGCTTAGAGACTGTGTTCAAGTAAGTCATGTCTTATATTTGGTAGCGATAGTTTTCTATACTTCTCTCAATGTTTCCACCAACAAATGTGCCTTTTCTCAATTTGTTTATACGTGAACTTCAAATGTGTGAAGAGTAAACAATTTCTATGGACACAAATTTGTTGATTGGTTAGTTTTATTTTATTTTCTTATTGAGACACAAACCTTGCTGAATAAACACAAGGAAGAGCCGTCCACTTCACGTGGTAGGGATTGTAAGGAATATGGTTGTTTATTCAAAACAACGTAAAGGAAATTGATGTAAACAAAGCAACCAAACGGCAAAATTGTGAGATACCACATACATAGCCAGTTAACAAGAAAGAAAATCGTTTATAAGTCAAAATTTAAATGAAGCTTCAATATATACGTGGGGTGAATACGGAAACGCCAACAAAATGCGTATCATTCGGCATCACTGCACAAATTACGATTTCAATGCGCAACATAGCTGATTCCGTTGCATCGAAAGCATCGGCAATTTTCTTGACGCTTTCTTGACTTGACTTGCGTATCGTTTATGTAACTTTACAAAAATGAAAATAAGGCTTTACCAATGATGCAATTTCCGAATTTACCCATTATGTTTAATTGAGCCTTTAGAAGAGTTTTAAGCTAATCGAATAACAACGGTTGTAAGTCTCATGTTAAATCTCGATAGTTGATCAATCTACTCTAATTGTTAATTAACGATTTTTATTTTGTGCTATTGCGAATAGAATATTTTTATTAATTTTTTTGTAAATTGCATTCTTTATTGTATGAAGTCATCCAGAATTGTTAATTCACAATAACACACATTCAAAATAATCAACTATCAATTGATTGTCGTAATAGGGGTGAATGATCAACAAAAAACTATGAATTTTAGGCGGATTTTTGAACGATTAAGAATATTTTCATTGATAAATTTGAGATAAATATTGGTAACTATTCAATTTAAAAAAAAAATCCCTAATTCGTTGTTGATGAATAAACTTTGAGGATTCATTCGCTGTTTTTATTTGAAAAACAATTTATTTATATATGTAAGGTCATCAGTAGAATTGGTTTTTGGGCTATTAACTTTTCATAGTTCAATGGGAACGGTAAAGTAGACGGTTTTTGTTCGCATTTCAGTTCGTTGGGAACGTATTATTAACGATTTTTTGGTGTTCAATGATTGTTCAAAATAATTGACAAAAAAACTTTACTTAGCCTTAACATAACATGTACATATTTATTCTTACAAAATCGCCAATCTCTTATGTTTCTAGTGTTCATAACAAAATGCTACTGCATTTGTGATCGTTACCACAATGTTCGTTAAAATGTGTTTTAATTTGATAATCAACAATTTCAAATTGAAAGTATTTTCCTTTTTTTCCGACCCCGATAGACTTGTTAATACCTATGTGGGAGGACGATCAATTAATATTCTCTATGCCATCTGTAGATATCAATAACAAATTAAAGATAAACACATCAAAAATGAAACTAAGAACCTTACATAGAAAAAAATAGTAAGTAAGAGCGAAAATAGTAAAACAAACAAAATAATACATTTAAAAACTCTTGGTGTCTCTGTTTTAAGTTTTATTTTCTTTTTATTTATTTTTTCTGTTACCACAGTAAAGGAAAATATATTATTTGCAAAAATTGTGGAAAATCATATCAACGACGTGACTCTTTAAATCGGCATATTAAGTATGAGTGCGGTAAGCCGAGAATGTGTACATGTCCGGTTTGCGATCGAAGTTTTCATCTACCTTGCAATCTAAGTCGGCACATCGCGTCACTACATCAGGCAAAGGAAAAAGGAATTTCTGATTACTTTTAAGAGTAGTTCACAATTGAATTGCAATTATGGAAGGTTTTTTTTTTATTTGTTATTGAAAATTTTGCTCATTTACTCAAGCTGTTTAAAAAAGCATGCCGATCACTTTTTGCTTAAAATTGTTGACCATGAATTTTGGGTAAGGAGGATTTTTGTCATGTTCTGAATAGTTAAAAATATAGTTTTTGTACAAAATTAGGGACATTATTAATTAAAAAAAATGAAAAAAAGTTTCCTTTATTTCAACTATGTTTCCGCTTCGATTTGCCTTCAGTTCGCTATAATCTCCTGATTCTCACACATCTGTCCCAGTTCCGAACTTCGAGTGGATGTTTATTAACGTTATAAGTTCGATGAAGTGGTGAGAAAACTGTAATTTTCTGTTGCCGAAAAATGCCACAGTTGTGCGCGGAGCTCACATATGGTTTACAATAGAGGTTTTCCATTTTTAGTTCAAGTAGAGCACTGACCAGAGTGTAACCACGGGTGGCATGCTCTTAACCAAGCGTGCTCAGAACGTTCGAATTTGTTTATAAAACGCGCTTGATATTATATGATTAACAATCATGTTTTTCTTCTTTAAATAAAATTCTTTTTATTAAATTGTTCTTCTTTCTAGGCCAAAAGCGATTCCCCAACCGTGCTTTATTTTCCTTCCTCTCAGTTTGTCTTTGTTTAGTTTTCTACTTAATTTATTCGGAGTTCATAGAGTGCGCTCTTATTAAGCTCTGAATGGAAACAGAAATACAGTTAGTGAGCTGTGAAGTGTCTGTGCTTAAAGAGCAACCAGAATTTCTCTTCAACTCTGCTCTGCTCTGAGCTAAAAAAGAACAGCTCCTAAAATTAGGCAGCGTGTACAAATTATAAGGGCAATTTTAACGGCTACTGAGATGAAGATACTTATCACGACAACAGGAGTATCAAAGTTTGATCAAAGAACCTATCTCAGAAAAAATAGAGCGCGGCTCTGTTATAACCCCAGTTTTATACAACGTTCGTATACAATCGCGAAAGAGAGGTCTTAATAAATCCCCAGTAGGACCAGTAGGGATGCAGTGAAGTGGGAGGATAATGATCCCTTTAATCCAGATCATAACCTCATCGTTTAGGAACAAGATGGATTAAGTGTGAAATGAAATTTTCAAATAGTTTTAATATTTTAAGTGACCCTACACAAAGATTAAAACGTTTTAAATGTTCAGTGGAAATGGTAAAATTGATTTGAAATTGATAGAAAAAAATGTAAAAGTAGTACTTCCGTCTTTTTGCTTATTATTTGGTAGAGGTGTCAACTTCTACTCTTTAAGTCAAACTAACTGACAAAAAATCTTTAATTTGCAATTGTTTTGGAATGTATTTTATTTTGAAACAAAACCGCCAATCTCTTATGTTTTCTCGTATTCATAACACAATGCTACTTCTTGGTGTATAGTTACTACAATATTCGTAAAAATCTTTGATAATAGTTTGATAATCAACAATTTCAAATTGAAATTATTTTCTTATTTTTCTGACCACAATAGACTTGTTAATACCCATGTGGGAGGACGATCAAATATTCTGTAACAAGTCAAAGACAAGCACGTCAAAAATGAAACTAAGAACCTCACATACGAAAGAATTGTAAGTAAGAGCCGAAGATAGTAAAGCAAACCAAATAATATTTCAAAACTGTTGGTGTCTCTTTTCAACGTTTTTATTTTTTTCTTTTTTTTTCTGCTGCCATAGTAAAGGAGACTGTATATTTATTGAAAGTAATTTTGTTTGCAAAAATTGTGGAAAATTATATCAACGACGTGAAACTTTAAATCGGCATATTAAGTATGAGTGCGGTAAGCCGAGAATGTGTACATGTCCGGTTTGCAATCGAAGTTTCCATCTACCTTGCAATCTTAATCGGCACATCGCATCAGTACATCACTCGAAGAACTCAACTAAACGAATTTCTAATTACTTTTAAGAGCAGTTCACAATTGAATTGCAATTATGGAAGGTTTTTTTTTATCTTTCACATCAATTTTATTTTCATTTATTCAAACTGTATAAAACAGCTTAAAATATGTTGACGGTATGAAGAAATTTTGGATAAGGGTGTTTACTTGTCGTTTTCTGAATGGTTTTAAATATATTCGAACAAAAGAAGAAACAATGTTACTTTAAAAAAAAAATACGAAAAGTTTCCTTTATTTCAACTATGTTTCCGCTTCGATGTGTCCCACCTGTTCCAGTTATGACCTTCTAGTAGATCTTCATCAACGCTACAAGTTAGATTCATAGAATAAGAGAACTGCAATGATATTCTATGCTATCGCCGAAACGGTATCCAGAATAATGTTTGTTGTTTGTTTTTTGTTTAAAGTTATAAACTAAAGCACATTTTCTTTTGATTTATACGAAATAGAAGAATTTCATTTCATTTTCGCATTGCGACATTGAAGCGTTTAAACAAAACATATTTTGACTGATACACGGCAGATGTCCGAGAAGGAATTGCTGCACGTTGTTTACGGTAAATGGATACGTGTTGGAAATTAAAGACATTTAACGACGAGGTTATGATCTGGTATAGACGGTTCATTACCATCTCGCCGAACTAATTCCCTACTGGTTTGCCGGTTCGATCTCAATAGTATCGGCCGGCCTCACGGGAGATCACAACGTCAATGAAGCCGATCAAATGCTTATGAAGTTGCATTTGTGTTTTTACGATTTCGTCAAGTGCATGCATCTGTTATTAGTTTGTTTTTTGATCATCCTTTTACGACACCGGTGATCTCTAGTCGTGTCAACCAACGAAATCGCATGAACACTTAGGTTCCTCTAAGAGTACTCACTTTGGCCCGAATTATTCACTCTCAATTAAATTTTAATTCTCTATTAAGAATGAAAAAATTGTAAGATTTAAGGAAATTCGATTTATTCCACTCGATTACAGATTAGCAAAATCTTTGACAAAATCTTTTTATCTGTGGTTATTGTCTTTTTACTATGCACAATTGTCTCCAATATCTCTTGGATTTGAGTGATGACGACCTCGAACGTAAACAGTAATATTTTTTGTACGAAAAGGACATGAATCGTCGAATCGACGAAGGCATATTGAAAGCGGTCGTTACATGAACCATACGCCTATTTTGTAACTTCCGATTTTTATTTTTGGACCAATTACAATAACTTACCCAATGATGGGAAGTTAAATAAAAGAATCATATATAAAAATCTGTTTCCGCCCGGGACCAAATCGGGGACCTTCCGCTTGTTAGGCGGATGTGATAACCACGGAAACCAGCAATTGCATTTAAATCCCAACTGGAGTTTGACTGTACTTCACATTTAAACAAGCAGTACAATCCAAATTTAAAATGCAATAACATTCAAACAACAAATAGTATTTAATTAAACCAGTTAGACGATCTTCTAGATCGTGAATCAAATACATATCTGATCATATTTTGTTGTTGTTTATTAATTGCATTTTGCGCGCAGCGCATCACACGATTTTTTTTTCATCAGTGAATATTATAATCTCCGATTAAAGTGAACGTAAAGTTTGGACTTAAATCCACTTATATAAAAGTGCAATAATCTCCGAAATTCACACCGAATCGTTTTTAATTTGACATCTCCTTTACGATTCGCCTCCTTTTGCTTAATTATTAATTTAAAGTAAAACAAATATTGTCTTTCCAATATTTCCAGTTAATTGATATTTGTGTCGAGTTAACCGTTAGCTTTTATCAGAAAACTCATTTGTGAAATATTGTGCTTTCAAACCAAATTAAATAATTTATTATAACAAAATATGGAATCAATTATAATTGCGTTCGTAGTACCGTCCCTCAGTTGAGCTGTTTTCGTTTTATGTTTTTCCTGTAGATATTTTTTTAAATTCACTTTATGTGTTACGATAACTCCAAGATATTTGTATTCCTCCGCAGCCTCAAGTTCTTCATTTTCGCAGAATCATTTTTAATCATTTGCATAGCGACCCGAATCATTTCGGAAGAATATTGCCTTTCACTGCAACTTTATTTGAAATGATAAGCAAAACTTGTTTGTTCAGTTTCATCGCTTGGACGCTAAGAGCAGACAAATCAATACTATAGCGTAAGCAAATTATAAAAAAAAAAAAAATACTGTTTTTTTTCAAATCAAGTCCATGAAATTCTGCCCAAAAAAATAAAAGCTGTTAACAGTGGCTACAGCTACACGCCGCCATAAATACTTTTTGATTAAAATAATTTTCATTCTGCTATTGTGAACGAATAATACCGGAGGATTTTGTTGTTCGCAGTCAACGAAAAAAAAAATGCGAAAAAATATAAATGAATGTCTTCCGTTTATCACACGTTAAAATTAGCCAATTATAAATTGACAATTGCAATAGGGGAAGAACAAATTCGAAGTAACAGCGATTTTTTTTTGTTTGTTTTTGTCCACCATTAAATTAATTAAATTGTAACAGATATATCTGTTCGGTGACGGAAGTGACCGCCTTATGAAGAGTGAAATGTATTCAATCTGAAACATAAAAGGGATCTGTCTCCATAGAAAGCTGTCTACAGTGGGAGTTTTCACTGTAAATACATATCTAATGACAATTTTTGTTTAAAAGTGTTGAGCAAATTTGTTTTACCAATTTGTTTAAATATCAGAAGGAGATTTAGACAATTTTTAACACTAATATTCACCTTAACAACTCGCCAGCCTTAGGTTAGGTGCACTTATTTTGGGTCTGGGTAAACTTTGTTGATCGTTATTCAATTGTGTTTTTCGGAATTCGAATGAATGATCTTTTTTTAATTAACAAAATCAAACTTATCCAATAGTCGGTCATGCCAAAAGATCTACCACTTTGCGATTGAATTGTGAATTTATTTATACAAATAACTTTATAAACATGTATCCTTTTTATTAATTTAATTTATATGATATGGTATATCTTTCTCTCTAACGGGATAATAAAACAAAAATATCATATGATTAGGTGAAAATTTAAATTCCATAAGTTCTTTATATATGAAAAAAAATTGTCCCGACTGCCAACCATTTGAATTGCATTTTGTAACGCTTAACATTTGATTTAGTTTGTTTCTTATAACTTGCATACATGATTTTTGTTAAAGTTTTCTTTATATTTTGCTAACAAAAACCAAAATAACCAAAATCGATTTTTGAATGAATTATTACACTATACTTGATACGACTATTCCCACTACTGACACACGCACACACTGTGCATTCCAACTGTTTCCGTTTTTTTTTTAACAAAAATAAAAAAATAAAAAAACACATGATTTGCATATCTACCTTTATAAACATATTTTTTTATATTCTAACCGAATGCGTTTGTGTTTATTATTTGAAAGAAAAAGTTAAAAATCAAAAATCAACAAAACATTTACACTTAAAACTAACATGCGAATGAATTAAGACAAAAAAAACCAAAAAAACTGAAATCAAATTTAAATGAAGATAAATAATAAAAAGCAAAAAAAAAATTGATAAATAAACGAATTCTAATATACATACATATATGCAAATGTTTTGTGTGTTAAATTAATTAAAGCCGAATTTCAGGATATCATAATTACGATAGTTTAATGATGCAAGAAAGTTTTACCTGCCCGCAATGCTTTCGTACCTACAGACGTCACGGCACACTGCGACGCCATCTCCGTCAAGAGTGCGGTAAAGGCAAGAGCATGGTATGCTCGGTTTGTGGCCATAGAACCAAACGTGCCGATCACTTGCGTCAGCACGTTCGAAAAAAACATCCCGAAATTGCAATGCGATCATTGTTCCGAAGGCCATCTCAGCAACAGCCAATACAACAGCAACAATTACATCACTATCAGTCTTCACATCGGCAACGCAGTTCTGCGATGACATCGTCGTTACCACTGACGACAGCCGCAACAACAGCATCGTCAACATCATTTGTTGTAGAAGCAGCAGCAGCAGCCGCTTCGTCGTCGTCATCCTTAGAACCCTCAATACAATCGGCGTACGAGCAAAAATTCAAATTTATTTCATAGTTGAAACCAAAAATTGAGATTATTTTACCAGTATAGGACAAAGAAGATTTTTTATTTTTTTTTATTATTATTATTTTACTAGTTGAACTCTTGTTCCTTTAAATACGCGCGCGCACAGTTGCAATATACATATATATTTTTAATTTGAACTCTTGTTACTAGTACGATTTTAAAATGAGAGATTTTTAAGATGTTTTACTCAACCAAAGAATTATTTAAATATACCCAATTTATATATCGACTTCTGAAGCATTTAAGAGAGAAATTTTATTGAAAAAGTTTGGAAGTTTTTTTTTTGTTTTTTTAATTTCCATTCTAATATACATGTTGTTGGATTAAATTAAATGAAAACAAGCCAAATATTTAAAATGAGTTAAAAAAAATTCTATATACTATTGTTAAACAATTAATTCTATTGAGAACAAAATTAAAAAAAAAAAAAACTTTATTTTGTACAAAAAAGAGAAAAAGATAACAATAAAATAATATTTTTATTAAAACATAAAAATACAGTTCTTTATAATATGTTGGTTGGTAAATGCAAAAGTCTTTGAATATAAAATGGAGCTGGAAATATGCTGCAGGGAAAAGAATGATGAAGGCCATCATTTTTATAAATTTTTCCATCGCTGATAACTATATACTGACTGTGGGCTTACGTTTTTATTTTTATTAATTAAAAGTATTTTTTTGTGTTTTTTTTTCTTTAAATTATTAATTTCAAAATGCATTAACAGACTCCGGTAGTTAGTCCATATCCACTAATTGGTAGTAATTGGAATTGGTAACAATTTAGTTGAGTAGGTTTAATAAAGTAGTATAAAAATATTTGAATCAGTTCACTTGCACAGTCCTGATACGTTTTTCACGACAACCGAACATGGATTACCTCTGTTTATATTCGTTTTTTTATAATATCTTCGGTCAAAATATCACCCTCCATATATCCTTTTTTTTGTGAGTCGGAGAGATGTCCAGAGGATTACTTCTGTTTATATCCTCTTTAATCATATCCATGTCAAAATATACAAATTTCTCTGAAAAAATCTTTCCTGATCCCATAAGAGTACCTGGGATGCCTGCTTCGCGGATAAAAGGGGTTTAAACTCTTGGACACCTTCGACTCGCAGAAATTAAAACTCTGAACACATCTCCGCCTCCCAGATCCCATAATAGTACCTGGGTGGACCGCTTCGTTAGTAAAATTCTTTAAAACTCTGGACATGTCTTCCACTCGCAGATCCCATAACTCTGGACACCTTCGACTCCCAAAAAGGATATTTTGACCGAGAATATCATAAAAAATAATATTATATAATTAATACATTAATAATAATATAATATATTATATAATTAATAGTACCCGGCCACGGTGTTAAACAAGGATTAAAAGTGTCACACAAATTATTAGAGATGTAACGTATGTCCGATTAGTACCCGTTATCCGCCCCTTTTTTGATATCTGGCACATCGCCGGATAGTCCTTGCATCGGTAAAAAGTTAAGAAAAAGAAGAAAAGAAACATCCATAAATTAAGTTTAATAGTTTCATTTTCCAGAACAAACAAGCTGTTTAATAATAATATGTAGTAAATTAGTAATGAAACGTAAACGATGCCTGCTTCCGTCTCTCTACGCCGCTACATGGAGATGAAAGATAAATTTTGGCAAATTAAGACGAAATTGGGAATTGGGACCGAGCCCCAAGATCACTTTTTCGATGAATCCTTTTAAATAGAAGTCACGCTCGTTGGCAGTACAACTTTTCGTTGAAACTTCATTTTGAATAGTGTTTCCCGCCATCTCGTTAAAACAGGCCCACCAAATATCATTCAGCCATTTTTTTTTTCTTGCTAAAATATTTAACTTATGCATTATCCTGAGGCCAGATCGTGTAACATGAGCGATATAACGATGTCGTTTCGACGACAGCGAGCTCTTACTATCTCTTTAGATCTGATAGAGATAGCTACAGTCGAAACCATGTCGTTCGATCGTATTAACTCTACGTGATCAGAACCTTGGTCAATTTTTGTTTACTGTTTTTGGTACTCGTAGTTTTCTGACTTGCACTTTCCATGAATTGTTTCCTTACTAAAAAAATCAGGTTTTCTTCTGCAATATTTTTTTAATTTTGCTGAAGTAGTGAATTTTTGAAAACAAAAATATTCATCGAGATTTATCGATAATTTTTCAACGTTTTCTCCAATTTCGTTAACACTGATGTTTTCATTGCATCAGCGCTCATTTGTGTTGCCCTTAAGTATGGTAACTTGTGCATGTTGTTGAAATTTCCGACTTTACCCATCTATCACAGAATTCGTCGTTTTTGTCCTACGGAGGATCGACAAGTTCGTAAATATTTACAGGAATGCCTCGATTTACGACGCTAATGGGTCCTAAGCCTAACGTAAATCGAAACAGTGATAGTAAGACAAGTAGCGTGTGTATAAAGTAGGAACTTTATTCTTTCTTTTGTTGTTAAACATCTGTCGGAATAAGAAAAACTCAAAATTGTTAACAAAATGTTTCACCGATGTCAAAATATGACGTAAATTGCGAATTAAAGAGAGATAGTTTGCTTACTTTTTTTGGCGACGTTAGTCAAAATTACGTAAATTAAACTTCGTAAATCGAGCTGTTACTACTTGGAACTATCAAAATTTTGATTCCTTCGGATTTGGTGAAATCATTTTTCACGAATCTCGAAATTCGTTACAAACTATTCCACTAGGCACGATGGACTATGTAGTAATACTTTTGGAGCTCGTCGCAAAAAAACGAATACAACGGATTTTGGACTTTACAGAAAACAAAAATTACCGAAATAACTCATTGAGGTTTGAGATATCGCTTGATTCGGCGAGTTCGTAATCGTCTGTCTTACAAAGGTCTGCATTGTTTGTGTTAATAAAACAAAATTTTTAATTGGACTTACGCAGGCTTAGCGGTATCGTGAACGTTCGTAAACATAGATCTTTTGCAGGAATCAAGTGGCGTCCCAGCAGATTGTCCAGAAGAAAAAAGGAACCTGCAAAAGATATTTTTTTCTTTTCGATTTAGACTTTCGCAGATTACTGCGCTTACGAACTAGAGGAATCTCTTAGTCAACGTCGCAATGTCTGCTGCATATCGTTGTTTTATCAATCTTTTCACAACAAGTTTTCAAATAAAATAGCCAGCTGCATTCAACCCCTAAAACATTTAAACTTTACCGATGAGCCTCTTTTCGGACATTCTGCGAAATAAAAAGAGTCTATTCATTAGCACTACAACACAAATGTAAATTGCTTTTGTTTTTCCTACCCATTTTGATTTACAAACATTTAAAACCAACATTTTATTCACGTCGTGCTGCGTGACTATATACATCATAAAGGTGCCGAGATAATAAGACACACCTGTTACCATCTTTGTAGAGTTTGAATCGCGAGTTTCAGTTTCCTAGGCCTAGTACGTAGTTTATGCTCAATCAGCCCTGCCGCACGTTCAATAACGCAAATTTTGTGGTTTCCTTTTCTGTTTAGAAAAGTTTGGAAAAAAGCAGCCTATGGCAGACTTGCAATTAAAGGACACATTTCAAAAAAAGTTCCACTGAAATCTGTTTAGTGGTTCTATCAGGTGGCGCAAAAGTTGTCACCCGATGTTCTTTCGCTGTAATTTTTTTTATGAATGAAAAACTTTGGTTCTGCTTTTGGATTATGTTAATTGGTGTCTTAAGTTTTTTCTGTATCAGTTAACTTCACAAATATCAAAGTAGAATTTACATTTGCCGCCATTTGCAAAAATTATGCTTCTTCCGATAGGAAGATGACTTGCGCCACCTTGTACATGATGAATGCACAAACATCCCTATTTTAGTAATAGCGACAATAATAATGGTCATTCGATTTGTCTCAATCTTTTGATCTGCGATGACCTTTAGAAGGACACCCTTTACCTGCTTCTTTTTCTTTGTTAGCGATGTGGTTATGATCTGGACTAGAGGGATCCTAACCCTCCCACTTCACTGCATCCCCACTGGTACTGTTAACCGGTTCGACCTTAAAAAATACTGCCAATCAGGTTTCGGATCACTTCACCGCTTCTTCATCTTTGTCTTTAACGATGAGGTTATGTTCTAGACAAGAGGCATCATTTTCATAATGTAGGGTTTGCCGGTTTCAGATCAAAAATGTCGGCAGCCCTCCCGATTTCGAATCACTTCGTCACTGAGGCCAATCGAATACATTTGTGTGATCCAGGAGTTTTTAGGCCTGCTTTGATATTGGCTTATTGACGGGGTTCGTAGGATATCCCATTTGAGAATAAAGAGAGGTGTACAAAATGCTCATAAAAAAAAGGAGACAAGCTTTTCTAAAGAAATGTATCGGAATCAGTCTTTTTGATATTCTTAGCCTATTCAAGGATGGATTGGAAATAAGTCTTGATGGCTAAAAAAATTTTGACAATAAATTTCACTGAACATATGGGTCTTGACGACTGCAAAATTGCTGATACTAAACTTCTAAAAATACCTGAAAAACTTTTTGGTTGGTGTATTTCGATTTTATTCCAGCGCATTGTTATGATAAAGTAGAGAGAACCGATAGATCTTCAATACTGGCCATTTTCTTTTCTCCACGGATAGCTTAGAGATAGTTTTGCCCTGATATTTATAATCGATTATAATTCCCAGTAAGCAGTTCGCCAAGCACTCTAGTAAGTTAGCACTGCAGCTTTAATCATATAATTCGCTTGTGGTAATACGTCCTCGAAATTCTATTATTAAAAACGCAGGGATCCATCGCAGAATCCATCGTAGCAGACGAATTTGCCGTGAATTTCAAAATTCGTACAAAGAAATTAGTTGAATTCAAATCAATTCATGGAGATGAGGGGTTAAAAAGTGTGACTTGTTTTACACAGGAAAATCATTCTTCTTCCTTTACGAATCATAGCCCTCCCACTATACTGCATCCGTAGTGCTCCGTCTGTGGTGTTCGCCGGATTAACCTCACGGACTTCCGGTTTCGGATTAATTCTTAACTGAGGCCAGTCAAATCCTGCTGGTGTTCCATATATGTGATCCAGAAGTTGGCCAACCAATTTTTACGAATTGAAACGTGAATACTCTTATTATTGATTTTTGTTTGATCTCCAGTCAGGTCAACCAACGGATTTGTACGCACACTTATCGGACATTTTCAAGATGTAAAATATGTCGCTAGGCTCACATTAATCGTTAAGCCTAGCGCTGTTTCTGGGGCGCTGCAGTGATGTTCTTAGCCCGCCCTTCTCGGAAAAGCATTGCAAATTTTATATTCCCCGCAGCGAATTGAATGTATAAAGCGTATATTCTGCGGATTTATTTCGAGAACTGATCCATATTTTAGCTTTTATTTGATTTTTAATGTTCTGATTTTGAGCTTTTAACACTTTGACTGGTACTTTTAAAGCTTTCACTTCAAGTTTGATTTCAAACGATACACCACATTTTGTTGTGTGTATCTTTATTAACTAAGCAAACATTGTCGTGTATAGTTATCACTCTGTTGTTAAATATTTATTAAATATAATAAAAATCCTAGTATTTTTAAAAGGTTTTAGTATATAAAAAATATGTAAGCTCATAGTGCAATTTGTTGTATCTCTTTAAAAGTTCTTTTTTCAATAGTCGGATAAAAAATTGCGAAAACTCTTTATTGGATAATTAAGAAATTCGCTATTGAAAAAATTGACTATAAAATTTAAGTGATTTTTTTATTAAAAAAATTAAATAAAATAAAATAAAATTCAAACAAAAAAGGGTTAGTATTTTGTTATGAATGTAATAAATAAGCTATTTGTTCGTTCATTTTCGACGAGTGAAAATAAATTTAAATCAGTTTCTTAAGCTTTACAATTAAATGGTAAATAACACAACATATTTTTTTTTGTTAACAACTTTGTAAATTTTTCTTGGGGTCTTCTAAAACCATTTTTTTTTCAAAAAAAATATGTCTATATTTTTTTTTTGTGTTTTCTATTTATATATCTATTATTGGATGAAGAATTTATATATACTTTCTATAAAAATTTTAATGGTTAAGTTTTATTCACAAAATCTCTTGTTTATTGAATTTATTTTATTTATAAAGAGAACTAGCACAAAAATGTATATGTGATATACATACAAATAAAAATACAAAAACCAAAACCAAAACCGAAACCAAACCAAAAACCCCTAATTTTTCAGATTTGCGGACATTGTATAATATCGCAACAGCAGCCGCCGCAGCAGCAGCCGCAACATCGGTTAGTAACAACAGTGGTACTGGGCTTGGTGGTGGTAGTGGTAGCTGTAGTGCAGCAAGTGCGGGATTATTTGAACCTGAAATAACGATACGAAAGCTTTATAAAAGCTGTAGAAAGCCATCCTTACCTGGTACATCGCCGCCACCCCACATTGGTGGGGTTGTGGGTGGACTTTGTAACAGCGCTGCCTCCGTTAGTAGTGGCAGTCATAGCGGATGTGGTGCTGGCTGTTCTAGCTGTTCATTATCGGCTGCTGCAGCTGCCTCCTTACAATTGGCGAATTTTATTGGTTCACAAATGTTGCTACCAGCTTCAGTTGATGTCACATCGTCTGCGTCTGCGCTTATTAGCCAAAATTCTAGCTCGGGGTTTGGTTGTGTATCTTCGAAATTACCACCGCCACCGCCAGGAGTAGGACTCGCATCCACTACATCATCATCATCATCATCGGCGTCACATCTTGCAGGAACCGCTGCCACATCTGTGGCAATATCCTCTTCTGCGAACTCAGCATTAGCAACACCAAAGAAAAATACAGTTCAATTTAATTGTAATTACTGTTCATTTACATGTTCGTGGAAATATGATTTAAAATTACACTTGCGACAAAAACACGGTATACACAATAAGAAAATGTAAAAAAAACATTCAGAAACACTTGACAATTCTTCCATAAACATAAAAAAACTATGAAAAGATACGTTCGTACAAAATAATGTAAATTTATAAAGAGAGAACTAAAACGAAGATTATTAATTGTATATATTTTATCAATTCTCTGTTTATTTTCGATTAATATTATTTTATAAAGTTTTACCATTCAAAGATATTGGAAAAATGCATTTTTTATTGATTTTAAAGGTTGTGTGTAATTTGTCAATCATTCATGTTTCCTTCCACACAGTACAAAAAAAACAAAAAAACTAACAAATATACGAACTCCGGGACTGGTTTAGATTTTGTTTGTTCTATTTGATACCTTCTTCAATTTTCAGGACCATACTACTATCCCCATAACAAGGACTACGACGCACTGCATGACAATCGTTTCGTATGCATACGTTGCCCAGACCGATCATATAAATCGTTAAGATCACTGCAGCGACATCTACGAGTCGAATGCCAAAAATTGCCGCAACACAAATGTACAATGTGTGAGAGTAAATTCTACTACGCTGGCACCCTAAAGACCCATATGAAAGTTCATACATTTAACGTCAGGCATCAACGAATGTAGAGTAGAATAATGAATGTATAAATTTTTGATTTTTTTTAAAAATGGTGAAAAACAAATTGAAATTTATTTTAATGAAAGTAGTAGTGTTGTTAGTTATTTAGATAAATTAGAATTTTTAGAAACTGTTATGTTTGTTAAAAAAAGCGAATAAAAACCTAAATTCAATTCCATTGAGTAGACAAGTTGAGCACGTTAATTTATTCATATTGTATCAAGTCGCTTTTAGCTTTGTTATTTCCTTATTTGTTAATGTTTTTTTTTTTTCATTAATTTGCGTACAAACCATAATTTAGTTTTTTTTTATCTGTCGTTAGTTGTTTCAGTTCAAACAAACAAATTAGTAAGGAAATTCAATTTACGAATTGTTTTCGAAATTATTTACAAAAAAAAGAAAAAAAAACAACAACCAAATGAATATGATGTTCGAATTATTTTTACCATTTGTTTTTTCTTTTTGTTTTTTTCATTTCATTTCATTTTTACCCTCAATGAATCACACACATACACATTCCATTTGTAAAAAAAACACACAAACTAACAAAATCATCCTCATCATAAAAAAAACAAAACAACCGATCTTCGAATAAATATAGACATTAAATTCGAATTTGAACAATCAATGATAATTGGTGATCGTTTTCCATGCAGCGTTTGTGGCAAGAGTTATTTACGCAAACGTCATCTACAGCGTCATATGCGTGATGAATGTATTGGAATACCGCCACGCTTTAAATGTGATCTGTGCCCGTCAAGATTCCGTCGAAAGTACCACATGGTGCGACATATGACATCCAAACATGGCATCCCACCAGTCAATGATGGTCCTGAGAATTTATCAATGAAAAAAGAATACTACGAAAATGAGAATGTCCCAAGTCCGGGTGCTGGATATAGTGTAATCCATCATAATGCTGCCGCGGTAGCGGCTGCAGCAGCTGTAGCAGCGGTAGCAGCAGCACAAGCAGGGAACTGTCATCCAACTGGTAATAATACGGGCGGGGCAATTGTTCCTCCATCAAATGCGTTGCCGACAACATTGCCTACTTATGGTTTAACTGGAGCAATTGCAGCCTATCCAACATCTGCATCAGCATCAGCATCAGCAGTTACAGCCGCAACTCCGACCAGCAGTGACGATGAACATCATCACCATCAGAAGCCACAGAACCATAATAGCAAGGATGAAATCGGTCCGAAAAGTATTAAATTGGAGCCAAACAGTCCATCTAAAGGCATAGCTATGGATGAGGACTGGAAAATGAAGCTTAGCTTGCAGTTAATCTCAAATTCGCTACTAAAGGAGCGTCTATTGAACTCCATGCCTTTTGCGTACAATAACAATTAATTTTGTTTAATTATTTTATTTCTTTTATTTCTTTACCAATGTATAAGATAAAATTTGTTCCAAAGCTTAAACGCAACAAACCAAAAAACAAACAAACAAACACATAATATTTTGTACCAAAAAAGACGACGACAATGAGAGAGAAGTAACAATACTAAATAATTCCATTAATATTAATATTAACGATCTCAAATTTTATTTATAATTTATTTAATTTGATTAAGAATTTGTGTATTTTTTATTATATCTGTATTGCAACCTTTGTGTATTTGTTTTTTCTCAGTTTGTATTTGCCATGAGTTTTTTGTACTTTATATTTGCCATTTGTAAAAGACAATACACAAAAAAATATGCAAAGTTGTATAATTTTAAGTGATAGACGTACTCAACAAAATTGATAATACTCAGAGAACAAACACTTCTATCACAGTTTAAGATGATATTTTACCAAAAAAAAACCAAGAAACAGGGCGATATTCGACATTTTCTAGTCTTGTTGAATAAAAAATAAAAATTAAATGCCATACATAAAGAAAAAGACATATGTTTAGCGATAAGACTATAAAGAGTTCTATATTTCAATGTTAAATTAAAAAGAAAAAAGAAAAACCTAAAACTAAAGATACAAATTTTTTTACAAACTAGATTTAAGTAAATATATTTTTATAAATTAATTTTTTCTACAACGTATTCCGAACAAATAACTTGTTAGTCATATTTTTTTCCATATCAAATTTTACACTTAACTTTCCGTTAAACCTTCGTTTCAAAAGTTAACAAATTTTTGCATTTGCTCAATTAAATTGTAGAGTTTTTCTTACTTCATTATGAGTACCTTGTTGGCATTTAAATAAATAGATATATATTTGTGCATAATATGTAATTGCGATATTGAGATAAGAAAAACTTTTAAAAGAATAATAATTTTAAATGTGACTTTTTTGCATCACTGTACTACTTCAAATTAAGCCCATTAAATATTTATTTAAACTTACAAAATTATGTCCAATAAAGTATGCCCCCTTTTTTATGACGTAAATATTAAGCAGATTAAATTACTTAATGTATTTTTATGTATATCTTAGGTTTTAAAACTTTATATTTCATTTCGTATGTTTTAATTTTTAATATTTAAAAAAAATGAAAATAAATTATTTGTCAAATTTATTTAAAAAAATCTTGTAATGTTTTAGTTACTATTTCCCTTTTCCGAAAAATCCTGATTTCCTTTCCTTTGCTATTTAATGTGGGATCCTTCTTGAATGCATTGCTTTGTGTCTAGAGAAAGTAGAAATTGTGTCAGGTTGTACTTCAAACTAAAAAGCTTTTATAATCCGAAAATTGGCAATAAATATTTTGAAATATTTTTTTCAGAAATTTTTTACCAAGAACGTTCATCTCATGCGATTCAATTGGTGACTCGTAATGTTACAGCTTGTTTTTGAACTAGAACTGGAAAAAATCCCTTTTTTCGAGAATGTTTTAAGTGTGTTTTAGACAGTTATTTTTTAAAGTAACAATGTGCCGTTCTAAAAAACATACTCCATAGTATTCTGCGGATTATAACTGAATGCCATAATTAGAAAAAAAATCTCATACTCTTGAAGTCGAAAGAAAGATCAAAGAGTGAACGCTTTGAAAGTTCAACAAAATTGAATTGTGTAGAATAACTTTAAAAATTTCAACAAAGTTCTTAATGAAAGGAATTTGCAATGTTAAAAGCTCTTGTAACTTTGTTTGAGTGAATTTTTTTCTTTTTTTTTTTAATGAAACGAGCTTTTTAACGTTTATATGGGTGCATATTTTGTCGAACTCCGAGCATTCTTATTTTAAAGTTTTTTTTCAAAAGCTCAAAAAAGCTTCCTGGAATATAAATACATAAATGAGGAAGATCAGATACAGTAATGCCCAGATATGTACTCCCTCCCTTAGCTGCGTCACCCGCATTGCTTACCAACGATTTTAGGCTTCAAAAAAGTTACATTCAAATAAATAATAAATCAGAAAAACTCGAGGCAGTTTTCCGGGAAGCACTGTATTCACTTTCAGAGTTAATTCAACTCAATAGCACACCCTGCATTCTCGAATGAGTCCTTAATTTTTTATTTAAATCCTTCAAATAATAAAAGTTTTTATTTGGTTTTCTCAGTCATAAATTCAAATTCTCTTTTTTTCTTTTAATAAAAAAAAACCTCAGAAAAAGAGTTTTTTTTTTCTTTTCGTTCAAAACAAAAATAGTAAAAACTTTTACTAACCAAATAAAAATATTTCTTTTAGATTGTACGTTATTTACACACACACACAAAAAAACGCGCGTGGAAAAGAAGTCTTCATCTTTAAAATGTGTACACTGAAAAATGTCCTGCCTTCCCATATATATTTGTGCATCCCAACCAAAAAAAAAAAAAAAACCTAAATCTAAAACGCTGGTGGAGGGGTTTTCTGTCAAATTTTCTTCTCATCATATACTGTACTACTTTCCTAATATATTCTCAACATTATCCTCTACTACTACTACTGATCTTAAACAAATATTCCACTGCAGTATACCACTACTACCACTTCTCGTATGTATAATGTTGAAATCGCAAAAAAGCTTCTGTAAAAATTAAAAAAAAAACACTGCTGGGTGATGGAGTAAGGATTAACTAATTTCTGTCATAATTTATTCGCTTAAATTTAAATAAGTTTTCTTATTTAGTTTTTCTATGTAAAAAACGGATACATATATATATTGAACTATTGTAATGTTTAAAAACTTTTATAAATGTTTTATTGGAATTTCTAATAAAAAAAACTATTTAAATTTCAAATGCATATAATGTTTTTTATTTATTATTCCGCTCGTCAACAAATTCTTTTTTGTTTTCTTATTTTGTTTTTTTGTTTTGGTTTCTTCGTACTTTCGTTTTCTTTGTTCCAGTACCTAAGCCAATATTTGTTTTTTTTATTCGTCATTTAATTTTTTTTGTAGATCCTTTGTGTCTCAAATTGTGTGTATAAAATAGTTTTTGTGTGTTACAAGTTGCATTCGTACTTTTTTTTCTTTTCAAATCAACAAAAAAAAATCAACCTTTCGCATTAAAAAAAACAGAAAAAGAAAAACATATCCACAAACAAAAACACAAATCATCTAATTTTACAGATTTTCTATTATGGTATCAACACTCATGTGATCAATGTGGTAAATCATATAAAACACGTAAAAGCTTAAGTCGTCATCGTCGTTTTGAATGCCGTTTTACAACCGAACGCCCACTATTTCAATGTCCTTCGTGCAATTATGCTGCTAAACGCAGCGATAATTTGACCAAACACATTAAGACACACTTTGCAAAAATGCAAAAGGACTTTCTGCCATTAGCTGTGAAATTACAAAATAGCCTCAACATGGAAATGGCATAGAACCTTAACAAAATAGGCATTATGCATAACACAAAAGAAAATACAAATTACTAATTCTTATTATCCCAGGAATCACAAATTTACAATTTAAAATGAAAAAAACTACACAAAAAATACATACTATTTTTGCATGAGATATCTAATATATATTTATATACATAACATACATACATAAACTTAATATATTTTTTATTAAACTATAACACTTAAACACTAAACTATAAAGTATATTTATTTATTTGCGGATTATTTATTGATGCAAAAAATACTAATTTATTTGTGAACATGTAAGTTGGAAATTTTGCGCTATATATATATTTATTTTTTTTATTTAATGTAAATGCTCGTTAGATGTACTTTCTGTTTAATTAAGCAATCTGGTGATAGTGGAATACTTTATCCTATTGTATGTGTACTTGTATCTGTTACCATAATTTTCTAATTTTCAACGGTGACGGGTTGAGATTCTCTGTTATTTAAATGGTATAGCTATTGGTATTTTCCATTAAAAATACGGGAAATTGAAATAAAAGCATTAATTTATAAACCTGACTCTGCTTAGCAATTATTTATCAGCTATATTGTTCCCCTTTAGTTATTTCGACCTAATAGGATAGTTTACGCTTATTTGAATTATATTTGATTAGCTTTGTATACCAAAACATCAACATCGTACGTATAAATGAGCTCAATTAAAAAGGAGCCATCCAACAATGATGGAGTTCAAAAACAGTTTAAACAGAATATTCGAAAATACATAGTTAGTCGTTAAATCAAATTAAGTTACAAAAGCTGTTGAAAGGGGGACATCGTTTTAAGTAGCCTAATGCATCTTGATGTCACTCTGGGCTTGATAGGACATAATGGTGTTGAAAAATAAGAATTCACACATAACGCGGAAATATTCATGCTTATTTTGAGATTCGAATGAATAGTCAAGTCGTTCGAATATCTATTTTCGTTCGAATTATACCGGTTTTTCTCAAATAAATTTTCTATTCGCTCGAATCTCAAAATACAAATTCTTCTAATTCGAAAAACTTTCGTTCGAATTCGAATGTCAAAATCAGCATGATTTTTCTAGAAATTGTAGAGTATAAAGGTCCAGTTTAAATTGTCTGTATGAAGATGCATACCAATTAAGCCGTTGTTGTTGCTGGTGCTGCTATTAGAAAAGCGTTCTACAAAAAGATTATGCATATCTGTCTATCAAGGCGAAACTTTGATGCCCGCTTGTTCCATATATCGAAGCAACTCCTATTGGCTGATTCACGCTTTTCTGAGTAGTGTCGCTGAGTTGCTTAAACAGTTTAAACAAAGTATGTTTTGGGTTGGTATAAGTCACAAAAATAAGATGATGAGAAACGTTTACCAGCAAAATAAAGCAATACCTTTTTGTAGGAGGATATTCCTCGAACTCGTAAGCGAACGTATGCCTATTTTGTGCCTGCTAAAACGTACTAGATATTATAGGCATGCGTAGGTTCGATTTGAATGTTTGTTTACACCGCGTCTCAGCGAGAAATATTTCATAGAATGCATTCGTGAAAATAAAAATTGCTCCTAGAGACTAGTATTCTATGAACAAATTGACTTTGATGTATTGTTTAAGCCTTCGCGCCCGATAAGGCCCTAGCTACATAAAATGAAAACGTAAACTTTTTCATTTGGTTTTTTGGCCCATTTCAAATGATCAGATCAACACAATCCTTGTCTTAAAATGTTGCTTACGAATTATTGAACTACTATGTCACAAATTATTGAGAAGTTGAACATAAAATTGAATAGAAAACGAATTCATTAATTTTTCGGTAGGGACAACTTTTTCTGTTCAACTTCTCAGTCATTTCCTAGAAAAGATACAATTTCAAAAATGTCCTTCCGAACGAAATCCGAACGGATACCTCGAGAAGACCGAGTAAGCTATGAAATGCCTACCTTAAATTTTATGGCGTTCTATCTTTATTTCTATGAAAAGTAATAGTAGGTAAGGTATGAAATATTGCACGTAGAGACGCGATGTTATGAGCACAAACAATGCAGATGTTTGTAAGTCAGACGATTACGAACTCACCCATTTTTGTACAAATTGGGTTTTGCTCAATTAAGTTGAGGTAATACGTTTATTTTAAGGCAACGAACTATGCGGGAATCAGTTGTTACAATGCACCACCGAGTCGTTAATTTTTAGGAGGAAAATGAAAATATTGAATAGAAAACAAAAAGATCGGTTGTTTTTACCTCTTTATGGAAACTTTTAAAGCTAGTCCAAAATTAATTGAAATATCTCACGGTAGCTGATTTTTACTAAACCGAGAATTTAAATTTAAATGACTGTTTTCTTTTAGCTACTTTATATTATTGGTTAACTACTAACAACTTGCAACCATCCATACAAAGAGAGGCATTTGATTGGCCTTAGTGACGAAGTGATTCAAAATCGGGAGGCCTGCCGTTGTTTTTTGAGGTCGAACCGGCGAACTCCACAGGCGGACCAGTAGGGATGCAGTTAAGTGGGAGGGTTATGATCCCTTTAGTTCAGACCACAACCTCGTCGTTAAAGAGAAAGAAGAAAGCATAAGATTACAGCTTGCAAAGATTCATTTTTACAAACCAAATTGATGCATAAAAACATCGTTTTTTTTGTTTTAATTCGATTGTTTTTAAACCCACATGCCTGTCATTGATTACGAGGTTAGCTATTTTACTATAAGTATATATACGCTAATGATGTTCAGGTCGTAATGAGCTGTCCCTTAGTTGAACTGAGCATTCCGCTAGCTGCATGAATGGAGATCTGGAAGATTTGGTCACAAGTAAATAGTTTATCCTTTAATATTGATAAATCGAATTGCATGGTTGTTTCCAAGAAAGCATATAGAACTTGCATACTTCCCTTTCAACACTCTTAATAATGCACTTGTAGATCGACATAGCCTTCAATCAAAATCTAGCCTGGGATAAGCACATTTAACAGGTAGTAGGCAAGACCCATGTAGTGTTTTGAACACTATTGGTCTCTGACCCCATAACTCCTATAATGACACGCATATTGTTTGCAAGAACTTTGGATGTTCCTCTTCTCACTGATGGGTGTGAAATGTTGGTCTTCCTGCAGCTATACATAATATAAAGTCCAAAATACATGTGCAGAATATTTCTTGCCGAGCAAATAAACGAGAACGCATGTAAATTTTGCTCTTGACCCTTTTTTTATTTTCGTTTAAAATAAGAGTTGTTGTCCTTTCTTTTGTGTACTCTTGTGCTCTAACACGAAAAGGAATGGCAGCAAACTATGCAGTGGACGTAAAACAATTCTGAAGCATATAGAACTTCTACACATGAATTTTGTACATAAAGAGAAAGTTAACGTTGCTTTTAAAAGCATTGTTCTTAATGTCTTTGGTTTGTGAAGTTTTGATCAAGTTTCTTGCTATTCATGACATTTGTCAGGTTCCTCGAGTTTCGTACACAGATCGCTATCACACATTTTACTTACACATCAACCTGCTTATCCTTACGAAAAATTACATTTTCCTCCTTAAGCAGATCACAGTCAGTAAATTGTGCCTAGATACACCTGTTTGAATGTGGGATTTGCTGCTCCATAGCTTAAGAAGCTACAGACAATACAACTATAGTAAATAAAGAAATAATAACTTTTTCTCACAGTTCTTAGCATGACTTGTATCCGTTTACTTTTATTTTATTTAAAAAAAATTGTTGCTTCTTCTCTTTTTTACTCTGACTGGTTCTTTACTAGATCAACAGTATTAATTATTTTAACATGCAAGTGGCATCCATCTTCTATTTGTCTTTTCTTGCTTATCACCTAATTATAAAATACCTCTTGCGAAAGTCCAAGGAATTAATTGCCATAAGACGCTTCTCAAGTTTGACTTTGCAATGGTTGGAACAGCTAGTTTTGAGGGACCTGTGGCCCATAAAGTAAGTGCGTATTTATTTTTCTTTTTAAAATTCAAAACAGTGGAAAAAAATCGAATACGTTCAATAAAATTTCAAAGTAATGGATAGTATGTACTTGTGTTGACTAATTGTCGTTGTTTTCAACAAAAAATTATATTTTGTTGCTTTAAATTTTGAACATCCTTTCGATTCACTTAAACAATTCGCAGCAATTCCTTGTCGGAGAGAAATTTGCGCTGTGTCTGTCAAAAATTGTTTTGTTTACCGAGTCATGTTGCATTTCGGTAATGTGTGTTGCATTTGATCGGAGAATTATACAGTTAAATGAATCGGAACGGATACCTCAAACAGGGCTGACAGTTTGTATGATGAGAAGCAGTACCAAAGAATGAGGGCATTCAATATGCCACAGCCCAACTTAGGCTGGGCTAAAATGGCTAAAATTTAAGGGCGATTTTTGACAACTGCGTTGGTTAGAAATCAAGAAATGTCAAAAATATCCGTCATAACCATTCGAACATTTTACGCAACCAAGGCGCCTTTTCCGAGTTTGAAGTGAATGAGAATTGAAGTATACAACGCACAGCGACACACTCAATGGGTCAAACTATATTTATCTTTGTCGTGATGTATGACGTGGTTGCGATCATGATTTGTGTGGGAAAGAGCTTTTCCTATTAAATGTTTTATTTCGCTCTTCTTTAAGATTTATAGAAGAGCTTTCTGTATTCAATTTTATTTTCAGAGCCAGAATTCTATATTTTTTGATAGTAGGTATGCATCTAACCCCCAACTTTTCTTTAAAGTCTTTTCTGTGTAAAGCTTTTTTCTGCCCCAGTAAGTTTTCAACACATAATGTAACAAATTTGACGATTAAAATATTATTGTACACTGCGTTGAACCAACTAAATAGCTTTCATTATCATTTGAATTAAGACCGTTCTTCCTTTCCTTTATGACGAGGTTATGATCTGCACTAAAGGGATCATAACCCTACCATTTCATCCCTACTGGTCTGTGGGGGCTATGGGGTTCGCCGATTTGACCTCAAAAAGTACGGGCAGGCCGCCCGATTTCATCACTAAGGCCAATCAAATGTTGGTGTTGTTACTTTTTTGTGATCCAGGAGTTCTTATGCCTGCTCCTAGTGCACGGTTTAATGGCAACATTGATTGATATTGCCTTCCTGAAGGGGTTTGTAGGATCTGTCCTTTGAACATGACAGTGCAATTGAGCCGTTCGCGCTCCATTTTCTCTGAGATAGGTTCCTTGACGTGAAGGTTTCCTCGGATTTGGAACTTCTAATTCTTTTTGAATTAAGTAAGACCGTTAATAAATCCATTATTGTAGAAATACAGATAATAGTACAGAGCGGACAGCTTATATTGGGAGAATGTGTACTATGAACGAAAAAAGCTTTTGCGAGAAGTTATAACGTTATATTTCCAAATTCAATAGTTCCCATACACATGCACCTGCAGGCTGAGTTCCAAAACATGAAAAAGTGTTGTTGCGGTACCAATACTTGTTTGATACGCATCTGCAATTGAACCATGATGCAAATATCAAATGAAAGCATCGCAAAAAAATATCGACACGTAGTTTTCCCAGTTGCTGCGCATCCATAACGTTTGGAATGCAATTAGAAAATCGTGAGTTTGTTATTATTAATCTGATGCATTTTCGAACTCATCCATACCGCAAATGTTATCTTTTTTTACGTGGCCGCTGGCAGTCTGAATTATTTTCTGTGGTAGAACGTTTTAAACCGATACTTAAATGGTCATCTACATGACATCTTATATCATACTGAATGGGGAAGACAACAATTAACCGTAAGGAGGTTTCGATAATATTCAAATGATTAACTTGCAGTTCCATCGGATCTTCATTTATTAACTAATTAATAACCGTACACATTGTTCAACACAAGTTCTAAGGCCTATTTTTGAAATCCACAAAAAATTCTCATTTTTTCGATGTTGCAAACATTTTTGCCAAAATGTCGATACAAATGAAAGAAAAATGTTTACTCAATGATATGAAAATAAATAAATTGATTAATTTTTTTAATACATCTATATTAAAAACTTAAACATATATTTTCAAATAATTTTCCCAATTAGGGTTTTTTTTTATTGTCTATGTATGCATACTCGAGTTTTTCCTAAAAATAGCTTTGTCGATAAAAATAGTATTAGCCACTATTCCACTATCACGGAACCCGATTAGTTTCGAAAGCGCAATTCAAACTATTCGTTTGCTCTCTATTATCAAAAATTTGAAAAAAGCTTAACACGAATATTGACAAAACACAGTGATTATTTTCATTTTGCAGAATCATTAATCAGATATCTAGTTTTGTACTAAATAAAAAAATAAAAACAAAATTTTAACAACGAGCTTTCACGATTAAAAAAAAATCCGCAATGCCAGTGAACTAATTTAAGTCTACTTATTTAATTTATACTAAGAACTATTTAAAAATGATTTCAGTATTGAACAAAATTTATTAAATAAAATATAAATATTCTATAAATATTTATTTTTTATAATTGTATTTGCAAATAAAAAAAAGACAACAACTACATATTGCATTCCACCCTAAACAAAACTTAATACTTAATCACGCAATTTTTGTTTCTTTACTAATTTCTCTAGTCGTCTAGTTTTAATTGCTATCTTTTTGTTGGAATGCCCCTAATTATTAATATTTAATTGCATTTTTTTTCGAAATTAAAATAATTTCGCAAAACCTATATAAATGTATGTACCAAAGACCGAAATAAAAAAAAAAACGTAAAAAACATCACTTTTGTTGCTACACCTAATTCTGTTTGTTTATATAATTTTATTCGATTGGTTTGTAATGTGTATATTTTCTATTCTAAAAGCAAAGTTTAAATATTAACATTCCATTGCATAAAAGAAAATCAAAATCAAATTCATCATCAATTCACATCTCATTTCTTTTTTATTTAATTTCCCCATACAATCATCAAAAAAAACATTCTCTTTTCTCAATAATTTTCAAAGAACATAACGAATAAAAGATGAAATTAAAAAAAAACCATCACACCAAAAGAAAAACAACAACAACAAAAATTTAAATTCTTTTTTAGATTTTCTACCGACATATCTAAATGACGAAGGCCGGCATCAACCTGACTATCAACATCTTCTACCCCCTTTACAGCACCAACAGCAAATACGGTTTAGTTGCGAACACTGTGGTAAAACATACGCGTCCCGCGGCACGCTTGGCCGGCATACACGCTACGAATGCCCCTATATAAGTGCAATGCCTAAATTTCAATGTCCGCATTGTGATTTTGCCACAAAACGCAAAGATAACCTCAAGTGCCACGTAATAACGCATTTAAAGCGTAAAGGATCATCACACAAAGAAGATGCGTACCATGATTTTTTATAATATTAAAACAAATACAAATCTAAACACAGCAGTAAGTGCTATAGAAAAAAAATTAAAAACACCAAATGCAATCCCCTTTTTTTTGAAATACATATAGTGCCTGAAAATGCTTAAACAGAAAAATTAAATTATAAAAGAATAAAACAAATATTTATAAATAGAAAATATATACACTAAATAAAAAATCTTATAAACAAATCAGAGGTTCTATAATGTTAAACAAATTCGATAAATAAAACAAAAAAAAAAAAGTTAGGGTTTGCGAAAAATAATGCCAAATTTAGATTTAAAATAAATAGAGATAGATAATGAATAAAACAAAAAAATATGTATAATGGAACTGGCTTAAGGTTCCGCGATAGGTGTAAGATCGGGTATTGACAGTGGAATGTGCTTGTAGAAATTTAGTCAATCGGTAGGCTGGCTTCATTGGTATACATCTTCATACAGAAAATTTAAAGTCGCTTAGACCTTTTTACTTTACTGTAATCGTCTTCATCGTTCAGACTTTCTTCTGTAAATATTTTACGATGCCTTCTTTATTTGTACA
The DNA here is from genome assembly GCA_949715645.1 of Portevinia maculata. Taxonomy (NCBI): domain Eukaryota; kingdom Metazoa; phylum Arthropoda; class Insecta; order Diptera; family Syrphidae; genus Portevinia; species Portevinia maculata. The sequence continues at coordinate 264,765,670 of OX454526.1, read as the reverse complement.
AACATTTATAACAAAAACGTTATAGAAGAAGCGCATCTTCTCTCACACATTCTTTATTGGTTGCTCGTTGGGCTTTCCCCCTCTACTTCCCACAACTTGAACCTTAATGAAAGTTGCTACGTAACAAGAGGAGTACACACTTCTGTTGCCAAATAAATATTACGATCTGCAGAACATTTTCCTGCAAACAATGCCAAATTCACGTACACATACTTAATAAGTTCTCCGTTTACATAAGCATGGAAGACATTTATCGTTCGAACGATATTGGTTGGACTATTTGAGTTTGCTGCATGTGACACATAAAGATGCCAAACACTTTTTCGCCATCTTGCTTCCTGTTCGCAGTTATTGCCGAAACTTTGTCGTCAAACAATAGTATTCTTGCGTAAGAGTCACAAACCAGCTTGTCGCTTTTTCGCTTTCCAGTCGCTGGCTTACGCTGGTTAAAAAATAAAGCTGGCGAAGAATGTACACGTTCATTGTGAACCCGCTTCCTGCTTTAACAAGCTCTAACCAGCTTTTATCGGAATGAATTTTTAATTTTTGTTGACGCCGGTAACCAGCTTTCAAGCATGCTCTTTCAGTTGTTAGCTTATTATGATCATTCACTGGAAGAAAATAATTAAACTTTGGCGGCACCGGCGTCTAATTTCGATCACTTTTGCTTACGTCCGTCAGTCACTTCCGTTCTCGCACATCTTTTATGGGCTATTTAATCCATTAATAAATCGGAAGGAACAATTTCGTTCAAATATGTATGTACAGTTTGCTTACGTCTATTGTGGTTAAGTGACCACCTTATGTGGTAGCTTTGTTTAATTCCTCCACATTATAATGAGAGTAGTCCACTTCCAAATACCTTCCACCGTCAATACTCACATACATTTTAAGTGCTTACATTATATTTATACTGTAAAAATTGTTCCTGCTTCTAAGTATTTCATCACATAATAAAAAATAAAATAAAAATATAAATCACAAGAAAAAATAATTATATTTAACCTACAGTCGTTTGTGAAACTTGAGTACAATTAATAATATTGTGTTATTTAACTTTAATACAAAAACAAAAACCATTGTAGTAACTTTCTCTATAAGAACATTTTGTATTCCCCTAATATATAAGGACAAGTTTTTTGTTTTGTTTTATAAAATAAGTTTTAATTCGAAACAACAATTGGTATTGTAAAACTTTATTTTTCTACATGAATAAATTTATAAACTTTTGTCTTCACCAAAAAAAAAAGAAAAAAAAGAAATGAACAGAAAAAGAGAATCATTGTTTTTCTATTATAATTTTTTTTTTATTTTTCATAAAATTTTGTTATATAATCATGGATTTTTTCAGAATCAGAATCTCATAAAAAAGTACAATCACTATCGTTCCATCATCATCATCCTCATGTTCTCACCATCGTCCCATGCCAGCATCAGAACATATCTATATATATAGAAAATAACACACAAAGCGTAACGTAAAAAAAAATTGTAAATATGCTAAAGAAATGAATTTTTTTATACAAATTTTATACATTATTTTTTTTTCTCCCATAATTTTTTTTTATATAAATATTTCAGTTTGTTTGCATAATTTTGTTTCTCCTTATTTTCCTTTATTTGTTTTGTTTTGCTTTTAACTTTAATTGTTTCTTTTTTCTATAAACATAAAAAAAACTTAAAACAAAATTTATTACTTTGTTAAGAGCAAATAATTAAGCTTTCTTATAGTTTTTGTTTAAAAGCTTTAGTTTTATATTTTTTAATCAATTTAGTTTTTTCCTTAAATTAAAATTGATTTTAGTTAATTTTTTGTATTAAATTTTTTAAAAAAGCAACGTTGTTTTTTAAACAAAAAGAAGCCAGAGAAAAATTGAAGAGATATAACTACAATTAGTTTAACGAGAAAAATTATTATTTAGTTAATAATTTATTTGGTAAAAGCCATAACAAAGTTACAACCGATTATTTCAGGTCGAAGCAGTTCAACTACATCAAGCCAAACACCACCACCGTCGACAACACCACATCAGCCATTTGTCAGAGACTATTGGTATGAGTTGAAGTTTTCCGATTTATTCAAATTCATCAATCCAGACGGAAGATATCAGTGTCCACGATTCAATTGTTTAAAAAGCTATAAAGATGCTAGCTCATTGCAGAGACATATCAGGTGCTTATTAATATATTTAATTTAATTCGTTATTTCTTTTGACTTTTCATTACCTGTGTTTGGAGATGCATTTACACTTTTCTGATGCGTTTTATTTATTTATATTTCATGACTTTAAATTAAATTTAAGAAGGTGATTCAACACGTGACATTATTGAGTGATTCATTAGAATTAAAAATTGCTTTGGGGCTATATAAGCATTTTACAAGACTATGCTTGGATAAATTGAAAAAGTTAAATAAATATACAAGACCGTTTAAAGGTATTTCGAAGGTAAGGGGCCATTTCTGGTTTTCATGTTATCAATAAGCATTAAGTTCACATATTGGACACATCAGCATTCTCACAGTTATTGTATAAAATACGTTGCTATTTATTTTCATCAGTTGATTTCAGGATAAACCGATCTGAAATTGAACATTTTGGGATGAAATTTCGAAATTACAATTCATCGTTCCCACTGCACGGAAAAAAATTCACTTGACGCTGCCGTCAAAACTTGCTGCGCGCTTTTTTTTGCAAGAAATTATTTAATCTGTATATAAAAATTAATGTATGTACGTTTCTGTCTATGCTATGGACACCGAAACTACCGAAGCGATTGAGCTCAAAATCAGGTGATCTTCGGTATTGGCCTGAGTGTGTTTTTGTCAAGTTTGGTTAAAATCGGGCGAGAACTGCATTTTGTAATTTTATACATACAAATTAATGTTTGTGTTTTTGTCTTCTATTCGTTCGCGCATCGTTCACCCAATTGAGTTGAAGTTTTGTTTGTTGTTGCCACTTGCGCGGAAATTTTTGGTATAATACTATCAACATACAATATGTGGCGCGCTTATGTTTGTGTGTTCGTCTTCAATGCGTTCACGCAGCGTTAATCCGATTGAGTTGAAAGTTTTTCAGCTCTTGTTGGCACTTGGGTGAACGTTGTTAAACTATGCGGCGAAAAAGATGCAATCCCCTTAATCCGCGAAGCACTGTTTGATTCGTCTAAGTCAGCTGACATAGGCGCCTGCGTGAGCGTCTAAACCAATCCAATAAGTGAAGTCCCTTTGACGAAATCTTCGATATTGGCCCGAGAGTGTTTCTTTCAAGTTTGTCCAAAATCGGTTCAGCAGTTTGGCTTGCAGTTTTGTTTGTTACTATAATACTATATATTTGTTTTGTTTGGGGCAGCAATACCAATGAAATGGACTTAAAGATGAATTGAGTGACTAGATTTGAGTCCGCTTCTGTCCACTTTCTCTTTTTTTTAAATATATTTTTCGGCCTATCTTTGTCTTTACTTGAATAAACGTTTTGAGGTTTTTTTCTAATTGGTTTTTAAGACAGCCCCCTGAATGAGGAGCGGGGATATCAAATGTTTCGTTTGATTTGACAGGTGCGGATATTTTTTAGGACTGCTCGGGACTTAATTTCGACCTACAACTTCCAGACCACTGCAGTATATTTAGGGCGAGCTACCCGGAATGAACATAGAGAGATAAAGCAATGCCGAGAATCAGATGGTTGGCAGATGCGACATATTCCTGTGCTGTGCTCCCGGCCAGTCCGATACTTAAATACGCATGAGATAGCCAAACTTGGCATTGGGTAGTATCTTTAGAGATCTACCCTTTGCCAAATGTCACCTTCACTCCCCGCGGTGGTTCTTATTCGTGCTGCTCTTAGGTTAAACTGCACATCCGAGCTCTTCAGACGCCTTCATGGTGTACAATACAGTACAAGAACAGATAGGTAAACGATCAACCAGCGATTGAAAATTGAACTCTTCTACAGGCCTATGGCGCGTTTTATTCTTACCGAAGAAAACCATCAGTACCCAAAGCACTTCAATATATGAAGGTGTTTCTTCTGCATGTGTGGAGTGTTGGAAAATAGCTCTCGGAGGAGAATTTTACGGTTTGCGTTTTCTAAAGAAAAGTGTACATAAACAATAATTGGGCCAAAAATCTCTTTTAAAACATTTTCGGGCATTTGAAACGAAATTACTGTCGACAACTTCCACAGAAGGGCTGCTTTAGATACAATCTGCAAATATATATACAATAATTTGTATTGCAAACAAAAATGGCTTCCGGCCATAATTCTTGGGATCATTCTTATGAGCAACCGTGGATACCACAAAAATGCGGGAAATATTATGAGTAAAGGATTTCTTTATGTTTCTGAAACTCAGCAGTTCACTGAAGAAGATCTTCCTTCTTTCCATTATCAGGTGGACATTCACATGTGTTTAGCTGCTTCGTCTTCTTCAAAGCATAGCCGGCATTCTGGAGAATCAACTATTTTCATTTTGTTAAGGTGGTGTCGTAAACCGTGGTGGTCAGAACCTACTCAGTATTTGATATCACGCGGACACATTGGTATAGCTGTTAATGGGCCGAATGGTTCGTTTGGCCTGTCTAAGACCTGGGATGTTCTTCAAAAAGTTATACATTTCATATGTTCCCAGCTTTTATAGCTATGCAATTGCTGCTGATCTAGGAGTGCAACAGAACTGTTCGGAACCTTCCAAACCTCATGCGCTTCTTGGAATTTGATTGTGGGCTTGTTGGCAGATAAATTTGACTTCAAATAACCACATAAAAAGTCACTATCTAGTTGACTAATTCTGATCACCGAAACAGGAGAGGACGCGACCAGGAAATGTCTCATGCAATAATTGAATTGTTTCACGGGCTGTATGGCATGTGGCACCGTCTTGTTGAAACCACAGTTCACATCAATATGTTTCAATTTAAGCAAATATGGGCCAATGATTTCTTGTAATGCTAATTTTTTTAGGTTAGGTTATGTTAATGGGTTGAGAGATAGCATAAACCTATACCCGTCACACTTAGGTCAATGTAGACCCATTGTGATGCCCTGGGCGGTTATGGCTCCCCTACTGTGGAACCTTTGAATCTATGGATTTCCTAGCCATCCTGAGGTCGTTATAAACTTTTGCAAGTCATTCACAGATTTTCCTGAAAGTTCTTCTAAATCTTGAAAGAAGTTCCTTCCAAAGATTTTATTTTTGACAGTGACAGAGAAAGTGTGGAGTGTCCTCATGCTCATCCTCGTCTCCGAAATGCCTGCACAGGTCATCTGTGGTAAGTTTTATCTTTTTTGCATGTTATCTTAGCATGTTATGTCCGGTGGTGCTGAGAGGACAATGATTTCTTGTTCATTTGTACTATTCTCTCAGTTTTTTTCTTGCTGTAAAGCGGCCACATTCACTTTGTTTGTTGCTATCAGTATTTCGTTCCCGATTGACTGTTTAAGATTACAGGTTGGGGTCTTTACTGAATTGTCTACCTGGTTTAATTCAAGGGATGATCTTCTTGTCAGTTCATCAGCTCTCTCGTTTCCCGGCACACCACTGTGTCCGGACACCCAGCATAGTCTTAGGTAGTGTTGTGCGCCAAGAACATGTAGTTCTTCGCGACAGAGACTAACAAGCTTCGATTTCACTTCAATGGCAGAAATCGCTTTTATTGCCGCTTGGCTGTCAATGAAAAAGGTGATAACTGCTTGTGGTATTACCTTCATTGCAACCTGGATAACGCTGCTGTAGTCAGGAAGTCTGATTTAATCAGATTTTCCGATAGCTTCGTAGTTAATGCCTGCGCCAAACGCTAAATTCTTAATAACCTTAAACTGTGTGCTGTCAAGTTGTTTTTTTAAGGGTGGCCAACACTTTACTACACAAATGGCGGCACATTCAAATCTTGCGTTAATTTTGGGAGACCCTTTAGCTGCTTGACTATTCGTGAATATGTGGATGTTGGCGATGTATTAATGCGCACTTTCTTGAATGGCGTGACGCTGTGCTTGAAATAAGCTCGGGCTTTTTTCCATAGGCATTTTGATGAAAGTGGTTGGCTTCCATTTAAGAATCATCCGTATACCACTTCATGTGTCTGTGGCTATTGGGTGTGTCCATGCTTTTGATTGGGAATCTCTTTTTAAGGCGGTCTGTGACCGCCCAGTTCATGTCAAGTTCCGGAAGTTCAGCAATCAGAGTCAAAGTAGCTAATCATAATAAACAAAATGTTTTTTTTTTACTCTGATTTGGTTTTAATTTTTACATTCCCACAGTTGAAATGAAAACGAACTTGTGAGTACTCCTTCCGCGTTGTATTAAAAACAAACAGCCTTTTTAATTTCCCTCAAATTATATATGATACAGTCAACTCCTTTTTTCCGAACTTCGTTTCACAAACACTATTACTCAACATGCTTTAAAATTTTCATATAATTCCCTTCTGAAACCCGCTTAACTGAACAAATGGTTGCCTGAACGAATTGTTTCTACAGCATTTATTAGTTAATAATAATCCTTAAACAGCTCCGCACAAATGAAATAAAATAACAGACAACACCCATCACTTTATTTACACGGAGTTGTTTTTTGATTTTGTTGTTGAGATTATTTTAATAAAATTTCAATTTTATTTTGAAAAACTGATTAATAATCCTTGATTTTTTAGACTAGTTAATTGGAAAAAAATGCAGTTGTAAGAACTCCGGTTAAGTGAAGATTTTTTTCAGTTATCCAAAGTTCGCATAACTGAAAATACCGCTTACTGAAAAGAAAAATTATGGCTAATTGTCGTTACAGTAAGCGGGGTCGGAGTACTGAAAAGAGAATTAAAACTGTGGTGTGATACAAATACAAAGGCAAATACAAATATATTTTGCGCAACAGTCCATACCGACCCACGAATAGTTTTTCCAACCATTCTTGTATTCGAAGTTATATCTTTGGCACCAATGGAAGGTACCAACAGCTATTTTCTGAGTCTTGTGGTAATTTTGAGGAATTTTCTCATGGCAGTTATATGTCAATATGAAAATTGAAATTGAAAACCCAATTGAAATCACGTTTTATTTAAGAACAACAAAAATGGGTTTGAATATTGGGTCTAAGTTTCGTGACAACTGGACGAGTGGAGATTTGTGTGTTCCTTCAGAATAAGTTTTGACAACAAATAAAAATGCTCACAATCTTATAACAGAAACAAAATATGAAGAAGGTTTACCTTAGGTGCAAAATATTGACAAGGACATTGTCTATATATTTTGTGAACAACACAACTTTCATTTTATCAACTTTTTCGAACAAAATAAACGATATTTTCCAATGGTATGGTTTGATATTACTATATCTCAAATTAAAAGGCCTCAAAATTGGTAATGAACGTACTTTGTTAAATAAGTTTTGATGCAAGTCATAAATATATATATAGTATATACGAGTATATATATGTATTGTATAATGTAAATGTAAAAAACACACGACTGGCAATTATTCAACTCCTATCTTCAGTCAAACGTGTTTTTCGAAAATGCCGCTTCATGCCGTTTCTTTTTAACTCCGATTCGTTTAAGAACCAGATTGCTGGTGAACCGTTTTGGTCGAAGTCTTTTATTTTGCTATGCTGACAGTGTTCATTGTTTTCTGTACGAACGCCGAAATTTTTAGGTGTACTTTTTACAAAAACAAAGTGATGAAGTTATTGAAAGTTTTTGAGTAAATTTAAAGAGCGTTACATACAGTGAAAAAAGCCGGCATTGGAAAAATGTATGTGAACATTTGCTGTCGCGCTAGTGGCTCAGTGGTTACTGTGTTGGACTACTAATCGAAAGGTCCTCGGTGCAAATCCCGACGGGGCCAAGTAAGATCCAGAATTTTTCCACAGCCCCACCTCTTGCGAACGTCTGAGAAACATCCAAGTGTATCTATTGTCATGGGAAGCTTCTAAAATTGGCCGTTCGGATTCGGTTTAAAATTGTAGGTCACTTCCACTTCGCACAAGCAAACGCTTGGAGAATCTGGGTTTTAGGCCGTGTATGGGCCGCTAATGCCTAATATTCATTTCCTATGCGGACATTTCGGAGTTGGCCTTAACTGCAGAACGTCGCTTTTCCAATTCAAATTTAATTCAATGTTATTTAAGAAGTAAATTCGTACAAATTATGATAAATAGATCTGTTCAATCAAAAAGAGGTCTGAAGGAATTTACGTATGACCGCGAATTGCGCCAGCGAACGAGTAGACAAACTGCGAAAATGGTAAAACTTTTAAAGCATTTATAAAGAGAAAATGGCAAACTTTATTATTCAATAAAATTTTATTTTTTATATAGATGATTAAAAGATTTATAAAAATCTGTTGATAAAACGAGGTTTAGCACGGTTGAAATAATAAAATTTATGTTTAATCACAATCCAAAACATGCGGTCGAGTTCCACATACCGTTGAATTAAAAAATCATTCGAACTTAACCTGCATATCCGAATATCACTACGATATGTTTAGAGTTTGCGGGCATCTGCGACGGAAAGATATTCGTTCGGAAGCGGGTATTTGGTCGCTCTCGAATGAATTGGTCTTAAAAAAACGGAATAGATATAGTAAGTTTAGCGACGCTAGAACAGAAGCAAATCAAGATGGAATTTCTGATTTGTGTGGCTGTTGTTTGTGATAAAGCGGCTTTAATGTTTATAGTGCAAGCATAAATAATAAAATTTGGCCCATAGATAAAGACGATCATGTAAACATTTTAGTCTATAATCTGAACAAAATTTATTTAGAAATGCAAATATATAAAGTTTGTTTATTCTTCTGCGTTGCACACGAAGAAATATATTTGAAGAAATATGTTTGTCGCACAGGAAAGTGTGGAATATGCTAAATACTTTGAATTGTTAAATTAACAACCGTATCTTGTGATTCATAGCACGTAAAGTGGAGGTTGGAGTCATTGCGCTGTTTCACGGTTCGGCACAACCAACAACCATTAGGTTCGTTTTTCTCTGAAGCTGGTCTATTTCCCATTCCATTGTTTTCGAAAAAGGCTTTTCCTCCACTGGGACTCGAACATAGATCACCGTTTTCTCACTTCTTCCACAAATTTTAGCTCAGCCTGAAATGGGTTTTGATTGCTTATCGATTTTTAATGAACAGGCCAACATTTTTCTTAGCGCCCCAAGTATACATGCAATTCAATAGGTTTCTTTCTATTTCTCCGTTTATTATTAATATTAGCGGACAATTTTTTGGGATGAGTTAGAAAGGAGAGAGGGTGAACGATTTGACGGTTGGGCTGTGAGAGAAAGGAGAGAGGGTGAACGATTTGACCAAATTAAATTCATTAAAAAAAATAGTTGCTAAGAAAAATGTTCGGTTTCGGGTTTGTTCAAATTTCGTCCTAAACCAAAACAAACCTAAAACTCTAAATTTTGATTTAAGGCTTGCAATTCTCTTCTTTCTTGATTATAAAGTTATGATCAGAATTAAAGGTACCATAACCCTCCCACTTTACTGCATCCCTAATTGTCCGCCTGTCGGTTCTGAGGTCTGACCGAAAGAAATGTCGGGAAGCCTCTCGCTTTCGGAACACTTTCCTACTGAGGCCAATCAAATACTGGTGTTACTGCAATTGTGTCATCCATGAGTTTGCAGGCCTGCTTTTTCACGATTTTGACAAGTACATGCTCCTCTTACTGATTATTAATTGATCTTCCTTTTACGACAGCAGTGATCTGCAGTCGTGAAGATACAATCGGTCATGTTACGCCGAGTATTATTGTCGTCGAATGAATTCAGTCTCAACATTGAGATGAATCTTAAAAGTGCGGCCACAGTCGTACAAAATTACTAAAATATATTTAATATAAAAGTAAATGCTGAAAAGATGCAACCGATTTTTTTTCAGAAGAAAAAGAATAGCTAGTTTTCTTCCGGCAAAATAACTAAATATTAATAGACACTTAATAGCATAGGGGCCTACTGTGAGATACTAAGGCATTTATAGAGATCCAAAACTGGCATTTTAGGAACACAACAAGCGAACTTAACAAAATAAATATCCCTGTAAAGGGATATATTCTGTTTATAAACACAAAAATCGTTATTGTCAAATCAAAATAAAATAATCATTCTAAAAGTAATTATACCCTATTCTAAGGGTATATTAATTTTGACGCATAGTTTGTAATATACCTTAATATTGCCCGTAGACCCCTAAAAGTTACTATATTTATGATCAGCATCGATAGTAATGTCGATCTAGCCATGTCCGTCCGTCCGTCCGTCTGTCGGCAAAAATTAGGCCTTTAAACTGGACCTGGAGAGCTGAAATTTTAACCATATACCTACTCTCTAGGGTCCCGAAATAATCAAGTTTACGAATTTTCAAAATCCGCCCACTGACACGCCCACAATTATTATTATTTTTTTTTTGAAAATTCAAAGTTTGAGCTAGGGAGCTGAAATTTATAATATATACTCTCTAGGGGCCCTTTATTATCATGTGTTAATTTTTTTTTAAATTCGCCTATTGACACGCCCACAATTAAATAAAACAATTTTATTGAAACACCCAAGCTAGGGAGCGTTTTTTTTTGATAAAATCCTTTAAATGTTATATAACAAAATATGTAGAGCGTTCTTAACAATTCAACCATACTTGGACTTTTGTCACGCCCACTTATGAGGGATAGGAATAAGAATAGGGTATCCAACAGTTCGCCCAAGCGGACTGTAGCCCGTCCCTATGTTTTATCAATCTATTTAAATATCAAAAAAAAAAGTAATTGTAAAGATGCTGAATCGACCCTGGCAACAGTTCACATCACATAAATTAGATCGGGTGATGACTGATCAATTACAGTATAAGAAAACTTAATACTACATTTATGATTAAATGTGAATTGGCCACCAATCCTCTTACAAATTGATTAAATGTTCCAAATCGAAATTTAACCTGATCTATGTAACTTATTGTTAATATATTTCTTTAGCAAGTTTATTTTATGTTGCTCTGTTTATTTGATGTGAACTTATTAATTTTTGTTAATTTATATACTTTATGTTCATTTTTTTTTCTGATATTAATTTATTTATATTTATATAGAAATCCCCTTTTTTGTCTTCCTTTTGTCTTTCACTTTTACATTGATGTGTGTTTTTTCGTTATTTTCCTCGAAACTAAATCGAACAGAAACTATAACATAGGGGAAGGATACAGTCCGCTTGGTCGAACTGTTGGATACCCTATCCCTATTCCTATCACTCATAAAGTGAAACTGGCAAAAATCTTAAGTGTGGGTGAATTGTTTAGATGTTTAGAACAATCTACAAGGTGGCGCAAAAGTTGTCAGGTGGCGCAAAAGTTGTCACCCGATGTTCTTTCGCTGTAATTTTTTTATGAATGAAAAACTTTGGTTCTGCTTTTGGATTATGTTAATTGGTGTCTTTAGTTTTTTCTCTATCAGTTAACTTCACAAACCTCAAAGTAGAATTTACATTTGCCGCCATTTGCAAAAATTATGCTTCTTCCGATAGGAAGATGACTTTTGCGCCACCTTGTACCTATATTGTTAGACATCATTTAAAGGATTTATTCGGAAAAACAAAGTTTTTGTGAAAAACGCCTCTTAAAGTGTGCATGGCAGAAAACTTTGCTTAAAGGAGTTGTTCAAAACGATTTTATCTAGATACTTTGCGAACAAAAGGTCTTTAATTTACAAAGATTTCTTCAATTAAACCTTTCGAAAATAGTGGGCGTATTAGTGGGCGGATTTAAAAAAATATTTAAACATGAGCATATAGGGCTTCTAGAGAGTATATATTACAATTTGAGGTTCCTAGTTCAAATTAAGATTTTTCGATATACAGTGCGAACTCGGTTAACGCAACCCTCGATTCGCGCAACTCCTCGATTTTCGTAACACTAAAGTCGTCGCACATCTTGTCTCTATAAGTGAAACTTTTCAAAAACGTTACCTCGATTAGTGCAACTTCTTGTGTTTGTTCATCTGTTTTCTTCTTTTGGTTCGTTATATCGCAGTTTTGTAGTTTTGTTTGGACCTGGACAAATTTCAGCAGTAGCGATTTGTTTTGGTTTCAAAAATGTATGTGGTATTGCGATCCATGGTTCGCCTACGTGTATTCTGCTTCTCCTTTCTTCACAAATAGCACAGTCGCGGTGACATGAGACATTATTGTTTTTTGATAGTTTTTTTTGTTATTAATTTTTATTTATTGTTATTTTGTTATTCCTACTCTTGCGGACGTCTGACAAACATCGATGAGTGTCAATTGCGGTGAGAAACTCAAATTTGCCTTTCGAATTCGTCTTAAAATTGTAGGTCCCTTCCATTTCGCACAAACAAATGGTTGGAGTGGCTAAGCTTAAAGCCATGTGTGCCTTATTGTTATAAAGTAGGAAATAATAAATTTAATAAAAAAAAAAAAAAAAAGCTGAGTACTCAAGTGTGTTTCAAAAACAAATCAGAACACTCTACATGCTCACGCTCGGTTCAGTGCTCTGCTTCGAACCAACGTTGCAATAACTCTCTTGCAAAAATCTTCAAAAGGAAGAGATTCATTTTCTGAATGCAAGTTCAAAATCTTATTTGAAGACTTTCATAAAAAAAATCTTCAAGTTTGTAGAAAAAACACAACATTTTACTTAAATCACAAAAAAACATATCTTGGATCGTAAAGAAACGAATTCAGAGCTCTTGACTTGACTAATTCAAACTCTTTGAGTGTCAGCCTACTGAATGGCAAATGTGTAGTTAAAAAATTGAGATAAAAACTAGACCCAAATAATTATGCAAGTTTGGATATAAAAAATCTTGAAAATAAAAATAATTTTGTACGGAGATTTTGGGACTGAAATTAAATCTTTAATAAATGGTTTTGAGCAAAGTTATTTCAAAAATTATCTAAATTTTGAAGATAGATATTCACAATTGACTCCGCTGCTGCCCTGATTGGAAAAGAAAAACCCCTAATGACATTCCAATTTGTAAGGTAGGTTTAAACGATATTTTCATTCTTTGGTTTGTGGAACAAAACCAAATGTTCTGCAAAGTCGACGGAAACCCGGAAGTCGTCAAGTCCTTGATATTCACGTTACCCCTTGATTATCTGCTTGAAAGAAAAGTGATGGAGTCCAAAGTGTACCAAAAGTCCCTGCGCCGAGCGCATTAATGGGTGGATGTTTAAAAGAGGAATATGTATCGCATTAGTCCGAAAAATACAGAAAGCCATCTTCTTTGATTGGAAAATGTCCTGTAAGTCGAATGGAAGGCTCCGCAGTTGTGTGCCTGGCGCGAACCAGTAGGGATCCAGTGTATTTGGAACGTTATGATCCCTTTACTCCAGATCATAACCTCGTCTTTAAAGAGAAAGAATAAGGATAAAGTGCACAAACACGCGAATATTCGTTTGGTCAAAAAGACACAAGTCCACTTTTACAAAAGATTTCAATTTGCGAATTTTTTTCTGCAGCTATTAGCTACCGACTGAAAAGTTAGTAAACAAGGTATGTAATTGTAAATATCGCACTTCCAGTAAGTGTTTTTTCATCTATTACTTTGGCAGCTCTTCCATGAGTGCTTTTCTTTAAGTTGCAATGACTAAGAAGTTCCAATGTTAGAAAATCAGTTATTGAATTCAAAAAATAATTGTTTTTGTTGTCATTGAAAGGGCTGAAAGCATCACTTTGAAATATTCTCCCGTGCTTCAAGCGTCATGTTCTAATTTGTGAGGTCACTGAGGTACATATGCCCCTACCAACTTGAGAAATGAGGTATATTTACGCCGCATTGGAAGACACCAAACTGTGAACTAGCTCACATGAAACATTTTTATTAATTTCCATGCTACAATCCAGCAAAAAAAGACAACACAATATTCAATACATACATGTTTCCATTCTGGTACAGAAAATAAATAATTCATATGAAATTAAACGTGCAGGGTCAAGGAAATAATCTGTGGTTTCACGCCTCGTTTCACCGCCGAATTGCAGTGTAATACAGCGAAGCCTTTATGATTTTAACACAATCGGATACCGACAGCATAGTTTTAAAGAAATTCCAACAAGTATGGTAAAGGGATCAATCAAAATGATAATCATGAATCACATCTACCTGAGATAAAAAAAAAACCAAAAATTTTCCGAGCGAATTCTCAAAATAATGCTTTTGTTCATACGAATGTGAGTTAACACCTTTTTTGGATGAAGTAAAGGCTCAATGTAGTGCAATTGTTCCATATTTGAGCAAAGAAAGTTTTTATTAATAGGTAAAGGATCAGGACATATCACCCAAAACCCACAATTTAACGCCTTTTACAAGTACTTGTAGCATTGTGTTACAGGTCTGAGGTCATTCTTTTAGGGTCGCTTAGTGACTCGAGATTTAAAAAATTAAGAAATAGAGGTCATACATCAGTCACACCCGAAGATGACACGAGCTACTGAGCTTGAAAATAATTTTTCTCATTTTTCAGCATGAATTCTGAAAGGTCGTAAACTCTCCACTTTTCATATAGGCAAAAGTTAACATTTTAATGCTTTAACTTTTTAATCCAAATGACTACTTTGTTTTATTTCTTTTTAAGATCTGTATAAGAGGAGTCATAAGATTCCAACTTCACTGCATCCGTAATAATCCGCCTGTGGGGCCCCAGCTGACGCAATAATTTAGCTGACGACTTATATTTGTGTAGACAACATGTTGAGTGATACTGCAGTTTATGTGTGGCTATTGCACTGCCTGTGTGCTTAAAAAAGAAAGAAAGGAAAGGCGCAGATGGATGATTAAGTCCTTCGGATTCTTCATCTACTGTAAGGATACTGTTTTGTGACGTGCACGATTCCTCTTGGTGTCTGAGAAACTGCATTGCTTCAACGTTGGTCCACTACGTCGACTACACCTGCACCACTCTTTTCAGAGTCAGGAATTCTTTTCAATTCAATTGAAATACGTGCGTAAAGAATTAAGTTCTTGAACCAACTGCTGTTATTCATCTTGGGAATATCTTTCTCGGTATTTGGAGAGCATTTCTTTAAATTGTTTATGTTTTTTTATGCCTGTTACTGAAGTCTGCTCCTTAGATTCCACAAAGCGGACAGAGTTTCATACACTTCGATGCACTCCAAAACAAAACTCCACATTAAATTCATTATCGGTAAGGCCCATACACATTTTCATTCAAACACTCTCGGGGGTGTTTACAGCACGCCACTTGAAAAATAACTTGACAAATAACTGATTGTGCAATATTACCCACAGACGATACAATTTTCTATATTGCGCAATAAAAATCAATCATATTCTGATTTTACATATTATATTGCACAACCTGCAATATTATATACAGACGAGCAATAATATTGTATATAAATATGTATATAATATGATTGTCTAGCGCCGCTTTACGAATGAAGAAGATCGCTATTAATAATACTGTGATGAGCGCAATTCGCTAAAACATTCCAATACAGTCGAACGTTTGATTCGCTACTCCTAATGTGTTCCTAAGAATACAATATTATATTTTGCGATTCGCTGGAGATGACAAAATTTGAGATGTATTCGAGAGTAAGTAGTTACTTGTAAGAATACATCGGTTTAGAGCTTACAAAAGGTTTTTTTGCTGTGTAGGCTTCCTCGGAACTTCTAAAGGTGTAACTACTTACTACTATAGCTTGAAAATTGCTTCGCACTGTTATATTTATGTAAATGCA
Source organism: Portevinia maculata (assembly GCA_949715645.1). Taxonomy (NCBI): domain Eukaryota; kingdom Metazoa; phylum Arthropoda; class Insecta; order Diptera; family Syrphidae; genus Portevinia; species Portevinia maculata. Next base: position 264,749,958 of record OX454526.1, on the reverse strand, counting down.
TCACAAAATCACTGTCTTAGACTACCTAACACTATTTCTTTGAGCTTTCAAAGTTAAAGCTGATTTTTGTTTTTTTTACGTTTTTCCTCTTTTCCTTCTTAGATACGAATGCGGTGGACAAAAGAAATTTCGTTGCCTCATGTGCGCCAAAGCATTTTCACAAAGCTCCCACCTAAAACGACACCTCGAATCCGGTGTCTGCGTCAAATATTATTTATGAGAAACATATTTTTTAAAATTAAATAATCAATAGTGTGAAAAATAAAATTTAGGTAACAAAAGAAAAGAAAACAAAAACAACCATAACGAATTTATTGGATGCCACATCATTTTTAAAATAAAAAGAAAATGAAAAAAAAAACTGGAAAACAAAAACAAGGAAGAAATAATGAAAAATATTTATTATTAGACAATTTAAGAAAAATAAAACATTCATAAATAATTTATATAAATATATACAAATTATAGAAAAAAAGATATATTATAGTATAATGAATTATAAGAAACGTACTGTGTTGATTTTTTGCCAAATAACTCCATACATATTAAAAAAAAAACATGAACAAATAAGATTATGAAGTAATCTCACAAAATTATATGCATATATATTTGTTAAATCGTTATATAGTTTAAAACAAATTGTTTGCCGAAAAAATACAACAAGAAAGAAATAGTCAAATTGATTCTTTCACACTCGTATGTACATTATTATGATGTGCGCATTGGAAAGATGGAAGAAAACACTTACGTATACATATACTCGTATATCCGATTATATATAGGCATATAAAGATATATGTATATATATTAATATTTATTTAACTTTGTTCGAGTGCCATTAAACTTGTTTGTTTAAAATGCAAAAAACATAACATGTATTTATTATTACATAATACGAATAAATGATATTATATAATATCAAACAACAATGAAGCAAAAACCAACCTTCTTCTGAAAGACGAATAGTGAAAAACAATAATAATATGTAATAGGATAATGTTACCTTTTGTTTGTTGTTAATTGTTAATTAATTATTTATTATTACTATCATTGCATTAATTTTTAAGGAAAAAAAAAAAAAAGAAAAAGTACGTTATAAAAAAATTGTTATTTGAAGAGATATTCATACATGTATGCCAAATTTATGTAGCAGCTATAAAGTTTGTGTTTTTTGTTTGTTTTTTATTTGTACTGTTTTCTGTTCTTTTGTTTTTGTTCTCTAACAATAAGCTCTCTTAGTTCAAAGTCTACACTACACGCATACATGCATGCATATATTTATAAAAGAAAACGTTGATTTGTTTGTTAACCCATACAAGATAGAATGAATTGTTTTTGTTATTCGTTATGTGTTTAAAAAAGCGAGAATCTATTTAATATTAATATTAATAGAAAAAAAATATCAAAAAAAAACCAAACTAAAAAAATTAAAACGAAATGTATACTCCAAAGATATCAACCAAAATACAAATGAAAACAAAGATTGCCATATTAATATTTTAATTTTATTGAAATAAAAAAAAAGGAAACAAAAAAGAAGTATATATTTATATTTATATACGTATATACGATGATATTGTTATAGTACCTAAAAAAAAAAACAAGAAGTAGGAAAACAAATTGAGATTTTAACCAAAAAAAACAAAACAAATTATATATATACATATATATGATATTTTTACATATACGAAAGAAAAAAAATGCAAAAAAATGAAAAAAAGTCAAAATAGGAAAAACATTTGAAATACAAAAAAAGAAACAAATTTTGTGAGTTTTATTTACGAACACAAAAAATAAATGGTCAAGCTGTCCTCCTTCCTCTCGATGTCTTTATTTAAACTTTCATTTCAATATCAATTTATTTTAAATCTTTTTTCCAAATTTCGTTGTTTTTTTGTATTTCCCTCTTTTTCTTTTTTTTATAGTTCCAGAAATAATCGAAGAAGAAGAAATAGCTACCTCTGAAGATATTGACGACATGGAAGAATTCTTCAGTGATGAAATAGTAGACGAACAACAATCTGTTATTGATGAGGATAGTGCGGATGAACATAAATTCGAAGTTTGTTCCATACAAATCGATACCATGTCCAATTATATAATCAAAGGAAAAAGTCCCCATGACGATGAATCTAATGGCAAGGCCTTGCCAGCTAAAGAGATTGTATCGTATCAACGATTTGGACGCTTGGATAGAAAAATTCTAGCAAAGCCTTCGTTTAAATGCCATTTATGTGGCTTTGGATGTTGTTATAAGCAAACGTTGTTGGAACATTTTAGTATTGCTCATCCCACTTGAAACAGAAATGCAAATGCTGTTCTGTAAGTTATTTTTTTAACTTAAATAAAGTCAAAATTACTTGAATAAAATGAAAGCTTTGTTTTTTTTAAATATAAAAAAAACTAAAGTCAGGTCAGTTGTTGGTGCTTTATTTTAATATTTTTTTTTATAGTTTTTTTTCACTAACAATTGCTACCGTAACCGTCAGTACACGGTACTACCTGCGACTGTTTTTTTTTAGTGTTTAGTATCTCAACTTTGATATAAGATTTCATGTAAAACTACTAATTTGTTTATTTCTTACAATTTAACTTTAGTTTAAAAGTAAGTAAAAATGCTGTGCTGGTACATTTTTTTTCTACTGAACTTGTAACATTAAACTATGGGATTGGAATTGTATTCAAATTCTTATTTACTGCACTGCATATCCTTATTACTTACTTGTAATTTTATTAACAGTTTCTTGATTGTATATTTGCAGTCAATCGTTGAAGCACAATCATTATTATGGATGATCTATTAATTTGCAGAATTTACCAAGCAAGTGAAATACATATGTTGCGAGAGTTTGGAAATAGACAACTACGCTGGAGAATCGTTTTATCTATTGCAGATGTATGCTACGTTTTCATGATTTAACTAATTTTCTTTCCACTTTCAGAAAATATCTAGTTTAAATGATTTTCCATACTTATTGGAAATAAATCTAGAGTTTAGCCCGAGGGTGGATGTCTTCTGTCTTCTGGAAAATTTTTAAGTTGGTGAGGACATTTGTTTTTGAAGTTAGCTAATCCACAAAAAAATGTTTAACCAATCATAAACGAAAGCCCTGGCAGGTAGTGCTATGCTCATTTGTATTATATTGTTATTTATTCACTTGTAATAAAATAAATTATAATACTAATAAAACTACCAACAAGAAGCTTGATATTCAATGTTCAGGCTCACAAGTTCAGAAAACATTTTTGTTCTTCTTCTAAATCCCCAAGGTAAAACCTTGCTTAAATTTTACTTGTGAAGTTGTAAGGAAGTTAAACTTAACCTTAAATATTTTTTTCACGCTAAATTTTCACAAAAAAAAATAAAAATATTTTTTATCTTATATATATATCAAACTTATATATATCAATTTGTATATTCGGGTCAAAACTACTGTACCTTATTTAACATATTTTGTTGCAGCTCCGCACTAGAACTTCGGATGACAATACTTAGTCGTACAGAGTACTAAGCGTACTTGAGCCATTGGTCAACAAATTGTAAATGACAGGACTGAATTTTCAATAGATCCGAATTACCCAACCCGTTCCTGCAGACCTTTTCACAAGGTTTTTGTTCACTTATTTACTTGACGGGCTGCGACTTCCATACACTGTATCTTGGGCTAGCTGTTTTCAGATGTTCAGACCAAGACCTCTGGCGTCAGTGGTGACTATGAAACGGAGATCAACGGTCTTCCTTGTCAACTCCGACCTGGTATCATCTATTCAGCGTTGTGAGCTGTATGGGACAATTCAGAAACGTATCAGTGCACAGTTGATGCTTAATCAGCCTCGCCACACGTGCGTTAACGTAAACGTTAATATTTTGCATCCCTGAAATGACATTGCGTTCATTTTGTTAAGTTGCCTAAACTGATGTGAAAATGTGATCGAAAATTGTTAATGCTTTCAATGCATCTTTATTTGTGCAGTTACGCCTCATCGATGCGGGTTTTCAAATGTAATTTGAAGAAATATGCTTAGGTATACATTTGAAAACCCGCATCGATGTGGCGTATCTGCACAAATTTGTGGTGAATTGACTGACACCACTTCATCTGGGTGAAACGCCATTTGAATACGGTCACTTACAGCTTGCAGATTTGTCATTACCAATAGAACATTAAGCGACACTTAAATTGTAATCGGGGCATTATTTTGACACAGATTTAAATAAGTTTAGACAGCCCGGATCTAACTCAATGCCTCTCGATTCTTTCTTTTATGTATGTTATTGCTAACTAATTTGCTTGTTTGATACCGAAGGGGCTACGATTTTCATATATGTAACTAGCTTTCCGTCTACAAAGTACCAAATTTGAAACGTTTGCATTTCCTAGAGTCAGTGCTCTTGTGTTACTAGGGCTATTGCATGGTCTCAAAGCAATATTAAAAGCAAGTAATGAAATCCTAAATTCAAGTCAATGGTAAGACTGAAAAGGAAATAGTATTTGGCATTGTATTGTCCTCGTCGGTAGAACCTATCTCAAAGAAAAGCGCGAGCGGCTCAGTTGGTTTTGTCATGTTTGAAGGTGATAAGCTACGATCCCCATCAATAAAAGAATGTCAACCAATGTTCCTATACAATCGCGAAAAAGAGGCAGGCCTAACAACTCCTGGATCACACAAATGCAACAACACCAGCATTTGGTTTGCCTCAGTGTCGAGGCCAGTCCAGATACGCTCGTCGTAAACGAGAAAGAAGATTTTCTTGGTCGCTATGCATTAGGCCTACAGTGACGGAGACAATCATCAGATGACTTAAGCTTGTAAAACAAAAAAATCAGTTTATGGAATATTTATGAAAGTGAGTTTTTAAGATCTCTTGCGAACAAAATTAATTGAAATTACTTACAGCGTTATTTTAACAAATAAATACATACACCCTTTTATGGTTTTCAAAGATCAATTATTGATAAACGACAAAATTTATCAATCGATCGACATTTTGGTATTATGATTGTCAATTGACAAATAATAGATCTATTGTGAACACTGTCAAGCAAAATTAAATTCCTGTTCCGTGGTTCGTTTGTTTTCCTTCAGTTAAAACTTAGTTTTTGGTGTTAATGTATTTTGTGATGGCTTTGGATAAACCAAACCACAGCTCATGAATTTTGCGATTACTTTTATGAAAGTGAAGTTCCAGTGATTGTGATTATGTCAACAAAATATCCTTCATACATATTGTTTTGCATTAAAAGCAATTCTACAGTCGTTTTGAAAATGTTGTTTAAACATTTATTTGTCAACGACGAATTTGTGATTGACTGAAAATTTCATAGCTATCAATATTTTTGAATGTAAGTGTTCACAATTGATCAAAAATCCGCATGAAATTCACAGTTGATCAAAACTTTTGATGATTCATAACGATAATACCGATTCATCAATTTTGTTGACCATCGTAAATTTTAGTCAAAGATCGTATTGGTATTTGACAACCATAATAAGGAACATAAAAATGTTTCTTTAAATTTGAAGTAAGTAAAATAAAAGACTTGTTTTATGTATGTAGTATGTATGTTAAATATTGAAAACATAAATTACATGTCAAACATAAATATGCAGTTAAAATCAAACAGCATTGTTAATAACAAGTGAAAAGCTACATTTCATAAGCGTAACATTGGTGGTTCAGTTATAATTAAATTATTTATAATTTCACATTGCAAATCGCCCCATATTCACATTATTCGAGTTTCGTTTATCTATATTTTGTAATTTGTTATAGGAATCCTCATGTTATTATTTGTATGAATAAAGATATAAATAAAAAACAATGTAATTTTAAACAACAAAAAAATGCATAATAAGAAAGAGCACAAGTTAAGTAGTTATTTATTCATTATAACAGTTGTCCTTTAATGATAGAAAACAAATTTTTATCCTTCCCCTTATTAGTGAAACTATAAACTAATATATATAATATAATATATATATAGATAGGGTGCTATACCCCAAGAACAAAAATCTAACATATTTCTTTTCTTTTTCTCACATTTCAGATTCCTGGGCCTTATGCATTAAGTCAGTCACATCATTAAATAGCGTTGCATTGAAACTAAGTCGAAGTACTGATCCAATTGTCAGTCATGTTTGTCCGAATTGTTTTAAAAAGTATACGTATAAAAAAAATCTTTCGCGGCATTTGAAATTCGAATGTGGTGTCAATCCATCACAGAAATGTGTTTACTGTTCGTATGTTACCAGATATAGGCATAGTTTAAATGCCCATATAAAAACACAACATCCAATATACTATGACCTACAATGACGGGTAACGACTGCGAGCTGTCGAAGGATGAAAAGAATTAAGATGCAAATTCAAAGAAGTCGAAGACGAAATCATCAGGTTTCCATTGGAGTTGTGCCGTGAATTTATTTCTGTTATTTTTGTGTGTAAAGAAAAAAAAAACAAGAAACAAATCAATTCCTAATAACAAATTGTTGTTTAATTCTATTAATATTTTTATTTTTTGTTAAAATTCAAATTGTATACTTATGTTTATGAATTCGTATTGCTTCTTTTTACTAGTGGGACTGGATATAATTTTCTGTCATTATTTTAAAGTTCACTATCGCGAAGCAGGTATTCTTTCCTTTTGGAGGGATTTTCAATGTTACTTTTGTATTTTGATTCCGCCCGCATGGGTTTTTATGCATAAAGTTTTTTCTTTTACGGAGTTTGGGTAATTTTTTAATTAATGTATATATTTATTTTTCCGACCACAATGATATTTCTTTTTTGGGTTTAAAATCAGTTTCTCGTACTCTTCTTCTACCTTGAGTTAAGTAATTCCAGTGCAGGTCTGGACATCACATAGCTTTGCTGTCACTTTTTATCTTATCGTTTTTGTCATTTTTATTTGCCTTTAAAGACCATGGTTGACTGCAATTGACTTTATAGACACTATTCCAGGACATATATATATATATACAAACTTTTAGTTTGAGTCAACTTCATGTTTGGTATCCAAGCCGACTCTACGGCTTAGCCTGGTTCGAGACTTGTGACTGTGTATACGATTTTTGAAATAAATGTTAGCTATCGGTTTTTTTTTTGGTGACTGTGGTAGAACTTTATGTATGGGCATATTTCTTCTATATAAAAAATTTAAAGGAATATTGATCGCATTTAACTAAACTCTGGACGTCCAGTATAACGAAAGATATAATGTTTAGCACATTCGTAATATCGGAAGAATCGTAATATCGAAGAACTATTTTTGTCCTTAAATACATAAAAAAATATAATCAGAATACCGTCTGATCATTAAAAAAATTTGTATTATACATTCTTACTTTTGAAGAATACATTAATTCAATTAATTTGGATTTATTGTTTTTAAATTAGCGCGGATTCTTGGCTTAGCGATAAAAACTAAACCGTAAGGCGTTCCCTGGACATTGTTCGTCGTGGAGTTGTTGCTTTTTCTGAGTGCACAAAGGTGGAATTCGGTAGCAATTCCCAGTAAAGCGCTCTTGCATCAGCATTAAAAACGGCGTCCAGAAAAGATGTCGCTCAATTATTTCTGCCAGTGACTTAAAGGGCTCCCACAGCTCAGCTTGTGTACATAATTTTTCTCTAGATGTCTTGAGCAAACGGACTCCAAATCACTTTTTAAATTCATTAAGTTATTCATTGCTAGCTAAGAAGTTTACGGTGGAATACTTTTTGTGTATGGCTTGGGTTTTGAAATTTAATATAAAGCCATATTACACATGCGGGACTTCGGAATGTTATGATTCTCTGAATTTCTCTGAAGGGGAACGCTAGCTTTAGGCAGACGCTTCTTTCATTTCGCAGACAAATTGCCGACCGACCAAAATGTAAATTTGAATTTTATCTACGCAATCAGAATCTAAGGCCAAAACTAAGAAAACAACTGCAGAAAACAGGGGGCAACGACAGGCAGATACAAACAACAACTCCAGAGACGTGTAAGAAAAAAGACCGCAACGTATTTCTTGTACCGTTTTGATGTACAGACAACATGAGATATAGACAGAAAACTCCAGAGACGTAAGAATAAAGAAATCAACGAAATCCAATTCGGTCTTCTTTTCCTTGACTGTGATTACTCCCTTAAATTGATCAAGAATTTCACCGAAAAATCATTCTGAGCGATAAGGCAATTTGTATCTTCAATAAGCAGAATTGCCACATTTGGGGCTTAGAAAATTCGAAAACAATTGTCGAGAAGCCTCTATCCACAACCTGTAACTGATTGGTGCAGTTTTTGGTTAGTAGGCATCATTCGGCTTAATTTCTTACAAATTGAGAAAATTAAGTAAATATGGCTGTGATCGTGAATGGACCACACTTTTGACCCATGATCAATACATTTTTATAGCCAGACCTCAAAGCTATGAACGCATGCCATCTAAATTTCCAACAAGCCGCCTCAACGTTCCATAGAAGTGGTAAGATCATTGCTCTTCCTGGCCAAGTCATTTATCGAAATATTAATGAAATCGCCGAAACCACGAATAAAAATCGTGCGACTTCTTTCTTTGGATGAGAAGGTTTATGCCAATGCTCCTTACTCAATTCAAAAGTACTCAAAACCAAAATTCGTGCCGCAAAATGTGCGAAAATGTGATGGGGGAAATATCATTCAAAGAGCTTGGTTGTGTACCAGAAGCAGTGGATGTCATTTGGCTAATTGTTTGTCATTGCCAATCAAAATGTAACTTCTTTGAAAACTTCGGTAGTTTATTCAAAAAATTGTTTTCAAATATTTGCAAATAAAAGCCAGGCTAAGAAAACCTATACATAGCACAAAATCTTGTACACAATTGTAGATCGAAAACATAAAGTCTTATTCAAACTAGTTGATCTATTTGGTTAAGTGAAAGTTTGAAAATTGTACAAGTGTGCCATGCCCTCTTCGGTTAGCTTCGTTGAGTGTATTCTTAAGCTTAATTTGAGCGTTTGTATTGGAGCGGATGGCATCTCTCTGTTCCCAGTCCGGGTGCCTAGTTTTAAACGCTACATAGAGCTTTAATTTTGATAGATACCTATATGGGTTGTTTCAGTTACCATACGTGAAAATCTGCATAATTATGCAGCTGTAACATTTCTTTAAAGTGTTGTCTCGGTTTTTAAAGCAGAAAATGCAGAACTAAGAAAGAAATATTATTTTTGGTGTTATTATTAATTTTAAGTAAATTTGTAGTTCAACAAATGACATACAGCGAATTTAATTTTTCCTGATAGTGAGGTGTCATTACGAACTTGAAGACAATTTTCCCAATATACCCAGTGGAGCTTTAAATGAAAAAACCGATTACCAGAGACAGTCTAGAGCAGTCGTTCTTTTCACTTATTATTATTTCTCGAACACCCGTTGACCTTGCTTGTGGTTACTATACTATAACGATAGACCGCACGGCCATTCACAGGGGACTCACTTTATTTTTCTTAATTATTTTTTAGGACCACAGTTTAATATTCAACGTTTACGATAAGACACGAATTCCATTAGCGTAACCGTATAAAAATATATTTTATTTCTCTGTCAAAAAAGGATGTTACGTGTTAATTTTTTTAAATAAGTCCGATTGACGGTGCCAAATATTTTTTTAATTATTTTTATTTTTAAATATGTTTGTAAAAAAAATGTAAAAATAAAAAAATTTTAATCTAATTTAATCTAATAGTTTAATATTTGTGATAGAAATTATTTTAGGTCAGTTTACTTTTGTTTATTATCTTATTCTTTGTTTATTAATATTCTATTAAGTTATATAATAATCAACAATTTCTTTTCATAGTATTTGTAACTAATTTTTGAATTGTTTTTTTTTTTTTTACTTATTTACACCTCCTTTTTTCGTTTGGTTTTCTTGGATGTTTGTTCATTTCAATCTGTTTCAAATGAAGAAACTTTAGAAAGTAAGTGAAATGACAAGGGTGGCGACGGTGTAGAGGTTAGTGTGTTGGCTTGTTACCCATGCGGTGCAGGTTCAATCCCCATGGGGAACAACAACATACGTCACCCATTCACATGCCTCTATACCAAAAGGAGGATTTCTGCCTGGTAGTACAATGGACCGTTACCGAGTCTGAGTGCTCTGGGATTTGGATTTCCTTTTTTTAATTAAAAACAAAAAAAGAAGTGAAATGACAAATATTTTACTGAACCTAACGTTCATATGATGCACATAGTAATCATTGATGGTGAAATGAGAAGATTTTTAAAGATGGAGTTGGGTATTGACGAACTTTTTCTGTTCTAGTATCGAAGCTATTCCTTCTTTGTGTGCTTTTGTTTTTAAAATTTTTATTTACTGTCGCTTTATTTTCGAACCAATATTAAATCCGAACATTTGTTTCAATTCCCCTCCAATGTCTGATGTATTAGACGGGTTATTTAGATTAGCATTGACAAACTATTGTAACATTTGGTATAGAGAAAAGATCATAAATCCCTGATATTGGGATTGGATAATTTGCGAGATACAAAAGAGAGTATCAATTTAGATTTTTCAAATTGTAGCCCTTTGTTCTTGGTACGGAAAAAACATTGAGAATTCATTCAAACCAAATGTTTTCCGAAAACTCAATTTCGCATACTTGAGTTCAATTTGGCATGCCGATCAGAATAATAAGTCTTCCTTCACAAACTAAACAAAATTGGATAAAACTCTGAAAAAAAGTTAATTTTTGCTTAGTTAACGTCTGCGGTGTTTGGTCATAAAAAGACAAAAGTGCATTTTATTAAAAAAAAAAGATGAATCTTGAAAAAAAAATCACCAACAATAAAATAATGTGAACGATTATTTTGCCATTTAATTAATAATTGTTAATCTTCTTCTCCCTTTATGACGGTGAGGCTATGATCAGGATTAAATGGATCATAACCCTCCCACTTAACCGCATCCCAACTGGTCCGCCTATGGGGTTCGCCCTGCCAATAATTGTTCAAAGACGGACAGAATCCAGAAAAACATCTTCTTTTTCTTTGTGGCGAAGTTACGATTAGAATTAAAGGGATCGAAATCGTAACCCTCTCCCTACTGATCCACCTGTGGCTTTCGCCAGTTCGCCCTCAATAAACATCGGCGGCTTTCCAGTTTCTGATCACTTTTTCACTGATGTCAATCAAATGCTGGTGTTATTGCATTTGTACGGCTTCGGAATGCCACTTTTTTATGATTTCGATTCCTGCATGCTCCTGTTACTGATTTTTGTGTGATTGTCTATTTACGACACCGGTGATCTCGAGCCGTGTCTCACGTACTTGCATGCATACTTGCGGGAGAGTTTCAAGATGTTAAGTGCGTCGCTAGTGTCACCCGCGTGTTTAAAGTGTCCAGAAGTGATGTATCCTCTTGTCGCCTTTCGCGGTTTTTTTTCGGCAGGCGCTGCGGTGATATTCATAGTCCGTCGCTGCACTTGAAAAAAACATATTCCCCAAAATCCCCAAAGCCACGAAAATGTAAAATCCCGAAAAGACAAAATCCTGAAAACTCATAATCCCCGGGAACCTTATATGCCGAAAGCAATTCCCACGAAAATTGACAAAAAAATTCCGACAAAAATGTTAAACATAATAACAAAGAAACTTCAAAGAAACATAAAATTACAAACAAAATACCAACCCGAAATTGCTTTCAAGATTTATAAAATTCCTACGATATCGCGAAAGTAAATATCTCGAATGGATGAATTGTTACCATTGTCTCTAAAATTCATATTATTTGTAGATTTATTTCTAAAGAAAGACTAGATACTTGAAGTTGTGTGCTAGTTTGTCCGGCAGGCGCCTATATCAGGTTACTTTTAAAAATCAAACAGTGTTTGGGTTTCCCGCTTAGCGAATAAAAGGATTTTCACATTTTTCTTCGCGTGACTGAGCCTGCTCACCGAAGTTCGGTGCTTCGCTAAGGATAGGTGCTCATTGTCTGGCAGGCGCCTATGTCAGCCTACTTTTTCCAATCAAACAGTTTTGGAAAATCTATGATTTTCAATAAAAAAATTATAGAATTTACATTTCAGAGACATATGTTACTCATTTTAACTCAAAATAAATAAAAATTACCTTTTTATTTTCGAGATTTTTTCGAGATATAGTGTTTTAGGACTTATGACTGGCAAAAATGATCTTTAAGGCTGACAATACACCAACACGTTTTTTTGATTCATAGAAAAGAAAGCGTTTATTATTTCAACACATGCCGACCGAAACACAATGAAACGAAAATAAAACCATTTCACTTTTCTGTTTCGCTTGGTATGCGTTGAGAAAAAAACAAAACTGACTATGACTTGTACATAAAATAATTTTGTTTCTAAAAACGGTTCAGTACAATACAACAAGTCATGTGAAACAAGTATCCGATTTTATATTGAATTTTACTTGTTTGTCAAGACTTGTTACATTGTGTTACAGCCCTCAGCCATCGACAACGGATCATGTTCTTCTCTTTCTCCTTGTCTTTTGTTGTTAATTAAGTGTTCAATGTCTACAGTGGGTGTTGGATATGCAATAAGCCATGTACTTTCGACAACCACTCATGAAACACATCGAATCAAAAACATGTGTTTTATTTCACCTGCTTTATTGTGTGTTAGCTCATAAGATAAGAATCAATGTATTATTGTTTGATTGATTAGTCAAAGTAAAACGTTTTGACCGATCCGGTGTGTTTCAGCCTAATTGGCTACATGATTCTTACCAGCCGCATTACTGACAAACTTTCTCTAATTTTTCAACTCAGATATTCACAAAAAACCAATCGAGAAAAAAGGAACATTTATTTTATTGAATTTGGCATTATTTGAAACTCGATTTTTTTTTAATAATACATTATACATATTTTCCTTCGGAACATATTTTGTTTATTCAAAAATTAGAAATATCCCTTAATCTTAATTACTATTTATATTTCCCTAATTTAGCTACTAACATTTAGCTACTGGCATAAGCATTAACCAGAAATTGAAATTTATAAATACTTTTGTATACATTATGTACTTGTTTTATATGTAAGGAAAAGAAGTAAAAAACTGAAATAAATATCAAATAAACAAAAAGAAAAATCTTCGTGTTGTGTACTGTTGATATGTTCTAAATAGTTTTACATTTGTTGTTATGTATTTTTGTTGTATGAAATTATATGGAATCTAACACATAGTTTTTTTTAATTTCCTTTACTAAATTTTACTTAAATATTTGAAACAACATTCGATTTTCTTTTATATTCTACTATAAGTGCAATGTGTTTTCTTTTGATTATTGTTGAACAATTTCAAACACTTGAATTCAAACTTATGAGCATTTTTTATTCTATTTCATTCAACAGTGAAACATGATAAAAGTGAGCAGACTGATATAACACCCGAAGAATTTGAATTGGATGATTGTCTATTGGAGAGTAATGACATTGTTATTACACAAAATAAGGATGGCTTTGTGTTACATGTGAAAAAATTGAGTAATGTAACATCAACAAAGATAACAACTACAGAGGAAGATCAAGCCGCAGCTGCGGCTGTTGCACAAGAAGCGGGTCATGCTCATGTTACGGATATACAAGATGTGGGCGATTGTAAACCAACACTGACAACATTAACCACAAGTCATGCAATTAAGCTACCATCAGCAGAATGTGGTGAGTACTGAATTTAAACAGTTACAGCCGTATTTATTAGATTTCTTTTAAGTAACCTCAAAACGGTTGCGTAGTTAAACATTGTGTAAGCATTCGTACGCAACCTTTACGGAACTTCTCTGAAATTGTGATTTATAAACAATTTTGCTCTGTGTGTTTACTAACCGAAGTTTGTGTCTCTATAAGTAAAGACGTTAACTATTCTTGTATCGAAAACATACTATTCTACTATATTTTGTTATACGGAGGCACAAAGTTACGAGTAGTTTCTTTTGAAAAATAGTTTTTTTTTTCAAATATTTGCTGGTTTTAAAGTTCACGCATTACAAAATTGAGATGGAGCAGATTCATTGGTAAAAAATTTGCGAGAAAAATGCCGTCGGTAATTATTACAAACCTTAAACAGTCTCTTAATGCAAATATTGGCGTTTAAATAACGCAACTCTAAAGCAACGTTGCTTTAATTTGCAAACAATGCGTTTATAAATAAGTCTACTAGATTTGAAAATCAATATACATAAATACATAATTGCCTTAAATTAGTTATTTCAACAATACAGCAACGTCGGGAATTTATATTATAGATTGATTATTTGTATAAGCAGTTTACTTATTTCGGTTAAGGACGTATGCATTGAAAATATCGATAACCAGTCATGCATCGAAGTGAGATGGGAGATATTCCATTTTTCCTACACATTATAATCTACAAACATTTAAAACCAACGTACATCGGCATTTCTCCCTATCTTCTAACCCTAATTCTCTTAACGCCCGCGCTGTGTAGCTATTACATATAAGGGTAAAAAAAATATGATCAGATCAATCAATACAATTTTTTTTTTTTAAATTAACAGAAAACTTGTGGCAATTGAGTACATGTGCCTAGTAAGATAATGTTCTATAAATCTTCATACCACTTAGTGCTCCTCCTCCTGTCTCATGTGTTCAAATAAATTCGCATCTGGCTTTCATAAAATGCTTGCCAATAAGTTATTCACAGAGTTCAAATATTTATTGGCTTCTTGAAGCCATTTTTGTATCTCTATCCTACGAGCATAAACTCTTCTTTTTTAGTGTTCGAAGCTTGCAGGAAATACAGAAGTACCGAATTCTGCACTTCATTGATGTAAAGAAAGACCAAGTCAGATGTTAAAAGCTACTTCTTTTACGAGGACACATGGATCTTACCGGAGTGTCAAGTTCAAGCGAAGTTGTCAAGCCATCGAACCTTACCTCTATTGAGAAGAGCTATGAGATGGCTTACTAGAACGTAGATGTTCCAATCAGTCCTTATTTATTTATCTCGAAATTAAATGATTTATGAGTCGTACGATTAAACGAGCCAAAGAGTGTTACTTAATAATATAATTTAATTTGATAGTTATGAAAGAAATCTCCCAAATTGAGAGTTCTTTTATGGGAGAAAACAGGTCACGTACAGATAAGGTGGGAAATCGTCTCCTCCTCCTCCTCGTTTATGCATCTTCTGTAGAATTGTTTTAGTATATGCCAGGCCTTGTTTCGTGCTTGTCTATAATACAGTGCCTAGTGATAGGGACTTTTGTGGCACTTGTGTAAAGTCTTCTTAGAGAGATCAAAGTCTTAGAGCATCGCAGGTGCGGTTTTGACCAGCTCTGTTTTGTCGGTAGACCAGTTGTACCCCTTTGTTCTTTCACTTGCATGAAGCTTAAACGTAAGTTTGAGTTGTTCGATATTTGATGACTTTATCTGCCATTTTCATTTTTTTTATTTTTTTTTAATAAAAAGGAAATCCAACTCCCAAAGCACTCAGACTTGGTAACGGTACATTGTACTACCAGGCAGAAATCCTCTTTTTGTTGTAGAGGTTGGAGAAAATAAGTAGTCATTCGTTTCTCTCCATAAATGTGTGGCGTATGTTGTTGTTCCCCATGAGGATTGAACCTGAACCGCACGGGTCACAAGCCAACACACTAACCTCTACACCCTTTTATCTGCCTAAAAATCCCTGAAATATAACTATGCTTGGGCACCCATGCGAACTGCTCCGCCATATCCTTAAGAGCTGATCGGCAGTCTTGGGCTACTATGGTGTGATTCCAAGAATTTGTTTGCAGTTTGGATGTCTGAAAAAATGCCGATATCTCGTTTTACTTTTGACAAGACAAGTCTCTTTTTATCGTCATAGTTTTCGGCTGGTCTTTGAATAGAAATACGGCAATAAGAGGCTAAAATTTAGCCTTAACCTACATTATTAGTTTTTTATCTGGTGTAAAAGTGAATCGGTTAATTCTCCAAGAATGCATCATTTTTCCACAATGGGCTGAAGTTGTTGTTTCCAAACTCTAACTGGGGTATGTTGCTGTCTGTTTCTGGGAAGGTCGTGAATGAGAACAAAATTTAATTAATCGTTAGACTTTTCTTACCACGATTTGTCGCTTTATCTAAAGAGGTCCACCAGAAAAATACGTCGTACATAAATAAAGGTCGTACATAAATAAAAGTCGACCGAGACATATAGCTACTGAGTATAACGGGGGTGCAAGTCCCAATTTTTCAACTCATTCTTCTATGTAAGATTTCTAGCTTTACTGTTTATATAAATTGAGAGCCAAATATTAAACTTCTTCAGAAAATATAACACTGTGGAAGGAAGTTCGAAGTGCCCGTGCAGGGGCGGGCTAAGAATATCAGAGCAGCGTCCCAAAAAAACAGCGCTTGTCGTAAAAGGCATGCAAATCCATGGATTGAAACGACAGGACATCAACGGTTCGTTAAAGGTCGATCGAACAATAATCAATAACGGGAGCATGCACGTGTCGAAATCGTAAAAAAGTGGCAGGCCTAAAAACTCTTGGATCACACAAATGCAACCACGCCACCATTTAATTGACCCCAGTGAAAAAGTGATCCGAACCCAGGCAGCCTGCTGTTGGTTTATTGCGGTCGAACCGGCGAACCAGTCAGACTAGTAGGGATGCAAGAAAATGGGAGGGTTATAATCCCCTTAATTCTGATCATAACCTCGCCGTAAAGGAAGAAGACGAAGAAGGATATTCGAAGTGTTGGATTTTGCATTTTCTGAGGAAAAAGGCCACTTAAGTTTTTTAAGCCACAACGTTTGGGTTTTATTTCTTTTTATTTTTTATGACTTATTTTAGAGTATTAAGGTGCTTTTCTGGGAGGCAATAGCAACGTCAACCGCATAGGCGATGAATCTGCAGCTCTATCAGCTGCTCTTAGAATAGATTCACTTTTATTTTAAAAACACACACGTCGCGTCTTAGCGAACTGTCTGTATATTTAAAAGCACATAGAAAGGAATCGATGAGCAACGACGTCCCAAAAGCGATAGGAACTTCCATTACCACTGTAGACGGCCCCCGATAAATCCTGCAAACCTATTCATTCCAAAATATCTCCACTTAGGACATGCCATCCCACCATACTAAAATATATTAACAAAGAAAAAAAAAAATATATCACAACGTATTCTGCCAAATAGAAAGTTATAGATATTACATATTCTTAAGAAAATGTCAATTATTTCTCGCCAACAGAATTGATCAATATTAAAAAGGTAAATCCAACCACAGCCATTGCTGTGCCCCATACCACAACGACGACAATAATCCAACCACAAATTCACCAAGTGCAAGAGCATCATCCAAACATTGTCTGTGCAAATGCACAGGCAATTAACAGCATCATCGGTCTACGTAATGTACAAATTGAACCCAAAAGTCTTGGCCCTCGGATCAAGTATTCTCGCGGTAAAATCATAGGTCCCCAGGGCACCATACACATGGAGTCCGACAAGATGATTCACCATCAAGAATTGTCTGAGACCACAAAGTATGAAATTTCCGAAATCGACTTGAATAATGCCCAAACATCTGCATCGATAATTAGTGATCTTGTTAAGTATGCCGAGATCGATGATATCGAACTGCCCGACGGCACAAAAATTGGCATTGGCTTCGCGCCCACAGAAATTACCGAAATGCATACCTCACAAACGACAGCACAAATCACCGAACATCATGTACATCAGCATCAGCAACACCATCAGCAACAGCAACAGCAGCAACAACATCATATTCAGCAACAAACTGACGACGGTATGGAGCAGGTATCCAATCAAGAACCGACTATAACCAAAAGCTACACGATTCTAACAACGAGGCCGATGAAGCAGGAAACTTCATCCAGTTCGACGACCACTTATGAGCTGACACTCAGTGACTCATCGCTAAGTGACACCAAATACGTGTGCCGTCATTGCGGCAAGAAGTATCGTTGGAAGTCGACGCTACGTCGTCATGAAAATGTTGAATGTGGTGGCAAGGAACCATGCCATCCCTGTCCGCATTGCTCGTACAAAGCCAAGCAGCGTGGAAACCTAGGTGTTCATGTTCGAAAGCATCACCCGGACAAGCCACAACTGGAGAGTAAGCGTGGACGCAAGTAAGAAGAGAAATATATATTTTTTATTGAGAACATTTAATTAAAACATATATTACCTTTTTCTTTGTTTCTTTTGAATAGTTAAAAGATATATTCTATGAAAATATATAACACACACAGACACAAGTAAGAAGAGCAAGTTAGCTTACAAAACAATTTAGCATAATTCTAAGAAAGTATAAGAGTTTAAAACTTAAACTTTAAGTAAAGGAAACTTAAATTAATCTTAGGCATGTTTTTCCTTTCATTTAGAAATAGAACAAATATGTAGACTTTTAAAAAAAATCGCAAACTTTCGTTATAAGATTTTTTTAGTAATTCAACCAAATTTTCATTTTGAAGAGTGTATTTTTTTTCGTTATTTGGAATCATAAGTATTTTGAAATAATTATTTTTTATTTTATAATTTTCATATTACCACTGGCAAGTGTTTGCAGATGTTTCAAAGTGTTGTCGGTGGCTTTTTGTTGCCTGGTTACAATCGCATGCAACAAAATGGTAATAATCATATTTTCACTTCTACAACACTTTGAACTGAGAGACAGTAGCGACATCTTAAGTTTTAGTAAACGTTGATGTAAATAGTCTGACAATAATATCTTAAAGCATCTGTACACATTTGCCTTTACCATAATAACTTTAATTAAATAAAAAAAAACTAATATTTTTTTACAGCTACAAAATTCTTTATTTTTGTTACCTTATTTTTTATATACATTATTTTATTTGTTATTTGTATGTTATTGAGTTTATATAAATCTATATATATATTTTTTTCGTATATACTATGTTTTCTTAATTTCTATATTATTTTTATTATTCTAAGTTTTTTTTTCTTTGGTTCAAATCTTTTTTTGAAAATAAAAGTGCAAATCTTATTTCACAGAAATTAAAAAAAAGAAAAACTGTTTGGCGAGGCCAGACCCAAAAATATTTTTTTTACGAGTTAACAGTTTTTAATATGACGGCAATATTTTTATTTGTTTACTTGTTTAAAATACTGTTTTCTACCCTATTTGAATTAAATAAAATACAATTTGTGTAAAACTATTTTTAAAGTAAAACTAGTTTTTTAAAAACTTTTTTTTTCTATTACATATTTGGTTGTAATTAATTAAACATTCATCAACATTTTTATTTAGTAAGAAATAATTATTTCAGGTCAATGGTCCTGTGAAAAATTGCTGACAAATACATTTATTTTATTCCACTTGTAGCAGGTTTTTGGCTCAGGAACAGAATTTGTAAAATACATTTCGCAAATATATTTTAAACTGCGATTAAAATTGTAAAATTTTGAAATTCAGCCTACAGAAAACGGAATGCATTCGACGAATCTGCATTATTAAAATATTATTTTTTAACTGCAAAACATTTGGAATTTGAACCCTTTATTCCTTTTTCCTGTAGCCGTTCTTTCTGAACTATACTTCTCGCGGGTATGAGGAGCAGCGGATGATGTTGATGTAATGCAACTGCTGCTATGACAGTATTAGTTTTATCAATTACTTTGTCATAGTTATGTTTCCTTCTCCATATTTGTTATAATTTGTTTTGTAAATACTGCGAAGAGATTCAAAATCAGATTTTTGAATGTAAGATAAAATAATAAACTTACTTCTTTAATCCATAGATACCTTAAAGCAGAAACACATCAACACATAAACTTTGATAGCCATAGTAAACATTTTAAAAACAGTTCTTTTCAATATACAAAAACAATGCATTGATCACAGCAACAGCTTCAGCAACTTCAACCATAGGCCCAAGCTCTAAATTTGATCGTGTTGTGTAAATTCTACCTTGCGATGGCGCTTGCAGTTTTCCCAACATTGGTATGTTTATGTTTTGGCAAAATTATCTCACTTGTTTGAAACATTTGTTTTTTTCGATGTGAGCTGTTGATATCCCGTACCACTAACAAAGTAAACGCGAAGCTTCAAACTGTAATCTTTTGCAAAAAGAAATAAAAAAGAGCGGGACCCCTAAGTTGAGTTTCTGCTATTAACAAACAAATTTTGAAGAGAACCCTACAGAAAGAGCATTTCAATATCATATTGTGCTGGGTGGAATAATAAGCTTTTATACTAGTATTTTATACAATTTTATAATAGTAGTTTCATATACGATTTTATTTGTGTATGATGAGTGCGTATTTTCTGGTCACCCGGTTGACCGGTGCCGGAGCCGGTGCCTGTCCAAATATTCAGATTTTCAAAGGCAGGCTTTGTAGCCCCGCACGTTTTCTACAGTTTTTTTTTAATTGCCAACCGACTGCAGTCGCTTGAATTGCTTAAAGCACATATTGGAAGAATAAAATAACCACCCGTGTTCACATTATCCCAACTTTTTAAAGCTGTTAAAAGCCTGTCAATGGCTATTCAGGCATATCGCGAAAAATTGTGTGAAAGAACTTTTTTCCATTCAGTCATCTAATTTACATTGCTATCAAGGGAAATCTCCTGCCCGAATTTATTGACAATAGTCCTGAATCTAGCGGATACACGTACAGAACGAATTGTTCAACAGGGCAGCAAGTTTTCATGTGACCTTTGCAGTAGTTGAATGAATGAAAGAACGTACATTAATTTCATAGAAATTTCTTACTGAAGCCAATCCAACCGCAGAAAACTAACAAAAGTTTAAAGGAGTACGAAATGATCGCAATGCTCTGATTCGACGTGTTACATTTTCTCATGACCAACAATTGAGGCAAATGTGCAGCAGTACCAGTCTTCTTCTCTCCCGTTTTCCTTTCCCGCTCGTGCTATATTTAAAACATCATAAGGATATTCAAAACCACAAGGGCACCAGTTCATTATATAAAAAAAAATAAGAAAACAAGGTTCAGTACGGTTGAAATAACGAAAATGCTAAATTCGCGGTAAGGTTATTACGTTACGTTAAGCGTGCTGAAGCCTGTTTTTATATTTATTTTTACGAACTTATCAACCCAACTCTTGAACCTTTTTTTATAAATGCATAAAAAGTGGTCTTCATCGCAGTTTGCCGTTCGTTCACGAAAGTCGCGCTGAGTGTTTTCTGTATTTATACAATTTGAAAGACATTGTTGCGTGTCACGCATTTATTTGACAAAACTACCAAGGCCTTAGATATACTTTGTTGTAAGACGTCTGACAGTTATTCGTCTTCTGTTGACTAATCGAGGATTAATCATATTCTTTAACGATTTTTAATTGATTAAAAAAAAATGTTATGAAGAGTTTAGGGCTTTTAAATTTGGAATGAAAAAAAAACTGACCCCCTCGTTTGGCAACAATTTTTGTATACCAGATTATTTTACGAAAACCTTACCCCGTCTTAAAATCACTTAGCACACAACTTCAAGTAGGCACTACAAAGGTGAAACATTGAAGAATGTGTCATTTAACTCTGCAATTGGCTGCGTAAGTGGCGTGAAAATATGTTCCTGATTTTAAAGAAAATATCCGGCTATGTGTATTAAAACAATTGTATTTGTTTTGTGTTAATATATTTTCTAAAAAAAAACTACACGTTTATAGTTACTACTAATTACGTATAGCTAACTTTAATTGGCTTTACTATTTTTGTTTTTTGTGTGTGCATTCTTCATGTTAGTATCTACATTTAATTTTTTTTATTAAATTCATCTTTCACTTCCTGTTTAGAGGCTAGACAGTTAATTGCCTAAATACACCATTAAATAGCATTGATTTTAATTATTTTTAATATACTTCAGATAAAAAAATACTTAAATACATACAGTGCATAATATAACTACATAAATCGAAAGCCAGAACAAAAATAAATAAATTCAACTAGATCATTCTTTAGAAACAACAAATGAACAACCCAAAACTGTACAAAGTTTTTTTTTTTTTGAAAATATATCTTCCCTGTGGCACGTATTTGTCTTTTAACTGCAAATTAACTAACAGTGAAAACAAGTAAAAAAGGAGCCAAAAACATCGTAATAAAAAAATGTATTAAATATAAAAAAAATATAAATACATGTATCTGAAGTACATAGAAATACAATAAAATAATAAATACATACATGTATCTGAAGTACATAGAAATACAATAAAATACAAATCTGGTTATAATATTTGTCTAAATAAATAATAATATTATTATATGAATATATTATATTGTAGTAAAAATTCAATCATAAAAATTAAAAGAAGTTTTATGTAAAGGAAAGTTTATTAAAATAAAAACTGTACAATTTGACGAAGCACTTCAGATTCATAAAATAAATGAAACGATGAGAACGATAGAAAAGTATAAATATATATATAAATATGTATACATACACATTATATAGTTTATATATGTTTTATTTTTAATGAAAAAAATATGGAAAAAGTTAAAAAAAAATGTGAATAGTTAATGTCGTTTTATTCATATACAAAAAGAAATGATAAAATATAATTAAGTAATAAATGTGTTTTATTTTATTTTGGTATGTTATCTTTTATTTTAAATTTCAGATTAAGATGAGACGATTGACTTTTGGGCCCTTGCAATCCCTTTCCTGATATCATTTCCTGTAGGCATAGTTTTTTTTTATTTTCTTTTCAGGTCAAAGGTTTCACTGTTATGTCTGTTTAAATTTCTATTAACGTATTTTTCCTTTTGTAGGTTCTCTCAAGAAAGACGTCTACTATTATTGGCAAATGAGAAATGTGAGTAAAGTTATAACAACCAAACTCTTTATAAAGGTAAAAAGCCGATAATCGCGCTTATAAGTTGCATTTGAAACTAACATATTCTTTTTTAGGTTTAAACAAAAAAAAAAGAAATATATATATATATACATATAAACATAAAAAGGAACCAAAATTGAACCAAAACCTTTGAAGAAGAAAAAAAATTGGAAAGGAGGACACTAACATGATCTGTAAATGACTTCAAAATTAAATCAGAAATCCCTTTTATTTATGTGTTGCTCCCCTACTGTCAAATTTTAAATACAATTTGTTTATTTCATTATTTTTATTTTTTATGTTTTAATTGTTTTTTTTTTTTAATTTAATTTTCCCCCTATTTTCTGTTTGAACTTTTATATTTTATAGCTGAACAATAGCTAAAGTGTTTCAACAAGTGTTGTGCTGAAAGAATCCATTGCAACGGTTTTTATTAGTTTATGATGAGATGGAGACGCTTTTTAATTCCATTTGGTAAGTGGATATGTATGTGTGTGTGTGTGATTTTTTAAACAAATCGTTATTATTTAACGAGTATTTAATGTTGCTCTGCTTAACAATTGGGATGATTTTAAGAAAAGAACTCTAAAATTTTTTGCGCGCATCACATAGAGTTGATCCGTTAAATGTAGATATTTTAATTGTGAATTGTAGTGTCTGTGTGGCGCCTCTCTCGGCTGGTTCATTTTTAATGGGCTTAAACACGTGAGTTTGATAAGCGGAATACAAGTTTGTGGAAAGCGTTCTGATTGGCCAACCAATGCCTAACCAACTGAAAAGTTTTGCGATCACTGTAAGATCTCTCCCAAAGTACAACTACCTTTGGAAATATTCCATCACCCCTCTCATTACATAGGGCGGGCGGAATATCACTTTGCGCACTCGATCCACGTCCGCTTACTTTTGGTTTCATTAAATTCGTCGGATGCACTGTTTCACCGAGATTCGATTTGTTGCAAAAAAAACCAAAGTTTTGTTAAACAAGTTCTTAAACGAATGAACGATATTTCCGCGGATGAGAAATGTCAAAATTCGTAAGGACAGATACGGTCGCCGTGTTGTTAGTGATCAAGAGGAAAATTAATTTGCATTTTCGACGTAAGCAATATTTCTCTTATTTATGATGTATCGGAAACGTCATCTGCATTAGTTACATAAGAGCGGTGTTCGCTAATTTCATTTCCGTTTCATTTGTTATGCAGGTTCACAGACAATAAACTGCATTCAATAATCAAAATCGTTGATACGACATAAGGCAGCTGCATTTACAAATATGATGGTCGATTGTTTTGTATAAATTGACGGACCAGTACAATCTGTATAATCTGCAGTAAATTGGGAGGGTTATGATTCGTCAACTCCAGATCACTCCATCGCCGTTTATGTCAAAGTGCTAGTGTTGCTGCATTTGTATGATCCAGGAGTTTTTAGGCCTGTGTCTCCTTCGCGTTTGTATGGAATCGTTGATTAACATTGCCTTTTTAACAGGGTTCGTAGGATCTTTCCTTTGAACATGACAGTACCATAGATACCATAGATATAGGTTCTTTGACGTGAAGGCTTACTCGGATCTTGGAACTTCGTATTCGACCAATTTTTGTTACTCCTGCTGTCATGCGAAGCATCTTCATCTCATCTGCCGTTAATTTGCGCCATACTTTTTGTACGCTGTCCAACATTGTGTACCGTATGCGAGCACCAGGCGTACAACTGTGGTAAGAGCTTTCCTTTCAGCTTAGGGGGGTTTTTTTGATCACAGAAGAACGGCTCTCGGAAAATACATCCGAGGAAATTGTTCATTTAGAAGTCCTTCACAATACTGTTGCAATCTGTGTAGTATATTTTCGTCCGGCTATTTATAGAAATTGCTTCTAACTCCCGATACAGGCCCTCCACACACAGCTTGAATTTGAGCGCACTTTCTCTTCACGAGCCTCTTGCAAAGTCTGTTTCCAGTTCGATCGAGCTTTTTCATCTTCATGATTAGTGGAACACTTTACTGTCACTCATCACTGCTTTAGCTTCATCTGTCCACCACCATGTTTCTTTGCCGTGTTGATAGTGTCCTTTAGAAGCCCCTAGCAGTGATTTGGCTCTATCCAAGCAAGGTCGTTGTAGGGATAGAGATAATTTTGCATATCCAGATTGTACCATTTGATCCCCGCAGACACTTTTGTTGTTTTCCTCTGTTCGTCCCCGCCGTCACAAACCTTTCAGTCAGGAAAAGGCAGTGTTGCTGGGCGATTGCCTCTACTAGGATCACTTGCAATCTTTACACCGGGGCTTCATGAAACGTGCGAACAAATAGTAATCAATCTTGATTTCATTTCCGGCACAGCTGTAAGTGACCCGTAGTCGGCTTTGTTTTACGAATATGGTATTTAGAACGATAAGACCGTATGACTTGCACATGCTTAGGATATTTTCATATCCCAGTCCTCCATGGCAGTCTTCATAGTCCTCGTTTGACTTCCCGACAAGTCTTCGTTTGTCTTCCCGACATATCCGTTCAGATCTCCGCCATCAAAGTTCTTCTTTTGGGATGTTCTTGATGGAGTTGTGAAAATCGAACCAGAGCATCTTTTTCTCTCTGCTCGCATCCAACGTGGACTGACAATATTACACCTCACCTTGCATCATCAGTTTGAAAGACATCAAACGATCACTGGACTTTGAAATGGTCAAGACGCTGCCAAGTAGCTCTGCTGCAAGGATGGTACCGATTCTGTTCCTACCTTGTCCCGTGCCGTAATAGAACATCTTGGAAGCGTTTGTCCTAACTTCCAAAAAACGCACCCGATTTCCGGTGTTGCATCGCATTTCTGCCCGGCCCGATTTGTAACATGATGAGTAGTGCCTGGCGGGTAAGTGCGTTTTCTATTAGCGTACATCTCCATAGTGCTGTAGTTTAAACGACTTCGACACGTACATGCTCCTATTATTTCTTGTTTGGTCTTGCATTTATGACACAATTGAAATTCAGGCGTGTCAACCCAACGGACTTGCATTCACACTTGCGGGACAGATTTAAGATGTTAAATGCGTAACTTAGCTCACCTGGATGTTTGAATTGCCTAGCTGTGATTTTCCCTTAGTCGCCTTTTACGAAAAGCGCTGTTTGTTGGGGTGCGCTGTATTTATATTCTGAACTCGTCCCTACACGGGGATATGACGTTGACGTTTAAATTATTAATTTTTTTTCTGTTGTTAATTCGTTTTGCTTCAGTTAAATTTTTATTTAATTTTTGGTGTTTATAAATTTTGTGATGAGTTTTGTTCATTTTAATGAACTTTTCGATTTGTTTTTATTGAGGCTCGTGCATTTTGCGATTACTTTTTGTTCACGACTTTTATGGAAGTGAAGTTCCAGTGATTGTATTTATTCAATACGTACTAATTTCACAAAAAATTCTACTGACAACATTTTGTTTTCAAAATGTTGTTTTACAAAGAAAAAGAGCGATGAACCCTCAATAACTATTTGTCAACGGCGAGTTTGTGAGTGGCTGAAAATTTGATAGCTATCAATATTTTTGAGAACGCATAAAATTCATGGTTGATCAAATATTTTGATCAATAATGACCACTGTCAATTTGTGTCCAATATTGTTTCTGTGAACGGATTATGATCGATAATTTTCAAGCGCATTTTCCCAATTAACTGGCTGAGTATAAATTTTAATCAGAATCGGCCATTGACAATAACAAGGAAATGGACAAGGGTCAACAATTATTATTGTCGATTGACACTCGGGGGTAATAGCGATGCTCCTACCTACCGAAAAGAATGTGGAAGACATTTGAAAAAAGTCTAAATAATGTTAATTCAAGAATCACACGAATTATAGTTATATGCACCAATCGAAGACAGTATTTCGTAATGAAAGGTCATCTCTTTTTAGTTAATACTCTTAATTTGAGCATATTTCCTTATATCCCGGTTGTAATGCTCAAGCAGCGTAAATACCAATATTATATGTATTTGTAAAAATGTATACTTAAAATCGGTGAAAATGAATTCACTTTTCTCGAATTCATCATAAACTTTTAATAAAAAGCGTCGCAATGGAAATGTAAAGTAGTTCCTTCTTTATTTGTTATGCATAATTAAGACCTCTTCTATACTGTGAAAAAACTGGTGATAAATCTTTATTTTAAAACAAAAGAATTAAATTTATATTGCTTGCTTAAACGTTAGCCAGACATAAAAAATAAATAAAATAGTTTTTGGTTGTCTATACAAATCATTTAAAAAAACTCATATAAGGTTTGCTTACTCATTTGCTTCTCATTATGTTGTTATCTCTTTCATCGCCAATGTATTTATGCATAGCTTTGTGTATTTTCCATTCCTAAATTTTAAGTTATTACAATTTATTTACTTTTTATTTAAGTTTTGTTAAATATAAATATTATTTCTTTTTTTGCAAAATTAAATTTTTTTTAACTTTTTTCCCCTTTTTGTTTTTTTCTTTTTCTTCCCCACAATTTAAAAATAAATGAATATAAAAAAACACCAATTACAAATAAAAAAAAATAAAAATAAATAAATATACATATTATTTGTATGCTTGTGCCCCCTCCAACCACCATACCACCACAACCACCACCACCACCACCACTACTACTACTACTACTTGTATAACACCACCACCCACAACTACTACTCTTCTTGCCACTGCCAACTACCATCCAAACGTAACAATAAAAAATTAAATAAAAAAAAAAGATTTAAGTATTACGCGTATAGCCGGTCTAACATGGAACGAGTGGAACGCCCGCCTAGCTATGCCATTAGTTACTCAGCTACACGAAGGAGTTCATCCCCTGATATTCCCCACAGATTTATCAATTAACTCAATGGACAAGCATCAAAATAGCAACACAGCTACCTCATCACCAGTTCATTCTTCGTCGTCCATAGTAGCAGCCGCGGCGGCGGCGGTAGCAGCAGCAGCAGTCGGAGCTGAACACCATCACCACCACCAACAGCACCATCACCATCGCAAGTCACCGAATGTTTTCTCAACTCCGAATAGTCAGAACTCAGTCGGCAGTGCCATAACAACTAGTACTCCAATAGCAGGAGCTACATCGCGAACTGGCGCACCTAGTGGTACTGCCGCCGGATGTGGTAACACCTCAGATTCTATCATAAGTAGTAGTAGCAACCACCACCACCGTCATCATCATCATCACAGTGGCAAGAATACCACTAGTGACTCTGATTTGATGAAAAACGACAAAGGTGCCAACAGCAGTGGTGGCGAAGGCAGTTATTGTGATGACAACGATAATGGAAACCAGCCCTCAGCTGCCGATTATCACACGCTCAATGCAGCTGCAGCTGCTGCGGCAGCGCTTAGTGGTGGCGTTGTCGACAACAAAAGCTCAGGACTATGCAACATGAGCCTGCTAAACAGTTTTAGTGCTATGAGTAGTTTAATAAGTGGCAATGGATCCGTTGGTGGCGGCATGGGCGGCAGTGGAAGCGGTCACCCCTGTCCCGAATGTGGTCGAGTGTATAAGTTAAAGTCATCGTTGCGTAATCATCAGAAATGGGAGTGTGGCAAGGAACCACAGTTTCAATGCCCATTTTGTGTCTATCGGGCGAAGCAGAAAATGCATATCGGCAGGCATATGGAACGAATGCACAAAGAGAAATTTATCAAACTCGAAGATATTAAGAGTTACACTGGTGGAGATGAGCCGACATCACTGAGTCAACATTTTTCGTAAGCCAAGCAAATCGATTAGCCAATCTCTCTATGTAAACAAACAAAAATATATTTTCCTCTTTTATTTTTAACAAAAAAAAATCCAAGATTTTGCACCACAACCGTCGATGAAGACGATAAAACACACGAAACACAGGGATAAATTATGTTAGCACGCTGAAAGGAATGGATATTAAATGGTTTTTGTTTTCAAAATGTGCCAAAATGTTTATGATACATAGATACATTTACATAATATAAATATATATAGATACATATATTTTTTTACAAATTATAATTCGTAAAAAATCAAAATTCTCAGAGAAAAAATGAAAGCAATTCACGGAAACGTTTACATATATGGCACTAGTATTTTGTATAAAAAAAAGAAATATTTTAACTATATATAAAGTTTTCTTTGCAGGAAAATGGTATAAAAAATAATTGATAAATATTATCAGTGATATTCTACTTAGGTTTAAGGGAGGACATGAAAAACTTTTTTTTATTTACTTAAAGTGAGACATTTTTTTTTAAATTTATATATTTTTCTTTTAAACTTAATATCTTCCAGTGCAGTATATTATCCTAGAGTTCCGTTTTTTTTATTGAAATACCTTTTTTTTAGTTTTGAGTTTACAAAACCTTTGTATTTGCTCAGACATTATTTGATTGCTTTTTTATTTTCGAGAAAATTACATTCCCTTTTAAAAAAATATAATTACACTAAACATCTTTATGTGATGCATCAAGGGAAGGGCGTTACGTAATTTTTTGTAAAGTTGTAAACACTTGTGCGGAAATGTCAACAAAAAAGCATCAAGAAAATTGGCGATACTTTTAATACATCAGCATAAGCTGTGTTGCGCAATGCGCATCGGCTTCGGAATTTGTGTAGTGATGGCCTAACAATGCGCATTTTGTTCTGAATTCACACCTACAGGCAAAGCTACCATCATTCATATTCAGACAAAATGTGTTTTTGAAACAAGCATTACGGGTGAATTCGAAACTCATCAGTGCACAAATTACAATTCAGCTGCGCAACACAGCTGATGCATCGAAAGCATCGGCAATTTTTCTTGATGCTCTTTTGTTGACATTTGCACATCAGTTTATGCACCTTTACAAAATGAACTTTATGCATTTCCAGTGACGCGTTTCCGAACTTACTTTACATCTCAACTGTGTTCTAGAATTGCCACACGTTCAATCAGCAAATGGGTGTTCTCTCAAAAGTTGAGGTCAATATCCTAACTTGTTTCTCTGCATTTTATTGAGCATTTGTTATTGAATTGACAAACTTAGCAAATGCCAAATGAAAATCAAGGAACGAAAGGGACTGAATTAATTTTTAGTATGACATTCAATTTTAACCTGCCGTTGTATCCTCTAACCTTGGGTGGCTATCACTTTCATCTTTCGCTATCTGCAGCTTCTAACAATCAGTCACTGTCCCTGCCACTACAACTGATTTCCAAGCCATTCTCTGTTTTCCAAGTTGATGTTTACCCTTGGAGTTCATTCCAAAAGGTAAAAGTCATTTAGTTGCCGTAAGTATGTTACCAATCGATTGGCATTTATGATGCCATAATTCATGTTGAATTTTAATAGTCTCTGCTGGGTGGGAGTGAATTATATGTTTTTATCCTACTATCAATGTGAATGTCCGATTTTGCGTCAGATGACACCAAACTGTCAGTTAACGTGCTCAATCTTCTGTCATCTGCTACAGAATAATACAAGCATTGAGCGTACGCAATATTTTAATTATTTTGCTGTTTGATGAAGTAGTTGACGAATTTAACTAAGCCTAGTGCTGGCACTTGTCAGGAAATAATCTTGTTGGCTTAATATAGATGCAGCATTTTAGCAAAAATAGCTCCGCTTTGTACTTATCGAAGTGTTTAGTGCATCTTCAATGACTATCAAGCCATGGATGGGTGACAGTATGAGTGACAACCTTGTTTGACTCATTGGTGCACCTCGAACCCGGATAGAATTCTTTTCAACAATTTTCAAGGGAAACCCTCTATTGCTAAGAGATTAAAAACAAGGAATTAAAAATATTAGTGCTGTAATGTTTTTTTTTCAAATTTAAATTACTTGCATGTTTCAGTTTTTTTTATATGCTAGTTGTTCCCTAGGAATGAATACGAGGTCGAATCACTTTTGAAGCTTACATTCATATTCAAAACATTGTTTGCATTAACGTTCATGGTATTCGTTTTACGAACATATATAATTTTTCCGCGACGAATACTTGTTCGAGACAATCGGAGAAAAATTGACATTCGGCTGCCAAAAACTGACGCAAAAATCGCATATCATCGCAATGTGCACTACGTTTTGTCAGATATATGTTCTGAACAATCGTACCACGAAGCGAAATTCTCCGATTAGTACAAAAGAAGAGAATTTTCCTTTTGGAACCCTTTTCTTTACTATCACACGATTTACTTTCGACATTATTATACAACAGTTCTGTTGAAACACTTTGTGGGTCTCATACCATGTACATATTTCTTTCCTTACTTAATCGTAAATAATTTCCGATATAATTGTCTCCCTTGTCGGCAATGTAAATAAAATTGCTGTATGTGAATAGTTCCTCGTGAACATTGATTGTTTATAGGCGTGTTTTCCTGAAATTCTTCTAAAATCTTGTATTCTTCATCTTGATAGACCTTCTCTTGGTGAGCGTAAAACTCATAAATTACCGCTTCTTCATTAGAAAATTGGTGAAAATGCGTCTTAACTAAGAACTCAGATTCTAACTTAGAATTGAAACTTCAGGAGAACAGAACACAAATGATACTTGAAAAAAAAACTATAGTCGTACACTCTTGCGTATGCGCAATTTCTTTGAGTATATTTTTCTGAAATGCTACATAGGAAAGTGCATATAACGTTCAAATGTTTCGAATGTTTTTGTTTTATTTTAATTAGAGCCACGAAAAATGAAGTTAATCATGCCGATTGTTTATTGGTTCATTCATTGGGGACATAATACAGCTTGCTCCATTCGATACAAATTTACAAACTCAATATTGGTTTTTTTCTCTGAAAAGTGTTCACTGCCATTCCGAATCTTTTACTCTCGCCGCTATAGCAACGCACTGTTGTTTAATTGGCGTGCATATTTTAGATTCGTCTTAGTTTTGTTATGTGTATTTCGTATTTCGCCGTGATTTTTTTTTTTATTTCGCCGTAAAGAGAAGTTATTTCGTCAAAACCCGAAAATAACCCACCGTCTGAGTGGATGAAATATATTTGGAACGAATCTTATTCTATTTTGAAGCTTCACTCGTTAAGAAAACTTATCAAAGTCTATGGAGCTATGACCAACAAATAATTATAATATGTATATGTTTTATTTTTCAAGTTTAGTGCAGAGTTTTTGATTTTGAATTCTATGCCCCATGGAAGGCATTATTTAATTAAAAACAATAACCACCACCAAAACTGAGCTTGCGCAAAAACAGTCGAATATACACTGCCCTATCATGGTGTCTGTTCCGAAAGGAAACTACTCCGATTTTGCACGAGTCGGACATTGTTTTTTTATGGTAGATATTTGTTCCGATCAGCAGTTCGGTACATTTCTCCGACAAAACTTACGGCACACCGGCAGTATACGTTTCATCGCGATGAGTTGCGTTTTTTCAATCAGTTTTTGGCAGCCGCACGCCAATTTCTCTCAGATGGTCACCGATATCTATTCAACGCGTTCATGCACGTTCGGAAAACGGAGACTGTAGAAGTAAGTTGAGGTTCCGAATGGATTTTGTTGCGGGCAAAATTTCTTTTGGGACGGATCCCAAAATAGGGCAGACAGATTTTCTCAAGCATTGCCAAGTTTTCGAATCGTTTGTTATGTAGTAGTTTTTATTGAAACTTATTTGCAATCGTTCTATTGTTGCAGCAAACGTATATTTTGAAATATTCACTATGGTTCACCACATTGCGCCATCGCACACGAGACTATTTCTACCGGTATAAATCCGGTCTGCGGTAAGAAACCGCATTAGATGTTCTACTGAGTTTGAGAAATTTGAACAAGGAAGACAAGTAATGCATACACAAATTTCCCTATTTAAGGTCTGAAAAAATGTAAAGACATTTGAATCTCAATCGGATTTCGTAATTTGCATTGTTGCATGAAACCGGTCTTATGCCGGTAGAAATAGTCTCGTAAGCGATGGTTCATTCAGCAACACATCTGACAGAAAAGACGTTAAAGCAAAATTATTTTTTCCAAGTTTATGTTGATTTTTATATTTTTTTAACAAAAATGAAATGATTCAAATTAGAATAAGTACGGCTAAATTTTTTTTGAAAATAAAAGTCTTACACACATATTTCAAAGTACGTAAAAAGTGCAGTTCAAACATAACCGATGAGCGGTGCTTCGACGAGTCTTCGTTAACTCTTTGTCGAAAACTCGGTTGCTGATTTTGTGTGAAGAAGGTATAACAATGTTTTGGCCTTATTGAATTTTGCAATAAATAGAATCAATCAATTGTAGAACTCTAACATTCCACTTAAACACTTTTCGATTATTATCCAGGTTCCCTACGGATTATTGGTGTAGTGGGATATTTTTTTACAAGGTTAATAAA
This sequence comes from Portevinia maculata, assembly GCA_949715645.1. Classification (NCBI taxonomy): domain Eukaryota; kingdom Metazoa; phylum Arthropoda; class Insecta; order Diptera; family Syrphidae; genus Portevinia; species Portevinia maculata. The sequence goes on along the minus strand of OX454526.1, from coordinate 264,716,814 downwards.
TAGCCTGTTTGAATAAACTGTCATTCCAAACCAAGATTCTAATTAAAACTAACAATTATTCAAACTCTCAAATAATATACTGCGCTTAAGATCTTTAAAACATTCGATGAGCAAAAAAACTTATAAAAGACAACAAAAGTCATTCCGTATATAAATATTTTTTTTTTTTTTAAATACTACTCTAATAAGTCAGTTATCATTACCACCACCAACCAACAAGCAACTTTAACTCAGAGATAAAATACACCTACAAACTGCCGTCAATCCGCATTTAAACGCAAAACAAATCCAACTAAAAAAAACTATTTAGAAAACCGTTTAAGTATTTTACATAGTTTCTTACAATTTTTTTTAAAACTCAAAGTCAACCCAACCAAACAAATCAGTCATTTTTTTTATAAAAAAACAGCACATTAATAAAAAAAAAATACAAATGGTCTAGGTTTTAAGGGAACAACAATTTACCTCAAATTCATTCAATACGAGTATAATCATAACTAACTTTAGTTTTTTTTTTCTTTCTTTTATTATTTAAAGAATAAAAGTCATAAAATGGAAAACATTTTTTTATATTTTTTTTATGAATATTAACGTAGCTGTGTGGTAACTAATACAAAAACAAACTTCAGGAAAAGAGTAAATAAAAACTAAAATGTGAATAAAAATGTTATAGTATGATATATAAGTTTCCTATAAAGTGCCTTTATAGATATTAAGATTTTTTTTTATAAAAATTATTAGAATTAGTTAATGATAGGGTTTTTATTGTATATTATATTGTTAGATTATTGTTTAAATATTGTTTTTTTTCTTCCTCTATTTTAAAACATTAAAAAAAGGATAATAGTTGAAATAACAATTCAATTAAAACACCCCGCCATATTTTAAATAAATTCAATATTGCATCACAATTTTTTTTATATAGTTTATGTATTGTTTTCAAAGCTTTTAGAAAACAGAGCAAAATAACTCAGGTACTTAGTTTGTGTTTGTTTATTGTTTATATATTTATAAAACAAAAATTGGAACAACGCTTTTCCTCTTGTCGTATGTGGTTGATATTGAATTTAAGTTTTTTAAGTTTTTGGTTATTTTTTTAAATGATTAAGCTTTGGTGATATTCCCTGGTGTAATGTTGTTTCAAGATGTAACTGGTATCAAATTTAAGACATCTTTAGGGGAAATATTTAAAGATTGTCGAGGGCCGATATTAAATAGACATATATGTGTCACAGATGTTTGATAAATATTCGATCATATTTTTTTTGTTAAGAAAACTTTATAGAAATGAAACAAATTTTATTAAAGCTCATTGATTGAACTGTCACAATTCTTCGATGAACCTTTAATAAATATATTTACCTGTATATTAACGGCCTAAGGATTCCTCACTGAGTTTGGATACACCGGCATTTCCATGACGAATGAACGTCGTGGGTACACAGAGCAAAGAAGGCAATTTTTACAGACAGAAGACAGAGACAGCGTTAATCTCAAACACAACATGATTGAGTGGACGGTTTAATCATCACCTATATATCTACCCAACCAACTCAAATACTGTCCTTTGTGGAATGGTTTTGAAAGAAAACGTTCAAATTTGCGTGTCCACGTAGCTGTTTTGACGTCTTCACTCTCTCACCGCTAATACTAAGTAAAGATTTCTGTCAAACGTGAAATGATTTAGAAAAGAAACGTGTATTCCCACACAGAGCAATATTTCTAAAAGTAGATTTTTGGTGGATTTTCGGTAAAATCAACCCTTCTCTTTACTGCTTCACTTCAAAACTATCTGTCTTGCTGGACATGATGTTCACGGGAATGACAGTGTATTCATGCTTTTTGCCTTTTTACTAAGAATGAGTACTTAACAAGGCAAATGATGATCACGTGAGTCATTCGATTAATGAGAATGGTTAAAATGGAAGGTACTCGTAGTTACCTTGCAAATTGAACGCGCCACTGTTAAATATTTCTTTCGTTGACCGGTTCCTTTTCTAAAAGAATTTATTAAATTTGATAGTGAATTTACTTCCATTTAATGGACTTCAAATAATCATATTTTCCACCGACAATTCGCTATCCTGAGCTTGGCTAAAAGCCAACCCAATAATTAAAAATTTGATTAAGAACATGATTTGTTTCTTATACAAAAGAAAATAGTTTCAGAAAATTGCAGTGGTTGCAAAGGCTTTATGTTAGTCTCAACTGACTTGGTCTGAACTTCAATTTCCAGGACAAGGCGTTCTATTGATAACCACAGTAAAAATAAAATCATATTTTCCGACTTATCAATGCTGGCTCTTAGCCAGACAATGACCGGAACTTTTTTTTACTATTTGTTGAAAAGCAACGACGTTGGTGCTCTTACGTTTTGCCCAAATGTATTGATTGCTTAAGTTCTTTTCTTCCATTAGCAATATGTTGTTTTAAGGATCAAGTCTTGGAAGGACTTTGCTACGCAGCACACCACTAGATCCGTAGTTGAGGTAGTCTTTTCGTTTTTAAAGGTGTATACTTTGCAAAAAAAAATATTTTTTATATCTTACAACACCGAGGATGGGGCATGGGGCGGCTATAAATCTCATACATTCCACTTGATCTGCGTCTTGTCCTTTAAACTGATCTTCCGTTTTTCCCTGGCAGTGCTTGCTCTACCGAACCGCCGTGTACATTGAGCATTCATTTCAAAGGATTTCTTTACAATATTGGTCTTTTCATAGTGCCAATCCAGGGTTCAAAAATGCCAGGAAAAAAAATTCACATTTCTTGCCAAATGGTATTCATTTAAGCTTTCTTGTGTTTCGCTAAAGTTCTTGATTAAAAATTGCTTTTTCATTTTACATTTTGAAATTGAATTCGATAAAAACACGTCTTTCACTCAACGCTCAACATAAATGAACGGCCGATGCTACCTCAGTCTGGTTGCAGTTTGTTAAGTTACAAGAGATCGATTCCTTTTTTATGTTGGTTTTGAAGAATTATTTATTACTCAAATTATAAACCAAACATTCATTGCCCAGATCGCTCCAAATCAATTTCCTTCTCAAGCTTCTAAGAACTTGCAGAATTATCAAAAAATTTATATCAGCATTCATCAGGGAACTCTAAAATTTCTTACACTTTCCTTACACTGTTCAAAAAAAGATTGATTACCAATGTAACAAAACAATCAAATAAACACTCTGCTCTATACGACCCCGAATAATACAATCCAATTACATTCAAATAATTTTTTTTTGTTATATTTCACATTCCACTATTTAATCTAAGCTTTAAACGACAACCTACTTTTAAGTTTTCAAACATATATTTATACATTTACGGTTTCTAATTTAAAATATAATATCTATATTATCTATTTTTTTTATATTTATATAATAGCGAGACAAGTTACTCGCTCTAAACAACAACAAATTGTGAATTTTATATAATAATATATAAAGAAAATCAAATTTATTTAATTTATAAACAATGAGATAAGTCAATTAAAAAAAATATAATCGGATATTGAAACACAAACAAAAATATAAAGAAATATATTAAAAACAAATATTAATTGGTGATGGGAAATATTATTCAATTTATACAGAAATTTAAAAATTAAATAAAATTGTTAATTCTTGTTTTCTTCTTTTAAGCATATTGGTTTTTAGGTATTGGCTCAAGTCTCGTTTGAAATAATAATAATAATAAAAAAAAAAAACAAAAATATTCTTCCTTAAAAAAGAAAATTTTAAAAATACTCATTAATTGTTAGTTGGTTTCTTCCTTTTTTTATATATACATATTACTTTTTTATATAAAAGCCTACAAATAAATCAATAATTTCTAATTATCTTTACTTTTTGATACAATCAAAATAAAAATATTTGTAAATTCAAATGAATAAAAAAAAAACATTTGTATTATTGTTAAATAAAAAATTAAGACCTTTATATTACATAAACATATAAAAAGAAAGAAAATGTTTTAAACGAAAACCAAATGATGTTTTCATTTATTTTACTTTGCAACGAAAAAAAAATAAATAATTTTTCTGCGGACCGTAAGTACACACTCAAATGAAAAAAAAAAACATTTATTTTAATTACTTTGCTAAATTAATTGTATATTGTTTTTTGTTTGACTTTTTAGATAATGTGTATTTTTTCCGTCATTTTTAGAATATTTTGATTTTTATTTTGGTTTGTACAATTAAAAAAAGAACAACATACACAATTAAAATTAAAAAGAAAATAAAAATTCAAATAGCAACAACAAAATAATAATAATAATTTACTAAAAAAAATCTCCAGTCGGTTTCTTTCTCTCATACTAACGTACAAACTATTTTGTTTCATTACAGAAAAGGCAGTTACAACATCGGCTGAAGCAAAGGAAACAGACACTGAAAATAATTCGTCAACAAATCAAAAAGCTGCAGCAACTGAATCAAGGATTCGAGTTCGAAATTGGTTGATGCTGGCCGATCAGTCGATTTTACAAAATTCAATTGTTAACAATGAATCGAGTGAGTACTGTGATTTGCAAATATCTTTAATTCATTTTTCTTTTTCAGTTTTTATTTTGTTAAATATATTATTTAACATTTAATTTGTTTTAAATTATGTTTGTTTATATTTTATCGACAGAATCATTTTTTATATTAATGTCGTTTTTCATTGGTACCACTCACGAATGCACTACTTCAGGATTCCAATGGGACATCGAAAGTCGCCTTCAGCCCAATTGTGTGTGTGTTTGTGAAATCTGAACTGAGAAAATAAAATAATCAAAATATGTCAGATGTCAGAGTTTAATTGTGTTAGTGAATTCGAGTGTCTTCCGAAATGAAATAGGGAAGCAAAAAGCACTCCCAAATGAGTGCGCTCATTTTGGGAGTGCTTTTTCTCTTCGGAAGACAAGAAGAGTACCTACTCATTTTTGCCCAATGGAAAACGACATATGAAAACAAAATCTCGCTTATGTTCGTTGTATTTATTTTGCATTTCATTTCAACAAAACAGGTATGTCAATGTTTATTTGTTTTTTGTTTCGTTTGTGTTACATTTGATTTCGAATTTCTTTTTGTATTCTTTTAATTTCTTTAATTTTAATTTTTCTGTTTAACCTTGTAAATTGTTTGTTATAGAGTGAAGATTCCTTTTAATGTACGATCCATCTTAAAGAGTATTTTCGAAAGATACTGTGATATGGTTTGTCCGTCCTAATGAGAAATTGAAAAAGGTTGGGCGAAGGGATTGTGCTGGTTTAACCTCAACCATCGATATGCGTTCAGTCCAATGATCTCGTAGTAAATTTTTCATTTTTTTCATCCTGGAAGTCCCTTCGCTCTCATGCAGAGTATGAAATTTTATGGATTCATTGCAGTTCAGTCTTCTTATTCTTCTTCTCCTTGAATGGCATGATCTGGATTTGAGGGATCATCTGACCTCACTGCGTCCGTTCTGGGCGAGCGGTTTTAACGAGTTTATCGTCGACGAGGATCTGGGTTAAATGAATCATAAACCTCCCACTTCACAGCATCCCTACCGCATGTAAGATTCGCCGGTTTGCTCTCAGAAAGTATCGACAGCCTTCCGATTTCGAAGCACTTTGTGACTGAGGCCAATCGAATGCTGGTCTTATTGCATTTGTGTGATGCAGGAGATTTAAGGCCTGACTCTTTTTCGCGATTGTATTGGTATCTAAGATATTTGTGTTTTGATGGGGTCCGTACGATCTCTCATTTGAACATGACGTTGCTAACTCAGCCGGTCGCGCTCCATTTTCTTTGATGTTAAGGCTTCCACGGAACTTGGAACTTCTTATTCGATCAAACTGTGTTACTGCTGCTGTATGCGAAGCATCTTCATCTTAGCTGCCGTTAATTTTACTTCTATTTTTTGTAAGCCGTCCAACATTGTGCCTTCCTTTTGGTTTAGGGGACATTTTTCGGTTGCAGAAGATCGCTTTGCTTTTGATCAGAGATATTTTAACTTTTTGCACATGGGAAACACTTTTCATTTATATAAATGTCTGGGATAGGTCGGTGTGGGTCAGAGAATGGCCCGCACGGTTATTCTAATGATATGATACCCATTACCCTCCAAAACATTCACCCATAAATTCGGGTCACTTCGCCACTAAGGCCAAATAAATGCGATTCAGGAGTTCTCAGATGAGTCTCTTTTGTTCGATACGTGCATGCTCTTGTTTTTGATCTCTTGTTTAAATTTTCTTTTTACAAAAAACGGTAATCTCCTGTCGTGTCAAACCACTGATTTGCATGCGCACTTGCTGGACAGCTTAAAGATGTTACATTTTCACTAGGCTTATCTGCATATTTTAACTCCACAAATGACACCGACCGAGAATTATCCTTGGAACCCGTTGCTACTAAATGGGTTCAAAACTCCTAACTCGGAAGACCAAGTGTAAGCTCTACAGAACACTGATACGAGTACTACCAGTTCTGCTTTACGGCGCCGAGTGCTGGACGATAAGCCGAAAAGGTGAGCTATTTTGGGTAACTTCGAAAGAAAAATACTCCGTCGGATATTTGGTCCTGTGTGCGGCGCATAGAGTAGAAAATATAACCGCGAACTGTATGAGCTATACCAAGATGTGGATGTTTAAAAGCTAAAATACCTTATTGGCTCGGCCACATCGAGCGAATGGACAATAATGTTCTAGCGAAGAGCATCTTCGACTCCCCAGGTGCGAGACGACAAGGAAGACCGAACCTCAGCTTTAAAGACCAAGCCATTGCGTATGCCAGGGCGTCCCTTCCTGCCTTATTTATTGTGAAGTTGTTTCCTGATTGTTGGCTGTACCTTCTTGTTGATAGCACATTAAAGGCTACTCCTATAAATATTTATGGAACATGTGATCGTATGCTTAATTTGCTGGAAAAAAGATTCCCTTACAGCAGTAGTGCCCCTAACACATAAACGATAAAAAAAAAGTATTTGATTAGAAATATTTGGTATCACCAATCTGTTATTCAGAAACGGAATCATTTTTGAATCAACGACAGGGCTCAGCGCACGTTCGATCCTATTCGTTCTTACGTCCGTAAATTTGCCAACCAGTTTTTGTATTGGAAAACACAGACAATTGCGTCTGTATGGGCTACTTACATAGTTCGGAAGGAAACGTTTCGTTTAAATATAACATAAGCTTGAGTTTACTTCCGCCTATTATTGTTGACCCTTTATCCTTAGATCCTGTTGAAAGGTTGTTTTTGCAAAAAAAAGATCACACTCTAAACTCAAACTTTTTTTAACCGGTTTGTTTTATATTTTATTTTAGTTTCGACTCTATCCGTTTTTCTTGCTTTTTTACTTCTGAGTTTATTATTATTGACTCGATTATAAAACACAATGGTCACAGATTTAAGTAATCGAGCCTTTAAGAGCACTCCTTTCAAAACTACCTCACCGCTTTAATCAAATGTATTAACAAAATGGCATTCTATCTCTTTTCATGTAATAACAAAAAATAAATAACAAATCAATAATTTTTAACAAAATTACTAACTAAAGTCCCAACAATAACCAATGAACCTGAAACTCCCGAAACAAAAACACCAGCCAGTCAAAATCGAGTCTATACTAACAAAACTAACAACAATCAGACAGTTCAAACCAAATCAGGTGGTGATGGTACTACTAACGCTGTTGCTATTGACGTTGCTAACGCTGGTGAAGGCACAAGTATTTTTGATGCTACCGAAGACAATGCAACTGAGGTAATTGTTAAAATCGAACACAGTAACTCCAGTTTGGCCGAAGATAGCGAAAATGAGAACGATCCCTTCAACTATGATTTGAAAATATCCAGTCCCATGTCATGGGCTTTCGATTCAGTTAAAATTGAAGGCTCAGAATTTGAAGAAGTAACTGAATTGGATCAAGATGAAAATACCGCCGATGCTGATATTGATGACTGTGGTAATAATGAAAATGATAACGAGAACGAGAATGAGCAAGAGAACAATGAAGTCAATGAGATCAGTGCGGCACAGATGAGACATAATATTCGACGTGTCTACAGTGCTGTTGGCAAACATCGTTCAGGTATACGGAAACGTGTGCTATCTCAGTCAGTAAGCGGTGCTCTAAACCTACCACCTGACACAACAATCACCACATCCACGGGTGGCAAGCGTTCGGCAACAACAGTATCCGGGGGCACATCAATAGGCATGTCAAACGATAAGAAATACCGTATTCTCATTCAAAATCAACGAATGCGCAAAGAGAGCTTAGAACACTCTGAGGACATGATCTACAATGCTGACATAGAGAAACCGTGGGTGTGCAAAAATTGCAATCGTAACTACAAATGGAAGAACAGCCTAAAGTGTCATTTGAAAAACGAGTGCGGTCAACCGCCTAGATTCTTTTGCAGCAAATTGTGCGGATACGCCACGAATGTGCATAGTAACTTAAAGAGACATTTAAACACAAAGTGCCGGGACAAGATCGATGATGAATCGGAAAAAATGGACAAGATCGAGAAACCAGAGAAACCAGAGAAAACTCATTACACGCTTGTTATTAAGAAACAGGATTAATTTTTAGGCAAATGATTGCTCTCTTGCTTATATTTTCCCTACTGCATGTGCATCTCATTTAATTTATTTCTATTTAATTATTTCTACGAATATTATTATATAAACATACATATTATTTATTTAAAAAATATTTAATACTATTTTTTAGAATTAACACAGTTAGTTAAGGGATTTTTACTTAAAAAGACTTATTTATTTAAGGATGTGGTAGATAGTGCTTGTCTCAAGACTACAAACAGTCTATCAATTCTAGTCACATTCCATTTACCCTGTGGAATGAAACAAAAGAAAAACGAAAAACAGGATTTCGAATTTTACTATCTCACATATTTTTCTAGTCAAATGAAAATAAAGAAGAACCAAGAACTAAGCAACTAAGAGTGTAATATTTTTTAGTTTCCACAAAAAAAAAAAAAAATTAGGAAATTCTATTTATTAATTTATTATTATTTTTTAATTTATTTATTTATTTTACTCTTTATATATTCAATTTATAAAATAGTATAATAAATAGCTATAACTTGTATTTAATATAAGACATTTTCTCTGAGGTTTGTTTTTTTTTAATTTAAAAAACACACGTCAAATCAGTTGAAATGCTTCTATGCATTTATTTAACAAAATTATATATAAAAAAAGGTAAGAGAACGATTATTAAATCTAGTCATTGAGGATTTAAAATAGTTACTGCAATATTTATAGAAAAAGCATGAGAGCTCCCAGGAGTGTTACAGTATCGTTCATCGTAAAATTGTAAAAAAAAAACAACTGCAAACGATAAAACAAATTTATAGACCACAATCCATTCCTCATATTAAAAAAACAAATAAAAAAATTAAAAGAATGTATTTAAAATAAAGTCTAATATTATATATTTGAAAAATGCTATAAAACAATTTTTTATTTTTAATGTTAAATTTAAAACAAACAAGAAAATTATAACCGTATTTAAATTAAATTAAAAAAAATTATTATAAAATACAAATTAATGAGTAACTCAACAAAACAAAGCCCTACCAGCTGCAAATAAATAAAAAAAATTATTACAAAAAATAAAATAAAAAAAAACCAACAGTTACTTTTGATTGTTTTTAATTGTTTAGTTAGATTCCTTACCAATACTTTATAGTTGAACAGTCCTATTTCCAGCTACTTCCGATCGCGACCTTATCCAAATTACCATCAAACCTTGTCCTAATTCCGAGTGATCTGTTTTTCACATTGTTTTTTTTTGTCACATTGGTTACCACAAATTTTGTTATTTGAATAATTTTAATAACTTTCCTCTCTTTTAGGTCCTCCTGGAGTATTTTGGTGCATCGTGGTTCACCATCTCAACAGATTGTGAGGATTGAATATTGTGTAGATCTTCGAAGAAGTTCCTATGTTTGATTGATGATGATGAGATGAAATTTGCAACCATGATAAAAAAAACAACAACAACATCGTTGAAATGTGTGATAGTATTCGTATTCTAGTTTGCTGTAGATATTCGTATATTAAGTTGAATTTTCTTGTATTTTTTTATTTATTACTTTTTTTCTTTTAGTTAACTTTTTTTTTCTTTGATAAAAATTAAGTTGAACAACTCTGTAGTTAGAAAACAAAACCCTGTATTTCTTCTTGACAACAAAAAAACAACAACATATAAACTTAATAATGTAAAACTATTTATTGATTAAAAAGAAAAAAAAGAAATTGAATGATTCCTTTTTACGTAGAGTTATAGTGCATGCGTATTTTTTTTTAATGAATTTTGTGATTTTTATTGTTTGAATTTCCACTGACTTGATTTAGTAGAGTAATGAATATTTGATAAACGGTGGTAGTAGGATCTTTTTATTTTGTTCTCCAGTTATACATATATTTGAAAAAAATGTTAAACATTTTTTGATAAATGCTAGTTTTTCCTTTAAATATTTTTAGATATTTTTTTTAAAGGAATGTTACGATTGTCAGAGTTATTGTTTTGTTTTAAAGATTGTTCCCTAAGTACTAACACTTTTAATTTGGGGTTGAACATAAACATTTAGCGCAAACAACCCGCGCATGGGCTTATCATCTCCAGACATTCGTGACTGCGAAGAAAAATACATATTTTTGGTTCAAAATTGAAACACATTTACTCATAACAGACGGATGTTAGGTTGTTAAATATTGTCAAACGGTTAAATTTGTATTTATAATTCAAAGCATACGCTAGTCTTTAAACTGACCTTTTGGATTTCCGTATCATTGGGGTAGGGGTTCGCCGGTTCGAACTTATCAAACAACGGCATACCTCTCGACTCCGGTTCACTTTTTTACTACGGCCCATCAAACGTTGCATCCATGTGATCCGGGAGTTTTTAGGGCTGCTTCTTTTTCACGATTTCGATACGTCCCTGTTATTAATTATTTGTGATCGTTCTTTCACGATACCGGTGGTCTCCAGTCCCCACAAACCCACGCTTGGGGTAAAGTGTCGAGATGTTAAATATGTCGCTAGGCTCGCCTGAATGTTAAAATTGGCTAGAAGTGATTTCTCTCATTTGTCGCCTTTGTGGGGTGGGCTGCAGCCCGTCCCTGCACGTCATCATCTTTGAGGAAACGGTTTGATAAATTATCTTCCAATATTTGAAGGCTTCTGTTCAAAGTAAATATCATAACTATCCCACCTTAGTGCATCCCTACTAGTTCTACCTCATAAAATATTAGCGAGCCTTTTCGGATCACTTCGTCACAGAGGCCAATCAAATGTTGGTGTTGTTACATTTCTGAATTTTTTTGTATAGTATTTATACCTGTCTCTTTTTTTGACGATTTCGATGTTTCTGTTATTGATTATTGTTTGATATTTCTTTTACCACTGTAAAAAAGACTGTTCATTGGGAAAACTAGTTTCAAAGCTATCGAATTTCGAAACGCATATCTCGAGTGGCTTCGCATGTACCTACTTAAATAAATCGTTGCTTTTGTCACACCAAATGTTGTATACGTTCTATTGACATTTTCCTTATCGGAACTTATGTTTCTTATTTAATAGATCTGTTTAGATTTCTGCATGCATCAAAAACGACTCATTTCAAGACTTTTTTCACAAATTCAAATTAATTTTAGAAAATTAAAACTGATCATTCCTTTTGTCGATAGCGTTTGGGCACTGTGGCTCACTGGATATTGCGTTGGATTACTTACTTAGGCGTGCCAGGCTCAATTTCACTGCAGTAACACCTAACGTTTTTTCTATTGCCCCACCTCTTACGAAAGTCTGACAAACATCTAAAAGTATCAATTGTCATGAGAAGCTGCTCTAACTTTCCGTTCCGAGTCGGCGTTAAATAACCGATAACAACCAAAATGTAACTTCGCACACACAAATGGTTGGAGCCGTTTATGCCTAAAACACACACCTTGGGTAGAATCAATGCACTTTTATGGAATTCGTATAACATTATCACTCCATGACATTAAGGCTTAGAATATGGGAGCGCTTTTGTGCGAAACATTTCAGTCCCTGGCAAACGGTTTGGCCTACAACGATATCATTTCCATGCCTAGATTCTAATTTCAATTCTCTAAAAAGTGGAATTAATTGTTTTTTGTTTAAGGAAGAAACACAAATTTAAATATGAGTTAAATTGTGTGGCAATGCCTCAATATATGCAAAACATATTCTTCGTCCCCTGCCAAATGGTTGGGCCTACAGCGATGATATATCTATGCCTATATTCGAATTTCAATTCTCTAAAAAGTGACATTTATCTTTTTTGTTTTGGGAGAAAATACAAATTTGAATATAGGCCAAACCGTTCCCTAGGCTGATGCACATGTTCTACCTCCTCTGCGAAACGGATGGGTCTACAGTGACGGTAAATATATGCATAGATTCTTATTTCAATTCTCTCGAAAGTGGCATTAATTGTTTTTATTTCTATTTTCCATATTATTATTAAAAAAGAAAAAAAAAACTATGCCCCGAAAAACCAAAACGAACATTTTGTTTTCGCATGACAGACAGAACCCAACTGTCAAACTATTTAACCAACAATAATCTACGCTATTGGGTACTTCATTCACATTAAGTTTTTTATTTATTTTTTTTTAAATTCTGGCTCGCCAAGGCGATTAAATATGGGGGCACTTCAACCTAAAAAGATCTTTTGTGCCGTGTGGGCCAGAAAAATTTAGACTAGTAGAGTTTCCACTTTCCGTGTAAAGCGGACAATTCTACTAGTAGAAGAATTCTTTATGTCCTCGGGGCACATTTGTTCCCTGAAAAAGATCTTCTTTCTAATTCCGTTTATTGCCGGACATTCACATAAAATGTGTTCAGCTGACTCGTCCTCTTCAAGACAGAGTCGGCACTCAGGAGAGTCTACTATTTTCATTTTGTGTAGATGATACTCGTATCTTAAACCATGGTGGCCAGTAAGGTAACCTACTAAGTTTTTGATATCATGCCTGCTTAGGTTTAGGCATTTGCTGGCATTTTTATTTAAAGGCCGAATGGCTCGTTTGGTCTGTCTTAAACCTGGGATGCTTTCCCAAAGATGGATACATTTTCTGTGTTCCCAGCTTTTTATTGCTGCCGTTGCTGCTGATCTAGGAGTGCAGCGGAAGGGTTCGGGACCTATGAAGGGTGTTTCCGAACCTTTTCTGGCCAGTTCGTCGGCCTTTTCGTTACCTTCCACCCCGACATGACCCGGAACCCAACATAGCTTGGTCTTGTTACTTGTTCCGAGTGCCTGTAGGGTGTTGAAGCAGTACATGACTGATTTGGAGTCAATCGTATGCGAGCTAAGGGCGTTTATAGCTGCTTGACTATCCGTGAATATATGGATGGTTGCACCTTTTATACCAGATAGATTTGTGTGGCTAGCGCATTCTTGAATGGCGTGGAGCTCTGCTTGAAATACGCTGGGACTTTTTCCCATGGGTATCGTAAAGCGTTTGTTTGGTCCGTATATTCCCGCTCCTACCCCCGCTTCCATTTTAGAACCATCAGTATAGCACTTTATGCCGTTGTGGCTGTTAGGTGGGTTATTACTAACCCATGCTTCTCTCTTGGGGATCTCCGTGGAGAACCGCTTATTGAAGCATAGTGTTTTATGAATGCGGTCTGTGACCGCGCAGTTCATGTTGAGTTATGGCAGTTCATCAACCACATTAAGTTACTTTGAACATTAATTGCTGATTACTCTTATTCGGTTATTGTGAAACGCACATTTGGATGTTATGTGCTGCTTAAGTTGCAAGTAGCTTTACTGTGACTTTACTTTTACATTGTAAGACAGACCCTTAGATTCATTAAAATTATCCATTAATTTCTCGTCGAAGCTAACAGTCTCAAAACGTAAAACATTTACTGAACTTCTTATGGCCGACTTATTTAGCCATTGTCCAATTTAATTTCTATACGTTGCAAACTTGTTGCCTTGTTTGGAACTATGTCAACTGCATTTTAAATTTCCAGAGTCTTGTCGTTTAAAGTATGAGTATTTGATATTCACACATTTGCGACTTTGTTACATCGATAACGGCGCAGATGTTGGCTTTGAGTGTTTCAATTGACTGGGGATCATTGACATAAACCTTCTCTTTCACATAGCCCTAAAGAAACAAGCAGTTTGGTAGTAAATCGATCGATCTCTGCGGTTAACTTTAATCACTATATCAAGAGATGAGATGATCTGTTTGGATATATGATATACCCAAACCTTATGACTTACATGTAATCTACAAATCTCGGTTTTCTGCCACACTTCCTATAAAAGCAATCTTTTCAGTTGTTCACACAGCTCGCCACTAAAATGGGCCCATCGCGATCCCTGAACCAACGACCATACCACGTCGAGTTAATCGGTTCTCGTCAGATCACCGTAATTAAACGACGTTGGGCGCGGTTAGTACGTAGATGGGGGACCGTTTGGGAACAACCGCGTGTCGTTGGCCAGTCCCATCTACAGAGTTGAGGTAGATAAATACATACGTGGTATCACAAAATGGCCTAAATTGGCCTAAGTGTGTCGGCTTCTGCCGACAGCCACATAAACCTAACCTAACCTAACCTATCGCGATCCCTGTGGAACCAATAGAATCTAAAATTCAATAGGAGGAAACTAAATACTTTCCCTCGAAAAACATTAAATGTCCCTGCAGACTTTGACTAGCTTCCTGTCGTCTACCATTCTCAGCCGTTTGGCATGAGCAGACAGTGACTCGACCGAATCCCTACCACTGTTCTAAGCTGTTACTTCAAATTTGCGAGGCCCGACGCGTGTCTTAAATGAAAATTATTTGATGAGCTTCACAATTATAATCATAGGTGTATTAAGGTCTAAATTATTTGGCTTGTTTATCCTAAGTTTCATACGATATGCAACATCTATCATGATTGATATTCTGCATTATGATATACATTCACCAGAATTGGTTTATCTACTTAAAATATATGCCCACGAAGATCTAATCGGGTTGGACGAATTTCTGACCTTCTTTGGACACTTAGCAGCTGTTAAAAGTGCTATATTTGACATATATTTCAGTTTGTTGTTTTTCTTAATGACTGTTATCAATGTTTGTTTTTGTGTCTTACAACAACTTAGCAAGGTAGGTGTGGTGGTTTATTAAAACCCCAACTTGCACTGAGTGCCGTTTTGTGAACACAAACTTACGTTACCTGGGTGTTAGCGATTGTTGCTGAGGAGCCTCTAGATCCAATCTTTAAAATTTAAGAAAGTTATTAGTACTTTAATACTTTTCAGAGACTTCCTTTGTTTTTGGTTGCAATATTGCGACTGCGACTAGTTTGATCACATGGTCTCCTGTAGGTCAGTGTCCCGTTATAATCGCTGTTATTCTGGCTATACCTTTCCCTGTTCTGCCTAGGAAGTCGATTGTTATTGTCTTGTTGTGATTTGGGTACATTTTTCTGGATGTGACGCCTGTTGTCAGTCTTCTCCACCGGAGGTTCTGTCGAGAGGTATTCGGAGGAAATGTTTGTCTTTACTGCTCCGAGCGGTCCCGCAAGTGAACAGCGAAGGGCTGAGCCTTGACTGGCTGCTTCAACTGACCTGAGAAAATAAAAGAATTTTCTGACCCAAGCCGTGAATTTAATGCTTAGTGATAAAATTCGCTTTATAATTAAAAGCTATCCCATATAATGCCTTACCAATAAAGAATTTTATGTGAAGTTTAAGTTAGTTTCATTTTATTTTCCATTTAGAAGGAGGTGAAAATGACAACAAATTTGAGCTTCACACTAAATTTATTAATTTTTATTAATTTATGAAAAACTTCGTATTGACTTTACTTTCATTCGAAAATGTTCCGAACATTTTTTTCGGTGATTTTTGTTAAACCGTCCTCTATCTTAATGCTTAAACAATCGGTATTTGTTATTGCTTCTTCTTGTTTGACGCATTGAATAAATGTTCTTACATTTTTTTCATTACATCTGATTTACAATTTGCCTTTTGATAACCAACGAACTTCAGCGTGGTACAGTAAGGTTTCATGATCCCTTTCCATTTCATTGCATAACTTTTTAAAAAATCACTTAAAACAGGCAGTGCATTTTTAACTTTCCCGTATACATTAGTATACTAAAAAGAAAGATTGCAATCGTGCTAAAATTTTGAACTGAAAAAAAGAGTATGAGGTATGATAAAACGAGTATAGAGAAGTCCAAATAGTGTGTCCCGAATTTCCGTGCTCTAGCCACAATGGGCGGACGAATCTTCTTCAAGCTTCGTTTTTGGAGTTCCTAGGCTTATAACTCGCGGTTATTTTTTTTCATATTTTAAATAACGGTACCTACCATACAAATCGATTTTTTAATACCAATTTTCTCAAAAATGGCTCTAACGATTTTGATCATTTTTGAAATGTAAAATAATTGAAGACAGGGTACAAAAATAGCGTGCTCAGTTTTTCCAAAAATTGTCGAACACCGGTATTTAAAAAAAAAATGCTTTTATCTCAAAAAACGGGTCAAGTTCTTTCGACGAAAACTTACACACCGACTAATTCTACAACTTGGAAGGAATTTGTGTATTAACATTTTCAAAATTTTCTTTATTAATTTTTTTTATTCATATAAAAGTTTTAGAATTTTTGAAAATGTTACTTTTCTCAAAAACGATTTTGATCAATTTTAATGTCTAGAATACTTGGGTTGAGTGTGAGAAGATGGCTTACACATTTTTTTCCAAAAGACTATTAACGGTGCTTTAGGAAACCAATAATATCTCAAAAACGATAGACGCAATTTGACAAATTAGTAGATACAAATATGTAATAGATATCGCCATACTCTGTTTTTAATTTTTTTTTACCTTTTTTTTATAATTTTCTTCTCCTCCATTCGCACCAAAGATCCGACTGAGTATTTTTCCTTCAAAAATTTCTAATATTAGCTCCCCTTTTCAACTAATCGTCCAGCACTCGGTACCATAAACCAGGACTGGTAGGATCAAGGTTCGATGGAGCATGTATTTGTCCTTCGAGTGAGGAGTTTTGAACCCATTTGGTTTGCTAAACCGAAGTAGCAGCGGTTTCCTAAGGTAATTCTCTGCGGGTTTCTACACAGGGGTGTCATTTGTGAAGTTGATGTTTACCCCAAGGCAGATGAACTCCTAAACTACCTCGAAGTTATTGCTATCAACAGTAACGTTTTGTCCTAGGCGGTGGGCAGAAGTTTGTTTGTTTGTTGACAGCATGTATTTGGTCTTGTCCCCATTTACTTCAAGACCAACCAATTTCACATATTCTTCAATCGCCGTAAAATCCTCTAACACGGCACGCTGCGAACCACCGATGATGTCGATATCGTTCGCATGCCGCAGTTGTTGGACGGGCTAATTGAAAATTGTGCCTTCCGCGTTGACACCTGCCCGGCGCGCTATTTTTTCCAGAACAAGATTGAAGAAGTCACATCAAAGTGCATCTCCTTGCCGAAATCCGTGGCAAGTTTGAAACAATTCGGAAGAGCTGCTTCCAAACGAGACCTTACTGGATCAGTTTTACCGGGATCCCATATTTGGTCATAGCCATGTAAGGCTCCTGACGATGAATGCTGTCATTATGTCACCTTAAAGCCAATAAAAAGATGGTGAGTTTCGACTTGGTATTCGTTAGTCTTTTCCAGGGTTTACCTCAATGTGAAAATTTGGTCCATTGTCGATCTGCTGGGCCGAACGCCACACTGGTACGTGCCGATTAGTGTGTTGCAGAACAGCTGGAGACGTTCACATAGTACGTTGGATAGAAGCTTATATGCGACATCGATAGTTCTTGCAAGGCATTGGATCGCTTTTCTTGTAGATGGGGCATATGGAGCTGATAGTCGAGTCATCGGGCATGGTTTCTTCCACCCATACTTGGTTGATGATTTGGTGCATTCGCCCAACCAAAATATGTTGAATTGAAAACTGCTGGTAGAGTTTTGGGTGCTTATTCTCATCGGTGTATAATGCAATAAGTTGTCTAAATTTCTGGGTTTTTTTCTTCACAAGGGTAGCCAATCATAGAGGGTGCTTCATCGCTATAGAAGCTAGGCATATTTGTCGGTGATTACTTTAATGATGCCCCTTACTCTGGAAGTTGTCTCTTAGTCTCGTTAAAATAACATCTGTCTTTGATTGTATCATAACCTTCATCAAAAAATATGGTGAACATTTCGATACATAAATCTGATGAAATGATGGTCGGTCCGCTCGATATGCGTGCGGATCCCCAGGGACTTAAATACGCACTCGATGTGCTCGATGAATTCTTTAATGGAGCTAAAAAGCCTTCCATAACTCTTGACAATATTTTAAACATTTACTTTACTCCTTTCATACTTAAAGTATCTATTAAAGATAATTCGTCGTTGACTCAGAATGGTTGTATATAAACCATTCTGAGTCATTGCGTATTCGCGCAAGCAACCATACTCGTAGGGGAGGGCATATAAGATTAAACATCGCCAACCAATAGGTGTTTTTTTTTCTATTTACATATTAAAATAAATATAAAAAAAACTCTACTGATTTGAGATGTCCACTTTCGCAAAGATAAAAATGTAACATTGAAATATAAAAGTACTTCTGTTAACATTAAATACGTTTTTATTTAAACATATCTCTATACATATTTTTTAGTAGTGGCAACCATTTTTATATTCCTAGCTTCATTACTAATATAAGAACACAACAAAATTAAAATGTTTGTACTAATTTCGTCTTGTGGTTAACAATGTTTTTTGTGTTAATCTAAGTATTTATATATTATTTTAATTCATCTAAAAAATAAACGTTGCAGCTTTTCATTAATTTTTAAATTTACCTCATTTCAAAATAAATATATATATCCATAACAATGATTACAACTCATCAATCACAAACACACACATCCATGTTTCCAGGCCTCAAAATTTGAAATGGTAATGTTAATTATTTTTCTTTCCAAATTGGTTCTATATAAAAAAAATGTCATCGGCGAGAAATCAATCTCACGCGCAACTTTGTGTTTATTATAATAACATTAACCACTTGTAAAAAAAACAAATAACTCTTACCAATAGCTTTAAAAAAATTGTATGTAAATTATTTTTTTGATCTACAATAGTATCTCTTCGAATAGGAGAACCCGGAGGTGGAAGTATGGCAGCTACTGACGAACTTCGACGCTCAGGACGACGTCAGAGTATGCGGCCAAAGTCCAGTCCCTTTTCGAGTCCAGCACGCGCCATGATTTTAAAATACGAGACAAAAAATGAAGATGACGAATTCGACCACGGCCTGGGTGGTAGTGGCATGGGTAGTACTGTTGGCGGTGATGATGACGACGATCCAAACGATGACAACGAACAACCATGTGATCTGCGACTCAGTACATCGGCTGTGCAGAAAATCAAAGAGCTGGTCTCAATTGCCCAACAACATCAAGCAAATCAATCGTCACTACTCTCATCAGTTGCAGGTATTGATTCTTTACACTCTCCCACATTGAGTGCCCTAAACGCTCAGAGTTCTGCGGCAAGCGGAGTAGGCACACACTTTTCAGCGGGACTAGCAGCCGTTTCATCGACATCGAATTTACCGGTAAGTGGGGCAGTAGGTGCGGGAACTTCAGGTTTACAGCAGACACAATCCAAACTCCAATCATTTCAAACGATATCAGCAGCAGCCGCAGCAGCCAACCTATCACCAGCGCTACTACCATATACTACGATAAAGCGTAGTTGCTCGTTTAGTAGTGGTACGGCTGGCGGCAATACGCCCGGAATTGTAATGGGCATTGTTCCCTCGGGTAGTAGTAGTTCTGCCGCAGCAGGGCCGTCTAGCAGTAGTGTAGGTGTTTCGTTTGGTGGAAATAGTACTGGTGGAACCGCAAGTGCGGGAATAGGCAGCAATGCAGGTGGGCCAGGTATCGGCAATACCGGTAACAGTAGCGGCGGCTGGGGAGGTGCTTACACATGTGATCGCTGTGGCAACTCATACGCTCGTCCGCACAGTCTCAATCGACATGTCCGTTTCGAATGCGGCGTTGAACCGAAATTCGAGTGTCCCATTTGTCACAAGAAATCCAAACATAAACATAATTTAGTGTTACACATGCGAACGCATCAAAATCGATGATACAATCAACCCACATACACCATTATTTTTACTGCGCTCTATCGAATTCGTTTTATTTTGTTTGTTTCGTTAAACCATATGTTTCCGATGATCTTGAATTGTTTTTGCTTTTTTCTTTTTTCATTAACAACTACTACAACATAAATAATATCTACTTCTTTTAATATATTTTTTTAAATGGAAGGTCCAAGTCCATGTATATACATAAATATATTTTCTATTTACAATGCACATGCTGTTTTTTTTTGTTTTTAAATAATGTAACTTGTTTTTTTTTTCCTTTAACTTAGTTTTAAGTTTTATTGTTTTTTTGTTTAAATTAATAATTCGTGCAATATAACAGAAAAAACAAACACAAATACACAAAAAAAAATAACTTGAGAAAGAAATGATTTAAGCAAAAACATCTATTATAATAAGTATAAAAATATATTTACAAAAACATTAAAAATGTGATTGATCTGTTAAAGAATAAAACCAAGGAACACAACTATATTGCTTTGCATGCGTAACTAATTTTGATAGCACTGGGGTTAATGATAAATGATTATGTATTGATTTTTATTTTTATTTTCTGTTATAATAATTCTAAAATTAATAATAATGTGATAAAAAAAATAAAAAATATATAAGTGAGTAACGGTGATGTGGAAGAGGTATAGAGAATGGGTAATAATAGATAAATACGTACATATGGATGTATGTATTAAGAATTGAGAGAAAATAATAGTAGAGTAGTAGATAATGACTGACTTCGATATAAGAGAGTGATCATGTTATGTGAATTGAAACATTGAAAAGGGAAAGATAGATATATGCATTGTTTGTAGAAGATGTATTCTTCAGTGCAGCAATTGAAGAGGGAACAATTGATTCCAAAGGGATAAAAGTGAGCAACAGAAAAAACCGAGCAGCTAGTCAATCAGTAGCAAAGAAAACGCGTTCGAAATGAGTAGGTTTACGTTTATGGGAAGATAGCAGAAAATGATTTATTTAAAACAAAAACAAAACACACACACGTTGGCGGGCACATCTTTTCAACTTGCAACTGACTGAGTTTTCTTCAATAAATTTGTATTTGTAGTTTTAAAAAAGGCATGCTCTTCATTTTTATTTAACGTTTTGATTTTCAGTATATGGCTGGAACATAGTTCGATAGATAATTGATTTTTTAATCTGCAAGAAATGCAAGAAAACGTATAAATAAAATCCAGTCAACCAATTTGAAATTGGAAATATGTACCCGCCTGATAACTCTGCTGTTTGGTTGTTACATTTAAAATGCAATAAATAAACATATCTTCCGATTCTGAGTCCCTTATGGGCAGGTATTTGTGAGGTGTGCATGGATTTTGATAACATAATTTACTTTTTTTCCAAATAGCGTTTCACCCAGATGTGGTAGGATCATCAATGGATTAACACAAACACATTCATTCCATATGCGTTCAAGAATAAATAATGGAAATGATTTTTTAGCCCAGGATCTGGCTGTGATTGAAAATGAGTTATGTATGCAGTGCTCACATCTTGAGGACGCTCTTTCGTTTGCTACAATCCGTTTTGATCTACCTCTTGTGGTTCTTAAATTATAGAAAAACTACTTTGATCAATGAACCACTTTCTTGTTTTATTTAAAACAAGTTCCAAGGTTTTCCTGTTTTTGTTTATTTATTTCTATCTTGTCCAAATACATTTTTTTTTCAATATCCACAAATCTTATGAGCTTGTCATCACTTCATATAACGTTGTCCAATATCGAAAATGACTTGCTAATTGATTTTAACCCTTTCATTACCGACAACTTAAAAAGTGTGCGCATTTTATTCTAAATTGGAATTTTAGTCATTTATTGTATATTATTAAAAAAATTTACTTTTTTTTGAAGTAGGACTTCTGGTATCCCGAAAAAAGGACCCACCCAAATGTTTGGGTTGGTATTGTTATAAGACACAAATGTAGTTATTTTTAAATTCAGTTTCGTTTCCGTATATATAAAAATGCTAATTTGTATATCTGTTTGAGATTAATAGATTTCGAAACCGCAGAACTGATTGTGCTCAAATTTTTAGGTAATCTTCAGTATTGGGCCGTGAGTGTTTTTGTGAAGTTTGGTCAAAATTAGTCCATCGGTATATGGCAGATTAATCCGAGCTGTCTCTTCTTTGCTCCACCTAGAGACGGATTGCATCGGGTTCTTTCCAAATGCAGTAGATGCCATTGTAACGCTTCTGTTATCCTTCCATTTAACTACTACAATTCTTCCATCGCTCGAACTAATTGATCAGTTTCTCCTTCACTCATTGATCTGTCAGTTTTAAGTCTTGAGGCGAATTGTTAAAACTGCCCCATTTCCATTCACTTCATAGTCTTAATCGGTCCAGTAAAGGTATAGAATAGGCATAAAAAAAAAAACAAGTGAGTTCTCGCTAATTTCTTGTTAATCGCAGAACTACACTTGGACTCAATCCTAAAGATAATAAAATTGGTAAGGCTTAAAAACAACATTTTCAAACAAAAATTTAGTAATAAGTTTGAGCTTTAAAAATCGATTTCCCAACATTTTAAAAAAATGTACGAAGGACATAATATGAAGAAATGTCAACCGATTTGTAAATCATGGTGTATGAGACCCAACATTAAGGACCAAAGCCGAGCGGTATTGCAAATATTTTACTTTATGCGGAATCCGAGCATTGCGTAAATCGAGCTATGCCTGTTTATATACCTAGTAGGATGTACATATACGGAAATGCCAACAAAATGCGCATCGATGCGGCATCACTGCACAAATTATGGTGCCGATGCGCAACACAGCTGACGCTGATGTATTGTAAGCATTTTCTTGATGCTTTTTTGTTGACATTGCGCATTGCAATTTGACAAAAATGAGCGTAATGCTTTTCCAGTTATGCAAAATGTGCTGCACAAATTATGGTGCCGATGCGCAACACTGCTGATGTATTGAAAGCATGGGCAATTTTCTTGATGCTTTTTTGTTGACATTGCGCATTGCAATTTGACAAAAATGAGCGTAATGCTTTTCCAGTGATGCAAAATGTTGGCGTTCATGAACATGTATCAGGGCTGATGGAGCATCAACTGTGCAGCTATGTGTTTCTGTATTAACTCGTGTTATCGACTGTGAAAATGAAATTGAATTCAGAATGTTCATAAATCTTAAAAATCACGACCGCAATCGCAACGTACATGACGATAAGGATATTTTGCTCATTCTGTTTGTCACTAGGTGTGTTCCTTTACTTTTTCAAGTAAATTCTCAAATTTCGAAGAGAGGCGATCTCTGAGAATGAGAGATGTGTTGCGCGGTTTTTTTTCTTGTATTGTTTTTACTGAAAGAAAGAAATATTTTCAACGACTTCTTGGTATTTCTATGTTCTTTGTTACAACACAGATTCGTTCTTTCCTCATAGATATATAAATTAACGTGGTTCCGTTACAAGCTTAGTGGATATGTCGTAGTTTATAACATAAAATTAGCCCTGCAATGGAAATGCGTTCGGAGGAACTTACGATCATAAAAAAGTTAATCATCTATCTGTCCTAGGCAATCGAAAAATCTGCTTACAATAACATCGCCATGCACCGCATGTATTCGTATCGCCTTGGTACAATTTTGCCTTTTAACGCACGTACTACATTTTTTCGTAGAAAAGTACATGTCAAACGAAACGAGAGGCTTGATACAAAAATCTTACAGGTCGTCCAAATCGAAGCACATTCTGTTCCGATCGAATACGATGAAGGGCTGAATATATTCTTTCTATCCAATTTGGTGCTACATTTAAAAAATAATTAAAATAAAAAATTTATTTTTCAAATTCAATTTTGTATAATAGTTTTGACTCAACGCAACGCTTCAAGTTTTAGTAGCTGCAATTCTTTGTTTGTATCTTTGCATCCGAAATAAAGGAATAACATAACAATGTTTGGACTTGGCTCTATGTTTTTCATGAATAGTAGTTTAGTTATGCCTTTAGAGATATGACAGTTTGTTACACAATTCCACAGTCAATATGTTCATTATCTCAAATACCGCTGCATCTTAGGTGGATAACCTAATTTGTGGCCCAGCTAGCTGAATTCATTTAAAGTTTTCATAATTATTTAGGACAAAAACTCTGTTAAGTTTTTCAATACTAGCTCCAAAACTACAAGCATTTACAGAAACGCTTTAACTTTGTTTTAATTCCAAACTACTCAAGCTCATAGTTCTGTATGCATAAAAACATTTCTTGAAGCTGTTTGCGATTTTTGTACCAACGAATCTTAAATTGGGCGAAGGACAATTTTCCATACTAAAATCCGCATTACTACATAAGTAGATATGCGCTGTCGTATTCTGCTCCTTAAGATGCTTTGCGTTGTCTGCAGCTCTTTTACAATCGTCGCAACTCTTATTTGATCACACTTTTCTTGGGTTGATTGATTCTAATGCGTAGAATGACTTCATATTCAATAGTTTACCATAAACTTGTAATCGAAATAGCTCCACATATGTTTTTAAAGGAAGCCGTATACGGTGTTAAGCGAAACAACGAAATAACGTGCAGGCAAAGAAAAGAAAATCGTTGCACTTATTCTAATTGATATGATGATGATTCTTCCGCAGCAGGATCGCATTTCTTGAAAATGCCACACATTTAGTCGACGATTTTCAAAGTTAGAAAATTGGCGCCATCTTGTATGCGAATGGTTGTACGTGTACCCAATGTAGCGTTGCAACAAAGCCACTTAACGTTAAGCATGGTTTGATATTAACTGGGCTTGATCTTGGCTAAACACGTCACTGATCACTTTCAAAATAGTAATTAAAATAGTTTTATTTTCATACTGCCAGCCTGCTCCTGTGTACCACGTATCGCTTTACATCATTACTTTAATAACAGAGGAACATTTTTGATAAAATTTGATATCAGTGGCATAAAATCTTCCTTAATCTGATAATAAAATATTGATTTCTAGTCTAGCATGTTTTAAAAGAAAATGTGCTGAACTTGCACTCAGTTGCCGTTGTATATTTAATGAAACTTAAGGATTTGTAATTTTCCACCAAAAACAGTGGCTCACTCCAATAACAAGCAACGTGCAATATCTCAGAAATTCCACACTGTTTGTCAGTTCTTCATCGTTTTTGAAATAAGATTGTAATTTTATTGCAGATTGAAGCGTTTAAAAAAGATACCATCACTCACCAGACAGCTTGTTGTTTCGTGGAATTTAAATTGTTTGATTTTTGTTTTAGGATCTGCTTTTTTTGAAAGTTAAAACAAAAAAATGAACATATTTCTCATAACTTGCCAACACATCCCTTTAATAAATTTAATAAATTAAATCCTTACCAAAAATCTGTGTACATTTCTACGAATACTTGCACCGAACTAAAATAAATATAAAACATAATACCAATCCCTTCCGCGTGTACTTACAAACAGAACAATTTCTATCAAATCTGTGATCGGATAAAACTATTTTCTTGATAACCTTATCCGTCCTGTTCTCCGTAAAAATAATACTTCTACTTTAAATCCACGCAACCAACCAAACAGTTCCGTAAATTTGAGAACCAAAAATCAATTAAACCAAATTATCCGTGCAATAATTAAATAAATAAAATAATCTTCTTTAGAATTCTGCAGAAATTCACAGAAATCATTTAAATAATTCTTTTTCGGATTAAGAATCTTTGTTTGTTTGTAAAATAAACATTATTATATCGTTAATCGATATTTTTGTTTTAATTCTATTTATAAAAAAAAAAAATAATAGCAAATAAAATAATTGTGTGCATATATTTTTATTTAATTATATATATATGTATCTATATATAGGATTATATACTTGCGATCTCTTAACATACTTTAGCTATTTTTAAGTTATTTTTTCTTCATTCCATTTAAAAAGAAATTGTTTAGAAATGAAAGGTAAAGCATAGCACAACCACGCACTACACAAAACCTAGATTCAATATTTGTAGTGCTTCGCTGCTTTTCCTATTCTTTACTATGGTTTTGTTTTTATTTAAATGCAATTTAATCAAAGAGAAACTGAAATGTGATAAAACAAAATTGAAACAAAAAAACAAAATTACTAAAAACATTTGGCTTTAAAATTGTTCATTAGTATTAAAAAAATTGTTTTATTATTTAATTTTTTCGACTAATTTATTGAAATTTTTATTCAAATACATAATCGGGTTTAAAAATAAAAATTTGAATAAGCATGTGTGTATAGAAATGGATCGATTTACATACATATAAACTAACCTAGTGCTATCAAAAAAAAATGTTTGTTGGGAAACACAATACACAGATAAACACTATTTAAAATGGGATTTATAGAGTAAATTTTTAAGTACATATATACATTTATGTATATAACGAAAAGTGTTAAACTAAAAAATTAGCAAAAAAAGCATTAAAAGCGTACGTAGTCATCATATAAACAATTGGAATGTGATATAAAAACATAGTCCCCTCATATAAAAACGTTTATATTTTAAATATATCGATTTATATATTTAGCAATATACACAATTAATATTTTTTCGTTTAATTAATACAAATTGTTTAAACAAAATATACACTACATGTATTTAGTAGTAACAAAAAACAAAAATGATCTTAAGTTCTTTTTTGTTAATTTTAATTTTAATTTTATTCCACTAAATTCTTTTTTGTTTGTTTATATTTTTAAGTTATTATCTATATCTATTTTTAATTAATACATAAAACCAACATAGTTACTAAAATAAGAAACTTATAAAATGTGAATATGGAAAAAAGCTTTTTCATGTCGGTACAATGCGGATTTCACAAAACAAGAAAAATAAAATAAATTTAACAAAGTACCTTATCGGCATTCACACGGTAGTGATAAACAATGAAAAAATTGGTTAGAAAAAAAATTCAGTATTCTTAAAATTTTGTTTTGTTTGATTTAATTTTCTTAAAAAAAAAACCTAGTCATAAATGGAAAATTAAAGTTAATAACTTATTGGAACGAAAGTAAACAAATTAATTTAAAATAAAAAAAATGGACTGATTGGAAATATTTTTAAAGGTCAAAAATTATTTTAAAAAAAGAAATCGATGAAAAAGCTGTCAAAATTAATATTTAAAAAAAACACAATACACATTAATTTTATGTTAATTTTTTTTTCTTCGTTAATTTCAGGTTGTGGTTTTAATTTTAAAACATTAAAGTGATTAAGGTGTGTTTGAAGATAATATATTAATATATATATTTATACCATTTTTTCTTAACATTTGGGTACTAAACAAAGTAGCTAAATATATTTAAAATCTAAACATTTAGTTTTCGTTTTTTTTTTAAATGAGACGGTAATGATTCGCAAATTCTTCAGATGTTATCCTTATTATGAAATGGTAATATTTAAACGTACTTTTGGTCGGCAAAGAGAAAAGATTTGCATTAAATTGAAATGAGTGTGGATTTTCTTGGTGGCAAGTGACCATTCTATTTAATTTACTTATAATACTGTTTTTTTTTTTGTTAAATTTTTTCAATTGTTGCGTTGTATGAAATACTTGTCCTTTCAATGAAAACAAAATGTTTCTTCAATAGAAATAGTTTTAGGGAAAGGATGTCTTCGCGGTTGTAAAATTTGTGTATTGTTAAGTGATAGGCATTGTATTGATTGTTCGGTGGGCCATTCACGTTGCGACTCGGTCCGGTGGACGGTGCTTCAAAAAATGCACACAAACACGAAAGGTTTTCGTTAAAAAATATATAAATGATTTTTCCTTTGTTTTTTCGATAGTTTTCTTTCGATTCGTGCATATAGATTGGCGCTCATTTGCAGACTAACACTTTCGGTCGCGCGAACGATCTCAAATACAGACATTCACGCTACGACTGAAACGGTCGTGTCACAAGGTACGTAGAGATTTCCACAGTACCTCCAAAATGCCATTGGTCACACGGCAGAACCTGTCAGGGGATCGTCCTTACGAACGTCTCAACGTGAATTATCCCCTTTAGTTGAGGCAAAATACAACCTCGAATGCAATGAGTCCAAATATAGAATTCGAACTGATTTTTTGAGCTCCGCTGGCATTTTTTGACGTTTATCGTTTATTCCTTTTTTAACTCAAAAAAATCATAGCTTTCGAGCAAATTCTTTTATTTTCTATTTTTTTTTTTAAATCCCTAACACAGCGTCTCCACGAGCTATATTTCGTAGCTTACCATCTGTCACTTTTGATACAAAAGCTGGGAGATAGAATGCCATTAAATGTTGGCTGGACATTTCATACTTAGTATTTCAATAGTGGAAATGTCGCCGAGTGAAGCACTTCGTAGAAATGCCAGCTCACAGAATACTATCCATAGAATGTTATGAACTGATCAATACATAGACAGAATCCTATTTGTTGTCTCCACGATCGATTTTCATAGATTTCCATATTAGGTTAGGTTTGGTTAGGTTAAGGTGGTAGTAAGCTTAGCCAACACACCTTGACCAATGTATTATAAAAAAAGGGTCAGGTCTGTTGCACAGTCGTAAATTGTGATGCCGCATAGAGCACATTTCGTTGACATTTTTGGATTTAATTGGTTCCACAGGAATCTCTATGGGCCCATTTTGGGGCATACTGCTGTATGTGGGTCTACACCGCTCATACCAACTTTTATCCTAACATTGTCTTATTGACATTTCCGTCATAAATATTTAATCAATTTCTCTCATTTTTTAAAGTACCAGGAATACAATAAATACACTGATCAAAAAGTGCTGCGACTTGTTATGCGCACACCCTTGAAATACGAAACGATACCGTATATAGGTATACCACCTTAATCGCATTGTTGACGATTGTAGATGAATCGTTCAAATGATTCTCTGAAGAGTTTTGAGCATTTTCACTGCGAACTTCAGCAGTTTTAATTTCGTTTGTTTTCCGTTTGAGAATTGCAACTTACGCCACTACAACGTAGACAGGCGAAGAGCGTTGTTTGCCGCATCATATATCTGAGACTCGTCGAGATCACCGGTTAAACGTGCTTCACGTTGTAATAAATTGCGCGAACACTTCATTTAGGAATTCAGTCTTTCTTATGAATGAGGACTGAGTCGATGTTCATGATGCGATAAGTCTCGCCTAATGATGTTGTCTAGATTTTTGAAACCTAATAAGTCTCATTTTTAAGTATTTCAGCTCTATTGAGAACGATTTGATCTTTGTCTTGAAGGCATTTTATGATGAAATAGAACTACATGTAATTGTTATTTCAAGAGCCCTATGTTTTTCTAAAAAATACTTCATCCGAATTGGGTCACGTGATATGTGAACCATTGCTAAATTCACAGTTCTTCTATAAGTATGTAGAGATGGTAGCCATTATTTTGGGAGCAATCTATTTAATTAAAAAAAATATTTGAATTATTTAATGATTATGATCTTGCTCGGGATACTACGAAAGACAATATATTTAACCTTCAAGCTCTTGTTTAATTACTTACTTCACGGCCTTCCGACACATGGATAGTCTCTGCCTGGGACACTGCAGCCTTCTACCTGGGGCTGGAAGTCGGAGATCCTATTCGCTGGAGCTCCTTTTTGCATCGCTTTAATATTTAAATAATCCCATGCTCTGTTGCCACGAAAATATTCCGCTCTTTTTTCGTGTTAATTAATTTATTTCAAACACTGCACAACTAATTAAACAAACAACATATGTATATAAATATATTTATATATACATAACACACAGTTAGAGACCACACATTTTTATAGTATATATATATATATATGCTTATAACTGAGCAACATGGCAAATGGAACATATGCATTTTTTCCAAACTTTAATAACAATTATAATTTATGTTTTAAAGTATCAGCAGCACCGTTAAAGTGTGAAAAACATTCATTAAATATCCAAACGTTGCCTTTGTTGTTTTCATATCTGCAATAAATAATACATATATATACAAAAAAAAACAATATATAATTAAAAAAAATAATTAAAAAAAATATTTTAACTTTTTTTGTAACCAAGGAGCTGTGAATGAAATATTGATGTGATTATTTGTGATGGTTAATAAATAATAAAAAAGAAAGAAAAAGAAAATTCAAATAAGGAAAAGCAACAATTAATATGAACATAATAAAAACCGGCTAAATAACCGAAGTAATATCGATACATACATAAATAACTTTTATATTGTATTTACATTTTACTATTTTCATTTTTTTCTTTTTCCTTAATCACACAAACATAAAGTGTATAAATAAATATATAAAGGTATATATATATATATTTTTAAAAGACCGCTAATATATAAAAATAATGAATATTTTTTTTTGTATACAAAACATGTGCACAAAACTTAAATTTGTTTTTCTTTCAAACTGCGCATTAATATATAATACTATATTTGTATCTATGTACTAACATCTCTGTTATTGTAAAAATTTTCATATTTTTGGTTATAGAAACACAGGGAAATAAATTGTCAACAATAAAATAAACCTTGAAATTATCACATATTTGAAAATATAAAAAAATAAAAACGACAACATATATGTATTTGTTTATCTTCTTATAATATGATAAAAGAAAATTGTAAATGTTTTTTTTGTATACTGAAATTGAATATAAAAAAAATCTATAAGTATAGTTTGCATATGAATATAATATTTTTGTAAGAAAAAAATTATTTTTTAAAGCCTTAATATTGTAAAATGAATTTTATTTTGTCTGATAAAAAAAAACAAAACGTCGATATAATATTGTTATAGAGGAAAGCAAAAATTAGTATATTAAAAAAAAACATTGAAAAAACGAAATATCTATTGTGATGTTTTTTATTTATACACTTTGTATCCTGTTCTTCGTCTTGGGGCTACGCATTTTTAAGGTAAATATATTTTAAATTTATTTCGTTATATTTTGCGAACATTAAAGCTAAATTAACTTTTTTTCTTTCGTCTTTCAGGTTTGTCAGGTAATGGCTTGTCGTTTGCCTGGTAAGTGCGTTCCAAATTTTGTTTACCACAAGTACCAATGTAAATACATATATATCAGAGAAAATCAATGCAAAATAAAATTGACAAACAACCCTAGAATTGTATTTAATTTTATTATTATCACGAAAAGAAAAACGTTTTTAAATTTTAGATTTTTGGTTTCATTTTTCTTCTTTTTTTTTGTTTAATTATGAATGCTGGTGATGGGAGTAGAGTTAAAAATTTATTTTCTTTTTCCTAAAAAAGGTAATTATTACGCTTTCATAGTAAATATATGAATTAATTGTTTATTACATCAGCCCACGTCTAAGAATGTTGCTCATCACTAACATGTGTCTATTTTTAGGTTTTCATTTGGGGTACGTTGACGAATTGCCGCGGGTCGTTATAATGGACGATGGAACACCACGGTACGTGTGTCCACGCTGTGGTGCTAAATATAAAAAAAGTTGCGGAGTGAAAGGACACATGAAGGAGTGTGGTCTGGGGGCTAAGTGTCTGTTCTGCCCAAAGATCGTAACGCAGAAGCGAAATTTGGCAAAACATATGGAACGTCACCGACGCGAAGGACTAAAGCCAATGTATAATTACAAACTCTAAAAGTCTAAACCATTATTGATGATCTTGTGAATTGTAAAGTTTAGGAACGAAGGTGAAATAATGTTTCCTATAATTAAAAGTATTAAAAAATGTGATAATTAAAAAAATTGGAAAATGGATTAGTCTTGATGCCGTCCAATGTTTCCAAATAACGCAATTGTAAATGGAAGATGGTCAAAGATGTTTGCTTTGTTATTTTTTCATACGAATTGGTTAATTTAAAAAGAAGTAAAACAGTTAAAAGTGGGGTCGATTTAACAATGAATGAGGTGAGTTCACTTCTTAATTTTATTTACCAGCATAATAATGTGTAGAAATTACTAGTCCTCAGTGTTCGCCGATAAAAATACCATTTGCAAGTATAAAATAGGTTTGGCTTCTTCTACTTTTTAACGGCGAGGTTACAATTAGAGTTAAAAAAATCGTAGAAACCGCCCCCCCCCCCCTCGTTTGATGGTATCACTGCTGATTCGCCTGTGGGGTTCGCCAGTTCGAACTCAATAAACATGGGCAGGATTGCTGGTGTCGGATGCATCACTTATTAACTGAGGCCCTAAAATTACGGGGTGCCTCTTTTTTACGATTTCAACACGTGCATGCTCCCGTTATTGATTTTTGTTTGGTCGTCCTTTTACAAACCGATGATCTCCAGTCTTACCCACGGATTTGCTTGCACACTTGTTGGAGACTTTTAAGATGTTAAATGCGTCGCTAGGCTGCACCTGGATGTTACAATTGCCTAGATGTGATTTGTCCTTTACGCCTTTAACGACAAGCGCTTTTTCTGGGAGGGGCTGCAGTGATATTCATATATTCATAAACCGTCACTACGAGGCCTTTAGATTAAAAAATATTTCGGTGCAGGGAAACAACTTCACGGGAAATAACTTCCCTTCAAGTGGGAAATAAACGTTCATTTCGATTGTGGAGTAATTTCTCACTGAAAGCGGGGAATCTTAAAAAACAGTCTTTCATCACTACAAAACTGTTCTTTTGCAGTCCACCTGGAAAACACAACTACTCATTTAAATTGTACTTGAGTAAAAAGTGATGTTGTGGATGTGGGGGTGTTAAGTTCTGGTAAATTTCGAGGTATAGCCCTTTGAATTGGGATTATTATAGTTAGAAAATCAGTAGTGCTCATTAAATAACACAAACAACGCTGTATTGGTGTATTTAGTAAAATTTTAGCTTGTGACAAAGTAGTATACATACTGGTTTGCGGTGAACCCCACAGACGGTCCAGTAGGGAAGCAGTGAGTTGGGAGGGTTATAATCCCGTTAGCCCGGATCATAACTTCGTCGTTAAAGTGAAAAAAGAAGACTGTTTTGCTAAATTAATATACACTGTGGCGTATACGTAACATATTTCTAGTTCACCTCTTTTGAGCTCTTTTGTTCCTTGTTATAGCTCTGGTTATATTCAGCCGTGTTATCTCACGGATTTGCATGCACACTTGCTGGACGTTAAGATTTTAAATGTGTTGCTTGGCTCATCTGATTGTTTAAATTGCCTCAGTCGTCTTTTACGACAAGCTCTGTTTACCTAGGGATGCCGCAATGATATGCTTTACCCTTGTTACGGTTGTTAAAGATAAATTATTGATAAATGGGTAAAACTTTGAATCGTTACAGAGCTAAAAAGCACCTGACAGAATGGTCGTGGAATCATAAATGAAGTGACAGGTCATTTTCTGGAATTTGGTCTGCTTTTTCAATGCCCTCGAAGTCAGATCAAGTGAAGCCTTCTGGTTATGGCTGGAATTCCCACACTAATATTGATTTGAATTTAAATGCTTAATAGCAAGCAGTGCCTCTCTGCGCAAACTGTTATCTTTAGCTTGCTGCTTGCTGCCGTTCCCTTTGCGTTTTCGGCATTCAAATGAATCGTGGCGCAAGAGTGGAAATCGCTTTCGAAAATCACTTCACTATACATGATGCACGCTCACAGTGTTTACACCAATAAAATCTACAATTGCCAGTTGAATTGATCCGAATGCATAGTATATAAATATGACCAAAAGTTGAGTGATTAGACGTAATTCACATGATTTATCAGAGAAGGAACGTATATCTATCAAATAGAAGCAATTCAAATGAATGCTTTTTCAGAGCAAGCACCGTCATTGTCGAAAACGATATAAGTAATAAAAGTAGTTGTCGTCCCATTTGTCATGTCAAACACGTGGCAGCATTTTGTGTTGTATTTTCTCAAAAAATAAATAATCTTCGCCTTCAACATCTTCGCTGTCCGAAGATGGACAATTTTCTCAAAATTAATTATTTCTAAACATTTTATTCATATACAAGGTGGCGCAAAAGTAATCCTCCTATCAGAAAATGCTATAAATTTTTGCGATTGGCCCCTAATGTCAGTTCTGTTTTGACATTTGTGTAGTAAACACATGCGAAATACACGTTAATAAACAATGTTACGCTACACTGCTCCAGAACGCGGAATATTGGTGACTATTTTTTTCATTTTTTTTTAAATTACAGCCAAAAAACATCGGAAGGTTATTTTTGCGCCACCTTGTACTATAATATTATTAATTCAGTACATACTATAATATTGAAAGCGAACAGTTACAGTTTATTATTATAAAATAAATCTAGTTTGACGAAAAGTCTGAGGGCTGCTCAGTAAACCGGTTCTACATATTTCTACATTATACATTCTTGAGATGTTGTTGTCTTGCTAACACGTCCTTTGCATTTGTGCGTTTGCGAATTGTTCCAAAGTTTGTAGGGTCCTTAAGGTAGTTATGGACAACTGTATGGCCTCGTCCAATCTTTTGCGATATGAATCAGGGTCGAATTTAGCCCTTTGCTCCTTCAGTTAAATTGTTTCCTTTTCCCATAATTGCTGATACAATAAAGAGATGTCTCTAACTAATTTCCTTTATACTCTACGCTTTTTTATGATAACGAATTTCATAACATGGTGATGTTACATTTGTCCTTAATCAAGTGTTACAAACAAAATAGATAATTTTAATATAAAAAATTCAACCTAACCGTGAATCCCTCCACAGTTAACAATTGATTTTGTTTCACGTATAAAGAATTGCACAGCCTATGTTCATATTATTGAAATCAGTTTTTATTTTTTTATTTTAATTTTTGTTTTTTTCATTTCGTTTTATTGGGTACTTTTGTCAAGTTCAGCAATGAAAGTTCTAATAAAGCGATATGTTCACTTTAATATCCGCCTTTAATTCAAATGTCAATGCTCAACCATAGGTGGCGGTGTTTCTACTCTTTTGTGAAACATCTGATTTTCGGTTGTTTGCTTGTTTTTAGACGCATATTCACGAAAGAAAGTCTCGAATTTATTATTCCCGTACAATTAATTAATTTTTACTTTTAAAATCAATTTTTCCTTCTCCTATTTATCTATTGTGAGCAAATTAGTGTGGATGGTTGCTGGGTAATAAATCTATTCAATGCCCGCAACCTAGCTTAGACATTGAAAATCTTAGCTAAGGTTCGGACACCCACTTGGGTGTCATTTGATTCCAGACATTCCATCTTCACTTTGGGTTTGATGATGTTTGCCGTGTCAAATTTTGCTGAGCTGGCTATACACTTACCAATAAGACGCGCCCCTATTATAAATAGTTTTACAAGTTGCGAAACGAAGAATTGCTTGCCATGGCCTCCAGTTTTTATCTCAGGTTTCGACCTACCTTAGTAAATAACACTGAAGCTAACTTCGCTCACGACAGTGCGATCCTGGCAATTGGTAAAGACAACGAGGTATCAACCTAAAACTAGCTGTCAACCATATACATGGTTGGACAAAACAATGGCGCATTGAACTAAATGAAGTTAAGTCGGTCCATGTTGACTTCACTAACAAGAGGTTGAACTATTAACCAATCAATATCAGTAGCTAAATGCTAGATGCTAACACAGCGAAGTTCCTTGGTATGACCCTAAAAGCAAAGCTTCGTTGGACAGATCACATTAAGAAGAAAAAAGAGGAACTAGGAATGTATTTCGCTAAAAGGTAGAAATTCAGTTATTTCAACGTTTAACAAGGTTTTACTTAATCAGCAAATTTTAAAACTGTTATGGGCCTATGGCTTCCTGCCTTGGGGATTTACTCAGGCTTAAACGAACTAAAGCATTTAAGTTGGTGAAGATGAAAAGAAAGTATACCAGATACCAAGAGACTGGGTGAATTTCTTGGATAAATGTTTTCTTTAGCAATTTAGGCTCGATTAAAATTTCTAATTAGCCCAGGTGACTAGATTGTGATATTAATTATGCGTTGAATGTTAGAATTCCCGGTTCATTGAACACAGTGAAATGAACACCGCACTGAGGTGCATCTGGACCCATTGTGATACCTTTTGTTGAGAGTGTTGAGCTCGTTGTTCTGGTTTTGGTTCTCCATCCTTGGCCTTCTTTCTCCAGTCCACGTTGTTCGGCCATCTTGATGTCCTTAACAAGCTGTAAAGATTAGAAAGCGATGTATCAGATAGTCAGATAGTTCTTAGATATCATTGAAGAAACATCTTTCGAGCGTCCTGTTCCTTAGGTGAAATAAGCTTGGGCAGTGCCTCATGGGTCTCCTCATCACCGCAGCCTCTACAGATGAGGTGGCGAATTAAATAAGTTTTATTTTACTAAAGGAATATGTAGTTTTATAAAAGAAGTCCGGACAACAAAACAATTGTTTATAATTCGATTTTATTTTATATATATATTTTATATAGTTAGTGAAATAAAATGTGGAAGTGGAAGTGGAAGGGACCTAAAATTTTGGGCCGCATCCGAACAGCAATTTTAGAAATCTCTTACAACAATTGATACTCTTCGATGTTTGTCAGGCGTTCGTGTTGCTTGGCACCAACGTGATTTGAACCTAAGACCTTTAGATTCTGCGCCACTGCACCCACGGGCTTAATTAGTGGTAATGCAAAACATAAAATCCTTACTTATGTCTTAATTTTTGTTTAATATTTCTTTTTGTTTGATATTGTTTATCGAACTTAAAGCACCCTACAAAATAGAACACTATATTCAGATGGGTGATTCATTGTATAATTTATTACATTTTTAAGTGGAGTCAGTACTATTCCACGAGACCGATAAAAACGAGTATTTTTGTTATTTTTTTTATAATTCTACGTTAAAAGTATATGCCTGAAATGGTTTTATTTTTCTCACTTGTTAGAAAATATACTGGATCTCAGTGTACTAAACAAGATCTCGCTTATGTTTAACTTTTTTGGTTTGAATTTTTCATTCATAGACATCTGTACGTGCATATTTTATTTTATTTGTTTGTACATTGTACGTGATGTTTCTTTATTGGAATTACGTTAAAAAATAATTTGAAAAACAAGATGCCTTTAGTGCCATAGAAATATATTGATGTATGTCGTACAGTAAGTACATGCCGGCGCCTAATTAATTTTGTTAAGAGAACTAAAATAAAATGCATTGTAAAATGGTAAATGCGGACCACATAATTCGTCAAAATAATGACATTATGATTGACCGTATGAGTAATGTGAGAAAGAGAGTTGCGATAAGAAGCTAGATTTTTTTTTTGGTTTAAGGCATTACATATTTCTGAGAGAAATGACACCCCCCTGTTTTAATAAATAATAGTTGTGTTGCACAATAACAAATTGAAAATTAAATTACGTTTATGGGGGCGAGTTAAAATGATGTTAAAATGATGTTAAAATGATTTATTTGATTAATAGCACCTGTATGAAGCAGCAACATTAATACACTTCGTTCGATTTACTTAAAATAATAATTTTATATCTAAGTAATGACCGTGTTAAAATCAATGATGAAATATTGCTGATAACGATGAGCTAATTTCGCGACTATCATCATTATTACTAACTCCATTATTATTGACCGTGTAAGGTTGAGCGAGTGAGAACAAACGTATATAGTATAACTGTCCTTGAATTTGAGAAACGACTTCCTTTGGTAATGATTCCTTAGAAAACAAAGAAGTATTTCCTATTTTTGGACAGAGATTCTCATATAATTTGTGTGTGCGAAGCTATAATTTCGGCGCAGACCCCGAATTTGGATCCTCGTGACCATTTTTATTCTTGGATGTTTGTCAGACTTTTGCAAGAGGTAGGACAGTGAACAAATGATAGTATTACTGGGGTGATTTGAACCTGGGACTCCTCGGTCGACATTAAACATACAGCTACTGCATCCTTAAAATGAGTATGGCAGCCTTCAAATCAGAAAATGGCAAAATGTGTGCAATTTATGTTATTAATGTTTCAGAAGGTCATTAAGATTTCTGTAGGTGTGATTGATTGGAGACACAAACTTATTTTCAACCGACAGAAAAACTGGTAATATGATTTCAAGTGTAAAGCATCTAACGAATCAAATGGGGCAACATAGCGAAAATCTAAAACTATTAAACAAATTAGATATGACTTAAATGCCCAACAAAAACACTCTACTAAGTACAAGCTAAATTAGCCAATGTTGACTTGGATTAATTAAAACTTACTTAACCGCTAAACTTAAAGACTTAGTTGGGTTGGGAGAGGTGGTGGCATTGAGATGGATGTTAGCGAGTGAATCTTGTCTGCAGTACAAATCTAATATGCTCGACCAGTTGGCCGTGCGTAGAGTTGAAATCATAGGTTCGATGTAGCCGAAGTATGTGCGATGAAAGTTAAGTCGGAAGATAGATACAGATCTTAGATTGCGGGGGTAAGCGTGATGGGATATCATTTGTTACAGCGATGGGCTGTCGATATTTCTCGCTAAGTAGCTCATGTGGAAAGATGTTATCCGTCCTTACGTTCATACGTCCTATATCTAGTGGTTGTATATGTCGAAGCAAGGGAGATCACGTAGAGCAAATCTGCGTTGAACAACCTCAATTCGAATACAATTGGTGTAGTCATAAAGCGACCATACTTAGCTGGTGTATTAAACAAAAGTATAAAAGAAAGATTTCATTACATAATAGTTGGCGAATGCCCAAGACGAGCGTTTTTCAAACAGAGAGTATTTGACAGCGAACATTTTATGTCACAGATTTTTCCTTAATCACGCAATCACAAGATGGTGAAAGATGCTTATGGGAGTATGATATAGCCTAGCAGATGATATTCAATTCATGGCTATTTTTTGACAACAGGTGGACATGTTTGTAAGTCGGATGAAGTGGTCGACAATAAGTCTGAAGATGTTCATATCATCACCAAGGACTGATAAATAGGAGTTTTTGGTGCACAATCCTATCCACATCATTTATTTATTTAATGTTTACTTATTCAGTCTATGATTTGATAAATAACATTACGAAATTCTTTAAAAATGATTGAGTTTAGCGCCGTGCAGGGACGAGCTTAGAATAGCACTGCAAGGTATTCTAAAAGACAGAGCTTGTCGTAAAATGTGACTAAGGGAAGAAATCACATCCAGGCGAATAATACATGCGGGTGAACCTAGCGACACATTTAACATCTAAAAGCTGCCCCACAAGTGTGCATGCAAATCCGTGAGTGAACATGACTGGAGATCACATGAATTCCTCAAAGTAAAGTATATTATATTCTCTCTCATTCTCGTATAAATCCATGTGCATACTATTTGTTTGTTCTGATATTTTCTCTCAAGAAAAGCGAACCTATAACACACTGGCCTAAATTTATAGCCAACGTTGCATTGAAGAGTTTAATTTGACACTCGCAAAGGGAAATTTTTAACGAAAAAGCATGCTATAACTTTGCCCATTTAAACACGAATGCTTTTAAATAACCTGCTGCTAACTGGTTTTTACTTTTCAATGACTCTTTAAGAAATTTAGGTCAAACAAACACATACAGAAGTGACAGTTCGAAAAATGAAGAATACAAATTAAGGAAAAAATCGTCCACAATCCATTACCAAAACAACAAAATCGATCTACCTATATCGATCTATTTACCCACCACAACAACACATTAAAATGGGTATGTCGATATGATCATGGTTTCTGCGAAGGTACGATCAGGGGCCTGTACCACAATACAAGAAGTCTTGTTAAACAAGTGAAATTCAGTACAAATTCATTTCTTGTTTAACAAGACTTGTTGTGTTGTGGTACAGGCCCCAGGTAGACACAGAAGAGAGAAGAGATTCACTTTCTTATGATGATCAAACTCTACGTTTATTTAAAATGCTGTCGGGTTATTTAAGTTTGCGAGGTGATAACAATAAAACTCATTTCGACTTGGTCATGTGCTAATGGCATTTACAAGTGTGCTTTGCGCCACTTAAGCGTGCCGAGATATTTTCACATAACTGTTGCTTCTACTCTTAAATTCCTGTTCATTGTATTTGCTTGTTTTTTTTGGTATACAGACGTCCTGGCAGATATTTTATATCTTATAAAATATACTATAGAAACTTATAAGTGTATAAGGATTTGTTACAGTCACTAGATGCCAATTGAAGTTAGCAAACGTAAAACAAACAATAATCTTACTTTTAAGATAGGATGTTGAGAAAGAAACGTCGACATATTGAATATTTTGATTAAACAAAGTTATATGTTCACCCTGACTACATAAAGTGCTATGGCGAATTGTGAATAACAGTGGGCTCGTTGTGAAAGATTCAGACCGAGCATTTGCATAGAAAAAGTGCGCAAAAATATTTTTTGTTGTAATTACGAACAAATACTCTGCAAGGGCAAAGATTTTGAAAATCCGCCCACTATTTCAAAAAATAAAAACGTTTTGTAGGATAAATTGATGGAAATGAATGTCGTGTTCTTTGCGAAATCAAATCAAAACCCTCCCACTTAACTACATCCCCACTGGTCCGCCTGTGCCGTCCGCCGGTTCGACCTCGTATAATAACGGCAGGCCTCCCGATTTTGCATCACTTAGTAGCTGGAGAGTGGATCAGAGAACGGGCAGCACAAGTATTCTGTTTTTATCGGACTAATACGATATCCCTTCCCCTCCAAAACGTCAAATTATACATCAGATCTTCGCTAATGATCGTTCCATCGTCAGCAAAGAATTACTGATGCACTTTGGACTCCATCACTTAACTCAAGCCGATGATCAATTACTGTTATAAATATCAAGGGACTTACGACGCTTCCCTGGTGTACACCAACTTGTTCTCTTTCTAAAATACCAAATACAACAACAATATATTTTTTTGTTGGTTTTATTGCTTTCAATTTTGAACACTTTTCCATTCACTTAAAATAGTCCACAGCAATTCTCGTCGGCGAGATTTGCAAGAAATTTGCAGTGTATCTGTGAAAAATTGTTTAGTTTGACGCATTATGTCGTATTGCGGAAATGTGTTCTAAATTTAATCGGAGGATCTTCTTTTCTTTTATCGCGAGGTCACGAGCAGAATTAAAATGATCGTAACCCTCCCACTTAGTGGCATCCCTACTGGACAGCACGTGGGATTCGCCTTGTCGGTCACAATAAGCGTTGGCAGGCTTTCCGGTTTCGGATCACTGTATTAAGACCAATCAAATGCTGGTGTTATTGCACTTTTAAGATCCCCGCCTGCCTCTTTTTTACGATTTCGACGAGAGCCTATTGATTTTTGTTTGATCGACGTATAAGTCTGATACATGAATCTCACATTTAATCATATGTACTTTTTTTGAGACTTGAATGAATAGTCAAATTGTTTGATCTATATTCGTTCGAATGAAGTAATGTTCTTCTCTAATAAACTTTCCATTCAATTGAATCTCAAAATACAGATTCTTTGAATTCGACGAACTTTCGATCGAAATCAAATGTCAAACTAATCATAAATGTAAAGCTTTAATTAGAGTTAGCATTCTTTAAATCTCCTTTTGCTTAGAAGTGAAAGGGGGGGTTCTGAGAATGAAATTGCTTGAGTTCTATATTTGTAGGTAGATCACCAATGTATGTTCATAACAATTTACAGGAGTCAAAATAAATAAAAGACGATTTTGAATTGGATTTAAGGACTTATTGCTGTTATCTACGATTTAGGTGATGGGACACGAAGAAGAATGGGCCGAGTTTATGTTAGGTTAGGTTAGGTTTAGGTGGCTGTCGGCAGAAGCCGACACACTTAGACCAATTTAGGTTCATTGTGATACCACGTATGTATATTATCTACCTCAACTCTTTAGATGGGACTAGCCAACGACACGCGGTTGTTCTCAAACGGTCCCCCATCTACGTACTAACCGCGCCCAACGTCGTTTAATTAGGGTGATCTGACGAGAACCGATTAACTCGATGTGGTATGGTCGTTGGTTATGGGCCGAGTTTAGTTCTGTATGATTTTCAAAAAAAAAAAAAACTTACAGTCAAAATTTGTTATAAAGTTTTTAAAAATTTGTCTCCGAAAAATTGATATGAGATTTAGTCATCCTCACAATGGTGCGGATCACTTGAACGGCGTGTTAATGATTTGCCTGCCACAGGTTGCCCTTAATCATCTATGACCGTATTGCCTAAGTTAATCGGATTCAACCTTGTATATTTTTTTTTTTAAAGGGCTGGTATAAAATGTTGTTTTTTATCAAAAATAATTGATACAATTTTTTTAAAAAAAATGAAACGATTATTCATCCGTTTATGAATTTGCTGATTTATTTATTAATTTTCAAAAAAATACATTCCACTTTCAGTTACAGATACTAACAGAGACCTTAAATATCTTTGATCATTTTCAAATAAACTACGTGCATAACTATTATAAGACATTTAAATAAAAATAATGATACTGTGTATTT
This sequence comes from Portevinia maculata, assembly GCA_949715645.1. Taxonomy (NCBI): domain Eukaryota; kingdom Metazoa; phylum Arthropoda; class Insecta; order Diptera; family Syrphidae; genus Portevinia; species Portevinia maculata. The sequence continues at coordinate 264,674,283 of OX454526.1, read as the reverse complement.
ATGATGTGGGAGCACATAATATTTTCATAATTATTGTAGTCCCATTTCACCAATCGTATTAAGAACAAATAAAATGATTTAAATAATAAAAACAAAAACAAAAACTAAGACTACCAAATTTGTACAACATTATCTAACTAAAAACAAACAAGTTTAAACTTTTAGTTGCTGTAAATATAAACAAAGTTAATAGTAATGGGACATCTTAGGAATAAGCGCTAAACATTAATGGCCACTGGATCGAAACTCTTAATCATCATTCTCATCATCATCTATATACATCAGCATTGTGCATCAGAAACAAAATATGTATAATTGTAATATTTACATCACTATCATGATCATGGCATTCATAATTTGGTATTTATACTTTTTTTTTTTTAAATTCTGGTTTCTATAAGTTTATTTATTTTCAAAATTTTTCTATTTTTTTCTCTTCATTTAAAAGAAAATTGTTTTTTTTTGTGTTTTTCTCTTTTTCGTTTCATTTTTTGTTCTTTCTTTTTAGACATTTATCCAATTCTAGGCAGTCTCTTAGGCGTCGAAACAAATACAACTGATCAAAATAACGAATATTGTTCGTTTAATTTAAATTATTTTGGTAATCACAATCTACTGTTGCAGTGTAAGCGATGTAAACGCTTCTATAAGAACGCCCAAAAACTACAAGAGCACATTCGAAAATATTGCCTAAAAGAGAAGAAATACAAATGCGTTTCATGTGAATATCGTTCGAGGCGCAAGGATCATGTGGTGCGTCATGCAAAACGCAAGCATTCGGAGGCCTTCTTGAGTTTGAATTTAAATTTGCCTGCATCGACGACCCTGATGGTACCATCTACCGTACAATTTTCGCAATTTTATGAAATAAGTAAAGAAGAAGATTCGACAAACTTGCCAGATTATGCTGGAACTGATGATGATGATGATGAGTATGATGACGAAGAGAATAGTAGTGCTGTTACTTGTTTACTTGATCCATATGGAGCACCTTTGTCTTAGGGCTTAGATTGTACGTTTGTATGTTCCAAAATTTTCGTTTTCTTAGCTTAATTTTGTAAAGAGGGCTTTGATCAGAGGGGGTAGTTAAGTTCATTTTTTACAAACCAAACGAATTTTAAGTAAAGAAAAACCCCGGCTGGCAATTCGAATAGTGGGGGTATAATTTCCATGTACTGGCTGTAGCAATATAACTGTGCAAATTATTAATTATAAAGATATTTAAATCCTTAAATAAACACTTTTTTTAAGTTCCAAAAATCTAGATGCGAAATTGCATGGTGACTTCTATCCTTTTTTTTACGTTTGGTTTTATCTTTTAATTTTTTATTTCGCTGTCCTTTTGTTCGACCCTACAATAAAATTAAATTATACATTTAGATCACCTGCACATTTCGATGTAGATTCGTAGGTGTAACCCTTAATCTAATTTTGAGCTACGTTTTAATTTATCAATCCAAAGGCACTCTAGAAGCCTTCCATCAGTTGTTTGGTTGGTTCAAATAGTTTCGTGATATATTTTTTTAATTGCAAAGTCACTAGTGTTTTTGTAAATTTAAAAGATTCAAAATGATTAACCACAATAACACTGTAAAAGTCCTGCTCAGGAGACTAAATCGTTTCTAACACAGATTATATTCTTGTGCCAATTTTTTTTAAATATTTAAGGGCTTATCCCCGCTGACTTAGTTCCATCAGGAGGACGGTATTGCCATTAACTCACTGCCAATAATTTAGGAGGAAAATAGTTTTAAAATCGATCTCAAAGGCATTGCACGGAAGTAGTTCCAAAAATGGAAGGATGTTCTTACTTTTATTGCTGCAGTTACTTAAAATATAATAAGGCGTAAGCTTAAAATGTGTAAAGAAATAATGCGCATTAAAATTAAATCTTCAACCCCCCTCAGACCAACCCAAGCACAATGGGCACACTTTTGCATTCCATTCTAAAGCTATTCAGGAATTACTTAGTACTATATTGATATTTCTACTTGTTAAACAAATGTACTTTTATTGTTAATATTTCGTATTAAGCTAACTTAAAGAAATTATGAATAAAAGTGATTTTTTTCTGTTCCAAAAAAAAACGCATTTTATTTGCTGTTCGTTAGTTTATGTCTTGTGTGCTCACTTTTTATATTTCAGTGGATTTGGAGTTCTAGTATTTCTATGTCTAATAAATTGTAGACCTCTAAGACTAAGACTCCTTTTAATATACATATTTTTTTATTTTTTATTTTAGCTGCCGATGGATACTGGACAATCCTAGAAACCGTGCCATACTCGATTCAAAGTGGTAGTGCTACAAGTAATACCCTATCACAATCCGTCAACCATGGACAAACTAATGCCGATTTACTTGCCACAGCTACCGTTGTTGTTGAAATACCGTCGGATTCAGTTGGTGGTATTACTGGCGGTACTCTAAAGTATACGATTCCTAAAGCTGATTCGCCGATTCTCAATCCAAAGCCAATAATAACAACAACATTACCCGTAACGACAGGAGGTGGAGCAACAATTCAGTTGGTGACGAAGATACCCCCAACTACAATACGTCTAAATCCAGATCCGCATGAAGAGACAAAGGAGCAACAACAACAGGAGTTCCATCATCAATGTGATGTTATCGAACAGTGTCTGGCGTCGGCCCAAGTGGTGGCAGTAAATCCTAATAATACCATCGAAATTGAAGAATTTTCAATTGCCACTGATCCAAATCAGCAACAGGAAGAGCAATTCCAACAGCAAGCAGTTGATTACGCGGACGAACTATACACAGAAGACAGTCAATCACAGCAGGATTTCGAAGAACAAAAACGACAACAGGAAATTCAGTATCACAAGGAGCTTGCACGACGTGGGCGAGTCATCGCCACTAATTGTATGGGAGAAGATGTTATTGATCTCGACGATGAGATGGGATCGGATGAGGAATCAAAATTTTTATATGTTCGCCAACAGGTTGCTCGTGAACGTGATCCGTCGCTTTTATACACCTGTAAGATATGTAGCAAGTCATACAAGATTAAAGGATCGTTGAAAAGGCATCAAAACTACGAGTGTGGAATTACACCGAATCTAGAGTGTAGATATTGTCCACACAAAAGTAAATACAAGTCGGATTTGCGGAAGCACATTATACAGAAGCATTCGAATATTGATCCTGACTTTATCTAAAACAGTAAGCTATAAAGACAATTTATACAAAGTATACAAAGTATACAATTTAAATGCGAAACAAAAATTCTTTAGATGATTGTACAAGGTATTCGTGTGGCGAAATTAATAGTTACAACGCAATACCATGCCAATTTCGTATAAACTAAGTATCTACTGATTCATATAGTTTTGTGTGTTAGTTCTTTTAGAAATATTAAATATTGTTCAAATGTTTAAAGGGAATTGTTAGTAAAGTATGCATTCTGTATCTCACATATCTCACGAAACAAATGTTCTTACTTGGCTTTGATCTTGTTGCGAAGCTATTGACTTATCGCATATTTATCACATCAACCAATTTCTTGGTGCTATTCAGGATGTTCTTACCCTGAAAGAGGGTTTAACGAAAGCATTTGTTTGAAGCTAAATCATATGATGGAAATACAATATTAAAGGAGCAGCCAGGGCAATTGGGTGCTTTATTTCGTTAGCCAGTTTGGGTTTGGTAAGATAAAGTAGCTTTTTGACATATCCATATGCGCCATCGCGATTCCTTCAGGAACCAAATATAAAGTCAGTTGTCAACATTCTATACTCCCTCTTCCTTTATTTCCCTCAAAAAAAAAAAAAACAATAGTGTTTGCAGTCAATTGACTTATCAAAGAAGTAATTGCCCAGGAATCTCCTTCTACAACAAGCATGACGCTCGCATTCACACAGTATGTATCTCCCTTGATGCAAATATCATCGTAGAGAACCTCAACCACCTGTCTGTCATACTTCTTAAGTATGCAGTGTGCGGACAGGATACCGGTTGTCAATCTAAGCTGACATCTACGTAGAATCAAGAAAAACTTCTTTTTTTTTTTAATTTTAGCAAAAGAAAATCCAAATTGCAGAGCACGCAGACTCTGTAATGGTCCATTGTACTACCAGGCAGAAATTCTCTTTTTGGTGTCATATGTTTCTCTCCATAACTGATAGACGTAAGTTGTCACAAGCTAACCCACTGACCTCTACACCGTCGCGACCCCTGTCACCTTAGTTTTGTTCTTAATCAAGTTGGCCACAATTCCTTCGATACCCTATGCCGAGCTATGTGAGTCCATCTTTGATAATACCAATATCTTCCCTTTGACCACGCACAGTGTGGTTTTATGTCTACTAACGAGTTTTGTAGCTGCATCACCCTTCACTCATTTTATCATTAAGGACTTCTTATGGAAGGCTGATGAAACGCAGACTTACACTAGTAAACAGAAGTAGCTAACGTTTATTATATTTAATTTTTCGAAAAGTTTCCAGGCTTCAATTTAATTACAAACGTACAAATTTGACAAACAAATATCAAAATATAGTAAACTTAGTTGTTTAAGTAAACAATTTGCAAGAATTTTAAATAATAGCTGTTCAATTTGACTGCGTTAAAGACAAAATGACATTTAAAAATAAAAAGTGTCACCAACTGTAAAACATTTTTTCGATATCGCGCTATCAAAGAATAGGTGATAATAAACTACAATCAAAAAAGCTGCAATGGATGTATGTAGTTGCATAACATTGTTCGAAATTAAATTGTTTCTACGTAAAACCAAATCATTTCCTTTTATAAAACACATACATATGAAATTGGTCAAGCACTCTACTTTGCACAATATGAACCCACATCGTTCAAAACAAAAAAAAATGTCATATCGCCCAAAACTTTTTGGGCCATTTGAGATTTTTATATTTTTGGCTCATTTGACATATTGACAAAATGCCCAAAAAACAACTTTGGACTATTTTGTTTGGTTCTATGTCAAATCGCCTCAAATTTGCAAAATGTCACATCGCCCCAAATTTAAAAAAAAAAAAAATTAATTCGATCAAAGTAAAAGAGGGCGTTTTTTCGCAATTTTAAAATACCAACTTTTAGTTTGTTTAATGAACCTGAGCTGCACAGAAAAGTCAATAAAAAATAAGAAAAGTGCAGAACTTGGTGTTCCATGAGTAAAAATCTTGCCCCTACATTGTGTTGTTCTACATTCTGTCGCTTTCTGTGTCATGAAGCTGCTCAGATCAGCTTGGCACAATATTTTCGCACCTAGTTTTGGGGTAGAGCAAGTGAGTGAAAAGTGTTAAATTTGATAATTCAAATTTGACTAATGTCAACTCATTTATGTGTTTGCTATCTTGTAAGATATCGTATTTCTTAGTACAAATATTCGCATATTTTTAACAAGAATACCAAGACAAAAGTTCAAATTGTGATCAAATCGACATCGGGCCAAACATTGACATACAACTGAGAGGAGAACATTAGACTCGAAGCTGTACTTTTCTGTTCTGACTTGAGGTAACAGTTTTCACTCACTTGTGCTCTTCTGCTCGGTTCTGATCTTGTAAGCCTACCCTTAGCAGAGCAGCAAAGCTGCGTCAGCGGGCCAAGCCATGGGGAGACAAATGTGGAATTCCTTTAACCAGCGGCGCCGGCAGCCAAACTTAGTTTGATTCGAAAAAAATACCCTTCGTTTGAACAAGAAAAAATATTTTTGTATTTAATGGCATTTGATGTTACATGAAGTTGATTAAAAACGGCCCTAAACCAAAAATAAAAAAAATGTTTTTTTCATAAAGAAAAATTACTCTCATTTCAAAATTCAAATTTAAATGAAATATACCCCGTAACAAATTTTAAAATTGCACCAAACCAAAAATAAATACATAATGAGGGTGATACCTTATGTTTTTTTTTATTTCTCGTTTTAATTCAACCAGTTGAAGGGATAGCCCCACAGGGCCCGGGTATTAATTCCAAACCGTGAGTCGAAGATATGTCCATAGGTGTTTCGTTTATTTAAGCGTGAAGCTTGGCCCCTACCAGGCTGAATTCAGTTAAGTATGGCACTTTAACTTTATTCATGCGGTTATTTGAAGAGCTGCGCGCGAAATTAAAAACAAAAAGCTATCCACACATTTTCAACTCACGGTCTGGAAGGAGTCCCAGCGTCTGCCCGGATATTTCTTCAACTAGTTTCATAAACTGTAAACAAATGTTTGTCGAATTTTCCAGGACTATTTTTCACTATGTTCGGGATAATTTTTTCATATTGATATTGGGGCCATATTTACTTGCCCCCAATACCCTTTTTTTGTTATGAACAACTTGCTTGTTGCATATCGAACTGTATTTTCCGTGTTAAAAAAATAAGATTAAAATTAAATGCTCACAATATTCTATATAAATAGAAATTAAATGCTGTTTAGCTACTAATCAATAAAATTGTGTAATAATTGTAGTTGTTTGTGTACATGTAAATTATTTATATTCTGTATATCTTTTGTTTAATTTTTTTTTTATTTATTTTTTTACTAAAAAATCTCACGATAAATTAAAAAATAAAAGACGACAGTAGCATACGTTATTTGTAAAAAAAAACTTGCCGCAACAGAAGACAAAAACAAAGCTACACAAATCTTAACTATTCGAAATGAATTCTTAAAAACTTTTAGTGTGCCAATTTGTATAAGTTAGTTTTTAGTTTACCTTTTAATATGTTCAGACGAAGAATTTAATTACATAAAACACGCTTTAGATTCTATTTTACTTGACTAATATGTTGTTAAAAATATAATAAATATTTCTATCGTATACAATAACTTTAACAACAATGTAATAAAATAAATTTTTTTTAAATAAAACTTAGCAAGAAAAGATCCTAAATATTAAGTCACAAATAAAATACATCGGTTCAAAATAAAAAAACAAAAAAACAAATAATGTAAACAAACAAAATGTGTTTATTTTATTTATTTAATTAAAGTGTTATGCGGCAACAAATGATAATGTTTGGATAACAGGTAAAATAAAAACATATTTCAAAAATAATGAATTCATACCATGTACTAATGTATTTTTCTTTTTAGGTTAAAGGCAAGTGAATCGGTGGGAGGGCTAAATTTATTTGGATCACAAAGTCATTCATATAACCCGTTACTTGGAAATGTGCCTACATATACCTAATCTACCTATCAGGTGTTGTATGAACACAGTTTTAATTATTATTTGTAAATTAGATCAATAAGACCTTACTACTGTCGGGAAACTAAAGCCGTGTTTCTTTGTCTACTCATTAAAATATCACTTTTTTATTTTATCTGCAGAAGAAAAACAATCGGTTCTGTTTTTTTTCTGCCCGTAAAATAAAAAGGGAATTATTAGTGTTTAGGCAAAATAACAAAAAACGGGGCCTAAGTAATATAATATTAAAAAATATTCAGTGTATATGCGAACCGTTTTCAAATGAATAGGTAACGTGCAAAAGTTGTTTAAATATCAATAAATCTAGTTCGAGATGTTCCAGCACTTATTCGAAAGCCGCGCCCTGTGGAATGCGAATTTGGAATCTGTCTTCAAAAACTTTTGAAAAATCATATTTTTCATTAATAAGGCAAGTTTCATAAGTCGTCGATAAGAACAAGTAACATTGAAATATATTTGTGCCACTAAGACTCAATATTTCAGGCCAAACTTGGACTTGAACAGTATTTTTTACAATTCCGGGGAAAACGACGATTTAAATGTAATATTTGTTTATTAATTTATCCCTCTCATTCGGCCAAAATGTATAACTTCGCACACACAAATGTCTGGAGAAACTAGGCTTAAGGCACTGCGCTTTTTTTTTAAATTGGTTCTCCCAGGAAAGGCGAACCTTTAACTTAGCTAGCGTCCTGAGATGATTTTTGATAAGTGTCATAATGGTAGTAGTTATACACTTGAAAAAATAAGTGGTTACAAAGGTGGCGCTTTAAATGAGGGTTAAGCCTAACTTGCCTTCAGTTGGGTACTCAAAGTTGGCTAAGGCTTCCTTTCGCTTGTGCGTGCCACCTAGAGCGATAATCAAACGCCCTCGAAGCGAAGCGTTGTCTCTGCCCTCTTTGGCTAAGGGTGCTTTTATGTTGGAGCTGCAATGGGAGTCTTGAAGCCACTAGCCTAGCAGAGCGGAGCAAACTTTGCACTGATTCTCATATCACTGCTTACGTTGGAGCAGTGCTTTGAACAAATTGTCACGATATGAGTGTCGATAGTTAGGTCGTGTGTTTTCTCTGCTCTTGTCGATTATGGATGTGGAGTTTTTAATACTTTTATTAGCCCCCCATTGTAAGGTCTGCTGCCTTTCGTTGTTCAATTGGCATTTCCACCATAAGTGCCTAACTGAAACAGCCAGTTATATTCCCCTCTTAGAACATTTCAACCGCAATGTTCGCCATGCAAGGAATGCCCATCAGTTAACCTCTATATTCGGGCATACAGTGAAATACAACGAATCGTTCCTTAGCCCTATCACACGATTGAGGAATGCTCTACCATATTCTATCTATCCTTCCCATTACAATTTATAAACATTTAAAACCAACGTGCATCGGAATCACCGCTCTCTCTCTCTCCAATCTAAATTTTTCGCGCGTGCACATTTAAAAAAAAATCAAAAATCATCACTGGAGCCCCTTGTAAAATGGGGCTACTATGACAACTACACAACTCTTTCTGGACCTTTTCCGTAATGTTCGTCAACATGAAGTCAAAGGATTCTTTTATTAAAAAAAAACTATTCATAAAGATGGTGAAAACCTTTAATCTTCATAAAGTTAGGAAAATTCTTTAATGGTATACCTTTCTGAATTAATAGTATGGGCTAAAAACTCGCGCTCACTCTACCTGCCTCCATTAAAGTTATATCTTACAGCAATTGAAGATGACAAAAGTATCTCTTCTTCTTTGGAATCGCTCATTATACGTGCACGATTTCTACTATGAACAATAACTTTAAATGTCACATGAACAGCAATTGTATTTTCGTCATTATCGAAGCTTCCACATGAACGCCACATCGCACAACGCTTTAATCGTTGCTTTAGTCGTTTATGACCCGAAGGCGGCAGAACAGCAAATCTGAGCGGCAACTGAACATTTTCTCACCGGCGAAATAGTGAACTGCAGGTTCTTACATCAATGAAGCTTGAGGGTTAAATTCACCACAACAAGTTGAGATTTCTACCAAGTGGGGGCAGGAGTTACAGCGTTGTATTACGACCTGTCACAGAAGATGATCAGACTCCTTTTATATGTGGTTCTCGAAAAACCGTTTCCTCCAATGGGAGTCGAACCTAGACCAGGGGTTTTTTTTTTAATATGTGAATATATATAAAAGGAAATCCAAATCCCAGAGCACTTAGACGGTCCATTGTACTACCAGGCGGAAATCATCTTTTTGGTGTAGAGGTTGGAGAAAACAAGGCGTTATTCGTTTCTCGCCATTAATGGGTGGCGTGTTTTGCTGTACCCCATGGGGATTTAACCTCCACCGAAGCCACAAGTTTAACTCTGCCTGAATGGGTTATGGTTGTTTATCGATTTTAATGAACAGACCAAAAATTTTTTAAGAGCCTACACGTATACTATAGTTCATTTGGTTTCTTTTTATTTTCCCATAGGATTCATTAGCTAACAATTCGTTGGACTGAGTGAAGAAGCGGACAGGGTATAAGAGTTAACACCGCCCATGAATTATTTATAATTCAAGTAGTTTTTGTGCGATAACACACATGCACTAAGGCTGCCAAGCGTCTATCCATGAATTTTTAAGTGTTTGCAATATGGCATTGAAACTATTTACTCAACGTATAGTTTTGTTTGAAAGTACCTACATGTGAAATGTGTCTTTTTTTAGTGCTCAGAAAATATATACGTTTTTGCATACTACCACTTAAATTTAATAAAATCGTTTGGGACTTTTGATATCAAATCACGTTCTAATTTTTGATGACATTGAAAAAAAAAATGCACCCTTCCTGACCAGTTGAGATGAAGATATCCCTTGTTAGGCGCTTTGGACTACTAATGGAGGGAGTTCGAATCACCTTAAAGTTTTTTTTCCACTGACCCACCTCTTTCGAAATTTTTACAAACATCCAAGAGTATCAATTGGCATATGGCTTATCAAATTTGCAGTTCGGAGTCGGCTTTAAATTGTAGGTCCCTTCCAATTCGCACACGCAAATTGTTGAAGAAGCTAGCCTTACGACAACAAATTTCCCAATTCACGGTTCTTCTCCTTTTTTCTGTAACGCCGAGGTCTTGATCTGGATTCTCTGTGTCTTTCCGAAGTTGTTTAGGGTTATGTGCCTCGGGTCTTTTAGAGTATTTCTAAAATTTCTTTTCGAAGTTTCTCCAGCATTTCGCGCATATTACCATGGGTTAAGCGAATTAATAGCATTGATTTAGCAACTCGCCTAGTAATTGTACCGATTATTAGATCCTGACTTTTCGCCATGGAGAACATTTAAGGCCATCAAAGCCTTGAGTTTCTTGAACTGTATAAGATAGTCGACTTTCACATACTCCGTCTCCTTAGCCCCGCAAACCCTTCTTTAAAAACAGCATCCAACGTGTATGCAGGCTCTAAATGTCATTTCTATGCGAACTTGGAATTTATTTATCTGTTCTTCGTTTGGAGGGCGAAAGGAGAGCCTAACTTTTAAAGTTCATTGCTATGTACTTTTCGGCGGATCGGCGAAAGCAAATATAGGCCGGCATAACCACTTCGCCTCCCAACTGAATAAATATGTGCAGTGTCGCGTATATGAAAGCCACTTAGTAGTTTCCCAACAGCTTTTTCGTTCCTTCTTCATTTTGAACCCTGTAGCATGGGCTGGCGATCTGTGTTATAATCCATAGTCGAAGTCTGCCATCGGGTTTATTCTGCGGAACCTAAGGTAGCCGCCGCTGGTATTGTATTGTTTTGTATTTGCAGTGGGGTCATCAGTAGAAAACAATAACTTAGACCTCATGGTCAATTTTACTTCAGCGTATCTACCTGCTCGCCCACTAACTAGCAATTTGCATTAGAGTTAGTATCGGAGAACCTGCCAGTGGCCTTGGCAGAGCGATGAATACTAGCCAGCTCTATATCACCTAACTCATCTTCTTGGGCAGGCAACACTAAGCGCCCAAGCTGCAACGCAGATAGTTTATAGATGCTCGTTAAGAGGACTGAAACCAGTGACATAGTTCTGGGCCAATGAGGGCTGTCGATGAGTTTTTCCTGGACAGAGCATACGCGCTTTCATTACCGTGGATACCTGTGTGCCCAGGTAAGTGTTACATAGTTACACCTTCTCAACCTGTTCAGTTTAGCTATGTTTCCTCAACAATTTTTGAGGTGATAATGCCAGCTGAGCAGGCTTTGACATCGTCTTGGCTATCTGAGCAGATGTATAAGGCTGAATCTTTTACCTTTTCCTTAACATGATATTAGTGTCAGTGGCAATCGCAAAGATTTACGCCTTAGAAACAATTGTTTGTCTATCCAAGGCTGCAGATAGATTAATCCTTCAATGAGTGACTTATTCGTATAACGATGGTATCACCCGGCCTTAAGCTATTCCACCACTCACGGTTCCATTCCTATCTTTAAGGAAGGAGGACTCGAAAACGGCGCTCAAAGATTTGTTTTGAGTACGCAGAGTCAAGTACAAGAATTTCCTAGTATAAGAATTTCCTTACAGGAAAGAGAACAGTTTTCCAATGCGATAGGCGAAGTTGGTGTTCCCAATTATCAATCAGTCCTAGAGCGGTAGTCTAGTTGACTCTGCAATAAGATCCAGGTCCTAAAAACGCGGATTCAGAACCAACCTTTTCTAGCTCATCCGTAGCTTCGTTCCCTACAATACCCCGGTGTCCAGATAGCCAATCAAGTTTTATCTTGTTATGCCTGTCTAGGGATTGCAGCGCATCGTAGCAGCATTTGACTGTCATAGAGTCCATTAAATTGGATGATAGTGCTGGAAGTGCAGCTTGACTATCCTTGAATATGTGTATTTTCTCCCCCTTTATACCCTTTTCACGGTTTATTCAGGCACAGATGTCAATGACATGGATTTCTGCCTGAAACACAGTGAGTACATTCCTAAAGGCACAGAGACTTTTGTGTTGGGTGCAAAGACGACAGCTCCAACTCCAGATTCCATTTTTGATCCGTCGGTGAACCAGAATTGACTTCTGTTGTCCAGTGCCGGAACACCGTTGGCCCAATTTCTCTAGTGCTGCTATTGGGCAGGTCCTCATCGTACCTGGAATATCGAGACAGGCAATCCGCTGTAGCTTCTGTAGCTTGGTTGCCGTTATACCTTCAAGAACTTTCGGAGATGATAAAGAAAGCCGCTAAACAAGTTACAATGATGGCAAGACCACATGCTGATTTTACCTGTTTGATTGACAATAAACCCGATTTGGGGCATCGAGAAACAATCGAGTCTTGTAAGTGTCTGTAGAGAAGAGGTCCATGAAAAGCTCTGGTTTATTCCCGGATACAGGGGTATGTCGAGAAATGAAACGGCTGATTAGCTGGCAAGACAGGAAGCATTTTCTTGAACTACACCAGGCAGTAAAGTTTCCACTCTGTAATCTAAGACAGGCGATTGAGAATAAAATAGTGATAGAGATGTAGTGCGCTTGACTCCTGTGTTATAACCAGAAAAATGTGGGCATTCATTGAACGTCGTAAGTTCATAAAAATGGAAGTTTACGACGTACATTTCATGAACACCCCTAACAACTGCTTGCTTAAATATTGCTAAACTAATCACTGCTGGATACGCGCATGCGTTTCATCTGTAAAATGTGACATGTTTACCATGTTTACCATCGTGATTTACACACAAAATTCGAGTCATAAGTTTACCACCTTGTTGTAAAAGACTTCCCATATAAATGTCGACTGTTCATTTACCACGTCGTAAGTTTTACGACTTTGCATGAATAGATACCCTTAATAAAAACTTACAATACTTGCTTTTAGCTTCTATGTTATATTCTATCGCTGGCTTTTTAATTTAAAACTCTTGAAAGGTTCTATAATTTTAAAGCATGAACTTGGTTTTAATATTACCGACAAAGTTATAAGAAATCAAAACAATTAAGAAACATTTTCAGCTAGCCGTTTCCTATCTTTTGAGTTTATTCAAATGGTACTGGACGGGTTAAATAATTGTGGAGTGTTCTATAAATAAATTTTATCAAAGTTTCAAGGTTATGTATCTTTAGTCTTTTAAGTTCTACCCAAATAGTTTTAAAATCATTGTTATCAAATGTAGCTCTAAATTTTTCCGATTTACTAATAAATTTAACTAAATAAAATTGTATAGCGAAATAACAAAAATACTCTGAAGCAAAAAAAAACGCATACACCGAAAAACACAGATATCCGCAAAAAGTATTTTTATTTTTCACTTTTTATATAGATATTCTAAGTGTTTATAGTTTTTTTTTGTCAAGTTAAGATTTAAAACTAACTCTTTTATATATGCATATCAATTTTTTGTTTTTATTTTTAAATGTTGCATCGTGTGTTATTTTTTTTTTATTTTTGTATGTTTAGATTTATTTTTTTTTGTCGTCAGTTTGTGCATACTCTTATAACGGAAATAAAAAAATAAATAAATACAAAATCCACATAAGCTACATAGATTGTCAAAAGAAAATATCTTTTCCAGATTATTGGGGCGAGTACATGTATTTATCACAATATGGCGATGATGGTGGATTCTCTTCGGCGCGCTTTCATCTGAAGAATTCTTTACGAAATAAAACAAAACTATTAGACCGCAATCGAAGAAGAATGGACATGTTTTCAACTAGCAGTTTTTCGTGTAATAAATGTAGTCGGAAGTACTCGTCACGTAGTATAATGCTGCGTCACATGAATCATGAATGCGGCGTCGAAAAAAAAATCCAATGTTCATTGTGCCCGAAAAGATTTCGACGCAAATGGAATTTAGCGCAACACATAAAAAAGTTGCACCCGAAATGAGTAAAGATTTTGCTAGTTTTTTCTGTAAATAGGTATTATGATCTTTATTTGAATATATATACAAGCATATATAATTTTTAAAATTAAGGTCAGTAGATGGCGGATATATGAAAGTCCATACATCCAAAGAATTCCATTGTTATATCCTTGTTTTCCTCTATAAAACGAACGGATGTAAGAAAGAAATGTTTTTATATAAGGAACACACTTGTGAGAAAGAAAACTTCTTATAAAAATCGAAAAGCTATTTTAAACAATATTTTTCTCAACATTGAAAGCCAAATTATATTATGAAATGTTCACATGAGCATTGATGCAGTATGAGGCATGCCTAGAAAGTAAATTTATCAGATTTTTGTAGGTTTCATTAAAAAAAAACGTTTACAACGTCACATCAGTACAAGTGTAGGAAGTGAAAGATGTCGGCATAAGGCGAGACAAGACTGAATGAGAGGGTAGAGGAAGCACCTCGCGCGTCAATGCCACTTAGACGCAAAGACTGATGACATGATTTTTGTTTGTATGTGTATTGCATTGGGGTCAAGTCCCACGCGCACCGACCGAGTTAAGGATAACGACGAACATGCCAGCAAAGACCCGCAGAAACCAAGTGTACACAACAAAATGGCAATTTCAGTACACTTGTGAACTATTTTTCCACATAGTCGCCATCCCTCTAGATACACGTAGTGAGACGAGGGATCGATTTTTGAATTCCTTGGTCAAAGAACTCTGCCACCACCTCCTTCGTCCAATTGTTCACCACCCCTTTCTCTTCCTCGTCAGTTGAAAATATTTACCCAACCATGTGCATCTTCAAGAGGGTTAACAGATGGTAGCCTGAAGGCGCCAGATCAGGGGAACAGGGGTGGCTCAAAATATCCCATCCGAGCGACTCCGCTCCAATAACTCTTTGGAGGTTGCCACTCGATTCAATTTGTGATGTTTTGGGGCCCACATTGCAAACAGTTTATGAAATTCGAGTGTTTCAGTTATTGTTTCGTGCAGCAGAGATCTGGAGATTTATGGAAACGTCACCGACCAGCTTACTCAATTTTTTTTTTAGATTGGTTGCCATAGACTATAGATTGGATCTATGTGTATTGTGTTTGAAGATGCTTTACGAATGAGAATCTTGCACAATGATTATAAGCTGGTTTGATTTTGATGGCCCATATTTGTTTAAGAGAACGCGGTAAAGTAATCCAGAGTTCAGTCCCTCCTTCGTATCGAATGTATTATGCGTGACTTCCAATTGAATGCGAAAATGTTTCGCCTCTCCGGTGATATTTTTCCCATCAACCCCAGCAACGACTTCCGCCTCATCCATAACATTGACGTCATTTAAGAAATCACTAAACTCATTCGCACACGGCTTACTGCCACTGCCACTACCACTTCCTGTTCATGTGGCGCTGGATCACCGTTCATTTGGCCGCCTATCTGGACTGTGTATAAGCCAAAAAATAAAAGATTAATAACTAACTTTGTCGCCATAGTCACTACAGCTTTTGCAGTTTCGAGTGAAGCGCTTTAGATTGGTTGCCATAGACCATAGATTGGATCTATGTGTATTGTGTTTGAAGATGCTTTACGAATGAGAATCTTGCACAATGATTATAAGCTGGTTTGATTTTGATGGCCCATATTTGTTTAAAAGAACGCGGTAAAGTAATCCAGAGTTCAGTCCCTCCTTCGTATCAAATATATGTATTATGCGTGACTTCCAATTGAATGCGAAAATGCTTCGCCTCTCCGGTGATATTTTTCCCATCAACCCCAGCAACGACTTCCGCCTCATCCATAACATTGACGTCATTTAAGAAATCACTAAACTCATTCGCACACGGCTTACTGCCACTGCCACTACCACTTCCTGTTCATGTGGCGCTGGATCACCGTTCATTTGGCCGCCTATCTGGACTGTGTATAAGCCAAAAAATAAAAGATTAATAACTAACTTTGTCGCCATAGTCACTACAGCTTTTGCAGTTTCGAGTGAAGCGCTTTAGATTGGTTGCCATAGACCATAGATTGGATCTATGTGTATTGTGTTTGAAGATGCTTTACGAATGAGAATCTTGCACAATGATTATAAGCTGGTTTGATTTTGATGGCCCATATTTTTTTAAGAGAACGCGGTAAAGTAATCCACAGTTCAGTCCCTCCTTCGTATCGAATATATCATGGTGTCAGATGTGGCGAATCGGTCAAAATCGACGGTCTTCCACTCCTTTGCTCGTCGTGTACATCAGTATGACCGTTTTTAATCTGACGACACCCTTTAAACACATGCGTAAGATTCATATCAACTTCGGCAGGAACCGATATGATCTCGTTAAAACTTCATTCGGAGATTTCCCCTTCCCAACGAGATAACGGATAACGCTGCGAATCTTGCATTTGGCGGCAGATTTAATCGACATGGTTCACGGGAAACGAAGCTGTAACCACAGTTTTTGTCGTACTTGGAAACGTGAGGAGCCCTAGATATGCCTCGTACATAGACGTTGCTTCGTTGGCGCAGGGACATAAGTCCCGAAGACATAAGTCCCGAAGACATAAGTCCCGAAGACATAAGTCCCGAATTCATGCCAAACTATTAAAAAAAAAATTTAATGCCATTTCTCAGTTTATATGTCTACTTCTGAAATCGATGTTTTTGAGAATTTCATCAAATTCTTAAAAAGATCGATTTAATACCTTTTCTCAGCACTTATGTCCTTTTCTGAATTCGATGTTTTGGAAAATTTGATGAAATAAAAATAAAGAAATCGAAACGAAACACTGAATTGCTGTCTTTGTTTCGAAAATCCTCGAAACATACTTTTACAGCCTTGTAAGATGTGTAGTTGCTGTTTCACGAAGCTAGAGGCTAAAAATGAATTTGTGTGTTCTTTCTGTCGACAAATTATAAAAAAAAACACAGTTGTTTTATTTATTTGTAAAACGACCAAGTTTTAACAGTTTGTTGAAAATGTTTGTTTAATTGCTTTCGATTTTTTTTTCTCGTTAATTATTTTTTATCTATCACTTTCTGAACGTTAATAAAATATAAAATATTTCCAACTGTTTGTTTCATTCGGGACTTGTGTCCCATTTTCAACGATAAAAATTCGGGACTTATGTCCCACTTAAGTGGGTTATAAATCCCGAATGCAATTCGTAACTTATGACTTATTATGTGGGACATAAGTCACGAAAAATAAATTCGGGACTTATGATCCTGCGCCTGCTTCGTTTTGTTAAGGAACATAAATAATTTGAAAGAATGCATTTTTATAGAGGTTTATCTTGTATTGAAATAAATTTCTTTTATCAGTGTTTTTCTTAGAAAACATGTTTTATTTAACGCGCAAGTATGTATATGGGAAAGTACATGGTGTTTTAGAATGCATATCTTCAAAGCGTGTTTTTCTTATAAGAGAATTGCTAATACCCGTCGTCTAATGTACTGAAATATTTTTCTGGACGAGATAACAGTTTAAATGTGTGCCAATTTAAGAATGTCCATTCGTTCGTCGATAGATCACAAGACTTAAGTTTGCTTTTAGAGCTTGTCAATTCAATTTCCTATTGCAATTTCAACACAATCTTCTGCCTTTTTGTTTTACAGTTAATTTATTTATTTCACTTTTTCACAAAATGGATTTAAAGTAATAAAAAAAAATAATTTGCGATCGTATCCAACTGATGAAACATCAAAACATGTTCCTTTATGCAGATTTTTGATCAAACCATTTTATTTAACGAATATTTGTATAAATGGTTATTTTGTTAATTCAAAGTTTGCATAAAAAATATTAAATTATGACTGCGATAAAAAAGAAAAAAGAATATGTACGAGTATAAAAGCTAAACATAACCAAAACAAATAAAATATACGAATTTGTGTCATGATTCAATTTTTTTAATTTAATTTAATTTGAGTGCTTCAGAGTATGAATAATTTATTTGGCTATTGTTATAAAAATTGTAAATCAAAAAAAATACTTACACACTGTTCGAACATAGAACAGTTGAAACAAACCAGTTTAAAAATGTTAACATTATCCAACAATAAGTTATTTTATTTAAAATAAAAACAGAAACAAATGGAAACACCAAAATAAATGCGTTACTTTTTCAAGATTCATATATTAACGGACACTAGTGGTTGACTGTTCCGATTTTAGTTTTGTTTTTATACAACAGGTATCTTACGCTTAAATTCTTTGAAAATATCATGGTCGTTCAGTCGAAATGAAAAACAAAAAAAACTATGAAGCCTAAGATTGGACATTTAATTTCAAGAACTCAAATTCAATAATATATTTGTATTGAAAAAAGTACCTTCACTGAACGATGAAGATATTTTTATAAAATAAATCTATGACTAACGTATTTTTCTTTTTAGGTTGAGGGAAAATGAATCATTTGCGCAAGCTACATTCATCTGGATTCTGGAAGCTAAGAACCGAGTGTCGTTTCTTCGCTAGTGCTGAAGTAGTATAACAGGTGTTGTATGAATGCAGTACTTTATTATTTTAAGTAAAGTCTAACCCCCAAATTCTTGCAAGACTATATATAAGACTTAACTAGTTTGGTTTTAGAAGAAAGAAATACATTTAATCAAGTTCCTTGATTAATCATTAAAATAAATTTAATAAAATAAGAAGACCACTTAACAATTTATCTAGATCGGTGAAGAAGGTCGAGTCGTTATTTTTAATTGAGGTTGAGCAAGCTTTATTTTGTTATATATTTTTATATTATTTAAATGGATAGGGTAGTATGTTTGTGATCCGAGAGGCAACAAATTCCAACTTCATTGCACTACCACCTATCATACGTTTATTATAAAAAAGGCAATATCAACCAACGTGCCTATATAATGGTAGAAGAAAATCAGTCCTTAAAACTCCTGGATCAAAGAAATGCAACCACAGTTGCGAGAATCCCATAACCGGCGAATAATTTTTTTCTTTGCAAGACATTTTTTTATATAAAAAGGTGGAAAGCAAAAAACTTGTATTTGGGGCCTTACGCCGATCTTATACCACCTCCGCCTCTAAGGCCTATTCCCCTCGGTACCACAGTTAGGTGGGGGGTGTTTATTATGGTGACGTTGTTACCGTTCAGGTGTATTGAACTGCCGTCCTTGATGGTTATGTAATACGCTCGCCGTCGTTATGCTGCCTATCGCGTATTTGCTTCTTTATTGTTCCAGGGGTCTCAGTTCTACATACATGTCTTTAGAAAAAATGTACACTGCATTCCACTTTGTATTGGAGCCGAGCATATTTATGCCACTAGATTTTCTGAAGTTTGTGTTCCTTCTCGTTCTTCTATCAGCACCTGCCGCTGTGTGTGGAACCATAGGCACGCCTAGTTTAAGCTCGAAATCTTTGACTGTGTCTGTGCAGTGCTGGCACATTGGGAAGTTGTATTAATATGTTTGGAAACAGCCATGTCGTTAAAACCTGCTTTAGGTAGAAGTCTACTCCTTCATGCTTTCACCTTATCCGTTATTCTTTATTTGTTATAAGCCGATAAGTCCATCGGACTTTGGTTTAGAGGTTCCAACGCTGCTGCCATTCTCTCATACTCTTTACTGCCTTGTGGTCGTGCACTTCTTCGCCTTCCTAGCAACTCTTCTCATATTTTCTCTGAAGCTCTTTGACTATTGGTGCCATTCCTGCAATGGCAAAGACTGCATAACCGGACGTTGTGCGAAAAACGCTGAATACTCTTAATGCACATAGCCTAGTTATCATTCCATCATACTATGATACCTATGACCATAGTTTGTACTTCTTCTCTAATGGCCGCGTGTTCCTTCGCACCGTCATCGGTGTCTTAACAAGAGTCCATAACTACTACGATCATATAGTCCAGTACCCTCATATTCCGAAGAGTTCCCAATAAATGTATCCAATTAACCGGCAAACTAGTAGGGATTCAACAAAGTGGGAGAGTATGAAAAAAAAAAAAATTGAAACAGGACAGAAACGTGTGCCCTTAAAACACAAAATAATAGTTTTCTGTTTACGTAGATAAAGTAAAGAATTTTAACTCAATCTGTTATTCAATATGCAGAAAACGCCCAAATGACTTGCGTCAAAAATAGTTTTGCACATTGAAAATTATTCTTTAAGTTACTTTCTTGGAAATCGCATTTGGGTGAGACATTAAAGCTTTCTTAAATAAGTAAGGAAACGTTAATGATGGGCAGTGCATTCGTTGGGTACATACAAACATATTAGGCCTTAACGGCCCATACGGGGCCTGAACCTAGCTTCTCCAACCACTTTCATGCGAAGTGGAGGGGACCTACAGTTTTACGCCGAATCCAAATGGCAAATTTGAGAAGCTTTCTCATGACAATTTGATACTCTTGGATGTTAGTCAGACGTTCGCAAGAGGTGCCAACAACAACCGGTATTCCCAAGTATTCCCATCCAAGTACTAACTACGCC
Source organism: Portevinia maculata (assembly GCA_949715645.1). Taxonomy (NCBI): domain Eukaryota; kingdom Metazoa; phylum Arthropoda; class Insecta; order Diptera; family Syrphidae; genus Portevinia; species Portevinia maculata. Next base: position 264,653,807 of record OX454526.1, on the reverse strand, counting down.
CTACGTCGATTAATTGCGGAGATCAAACGAGAACCGATTGATTCGACGTGGCAAGGTCGTTGGCACTCGTTAGATGGTGAATGATAAAAATTAGGCAGTGAAATAAGACACAATTCCCAAAATAACGCATTTGTTTGTTGTCTTGGTCTAACATTTCAAAAAGATTCGCATTAACAATTCCACTGACCGATTCTTGCGTTCTCTAATTTATAACCCCAGCTTCGACTTTCCTATAAGGATACATGAGATGTCTTAAGCGCGTATGAACTAAAGGATGATTAATGACTTAAATCTGAGGTCTGGATTCAAGGAATATCATGCGCTAACGTTCAAACGCCCTTTTTTATATTGCCCCACCTCTTGCGAAAATCTGACAAACGTCCAAGAGTATCAACTGTCATGAGAGGCTTCTCAAATTTGCTCCAAGGCAATACTACACTTCTATGAAGAATATCAAACCAAAAGAAAACTGATGGTGCGACTGGACATGTAAAGAAGAACCCACCCAAAAAAAAACCCGAAGAAAGTTTAAACATGTCCAAAGCGATCACAATGCTCATATACGATGCGTTTTTGACAAAAGAACCAGTAGCTCTAGTCCTTCGTGAACAAAGCCAGTCAGTTATACGCTTCTAGAGTGCTTTTTGTCTTCACAAGTGCTTCAGCGCGCTGGATAAATATAAATTTCGCACTCAAACAGTAGTAAGAGTACCTTAAGACCTCAATAATCACAAATACTTCACAGAGCACTCAGACTCGGTAATGGTCCACTGTACTACCAGAAATACTGTTTTTGGTGTAGAGGTAAGAGAAGCAAGGTGTCCTTCGTTGCTCTCCATTAATGGGTGGTGTATGTTGTTGTTCCCCATGGCACTAGGTGGGCAGCAGCAATACATATCTGTTGCAAGATAAAGCTGAGACGCTCGAAGAGGTTGGTCTTTCTAAACAAACTACATATTAGCGCCATTACTTGACACTGTTTCATATGCAAGCATGAAACAAGTCAGTAAACTCAAACGATTTTTTCTGAAGCTGCATGGACGAGGAGACTATTATCCACCTTATATTGGTGTGATGGCGATGGTGTAGAGGGTAGTGTGCTGGCTTGTGACCCGTGCGGGGCAGGTCCAATCCTCATGGGGATCAACATAATACGCCACCCATTAAAGGGGAGAAACGAATAACACCGTGTTTCTCCAACCTCTACTCCAAAAAGAGGATTTCTGCCTGGTTTTTTGATCTCCTTTTTTTTAAAAAAAGTTAAGGAAAGAAAACAACCTTAGTGTGTCCGCTTCTGCTGAGAGCCATATCAACCAAACCAAAGCACACCTACCCTTCTGGTCTCTTTTCGGGTAGATGGAAAACAGTATTTACCTGGTCCGTCAGACGTCGCAAACGCTGATAAGTTATGAAATATCTCATTTTAAGAAAGCTCTTAAACGATCACCAGTATTGCTCTTGTAGCAAAAGTTTAACTGCTGATCTAATGGTCTATCAGCTTAATAGTGAAGCCATATTCACTACCAATTTGGTGGCTCGAACTTTGTTGCACAAGTATTTGACAGAGTTTGGTATCGAGCCCACTTTTCGAAAAGAAGTGCATTTAGCATCATGAAACTCTCTCGCAAGGGTGCATGCAAATCCGTAGGTAGACATGACTGGAGATCACCGGATTGAAATCAATAACAGAAGCATGCACATGTCTAGATTGTAAAAAAAAATAGCTTTTCCGGGATCACACAAATGTAATAACAGCAGCATTTGATTGGCCTCAGTATAGAAGAGATCCGAAATCGGGAATCCTGCCGATGTTAATTGAGGTCGATCTTTCGAACCCTACGGGCGGGTAGCCATAAAATGGGAGGGTAAAAGGTAATGTAATCCTGATCATAACCTCGCCGTAAATAAGAATAAGAAGGAGAAAAAGAAGGCGTTATGTGATTCTTTTAATATTTTTCAATTTTTTCTTCGGGTTGAAGATCTTTTCTATCATCTTTATTAAGTTGGATCGAAAACAATTTTTATGATTTTCAATAAAAAATTATACATAAGTAACTTTAAAAGCTTATTACTCAAATTTTGTTGTCTAGTAGCTTCAATATACAGAAATAAAGCGCATGCGACTGATCCGCTTCAACTTATTCGATAAATTTCCTTTCACCTTTAACGCATCCTCCATCGCCAGTTGATTTCCGACCCTTCCTTCAAGGATTTTCTTCGAACGTACCTACAGTTAAATACAGAGAATGTTTTATATGTCTTTCTTTACCACAATCCTTGTTTTCTCGATACTCCAAACTTCCTTCCTTCTTAAACGGGCTTCCGACTCTTGGAAACTCTCTATCTGAGACACTGCAGCTTTTCATCAGTTGACGAGACCAAGCGTTCTGGCATCCGCGATGGATTAGTTCTTAAAACAGATGTTTGGTCTTCCTTGTTGCCTCGCAGCTGGGGGCTAAGAGTCGAAGATCCAATAAAAGCTCTGCTTTAATGATGTGTTAAGCACTCGGCGCCATAAAGCAGAACTGGTTTGTAGAGCTTACACTTAGTCTTACAGATTACACGTTTTGAATCCAAAGGTTTTTGCAAACCGAAGTAGCAATGGTTTCCTAGGCTTATTCTTCGTCGGATCGCCAGTTAGGTGTCATTCGTGGAGTTGATAATTACTGCGAGGTAGGTGAACTTTCTTACTACCTTTAACCTTTAACAAAATCCTCATAAGTTTAGACAGAGTAGGAATCAAAGTAGTCGGGTATGCGGACGATATGGTGATATTGAAGTCAGGAATGTTTCCCTCCGTGATTAGTGAAATCATGGAGAATGCTCTAAGCAAAGTTAGCACTTGGGCAAAAAAGTGCGGTCTGTGAGTCAACCCGGGGAAAACTGTGCTGATGCTCTTCACCACCAAAATCAACATACCTGACTTTACGCTTCCTCGCCTAAACGGCACACCCCTACCCCTTTCAAACAGTGCCAGGTATTTAGGAGTTATCCTAGATCCTAAACTCAACTGGAAAATAAACATAGAACAACGGGTAAAGAAGGCATGTATAGCCTTTTATGCCTGCAGCAGAACCTTCGGAAAAAAGTGGGGCCTGCAACCAAAATTGACCCTGTGGATGTACACAGCCGTGGTACGACCAATCCTCACGTATGGGTCAATAGTATGGTGGCCGGCTCTAAAGAAAAAGTACAATATTACCAAACTTAATAAGGTACAAAGAACGGCATGCATAGGAACAACGGGAACTCTGTGAGTCCGTCTGACGGTGTTGACCCGTCAGACGGACTCACAGTCTTACTGCATCTTTTACCTCTTGATCTACATATAACAAACATCACAGCACACAGCGCGATCAGACTCAGAGAGTCTGGCTGCTGGACTGCAAAACCCTACGGCCACAGTAGTATTCTAGACTCTCTACCTAGAAAACTAGTTCCGCCTTCAACAGACTACATCATTCCCAGAATGTCTTTTACAAAACATTTCGTCGTTCAAATCCCTACTAGATCGGAATGGCAAAATGGAGAAGTGACAAGGGATTTCGATCAAACAATCTACACCGACGGTTCAAAAATGGACTGCGGCGTGGGTGCGGGAGTTTTTTCGGAATCCTTAAACATCGCAAAATCATACAGACTTCCGGATACTGCAAGCGTCTTCCAGGCGGAGCTACTGGCTATCCGTGAAGCCTGTCGCCAGATCAAACTTCACTCAAATATAACACCGAGGCAAAAGATCGCCATACTTATTGACAGCCAGGCTGCCATTAAAGCGATCGCTTCCGTCACTATATCCTATAAGTTAGTACTAGAATGCCATAATGAGCTGGCCCTGCTTGATAAGTTCAAGGTTACCCTGATCTGGGTTCCAGGGCACAGTAACGTTTATGGAAACGAACATGCCGACGAACTGGCCAGGCAAGGCTCAGCTCTCCACTGCTCTCTGGCAGAACTAGTCCACATTCCGCTCGGAGCAGTTAAGGCAAACATCACCGCAGAATACCTTAAGAAAGCCAACCTCAGATGGAGCAGGCTGACTGCATGCGTCATATCCAGAAAAACGTGGCCAAACTACAACAAGGCAAAAACAACCGACCTTCTAGGTAGAACCCGAAAAGACATCGCAAGACTTACAGCGATCTTCACGGGACACTGGCCTATAGGTGACCATGCGGCCAAGCTGGGCATCCCATACAATACACACTGCCGCAGTTGCAAAGTGACAACTGAAAAAGAAACCCTAATTCACTTTTTATGTACCTGTCCGGCTTTAGCTAGGACCAGACTACGTACATTGGGAAGCCCTTTCTTCAATACACTTGAGGAAGTCTCCGAGAAAAGTATCAAGGAACTGTTAACTTTCCTGAACTCCGCAGGTTGGATTTAGCCTCCCCCACCAATCGATAATACCCAGGTTTACGTGAGTTTGTGGTAACAAAACGGCACTCAGTGCTAATTGGGTTTGTCTTATCAAACCGCCACACCTACCTACCTACCTACTACCTCGAAGTTGCTGCTACTTACAGTGGCGTTTTGTGCAATCGATTTAAAGACGTTTGTTTGTTCCTTTAAAGAACGTACTTTGTTTTGACACCTGTCCTGCGCAAAAGTGCCTATCTTCCTTCCTTCCTAACAATTTTCTCAATCCTTCTATGCTTTAAATATTTGAAGCGTGTCCTAGAAAGTATACAAACCTTATTTGAGTTGTTATCGACTAAGCTCTTTCTGCTCATATCTACGAGTAACCAACAGCATAGACTCAGAAATAGCAGAAATCAATTAAAAAGAAACATTTATCACTGCACCTCAACGCTAGGTGAATCCTTCGTCGACGACTTACACTGACAATGGCAGCGTTTCTTTAAGAAATGTATCCACGGTTGCTCATAAGAACGATTACAAGAATTATGGCCAGCAGCCATACATTTTTGTTTGCAGCACAAAATATTGTATGTACTTGTAGCATGTATCCAAAGCAACCCTGCTGTGGATGTTATCGACAACTATCCGCAGTATTGCTGGCGATACAATATCATTGTTGTTTAACGTGTAAATTCAAGCTCTGTGGGTACATTTCTCAAAGAAACTTACCTAATATGCCGATGCCTCGCTAAAATATCTTCGCAAGGAAACTCTAAATTTTAGGACTCTGATTGATTTCCAGCGCGGGGACGGCTAAGAATATAACTGCAGCATATCCCAAAATACAGCGCCTATTGTAAAAGTCAACTAAGGGGGAATATCACTTCTAGGTAATTTTAAAATTCAGGTGATGAGCATAGCGACACATTTTTAACATCTAAAGGCTCTCCCACAAGGGTGAATGCAAATCCGTGGGTTGACACGACTGGAGATCACCGGTGTTATCGACAGATAGCCAAACACTTTTGTTGAAATTGTTGAAAGAGGCAGGCCTAAAAACTCTAAAGCTAAACAAAAAACTTTAATATTTTGAGTTTTATCACATTATAAAATGATCATTATTACCTTGTGTACGCCATTTGGAATATGCGGTGGGTTTTCCATTTGTCAAAACCTAACTTTGCAATGTAAAAAAAAGTTGAAGTCCCGTGTATTTTCTCTTCTCGTTTGGCTAAGTCTCGGCTAGATTAAAATAAAAAATACATGTAAAATAAAAAATAAAAATAAAATAATAATATCTGCAGCTGTATTCTTGTTTTATTCAAAATTAACATTCCAATGTGATCCATTTTATTTATATACTTTCTCTACTTAACAACAACCTATACATTTACAACAAGACATTAAAAATTATTATTTTATTTTAGTTTTTAAGAATCAGTTAAATGAGCCATCAAATGTTTTCGCTTCATATTAATTTTTTTGGGTTTTCATTCAAAGTATATTAGTGCATGCCTTTTTTTCTACCAAGCAACACAATTTATTTTTACATTTGTTCTATCGCACACAAATAGTTAATGAAATTAGAAACACAAATTGTTGAAATACAAAAATTAACAAGAATCAAAAACAAATTAAACAACAAAATATTTCCTTTTCTTCTTTGTTGCTTCTTGCTAACTTCCTCAACCGAATTGGATTTTAATCAACTAGGATACGTAGATCATGATGAATTCTTGTCGAACTTTTGGACCGAATCAAACACACAGCTAATTCCATGCGAACGCAAATGCGGCAAATACTATCCAACCTATGCAACAATGCTGCGACACGTACGCTTGGATTGTGGAACTGAAAAACGCTTCCAATGTTCTGTGTGCAAGAAGAATTTCAAACGGAAATACCACCTCAAACGTCACTATACAATACACTGTATCAATTATGATGATTTAGTCGAAGAGGAAAGGAAAATGGCTACCTCAAGATGTTTAAAACATTGTAAAACCGAAAAGAATAGATATTAAAAGTCGACAAAACTCCAAAGATTTTATGTTTTCTATGAATGCTATCTGTAGTTCTATAAGCTATTTGTATACTATAGTAAATATGAAATATATATATTTGATTTTTATTTGTTAATATACCGATAGTGTGCCAAAAAGAAATAGTACCTTTCCCGTGAAATAAAAAAAGTGGCGCACACGCAATGATTTCAATTTTCTCTGCCCATTGTTAATATGCAATAAAAACAAAAATGAAACTTTAAAATATTTTACGAAAACGGTCGTACATACATAGAACAAAAAAAAAATCAAATTTTTAAGTCACAAAATAAACGGAAAATATATTTAAAGTTTAAAAACAAAAGGTCTTCTTAAGTAAATTTCTTTGTAAATATAAAAATTTATTTCTTATAATTTAACAACTTTTAAGTTTTTTTTTTGTTTTCATTTCTCATCTTTTTTTCAGTGTAACATTTTTTATTTTTATTTTATTTCTTTCAGGCTTGCCAAATACTTTGAAATTCGAGTGCTTGTCTAGTGACGATGACGTGGAATTAACTATACCAACCATAGGAAGATCGTATTCGCTTTCATCATCAGAAGAGATCAGTCCACCAAAATCAGCAGCAGTCGATACAAGTAACGCACTCGACGCGAATGTAAAAGGACAACATCTGCCCGACCCTGCAGCAATAATTGCCTTGCATCAGCTGGCATCAATATCATCGCCACAATTTATGAAGAAACATATACTTCCGAAGCTACCAAAAACCTTTCTCCTTAAAACAGCGTTACCGCAAGTTAGTAGCGGCGGAAGTGGCAGTAGCACTGGGAGCATCGGTCTTGGTGGTGGTGGAACCAAACTAAAAGCGATTGGTTTAGAGAAAATGATACCGCCAACAGCAACAACAACGACAACAGCTGCTGTTGCTGGAAAACGTATGACACAACATTATGAGACTAATCGTTGTCCTTTATGCTCACGTAAATATAGATCGCAAGCATTTTTGAATGAGCATATGCGCAAAGAGCATTCGGTCTTAATTTAGAAATTAAGGACTAGAAATAGAGATACTTAGTAACGTTTCTGAAAGTGAGTTTTTGTTATTTTTTTTAATGCAATGAAATTGTTGGTGTGAATCGGAACATACATAAATAAGAAAACCTTATTGGGATGAGGCTGGGAGGCAATATGCTATGATTTGATGTTTGTAGATTTACTATGAATTGAAAAATTGTATTTAAAGATTACCATGTTCCTTTACGATGATTCTAAAAATAATAAAAACAACTCAATACATGCTCGATTACTCCATACAATTTTCACTTACACTTTCCTCATATAATGCTGATGATGATTTTGTTATCACAAAGCTGAACTAAACTGATCCTTGCTACCTTAAGAAAACCACTAAATTAGTACTAACATTTTAATGTCGCAAATTTAAAGACTCTTAGACTCTTGAATTCAAATAATACTTAGTTTTTGGAAATCTTGTTTGCACCATGTCCTGATTACGTCAATAATTGAGGATTTTGTCAATTAATTTGCTTTGACGACTATAATTTATAGTCGACTTTTTTGTCAAATGAATGTTGTTCTTTTACATCTTAAGACTTGTTTGATTATTTTTTACTCAAAACTAAAATTCTACCTAAATCTGTGAGCATTAAGGCCCAATTAGGCGATCATTTCACTTTCAGTTGAGCTACCAGCTAAGCATTCACTTAAACTGATATGTAAATGCCAACATTGAAGCGTTTAAATGGAACTGAAACTGAGACTGGAACTTATAAGTTTTCAGTTCAGTTTTCAGTTAAACTGAGGTTTAAATTAGTTACCAAATCCAACTGAGTCATAGGTAAGAATGGGTCATACAATCGTGGTGTACAACCAATGCACTATGCTCGTTTTTAAGCTTCACTTTTTTCAAAGGCGTTCAGACCTTATTTCATTCTCTTTCCAGCGTTCCGTTTCCAATTTAATCTGCAATTGAAGCGACGTCCATTATTTGACCTCGGTTGAGAGATAGATGTTGTGCACCCCATTTTGGGATGTTATTTCTCCTAGTGGACATGAAAAATTCGTTTTCATACATTCAAATGTTTTATATTATGATGAAATATCAAGTTTGGTTAGCTTGTCCAACCGTTTTATTGTGTTTTCTGGATCATGGTTTCTCCTTCGCAAACTAAGTTGCGTGGAGCCGATATGCTCTAGGCCCTGTTTTGGCTGCTTGCTAGTCTGGGGAAGTATTGAGCTAAATACGTCGAGCTATTCGCAAATTCTCTGGTAGGAAATATTTTCCGGAGGGGCGAATGTCACGTGAGATATACTGTTCTCGAAAAAAATTTCTTGATTTGGTTTAATAAATTTTACGACTTATCATTATCCCAGTTATTGTCTTACATTACTTTGGACTGCACATTTATATGTGATTACTTAATTATTTTGGTTCTTCTTGCCATTTTGGGTCCTAGAGCCGCGACTTCGTCAACCCTACATGTGTGCGATTTCTGGGAATAAGTCTTATCTCTTTCCAACTGTTTCCCAGTGTACGTGACTCCCCTTCAATTGTTATGAGCCACAGTCGACACGCTTTCCCTCCGACTTGTCAGCTTGTCATTGCGTTATTCGCAATGAAACTGTCGCTTTTTTGAAGTGTGTGACCAATCTACTGCTACTTCCGTAATTGTATGGACCAGACGGGACCAACTCCCAAGATATTGGAAACTTATTATTATGTTCAGAACATGTATAGATTCTTTAAGTCTTCAAACTACAAAATCTGAAAGCATTACTAGAACTTGACTAAGTCTGCATGCCATGACCTCAACGTATACGGGTTGATGTGTAGGTTAGGTTAGGTTAAAGTGGCTGATGTGTAACCTGTAGTAAATATATATGCACTTATGCATGGCGTTAACAGTTAAATTACGACTAACGAATCTTGAAACATCATTTGAATCCGCTAAAGTACCCAAACATGATTGTTTCTTTAGAACATAAATTGTTCATTTTATAGCGGTTTTAAAATCTAAATACATGCTTCACCTTTTATGTAAGTCTGTGAGAAGGGCTAAGTGTATGTAGGAACTCCATAGCCTCTCTACTACCCCTGGGCATTTCTTACCCACCTGCCGTCATTGGCAAATATATTTTTGTGCTTTCTTTATAGAAAAAAATTAGTAACGTTGTTTCCACTGACATTTAAGGTTATAACCTGTCGTAAAAAGATTGTCAAAAATTTGCCGCCAGCAATGGGCATACAACTGTGCTACACACACAGTTCCTGTTTTCTAGGTCCTGTATTTTAATATTATGTGAACACTAGCAACTTACTTTTGCTTCGCAGTCCATTTATTGGATTTATACTGCTTGGACAAATAACGATTTTTAGTTTTTTTTTACTGACTGCCATACGGTAGTAACATTTTTGTGTATCATGTCATCACGCAGTTGTACACATCAGCGTGATTATCATTCCCCTTTTTGAGATTCGAAAGAATAATCAATTTGTTAGAATGCCAGTAAGTTCGAATAAAGTAATCATGCTCGTTTTGACATTCGATTTCAATGTAAAGTTTTTCGAATTTAAACCATCTGTATTTTGAGATTCGATCAAATAGAAAGTTTATTCGAGGAGAACATAACTCTTTATTGGAACTATTCGATACATTCTAACCAGTTGACTATTCATTCGAATCTCAAAATAACTATGAATTTAAACTTTCTATACGATCGAATGTCAAAATACAGATTCTTCGAATTCGACAAACCTGCGGTCGAAATAGATTGTCAAAGCGGGCATTATACATGCCCGCTTTGGAACAATGTATCAATAAAAAATACCTCTTTAACGAAGTCTTGTGGGGGCAGTGACTCAGTTGATATCCGTTGGACTTATGAGCGAGAAGTCTCAGGTTCAAATCACGACGGGCACAGTTACACCTAACGCGTTTTTTTTACTGCGCTACCTCTTGCGAAAGTATAAAAAACGTCAAATAATATCAATTTTCTCAAATTTGCCGTTCGGAATTGGCTTGAAATTGTAGCTTCCTTCAATTCGTGCCTAAAGAATATCTTCTTCCACATAAATGGTTGAAGAATCTTCGGTTATTAGTTGGAGCTTTGTTTTTAAGTTATACTCAAATAAAAAAAAATACAAAACATTCAGAACGATGTAGCTCACAAACAAATGAAATTTGAACTATTTTCCATCCTCGTAAAACCTTCAGTTTGAAGCCACTTCTCCAATTATTTACACCAGATATACTGGAAAATTTGTTTGATCATTTAGCAATCTATTCATATTTCATGATTATTGCCTTCGAAATATTTGCACTTTCTTTAAACCAATTATATATCATTTGGAGATTCAGTTGTTCTGTGTTTTGCTAAATTTTGTCCCGAAAATCCGTTCTGTTTTTGACATTCATAGTGTTTCAATTTGCATCTGCTGGCATGAAATCTATCTGTAGGCAACAATCCATCGCCGCCTGAACTTTGCCACATGCTTCTCCGTTGCGATAGTTATTATGCCAGTAAAGTATCCAGTTTCTGAAAAGGTCCGTCATGGGGAAGTGCTTCTTATATTCCGCATCTAGTTTTATCTGTTCCTTATGGCATACAATATGCTGTTTCTTACGGCGAAATTTAGCCTGTTTGCTGCTGTACTCGTAGGTCTGAATAGACCCAACACTTTGCAAAAGTGTTGAAAGGGCAAAGACTTTGAAAATCATCATTGAGTTCTCCGAACGTCTTTCAAAAATTAAACAAATTTACTTCTAAACTCACCGATTGCTCAGAATAGTTTTTTAAGCGCGGTTTTAGCCCCTATATGGGCCGTTATTGCCTAATATTTTGTTATTTTTTTTTATGGTCTGGACTAGAGGGATCATAACTATTCCGCTTCCCTGCATCCCTATTGGTCCGTCTGTGGGATTCGCCGGTTTAAGACCAAAAAGGATCGACAGTGGAAGAGACCTACAATTTTAAGCCGAACCCGAACGGCAAATTTGAGAAAATTCTAATTACATTTGATACACTTGCAGGTTTTTCCAACGTTCGCAAGTGATACCCTTTGATTAGTAGTTTATCACACCAGCCACTGAGAAACTACATATGCCATATCCGCCATATCATATCTACTTAAGTGAGCCGATTACAATGAAAAACAAGTTAATATCAATCTTAGTTGAACCCTATGCTTAAAAAAACTGTTTGAATTGGGTCAGTAGTTCTTGCGTTATGCGTGTACAAACATGTGAACCAAAATTCAAAGATGCATTCTATCACTTATCCTTCATCCCCCCAATTGTTATTCTTCTTGTGCAAATTATGATCACTGTACAAACACGGAAAGCTTACAATTTAATTACATTAACCGTTGCTCGAACAAATACACCGGTCCAAGCATACCTCATTTTCGTTCCAATTTGTATCTTCCCAAATAATACTAATCATTCACATTCTATCACATTGTCTTTAAGCCTTATTTGATTAATACAATATTTTTAATCGATAAAATATGATTTCAAAACGAACGTTTGCTAGCTACGTACGTATATGTTAATTGGGTTAAAATTATTTATCGACTTTTTGTTAAATAAAAAATATTAATATATAAAATCTAAGGGTTTGAAATGTGTTGTCACATCATGCTCAATTTATTCACAACATTTATCCATATTTTAACCCAATCGACACAAAGCTTGAATATTGAATGTAATTATTCTTCATCTGATCATACAGTCAAATTTCATATTTTTTTTGTATTTTTATATTAAAAAATTAACTGAAAGATATATGTAAATATTTTGAGAAAGCATTTTTATTTTCAATTAACTACTCTGTTACTTTTTCTGTTTATTTAAGATCAATTATTTTTAAGAATATAAATTATTAAAGTTTTTTTTTTGTTTTACTAACTACACATAAATATAAAATAAGCATTTGAAAAAAGCGAATAACAATATTGTAAAACTTTACAACTTCCACAAAAAAAGTGATGACAACTACAATTTCTGCTTAAATATTTTCTAAATAAAAGAAAAAGCTTTACAATGAAAAGCATATTTGTATTTCTTAGATTCTTAAACTATATATAAGAAAATTACTACCAGAATTAAACAAAAAAGAAGTGATCTCTGTTTTATGCATATATATTATCCAAATACAGCGCATTTTAAACAAAATACCTAATTAATAGTTTGGAATATTGTTACAGGGTATACGAACCCAATTTATTAAATTAATCCAACATTCTTATATAGTTGGTTATATGTTTTTTTTTCATTTCGCATTGAAATCTAAATAAGAAAAATTCCAAGCATTTTTGTTATATAAAAAAATACACAAAATCTAAAACCAAAACAAACAAATTCGTGTTTTCTTCTTCTCTTTCGGGTTTCTTCGATCTTTCAATTGTATCTTCTTTCTTTTCTGTAAATATTTATGTAGTGTTTTCGGTTTTTAGTAATTTCGGTTTTTTTTGTTTCATAAATTCTTTAATTTAATTATATTTTTATTTTTTCCCCATAAGAAAATGATTGTTATTGGTAAACTAAGTCATTTAATTTTCATTTGTTTTTTTAATTTTTTTATTTTGTTTTATACAAATATTTGTTTTCTTTATAGACTTTTCAGAGCATGGTATGAAGAAGCTACAACTTCGCTATCCTTGTGTAACGTGTGGAAAGAGTTACTTGCGTAAGGCGCATCTTAAGCGACACATACGCAATGAATGTATTGATGTTCCGCCAAAATTCTGTTGTGAAGTTTGTCCATCGAAATATCGGCGAAATGAGGATCTTAAAAGGCATATGGCAAAGGTTCATAATATCTACTTTTCAAAGAGAGGAGAAATCGATAATGATATCATTCCGTCATTATATTACATTCCGTATAGTTAATTTGTCTCTTTTTCAAATAATGTCCTTTTATTCGTTTATTGTTTTAATTTTTTTTTGCTTATATACTAAGAAAATGAAAATTTAATTTCATATGTAAGGTGCAAAGTTTTAATTTAATTTTTTGTTTACGTTGTTTCGCTAACATTCCAAAATAAATTTGTTTCATTATAATAAGTATTTCTGTCAACGCATCACACTATGAACAAAATTAACGTACAAATATTGAATGTATACACATAGAAATGTTAAGTGTTTTAAATATTGTTTAATAATTCCACCATTAATGCCTTCTTAACTAAGTTAACCGAATCATGCATATAAGTATGTTTTTTTTTTTTTTTAATAATAATTTACAGACAAATTCAACCAAGAAAAAGGGGAATGTTTAAAAAAATATTTTATTTTCTCTTTAAAAGAATTAAAGCTATAATATTAATAATATATATATTTATTTACAAGTTAAAAATAATGGCGTTTGTTTAATTGTTAAAAATAATTTCATAAGTTCGCCGATGTACGTATTTCTATGTACGAATAGTTGTCATGTTTTAGGAGGAGAACTATGATATTGGAAAAGGTATAGCTATTATGTTCAATTTTATTTTTATTATCTTTACAATTTATTTTTACTTTTTAGATTGAAGTCTGAGAAGATATTTGTGCCGCTTAAAGGATTAAATTGGTAAGTGATATTTTTTAGTTGCATTAAAAAATACTACTTCTCTTAAGTAAATCAAAGTTATATTTCTGATACGATTGGAAGGGACATACAATTGTATGCCGACTCTGAAAGGCAAATATGAGATTGTTCTTATAACAATTGATACTCTTGGATGTTTGTTAGACTTTCGCAAGAGGTGGGACACTGGGAAAACTCTTAGGTTTAACTGGAGTGATTTAAAATCCCTCGGTCTACTTTTTTTTATAATTTGGTTACGCTTTGTTTTTTCTGTATATGTACAGTACCCTTATAGTTAAACACAACGCACGTATTTTTTGTTGAACAGTAAGCAGCACCTAGCAATGAAGTATTGTATTGCATGATTTTAGGTGCTACTTACTATTCGAAAGAATAGGAAGATAGGAAAGATGTTCTGGTGCTTTTGTAGTATTTTTTCTCCACGAGTGGCGCCTAAATTGCTTAGGGAGATCACTATTTCTGTGAATTCAATTAAAAATCATGGCCCGGCCGGGATTCGAACGCACGACCTGCCAATCAGTTAGTGAATTCACTACCACCGCACCAATGCCACCCGCACTATTACTGACCGCAACGCACGCCTTTTGAATCCTCTGCAGCCCAATTTTTGTGATTAAGCTGAAAAGACTTTTCTAAACGTACGTGAAAAACACGAGTCCGATGTGTATTAAAATTTAAAAAAAAAACGAAATATAGTTTTTTTTTACATAAAATAATACAGACCGCCAAATGGCGGTTTTGGGCATTATTGTAACAATAATAATGTTCTATAGAATTAATCTTATTCGCTTATTATATTTCAAAAATATGATAGTACTCCTATCCATAGTGAAGTAAGAATTCCCACCAAAACCATCCGCAGCAGCCTCGTTTTTATATTTGGAATTTTGTACTTTTACCACGGGAACAGCTTGGAGCTGTCAGAATTATTCGCAGGAAAAAACCAACAAATGGAACAAATAGATCCGTGCCAAGCCAAACGGAGCTAGAATTTGTAATAAATAAAATGCAAAATTTTCATTCAACTAGAATGGATAGTTTTGGCGTTTTTATGAAATGAAATCACATGACATTAATAAAAACACCAAGTTGAAAGGAGTTTGTTCGTACAGTATGTACAAATTAGATACTCGTCGTATAGTCGACCATGGTAGGTGTTAAAGGTGCGTAGAGTTGAAATCGGTTTCGCATTGGGATCCTGTGTTTGTAATACGTGTAAAATCCTACTTCACAGCGGATAGCTTTCCAACAAAACAGAGGTATTATATGATCTTTGAAACAAGCAAAGAAGATTATTGGAATGACAACTATGTAGTAGAGGTATTACTTATGCTGATAATTATTAAAACCGTCTCTTTGTGGTGTTGAATATAGGTTTATGTCGCATTTTACCTCGCTTTCCAGAACGTCGGAGAGAAAGGGGGAAGTGTTCGACTCCATCATATCGCAAGCCATCCGGTGGCAAATACGTGTGTCTGCTTGATACAGTCTTTTGAGCTGCAAATCAACGAGGGCATCCCTTATTTTTTGCTGTTTGTGGAACTGAAAGTTTGGAGGCTGATTCACTGCGTCTTTGGATTCGGCTTGTTGATACGCTTTAACAAAGTGTATGCGTTTACCGTGGCTAAATCAATTAGATGATAAAATAGTTTGCTGGTACGAGTATATTATAAACTTTTCATGCGTATGTAATTTCGACCAATGAGGTCGTCCATCAGGTTCACGCCACCCATGTGACGGTTATATTCCCGGACTATATTCGAGCAAGCAATTTCTTTGCACTGTTTTTCCGAACGAAGGAACCGCGCAAGCGTTGGTTTGAAATACTAGGCGAACTTCTTTATTAGCTTTTCATAATACAGTGGTTATATCAATACCCAAATCAGAACCAGCGAACTCCATTGAGAACCCACACTCTCTTTTTTATACCCTATTCTAGGGGTATATTAATTTTGACGCATAGTTTGTAACATACCTTAATATTGCCCGTAGACCCCTAAAAGTTACTATATTTATGATCAGCATCGATAGTAATGTCGATCTAGCCATGTCCGTCCGTCCGTCCGTCCGTCCGTCCGTCCGTCCGTCCGTCCGTCCGTCGGCAAAAATTAGGCCTTTAAACTGGACCTAGAGAGCTGAAATTTTAACCATATACTCTCTAGGGTCCCGAAATAATCAAGTTTAAGAATTTTTGAAATCCGCCCACAGACACGCCCACAAACTCAAAAAAACAAAATTTTAGAAAAAATCGAATTTTGAGCTAGAGAGCTGAAATTTTTTATATATGATCTATGGCCCATAAAACTGATTGGGACATAAAATTTTTAAAATCCGCCCACTGACACGCCCACAATTAAATAAAACAAATTTTGGGAAAAATTGAATTTTGAGCTAGAAAGCTGAAATTTTTTATATATGATCTTTGGCCCATAAAACTGCTTGGGACATAAAATTTTCAAAATCCGCCCACTGACACGCCCACAATTAAATAAAATATTTTTTTTGAAAAACCAAAATTTGAGCTAGGGAGCTGAAATTTTTAATATATACTCTCTAGGGGCCCTTTATGCTCATGTGTAAATATTTTCAAAATCCGCCTACTGACACGCCCACAATTATTTTATTTTTATTTTTGAAAGTCCAAAGTTTGAGCTAGGGAGCTGAAATTTATAGTATATACTCTCTAGGTGCCCTTTATGCTCATACTTAAATTTTTTTTAAATCCGCCTACTGACACGCCCACAATTAAATAAAACAATTTTATTGAAAAACCAAAGTTTGAGCTAGGGAGCGTTTTTATTTACAAAAGCTTAGTTTTTTCGATAAAATCCTTTAAATTTTTGCCACGCCCACTTATGAGATATAGGAATAAGAATAGGGTATCCAACAGTTCGCCCAAGCGGACTGTAGCCCGCCCCTATGTTTTACTTCAGAATCCACCTGTAGCTTGCAGTTTGGAATCCGATTAGATTGAGTGGTTCCAATGGAATGAATTCCAAGAGTTCGAAGGTAAACGAGGAGCGTCAAAGAAATATCAAATTTATCAAAATAAAGCTTGGTACTATTTGACTGAATCGAAACACAACGTTTGAAGATGCATTTAATGAGACAACATTATCTCCTGCGGCACATTATATTTCGAAACTATATGAAAATCCCTCTGATTCGGAAAAAACAAAAAGTTTCATACCCCATATATGTGGCTTGTTTGGGGAACAAGTCTTCATTATTGTTGCACACATTTGCGCGTCGACACATATACGCTGAGTCATTGATTCATTGGTAAGACTGGCTTTTCATTAACTGCTTATAAAGTGGAATAACTATATAGTCTGGTGATCCTTTGGTCGGAATCTTATTGTTATCATTTAAATGTAGATTGCTTCGAATTCTTTCGAATCGGTTTCTTTGTATTGTTTATTGATTTAGGATTTACTCAATCCGATCACTGAATTTTTTGTGATTAGATTGAAAATTAGCATGAAAATTAGCATGTAAATTTGAAAGATTTTTCATCCTTTTTTATTAAAAATTTGCATCATTCATTTGTATTTATTTAAGGACGCTATTGTGATCCTTCCAAGAAATATACACTAAACCATACCCCAATAGCAGCTTGGCTAAAACTTTCAAATTATCATCTTCTCCAGGTCGTTCTGGGAGAAAGATGTATTCTAAGCGGATGACATCTTCTTCTAGATATCTTCTTCTACCAGCCGAAAATTGTTGTGATCGACTTAGAATTACCTGCAATGAGGTGGTTTTAATAAGAACGCCGCCTCTGCTTATGATAGGATATTGGCTTTTAAAGTCGGTGTCCTTTTCCGTGTAGGAAAGAGAGTGTTATACGTTCAATACGATTCCTGTCGTTGATACCGCAGAGAACAGAGCAGGGGCCGCCGGTGGAATCGAACTTAGACCAACTTCGAATCTATGGGAGAGGAGGATAGGTGACTGATACAATCGAATCCCACACTATTCACCTTTTAGTCCAGTGCATTTATAATCTGACCCAGCAGTTTGTACCACCCCCAATATTTTTATCCGAGGGAGAATGGATTGAATATTAAAAATCTCATTTAGCGAAAAAAAAGCATTTATTGCTTCTTTACTGACTAAGGGATCCTATTTATTTTAACATGCGCGGCCGATCGCTCTGAAATCGATTTCCATTTCAAACTTCTTCGCTGGGTTATAATCAAAAGCGAACTAAAATCGATTTCCATTTCAAACTACTTCGCTGGGTTATTACCAAAAGCGAACTTGAGCGAAAATTATCCTTCCAGTATTTCCATTTAAACTTCAATTAGTTCCAAGTCTTTTCGCTTCAAACTTCCATTATTTCTATTTAAATTTAAGCTTTTTCCAATAACATTACACTTTTTGTTTTCTTTTTCATAAAGAATTGTGACAAAGGCATTTGCAAATTATTGTTTACTTTAATCCGGGAGGAACAAAATATGTTAATTAATATGGACGTAAAAAGAAAAAGCATCTGATTTTAGATATATATTAAAATATGTGCAAACAAAATTCTAAACAAGTAAGTCTTCTGCGCTATTTACTAATACATGTATTGCAAATTGTAATAATTTGGTTCTTGCTTCCTTAAAATAAGAAAACATATTTAAATCTTATATCGCTAAACAAAACAAATTAATTGGTTCAATAAAAAAGATTATTTTTCTTCAATACTAACATTTTATCTCAATCTGTCAACAATCGGTCGCCTAGCCAAGCGCTTTCGTTTTTCAAAAAAAAGGCGAATGGAAAGCGGATCGCTTTTGAGAATAGGACAACACAAATCCGCCTTCAATAGCGATCCTACGCGCTTTCTGGAATAGTCCTACAGAAAGTTGAGATTACTCTGCAATCTCTGCTTTTAACTCTCAAAAATAGTTTGCTCCTAGCTTCACATTCAATAAAATAGCGGCGCCCATGCCAAAGTGATCTTACTGAGAATGTGTGTCTGAGATTCCAATTGGATTTCTATGTAAAAACAAAGACACAAGCATTTTAAAGTCGTTTTAGAGGTGCTTTTTGGTATGGAAGCAAATTGTGAGAGTACCGAAGTCGACTATCTCATCGTACCTCATCTTTAACTTCGCCGTAGTTTAGCCTCTTATCTCCAGCGCTGCGATGGCAGTACCGGGATACCAGCCCTCGGGTGTAGCAGCGCTTTTGCTTAATATGGAGAAATGTCTCCGACGGGACGGTATAAAGCCACAATGCAGTGCAATCTCAAGGTATATTTCATTGAGGCAATACAAGGTCAAGATCAGGCTATTGTTGCAGAACAAATCTGTATCCTCTTTCTACACCTGTCGGCTGAAAATATAGGTGCTAGATTTAGTGTCTATCCTAAAATATCAAAGTAAAGTACTGAGTAGTTACCCAACACTTAAGTTACTCTCCAGTTAAATCTTTCCATAATGTGCGTTTCACATCCATCCTACTCATAAGTTAATAACTATCCACCAGTTAGCCCAGTCTTCCAGTAGTACTGAATGTAAATGTAAAAAAAAATCTTTATTTATTTCTAATTTATTGTGATCAAGTCGTTAATTTTTCCTTCTCTGTTAAAAGTGTTTAAAGAAGATTTGAAAAATGATTTAATTAACAAGGTCACAAAAAAGAGAGAGAAGTGTGAACTTTTCTAGGACCGAGGATAAGGAATTTTTTTTTTGTTTTGCCCTAACACAGGTGTGATGCTCAGAGGAGTTATCCAAATAAATATTTACTTATTCCTAAAACAAAAAACAAATAATGCCACTTTTGATAGAATTGAAAGAAGAATCTATAAGAATCTAGATATACATATCTTCACTGTAGGCTAATCCGGTTGTGAGACAACGCAGAATATGTGTGGGCGGGCGCTGCCGAGCGAAATTCATTATTTATCTAGGCATAAATATATCGCTCTAGGCCAAACCGTAGCATATTCGTCGGGCACTGCCATACCTCTTGGTCTACGATATATTTAAATTTGAATATCTGCGTAAAACGAAAAAACGATTAATGCCATTTTTTAGAGAATTAGAATCTAGGCATATACATTATACCTCATGACTGTAGGCCAACCCATTAGCCATTATTTTTCCTCGTACCAGGCAACTGCTATTGGGTACTGGTTACTCTTATTCGGTTTTTGTGAAACGTACATGTGGATGTTATATGGCGTTGCAAGTACGAGTAGCTTAACTATGACTTTACTTTTACATTGTGAGACTGACCCTTAGTGTTTAATACAGGTCCGTTTATACACAGGGAAAGAGTACTTTTCGGGAATATCAGTTTCAAATGAAAAAAAAAACAATATCAGCTGAATTGATTGAAAGAAAACTTTGACGAATTTCTATGGCGACAGAAGAGTTTTGGGGAAATATTTATAAAGAAAAGTCCATAATAAAGCGAATAATAACAAAAACTTAGTTCCAGAATTAAGAATAAATATCCAAACAGTATTTCTGAAACCTGAAAACTAAAACAGGATTGTGTACAAAAAATAAATATCAAACAGTGAGAATCGCGTTGTTGTGGCACAAATATATTTTTATTTGGAAATTTTACATAGAAAAAAGTGAAGATGCCTTTTAATTGCTCAATCAAGGGCTTAACAAGGCACTATTCGTCAGTATTTTCACTGTTGTTTTTTTTTTGCTTATTCCTTTTCACTTTCACTTTGTTTTCCCAAAAATATAAAAAAATAAATAAATATTAGGCATTACTACCTGTATGGGCCAGGACCAAAAATCTAGTTTTTCCAACCATTTGCTTGTGCGAAGTGGTAAGGGCCTACAATATTAAGCCGAATCCAAAGGGCAAATTTGAGAATCTTCTCGTGACAATTGATAATCTTGGATGTTTGTCAGACGTTCGCAAGAGGTGGGGCAGTGGAAAAAACTTTTAGATGTTACTTGGCCCAAGCGGGATTTGAACCCGAGATCTTTACATTAGTACTCCAACCGCTGCGCCACTGTGCTCACTTTTTCCCTTAAATATAAACTTTATTAACAATCGATTGTGCTTGCCTGAGAAGACGCTGGCTAGGTGTGAGTCCGAGGTTTCGAGAAAAACAGACCAGCACCACAAAATTAAGTAGGGTTGTAGTGAACCGTGAAATAGCCACTTCACGAGGTAATAATTACAAGATCCGGTTGTTCCTCATGTTCAAAAATTGTTCAGTTTTTGAAAATTTACCGTGAGGAGTTATAACGTTTCTAAAGCTACCCTTTTTTCTTATTCTTCCCTCCATTCCAATATATATGTATTTTTTAAAAGGAAATTAGGGTTGGAAGAAAGGGAGAGATGCCGGTGCACGTTGGTTTTAAATGTTTGTAGATTATAATGTGTAGGAAAAATGGAGCGGGGAAGAGCATTCCAAATTCGTGTTGTGGCTAAGGAAAGATTCTTTGTATTCCACTGTACGCTCGAAAAATCAACCTCGTACATCTTTGTTTGTCCTTCTCCAATCTAATCGAACTATGTATTTTTGTAGCGTGGGTTTCATACTAAGGAATACAATTCAAGTATGGTACGTACTTAATAAATGTATAGAGCCTTAAAAGTATAAGGATCTGATAAGACTTTAAACGTTTTAAAATCAAAATGCATCGAAAACTTTAGCTGGATATTTAAATTGCACTTAAAGGCTGTATCAATGTTTTAAACGGCAGGGTGAGATTTTGTTTTATGCTACGGATAGATAACTTTAATGTGCCGCCGCGTTAGAGGAAATCAAACGGAATGTAAACACTCAAATCTCGAGTTTGAAAATAAATACAAAAAATTGTGTGCTAACCATTTTAATTTTTTTTCTATCGGCTCGTATATCTCACCGTACAAAATCATATTATAATGCGTTTCATTAAACATATCCTGCTGACATGGTCCTACAATAATGGAAGAATTAATTGAACATTTCTATTATTGTAGGACAAACCAAGTCGATCACTCGAATGATGAAAATAATCTGTAGTTTAACATAAAATCCCGTTTCAAAGTTTGAACTCAGTGGTTAGTGCGTTGGATGAGGGGTCTATTGCGCTAATAACGCCGGTGCCCAATAACACATACAAGTTTTTTCCCACTGACCCACCTCTTGCTCAAGTCTTACAAAAATCTAAGATTATCAATTGCCACGTGAAGCTTCTTAAATATGTCGTTGGGATTCCGCGCATAATTGTTGTTCCCTTCAACTCGTGCGAAAGTGCAACTTCGCAAACACAAGTGGTTGGAGAAGTTAGATTTGAGATACTTGACAAAATGGTTAGGAATGAAAAGTCATAACATGATTTGCCAAGCCAAAGAAAATCATATGTGGCCGACAACCATTCTGATTAAATAGTCTGACATTGTTCAGTCTCGTGGAGACGCCGTGTTAGGTACTTTGTTCAGTGCTGTGCTGGCAGACAACAACTTTGTCTACGTATTTCGGTCTTTTCCTGAAGTATGCAGACATGCTTTAAGTATGTTATACCTTTTCACAGAAATAAAATGCAATACAGGGTGCCTACCTTTCTTTTTTCAATAAACGTTCATTACTTTTGACCATTTTTTTAATAGATTTCGCTTTACTTAATGAAAGCAACTTACTTTTGGCGGTGTTGGAGTTTTGTTCACAACGGGTATCACCTGTTTAAATCAGGCTGGATCTTAATATCGGCCTATATCTCGCTGAAAAGCTGGTAAGCCATTAAGCGAGAAGATAGGGTACTCCGTATAAAGCCTTCAAATAAGAATCAGGCAATTTGTTGGTCTTTATATTAAAAAAATAAATATTAGGCGGTAACGGCCCATACAGGACCTACAACCTAGCTTCGCACAACCATTTGATAATAATGCTCCAGCCAAGAAGATCTTCGATTCCCTGCCCCTAGGTGCAACTACCCCTGGGCGAACTGTTGGGTACCTTATCCATATTCCTAGCCCCCAAATTGTAACAAGAGTCGTTGTTCACTGCTCTTTTTTACGTTTTTAAGGGAATTTATCGAAAAAAAGACCATCAAAAACGCCCTCAATAGTGAGTGTGACAAAAAGATAGACGTTTTCGTCAAAAACGCCTCTCAAAAGTGAGTGTGACAAAAAGCGGATTATAAAGAAAGGCTTTTTCTACATACTTTACAAAAAACACGACCTTCATTTCCATCAACTTGTTCGGTAAAACGGATTTTATTTAATAGGGGGCGTGTCAGTAGGCGGATTTTGAAAATCTTTACAATTGATGATTTACAGTCCATATAGAGTATATCTTCCAAATTTCAGCTTTCTAGATCAAATTTTAAGCTACAAAACTGGTGACAGATAGACGTACCTACGGAGATGGCTATTACAACATATGTAACTTTCGATGCTGATTACAAATAAAGTAACTTTTAGGGGTCTACGTTCAAATGTCAATATTTTTATGTGGCACCCGACTACGCGTACATATTGTCCACATATGTTATTTGATGTGCTATATGCGACTGAGATAGTAATGTGTGTTAGACTAAATTTTACATAAAAGGCAGCCTTCTGACGTCAAATTACATTAGGACACAAATATGCTTGGATTTTGCACTTGTCCTAATCTTACTTCCAAACTGATATATATCCCTTATCTTAGAAAATTTGCTGACAAATGTGGCTTCACTACCCAGCTTTTGTGAAAACTGTACCAAAACTTCCACTAAAAATTAAGGACACTTTCAACTTGAAATCTTAAGAATACATTTCCCTGATTTTGTATAGGTTTAATTTTTTTTCTTTGAATAAGATTTCAAGAAGTTTACAAAATCACTTTCGTTTTCGAATTATCTTCCTTCAACGGTTGTATCTCTGTTCCACTACACAACCGTATTTTTCTATTCCTCTTCACATTATATAGAATCACATGCGCAACAGCAAAAGAAAACAAAGTTTTCCCAGAAACCTACATTTTTTTTGCCTATTTTGTGTGTACGAAAACTCATTTATCATTTCTTAAATCCCAACCTACGCCTCTGCTTCGGAGGTGCCTGCATTGTTTATTTCGTGTATCTAACTCTAAGCTATGTTTTTTTTTCTTTTTACTCTCTCTTTTCCTTCTACATCCCTTTTTCGATAACACAATCAAGCATCGAGAACGATAGACGCCTAAAGTGCAATTTGAAGTCCGTTTATATTTTTTTTAAGCTGGAGAAAAACTGGAAAAAAATCAAATAAACTACCTGAACTTCTTTTTTACACTTGAAAAAATTGAGACGAATCACAAACTCGATATGGGTTATTGGTGTGTATGTGTAACTATAGTTGCATTGAAAAAAATGTACATAGTCGAATTTGTCAAAGTCGGAAATGCTATGTTTTTGAGATTGATACTTTGATGATGTAAAAATGTTTTAAAGGGTTTTTCCTGAAAATGTATTATTAGATCAGCAGATGTAATGTGTAACTACACTACTGCTGTTGGTTCATTCCTACGCTGAAGAGAAAAGCAAAAAAAAAACAAATATTCAGTTACTGTCTCCACTTTTCGGAGAAGAAAAACTAAATCACATCCGATTTGTCTTGTTCAACAGCAGCATCAGTTTATTTTTAAATCACTATAATTGTACTGCAATGCAATCATGTTGCATTATCGTAGCGACCTTGGTGTCCTTGTGGTAGATACTGGCGTCTATGAAACGAAAACCAAATACAACGAGACTTGATTGTGAGTGCAGTTAAAAGCTATTTACCCTATAAAGGAATTAAGATTTTTTTTTTCAGTATGAAATGTTGCGATCAAAAGAAGTGTTGGAGTTTCGATGACACTGCACATATGCAATGACTTTGGAACTTTGGCTACGTCGAAATTTCAAAGTTGACTTTCTCTAAGACAAAAAATGATTTCGCCCAAGTTCTGTGCCAGGAGAGGAATGATTTCGCTCCTGGATAGCTATAAAACCTATAAGAGTTCAGGTGGTGGTACTTTAGTAGTGTGTTTGTGCTCATTATGCAAATATGCGACGGTCTTCCAGTCGAAGGTCTATGCTATCCTAATGATGATAGCTAATACTGTGAGGGGCAGGTGGAGGGGTATGTAACTCCGTAGTAACAGCAAACTGTACTTAAGGACTTACTCAAACCCTTAAACGCCTCTCAGTCAGAAAACTTTCCGCAGAATTTGTGCTGTTACTCGCGACTTAAATCCACGGGGGACTATCAGGCATTCTCATTGACCCCCCCGCTTTTGCAAAGCACCTCAACCCCTAGAACAATTCCACCGCAATACCCGTCGTGCAAGGAATGCACATCAGCTCACTCCTAAGTCTACTTTCGGACGTACAGTAAAATACAAAGAATCATTCCTTAGCCGTACAACAGAAATGTTAATTGCTTTATCACGCTCTGTTTTTCCTACACATTATGATTTACAAACTTTCAAATGCAACGTGCATCGTTTTGTCTATACAGAATCATCTGCAGCGCTTGTCGAGAAAGCGAAGATACCGCGACACTTCTACGACTGCTCTGACTTTGCTCGGACAACGCTTCCGGCTATGTGTGCTGATGTGTTGCATGCTTAACATCTAAATTCCTCATTACTGAAGTGTTTTATCGGATAAATTAAATTTAGTAAAACTAAGTATCTGTCTGAAAGTACAACGGAGCAGATTTTAAGCCTCAATGCTCTAGCAGATATATATACAAAGCTTCAAAAACAAAATGTTGCTCCATTCGAATTTGTGGGAATAAAGCCTTGCTATCTTTTCTTGCAATGCAATTAATACTTTCATTTACTTTCTCGTTTTTTTTTTCATATTTTGCTTCAAGTATTCGAGTGCACCACACTCGCTCTTTAGCTAATCCGCAAAAATCTAGATATTTCGTTTTTTGTTTATTACGATCATCTCTGAGCGTATCTCTGATCATCTGAACTATGCTTGCCATTTGTAGTTAGTTGGCTCTGTCGGCCGGTTGATGCAACGCTTTATGTTAAGTCTGTCGGTCTGTTTGTACCTACTTCGAGTTGGAGTTGGAGGTTTGTCAAATACGCAAACCTAAGCTTACCGGAATATAATGCCATTACCGTAGATCGCTGATGCCCGGTGAAAGTAAAAAAAACTAAGACATTACCGGTCCGTAGAGAGCCTTAAACCAAGTTCCTGAAATCTGTTGCGGGTGGAGGTGATATAAGAAAATATTACTCATATAAGGGCCTAAAACCTAGTTGCCCCAACCATTTGTATGTATGAACCGATTTTCTGTAGGCGCGAATGGATATTGGAACGGACCTAAAGTTTTACTCCGACTCTGAAGGGCGAATGTAATAAGCAGTGAAAAAATGTTAAGGTGCTGCTGGAGTGATTTGAATCTGGATTACTGGCCGAGGGGTCCCACTAACAAAACAAAAATCAAATGTTTGGGGAAGCTTCTATAAACTACCAAGCTGATACCATCCCTAAAATACCTGCCGAGTGCCTTATAAAGGGCGTTTTTTTTAAGCCAGTAATAACTTTGATTTTGAACACAACACATGAAATTTCATTAAATAACCATTTATCTGTGTTCAAAGAATACATTCTGCAACTAGTTTTTTAACATAACTTCGGGCATATGCCCCCACGGCTGGAATTTTCAAAATTTAATATCGTTGTTGAAAGGTGTATGTCATCACTCATACACAAATAGCGATTCACAATGCAGCAACGCCTTCAGAAAACTTTTTGCTTAAATAAACGGTTGTAGATTCCCAATAGAGAAGCATGGGTTAGTGTCATGCCATTCCAAAAATGCACCAGCCAAATCAATACACTTGGTATCAAAGCAGCCCTTAGCATACCATTGCCTCCAAATCGGGTTTCAGCTGTTTTTACACACTTCAAACACTCGGCTTTTGGAATAAGACTAAACTATGGTGGATAATGAAAAGGCCGACGTAGTGACCAGAAAGACCTCAGAAAGGCAGCTATGCAGCTATGAAAAGCTGGAAACATGAAATATACCACCTTTTGGGAGAGCATAGCAGGTCTTAGACAGGCCAGACGAGAAATCCGGCCCTTTAACTTACGTATTTACTTAAAAAGCTCCCGACCCATGAAGAGTATCTACGTGAGGCACTGCATCCTTTCATCCTCTGCGACCCCGGGCACTTGGCTTCCAGTTGTCCAGACCTGTGCCTGGGAGTCGAAGAACCTCTTATCTGAAGCATTATTGTCCATTCGCTCAATGTTGGCGAGTCAATGTAGTCGACGTGACTTAGCATTTTGGATTACATTCACATCTTGGCACATCTTCGCGATTGTATCTTTTCCTCCATTCGCCCATCGTGAATACAGGACCAAATATCCGACGAAGTTTTTTTCTTTCAAAAGAACCTACTATAAGCCCCACTTTTCTTTGAATCGTCCAGCACTCGGCACCATAAAGCAGGACTGGCAGCATTAAGGTAAGATTGCATTTTCATTTGTTTCGTTAAACCGAAGTAGCAGCGGTTTCCTAAGATAACTTTTCGTCGGATATCCACTAAGGTGTCATTCGTGGAGTTAATGTTTACTCTAAGGTAAATGAACTCCTCAACTACCTCGAAGTTATTGCTATCAATAGTGAAGTTTTGTCCTAGGCGGCTGACAAATGCTAGTTTGATTATTGATAGCATGTACTTGGTCTTGTCCTCATTAGAGGCTTTTACGGCGATTGCAAAACAGGCAAACACGGCACGCTGGGAGCGGCCGATGATGTCGATATCGTCCGCATACCCCAGTAGCTGGACGGATATTTTGAAGATAGTGCCTTCCGGTTTGACACCTGCTCTACGCACTATTTTCTCCAGAACAAGATTGAAATAGTCACATGATAACGCATCTCCTTGCCGAAATCCGGTGAAGGTTTATAATAGTTCGGTAGAGCTGCTTCCAAACTGCACATTACACTATACTCAGTGGCGGACTAACCAGGGGCGGAAGCCCCCCCCCCCCCCCCCCCCCCCCCCCGGGGCCACCGGTCTTCGGGGGCCCCCGAATCCTTCAATTTATAATAAAATGGGACTTCAGTGAATCGTTACCCTGTATATCGCTCAATACTTCTTGACCATTTGCATCTCGGTTGCATCATGCGAGAGGAGTTTTTCGAAACTTAAACTAATTAATAATAATTTTCGATCTACAATGGATCATTGATCAAGAGCGAATGGTTAATCTATCCGTGCTTTCAATAGAAAGAAAAATTTCCAAAGAAATCGATTTCACAGAAGTTATTGAGGAGTTCAGTAAATTGAAGGCACGAAAACACATATACCTAACAAGGTACAAAAAATAAAAAAACTATCTTTGATTTATTTTATCAAACTTTTTTTTTGTCGATCGATTCGTATTTTATTTTCCTCACCCATATCCATTCCATATTGTAGGTATGTATATTTATTTAGCCTAAATAATTTAATTCGAATTTAAATTTAATTTGCCAGATTTAAACGAAATAAACATAAACACTTATTTATATATACAAATGTGAACTGAATAAAAAAGCTTGTAAAACTACTTTTTTTTTAAAGCTGGGGGGCCTCATTCAGCTTTACCGCCTCGGGCCTCTGACGGGCTTAGTCCGCCACTGACTGCACCTCGTGTTTTCAAGTGTCACGCAACACAACTGCCTCAGTTTTGCCGGGATCCCGAATGCGGCCATCGCCACATAGAGCTCCTGACGATGAATGCTATCATATGCGGCTTTAAAGTCGATGAAAAGGATGAGCGTCTCGACTTTAAATTCATTGGTGATGTCGATCTGCCGGGCCGGAAGCCACACTGTCACGTGCCGATTTGTGTGTTGCACAATGGCTTGAGACGTTCACACAGTCAGCATGATATCAAAAGCTTTGCAGGTTATTCTACTGGTCGACTTTCCAGAGTGCCGGCTATGTCTTGAAGAAGACGAAACAGTTGAACACATTTTATGTAAATGTTCAGCACTGAATGAAACTAGAAGGAAGATATTCTTCAGGGAACAATTGAGTTGCGAAAACATAAAGAAGTCCTCTGCTGGTGGCATTTTTTGCTTTATACGGAAAATAGAAATGCTACTACCGTAAATAATTTCTGGCCCATACGGCACAACAGATCTTTTAGGGGCAGTGCCATTTTCTTCGCCTTGCCGAGCCAGAAGCTAAAAAAAACATAGGGACGGGCTACAGTCCGCTTGGGCGAACTGTTGGATACCCTATTCTTATTCCTATCCCTCATAAGTGGGCGTGACAAAAGTCTAAGTATGGTTAAATTGTTAAGAACGCTCTATATATTTTGTTATATAACATTTAAAGGATTTTATCAAAAAAAACGCTCCCTAGCTCAAACTTGGGTGTTTCAATAAAATTGTTTTATTTAATTGTGGGCGTGTCAGTAGGCGGATTTAAAAAAAAAATTAACACATAAGCATAAAGGGCCCCTAGAGAGTATATATTATAAATTTCAGCTCCCAAGCTCAAACTTTGGATTTTCAAAAAAATTGTTTTATTTATTTGTGGGCGTGTCAGTGGGCGGATTTTGAAAATATTTATACATGAGCTTAAAGGGCCCCTAGAGAGTATATATTATAAATTTCAGATCCCTAGCTCAAACTTTGGATTTTCAAAAAAATTGTTTTATTTATTTGTGGGCGTGTCAGTGGGCGGATTTTGAAAATTTTATATCCCGAGCAGTTTTAGGAGTCATAGATCATATATAAAAAATTTCAGCTTCCTAGCTCAAAATTCGATTTTTTCCAAAATTTTGTTTTTTTGAGTTTGTGGGCGTGTCTGTGGGCGGATACCAAAAATTCGTAAACTTGATTATTTCGGGACCCTAGAGAGTATATGGTTAAAATTTCAGCTCTCTAGGTCCAGTTTAAAGGCCTAATTTTTGCCGACGGACGGACGGACATGGCTAGATCGACATTACTATCGATGCTGATCATAAATATAGTAACTTTTAGGGGTCTACGGGCAATATTAAGGTATGTTACAAACTATGCGTCAAAATTAATATACCCCTAGAATAGGGTATAAAGATAATAAAAATGACGCTGACAGTTTGTAATCTGACAATCTTGCAATCTTGTAGTTCCGCAAAATTTTCCGGCAAAGCGACTTAACTTTTACTTGGAATAAATTTATAACTCCAGTTCCGAGTTTCCGGTTATCCTTCCATGCACCACGTTTTCCTAGGTTCGATGCCGAATTTCTACCTAATTACCAAAAATCAACTTTGGCGATTTTGCAGATATTCCGACTCCGCCGATATATGTGATGTCTTAATATTTTGAATCTCATCTTAACTTTGATTATTGGTGATACACTGCAGTGTAGACAATCAGCTCTATCAGTGTTCGTGCTTTCTGTGTATACATATTTTGGCACTCTCCGGTCTCATCCATTATGTCTCTTCATGGTAAAACTATTTTAAACCCTGATTTTCATGATTTTTGATATGTGCCACAGTACTTTGGTACTTCCTAAAGTAATCAAAAATAATTAAAAGTTAACAGTCAATATCAACATTTCGAATCGAAGTTATTTCGTCATGAATGTAAGGCATAATTATTCGAATACCAAATTTCTTGGAATAAAACCATTTACTCAAATTCAATCGTTTGGTCAACGTTAACGAAATCGCTTTGCCTGTTCTTTTGTGTCAAACCTTGCCAACAATTTATTTCGTTATTAGTCAACTAACTTCCATGATCATTTTTCACATGAAAGAAAGTTATCTGATCTTCACAAAACACATAGCTTTGTACAAATACTTCTTGGAATTTCCTGAGGGATCGAAATAGGTTAACCATTTCCTGCACTTATTTAACACTCAAGCACAAACATATTACATTTCGCAACATTCTCCTATATGAAGATATATCAACAAACACTCACACCAGTAACAGTAAATAACATGACTATAGTTTTTCGCCCTTCACGGACTTTCCATCAAGTGTACATTTCAAAAATTCTCATAAACTTTAATTCTTTGTACATCTCGCCGTTTCGAATATATCCCGCTGATTATTATTTTTTTTCATTTCTACCTAACCGTCAAGTCTTATCCTACCCTATATCTAGGGGTAAAACAAAAAAAAATCTTTTATTATGACCCGCATAGATCTGCCTGGCCCAGTTGCACACATACAATACAGGATGTGTTTTATTACTATTTTCTATTTATATTCCCACTCGGGACATGATTTTTCAATAAATGCACTAACATTCACGCACACACATGCAGGATTTAGATATAAAAAAAAAACAAATGTATCTGTGTTTTCAGCATTTCATGTGTGCACTTTATAGTTGTGAGCAGATGTTGTCTAGGATTAGAGGAATACAACTGCATAGGCATTTCATTTTAGAAATGAAAACTGACTTGATTTTCTAACTAAATAAAAAAAAACACACACACAATTTCCCTGGAAGTTTGTTTTTAAATTATTTGTAGGCTTAAACTAGTATCGGTTGTGTGGGCTTCGGTACGGTGCAGTGGGTAATTGTTAACGGATGCTTATAAAAGTTGTTTTAAGCTTCTCTTTTAGATAGTTATTTTTTTTTTAAATGGTATCTTCAATTATCTAATTTTTTAACAGTTGAAAAAAAGTGCTTTAATTTAAACAATGTTGTGCAAATAGTGTTAGGATATATAAGTTTTTTTTTTATGAAAACTTATCGGGTTGTGAAGTTTAAATCTAAATAAAATTGTTGCTTGTATTACACACTCAACTAAAGTAATCATTTTGATTAGTTTAATCTTTCAACTTTGTTTGATGATTTTTACACAAATATATATATGTGCGCGATAACAACAATTTTTTTTTTTTTTTTTAAACGGAAAGTTTTAAGAACAAATTTATTAAAAGTGGTGCAAAATATTGGGAATCGCATGTTTGTTTGGGAAATGAGGGACTTGCGATATTTAGTGCCCTTCAACAAGTAGTTTCAAAAAAAAAGAAGAAATAGTGATACAACAATAGTAGGTCGAACCGGCGAATCCCACAGGCGGACCAGTATGGGGGCCATAAAATGGGATGGCTGCGATCACTTTGATTCTGGTCGTGACCTCGCTTTGTAGTAAAATAAGTGACAATACAAACTGTCTTACAAAATGTATTCAGCGATGCACTTTGTGGCCTATTTTTGTTTTACATTTCGGTGATCTTCTACTTTTTCCTTAATGGCGAAGTGTCGATCAGGATTCCATAACCCTCCCCTTAACTGCCTCCCTTCTTGTTCGCCGGTTCCATTTTACATTTCGATGTTACACAAAAATATGTTACTAACTCGGGCATGTTCTTTTCAATCGGTTTTTAATTTTTGTATATAAATGCGGTAAATAGATAATGTCTTTGAGTAGCTTGCAAAAATTCAGTGTATTAAGGATAGCTGTTATTAAATCAAACTATGGGACAATCGTGGATATAGTCACTTCGACTATGAAGTATGCAACAGCCATGAGGAAGCTACTAGTGTTGGTCAGAAAAAAAACATAAGCCCACGAGAAACTAGGTTTAGTTTCAACAAAGTTAGCGACAACTTGCTTCCGAAAAGTGTAGAGTCTCAGCCTGAGACACTGCAGCTTTTTGATTTTGTACATCCCGAGCATGACGCTTTCGGTTCTATTCACATTAATGATGGTTATTCCCAAGTCAATAATTCAACTTATCCGCAATGATTTCCAATGATTGATCAGCCAATTGATTCTATTGATACCATTCAGGAGTAACTTGACCTTACACAACCATTTAACAAATATCACATAAACTGCTTACGTGAAGAAAAGTTACCTATTCAGAACAACCGGGTACTTTAATGAGAAGCAAGCCGACTTCCTTTCTATACCACAAGTTAGGCCAGGATTTAAGTCTTACTCCCACATCTGAAATTCGACTTTTAAACATTCTCCTAAAAAAATGGGCAGTAATCAGAACTCGAGCAGTCCGTCTTTTTAATTACCTAGAACTGAATTCCAATCGTCAACCACTGGCACATCGAAGACTTGTCGGAGGGCTTTGTCTTTTTTTCGATATTAACGTGGGATATTGTATTCCATTGTATTTGAAGTGGGGTCATAAGTAGACAACAAGCACTTAGACCTAATGGTCCATTGTAGGTACTTCAACATAGCCAACCGTTCGCTGCACACTAGCGATTAATATCGGAGTCAGTATCAGAGAACATGCACTTATGTAGCATTGGGGTTATGTTCTGAGGAATTGCATCATTTGCTCGTTCTATAAGGCATGGGGCTATAGCTCCACATCTGATGGTGCATTATTGGTAAATGCCGGGGTATCTTTATTCCAAAGCACATTTTTCAACAGCGAGATGGAATTTACTTTCGAGAGACATCTTTTCCAAAGAATTTAGTCAACAGTATTTTAAGACTAGAACCGACACTTATCTGAAAGCATCTTTGGATGATAATTTAGCGGTAGGTTCGCCTTTCCTGAGCGCCAAAAAAAGAATTACGTTATCAACACTTTTATTCACAGAGATTCATTTGTCACGGTTAAAATAAATTTCCGATACTGGTCTTATTCCGTATCTTTCTGCTGGCCTAATTGGAGAACAATGGAAACTAGTATTTTTGTGATGTCTTCACATTTTGCCGGGCGGTTGGATGGGCTTGACTAGTAAACTAAGTGGTCTCAGTGGTTGTTGCATTTCTTTGAGGTTCTACGGAACAACTTACAAAACATTAGTTAAATGGTCAATAAGAAGTCATACAACTGCGATGCCCATTCAAGATAAACTCAGAATTAGGTAGCAACAGGAAACCAGAAACTGGGTCATCTTGTTGTTATATCCTATTCTAAGGGTATATTAATTTTGACGCGAGGTTTGTAACATACCTTAATATTGACCGTAGACCCCTAAAAGTTACTATATTTATGATCATCATCGATAGTAATGTCGATCTAGCCATGTCCGTTCGTCCGTCCGTCAGTAGGCAAAAATTAGGCCTTTAAATTGGGCCTAGAGAGCTGACATTTTAACCATATACTCTCTAGGGCCCCGAAATAATCAAGTTTACGAATTTTTGAAATCCGCCCACAAACTCAAAAACACAAATTTTTCGAAAAAAAATGAATTTCAGCTAAAAAGCTGAAATTTTTTATATATGATCTATGACTCCTAAAACTGCTCGGGAGATACAATTTTAAAAATCCGCCCACTGACACGCCCACAATGAAATAAAACAATTTTATTGAAAAACCAAAGTTTGAGCTAGGGAGCTGAAATTAATAATATATACTCTCTAGGGGCCCTTTATGCTCATGTGTAAATATTTTCAAAATCCGCCTACTGACACATCCACAATTAAAAACATAGGGACGGGCTACAGTCCGCTTTGGCGAACTGTTGGATACCCTATTCTTATTCCTATCCCTCATAAGTGGGCGTGACACAAGTCTAAGTTAGGTTGAATTATTAAGAACGCTCTACATATTTTGTTATATAACATTTAAAGGATTTTATCAAAAAAAAACGCTCCCTAGCTCAAACTTGGGTGTTTCAATAAAATTGTTTTATTTAATTGTGGGCGTGTCAGTAGGCGGATTTAAAAAAAAATTAACACATGAGAATAAAGGGCCCCTAGAGAGTATATATTATAAATTTCAGCTCCCTAGCTCAAACTTTGAATTTAAAAAAAAAAAAAAAATTAATTGTGGGCGTGTCAGTGGGCGGATTTTGAAAATATTTACACATGAGCATAAAGGGCCCATAGAGAGTATATATTATAAATTTCAGCTCCCTAGCTCAAACTTTGGATTTTCAAAAATTAATACAGTGTACTCTCTCCTAACGGACACCCCTCATAAGCGGACACCTCTCATAACCGGACAAATTTCAAAGAACGGAATAATCTACACAATTTTTAATGTAAATAATTCTCTCTTAAACTGACTCTTTTATAACCGGACGCGAACACCAGTTTTCATAGCCGCAATAGAATTTCACTCTCTCTTAAACGGACAAAACGCATTTGGCATACCTCGTTGTCTTTTATTTTGTTTGCTTTTTTTCCTTTTCTTTGCGCTTTGCCCTTGATACCCAGCAAAAATTTTTAAAAAACGGCAAAGAATGTAAGTTAAATATAGTCGGCTGCAGCGCCGGCGCGCGCCTTTCGACTATCCGACTAAAATTCTCTTGGCGTATTCTCGTAAGTGTATGCATAATTTGAAGCATAAATACATAGATTCAAGTGGTGCAGGGAAATAACTTCACGGGCAATAGCTTCACATGAGCAATAACTTCACCTCGAGTGGGCAATAACATCACTTTTTTTTGGGAAGTTATTGCCCACTCATGGTGAGCAATAACTTCACCGTAAATTTTGTGCCCCCCTGCAACCCCCCTGCTTGGGGTCACTGTTTGATTTGGAGTAGGTGCGAAGTACGGTTCTTGAATTATCATAAAATGTTAAGAGAATTTATTTCCCACTAAAAAGTGTAGTTATTGCTCACCATGAGTGGGCAATAACTTCACAAAAAAAAGTGAAGTTATTGCCCACTCGAGGTGAAGTTATTGCCTATTTGAAGTTATTGCCCGTGAAGTTATTTCCCTGCACCGTTTCAAGTAATGCAAAAAGGAATTTTTAAAGGCTTTGTTCTTGTTTATGTTTTGTTATTATAATTTTTATTACCTACAATTAATGTTTATCACCAAAAATGCATTCCATTTTAAAATAAAATGTTATAGGTGCCATAAATGCATAAATGTCTTGTTTCATTTTTCAAGGTTGTCAATGAAATATTTTTTCTCATAACCGGACACCTCTAATAAGCGGACAAATTTCTTGGTACCGTCAGTGTCCGCTTATGAGAGACACTGTATACCCTTAGAATAGGGTATAAAAAAATTATTTTATTTATTTGTGGGCGTGTCAGTGGGCGGATTTTGAAAATTTTTTATCCCGAGCAGTTTTAGTAGTCATAGATCATATATAAACAATTTCAGCTTTCTAGATCAAAATTCGATTTTTTCCAAAATTTTGTTTTTTTGAGTTTGTGGGCGTGTCCGTGGGCGGATTTCAAAAATTCGTAAACTTGATTATTTCGGGACCCTAGAGAGTATATGGTTAAAATTTCAGCTCTCTATGTCCAGTTTAAAGGCCTAATTTTTGCCGACAGACGGACGGACGGACGGACGGACATGGCTAGATCGACATTACTATCGATGCTGATCATAAATATAGTAACTTTTAGGGGTCTACGGGCAATATTAAGGTATGTTACAAACTATGCGTCAAAATTAATATACCCTTAGAATAGGGTATACAAAAAACTTGAAAATCCAAAGTTTGAGCTAGGGAGCGTTTTATCTTACAAAAGCTTCTTTTTTTTCGATATAATCCTTTAAATGTTATATAACAAAATATGTAGAGCGTTCTTAACAATTCAACCATACTAAGACTTTTGTCAGGCCCACTTATGAGGGATAGGAATAAGAATAGGGTATCCAACAGTTCGCCCAAGCGGACCGTAGCCCGTCCCTATGTTTTTATTTATGTTTAAGGTTCTTACTATCTAATTAGAACACAATGCAAACTTTTAATATGCACCCCTATCCCCCGGGGGATATCCGCATACGCATAAGAAGTGTCAAAGTTTGTAAGGAGATATTGGGGCTTGTATTCCCCCCGCCAGATTTAATGATAGAGCAGATAGTTTAATTTAATTAATTTAATTATTAATAAATTAATAAATTAATTTAATTTTAATATCCTATACTAAGTTTAGAAATTTACTGCGTAAGTCATTTGAGTTATTTGCTTAACAAAATAGTTTTAACCATCACAACAAAGAAATTTTATAAGCTCCAATCTAATAAACTGAAAAGCTTTATTCGAATTGCCTAAATATCAAATAAATTTTAGGTATAAACTTTCCATATACGGCCTTGAACCTAGCTTCTCCAATCATTTGATTACGCCAAGTGGTAGGGAACGGAGGAGCTTCTCATGACAATTGATACTCATGCATGTTAGACTTTCGCAAGAGGTGGGGCAGTTGAAAAACACTTGTTTAGGTGTTACTGGTCCCCGGGTGTTTTGAACCTGAGATCCCTCGATTAGTAGTTCAACGCATTAACTACTGAGCCCACAATTCGAGTTGTGTTCATTATTAAATGTTTTCTGTTGACAGATGGTCCTTGACCGGAGCAGAAGAATTCTATATGGTGACTACAGATGGTGTAGTCTTCTATATTTCTGTGGGCGAAAGTCGAAACCGCCTTATGGCTGAAGCAGATGTTTAGCTAGAACCGTGCAGAAAGATGATTTTGTATGTACATATAATGCTTACTGCATGTCAATACTTGCTGCAAGTTGTCTCTATTTCTAATCTTGATTGAAGTAGAACAGCGCAATTTGGTACAACTTTTCCGGTTTGACGTTTCGTGCTGTGAAATTCTATGACAGTCCCTTTCAGTCTAAGTCTGTTTGTTCGTTCAGTGATATTTAGGTTAGGCAGCGACGGTTCAATTATCAAGCTTACAAATTAAGCGGAATCTGATATATTCTTCATGGGATGCTTCGGATAGCACAAACTTTCATCATAAGGTTTTAGTTCGCTGCTTAGTTGTATTTTCTTGAAAACCAATTTACTTTCTTAATACGATATATTTTCCCTTTAAATTCGAATAGATATCTATATAACACATTTCCCGAAATGTTTGCACCTCGTAATATTACTCCGGTTAAGAACAGGTTTACGTTCCACAAGTCGGCTTAACTTAAAACGCCTTTAAATGAGTCATCTAAAATTCTCTTTAAAAAAATGCGTCCGTGTAAAGCAATATGCAGTTTATTTTACAAACAATTTACAAATTAATACGCAACAATACACATCGTCCCTATCGTATGTAATACTCGTACACAGTATTGCAATGACGCTGAATTTTTGGAAACAAAAATCGTCTACTCGCCGTCTTTTACTCTGCATATATAACTCCCTATAAGGTATTCGCCTTTCTCCTTCACGGCAAAGGTATGATTAGGATTAAAAGTATCATAACCGTTCCACTAAACAGCATTCAAATTGGTCCAACCGATTCGACCTCAAAGAATATTGGCAGGCGTCCCGGTTTCGGATCACTTCATAACTGAGGCCAATTAAATGCTGTTAGTGTTGCATTTGTGCAATCCAGGAGTTTTTAGGTTCTGCAGTGATATTAGAAGCCCATCCCTGCACGGCCCATAACACCCTATATGGTAATGCCTAATGCCGCATTATCAAGTGTTTGTAGATGTTGTTCCAAAGTTTTTGCATCATCTAGCTCTTTCAATCCTTCTGCCAATTTGTGCAATGTCAAATAAGGACGACGAGTATCACACGATGATTAAAATGTGTCAACTTTTTTATTCAGCTTTAGTCTTAATAGGGGATCCAAGAAGTTGGATAAGTTCTTCTGTAGAAATTTCTTCATCGTGAGACTCCATTCAACCAAATTATTTTTGATCACTTTCTACAATCCATATTAGTTGGATCCCATATCCTATTAATGCATTCATGCCAAACTTTTTTCCAGGTGCCATTCATATTGGATATCAAAACTTTCTTCCACGATCTATGAATATTTTTCACAGCTTTCGCTAAAAATTCCAAATTGTGGGTTTTTCAATAACCGAGTCCTTATTTTATTCATAAATTAAGCTGAGTAAATGTTCGCGGTGAGAAGTTAGACTTAAAGAACGCTGTAACGCCTTGGTCTTAAGTAAAGCATACAGCTTCCACAATCGAATCTCAATCGCCCAAGTTAACTGGGTGAGAAGGCGCATTTTCCAAAACTGGTAGTGTCCTGTGGAATAAATTATTTGGGAGATAATAGTTCTTCTCTTTTGGACCAAAATAGTTAACCAATTATGAAAGATTACTGAGGTCATCCACTAACCATGTATCACAATATTAAGTCTCTAAATTAGTTACTATTAATTAGTTGGTCTCTTATGTTTAGAAGTCCGTTGGATCTTCTCTGGTCCAGTTTTGGCCATAATTGTCTACCGGTGCTGCACTGGCTAAGCTATCGTGGGCATCGGCGTGGATAAACGTTACAAATTTTGAATTTTACTTTTTTCCAATTGACGTAAGTGTGGAAAAAAATGGTTGTCGTTAATCGAGGCAAGGTAGGAATTTTAGGATGACTTAAATGTGAAATGATTTTTAAACGAAAAGACATAAACCGGGGTAAGCCTGTATTTGATACCTAAGTTGGTGTGATGTATGACAGACCAACGTAGCGCCGAATAAAGGTTTCCCTCAGCAAATCAATCCATTTGATAATAACAAAATTCAGTCTTCAAGGGATACAACGATTTGGCACCAGCTACTTGCATTCTTAAATTGTTTCGCCTAAGAACGGAAAACAGATGATACTTGCATTTTTATGTAGTTGATTGTTAAGCTTAGCGCTGCTGTGTTAAGAGACGACATATAATCCTCGCAGGCCCAATCGCAAGATGGTATTCTATATTACTAAGTCGGTTTATTTTTTTCTATATTGGACAAAGTAGCTAAGTGGTCAGTGCGGTCGGGCCTTCAGTCGGTCAAACCACCACTCTGTAGTCAAGATTAGAATGAAAGAAAACAACAGGTGTAAATCATTAACCACTTGTGACATCTTCAAACAGTTGTGACATATCACGAAAACTGCGGCCAAAATATGATAAGAACCGGATCAACAAACTTGCGTTATGACAGAATAACACTGTCTAATTTGATTGGAACTCTTACCGGTCACAATTAAAACTAAATCTAAAGGATGACGACATCTGTAGAGGCTGTGGTCACTTTCTCTGTCACCCAAGCCTATGTCACCTGAGGAACAGATCACTTGGAGCATACTTCTTCCGAAACATTCAAAAACTGTCTGATGTCTCACTTTCTAATCTTTCCAGGTTTATGAGGACATCTAAATGGCTGGACAACGTGGAGTAGAAAGAAAACCAAAGATCGAGGACCAAAGAACAACGAGGCCAAACACTCCCAAGGGTAACAGTGCGGTGTTACAGATTCGCTCTGTGCCATCAACATGGAAACCTAACCAAACCTAACCTAGTGCAGTAGACTACTGACCAGACCAGGTTCAAAATCCCCCAGGAACACGTTTTCACTGCCCCCCTCTTCTGAAAGTCTGTATCAAAGTACATAAACTGTTCCGAAACGCTTCTCCAAAGTAGGTCCCTTCCATTTCCCTTCCATTTCCGCACACTCAAATGGCTAGAACGTAGCCCCATGTGGGCTATCAATGCCCGTATTTTTATGTATTTTAATTTTACCAGGTATGTCCGTATTTTAAGTTCTTTTAATTATACTTTTTTTTAAAGAAATATGTTTTATTTTTAATAAATTATTTGCCATTATTTTTATTTTCATTTTTATTGACATCACTATTTTTTTTTATTCTTTCAGATGCATTTATAATTTTATTGGTAAACATTTGTTTAATTTTTTTTAATCACTCATTATTCCTTATTATCATTTTATTAACCTATTTT
This sequence comes from Portevinia maculata, assembly GCA_949715645.1. Taxonomy (NCBI): domain Eukaryota; kingdom Metazoa; phylum Arthropoda; class Insecta; order Diptera; family Syrphidae; genus Portevinia; species Portevinia maculata. Next base: position 264,613,368 of record OX454526.1, on the reverse strand, counting down.
ATTTTTAGGTCCCTGCAGTGCCATTGTTATCCATCACCACCATGTCCTTAACCTTTTTTATTGTGAGCGTTTGTAAAGCAATTGTCATATACATTAAAACAACACACACACTCTCTCAAACTAAATAACAGGTAACCAATGCGCATAAGCAAACGCAAATGAGCAAAAGAAACAAATCAAAAATCAAATTATTGGTAAAGGGCTTCTCATATTTGCTAACACAACACAGAAAGCAAAAAATAAAAATAACAACAAAACCGAAAAATCTGTGTGGAAAGTGGTATTACTCTCAAGTAAAACGCTCGCTAGCTAGTCAGTCGCTCACTCGCCTCATCATATCGCCATCACCATCATCAGCGAAAGCAAATTAAAAAAAAAAACACTTAATCGCTTGATCATTCGTTCTCATTATTTAAATAATAATAAAAAAAAACAAATAAACAATTTTACTAAAATATTTGAGTTAAATTTTATTTTTCGTTATTTAATGTTAATTTTATATATATTTTTTTCACACAGCCAAAATAAAATACTCGATATTTTTGTTTATAATTTTTTTATTTTACATCAAATATTACAGATATTCATTTTTATGTGTGTATATTTTTTAAATTTAATTTGTGTGTTATTATTTGTTTCTGGTAAATATTAGTAGTTGCATGTATTTTCATTACATTTCTTGCTACACACATCCTTATCATTATTATGCTCATTTCATGCCAGACTCGTAATTGATTTATTTTCGAATTTTGTTTTTAATTTTTTCTTTTTTCTTCATTTTTTTCTTTTAATTTTCTTTTCGAAAAAACAACATCAAAGATTTAAGCAAAAAAGTTAGCAATACCAAGGTGAAGGAGCCATCAAAGGCCGTTCAGGACATACATAGAAATCTGAATAGACACTCAATGAATGGCATAAATCCAGTTACAGCTGCGCACATCAATGGCAATAAGAAGCGTTTCTCCGTGTCGGATGTGTCCGACATGTTGTATGAGTTCTATCGTGCAAATGCTGCTGCTCAAGCGCCAAAAACTGAGAATACCGCGAAATGCTTTCGTCAAAAGTCTCCATCCTCAGCCGATGCAGCTGCCGAAGGGGAGGGTGAGTCCAATGCTAGGGGTATCCCAAACGAGCCACAAACTTCAAATACAACGGCTCCAAAAAACTCGCATGGTGATGAAATGACAAATACCATCAAAATGAGCGGCAAGAAGAACGCTTCGTCATTTCATCCCAGAATCAAATACTCTAGTGTAATGAATAAATCGAATGCTACCTCTGCCGCTGTGGCCAATCTGGAGAACACTCCAGCTCAATACATACCGACATCAGTTGTGGTGCCACAATCAGACGCCAAGGAGATTGTTCCAGTTCCAGCTTCAGTGATTAAGCCGCCGACAATAGGCGCCGCAGCTGCTCCGGCGGCTGCAGCAATAGCTGCCGCCCTTCTACGTGATGGTTACCATAATTTTCAACAGCAGCTACGAGTTCAAGACATTCTAAAGCAACAAACCTCCGTGGCCCCACTGGCACATAACAACCAGTCAGGAGGAAGCGTCCAACCTCTGGGTGGCCAACACAAAGGGCTCTTGTTCGACAGCTTTGTTCGCAAGGACAATCGCTCTTCGGAGAATGAGAATGACCAAAGTGAGTCGGATTTTAACGATGGCGATGACGATGACGACGACGACGGGCGTTATTCCGGCTTCGATGATATTCACCTGATTGAAGGTTCAAAGTACCAAAACCACGGTAATCTATCGATGCCACCTTCTGCAAGTGAGTACATGTCTGACGAGTCTCAGAAATTCATGATGGCCGCTCAGGCTCAGGCCTTAAGAAATCTCGAATACTCGCTAAGTGACTACGGCGGCACAAACCCCAACGAAGAGCCGACGTATCTATGTCGCCACTGTGGAAAGAAATACCGCTGGAAGTCCACCCTTCGTCGTCATGAGAATGTGGAATGCGGTGGTAAAGAACCGGCTCATCAATGCCCCTACTGTCCGTACAAGTCCAAACAGAGGGGAAATCTAGGCGTACATGTCCGCAAGCATCATTCGAATTTGCCACAATTGGCCAGCAAACGACGTTCGAAGTACTCTCAACAGCTCGAGGTAAAAATTGAACCTGAGAAGGCTTTCTAAGTGCATGCAGCACGAAGCACACGTCTCTCCTGTAAATGGTGTTATGGGTATGATCTTAAGCTTAACAAAAAAAATTTAACTTTCAACGACTTAAGCACACAATTATTATATATGTTTTGTATAAAAGAATGTATTCTTAATTGTTTATTTACTGACTGAAGGTCTTTTGCAAAATGTTTTTTTTTTATTTTCTTTTGCATTTATAATATTTTTTTAATGACCTGCCCAACTCTATATAAATGTGCTGCTTTTTGTATTTATTATTTTTTTTTTCAAATTTGTTTTTTTCTAACGTTCGCCATAAAAATTATTATTAAACTTAAGCCTAACACTAAAATAATTATGATTTGATGTTTTTTTTTAATAAAAAGCGCAACTAATTGGTGATAAATCAAAAATCTTATTTTAGATCATTATTCCAAAAATTATTGAAATTATTTATTCCTTTAACTTACTCCTTAATTCCTTAAAAGAAAAAAATCCATTCTACCCTGATCTCTGTATACTTCTGATGACTGATTTTTTAAGGCACTTAAAGTTTGTAATTGTCCAAACTTTATTATTATTATTATTTTTATTTTTAAATTTTAATTTTAAATTGTCTTAAGACTGAATTTTAAGTTAGAATTTGTTTTTTAAGTTAATTTTTTCTGAACATTTTAATTGATGAAATTTAAGTTTTGACTGATGATTTAGAACTTTCGTTTTTTTGTTCACCTTTTTATGGATTTTATATTATAACAACCCGATTTAGATTATAGGAACTCGTATTATAGTCATCTTTGTAGGCCATTACATGATAAGCAACTACTCTTCTGATAACCAATGAATAATGCTTTTAATCTTAGGTTTATATTTTATATCTATTTTATGTCAATTTTAAGCATGGAAAGTTGTCTTTTTTGAGTGGAACTCGTTTATTTCCAAGTGGAACTCTCTTATTCATGCCCCGTTTAATTTAATAGAGTCTTAATATGTTACATGGGTTGGGTATAATACTTGACATTAGCTCGTTTAATCTTAAATACACTCCGTACCGCTTATTTAAGAACCGTTAGAATTTATATCGATCATGTTTTAAAATGAATTGCCTAAGCAACTTGATGTGTTTCCTTTGTGGCAATTATACGTATTAAATGCCTTCCATACATGAATTTTATCCTTCGATATAAGGAGTCTGCATCTCAGAAAATGCATGAACTTTCAATGAAACATTTGACTTATTTTCTCAAAGGCATGTCGATATAAAGATGAACCTTCTTTGTTTTCTTCATTTAAAATCATGTTGGGATACTAAGCTATACAAATTCTATATTGGTATTGTTCTTTTTAATATCTGTGTCTAAGGACATTTTAAAATCTGATTAAATTATATAAATGTTGGTACGTATATATACATATATTTATAATTAGATTAAAAAAATAGCTATGCTATTTGTGCGTTTATTATTAATTTCTGTGCAGATTTTTTTTATTAAAACTAAATAAACAGGTTGATTGGTAGAATTCTCTAGAATAATCTCAATTAATGAAGTATATTTATTTGTTATAAATACAGAAAAAAAACCTCCACTAATGAATAAATAAATAATAATATTTTATTTAGCCTGTAAGTATTCCTTATTGATATTGATTTAATTATTGGATTTATTATACTCAATGCCTTAAAATAATCTTTATTATAAAAACATGTATCTATTATTAAATTTAAATTTTATATTTTATAAATAACAAAGAAAAATAATCAAAATTAAAACAACAAACGAACGCAAAAATTGTATAATTGTCATACATTTTTGTGATTTTTAAGTATAACTTTAAAAATTAAGCAAAAACAATATATAAAGCCATATTATTAAAAGGAATAGAAATCTCATAACTTTTAATTATTCTTATATTTCATTTAACCCTGTGACACTGGTGCAAACTTGTAGTCAACCTCGCTTTAAGAGTTTAACTTCACACTAGTTAAAGGCAACTTTAAACTTAAAATTATGCTCTAACTTTTGCTCATTTTTAGACACTTAAACCGACGCTAATTAGATTTTACTTTGCAACGACCCTTGTAATAGAAGTGACAGTTCTGTGAGGAAGAATACAAATTAAAGAAAAAAACAAAGGGTATATTCGGCAACGCATCAGCACAGTTGATACTCAATCAACCCAGCTGCACGTTCATTAACGCAAACATTTCGCATCACTGGAAAAGCATTATGTTCATTTTTGTAAAGTTGCATAAACTGATACGTAAATTTCAACGGAAAAAGCATCAAGAAAGTTTCCGATGATTTCGATGTATCGGAATCAGCTTTGTTGTGCATCGGCATCGTAATTTGTGCCGTGATTCCGCATCGATGCGCATTTTGTTGCCATTTCCAAACTTACATCACATCCAAGATCCATTGCCAACAAAAAGAAAATCGATCTATCCACCCAATTCCACAAACAACGCATTTATTGTACATATATCGATATGGTTTGGTGAATTCGGAAACGCAAACAAGATGTGCTTTGATGCGGCATCACTTCAGAAATTACGATGCCGATGCGCAACACAACAAATGCTGATGCATCGAAAGCAATTTTTTTGATGCTTTTTTCGTTGATGTTTGCGTATTAGTTAACACAACTTTACAAAAATGAACGTGATGCCTTTCCACTGATGCAAATTTTAATTTGCTGCTTTAATTAACGTGTTAAGCATCAACTGTACGGATGAGTTTCCGAATATACCCTATGTACATCCTTTCTGCAAAGGTATGATTAGGTAGACACAGATGAAAAAGAGAGATTCAAGTTCTTTTGATAATCAAACTCCACGTTAAATATTTAAAATGAGGTTTCAGGGGCTTTAACTTTAGGTCTGTTTCCTTACTTCTCACTCAAATTTCTATGAGTTGAGGTAATTTCTCGCAGATTTTAAAGAAATAATGAAAGAGTAAAGGGACGCTTTTTTAGTAAGGTTAAGTAAGCACACTACATGACAGTGGAAATTTAAAATGTTAAAATCTTAAAAAAAATTAATATATAATTATTATTGTGACATCGAGATAAATAGAAAATATCTGATTGAAAATTAATAAAGGAGAAATATTAAATTTATTATCGTTATTAGGGCTTATCACGTGAATCAGAAAAAAGTAATACCTACTGATTTTTATGAAAAAAAAAAATAACAACTGTCATTATGTTGTCAGCTGTTTTTCAACCTGCCCAAAGAAATTTGTTGTCCAGAAATTCTTTTTTTTTTGTTCAATTGAAAAAGGAAATCCAAATCCCAGAGCACTCAGACTCGATAACAGTCCATTGTACTACCAGGCAGAAATGCTTGTTTTTGGTGTAGAGGTCGGAGAAACAAAGTATTATTCATTTCTCTCCCCCATGAGGATTGAACCTGCACTGCACGAGTCACAAGCCAACACACTCGTACTAGAGATTCGTTACTCGCTCAGTTGAGGAGAAGTGAGAAACAACTTTAAGCAGTTTTTCGTTAGTTTGAGTAAAGATTGACGTTACTGGAAAAAGAAAGGAAAGAAGAAAGAAAAGAAAGAAAGTGCATTTTATGTCGACTAATAATTTATGTCGACTAATTCGGACTTTGTCACGAGTTAATATGGTTTTAAAACTTACTTTTATCGACGATAAATTTGCGCCTATGACTTAAGTGCACAAAAGTAATACATACATAATATTGGGCAACATTGGCAAAACTGCAGCCAAAACAATAGACCCGTTCCTTTCGGCCAAGCTTATATGGCCCAATGGCTCATATAAAATAAAAAAACAAACACATTAGAAATAGGCTGACTTCCTAAACGCAGTACTGCCAAAAGTACTGCAACGTCAAGCGTTTCGTAACGCAACATAACTGTAGTGGTAGGCGTTTTCCTTTTAAGCTTTGAGCAGAATCTGAGCAAGTCGAGTATGTTCTGAGCAGAGTAATCTTATAGCGACCCGATTTATTTATGAAACACACTTGAGCACCTGTCACATAAGTTACAACCATGTTTGTTTAAAAAAAAATTAGTATTAGATTTTATAACATTGCACCGACAACCATTTTACTTGTTTCTTTTTTCTTCAGTCTGCCTCTGGCCGCGGTCAGCTTCTAACTTCAACTGCCCTACCATTTTATTCAGAGCTCACAGAGCGCCAAGTAAAAAAGAAACACTAGTTGAGCGCTCAGAACGATCAGAGCTAAAAAGAAACACGGTTTTTTTTGACAGCTCGGAACTTGAAAAGTAAAACGAGAACTGTACAACATTTCAGATAGCAATGATAGAAACAGATCAACACAGCCACTCCGACTTCGACTTAAACAACCACGCCGCACGTTTTAGAACCAATGCTTATAAATGGGATGGAACACATTAGCACCTCAACCTCAACTTCGACTTCAACGTTAGACCTAACTCCTAAATTCGAAGTTGAAATGCAAATCCGACCAACCTTGCGCTGATGTTTTCAGTTTTCCCAACATGCAAATGCATATACATATTTTGATCGAATTTTCTCTCTTGTTTTTATTTTGACAGAATTTTGTCTTGTTTACAACCATTTTTTGTTTCGCTCTCGAAGTTGCGTTTTTCAATATGTTTGACTCGACTTCAAACGCTGAAGTTCTCTATCCTGTCAAAGTCGTGGTGAGAGTTGAAGGGTTGATCGCGTGTACTTCTCACAATACAGTAACTTTTGCATCATAAATAGATCTGATGGAATGACTTCGATGAATTTTGCATTGCAATGAAAAGGCAGTATTGCAGTGCCCATAAAAAGCATTAGCGCATTTTTTAATTAATAAAACAATAAAACATAATCAATTAATTAACGTGTAAACTCTCCCTACTAATGACGTCGCCGTTTGGTGTAAATACAGTTCTGAACTACTAAGATAACAGAGCTTGCACCGAGAAGTAATGGGCAGTACATACATACATTCTGAAGCCCAATCGATCCAGCCTTATACATGTACGACGTTCGTATGTTCCTTAACTTTTCCAAGCTACTTAATCTATTGAAAATTCGTAGTAAAAAAACGTTACGAGAAACAAGTCACTTCTTGTCAACCCAGATAGTTACGAATTTCTTTGGAAAAGATCAGAAAAGTGCAGGATTTGGTGTTCTATGAGTAAATCTTGCCCCAGAGTGTTCTAAATTCTGTTCCATGAAGCTATTCAGATCAATTTACCATATGAGTTTTTTGCCTCTAGCTTTGAGGTAGGACAAGTGATTGGAATAGTGTGAAAAGTATCAGATTTGAAAACTCAAATTGTACTGATGTTAACTGATTTACATATTTTGTTGGCATCTTAGTTTAATTTTATAAATGTTCGCAAATATGCGAAATGTTTAACGTCCGCAGACTTAGTCAAAGACATATAGACCACTTCGCATACGGCTCCGCGAAACGAGGTTTTTCGGTTCCAATAAGTATACAACTTAAAATAGCCACGGATTCACATGTATATGTGTTGTAAGAGAGAGCGGACTCTTGCAAGCTGTGCAATGTACAAATCAAGGCTACCTTTGCTAGAATCGAGTATCGCTTCACAAACAAATAAAAAAACTGAATATTGTTTAACCGCGTTTTCTTTACTTTTTTTGAACAATATTTACATTATATTCCTAAGAAACTCAGGAGGTGAGATTCGTCCGGCATTTTCCCAACAAACTTTCCTGCTAAAGCAAAAGGCATTAGACAAAAATTTAAGGAAACTAAATATTATTATTTACCTACCAAAAGTCTGTAGCCAGAAGTCTTTTAATTCCAGTCAACGATTAGGAGTTTCGCCTTCATCTGTTGCCACTAATTTTTAGTTTTATTTAATCTATAATACATAATTGTTTTTGGTTTATTTGTAATTCAATTATTTTTGTTCAAAGAAAAATGATACCGACAATGACAGATGACGAAAAAATTCTACATTACAAAAAAAAATTATACTCTAGACTCTCGCTCTTCTTTCTATTGGGATGAGAAAGCAGAAACAGTGAACCTACAAATGTGTGCGTTTAACGGCATATTGCTGATCTAAAAATGACGGGAAAAGGTGGGTCTGCGATTTTGCTTGAAGGGTTGTGCTGTTCTGCTCTGTTCTGATCTAGTTTCCGTTCATTGAACACAGCTTATGGGCCATCGCACATGAGACGATTTCTACCGGCATAAAACCAGTTTTATAGATAGTGCTGCGGTAAGAAACGTCAAAAAATTTTCTGCTGGTCGAATAAGGTAGAAAACTAATACATATACAACTTTTACCATATTAGATCTGAACATATGTATACTCAAACGCGTTTTGTAAACTATCAGTGAAAAGGCGTCCATGTATACAATTTGTTCTAGCGGCAGAAATCATACCGTGTGCGCTCGAAGTATGGCATTATAGCCGGTAGAAATAGTATCTTGTAAGATGGCCTAATGAGAGAATCTGAATATATTCTGATGACAATTATTTACGGGAAAGTGTAAATCAATATTATTGACTGGTGTAGTGTGTATTTAGCCAATAAAAAAACGGTATGCTTAAATTGTTTGCTTCTTGTTCTAAAACGTCAAATTGGATTGCAAAGAAAACAAACAATTGTGCAAACAAAACGGTTACAACTTCTACCTAATAAGAATGGCTTACTTTTGTTGATTTCCTGGACCGCACCTTTTGTGTCCAAATCCGAGGCTATTACCGAATCACTGAGCCAACCAAGTACATGGTAATTTTTTGTTGGAATCTATACTTGATACTTGCTGACTTAAGCCTAGATCATACGGTCAAAAATATTTATCAAAGATGTATAATAAAATATTTGATTACATATTTTGACCAAATATCAAAATAATTTTTTTTTAACAGTAGGTATCTAATTCCGGCCTTAGGGTGGGTGTATATCAAAAAGTTATATTATCGAATTTGTGTAGCTAAGGCTAGACGCGTATATGTAGACACGTTAATGTGCATGAGCTTGAATTAAAAATGGTTTGCTTTTTTGTCGTGTTACGTGTATACATGCGCCAGGCCTGATTCGAAATCCTTTCGGCGCATGCCGATTTATGAGACGTTAAGGAATATATGCCAACGACCTTGCCACGTCGAAACAATCGGTTCTCATTCGATCTCCGCAATTAAATGACGTAGGGCGTGGTTAGTACTTAGATGGGGGACCACTTGGGAATACCGCGTGTTGTTGTCACCCCTTGCGAACGTCTGACAAACATCCAAGAGTATCAAATTGTCATAAGAAAGCTTCCCAAATTTGTCGTTCGGTTTCGGCATAAACTTGTAGGTCCCCTCCACTTCGCATGAAACTGGTTGGAGAAGCTAGGTTCAGGCCCTGTATGGGCCATTAAGGCCTAATATGTATTTATGTGTAAGGAATCTATATCGCCCTAAAGTCTTCAAGGAACCACGTTTTATTTTAGGTGATGCTGCTTCCGAAAAATTTAACTGTGACTCTATTCTATGGCTTTGGAAATGGAGAACAGTGTTCTTGAATCAATCTTATTCCTCTTTCTGAAAGTTTTCTTTGGAATATCCTCTTATACTTAAAAGAGACAACAATGTCAAAGAAATAGATTTCGAAAAAGTAACGATAGTATATTTCAATGAAAGTGTCGAAAAATGCACTTAGTGATTATAAGTCTAGTTTGATTTTTCGCTGGGTATCACCAATAAGCTACTATGCCCGATTAGGGACACATCTTAGCAATTGCGACACATTTACATCTTGAAACTCTCTCGCAATTGTGCATGCAAACCTGTGGGATGACACGACTGGAGATCACTCAATAATCAATAATGGGAGCACGAACGTGTCGAAGTCGGGAGGAACAGGCAGGACTAAAAACTCCTGGATCACACAAATGCGAAAACATGGCACAGTGATGAAGTGGTTCGAAAGCGGTACACATGCCAGTATTCGTTGGGGTCGTAACGGCGAACCCCACAGGCGGACCAGTGGGGATGCAGTCAAGTGGGAGGATTATGATCCCTTTAATTCTGGTCATTGCCAATCCAGAGATGAAGAACATCGCCATTATGTTGCTACATATCTATTTACTTAACATATTGTCTAAAGAACTACAGTATTTAGAAGCTTGTATCTTTTTTCTTGACTATAAGTAACTTAAATGGTAATTTTATGATCCCAAATAGAGGAATAATAATCCTACCACTTAACAGTATTCCTACTAGTCCGCCTGTGGGATTCGCCGGTTCAACCTTAAAAAGGAGTTGTTGCATTTGTTTGATCCATGAGATCTTACGCCTGCCATTTTTTACGAAATCTACCAGTGCATGTTCCTGTTTTCGAACATTTAATTTTCCTCTTACGACATCGGTTATCGGCAGTCGTGTCAACCCACTGATTTGCGTGCACACCTACAGGACAGCCTTAAGACGTTTAAGCACCAGTATTACGAGAAGCCTTTTACTTGATCGACTCTTGTCGTTATTTGAGTCGTGGCGCTTTTGTATCAGTTTTTTCTCTGGAACGTATGTGAAATATAAATAAAACGACACTCGAGGCAGTTAACGACAAGAGTCGAATCAACTAAAACGCCACTTGTAATAACGGTAAATGTGTCGCTAGGCTCACCTCAATTTTGAAAATGCGATTTATCCTTTTGCGACAAGCGCTGATTTGTCAGTACCTCAGGTAAAAGAAAATGCAAAGATAACCAGCCTTATTGCGAAGATCAATCGACAATTGATAATTGACTATTTTCAATGTGTGCTATTGTGAACGAACGATTCATTTGGTATTTTTGTCAAACGGATTTTTTTAATTGACTGCGATTGACAAATTCCTTTAGAATCGTTCGTTCACAATAGCACACATTGAAAATAGTCAATTATCAACTGTCGATTGATCTTCGCAATAAGGCTCAACGTAAGAGAATTTGTTGTGCGATGCACATTTTCTTTTCTAAGAAGTCATTTAAATAAATCTAAGGGAAATGGTTTTGTATGTTAGAAGAATTATTGGCGATGCTTTCATTTCAAAATAAAAAGATTGATCATCTATATATTATATTGTTTCTGCATTTTTGTAAAAAAGTGTCCCAGGGTTAATCTTATATTTTAAAAATTTCATATAATTTCAAATGCTCTTGTTGAACCAAACAAAAGGTGCTTTATACTGCTCATTTGCCTTAAAACTTATACGTACAGAAACAAATATTTGTTTATAATTTTAACCAAGCACAAGTATTCAAAATAAAATCCTCAATAAATAAACTTAAAACAAAACGAATATGAAAGCAACTTAAACATACAGTTTCCTCTTTGTGTGTGCAACAACTAGAAAAGACTGTTTTACACTAAAGAATTGTTATTCTTTCTCGCTGAATAAACAAATAATTTCGTCTATATACATATATAGCTATAAGAAAATTAAACAAAAACAAAAAAATCTAATAAAAAAAGTATTACGAATGGCCAAATCTACTATACCTATTTATTTATTCTAAGTCTGTGTTTACATATTTAACTCATTCGTTTTTAAATATCTACTAACAAACAAAGCAATCAACAAGACTTACCTTAAGAGAAGTTTTTTTTTTGTTTTACAAAGAGGAAAATTATTACATACAACCGAACCGAACTTTATAATTATAAAAAAACAGTTTCTTTACAATCTTAAGCAAAAATAAAACATATACCAAAACCTTTTTTTATTATTATTGTTTTTAGCTTTTAAGTTTAGGTATTACTCAATATTGAACTTTAATTTTACATATTTTACCAATACATAATGAAACTTGTTAATACGCACATACTATTGGCTTTTTATTAAATAAAACAAAAAATTGTTAATTTTCTTATAAAAATTGTATACATTTTCTATGAAAAAAAATTGTAACCTTTTCTAAATTTTATAAATTTTCGGAATGCCGATTAAAATCAAATTTTTCGATTTGTTTTTTTTTTGATATGATTAGAACTCAATGGTAATTAAACTTGATATTCTTTTGCACACTTAGCAAGATTATATATTTAATAAGTACATCATGATAATTATTTTTAATGAAATGCATATCCACATATATTATTATTATTATTATTATTCATTTAAACATGAAGAGAAATATATATATTTTTACTAAATATATTATTATATCATTTTTTAACCATGCAAATAAATACATATATTTATACCAACACATATTGAAGATAAGCAATAAAAATAATGTGTCAATATGTAAAAAAAATGTTTTGGCATTTTCAATCAAGTTTTGGTTTTATTTTTAATTTGATCCTTTCTTCCTTCTCCCATTTTTCCAAACCAAAGAAAGAAGCACAGGGTAAGATTGTTTTATCTTAAGAGTGTGTATATTTTTGAACTGTGATTAGTTGACTTATGTTGGAAAACAATTTTTAGCATGGAAAGTAATATATTTATCTTTCTAGATGTTCCTGTGGCTGTGAGGACTATTCAAAAAATACTCTGATCCTGGAAAACAATTATGATCGATTGTAATGGATTCGGAAGTGTTTCATCTAAGTTCCCCTCTTGAATTCTTATATGACAAGACGATTTCAAATACAGCACGTTTAGGCTTGCGAATTGATCTTAAAAATAAACTCTTATCAGTTATAAATATGCATGTACTTAAAGCAGTCAACTGAATAACACATTTGTTGTTCGTTTATTTTGTTTTAGTTAAAATTCGATGCAAAATACATATACGAAAAGCGTAGCTATAACACTTTATAGAATTCCGTGGAATGCTTGGCGCAGTATCCTTCTGTTGTTGAGTAGCTGCAAAATTAAGCGAGATGATATAAAGTCTAATGACATAATATCTTTGGATATACTGTCGATTAAATTCCTTAGTGCAATCCTGCCGAAGAGCTGCGATGTCCGTTTCGCAACATCGAGCTTTCCGTTTCGCAACATTACTGAAGTGATGCAATCCGTGCATGGACGGGCAGCAAAAAACAGTGCAAGTCGTAAAAGGCGACTACGGAAAGAAGTCACATCTAGGCACTATCAACATCCAGGTGAGCCGAGCAACACATTTTAAATCTGAGCATGCACGTGTCGAAATCGTTGAAAAGTGGCAGGCGCAGAAACTCCTGGATCATCACACATATTCCACAACACTAGCAATTGATTTGCCACAGTGCTAAAGTGATGCGACACCAGAAAACCTGCCTAATTTTGTTGGGTCGAACCGGAGAACCCAACAAAGGGAGTAGTAGGGATGCAGTTAAGTGGAAGGGTTATGGTCCCTGTAACCTTGACCATATCCTCGTTGTAAAGGAAGAAGAACGTTACTGCCAAAAGGCAATTACAAGTTACGAGATCGGCCGCAGGTATCGTAAGCCTTATCACACCATTTTAGCTGTCGTTATGTAAAAATTAAAGGTCGGTTAAAACAATTACACAGTAAGGGAAACATTTTTTCAAATACTTTAAGTTACTTGGATTTTCAATAAAATGTTTTTATTTTCGCATGTTTGGAAATACAAACAATTTGTTAAAACAAATTTAACACATTCAGGTGTTTTTGTATTTAAAAATATTAAAAACATATTATTTATCGGTATTGCACAGTTTTTTTTATTATATACTCGTACCCGGCGTTTAAAAATTGCAAAGTGATCCTAGGATAGACAATCGCCCAGCAACGCCGCCTTCTTCTTACAGACATTTTTATGGCGGCGGGGACGAACAGAACTAAACAAACGAAAGTGTCTGCGAGAATCAAATGGTACAATCTGGACAAAGAGAAAGGCAAAATTATTTAGATCACCATCATCAACGAAGTTGAGGATGCAGAATGCAGAGCACTAGGTATGATGAATTCACTACTACACTTGCTTGTATAGAGCCAAATCACTGCTAGGAGCTGCAAAAGCACACTATCAACACGTCAAAGAAACAGAGTGGTTAACAAATGAAGCTAAAGGAGTGAAAAGTGACAAGAACGCGGCATTCAAAGCTGCTCCACTAATAATAGAGATTAAAAAGCTCGCCTCAAATTGGAATATGCACACTTTGCAAGAGGCTCGTAAAGAGAAAGTGCGCTCAAATTCAAGCAAAGTGTGTGGAGGATCTGTATCGAGAGTTAGAAGAAATTTCTTCTATGGCTGCTGATAAAAATTAGGCTCACGACGAACTCCAAAAAACCAGCTTGAAGGGTACAGCCATTTTTACAATAACAGCTCAGAGAAGGAGGAATGCCCGGGAAATCCGTTCGCCAAAGCTCATCAACATTGCTCATGGGCTGCTTCTTGTGGATGACAAAAAAATACCACACAGGTGGCAGCAGTATTGTGAAGGACTTCTAAGTTAACAATTTCCTCGAGAACTGTCGAAGAAGTAAGGAAGGAGGTCAAAAACTCCAAAAAGCGAAAAGCAATTGGGCAGGACGAAATACCCTCTGAGTTCTGGAAAAAGATGAAAGACATCTGGTCCAAATGGCTCATGATTCTCATCTATAAACTGATGAGAAGCGATTCAATGCCTAATCAGTGGAAGGAAGGTTTTCATCTTCCTTTGTACAAAGGAAAAGGCGATACGAGAGGCTGTGACAATTACCTTTCAATCAAGTTGATGTCCCACACAATGAACATCACTGAGCGGGTATTAGATAGCCGAATGTAGGAAATAATACGGCTTTCTGAAGATAAGTGCGGGTTTGTTGCGGGCAAATCAACCACACAACTAATCAAAAGTATAAGGATCATGATGGAAAAATATCGTGCGTCCTTAAAGGATTTGCATATGGTATTGGTTGATTTGAACAGGGCTTTGGTAAACAGCCAAGGTATCTGTTTTGGCTGGCGCTAGAACAACGAGAAGTTCCAAAAACCTACGTACAGATGATGATGGACATGCATAAGTGAGTAAACACAAGAGTCAGAAGAATTCGCAATCAAAGTTGGAGTACACCAGAGAAGTGCTTTAATTCCCTTGATATTAATTACAGTCCTTGATTATTTGCTTGAAGGTAAAGTGACGAAGTGATTCTTTGCTTTTTTTTTTTTTTTATAATTTGCTTACGCTAAAGGGATTTTTTCCTGTTGTTACAGTACCCTTATAATGCTAAGAACACAGTGTAAGCTACTTGGTATTAGAAATAATAGAGAGATAGGAAAGAAGTGTTTGGGTGCAGTTGTAGGGCTTTTCTCCACGGGTGGTGTCTAAGTTACTTAGGGAGATTACGATTTCATGTATTCGGTATAAAGTAATGGACTTGGCCGGGATTCGAACGCACGACCTTCCATTCCGTAAGCGAATACACTACTACTGCACCATTGCCACCATAGGCAAATATTGTAAAATAAATAAATGTTTTATAGAAAGTAATTGAGTTAAAAGAATAAGATATTCAGTAATTTTATTATTATTCTTTCATGTAGGTATGTACCTACATGAATAACCAAAAATATATATATGGTAATAACAACATATACTCGTACCTATCACAATAATCTTAAAACTGATAGAAACAGATCAACGCATCAACTGCGGCTTCGACTTTGCAAAAGGTTTTCATAGTTGAATTTTTGGATGTGCCTATAAAAACTTATTTATTCACTGAAAATAAATGTATTGAGCTTTATAGATTGAAAAATTGCGCCGGTACGTTTTTTTTTTTAAATAAATGGAAATGGATTTTTTTAAGGGCTTTGGGTACAAGAAGAAGACGAAACAGCTGAACACATATTATGTGAATGTCCAGCCCTCAATGGAATTAGAAAGAAGATCTTTTTTAGGGTACAACTGAGTTCCGAAGACATAAGGAATTCTTCTGCTGGTAAAATTGTCTGCTTTATACGGAAAGTAGAAACTCTAACTCTACTAGCCTAAATATTTTCTGGTCCATGTGGTACAAAAGATATCATAGGTCGTTGACCCCCAAAAGGGAGTTTGCTATATTCGTGATCAGCATTGATTGTAACGTCGATCCAGCCATATCCATCCGTCCGTCGGCGAAAACAAGGCCCTAAAACTCAGCTAGAAAGTTAAACTTTAAAACATATACTCTCTCGGGGCCGAAATAATCAAGTGCTAGAATTTTTAGAATCCGCATCGAAATTTGAGCTAGAAAGCTGAAATTTGGAATATTCTC
The DNA here is from genome assembly GCA_949715645.1 of Portevinia maculata. Taxonomy (NCBI): domain Eukaryota; kingdom Metazoa; phylum Arthropoda; class Insecta; order Diptera; family Syrphidae; genus Portevinia; species Portevinia maculata. The sequence continues at coordinate 264,597,144 of OX454526.1, read as the reverse complement.
ACGGATACGCCGACAACTTGAAAAAACAGTATGTCTGCTCACAAATGTGTATAAAAGGTCTGGACGCTTACTGATTTCAACAAAATGGTGCGCCCTGCCACAAACAATGCAGTTTCTGCAATACAATATTCACACACCCCGAAGCGCTCATGTGTCAATATTTTTAAAATCCGCCCACTATTTAAAAAACCGTTTTGTTGAAGAATCATAAAAATGAAAGTCATATTCTTCGCAAAGTGGGTAGATAAAGCAGTTTGAACAATTCCTTTATATAAAATTGTCTGCCATGCCTTTTTTAAGGGGAGTTTTTTTTACAAAAACTTTGTGTTGTCGATAAAATCCTTCAATTGTTGTATAACAAAATATGTAGATTCTTCTTAACAATTCACTCATAATTAGGTTTTTGTTACGCCCGCTTTATGGGTTATGGAAATAGGAATAGGGCATCGATCAGTTCGTCCAAACGAACTGTAGCCTTTCCTTATGTGTTGAATGTGGGTTGAATTTAACACTTTTACTGCCAAGCCATTTCAACGGATTTGGTCGCCCCAGCCCCAGCCCAAGCCATTTTTTTTCATTGTCGTATATTATAGTGTCTAAGAAGTAGTTTCCAACCACTCATTGTTCTCAAAACTGTGTTACACCAAATGATCAGCAGAGGCCAGAGATCCTAAAACCCATATACACAAATCGCAAAAATTGTCGTTATTTTAGATAGCAAGGAAAGCTAGCTTCCTTTGAGAGAATTTTTCGCAGTCTCGACGCCTCTTCGGCTATTGAATGAATTAACAGAACTTTCTCCATGCAGTTCGCCTCACAGCCCAGTACGTGCATCCTTTAAGTTCTCGGTGATTATGTCGACAGACGAGTAGGTACGTTGTAATACGGCTGCAATGTCCAGAACTTCCACCCTCATCGCGGGGTTCGTCCTCATCTGTTACCTTGGTTGGTGTTTTAACTATTAACCTTCCCATGCTCTATCTTGGATTTTTCCAGATATGGAAGACAGTCCTTGATAAGGACTAGTAGGAGCTGGTCTTATTGCCGGTTAGGTCCCGTCTTTAGGACTCTCCATATGTCGACGTTAAGTTCCTGATTTTGAACATTTATAAGCCCTATGAGCTTCTCTGGTCAGCGGCGTCGTCAGATCACCTATCTTGCTGCTAAAACTTGTCTTCGTTCCAAAAACGCTGAGCCCTTCCCTAAATTTTGCCTCCTCCCAACTTTTTTCCTTCTGTGGCCTTTTGCAGGTCGGCCAGAAAGGTCTTAGCCCTCTCAAAAGCTGCCTTGTTCCAGTCACTGAGGGTACTTGGTTCGCAGCTCCCGCACTTGCATTTTGTTTCGCACCTTCTTTTTCCGTTTTGGTGGAAGCGGCAGAGACAGCGGATGATCCAGCTATGTACGCTTTTTCATCCTCTTTGTTGTTTCCCTTTGATATAGTGGCTTCCAAGATGGTCTCAGGAACAGCGGATGTTCAGCTGTCCCGGGTATCTCTTTGGTCGAATTTTTACTCTGTGTGTCTGCGTCACCGGTAAGAGATCCAGCCTGCTCACAGGTGACTTCGCTATCACAAGTGAGGGACTCCTCACTATCGCTAGCCAAAAGCTCCGTTTCTTCAAATTCCCGAGCTCGAGGAGAGATGGATGAAGACGATAACTCATCTTCACTCAAGTCCTTCTCTTTAAATTTGAATTTATTCCCACGAGTAAGGCCGGAAATACAAGGTCACCTGGCAGTACCGCCATACCTGTGTAAGGCTACATACAACAGTCCCTCGCCTCTACCTTGGACACGGTTTTCTATCCGCTCACAGTACCACTTGAATGTTTGGATAATGACAGGAGAGGGATAGCGAAAAGGACGGTTGAAGTGAAGATGATGAGAGGGACAAAGAGGGAAGCGGACGGAACGTCCTTGACAGTTCTTAGTTGACGCTCTTCAACGGCCTGTCTGTCATGACTACAAAAATCGTCGACAGCATAGCCCGTTGAATTATTGCGATGTAAGTCTCCGCACCGGCACCATCGAGTGCAATGGTGGAACACACGTCAAAGTTTCGAGTGTATGCTTGAAAACAACAGAATTATTAAAGAAAAGTATCTATAAAGCACTAACACCCACTCTTCATAAAATGTTCGCGCTCATGATCAAAGTAAAATCGATTATCATTCGTTACCAAACACAGAATTGTCAGAAGAAACTCAGAAATCCAAAAAAAAGGACTACAAGAAGAATGAAGACATTTTTAACATGCTTGCAGCTTAATCGGATTCACTAACATTGCTATGTCAAAAACAATAAGGAACTAACAGAATTCTCCAGAAATGATAAGTTTACTTGACATTCCCCTGGATACAAACGAAAGTTTTCAACTTAGCGGATTTTTTTTGTCCGTTTACTTTTTTTGTCACTGTTTTGCTTGAGTCTGACTAAAACTCTAACCAAGCTTCTTCTGATATCCAGGTTGCTGTAACCCACCACTAGATATCGCTGCAGCATATCAACTTCAATACAGATGGAACGATCCCCATGAAAATGTTTTTTTTTCGCAGAAGATTTTGATGATATCCACTTTGTTTTAACCCGTCACTACGTGGCGCTGCAGCATATAAACTGTAGTCTATAATTTTTTTTTTTTATAATGGACACGCACTAAAGGGATTTTTTGATACCCTTATAATGTATTAGCTACACAGCGCGGGCGTTAAGGAAATTAGGGTTAGAAGATAGGGAGAGATGCCGATGCACGTTGGTTTTAAATGTTTGTAAATCATAATGTGTAGGAAAAATGGAGCGGGGAAGAGCATTCCACATTCGTGTTGTACGGCTAAGGAAAGATTCCTTGTATTTCACTGTACGTCCGAATACAGGCTTAAGGGTAAACTGATGCGCATTCCTGGCATGGCGGGTATTGCGGTTGAAATGTTCTAGGGGTGGAATGCAACTGGCTATTTCGTTTGAGCACTTATGGTGGAAATAACGAAAGGCAGGAGACATTACGACAATGACTAAGAGAGTCAATCTATCTCGCAATGTCTCGGTCGCCAATGAGTTTTATCGCGCGTTTTTGGATCCTGTCAAGTAGCTCCAAATAAGTTATTGGTACACCGGACCAGATATGAGCGTTGTACTCGAGTTTCGGGCGAATAAACGCCTTATAAATTGTAGCCAGATCAGAAGGGGTGAAATATTTCTTACAACGCTTAAGGAAGCCTAGACATTTCGCGGCGTTCTTGGCGACATCGAATATGTGGTCATTCCAACGAATATTGTCATTAACACACATACCGAGAATGGAAAGTCTTTCGGTTTCAGCGATGCAAGTGCCATTCATAGATAATGTCAGTGTGTGTGGGTTTTGCTTTAATGACAGGAGACAGCATTGTGTTTTGGAAGCATTAAATTCCACTCTATTGGTTTTACCCCACTGAGTTAGGCTGTTAAGATCGGAATTTAATTAGCTTAACATACGTTGCCGTTCCAGTTCCACACCCGAAGATGAGGGGCGTGACCCAAGAAACGAATATGAGAAGCCAAGGGCGCTGTCATCAGCAAAGGAATGGATTGGATTAGAAGTAACAGACAGGAGATCATTTATAAAAATGAGAAAGAGAGTCGGGGACAGAACAGAGCCTTGGGGGACACCAGTGCCCATGTTCTGTAACTCATGCGATAACTCTTCGCATCGAAAACTTTGGAACGCAAAATTCCACCGTTTATCGCATGTAGAAAGAAGTGGTGTTCTGTAACTCTATGCGATAAAATATACCTTGGTAACTTTTAATATCATGGGAAATTGGAAGGATTGTCAAAATTCTGGAAATCGAAGGGTAGTTTGGCGAGGAAATTCAGTGTGTATTTACATGTTGTTGGGATAGGAGTGGTGTAGCGCGACTTTTTAGCGGATTATCGGAAAATTACGTGTTTCTGTTGATTTTTCAAAAATACGATGATCGTTCGTTCTGCTAGACTCAGACGATTTCTTTTGAAATTAATCTGATCCTAACGCTGATTTCAGACAACATTATGTTGATGAATTTAATGAAGTTAAAATGTTGCATTTATTTTGTCTGTCTATGAAAAAATAAATGAAATATTTTTTTTTTGTTTAAAACAAGAACCTTTTGCTCTCTCTTGTTGGATGTACCAAGCTGTTTATTTTTATAGCAACATAGTTCCAAGAATGTTCAAAATGGATCTTATTTAAGTGCTTGCTGAATTCTTTCGACAGAATGTAGATACTTACATTCTTCTCCACTAATTCTGACTGTTTTTATTTTTTATTTCTTTTGCATTTTTTTAAACGTTGAACTTGATCAACAATCTGTATATTTTGTTAAATAAAAAATCAAAAATGTTCACTGTCTACTATCCGTTTAAAATTGTTCAATATCCCTTTCTCGCAAGCCAATTGAAATGTGATAAATTTTGACAGTTGAAGTGAATAATTTATCGCATTCGAAAGTTACAGAACACCGATTTATCACATATTTCCAGGGGTTTCATTTCACAATGTTCCATGTGGTATAGTTTTCGCATCGCATAGTTACAGAACACGCAAATGTGATATAATGAAATTTTGTTTCAATTCACATCGTTCATGTGATAAATATAACGATGCGATAATTACAGAACACGGGCACAGCATTTATTTGGTGAGTTGCAGACTTGAAACCGTCCAAAACAACTTGAATTGAACGGTCCGAAAGGTAATTTCTAATCCATTGAAGAAGAGTATCATCGATTCCAAATGCACGCATTTTCGACAAGAGAGCTTGATGCCAAACTCTGTCAAATGCCTTTGAAATATCAAGCGCAACAATCAAACTTTCACCACCTTGATGAAGAGATAGGTTCCACTTTTCGCTTAGATACGAGTATGTCATCAAATCACCAGTGGACCTGTTGCTGCGAAAACCATACTGCCGGTCATTAAGAAGTTTTCTCGATTCAAGATATTTCATTAGCTGACGGTTTATCAGCGTTTCCACGACCTTAGAAAGAAGGGACGTAAGTGCAATTGGTCGGTAGGAGGAGGGAGAAGAAGATTCGCCTTTTTTTGGTACAGGCTGGACAAACGCTGTTTTCCATCTTCCCGGGAAGAGTCCTGAAGAATAGGACAGATGGAAAAGCTTACGCAATGGTTTTGCCAGCGAGGAAGAACACCTCTTCAGAACGATGGGGGAAATACCATCTGGACCAGCGGATTTGTGTATGTCAAGATCTCGAAGTACTCTAGCCACTGTACGAGTGCGGAAGTGGAGTGGTCCCATGGAGTATTCTACGCGCTCGAGTACAGGGGGAGACAAAGCATAATCTGGGAGCGTTGAGCTGACCGCAAAGTGAGCAGCAAGCAGATTGGCCTTATCTGTAGAACTGACAGCTGGAATGTCATTGTAAATGAGTGTCGGGATAGATGATGAGGCCGAATTCTTGATGTTTTAAACAAATGACCAAAAGTTTTTACTACCCGTGGGACTTTGTAGTATTTTTTGCCTCAACTTTTGATCATAGGAGAATTTGACACGATTAATGTGGGCATTGCAGTCATTTCTGGCTCGTTTAAACTTTTTTCGGCTTTCCTCAGATGGGTTGGCTTTGAATGACCGAAAGCTTACCTCTTTTAACCTGATAGCCTCTTTGCAGCTCGAGTCATACCACGCGTTTACCTTGGGTTTGATACTTTTTATCCTGTTAGGGATGTAAGACTTCATACCCAGGTGAATTATGTTTGATACCGTATCAGCAGCAGCATCCACGTCACTGTCGAGGAAGCACAGCGACCAGTTAAAACTCTTAAAGAAACCGTTAAGTTTTTCCCAATTGGCTTTCTCGTATTGCCATACGGTTCTTTTAGGAGTTTGTTCTTTAACAATCTGGTTGGAGTACGAGAATTGAGCTGATATGATACAATGGTCTGACATGGTCAATTAATTACTAAACACCAACTTGCCACTAAAATAATTAAAACAACAAGAGATCGATTTTTTTATGGAAAATGATTTGAATGATATGGAAATAATTTAGATGGCGAACCCCACAGGCGGACCAGTAATGACGCAATGACGATCCCTTTAGTCCAGATCATAACATCGTTTTTAAAGACAATAAGCAGAAACAATGATTTACGAGTAGAAGGCGTTGCGAGATAACATTTTCAACAGCTCGGACATTTGTTTGTTTATTAGTTTAGGTTAGGTTGAGGTAGTTGTCACCTACAGCCAAAACAGTAAGACCAATGTGAGGTCCATTGAATACCAAGTGGATCAAGGGAGTTTCTTCCTCTACCCATCAAACCATTTAGAGCTTCTAATGAAACGCGATAGACTTCTAACGTCAGTGTAATCCAAGCAAGAGGCCTTTACGAGTAGATAGAAATTCCTTTTAATGGGAGAGAGCAGGACATGTACAAAGAGGGTGAAGTATAGTCTCATCTTCCTTTTGTTCGTCCATGAAGCTTCTATAGGAGTCGTTTGAATAAACGCCAAGCCTTGATGCATGCTTGCCTATTAGGCAGTGTCCTGTATTGAAATAGTAGAGCTATGGTGCAGTCCACCACTTGTCCATCTAAGGTTTGTTCTCGATTGCGAATGGGTTGAACATAAGTTTTCATGTACAGATTGGTATAAATAGAAAATCTCCTTTCTTGGCGAGATCATCTGCCCTACAGTTTCCTGGAATGTATAATAGAGGAAGGATCAATATGTGAGATTTTGTATTTCCTGGAAAAGATGACAAGTTCGATTTTTGTCAGGTCAGGTCACAACGATGTGCTCATCTCGTTAGCTTGTTAATCGCGTTTTGCAGGAGTTCCTTCAAAGCATTGAGGTGATTTTCAGAGACAGCAATAGCAACATCATCCCCATAGGCAATCACCCTGCAACCCTCCCCTTCCAGGCATATCAGTAGTTCATTCACCACCAAGAAAAACCTCTGCTGACAGACCTGCTGGAAGATGTTTCGCCCAGTTTTGAGTTAATAATCCGACCTGTGAGCAGTAGATTGATCAATTCACCAAGCGAGCTATCCACATTCATTTTTGATTATTATATCTAGAAACCGTAGTGTACTCCTTGTGATGAGGTGAGTGTTCGATAGTGCGTACCAATGAGTAAAGGGCGGTTTCCAAAGACTTTCCTTTACAGTACGCATGTTGAACCGCAGGCAGAAGTTGCTTTTATATGTTGGTACGAGGGTGGATATCAATCAATCGCTCCAGCGGTTGCAGGAGGAATGATGATAGATTAACAGGTCTGAGGTCTTTTGGATAAACATAGGAGAATTATATATTGAGTAAATGTTTGTTTATTACTTATCGTATTTTCTCAGCGGTTTCATCTTTTTCGCGAATCGAACATCGGAAAGTGATTTTTCTCGTTAGTTTCGATTATACTACCATTGTTGTGAAAGTAAATAAAAAGTGATTCTATCAAGGTTTCTTCCTTTCGTGTTGCTGTTTGATTCCAAAAAAGAAACTGACATACGCGCCTACCCTTGGCGGAGCAACAAAGTTACGCGAGCGGGCCAAGCCATGAGGAAAAAAGGTGCAGTCCCTTTAACCATCGAACCGAATGGGCTCAAATCACGTAATCTTTGGTATTGGCTTGAGTGTTTCTGTGGAGTTTTATTAAAATCGGTCCACCAAGTTTGCCTTGCAAGTTTTTTTTTATTTGAAAATGCATTTCTTTTTGTTAGGAGCTGCAACATAAATAACTATGGGTTTACATAAAGAATACGTCCTTATTCAAATCTTACACAAAATAAACAGTCTTCAAACTGTTAAAGGTCTCCACATAATGGTATAGAAACACATCAACACTTCAACGTAAGCGGGTGGCAATGGTGCAGTAGTAGTGTATTCGCTTACGGAATGGAAGGTCGTGCGTTCGAATCCCGGCCAAGTCCATTACTTTATACCGAATACATGAAATCGTAATCTCCCTAAGTAACCTAGACACCACCCGTGGAGAAAAACCCTACAACTGCACCCAAACACTTCTTTCCTATCTCTCTATTCTTTCTAATACCAAGTAGCTTACACTGTGTTCTTAGCATTATAAGGGTACTGTAACAACAGAAAAAAAAATCCCTTTAGCGTAAGCAAATTATATAAAAAAAAAAAAAAAAAAAAAAAAAAGTCGCCTTCAACTTTGACAACCGTTTTAGAACCAATGCTTTTTAATGGGATGGAACGCATTAGCACTTCAGCCTCAACTTCACCTTCAACGTTAGACCTAAATCCTAAATTCAAAGTTGAAGTGCAAGTCCCACCAACCTTGAGGCGATGTTTTCAGTTTTCTCAACATGCAAATGCTTATATTTTGAGCGAATTTTCTCGCTTGCTTGTATTTTGACATAATTTTCTCTTTTCTTTACAACCATTCTTTGTTTCGCTCTTGAAGTTCCATTTTTCATTGTGTTTGACTCAACTTTAAACGCTAAAGTTCTCACTCTTGTCAAAGTCCAAGTCGAAGTTGAAGTGTTGATGTGTTTCTACCATAATCCATTTATATCCACCAGGTGTCGCATATGACATCATTTCCAATCGTCATTATGACATCGCTAGATAGCACGTAGTAAAAAAAAAACTTGCGACTTGACAACTTCAAACTTTCAGTGTGAACGCACCCTTAAACCGATTACCGAACTCTCAATGTCAGTAAAATCAACATTTTCACCATGGTGAAGTAGGATGGAATAACGTTTTCAAATAATTAAAATTTACTGCTAAAATTCCGAGTCGGTGCTTTAAAAGCGTTAACGCCGTTTTTTGGCCGTAATTCTCGTTCCAGTAGACAAGCAATTCATAGTCTAGTACAAAAATTAATATTCGCTGCTTGATGTTGCCGTACTAGTGAGACTACGTTTTGCCCGAAGTGTGGAGAATATTGCTGCCGTAGAGGCGTCCGTCACAAACCAGCCAAATCAGTCAATTTCACGGCGTTCTCAAGAATTGGGTCTCGCCCAGATCACGTTATGGTTTTGCGTAAGGATCTTGGCCTACACCCTTACAAGATGAAACTGACTCCAGAACTAAAGCCACTTGATCATATAAAGCGACGTACGTTCCCGAATCGGGCTATAGACATGATGGAAGAAAATGAAGAATTTCATCGCAAAATCTTCACCGATTTAACGCATTTTTGGTTAAATGGCTTCGTCAATAAGGAAAATATGCGTTACTGTACAGGTGAGAACTCTCATGTGATTCATCCGAAAAAAATCTCTGTTTGGTGCGGTTTTCTTGCCGGTGGCGTCATTAGGCCGTTTCTTTTCCGCGATAAAAATGACCGTCACGTTATGGTAAATGGTATTCGCTACCGAGACATGTTGGAACGTTATTTCTTTAAGCAATTGCATGAGCTGGACATCAGTGATATGTGGTTCCAACAACACGGTGCCACAAGCCACACAGCGGGTGCAACAATGGAGTTATTGAAGTCTCAGTACGGTGAACGTGTTAACTCGAGAAACGGACCCGTCTATAGGCCGCCGAGATCGTGTGATTTAAGGCCTCTAGACTTTTTTTATGCGTGGCTATAGTAAATCATTGGTTTATGCCAACAAGCCGGCAACTTTAGTGGAGCTCAGACCCAATAATGAACGAGAAATAGCGGCCGTACGGTTGAAATGTGCGGCTAATTCATCGAAAATTGGGTTCAACGTATCGACCGCTGCATACGTTCTCGTGGTGGACATCTGCACGAAGTCGAATTCTATTCATAAATATTTTGATAGTAATTCAAGTCAATAAACATTTTTTTGAGATATCTTAAGTAGTTTGCATTATATTTAAAAAAGAAGTTGTCAAGTTCTTAATGAAAGCCCTTTTTTAATACATATAGCAATGGTCTTAAGTGTGTTATGCATGGGGTTCACATTCGTCTCCCTTGGCCGCCGAACAAGGGTTCTGCAGACAGGTGTTGCACAAAAAAAGATTAATTTTTATATATTTTCAGACAATTAAGAAACATCCTTAATAACTGAATAAATGTGGTGTTATTTTATTTATGTTTTTATAAAGATAATCATGGCTTTCCGGTTGTTGTCAAATAGTAAACAAAAAATCATATTGACGAGAGCATCAATTTATTAATTAATTAACTAATTTAGATTTAAATCGTTATATTTATTATTGATAAAACAAAAACACTTTTCATCAACTTCCCACTTTTCCTTTTAATTTTTAGAAACTGATGGAGATTCTGACGAATGTTGTCAAGTTATTGAATTAGTTGAATCCGATCCAGAGGAGTATGAAATTAAAAAGCGAATTCCAGAAAAAGCTATAATTCGAGCCGTTGAAATATTTTCACCAACTGGAAAAAGGACAGCTAAACCTTATCGAAAAGTGGTCAAAACATCACCAGCAAAACCGCCAGAAAAACCGACAGCAACATACAAAATTAATCGAGTAGTCAAAAAGCATCAATTGGTCGTTAAAAGACATTCATCGCAAGTAGCGCCAAAAAAAATTGATTTTGTGAACGTTGACAAGGCAAGGGAAATGGCTGACTTTTTAAAAATATCCGCACTAAAGAATGAGTTGTATAAGAAAAGATTTAGGAGCACTTAAGATATTTTTATTTTTTTTATTCGTAAGTGTAGAGTTGTGCTTCATAGATTAGGGGTATTTTCAATGCTCATTGGGGTAGGTATATTTAAAATATACTTTTTGTATAGATTTTGATTGGCCGAGATTAATCATAATTAATACGAACTTTTCCCTAATTTGCACACATAATTTTTAAATATTTAAATTTGATTTGTTTGCCCTTGAATAAATGGAAAAGCAACACTCAAAATAAAGCAAATAATCGGAACTATCGTGAATTAAATTCGACTGGGAACAATTCCCATCTAAACTTTATTCGCGACACGCCTGATAATGATTAGGTTGTATTTTTGTGCTTGGTATACCTGAATCAAGGAATCCATCAGATTTTTAGTTTATTGAATAGAATTCAAACATATGAAGGAATTAACACCTATAAATGTATCTATAGTTAACGATTTATATTTTAGTTACTCAAATTAATTGTTAATGCAGATGCGAAATATATATTTTCCAACACTGATTAAATTGGATAGGAGTCCCATGCAGTTTGAGGATTGAACAAGTTCAGAGCAAACGTTTATTCTCACCGAAACACTATGCTTGTGCCTTTTGATCTACACGGATCAGTGGAATGAAGATATGTTAATTCCAATCGCTAAAATTATGATCATTTAAATCGGGTGCACTGATTATTTGGGATTATTCCGCTGATATTTGCAAAGGTAAGCATTTTTCGTTTATCTTTTTATTACATAAAAAGTCTATACTTGACTTAAAAAAGTAAATACAGAAATATTTCGGTTTCTAAGGGCTTATGGAAAGATATATATTTTTTGGGTTTTAAGGAAGTTTTCTGGGGTTCCAAGGACCTCTTCACAAAATAACCTCAAACACAGACAAACTGTGCGGTTTCTAAGAACATTTTGGAAAAATATCTCTCTTCAGGTTTTAAAGACCTTTTCTCTGGTTCCAAGGACATCTTGACAAACAAAAAAACTTTTATCACAGAAATACTGCGTGGTTTCGAATGACATTTTGGAAAAGTATAATTTTTTTCGGATTTTGAGGACGTTTTTCTCAGTACATACATATGTAAATAAATTACCTGATATTTCAGTCAATACTCCTGTGAAACAGAATCAGTTAGGTTAGGCGCGCAAGGCCGATTATAAAATCGGATAGCTTCGACTGCGATATTAAATGAATCTACGCCTATGTCCGACTTGCAAATCGACCGATTTGATAATCTGTATCAAATTCCCGTTTTTTCAAGTCGGCCGATTGGAATTATTTGCTTTAAATTTGTAAATTTAATATAAACAAGATAGACAATAAGGACATCGACAGTGGGCTTCTAATTTGTTTGTTCGAATCTCGACCCGCGTTCTATGACGAAAAACTAAATTTCAATAGCGACCGCCATGTAAAAGAGAACTCATGACCGGAGACATGTGAAACATTGATGAACCGTGTTACACGCTGATTCGTTAGTGCTGTATGGTTAAAAACGCTTCCTGTCGAAATTTTGGTGCTATTTTCCTTTTTTTCACAATCATAGATAACACACTAACGCACCCTTACGATAATTTCACAAAAATCTATATTTGTGTATAAGCCTGGAAAAGATTAACTTTGCCGCAAAAACGGTCCATCCCATGCGAGTTAAAGCGTTCGGCCTACATTTTCAAAAAGGGCTCCGATTTCGGTGGTTCTATGGTTGTAAAAAGGGCAGGTCCTGGTTTCGGAGCTTTCACAAAGAGCTCAATCGCACCCTAAAGATCCTGAAGATAACCCTGGCCCCAAGGCCAATAAACGGCACATTAATAACAGAGGTTCGGCAGACGTCCGGCTTTTTATGTCGATTTTTGTTAAATTTGTTTATAATTTTTTCGTATTAAGTTACGACTACATTTCGAACTATGTATACTTCGCTTCGGGTTATTCCTAAAACCGAACTTGGGCGAAAACTATCCTTAATTTTTACAACTATGTAATTCCAAGTCTCTCCAATTTAAACTTCCATTATTCCTATTTAAATTTAAGCTGTTTCCAAAAATATGTCTTTTTTGTTTTTGTAAAGAATTCCGTGAAAAAACTAGGTATTTGCAAAATATTGCTTATATTGATCCGGGAATAAAAAAAATATTTACTTAGCATTAAGATGAACTCCATGAGCCGAACAAAAGAAGAAAAAGGATCCGATTCTACATGTATATTAAAATAGGTGCAACGCACATTTTAGAGTGTTGAAAATTGTGACAATTGGGTTCTTCCTTTAAATAAAGATCACATATTTGATACATCGCGTAACAAAACAAATCAACTGACTTTGTGAAATACAGGAAATCCTCAATTTAACTTGCTAATCAGTTTTGACGTAAGTCGAAAATGGCGTACATCGCAACAGTGTATAGGCTATTTCGGGTGGCATAAGTGCAGTAGTAGTGTATTCGCTTACTGAATGGAAGGTCGTGTGTTCGAATCCCGGCCAAGTCCATTACTTTATATCGAATACATGAAATCGTTAATCTCCCTAAGCAATTTAGACACCACCCGTGGAGAAAAACCCTACACATGCACCCAAACACTACTTTCCTATCTCTCTATTCTTTCTAATAGTAAGTAGCACCGAAAAGCATGCAATGAAATACGAAAATGTCAGGTGCTGCTTGCTGTTAAAGCACAAATGCTTACGCTGTGTTCTTAGCACTATAAGGGTACTGTCACAACAGAAAAAAAATCCCTTCAGCGTAAGCAAATTATAAAACCAAAAAAAAATTCGCACCAAAAATTTCATCTAAGCGTTCGCAACGTTCGTTAACTAGATTTCGATTGACGTTTCAATCACTTTTACAGTTGCTCTGAAACTTAGTGGAATAAAGACACGAATTTATATATATAATAAAACATTGCCCTGATTTAATTTTCCATCAACTCCTTTTGCTAAAAAAATATTGAAACAATTTAAACCAAATAGGTACCAAAATCATGAACTATTTTGTTTTTGTCTGTTTCCTTACTTTTTCAAGTAACTTTAAGCTACTCAGAGTTACTAAAAACTGTTTAAAGCTGTTCCCCAACGCGAAACTTTCGTAAAAGAAAAAAGGAACGATATATGAAGTCACCCTCCTCAACTGAAAACGTTACTTTGGGCAGGTTTTTAAACAGCTGTCAACAGCACTTTTTATGACAGTTGATATTACAGTAAGTAAGTAAGTTATTGTTTCTTTCATTGTTTCTTTCATATAAATCCGATTTTCCTCAATCCTTTCAATCAAATTTTCTATTAATCTCGATTTCACAGATTGTTTTAGTTTTTCATTTGATGTTTCTGCTTTCATGTAGTTTGGTTACTACATCTTACTACAAAACTGTTTCTTTTCTTTTTCATAATTTCTTCAATCTCTAAGAGAATTGGGCGCGTTCAATTTGCAATGCAACTACTAGTCCCTACTATTTTACCTTTCCTCATTGATCAAATAACTCACGTGACCATCGTTTGGCAAGTGATAGAAATTGAATTAGTAGGGAACTTGCAGTTGCCTTGCAAATTGAACGCGCCAATTTATCCCCACTCCTAAAAATTCGAGAATTTGCTTAGTCACTTGAAATGTAAGGGAACACATCTAATGTGACCACAGCGGCACGGTGTATCAAGAGGAGGGGACAGAAATAGGGGCTCAACCTTTACTTAAATTGCAACATGAAATAGAAAATATACCTAGGCCCATTGGTTTTGGTTTAAAAAAGTTCTCTACAGGGGTAGTTGGAAACTTAATTGTAAATTAAAAACAATATACCGCAAAAAAACAATGTTAACGACGATTTCGAAAAAGTTCGAAAACCCCGATATGTCCCTAGGTGAAAAGTGATTTTTGTACCTAAAGGAATGTTTGCTTTTACAATCCGACTATTGCATGTAGATTTCGAGGTGATTTCGTTGAAATCTTCCAAAAGTAAGAGATTTCGAAATCTTTCAAATGTTTGGGAAATCTTCCGATTTCGATGTAGATTCCGAGTGATTTCGAGAAATCTCGGATTTTGATTTGGTGCGAATAGTCTAAGTAAAACAAGAAGATTGTCTTTAAAGTACTAACTTTTGTTTTTTTTTTTTGTTTTTGAATATCTGTTCCAATTAAAGAACTAAAAATTGTTAACAAACGGTTAAACCGTGGAAAAAATTACAAAATATCGTGTTAGTCATGCGAGTCCACATTCCACATTTCGATCGAAAGCGATTTGAAAACGATTTTCAATTTCGATCGGAATGAAATTCCATATTCGAATCGTCAAAATTGCAGGTATGTTTATAATTATTGATGGGTGTCAAGTCCAAACCTCGACGGGGCCACTGTTTTTTCTTTTCTTGTGAACTTATTATGCAAGAGTTATTTTACCAAGAGGTCCTTGGAATTGGAACAACAATAAAAAGGTACTTAAAATCGGAAAAATGTTTTTTTTACAAGTTTTGTTTACAAATTGCACCAAGAAAAACACAGCCAACTGCAACTTCACCAATTTCACAATTATTTGTGCCAAATTCACGAAGAAGAAACAAGCTGGATGAATTTGTGCAGGAAATCGAATTTTCTGAAATGTAGAACATCAATTTGTGTGTATAAATTATAGTTACCATGAAGATGATTTCGTGAGTAAATGACAATATTAATTTTCGAAATTCCAATTCACAATTCGCATTTCGATCGAATAGAATTTTTTTTATACGAAAACCAAAAATTCGTTCGGGCTGCTTGAAGGAAACATTATTTAGATGCATATGTATACCTATGTATGTATTTTTTAAATACCCACACATTTTAAAATAAAGAAGGTCCGCACAAACTGTCATATTTTATGAGAACTGCCTTTTGCCTTATTAACAACATATAGTTTAGTAGAGTTGTGAATAACCTTATCGTTTCGTTAAGATTCAAAATTTAAGATTGTTAAAGTATAATTGGTCCTATGAATAAAAATTAATATTTACTTTTAGTAAAATGTAAAATAATGAAGAATTTTGTGTGTGCGCTCTTAATGGTGTCTGGAATAATCTTAAAATAGTAAGGTTAAAAAAATCCGTCAACTGGTTCGTGGGTCTATAAAGGACACACGATAACAATGTTTCATTTGACCTTTTACTAAGAGCAAATGCTAATTTTTATTCATACGACCCAATGTATGTCTATTTTTATATTTTATATTTTTATAGAACTTATCTATATAAATTGCTTTAATTATAAAAAAAATGTTTGTCACAATAAGTTTTATTTTTATAATAATTTTTTATAAGAAATTCAAAAGTTATTGTTAAAGCAAAATAAAATGAAATTTTAAAATTGATTTAAAACATGCATTTTACTTTGGAAGAATATACATAGGTACTTACTTAACGGGCTCAGCCTTCCATCCTCTGCGATCCCGGTCACGATGCAGTTGTCCCCACCAACCGCTCTGGCATCCTCGATGGTTTGGTCTTTAAAACCGAGGCTGGGTCTTCCTCATCTTCTAGAGCCTGGATCCTCTTTTCTGGAGCATTACTATCCGTTCGATTGATGTGGTCGTGCCAAAATCGCCCACGCTGTGGTTGGCAAATGATGTAAATATCGTCCGTGTATTAAGGTAGTTCGACGTTTCTGTTGAAGATAGTGCCTTCCGCGTTGAAACCTGCCCTGAGTACTATCAGCTCCTGAACAAGATTAGATATGTCACATGATAGCGCATGTCCGTGCCTACAAAATGTTTGAGAAGCTCCTCATGACAGTTAATAGTCTTGGATGTTTGTCAGACTTTTGCAAGAGGTGAGGCATTGAAAAAATGCCAGGTGTTCCTGGGTGGCATTCGAACTCCGATCACCTACCTCAGTAGTCCCACGCAGTAACCACAGAGCCCACCTGATTCCATTCATAGTATCTCATGTATCGCGGTAGTATCTGCTTTATACCACGCGAGGACGTATTCAAGATTGTGAGCAGTATCAGCTGTACACAGCCTGCGTACGTTCTAGGTAAGTGTTCTCAATTCATAATTTCTGGACGATCTGGGTCGTAATGTTAAATGAAGGTGCCCCATATTCGAAGCTTGTGTCTCACTCATAATTTGTTTCTTATTTACGGGGTTGGGGGAGTTACCCCGACGATACAACCCCCCATCTGGAGGGCCAGAAATCGCATTCGGTAATATGTTCCCGTTTACTTACGTCAGCTCTCAATATATTTTAGAGAAGCTCAGGTAAGTTTGGGATGGGATAAGAATATCACTACAGCGCACTCCGATGAACTTGTCGTTAAAGAAGACTGAGGGGAAAATCATGTCTAGGTAGGCTGAGCCTAGGATAGGGTTACCATACAAAAAATTTAAAAGCCGGACATTTAATAGAGCAAAGTTAGATTTGGGAGCAAAGAGCCTGACAAAAACAAATGTTAGTTACCAACACGTCAGATGGGACAGTAATATGAATGTATTCAAACTGATGTAGTTGCATTCATATTTGGACGGATTTGGCACAATTTTTTTCGTTAAAATTGAATTCGTGAAAATAAGTCAAATATCCTGGAACGGGAATAAATCCTCCGGTCAGAGCAATTCGCTTTCCCAAGGTTTCGAGTTGAAACGTTGGAAAGTATGAGTGGTCGTATCTCGTATCCACGGGCTTGATTAGATTATGGTTAGAAGGCGAGTGGACATCTTGTATGGTCAAGAAACGGACTTAAGGACAAATGCTTCCAAGATATTCTACAACGGGACAGAACAGGATATGAATCGAATCGGTATCATCCTTGCGGCGCACGCAGGAGTATTTGCATAAAAAACCTGGCCAAAATTATTTTTCGTTACCTTTGTCACTTTTTCAGCTTAAAATTAATATTTATTCAATAAAACACACTTTCTAATTGATTTCTATTAATTTTTGAATATATTTTTGAAAAAAGACCGACTTTTTTTATTTGAATTTTTTTTATTGTTCAAAAACTAATCGCTAGATTTTTATCATTCTGGACCGTCTGGAAGTAGCTCTAACGTCTCTTTTGAAAAAAAAACATTCTTGTTTTCGATTGCGTCTTTCTAAGAGAAGTCATTAGAGGATCAGAGCTGAGCAACAATCGATTTATCGATAATCGATAATCTGAAACTTTTATATATAAATATTTTTGTTGAATGTAGTTTCGCTTTATTTCGCTCACCTAAGGTGTTTGTTTCTGGCTTCTGCTGCTTCTTCCGATAGCTGACCAATTGGAAGAAGGGCAGTTTCTATAATTATAGACCCGTGCATTAAGATCTTGTGCATGGTCCGAGTCATAGGATGCCATGGATATAAAGTCTGTCTGTATTCATTGCAATAAAAACATTTCGGAATCAATTTTGTAGCCACTTGAAATTGCTTCTAAAATTATTTTAAATCGAAAAATCAAGTTAAAATCAATCCCTGTGACTTCAGCTGCAATTTGAGGGTTATTAAAAAATCTTCGACTTGTATTCCAGCCATTTGTATTGCCGAAACCTGCTCGTGGTAGATCTACAATGAGACCAAGCTTGTTTCTAAATTCCCCTTTGAATTTTTCTTATTTTACTTACTTCTTTCTCATCTTGGGATCTAATTTGCCATTTTTTACTAGAAGTTTATATGCTACATGCAGAAGACTCTCAAAAAGTCTGATTCTTGCATGTAGTACTGATAAACCAAATTTAATGGAGTTTTCATTAAATTTCGTTTGTCTGTGTAGTTAATTTGTTTAAGTCTTTTGATGTTGACCCGCAAGCATAGCATTTCTGTGTTGATGTAGTTTCAGTTAGAGAGAACAAACCTTAGGTGGATAAGTAGTAATACGTGTCCAGCGACTAAGCACATCTGGCCAAGGTTGGATCTGCGACGCTCTAAGAGTCTGATCTCACTAAACCGACTGCATATTAGCTCCACTATAGGTACCATTACAGAGTACTGTCTGATAGGCAAGCACGAATCGAGGCTTGGCGTTTACTCAAACGATTTCTGTAGAAGTTGCTTGGACGAGGAGGAGGAGGAGACTATACTTCACCTTCTCTGCACATGTCCTGCTCTCTCCCATAAAAGAAATCCTTATCTGGGAGATTTCTTGCTTAACGATCTTAACGACTTCGCTAACGCTGACGTTAGAAGTCTATCGCGCTTCATAAAAAGCTCTAAATGGTTTAACTAGTGGCGAGAGAAACCCCTCGATCGGTGGTATCACAATGGACCTAACTTTGGTCTTAGTGTGTTGGCCTTACGCTGACAGCCACTTTATCCTAACCTAACCTAGTTTAAGTTATTGCATTGCATATTTTCCCATCGACCATGGTAAAAAGCAATGTATGCTTCACTTCTATGGTCGAACTTATTACAGTCTTATTAAGTGAATCGATTTTTGACTGGATATAGCTGATTTCGCTTTTAGTTATGTCTGTGATTTCTTCAACGAAGTTAATTCTTTTTGGCCGGCAAAATCGGGGAAAAGATGGAGTCGGCTTTTGCCATCTGACTCAGAGCTGTTTTCAAATCTTTGTTTGTATTGCGTTTGCTGGGATCCGTCACAACCTCATTTTGTAATGAGTTCAAGAGATGCACATTCATTTTCATTAAGACTGCTTACAACTTCCTGCATATACATGAGTAGTCGAGTTGCAATGTAATCCAACAAATCCTGCAGATTTATTTCAGCCAATGTTTCCGTCACAGTATATGATTCTTCTATTGGATAGCAATCCTTTTTAGCTTTTTGTTAGTCCGGCCTTAATGAACATAGAAAGGGCCTTTTGTATGGAAAATTTTTCTTTTTTATCTGTAAAGCTGTGAGAATATGCCTCTTTGTACTTTTGCGCTCTTCCAGGAGATTTAAGGATTTCTGTAAATACTTTTGAAGCAACAGTATTCCCGGCTTCTCTAAACTTCATCTGAGTTGCAAAAGCTAGTTCCTCAGTTTGAACTTTTTCTCGGATATTTTCAGTTCTTCTTCTTTTAGTCATTTCACTCGATTCTTCAAACGGCTTTTCAGGTCGCCTTGCTGATCTGACACTCATAATTGGAAGTGTGACAGTCCCTTCAAGCAACTCTTTGTGTCTCTCTCTGAAAACAAATCCTTTCTTTTACTAGAGGCTAACCATCTTTTGCTTCAAATCGAAAACAATTTTAGATACGTTTGACTTATAAGTTCAAAGGTTTTCTTTTGAACAAGGAACATTTAACAAAAATTGTTTTAAATAATTTAATTTTTGGTTCATATCGACCTCTTCATGTTCTTCCATAATATTAAATAAATATTTTTTTGTCATAACGCTCGAACCAGATGATCCTAAAAAATGCTATGTATTAAGAATTAAACTATAAAATATATCCCAGTGCTTTTTTTTATTCCGGAAACGAAAAAAAATTAAAACAGTATAGTAACATTGCAATAACTAATTGTAGTAGTTAATGTAGTAATTGAAGGCCACTGGGCGCCACACTGATGCAATAATATATCTTGTGTAAGTTATAGGTAATATATATAATAGAATAAATAAAAGAAAGAAAGAATAAAGAAAGAGGCAAAGAGTTAGTCTTTGACCAACCTCCAAACAATCGAGTTGTGTTTCTTTTGAGACTAAGCGTCTAAATAATCAATAAAACCACTGTATGGCGTATGAGTGTTTTTTTTTCACGCACAAAATCGAAAAACTAAAATTCATAAAACTTCGGGTAGCAGCTAGTAGCAGCCAAATCTTTTTGCATTACAAAGACAAATATTCAATCTAACTTACAAAGTGCAAACTTTGCGACGTCTATTTGCTGTATTGCGTTTGAACCCGAATTAAAACAAAAACAACAACACAAGATTTCCAAAAATGCATTTAAAATGTCAATACATACCTGCATTAGAACTCTCCATTAACAGAAAAATTAAGATTTATATCATAACAACTTGAAATCACTTACAGAGGAACACTACCGAAATTGCATGCATGCAAAGAAAAAATGCAAAAAATCCAAACCTACAACTTTGAACTCAGTTTATCACAACACACGATGAAGAAGAAAAAAAGGCTGCAGCGCGTTGACCCATGTATATTTAGGATAAGCTATAGCAAACATTTACTTCTTGATTTTACTTTTTAGAAAATTTAATTTTGGCCAGCTTTTCGATGCAAGTACTCCTATGTGCGGCGTGCTACTTGGCAGCGTCTTTTTCTTTTCAAAGCCCATTGTTTGATGTGTCTCAAACCGATGATGCAAGGTGAGGTTGAGATATAGTCAGTACATATGCTCCCCAAGGTGGGTGCGAGCAGAGAGAAAAAAATGCACTGGATAGACTTTCAGATTCATCAACAACATTCCAAAAGAGGCCAATTTTTTTTGTTACCGGAGAATTGAACGGTCATGTCGGGAAGTCAAACTAAGACTATGCAGGCTATGCAAACTGGGATCCGGCACCATGAACTCTCCGGGCACCATGACCTCTCCGGGTAAAGATATTAAAGATTACCAGAGAAAGTAGAAGTATTATTATTAACATGAATAATTATCTCGATTATATCATCAATGAAGTTGAGGATGAAAAGTGCAGAGAACAAGACATGTGGCATTCCGTACAACGATCTTGCTTGGACAGAGTCAAATCATTTCTGTAGGCTTCAAAAGAACAATATCAACACGGCAAAGAAACATTGTGGTGGACAGATGAGGGAACAAGAAAGCGGCATTCAAAGTCAAGGTCAAACTGACCCTCTAATAATGGAGACGAAAAAGCTCGCCTCGAATTGGAATTCAGAATTTGCAAGCGACTCGCACCTTAGAGAAGGTGAAATGGTCAGTAAATCCGTTCGCCACATGTTCATCAACTATGCTGTAGGGCTGCTACTTGGGGATGACGAAAAAATACTATACACACACACAGGTGGCAACAGTGTCGTGAAAGACTTCTACTCAATTTGAAACTTATTTTACTCAATTTGAATGCTTATTCTATATCTTATTGATAGGATAGAGAGAGTTTTTTTTTTGTTTACTTTGTTTGCTTCGTTTTTGGTGAAACTTGCAAACACTTAGTATGGATGTCAAAGCATACGATTTAGATGCTTCTAGACTTCTAAATGAACAATTTTTAGAATATACTTTCCAAGAGCCGTTTCTAACACTAAAGGAGTACCCGACATTACAAGATAAACTCGAGAGTCCTGGAAAAAGATGGGAGACATCTGGTATATTATTCTCATCTCCAAACTGATGGGAGGAGATCCAATGCCCAACCAGTAGAGGACAGGTATATTTTTCCTTTGTACAGTAACATCCCGGGCTGAGGTTTCGAAAGTATAAAACTGTATTCTGTTTCTAAAATCTTTATTTACATATATCTTTTCCAGTATCTTCGTTCGATCAATGTAGTAAGTTCCTTTTTCCTTAACACAATTCACTCTCAAAGTCCTTATTTTCTTTTATCAACACTTTAAATCTCTTATTCGTCTGCATCACCGTTTCAGTATCTCCTTTTATTATTACCACGTTTGTTAGCTATCACTTTATAACTCGTACTACTTTATCGCTGTTCCAAATTCAACTCTTTCATTATGGCTGACCAAAACTGTCTACTGCGTTTGTTGTTTATGATTGGCGCCGCATATCTCTTATAATTGCGTTTTAAAATCAGCGGTCCTGCACGCACGTTACAGTAAAAAGAAATAGGCGATACGCGAGACTCGGATAATGAACATTCTATTAAGCTGATGTCACACACCATCACGATCGATAACTTACGTACAGTTGATCATGGACATGTGTGGGGGAATAAAGGCAAGAATAAGAGTCTGTAAGTAATTAGGACCGCTGTAATCACGTAGAAGTTTCTAATTAATTAAGTATACTTCAGGGAAGCCTCTTCAGTCCCTTGATAATCTTTTTGAGAGAAAACTTACGGACTCCAAAGTGCATCAGTTATTGTTTCCTGACGATGGAGCCATCATAAGCGAGGATCAAACGTTTCTACAAGGAGCACTTAATGTATAGTTGGATGTTGTGGAGATTAATTGGTATTAGTCCGAAAAAGACTGTGCTGCCCGTTCTCTGACCCAACCCGACCTATGAATGTAAAAGTGATTCCCAAGTGCGAAAAGTTTAAATATCTGGAACTTATGATCAAAGCAAAGCAACCTGTGATGACGACATTAATCATCGCCTCAGCATAGGGTGGATGAAGCTGCAGGAAAACTAAGCCATCTTATCTGACCGAAAATGCCTTCCTAAGCTGAAAAGAAGGCTGTACCTACACCACTAACTGTGCTTTCGGCGCTCACATACGAATGACAATATTGGACAGGGTACAAAAAGTATAAAGGCAAATTAACGGCAGCTGAGATGAGGACGGTTCGTATGACAGCAGGAGTAAGCAAGCTTGATCGAATAAGAAATTCCAAGATCTGAGTAAGCCTTCACGCAAACTCAGTTGGAAACTGCATGTAAAGGACCGTATAAGGAAGGCGACGATAGCTATATTCTACTGCAAGAAAGCCCTAGGCGTCAGGTGGGGTCTGAAGCCTATGATAGTCTATTCGATTATTCGGCGGCTGTCAGACCAATCATTACTTATGGTATCGTAACTTGGCCTGCGGTATTAAAAAAATGCCACGTGAGCATTTGGAACCAGTCCAAAGGTCAGCCTGCATCTGCATTACTGGAGGCTAACGGTCCACACTGACGGCAGCCTTAGAAACTACGCAGCTCTTACCGGTCATAATGAAACTAAACCTCAAGGATGATGCCATCTGTATAGAGATTGCGGGCAACCTCCCTGTAGATGTCTTCGGGAAGCTGGTAGCTTATAAGGCAGCTCTCAGACTGAGAGATTCGCATATGTGGCGAAGTCACACATTCGTCACGCGAGCATCTTAATGGCCCACAAGATTCCCTATATTTCTGACTACTTAATCCCAATAATCGATTTCAGTAAGAAATATAGGACAGTCATCCCAGACCGAGCCGGCTGTGAGGCACATCAAATCTCGAACAAACCCGCCATTAAAATGGGCGGCACGGGGACAGGCATCTTCGCAAATGACTCCGAACTCAATGTCGCGCTACGACTTTCTGACCATTGCAGTGTTTTTCACGCGCGAGTTATGGACATCCGCGAAGCTCATCAAACTGGCATGAGCCCGATAGACGGCAGCACTATGGTGATCTACATAGACAGTCAGGCAGCAATAAAACCCTAGAAAAACCAGCAACAAGATCTAAGTTGGTAAAACAATGCCGCGAATTTCTAAATGAGATCGCTGACAGATGCAACATTTCACTGTGCTGGTTCCCCGGACACAGTGACATTCCAGGAAACTGCAAAGCGGATGAGTCAGCCAGGAAAGGAACCGCCCAAGACCTCCCTGACAACAGGGAGACCCATTCAATCGCTAAAAATCAAACTATCAGAAAATGTTCTGGTAGAAGCGAACAATAGATAGATAACATCAGCACATGTTCGTCCCCAAACAGATATGGACAGAGTACCATGCAAAAAGAACATCCAATCTCCTCTCCATAAGCAAGAAAAATATAAGCTCGGCAGTTGGAGCTATCACTGGCCATTGCCTTATAGGCAGACACGCCACCAGAATGGACGTACCCCCAACGACTTCTTCAGAAGCCGCACGTTGAGGAGGAGGAAACCATCACACAGCTTCTGTGTAACTACCGTGCACAGGCCAATACAAGGAAACAAATCCTTGGTAGCTATTTCTTTAAAGATATAAGCGATCTTAGCCAGACAGACGTATGCTGCATAAGCAAATTCGTCACTAAACCCAAATTGTTAAACTTGAAGCTGAGCAACCCGAACGCGAAGTTCGTACTGTAACAGTCATCCTAAGCTCCACCCTAGATGCCGTGCGTGTGCCTCAGCCTCTATTAGATTAGGGCTAGATAGTATACAGGCCATCTTCGGTCGAACAGAAAACTGGGACCAGAACTGGAGTTTGACTGAAACAGTCACTCCAATATGCTCCTCTCGAGGGGTATTGGAATAGGGTGTGTACTGCACCTACTCTGCATTCTCTAACTTCTTTCTTAGAAGTTATATTCATATAATCGCCACCTCACCGAAGGCAATCAGTTTCCCAACAAGTCAAGTGAACGTCATCTCCTGTGTTGAAACCGTCTCTACAGAAATTGTAGTCATCATTCCCTCATATTTGAAATATCCCTAAAGAACATATTTTGTGGTACCATCAATGAAGCTCTTAGCTGTGCTCTTGCAGACTGGTACTGGTAGTATCTCACTGTCAGTTAAACTTACTTTACCTAACGGGCTCCCGACCCGTGAAGAGTCTCTGCCTGAGACACAGCACCCAAGCGCTCTGGCATCCGCAATGGCTTTGGCTTGGTCTTTGAAACAGAGGTTCGGTCTTCCTTGTCTTCTCGAACCTGGGACCTAAGATTCGAAGATCCTCTTTGCTGGAGCATTATTGCCAATAGTCGACGTATTTTGTCTTTTTTGACTACATCCACATCTTCGCACAGCTCATAGAGTTCGCATTTGTGTCTTCTCCGCCGAAGAATTTTTCTTTCGAAGGAGCCCAGTATCTGCTCTCCCTTACTGCTGATCGTCCAGCACTCGGCGAAATAAAGCAGAACTGGCAGGATAAGGGTTTTGTAAAGCATACATTTCGTCCTCCGAGTTAGGAGTTTTGAACCCAGTTGTTTTGCCGTATCGAAGTAGCAGCGGTTTCCTAGGGTAATTCTTCGCCGGATCTCCACTAAGGTGTCATTCGTGGAGTTCATGTTTACTCCGAAGTAGAAGAACTCCTTAACTAGGCGGTGGACAAATGTTTGTTTGTTTGTTGATAGCATGTTTTATAGTCTTGTCCTCATTTACTAGAAGCCCAACAGATTTCGCCTGTTCTTCAATCGCCGTGAAAGCTTCTATTACGGAGCAGTGTGATCGACCGATGATGTCACAATATCGTTCGCATAACCCAGCAGCTGAACGGACCTGTTGAAGATAGTGCCTTCCCTGTTGACACCTGCCCCGCGCACTATCTGCTCCAGTTCGAGATTGAAGAAATCGCATGATGGCGCGTCCCTTGCCGAAATCCGGTGCATGTTTGAAATAGTTCGGAGGAGTTACTTTTAAAATGCATGTTGCGGCGCGTGTTTTACAGTGTCACGCGACACATTTGAATCAGTTTTGCCGTTATTCCGAATTCGGCCATCGCCATATAGAGCTCCTGACGATGTATACTATCATACGCGGCTTTGAAGTCGATGAATAGGTGGTGTGTTTCGACTTGAAATTCGTTGGTCATTTCCAGGAATTGCCACAGTGTGAAAAATTGGTACTATAGGCGACGTGCCGATAAGTGTGTTGCAAAACGGTTTAAGACGTTCACACAGTACGTCGGATAGGATCTTACTGTCAGTTAGAAGCCCGTCTAATTCAAGGCCGTATCAAAAACACGAGCTAGCTAGTTTTAAATTTATCATACTTTATTACAAATAATGGAATTTACACTGTTTACGATTTTTGTATCTGTTTCTAATGTTTAGTTTAATAAATCTACTTTCAATCATAACTGTGCTGAGCAGAGTTTGTACTGACGTTGTTTGAATGTATTCCTTGCCTATCCACCGCCTACGCCGGGTTGCATAAAAAAATAAAAGAAAAGTGAGTGGGAACAGAAGACCGTTGAAAGCGCATGGCAATGGATGGAGAGTCCACGCCAATGAAAATGAAGCTACAGATACGAGAGTATAATTTTTGGATTATTTGTCTTAGACGTGTGTAAGAGATTTCTTCGATTTCTGCGCTGAGAATGGTTTTTAGTACGAGCACCCGATGGCGACGCTTAAAAAATCTTCGAAGCCAATGGTTATCTGACCTTGCTGCTGGGTATCGCGGACTCTAAAGGCTTCGGTGAATCGCTGTATCTGGACACACAGCACAATGAACTGATCGACAGAGATCTCTTTCTGAGCGCCTGGGTCGCTCTTCTTCATCAGGAACGTAATGAACTCGTCCGAGAATCGGAACCCCATCTGAGTAAATGCTGGAAAGAAATAACAATTGATTAGCCGATCAAAGTAGGAGGAAATCGGTATTACCTTGAGAAAGCTCCTCCCTTTCTATGTGGCCCGACTGGTCACGGTCATAGGTTTTGAAGACTTGCAGCCATTGGTTTATGTAATTGTACAGCTTCTCGAACTCGTAAATGTCGATTGTTCCACTAGCGTCTTTGTCAAACATACCTGCACACGCGAAACGCAATTTTTAAATTAGCATCACAATGGGGCAATAAATTGAGTCATCATACTTATCATAAGTTTGCATGCGTTGTCAGAGAAATTCTGGCCCTTGCCGTTGATTAAGGCTGCTTTTAGTTCCTCAGCGTTTATTTTACCCGAACGGTCTCTATCCACCATCGTGAACCACCGTTGTGCTTCCGGTTGAATGCCTGCGTTTTGAGGTGGAAAGGCTCCGGGTGGAGCTGCATAGCCTCCAGGTTGGCCGTACCCCTGCTGTTGATTTGGATTGAAGCCGCCGCCATAGCCGCCTGGGTAACCGCCCTGAAAATTCATTTCTATATTTGTAAAGGATTAGCCGATGAGAGACGTACTTGATATGACATAGCCGATGTGAAATTAATTCGATTTTCTGGAAAAAACAATTAAAACAGGAAAACTTTTTCGTGTTTTTTCCTTATATGGAATTGACCAAAACTAAATGGGTGACAGTTCGTGACAGTGAGGCTATTGGATTGAAACTACTATTGTGAATTAAATGTATATAGGGGACAGGTCTATGGCACATTTTAATTTGTTAATGTTTTCCTATTGACAAGCGGTTGTTTCACGGCGTGATGTCTGGAAAATGTTAGACTTTACTGTCAGGATAGTTACCAGACAGCTTTCATCTGGACCTTATTGTTGTAATACGTGTTTTTTTGAACCCAAATCCCATACGGATAGGATGATAAAATTCAGTTTTAGAAGCGGTCAGCGGAGACAGAGAAGACCCATTCACACTCATGTTTTGATCTGTTGTGTGTAGGAAGAGTTTCCAGATATAACAAAAAATAAATAAATAAGGCATTAACGCCACGTACAGGACAAACTTATATTTTTGGCAGTAATGGAAGGAAGTGAGCGACGAGTGGCTGAGCGATTGAGAGACGAAACAAAATTTAAACATATGAAACCGAATTGCGGTTCCTAGCGATTTTGTTAAGCGGCAAAGCGGCAGAGCGCCGTCGCTCTGCAATCAATATGTTTTGTCCAAAGTCAACCAGTTCTATGGCAGGACAGCCATAAACACTATAAAAATAACTCCAACCAGCTGCTTCCACTATTTGTCAAAACATAAAAGGAAAATGGCAACAATAATAAACTAAATTGGGTAAGCTACTTGACAATGGCATTTTCACAACAAATCGCTAGGCAATGTCGCTCAGTAATTGGCCACCTGTCACTCAATCGCTCAGCCGATCGTCGTTCGCTGGGTGGTTACAGCATTACGCTTACTTTGAGCGTCAAATTTAAGAAGCTTCTCACGACAATCAAATATTTGTCAGCCTTTGGGATTAGGTTTTGTCGTTCAACTAAAAGCCGTATATTTTTCCTTGCGAAAATGGAAAAAATAGAATGACCTCTCTTCCACTAAAGCTTTTCTATCATACCTTCGGCGAGAGATAGATCCCTTTCGTCTTAACGATGTTGTTCGATCATTTCTCATTTTACCTAATCTCTAATCCTGTTGTAGAACAGAGTTCGCTTTGGAAGCTGTAATAAAATTGGATGAAAATGTGTAAGATGAATATCTATTTCTGCATACTTTCAAGATAGTCGAGCTCGGGATATAGAGATTTTGTTAGAACGTAAATTTATGTCTCATTCCATTGGCAGGAATAGCAATTTTTTTTCAGATTTTAGAGCACTTTTGGAAATCTTGAGTGAGATTTACACCTACTTTCACTAATAGCAACACATTTGGCATTTGCCACTCTTGAGTTATTAATTTCGACGTGTTGCTTCTCTGGAAAAGAAAATTAACAGTAATTAAGTGTTTATCGACGTGTTGCTTCTCTGGAAAAGAAAATTAACAGTAATTAAGTGTTTATCGGCATTCTGTTGAAAAGAAAAAAAAACAATCAAAATATTTATGCTGTTGCTTGCTTCTGTTGAAAAAAATATTCCATCATCAAACTATGCACATATTTATGTTCGTTTGCTCTTGTAGAAAAGACATTTTTTTAACAATAAACTAATGGGGGATTAAGATTATTAAAAGGACAAATAAAACATTTGTTTCTAATCAAATTTGTAAACAAAACAGGTGTCAAGTATCACATATACGATTACAACAAACGCAATCTCGTTCGCTTTCCATTGGGCACGGAAAATATTAAATCTGAGAACAAAATCTGATGTTTCAAATAGAAATCTTACTTGAATAAAAGCCGTATTTTATCATGACCAATGACGTGATTCATATAAATCAGACGATGAAAATAATACAGTCCAAATCAACGAAATTCTGAATTGAATTAATTGTAAATAGTTTACCATCAAGTCTGTTACAAACTGATGTCTAATGTCAGAAACACGTCACCACAGCAACAGCTACAGCGATTTTGATAGGCGCAGCAATGATTTAGCTTCAAGTGTTTTTCAATACAACAGAACACATAACAGCAACAGCATTCTCAGCTTAATAAAAAATTGAAAGTCGCTGTTGATGTGCAAATTCGACCAATCTTGCGATGATGTTTTCATTTATTTCATCATTTTAAAAATCTATATTTTGAGCAGATTGTCTTTCTTGGTGTGAACATTTATAGATATTTATCTCTCTTGTTCTGTATTGTTCCCTTAGTAATGCGTTTCGCTCCACAGAACCTGTCTCTTGGCTGTCGCCGTGATAGTCGCTAAACTTATTTGTGTCTGCTGTTAAGAAAAGTATAAGCAGAAATGGAAGCAGTTGTAATCGAAGTAAGTAACCTTAGAGGCGAGGTAAACTTGATTTTGTGTGACAATCAAAATTGTGATATCCTTGTAAGCAGGTCTCTCTTGAATTGAAGTTCACGCATTACAAAACTGAGATGAGGCACATTTATTGATCGAAACATAAAAAAAACTAGCGACAAATATTATTGCCGCTTGACAGACACTCCAAGATAAGACATGCAAATTACATTTTTTTTTTCGTTTTTAGGCTTTAAGCTATTACTAAAACAAAAATTTATTAAATCTGTGAACTATGGAAAGAATAGCCACATCCTCTACCAATTAGTCCACCATCACCCTAGATCTCCATTGTGAATCATCCATTTTGAGGAGCTTAAATACTTTTCAGCCCGCTGAATATAGTCGGCATTTGTAGATTTTCCAAAAAAATAAAAGCAATCAACAAAAGAAAAACACCGCCGCCAACATGAGTTTCGTAAATCAACAAATCTTTGCTAATTATCAAGAATATATTGATAGCGAGCAGGAATTACGCGAAGTAAATAATAAATAACCTCTAGGCTTTGGTTGGTGCCAGTAATTGCATCTAATTGTTATTGTTACAGAAAATTCGCGCTGTTGTCCGGCAAATTGAACAACACGTCAAGGAAGCGACCATTCGACTGCAAATTATCCACTCGGACATTGAGAAAAGTAAGTTTATTTTTTTCTACAACAACAAACCGTTATCACGTGTGCTGGGCAAATGGTTGTCATTAAGACAAAGAATGGCGCTTTCTATGGCCAAACTACGTTTCACACGAATCTAATTTAAAATAAATGGTTGGCCCCAACCACTGCTCCAATGTTATTTTTTAAACTTATTTTTTGATTTCAGTTGGACAGGCATGCTTGGAATCAAGAAAACTGTTCGAGAACTGTGCCATTGGCTACAAGTCCCTGGCTGAACTTATACCAACAGCTCAATACCATAGGTTTGCCCTTTTTCTCTCTAAATGCCGCATAAGCAACTCTCTATTTTGTAGATATTCCGATCACTGGACTTTTATAACACAGCGCCTTGTGTTCCTTATTGCGCTGACTGTTTACTTGGAGGCCGGATTCCTGGTCACCCGTGAGACTGTTGCCGAGATTCTTGGCTGTAAGTTTGCTCAATTCCTGGCATAATTCCATAAAAAATACTGTTGTTTTGCTTGCAGTGAAAAACGTCCAATCCGAGGGATTCCACCTGGAAATCGAAGACTACCTCATGGGTGTTTTGCTGATGGCGTCTGAACTTTCTCGATTCGCCACAAACTCTGTTACTTTGGGTGATTATGAGCGCCCTTTGAATATTTCCCGGTTCGTGGCCGATCTCAATTCTGGCTTCCGTTTGCTGAATCTTAAAAACGACGGATTGAGGAAGCGGTTTGATGCTCTGAAATATGACGTGAAGAAAATCGAGGAGGTTGTCTACGATATCAGTATTCGGGGGCTGCGCAGTGTACCGCAGGTGCAACCCGGCGAAGCGGAGTGAAGCGGAAAGTTTTTGTTTTTTATCTGAAGCAATTTAAGTCTCAAATTGATATAATAAAATCTTACATTGTATTGACTGAGTTTGATGTTTTTTTAATTCATAAAATTGGGCACTGTAGATAATGTCAAATAATTGCTTGGCAGGGATGACAGCAGTTTTCCAACTACAGGCTTCAGTCCTAACATAGCCGTCTATTTGACGATGCTTGCAGCCCGTTTGGGTTTGGGCATAGCATCTCAATCACGAAAACAAAGACATCCAATTGATGTAGTGCTACCTTCCGGACGAAATCAACAAGCCCCTGCAGTAAGGTGTATTTTAGGTAGTCTTAACACGTTCTGACCCTAATGTGTGCAAACTCCGTTCCCGATTGTGCCTACTTATGCTCGTTACCTGAAAGAACCCCCGAAAAGCATTTTTAGATGAGTATTCACCGAATTTTGATGGCTTGTTGAGGGGAACATCCTCTTAGTATTTAAGTAAGGGTAATTTAGCTAGGGTTTCATTTATAGCAATAAATAATATGTTAACATCAAGGGGCGGGAGGTTTAATAATGCATAAAGGCCAAGGCAAGGTGTGCTGGGGAAGGCCCCCGTGCAGTCGAGTCATACCTTCCTCTGGAGTTTGTCGATAGCAACATTAACGTATTTACGTGAAAGCTTTTTCCACCAAACAACCGATGCGTATGCAAGAATTGGTCATATTATTGCCGTCGGCAGAGAGTCGACCGGCATGCACCACAGCAATGGAGACAGAACGCCGCCTTGCGCACGTAAAGCTCGACCAGCCTTTCCATGCTTTACAGAAAGAAGGAAGTCAGACTGATTGGTCTGAAGCTCTTGTCGAGTGAGTAGTCAACTCTACCAATTTTTGGTACGAATGCCACTCTAACCGTACGCCAGGGTGTTGGCATGTATTCCAGTGCTAGGACAGCGGTGAAGATTCTCTTCATAGTCAGTAGCAACTGGTTTGTACCTTGCTGCAGCATGGCTGGGTATATTCCGTCCGTGCCAGGTGACTTGAAGCCGTCAAAAGAAGCAAAAGCGTATTTGATGGTCTCGTCCATTACCACAGCCTTCGCAATAAAGCAGCTACGCCGAGTTGTTTGTATAGGCTCACTCATAGTGTAATTAGTCGACATAAAGGCATTTCTTTTGAATAATTACAGCTCTGGCGACTTGACGGCGGTCATCTGCGAGAGGGAAGATGGAAAATCTCTGTGTCTGACCTCGGCCTATCTTCCCTACGACTCTGCGGTCGTAATAGCGGACGATCTAAAGGACTTGGCTGGTCAAAACTGGATGCACGTACTGGGCTGTGATGCAAACGCCCATCATACGCAATGGGGTAGTGGAGACACAAATTCAAGGGGTGAGTGTCTTTATGATTTTATTATATTGTCCAACCTTACGGTATGTAATAGAGGGAATTCACCTACTTTTGTTACACGTAACAGACAGGAGGTTTTAGACGTTACACTTGTCTCCAACACAGACAAAATGGAAATCAGGGAGTGGAGGGTAGTTGATGAGGCATCTCTGTCTGACTACAGATGGATACGCTTCAAAATTAATTTTCAGCATAGGGCGTGTAATTTCTATAGAAACCCAAGAAAGGCAGACTGGGATAAATACATAGATTTCATTAATCTACGTTTAGATACCCAGCCGATCACCGGCGAAAATATGGTGGACTTAGATAGGGCAGTAGAAGCCGTGAGCAGAACCCTAAACACAGCGTTCGAAAAGGCATGCCCGGCAAACAAAAAGCCAAAAAGGGCTCAACCGAAGTGGTGGAATAAGGAAATCGGCCTTAAAAGAAGGGAGGTAAGAAAACTTTATAATAGGGCAAAACTCATTAAAAACGATACCACATGGGACGAGTATAGCGAAAGCAAGAGGGAATTTAAATACTTAGTGAGGTAATCCAAGAGATCTTCATGGAAAAAGTTCTGTGAATCTATTGAGTTAACTGAAGAGGCGTCGAGACTGCGTAAAATGCTCTCAAAGGAGGCTAGCGTACCTAGCTACCTAAAAAATAGCAACGGGACATGGGCCGTGAGTAGTCAGGAGGTTCTGTCTACCCTGGTGGAAACCCATTTCCCCGGTTCCACAACCACAACGGACCTAGGCCTACAAGGGCAGGAGGAAGTCGACTGTCCCTCTTTCGAGTGGGAAGAAATTGACAATATCATCAACCGAAAAAAGTTACGGTGGGCCATGCATACATTCAAACCGTATAAATCTCCAGGGCCGGATGGTATTCTACCGATCATGCTCCAAAAAGCGCCAGAGCATGCAAAACAAAAGATTTTGGATATACTGAGATTCAGCCTAAGAACAGGGCATATTCCAACAGCCTGGAGAGAAGTCCGGGTTGTTTTTATACCCAAAGCCGGCAAGCAGGGTCACACGACGGCGAAGGACTTCAGACCAATCAGTGTGTCGTCCTTTTTGCTCAAAACCCTTGAGCGTCTGGTGGAAGCTCACATTAGAAATAAATGTAGCAATGGTTTCTTATGCGAGTCACAGCACGCATACTTAAAGGGTAGATCAGTAGAAACTGCTCTACACAACGTAGTGGGTAAAATTGAAAATAGTCTACACTGCGGCGAATTTGCTTTGGCCTCTTTTCTCGATATAGAAGGAGCCTTCAATAACGTTGAATGTAGAGCTATAAAAAGCGCATTAACAGGCGCTAACATAGAACAGGGAATCATAAATTGGGTATGCAACATGCTCGCCAACAGGAACATAAACTGCTCCCTTGGTCAAAGCTCCATAAGGATGTCTGCAACCAGAGGAACCCCGCAGGGGGGAGTCATATCGCCACTGCTGTGGGTACTGGTCATTGACAACGTCCTTAAGGAAATTAAGTCAATGGGTATAAGTGCCACAGCGTATGCGGACGACGTGGTCATAGTAGTGCAGGGAAAATATTTGAATACCTTACGTGAGATCACAGAGACCGCCTTAAGGAAAATTAGTAATTGGGCCAAGGGCTGCGGACTAAATGTCAATCCCTCGAAAACAGAGTTAGCCCTGTTCACGAGACGACACAAATTACCGCACTTCAATCTCCCGAAACTTGACGGAGAGGAACTGCTCCTCAAGGACAGTGCGAAGTATCTGGGCGTAATCCTAGATAGAAAATTAAATTGGAATCTTAACATAAGGGAACGAATGAAGAAAGCGTATAATGCCCTCTTTATTTGTAAGAGAACAATAGGCAAAACATGGGGCCTGAAACCCGCCATGGTACCCTGGATATATACAGTAGTGGTGATACCCATACTTACATATGGCTCACTTGTGTGGTGGAGGGCAACAAATAAAAGAACCATAATTGGAAAACTAGCAACGGTGCAGAGAACGGCAAGCATAGCCATCACTGGTGCAATCCGTACCACTCCTACGGCAGCACTGGACGCCTTCCTGCACTTTATCCCGCTAGATTTAAAAATAAAGCAACTTGCTGGCAACAGCGCTTTGCGCCTAAAAAATTTAGGCCAGTTTAAGGACTGTAGTTTTGGGCATTGCACGATCTTAGCTGATGTGCTACCCGGAAATCCTATACGGACTGATGAGATTTGCCCCTTGGTCGACCATGACATCCCCTATGAGGTGTCATACCCGCGAAGGGAGGAGTGGCAAAGAGATGCAGTCATAATAGCAAACGAGGTTGCTATCTACACTGACGGCTCTAAGACGGGGGAGAGAACGGGTTCTGGCATTTTTTCTGCTGATCCAGACCTGAGAGAGTCTATACGACTCCCGGACACAAGCAGTGTCTTCCAATCGGAAGTTCTGGCTGTTCTAAG
The DNA here is from genome assembly GCA_949715645.1 of Portevinia maculata. Classification (NCBI taxonomy): domain Eukaryota; kingdom Metazoa; phylum Arthropoda; class Insecta; order Diptera; family Syrphidae; genus Portevinia; species Portevinia maculata. The sequence continues at coordinate 264,562,315 of OX454526.1, read as the reverse complement.
GGCGGCAGAGATAGTGCATATGAGATCATTGTCGGGAAGAGACATTGCCATCTATATTGACAGTCAGGCGACACTTATGGCACTTGAATCTGCTAACATTAACTCTGAGATAGTCAGAAACTGTCGCACAATGCTTAAAGCAGTATGTAGACGGAATCGAGTAAGACTGTGCTGGGTACCGGGACACTGTGGTATAGAGGGAAATGAGCAAGCCGATGAGCTAGCAAGAAAGGGAGGGGAGCTGGAAAACAGCGGAGGTGTGAACATTAAACCACCCCTGGGCGTCTTTAAGGGAAAAATCAATGAAAAGATCTTAAAAATGGCTGACCTCAGATGGCAGAACATAGTGGGACATAGGGTGTCTAGAGCCCTTTGGCCCCATTTGGATAAGAAAAGATCTAAGGAAATTCTAAAATTGAGCAGGGAACAGCTTAGAACAGTAATTGGGATTATGTCAGGGCACTGTCTTCTAAGAAAGCATGCTAGGCGACTTGGTCTGGTGGATGTGGACACGTGCAGGTTCTGTGGTGATCTACAAGCCGAGGAAGACATAACACACATATTGTGTGAGTGCGAGGGTATAGCACGGAATCGTAGGAGGATTCTAGGGGAATACTTCTTCGAGGAACTAGGGGAGCTGAGCGGCATAGACCATAGGAAGCTGGTTAAGTTCTGCAGGAGGATTGGGCTCTGTCTAGGAAAAGTTTTTTAGGTTTTTTTAGGTTTTTCTCCAATTGAAGTTTTTTCAAGTGGTTCCCTAGGGATTGCGATGGGCCCTTCTGGTGCCTAGTGCTGTATGCAAATTGCATACCCCTTTTTAACCTATGACCTATGACCTATGTAATTAGTCGAGGCTGGTTGTTGGCCATTTGTTATTTGGTTCTCCGGAAAGTGAGACTCCAACAGAAGACTTAGAGTTTCCGCTTTCGTCTCAGTGAAGGTGCCATCAAGTTTACGAAGTTTGGCTGTTTTGCCCCTATTCAGAACTTTAACTGCCCTACTACGAGTAGTTTCACCCAGTGGTTTTTTGTCTTTTCGCAGTTTCGCATTCCTATTAAGCACTTTTTGATACCCGAAATAACCTCTTATATTCCTTCTGCTACGAACGGTAGAGGTTTCATTCTTCCTTCAAATCAGCCTTGAGTGACGTGTTTAGAAGTTTTCTAGCTTCTCTTCGGATTCTTTGCAGTTTCGACTTCCACCAGGGAACTGGCGTTCTGCCAGAGGTTTTGTTTACTGGACACGTCAGTTCAAAAAAGCTGGTAATTGCACTGTTGAACAGCTTCATCTTGCTGGAGTTTTGAGAGTTTTCCCTAATTCCGCCCTGAAGCGTATCCAGTTGGTTTTTCTCGGATTCTTTCTTTCCTGCAAAGTTATGGCTTCGCATTCGATTTGGAATTCGATATATCAATGGTCCGAGAGGGTCATCCCCGAAGATACCCTCCAGTTTGTAACCGTCTTAAGGTATCTATTTGATAAAGTAAGGTCGATCACCTCCCGCCATCTTGACGTCACAAAAGTTGGCTGTGAACCAACATTGTTGATGGTAAGATCAGACAATAGAATGAAATCCAGTAGATGATTTTCTCGCATGTTGCATTTGCTGCTGCCCCAAACAGTGTTCTGAGCATTGGCATCGCAACATATATCTAGGCCCATCTTCCGGGTGTCGCAATAGTCTATGAGTCGTGGAAGCACTACCGAATCATAGGGGAGATAAGCTGAGGCCACGACGAAGGTCTTCCAGTCTAAATTTGTTTCATAGCTTATGGCTGCAGCAACCAAATCTTGGCCACACAATTGTCCAAGCGTAGTCGCTGAGAGAAGGTTCGATACAGCAAGACAAGCAGTGAGCCTTTCGAACACCTCCAAGGCCAAAGATGCGATTTTTCCACACCCATAGCTCCTGTATGGATGTTATGTGTGGTTTTGTACCCAAAACGAACAGCTTCTTGCTTATGAGAGCATTAGCAGCCTTCGAATGTTGAAGGTTGATGTGAGTAAATATAATTACCGTGTTTTTCTTTGAGATAGGCGTTCACGTGACATCCAAATTCTGTCCACTGGTGATGCAAGCATTGCAGGTTGCAGAAACGGTTTAACCCCGATTTTGTGCGCGGGGACCTCCATCAGTTAGATATGTTTCCGTGGAAGGGCACGCAGAAGGTGCGTACGCAGTTCCAATGGTAGGAGTGCTCGAAGCCTTCATACTCCGTTTATTCCCGTTTGAGCTTTTGGAAGAGGAGGCAGCATTGGTTTCAATCCGCTGGTGCGTTTCGGTTGGGGTTAATTTCTGCCGACCTTCTCAGCCATCACCGCCGAGGTAGTGCAGCTCTCAGTGCTTGCGCCTTCAACTGGTTCAATTTCTTTGCGCCGCGCGATTGCCGCCTTCCTTTGTTTCCTCTTCCGCTGGCTCTTAGAGAGAAACCCAACGGTCGTAAGCTTCTGGAGGCCGTTCAGCCTGTCTGGTTTCCTGGGCCTCATCAGCAACAACGCAACAATCAGCTGCCTGTCTATTGGAATGAAGATTAAGCGAATCAGGTTCAACCTCTCCGCTACATTCTCCATTTTTCCAAGAGTCTTCGGAAGCAAGCGTTCTTACAAATCCTAAGTCAATGCCTCTACACCTACAGTCGGGGGGCGTTGGTATGTTAGTATGTTGGTTGGGGTCTCCAGAATCCTTGCCCCGACCGTGCTCGTTTAGACCACGGGTGGATTTTCGCTGTTGCGAGTGCCACCTGGAGTAGCTATACCCGTAGGTTGTTCCTTCATACTTTTTCTTTTGGTTTGGTACAAGTTAAGTAGCTTGGGTAACTTTAGTAGAGTGGGTAGTTTGCTATTTGTTTGTTTGTTTTTATATGAAACATTAAATTTAATAAACATTGCCAACTTCACCGAACCGCAAAGTAATGTTTTTTTTAAATAGTAAGACAACTTAAAAAAAGTTCTGAATGAGTGCATTTAGTAAGATTTCTTCGTAAAATAGTCTTAAGGCCGAATGGCAATAATAATAAGGTTATAGTTGAGTTTAGAGCGTCCGGATCAGGATCCCCAATAATAGATTTTTTTATTGAAAATCGAAGAAATTGCTCTTTTCAATGAAACATGTTTTGGTTCCGATCAGTTGGGTAGTCTGTGTTGGCTAGAGTTGGAATTTCACACACAGTGGGTTCAATTTGCAAGGCAACTGCTAGTCCCTACTATTTTACCCTTCCTCATTGATCGAATAACTTACGTGACCATCGTTTGCCAAGTGATAGAGGTTTAACTACTAGGGAACTCGCAGTTGAATTGCAAATTGAACGCGCCCAGTATCTTTCCTACCTACCTACTGGAATTGGGCAAGTTCAAGTTTCATGTCAACACAAGTCGCCTGTTAGTTAACTTACGACTAGATATTTGAACGCGTTGCCGGCATTTGTTATTGCTGTGAAGTTCAATGATGTAGTGAAAACTTATGCTACTGCACATGGAGCGGCTCATCAGACGCATAAGATTCGTCCTACGTCGAATAATAATCCACAAACGAATCCTTTCTGGATCACTCTTTTAATGTATTCAAACAAACTACTGATTTTTTTTAATAGAAGCATATGCCTTCCGCACATTGCATCCAAAGCGTATCAACGACGACGCGACGCCCGTGTTCAGGAGACCGTAGTGTACTACAAGGTTAGGTTAGGTATGTGTTGATAAGGCAGCGGTGTTGATGCTGCGTCATCGCACTCAAGTGAGTGTTGACCCATTGTGATGCCCATAGGGGGTGCACGTGTGTTGGGTTGTGGTGCCTTCCCTGTCTCGTCGGTGATGTCAATCACATCCTCTACAGCCATCCGGTTTTTGCTGAGAACCTGAAAAGATTTTAAGAGGGAACAGATAGTTCCGTTAGGCTGTGGAAAAAATTGTTTCCCAAAGTTCTTTTTCTCAATTGACTGAGAAGTGGAGAGTGTCCTCGTGTGCCTCCTCTTCGCCACAGCCCCTACAAAGGTCGTCGTCAGTAAGATTCATTTTCAGTCTGTGGCTCCCCAGAAGGTTGTGTCCAGCGAGTATTCCCACCAACATCAAAACAGATTTCCTGTTTTTTTGAAGGAGCTTGTGGGTTCTGGCTTTATCATAGTCTGGCCACATTTTTTGGATGTTTCGCAGGTAGGAAGGGTGTTCCACCGGTTTTTATCGATCTCCAGGATTTTCTGCCCCACCCGTGCTTTGAGGTAACACAATGGCGGTTTGACAGACTGGTAGCGCCCTTTCTTGCCAGTTCATCAGCAATTTCATTACCCTGAATGCCCCTATGACCAGGGACCCAGCAGAGTTTTACATTATGTTGACCGCCAAGAACCCTCAGCACCGTTTCACAGGCTTAGATTTTATCTCGACAGCAGAGATTGCTTTAATTGCAGCTTGGCTATCAATGAAAATTATAATATCATCACCTGATATCACCGCCATTGAGGCTAATTTGGCTGCCTCTGCCACTGCCAATATCTCCACCTGGAAGACGCTCATGTGATCAGGGAGTCGAAATGTGCTTTTTAGCTTTAATGTTTCGGAAAACAGTCCAGCTCCAACGCCTACGCCAATTTTCGAGCCATCTGTGTAAATGGATATGGATTCGGCTACATGTTCGTTTCTCTCCCATTCCTCTCTACTAGGAAGAATGCAGGAGAATGGTCTATGGAAGTCAAGGTGCGGCAGCATGCAATCAATAGATACAGTTGAGTCCAAGTATTTACTCAAAATCTGTGCGTGCCCCGATTCTTGCATGTATAGGTCCAAAGGAAGCAGGTTGAGGATGATTTCCAGCCCCGCCGTTGGGGTGGTTCTCATTGCACTGGTCGTGCCTACACCCGCCATCCTTTGTACCTTTGTCATGTTTTTCAAGTGAGTGACTTTATTTGTGGATTGCCACCAAACAAGTCCTCCGTATGTCAGTATAGGTCTTACTAGCGCTGTGTACACCCATAAAATATTCTTGGGGCTAGGACCCCAGTTTTTCCCACAGGTGTTGAAAGCTATTGTGGCCTTTTTTAAGCGTTCACACACATTTAATTTCCAATTGAGTTTCCTGTCGAGTATAACACTTGGCGCACTCGGATAGTTTGAGGGTTGTCCCATCGATGCCCGGTAGGTTGAATTTTGGTATTGCTGGTTTGTTGGTATATAGAACCAGTTATTTTTTTTGGGGGCTAATATCTAGCCCACTTTTGCCCACTCGTTAAGAGTTTTAAGAGCACGTTCAAGTAGCTCACTAATGGTCGGCAGGAACTTTCCTGTTACAAGTATTACTACGTCGTCTGCGTAAGGAATAACTTTTACCCCACTGTATTGTAGCTTTATGAGTATCTCGTTAATAACCAGTACCCACAACAGTGGTGAAATAACCCCTCCTTGTGGTGTGCCTTTAGATGCGATAACTTTGAGGTTTGTATTCCTAAGCTTCACATTTATTTTCCTATCGCTAGGCATGTTCTCTATGAATTTAATTAGAGCATGATTTACGTTAGTCTTTTAGTCTTCACCGCGCTTGTCTCTACATTGTTGAAGGCTCCTTCAATGTTGAGGAATACAAGGTGGCGCAAAAGTTGTCAGGTGGCGCAAAAGTTGTCACCCGATGTTCTTTCGCTGTAATTTTTTTTATGAATGAAAAACTTTGGTTCTGCTTTTGGATTATTTTAATTGGTGTCTGAAGTTTTTTCTGTATAGTTAACTTGACAAATGTCAAAGTAGAATTTACATTTGCCGCCATTTGCAAAAATTATAGCTTCTTCCGATAGGATGATGACTTTTGCGCCACCTTGTATAAGGTTAGGTTAGGTTATAGTCTCGGTCGGCAGAAGCCGACACACTTAAACCAATGAAAGAGGTCCATTCTGATACCACACGGATATATCTTCTTCCTACTTGTTGAACCAGTTGGAGTTGTTGATTAAGCTTGAAAGACTTTTAATGTCGATGTTTTTGAGATCGTTGAGATCATTGTAAAAGAAAGATACTAAATGGAGTTTTCGTCTTTGAGAGAGAGCAGGGCATGTGCAGAGAGGATGAATAATAGTCTCCTTCTCTTCCTCTTCCAAGCAGCTTCTGCAGAAGTCATTTGTATACGCCAAGCCTTCTTGCATGCTTGTCTATGAGACAGTGTCCGGTGATTACACCAATTGTAGCAAAAATGTGTAGTCTGTTCAGATATATCAAACACTTAGAGCGTTTCAGATCCAGCTTTGGCCAAATCTGTTTTGTCGCTGGACAAGTAATGCCACTTGTCCACCTAAGGTTAGTTCTGTCAATGGCCTCCCTCATAAACATGAGTTTGCATGTAGCAATTGGAATGCCTAAGGGACCTTTATCAGGTAGAAGGGGCAGTATGGTTCCTTTTCTGGTGAGTTCATCAGCCCTACAATTCCCTGGTATATCTCTGTGTCCCGGCACCCAGCATAAGTGAATGTTGAATTGATCCGCCATCTCCACGAGAGATGATCGGCCGTCTAGGACTATGATGGAGTTTGTGGAGACAGAATCCAGAGATTTTACCGCAGCTTGGCTATCTGAGAAGCTTCGGATGTCCATAGCGGATATCACGTTGCTCTTCATATACTATGAACACTGAAGCAAAATGAATCAGATGTTTTTGACATCCGTACCTCACTAACGAATTAAGGGGCCAACCCATACAATCCGTCCTATCCGCGGATTCAACGGAGAGCAATATAGAATACACGTATTCTTATATTGAAGACGGCCCATAACTAATGGATCCATGAACTTCGATGGATAAACTAGGTTTATACATACAAAAATTGAACTTCACACATTCTAGAATTGAGCTCACGCGTTACAAAATTCCGAGAGGGGCAATCATTGGTCAGATCATTGGAACATGGAAATTGCCCGACCTCTCATTTTTTGAAATGGCTTAAAATTCTGGGGATGTTTTTGACATTTGACTGGCAGTCATAAAAGTGTAGGGAAAAATCATTACCTGTAGCGAATTCCAGCTCAAAAATGAAGCCGTATGGGAACTAGGTTGATACATCATGCATTCCTTATGTCATCTTAGATTGATTGCATTGCATTTTTTTTTGAAAGAAATTCAACAAAGTTTGTCCATAAAAATAATACAATACCCTTTTTTTTTAAACATAAATACACTATTAGTTCTGTGTCGTGGAGTGCTTAAAGCAAGCAACTATCACGAGCAGAAATTTGCCGGCACTAAAAGTGCTCCCACAGGCTCATCATTTAGTGCAGGTGTTATATAAAATACTAACACAAACACAAATCATGCAAATAAATTAAGATATTAAGGTATTATTGCGGAAAATATTTTTCAGCTTAATTTTACTAACATGCAAGTCAATCTCATGATCATTTATATTATAGATTCTACTCATGCGACTAATAGGCTCATGCCTCCCATAATTCGTTCTATGATGGGGGCTAAACAATAAATCAACACTACGTAAATTATGGGCACCACACCGAAAATTAAAGCCAATAGATGACAGCAAGTCAGGTGCATCTATTTGACCGGATATAAGCTGCTGTAAAAAAATGATATCGCTATTAAGCCTTCGTTGAGAAAGGGGTAACATTTGAAGAAGCTTAATACGCTGACTGTAAGGAGGAAGGTTAAAAGGATCATCCCATGGAAGTCCTCTAAGTGCAAATCGAATAAATATACGTTGAATGGCCTCTATTCGATTTGAATGAATGTTGTAGAACGGCGTCCAAACTTGTGAAGCATACTTAGTCTAGAATCGGACGGACAAAACAATTGCACAATGACATAGTAACGTATGGGTCATTAAATTCTTTCGCCCACCTTTTTACGAAGCCCAGCATAGAATTAGATTTATTAACAATAAAATTGATATGCTTGGCAAAAACCAGTTTGGGATCGAAATAAACCCCAAGATCCTTAAAATTATCAACATTACAAAGAATATGTTGAGACAAAGAATATTGAAAGGTGGAAGGTATATTCTTTCTAGAGAATGTCATATGTTGACAATTAGTAGGGTTCAGCGATAAACCGTTTTTATCACACCAATTGGCGAAGCTATTAATGTCAGATTGAAGAAAAATTCTATCTTGCTGACTAGTGATAGATTTAAATATTTTCATATCATCAGCGTAGATCAGGATATTACTGTGATTTATACATGCCTTAACATCATTAATGGCTAGTATAAATAGAATTGGTCCGAGGTGACAACCTTGGGGAACTCCAGACTCAGCTGTAAAAGATACAGATAGCGATCCTCTAAATTTGACTTGATAAACCCTTGATCTAAAGTATGAATTAACCCATTTTATGAAACTTGGTGGGAAACCAAAAGCCCTGAGCTTAAACTCGATTATTTCATGGGACAGCTGGTCGAAAGCTTTAGAGAAGTCAGTGTATATGCAATCCATTTCGTCCTTATTCTCTAAGGCATTAGAACAATCTTGCAAGAAACTTAACAGATTAGTGACAGTGGATCTGTTTCCTACAAATCCATGCTGTTCATTACAAATTAAATTGCGACAAAGAAATATTAACTTTTCGCAAACAATTTGTTCAAAAAGCTTAGGGATACACGAAAGCTTTAAAATAGGCCTATAATAAGTGATATCACCACGTTCACTAAATACAGGTGCGATAAAAGCACTTTTCCATACATAAGGGAATTTACCAGTACTAATGGACAATTCAAACAGATATTTAAGATATGGAGCAATTGCATGACTACATTTTTTAAGAACGATCGGTGCAATGCCATCAGGACCTGATGAACAATCATTCTTCAGAGAAGAAATAAATTTTAAAATTGTTTCCAAGTCAAATGAGAAGCTACTAAAACTTATTTGGGAACAACTAGTTAGATAACTAAAATATTGCTCATCTATGTGAAGAGGGGTCACCCTAAACGACTTACTGAAATAATCTGCAAACATATTGCTTGCATCTAGCGAATCAGCAGTTGTAGAGCTATTGTAAGTAAGTTTCGATGGATAACCATCGGTTTTTTTCTTAGAATTAACATATCCCCAAAAAAGTTTGGGGTCCAATTTTAAAGAGCATTCCATTTTACTTATATAGTCAATATATAAGTTGCAGGATAAAGATTTGAATTCGTTGAATAGTGTAAGATAGAGCTCAAAATCTGAATAGCGGAGACTTTTTAAATAGTTCTTCCAAGCCCTATTACGTCTGTTTCGTATTGATTTGAGCTCTTTAGTGTACCAAGGATGGGACGTTTTCAGATTCCTAGAGGATTTGACAGGAATCACTTTTTTCATGCAGTTATCCATCAAAGAATAAAAGGAAACTACTGCATCTTCAATATTAGATAAGGCAGTAAGGTTAAAATTAAAGCTGTTAATTTCATCAGAAAGCCTTTGAAAATTTGGTTTCCGAAAGTCAAAAGATTGCGAACGATCATACGAATTACTATTTTCGTACAAATGTGCGCCTAATTCAATAAATACATCCAATGGTGGATGATTATTATCTATGTTAGTTATACTGAAGTGGGATTCCCGAACCACAGTACTAACAGAGTCAGAAGAAAAAACAAGATCGAGAGTTCGATTTTTGAAATTTTTTATACAGCTAGTTTGCTGTAAGTCAAAAGACAAGAGGTTGTCCAGTAAAGCGAGCTCTTGTTAGGCAGAGTCAAAGGATGGGATGAGATGAGAATCATCCTCAGAAGGTACCCATCCAATATGTGGCAGATTGAAGTCGCCTATAAGTAAGACAGTGCTGTCACAACAAGATATGTCAAAAATATGGTCTACATAGTGCCATAGAAAGTTCCGAATACAAGGAACACAGACGATACGATGGAATGTACGCATTAACAACATATAAATGCTTGTTCTTAAGTGTAATTTTTACACAGATAATTTCGACGGTTAGTGGAAATGGAAAGTCAATCTTTCGTGACTCAAGGTTGGAACGAACAGCAATCAGGACACCTCCTCCAAGCGCTTTCAGGTCATTTTGATGACGATCGTTCTGAATACGGAGAACTCATGATTGAAGAGTTCCGTGTCTAAGATTCCGGCATTAACCCTAGAAAGATAATCATATTTTTTATGAAGTAAAAGATAATCATACGTCTCAGAGACGTATGGAACTTTGGTAGTGTATTTAATGAAACCCACGAACTTTTTAAAAAAATATTAACGTTTTATTTATTTATGTAGTTCATATTAAGTAAAATAAATCAATGATTTAGTAAAAAAAAATATTTATTTAAACAATAAAAACAAACAACTTAAGCCACATTACAAATCAACAAAAAACAACTTATATTTTAAAGGAACCTTAAAATTGACATTAAGTCATAATTGTTTGGCAAATTTTATATTTTTCGGTTTAAAATAAGTCTACCAATAAGTTTTAGTAATTTTAAATTATATACGATTAAATTAAATGTAAGAATGGCACAGGTCACACACGCCCCCAGAAGTCCGGCATAGCTATAACTTGTTACCGCAGGTACTTACCATCGCGCCACGACCGTTACGGGCTTGCTCGGACCACCGACTGAGTTAGTTTAAGCAACCAACCCAATGCGGTTTATAGTTAAAATGATATAACATTTTTTCCGCGCGTCATACGTCTCGCAGACGTAGATTATCTTTCAAGGGTTAAGCCATGTTTCCGTCAAGGAGAAGATATCATGAGAGAGGGCTTGGGAGTTTAAATATACTTCAGCGGTTTTTGTGCGAAGTCCCCTTACATTTTGATAGTAGAGGGACAGCCTACTGGGTTTTTTTAACACTGACGGACAAACTTTCCAGCGACTTTTTGATTTTTTTTATTAATAATCAATAGTTTCTCGATATATTTTCAGGAAAATGGATTCATTTAAATATGCAAAGAAGTTGGAAGCAGTAAATAGAAAGAACTACTGCAAAGTTCTCTTTATTTGCAAACTTTCAGGTCAGAAGCAGCTGTGGCTTCGTGGGAGTACAGAGTTAAAGGCAGTGTTTTTGAAGATAAAGGTAATCCTAATACCAAAACAAAGAGAAAATGCTCATAATTTTTCAAATGGCTGGTCAATTAACTTGACAAAGACCTAAATGGACCTGATAATCATCTCGTAGATTGACATCGAACATTTGGTACTGAAGAAACTGATGCCGTCCAAGAGAAACGACCTGGTGATATAAACGTTCATTGCACAATTCGCTTTCTATATGCCATTGCATTTCAATTTGGACCCAAGTTTGGCGCGTTTGCTGGGAGTGCATACTCGTCCAGTAATCACATCAGGCCTTTGGCAATTTATTAAGATACATAAATTATAAGAGCATCGATTTGGCATCTGCCAAAAAAGTCCGGATCCCTATACAATACAATACAATACAATACTACTTGGAACGGAAGGTTCTTAATTTATTCTCCACGAATTTTAAATTCAAGATAAAATGAACGGGAAAGTAATTTCAACTTCGACTTCGAGTTCTTGGAGGTGGACTAAGTCGTGGCTCCTTCAATTCCTCTTCTTCCTTCTTTGGGTTCTGGTATTATATCGTTGGATATGTTTCTCAACGTTTCTCTTATTGGGGAAATGCGGACTGCATCCAGACGGGACTGTTCTTGCTGCGAAAATGGACGCAACTGTAGCTCCGAAATCGAATCGTTCGGTTTCGATTCGGTGTAATTCCTTTTTTTCTTTTTCTGTCCTTTTCTTTCAAAAATAAAGATGAACTCCATGACATTGCTGACGTGGACGGATGAACATATTCAGCTCGGTTGAGTATCCGATGTTGTACTATGCCGAGGGTGCATTCGCATTGGAGGAGAGCTAACACTAGGTAGCAGTTGTTTCTGGTGCTAAGTCGGTAGTCGGGATTCGTTACAAATGTTTGAAACGGCGAAGAGATTGACATGGAAACATCAGATTCTGATTTAGAAAGCTCGACATCTGAAATTTCATATGTAATATGACAGAGATATATACAAGGTGGCGCAAAAATAACCTTCCGATGTTTTTTGGCTGTAATTTAAAAAAAAATCAAATAAATAGTCACCAATATTCCGCGTTCTGGAGCAGTGTAGCGTAACATTGTTTATTAACGTGTATTTCGCATGTGTTTACTACATAAATGTCAAAACAGAACTGACATTAGGGGCCCAATCGCAAAATTTATAGCATTTTCTGATAGGAGGATTACTTTTGCGCCACCTTGTACTAATATATATATTTTAAGGATTTAAAAAGACGTTATTATGCTATCCTGTTATTTTTCGTAGGGCCAGGGACCACTGTTTTGGACCCTTTGGAAATATGTCTGAGGTAACGCGTGGACTACTGAGCGAGAGTCTCAGGTTCAAACCTAAAGTTTTGTTTTTCACTGTCCCACGAAAGCCTGAGAAACATCCATGCCATAAGAAGCTTCTCCAATTTGCCGGAGAACAAAAATACACTCTTGTTGTGTTGGTGGCTGGCTATCGAGTTTTGAATTCTATCACAAAACATCTAAACATTCTTATTTAACTGAGAAAAAAGAAAAATGTCTCATTAAATTCCACCTCTACTTCGAATCCCGTTTATAAAATTAAGCCTAAAATTGAATGCACATATGAGTGTGTAGGATGGATTTTAGAATTTTGTGGTTGGTGTGAGCATTTTTTGCATTTCAGGTAACATTCTCTAAATATTATAACGTCGGCGAGCTGCAACCAACACGGTAATCGGAAAAGTTACGCTCGCTTGTCGATTTACATAGTTTCAATCGTACCACAACCAGTGCAAAGCTAAAACCAACAACCCCTTCACCTGTGCAAGTTACCTACTGTGTGTGTATAATTTTGGAGTGCCAAATTGTTCCAAAAGTTCATAGACCATTGCCAGGATATCCAACCAGGGAACATTGCTTAAAGTTGCCCATGCATCATGATGCCCATGATGAATCAGAATCAGACATCATATTTTTATTGGAGTTGGAGATGGTTATTACGTTTTGTTTTTTGCTTTCAAACACTGACTATCTGTTTGTTTTTTGTGCCTATATGTATGATAGAAACGAAACTGATGGTTAAAACAAAATATGTATATCATTGGCCCATGCCAGCGTGCTGAGTGTAGAACCAGAGAAGGACATTCGAATAATCAATCAGTCGAAACTGCCAGACAAATTTAATTAAAACCTCCAACCACACCTATTTGGGTTTGGTATTGGGATCCCTATTGCGAAGCGCAGGCACAAGTTTTGATTCCTCTATTTTTGGCAAACAGCAATTTGTGTAATTTTTTTTTTCATTTCATTTCGTTTCAGAGGTGTGTGGGCCTTTCTTTATTCTCTTTCCAAGTTTTGAGTAAATTTGTTTCCTGCTGCGGATAGATTCAAGTTCGCAATATCAATAATTACCTTATTCAGTTTTTCGTTTCTTTTGCATCAATTATTCAAATAAAACTCTTGGCACAATCAATTAATTATTTGTTAATATTTTATTTAAAATTAAATCATTTTATTTTACAAACAATTGTTTGAATGCGACTTTTTTTTGTTTTTTCTTTAATTATTTATATATATATATATAACTTTTATAATATTCTTAGTCTCAGTACTAAAAACTTAAATTATAAAGTCTAAATAAGATTGCACTTAGTTATATAAAATTTATTTGACCTAGAAGGGATATATAATTTATTTTGCTTGGGCGTTTTTAGTTTTAATTTATATTTTTTATAAAATTTAAATATAATTTCTTTATAATATTAAATTGAATTATTCACTTAAATAAATTTATAGTAAAACATTTACAAAGCAATTATTTAGTAAAAAATGTTTGTCATTTAATGGAATGTTTTGTCATTTTATTGGATAAAATTGTTCACGAACAAATTTAAAATTAACTAAAGTTAATTTTTGGTGTAATTTACAAAAGTTGTACGCTTAAACGTTATAAATGAAAAAGTGCCTTATCTACTAGCAAGGTTTTGAGATTTTTTTTTTAAATTTGCAATTAAGTTGATAGTGGTCTTTGGCCCGTACTACAAAACTACAATTTAGCAATTATCTTTTCAACAGTGCAGATTTATCAATAATTATATTTTCTGTACCACAAAGAAAAACGTTCCAATCATTAAAATTGTAAATTTCCCTTTTTTGTACAATTCAGTTGCAAGTATTCTTGTGAAATGAGGAGAGAAATACGCGTAGTGAACAAGGAAACGATTTTGGTAAAAACCCGCGAGAAATAAGGCTTGGGCAAAATTTATTTACTTTGGCAATAAGTGTAAATATTGTTTCCAATGCAAAAAATGGCGAAATATGAGCGACGTATTGCGGCGAAACTGTCGAAAATCAATATAAGGTGTGTTTTTTTACTCAGGGGTATTTACGCTTATTCACATTTGCATGTTGAAAACAACGACAACTTAGACTATATACGCTAACTTAAGCGGGGTCCTTAAGCGGATATAGATCAGTGCTTCCGAAAATCGTTTTCTACGTATTCCGATAACTTTTGTCAAGGAATGTGATGACTTCGACATTTCTCACGTACTGAACTGACATATACCCCCAAATTTTGCTTGCTTGTGAGGTTTTACTTTTACCAAAAAATATTGAACCGCTGCCATTTTCAAAGTTGCGTTTTTCTCGCCCTATATGGTGGTATAATTAGATTTTTAATTCTGACAGTATTTTGGAACTTAACTTCCAGCTTCCGTGTACACTTGTTTGACTGAAAGTTTTACTGATGATTCCTACGGCAGCCGGTAGTTTTTCGTTGTAGTTTCCCCAAAGTTAATCTTGCTATAATCAATACAATATTAGTGACCGAACTTCAACCAAGTATCCTCCTTCATAAAAAAGGTATTTCAAACAAAAAAGAGAGAGGAAGCCCAAACACACCTTCGTTAGGCAGAGACGTCTTAGGCCAGAGAAGACTTGCAAGACTGTGTCCTTTTACGAACTTAAAAACGCACCACCCTGATGTTATGCAACGAGCGGTTCCAGGGTGGTATTCGTTTCCCTTAATGGGGAGAGTTCAGTCCGCGAAAGTCTGATGTGTCCGAGTGGCTATGGCCTGTCACTTGAAGGTACATAACGTATTCTCTCTATCATGTTTCAATACCTCACGTACAAGCCTTAAAAAATGCCCCTGTAAAGTCGCAACAAACTGATGATTGATTTTTTCTTCAAAGTTTGCAGTGAATACTGTCACATTTGTTGGCAATTACTTTAAGCTCCATTATGCAAATGATTCCGCCACAGTAATGTGAATAGTAGGTAATGAAAGCCTCCTTTGAAAATAAAATCATTTCTGAATGAAAATTAGCCTCGTTTTGAAACAAAGAACAAAATATATAACTTATTCACGATCCGATGCAACTGGTCTAGTATCATTGCGAAAGTGCAACATTTTCTCACACTACGGTAACAAAATATACTCACTAAAATTTTGCAACAGTTTTACACCTTAGCTATACCCCGACTGGTCATGAGTATGTACTATCAAATGAATAGACTATCGAGAAAAAGTAAATGAACGATTTCAACTATCGAATGAATTCGTTCACGAATGAACATTCATTCAGTTCTTATATGATTTGTAATAATATGTTCATATTTCATAAAATTCGGTTTTAGAATAACACCACACGGATCAAAAAGTAAACAATCCCCAACAAATAGTTCGAGAACGACTGCAAATGCACAAAACAGAAGTGATAACCTATTCAGTCAATCCAGATACTATCGCAGGAAAAAACTTATAGAAAAAACATTCAGATGAATGAATACCCAAAACTAGAACAAAATCACTCAGAAGGTCAGAAGTAGGTACTATCGAACAAATTGTTCAGTTTCAGTCGAACTATCGAGGATAAAATCTGTAGAACGATAAGTTCAATGAATGAATGAATTCGTTCAGACCTACTATCGAATGAAAAGTTTAATGAATGAATGAATGGTGACTATCGAATAAATGAACTTTGGTTACTTTCGAAGAAGTCGACAGTTTTTACTCGTTAGTTCCTATCGCTAACCCCGAGCCTATTTCACCAGAAAAATACAATAGAGTAAAATGAGCGCTTGTATATTTGACAGCTCGCCAAATGTCACTGCTACTATTGCTCCACGCGCGCTATCGCAGATATAACAATATTTCAATTTCTTTTAAAATTTTGTTGACCAAATTACAAATGGAGTTAAACAATCCAAGCAGTACAACCGCAACCGAAGGGAGAGACCAGAAAAAAATGGACAAAAAGGAAATATACAAGAATCTACATATGCAATTTATTTTGACATGTGTTTTAGTGTTGCTACAAGTTAGAAAAAGTGCCTTCACGATCTACGAAAAATAAATAAAATATTTACTAGGAATGTTGCACCAGATCATTAATTCTCCTAGTTTCACAATTCAAAAAGAACTGACATTGGTAGAGGAAAAGGAAACAGTTGAATGCTTGCGATGATATTATCTGCTCTTATTTCTTACAGGAGCATCTTTGCCCCGCAAATTTCCGGCATGTCCTCTTATTAAAAGATTGCTTAGTATTGCCGCTAACAACTTAAGGCCAGCGTGACTTCAGCTAACGAAAAACTGTGTTGTTACCAACGCCTTGCATGCCACCTATAGAGTTAGAGTGGCGATCTTTGCTCGCAAATTGATTGAACAAACACCTCTTTGGAACGGACTGTCAAAATTCTCGCAAACCATTTGCTGATTTCCAAGACCCAGAGGGGACCAGTTGTAGATCAGTTGGAGAAGCGGGGGGTTTTTACATGGATATTTCAGGTATTAAAATAGGAGGACCTCATTCGGATCAATACCTAAGTCCCCATTGATTGACAGTACGGCGAGTGCGAGTCTTTTTTGAGTTCCGTACATAAGTTTTGACTCTTTTCAGCGTCGAAAATTGCCTCTACATACTTGCCGTTGTGATCGTAAGAGTCGCCAAAAACTATTAAAACATATTTAATTGTTGGAAATGTGGTCGTGTCACAAAAATCCAAAACTTCCCAAGCCCCGATATCTTTCACGAATCCTGATATTTTTTCTCACCATAGATAATTTATACTCATCTGGCAGCTCTCACAGCGGATTCTGAGACTCGATATTTAAAGTATGGATCAAGATGATCGAAGCCATCTACATTTTCAGTTGCAGCAAATTGAGGGAAAAGTATCTGTAAACTTAAAAGGATTCCCACATTATCATTAAGAAATTTCCCCGGACTTCTTTCGCTAGCTTTTCACCTGCTTTCGCCGAATGATAAAGTTTGCATTTTTTTTGTTCTTCTAAGCGAAGAAGCGTTTTCCATATCTCGTGGACGTGCTGTATTTGTTGGTTCCCAACAAAAAGGTAACAACACATCACAGGAGGAACAACTGGAAGAAAGGGTCTTCCCGCAGGAGCGCGGCACGTGGATACCGTTGAGGCGATGTTTGTGCATCGTACTAGTTATTGGAAAATGACTAATCTGCGTAACCAAAATGTACAACAATATTCGCAATGACTAGGACTAATGCACAGAACATAAAGGCACAATTCGCACAAAAAACCCAAGAACGAACCAACGGAAAACACCACAAAACTCCCGAATTTCCGAAAAGACGAACCACCGACCGCGTAAACAACACCAAATTGACCAGACTGAACTCCAAAATGTTAAATGGAAAGGTACAACGAGAGACAAGCTATAGTTGGTCTCCTTTCTCAGCAGTCAAGACGCATTCCACCCAATGAGTTGTCGCACCCAGGAATCGGGTAGAAGGCAGATCACACCAACTCGCAAATCGTGCTACCTCCCTCGCGCACACGACTAAAAATGCAAATGGTCTAAATTAGCATGTATGAGTAAATTGAAATATTTGTATGTAACCCATATACAAAGGGGAACATTTTCACGGGCAATGACCATATATAGGCATTTTTCTTTTTTAGCCCCGAGCGGGGAACAGAGCGGGGCCCTAGCGAACAGAGCTCGCTCCGAGCTGAACGTAACCTGAGCGCTCCGAGCTAATTAAGAAACAGAATTGAAGACTGAACTGTCATTAGATAATTTTTTATACCCTATTCTAGGGGTATATTAATTTTGACGCATAGTTTGTAACATACCTTAATATTGCCCGTAGACCCCTAAAAGTTACTATATTTATGATCAGCATCGATAGTAATGTCGATCTAGCCATGTCCGTCCGTCCGTCCGTCCGTCCGTCCGTCCGTCCGTCCGTCGGCAAAAATTAGGCCTTTAAACTGGACCTAGAGAGCTGAAATTTTAACCATATACTCTCTAGGGTCCCGAAATAATCAAGTTTACGAATTTTTGAAATCCGCCCACAGACACGCCCACAAACTCAAAAAAACAAAATTTTGGAAAAAATCGAATTTTGAGCTAGGAAGCTGAAATTTTTTATATATGATCTATGACTCCTAAAACTGCTCGGGATATAAAATTTTCAAAATCCGCCCACTGCCACGCCCACAAAAAAATAAAACAATTTTATTGAAAATCCAAAATTTGAGCTAGGGAGCTGAAATTTTTAATATATACTCTCTAGTGGCCCTTTAAGCTCATGTATAAATATTTTCAAAATCCGCCCACTGACACGCCCACAAATAAATAAAACAATTTTTTTGAAAATCCAAAGTTTGAGCTAGGGATCTGAAATTTATAATATATACTCTCTAGGGGCCCTTTAAGCTCATGTATAAATATTTTCAAAATCCGCCCACTAACACGCCCACAAATAAAAAAAACAATTTTTTTGAAAATCCAAAGTTTGAGCTAGGGAGCTGAAATTTATAATATATACTCTCTAGGAGCCCTTTATGCTCATGTGTTAATTTTTTTTTAAATCCGCCTACTGACACGCCCACAATTAAATAAAACAATTTTATTGAAACACCCAAGTTTGAGCTAGGGAGCGTTTTTTTTGATAAAATCCTTTAAATCTTATATAACAAAATATGTAGAGCGTTCTTAACAATTTAACCATACTTAGACTTTTGTCACGCCCACTTATGAGGGATAGGAATAGGAATAGGGTATCCAACAGTTCGCCCAAGCGGACTGTAGCCCGTCCCTATGTTTTTTATATTTTTTATTAATTTTCAAAATAGTCAGGGTTGCTTCTGAAATTGGTGTTTGTCAAGAATTGTTCCATTTAAATTATATTTTCTAGTAAATAAACTATGGAAAAAGCACAAATAATGAATGAAGTCAGCCGCGCTCAGCTTTTCGCTCGATGTGCTCGGTCATTTTTAATCGAGCTCATCGAGCGAGCCCTGAGCTAGCTCAGAGATAAAAAAGAAATACAAATTTTGTGCTTAGAGCGCTCCGAGCTAAAAAAGTAACACAGTTATTTTTTTGACAGCTCAGTGCCCCGCTCGGAGCTTAAAAAGAAAAACGCCTTATGATGTACAGCTGAGGTGATACATAACCACCGAGGTTTCTTAGCCAACATTGTAACAAATTGGAAGTCATTCGAATTAAGACTTTGAATAAAAGACGTTTATAACGTTAAGCGAACGTCTGCGTATTTTTATTTTCTCTTGCGAAGTGAATCACCTATTCACTAGCCATTGCTGAGACGCCTTCTCCAGCATAATTTCTCAACGTCCTTTACGTTTAGAACAGTATTTCTGATACCAAATAAAGTGATTTTTCTTGCGATCGAAGGGCAAAGCGTGAAACTGAAAAGTCTATCACAAACCAAGAGACTGGCAATGTTCTCGCTTTTCTGAAGTGCTGCAAGTAAGCTTACCGCTGTTGTATGAACCAGGTAGGTAGGAAGGTATGTAGATAGAAGTGGCTGCCTTGTGGTACACCATGTCACAATAATCGCGTGGGCGCCGTTTTGATTCCACCCCTCAGGTGTCAATTTGTGTTTCAAATCCATCCTGTGGAGTTGAGGAAATCAATGAAGTTGCAGAATTTTATATTGATAGCTTCCGATAGATCGTCTTGTTCTAGCTGGAGCCGGACATTCGCAGAGGAAATGGCGAAGGATTTCCTTTTCCAATGGGGCTTTGCAACTGCGGCAGTGTGGGTTGAATGGAATGTTGATTGAATGATTGCCGACTGTCCAATTTCCAGTGCTGATTGCTACAATTCTGGCAATCTCCTGTCGGCTTCTGTTTCATTAGACCGTGAGTTATTTTTGCGTTAAAGCAAAGCCTTATCTTAATGGATATGAAGCAACTGCTTAGGGTGCTCAGGATCAGGAGTTCGCCCTTGACAGATGGTATGGGAGGACAGACAGTCTTTATAAGGGAGCTGTTATGGGTAGAGCCATGCCTTGCCGGCGCGTCGTCTTTTTCATTCCCTTCTATGTTACTATGGCCAGGAACCCAGAGGAGAGTGATATTGACGTAGTCGCTTTAACAAGTTAATACGTCTCGAAACTATGAGACTAGTTTGGATGGTATGGAGTGCGAGACAAGAGCTTTTATATATTCTTAGCTATCAATAAAGATAGTAACGTCTGTCGTACTTATGGGGTAAAGTGCGAGTATCCTGCAAGCCTCCCCGATTGCTAGTGCTTCCGCCTGGAATACAGTAGAGGAAGTCGGCAGCCGGTATAATTTGGATATGTAGAGTTCCGCTGAGAAGATACTCGCGCCGACTCCGTATTCAATTGCTACTTAATTGGTATATGCCGTCTGACACAATGACACCGCAACTTCGGCTGATGCGCAATTACGAAGTCGACAATCCTCGTGTTCAGGACTGGCTCTGGCCAGACTTTGAGCCTGGGAAGGAATGGGAACCAAAACGTGGCCTTAGGGCTATGAACCATGTCTGTAGCGGCAGTGAAGCTTCGCTTATAGCCTTGATCAACCCTTTAAACACCTCTAAAAAAAATACGTCAACGGAAGGTCTCTCTAAAGTCGGAAGGCTGAATTTACTTTGTCTTCTCAGGGTCTCGCTCTCGTATCATAACGGAACTACTGGATATTAGAGCTCCGAAGAACTTGCTGAACAGGGCTGAGAGTAGAATTTCTCAGGGCATAAACCGGTTTTAAGTCTGCCCGTGTCCTCGGTCAGGGCTTCCATTGATGTTTGGGTTTCTTATAAACACAACCACAGATGGCACGACTCTTCAGGGTGGACACAGACGAAACGAATGTCTGTAAACAATTTGCGGCATTCCTGTTTTCTCTTAGCAGAAAAAAGTGTATATAGCTAACACTGTGAAACATTTCCTCTGTGATTGACCCACTTTGTTCAGATGGCAGGTATTTGGTACCGATGTGGTGAGGGCTGAATATATAAGCTCCTCATCATTAAAATTTCACAGAAAGACGAGAAAATTTCGTTAAAATTGGTGTTTCTTCCCGGTGGTATAATCGACCAGTATTCAGACTGGATCTTACACCCCGAAAAAGAAAGCCTCTGATTATAAAGCGTGACGAATGGACTTAAATCTTGCGCGGCGTAGGCTGTCTAATGTAGAACATAGTCTAAATCGTGGTTATAAACTGCAAAATGCAATCGATGTCATTAGAAAACTTGCAATATTCGTCTTTTCAAAACTAATTTTGGAATTGAAATATAATAAATACAAGCGAAATCCTAGCTGCAGCATTTAGAGACCTATTAATTTGTATTTTGTATAAGGAAACCTTTAAATTTAAATTAGTAGTATTAGCACAGTTTAAAATGATAATAGTTTTACTTTCAACAAATATACTCGTACCTAGATTGAGTTTTTTTATTTAATATGTAATTAGTTTTTCTAAACTCACGATTTTATTCAAAAAAATAATTTCATATTTATCGCAAAACCTTTGATTGTATTTTCTTTCTTCTTTTTTATTTTGTGTTTAAAATGTTTTTTCTTTTTCTTTTCTTTTGTGGTTATAGAAATACATATTTTAAAATTGTTTTAGTGAATTTGTATAGTTTTGGTCGTGCGGAAATTTGCGATATGTCTTCATATTTTGTATAACATGTCCTTCTATTGGGAAGTCATTAATCGTGAGCGTTCGTTCTTTACAAAAAAAAAATCCTCTATAAATGTATGTGGTCCTTTCAGTGTTTTGTTATATTTAGTTCAACGCATTTAACATTACTACTACAACTGCATTCATTCAGAATCGCAAAAAAATGCACACACACAGTTTCCTGAAAAATTGATTTCTTTATAAATATAATAAATATATAGGTAGCCATTTTCGGTCGTTTGGGCTGGTGATTCGGGGGCGGAGTAAATAAATACAAGTTCCAACCCCTTATATAATTGATTCTCATACGGGCGAAGCCGCCAACACTTCAATATCACTGATGCTTTTAACTCGCCGGTGTTGGCCATAGGCCATAACTAATGTCGTATCTGAAGATGCTGAGGCGGCTGGTGGTGCACTTACCCGATGACTGGGTGGTGGTGGTGGCGGTGCTGTTGTAGGGGGTGGCAATAGCGGTGGTCCAATTGTTGAATAGATTCCTCCTCCACCTTCGCTACTGCTGTACGATGGAGTTGGTGATGTGGAATTTCCAAAGGACCGATCTCCACGTCCTCTTGTATTAAATCGAAAGGCTTTTGACAATGAGCTCTGAAGAATACCACCATTATTCGAAGAAGAAGAAAAAATTATAAGAAAAGACGAAATTTTATTGTGCTTCATTTTAGTAAGATTTTTTATTGAATATAAAATTAAATGAACAAATGGCTAAGTACCTGTGATCCTTTCCATGCGGATATCTGCTAATTTGTTTTGCGCAAGCGAATAACAGTAGAATAAATATTGTTTTTTACATTTTAATTTGGTTATATGAAATGCAATGAATATGGTTATATTTGATTAAGCTAATTAATAAAAAAAAAACAATTAAAAACACAATTTTTTTATTTACAATCGAACTGTTCCATCTCGTGCGCTTGTATTGTTGTGAAGGTTCCCGTGTGTCGATGTCGTTGTCGACGGATGAATAATTTATGCGTTGATTGCGAAATATTGATTTTTCATGAATGTTTCATATCGTTACCAAATGAGTTTTAAACTTTATTTAATCGTCACAAATAAAGATACAGCCATGCGCCTACGTATGTACATACACATTCGACGCAATACTGAATATAATTAATTTTTTAATGAGGTGAACATTGTATGTATTTGTAGTTAGTAACATTATCTCCTATGTCAAAGTTTAAAAATAAAAATCTATGATTAATTAGTGCTCCTTTGAAGTCAATTATTATCGGGGGAATAATCAAACATAATTTACATTTTTTTTTTTATCTGAACTTGCTGATGTTTTGATGTGCAACAGTAATTGGAACAATATGGCAGAGATAATATTAATTGAATAAGTTTTTATGCATTCAAATGTGAATATATGTAAACCTTGTTATGCAGGGTTACATTTCAATGATGTAGGTATCCGAAATTTAAAGCATTTATTTATTTTGGACGTGGATACAGACATGTTTGTCATTGTTTCTTTATCTATAATGGATTCTACTTCTAAGGAAAAATTACTTTATAGGTAGGTGGTGTGTTGGAATGAGTTTAAATCGATCCCAATCTCTATAAATATAAATCTATAAAAACAAAAAAATTTGAATTCAATTACTAAAAAAGCAGATGGTACCTACACGACGAATCGCGAAGATACAATTAGAACCTTACTTCAGGTTCACTTCACAGGTTCATCTATTCGTGTTACAAACAAAAACTCTAACGCCACCAAAATTCATCTGGACAAATTTTCAGTCCAGATAACGTCAGATGGGGATTATCTCCCAGAAAATATCCTTCGCATAAATCTCCTTAAACGAACTCCGCTCAAAATCCCTTAAATAAAATCACCTCAAGCTACCATAAATATCACAAGTAGATCTCATAATAGTACCTGGGGCTCTAGACACCTCTTCGACTCACAAAAAATAAAACTGTGGACATCTCTCGACTCAGAAAAATAATAATTTCTTATAATTGAACTCTCAGGGCGCCGCTCTGCGGGTCAACAGATAACAGTACCTAATTGCAGGGAGATTTCCTCCGGAAGAAATGATTGCAAAGGAGATTATTTGTGGGAACATTTTTTCAAGGGAGATTTTTTCCAAAGAAAATATTTCCGGGGAGATTTTTTCAAAAGGAGATTTTTGCGGGGAGATTTTTCCCGCTTACGTCCAGATGGGCAATCGGCTCATTTAAACCATTTAAAGCCCCGATGGTGACGGTATTTTTCAAGCTCTGATTATGAGGGTTATAGACGTCGTATTGCTGGATATAAACCATTTAACGCCGCCGGTGGTGACGGTATTTTCCCAGCTCTAATTCATTATAGACGTCATACACCCGGATATGTTCCACTCTCCAGGAGACAGTTTAACATAATCGTTATCCCCAGAATTAGCAACATGCCAAGTGAACCGCCTAAATCATACAGACCTATCAGTAATACATCCTTTGTTGGTAAGTCCATGAAAAGACTTATAAATGTTCATATTAGAAGACAGCTATAAATATCTAGCCTCCCACACTCAAGTCAATTTGCGTACAGAAACGGCAAATCCACTGAAGAGCCCCTCACTGCCTTGTTAAAAGGTTGGAGGAAGCATTTCAATCTAATGAAATCGCCCTATGTCCCTTCTTAGACATTGAGGGCTCTTTCGATAACACCGGATACGATTCGATTGCCAGGGCGATCAGTAGTAAAGGTATCGAGGATTCTACAAATCAGTGGATCAGAGCCATTAGACAGTCTACACAGACTAGGCAATAACGCCATAGGTTATGTTGATGAAAAATAAAAATAAATATTAGGCATAAACGGCCCATATAGGGCCTAAAATCTAGCTTCTCCAACCACTTGGTTGGGCGAAGTGGAAGGGACCTACAATTTTAAGCCGAATCCGAACGTCAAATTTGAGAAGCTTCTCATGGCAATTGATACTCTTGGATATTTGTCAGACGTTCGCAAGAGGTATGACAGTGGAAAAAACTGTAGATGTTAATTGGTCGCGGTCGGATTTGAACCGTGAACCTTTCGTGAGCCAGTGCGCCCGACAGGTTTTGCTGATGGCCTGAGGATTATTATTTATGGTAGGCTAAGCGCAACCATTACTGGCGGCATGCGGTGGCGTGCATTGCTGCACTTTTTAGAATAGTGCGCAAAGGACGAACTTTCCATCAATCCTCACAGTACCATTTTAGTGCCTTTTACTAGAAGAGGACTGGTTAATCTTGAACCTATCGCCATAAAGGGCGCCACCACGCCGCGCTGTGTAGCCAATACATAATAAGGGTACTGAAAAAATCCTCTTAAAAGAAACTAGAGCCATGTGGCCAGTAGGCGCCTGTACGGAAGAACATGGGGTCTTAGTCCTAAAACCTAAAATTATACACTGGTTGTATACTATGATGGTGGGACCCATTATTGGTGGCCGAAGCTACTTGATCGAACAATGGCTAAGAAGCTCCAGAACCTTCAACGTATTGCCTGTCTCGGCATAACAGGTGGACATGGCCTGGGTGGACTTGAGGCATGACTGTTAGTCGTATGGCGAACTGTTTTTGGCTTAGCTCAAAGGTCTATTGGAAAACTCTGCAGTTTAAAAAACAGCAAACCTACATTATGTACTGAAAAATTAAAAAAAAAAAGTAAAACAAAAAGTAAAATATAAAATAAAATAACAACAAGTGTTTTACCAAAAAATCATTCTGATATCTTTATCTACGATCCATGATCAATGATTTTCTATGGTAAGAATAAATGAAGGTATGAATCTGTGCGATATTTATTTCCAACCAAAGGATGCGCGCTACGTTCCACACAGGTTTCAGAAACCATGCTCTTTTGCGAGAGAAGTTCCCTTGCCGACACATTTCTCGAATTGGTATCTTGGAAACAGGAAGAGAAAACGAATATGGAAATTACTTACGTACGACTTTTTCTGGGACATGTGAAGCAAAAGTTGTATACAAATGCTGTCTAGTGAATTAGAGCCCTCAAAGCCCACATTTTTGTCGATATCGATGGAACAGAGACGCAAATATGCAACAGAGATGTGGAGATCGTTTGGCTGAAATTGTTTTTCATTGCCAAATGGCCTTCTTTTGTCAATTGAAATAAAAATCCAATTTAATTTCCCAAAAAAATGTGTTTTCTATATATATTTACCATAGCAAAAATACATACAAAACCGCGGGCTTTCTCACACGATTCGGGTGAAAGGTAAAAGGTGGGCAACTTGCCACTGATTGTGCCCGCACTACTGGGCCTGTGTGCAATGTTGACTCTGCTGTCATATATAACGTTCAATATTATTTAAAATTATACATTTATAATTAAAGTGAATTTCATTTGGTTTTCTCAGCGTTATATTGGGGACCGTTTAAAGCACCAGTAGCTTTTAAAGGTCACTTACTATGGCAACCCAAAAATTAGATTGCAGCCATAATTGCAAGCTAGGTAAAAAATACGCCAATAGAGACTAGAGTTCCTAACACAGATGAGCTAAATGAGATAGTCAACTTCCATATCCATTGCCCCGCAATGGGTGGGGCCTAAAATTCACTGTCGATGAATATTTTGTAGTAAGTCATAAGGTGGGGTTACCTATAATGATTATTTTAATAAGTGCTGTCTAGAGATGACTCCAATGACTTTATTGAAAAAAAAATAACAAAAAAAACAACTACATTCTTTCGCCTGCTACATGCTCAGGTAGTTGATGTTAAAAACGTGGTTAAATGTAGGAGATTCAATATATTTATGTATGTCTTTGGATTTTTTATAGTATATTTTGGGTTATGTTTTTCGTTTATCTGTTGACAGTCAGCGTTGCCACTTAAATCGAGAGCACTACATCTGCTCTAATAATATAGTATGATTTGTTAGGCAAAAATGTAGTATTTCAAAAAATATTCTAGGTACCATTATTTTTACTAAAACCACAGGAAATACTCCATTTAAACATTCACAAGGGATGATCGGAATGGCATGATGATGGTTAAATTTTTATTCACAATAACAGTATTTATTTCTTTTTGTATTTGGCTTTTTCTGATAGGAAGTCATCTATGGAGTGCTTCATGGATGGGTACAACCCGTCTTCCGGTGTGTTATATCCCTATTTTCATGACCACCTGTACTTCAGGGTGCCCGGATTTTGGAGATTTACAATTTTCACCTCATTTGAGTCACTCTGATGTTACATTAAATAAGGCATGAACGGGTCTAAAACGTAACTTCTCCAACCTACAACCTATTTTATACCGACTCCGAACGGCAAAATTGAGAAGCTTCTCATGACAAATGATACACTTGGATGTTTGTCCGACTTTCGCAAAGTGGTCGGGTCACATATTTGGGAATGTTACATGCTTGATGTGGGTGGTAACTTATTACTGTTTGTGTGTCCAGTGTATGTCTTGGCGAGCTGAATATAAGGCTTCCACTTGGAAAGAGCTTAATAAGTTTTTTCCCTACCGAAATTGTTTTAATAATAATAAACAAAGTAAAACATAAGAAATGTTTAAAGGCAGCGTTTAAGAGAAAGGATAATGTAGTATGTAGTACGACATTCAAAAAACATGCAAATAAGTATTAGGTAGTACATGCCTAGCGACTGTATGCGCCAAGGCGCAGGAGGCCCTTGACGTGATCGACGAATGGTGCACTAGGAATGGGCTGAGGTTGTTCTCTTTACGAGAGGAAGCTGGTCGGGTTGACTCAGCCAGTGCTAAAAGGCATCACAATCCAACTCTCCAATGAAGCAAAGTATCTGGGAGTCATCCTGGATAGCAAACTTCTTTGGTCCAAACATGTTGAGCTGAAGACTGCCAAGGCGCTGTCTATTTTCTGGCAGTGCAAAGGCATTTTCGGCAAGACATGGGGCTTATCACCGAAAAGAGTCCTATGGATTTATACGGCTATGATAAGACCATTTATAGCATACGCATCGGTTGTTTGGTGGAATAAGCTTTCACGTAAATACGTCACTGCTGCTTTTGCCAAACTCCAAAGGCAGGTATGTCTCGGCTGCACGGGGGCCTTCCCCAGCACGCCTGGCTCCGGCCTAGATGCACAATTGAACCTTCCGCCCCTTGATGTTTACATCATGGGCTGTACAATCAAGGCTATCTCACGTCTTATAAGAGGTGGCTTTTGGTATAACTCTCACTGGAGTTTTGATGAACTTGCGCAACGGTTGTCCTTCGACTCCTGTCTTATGGATATGCCGTCTGATGCGATGATACCGGAACTTCGGCTAAAGCGCAAATACGAGGTCGACATTCCTCGCGTCCAGGACTGGCTCTGGCCGGACTCTGAACCTGGAAGGGAATGCAGTCGAATCTTCACGGATGGCTCCAAAACCGATCAAGGATCTGGTGCTGGTGTCTTCGTGGAGAGCGATAACGTTAGACTTTTCTTTCCGTTAGGCAAATATGCGTCTGTCTTCCAAACAGAGACTTATGCTATCCTAATGGCCTTGGACTATGTTACGAAGAACAGGTGGAGGGGGCGAAGTATCTGCGTCTGTAGCGACAGTCAGGCTGCGCTTAAGGCCTTACTCAAACCCTTAACTACCTCTAAAATAGTACGTGAATGTAAGATATCTCTGAATTCGGTCGGAAGGCTGAATTCACTTAAACTTGTCTGGGTCCCAGGTCATAACGGGATCACGGGAAATGAGATCTCCGATGAACTTGCTAGACAAGGCTCAGAGGGGGACCTCTCAGGACCTGAACCAGCGATCTGTCTGCCTGCGTCCTCGGTCAGGGCTTCCATTGACGGTTGGGTTTCCTATGAACACAATCGCCGTTGGTATGACTCTCAAGGGTGCAGACAGACTAAGCAAATGCTCCCCGACGTCTGTGGGAAATCCGCGGCATTCTTGTTGTCTCTCAACAGAAAAGACTGCAGACAGACTACTGGCGTTCTTACGGGACACTACGCTTTTGCCAAACACCTTAAGTTGCTAGGGCTAAGCGACACCACCAACTGCGAAGCCTGTGGAGAAAGCGACGACACTGCGGAACATTTCCTCTGTGATTGTCCTGCTTTTGCTCGTATCAGATGGCAGGTATTTGGTGCGGATATGGTGAGTGCTGTAAACCTAAGCTCCTTATCATTGAAGCGCCTTCTCGTTTTTCTTAGAAAAACGAGTAAATTCCCACAGTAAAATGTGGTGTGTCTGCCTGGTAGTACAATGGACCAGTATTGAGTCTGAGTGTTCCAGTGCAGAAAGTCTCACACACCCCGACAAACAAAAAAAAAGAAAAAAGGGTAGTACATATGTAGTAGAAATGGCAACGCTTTTGACAACGCCTAGCTATAGCCTAGCTATCCAAGTAGATCCATGGAGACTACAAATAGTATTCTATCAAAAATTGCGTTCTATATATTCCTCAGTTTATAGCATCTATGGATAGTAGGTGCCGTGACATAACCCCAAGCGTCATAAACCCAAATTTTGTCGCATTGTTAAAGTAACATAAGGCCAAATTTTAGCATTTGGTATTATGACACATTGGAAAAGCGTCATAAGGCCAATTTGGCCCCATATGCATTGTACTGTTTATGGGATTAGTTGCGAAATCGCAAGTAGATTGCATAAACAGTACAGTGCCTATGAGGGCCATGCTGCCCCCCTGCAACCCCCTGCTTGGGGTCACTGTTTGATTTGGAGTTGGTGCGAGGTACGGTTTCGAAAATTTGGCTTTATGTCACTTTCCGGATTTGGCCTTATGACGCTTTGTGAAAGTGACATAATACCAAATGCTGGAATTTGGCCTTATGCCACTTTCAAAAAGCGACATAAGGCCAAATTTCGAGATTTGGGCTTATGACACTCGGGGTTATGTCACGGCACCGGATAGTAATCCATGGGCTGTAATTTTTATGAAGTGCTTCACTCTGTGACATTTGCACCATTGAAAAGTTAGCTATGAAATGCCCATCGTACATTATATGGTATTCTATATTTCTTTCTTTCTATGAAAAGTGACAGATGGTAAGCTATGAAATATTCTTCGTGGAGACGCGGTGTCAAGTGAAGAAGATAACTCTGCCATCTTTCATTTTAACTCTTAGGCAATGTATCAATTGTGTCAAAAACACGGCTAAATTTTATCCATTAGCTGAATTATTGCATCAGTGTAATGAATATGGACATCACAATTTTAGCTTGCTCGGGAGCGGCTTAAATTATATAATTATAGACGTTTATCTATGCCCTTAAAGGATTGTGAGAGATTGATAATGTAGTATGTAGTACATAGAACATTCAAAAAACATGCAAATATGTAGTAAAGTAGTACATATGTAGTATAGGTGGCAACGCTGTTGAAAACGTCAGTTTTTTATGCACGCTAAGTTAGGAAGCAATCTTTCCTTTTTAACTCTTAGGCTATGTGTCAATTGCGGCAAAAACACGTCTAATTTGTTTCCATTAGCTAAATTATGGCATCACTTTGGTGAATATAGGCACCACGACCTTAGCCTGTAGCTAGTTTTTGATATTTGTCTATGCCCTTGAAGGAGTGTGATAGATTGAGAGAGCTTGGTTAATTGGCAAACGCTGTAAAAACTATTCCAAGTGGTATTATGTTTAAAAAAAACAATTCGAATAATTACTTTTTTATTAGACAATGTTATAGTGGCAAAATCTTTTTAAATTAAATAAAATGCAGTTCTTGAAAAATATTGAGGTGAAATCGCATCTTTGTATTTTTCCAGCTATTACCTGGGAGATATTTTTAATTTCAATAATTTGCAATGTTCTGTCTAAAACCATGAATACCTTTTGCAAACACGAATTTTAACACGGAAACATAGTTATTGGTAAGGCTTTTTTTATAGATCTGTCTGAAAACAATTTGGTAATTTCAGTTATAATAAAATATAAAGAGGGTTCCAAATATTGTGGGAAATAAATGAGTCATAATGATTTAACAAAATCAGAAACAGCAAAAACCTAGAATTTTATTCACATCTGTATAAACTTCAAACATTAGCCAGTGGATACAAGTTTTGACGCAATTGACACACATCCTTAATAATAAATTTCTTCTAACTTCACATTTAATAAATAGGCGGCACCGATGACCTATTGTAATTTGTTTTTCTTGTTTTGTAGTTACTCATTTACTCATTTAAGTTCATGTTCTCTGGACTAGACTTTTTCTACATTGTTGTTTGAGATTTGAATTGGAAATGCAGGGCTTTCATATTTCTAAAATGTGTAAATTTATCCTTTTGCAAAAATGACAGCTTACTGTGCTGTCAAACAATCATTTTCTATTTCATAATTATTTGTTTATTTATTATGAACCATCTGCTGAGCTTGTCAAGTACCCTGATAAAAATGTATGCACAGAAAGGATGTCCCTTATATCCATTTGCGATTTTCCTTCGTTGAAACTACCAACCTCAAAAAAATAAGAAAATTCTAATTTTAAAAAACAATTATTATTTTGCATTTTTAAATTTATGGTTTTTTATTTTTTTATTCTGCAAGGAAACTTCATTATTTTAGTAAGCATATTTATTCATTTATAATTGTAATTCTGAAATGTTATACTCGTATGTAGTTTCATAAATTTTTGTTGTTGAATGTTTTCACGAATTATTAGATACTTTGCATGTTACTTTGTTTTGAGTTTTCTACATACAAATTATAAATTGTAATGCAATCCATATTTATAAATAATGCTAATAATTTTATATATGTTTTCATAAGCAATTTACACATTTTTTTGTTTTTTTCTATTTGTTGATCTATTTCACATATAATAAGCATTTTATTAGTTATTATTATTTTTTATATTTTCATTTATTGTTGTTATATTGGCATTAACATTTACTACTATTTACAGAGCTATAAAAATGATTAAATATTTAATTTTAATAAAATTGGTTCTGTTGTTTTTTTTTTAATTTAGTAAAATTTTGTTGTTCATTCTTTTGGTTTTGGTATGCTTTTGTTTGTTTTGTATTTTCGTTGATTTTATAATTTGGAATAAATTAGTTCGGATGAATTGTGTCGGAATAAATTA
Source organism: Portevinia maculata (assembly GCA_949715645.1). Classification (NCBI taxonomy): domain Eukaryota; kingdom Metazoa; phylum Arthropoda; class Insecta; order Diptera; family Syrphidae; genus Portevinia; species Portevinia maculata. The sequence continues at coordinate 264,530,349 of OX454526.1, read as the reverse complement.
GTTGAAGGTAATAAAAAAAAGTAGTTGCCGATTTGTTTATAAAGGAAGTCGTGTAAAGAAATTCACTGTTGGTAAACTAATTTTGCGAAGATAGATTTTAAATCGAACAAAGGCGATACAAATAACAAATGGCACGTCATCACAGAAGCTTAAGCGAGTTAAGTAAGCAGACAGACAAAGCCTGTCAAATACAAAAAAGGTTCGGAGCGCATATATATGCATATTTTCTATATAAATATAGATTTGGAGAAGACTGGCTCAAGATGAAACTGACTGTTTTGTTGGGCAACTGTTCAATCAAAGCAAATCCAAACGCCAATCATTCAAATCAATTATTTTTCTATTCATTATCACAATATGTATTTAAAAAAAATGTTTTTCGAAACAAGCCAAAAGCGTAAGTCTTAACAAAGGAAGTTAAAGTGACTTGATGGATGAGGAATATGAGGAAACCACAACAATACTGTTCCAATCAGTGATTTGCGCTATCAAGTTATTGAAGAGCTTTAACTAAATTTGTCTGATATTTTTCGAAATTCGAGCTTGCAATACAGAAAAAATCGATAACGCCATGAAAAGCAACATTCGCTGCCAAATGGGCATCATGTGGTAAGAGTGATATAGCAAGAAGAGACCCCTTGTTAGTGATGTTCTTTCAAAAAATAAATCGATGTTTTTTTTTGATGTAATGCATCGAAACGTTCCATCGATGTATAACGATGCATCGAATCAAAACAATGTTTTAAAAGCACAGAATAAGCATCATGGTAAAAACATCGACGTATTATATCAGTCAAGAAAATGTGAATAGGAAATAAAAAAAAGGAGACATTATCCAAGGTTTTCAATAACAATAAAGTTTTATTAAAAATTTCATTAAAGGATTAATCATTGAAGTTTTGGAATACCAGTTATTTTGAAATTAGAAATCCCAGTACTTCTTCTTTGAATAAATAATATCTTATTGATCCGATTTCCTTGAACTTTGTTACGTTGCTGGTTGAACATTTATGAAGCTTTTAAAAAAAAGTTTTACTGATGGAACTGAGATGTCAACCACAGTTTAATATTTGAATGCAATTGGGAAGAGTTTTGGAAATTGTTGTTTGTAGTCGGACCATACTTGCAACGGATTTTTACTGAGGTGACCAACATATTTCCTCAAGTAGAACGAAAGCACACACTCTCTTTACTTTTATTTGACCTCCAGTTTCGGGGAACGAGTTTGTGATGGTCGCTCTAAGGGCTGAAATCGTTTCATACTTTGTAAGAACTATCTGAATCAGATTCTATTTGCTTTTCATCAAATATTTTTCCTCATCATATCTTTATTTTTTTTGGATTGCATGTGCACAAGTCATCGGGTATTTAAAATGAAGTTTTTTGAACCGAGAGTCCATCAAGGTAGCGATAACTAACGAAGAACACATTAGTGCACAGCTGTTTCCTCGCTTCGAGGTTGCCGTTGAGTATGATGCTTTATCACTGTTTTCCTTATATTTCTAATGCTGAATTCATTGAAGTGCATGAAATGAGAAGAGAGCATATGAAATGAATTAAACTGGAAATTTGATACGTTGTGCATTTCGTGTTTGCATTCGAATGGAAATATATCGATGCATAGTTAAATATCGAAAGCATCCGATGTATCGAATATCGGTGTAAAATGAGCGAGTACGGAGGTAATGCACATGTTCCAAATCCTCAACAAGGAAGCATGCCAGATCCCTGAACTATCAGCTCTTTATGCCTAATCTACAAGGAACGCAATCCAATTTGTTCGGAGTTGTGCAATGTATTTTAGTCCTCGACAAGTGATCTTCATCCCCATGTATGGAAAACGACTAACAAAGGCCTCGTAAAAGCAGTACCTTCCGATGGATGTTGATTCCCTTATTAAAGAAATAGAGCCGCTATAACCGAAGATCGTTTAGTTCTGTTAGTAAGTCCCACTCGTACGTCCTCGTGGTGCCAGCCATCAGGGAATTTCTTGCAAAAACTGTGAGCGGATAAGAAAGAGGATGAATGGCGAACGATTATTGGTGACACAAAAATAAGTTAGGTTTTAGTTGGTATGTAGTTCAGCAAACTGTATAATAAGCAACTGTGCCGAAATGGAAACATTTGCCTCAGATATGAAATATGTTGACGATTTTTGGCTATTAAAACCCGCTTTATATCTTGCTAGAATTACCGCATTTTATATTGAAAAATAAAGACAATTTAAATTGAATTCGCATTTTCCTTCATATCGATACCGAGAATATATTGAACGCCCCTAAATCATCGCATATTGAGATGAAAAATCGATTTGTTTTAAGATGTCGGATTTTGCCTTAGTACCGCAGAAATTGTGTCCCTCTTGTTATATTTTTACTTTTTATTCACACACATTTTTCAATTTTTGGTGAACATGGTCACTGTTTTTATTGCTTTTTTTGCTTTCACGTTTTTTCTCTATAATTTGTTACTTTTTACCCTTCAATAGCTTCGGTTTTCACTTTAATATTCACTTCATTAACAATCACAATGATTATTCCATACAATTTCTGCAAATTTCTGCAATTTTATCATTCAATTTGCTTCTGACGTTTAAGAAAGGGATTCGGCACTTCAGAAAAAGATAGCTTGGTGAAAAGGTCTATAGCACACGAGCAAACACAATTAGTTTGCCAGATGTCTTTGGAGAAATAAGGAAAAGCATCCGCCGAACAAGGATCATTCTCCACCACAACAATGCGTGCGAGCTCTCACAAGTCGCGGCTAAAACAAGTGACTTTTTGAGCACTCAAAAAATGGTATTGTTTTGCCGTAGCTCGGATGTGGCACCCAATGGCTTCTTTTTATTCCCACACATTAAAAACAAATTGCGAGACAACGTTTTTCGTTGCCTGAAGTAGCGGTTGATGGTTAATGGGAGAAATCTCAAATTCAATGGGCCGGTACTAAAACTAATATTGACATTATTGTGAGGTACTTTGCAACGTTCAGGTTCAATTTATGTAGGTAGACTATCAAATAAATAAGTATTTTAATTTTATTCACAATGAGCAATGTTAGAGGTAGACACACGTACCATTGCGTATTCTGGTCACGTAAAATAGTTTAATTTAAATCGAGTTAAATCATTAAATGCACAAACTAAAGTATGCATGATGCCATTATGCCATGTATTGTGTCGCTTAACTCCAACTATGAGCACCAACAAAGCTAAGATTCTGAAATTAGATTGAAATTTGTGTTGTTAATGGAATATATCCCATAAAAATTGTGTATAGGTTCAGGTGGAACTATATTGGGCGCATACAACTTAGTAGGATATTCATGGTGACGAGCAAACTGGATTTTGATGCATTTATTTTTTTAATTTGTTTTTATAAATACAAATCAAAGTGGGTTATTAGATATGGTGGCCTTTACAGAAGATGGTAGGTACATTGGGTGTGGGGAGGAGGGGGTTATAAGATTTACATCACGAGTTTTACAATATAAAGACTTTATAAAAATTATGAACAAATACATGAATTTTATTGACGAGGCAAGTTGAAAATGGGTGACTACAAAAACATTTGATTTCCATGTCGCCACTATCACGAGCTGCAAACGTTCGTCAGTTTATTCCTAAGAAATTTCTTAAGGGTTTTGTGATAGAACCGTATCGCCTGTGGCAGAAACCAATAGGCATAACCATGCAACTTTGGAAGTTTCAGAGAATTGGCCGTACACTTGGAAAAGGCGACAGTTCAATTGTTAAATAGCGCAATTCAATGGAATCCGTTAATCTAAGATGGAAGAGTTGCGAGTTGACAGAAAACTACATGGCGCATACAGCTGGAGTGAGCTGCTGCAAGCAGCCACAAGGGGGACCAGGACCCTAGTAAAGTAAGAAAGTATTTTAGCGAAAATATATTTTGTCATTTCCAAGTGAAAAATCTTCATGTGAAACAAGAGCCGCCTTTGGCTAGAGTCACATGCTTTGGTTGTGGCAATTTAATGACAATGCAACTGAGGTTGTCTAAAAAGTACGAATTTATCCGCAGGGCTGCCAGTTTATAATCACCTCGTCACTGAGGTCAATTTAATTCTGCTTTGTATGCATTTGTGTGAACACAACAGTTTGAAGTTTTAGTTGATGGATATTGCCACTTTGACGGGTTCGTAGGATCCCGCCCTTGAACATGACAGTAAAAGACCGCGCCACACTTCCTTTCTTTTGAGATAGGTTTATTGACAAAAGGCTTGCAAATAAAATCCAAAAAGATTGATGCGCTTAATCATAATATGTTGGCATGAACAACCCATTCATGTCCTAAAGCCTAGCTTGATTAACCATTTGTGTGTGGGAAGCTAAATTATTGGCAGGAATTAAAGTAACATGCAGTTTTACAAATTGTTTTAAAGCTTCTCAAGTTAATTATACACATGGATGTTAACTTTAAGGTGTTCCTGAGTAAGACTCAAACCGCTACCTCAGTAATCATATCTACAACTACTGATCCACCAAATGCACAAACGATAAATGCGATAAAGATCGAATAATTTTTGAATACACCTTAAAAGGTAGGCAAGACCTCACCTTAGGTGAAACATTAGCGCGGGAAAAGTGGCTGAACATTTTCAATGCTAAACTGGAAGCAATTAGATGTGCTTCCTTTGGAGACTGTATCTTAAGAGTTCTACTTATTGGAATGTAAACTTTGAATGCTCAAAACCATTGGCACAAATTTATACTAGTAAAGTGCACTTTGAAATTATATTACTAAGCACGAGATAAAGTCAAAATTAGTATTTTAATATTTTTAGTCGACATAAAGCACTCTTTATCGGTATTTTTATTATATATATATATATATATATTATTTTAAGTCCCGGAAACATCAACTTCAATATATAACGTGAGTTTGAGAGGCATGCTGTGATAATACAAATGCAATAACACCAGTATTTGATTGGCCTCAGTAAAGAAGGGATCTGAAACCGCAAAGCCTGTCGATGTTTATTGAGATCGGGCCGGCGAACCCCACAGGCGGACCAGAAGGGATGCCATTTAGTGGGAGGTTTAGGATCCATTTAATTCTGATCGTAAACTCGCCCGTTAAGGAAAAGAACTTGATAGAACTTGAATCTGTTTTCTTTTCTGTGTCAACCTAATCGTACCTTCGCAGAAAGCATGTATAGTCTTTCCAAACTTAAGTGAAATTATGGGAAATGTTTGTTCTCCTGTTCTGTACGTTATCAAGTGACCCGGAGTGTATGTACTCGGAGTGTATGTACATATATGTACAACGACGAACAGCGTTCGAACCTTACTCCAATCGGAGCAAATTTACCCCAATTTTAAGAAAAAAAATCTACTCTTCCACTCCGCTTTTTTGAGACCTACTCCGTTTTTTCCACACTGAGAAATTCTTTGGACACACCACATGAAAGTAAATGACAGAACTGTGTTATTCAATTTTCCAACCAACTCTCACTCTGTGCACATGTCAAGCGACTAAGCATATCTGGCCAAAGCTGGACATTCACCTTCTTTGTTTATGTAGAGCAGGACCATAAAATAAACCTCTATCTAGGAGCCTTCTTGCCAATGATCTAATTGACGTTAGATGTAAATCACGCTTCACAAGAAGCTCCAACTAGTTTAACGAGTAGTGGGATAAATTCCCAAGATCGGCATGGTATCACAATCGATCTCACATCGGTCTAAGTGTTTTGGCTAAGGCTGACAACCACCCCAACCTAACCTTACCTAACCTAACCTGACTCTGAATGTATGAATCCGAAATTCTATTCCGAACGGAATCATTATTTTTCTTCCTTCGTTCCTCGTTCATTTCGTTCTACGTACGGTATATATGTGTGTGAGAGTTGTTAAAAATACACACCCCTATTGCGAGTGTTAATCGACAATTGATAATTGACTATTTTCAAAATGCGTTTGACAAGAATATCAATGAAAATGATTTTTTAATTGACTGCGATTGACAAAATCCTTTAGAATTGTTCGTTCACAATAGCACACATTGAAAACAGTCAATTGTCGATTGACACTGGTGACAGTTTTTCAAAACTCCAGTCGGGAAATTTTTAATTTACTAGAGTTTTTTTTTACAAATCTGCTCGGAAATTTTACTACTGAGGTGTGAGCACTACCAAGCTGTGTGGAAACCGGTCTTTTCTAGGTCATCGATCGAGCAAGATATCTTTCGGAAGCAGGGAATATTTATATATTTTGTTGCAAAACACTCTTATGTCGTTCACAAATCCGCTGGTCCAGATGGTATTTCCCCTATCGTTCTGAAGAGGTGTTCTTCCTCGCTGGTAAAACCATTGCGCAAGCTTTTCTACCTATCCTTTTCTTCAGGGCTATTCCCGAGAAGATGGAATTTATCCATCCCGTCCCAAAAAAAGGCGAATCTTCATGTCCCTCCTCCTACCGACCAATTGCAATAACGTCCGTCCTTTCCAAGGTCATGGAAACGTTGATAAACCGTCAGCTCGTGAAATATCTTGAATCCCGAAAACTTCTTAATGACCGGCAATACGGTTTTCGCAGCAACACGTCCACTGGTGATTTGATGAGTTATCTAACCGAAAAGTGGAACCAATCTCTTCACCAAGGTGGTGAAAGTAAGATCGTTGCGCTTGATATTTCAAAGGCATTTGACAGAGTTTAGCACCAAGCTCTCTGGTCGAAAATGCATTTGGAATCGATGATACACCTTTCTTCAATGGATTAAAAATTACCTTTCGGACCGTTAAATTCATGTTGTTTTGGACGGTTTCAAGTCTGCAACTCACCAACTACACTCGTCTTGAGGAGGACACCCTGCACACTTGAATAGGACACCCTGTACACTCTATTTGCAATTGCTCATAACTCGAAAGTGGAATGATAAAATAATGATATTATGCTCGTTATTTTTATCCAACTCTTCTTCTTTCGCTTTGACAAAATTACAAGTTCTGGAAAAGAGCAGTTATATGTTTTTTTCCACTTTATGTTAACATTCGTTGGAATTAAAACAACATTTTTGCGCCACTTGAATAGAACATGCATTTTAGTTTGATCGTTGATCTTTTTTTTTTTGTTAATTTCGACTATTTAATTAAAAAAAAACTAAAATGGGTCGATGAAAAGCATTAACTGAGGCGGAAAAGGACAAATCAAAGCTTACAAGGACGCTAGCTTATCTATTGCCAAAATAGCTAAAAAAAATCGAGAGGAGCCGACACGTTATATCCACATTTTTAGTTAATGAGTATGAATATGGGAAAAAACATAAAAGGCCAGACACACAGCTTGCTTACTTATGTGGAAAGGCGACTTATTTTAAGAAGAACGTTAAATTCTTACGACTCTTTGGCAAAAATCAGGGTTAAATGAGTAGTGTTATTTCGAAAGGCAAACATCTAAAAAGACTAAAAATCTAGAAGAAGCCACCTTTCAACCCGGTTCGAAAAGAGCAACGCCTCAGTTTTTATCGCGCACATGTTACCTGGACATCGGAGTGGCATAGAGTAGTCTTCTTCGAGGAAAACAAAAATAATTTGGAAGGCCCCGATGGCTATAGCTACGATTTTCATGACCTCCGCAAAGAAACACATTATTTGTACCGGCTGCAAGCAGAGTTGGAGGTGTGATGGCGTGGGGATCCATTTCCTATTATGGAATCTGCCAACTACAATTTATGTCAACCACAATGGCATATTGAAAAAGGCCTTTCCATAATTTCATACTCTTTTTGGACCTCTGCAGTGGATTTATCAACATGATAATGCGCCAATACATACAGCTCGGGTAGATAAAACCTTTATACAGAGCCGAAATGTGGAGCTATTAAGCTGGCCGCCCTATTCTCCGGAAATAATTATCATTGAAAATGTTTGGGGATGGTTGACACGTCAAGTATACGGATCAGGACAACCATATTCGAGTATACCCGAACTAATCCAAGCCAGCGAATTAGCTTGGAGCTCGATTTCACTGAATTATTTGGCTAATTTATATACATCCCTTCCAAACCAGATGTGTGAAGTTTTGGAACAGAAAGGTGGCTCAACACAGTATTACATTTTTTGAAGTAAAACTTCTTTATGCACGCTTGACTTGGGGAGTAAGCTGGTGAATGCGACACGGAAGTGTAGACCAATGTAGACTCCCGGCGAGACGGAAGTGTAGACCAATGTAGACTTCTGGCGCAACGAAGGTTAGACCTTACGGTGCAACGGAAGTGTAGACAAACGTTGACTTCAGTGATGGGACTTTGTATTACTAATCAGTGATGGGACTTTGTGAAAAAATGTCCGAAGTAGATTTGTTATTTCGTTATACTTTTTCCAGTTTTAATTATGTTCAATTTTAGAGATTATTATGTCCTTACGAAACACCGGGAAGTTGTGTGGAAGTAGATTTGTTTTGAATAATTGAAAGGTCCTTGCAAGAACAAAAAAAGGTCCTTAAAAGTCGAAGAAAGTACATTCTTCCAAAATGCCGTTAGAATCCACACGGTATATCTGTGTTCAATGTTATTTGACTAAGAGGTCATTGCAACAACAAAAAAGGTCCTTAAAAGTCTAAGAAAGTATATTTTTCCAAAATGCCATTAGAATCCACACGTTATATCTGTGTTCTATGTTATTTGACTAAGAGGTCCTTGCAACAACAAAAAAGGTCCTTAATAGTCGAAAACAGAATATTTTTCCAAAATGTCATTAGAATCCGCACGTTATATCCCTGCTCAATGTTATTTGACTAAGACGTCCTTGCAACAACAAAAAAGGTCCTTAAAAGTCGAAAAAAGGATATTTTACCAAAATGTTTGTTGTTCCTAGCACCCCTCATTCAAATAACATTGAACTCATATATACCGTGCCGTTTCTAAAGACATTTTGGGAAAATATCCTTTTTCGGGTTTAATTATTGTGGCTCCAAGGACCTCTTTGTATAATAACCGGATGTAAAATAAAAGGGACATTCATCAATTTTTATTTTAAACGCAATATGCATAATAAATCCCAATAAATTATCACCATTATAGCAAAATAAAACATTTTGATTTAGTTATTAGTTATTACCTAGGCAGCTAAAAAGCTACAGCTAAAAACAAACCAACTTTTAGTTGTCATCCGCAACTAACTTTGGCATCCTAACGAGCTTAGTTACACAACCTGCAACTAATAGCTAATAGCAAAAATTAGTTGTCATTCTGATAGCTAACCACCAAATCGATTGCATTTTTAGCGCAGCTAATTTAACTACGTTAGTTACTTAGTTATGGCGTTACCTAGATAACAAATTAGGTAGCAAACGCGCAACTGTGCCTACATGTTTACACATCAACTATACCGTGAGTGCAGCGTGGCTCACACCTTTTTTTTCAAATTTCTAATAATTCTTTGTTTAGATTTTTACAGTAAAAGTAAACAAATTCATTGTATAATATTATACATTTTCATTTCAACATTATAACAAAAATTCAATTTGGGAAAAACGAAAAATTATTGAAGTAAAACTTCTTTACGCACGCTTGACTTGGGGAGTAAGCTGGTGAATGCGATATGCGGCACGGAAGTGTAGACCAATGTAGACTTCCGGCGCAAACGTGGACTTCCGGCAATACCGAAGTGTAGACAAACGTACACTCTTTTGTTACAACCTTTCGGCGGAAAGGTTCGTGGAATGGGTAAACACCCTTGAATCTCCTCAATAGAGGGCAATACTAAGGTCATCATCTATCCTAACCGATTCAAAGGAGAACAGTTGCCGACAGATTCAATTTACCGGAAGTTTGAGCTAGGGAGCTGAAATTTATAATATAGACTCTCCAGTGGCCCTTAATGCTCATGTGTAAATATTTTCAAAATTCTCCCACTGACACGCCCACAATTTAAATTAAATGAAGCGAAAGAAGTTTTACTTCAGTCGTGTAGTCTTAAGCACACTCATTTTTTTTTATGTAAAATACTCCAATTATCTTAAAATAAAGTTATTTTTGTAATAAAACACACGACTAACTTCCCAGTGGGATCAATATGATTTATGCGATTAGTGGGAAATTTTGAAATGTGGTTAAGAATTATTTAAAATCTTTTTTATACCTATTGTTCATGGAAATTAAATGTTGTTAATAACAGCGAAGTGTGATATATATTGATGCAACCATTGTTATGAACACGGAGATCTGCAAATTTACATATAACGGAGCACAATGTAATATTCACCCCTATCGTGGAATCCGTCGGGGAGAACGATCCGCTAATAGTGAACAATTTGCATCGTGTAATCCGCAGACGTGAACCATCCACATGTCGGTAACGTGAATGAAATTCACTGTATCGTGGAAAACGAACGGATCGAATCTATCCATGCATTTGACATCCGCAGTTTTTATTTTATTTTCACTGAATTTAATTTTTACAAAACAAATGTGTTTGAAATGAGCTGTCACAATTGAATTTTCTTATCACCAATAGTGGTCGGTAAGGGAGAGTATCCGACGGATCCCACGATAGCAATTTTCTGCTCACGTGAATCGAATAAGTGAAGTGAATCTCAGATCCGACGGATTCCACGATAGGGGTGATTGATTTGCTCAATGACAAATGCCAATAAATAGTACAAATAAAGGCAAATTATTTTAGTTATTTATTTACTCACAAAAAACGGCTGGACCGATTTCACTGGGAACGTAATTACGCTTCAAATAAACCCAGTCCCATGTCAATATCATCTTTGGTTCTCGAGATAATCGTGGCGAAAGACAATTCCGAACGCACATACGTACATACGCACATACGTATATACACACACACAGACATCTCTATAAAAACGTTGAATTTGGATTCTGGTGACCTTGAAACGTGAAGATATGTTAAAATCCGCGATTCACAAAATCGGCCCCATTGCAAGAACTTCCACTGGGAAGTTAAAAAAATTAAGTCTCTAGCATATGCTTGGTTTGGGAGCAATGAAGGATAGAAAACCTACGAAAGGGGTGTCCTATTCAAGTGGCGAGGAGTGTAAATGCTGGAATTTCCAAGGCTCTGTTTTGTCTCTCACTCCCTTGCTCATTTTTATAAATGATCTCCTGTGTGTTACCTCTAATCCAATCCATTTTTTTGCCGACGACAGTACCCTCAGCTTCTCATAATCGTTTCTTGGTTCACACCCCTCATCTTCGGGTGTGGAACTGGAAAGACAACGTGTGTTAAGCTCATTAAATTCCGATCTCGACAGCATAACTCAGTGGGGTGCAACTAATAGAGTGGAATTTAATGCTTCCGAAACGCAATGCTGTCTTCTGTCATTAAATCAAAACCCAAACACCATGCCATTGTCCATGAATGCCACTTGCATCGCTGAAACCGAAAGACTTTCCATTCTCGGTATGTGTGTTAATGACAACTTACTTTGGAATGACCACATATTCGATGTCCTTAAGCGCTGCAAGACATATTTCACTTCCTCCGAGCTGGCTACTATTTATAAGCCGTTTATCCGCCCGAACATTGAGTACAATGCTCAAATCTGGTCTGGTGCAACAATAACTTATTTGGAGCTACTTGACAGCATCCAAAATCGCGTGATAAAACTCATTGGTGATCGTAACATCGCGAGATCGCTTGACTCTCTTAGTCATCATCGCAATGTCTCTTGTCTCTCGTTATTTTATCGTTATTTCCACCATAAGTGCTTAAACGAAATAGCCAGTTGCATTCCAGCCTTAGAACATTTCAACCGCAATAACAGCGGGCAAGGAATGCGCATAAGTTTACCCTTAAGCCTGTATTGAGACGTACAGTGAAATACAAGGAATCCCCTAGCCGTACAACACGAATGTGAAATGCATCTCTCCCTATTTTCTAACCCTAATTTCCTTAACGCCCGCCCTGTGTAGCTTTTGCATTAGAAGGGTATTAAAAAATCCCTTTAGTGCGAGTACATTATTAAAAAAAAATGTCAAAGAGAACAAATATTTACCATAATTTAACTTAAGTTTGGACGGACTATATCAATAATTTTAATGCGTTGTTTGTATAATTGGGTAGGTAGGTGCTTTTATTTTTTGTTGGTAATGAATGGTGAATGGATTTTTCGTTTTTCCTTAAATTGTAATCTCCCTCTCCCAACTGTCTATCTGCGTGTATTTGCAGGGTCGCTGTTAAGTAAAAACTAGTTGGCGGCAGGTTAAAAAGTATCTTTAATTGTGGAAAAGTTGAAGTTTTTTTTGTTTAAAGTTGCCTTTTAACTAGTGTTAAGAAAGCGAGATTGATTTAAAATGTCCGCGCCAATCAGCTTAGATTTATTTTAGTTGCGTAGTTGCCCAGCGAATGTGAAATGCGCTTTCAGAAAGCAAAATCGATGAAGGCTTTTTTTTGAAATAGAATGTAGATCAACATTATTCGAATTGTTGTATTTCTTAAAATGATAGTGAATGAAAATGGCAGTTTAGATTGCATTTAAATGCAGTTTGTTCGATTTTATAAGGACTTTTTCAGTAAGGGACATAACAATTTTGTGTTTTAATACAAAACCCACGCTTAAACTTTTTTTTATATCAAAACGTCGTTCAAGGTTTACATTTTTGTCATGGTGAAGTTCACGAACGAACGTTTGGAAATTATTAAATAAAGGGTGTTCAAATTTGACGTATCATTTTAAATTGGCCGCCACTTTTTTTACAGCTATTAGATCACACCGAAGTTTTTTCAGTTATAAAGTAAAAGTAAAAGTTAAAAGCTAAATTGGATCCGTACACTATTGAGCAACGTGTTTGTATTATTAAAACTTATTTTAAATATGGTGAACGTTTTGCAGAAATTGAAAGAAAAATTCGTTCAAAATACTACTCCGTCAAACCGTGCTATTGCCCTTATCGTTTATAAATTTGAGGTCGTTCGAGTGCAAATATTGCAACTGTTAGCAGAAGTGTTGCTGAAGAGCCAAGGGCGTCAATTCGTCGTCGTTCACAGCAATTAAACCTCAAACCAACAACTTTGTTTAACATTTTGCACAAAGATCTGCATGTAAAGCTTACAAAATACAGTTAACACAAGAATTAAAGCCAACAGACCACGCATTGCGTCCGCAATTTTGGGCCATAGTGAAGCAACAAAAAAATGGCAGTTTTTTCAAGCAAATTATATTCACCAATGAGGCTCATTTTGAAATTGGCGCTTACGTCAATAAACAAAACTGTCACATTTGGGCTGAAGAAAATCCTAGAGGATTGTTTGAAAGGTCAATGAAACCAAAAAAAGTTACTGTATGGTGTGGATTTTGGTGTGGTGGCGTCCATTTTTCTTCGAAGATGAAAATGTCAATGCAGTTACTGTAGATGAACCTCGTTATCAAGCCATGATTAGAAACTTTTTGTCGAGTCAGTTGCAAGATATTGATGAGCAGAATATGTGATTTCAACAAGCCACACAGCAACGAACTCAATCGATCTTTTGAAAGAGAAGTTTAACAATCGCATAATTTCCCGAATAACTGACGTGAATTGGCCACCAAGATCATGCAATTTAACACCAGTGGATTTTTTCTTATGGGGTTTCTTGAAGAGTAAAGTTTATGCCGATAATCCTCAAACTGTTCAACACCTCAAAGACAACATCATCGAGCAAATATCACTTATCGAACCATCATTATGCAAAAAAGTGATTCAAAATTTTGGTAAAAGGTTGACAGTCTGTCACTTGAACGACATTCTTTTTGATTATTTACCGGAACCAATGTACATACAATAATTTCCAATACAAATAAATACAGATTTCACACAATTTATGTCTTTCATTCAAAATTTAAAATGATACCTCAAATTTGAACATCCTTTAGTACTACCTACCGAAATTCTGAGTCTCTGCTGAAGTTTGAAGAAAACCCTGAATTTCGTCTAAAAATTTTCTGCAGCAATGAACCTAATTATTGGCTTCGTGACTTTGTTTTATTTAAAAACAAAATTTTCATGTTATTATTGAAAAAGCCGATACTATCTTCGAGGACAAATTTGTTGGTATTTCCCGCAGAATTTCGAAATTTTTCATTAACTCGAAGAAAATAAAAAATATCAAATTTAGAAAAATGTAAAAAAAATAGTGTGTCTGAGTCAATTGCTGTTTCTTTCAGAGTAATAAATGCAGCATTGTGTAGAGAAGTAAATATATGTACACAGTATAATAGCATCTTCTTCTAATTCAAGTTTTCCATAAATCATTTAATCATGTAGTCATTCTATTTACATTTGTAATTTTCTTGAATTATTTGAAAGACAATTGAATCGATAAAAATTCGCATACACATATTCAAACGTAACACGTTTATTTAATTAATTATTTATTCATTTATTTAGTGGTACTCATTATTAATTTGAAGAAAATCACAGATGCAAAATATTTGCATGCTTATTAAGAATTCCTTAATTAAATTAAAAAAATAAAGATAAATCATTTTTGTTATATCTATTTGTATACAAAGGAGGGAGATAGTGTAAAAAATCCTGTTTTGATTTGATTGTGTTTTGTTTTATTTTATAGTAAAGAACAAAAAAAATTTTTTTTTTTTGTATTTTGGGAAAACAACTTTAGTTTGTTTTGCGGATTTGTCTGCCGACGTGCATGCAACATCTGAAGTTTGCTTTTTGCATACAATAACAGAGTATACATTTATATAACGAATATAATTTGCTAAACAATTAGATCACATTCTAAACATTAATTAAAAAATATAATTGTGCATTTTATGTTTGCTTTATCAACGGATATGGTATGGATATAATATACGGGAAAATAATAAACAATTAAAGCTTCACAGCAATACAGGCTATAGAGAGATTTAGTTTTTGTGTTTTTAGTTTTTTTTTTTTAGCAATTAAAATCTAATTAGTATTAGGTTGGAGGAAGAGAGTCAATGTGTACTTACCCTTAGACTGCCACTGGAGCGACGGTCAGCTGTGGCATAGTGTTGAAGTCCTCCGGGTCCAGTCAAGGGAACTATACCACAGCCAGATCGGATGCCTTGACCAAGTGTTGTCCTACACACACATATCCAATTTTGCACATATATATATATATATATATTGTTTTTTGTTTGTGAATAGTTTTTTTCAGCCATACATTAACGCACATTTATTTAAAGAGAACATTTTTTTTAGGATTATAGTTTCCAATTTACAGTGAACAGCAAAGGTTAAGGTGAAGAAGTGGGAATGCACAAAACGTTTATAAAAAAAAAGAAACGAGAAAAAAGAAGAAAGAACAAATATTTATGAGTTAATTCAAATGGAAAAAGTAATATTTTTCCTTAAAATTGTTTAAAAAAAAAAATGGATTTCGAACGCATTGGCTAATTGCAGTACTAAAAATTAGATGAGATATAAAAATAGAAAAATGAAAGGAAATGCTCTAATGAAGAGAATATATTTCATTACCCTTAAATCGGCTTTACCACCCCATTATTTGCAAATCTAAAAGAATAGTCCCATGAACGATTTTTTGGTATAGGAAATATTTTGGGAAACTCAATTTAATTTTGCTTAATATCGGAACCAAGGAGAAAATGGAAAAATATTATTAAAACCTGGTGTAAATAAGTATTGTTTGCGTTTTCATTGAAGGCTCTTCTTAATATAAAATAAATCCACAGCATTGGTCATGTAGTTCAGTAAGTGCTTGGAATCTGGACATATACGAGTACATAGCAAAGAACTGCAAAAGTGTGAACAAATGGTCCAAGTACTGTATGCGGTGCGGAGAAGATGTGCATATGTCAAAAGGATGCACAGAAACGCAGGAATGTATCCTCTGTCGTGACAATGAGAATGCCAATAGAAACCATTACACAGGAAGCAAGAGATGTCCATCCTACCAGTAGGCGATAAATGAACTGCCAATATATGAAAATACTCCAGTCAAATCTGAATCACTGCATGGCTGCTGAAGACCTATCAACACAGCTCGTTCGTGAATTAATTATAGATGTAGCCCTACAGGACGCACGAGGAAACTACATGGGCTGTGGATGCTACAACAAACTCGTCTTCAAAGAAATAGAAATATGACAAAACATAGGTTTTTCTAGGGCAAAAGTAAGAGGAATCATGGGCCACGGATTGGGGTATGCCCAAACACAAACAGAAGGGGATGCAGCCTGCTAGAGACCGTCGCATCCTTAGATTTAGTGCTACCTTATAATGAAAACATCGTCAGCAAAAATGGTTTAGGAACAATCATCAACCTCAACGTGAAAAAGGAACACGAATTATACACATAGTGACCATCTGGCTATAATCTTCGACATCCGTCCTGAACAAAGCCGTAGATGAAATCTGCCACAAAATAAGGCAGAAAAGACAGGACGAAAGCAAAACGTTTTTGATAAAGACTGATTCTCCCTTATAGTTAAAGGTGCTACGATTGCAAGGACAGGCGGACAGCTACTAATAATTTGAGGCATATTATTTCCCACATTGTTAGGGCATGCGATGTATCTATGCCCGGGATAAGGGCCACCCGCCACATGATTGCGTCTATTGGCGGAACAATGAAAATGCCCAAATACGCGTTGGTTGATTTCATGCAAGAAGGTAAATACAGGAGCTTCGCCGAATTCTTAGCATCGTAGAAGGACTTTTCCCAAGATAGTAGGGAGCGAGTTTGGATAAGGAAGTACTTGTAGGACCACATGTGATTACCGCGGTAAGAAGAGAAGGGTCTTAAAAGCCTACCAAATTCGGTGATAAAAAGCGCCTGGACAAATTCACCAAAATTGTTTGCAGATATATGCAACATATTTTTGAGAGAAGGAAAAATTCCAGAGCAATGAAAAAATCAGAGGCTGGTTCTGCTCCCCAAAAGAGGTAAGAAGTACCACATAGGAGTACCACGTACACAGGAGAAGACGTGGAGCATGCGATTTATCGGTGTCCGCGGTTCCACACCCAATAGCACGATTTCGTCAACAAGGAACTGTAGTTGATTTTCCTCGAGCTGGAAGACCTCGCAGTGCCCGAATCGAAGCGAATGTGGAACGCATTCTTGCAAGTGTTGTGGAGAGTCGAGAAACATCGACACGAAGGCGCTCTGGTCAACTCGGTGTGTCCCGCAGTTCATTGCGAAGAGTTCTAAGAAACGAATTGCAGCTGTTTCCATACAAAATCCAATTTGGGTAAAAGAATTAAAGCCAGGAGATCCTCAAAAAAGTGTTGTTTACGCAGTTCGGAACAATTTCCAAAAATTCAGGATTTAATTGGCCTCCACGCTCTCCGGATTTGACTGACCCAGACTTTTTTCTGTGGGGTTATTTGAAGGGTAAAGTGTACGTAAATAAACCCACCACTATCCCGCAGCTGAGGGAGAACATTCGTGCTGAAATACAGGCGCTGAGCCCAGATATCACAATGAGTGAAAGGACAATAATGCTTCAGCCAAAAGTATCTCTGACTCCCAGCCCCCAGGTTCGAGAAGGCAAGGAAGATCGAACCTCCGTTTTAAAGACCAAGTCATCGCGGATGCCAGAGAGGTTGGTCTGGACAACTGGAAGCAGCGTGTCTCAGGTAGATATTTCACCGGTCGGTAGCCCGTTAAGTAAGTAAGCAAGATGGCCGCGGGTCAAAAGCAACGTTGATTATTTGGTAATTTTATCTCCATAAAAGTGTTTTCTACTTGTAACTGAATCCACAATTAATTCCATGAATATTCTATTTCTATATTCCTTTTGCCATAACAAATTAAGATTTCGGGAGAGAAAAAAGAATAGAAATAGCAAAGATATGATTTTAGAAATCAATTTCTTATACAGAACTACAAATCTTATTAAAATTGATACATTAATTTCAACACCGCCTTTCCAGCCACCTAAGTATCTTACCTTGTGGTGGATTGCCAAACCCCAAGTACATCCCTCGCCCATAAAAAAATATAATCACAATAATTGCGACATTTATATAAAACATTACAATTAACAAAGATGCGTTACCCTGAATTAAAATAATATATGTTTTAAATTACAAAAAAAAAAATATAAGAGTGCAAAACAGCAAAGGCAAACACACATGTCGGCATAGCAGTAATTTAATTGTCACCCTCTCTTACTGGGGGTCCTTTTATTTTCTGTTTTTATTATAACAAATTGTTCTACCGATTTCTGTATATTTTTTTTTCATATTTAAATTTACTGCGTGATGTAAAATGATGTATGTACGAGTACATGTGTGAGTCTCATGTATTAAAACTGTTCGTGTGTATATCTACTAGTAGTATGTAAATTCGGCTACCTAGAATTTTGATTTTATTTTGTTTTCTTAATTTTGATTTGATTTAAGGTTTTCCTTTTTATTTTGTCTAGAGAGATAGATTGGATTTCTAATTTAAAAATTGTCTAAATCTCTATTACGAACTGAAAATATAAATACACGTTTATTGTTTTTGTTTTTATCTATAAATTTGAACTAAGATGTTAAATGATTTTTAAATCTATGAGATCGATGAAATTTATCTTCCCATTGGCTTCTGATTCATCGGGAAAACTCTAGAGTTATCCATTTGAAACTCTTCCATTTGGCAAAAAACAATGTACCTTCGGGTATCGAAAGAGTTTTGTTTTAAAAAAAAGAAGAAAAACGCAAAAAACGGATTAGAGTCAAAGTATCTCTGGCTAAACAAAAAAATTTACTAAAAAAACACGATTTAAATAAATGCTTCTTTATAAAGAACTGTTTTTCAATGATCTGACTGAATGATGAAAAGAGTAACACGATTAAATGACATGATGTGTGTGTGCTAATGATAGGCCAAAAACTAAAAAAATAAATAGTTTATGTGGTTGCTGTTGCAGCGGACTTACCTTGCCGGTAGGATGAGGGCATCAAATTCCGTAGCCAAATGCCTTCGGATGATATTCTTCGACGGGGGAATACCTAAAGCTGTGGCCATAGTGTCTCCTGAGAATGATGGTTCCAAAACCACTAAGCCACCATGTACACCGCTATCTGTAATCAAATTTGATGATCGATTATTATTAGTAAGTCCTGATAAGAGGAGGGTTACACTAGTTTAACCCAAACGTGTGGACACACAATATTGATTCAATAAATTAGTTTGCATTTGCAGACAGGGTGCTAATGGAGCGTTCAATTTGATTGCTATGCATCGACGAGAAGGACTCAACGGCGTTGTGGATTATTTATTGGGTCATTGAAAAATAGAAGCTAGTGCGCAAGTTAATATTTTGATGGGGACATTAAACTGGCTGAGTTATAGGGCATCAGTAAGTAAGTTTGCTATTGTCACTAACATCACACCAAAAGCATAAACGTCAAATGAGAACCAGCTTCTTTGCAAAAACCTTTGACTCCACACAATTCAGCCATGCCGAGTAGTGAGATATCGCAAATAAGATACAAAGATGTGCTCTTAATAGAATAATTATTAATAGAATAAAGAATCACTCTTGCCAATCGCTGTTTTTTTCGGGCTAAGAAGGCATCTAAGAAGTAAAGCCCTCTCTCATAGAACCAAGGAGATATTATATAAGGCCTCAATCATCCCGGTCCTGCTGCATGGTGCAGAAGCATGGACCCTGTCAAAAGCGGATGAAAACCTTCTGGGATGCTTCGAGAGAAAGATTCTTCGAGTGATATTCGGTCCAGTTTGTGACGATGGAATGTGGAGAAGAAGATTCAAAGACGAACTATACGGGCTATACAGCGACGCTAACCTGGTCAAAAAGCTAAAAATACAACGGCTTAGGTGGCTGGGACACGTGGAGCGTATGGGCAACAACGCACTAGCCCGACGAGTCTTAGAACCCACCCCTGAGGGTCAACGCAGCAGGTGTGCGTAACTGGAGGCTGCTAGCGAGGGAACGAGCTGGTTGGAGGGGCTTGTTGGTTGAGGCCGTGGTCTACCCCGGACTGTAAGCGCCACCAAAAGTGTTCTTATTAAATATTTTAATGGAAGCAAAATTGGAACAATGCTAGGTTATGAAAGAGCTCGGTCAATAAAAATTTTCACAAATTGTAGTTTGAATGGTAAGTTTTCCTATCGTTATCCAGAACTGAACTTGTTGTTAAGAAATTGGTTCCTGTATATAATGATGGTGGTAAATTGCTAGAGAACTTGCCTTGGCACTATCTTGCCTCTTCATTGGCGCACAATTACAAGGTGGCGCAAAAGTAATCCTCCTATCAGAAAATGCTATAAATTTTGCGATTGGCCCCTAATGTCAGTTCTGTTTTGACATTTGTGTAGTAAACACATGCGAAATACACGTTAATAAACAATGTTACGCTACACTGCTCCAGAACGAGGAATATTGGTGACTATTTATTTGAGCAATAATCGGTCGGTGACTTTGGCACAACGTGAATTTCGTCGCAGATTTCCTACCCGTCCAACGCCTACTGGTGAAACACTGCGACGTTTAGCCGCTCGCCTCGAAGAGACTGGCACAACACGAGATGCTGCCAGGCGTGGCAGACCCCGGAGTAGCCGTTCTGCAGAGAATATTGCTGCTGTAGCCGAAGATGTCATCGACCAGACGACGTGCCACGCAAATGGGTATCAGTCGACGGTCTTTACAGCGAATTTTGGTACAAGATTTGAAGATGTTTCCGTACAAAGTCCAGACGGTGCATCAGCTGTTAGCTGCTGACCGCCAATCGCGTCTAACATACGCTCAAGCCATCCTTAATCACCACCAAGAGGAAGATGATTTTTCATCAAAAATAATCATGAGTGATGAGGCCCATTTCCATCTTAGCGGGTACGTAAATAAGCAAAATTTACGCTTCTGGGGCACTGAAAATCCGCGTGTAACCCACGAAGAGCCATTACACCTGCTCAAAGTCACTGTATGGTGTGCTGTTTTCGCTGGAGGAGTCATCGGACCTTTTTTCTTCGAAGACGTCGCGGGCCAAACGGTTACTGTGAATGGTGAGCGCTACAGAGCAATGATCAACGAGTTCTTTTTGCCGCATCTTGATGAATTGGAATTGGAAAACATGTGGTTCCAACAGGACGGTGCAACGGCACACACTGCATGTGCCACAACCGATATGCTGAAGGATGCATTTCCCGGGCGGCTAATCTCCCGTTTTGGCGATTTGCACTGGCCAGCAAGATCGCCTGATTTGACCGCTCCAGACTTCTTTTTGTGGGGCTTTTTGAAGTCGCGGGTTTATGTCAACAAGCCTCAGACTCTTGCAGCTCTTAAAGACAATATCCGTCAAGAATGTGAGGACCTATCGCCGGAAGTTTTGGCCAAAGTGATGGAAAATGCCATAAAAAGGGCTCAAATGACAATCAACTGTGGCGGCGGCCATTTACATGACATCATATTCTCGACTTGATGTAAAAAAAATTAAAAGACCAAATAAAAATAATCCACAAGAAGAATCAAAGTTTTTCATTTTTTTTTTTAAATTACAGCCAAAAAACATCGGAAGGTTATTTTTGCGCCACCTTGTATAATTACTGTGTGTTAATTGAGAGCATGCCCGATGACTGGACTTTCTACTTCATAGGCCCCATCCACAAGAAAGGCGAACCTATCTCCTGAATGTCGCAAATAAGATACAAAATGGTCTGCAACACAGTAATTAGCACGTACCAGTTTGGCTTCCGGTCCGGCAGATCAACAATAGAACACATTTTTACACTGCGGTAAATCCTCCTTTGCAAGGAGGGCGAATGGAGGAGAAGATACATCCGCGAACTCTATGAGCTGTACCCAGATGTGGATGTCGTCCAAAAAGCTTAATCACATTGACTACATTGACTCGGCCTCATTGAGAGAATGGGAAAAATTGCTCCAGCCAAGAGGATCTTCGACTCCCAGCCCATTGGTTCGAGAAGGCAAGGAAGACCGAACCTTCGTTTTAAAGACCAAGCAATCGCGGATGCCAGAGCGCTTGGTCTGGAGAACTGGAAGCAGCGTCTCCGGGATCGCAGAGGATGGAAGGCTGCATTGTCTCAGGCAGAGACACCTCACTGGTCGTAAGTCCGTTAAGTAAGTAGTAATGCTGGAAAAGACTAATGGTTTTCAACCGACTCACCATCTTTTATCGACTATAAAGCCGCATATGATAGCAGCCATCGTCAGTAGCGATGACTGAATATGGGATCCAGGCAAACCTGATCCAGCTGTGTTGCGTGACACTTGAAAACACGAAGGTAAAATGCAATTTGGAAGTACCTTTTACGAATTATTACAAATTTGCATCGAGTTTTGGCAAGGAAATGCGCTGTCATGTGACGCCCTTAATCTTGTTCTGATGAAGATAGTGGGCAGGCACGTGCTAACAGGGAAGGCACTAAATTAAACAGATCCCTAAAGCTAAGTATGTATGCATGAGGTAGAAAAACTGGAGGTTTTTTTTTTTAGTTATCTTCTAACCTCTCATAAATATATTTATTCTGTAGCTTGTTTCATAATAAATTATAATCTTCACTATTTTATAAGACTCTTTTGTCTTACGGTGTAAGTTTTTTTCAAGAAAATAAATAAATAAAATAAATAAAATGGATGAGACTGAAAGGCTTTTAATTCTCTTTTTTAATGTGTGTTCGTTGGAATGACCACATACTCGATGTCGCCAAGAACGCTGCAAAATGTCTAGGGTTCCTCTACCGGTACAAGAATTTATTTACTACTTCTGATCTGGTTTCTATTTGCAAGGCGTTTATACGCCCTAAACTTGAGCGTAATCGTCATTTCTGGTGAGGTGCACCCAAAACTACTTCGGTGCTGCTGGCTGAATACAAAAGCGAGCGATAAAACTTATAGGCGAAAGGAGTATAACGTAAACGATTGATTCACCTCAACATCGTCATAACGTTTCCTGCCTTCCCTTATTTTCTCGTTTATTCCATCATTAGTGCTCAGTTGAAATAGCCAGTTGCATTCTGTCCCTTCAGGCTTTCTCTCGCAATACTCGTACTTCATCGAACTCTCATCAGTATCCTCAATCTTTCATTAGGACGGACTGTCCATCGCTTCGACCCACAATTGTTCAAAACTAATGTGCACCAGCACCTGTCTTATTTCCTTCCCTGTTTTTTTTCCACTCGTGCTGTGTTGTAAATATATAAGGTATCCAAAATCCGTGATGGACCAGGGAATAATAAAAAAAGAAGAAAATGTCGACTAAATTTCCTCGGTTAGTTCGACCAAATGAACAATAATGCTCGAAAGAATTCCATTAGTCGAAAATTGTCAGTGAAAGAGTTATACTCCATCCGGAATTAATAGTTAGCACAGCGCTTATGGGGAGAGAGAAATATTGTCAGTGCTGTCGCTACGTTCTCTAAGTATGCCACCATTTGGTGGTCTCTTTGTTTGTGACGGTCAATATTGGAAGCTATGGCAACCCTTTGAGAGTTTTAAAGAGCGACAAGTTTATGTTAAGCATTATAGCCAGAGGGATAAGCAAACGTCCTATCTTCACTGTACTGACTATTAATTCCGGACAGAGTATAGACAAGGAAAGCAAGGATAATCAATCACTCTACAAAGCTTTTATATTCCACACAGAAACAATAGAAAATCAACGATTGCAAAATACGTCTGTACTAAGATTTTTCTTCTTCTTTGAGTTTGGAACTTTCCACTCCTTTGATGGTGGAGGACTGCTTTTACCAGCCTTGCTATGCACCAATATTTTACATATAACTATAAACCGAACCACCTCTAGCTGCAGGTGTAAAATTCGTGCAACCAAGGGCTTTAAAAGACTCTTCCAGTACTGGCCTATTCATCTGTGGTTTCTTCAGCATTAGCGTGCCTGCAACTTCCAGGATTCTAGACAAAGTAATCGACGTGCGTGTGCAGTCGTTAATATAAGCTTTACCAACATTGCCTCTGTCTTTATTATTTATTTATTTAACCGTGCTGTTATTTATGGATCTCCCTCTGGTAAGCAAAGCGGTGCATAGGAATCTGACATCCTTAGCTAGCTGGTCAGCAGGTCCGGTTGCTTGAACAGATTCTTTATATTGGTCAAAATCAAACGCCGCCATCTCTATTATTGAATTAAGATCAATTGCTTCATGCGTTTGATGAATGCTGGAACCACTGTGGCGATAACAATTAGGACTTCCAAAAAGGCAGGAATTGTTTCTAGCATGGTGTACCCCCCCCCCCCCCCCTCGTCTAACAATTCTTTGTTCGACGGTACTTCAGAAATCTCCCCTTAAAGGATTACACTGCTTTACTGAGACACTCATTATTTTTGTACGATATTCCGAGGGTATATTGATTTTAACTCATAGTTTTCAACAAATTGCCCACAGACCCCTTAAATTTGCTGTATTCGTAATCAGAATCGATAGTTTGATCGATCTTGCCGTGTCCGTCCGTTGGTAAAAATTAGACCTTTTAACTCGAGCTAGAAAGCTGACATTAACGGTATACTCTGTAGGGGCCCGAAATAATCAAGTTTAAAAAATTCGAAATCTGTCCACTGGACACGTCGAAAATCTCAAAAAAACAAATTTATCGAAAAAACTGAATTTTAAGCTAGAAAACTGAAATTGTTCATATATATATTGTCCTTAGGTGCCCAAAATGCTCGGGAGTTAATATTGTTAAAATCCGACCACTGCCACTCCGACAATTGAAAAAAAAAAACACTTTCTTGGAAAAGTCAGAAAACGAAATAATTTTCTTTCTGTTTGAGTAATCGACTTATTTTTATTTCGTTTTTTAGTTTACTATTTAGATTTATTAAAATTAATGCTCGAGGATTTGGATAGTGCAGCGGTACCATGCTTTGCAGTCCTTCATTTCCGTCCAAAGGGAATTTAGTCGGGAGTTTGGCGGCACTCCCCCGAGTAGATGGACCATTATGAAGCTGGTAAACATGTTTGCCGAATCTGGAAGCATCGCACAAAGACCGAACCATCGAGATCCCTATGTTCGGGTTCAAGACACAATCGGGGCTGTAGTATCGTCAATTCAGGCAAATGAAGCCAAACGTTTCGACTCTAAACTTATTGGCGCAAATTGGAGTTAGCAGACGGTCATTACAATAGATAATTTATGATGATTTAAACTTATTTCCGTACAAAGTCCAAGTTGCCGGGTCCCGGGTCATAACGGGATCACGGGAAATGAGATCTCCGATGAACTTGCTAGACAAGGCTCAGAGGGGACTTCTCAGGACAACCAGCGATTTGTCTGCCTGCGTCCTCGGTCAGGGCTTCCATTGACGGTTGGGTTTCCTATGAACACAATCGCCGTTGGCATGACTCTCCAGGGTGCAGACAGACTAAGCTAATTCTCCCCGACGTCTGTGGGAAATTCGCGGCATTCTTGTTGTCTCTCAATAGAAAAGACTGCAGACAGACCACTGGCGTTCTTACGGGACACTACGTTTTCGCCAAGCACCTTAAGGTGCTACGCCTAAGCGATACCACCAACTGCGAAGCCTGTGGAGAAAGCGACGACACTGCGGAACATTTCCTCTGTGATTGTCCTGCTTTTGCTCGTATCAGGTGGCAGGTATTTGGTGCGGATATGGTGAGTGCTGTAAACCTAAGCTCCTTATCATTGAAGCGCCTTCTCGTTTTTCGAAGAAGACAACAGCTTGATAAACTGTTTGTTTATGTCTGATGAGGCCCATTTGATCTAAACGGCAATGAAAATAAGCAATATTGCAGTATATGGAGTGAATCTAATCCAGAAATACGAACTAATCACTGTGTGGTGCGCAGTTTCATCAAGGTGCATTGTTGGGCCATACCTCCTTGAAGAAAACGGTGTAATAGTAACTGTCAATGGGGACCGTTATTTAAAGATGTTGAAGGGGTTTTTTTTACCCAGAACTGCGCCGCAAAAGTATCTGTGTCAACAGCATTTGGTTCCAGCAAGATGGAGCAACTACACACATAACCAGACCGGTTATGGCGGAGCTCCAAAAAAATTCCCAAACAAATTAATATCCAGAAACTCCACTTTCCGTTAGTCACCTGACCTGATTGCACCATACTTTTTTTATGATGTTAAGTCGAGCAAGACCTGGACGAAACGAAACCAAGGAGATTGACTGAATCGAAGCAGTGCATTAAAACATCAATTGAGGCGATGCCGACTTCAACCCTTCAGGCCGCAATGAATAATTTTCTGATCAGGTGTTATCATATTCAAAAACAATTAGTTATTTAAAAAAAAATGTAATTTTGTATACAATAAACAACAAAATTAAATACATTGATTAAAAAAAAGAAATTTGCATTTCTTATTATAGCACAATTGGTGCGCCACTCTGCATATACTCTTGAGTGGCCCTCAATACTTATGTTAAAAGATTGTTGAAATCCGCCCGCAATTGAAATTTTTTTTTTATCAAAAAATCATAGTTTTAACTTGGAAGCTGAAATTTAGAATATTACTCCCTAGGGAACAAGGCCGTAGCCAGGATTTTTTTTTTAAAATGCATTTGTAAATCATAGTTTTCCGCATCAGTATGAAATTTGTACTCAAATAGTTATTGATTATGTTCAAAATTTATTTTAGTTTTAAGACGAAGTAGTACCAACATAATTTTCGATGAATTTAGTAAGGTAACTCTGACAATTTTTAAATACAACCCCAAACGACACATAACCCCAGTCCAAGATATACAGAAAACAAGGTAATATATTGCGCATCATCATCGAGGAATTAAGATTTTATTTAGATAGATATTTCATTTCGTATTTATAACAGTGTTTACATAAGTATTGTTACCGCACATTTTACAATTTAGAGATGTGATAGCTTATATCTTTCTTCTAAAAAATTGTGTATTTTGTGTAATAAGTTTTTGCCTAGTGACTATAATTTTTCTTTTTTAATTTTATAATTTGCGGGAAAAAACGAGAAAAACCTCCAGTGTAAAAAAAAATAAAATAAATAAATAATTAAATAAACATAAATATAAATAAATAAATATATAAGTAAATAAATAGATCAATAATAACAGTAAATAAAATAATAAATAATAATTGTAAAATAAAAAAATAAATTGTAATAATTAAATTTATAAAAATTGACTAGATTATACAAAAAAAAGGAAATATAGAAATAAATAAATAAACTAATTAATAATAACAATAAATAAATCAACATTCACTCACTTTTCATTTAAGTATGTGCAAAAAAAAATTAAATGTTCTTCCCAAGGTCCTACACGGCAATTTTTGTATGGGTGGTGTAAATTTATTATAAATCATCAAAAAGACAATCTTTTAAGCTTTCCTATGATTTCTCATACCTCCCAATCAGACATGTACTTTAGAATCTACACCTACCTCTGAACTACCGCTATCTGGCTACAACAGAAACACAGAACATAGCTGCCGACCAAACAGAAAATTTTGTAAATTTCATTTTATTTGACTCACTACTAAACTCACAATAATGTGTAATACATCAAATTAAAGGTAAACATTTTCTCTAGCATAATAAACATAAATCATCATAACCTGACAGATCAAACTAAAGCAACACAGGATTTTATGAGGAAAACTGAACAATGTCTGCTCTGCTTACAGTATTTTTTTAAAAAAATATTGGAAAAATCTTTTAGTTTTTCAAATTTGTTTGAGAGTTATCTTGGAAAAACTAAGTATGCAATAGTATTTTATAAGCAATAGTCAACATAGGAAAAAAAATATTTTAAACCGTTTTTTTTTTAATTTTTAAAAAATATTTTGCATTATTTTGAGTATTTCAATACAAGGAAATCTGTAGTTTTCTGGAAAAAAATCCTTAAAAATTCAATATACCCGTTTCCAGCATATTCAAAAAACAAAAAAAGTTATGTATGAATTTGATCATAAAAGCCTTCCTAAATTTTAAATTTAATTGAAATCGGTTTTGTTGTTAGCGAGAAATGCGGATGTTAAAAAATCGGTTCTATAGGAGGTACCGTTTTAAGATAAATCTCGCAAAATCCATTCTTAGCAAAAGATAGACTGTTTTATCTAAATCGTTAAGAGCGTTTTTAGAAAAATTAAGTTTTTACAAACCGTTATATGACATACAATTGTTTTAGAGCAAAAATTCCAATTTCAACAACGTCTAGTGCAAGACTACTAAATAAACACTATGGACCAAGTTTGCAAATCGGCCCATCCGCTTAGATCTGCGAACAGGCAGACGGACGAACAGAATTTTCCAACACATTTTTTTCTACTTCCCTATCACCGTAATGTCATGTTTAATTGTTCTCATTTTTTGTTTGCACCAATCCATAAAGTGCCTTATACATAGTATAGTACCATAATCCCAATTAAAAATTGTGTTTGGTCGATTTTCGGCTAAAATGGGCTGTATTAATTTTATTTATGTATTACATCTACCATTCAGAAAGGTTCACACTGATTGGTGTATGGACAAAATGTTACCCCCCCCCCCGAAATAATTGTCTGGCTACGGCCTTGCTAGGGACTATTAATGCTCATGTGTAAATATTTTTTTAACCCGCCCACTAACACGACTACTATTAAAAAAAAACAGTTTTATTGAAGAAATCATTGTAAATGAAAGTCCTATTCTTTGCAAAGTATGTAGATCAAGTTGTTATGAACAATTTCTTTACATAAAGTTGCCGTGCTCACTTTTAAGGGGCGTTTTAGTACAAAAACTCAGTTTTTTCAATAAAATCTTTTGAATGTTGTACAACAAAATATGTCG
This sequence comes from Portevinia maculata, assembly GCA_949715645.1. Lineage (NCBI taxonomy): Eukaryota > Metazoa > Arthropoda > Insecta > Diptera > Syrphidae > Portevinia > Portevinia maculata. The sequence goes on along the minus strand of OX454526.1, from coordinate 264,501,671 downwards.
ACTGTTCTTAAAAATTTACCTGTACGATTTTTACCACGCCCACTTTATGAGGGATAGAAATCGGAATAGGGTATCCAACAGTTCGCCAAGCGGACTGTGGCCTTTCCCTATGTTTGTTTGCACTTTTTCGGCTTTTTCGTATTTAAAACTTAATTTTCTTCACTCGCATTCGCAACATCATCTCTGCCATTAAACATAAAAATCAGCACACATTTTTTTTTACAGAAACTAAGGTCGAACTTAATAGGCAGGGTATCCCTTTCATTATCAATTTCCTTTTGTGCGCCTCACTATTTAGTAAAAGAATCTATATATCTGTTTTACTTTTTATGTTCAAGCCTGATGAACTTTTGTTTCTTACCATTTTTTTGTAGTATGTATCTACTTTTTAAAAACTTATCCATTACAATTTTGTTGGCGTTAACAGATAATATTAAAACAACAAAAACAAAGTGTCTATGTGTCAACTTGAAAATACTTCGTACTTCGCGACAACGTCAGTGGCAAATGAAAAAAAAAAATGGCAGCAGAATGAAATGAAGGAAAATAATGGCGAATTTGTACGGCGGGATTTGCGAGAAGATTTCGTAAAAAGCTTATAATAAAGCAAATTTTAGCAAAAAAAAGTTTCAGAACTAAGAAGGAGCACCACAACACTATTTTTGAATACTAAAAATCACAATTTTTTGTACAAAAAATAAAAGTGAAACGTGAGAATCGCGTTGTTGTGTCAAAAAAATCTTTTTGTTTGGAAATAAATTGAGTTAAACAAGTATCTATAGATACGAGTATAATTTATACTATGTGCTATTGTGAACGAACGATTCTAAAAGGATTTTGTCAAACGCAGTCAATTAAAAAAATTCGATTGACAAAAATACCAAATGAAGCGTTCGTTCACAATAGCACACATTGAAAATAGTCAATTATCAACTGTCGATTGATCTTCGCAATAAGGCTGTATAACAAAATTGTACAAAAAAAAGTGAAAATATTGGTAAATGGCTGCACAAGCGTTTTTGGTCAACATGTTCACTGTTTTTATTGTTGTTCTTGGTTTAAGATAGGTACTTTCTCAGGGTTTTTCTCTATAATTTGATACTTTTTACTCTTCAATAGCTTCTACTTTCACTTAAATATACACTTTATTAACAATTCAATTTGTTTCTGACGTTTAAGAAAGGGATTCGGCACTTCTGAAAGAGATAGCTTCGCGAAGTGGTCTATTGTGTGGTAGCGTCCAGCAGACTTTATTTGCATCGGGTATGTTTAGAGAAAAGTGGGTGCGTTCGAGGAAGAAAATTTAAAAGCGGTTATTGGTAACGAATGATTTTGTAATTTTGGTTCGAGAGAATTCTAAAAAAAGTGCAGTAGAATTGATTTTAACCCTTTCGATCCGGATGGGACATCCAACATATAAAAACACCTTTTTCCTATGTCCCATCCGGATCGAATGGGTTAAGGCAGTAGAATTATTTTTTGCGCTAAATGCAGTAGATCTACTGCAATTGAAGTATAGTGGTAGCTCTGCTTATGAGCATTTAAAGAAAGATTCCACTGATCATAACACCACAATAAAGTTATGACCCATCTGTACATTCGAATTTTGGACCTATGTCCAACAACACCGAGACCTTCCACAATGTTAGATACCTGAGGCAGGGTGATCTGATATCATTTAATTCTTTCAACATTATTTTATTCAAACTTCAGCCGCAATTAATTACAACTTCTTCGTTACACAGACAGTACCGGCAATACTAAGCGGTTATCACTGACGGATGAAAATCGATGACCAAAATATAAAACATTTATTTGTAAACTGTCCTCTCCAAGCCAAACAATTTCCAATTATTAAGGAAATCTATCTGGGCCAACAACCGACTAACTACTTCAATGCCAATATTTTCTTACAAGTGGATTTCTTTCTTAAAGCAGACAAAAAGAGGTATTTCCACACTCACAGACGTAAGAAAACCACACGCTTTAAACCTGCCAAGGAACGAATAAAAAATATTTTCAGTTCACACATACCTTTTAAGTTATCAGCATATTCGCCCAGATCGATTGACCTTGCCCAGCGTATGAAACGCTGATTTGTCCACACAATTGGATCTGCGTCAACCGTTTCCGATTGTACTCTTCGCATTGCCAGTGTTTGTCTATCGTATTTCACAATCCGCAGGACATGTATACCTAAATCAGAAAAAAGGATGAAATACATCCAAAAAGGATGCAAATATACGATTAAATTATCAATTCAGCTGCCGAATGGAATAATATAGTTTTGTTTTTTGCTCAAATGGAATAGCTACCATGCACTATGCTAGCCTGATGGAATTTCCTAGTAACACCTAAAAATTTCTCTAATTCTTTTTTCGAAAGCGTATCTAGCATTCGAGCATCGACCAACGAATGAAGGAATGATTCTGTGTATTGTGGTAGACCAATGTCTGGAAGCCATTCAGATGCCACCCATGTATGACCGAGTTGTGTTATCAGCGGATACCGCACAAGCTCGGGACGGCGTTGCTCCTCAATGGCCAGGCGGAGTTTTTTCTTATGCATTGGATGTGCCAAACCGAGACCAGTTTCGAGTTCGACATCGTTTAATTCGAGAAGGACTTTACCACTTTTGACATTTTCGGAACATCGAGTACTATATTGTGGCATGCCGAGCGCCACTTCAAGCCAAGCAAGCACCTGAGAGGCGCGCCAACGTTCCATTGGCACCTGGGAAGCTTCGCGGAGTAGGCGAAGTTTCTCAGCGTAACCTTCTTCGGTAAGCGAGTTCCACGAGTAATCGGAATCTAAATTCAGATAAATTTAGAAAAACGTCATTTAAAAAAATAAGTAAAAACTCACATTCACTGGCGGCGTCGGCGCTTAAAGCTTTGCTTTTATTTCGGGACCTGGCGAAGACACGTGATATACTACCCCAGGTACCACCACGTCCATTGCGGGCCCCAAGGGTTCCTGTTTTGCTGGCAGCGAATTTTCGAGTCAGTGCCGATGGACATTCATTATCACCAGGAGAGCCCAGTTGTTCCACGGACCTGAAAACATTACATGAGCTGCGATCCAAAGCTTGTAAACACCACCTACCTCGAGTATGCTGCGGAATTCAGTGGCGACAGTGTAGGACTTCGCTCCTTTGGTGTGCCAACTGCAATGTAACACAAATGTTAAACAGATTCGGACAACCCCAACCCTAACCTACATTGATACATATTCTGACTGGACACGATGGAAATACTGTCCGGATCCACGGTGATGCAGGGGCCGTTCTCACATGTTCCATCGCTGAGATTCAAATCACCGGCGGTGCTTTCTCTGTCGCTGCTGCCCCGCACTCCAGAGTCGCCACTACCACCACCTGCACTGCCACTTCCACCGCCGCCGCCAATACTACCACCAGCTATGCTGCCTCCCCCACCGACACTTCCATAAGCAGACAACGCGTTTGAATTAGCAGAGGCCGCCGCCAAATGGTTAATCAATCCCGATGGAGGCGTTAATGGAGCAAATGACAAAAGACTCTCCTGATCCGATAAGCAACCCGATAATTGTCTTCTGGCTTCCTGAAGCTGCTCCTGCAGCCGTTGCAATTGCACATCACGCGCACTCAATTGTTGTGCCAGTGCCAACGACCTCTCCGCCTCGTCCCTCGCATGCTTCAGCAATGACCACCGTTCTCGTTCCCGGTCCGAGGACATTTTAGCATTGTTCGATTCGCTATCGCGAATCCTTTGTTCGTAATTACGAATGAAATCCCTCAGCTCCTGTTCTTTGTCCTGCAGCGAAGCACACAACTGCTTTACGTGTGCCAATAGATCTGTTTTATCCGATTTAAGTTTCTTCCGCTCCAATCGGAGAGCGGCAATTTGTATTTTGGCCGCCTTCAGTTCGGCTTCCAGTCGATCAATACGACTACTACTGCCGTCCGTAGAATGTGCATCGCAGCTGTTGCTATCGGATAAATCGATGCCACCCACAGCGCCGTCCGGTGAATTCTCAAGGAGTTTTCGCAATCTTTGGATTTCCGTATTAAGCCGTTCGTTGTCTAGTCGCAGCTTTGATGGGGAGTATTCTGCAAACAAGCAAAAACTTCTAGAAAAAGGAAACTATTAGCGAATAGATACAAACCTTTTCCCTCATTATATTGAAATTTTGAATCTTCATTACGATTACCATCGCAACTGCTGCTATTGCTGCTACCACCACCACCGCCTCCTTTGTCCATGTTATTGAGATGTTGGTCCTTAGCACTAAATGGGGTGCAACCGTTTACACTCTGAGCACCGGTGCTACTGAGTCCTAAATCCATGAATTTAAGAACAACATCATTGGCGTTTCTCTTATCAACTGATTTATTTATTTGTTGGAATAAATGGGGTACATCAAGAGATTTGGTTTTTTTTTTATTTATTTATTTGGTAAATGGATGGTCGTGCAGGATTCATGAAAGACATACCAGGTACACGAATGGAATGAATGAAATAAATGAGAAAAAAGGTTTTACATATAAAAGATTTACATCGAAACAAAATATCAATTACAATCGAGATAAAAAGCAAGCTTTGGGTGGTGTACACAAAGTTGGTGTTGTTTGATTATTCAATTTTTGTAATTTTTGTATTTTTAAGGATAATGTAATCTGTTCTATTGCAAACACACCAGGGGGATTAGGAATCCATTATATTGACAGGCACTTAAATGGTGACATTTTTTCAATAACGATGATTGAATTTTTCCAACGCGATATCAACTGAAGTTGATAAGGTTTAAATTATTGCATTCACTGGATTGCAGGGGTGGAAGACATTAGCCTAACGTTTTTTCCATTTTCAAAAATATACATTGACACATTAAGATTTAAATATTTTTTTGCGAAGACAACTGCGAGGGAGAACTTATGCAAACACCAATGTCAGTGAAGTGACGTTAACCATAGGTAAGGTTTTATCACTTAGAGAGGCGGACTCGACAGCGAATCTTCGACATAACCAAGGCGAGCCCGGACGACGAAAAGCAGTCGGGAGTCGTGAATACTGCGGACCCCATAAAGCAACAGAAAAATGCGCAACGATTACTGGCCAGTAAATGGCACAGTCCTACTTTTGGCAGCTCACCACTATCAAAGGGTTCAAGTTATTAGAATGCGACAACAAATGTACAATGGTTGAATCATTTCGTCGAGAACACAAAAGCACCATGGCCAAACGTTGACCTTCGCGTAATTGGCATGAAAAAGTATCCTTAACCTCATCAGACCTACAGATCACACAGACAGGGACCATGTCTACCTGCAGAGATGAAACCTGCTATTCTTTAGCCCGGGATTACAAAGCAGGGATTGGAAAGATCTAAAAACGGGTGAACAAACAGACAGATCTCATATTTCTGGCCATTAATCGCTGCCATTGCCCCGCAAGCAAATGCTATAACGCCATAGAAACTAAGGCAACACAGGAAAAGAAAAGTGGAGGTGGTACCAACCGTCAGGACCAAGGCCAGCGCCAACATTTCTATTTTTATGAAGGCCACCCTGATACAAGAACCCTGGATTGTCCGGCACCATATTATAAAAAGGCTGAACTTTAGAGAGTAGATTATTTATGGCACCAATACAACTACAAAAAAGAAAGATCCGCACAGGTATTGCCGTTGGAAAACAAATTAACCTTTTTCACTTTCAGAAAGTTATCACATTAGCAGCAGCAGAGAAGAAGAATAGGAGGATAGTGACGAACTACTTAAACAACAGGAAGCTAAGGTATTATACCGGCGAAGGAGTCAAATACTACAAAGTTACCGCGGGCGTCCCACAGGGATCCGTACTGGGGCCGCTTCTGTGGAACTTCATGTATGACGGAGTCCTACGATTAATGCTACCTCGCGGAGTATCGATAATTGGATTCGCCGACGGCATTGAAATCGTGACAGTAGCTAAACAGATCCATGAAGTGGAATCATCTAAAAATGAAGCAATTTCCAGGATAAAGCACGAGCTAGTATCCGCCGGACTAGAACTAGCCGACCATAAAACAGAAGCTGTCCTTATAACGAGTCGAAAAACCATAGAATTCGCCAATTTCCAGGTGGGGAACCATATCATCAGATCCAAAGGAGCAGTCAAATATCTTGGAGTCATGCTAGACAACAGACTGCAGTTCAAGACGCACGTGGAGTATATTACAACGAAAGCATCGCAAATACAGGGAGCTCTCTCACGCATACTACCTAAAATCGGTGGACCTGGATAAGCTAGGAGGGCCGTTTTATCAAGAGTAGTCAGCTTAGTCCTCCTTTACCATGATCTGCCTTTTTTACCTTGAATATACCGATGAATAAGTCAACCACCCCCCTTTCGTTTTCTTTCAAGGATTTTAATTCTATAGACGTCGACTCACTTGATGCTGCTGCATCTGCAGTCAACTAGGATCATTGTAGAATGATTGCAGACCCCAATGAAAAACTTAACTTCTTCATGTCACTTGTCTCGTATTTGTTTAATCTTTGCATCCCTACTAAATCTATTCTAATTCGCAATGTTGTGGTTCCTTGGTTTACCTCAGAAGTTGTTGATGAAATCAAAGTTAGAAACAGACTGTATAATAAGTGGAAGTATAAACCTTCCCCTAATACCTGGAGCACCTACAAAGTTGCGCGTAATTACGCTACTAATGCCATTCGAACTTCTAAACAAAACTTCTACGCATCTAAACTTAACACAAATTTGCCATCTAAAAAACTATGGAGTAACTTACGGAAACTTGGTGTCTCTGGAAGCAAAACAAATACCCCATGTGAACTGCATCCTAATGCATTAAATGATCATTTCCTGGGTACCGAGGCTGACGAAAACGATATTGTGTTTGCCTCAAGCATAGATACATTGTCAACAAGTTTTTCAGACTTTGAGGCTGTGACTGAAGTTGATGTTATTGACTGCATTAGATCAATCCGCTCAAATTCTTCGGGTGAAGATGGTATTCCTATTAGGTTCATTAAGCTAATACTGCCGCATGCAATAAGCCACCTTACTCTTATTATAAATTGCTGCATCATGACATCCACATTTCCTCTGTCATGGAAAATTGCTAAAATGATACCGGTTGCAAAGTCTCCTACATCTGTGTCTCTTGGTGACTACAGACCCATCAGTATCTTACCATGCTTGTCCAAGGTCTTAGAGAAATTAATAGCTAAACAGATTACTAACTACTTGTCTTCTAATCAGTTGCTGTATCCTTTTCAATCTGGGTTCAGAGAGAATCACAGCTACTCCACAGCTATGGTTAACATCCTCGATGACATAAGACAATTTTTTGATAAGAGCCATGTTACCCTTCTCTGTCTGCTCGATTTCTCTAAGGCCTTTGACAGGGTAAACCATAAGATGCTTTGCTGGAAGATGAAGAACTATTTTGGTTTTAGTGATAGGGCAGTGCAATTTATTTGAAGCTTTTTGACTAATAGAAAACAAAAAGTGGTGATTGGTCATAAATCCTCGTCTTTGAAGTTAATTACTCAAGGTGTTCCACAGGGATCGATTTTGGGACCAATCCTCTTCTGTATTTTCATCAACGCTTGCCCTCTGTATGCAAATTTTGCTCTGTACGGTTATACGCTGACGACATCCAACTTTTTCTTGCCTTGCCTCTGAAATTGAAAGATGAACTTATTTACAGGCTCAATAAGGATCTAATGGAAATCCAAAACTGGTCCTTGAATAACGGACTGTCACTTAATCCAACGAAATGTCAGGTTCTTCCTATTTCGCACGTGTTGTTTGACTCCAATATCTTACCAGATATATGGCTTGCTGGGAGCAAGCTCAGGCTTGTTGAAACCGTAACTTGCCTCGGGTATGTGCTAAATCGCAATGTGCGATATGTGTATGGTCTTCGCAGATATGATCATATCTCTGAGTACTCTCGGATTATATTAAGATGCAGCCTGCCGCAGTATATCAACTGTATTTTCTTGCATAAAATAATTGTTACTAAGTCTCCGTCATATCTGTATAACAAATTAGTGTTCGCTCGGTCACTTAGAACACTTAACCTTATTATAACGTGCTTTAACTACGTAAATTCGTCTCATCTATTTTTTGTTCACGCCATTAGACTATGGAATTCACTCCCGCTACATATTAGGGGAATACTTAACGCAACAAGATTAAAAAGTGCAATCCTCCAACATTTCTCAAACCAGTTTTAGTACTCTTTCTCTCTATTCTTTGATTTATATCTGTCATTTATTTTCTTTTTCTTTAATTTAACTTTTTTCTTTTCATACCTATGTTATTTTTTCTTTAATTTTTACTTGCTTTTAGATTGTTTTTTTTTTTCTTCCTTTAAATTTAAAATTCTTAATAACTAAGCTAGGTTAGGTTAGGTAGACGTGGCTGTCAGCCAAAGCCAACACACTTAGAGCAATGATAGGTCCATTGTGGTACCACACAGATCTGGGGATTACCCTCACTGCTCGTTGAACCAATAGGAGCTTCTTATGAAGCGCGAAAGACTTCTAGCGCCAGTGCTGGCTAAGTCGCTTGTGTCATTGAACAAGAAGTCCCCTAGATGGAGATTTCTTCTATGGGAGAGCGCAGGACACGTGCAGAGAAGGTGAAGTACAGTCTCCTCCTCTCCTCGTCCATACAGCTTCTGCAGAAGTCATTTGAGCACACACCGTGTCTAGATGCGTGCCTGCCTATTAAGCAGTGACCTGTGATAACACCTATAGTGGAGCTAATATGCAGTCGGTTTAATGAGATTAGACACTTAGAGCGTCGCAGATCCAGCTTTGGCCAGATCCGCTTAGTCGCTAGACATGTATTGCTACTCGTCCACCTAAGGTTTGTTCTCTCGATTGCGGATAGCTTAAACAAGAGTTTACAAGTAGCGATTGGTATACCTAGGGAACCTTTATCAGGTAAAGGAGGTAATGTGGTTCCTTTTTTGGCGAGATCATCAGCCCTGCAGTTACCTGGAATGTCCCTATGCCCCGGCACCCAACAGAGGTGAATATTGAACTGCTCTGCCATCTCCGAAAGAGATGATCGGCAGTCTTGGGCTATGATGGAATTTGAAGAGACTGAGTCCAGGGACTTAATCGCGGCCTGACTATCCGAGAAGATACGGATATCCTTTGAGGATATCACATTCCTCTTCAGCCACGTCAGGGCTTCTTTTATCGCCAAAATTTCCGCCTGGAACACGCTACAGTAATCAGGAAGACGGAAAGAGAGGCTAAGATTTAGCTTTTCTGAGAAGACTCCACCACCTACCCCATCGCTAGTTTTTGATCCATCGGTGTAAAAGTGGATCGATTTATCATTCGCAAATGCATCATCATCCCAGAATGATCTGGAAGGAATGGTGATTTGGAAGTTTTTTCCGAACTGCAAACGGGGTATGGTGTAGTCTATGTTTCTGGGTAGAGACTTAAAGTAGTCTAGAATAATGGAGTGGCCAATATTGTTATTGGTCCACTGCGAGGTAGCTTATAAGCGGACAGCGGAACATGCCGCTGTTTGCATGCTAAATATATCAAGGGGTATCAGGTGTAGCAGAATGTCCAGAGCAGCGGAGGGGGTAGTTCGGAGTGCTCCGCTAATGCATAGACACGCTGAACGCTGGACTTTGCCCAGCTTGTCGCGGTTAATAGCTTTTTCTAGAGCAGTCCACCAGACAACCACCCCGTAAGTAAGTAAGTAATGAGGGAGGGTCAATATATGGGATTTTATATTTCCTGGATAATATATAACTAAGCTAAGTACTATAAAAGATTTAAGCTTAATGTACATCCCATAATTATGTAAATAAATTAAATTGAAATTAAATTAAATTAAATTGAAATTTACGCCGCCCCGGTTTGGGCGGGGGCACTAGCGACGAAAGAAACAAGAAGGAAACTATTATCCGCATACAGGCTCAGCGCGTTAAGGACAATCTGCGGTTTTCGAACCATCTCGGACGAAGCGGCCTTCGTTATAGCTGGAATGATACCCATAGCTATTTTATTCTAGCGGGCGAGATGTTGAGGATCTACAACAGAAAAAAGTCGGGCGGACAAGATGCAGATAAAATGCCAAGAATTAAAGTAGAAGAAAGAGCAGCTTCAATTGCTATATGGCAAACCTGGTGGGACAACACTACAAAAGGCAGATAGACATACAAGCTGATCCCATCAATCGAGACCAGTGCCCGTGTTCTGTAACTATCGCATCGTTATATTTATCAAATGAATGATGTGAGTTGAAACAAAATTTCATTTATCACATTTCCGTGTTCTGTAACTATGCGATGCGAAAACTATACCACATGGAACATTGTGAAATGAAACCCCTGGAAATATGTGATAAATCGGTGTTCTGTAACTCTCGAATGCGATAAATTATTCACTCCAACTGTCAAAATTTATCACATTTCAATTGGCTTGCGAGAAAGGGATATTGAACAATTTTAAACGGATAGTGGACAGTGAACATTTTTGATTTTTTATTTAACAAAATATACAGTTCGTTGATCAAGTTCAACGTTTAAAAAAATGCAAAAGAAATAAAAAATAACTAATAAAAACAGTCAGAATTAGTGGAGAAGAATGTAGGTATGTATCTACATTCTGTCGAAAGAATTCAGCAAGCACTTAAATAAGATCCATTTTGAACATTCTTGGAACTGTGTTGCTATAAAAATAAACAGCTTGGTACATCCAACAAGAGAGAGCAAAAGGTTCTTGTTTAAAAAAAAAAAAATATTTCATTTATTTTTTTTCATAGACAGACAAAATAAATGCAAAATTTTAACTTCACTAAATTCATCAACATAATGTTGTCTGAAATCAGCGATAGAATCAGATTGATTTCAAAAAATTTCGTCTGAGTCTAGCAGAACGAGCGATCATCGTATTTTTGAAAAATCAACAGAAACACGTAGTTTTCCGATAATCCGCATCCGGATCCGATAACAACATGTAAATACACACTGAATTTCCTGACCAAATTACCCTTCGATTTCCAGTATTTTGATAATCCTTCCAATTTCCCATGATATTAAAAGTTACCAAGGTATATTTGATCGCATAGAGTTACAGAACACCACTTCTTTCCATATGCGATAAACGGTGGAATTTTGTGTTCCAAAGTTTTCGATGCGAAGAGTTATCGCATGAGTTACAGAACATGGGCACTGGACAAAGCGAGCACATGCAAACAGCAACTACCACCTTACGCAGTTCGTGACTGGCCACGGCGACTACCGCAAATACCTACATCGATTTGTACACGATAGCTCGCCACTTTGCCCAGATTGCCTAGACAAGGAGGAAGACACGGAGCACGCAGTTTTTTCGTTGTAGGCGAATCGTAGGATGGAGAACGAATCTGCGCAACCCATTTTTCCTAATAGACCATATGTTGCAGTCGGAGGACAATTGGACGACAGTTTGTAATCTGGTAACAACTATTCAAAATGAACTGCGGAGAGTAGAAAAGCTAAGGAGAGCGTCAGAAGCAGCAGAAGCGTCCAGAAAAAACTGACACAAGACAAGACACATAACGGCAGTCCCGCGGGGAGAGTGGTTGGCGTCTGCTGGATGTACGTAGGCGCATTCCTGGCACCGTTTATTCGGGTTTGCGAATCGTGCATGCCATGTTTTGAAGATTACCACATCCATTGGCACAGCCAAGAAAAAAAGAAAAAAAAAAACATGCTTAATGCGCATAATGGAAACCTGAGCATAAGATACTTCAACGGGAACTAGCTAAAATGCTCTTGAGTTTTTCCTTCGAATTTTCTTGTGGGGAGGTAAGTAACTCAGACTTATAGATAGTATATAAAAAAAATAGTCCCAACAAAACAAAAATCCCACTAGTAATACCCACTTATGAGCAAGACTCACTGTGGCCATTCACTCAAGTCCTTACCTACTCACAATCACAATCCATTTAAATACACAATAAAAACGTTCGTTTTCATTCCCTCCCTTGTAATAGAAATACTCCAAAAGAAATTCAATTAGGAATGACTCCCTTTAAAGAAAGACCCATTTAACACTGACTACGTGTACACCAAGTAAGCCACATCAATTAACCAACACTTGAACAACAATTTACATTTCTCCTACAAAATCAAAAAAAAAAATTAAATAACGACATAACTGTCACTTCTAATAGGAAACGACATAAAATGAAAACAACACATCAATTTACATGTAATAAAGGAGAATAACATACCCGTACTTATGGTGGCGTGATTTGTCCCATTTCTCATATCAATTTGTCCACCATCATTGGATAGGGTACTGCCACCGGCATTGCTACCCTGTAGATGATTGTTCGAGTCGCTTTTATTCAAATTCACTGACCTCTGATGATTGTTGTCGACAAGGGGCGATGTCAGTATTAGATTCCTAATACCGTTCGATCCAGGTGAATTGTTGCTAGCACCGGCTGCAGCAACATTGCCGCCGGCATTGTTGCCCACCTGGCTATTAATCTCCATCCTTTTGTTGAATATATGAGTGGATGGTGAATATATTGCAGTGGCTCCACTACCACCAGAAACGGCACCACTCGGCGTGATGATGGGTCCCGAAATTGTGGCCGACGAAGAAGTCGATGATGATGTGAGGTTATTGTCCAACGACAGGAGCGGCTTCAAAGGCTTGTTATTATTGACCGGCTTATCGTTGGTGTCCAAAGATTTTGTTGTTTTCTGTAAAATGGGATTGGCGCACATACACAACGGGTACAACACTGACACAAAACGCATACATATAGAAAAGGGATAGATATAAAGAATATATGATACTTTCACAATGAAATTTTGTGTGCCAAGGCTGTACATTTGTGCTCTATGAATATAGTATAAAATTTTGGACAAGGGACACTGTCATCATGGTGCCTGCACTACCATGTCCCCATCTAAGCGTACACAAAACCAAATTTGGTCTCTTTGATGGCCGAGATTCATTGTTGCGAATATTGTGCACAATTTTTGGGTACTTGGAGAGTGAGACGCGTAGTGACGCAGTGTATGTATGTATGTATGTGTGTGTATGTGGATGTCCTACATGAGTTGGAAGGAGCTAATTTTTTTGTTTGCGGGAAAACTACCAGTACCCTGGGCGGATATACTTACTGTGTCTGTCAGTTTATTTAATGAAGCGTTTATTCGGTCCGGATTCCTTGGTGGTGGCTCTGGAGGCTCTGAAGCAGCCATTGTCGGTCCTGTTGTTCCGTTGATTTGCATTCTCTCCTGGACTAGGATAAGAGTCTAATTTTAACTGCAGCAAAGTGCCAGTTATTTAGGGCGGTAGCACATTGCAAATGCAATTCAACACATAGAATGTCAAGATTACTAATTAGTCAATCTGTCCATGCAGTCGTCGTTTGGGATGAATTCCGTCATCTGCAATTAAAGAGACGTGGGAATAGTATAGAGCTAGATACGAGTATGAGAATATTTACGAAGATAAATTTTATTGTTCTCAGTTTTATCTGACAGCAGGACAGTTCATTGCATATGCTAATGTCAACAGTACTTCAGATGTTTTGGATGATAGATAAGAAAATGTCTTTAGACAAGGATTAGATCTTATTCATGTGAGGTTGATATCAAATACGGAATAAGTTAGCATACGAGTTAAGTAAACCAAGGGGAACGATTCGTTTTTAATCGGAAATAAGTTGCAGTCGCAAATCAATAGGCGACAGACTGGAACTTGCCACTAACCCAAACAACTTGTGGATGTAGAGCAGGCATAATGTTAAAAATTCAATCAAGCACTCAAAACTTAATTGACTTGTCTAAAACTTAAAACAAAATAAGAATACTTTAACGGCAGGCAATGATAGTTGTCCCAAAAACAAAAAATTAACTGCACTTACAAACCTTGAACAAGGAAAAGCCGAAATATTTGCCAAACATCTGGAAGAAACATTTCAACCATTTGATGGTCAAGCTTTGCTCGAAATTCCTGCCCTAACCGTGGCACCTGACAATCATAGAATAAAACGTGTATCGCTACCCGAACTACGTTTTGAAATAGAGAAACTAAAATTAAGAAAAGCACCTGGATATGACTTAATCACAGGGCAGGTTCTTGAAGAGTTACCTAGGAAAGCTTTAATCAAGTTCGCTTATCTTATAAATGCATCGTTCAGGTTATTGTACGTTTCACGACAGTAGACACGGTAGTGTATTTTCAAAGTGATTAACATGTCGTGTGTTCGAATCCCTACCAGAGCCATGCTTTGTAAAATTGAATACACACAACAATACAAAATCTACCTTAAGCAATAAGGCGCCACCTGTTTAGAAAAAAACCCTATCGCACCTAAAATCTTCTTTCTTATCTTCCTATTCTTTCAGTAGTAAGCAGCACCCAAAAAAACAGGCAATGAATCCTTGCAGCAACCAAAATGCCTGCGCTGTGGCAACATTATCAATTGCAGAAAAATAAAAAAAACCCTTTAGCGCACACTAATTGTAAAAAAAAAATAATGGTTCCAAAGCCCGGTAAACCACTAAATGACAAAAAATCATATAGGCCAATATCGCTCTTACCGATAATGTCGAAGGTATTCGAAAAACTTTTGTTAAAGCGCCTACATCCGATTATCGAAGAACGTCGATTAATACCTGATCACCAATTCGGATTCAGGATTAAGCACTCTATAATCGACCAGGCTAACAGAACAACCAATGTAATTGAAAAAGCCAAAGAGGAGAAAAAAATATGTTCTAGTGTTTTTCTCGACGTCTCTCAGGCCTTTGATTAAGTATGGCACTGTTACGAGGAACAGATGGAGGGGGCGAAGTATCTGCGTCTGTAGCGACAGTCAGGCTGCGCTTAAGGCCTTACTCAAACCCTTAACTACCTCCAAAATAGTACGTGAATGCAAGATATCTCTGAATTCGGTCGGAAGGCTGAATTCACTTAAACTTGTCTGGGTCCCGGGTGATAACGGGATCACGGGAAATGAGATCTCCGATGAACTTGCTAGACAAGGCTCAGAGGGGGGCTTCTCAGGACCTGAACCAGCGATCTGTCTGCCTGCGTCCTCGGTCAGGGCTTCCATTGACGGTTGGGTTTCCTATGAACACAATCGCCGTTGGCATGACTCTCCAGGGTGCAGACAGACTAAGCTAATTTTCCCCGACGTCTGTGGGAAATCCGCGGCATTGTTGTTGTCTCTTAACAGAAAAGACTGCAGACTGGCGTTCTTACGGGACACTACGTTTTTGCCAAGCACCTTAAGGTGCTAGGCCTAAGCGATACCACCAACTGCGAAGCCTGTGGAGAAAGCGACGACACGGCGGAACATTTCCTCTGTGATTGTCCTGCTTTTGGTCGTATCAGGTGGCAGGTATTTGGTGCGGATATGGTGAGTGCTGTAAACATAAGCTCCTTATCATTGAAGCGCCTTCTCGTTTTTTTTTAGAAAAACGAGTAAATTCCCACAGTAAAATGTGGTGTGTCTGCCTGGTAGTACAATGGACCAGTATTGAGTCTGAGTGCTGCAGTGCAGAAAGTCTCACACACCCCGACAAAAAATGGCATACGGATTTGAAACATAAGCTAAGACAAGGTTTTCCGAAATAGTAATCTGATATCCTTAGTTGTTACTTTGTTACTTATCAGAGAGACTCTTTCGTGTAAAACACGAAAATGATTACTCTGAAATCAAAGAAATCGCGGTAGGAGTTCCCCAAGAAAGCGTTCTTGGACCGATTTTATTTCTAATATACACTAGTGATATTCTGCAAGAAGAAGGCACAACTGTAGCCACGTTTGCAGACGATACAGCTATATTAGCCGCGTTTTATTATCCCAATGATCTTGATACGGATCCGATCTGATAATAAAACGATCTGGATCATCAGTGGCAAGTTGTGGCAACAGTTGTTTTTAACACATAACAGACGATACCAGGTATTTCAAGTTTCGATTGGCACTCAGCCATATTGCAAATATAGGGTACAATGTGCCGTCACAATATGATCGCTTGTTGTGTCGGGGGTGTTGCCATTTGAATACAAATCAACATAAATTTTGCACTCAATATTTTTTTTCCAGAAACTATGTTCAAATGTTATGTTCAAATATGCAACATATTAACAGTATTGTACTGCTAATATTTCCATTAGTTTTTGTGTATTATATTACGAAGCAAAACGTCTCAAAAGTCGCAGTGGTACATTATTCGAATATGAAAATATGCTAATTGATTTTTTATGTTATTAATAGTGTTTCATATTTTGGTCTGGCAATATTATTGTGTTCCTATAATTTCCTATAATTTAAATAAGCAACGCCACGAAAAAACAGGTAGTGAGTTTTGTAATTACATTTTGGATCACGATTTATGATCCCGATAAATAGCAAGATCCTGTGTTGTTTTTGTTTTACGTATTAAATTGATCCAGATCCACATGGATAATAAAACACAGCTATTAGCAGTCAGTTTAATACCCTTGAATCAGCAACTAATAAACTCCAACGTGCTATTGACAAAATTTGTGATTGGACAAAGACGTGGCGTATTGCTCTCAAAGAGGCCAAATCAACGCACGTGAATTTTACTTATAAAAATGTTTTTTTTTTTTTTTTTTTTTTTTTTTTTTTATAATTAGCTTACGTTAACTTACCCATTTTCATTGAATCGGTAGGAATTCCGTACGCAATCGAAGCAAAATATTTGGGAATGACACTCGATGCGAAATTAAAATGGAAACAGCAAGTACTAAAACCGGTTTGGACATACGGTATACAACTTTAGGGTTGTACCAAATCCAGTAATATCAAAATTTTACAAACTTTTCAAAACAAAGTGCTAAGAAAAATAGTAAATGCACCATGGTTTATCAGAAACACTGATATCCACAGAGACCTAAGTATAGCTACCGTCGAAGATGAAATAAAACATTTTGCCCGCAAACAACAGACACGCCTTTACGGTCATTGCAATAACACCTTGCTATAAATTCGAGACGATACTAACCTAGTGCGCCGATTACAAAGGATAAGACCATTTTAATTAGCTCAATAAGATGTAACCGCGAGCTTATGGCGGTATTAGCAGGTGCCTTCACTGGGAAGCTGCCTGCCAAACGCGTATTTAACAGTTTAAATAAAACTACTAGATAGGAATAACCTAGTTGTAGTATGAAGGTTTCGAAGCGAGGTGTTTTTTGTCTTTTCTTTTTTTTTCTTAAGTGAGAAAGAGTCTCATGTAAGATTTTCCACCTACCCCTATTAATAAACCGAGCCTAGTTCTGGTTCCAAGTCTTGTGCTTTCAACCAGGATAGATACTTCTCAGCTTGCTGAGAGTAACGTAATATTACTATGGCTTGGGAGTAATATTAAAAACTCTATACAATAATAAAAACTTACAAACCTTTTTATATTTCTGATGTGGGTAGGAATTTCGATGAGCGGGAAAAGTGAACTGTGCATCGTGGAAGGATCGGGAAACTCTTCCTGTTACATTAACAACATTCTGAAGGTATTTGTGGATCCATTCGCACCATTTATTGAGGAAATCTTCTTACAGTGCAGAGACGGGCTAATAATATCACTGCAGCGCCCCACTGTGGCGCCTTTTTGCTAAAGTACTTGAAAAATTAAATTTTCTTGTGTGCTTAAGATCCAAAACTAGTTTCTTTACTGGATTAGGAAATATTGGAAGCTTCAAAAGCCGAAAGAAATTTTAAAATCGGTCGAAGGATTCGGATGATACAGGTAGTCAAAGTTTCCTTATTTTTAAAATCAAAGAAAAAATATTTGTTTTATGAAAAGCTTCAGAGTTTCGGCGTTAAAATCTAAAAACCTTGTTTAAAAATTATATTTTTTTGTATTTGAGCTTGTAAAAAGGACCATTTGTATTACAATTATAATCCATTTTTTTTGGAATTGCAAAATTTTAAGATTTTTTGGAAAAGCTGTTTTTGGCTCAATTTTTTGACTTTGAGTTGAGTTATAAAAAATCCTTTAAAAATCTTTGGTCTAAGCTCAACGGAAATTTATTCGTTGACTATTTCTGAAACATTTACTAAAAAAAACAGCTGCCAGTTTTTGCCTATTTGCGGTTCAAAAAGATTTTAGTAAAGAAGGTCATTTTTATTCATTCATGGCTTTGTTTTATTACATCCTCAAAAATGCAAGTGGTCATAAAAACATTGTTTTTACATGTAAAAATGTATTCTTAACTACGTATAATAAATATTTTATGTGCCTCCGGTCATTTTTTCAAAGAAGTCTGACGTTACAAAGCAAGTGGGGCTGCGATGGATCTTTTGGGCAAAGTGCCTATAAACAAAAAATAGTAATACATGATGGTAAAACAATAACGGATGCAAATATGTTTATGGCCTCAATTTTTCCACTGAGACTTAAGTGTTCAAATAGTGAATATTGGAAAAAGCCCTCGCCCATTATCAGTTCATTTCTTATGCATTTCATTATGCAGAGGAAATCGCAGATTTTATAAGGAGCACAGTGAAAGACAACGAAAACCAAATCGCTGATCTTCAACCTTTTGAATATAAGGTTAATGGCGAAGTAGTTATTGTTGTAAACCACGAACTATTTTTAAAGATGATTGACGGAAAAGTGTTGAATTAAATCACTGAAAAAAATTCGGACACGGCCATGGCCCATTTGCAAAAGAACGCAAAAAAAACTTCAACCAGTGAAGACCAGTCAACAAATGACGAGCATAATTACGAATATGGAATATCTCCATTACATGCCAGCATGGAATTCATTTTGAAACTTGCATATACACTCAAACAAGATGGAGAAAATATTGATGAAAGTTTTGGAGACCAGTCAACAAATGACGAGCATAATTACGAATATGGAATATCTCCATTACATGCCAGCATGGAATTCCTTTGAAACTTGCATATACACTCAAACAAGATGGAGAAAATATTGATGAAATTTTGGAACTAAGGAGGCAGAAAGAATAAGCAAGTAAGATCTCCAAAGGATATTTCGCGAGGAAATGGGACTCGATGTGTGGATAAACCAAAACAATTTGGAAACACTAACGATGGAAATAGATCGAAAAGATTTTTTGCAGAACCAGATTTAACAGCTAGTATAACTGGAGCCAATATGGAGGTGATAAGAAGGCTTCAAGTAATACTTAACGTTAACATACTTTCTCTATACCTTGACTTAAAATGTACCACTGAAGTAGTACGAGTACCTATATTTTCACTCTAATGTGCAGCAAAATAATAAAAAAGGCTTTTGATACACATGCAGAACTATTTAAAAAATTTATTGTTTGTTTACTTTTATGCACCACTGTGACTTTGTTTGATTTTAAGACACACTGTTTTTATTTCAGTTATTTGCTATTGACATTTTTTGAGGTAAAATATTAAATCCATTTCCTATTGGCAGAAAGTCGTATTTCAGCAACAAATTCTGAAACACCCTGCAAATATTTTTTCTTGAAATTCACAAAATGTATAGCTTTTGAAATTTTCTTCAATCTGAAAAAAAATTATCATGATATCTTTATTCGTTTACGAGCTATGATTTTTGCAACCAAAAAAGTCAATATACGCCACTGTGGCGTATAAAAAACAGCGCTTGCCTGAATAAAGGATACACACCAGAAGTGTACGGGTACGATGGAATCTCATCCTATTGCGGTAAATACGGGCGCACACACTGGAGTAGTACTGCGGTACTGCGATATTGTAGCGATACGATTCTGTACCGCAGAATGCAGAGATGACCGCATTGTGCCGCGTACGGCATGCCAAAATTTATGTGGAAAAACTATTTTATGATGAAAAAAACATTCGTAGTGTTGGGTTTAACTCACCCTAAATATAAAAATACGGAAAGAAAAGTTATCATATGAAAATATTAAGCAGAGGCGTTAAACCAAAAAAATAAATAAATATGAATCAATGCGAATACCATATAAAAGAACCGCTACGGTGTGAAATGACAAGCGATATATCGCTACCGCATCTGTACCGGTACCTGAATTGCAACCGCGTTCCGCTCTGTTGTGTAGGATGCTAAGGAGAAAAATCGCATATTGGGAATTTAATCATTTATGTTAGCCTGGCGACACATTTAACATATTCAAACTGTGCCGCAAGGGTGCATGCAATCCGTGGGTTGATACGATTGGAGATTACCGGTGTCGTAAAAGGAAGATCAAACAATAATCAAAAATGGGAGACACGTACATGGTGTCAAAATTGCAAAAAAATGCAATCTTAAAAGCTCCTGGAACACACAAATGCAACACCACCAACATTTGATTGGCCTAAGTTATAAACTTGCAGAGACACTCCGCGGCCTGAAATCTGCTCTGATCGAGGAACGTACGAAACCATCGTAATAAATCTTAACCAATGCCCCGGTGAATTACTGCTTTGTTAGTACTCAGAGAGGCAATACCCAGTCAAGCAACCATTAACCAGTAACAAAAAAAAAAAACAAACATAGGGACGGGCTACAGTCCGCTTGGGGAACTGTTGGATACCCTATTCTTATTCCTATCCCTCATAAGTGGGCGTGACAAAAGTCTAAGTATGGTTGAATTGTTAAGAACGCTCTACATATTTTGTTATACAAGGTGGCGCAAAAGTAATCCTCCTATCAGAAAATGCTATACATTTTGCGATTGGCCCCTAATGTCAGTTCTGTGTTGACATTTGTGTAGTAAACACATGCGAAATACACGTTAATAAACAATGTTACGCTACACTGCTCCAGAACGCGGAATATTGGTGACTATTTATTTGAGCAATAATCGGTCGGTGACCAAAAAACATCGGAAGGTTATTTTTGCACCACCTTGTATAACATTTAAAGGATTTTATAAAAAAAAAACGCTCCCTAGCTCAAACTTGGGTGTTTCAATAAAATTGTTTTATTTAATTGTGGGCGTGTCAGTAGGCGAATTTAAAAAAAAATTAACACATGAGAATAAAGGGCCCCTAGAGAGTATATATTATAAATTTCAGCTCCCTAGCTCAAACTTTGGATTTTCAAAAATTAATATACCCTTAGAATAGGGTATACAAAAATTATTTTATTTATTTGTGGGCGTGTCAGTGGGCGGATTTTGAAAATTTTTATCCCGAGCAGTTTTTGGAGTCATAGATCATATATAAAAAATTTCAGCTTTCTAGCTCAAAATTCGATTTTTTCCAAAATTTTGTTTTTTTGAGTTTGTGGGCGGATTTCAAAAATTCGTAAACTTGATTATTTCGGGACCCTAGAGAGTATATGGTTAAAATTTCAGCTCTCTAGGTCCAGTTTAAAGGCCTAATTTTTGCCGACAGACGGACGGACGGACGGACGGACGGACATGGCTAGATCGACATTACTATCGATGCTGATCATAAATATAGTAACTTTTAGGGGTCTACGGGCAATATTAAGGTATGTTACAAACTATGCGTCAAAATTAATACGAGTATACCCTTAGAATAGGGTATAAAAACGTAAGATGTTAACGAATAAAGTTGTTCTTCATTTTTCATTTTGCAAGACCTGTTAGTTAAATTATAAGTTTCTTGACAACACAATGTGAATGTGTCTTTCACCCTCTCTATCACCCATTTTCAGTCCAACTATGCTTGTCAAAAAATGTGGAATAATTAGAGAAAATATAGAAAGAAAAACCTGAATGAATAACATAATATACTTACAGGCGCTGGCCTGCCCAAAGAAAAAAAAATCAAAAAATACAAACTGGATGAACTGAAACGCGTGGCTTCAATGGCACAGTGGATGAGTGCTCGCCTGAGAAGCAGCTGGTCTAGGTTCGAATCCCAGTGGAAGTAAAAATGGATTTTCGGGATATAAGGAAAAAACACAGACCAGTACCATAGGAAAAAGGAGTCTGATGATCGGTTGTGGCAAACCGTGAAACAGCGCTGTAACTCCAGCCGTCCACTTCACATGGTAGCAATTATAAGAAATATGGTTGTTCATTGTATGTCTCCTCTCTCTTATGGATCTTCTAATTCAGTCCCATACTTTAATCTTTATCCTTTTCTTTTTTCCTTTTTCTTTCTCTCCTATTATTTTTATTATCCTTTCTTTTTCCTTCTACATTTAAGTACCTACTGCTGTTACTATTGTTCAGAACTATGTCGTCATGCATTAAGCTTAAAAGATATAATAGCTTAATGTGTATTTTTTTTAATTATTTTTTATTTTAGGCATTAACGGCCCATAGAGGGCCTAAAACCTAGCTTCTGCAACCACTTTCTTTGCGAAGTGGAAGGGACCTACAATTTTCGCCGAATCGGAACTTCTCATGACAATTGATACTCTTGGATGTTTGTCAGACGTTCGCAAGAGGTGGGGCAGTGGAAAAAAAAACTGAAGATGTTACTTGGTCCCGGCGGGAATCCACAATTTTAATGTGTATAGGCTCTGCTAAATTAATAAATGAAATTGACTTCATGTCCAGTTTTTAGGCTGACTCACCAAATCAAGTCACCTTTTTTTTGAGCTTGAGTGTCGAAAGCAGATTTTCTTTTGCCTATGTATTGTATGTATTTTATATATTATATATATTTTTTTTTGTAGGAACCGTATCCCATTTTTTCCATCGTCCGCTTGTAAGCATCAACAGAAACATTCTTCTTAATTCGTCTTTTCCATTCAACCGTTATGGCAGTGGCACTTTGATGTTGGTTTCCTTTAAGAATTTTTGTTTTAAAACACGGCAATCACTAGGTTTTGACATCAGTGGACGTCCCTTTTTTTACATTTTGACATATTTCCGGAGTACATGGATAACTGTGGCAGACTCGATATATTCTTAACAGAGCAAACCGTACATTTCTACCAAATGCATTTTAAATTTTTTTTTGTTTCTATTTTACTTAGAAAAACTACTTCATCATGTCAATATATTTTTTAAAATAAATGGATGCATCCAACCAGTAAATGACGAGTAGACCAACTATTTGGCGTTTGTGTCATATGTATTGCCAATCTACATTGGCAAAATCACCCATAATGCAGACTCTGTTAAATTTATCGTTTACAAAGCCTATGTTGTGGATATATGTTTTAGAAATAAAAACATACACTCCACCTCACTCGAGTTGGGATTAAGGAGATAAATTAAATTTTTATGATGCTCTTCCCAATAAGGTCATGAGAAAGGGCATATTTTTCTCTCACTTGATTACGACCAGTATCTAAATCTACATATTACCATATTTTAAATCAAATATAAAGGCATTTGGAGTATTAGCGACCTTAGTTAAAAACATACCTTTAGAGAAACAACAACTATGGGTAAAAGAAATTTATTAACCACGGTGGAAATATGCCAAATTCGAGCTATTGACCTTTCACACTTTTCACAGTCATGAAGTTTTTTGCTTCGAAACGTCGGCCTCTTACTCCATCGAACAGCCCAAAAGTTTGAAGTGAACATTTTATTGGCATATTCAAACGGCACTCGTCTTTTGAAGTTAAAAAGAACGGAAACTTTCAGAGTTGTCTTCAGATAGAATAAGCTTAAAGCAGGCGAATATAGACACGCCAGCTTTGAGTTGGACTATAACTCGGTCCAAAACTTGAAATATGGAGCCTTTTCAATTTGCCTATAACTTCGATGGAACTTTGTGGGTTAATATTGGTTCCAACAATAAATTTGCGATTTGTTTTTTATCTTTTAGATACTGTGATCAACAGCATTCGCTTAGTCTTGGTTTGTGAAAGTATGTAGCAACCAGGCCACCAAACAAATTTGCAGAGCGCTCATTACTTTTTAAAATTGCTTTAGCAGACGCACCCCCATCATCAAATGTAGGAGAAACAACAGCAGCAGGTGGGGCAACAGCAGCAGCCGAAGCAACAGTAGCAGCCAAGGCAGTAGCAGCAGATGAAGCAACAACAGCAGGCGAAATAAGAGCAGCCAAAAGAGCAACAACTTTAGCCGAAACCAGGCGAGCAGAATTTTCAATAATGTGATCATTGTTTTTGGCGTAATACCACAATTAGTTTCTGATGATTTGTCGGCAGCTAGCGGTCGATTGACGAAGTTAAACCATTAGTTCATTGACTGTCATTCACTGTTTCTTTTTGCCTTGCCCGAGTCATTATGTACGTTATGGTGTCAGAGCAGCCAATTTGTTGCCTTAACTACGTTTTTATACCCTATTCTAAGGGTAGGTATATTAATTTTGACGCGAAGTTTGTAACATACCTTAATATTGCCCGTAGACCCTTAAAAGTTACTATATTTATGATCAGTATTGATATTGATAGTAATGTCGATCTAGCCATGTCCGTCCGTCCGTCCGTCCGTCTGTCGGCAAAAATTAGGCCTTTAAAATGGACCCAGAGAGCTGAAATTTTAACCGTATACTCTCTAGGGGCCCCAAATAATCAAGTTTAAGAATTTTTTATATCGGCCCACAGACACGTCCACAAACTCAAAAAAAAAAAAAAAAAACAAACAAATTAATCGAAAAAATCGAATTTTTAGCTAGAAACCTGAATTTTTTTATATATGATCTTTGACTCTTAAAACTGCTTAGGAGGTAAAATTTCTAAAATCCGACCACTACACGCCCACAATTAAATAAAACAATTTTATTGAAAAGTCAAAATTTGAGCTAGGGAATTGAAATTTATAGTACAAGGTGGCGCAAAAATAACCTTCCGATGTTTTTTGGCTGTAATTTAAAAAAAAATGAAAAACTTTGATTCCTCTTGTGGATTATTTTTATTTGGTCTTTTAATTTTTTTTTACATCAAGTCGAGAATTGATGTCATGTAAATGGCCGCCGCCACAGGTGATTGTCATTTGAGCCCTTTTTATGGCATTTTCCATCACTTTGGCCAAAACTTCCGGCGATAGGTCCTCACATTGTTGACGGATATTGTCTTTAAGAGCTGCAAGAGTCTGAGGCTTGTTGACATAAACCCGCGACTTCAAAAAGCCCCACAAAAAGAAGTCTGGAGCGGTCAAATCAGGCGATCTTGCTGGCCAGTGCAAATCGCCAAAACGGGAGATTAGGCGCCCGGGAAATGCATCCTTCAGCATATCGGTTGTGTCACATGCAGTGTGTGCCGTTGCACCGTCCTCTTGGAACCACATGTTTTCCAATCCCAATTCATCAAGTTGCGGCAAATAGAACTCGTTGATCATTGCTCTGTAGCGCTCACCATTCACAGTAACCGTTTGGCCCGCGACGTCTTCGAAGAAAAAAGGTCCGATGACTCCTCCAGCGAAAACAGCACACCATACAGTGACTTTGAGCGGGTGTAATGGCTCTTCGTGGGTTACACGCGGATTTTCAGTGCCCCAGAAGCGTAAATTTTGCTTATTTACGTACCCGCTAAGATGGAAATGGGCCTCATCACTCATGATTATTTTTGATGAAAAATCATCTTCCTCTTGGTGGTGATTAAGGATGGCTTGAGCGTATGTTAGACGCGATTGGCGGTCAGCAGCTAACAGCTGATGCACCGTCTGGACTTTGTACGGAAACATCTTCACATCTTGTACCAAAATTCGCTGTAAAGACCGTCGACTGATACCCATTTGCGTGGCACGTCGTCTGGTCGATGTCGACGGCGCTTCCATGACATCTTCTTCTACAGCAGCAATATTCTCTGCAGAACGGCTACTCCGGGGTCTGCCACGCCTGGCAGCATCTCGTGTTGTGCCAGTCTCTTCGAGGCGAGCGGCTAAACGTCGCAGTGTTTCACCAGTAGGCGTTGGACGGGTAGGAAATCTGCGACGAAATTCACGTTGCGCCAAAGTCACCGACCGATTATTGCTCAAATAAATAGTCACCAATATTCCTCGTTCTGGAGCAGTGTAGCGTAACATTGTTTATTAACGTGTATTTCGCATGTGTTTACTACACAAATGTCAAAACAGAACTGACATTAGGGGCCAATCGCAAAATTTATAGCATTTTCTGATAGGAGGATTACTTTTGCGCCACCTTGTATATACTCTATAGGGGCCCTTTATGCTCATGTGTAAATATTTTCAAAATCCGCCCACTGACACGCGCACAATTTAAAAACAAACTTTTTTTTTGGAAACCAAGGTTTGAGTTAGGGAGCTGAAATTTATAGTATATACTCTCTAGTTGCCCTTTATACTTATGTTTAAATATTTTTTAAATCCGCCTACTGACAGGCCCACAATTAAATAAAACAATTCTATTGAAAAACTAAAGTTTGAGCTAGGGAGCGTTTTTTTTCAAAAGCTTCGTTTTTTTTTCGATTAAATTTTTTTAAATGTTATATAACAAAATATGTAGAGCGCTCTTAACAATTCAACCACACTTAGACTTTTGTCACGCTCACTTATGAAGGATAGGAATAAGAATAGGTTATCCAACAGTTCGCCCAAGCGGATTGTAGCCCGTCCCTATGTTCATTATATACTTTGTTGATGTTGTTTACTTGCCGGCCTGTAGCTCTCAGAGTTATATGCCATCTTACCACGCTTATGTATAGGTACGATCTTATCTATTTTTCAAGCGTTAGGGAAGAATTTGGTTTTTGTCAAAGCATTTATGATAAAAGTCAGATATTTAAAATAAATCTTTGATGCATTTGTCACCAGTATTTTTTCTCACTTTCTGGCTTTTGATACTCGTAATATCTTCTCCCTTAATCCTCGTTCGCTTTTCCAATTGAGAACACATAACATATCATCGCATATTGCATTTCAAATGCTACCCACTATGTCAGCCTCTTAGAAAGAAAGTCTCTGTCACGCGTATCATAATATGAATTTTATCACCCCTTGACCAAGTAGAAGTGAGTCGGTTCGGTTAACCTACTATTGAGGTCATTCTGGGATTTCTGCAGGCCTACGCTGCAAACTTAAATTAAAAACATCGCATGACTGACGACACAATTTCCGATGTCGCAGCTTAATCGATGCAAGGGATTGACTTCATACTGCTGTCATGTGTCTCCGAGCGAGAATACGTGTATTTAAAACACATATGACACGGTAGATAATCCCTGATATATGA
Source organism: Portevinia maculata (assembly GCA_949715645.1). Taxonomy (NCBI): domain Eukaryota; kingdom Metazoa; phylum Arthropoda; class Insecta; order Diptera; family Syrphidae; genus Portevinia; species Portevinia maculata. Next base: position 264,474,632 of record OX454526.1, on the reverse strand, counting down.
GTCAATCTATTGGAAATGTGCAGTTTATGCGAACGACTGTACCAATTATTTCAAATGTAAATCGACTTTATCGAATAATTTATTGGCAACATATGTGCCATTAAACACGGTTCTCGTGCGTCTGTTTTCTGTATAAAGTGATTCCCCACTTCGCATCAACCGAAATAGCTCATGATATTTATTGGAATTGTGGATCTGTTGAATTTTATGGGCATTCTCATACACCTACTGGGCATAGCCTTGAACCTAGGTTTTATAGATGGATGCTGAGTAGAAGTATCGGTGCGAGCAATCAGGGATAATCATGAAGCATTTATTGTTGGACAGACGAGTGCGAGTACATTTTGTGTGCGGTTGTGAACATGTTTTCGCAAACACGAATGCGGTTTACGCCAAACTACAAAATTATTCATTATGCCAGGCCCCCCTAATGGGTGAACAATAAATAAAAAAAATTATTTCAGTTTGAATAGTTTTTTTTAACGTTTTATTCAATATTTATTAAATTTTCATAATGTGGTGGTTGGGTGTTGTAGAATAAGGGAAAGCATTGACCTGGTATCAACCTGGCTATGCCCAGTGCCGCAACTAAGATTACACATCAGTTGTGGTTTTACATCCCTGCGGTAACCATCGGGTTCTGGTCATGTCTACCCAGGCATGGCTTGTTTAAATTATAAGAGCGAGTGTTGAATAAGAATATAATAGATAGAAGAGAAGGGGTTAGTGGGTAAAAATCCCACATTATCCTACTGAGTATGGATCAGTTTCGCTTTTAAAGATTACCACCTCCCAAGCGTAAAAAAAATATATTTTTCTGTCGGTAGGAATAAGAAGTCTAACATGAGCCCCTCAGAAAGAGGACGTATGGCGGATGAATTCACTAAATTGAATCAACGGTGTCGTAGACAGTCAGGATGACATTTATACCATAAACGAGACGTTAACGGGCTATGATTCTTAAATTATTTCTCTTAAATTATAATATAAAATACAAATTCATATAAAAATTCAATATGTTATGAATTACAAAGTTAAGTAAGAAAACAAAAATCTAGTGGCATTCGATATTTTATACAGAGTGAGTTCAAATAGTGTTGAATGCCACTTCAGAAGGAACAATACAATCAGATGGGGTGGGGTGTTGAACAAAAAATATAGAAAAAACAATTTCAGGCGATTTAATTCATTTAATCATGGTATCAATAAGTTATTACTTCATAAATAATGCAAAATTAGGGGAATCTATATACTAAGATCAAAAGTTGAGACAAAAGTTAGATCAAAATATTAGAAGTAAGAGAGTCTAAAATATAATAATCATGAGAAAACAGCCAATTTTTAACGCGCTTTAGAAAACATTCGGACATGTGAATACATCTGATTTCTTCCGGGAGGACATTAAATAAACGATTACATATAACTGAATATGAATTTCTATATGCGGTGGTTCGATAGTTTGGCACTTGCAATATATTGAGTGAGTTATTACGTTGGTTGTAGTTTGGGATTATGCGGAAGTTACGGTTACCAGACTTCATAAAGAACGCTTTTAGAACCTTAAAACAGTATAAGTGACGAACAGGAAGAATCCCTAATTGACAAAACAAAGGAAAACTAGGATGTCTACCAGGTTTACGACAAATTTTCCGGACAACATTCTTTTGCAAGACTAGCAATGGCTGAATTTTGTTTTGATAGCCACCTCCCCAGCAATTTATACCGTATTGAAGCTTAGAATTAAAAAGCTCATAATAAATTGTGGTTAGGAGCTTAGTTGAACATATGTTACGAAGGTAGTAGAAATGCCTAAGAGTGGAGATAAAGTATTTCTTCAATGCAGTAGCATGAGATGAGAATTTCATATTAGAGTCGAGTAAGAGTCCTCGGTACATAAATTCGTCTACATTCTCTATCAAAAGACAATCATCACTACAATTTTCACTAGTACAAAACAATTGACCAAATACACTGGTGGCACATTTACATTGATGCAATTTAAATTTCTTGCAATTCGGTGCATGAAAGTATACACCCGGTTTTGGATTAGAGGACGCAGATAAATTAAAGAACATTAATTTAGTCTTAGGACTTATTACAAGTTTGTGTTCAGCGAACCATTGTCTTAGAGTATGTACATCCCAATTTATGTCAGAGATTAGATCTAAGGGACTGTTCACGCCATACGATAACCCAACATCGTCAGCAAAAGCAGTAGGTAAGCCTCTTAGATTGAGGTGGAAGAGTGAGTTGATATATATTAAAAATAGAATGGGACCCACGACTGAACCTTGTGGTACCCCAAGCCTAATTAAATGCACTTCACTTCTCGTCTCATTCAACTTTACTCTCTGCGATCTATTATTCAGATACGAATTAAGCCATTCAAGCATGAAATCACGCACACCTGCATTTTCCAGTTTACTTAAAAGAATTTTATGGTCAACCATGTCGAAGGCTTTGGTTATATCAATGAATAACGCAGCTGTACATTTTCCTTTGTCAAGTTTGCACATTATCTGAGAGCAAAAATCTAAAAGTGCGTCTTCGGTTGATTTACCCTTTTGAAATCCAAATTGAGTAGGATGAAAGAACATCGTCTTGTCTAAAAAGTTTACTAACCTAGTTTTTATAAGTTTTTCGAAAACTTTACTTATGCTGGGCAGAGGAGAAATTGGCCTATAATTTCCTATTTCAGTAGGAGAGCCTTTTTTAAACAAAGGAATAACATCTGCACACTTTAGTCCGTCAGGAAAACTACCAGAAAAAACACTACGATTGAAAACATCAGCTAAAACAACCACAATGAAACATGCAATATTTTTAAGGACAACATTAGAAATACCATCGACACCACATGAATTTGAGTTATTCAAACTGCCAATCGTACTTAAAATCTCTAAGGGAGTTATAGGGTCAAAAACAAAACTTCTACAGTGCACAGAGTTTGCATCACCAATAGCAGAACATTGAAAACATAGATTTTGAGCCAGTCCATTATGCAATTTAAGTCCGATACTTGAAAAATGTCTATTAAAAGCGTCAGCGATTTCATGTGTATTTGTTATTTCCATATTATTAGTACGTAGAACAATAGTTTTTTGAATGGACGATTTTTTGTTGAGAATAGTATTTACAACTTTCCACTCTTTCTTAAGATTACCTCTAGCCGAATAAAATTGAGCACGGTAATAAGAGTCACGGCAAATTGGTATTTCCTTTTTCAAATCAGCACATATCTTCTTATATTTCATTTTGAGAAATACATTGCTAGGGTTCTTCTTGCAATTTACTCTAAGTTTATTTTTAGTTGTTACTTTATTTAATAAATAATTAGATAACCAAGGTTTAAGTTTATAAATAGATTGTCTTGTGGTCAGAGAACTGCAACTAGCAATATGGCTTTTAAGAGTGGTTAAGAAATTAAAACATGCAATCGATACGTCACTACAGTTATAAATATTGTTCCAGGACTCAAAACACAACTTATTTCGAAGCCTAGTAAAATTTATTTTTGGCTTGCCTTGGACACGTTTCTGAATTGGCCTATTGTTTTTAGATTTTACGTTAAATAGAACGCCGGTCATGGAATGGTCAGTAATCAAAAAATCAAAAACACAATATTCACACTCTATGGAAGCAACATTTCGAAAACGCCCATATATATGGTCTAAACAAGTACCTGATACAGGCCTAGTAGGCACATTGATGAAGTTTGTCAAGCCATTTAAAGCTAATACAGAAAGATAATTTGATACCGTAGGACTTTCTTCTAGACAATCAACATTAAAATCACCTACAACCATTAAGTTTTTGGATTTTTCCCTATCTAGCATAATAGAAAAATCATTAATAAACATCGTCACATTAAACATCTGCAATCTATAAACACATAAAAAAACAAACATTTCATTATTTATTTCGATGGACACCTTTAAGACGTCTGCACTATATATAAGTGTTCTTTATAAAGCAGCCAACGCCACCTGCTGCGTAATTTTCATTTGTTTTAGCATAGAAACTGAAACCAGGCAGGAAGTAATCATTTTCTTCAACCTCATAGATCCAGATCTCAGACACGAACACAATATCCGGGACACACGCAAACGAGTTAGTAGCCGCGTTTTATTATCCCAATGATCTTGATACGGATCCGATCTGATAATAGGCGTTTTTCTTTTTTAGCCCCGAGCGGGGAACAGAGCGGGATCCGAGCGATCAGAGCTCGCTCCGAGCTGAACGTAACCTGAGCGGTCCGAGCTAGTTAAGAAACAGAATTGAGCACTGAACTGTCATTAGATATTTTTTTTTATTAATTTTCAAAATAGTCAGGTTTGCTTCTGAAATTGGTGTTTGTCAAGGATTGTTCTATTTAAATTATAATTTCTAGTAAATAAACTATGGAAAAAGCACAAATAATGAATGAAGTCAGCCGCGCTCAGCTTTTCGCTCGATGTGCTCGGTCATTTTCAATCGAGCTCATCGAGCGAGCCCTGAGCTAGCTCAGAGATAAAAAAGAAATACAAATTTTGTGCTCAGAGCGCTCCGAGTTAAAAAAGTAACACAGTTCTTTTTTTGACAGCTCAGTGCCCCGCTCGGAGCTAAAAAAGAAAAACGCCTAATAAAACGATCTGGATCATCAGTGGCAAGTTGTGGCAACAGTTGTTTTTAACACATAACAGACGATACCAGGTATTTCAAGTTTCGATTGGCACTCAGCCATATTGCAAATATAGGGTACAATGTGACGTCACAATATGATCGCTTGTTGTGTAATTTACAGGGACACCAACATTAAGAATGAAATAAGCAACGCCACGAAAAAACAGGTAGTGAGTTTTGTAATTAAATTTTGGACCACGATTAATGATCCCGATAAATAGCAAGATCGTGTGTTGTTTTTGTTTTACGTATTAAATTGATCCAGATCCAGATCCGCATGAATAATAAAACACAGCTAATATGTGCGACAAGCGCAGAAAAGTTTTCTTTCAGACTTCGAATATTTTGATGAACAATAAATAATTTTTCATTGCAATAAGAAACTATTAGTTAAAACAGCATCACAGTGAAGTTTGCATTGGACAAGGATAGAAGAGTTATCAATTAAATCATTTTTGGAATTCATAATACTAAATTCAAACAGAAAAAGACAAGAAGACAAACTCAAATGAGTGAGATATCACTAAATGATCTAATCAAGATAACTCTTCCACCCTCCTCTTTTCTTAATAAAATTTGATTTTTACTAAACCATACGTATTTTGCACCTTTTTCCTTTGCGATCTCTTTCGTCTTCATTAAAAGAGCTTGCGTGTAACGAGTAAGGGAGTCGTTGACAAATATGCTGCTTCGTTCTTGCTGTTGCCTCTGCTTACGTCCCCGCCGGAGTGGTCAACCACGATGAGTTTGTTTTTGTTTGCCCTCTTTGCGCATATTATGCGTTGCTTCATTAGGCGTTTTTCTTTTTTAGCTCCGAGCGGGGCCTGAGCTGTCAAAAAAAGAACTGTGTTACTTTTTTTTAGCTCGGAGCGCTCTGAGCACAAAATTTGTATTTCTTTTTTATCTCTGAGCTAGCTCAGGGCTCGCTCGATGAGCTCGATTAAAAATGACCGAGCACATCGAGCGAAAAGCTGAGCGCGGCTGACTTCATTCATTATTTGTGCTTTTTCCATAGTTTATTTACTAGAAATTATAATTTAAATGGAACAATCCTTGACAAACACCAATTTCAGAAGCAAACCTGACTATTTTGAAAATTAATAAAAAAAAATTATCTAATGACAGTTCAGTGCTCAATTCTGTTTCTTAATTAGCTCGGAGCGCTCAGGTTACGTTCAGCTCGGAGCGAGCTTTGATCGCTCGTGCCCCGCTCTGTTCCCCGCTCGGGGCTAAAAAAGAAAAACGCAAGTGGCTTGCATTATGGCTGCATTTTCAGCTGTTGTTAAATGGGCATAAAGTAGAAGGAATGATAGGGCAAAGACGACATCCAGGCAATGAAGAATCGGTTCCGCCGCATAATATTAAGAAGGTTGGAATAGCTGTAAAAAAGCTAAAGAACAACAAGCTGATGGCATACCAGCGGAACTCTTCAAATACGTAGGTGATGTTTTGGTAGGGCGCATGCAGTAAATCATCAATCAAGTATGGGTCGAAGAAAGCATGCCCCACGGCTGAACTATCAACTCCATATGTCCATTCTACAAGAAAGGCGATCCAATGTTTTGCATTAACTACCGAGGCATATTCCCATTTAATCTTGTACAAGGTGGCGCAAAAATAACCTTCCGATGTCCGAAAGTCACCGACCGATTATTGCTCAAATAAATAGTCACCAATATTCCGCGTTCTGGAGCAGTGTAGCGTAACATTGTTTATTAACGTGTATTTCGCATGTGTTTACTACACAAATGTCAAAACAGAACTGACATTAGGGGCCAATCGCAAAATGTATAGCATTTTCTGATAGGAGGATTACTTTTGCGCCACCTTGTATATAAGATCCTATCCAAAGTTCCGTGCGAGCGTCCGAAGCCGCTCTGCAACACACTAATCGGTACATACCAGTGTGGCTTTTGGGCCGGCAGATTGACAAAAGACTTAATCTTATTCAAATCCTGGAAAAGGCCAATGAATTGCAAGTCTTTTCATCGATTTTAAGGCCGCATATGATAACATTCAGCGTGAGGAGCTCTACATGGCGATGGTCGATCAAGCGATCCCGGCAAAACTAAATCTATTGCGCTGCTTGGCGCTGCAAAACACGCGGTGCAATGTGTAGTTTGCAAACAGCTCTTCCGAACTATACCAAACTTGCACCGGGTTCCGGCAAGGAGATGCGCTATCATGTGACTTTTTCAATTTTGTTCTGGAGCAGATAGTGCGCAGGGCAAGTGTCAACACGGAAACTCCTATCTTAAAGAGATCCGTCGAAGTACTTGCTTTTAACAAGAAACAAACATCTGTTCTCCGACTAGAATAATACGTCACTTTCGATAGCAGCAACATTGTGGTAGTACGTAAGCCAAGCAAAGTCCATTATGATTGGCTCTTAATTTATATGAAAATTGTAAAACTGTGATTTGTGATATAGCTGGTGTTTCAGTTAACGGATTATTTGCAGTAAAGCGGAGTTGACTGTATGTGCAAATTTGTGCACTTCCTTAAGAAATAATAACTTAAAAATGTTATAACATTTAAAACAGTTTAAATACTCAAAATGTTCCTTTCATTTGGTACCAAAACCATTTTGTTATATTCTATAAATCGTGAGATATAAACGATTTTACTACCACAAAAAAAAAACAAATAGCCGCTCGGAAATTGCCAACTTGCAACCCAAATATCTTAAAATACCCGAATAACATTTCGAAAATATTTTACTCCTACAATATACGAGTACTTAACTCAATCTTTCTTTTGATACCAATCTTGTTGGTGTACGCGGTGTACTCAAGCTCCATACAAAAATGACTCATCTCTTTTCCTTACTTACTTTGCTAGGTACAACGAGGAAGTTTTTAAGTGCATTTCGAAGTTTTACGACTACAACAAGTCTTGCGTGACATTTATTATGGAAGCTTGATTAAATGTCAATAAAACAGCATGAAGTCATTCAAAAGGGAAGACGTCTCCCTAAATAGTGTGTGGTTGCTTAAGGTATGAGTCTATATTTGCATAAAGGATACGAGAAACAATTTATTTACGAAATTCACTTAAATCAATAGCAGGTTTCGATTTATGCGATGAATCTTTTGTTACAGATATTGGAATATAAACCTATACACTTGAATATTTTATTATTTTCTATTATCTCTTCCGTATGAATAAACATTTTGAAAACGTACAACATAAATACACTGGCGATCACAAGGATGAGGCCATACATTTCGTAATGGATTTTTAGTCTTTATATCTGTTGGAAATTGCTCGGAAGCTTTTACTACCTGGTACATATTTTCCAAACAGTAGATCATAAAATTAAAGGGTAAATAAGAAACGACCGCTGGAAATTGCCAAGCTGAACTGAACAATGAACTACTTGAAAAGCGTATAAAAAGATGCGCCACATACAAAATCTTCGAAACAAAGGAAAAAATGAATAAACAGTTTACATTTTATGGTTTTAAAACATTTATTTATTATGTTTTTCTACATCAATAATGAGTATGCCCGCCATTTTTCGATATGACCTCTATAAGACGGTTTGGAATAGAATCTTACAGTTTTTTTTTTAAATAATTAAGAGAAATTTGGGCACAGGCATTACGAATAGCTTCGATTAAAGTGGCCTTGTCTTCAGATTGTCTGCCGCCTTCAAACACTTTCCGAGATAACCATGCCCAAACATTTTCGATTATGTTTAAGTCCGGTGAATAGGGCGGCCATGGCAAAAGTTCTACGTCTTCTGATTGAGTCGAACTTCTAACAACCCTGGAAGTGTGGATAGGGACATTGACTTGTTGGAATATCCAAGACAGGGGTCGGAAAACGTTTTTCACTTTTGGAAACGACCGTTTCAGGAAACATTTGTAGTTGTTTCCGTTCATTCTTGTGGACAAAAACTCCAACTTGATTGTGCCATAATGGCTAATAGCTCCCCACACCATTACACCTGATGTACGGCTGTGATGTCTTGCCAAAATAAGCTCCTCCTTTCTTAGACCATGAAAGTAAAAGTTGTAACCATCGGGGCCGTCAAGGTTAAAACCTTTTTCATCCGAGAAGACAACGTGTTTCCATTCACTGCTCCAAGCGACATGTTCTCTTGCAAAATTCATTTGATGCTCCTTGTGTACTTGCCTCAAAACAGGTTTCTTTTTAAGTTTTCTTCTCTGTATAAAACCACTTTTTCGCATTATCCTTCGGACCGTTGCTATGCTGGCTGATACTCCGCTGTTGGCCCTTATTTTAGTCACTGGTAGAGTAGAATTTGAGGCAAGCTATAGAATAACCCGATTTTCTCACAATGTTTGTGCTTCTTCCGTGCGTCCTTTTTTATTTTTTCCAAAGTGTTGTGGATCCGCAAGATAACTGTTTACAAGAGTCTTACTTCTATTTAGCCTCCTTGCAATTTCTCGGCCTGAGAGTCCTAACTTCTTGAAAGCATCTATTTTTCCTCTTTCTGTCACTGTCAAAGTCTTTCCGAAACCCATTTTTTTAACTAATTAAAAACAGTTATTTTCAACGCTTTTTAAATAATCTTAACAAAACTTTGAAAAAAAAAATCGCTGATGTGAATTCCTGCAACCAAACTTTAACCAACCTTGGCATCAACTGTCAGGCGTACGCCGATGACATTGTACTGATTGCCAGGGGTAGGTTTGAAGAAACCCTTGGCGACATCATAAAAGGGGGCTTAGAGTAAACAAGGAATGATGCCATGCTGTCGGATTCAACATCAATCCGGGGAAAACAACGATAGTACCTTTCACGTGGAAAAGACAACTTCATAGACTTAAGGACATTAGCCTATCAGGCACGACACTGATACCAATCAAAGAAGTAAAATATCTAGGACTCCATCTAGACAGCAAACTCCTCTAGCGAAAACATACAGAGGAGATAACCAAGAAGGCCACCCGCGCTCTCATGATATAGGAGCCTAGCGGGGAAGGCATGGGGATGCAGCCCAAACATCCTGCGATGGATGTACATTGCAGCATGGGCGAAACTAACCAGTCTAGCCACGACAAGGAAGGCACTCAGCAAAGTGCAAAGACTGGCGTGCCTATGCATTACTGTAGCAATGCGTAGCTGCCCAATCGCAGCCATGGAAGTGCTATTGGAATTCACCCCTCTACACATCATTGTGACGATCGCGGCAGACAAAACAATCCTAAGAATGGCAAAAGGGGGAATTGAAAGAGAAAAATGTATAAGTCCGAAAGAACATTATGACTTACTCAAAAAACTTTAGGAGACTGGAGGAAGAAACAAGCGCCAAAACCTTTCTCAACCTTCAAGGTCTGAGGCAAGCAAAGAAAATCTTAGGGAATTATAACCAAAAAAAAGGCAAAGCTTGTATCAGCCTTAACAAAAACAACCTAAGAATCCTAACAGGCCTCCTCACGGGGCACTTCAGACTCAAGGAGCACCTGAAGAAAATGGGCATATCAGAGGACGGGCAATGCAGATTCTGCAGTGAAACCGCCGAAACTCCAGACCATGACATACGAACCATGGACCCATAGCACATTCTCAGATTCATCAAGGAAACTGAACTGGACGCTGTTCTCTAAGGAATGTGACCCGCCAGGAATAAATCATAGCAATACCCCGATACGCTTCATAAAAGAAGTATGTCTAGAGGGGGCTCTGAAGGAGGACTTGAAACTCTCCGAGGTACAAGCAGGGGACACAATAGACCAATAGGTCGCACTGTAATATACCCTAAATAATAATAATTATTAACTCCTGCAACGAAATATTCGTAATGGCCTCATCCTAGTGTCGCATCTTTTTATGCGCTTTTCAAGTAGTTCATTGCTAGGTCTTGGGAAATTCCAGCGGTCGTTTCTTATTCACCCTTTAGTTTTATGACTTACTGTTGCAAAAATATGTACCTGTTCCCAGGTAATAAAAGTTTCTGGGTATACATTTCCAACAAGTACGAGTATAAAGACTGAAAATCGACTGCAAAATGTATGGCCTCATCCTTGTGATCGGCAGTGTATATTAACATTTTCAGATACTCGTATACTCCAAGTGGCGTTCCAGCGAAGTGTGTGCTTAACAATCAGCACTGCATCTTCAAATGGCATGCAAACTATTGTTTCTTTTGTATCTCACCGAAGAAGCAGAGCTTGTTTGCTGTTTTCTAATCTTCAACCTAAAACTTCATCCATTACCGAAACGTTACGCATGACATAGACATTCATTGTGCTTGCTCATTAATTTTTTATATGTATTATTGTTGCATGAATGGTGCGATCAAAGTGCAGGACTGGGAATTGTCATGAACTTTTCTGCTCTAAAAAATTTAAATTTGAACTTTCTCGATGGGAAAAGTCCTTGGGAAACTGGCACCGAGAAGTTTTTTTTTATTATCATCAGCAGAAGGATGCTTTTCAATAACCTACCAAGGATACACACTATCGATTTGAGGTTTTCGATCGAACACATTTCAAATGATAGAAAACTTTCGGAGTGAATTTATTCATTTTGCAAGAATTAAACAAAGACTCGGAAGGAGCCTTGCAGCTTCTATGAGTATGAAAATGAGGATGGTGTAGGACGAGCAATTTGTGTGCCAGAGAAGTTAAAGGAATTAAATATAAGGCATTAACGGCCCACAGTTTTCAATGTTTTAATGCCAAATCCGAACGGCAAATTTGAGAAGCTTCTCATGACATATTGATACTCTTGGATGGTTGTCAGACTTTCTCTAGAGGTGGGGTAGTGGAAAAAGCGCTGTTTAGGTGTAACTTGGCCCCGGCGGATTTGAACCTGAGATCATTAGATTAGTGGTCCAATACACAAACCTCTGCGCCCACAAAGTGGCAAAGAAGTATACCACGAAAATAAGTAGCGAGATAAAAGGATTTCCGGCATGATTCCATTTGGAGATGGTTATCCATAAAACAAGTAATCCTGCAACGAAACCGACTAAAGAACATCATGTTTACAACAACGAAACAAAAATGAAATTCTGTCATTCTCAGAGCTAGGTCTTATGAATGAATCTGAAGTAACTAGGTAGTGCGATAAGAATGATAACCAATTTTGGTACATCGTGAAGCAAATATGTAGCTACGTTTATTAAGAGGCAAATTATAGCTGAAGAAAAGAAAATAAACGCGCTTTTCAGTTATTGGAATTGTCGGGAGAATCACAGGGCAATTCGCTTGAGATTTACTAATAGTAAATTAGATGCTGAGGGTATTTTCGAATAGAAGATATCAACTGTGTAATCTAATCACACTTAATTTAACCTGGGATTTAATATTCTCATTTTAATAAGCCGGTCTTAATACTTACTTTATTTGCACTAAACAAAACATTATCCCCTATATAATAATATGTAGCTACTTTATGTCATCTGTGTTCTGTCCGCAATTTCATTCCTCTGTCGCATTCTCACTTTTTGGCAGAATTACGAAAGACAAAGTTGCAATTTGGCTAAGCGAAAGCACACGATTTTATAAATGCAAACAGGTGTTTATACTTATAGTAATGGGTTTAGTTCTGGTGAGAGTGATGTGGATGGGAATTTATATCAAATGATTAGGATATTGCGTTCGCAAAGAAAAGGCCTACATGTATGTCATGTCAATGCTCAAAGTTTGAATCCTAAATTGGATGAATTTCGTCAGTTGTTCATCAATTCTGGTGTTGATATTGTTTGTGTATCCGAGACATGGTTCATTCCGGAGTTTAACAATGTCGCGTATAATGTTGAGGGTTACAATCTTTTTCGTGGTGATCGAATTGGTCGAGTGGGTGGGGGTGTGGCCGCTTATGTGCGCGACGGATTAAGAAGCAATCTTATCTGCAAATCGAATGCAAATAGTACCTCTGATTACTTGTTTCTGAATATCACATTTGGTACGGAACGTTTACTACTTGGAGTAATCTACAGGCCAAATAAGAATATAGATATTTCACCTGTTTTCAGCATATTAGAAGGGATATCCTGTTCTACATCTGATATTATTGTTTGCGGCAATCTGAACTGTAATTTGCTAAACACACGGTCTTCTGCCTATTTGCTTAACAGTTTCAATAGCATTGACCTAAAGCCAGTTAATGTGTCGACCGCTACTCACTTCTCGAATGATGCTTCCACTTTACTTGATGTGTTCTTCGTAGGTGACGCTGATAAGACCCTATTTTACAGCCAGCTGACAGCATCAGGTTTTTCAAAACACGACTTGATATATTTAACATATGACATGCAAATGGAATTAGCTGAAACCGTTATTACCTACAGAGATTTTAACAACATACATTACCATAATCTGCGATCGGACGTGATTGAAATCCAATGGGAAGGTATTTATCATATGCCGTCAGTTAATCAGCAGGTACAATTTCTCCAAAATAATTTGCTAACACTCTTCGGTCAACACGTTCCGCTAAGACATAGGACCCACAGGAACAGTTCCCCGGCTTGGTTCAACAGAGACATCTCAGACTTAATACAGAAACGCAATCTTGCCTATTCTCGGTGGAAGCGTTATAAACTCCACGTGCTTTATGACACTTATCGTTCCCTTCGCAATTTAGTCGTCCTGCGAATTCAAAATGCAAAACGACGTTACTATGAACATTTTTTGAATCCTGACATTCAGTCTGGGAAGGATTTATGGAAAAAGCTACGCAAACTAGGTAATGGGAAACAGCGATTATCTGTACCTACTGGGATAGACTGTAATCTCCTCAACTCGCAATTTGTTGCAGCTTCTGCCCCACCAATGCAAAGACATGGTCCTGTTCGGTTAAGTACTTCTTTAGCAAACGATGGTGCAGAACAATTTAACTTTACTCGTCTAACAGATGAAGATGTAGTTGAAGCTGTGCTGTCTATCAAATCAAATGCAACAGGCCTGGATGAAATAAATCCGAAATTTATAAAACTCCTTCTTCCTTTTATTTTGAAGTACATAACGCACATATTTAATACTATACTAACCACCTGCGAGTATCCTCTTTTGTGGAAAAAGGCAAAAATACTTCCGATACCTAAGTCACAGAATCGAATGACCCCCGAGTATAGGCCTATTGCTCTTCTACCCTTTTTATCCAAAGTATTTGAAAGGGCAATTCTAAAGCAGATGCAAGTATACTTAACCAGCCATAACCTCTTAAGTTCCGCCCAGTCCGGTTTTCGTGCGAAGAGGAGTTGCACAACCGCACTTTTACTTGTTGTCGATGACATTCGGAAAGTCATGGACGCAAACTGCCCTGCATTTTTAACACTACTGGATTTTTCTAAAGCGTTCGATACGGTAGACCACATAATTCTCGGCGAAAAACTGTTAAATAAATTTAAATTTTCTCCACCTACAGTTAAACTAATTTATTCATATTTAACGGGTCGCCAACAATGCGTGGCAGTAGGAAATCAAACATCTTCTTTCCTTGGAGTATCGGCAGGGGTGCCACAAGGTTCCATCCTGGGGCCGTTGTTGTTCTCTCTGTATGTCAATGAACTTCCTCAAATCATAAAATACTGTAATGTACATTTGTTTGCCGATGATGTCCAATTATATTTGTGCTGCCCGATGGATAGTATTAATGGAGCTATTCAAGACCTAAACAAAGACCTACAGACTATTCAACAGTGGGCGCTAAAACACAACTTGACTCTTAATCCACAGAAGACAAAAGCTTTATGTATCCATAAAAAGAAATTGAATACATCAACCCTTCCGCCAATCAAATTAGGACAATCCTCTATAGAATACGTCCATACGGCTAGAAATTTGGGATTAGTCTTCAATGATAATCTGACTTGGCACGACCATGTGGCAGTTACGACCGGAAAGGTTTACAATGGTCTCCGTTTGCTAAGGTCAACTCAAAGCTCCGTGCCCGTCAAAACCAAGATGCTGTTAGTCAAGACGTTACTTTTACCAATTTTGCTGTACGGTTGCGAAGTTTTTTGCAAAGTTGACTACAACAGTAGACGTAAATTAAATGTAATATACAACAACCTAGCAAGGTACGTCTTTGATAAAAGATATTTCGAGCATATTTCTAGTTACTCAAAACAGATAATGGGTCTCAGCTTTGATAATCTGATTATATTTAGGTCGCTAACTCTACTGCACGGAATTTTACAGACACGTCATCCGGAATATCTATACAACAGACTACATTTCGCCAGCTCACAGAGAACAGCTGTTCTGATTCGGCCTATTTTTAATTCCTTACAATCTGAACGCACATTTTTCGTCCATGCCACTCTCTCATGGAAATCATTACCCGTAGCACTCAGAAGAACCGTAAACGCAAACGAATTCAAAACAATTCTTTTTAAATACTTGGCCAATGATAATAATTAATGATCTTAAAGTAAAAATAACTTAGGTACGAGGGCGGGTCAATAAGTCCGTGACTTTTGGAATAAAACACAGATTTTTTGATAATTTTTTTTTTTTATTTTTCACCGTAGTCGCCCTTGAGCTCTATAAACTTTGTCCAACGCTTCTCCAATTTTTTTATCCCTTCCAAAAAAAAAGATTTGTCGAGGTCCTCAAAATAGGCCTTTATTTGCGAGATGACTTCATCATTGGAGTCAAATCTTTTTCCACCAAGCCATTTCTTCAGGTTTGGGAACAAGAAGTAGTCGCTGCCAAATCTGGAGAATAGGGTGGATGAGGGAGCAATTCATAGCTCAATTCATGGTTTTTTGCCATGGCAACTGCACATGTGTGCACCCTTGCATTGTCTTGGTGGAAAAGAACTTTTTTCTTGGCCAAATGAGGTCGGCTTTTTTTCAAATCGTCATTGAATCGGTCCAATAAGTTGGCATAATATTCCCCATTGATTGTTCTTCCCTTTTGAAGGTAGTCAATGTGGATTATCTCGCGTGCATCCCAAAAAACAGTCGCCATAACTTTATTGGCTGACAAACCCACCTTGGCCTTCTTTGGCGCCGATTCACCCTTAGAAACCCACTGTTTTGACTGTTGTTTGGTCTCTGGTGTGTTGTGATGGATCCATGTTTCGTCCACGGTTACAAAACGGCGCAAAAACTCCTCCATATTGCGATTAAACAACGCCAAACCTTCCTGTGAAGTTGTTACACGATTGCGTTTGTGGTCGACTGTGAGCAAACGCGGCACCCATCTTGCGGAAAGCTTTCTCATGCCCAAGTGATCATTCAAAATTGAAACCACTGAGCCATTCGAGATCCCTACGGCTTCCACAATCTCTCGCACTTTCAATCTTCGGTCGGCCAACACCACATCGTGAATTTTTTCGATTGTTTCGGGTGTAGAGACCTCAACTGGGCGTCCAGGACGTTCGGCATCTTCAGTGCTTGTACGGCCACAACGAAATTCAGTAAACCACTTTTTTACCATTGAAATCGATGGTGCAGAGTCCCCATAGTATTTTTCAAGCTTAGCCTTGGTCTCGGTAATGGTTTTTTTTCGCAAGAAATAATGCTTACTAAGCACACGAAATTCACTTTTTTCCATTTTCTCCTCAAATTAGTGAGTAGTCTGATAAAAATAGCTGTCAAACACAAACTAACTGACGCAGCAAGTTTAAATTTTGACAGGAGTCAACTGACAGATGCCTGTTGACAGGAGCAGTGTTGCCGTTTCAGTAAAGAGGTCAGCAATTCAAAAAGTCACGGACTTATTGACCCGCCCTCGTATTTTAGGTTTATATGTAATATTTATGTATTAATTTTTTTATGTTATGATACAATCAAATTGTAATTATCCTGTTTCCCAATACGAAAGCACTCGAAGCATTTAACAATAATTTTATTAAGCCTTTCACAATTCATAAGATAATTGTAATCTTGCTGTGAAACTATTTTTGTTTAAATAAATATGAAATATGAAATATGAAATATAATTGTCAAAAGGGCACACATTTTTTTGGTTCTTTAGTCTTTAAAGGGAAGAAATACGAACAGTTTTAAACGGGACTTGAAATAATCTACCCTATCCTAGTACCCGTTCAGATTTTGTAAGAATAAAAGAATTTTGCTTCAAGAAAGGTACAATCCGTTAATCTGTTGCTGTGTGTTTTCAACGGACAATTAGTAATATATCGAATTTTTCAAAAAGGAAAACAATTTTGTGCTTAAATAAAACAGAAAATAATTAAGGTATCGCGCTGAAATTTATTATTCCAGGTGTGGTATAGAGGCGCCTGATTCATTGTCTTTTATTGGTTTTATTTTCCCTGGTGGCGCCCATAACCTACGAAGTGGTGACCTATTATTTAGCCTACAGCATCCAACGAATGAGTATATGAATGAGCAAGCATGAGTATATTAGCCGCATGAGAAAAATCTATAATCTCAATAATCATGTTGTTGACTTGAATGCTAGCAAAATTAAGCGGAAAAGTATTCTGTACAATAGCCGTGTTTCTTTGCACGCGAATATAGGGATAATTTGAAATTTGCATATAAAATACAACAACAACTTATCCTATATACTCTAACTTTAGCGGGGATAGCTATCGCCGCTAAGTCCTTAAGCGGGGATAAACAGTGCTTCCAAAATCCATTTTCTTCGTTTCTGATGAATTTTTGCGATGATTTTTTCAGGAAATGTCAAAGTTTGACATCCAGCCGACCACTGACACATCCCGCCGAATATTTTTTTCGTAATTTTATTACAATAAATTGTGCTTAGTGAAGTTTTTCTTTTAAAGATGTCGGAGCAGAACAAGAAAAGTCTGTGGACACGGGAGGAAACACTCGGTCTGCTAAAGTGCTATTTAGCACGAAAAGACGAGTTCTGCCATAGCGGAAAAAAAATTTGCCTATGCAAAAATGCTAGAGGACATTATTTGTCTAGAAATCACGGTAAGTATCTAATATAATTTAATTTAAGTACGTTCTCCTACGGGTTGACATTTTTTTTCAGACTTCAACCACAACGACCACTGCCTTGGAAGGAAAAATGAGAACGCTACTGATACCGTACACGGCAGCGAAAGACAACGCTTCCAAGACAGGTGCGAGCCCTTGCATTGCACCGTATATGGAGGAGATGGAAGAAATATTTGGGGATAAACCCAATATTTAAAACAACCACACCCTCCACCTTGGCAGCAACAGTTTGTCAACGACAGCTGATAGGGTTGCGACTCATGAGAATGCTATGGAGCTTATGCGTAGGCCAACCCCACCTAGTTAACAGTATTCGTCGACGGCGTCGTCATCATCGGACACCCCAACAGCAATCCGAAAACGAAAATCCTCACGAGAGAATTATTTTGAGGCCCTTCTTAAAATAAAGAAACAGGCGATTGCTGACAAGCGGTCCACCAAGCAGGCAGATCGGCAAAACAAACAGTCACAGCGGACTGAAATCATGAACAGGCTGACGCAGGCTTTGGAAGAGAAGTGGAAGAAGGAAATTGATATAGATAACCCGAAACTGTATCTTCTGGAAACTCTTGCAAAAAAAAAATAATTTAAAGTGTTTCCTAATGTTTTTGTTTATTTTTATTTTTTTTAGATTGCTCCCTCATCAATTTCAACATTTCGTGATAGTCTTGGATTATTGGACAGCTGTTAGGGAATGGTCCGCTTAGCAAAGTAACATTTGTATGTCCTAAACTAACAATTCTATTTTGAGTAGGTTAACTACAGTGGATCGAACTCAACTTTAAAGGTGCCAACAAATCCAGCAATAATGAGGTTTCCTAATGAAGATATACACTTTGTTTTTTGTTATCGTTACTTTTGTTTATAATACTTTTTGTTATCGTTACTTTTTAGTTTTGTTATGTTTCTTAATGAAGATATAAACTTTGTTCTTTGTTATCGTTACTTTTTTATTTATTATTATAAATGCTTATATTTTCTAACTGCTTTTGTTACTCAAATTATGTTTTGCTCCTGCAAATAGCCAAATAAAATTTTCTGTCGGTTGACTGTTGGATCAAAGAAATTTTCCGCATTTTCATTTTCTGGAATGTCTTGGCCTTCATCTGGTTGCTCTGGCAAAATTTCAGTTTGATCATCCTTTATAATGCATATATTGTGCAAGGCACAGGCACATACAACGATTTTGGTCACTGTACTCAAATCGGTCTGCTCGGTAAATTTCAACAGCCTCCGAAATCTATCTTTGAGCAAACCAAAAGAGTGTTCCATGTTGTTAAACCTCCGTTGTGAATCCGTTAAATTGCCATTATCCTTGAATGGTGGCACTAACCAGCTTTTTGACGGATATGCGGAATATACATAGGGAAACCAAGCTGCATATTCCGATTGAACTCTGGCGTATAAGTCGTATCTTCGCAGAACTCTGGAGTCATGGAGTGAACCGGGTTCACCACAAGTGATGTTTGTAAATTTTTTTTTGGCATCAACGACTGCTTGAAGAACCAGGCTAAAACCCTGTTTCCTGTTATAGTAGGATTCTTTATCATGTTTTGGAGCTTTGCAACCGCATATGCGACTTAAAGTCATCATCGCTGTAAGCATCGATGGTCTCAATGAAGTTCGAGCACTTAATATGTTGCTCCTGTCCAAATTCCGATTCTTCAGAACTGCAACTTGAGCTGGAGCTTGAACTAGAGCTGTCAGCAAAAACCACAGAAAATAGATCGTTCATCTGCTTTTCATTCCTCTGACGGCGACTGCTTGAATCATCCACATCCATAAATAAAATTATTAACTTATAACAGACTCAATTTTCAACGATAATATCAGATTTTTATTTTACTTCTAGTTCGCTCTTCTTTTTAGTTAGTCCTCTTCCAAAAAAAACTCAAAACTCCATTTTACAATGATACACTGAACTCTCCTTAAAAACTAAAGGCGCATGCAGATGCATATATCTCTCACAATCCAAGGGCATATGCACATGCATATCGCTTACAACTCGGCCGTTCTGACAAGGAACTCGACTTCATTTTACGTTACAATCATTATCAAATTTTAGGATACATAGGTGTTATATCTAATTTCAGAAGTGTTGCTTTAGGGGCCTCAGTCATATAATCAAGGGATGGCTTTAACCATAATTTTAATTTTGATGCTTCAAGTACACCGTCGTAAGGTAATTGAGTTATTTGACACCCATCAATGTCTCGAATGACATAACGATCATTGGGTAAACATTTATGAATGACATATGAACCTCGGAATCGCTGAATAAGTTTTTTGTTTGTGCCTATTGTAGTGTCTACATTCTTGATTACGACATAATTACCCACTGCAAAGGTCCTTGCAGGTCTATGATGCGATGCGAATTGTCTAGCGCTTGCTTCTTGTGCTTTACAAATGTTTTGATATGCTTCTTCCCTCACTTTCGGCAGGTCAATCTCAGACGTATCATCAATTTCACCAAGGTATTCCGTAAGTTCATCAACCATGGGGCCACGTTGCTCAACACCGAACAGAAGTACCGAAGGGCTCTTTTTCGTGGAAGATTGGACGGAATTATTTAGAGCATATTCTATTTTAGGGAGCTGGCTTACCCAGTCTGAATGGCTAAGTGGTTCGGAAAGTTTACTTAGCATAGGGCTTAGGACAAGATTAATGCGTTCAATTTGGCCATTTGCACGTGGCGAAGCCGTAGCATTTTTTACATGTTTGATATTATTGAAGTTTACAAATTCTTCAAATTCGGAGGAAGTGAAACAGGTTCCGCGGTCGCTAATTATTCGTCTCGGTCTACTATAAAATGGGAAATAATAATTTTTCAACGCTGAACACAATTCACGTGCATTTGTAGTTGCCGTCGGAAAAAGCTTAACGTGTTTGGTAAATGCATCAATAACAGCCAACAGGTATTTTTTCTTTGAATTAATTGACGGAAGTGGACCCAAGTGGTCAACATGAATTGTATCAAAAGGTTCCGGTTTCTTAGGTATAGAATGAAGGTTCGCATTGTTTTCATAGGGTGATGCGGAATAATAAATGCACTTTAAACAATTGGACACGAAATTCTTAACACGCGCTTTTATATGCGGAAACCAGTAATGTTTTTTGATTTTGCTACAACACTTATCGGTCGCTAAATGGCCTATTTTTTCATGGGTTATGCGTATAACATTGTTAATCATTTCAGAAGGGACACAAAGCTGAAGATGACCGGCAGGTGATTTATGAAAGCCTAATCCGTCTTTTAATTCGAAGTCTTTTAATGCAATCTCTTCTAATTTATCCCGTAAATTAAGAATGTAGGGGTCACGGTTTTGAGTGATTTGGAGATGAAAATCAAGATCCGCATTGTCGATATAACCTATGACCCCAGAACGACTAAGTGCATCAACATGAGCCATAGTGGCGCCTGGGCGATGAATGATAGTGTAATCTGTAACATTGAGGGGTGTGGGTATTTGTCCGAAAGGCAAATGCAAACGAAGATCGGATGCTATGATCTTCAGCACGAAGCAGCTCTTGGCACGCTTGCGGTTGCACGGCGTTAGCTCGACGGTGGGGTGGGATCTTGCTGCTTGCTACCCTTTGTTATCAAAATGATCGTGCCAGAAGAAGAGAAAAATAGCAATAGGGAATAAATTGAAGGATAGATATGAATTGCCGAAACAGGGGAATAAAAAAATGTCCTTGCACATCGAAGGAGTAGTTAGGTTCACATCCAAATGAAACGCGAAAAGGAATAAGTATACAGTTCAAGAAAACGAAAGTGGAAAAAGAATGAAAATGCAAATGAAAATGAAATCTTATCAACAATGGTGAGGGGTTTGCTGTTAGATTACCCCGAGGAGCCCTCCCCATGCAAATGGCCGCTGCCAATGCTCCATGACGGATCCCTCCTCAACATCTGTTGGGATCGTCCCTTACTCATTCCGCGCACACTTCAATAAAGATTCATCTCAACAATTTTGGGTTATCTAGTACATGATTCTTTTATTTAATTATTCAATTTTGCTTCTAATGCAACTGAGAAATATGTACACACATATATAATTCATATTATTAGGTATTTCTCAACATTTTAATTTTAGTTTAAGATTTTATTCATTTAAGTTTTACGACTGTACTGTTGTTTACGCGAGTGTAGGATAATTCATTAGTATACTAGTATAAATTTTATTATAAATTTAGAATTTAGGTACAACAATAATAAAATTATGTGATAAGCCAAAGAAATGATGGAGAAAATGATTGTTTTGTTTGTACTCACTTTAATAATCCAGCGATGAAATTTGTGCACAAAGTTCCGCTTCTGTAGATGTTTTTTTTTTTTTTTTTTGTTTAATAATTGTTTAGTTCATATGATCACTTCTTAGGCTTTTAACAGATTATTTAGGTAGGTATTTCGGTTGACCAAAAATTATAATTTTGTCTTGAATGGCAAGAATTTAATTATTTACTTGATAGCGAAATGAATAAGATTTAACGCAGAATATGAAATTAAAGCAAAATTGAT
Source organism: Portevinia maculata (assembly GCA_949715645.1). Classification (NCBI taxonomy): domain Eukaryota; kingdom Metazoa; phylum Arthropoda; class Insecta; order Diptera; family Syrphidae; genus Portevinia; species Portevinia maculata. The sequence goes on along the minus strand of OX454526.1, from coordinate 264,452,583 downwards.
TTAGACTTTCGGTAGGATGTTTTCAACTTTAGCAAAATGAATTTAGGATTTAGGTAGAATGATGTAAGTATAGCAAAATGATTTAGACTTTAGGTAGAATATTATAGACTTTAGCCAAATGGACGCGGATAACATGTGTTTTTTTTTTTTTTTTTTATTTTTTTTTTATTTTTAGGTGTTAAAAGCAGGTTTAGGCAACAGACAACGCTACTTTGAAATAAAGGAATGGGCAGCACAAATCACTTAATCACTTTTTCACTTGTTGCTTGTGGGTGAGCTATATTTAAATTATAGGTGATCTGGATGCTTGCAGAGATTATTCTGGTTATATCCATAGATTTGTCGCCGCATGGAGTTTGCGAAATTACTGGCGATACTGCTGGTATTAAAAGGATGTCTGGTGATTTGGGGAATGATGCATTGACGAATGGAGATTATGGTTTTTTTTTTTTTGCTGGCTTGTTCCACGTGGGATTCAAAGACAAGCGGATTTCCAAAGCATACCAAAAAGATCCGTACGGATGTCGTGATAACGACCAACGTGTCTGCCGATCAGGTTGGAATAATGTACGGTATTCCCCTGACGTAGATTTGGTAAAGCAGCACTGGGACGTTATCAACAGCTCATCCGTCGGTTACCTGTGAAAAGCAATCTTATTAGGTTAGGGAAATTATTGAGGGATTGCTATTGTGCATACCTTTAAAGCGTTTATAATTCGCTTGGCAAATCCGGTTTAGGTTTCATGAAATCAAATTTCACCTGCAGGAGCTTATTCAGGTGTAATTAATTAATTACAGGTTTCTAAAAATTAGGAGAATAAATCCAACAAGAAAAAAATAAATCCAATAAAGATGGCGAAATCTTACTTTACTTACTAGTATTTCTGATGCCTAGTTCTTGGCTTGTTGCAGGGTGAAAATGAAAGAGAACGCTGGCCAGAATTGCACTAGCATAAATAGCTATTGGTGTACATGACGTTTCGTTCAATCTTCTCATTTAAATATGGCGAACTTGTTCGTTAAGAAAAGTTTTCCGTTCCAAAGAAACATGTTTGATTGGAAATTTTATCACCGATCTATCGGTAAGGTAGTGTGTGCCACTTTACTATAAAAGACAATTATATTTTAGAGGAGATACGCCACAAACTCTTGGATTTTCTAATCCCTTCATTGGTTTAGAAAAGACACGAAAAAAACGTCCCTCTAAAATCGCTTTGTAATTGTTGTCGGTGTTGAATTTCAGCTCGACCCATGACCCTGACTGCAGAAAGGTTTTAAAGGAGTCACTTTCGCAAATCCTTGGAATGGTACACCCCAATTTGTTTGCCCTCTAAATTTTCAATTTTGTACAGAGAATTCCCAATTGGCTTGACGATCCTACACTTCAGGAACTTTGCACATAGTTTTGAGTTTAGATGCTTTGATGCGTCACTTAATACAAAGTTTCTTCTATATGCTATTTCTCCAGGAGCAAATGAACGTTTGGAACTTCGCAAGTTATAAGATCTTTCATTTCTACTGTGAGCTCTTTTGATATTTTCTTTTACTTTACTTCGTATGATTTCCAGCTTGCTACTTTTTGGTAAATATTGAAGCTCACCATCACTTAGTGCTCCAAGCTTTCGAAAAATGTTGTACATGTTTCCATTTGTACTCATCTGCTGACCAAAGAGGCAGTAGTACGGGGTTACACCAGTAGATTGATGTACACAGGTACACAAAGCTTGTTGAATCTCAGAGAGATACTTGTCCCAATCTTTTTGATCATTTCCGATGTAGCTCCTGATAGCTGACAGAATCGACTGATTCACTCTCTCTGACGCGTTTGCCTGAGGAGAGTAAAAAGCATTTCGAATATGTGTACAATTATATTTTTCAAGAAAGCTTTGAAAGTCTTTGGATACAAACTGCTTTCCATTGTCACTATGCACAAATTCAGGGACTCCGAATTGGTGAAAAACATTTTGCTCCAAAAACTCTACCACCGCACTTGTGTTAGCCTTGCGCAACGGCTTCAAAAGAACAAACTTCGAAAAACTGTCTAACACTACCAAAATGAAGGCGTTACCTCGTCTTGTTCGGGGATAAGGACCCATAAAGTCAATATATACTTTTTGGAACGGCCGATCGATCTCATGTTGTAATCCCATTGGAGCTCGCAAAGGCGTGTTAGGGGATTTATTTTGTTTACATACCGAACACTGGCGGATAAACTCACGCACCTCATTGGTCAAGCTAGGCCAGTAATAAAGCTCTTTTAGTTTATTGATTGTCTTAGCCATTCCAGAATGTGAACAATTAGGAGGGTTATGACAATTTTCAATTAAACTTTGCCTTAGATTTTCGGGTACCCATATTTTCCACTCAAATTCAACACTGAGTTCATTTTCGTTTTTTGCGGGAGCTTTCTTGTAAACTACACCATTTTCGATTTTAATATCTGGGAAGTTGTTCGGACTTTCAGTAACAGTTGTAACTAGACCAAGGTACGAAGGTGATTTAAATTCAGTAGACTGGAGATCAATGCTACTACCATGAGTTGTTTCAACCGAAAGTTCTTCGTTAAACGCACGGGATAAAACGTCCGGCACTATATTTTGCGTACCCTTCCTGTGCTGGATGTCAAAAGTGAAAGGCTGAAGTTTAAGCGACCATCGCGCCAACCTACCACTTAAATCTTTAAGGCTCATAAGCCATTTTAAGCTTGCGTGATCGGTCACGATGGTGAAGCTTAAGCCTTCAATGTATGGACGAAATTTTTTTACTGCTTGAACAGCCGCATAGCATTCTTGTTCAGTAACGCTATAGTTCCTTTGGGCAGCGTTTAATTTTTCTGAAAAGAACGCTATGGGTTTTTCGTTATTTTCTTCGTCTAGCTGGTACAGGACACCTCCAATACCGTAGCTTGATGAATCGCACTGGATAGTAAAATGTTTAGTAAAAACCGGGTTCGATAATAGTGGAGCGGAAATCAATGCCGTTTTCAGAGAATCAAATGACATTAGGGCATCAGATGTCATTTCGAATTGCTTATTTTTCTTTAGAGTATCAGATAGTGGGCTGGCTATGGAAGCAAAGTTACGGATAAAGCGTCGATACCATCCACAGAGTCCTAAGAATCTTCGCACTTGTTTTTGTGAGGTTGGCGTTGGGAAATTTTTTATAGCTGAGACTTTGTTGGGGTCAGGTTTAATGTGACCATCACCCACGATGTACCCTAAGTACTTTAATTCTCTGAAGCAAAAGTAAGATTTTTCGACATTAATTGTCAAATTCGCATTTTGCAAACACTCCGCTACTTTATCCAGAATCTCAATGTGACTGGCAAAATCCTTGGAGATGACAAGCAAATCATCCAGGTACACAAAAACTTGTTCCCTAAGTGCACTGGGGATCACTTTATCCATTAACCGACACATCCTTTGGGCTGCATTACACAACCCAAAAGGCATGACGGTGAATTGATACAGTGGTCGTCCTGGCACAGTGAACGCGGTTTTTTCCCTGGACTCTTTCTCTAAGGGAATCTGCCAAAACGCATCCTTAAGATCCACGCTACTGATGTAACGTGTATCTTGTAGACGGCTCAACAGACCCTCTATATGAGGAAGAGGATACGCATCTTTCTTCGTGAGTGAGTTCACTTTCCGAGAGTCAAGGCAAAGGCGGTTCTTTCCTGGTTTCCTAATTAGAACCATGGGTGAACTCCACGAACTCGTACTCTCTTCAATCACTCCCAGAGAAAGCATGCGATCTAATTCGCTGTAAATCAATTTTTGGATTGCCGGTGACACTGGATAATGTCGCTGTTTAATAGGCTCAGCACAACCCGTATCGATATAATGTTTTTCTAGCGACGTTTTGCCTAAGCCAAGTTTGGCGAAAGATGGCAACTTTGCTACCACGTCTGATAATAATTTGTTTTCAGAGTCGCTTAAGTCGACTTTCTGTCTGTCGTCTGAGCAATGCGCAACATCAAGGTTCACGGACAATTCGCTGATAATGTTTGGAGCAATTTGAAACTTTTGCCAAAAATCAATACCTAAATACAATGATTGTGCAAGTGATGGGATTAGGTAAAGATCTAGATTTTCTTGCCGATTGTTGAAAATTACCTTAGTATTGATCCGTCCTATGATTGCCTGTTGTTTCCCATCTGCTGTTTTAACAAAAGAAGCAAACTCTTGGATAGGGATATCCAACTTATTGACTACATCCAAACAATTCTTACCGAGGCAAGATATACTCGCTCCACTATCTAACAATCCATTCATCTTTGTATTCTTTATTTGAATTGTAGCATATGGCCGAGAATCTAGGCTGTTGTTCAGGTTACTACTGCCAATAATTTGTTTAAATATCTTTCGCTTCTTGTAGCGCAAACGTGTTTTAAAAAAATGGTTTGATTCCACATTGTTTTGAATCTCTGCTAAACTAAGAATTTTGGAACGAAGCTCATTGTATCGTTTCAATCTAGCATCATAAGGTAAGTTTCGAAAATAGTTTTGCTTAAATTTTAAATTACAATTTATGGTTTGGGTTTCAGGAGGACTAGAGACATAAGTTGTCCCAAAGTCAACGTTCGTGTTGGTACATGCATCAACCATTACAACTCCGGGTGCGTTTGTGTCGAACGAGACTCCCCGGTGTGCATCCCGTTCGAAATTTGGTTTTCCACCTGAGTATTACATCGAACGCAAGACAAGACCGTTACTCCATCAGACCCACATCGATAGCAAAAAAGTCGCTTGATCGGTGATGGACAGTCGATGAATAAATGTCCCGGACATTTGCAATTGTAGCAGGTTGGTATCTTAGCTGGAATAGTTTTCTTTTGCGGGTTTGAATGTATTCTGCCTGTACCAGCAATTCCTGATATATTATATGCATCGTTATCAAAGTTTAGTGTCTCGTTAAATTCGTCGATTTCGTGAATTGTCTGATACGGATTCCGATTTACAATCGGAAATCGTACTTGTATCATCCTCTCAGTTCTCTTGCACTCATCTTTGAAGTGTTCTAACGTATAAATTTTCATTGGATAGATAAAACTCATCAGTTTCGAGTTAATGTTAGTGCGGAGAATTTCAATTAGATCTTGATCTCGGATTTGTTGCCGCAATTGGCTTCTCAATTGCATGATCGCATTAAAGAAATCTTCAAAGCTTTCTCTTGGTAACTGTTTCCTATCCATAAGTTGTTTAATGATTTCGAAATCGTTTTCGTGATTTCGAAATTGCTTAATCAAAGCACGCCGAAGGCTTTGCCAACCTCCTCGCGGATATCCGCGGAGATATTGCCAATACCATTCCTGCGCTACCCCTGTCAAAAGGTGATGGAAATTCATTAAAACATCGTTCCAAGTGCAGTTGTAATTTTCTTTTAACATGTCCACTCTGAAAACAAAGTCTTCGACAGACATGCCTTTACCTGTGCCATCAAATTTGAGACCCCACCGATCTAAACGAAACGCAAAGTTATCGTTCGATCGTGAATGGCTCTCTCTATCTAGTGGAAACATTCTATTGGAACCAATATTATTATGCAATTCAGCATTTGAATCATCATCGGCATTAGAATTGCTGATATAGTTATTGTTTACACGCTGATTTGGTTGGTGAACCTGCCGTGTTATATAACTACGGTTACTATGTTGCCTATCATCCAGACGCTGAATTGGCTTCTCAGTATTATTTCTAGTATACGATGGAAGTAATTCCCCTAACGCATCGATGACAACTTTCCGAATATGATCATTCATATTGTTTGTATTGTGTGCCATGCTCGCTGCGACCTGCCCTTGCTGAATGTTTGTGAGATAATCAGCTGGTTGCCGATTACTACCATAAACACTTGGCTGAAGAGGAACATTTGAAAGAGAGTCATCCAGTACTCTATTGTAAGCAGCATTTGATATATTGGCATGAGCGGCATTAAGGAAATTATCAATAATTCTGTTAGGTGCAACATGTCTGAAAGAGCTGTTTACATTCATCACTCTACCTTCTGCTATTACTGATGAAACAATTGGATTTGACGTGCTTATAACAGTAGTAGTTGTTGTCAGAGTAATGTTAGCTGTTGTAACAACATTCGGCCGAACCGAAATGGATGAAGTGTTGACAATGTTATCAAAGCTTAAGTTTGAACCATTTGAAGAACGGTTTGGAGACATTGACATTCGATGTGGAGAGTGCATAACGGGTTGCCTATGACTTGGAGTGTGGGCTTCGTCATGCAGTACTTGCGAGCGTGTTGGTATTATCCGTTTAGGAACGGCACCACTATTTTGATTGCTTTTCTTCATTATATTTGTTTTGATTTAATTGATTAACTTTTCGTTCGCGTTATTCGGGAAAGCGAGAAAGGGAATATGATAGGGATTACGTTGCAGTTTGTGAAAATATTTAATAAATGATGTTGAGATTACTAGCCAATTAAAGTGTACGGAGTATTTATTGCTGATAAGAATTTCATATAGAATTTAAAAGTTGAATACAGAAATAGTAAAATGATGTGCTGATTGATTAGTTCAAAGTTGTATTAGTTGCTCTTTTCTGGACTGCTATGCTATTCATTAGCGACTCAGAAAATGCGGCCTAATATGCATTTTAAAGCAGAAAATATCTAAGGCACCATAAGCTAATAATTTAATGCTAAGACTCTGAGATATTACTTTCTGACTACTAAAAGATGTTTGAACTAATCTGTGAAACGTAAAAAAAATTGTGATTAGGTTACCATAACACAAGTTGAATTATACCCTAGCTTCCGCAAGAAAGCTGGTTGTGGTAGGTTAAATGTCATATTCGAACAATTTTTTTCATATTGTTCCTGACTTTCCTGCTCCACGTTGTTGGGCGCCATTGTAACATTGAGGGGTGTGGGTATTTGTCCGAAAGGCAAATGCAAACGAAGATCGGATGCTATGATCTTCAGCACGAAGCAGCTCTTGGCACGCTTGCGGTTGCACGGCGTTAGCTCGACGGTGGGGTGGGATCTTGCTGCTTGCTACCCTTTGTTATCAAAATGATCGTGCCAGAAGAAGAGAAAAATAGCAATAGGGAATAAATTGAAGGATAGATATGAATTGCCGAAACAGGGGAATAAAAAAATGTCCTTGCACATCGAAGGAGTAGTTAGGTTCACATCCAAATGAAACGCGAAAAGGAATAAGTATACAGTTCAAGAAAACGAAAGTGGAAAAAGAATGAAAATGCAAATGAAAATGAAATCTTATCAACAATGGTGAGGGGTTTGCTGTTAGATTACCCCGAGGAGCCCTCCCCATGCAAATGGCCGCTGCCAATGCTCCATGACGGATCCCTCCTCAACATCTGTTGGGATCGTCCCTTACTCATTCCGCGCACACTTCAATAAAGATTCATCTCAACAATTTTGGGTTATCTAGTACATGATTCTTTTATTTAATTATTCAATTTTGCTTCTAATGCAACTGAGAAATATGTACACACATATATAATTCATATTATTAGGTATTTCTCAACATTTTAATTTTAGTTTAAGATTTTATTCATTTAAGTTTTACGACTGTACTGTTGTTTACGCGAGTGTAGGATAATTCATTAGTATACTAGTATAAATTTTATTATAAATTTAGAATTTAGGTACAACAATAATAAAATTATGTGATAAGCCAAAGAAATGATGGAGAAAATGATTGTTTTGTTTGTACTCACTTTAATAATCCAGCGATGAAATTTGTGCACAAAGTTCCGCTTCTGTAGATGTTTTTTTTTTTTTTTTTTGTTTAATAATTGTTTAGTTCATATGATCACTTCTTAGGCTTTTAACAGATTATTTAGGTAGGTATTTCGGTTGACCAAAAATTATAATTTTGTCTTGAATGGCAAGAATTTAATTATTTACTTGATAGCGAAATGAATAAGATTTAACGCAGAATATGAAATTAAAGCAAAATTGATTTAGACTTTCGGTAGGATGTTTTCAACTTTAGCAAAATGAATTTAGGATTTAGGTAGAATGATGTAAGTATAGCAAAATGATTTAGACTTTAGGTAGAATATTATAGACTTTAGCCAAATGGACGCGGATAACATGTGTTTTTTTTTTTTTTTTTTATTTTTTTTTTATTTTTAGGTGTTAAAAGCAGGTTTAGGCAACAGACAACGCTACTTTGAAATAAAGGAATGGGCAGCACAAATCACTTAATCACTTTTTCACTTGTTGCTTGTGGGTGAGCTATATTTAAATTATAGGTGATCTGGATGCTTGCAGAGATTATTCTGGTTATATCCATAGATTTGTCGCCGCATGGAGTTTGCGAAATTACTGGCGATACTGCTGGTATTAAAAGGATGTCTGGTGATTTGGGGAATGATGCATTGACGAATGGAGATTATGGTTTTTTTTTTTTTGCTGGCTTGTTCCACGTGGGATTCAAAGACAAGCGGATTTCCAAAGCATACCAAAAAGATCCGTACGGATGTCGTGATAACGACCAACGTGTCTGCCGATCAGGTTGGAATAATGTACGGTATTCCCCTGACGTAGATTTGGTAAAGCAGCACTGGGACGTTATCAACAGCTCATCCGTCGGTTACCTGTGAAAAGCAATCTTATTAGGTTAGGGAAATTATTGAGGGATTGCTATTGTGCATACCTTTAAAGCGTTTATAATTCGCTTGGCAAATCCGGTTTAGGTTTCATGAAATCAAATTTCACCTGCAGGAGCTTATTCAGGTGTAATTAATTAATTACAGGTTTCTAAAAATTAGGAGAATAAATCCAACAAGAAAAAAATAAATCCAATAAAGATGGCGAAATCTTACTTTACTTACTAGTATTTCTGATGCCTAGTTCTTGGCTTGTTGCAGGGTGAAAATGAAAGAGAACGCTGGCCAGAATTGCACTAGCATAAATAGCTATTGGTGTACATGACGTTTCGTTCAATCTTCTCATTTAAATATGGCGAACTTGTTCGTTAAGAAAAGTTTTCCGTTCCAAAGAAACATGTTTGATTGGAAATTTTATCACCGATCTATCGGTAAGGTAGTGTGTGCCACTTTACTATAAAAGACAATTATATTTTAGAGGAGATACGCCACAAATCATATTTTTCCAACATTAATGCCCACCTCGCTATTTTGGCCGAATAACTTTGATTTTGCAACGTAAGTGCTAAGGAATTGCAATCAGTTACTAATTTAAATGGAATTCTAATCAAATAAGTGTGGAATCTCTTAAGCGCATAAACGATGGCCAATGTTTCAAGTTCATAACTATGTAATTTTGATTCAGAGGCTGAAGTGGTTTTCGAGAAAAATGACACTGGATGAAGTTTTCCGTCGGTTTGCTTTTGCATAAGTACTGAACCAAAGCCTAGGGAACTGGCATCACAATGAAGTTCGGTTTCGGCATAGGGGCTATAGATGGACAGGATAGGGGCTTCTAATAATTTTCCACGTAAGTTGCAAAAGGCTTGTTTGCATTCGGAATTAAAAACATAGGGGGTATCCTTTCTTAAGAGTTTACTCATTTCTGCTTCAATTGTGGACAAATTAGGAACAAAACGTCTGAAGTAAGAAAAGAGCCCAAGACATCGCTCTAATTCCTTACGATTAGTTGGTTCAGGGTAATCCGAAATGGCTTTCATATGTGCTCGTTTAGGTGCGATGCATGCTGAATTTGCTAAGTGGCCCAAATATTCCAATTCGGTACATGCGAATTTACATTTTTTGAGCTGAAGACGTAAACCATTTTGACGTAAGGTACATAAAACATCACGTAAGGTTTGTAAATGGCTTCGGTAATCTTCTAATGCAATTAATATGTCGTCCATATAAATGACTAATTGTCCAGCGTTAATGAACTTCCTCAGAATTAAGTTAATGAAGCGTTGAAATTCAGGAGGCCCATTGCGTAAGCCGAAGGGCATAAACAGATATTCATATTGACCGTCAGGCGTAGCAAAAGAAGTATACTTGATTGAATCAGGGTGCATTTTAACGTGATGAAAGCCATTTTTCAAATCAATTACCGAAAAGAAATGTTTGCCTCCCAAATGCTCAATACACTCTTCCATCAACGGCAGTGGATAATTGTCACGTATGGTAATTTTATTTAAAGGCCTATAATCTATGCATAGACGAATTTCACCGTTTTTCTTTTCAACCGGTACGATGGCAGAAGCGTAAGGTGAATTACTTTCTCGAATAATGTTCTCTTCAAGGAGGGACTGTATTATTTTTCTAATTTCTATTTTTTCATAGTGTGATAAGCGGCTAGGTCGGCAGAAAATCGGTGTGTCATGCGTTACGTTGATCTTCATATTATAATTTAAATTTTGCACTTTGTCTGAAGGAAGATTGTAATATGACTTTGCAATAATATTTTGAATCTCTGAAATACACTCAGCCGAAAGGGACGGATTGATGTCAAGTGAACCTTCCATAATACCAGAAAAGGGGTTTTCAATATTAATAGCACATAGTTCCAGAAACTCATCATGCTAATGATTGACCGCAAACGGATCAGAGGTACTTGCAAAAGGCAGTGTTTTTAACAATTTAAGCGATTTTTCATCTTGAACTGTGTTATGACTGAAGCAATGATTAATTAAACCAAGTGAGTGAAGAACATCAGTGAGTTTCGAATCTAAACTTAAGTTTTTTACATTTTTATTTAATTCAATTAAACGATCTTTGCCATACGTATATTTCATTCTACACAGTTGGATCTTTGCTTTTTAAAAAAAATCTCGACCCAATAAGATTGCATAAGGCATATCTTCAGTTGGAAGTACTATTAATTCATGGTTGATATTTTGATCTAAGAATCTGATGTCACATTGAACTGATCCTAATTGCTTAAGTGGGTGATTCCCAATGCTGCGGTAACCGATGTTTGGCTTCAGTTTGGCGTAAGTGTAAGGTACCTCAGCACATCGAATGAAACTTCTAGGACTACCGGAATCGAAAAGACAAAAACACTCCTTAAACTCGCTGTGTTCACACTCATTCCGAAAAGCAACACGTACCATTCTTAAAGATTCAATAGATTCAGCGAGAACGTCCTTCTCATCTGGTTCGACGGCGGAAACAATATCAGCAGTGGTACGGTTGGGGCAATGACGGTACGCATGTTCTGTAGATGCGCATTTGAAGCACGAGTTCGGTGGTCGTTTTGGTTGTGGGCATTGGCTCTGGTAGTGGCCAAACTTTGAGCAGTTGTAACATCGGGGTAGCTCGGATTGATTGGTTGAAGAAGTGGCACTTGTTGATCCAGTTTTGCCTGAAGTTGTGATGGCGGATCGTACAGCAGTTGACACATTTCGATTGGCCGCAGATACTGAAGGTCGCAAGCGTTTGCGTTCATAACGTTCCACGTTTTGCTTCAGTTCAGCAATGGTGGATGCTGAATACAATAAACTGGCATTCGCGGATGTATCCCCGATGCCTTCAATGATAAAATCGACAAGTTCGGCTTCGGGTATGTTCGACCGCATTGCAATTTCTTGCATTTCGATAATGTAGCGATGAATTTTCTCATCAGACTTCAAATGGCGTCTGCTCAACTGAGCATACACTTCTTGTACAGTGCGTCTTCTGCCAAACTCTCGCATAAGTGCAGATTTCAATTCGGAATATTGAAAAGCGGAAATCGTGCGTACAAAGATTTTTGCAGTTCCCTCAAGCATACGGCGGCAGGCGACAAAGCGTAAGCGTTCATCAAACTGAAGAACTGTGCAAGCATCTTCTAAATCCTCAAACCATTTTTGGACTTCGTAAAAGTTGTCGGCAGAAAATTTCGGCACCATGGATTCAATTGCACTGACGTCAGCTAATCGGTTTTGCTGCAGGTTTGGCTGAAGTGTTTGCCGTGAAAGTGCCTCAATTTCGTTTTGCAGCAACAAAAGATCACGTTGTTTGCGTAATCGCTGCAGTTGTTGATCAATGGTTTCATCGGTGGCCAACGTTGGTGGTCCAGCGGGTGCATTAGCGGCATCTGTTTCGGAAGATATTGCATCAGTGGCGGTAGAAGACACGTTGACCGCCTCCATTTGTTGGTTATGCACCTTTTCCTCAGTGTCGGATATATCAGACAGGTCGGCAGTGGCACCAGCTGACGGTAGCTGGAAATATAAGCCTTTAATTTGCTTCATTGTTGCAGTCGGTGGCACGATAATTTCTGCAGATTGTAATGCCATGAGCATCATTTCCTTTGTCACGATCACCATTTTGTATTTCGTCGAATTGTCCGTAATTTCGGCAGGAATCGATAAAATATCGGTTTGTTCACTTTTAATTTTAATTGTTTTATTGGTATATCCCACTTCTGAGTTATAACAGACTCAATTTTCAACGATAATATCAGATTTTTATTTTACTTCTAGTTCGCTCTTCTTTTTAGTTAGTCCTCTTCCAAAAAAAACTCAAAACTCCATTTTACAATGATACACTGAACTCTCCTTAAAAACTAAAGGCGCATGCAGATGCATATATCTCTCACAATCCAAGGGCATATGCACATGCATATCGCTTACAAACTAAAACAATATATTCCTTTATCGGAATTAATTGTTCTTAATGTATTAATTTATTTACAGGAGCTTTTTCTTGGTTATTCATTCCTAATCGCTTTTTTTTCAACTTGAAGGGTATTGTATTTTGCAAATATGTTAATGCGAAATTGTTTCTTATACATAATTTTAGAATATGCTTGGCATCGATTTTAATTGGCGGAAGTTAATATTTGTAAATTTCAGGATTTTCAATAAATTTTTTTTAGTTAACTCTGATAAATGGCAAAATATACACCAACTTACAGCTGATGTGTCACTAAACGTCATAGGTGCATGTGTGCTGCCAAGTTTTTTTTGATGATTTCTTAAGCGGTGATGGTCGTTTTTTAATACCAAAATGCCATACCTTTATCCGCGTGCAAAGAAACACCGCTAATAATGACAGTTTTACAAATCGATAAAGTCGCATCCAAGACCATAATTAAGAGTCTCAAGTCTACAACATAAGTAAACTGAGATTTGGAGATGGGAGCACTACAGAAGTATGTTTTTTTTTGTAGGAGTTCATTGGTCGACACGTTGCTTCCAATCAAATCGCAATCAGAGATTGTGCTCTTGATGTGTTACAACCTTAAGCATGTTGTACGAAGGAAATTTACGAAGTGCTGTATGAACAGTTCTTCAAAATTCAAAACGTTTGCATCTGGATGACTTCTATTAATTGCATTTTTGAGCTTCCATATCGGTAAGGTATCCATAGTTTGGGATTGAAGTTTCCGCTCTATGTAGGAACGGTTGTTCTACACATTCCGAGTTTTGTGCATCGGCTGCGAATATACACAACAAGTAGGCGCTTTGATTTTTACAACAATGTCGCAAATAAAGATCTGTAATCGCTCTAAGCGCCGTCACGGAGAGGCGATTTAAAAAGGTCCCATAAAATGAAATTTTAAATACTCTAGTTCAAGTAGCGGAAGAAGAGAATGAACCAAAAGAAACAGTCGAAGTCGCAAGGGAAAAAGAACCAGAAAAAGAATCTACAACTAAAAGTCCAAAAACAGAGTAAAATATATCACAATCGCCGAAGGGATCAGAAAATTAAGAAACAAATCAGTATACAAAATCGATGTATCTTGCAAATATATTTTAAATTCAAAAATAGATACGAAAAATCATACATTAACCAAGTTATAGACTAACTTAAGTAGTTGCCTCTTGCCTTTTATTTCAAGCTATTTGCGTGTTCTTCTCCTTTCCTGACCCATTCACTTCGCGGTCTACGGGAAGCGCATATGCGACAGCAGGCATTTTGCGACGAGCGATCTCGACGGGCACGTACATCCGTTTTCAACTACACCAAACCAATACAATTAACATTATCACAACATTAGTTTCTAGCAATTAATAAAACAAATGAAATAAAAAAACATGTGTGCTTTAGACCACACGACTGAAGTAAAACTTCCTTAGCTCCATCTATATGTATTTATATAAGACTATGTGTTTATATATATATATATTTACAATATATACATGTATATATACATATACATAGGTATATTATTTTTTTACAAATATTTAAATTTATTGTTTGTTTTCATTGATAAATTAATATTTTTGAATTGATTTTTGTTATCCATTATTTTCATTATCGGTAAGTAAGTAATTACTGTGGTTGATTATAAGACCGAGACAATAGGCCTATGGTATAAAAAATACGATACATATGTTTTCGAATGAAAATAAGAAAGATATCTAGAGAAAACTGCATCGATTGTTGTTCCATATCTTGCGGTAGGCTCATTTCGATTATTATTCGTTTGAAGTTTTAATTTATCTTGTAGACAGTTTACCAAGAGTTATCCATCTTCGGACGCGAAATTAATATTAAAATCTCCTGCCAAAATTAGTGGCAACGTATGATACATACGTTCATATTAGGCCTTATCGGCCCATACAGGGCCTAGAACCTAGCTTCTCCAACCACTTTCATGCGAAGTGGAGGGGACATACAGCTTTACGCCGAATCCGAACGGCAAATTTGAGAAGCTTCTCATGACAATTTGATACTCTTGGATGTTTGTCAGACCTTAGCACGAGATGCCAACAACACGCGGTCCTCCATCTAAGTAATAACCACGCCCTACGTCGTTTGATTGCGGTGATCGAACGAAACCCGATTTTGACTTTTAAATTTTTAATTGTTATTGAATATCAACTTATATACTAGACAAAAATGATTAAATCCAGGTTAAAATAAATAGGATACTTATTCTAGATTATCGTTCTTTATGCGGACGCCCTAAACTTAACTATATCTTATAATTATTGCCTTTCGGCCTAAAAACTATTTTACGAACTAATCTTACATCTAACTCGGTATCATTATTGAGATTTTATATTTTTATATAAAACAAATTACAAAATACCTATACCTTGCAGAATCAATCACCTCCCGGAAGCACCACCACAAGTTGGCGAGCCCGGCCTCTCTCAGAAACGCCCTAGCTAACTTAGTCTAACTTATAAACTAAGAGGATGTTAGTTAGAGTAACGCACCGTCTTGGGAGGGCATGTTGACCTCTCCCACCTCAAAAAGCCACCAATATTCGGCAAATTGCTTTTCCGTATCGAAAACGAGAACCGATTGATTCGACGTGGCAAGGTCGTTGACATGGCAACGTATGATAGTTTTCTCCTCATTCTTTAGAGCCTACTCGACCGTAAATCATAAGTCTTTTATACAAAAACTTTATAATATTATTAATAGTGTTTTTGTGCGAAATGTAAACAACTACCATTACGATGTGTGTTCCATCGTCCAAAACACAGTGAGCAACAAATATACATATCACCACTTGATGACTGAGATATATATATCGCACATGTAGTACAAAAGTGTCACAACTCAAAAATCTTCGTTTTTCAATAGAGTCGAAAAACCATTTTACGACAATAGAAACTGTAAATTTACTATTTAATCAATATTTATAGGGGGAAATACACTAATAACCAACTTTACATAACAACCAGTCTAAAAGAATTACTTTTACCATGGAAATTCACGTTTTTTGAGTTATGACATTTTTCGTAATTTTTTCATTAAAAAAACAATGTATTATTTTGAGTTCAGCAATTTTAGTAAATTTGTTTTTGAGTTGTGACGATTTTGATGTATTTATTTCTAAATATGTAGTTAAATCAAGTTTTTTCCATGACTTTGGTTTTAGTTTAGAATTATACCTAATTATAATTCTACGGACTACTCGTATCTTAAACCAAAATGAAGAAAAATTATCAGTCTATATTCAGGGCCTGTGTTCTGTAACTTATCACTCGCGAAAAATATGCGAAAAACGATGGATTCGAAATAAATTTATAAATTTCCTTTGGTTTTGTTCCTGTCCTGTTGGTTCTT
This sequence comes from Portevinia maculata, assembly GCA_949715645.1. Taxonomy (NCBI): domain Eukaryota; kingdom Metazoa; phylum Arthropoda; class Insecta; order Diptera; family Syrphidae; genus Portevinia; species Portevinia maculata. The sequence goes on along the minus strand of OX454526.1, from coordinate 264,436,660 downwards.
TCTTCCTCAGAATCAACAGAACTTTCGGTGCTGTCATGAGAACTGGTAGAAGAATTGTTTTGAAAATGAGGATCTGCGTCCGAATCGTCAAAATCGCTTTCATTACTTTGTATTGGGGAAACTGTGTAATTTTTCTGTTTGGCCTTAACCAGACGAATTTGTGTTGGGACTTCTGGGTTTTGCGAAATTTTATAGAAATTGTAAGAGCATTTTTTGATGTGGTTGGCATTTCATCGAAATCTTGAGTTGTCGCGGTCACATTGTCATTGTTAAGAGTTTCGAACGTTCTACGTTCCGAAATTGGGATTGATGTTTCGTTTGTGAGCTTGCTGTATTATAAAGGATCAAATCGTTAAAATTCCTTGTTTCAGCAGTGATCAAGGGTGTTGATAAGCTACTCGTAAGAACATCTTCAGCGGTCCTCAAACTAATAAAGTCTGTTTGCTCGTTTTGAAACGAATCGAAAAAAGTTGAAAAATGTGTTACTGGTGTTCTTTTTTGGTTGCTTACTGCACCATCAATCTTGAACGACTCATCGAATTCATTATAAATACCTACTAAAAAATAGCACAGGTTAAAAAAAGGAAAACTGAAGAACAAAACTACGTTTTCTAAGGGTTCAAGTTACAATAAGACCGAATCTGGACTGAGAATCGTTCGATCACAACAGGAATTTTAAATTATTCTCGCGAGAAAATCATAAAAAATTGTTTTTTGAAACTAGCTCAGTTATAAACCGTTAAAAGAGTTTATATTCAGCGATAGAAAACGTTTATTTTCAGATTTTTATACGAAAAAATATCGAAAACGTGAAGTGCTAAAAAATTTCTGAATTCAGATCTTAGGTCAGCATGGCAAAATGATAGCTTTTTTATCTAGTGTAGGTACTTTATTCATCTAAAGTGTCATAACTCGAAAAAACATGAAAAAATGTATGAATAAGGGCTTCGTTTCGATTTTAGGTATTTGTAATGTATCTGCCATAACAAGCAAAAGATTTTATAAGAAATTGAAAGAATTTGATATTAAATTGAGCTTTAAAAACGTAAAACTTTATTTAAACAACAAAACTGTATTAATTCTAGATTACAACTTTTCATTTGTCTAAAGTGTAACTCTAATAAAAAGAAATGGTTTCAACTTACCTCAAACAACTTAAACGTCACAACTCAAATTAGAACAAATACTTTTTCTCATATAAAGCAGCAAAAGTGTGCTAACTCAAAATAAAACCCTTAATTAATTTAACTAAAATGGCACAACTCAAATTAAGATACTTTTAATATTTATTGAACAACTGTTCCGCAGCAGAATCACGACTCAACTAAAAATTATGTCATTTTTGACAACGCATCTTTGATTTAAATTTAAACATCTAAAACGACATTTTACCTTCTGGAGAAAAAACTATTCAAATTTAGTCAATGGCAACTAGATAGATGACCAAAGTGTTCATTGTTGTCACGTAGTCTAATATACTACCTTAACAGTGCTGAACTTTTGGTCATTTGACAGATAATCTAGTCATTTGGCTGTGGTCAATTGAATGCACAATTGGCACGCAGTCTAATCTTACCATTAGTCGCCTTGTACGACAATTGCTGTTCCCTGCACTAGATATAAATGAAATGATTGAAGTGAACACATTTAATTCAATGGTTTTTAAACTTTTATTTTAATAATATCTGTAGTAAAACAATTTAAAAGAAAATTTGTGTGCTATGTTCAACAATTTGCCTTCAAATAAGTCACAGAATCGGTTTGTGCTTTCCATACACTTCTCCGACAACTGTATAACAATTTTAACATAATCTAAAATGGTTACACAGCTGCAGGAGAATAATTATTAATGTCTGAATCAAATGTGCAATAATGTTTTGATAGACACCATAAAGATACGTTGTATCTCTTCTTCTTATATCCTATTCTAAGGGTAAGGGTCAAACTTGATTTTTTGCCTCGCTCAAGCGAACTGTAGCCCCTATGTTTTCTACTATTTTTGTTAGTAAAAACTCTAAAACAGAATATAATGTATCTATAAAACTTGCTGAAAAGAAATATGACCGACTAAGCATTTGACAGGCTCAAAAATGCCCGCAATTTAAAATTTAAGTTTCTTTTAAGACACCCCCTTTTTTGTCTGACCGTAATTTGTGTGAAATTTAATACCACGCTACATAGTATCCTTGTCAGTTGGTATTATTTAAGAGATTCAAGTATAATGTTTAAATTTCTCTGCAACTGTAGACACTGCTGCCGAGCCATATAATAATTAATGACCCTTGACAGGATATACTTAAGAGAAAGTTAGTGCCAGTAAAAAAGAAAGTCATTACTTAGTCGAATAGAGTATCTTACAACTCCCACATGGCAACTCTCTCATCGCATCTTAACCACGCAATTGCGAGGTGCGCATGTCTCAGTATAACAATCGCCATCCAACCCAAACTGCAGGTGTTGCATGATGAAACAAAGCTTTGGCGTTTTGTTCTAGCCCTCCCCACTTGGTACGACCAAAGTTCTTCAAAGACGATGACGTAAATCCTTTATAGCGTGGAACCTACCAAGGCGACTTACGTTAGTCGGGTTAGGACAAGTATCCTTCGACGTGTGATTGTCGTCGCATTAAGAGAGCATTTCGCACTCATCGTTCTCGACAGCAATCCATATAAATATGAAGGTATATGCGCCATCTCCACCACGTGGGGCGCATATAGTACATTCGTGTGTCTATGAATGGATGAATGTGTCCTTTCCAATTTATCTGCCATCCATATTTCTTCGTTACGTGCTAATGTGTTTGTATTTCAAGTCCCATGACATGGCATGCTGGCGCACGGTTGAATTTGAGTTTGTTTTTCTGGTATCTGTAGATACAAAGATGTTTGTACCTATGTAATTTGCTCGTACTAACGCAAATAAAGTGCTCTTTATTGCATTCCTTGCTGTGTTTCATGCTGTTGCTTTTGCTCCTGCTCCTCCAGTGTGCCATATTTTTCGTATGTGCGGTGAATTAAAAAGGAAAACAGAGATTTTTTTTCGAGCATTCATAAGGTTTCGGAACACGTAGTTTCAAGGCTGCTGCCCCATACCGGATCGGGCGTGTGTAAACCTTATTTGAACAGAGAACTTAATGCCGCTGCCGTGTGAATATATAATTGACAAGTAGGTAAATATACTATTGAAAAATAAATTGCGCCTGGGATATTATTTCAATTAAAGATACGGATACGGAAAAGGGATGTTCAATTTGGTAACCCAACAACCAACTAATTTTCAGCGCAACGGAAGGAGGCTAAACGGTTAATAATGATTAAATACTGCGACACAAATTGCTGGCTGTAATAAGTATTTCGTGGCGACAACTATGCAAAATTGAGTTGTGTCGTCTTTGTTCCTCATTAGTTATTCGTCTTGAATTGTGGGGCGTTGTCATGAAATGTTAGTCACAACAAACTATTTGTCTGTCGACAAGTCAAGCGATACGCGTTGGTGTTAGTTATTATCAGATAATTATATGGGAGTATCTACAAGTGCTATTCTTTTTAACAACTACACGACTATCGATTTGACTGTGTCTGCCAGGGTAAGGAATTTCAGTTTTTATCAGATTACAGGTACACGGTACACCGGCACTTATTTAGTTTGTCCTTGTCTGGCTTTTGACTGTAGGTATGTATATCGCAGTATTATTAAATAATAAGTGTGAAATTAAATTACACAAAATTTGTATATTACATTTAGGGTAACTAAACTTTAGTCCTAGAAGGGTTATCTTTGTCGATCGAGAGACAACACTTTTTCTAAAAATTAAGACAACGCTTTCACAGTCCCCACCATTATATGATTAAACTGAGCCCTATGGTAGGTAGGTAGGTAAATGGATGCCCTTGTGGCTGGTGTCACGGCTCACTGAAACCATCAGTTTGTGTCCATACATTTTTTTTTTATTTTTTATTATTTTCAAGATTCAAAAACATGTAATGTATGTAATTCTAATTATTGACCTGCGAAGCCAATTGACTTATCTGCAGGAGATTATTTACAAGATTTAATTCTTACAAAATGTTACTAACTATCTACCTATGTAAGTATTTATAAGTGTCTCATTGCAACTAAATTTTTTTTTACATTTTCGATAATAATTCATATTTAAATTAAATTTTCAATTAAATATATTAATATTATTAAATTTAAATTATATTTGAAGTAGTTCATTTAATTTGAGTTTAAAATTAAGTTATAGCTTCTAAAAAAAATTGTTTTAATCTTTGTTTCCTGACATTAGTTTGGTTGATGTTTCTCAAGTGTTGAGGAAGGTAATTTAATACGAGGTCGGGTCAATAAGTCCGTGACTTTTGGAATAAAACACAGATTTTTTGATAAAAAAATAATTTTATTTTTCAACGTAGTCTCCCTTGAGCTCTATAAACTTTGTCCAACGCTTCTCCAATTTTTTTTATCCCTTCCAAAAAAAATGATTTGTCGAGGTCCTCAAAATAGGCCTTTATTTGCGAGATAACTTCATCATCGGAGTCAAATCTTTTTCCACCAAGCCATTTCTTCAGGTTTGGGAACAAGAAGTAGTCGCTCGGAGCCAAATCTGGAGAATAGGGTGGATGAGGGAGCAATTCATAGCCCAATTCATGGTTTTTTGCCATGGCAACTGCACATGTGTGCACCCTTGCATTGTCTTGGTGGAAAAGAACTTTTTTCTTGGCCAAATGAGGTCGGTTTTTTTTCAAATCGTCATTGAATCGGTCCAATAAGTTGGCATAATATTCCCCATTGATTGTTCTTCCCTTTTGAAGGTAGTCAATGTGGATTATCCCGCGTGCATCCCAAAAAACATTCGCCATAACTTTATTGGCTGACAAACCCACCTTGGCCTTCTTTGGCGCCGATTCACCCTTAGAAACCCACTGTTTTGACTGTTGTTTGGTCTCTGGTGTGTTGTGATGGATCCATGTTTGGTCCACGGTTACAAAACGGCGCAAAAACTCATCCATATTGCGATTAAACAACGCCAAACCTTCCTGTGAAGTTGTTACACGATTGCGTTTGTGGTCGACTGTGAGCAAACGCGGCACCCATCTTGCGGAAAGCTTTCTCATGCCCAAGTGATCATTCAAAATTGAAACCACTGAGCCATTCGAGATCCCTACGGCTTCCACAATCTCTCGCACTTTCAATCTTCGGTCGGCCAACACCATATCGTGAATTTTTTCGATTGTTTCGGGTGTAGAGACCTCAACTGGGCGTCCAGGACGTTAGGCATCTTCAGTGCTTGTACGGCCACAACGAAATTCAGTAAACCACTTTTTTACCATTGAAATCGATGGTGCAGAGTCCCCATAGTATTTTTCAAGCTTAACCTTGGTCTCGGTAATGGTTTTTTTTCGCAAGAAATAATGCTTACTAAGCACACGAAATTCACTTTTTTCTCCTCAAATTAGTGTATAAAAATAGCTGTCAAACACAAACTAACTGACGCAGCAAGTTTAAATTTTGACAGGAGTCAACTGATAGATGCCTGTTGACAGGAGCAGTGTTGCCGTTTCAGTAAAGAGGTCAGAAATTCAAAAAGTCACGGACTTATTGACCCGCCCTCGTACATTCGGCACGGTCGTATACATCAGCCTTCTTCTGCCATACTCATTTATAATCGAGTTGCGAGTTGATACATTCCTTCGCCTTGCCTTCTTGTACCAAACTGATGACTTATTGGAGTGCGGAATCCTGCATCGTCATAGTACTCCAGTGCCACGCTCATATTATCTGCCTAATTTTCAGTACCTTAATGCGAGATCCATTTCCTCTTGACATCAATTTGATCGCACTGTGTTGGATGTTTTGCAGTTTTCTGATGTGTGTTTGCGCTGCACCTCCCCATGCCAGTACACCGTAACGTAGCGTCGATTCTATAAGTGCATGATACACTTGTTTTTGTACACTAATAGAGGCTTTGTATTGAAGACAAGCAAGCGGAAACAGGGACCATCTAAGCTCCTTTCGTAGATGATTTATGTGTGGCTCCCAGCAAAAGTGGCAGTCAATGATAATACCAAGGTATGTATCTACGACTTCAATTTGCAGTCAGACACACTATCACATTTAAAAGTTTTAAGGACGACTTGTGACGTTGGATACATCCGGCTTCCAATGTGCATAAGTTTAGTTTTTTTTTTCATTTAGTACAAGCCCATTATCGTGACACCATTTCGAAACTTCGTCGAACTCCTCCTGCATCACCGTTGTAGCGTCTTCCAATGACTTACGACTCACAACGATAGCCGTATCATCAGCATATGCGAAAGCACTTTATTTTAGGCATTTAAGCATTTCGTTTGTGTACAAAATGAATAGTTAAGGGCCCAAGCTTCGAGCCTTGTGGTACCTGCTCCATATTTAGCTTTGTGTGCAACACTACAGCAATTCATGATTTTGACTCGGAAGGTTCTGTCTGCAATGTAGTTAGTTAACCAATCCGCCAGCATTCCTCTAATTCCTACTCTGTATAAAGCGTTGATGAGTTTAGTGTGGTCGAGCGTATCAAATGACTTGCTGAAATCCAAAAACAGCACGAGGACATGTTGTCTCATGCTAAGGGCCGTATTCACTACATTCGCGAAGGCACCAAGCAGTTTGTTTGTGCTTTTTCTTTTTTGGAATCCGTATTGGCTTTTGCAGATCAAATTATAAGATTGTAATTGTCCTATAGTTTGTGAGTTGCTTTTTAATCCCGTCGTACCACTGCCTCTTTAAGTTTTTTTTAGGAATTTTTCGCGTATTAAAGCTTAGGTTAATTAGTTTGGTTAAAATGGGGACAAAGATATCGGTATTAAGTTTAATATCAGATACTCTTATACCGTATACCCCGGGTGCTTTCTGTATGTTTAGGCGATTAACCAAACCTTCTAACTCTGTATAATCTGTTCCTCTAAAATATATAGAGTGACATAATCTCGTATTTTGATGACTGGATGTTTCTTCATTGCACTTGTGTATTATAGACTCTGCCTGATTTGCGAAAAGCGTTCCAGATTCCTCTGCCAACACGGTCATGTTCCTGTCGGATGGGAAATGTCTACTAATAGTGTCATCCAAGGATAGTTTTCGTCGTCCTAACACTTCATTTATTATCCCCCATGTTTTTTTTGGATCACCTCTTGTTTATTCAAATCTTTCTTTATAATGTAGATTCCTGGTCTGAGATATTTTTTTGTTGTCGCAGGAGTTTCCTCAGCTTAATATCGGTCAGATCCTCCAGCTCGTCAAAGAAGTAGCTGCCAAGAATTTAGAATCTGTTTGTTCTAAGGGCAGGGCATTCACATAGTAGGTGACGAATAGATTCTATCTCTTCGACGTGTCTCCAGCTCCTGCAGTAATCGTTGTGCATTATGCCCAGCCGCTCCGCGTGTAGGCCCACTGCGCAGTGTCCTGTGAGGACCCCCGTCAGTGTGCGCATGTCTTTGCGGTTCAGCCGAATCATGACCTTATATTTAATTGGGTTTACCGCCGGCCAAAGCTCCCTCGAGTGTCTGCATGTTTTGAGGCTGGTCCAACGTAGGTTTGCTCTACTCATGGATTCAACATCGATCCTCCATATCAATGCACCGAGCGGAGTTTGTATAGATTTCAGAGCCAGAGATGCATCTATCTCCGATCCGCATCTTGCCAGCATGTCTGCTTCTTCGTTGCCCGAGATGTCCTTGTGCCCTGGTACAAAGTATAGGGTCAATGAATTGGCGATTGATTTCTCGTCTAGGTGTTTTCTGCACTGTAACACTGCCCTTGATTTGACAACTACTGACTCCATGGCCATTATGGACGCTTGGCTGTCAGAGTATATGGTGATCTGCTTGTCAGCCAGTTTGCGCCTCCTTAGTTGCCTGAGTGATCGCAGCTGTCTCTGCCTGAAAGACGCTGCATTCATCGCTGATTCTGAAGGACAAGCTCAGGCCTAGAGTCTCACAGAAAATGCCTGCACCTGTACCCGCATCCATTTTGGATCCGTCGGTATAGATAGCTATTTCGCCTTCCTCCGTGACTGCTTTGTTGATCCATTGGCTTCTTTCTGGGATTCTGTAGCAAATCTCCTTTTGAAGGCGAAGGTGTGCGGTAGATAGTCAGTGGCTGTTGTTTCTTTCGAAGCACTCCATCGTGCCTCGACGGATGCGTGTGCGTAGGGTGTGAAATACCACAGTCCCGGCTCCCTGAGTCTAACGGCCGTTTTAACCGCTATGCGACATAACGGCCCATACAGGGCCTAGAACCTAGCTTCTCCAACCACTTTCATGCGAAGTCGAGGGGATCTACAGTTTTACGCCGAATCCGAACGGCAAATTTCGCATGACAATTTGATACTCTTGGATGTTTGTCAGACGTTCGTAAGAGGTGCCCAACAACACGCGGTATTCCCAAGTGGTCCCCCATCTAAGTACTAACCACGGCCAACGACGTTTAATCCACTATGCTACTGCAGTATATGTCCAGGGGTGTGAAGTTGAGATTTACCTCCATGGCTGCAGTGGGTGTGGTTTTTAGTGACCCTGTTATCCCAATGCAAGTCGTCCTTTTTCCTGTTATTCCGCGGGAAACAAATTTGACAAACGGGCACAAAAACAAGGAAAAACGATTCATAAATTTGCGGTTGCCACCGCTGTGAGAAAAATTCCGAAAATAAAAAAACAATCACGACAAACGTCAAATCCCGATTGTGTGCAACAAAAATACCCAGAACGGCTATTTCCCCTGGGATGGGTTCGTTCGAAATAAAAGATAAATGAAAACCTGGAAATTAGCTTACGCTGTACCTAATCGATTCTGTTCACAATGGGCGCCACACAGGTTTGCGGACAAATTGTGAAACCGTATGGTGGATCGTTGATTGCCGCTGTAAAAACAAAAACCACAACACCGTTTGTTTAATGAACGTTATAGGGGCCTCGTTGCAGCTTGGAAACTTTATTATAGGGAGTTCGATTTTGGTTTATTTTTTGTTTTATGGAAGATTAAACACAATGGTAATAACGCCGAGGAAATACGACATTAAAAGAAAACACAGTTGACGTATGAAATTTGAAAATTTAACTAATTTTAGTGCCCGGGGCGTGACCCGCTATGGCGTCGTCCCGAATACCAAAATGGTGGACTGCTACGCAACCGAATTATTTGTTCGACTTATTTACGACACAAACTTGCACTCTACTTAGCTTTCTTGAAGGATCCTCTCCTTAATCCTGCTACTCTTCCTTGTCCGTCTGTTTCCATTCCTTCTGCTATCCTCTTTTCCTTACTCCTCCAAACTTCTACTCGTCTTGTCCTCTACTTGACTTTCCTTTTTTCATCATGTCAATTTTGGCGCAACATTTGACATTTCTTTTGCCGGGAGTTTCGCCAAATTCAAAATAAATAAAAACATATCAATCGCGCTATCCAAAATACCCTTAAATTGGGATAAAAGGACTAATTAGCCCTCAATATTGGTGAAACGCGGCAGGAGGAAAGGAAACTTCCGGACTAAGTTAGTACCAAGGCCCACTCCACGCGTGTAGTTTACAAATTCCCCTGGATCTTCACAGAAAGCTAAGTAAGTGTTACTTTTAATTAATGGCATTAGCGAATTTAATTACTGTCTGGGGGGATTCTGTGCAGATAGGGTGTTAGGGTCTTACCGTTAGCGGGTCATTCCTTACATATTATTGTTCTTTTTTTCCACTAGACGTACTTTTCGTCGATTCAGTGTTCTGTTGGCGATATCTTCGTATGTCTTGCGCCTCGAGGAAGTGTTCGATGTCGTTTTACATGTTGTACTCTCCTTACACGGGAGTGTCTTTCTTCGTGGCCGTCCGCCCACACTTCTCTGTTGCTCCTCCGGTGCTCCCACGACGGAGTTGAAGGACAGAGCGTCATCTCCCCCCCCCCAATCCCCCACTCCTCCCTCAGAGCAAAAGGGGTTCGTAGTGAAGCAGTCACCCCATGACGCTCTCCCTCCGCTGCGCGGTAGTGAATTGGGATCAGTCTGGGGTTTAAACTGAAAACAGTCACCCCGGTCGGATCCTAATACATGGTCACTTTGTAAATCTTAAGATATGCAGCTATAGTAGCCACACACCGGTCTCGCCAGGGATTTTGAACAACAGGCTGGGATTCGACTGAGAACAGTCATCCCAACTTGTACTCCTGCCAAAGAAGGATGATGGTTATCTTCCCGCCGAGCAGAACAACACCAGAACTGAGGTTTGTAACAGTCGGCTCCTCACCGGGGATGTTGGAATCGTGAAGGCAAACAGAGTCTCCCAGGCAGTGTTGCCGAAAGTACTTCCATAGGAGTATTGTACTACTTTCAACACCTCCGTACTCCCGTACTCCTCCTTTCACATTCGTACTCCTATTTTTTTAAGGACCTAAATTATCTTACACTTTATTCAATTAAAATTTAATACATATTTGGCAGCACTTTTATCTTCCAAATTGTCGTCAAAAAGTATATTTTCCTCTTTCTTGTTTGTTTTTGTGTTTCGTTGGTTTCATCTTTCATGCAATTTTCATCTGTCAGTTCGGTATTTATTTTATTGTTACCTGAGATTGTGGTTTGTTGGTCGTTTTTTTGTTTGAGCTCCATGAATTTGTACATATGTATAGTTCAATAAAATGAAAACGTTTGTTAAATCAATACTTGAAATATTGTCGTTCTTGTTAGAATAATTCAAAGTAAACTTGTTTTATACAAATTTAGTAAATTGGATTCCTATGAGGCGGTAAAGGCAAAAAAGCTGTAAATGTGTCTTGTGTTGCTGGAGGTCCTAAAACAAATCAGTCTGCTGCTGTTCCTCAAAACTTAGCATTAAAATCATCTGCTAAAAAAGCCAACGATATTGAGTCTTCAAATGCTAAAAAAGTAGTTGCTGTTGAGGTTGATACGCCGACCAAATCAAAATCGGTAAAGGCAAAAAAAGTTCCACCAGGCAATGTCAATGTGTCTTCTGTTGCTGGTAAAAACCAAATGAGTCTGCTGCTGTTCCAGCAAATTCGGTTCCTGAATCCCCTGCCGAAAGAACCGACGATATTGAGATTTCTCATGCTGATGAAGTTGATACACCTAACACCTACCACATCTTCCTTAGAAATAGCAGAGCTTTGGTCAGAGATATTTGCCTTAAAAATGCCCCTAATGAAACACTTTTCCCTCTGACAAGAGATTTAATAAGTGCTTTGTTCAGTCTTCCGCACAGCAATGCAGCGGCAGAACGAGTTTTTTCCCAACTGTTTCTCATTAAAGATAAAAAACGCAACAGATTGGAGGTAAATACATTGAATGCAAATCAATGAAGCATTTTTAAATAAAGTCAACAAAAAAAATTGTGTACACACTTATTTTTGAAGACTAAAAATTGTTTGTACTACTATTTTTTCAAAATACTCCTCTTTTTTGGCTGCAGTACTAGCTTATAATATTTCTCTCCGGCAACACTGCTCCCAGGAAGTCGAGCGAACGCCGGCAAAACACCGCCCCCCCCCCCCCCCCACGCACTTTCCGCTTTGTTATCACAGCGGTCTAAGTCTTAGCTGCGTGAGTTACCTAACCTAACCTACCTTGTTCGAGATTTTATTCTTCGGCCATTCGTTGGTTTCCCATTCATCATATCGTATTAGGAAAAATAAATTGTCGACCTCGCATCACTTTTCATGCGTGAATACTGTCATGATTTTGATGTGGATGACGTTGGGTAAGTGCTCTCATATCTATTCAACCACTGTTACATCGTGAAATGCAATGACAGTTGGTTTTCAGTTTTAAGATATTCATTCTAAAAAATATCAGCGAATTCTGACAAAGGTAAAAATCCTTTCATGTCAGTAAAAATGTTACATTCGTTCAAACTTATCTGAACTTTTGTGTTCAAACGCATGAAATAGTTCCCTTCAAGTCAAAACAATTTGCCAGCGCAACTGCAATTTGAGATATGTGCACGGAGGCGCATAAACATTCAAAACTATTCCATCAGAACATTGCAAATTTAAATTCCATTTAATTCCCTTATGAATTATTTTGGTATTTCATGGGGAACAAAAGAACTTTTGCGTATGCCCTTCGTCCTCTGCTGGTAGCCTGTAATCCGTTTTATATATAACCCAGGTGGATGCTAATGTCTGTGCCTGTCAGATTTAAGGCATCCATAATTCTTGGTCTGTTCCAAGCTCCAATGTAAATCGCTGCAGTAAACTCTTGCAACTGTTGATAAATGTAACTCGCAATGAATTATTAACACATATCGACCGTGGCGAAGTATCGCATTTACTCTGCACTGTAACATCCTTTGTAGTTCATGTTCGTCACAAATAGCAGAGTACCAATACGGTAGAGCAAATATTAATTGAATAAGTCCTCCTCCGGCCGCCTTAGCGCACACAAATCAGTGCGCGTTCTGACATTGACAAATTAAATCATTCGTCTAGAAAGCATAGGTCATGCGAAGCATACCCTGGGCTCAACTCTGCTCTTTTCAGCTTATAGTTATAGCATCTGTCGGTACAGAAAATATAAAATGCAAACGTTTCGGAATATAAACTCGTAGAGTGTGCTTGTTGAGTAATAACCCGGTAAACGTCAGACATTTGTAGCGTGAGTACGACACGACACGACTAGATATAGATGCATGCTGATGTAATGGCGCCGGAAACAGTACTTTTTTGTCCCGCAGATTGGTGGAAGTAGGGGTGACATTTGCATGGTTATAACTTGTAATTTGATGGTTCAGGTTCTGCGACATCGTTTTATTAGACGAGTGACTGATTTAATTTTGCTGGAATTGTATCCGGAATGGATGTGCAATGTTTATGTAATCAAGAAATAAAACAACAGTGGGATTTATGAGTTGGTTTTTAGAAGGGTAGGTAGGTAGGTCGGAATGGCTGCCTGGTGGTACAATTAGCGCATGGGTGACGTTTTGTTGCCAACATTCGGGTGACCAATGGTGTCAATTTGTGTTTCAAATCCAACCTGTGGAATTGATGAATTTATTGATGTTGCGGAATTTTGTATTACCTACTGAATAGTGATAGGGAGACCCTCTAAACTGCGCCAATTACAGAGGCATCAGTCTCCTGAATACTGCTTATAAGGTCATGTCTGCTGTACCTACTGTATGAACGCCTGAAGCCATTCGTCAACGACCTGATTGGTCCCTACCAGTGCGGTCTTAGGCCCGGTAAGGCCACGGCCGATCAGGTACTACGACACTACGGCAGGTCCTAGAGAAAAGAAGTCCAAATCGATACCCACCATCTTTTTATCGATTTTAAGGCCGCATATGACAGCATCTATAGAGACGAGCTATACAGAGCCATGTCTAGTTTTAGCATCCCTGCCAAACTTTTCAGCTTGTGCAGAATGACGATGAAGAACGCCCGCTGCTCCATAAAGGTCGGAAACAATCTCACCGAGACCTTTGATGTCAAAAAAGGATTTAGACAAGGTGATGCGCTGTCATGTGACTTCTTGAACATCATACTTGAGAAAATTGTGCGAAACTCGCAAGCCAACACTAGAGGCAGATTTTTTCAAAAGTCTGTGCAACTATACTTGCGTATGCTGACAACATTGACATAATTGGCAGAACACAGGGAGCTGTCACTGGTGCGTTTGCAAGTATTATATGCTCTCAACAAGAAGGGACACACAAACTACGAAAAGAAAACTACCCGATGTACTCAAACCAAAACATATACATAAACGAACAATTAACGGCCTACTTTAAAAAGCTTCTTTGGTTAGCTAAATCAAAAGCTAAAGCGACTAATTGGAAGTATGTATGGTTTCGAAGTAACAAAGTTCTTGCGAGAAAATCTGAAGGAGATCGTATTATCGAAATACAAACGATCAACGACATCGAGAGAATGGTATAAAAACTTGTTTTTTCTTCTCTCTTACAATATCGTAAACACACTAGTGTACAAAAAGAATGCACCATATGATGATAAACGAATTAAATGAAATGATTAATATAAATTTTAAGAATCTTAAATCTCAAGAGGAGACAAGCCTATAAATACAAAATAATAATGAATTTTAGTGTATATCCCTAAATGTGAGGTCCTTGAGAATAAATTGGAATGCCTTTTTAATTTATGTCGATGATTTCTTGTCGAATATTGTGCTTTGTGAAACAAATATAACAAATGAGGAAAAAAATCTTTATGAAATTGAAGGATACAGTAGCGAATTCTTTAATCGGAGCCACTCAAGAGGAGGAGGAATAGCAGTATATGTAAAAAATGATATCCTTTACGAAAAAATAGATACAATGACCAGTTCGTATGAAAACATCTCCCTTAGTGTGAAACGTGGTAGTTTTGAGGCATCACTTATCTCAATCTATTGGCCACCGAAGTCAAATGTAAAATGCTTCATCCGTGAACTAAGTGAGCATGTCGATGCAGTTGGAGCGAAAAAAAAACTTGTTTGTTATCGGGGACGTTAACATAAATATTAAAGATAAAGCTAACACATTGGTTTTTAATTATCTATCGATGGTAGCGTCAAAAGGCCTTCATAATTCGATATTTTCGTATACACGTGTTGATCCAGTCAGAAACACGAAAAAACATTAATTGATCACAATTTGCTAAGAGTAAGAAATGCGGAAATCAAATCGGCGGTAGTTGAAATATGTATTTCAGACTATTATGCTGTATACTGCGGAGTTAACACCAACATCATAACTCAAAACATAGTTTATGATGAACGCCAAATTGTAAGCCATATCGTTACGTAGAAAATAAATGATTTTAATTGGGATGAGCTGAATCTTTTAACACATGTAAACGAATTCTATCAATATGTTATACAAACGATTGCTAACATTATAATCAAAGTCCTGTTGTACGCGGACGATCTAGTTATGCTTGCTGATAATCCTTTCACGCTTCAATTGCAAATAAACCGTCTAAGTTCATTTTGCGAGTCTTGGGGCTTGCAAATTAATACCCAAAAAACTAAGATTGTTATATTTGAAAAGAGACAATCAAGAAGGCGAGCGGAAGAAAAATGGTCTCTAAACAATACACACATTGAGGTTGTACAGGAGTTTAAATATTTGGGTGTCCTCTTGACCTACAATTTAAGCTATCTAAAGCACTCCAAAGAAAAAAGCGACGAAGCTAAATTGGCTCTTAATATAATGTGGCCAAAGTTTTTTTCGAACCAAAATGTTGATTTAACGTCTAAGTACAAAGTTTTCAACGCAACAGTAAATGCATGCATGGCATATGGCGTCCAAGTCTTCGGATACACACACTTCGAAGCTTTTGAAATTGTACAAAGGAACTTTTTTAAGAGGATATTTCGTTTGCCTAACTCAACACCCAACTACGCCATATATGTAGAGTCAGGAATAGTCCCTATATATATACAAAATTTGAAGGCAAGTGCGAACTTCATTACTAGAGTGATGAAAAGAAGTGAAACTTGTCTTCACAAAATCATCTTAAGAAAATTACTTCGAGTGAATTCTTCCCCGTTTAAAAACTGGAACGAACTAGCTTTAGCTTACGAAACAAGTTTAAACTTAACAGAAACTAATGTGACCGATTGGCAGGCTCAGTTTTCTGATGTGATTGCTAAGGTGGATCACAAAATGTTTCTGGATAACCTTTCCGGAGCATCTTCGTCTACTTCAAGAGCTATTTATAGTCATTTAAACCAAATTAAGTTAAAATTAATAATATTGTATAAACAGCTATTTCTAACCAAATTGTGTATTATTTTGTGTTACAAATCATGTTAAAATTGATAAAATTGTGTATAAACAGCTAATCAAATTAACCAAATTGTATAATATTTTGTGTTTCAAATCACGTTAAAATTGATATCATTGTTTTATATAATAATATTTCTTCATATCTTTTGTTAAACATTTTTGCTTTTTATTATTTCCTTTATTTTTTTTTTTTAAATCATATTATGAAATGTCATCTCAGGCAGACGGCAGTATTGCCATGTCCTCATTCTTAAGTATACCAATTTGTAAACTTTATGATGGAAAAAATAAAGAATCTATCTAATCTAATCTAATCTACAAACGATTGATACTTTGGTAACATCGTCAACGATTATAAAAAATAAAAGGAGTACTGAACACAGCTGAATAACCACTGAATTGGAAAATAAATGTAAAGAGCGCGAAAGACTATATAGACGATACAAAAACAACAGGCAAAACGATGACTATCACAAAGAATATAAACTATACCGAAACGAGCTTAATAAGAAAATAGCGAACACAAAGGCATGTTTTTATAAACAGAAGTTCCAAAGCTGCAACAATAACCCAAAGGAGACTTGGAAGCTAGTGAACTTAATACCTATTAGGAAAAAGTCGCACAATCTGGATGATAACCTAAAAAAGAACTTTGCAAGCGAAAATGATTTTGGGGATCTTGTAAACAGATTTGCCAGCACAATTTCCGTCGAAATCAGAAATATAGTACACGAATGCAATCGAAAAACCTTTTTCCGTTCAAACAGCGTTCAATATTCCATTTAAGCAGAACACGTATCGGTGACAGAGGTAAAAAACACCCTTAACCCTTTCGTGCCCAGTGTAGTATGTATACTACATGAACTTTGTGTATTCATAGTTTTCATAAAATTCACGCTAGGCTTTCAAATATTGACATAAGTTATTGCTAGAACCCTCCCTTCCAGTAAAAAAATTCAACAGATGCCACTAAAAGCGGTAGAGGGATTCATTTTGTTTGTGTCACACAGCTTTGAAAGATTAGGTGTATCCAAGAAAAGTAGAAAATTCGTAAGTCTCTAAAATTGTGAAAAAAAACCTTAAAAATAGTGAAGTTACTTTCAAGGTCTCAGTAAATTTTTATATATTTACAATATTTTGAAAAATATATAAAAATGTGTGACCGGGATACTTGTTTTCGTAATAAATATTCATGTCATTTTAAAATGACACTAGACACCTATGGAGGTATGGAAGGAATAAATTATTTTAATTTTTTAAGGCAACATGTTCCACCATCGATCAAAACGCTTGGATGATACAGAAAATTACAAAATATCATATATATTTTTACTACAATACATGACCAGTGCAGTATAGAAATGACATTCCTTATCCAGGAATCCCATCGTCCTTTTTTAATTTTTTTTTCGGTGTTGACTTATTTCAATCATAATAAGTCTGAATTTCATAAAGAAACTTTTTTCCTGTAGCTACAATACAAAGTCGTCATGAAAGGGTTTCATTGAATTGCAACAAATCAGCGGGAATAGATGAAATAAGACCCAAAGACCTGACGATAAGCGCACAAACTCTCTCCAGTGATAACGAAGCTTATTAGCATGAGCATAGATCAATCATTGATCCCAAATCTATTAAAAATGTCAATTGTTCGACCAATATATAAGAGCGGGAAGAAGAACGAAATTCTGAATTACAGACCGATTTCAATTTTATCGGCTGTTGATAAAGTTATGGAAGAAGTACTTGCAAACCGGCTGTACCAATACGTTGAAAAATACAAATTACGAGTATTAGCAAAGAATCAATTTGGTTTCCGCAAAAACAAGAGCATCAATATATTGCTCGGAGACTTTGCAAACAAAATATATCAAAGCCTGGATAAAAACCACAATTCAGTGGTTCTATTCTTAGACTTCAAGAAAGCCTTCGACATATTAAGCCACAAGCAATTACTTAGACAGCTGGGAAAAATAGGAGTACGAGGGGACGTTCTGGCATGGTTCGAAAGCTACCGACGAAATAGAAAATTTAAAGTAAAAATTGGTGAATTCATCAGTGAAGAAGAAAATATAGAGTATGGTGCCCCCAGGGATCGAAATTGGGTCCACTTTTATTTATAATATATGTCAACGATCTGCTGTTAAATATAGTATGGGCTACGCCTATGCCGACGACACAGCTATAGTGGTCAGTCATAGGGACGTAGAGGAAGCTGCCAGATTAATGCAAATCGATTTTAATGGGGTTACAGCTTGGTGTCACGACCATGGACTAATAGTCAACGTACAGAAAACAAAAGTCATGCACATTCGTCCACCACATATCCCAAAAACTAAATTAAACATTAAAATGCATGGCATAGATTGCTTGCACTAAATTGGATGTAATGATCTTATAAAAGAAGATGATGATTGCTCTGGATACTTAGAGAACGCGCCAACCTATAAATATCTTGGACTGACGGTTGACTACAACTTACGCACTTTTCCATCTAAGCAATGTATGCCCACCTACAGTCCTTAAACAATGCTATTTTGGATTAGTCGAAACACATCTGAGGTATGGGATACTAGCGTGGGGCAGAGCTTCACAAATGCAATATCTACAACGGCTGCAAACACAACTACGAAACATAGTGCAAAGAGCAAGGCGTAACAGAGAGGAGCAGCACCACAGAAACCATATGAAGATTGTTGAATATCTCCCAAATACACAACTTGGAAATTCTGGCTAACCTATTTAATGATAACACCTATAGAAGACAAACGCAGCAGACAGTGAATACCAGAAGACAACAACAGAATTTCTACGAAATTTCGAGATACTGGAACGAGTATGGACGAAGGACGTATAATGTCACAGTCCCAATGATATTAGACGAACTCCCACGAGAGTTTCGCAACCTATCGAAAAATGAAGTTGTGAAAAAAGTCAAAGAAATCTACCTACACTTATGATTTGTATAAATTCTTCGTATATTCTTTGTTTGTTAAATTACTGTATTATAATATTATGTAGTCAGTACTTAGATATAATCCAAATTTAAACTTTTAGAAATGAGGAACTCAACATTTAAAAGTAAATAAAATAATGTAATCAGTCTTCTACAGACAAGCCCTTCCGGCTTTGCAGATAAACCAATGTGTACAAATTTTGAAATCTTTAATAAAAATGAAATGAAATGAAAAATAATTTTGATGTAGTTAGGGACTTTGTCTACCTCGGCTCCGCTATTAATTCTGACAATGACACCACAGCTGAAATCAAACGAAGAATTATACTTGCCAACCGCTGTTTCTGTGGCCTAAGAGGGCAATTGATTAGTAAGGCCTTGTCAAGACAAACTAAGGAGACTCTATATAAGAACCTCATCATCCCAGATCTTCTTGGTCGTTTCGAATGTTCCCGTCTGGCTTTGGGGGAGGAGATTTAACAGCGAACTCTACGAGCGGTACAGCGACATCGACCTGGTCAAAAAGTACGTATCAGTCGACTAAGATGGCTAGGACATGTAGAGCGAATGTTTTATCTACATTAAAGTAAACATCAACTCCACGAATGAGTGCTTGCAAAGTGGAGATCCGTCGACGAATTACCCTAGGAAAATCAAATCAGCTCAAAACGTGTAACCCGGAAGACCAATTGTAAGCTCTACAAAACACTGCCGGTTCTGCTTTATGGCGCAGAGTTCTGGGTGGCAAGTAGGAAGGGGGAGCTAGTATTGGTCTTTTTCGAAAAAAAAAATACTGCGTTGGATATTTGGTCTTGTGTGCGAGTGGGGCTACAACCACAGCAGTAGTTACAACCGAGAACTCTATTGGCTGTATCAAGATGTGGATGTTGTTCTAAAACCTAAAATACGTCGACTAAATTAGCTCGGCCATTTCGAGGGAATGGGAATTAATGCTCCACCCAAGAGGATCCTAGACCCCCAGCCCCAGGTTTGAGGAGGCAAAAACACCGAACCAGGAAGAAGCAGCGTGCTCGGGATTGGAATGGCCTTTCTTAACGGGTCAGGAGCCCGTTAAGAAAAAAAAGCATTGCGTGCCCGGGATTGGAATGGTCTTTCTAACGGGTCACGAGCCCGTTAAGTAAAAAATCATTGCGAGTGTAATTTTAAGGCTTTATTTAATTTTGTGCTTGCGGTCTTATTTCCTGGGGCATAATTTCACACGCCATTGTATACATTGAAATGGCTTTAATTGGCTTTCCTGGAATTTAATAAAAATACATACGAGTTAATTTGATGACTTAAAATTGATTTCTTCCAGGAGCAAATTATGAAGCTCTTTCCCACCTTGCAGCAATAGCAAATGCATAGCTTTTCGTAAAAATAGGACACTTATCAGTTTTAAGAAATTGCCCCGAATGTATATTTTTTAACAACGATCCGTGCATCACCAATGGAACCCACTCAACAGTCAAAAAGTTCTAAGAGTACCTGTTTTTGATTCAACTTGGCCGCATCTATGCAAATTGTATATACGCCTCAAGGATTCGTTGAATGCTGCTGCTGAAATGTACGAGTAGTTCTGTGAAAATTTCCATTACGAAATGAAGAAAATCAATTAAAAAGTTGTTGATGCTCATCACGAATAAGGAACAAGTTTTCAAAGCCGACGTTAGTTGAAAGAAGCTGAAATGTTTTCGGGCACTGCCCCGCATAAGAAGAAGCTCACACTATTTTCTCTACACAAACAAAAACAAAATAAAAAAACTTCCCATTCTATTTAGTAATTTTCTTTTATTCTTTCGCCTCAAGAATCTAATTGAAGGAAATGTTGTGTTCGACACAAAGCTGCTTTTCAATCGCATTAAATTGAAAATTAATTAAACCATTACCGCTGCTGCAGTGAAATGTGGGTTAAGTTTAGTTAAAAGTTGAGAACTGCTTTGAAGGAGCTATTCTTTAAAAGCGGAAGAGTTCATACAAGAGAAAAATTTGATAAAATAATATTTCTTAAGTGAATTGAAATGAGTTTAATATCCGATTGGCTGTCTCACACATATTACATGCAAGAGTTTCCATCATAAGTCGTTGACAAGCGTCATATGGACGTGTCCCATGGATAAGGACTGTCAGTCTCAGTATAGTCATCGCTTACTCGGTGTGGTGAAATTGAATGGAATTTCTCAGGCGTGTAATTCAGTTTGATTGCCAGGCAATATAACTTGGTTATGTTATGCTTATTGCATTGTCGTATTTTATATCTTGATTGATATGCGATATGTGTCCATCATAAAATTGGGTTTGATTGGTCGGCATAGTTGGTTGGATTGTTCGGCTTATTAAATGTCATAACCTAACCGGGCGGCGCGTAAAGTTAATTAAATTGTTTCGGATTTTAGTGTAGCACTCACTTTTGAATGTGAATGGAATTGGATTGTTTAATTAAGAACATTGTGCGCATGTTGTAAAAGCGGACTAAGGGGAAAATCACATCTGGGAAATTTTCTCATTCAGGTGAAGCTAGTGACACATTTAACATTTTAAATCTGCCCACAAGTGTTCATGCACATCCGTGTCACCCAAAAAAATTGTGCGTAGTGGATCATTAAAAAAAGTGCAGTAGTTTGAAGTAGATTTTTATTTGAAAACACTTCCTAAGGGTTTTTTTTTATCTAAACGCTTTAAGAAGTATTTATACATTTTAATCAAAAAAGATTTCTTTGAATTTGAATAATATTTTTTTAAGTGCTTGAAAAAAAAACTAAAGGAACCAAAAAAAAAGGGAAGGTAACATTCCGCTAACTAATTCAAAACTTAGTGGGTGGCGACGGTGTAGAGGTTAGTGTGTTGGCTTGTGACCCGTGCGGTGCAGGTTCAATCCCCATGGGGAACATCAACATACGCCACCCATTCTCATGCCTCTACACCAAAAAGGAGGATTTCTGCCTGGTAGTACAATGGAACGTTACCGAGTCTGAGTGCTCTGGGATTTGGATTTCCTTTAAAAAAAAAAAAAAAAAAAAAAAAAAAAAACTTAAGTATCAAAAGTCAAAGTGGGTGCTTGAATTATTCTTTACGAGTTTAAAATTTAATTTTTTCTCTTAACGGCCAGTGACGAATATGATTTAGAGGCCGCAGCATATATCACTGATTTTTTGTCCAACATATCAACGTCTGTGCCAAGAGCTTCCCTATTATTCGATTTCGAGTCCAGAACTTTACACTCCTCAACTTAATGGTGGTGCACTATTTTTATCAGTCCTGCCATGTGCCTATCTGTAGCAGCAGCCAGGAGGAGGCGGTGTTGCTGGGCGATTGCCTCTCCTAGGATCACTTTGCAATCTTTAACCCGGGGCTTCATGAAACGTCCTACCAAGTGGTAATCAATCTGGGTTTATTTTCCGTCGCTGCTGTAATTGACCAGGTGCTGACCAGGTTTCGGACGAACATGGTATTTAGAACCATAAGACTTGCACATGCTCAGGGTATTTTCACTCCGAGTATTCCTGATGCTCTATCCAAGTCCTTCATGGCACTCTTCAGAGTTTTTGTTTGACGTTTGACTTCGCGACATGTCCGTTCAAGTCTCCGCTAATAAACAAAAGTTGTCCTTTGGGATGTTCTTGATGAGCTTGGGAAAATCTAGATAGAATGCATCTTTTTCTCTGTGCTCGCATCCAAATTAGGGAGCATATGGGCTGACAATATTCCACACCTCAACTTGCATCACCAGTTTGAGAAACATCAAACGATCACTGGAATTTGAAATGGTCAAGAGGCTGTTGAGTAGCTCGGCCGCAAGGATAATTATGTTTCTGTTCCTACCCCGTTCCGTCCCGTAGGAAAAAAATTTTAAAAGCTTTTGGCCTAACTTCCAAGAAACGGGCCCGATTTCTGGTGTTTGGCCATTTCTTTTCCTGAACACATAAGATGTAAACTCGCCTTCTAAATACGAGTATCATCTTTTCAAGCTTGTAGCTACCTTACACAACAAGTGCTCGAAATCCCAATTGCTTTTCAAGCGCATGGCAGTCGCCAACGCGTGTACTCGTCCTCGTGAGCCGACTGAAGCCTTACACCGTCAGTCACCTCCCGCAAGCACCACCACAAGTTGAAGAGCCTTGCCTCTCTCAGAAATGCCTTCGCCAAATTAATCTAACTTATAAGCTATGAGGATGCTACCTAGAGTAACGTACCGTCCTGGGGAGGCACGTTGGACCCTCCCCCCTTAACAAGCCACCAACATTCGGTGTATTGCTTTTCCGTATCGAATTTATCCCTAAGCGCTACTGCGGTACTGAAACGGAGGAGCTCATTAGCATTGGTGACGTCGCAGCTGCGGTTGAGGCGCTTATCTCTCGCGCTGCAGTAGCAATGGTATAATACTATCCCTCGTCTGTACCAGCTCTTTTGTATCAATATGCATAAATGACTCCGGTGGGATAAAGCCAGACCGCAGCGGACTCTCCATGTACATTTCTTTAGGGTAGTAAGCCCAAGCAGAGCTCTACGCCATTCGAGAGTGCCCCAGCTAGATTTATACATCTGGCATAAAAGGCGCAATCATCCATATATTCACGGATAGTCAAGCAGCAATAAACGCCCTTAGCTCGCATAACATCGACTCAAAATCAGTCATATACTGCTTCAATACCCTTCAAACACTCGGTTTAAGAAACAAGACCAAATTATGGTGGGTTCCGGGTTATGTCGGGGTAGAAGGTAACGAAAAGGCCGACGAACTGGCCAGAATAGGTTCAGAAACACATTTCATTGGTCCCAAAAACTTAGTAGGGTACCTTACTGGTCACCATGGTTTAAGATATCATCTAAACAAAATGAGAATAGCAGACTCTCCTGAATGCCGACTTTGTCTTGAAGAGGACGAGTCAGCTGAACACATTTTATGTGAATGTCCAGCCCTTAATGGAACTAGAAAGAATATCTATTTCAGGGAACAAATGAGCCCCGAGGACATAAGGAATTCTTCTACCAGTAAAATTGTCCACTTTACACGAAGAGTAGAAATTGTACCGTTTAAACTTTTTCTGGCCCATACGAGTCAAAAGATCTTTTAGGTCGAAGTTCCCCCTCTATTAAATCGTCTAGGCGAGCCAGAAGCTTTTTTTAAAAAAGCCCCGAAGATCAGACTATTATCACTGGCCATCGCCCTTGCAACGTGCCTTCGAGTCACCTTATTAAGGAAATTATCAATCCTATTCAACTGAGCCCAATCGTATAGGACCTTGTTGGGATAGTATTTTATATAGTTGGATTCAGGCGTTCAGAACAATCGGAGACAAACCCTAAGGCATGTTCTCTCCAAAAACGGAATCTTTTCCATATAACTTGGCGATATATAAAACCACAATGAACAACCATAAGCGATGATCGGCCTTATAAGAGCCACGTTGCATATGACCTTCACTCTGGAACCAAGTTGACTGCTATGAAACAGTCTCCTTGCCAGAGCATAAGCCTTCTTGGCCCCAGCAATCAAGAAACTATATGTCTATCGAAATACAGATACTGGTCAAGCCAGGTACCCAGATATCTAACTACGCTTTTCAACGCCAATGGCTGCCCATTTTGTCTAATAATGGCCAATTTCTTCCAGTTTTTTCTGGTATCCCTACTGGCCTCGGCCAATGTTGTTCTAAACAAGATTGTTTCCGTCTCCCGAAAGTTGATTTTGAACTTCCAGTCGTCGCAATATCCCTTGAGTTGATCAAAGTCACGCTGCAAAAGAATGTTTATGACCTCGATTTTAGGACCTGATCTATGTGCCACCAAATCGTCGGCATACGCTATAGCATGTCTGAGTGAACCCACCAGATCACTCGTGCAAATGTTAAACGGGATTGGAGACTTCCCGGACCGCTGCTCTAAACAGTTTTTAATTTCAAAGATTCTACTCGAAAATCAAGTTGCCACATTTGACAACGAACTTCTTCTGTCGAAAGCCGTCTCAAAATCAAGCAGACAAGCACCCGTGCATTGGTCTTGCATTTATTCCACTGAATGTCGGAAACAAGTTTCGACGCGGCTTTTTTTTTTTATTTATTTTATTTCAGCAAAGATACACATTCTAAACACTACTATTGCACAATTTACAGAGATGTGGTTATTACTACTTTACTACTGATAATATTATATAATTGTAAATGAAAAATATCAAACTATATATGATATACGTATACATAGTTAAGTAATAATTTGTGGAAAAGCTGATGGAAAAAACCCCAATCCGAACTTATAATAGGATCATCGAAATGAGAGAAGTGGTGGTGGGCAACTTGATTTCAGATATCAAGTACATTAACAAGTACAATTACTAAATAAACATATATAAATACATTAACAAATATAGATATAATTGACAAATATAATAAGTTAACAGATATAAATAATTTAAAGAAACATATATACAAATTTAACATATATAAATAATTTAACAAATATTAATAACTGAACAAATGCAGACGATGAATTAATATAATAATGAAGTCAATTTTTATTATAAATAATTAAATAGATAAATATATAAATAAATGACTAGATAAATAAATAAATAATAACAATTATAATAAATAATAAATAAATAATAAATAAATTAAAAATAAATAGATACCTATATAATAAATAAATAAATAATAAATACATAAAAAATAATAACAAGTGAAACAAGTAGTGATTTTATAATTGTTTAATTATTATATCTTAATGTGTATAGGCTCTTCTTAAATAAATAAATAAAATAAAATAAATAAATAAATAAATAATGTAGAAGACCTAAAATCAAGGGGTTGTCAGAGGAGCTGCAAGACCAGCTGTAGCGATCAAATAATTTATTCAGTCTTACTGATATTTTTTTCAATGTTTGAGATCACATGCAGTTCTTCGGTCGAAAAATGCCAAGGTAAGTTTAAAATCATTTTCAGTAGTTTGATTTGGGTTATCTGTAGTCTACGTATGTGGCTTTTTGCGCATTTGCCCCAAACTGGAGATCCATAAAACAAGATTACTTGGCTCATTTTTGATCTTCTGTTTATAAATGAGTACAGCATTTTAGTTGTGATATTATCTTTCCTGATCGTTTCTTCGACATGAAGGCTAAATGTTAACGACTTGTCAGGTGAACCCCAAGATACATAGCACTTGATTTCCAATCCGTTTGTATATTATTTATTACTAGTCTGTTGCTTAGTAAGAAGCAGACTTTTCTTTTTCTAGTAAAAAAGACAGCCTGAGACTTTTTAGCATTTAATTTAATTTTCCAAATGGCAAAGCATATGTTTGGATGACATTTAAATCAGATTGCAATTTCGTTTCAATGTTTAAACCAACTGAATCTGATAAATAAATGCATGTGTCGTCTGCAAAAATGGCAATTTCACAGTTGGTTAATTTTGGAAAATCGTGCGTGTAAATATTATACAGGATTGGCCCAAGAACCGAACCCTGGGGTACCCCTGCGCCAATTCAGAAACCTGCTGATAACCAGTTATTAACAGAAACTTTGAAAGAACGCCCTGATAAAAATGACTGGGCTTATTTCACTAGGTAGATTGGGAAACGTAGGCTTAGTAGTTTGTGCAGTAAGCCCTCGTACCATACTGTATCAAACGCTTTCTCGACGTCAGGGATAACCATACCCGTACTTTTTCCCATATCAAAATTGTTTTTGATATGCCTCGTTATGCGATGAATTTGGTGCACTGTGGAATGATGTGCTCTGAAATCGAATTGTGCTTCAGGTAAAATATTATGCTCGTTAAATTGAGTTGTTAGTTTTATTTTAATGATTTTTTCAAAGCACTTACTTAGCGAGCTTAACAAGCTTATCGGCCTGTAACTACTAGGTAGGCAAGCATCTTTACCTGGCTCCAGAATTGGGATGACTTTTGCTGTTTTCCATTCTTTGGGAAAATATCCCCTTTTGAGGCAGCAGTTAAAGAGCCGCTGCAAGAACTGTAAACCGATTATTGGAAGGCTTTTGATAAACGTATTTCTTATTCCGTCGAAACCTGAGGACTTTTTTAGTTGCATACAAATGGCCTCTACATCTTCAATTGAAATAAGGTCTTTTCCTGCAACTAATGTAGCTTGGGCGCTGATTATGGCAAGTGAGTTTCGAACTGCATTCTCTTCGCTGCTTGTTTTGGTTCTACCTATTGAATGGTTTGCCAAGAAAGCGTTAGCTAGTGCATTTGATTTGATCGGAGCAGTTCTTCTTTTTAATAACCTTGACTATGTTCCAAAACGGCTTGCTGCATTTATCTAGTTTCGACGCGGCATGAATAGTGCCATGCCCGCAATGAAACCAACCTGGTTGTCCGTAATTGTGTTATTGTCCTCGACCCACTTCAACAGGGCTCTATTGACAACCTTTTCAAAGACCTTGCTAATATTCGGAAGCAAACTAATCGACTGAAGATTGGCAGGGTTCGTCCTATCTTTACTCTTTTTCGGGATAGGGTGTACCACAGCTACCTTCCAATATCGTTGTGATCCTTCCTCCTGAACAAATTTTGTATCTGTTACTGCTCAGGATAACACACCTAAAAGCTCGTTAGTCAGCGTTGACCTATTCTCGCCTTTTCTGAATGACAGAAAGTGCCTGAATTTTGAGGGTAATTTGCGTCAACAAGGCTTCTGAATATTTTCCATAACAATTTTGTTTTAATTCAAAAAGAAAATTGCATTCAACCAGAAAAAAATCGCCAAAGTCGTACCAGCAGAGGTAGCATTAACATCTCAATTAA
The DNA here is from genome assembly GCA_949715645.1 of Portevinia maculata. Taxonomy (NCBI): domain Eukaryota; kingdom Metazoa; phylum Arthropoda; class Insecta; order Diptera; family Syrphidae; genus Portevinia; species Portevinia maculata. Next base: position 264,409,178 of record OX454526.1, on the reverse strand, counting down.
GACCACGTCCACCTCTACTCCGCTCATCTAAATGAGCCATAGTCAGTACGGCTGCACTACTCAGACCCACTCATACAGTGCGATTGCAATTAATTGCTTAAGGGTCAAGTATGCAAATTAAATTTCAACTTTCATTCCAAATGCTGAGCACTAGTGGCGTCGTAATCATCATCATCAGATACAGACATCCACCTACGAACGAGCACAACCCAACTGTGCCTCATCGCCCTGAAACACCATCTATGACCATGAAGCCACACAAGCACATGTAAACGTATGTACCTGTACCAAATCGCATATGTGTATGGAAGCTTTCATAAAGAATATCTCTTCAGGGATTTGTATGTTTTTAATGAATTTCATTACATTTATATGCGAAGCAAGGATGACGAGTACGACGACGACGACTACGATGCTGGCGGTGCGGTGACCTACAAAGATTTGAATTTATCCAGTTTGCCACAAGTTGAGCTCGGTCTCGATCCTTGGTTAACTTCTGGTGTAAGTCTGTTGGGTGCACTTTTTGGTCCAACGAATTATGTATGACCGTATTCAAAGTAGAAAGTGAGTTTTTCACCTCTGCGCCGTGCTAGTGAGTGGGTGTAAAAGAAGATATACCGATGGTAACCGTTTTCCGTTTGCCAAGGATGTGAACATTCATACAACTGCTGAACTGGTAACGTGCTCATGTAGTTATGTTTAACATCCTTTCACAGGTTTTATATTTCATTTCGCTGCTTGTCGTTAGTCGGAAGGTCGTATACCGGCATCGACAACGACAACGACTACGAGAGTCTTGGAAGACTTTTTAATTTTGCAAAATGTTCTTTTGAGGCACGAACAGTAGTACTGGCAAAGCTTAAATAATTTATTGAAACGGCAGAGAGAAAAGGAGGGAGAGAGATAAAAAACGAAGGCAAACTTATGGAGTTCAGGCGGATCAACATTTCCATGTGTTAATGGAAATGCATTCCATTTTACATTGCTCTGAACACTTAAATAAGTTCTGGCATCAATTTTATGAGCGCCGTTGTGGCTTTTGAACACAAAGTTGTCCTAAATTCATCTTGTCCTAGGAGATTTGTGTTGAGTCGTGAATGAGAGAGATTTTGTTGCTTTTTTAGAATGCCTAAGTGAAAAAAAGTTGACGTCGTTTTGAAATCCCGGAAGAGATGATAATTCCTAGAAAAATAACTATTAAATTAGCGTTGGGCTTTGTGGTGCAACTAAAAGCCTTTTTTTTAATGGTGGAAAGTATTTTAGTATTGAATTATGTTTAAAGGAACAATAAGGCAAATTTTTAGGTCCAAATGAGATGAAATCGTACATAATAGTTCCTTGCACACTAAATATAGGGTGTTTTTTTTGTATAGAGGTATAGAACTTCTGATAGGGATAACTGTCAAACTAGCTATCATACTAATAAAGTGTGTTAGACTTTTTTTTAGTATACTTTGGCAAATCACCATATAAAGACTTACACCAGAAAAACGTTTGATAATCGTGGAAATTTATTTCAGCGCTCTGTTTGCCAAACTTATAGAGCACTTCGTCAATGTTACGGTGCGCATAATCGTCCATCTGACCAGCTAATACGCAGTACTATGGATCGATTGATAACCACATTTACTCTTTGTAGTAATATTCATCCCGTACCGAAGATACCGTACCGAAGAAGTCACTGTCGCTGTAGACCTGAGTGTGTGAGAGGACCCGAATTTATCGATCCGACGCCGTTCTCAGCAACTCGGTCTCTGCTCGTCCAGTACTTAGAAAATTTTGAGTAAAGATCTTGGCCTACATCCATATAAGATCCAACTGGTGCTAGAGTTAAAGCCAGCGGACCATCAATTGCTTCGTGTGTTCTGTGAATGGGCTGAGAATCAACTGGAAGTTGAAGCAGATTTTTATAGTCTTCAGCTTTTGATCTTCAGCGATCAGGTTCATTTCTGGCTTCACGGTTTTGTAAACAAACAGAGTTTTTGGAGTGAGTACAATCCTCATGACACTTTTGAGACTCTATTGCATCCTTAAAAAATCACTGTTGGGTGTGTTTTACGTGCCGAAGGCGTCATCGGTCCATTTGTCTTTAAATCCGAAACCTTTTGTCTTTAAATACCATGAATGGCGAACGCTACAGGCAAATGATTCATGATTTTGTATTCTTCATGTCATTGGAAATCATTTGGAGGAAAAATGGTTCCAACAAGACGGCGCAAGATTCCATACAGCGCGTGCAACTATGACTTTGTTGAGCCAAACGTTTGGTGACCGAATCATCCCAAGAAATGGACCTGTGAGTTGGCCACCTCGTTCGTGTGATTTGACACCTTTGGGCTCCTTTTTGTGGAGGTATGTCAAATCTCTGGTCTATGCTGATAACATTCGGCGCACTATTGACGAAATAAGACCTGGTATGCTCGAAAAAGTGGTGCAAAATGGGGCCGACAGGATGGCGATCATAAGGCGCAGTAGCGGAGGCCATATGCAAGAAATTATTTTTATGCTATAAAATTTGTGAGCTAATAGAGGCAAAATTTAGTCATTCCATTAAATTTGCTGTGTTTTATTTAAAAAAAAAAGTTGTATGCCTCTATAAAAAACACCCTGTATATAGTGTATGGATTCTCCATTTCGTCATTTACCTTCTCTTATAAGATAAAGATAAGATATTCTATGTCGTTTATAATTTACAATTTTTTATAGCACAATTTACACAATAATTTAAATACAGAGATATGACAAATTTATGTCTTTCTACTGAAAAAAGTTTACAAGTGACAAAAATTAAATTAAATTAGAAAAATGTTTGTTTTTGAGGAAAAACAACGGCTAAAAACCTCAAATTAAGGAAACAAAAAAAAAGATAATAATAATAAATAAAATATACATGAATGCATAAATAAATAATTAAAATATACATGAATGTATAAATAAATAAATAAATTGATTAATAGGTAAGTAAATAAATACATAAATAAATAAATAAATAAGTGGACAAATGAATAAATAAGTAAATAAACAAATAAACATAAATGAGTTTACAAAGGAGATATATTTGAGTAAATAAATAGATAAATATCAAATGAACAAACAATATAGTAATGTAATATAAAGATAAATATATAACATACAAATAAATTAACAAAAAGTTGAATATTGAGTTAGTAAATATCAGTGAGGTATGTGATATTCAATAATTAATTGAATGATAAGAGGATTGTCAGGGATATCACATCTGATCTTAAATTTTTCGATTAGTTTGCGTATTTTGAAGGAGATCATTTCAACATTTGCTTTTGCATGTAGATCTAGCGTGGAGTGATGCCATGGGAGGTTAAGCATCACTTTCAATAATTTTTTCTGTGCGATTTGTAACTTTTTATACCCTATTCTAAGGGTATATTAATTTTGACGCATAGTTTGTTGCCCGTAGACCCCTAAAAGTTACTATATTTATGATCAGCATCGATAGTAATGTCGATCTAGCCATGTCCGTCCGTCCGTCCGTCCGTCGGCAAAAAGTAGGCCTTTAAACTGGGCCTAGAGAGCGGAAATTTTAACCATATTGTCTCTAGGGTCCCGAAGTATTCAAGTTTACGAATTTTTGAAATCCGCCCACAGACACGCCCACAAACTCAAAAAAAAAACAAAATTTTGAAAAAAATCGAATTTTGAGCTAGGAAGCTGAAATTTATAATGTATACTCTCTAGGGGCCCTTTAAGCTCATGTGTAAACATTTTCAAAATCCGCCTACTGACACGCCCACAAGTTAATTTTTTTTTTTTTTTAAAAACCCAAAGTTTGAGCTAGGGAGCTAAAATTTATAATATATACTCTCTAGGGGCCGTTTATGCTCATGTGTTAATTTTTTTTTAAATCCGCTTATTGACACGCCCACAATTAAAGAAAATAATTTTATTGAAAAACCAAAGTTTGAGCTAGGGAGCTTTTTTTTACAAAAGCTTCGTTTTTTTTTGATAAAATCCTTTAAATGTTATATAACAAAATAATAATAACAACCATACTTAGACTTTTGTCACGCCCACTCATGAGGGATAGGAATAAGAATAGGGTATCCAACAGTTCGCCCAAGCGGACTGTAGCCCGTCCCTATGTTTAATGTGACATTCAGCACAATGTCCCCAAACCGGGCAGCCGTACATAAGATGGATTGAAAAATTGTTTTATGGATTAATATTTTGTTTTCATTTGAAAGTGAGGTAACTACGTCTGACTAGTTACCCCTAATAATGATGACCAAGTCATCGGCGTACCCTATTATGTCGTTGCCTAAATTACTTACGAGTAGCTTTTGAAGTAGGTGATTGAACTCCTCCTTGTGGACAGCCTTTTATGGCTGATACTGATACTGAAGTCTGACGTGACGAAGCAGTAATTTGCCTACTTTCAAGCATCGCTTTTACCCAATTTATGGTGGAGAGGTCTAAATTTCGGTAATGTAAAGCATTTGATATTTAATCATAACCGGTATTATCAAAAGCACCCTCTATGTCAAGAAATGCTCATTATGCAATTTCTTTGTTTTAACAGGGCGCATTCCGTTGATTTAAATTTTTGATACGCATATTGACAGGGGTGTTGAGGCATGCTAATACGAGTAGTTACGCATTCTCTGACATTAACGTCAGTTATTCTTTCCATTGTTTTCTGGAAAAACGATGTCAAGCTTATAGGACTATAGGATTTAGGTAGTTCACTAGGTTTGTTGCCTTGTTTGGGGATAAATACTACATTGACCTCCCGCCAAGTGCGTGGTATGTAACCCCAATTGAAACTGAACCTAAATAAAGCGTTCATGTTAGGTAGAAAGAATTCTATACCCTTTTGAATGAGGGCAGGACAAATTCCGTCCTTTCCTGGTGCCTTGAATGGTTTAAATGAGCTTATGGCCCATTTTACCTTATCTGGACTAAACAGTTTTCCATATAAACTATTGCTTCTACTGAGGTTTGTTGGAAATGAAACCTCAGTAATATGATTAGTTGTATGATCCATAATGAAGGAAGCAGGGAAGGGAACTTGGAGCAAGGTGATGAGAGTTTCTTTCCGGTAGCGTTTGATTGTTCCATCAGGTTTGAAAAGCAATCCCATGCAGTTAGATGGATCTTTTGATAGTGCTCTTTGGAGACGCGCCACAGCTGGAAGTTTTTCCAGCTTGTCGCAGTTTTCGCAGATATTGATCCAATACGCCGGTGCGTTTCGATTTGTTGTTTTGTGCCACATACTTTGTGAATGTGAGGGTATCGCTCGACATAGAACAAGATGCCTGGCAAATATTTCTTTGATAGTCTAGAGGAGGTGGCGTCGATTGACTGCAACAAATAAGTGAGTTTTTTGTAGGGAAACTGAATGTGTTGAGAAAGAGGTTTAGGGTGAGGACTGACGTTATAGTTGTTTCCCCAAGAGATCGCAATGGGCCCGATTTGTTCAAAATGAAAACCAAAAATGATGGTACTCTCAATCGACAGTCAATGCATGCAGCATGCTACGTTGGCGCTGTATTGGCGTTTCCCGAAAAAAGTTCAACGCCTCCCAAATTCGTTGATAAGGTGATTATACGGTTAACGAAAGGGTCAATGACTTGAGGACCTTGGGAAAAATTTTCACGTCACGATGATGTCAGAGAGTCAACACGTTGACCCATTTTATTGACCTCGTAAATAGAAGCATTTACTTATTTGTCTTATCTTTTTGAATTGAGTTTTTTTTGTGTTAATTTGAAATCGATTTAGGTAGTTTTTTAATCTCTATTTAACATTGATTTCTTTTTTTAATGGCATTCAAAAGTACGTAGGTACACAAAGGCGGACGGTTTGTAAATATAGAGCAAACTGCGAATGACAGATATAGCTGACGTATGGTCTTTAAAATTGTTCCCATGATTTTTGTTATCTATTCGCACTGTTGCTATCGGCTTCTTACTCCGAGATTAATAAATGTGTAAAATAACAAACCTACCAACGAATATTTGTGTATCTCATTTTTGATCTTAATGTTCACAAAATCACAACCGGTTACATAAGACGACAATCCATAGTTTTTTCATCAGTTTGCCTTCGCACTTAGAGAAAGTTACATTTATACTTGTGCAGTTGACTCAATTACACTATTGTTATAAGTTAATTCCAAATAAAATGGCAAATACCGTGAAAAGTGAAAAAATCGGAATCGTTGGAAGGTATGGACACGAATTAAACATTAATATTTATCGAGCTCCAAATTGATTTTGTATTTTAGTGGCCTGATTGGTCGTTCTTGGTCGATGCTCTTCGCTTCGGTGGGCTATCAAGTGGTGATGTACGATATTCTTCCCGAACAACTGGAAAAGGCTCTGTGCGAAACTAAAACTGAATTGGCTGCCCTGGAAGCCAATGGTCTTCTCCGAGGCACATTGAATGCCGAACAACAGTTCAAGCGAATATCAACAACAACCGATCTAAAGGAGTTGGCTAAAAATGCTTTCTTCATCCAGGAAAGTATTCCCGAGCGATTGGATTTGAAGCATAATTTATACAAACAATTGGATCAGGTTGTTGGGCCTAAAACAATTCTGTCCAGTTCGACGACTGCATTCTTGCCATCGTTGTTCACCAAAGATCTGAAGCACAGAGAAAATGTAAGTACCTACTAATACCTAATTATCTCGAGATGTCAATCATGCTAATTGTTAGGTACCTGGTTGATGACTTTTAATTACTAATCAGTAAGATAGTGGATGGCGGAATATGACGTAGTTTGGATTATTATTTAGCGTGAAACCCAGCACTAGTTTAAGGGAGCTCAACATTATGTTTCACTGTGATTCGAGTCAGATAAAATATGTATTATTTAAAACAGGCCGATTTGGAGATAGAGCGATAACGTGAACAATTTTATGTATTGAAATAGTTCACAAACTTTTAACATAAAAATATTTGATAAGAACAGACGTTTATTTTGAATGTTTGAATTAACATTCGTGTCTTATGATTGTGCTACCTCACGTGGTAGGGGACTGGAGTTCATTCCACGATTTACGTCACGACGAGTATTGACGTAAATATGGTCTGAAAGACCACACTGAATTCGGTCCAGAGATTTTTTTTTGTTTTTTTACAAAAAGACTGATTTTGATTCTGAGCATTAGGAAAGTTATTGCAATAGGTCACAAAATAGAAAATCGTATTTCACAACATATTTTACCATTTTAAAGTCACAATACATTTTTCAATTGCTTTTAAAAACATATGGACGGGCTACAGTCCGCTTGGGCGAACTGTTGGATACCCTATTCTTATTCCTATCCCTCATAAGTGGGCGTGACAAAAGTCTAAGTATGGTTGAATTGTTAAGAACGCTCTACATATTTTGTTATTTTATCGAAAAACGAAGCTTTGTAAAAAAAAAGCTCCCTAGCCTAAACTTTGGTTTTACAATAAAATTGTTTTATTTAATTGTGGGCGTGTCAGTAGGTGGATTCAAAAAAAATTACGCATGAGCATAAGTAGCCCCTAGAGAGTGTATATTATAAATTTCAGCTCCCAAGCTCAAACTTTGGATTTTCAAAAAAAAAAAAAATTTTAAATTGTGCGCGTGTCAGTGGGCGGATTTTGAAAATATTTACACATGAGCATAAAGGGCCCATAGAAAGTATATATTATAAATTTCAGCTTCCTATCTCAAACTTTGACTTTTCAATAAAATTGTTTTATTTAATTGTGGGCGTGTCAGTGGGCGGATTTTGGAAATTGTATATCCCGATCAATTTTAGGAGCCATAGATCACATATAAAAAATTTCAGCTTTCTAGCTCAAAATTTGATTTTTTCCAAAAATTTGTTTTTTTTTTGAGTTTGTGGGCGTGTCTGTGGGCGGATTTCAGAAATTCTTAAACTTGATTATTTCGGGACCCTAGAGAGTATATGGTTAAAATTGCAGCTCTCTAAGTCCAGTTTAAAGGCCTAATTGTTGCCGACAGACGGACGGACGGACGGACGGACATGGCTAGATCGACACTACTATTGATGTTGATCAACTGAACTTTTAGGGATCTACAGGCAATATTAAGGTATGTTACAAACTATGCGTCAAAATTAATATACCCTTAGAATAGGGTATAAAGATGTATGTTTTAGTGTTCGTGCGTACGGACGCTCGTTCACGGCATACCGCGTATAAAAAATGATATCGACTTCGTTGTAGTGCTAATAGACGCGTAATGACCTCAGTATGATCTGGAGAAATTACACTGAATTCGGTTCCAGCATTTTATGTTTAAACAAAATGGCGGACAAAAAATTGATGTAAGAATTTCTTGAAAAAAATGTATCCAATCTAATTTATTCTGATGCCAATCAGATATTACACATTTTCATTGACTTTTATCAAGCAATTCTAAGTTTTTTTAATAGAAAAAAAAATAATAATTTTATTATCAATATCAATAGCGAATGAGGAGATCAATTGAATAATACTATAATACTGATTTATTTGAGTTTTCGCTTACTTCCTTTATTATTTTTTTTATTTATATTGTTACTACACGCAGACAAATTTACCTTACCCGAGTGCGATTTTTGCTCTGTTAAAAAAAAAACGGGTTAAAATTTACTGAGTCTCCGCAGAAAGTAAATGAGTAATAACCAACCTGATAAAAAGGTTAAATAAATACATACTGTTGCATATAACACAAACAATTGAATCGCAGCTAGTGGTCGTCGTACTCGAGTATTGATTTTGATGGTAGAACGGTTACTAATAATCATCCAGTATGTTAAACCCCATATTTAGTAGGGTTTTCTTATCATCAGAACGAGACTGTTTGGTTAATATTAATCTAGCAACTTAAGTTAGATTAATATTAAGTTTTTTTTTGTTGGGGTGCGAGACTTTCTACAAGACTCAATACTGGTCCATTGTATTACCAGGAAGACACACCGCATTTTACTGTGAGAATTTACTCATTTTGCTAAGAAAAACGAGAATGCGCTTCAATGATAAGGAGCATAGGTTGACAGCACTCACCATTTCAGCCACAAATACCTGCCACCTGATACGATCAAAGCAGGACAATTGCAGAGGAAATGTTCTGCAGTGTCATCGCTTTCTCTAAAGGCTTCGCAGTTGGTGGTATCGCTTAGGCCTAGCAACTTAAGGTGTTTGGCAAAAGCGTAATGGCCCATAAGAACGCCAGTATTAACTTAAGTTCCTAGATTAATATTAAACAAACAGTCTCGTTTTGATGTTTGGTTAAATTCAAATAAGTATCTTGGTTAAGAAAAACCTACTAAATTTGGGGTTTAACATACTGGTTGATTATTAGTAACCGTTCTACCATCAAAAATTATATTTAACAAAAAACTAAATTTGCTAAAATCAAATTCAATGTTGGGTTTTATATTGCGGAATGCTAAGGACTTTCATGATCCACTTACTCTCAAGTGTCTATTCTTATATATTTGAGATAAGACCCGACAAAATCTTATGTCGAATACTGTAGTATAGTATGGCTTCCATGTTATGAAGTACATTACATAGAATTGAGAATACCCAAAAACGTTTAACCAGGGTTGCCCTGCGTAAATTACGCTGGAATATTGAAATATCGTCTGCAAATTAATTGGTATCTTAACTCTTTATTCGCGATTTAATTAACAATCATATCGATTGCATTTTTCTTTTATCATTAATTGGATTTTATGCTCCATCAAGAGTACTTAGAGACCGTTTATTATTTTATGTTCCATATCATAGTTTTTTTTTTTATTTATATCTCCTAGGCGAAGAAAAACGGTACATCGATCTGAATAGATCTATTGAACCATAGGTCAGAGAAGATTTAAGGCTAGTGCGTTTTCCACTTTTCTGGAACAGGTAATAATGCTTCTAGCAGGGAATTTCTTCAAGTCCTCAATGCTTAAGAGTTCTTTAAAGAAGATCCTCTTTCTGATTCCGCAGAGGGCTGGGCAATCGCACAATATGTGCTCCGTGGTTTCGTCGTCCTCGAGGCACAGCCTGCACTCTGAAGAGTTCGCTAAATTCATTTTGTTAAGGTGGTATCGTAAACCGTGGTGACCTGTGAGGCATACTATTCCTATTAGGTTTTAATATCATGTCTATGTAAGTTTAGGATCTTGTGGGATGGCTCGTTTGGCCTGTCTTAGACCTGGAGTGTTTTCCCAGTGTGAGATACATTTTGAGTGTTCCCAGTGTTCAGTGAAATCTTCGGATGTACCCGACGAAATTTTTAAGGGGAATCACAGGACACCCCATTGTATCCATTGTACCCTCGTAGAGTATGGCAGTCCGGTATTACGACTACGGTCTGATCTTCGTTAAGACTGCGTCCAGTATTGGTAGCGAGACAAAGCCCAAACCATCGCCCAGATCCGACCGGATCAGGCATTATTGGCTGTCTGATTCACCTCCTAGGAGACTAGGTACCGAGACTAGGTGAGGAGCGTCCGACTCTATGAGTCGTTTGATGTCCCTGCACTGACGTATACCCGTCATACCCCAACCATATCCCCGGTTCATCCGCAAATATTGCATAAGTAACCGAAAGAAACCAATGCCACCATGCGGGTGGCAATAGTGCAGTAGTAGTGTATTCGCTTACGGAATGGAAGGTCGTGCGTTCGAATCCCGACCAAGTCCATTACTTTATACCGAATACATGAAATCGTAATCTCCCTAAGTAACTTAGACACCACCCGTGGAGAAAAACCCTACAACTGCACCCAAAGACTTCTTTCCTATCTCTCTATTCTTTCTAATGCCAAGTAGCTTACACTGTGTTCTTAGCATTATAAGGGTACTGTAACAACAGAAAAAATCCCTTTAGCGTAAAATAAAAAATTATTTGTGAGTCTACAATTTTTGTACTACGCATAAAGTTTTCGTCTTTTATTTGGGAAACCCTGGCCTCCGACGAGCTTACAAAACATCACAACAACATTCAAATTTAAGGTACAATTCAACAAAGTTCGTTGGCTTATAACAACAGAATAAGTTGCTTAAATACTACAGTGTTGATTAGCTAATAATAACAGATTAATTTGGTTAAATGTAACCAAGTAGATTGGCTAATAACAAAAGAGTAAGTTGGGTCAATTTTACCAACTGGGTCGGCTAATAACAACAAAGTAAGTTGGTTAAATACTACAGAGTTAGTTTGCTATTTACAACCGATCGAATTCCAGAGGGGAAATTCATAAATCAGTTATTTTTAACCGATTTTACTTAAACAACTTGACTTATTTATTTTTAATCTACTAATTTGTAGAAGCTATATTAACAATATTACTTAGTTGATATTTACCGAAAGTTGGTTGATTTACAATAACTGATTTTTGTGTGTGTAGCAGACCCGAAAACAAACTTGAAAGAGAGGTGGGCCTAAAAACTCCTGGATCACACAAATGCAGCAACACCAGTATTTAATTGGCCTCAGCGACGAAGTGATTCAAAATCTGTAGGCGAACACCACATGCGGACCAGTAGGGATACAGTTAAGTGGGAGGGTTAGAATCTCTTTAATCCTGATTATAGCCTCACCGCCATTAATGGAAGAAAAAAAAGATTATTAGACTTATTATTAGACTCTCTCGAACAGACAAATATTCCGCGATACATGCCCTCCTACCCCAGTGGCCGACAAAAGCATCGTTGATTGATTGAACCGATTTACTTTCCTTGCGATCGTCATGTTGTTGCGGACAGAAATAGTGTAACTACTAATCAGTCCAATAACGCGTCTTTTCATATTTAAACAAATTGGCAGACGATACCTTTCATTGCCCTGGGTTATTGCCTAATACCTATTCGTGAACTCTACTGCAATCAAGTAGCTGCACATCCTTTCAAAGTAATTCCGATTCAGTTTCGGAAACCTCGTGCATTTTGTCGTTATAGAATGCATAAATCAGACCACATAAAGCACCGATTCATGCCCTAATACCTTTACCATCCTTTTTTATGTGGAATAATATAACTCTCTGATTCCAGTGAGTATTCACTAGCCCTATCACTCTGCAGAATTTTAATTCGCTTTATACAGCGATTTTCAATAGGGACTTGACAATTTTCTATGTTAATGCAAACGCACCCTTAAACTTTTTTAATGATCTGTTAATGTCAAAATGTCTTTCAAAATTAACATTTTTACCGTGGTGAAGTTCACAAACGAGAAGTTATTAAAAATATCATCTTTGAAAGCGCTTACTTAAATTTTTGGTCGTAATAGTCGTCCAACCAGACAAATCACTTGATTCCACGCCGTTCACAGGCATTGTGAATCTCTCAGTCCACGTTGTGGACCTTCCAAGTTCAAATTTACTCAAGATCTCAAGCCCTTCGGAAATTTCAGGCGCCGAAACTTCTCTGATTGGGCTCTGCAAGAGTTTGAAGGGAATCCTGTATTTCATCGAAAAATCATCTTCAGCGATGAAGCTCAGTTTTTGCTTAATGGCCTTGTCACAAAGCTAACTATGCGTCATTTAACAGCCGCAAACCCGCATGTGCTTGGAGAGAATCCATTGCATCCGCAAAAGGTGATCGTGTGGTGTGGAAATAAAGCCGTAGGGTGGATTAGACCGTATTTTTTGTCGATAGCTGCAAATGTGCTCGCAAGGGTTATATAAACGGGATCGAATTCCATAATTAAATTGACCATGTGTTCTACGCCTGAAATAAATTTCAGCCCGATAGCTCAAATATTCTGTGTTTTATTTAAATACAAAATTGTTATGTCCTTATTGAAAAACCCGATATGACGAAAAAAAAATATGTTTAAAATTTTAATTTTGTTTTTACCCACAGACAGTCGTTTCTCACCCAGTTAACCCGCCCTATTATGTGCCCCTGGTTGAAATCGTTCCCGCACCTTGGACTCGTCCAGATGTTGTGCAGACTACACGCGCTTTAATGTTGGAAATTGGCCAAAAGCCAGTCACACTAAGTCGTGAAATCGAAGGTTTTGTCCTTAATCGCATTCAGTTTGCTATTATCAACGAAACTTGGCGTCTAGTCAACGATGGCATTCTCGATGTAAAAGATATCGATAGTGTTATGTCCGACGGACTTGGAATGCGTTATGCTTTTTTGGGTCCCCTGGAAACCGCTCACCTCAATGCAGAAGGAATGCTTAACTACTGCGAACGTTATGGAAAATCAATTTATGCTGTCAGTGAGACAATGGGTCCCACTCCCAAAATGGAAGGACCAGTGGCTGTTGACATTGCCAAACAATTGGAACAAATGGTGCCCTTGGACAAACTGGCCGAACGACGAAACTACCGTGATAAATGCCTCACCCAACTGAGTATATTGAAAAAGCAATTAAGCTAACTTAAATTTGTCTGCAACTTTGTATTTTATTTACAAAAACTAAAGATTTGTATAAAAAAAGTAATGAAATATAAGTAAACAATAATAAACATAACCATTGATTGCATGCGTAATTCTTAGCTTAATAGTTTAATTCCAAATTAACTGTCTATCTCATTCTAAGGAAAAGAGAAAGGTGATCAAAATGCTGATATTGGATGCTTAAGGTACGATCAGACGGTCATCCAAACTTGTCATCCGGATGACATGCTGACGTCAGAGAACTTTTGTAATTCGATTGTCATCTGCATGTCATCTGCGAGCGTGTCATCAGCTAGATGACACCCGATCACACAGTGTCATCCGTTCTATCATCCGAGTGTCATTTTGTGCCAAAATGGATGACACGCTTGCTTTGTCATCCGGTGGACACGACTGGATGACTAGCCGGATGACAGCCGATCACACGAGATGACACTAATGGCACGGATGACACTAATCACACCGATGACAATTTGTAATACAGTGGGTGATCAAATTATTACGGCGGCCTTAAAAAATATAATTTTTTCAGGATTTAGTGCGATGGTGGAAAAACGCCTTAAATGAGCTAAGGCTCATATGGACTGGACATCCGAAGACTGGTTAAAGGAGATAACTTAATATGTCAGCTTTCAATAGATTTTTTTTTATATTTTGGAGATATATTTGCACGATTTTGGTGGCACGCGTTTTTTTGTAGGTCTGCTTTTCCGATGAATCAACGGTTCAGATTTTGTCGGATAAGTCGCATTCCCTTTTATATTTTTCGTTTGCCCTCTTCCTAACAAACTCGGACTTATCCGACAAAATCTGAACCGTTGTTTCATCGGAAAAGCAGACCTACAAAAAAACGCGTGCCACCAAAATCGTGCAAATATATCTCCAAAATATAAAAAAAAATCTATTGAAAGCTGACATATTAAGTTATCACCTTTAACCAGTCTTCGGATGTCCAGTCCTTATGAGCCTTAGCTCACCCACTGTAAACGTCAGTGCCAAATGAAAACAAAAACTGACAGCGAATACTATTCTCTGCATCCGCGTTGACATACAACACTTGACAGCAACATTAAAAAAAAAAAAATTGAAAAATTGAAATCCAAAGTTTTATCAAAAGAAAGCTGAAATCTACCGCTTGTACATTAAGGAAGCGGACAAGTTCCTTGATGAGAACATTCTTCAAACTATCTATGAAAGACTGGTAGCTGATTGCTGTCTAAATGCCGACTGCTGGTTAGAATACATCTCATTTTTGGACTACAGAGACGAATACAAGCGAGCCAAGGAGCTACAAGATTTGCCCGTATTTCGTCAGAATGTGGTGGACGTTAGTAACCGAGCGCTGCGCAATTGTTCGTGGAACGAGAAGTTGTACATCAAAAAAAACCACCACAGGCTACTTGGACATGGGCAGGCGGTCCAACACTGGTGAACACCTCGTAACAGATGGACGGTCTGTGCAACGGAGCAAGTTGTGTGATCCCAGATGTCCGGATGGTGAGCCTGACAACGACCGTCAGGAGACTCCCAACGGACCAACGAACTTCCTTACAGACGGACAGTCTGCAACACCTTTACGTCAAGGACAGACGGACGGTCTGTAGGCGCAAAATGCGACAGCAAACCCAGACAGACGGTCTGCGACGGCGGAGTTGTGTACGCATCCTCAGACACACTCCAAACAGACGGGCGGTCTGTAAAATGCAGTGGTCGACGTTAATGGCACTGTCACAACCAGATGATCGCTCTGAGATAGCAATTGGGGAGGGCGAGCGGACGGCCCCTTGTACAGACAATCGCTAAAGAAGTACCACTGTCACGGTACTGAGCCACGCACGATGGGGGGAAGATGACGCTCTGTCCTTCAACTCCGTCGTGGGTGCACCGGAGGAGCAGCAGAGAGTGTGGGCGGACGGCCACGTATAAACACACTTCCATTGGCCAAACATAACACTACGGACACGAGTCGCAACGAATTACAAAACCAGTGATAGCGTCGATAAACACAACAACTGCAGAAGGGGAGCAAAACACATAACCCAAAACACAACGATGCAACATATAAAACATACAACAAAAATGTAAGAACTGGAACAAGATCTATATTCCCTTTCGACCCCAAATCTGCGCGCCACCCCACCGAGAGATTTAGGGAAATACTTAATAATGCGAGAATTATACATAAGTTATTTCACTCACTTCACTTTCCTGCATTTCTTCTTCACAAATGGTTTCAGTAGGGACCTGGTTCTAGGGATTCTCGAATCCAATCCCTCACAGGTGTAATCTTCTTCGGGCTGCATACTTGATGGGATGGGGATTTTAAAATTTATTTCCAAAGATTAGTTCCATTTTAAAGGAATAAACAATTTAATTTTCCTATCATTCGGTTCTTGAATATTTTGATCGTGAACTGTCACACGTGTAATGGTTGGGAGGTCCAGGGTCGGCTAGAGGATTCGCTGTTGCTGAATGTTTCTCAGTGATCGGCGAATTCAAAGGTATGAGAGCCGTGAGAGCATTAGCGGGACCATGTCAGCGGACTTTTGTAACGAATATATAGTGTAGCGGAAAACGGCAGGGTCCAGCGAAATGTTCGAGTGTGCCTGTGTGCGTGAGAGAATGGGGAAGGAACAGCGGTTGATAATCTCAGAGCGACGGCTGAATTATCGAGTTGGAGCCGCTGAGTCCGCTGCCCTAGTATGTGTGGAGATGGGGGAGTACGAAACAGTCGACAACTTCAGCGCCACAGCTGAATTGTCGTGTTGGAACTGTTTGTTGGCTCTGCTTCCCCATGGAAGTATGGATGTGCCGAATGGACAAAGGATTTTTGGAAATCACTTCTTGGTTGTCCAGCAAAGTAGTTTCACGTGGAAAGTAAATCGGGGAGTTTCGTTTTTTGATAGAAAGTGCCAGAATATTCAAGAAAAGAAAGTCGGAAAAATCAGAAAAACAAAAAAAAAGTGTAATAAACCGATAAGTAGGAGGAGGATTACAACTCGAGCTCAAACTTGGGTGTTTCAATAAAATTGTTTTATTTAATTGTGGGCGTGTCAGTAGGCGGATTTAAAAAAAATTAACACATGAGCATAAAGGGCCCCTAGAGAGTATATATTATAAATTTCAGCTCCCTAGCTCACTTTGAATTTTCAAAAAAAAAAAAAAATAATTGTGGGCAGTTTGCGGATTTTGAAAATATTTACACATGAGCATAAAGGGCCTATAGAGAGTATATATTATAAATTTCAGCTCCCTAGCTCAAACTTTGGATTTTCAAAAAAAAAGTTTTATTTATTTGTGGGCGTGTCAGTGGGCGGATTTTGAAAAAAATGTATCCCGAGCAGTTTTAGGAGTCATGGATCATATATAAAACATAGGGACGGGCTACAGTCCGCTTGGGCGAACTGTTGGATACCCTATTCGTATTCCTATCCCTCATAAGTGGGCGTGACAAAAGTCTAAGTATAGTTGAATTGTTAAGAACGCTTTACATATTTTGTTATACAACATTTAAAGGATTTTATCAAAAAAAACGCTCCCTAGCTCAAACTTGGGTGTTTCAATAAAATTGTTTTATTTAATTGTGGGCGTGTCAGTAGGCGAATTTAAAAAAATTAACACATGAGCATAAAGCGCCCCTAGAGAGTATATATTATAAATTTCAGCTCCCTAGCTCAAACTTTGGATTTTCAAAAAAATTGTTTTATTTATTTGTGTCAGTGGGCGGATTTTGAAAATATTTATACATGAGCTTAAAGGGCCCATATAGAGTATATATTAAAAATTTCAGCTCCCTAGCTCAAATTTTGGTTTTTCAATAAAATTGTTTTATTTTTTTGTGGGCGTGGCAGTGGGCGGATTTTGAAAATTTTATATCCCGAGCAGTTTTAGGAGTCATAGATCATATATAAAAAATTTCAGCTTCCTAGCTCAAAATTCGATTTTTTCCAAAATTTTGTTTTTTTGAGTTTGTGGGCGTGTCTGTGGGCGGATTTCAAAAATTCGTAAACTTGATTATTTCGGGACCCTAGAGAGTATATGGTTAAAATTTCAGCTCTCTAGGTCCAGTTTAAAGGCCTAATTTTTGCCGACGGACGGACGGACGGACGGACGGACGGACGGACGGACGGACATGGCTAGATCGACATTACTATCGATGCTGATCATAAATATAGTAACTTTTAGGGGTCTACGGGCAATATTAAGGTATGTTACAAACTATGCGTCAAAATTAATATACCCCTAGAATAGGGTATAAAAAGGTGTGAGTCATGCTGCACTCACGGTATAGTTGATGTGTAAACATGTAGGCACAGTTGCGCGTTAGCTACCTGATTTGTTTCTAGCTAACGCCATAACTAAGTACATAACTAACGTAGTTAAATTAGCTGCGCTAAAAATTCAATCGATTTGGTGGTTAGCTATCATAATGACAACTAATTTTTGATATTAGCTATTAGTTGCAGGTTGTGTAGCTAAGCTCGTTAAGTTGCCAAAGTTAGTTGCGATAACTAAAAGTTGGTTAGTTTTTAGCTGTAGCTTTTTAGCTGCCTAGGTAATAACTAATAAATAACTAAATCAAACATTTTTATTCTGCTATAATGGTGATAATTTATTGGGATTTATTATGCATATTGCGTTTAAAATAAAAATGGATTGAATGTCCCTTTTATTTTACATCAGGTTATTTTACAAAGAGGTCCTTGGAACCACAATAATTAAACCCGAAAAAGGATATTTTTCCCAAAATGTCTTTAGAAACGGCACGGTATATATGAGTTCAATGTTATTTGAATGAGGGGTGCTAGGAACAACAAACATTTTGGTAAAATATCCTTTTTTCGACTTTTAACACATTGACTGCCACGTCATTCAAATATGAATGACACCCATGTTTCCATGGGGGCAACGTCATTCATATATGTATGACGCTAACATTCCACTGCAGGCCATGGCATTCAAAAATGAATGACACTTAAGTTACACATTGCGCGCCATGCCAATTTGAAAAAAAAATTTAAACTGAAAAGTATGCGTTCGGTTTTTTTATAATTGTTTTACTAATAAAAATATATTTGTAGTAAAGAATGGTCGTTATGTTGATGAATTTGAAGCGGTAGGACGTGTAGACGCCTGTCATTCATATATGAGTGGCCCTGCATGAAATTTCTGATATAATTTTACGTTATACGAGTAGGTAATGCCATTCATTCATGTAAGTTATCGAAGCGTCTTGCGGTTCGATAAAAAAACCTGAACACAGCTTTTAGTTGTGAACAGACTTAACAAATTTTCTTTATTTTTCATCCTATTTATCATAATTTGGTTACATTTAATTATTTGAAAATTCTCAGAAGGAGAATTTTTGATATTTTACATTTTTGCTTGTCCTGAAATGGAAGGATACCCGTGACGTGAGGATCTTGTCCTCCAAACATGCTCCAATATTGGTACCAAGACCTACGAATAAAAACCAGAAGGTCCAACCATTGACGTCAGCAACCACGACCAACACTGACCAGCCTTCCACCAGCCAAAGATTACCACAAAACTTACGAGTATTGCAGTACTTTCATACAATACAGGTAAAGCTAGCATCGATCTGTCTGATCAGATGGCCTCATATGCGAAAATTCAAATACGCGCATTCAGGGAGTGCTTAGTAGCAGATATCTTGGCTATATCAGTTCATCAGCAGCGGATAAGGCCCAGGTCATTAGGAAACACACACCATCTTTCTCAAAGAACCGACCCGGATGGCAAAAAATTGTGCAGAAAATGTTCCATTTGCTATGCAAAAGTATCGAAAAAACAAGGACGTGAAGAAGCCAAAAAACATTCGAAAATGGTATATTCTTTCTGCAATGAATGTCCTGGGCAGCCACAAATGCGCCTTCCGTGCTTCAACAAAGAGCACCCATAGTTTGTTTTGTGAATTTAATTTATTTTATGTAAATAAAATGTATTTTCTAACTTTTTTTATTATAAACACTGGATTCTGATTTAAGTTTTTTGTACTGAAATAAAACTTTTCTTATAATTCGTAAATTTTTTCATCGTCAATTTCAATCTTCGATAAAAATCACATTTTTGCAGATTTGCACGAACCAAATGTACTACAATGATCACCAGAGGCCAGGCTTTTACATTTCTATTCAGTTTGTTCCTAGTGTCATTCATTTTTGAATGCCATGGCCTTTTAGTGGCATGTAGCCGTCATACACATATGAATGACGTGGCCCCCCACGGAAAATTGTGTGTCATTCATATTTGAATGACGTGGCATGTAATGAAAATATGTATCATTCCTTTGCAAACCAAATAAAAACACCTAAGTATTTTTTGTTGTTCACCTTCGGCTATTTTTCGAAAATTGGCTTGGCAGTAAATGTGTATTTTTGTTGTTCCAAAGACCTCTTAGTCAAATAAAATTGAACGAAGATATACCGTGCGGATTCTAATGTAATTTTGGAAAAATATTCTGTTCTCGACTATTAAGGACCTTTTTGTTGTTGCAAGGACTCTTAGTCAAACACATTGAACACAGATATACCACGTGGATTCTAACGGCATTTTGGAAAAATATCCTTTCTTCGACTTGTAAGGACCTTTTTTGTTATTGCAAGGACCTCTTAGTCAAATAACATTGAACACAGATATACCGTGTGGATTCTAATGGCATTTTGGAAAAAAAAATCCTTTTTTCTTCTTTTAAGGACCTTTTTGTTGTTCAAGGATCTGTTAGTCAAAACATTGAACACAATATACTGCGCGGTTTTTTAGGAGTTTTTGAAAAAAATATTTTTTTCGGGCTTAAGGACCTTATTTGGTTCTCCAAGGACCACTTGGTAAATAACCTTATAACAACTAAAAGTGACATTCTTAAATCGGCCATCGGTTACCGAAGTACAAATCGATATTTTCCCTCTTACCTTCAACTGATGTACAACAAACTTCAAGCTATACAACCTCAATTATTCAAAACAAATCAATTTCCACACAACTTCCCGGTGTTTCGTAAGGACATAATAATCTCTAAAATTGAACATAATTAAAACTGGAAAATGTATAACGAAATGAATAAAATAATAAATATTTAAAATATTTACACATGAGCATCAAGGGCCACTGGAGAGTCTATATCATAAATTTCAGCTCCCTAGCTCAAACTTTGGTTTTTTACCGTCCGACCTGAAAATCTGACGATGACTTCTTATTGTTAGGTATAGTGTAGTAGGTCTAACCATCAAATGTTATCCTCTATTGTTAAGTACTATAAAAGACTAAGTCTTACTTGTACATGATGTTCAATAAATGAAATGAAATGAAATGAAATGAAATGATGACGGTGACGCTCGATATTTCCAACTAGCCCCTACCGAGAAAAAAGATATTTACACATCAACGAGAGCAAAGATGTTTACACATCAAAAACTATTTCTTGTGCAATTTGAACCGAATTGTTGGATTGCAAAGATAATCTAGGAACTGACAATTCACAATAATTGTAGAGGTAAGGGCGGCAAAAATTCAACAGCCTATACTTGGGAAATGTGTAAATGTGACACTTCCGATTCAGTTCCTGATCCATTATTAGTATTGATTATGTATTTATTGTTTTTATTTTACCCCAAAATCAATGAAAATATCTAATGTTGTGAGGTATGGGTTGCCACCAGATCAAAATTAGATTGGATAAATCTTTCTCAAGAAATTCTTAATTCCATTTTTTGTTCAGTCTGTTTGTTTAAACACAAAAACTGCTGAACCAAATGCATTGTAACTTGTTGCAGCTAAACAACAAATTCCATATCATTTTTTAGGCCGAGATATCGTGAACGAAAAATTGATAACGTACATACACAGATACAAATACACGCAAAAACAATTACATACATTTAAAAACATTTGAAAAACATATTCGAATCTTCAAAATTGAAAATATGTTGTAATCACGATTTTCATTTTCGTACCAAATACTATAACTTGCCCAATTCTTGGGAATTAATAATATTTGAGCGTGAAACACATTGGGTCGGGTTAAAAGATAAAGGAAAAAATAAATATAATAATAATTATGTACCTTAACAATACTAACATGTACAGGCACACACATCATGCAAATAATTTGAGACACCAACCACATGATCATTTAGATTTAAGATTCTGCTCATGCAACTAATAGGCTCATGTCTCATAATTTGTTCTTAGATGACTGCGAAGCAATAAGTCAACACTACGTACGAGTTATGGACCCCAGCACGGAAATTAACGCAAGTAAAAGACAGCAAATCAGGTGAATCTTTATGGCCGGATTTGAACTGCGGATTTATCGCTATTAAGCCTCCGTTGAGAAAGGGGCACCATTTGAAGAAGCTTGATAGGTTGACTGTAAGGAGGAAGGTTAAATGTATCATCCCATGGAAGTCCTGGAAGGGCAAATCGAATAAGTTTACGTTGATGGCTTCTATTTGATTTGAATGAACGGTGTCCAAACTTATGAGGCATACTCTAGATTCGGACGGACAAAACAATTGTACAATGACATAGAAACGTGAGAGCCAATAAATTCTTTAGACCACCTTTTTATGAAGCGCAGCACAGAGTTAGATTTGTAAACAATGAAATTGATATGCTTTCTATATTCCAGTTTGAGATCGAAATACTCGTAACCCCAAGATCCTTAAAACTATCAACATGACAAACTGTATGTTGAGACAATGAATATTGAAAGGTAGAAGGGATATTCTGTCTAGAGAATGTCATATGTTGCCATTTAGTAGGGTCCAGGAATAAACCGTTTTTGACACAGCAATTGGCGAAACTATTAATTTCTGTTTGAAGAAGAATTCTGTCTTGCTGATTAGTGACAGATTTTCATATCATTATTGTATTTCAGAACTTTGCTGTGATTTTTGCATGCCTTAACATCATTGTCGGGCGCAGTGGCTCAGTGGTTAGTATGTCGTACTACTAATCGAAAGGTAGCCGGTTTAATACCCGGCGGGGCGAAGTAACATTTTGAGTTGTTTTCCACTGCCCCACCTCTTGCGAACGTTTGACAAACATTCAAGAGTGTCAATTGTCATGAGAAGCTTCTCACAAATTTGCCGTTCGGATTCGGCTTGAAATCCTTTCCACTTCGCACAAGAAAACGGTTGGAGAAGCTATGGTTTAGGCCCTATTTGGGCCGTTAATGCCTAATATTTTTATTTTATTTTTTAACATCATTAAAGGCTAGTATAAATAGAATTGGTCCTAGGTGAATTCCTTGGGGAACTCCAGACTAAGCTGTGAAAGATCCTGACAGCGATCCTCTTAATTTGACTTGATAAAGCCATGATCTAAGGTATGAATCAACCAAGCTTATGAAACCTGTTGGGAAACTATAAGCACAGGAGAAAAAATACTACAAAGGCACCAAAACTTCTTTCCTATCCTCCTATTCTTTCGAATAGTAAGTAGCCCCTAAAATCATGCAATACAATATTTCATTGCTAGGTGCTCCTTACTGTTAAACAAAAAATGCGTGCGCTGTGTTCCAACACTATAGGGGTACTGTACACACAAATACAGAAATTAGCGTAAGCAAATTTAAAAAAAAATCATGAGACAGCTTGTCGAAAGCCTTAGAAAAGTACGTGTATATGCACTCCAGTTCGTACTTATTCTCTAAGGCATTAAAAGATGCATGCAAGAAAGCTTTTGAATACATGGAAGCTTTTAAATAGCCCTATAATAAGTGATACGTGGGCCTTTTTTAAATACAGGTGTGATAAAAGCACTTTCCATAAATCAGGGAATTTACCAGTACTAATAGACAATTCAAACAGATACTTAAGTTATGGAGTAATAGCATGACTACAATTTTTAAGAACAATCGGTGCCAATGCCATCAGGACCTGATGAATAGTCGGTCTTCAGAGAAGAAATAAATTTTGAAAGTTTTTCCAAATCGAATGAGAAATTACTTAAACTTATTTGGGAACAGCTTGTTAGATACCTAAAATATTGCTCGTCTATGTGAAGAGCGGTTTCCCTAAACGACTTACTAAAATTATCAGCAAACATATTATTTACGGCTGGAGAATCGGCAGTTGTAGAACTGTTGTTAGTAAACTTAAATGAGTAACCTAACCATCCTTTTTTTTCCTGGAATTGACAAATCCCAAAAAAAGTCGGTGCTC
Source organism: Portevinia maculata (assembly GCA_949715645.1). Classification (NCBI taxonomy): domain Eukaryota; kingdom Metazoa; phylum Arthropoda; class Insecta; order Diptera; family Syrphidae; genus Portevinia; species Portevinia maculata. The sequence continues at coordinate 264,385,620 of OX454526.1, read as the reverse complement.
TTTGTTTAGAGAGCATTTCATTTTGCTTGCATAGTCAATATATAAGTTGCAGGATAAAGATTTGAATTCATTGAATGATGTGAAATAGACTTCAAGATCTGAATGGCAGACTTTTAAATTTTTTAAACGTCCATTCTATGGATGGGACGTATGCACATTCCCGGATGATTTCGCAGAAATTACTTTTTCCATGCAGTTATTCATCAAAGAGTAAAAAGAACCTACTGCATCATCAGTATTAGAAAGCCTCTGAAAATAAGCTTTCCAAAAGTCAAAAGATTGCGAACCGTCATACGAATAACTATTTTTGTACAAATGTTAGCCTAGGTGAATAAATAAATCCATTTGCAAAATTATTGTCTTTTTCAAAACACATATGTAGATACATAACTGTATTATCGCATTGGTTAGCATTTGGCCTTGGCCATTACAACCTTTACCTTTTCCAAAGAAACGCTACGACAAGAGTATTCTTTTATTAAATGATTCTTATTTCCTGAAGTCCTTCACCTACATAAATAACTGATAGCATCGAATGTCCATCCTCTCTTTAATTCAAGAAATGTTTTCGAATAATGTCCCTTTCAAATAAAGTGCATTTCTAATTTATTATCCCTTGCTTCGTGGAAACATACTTTAACTAATGGCCTCACTGTACATTTCACAAACACCTATCTCAGCATATTAAAAAATTTATAAAGATTAATACCATTCTCTATGGAATACTTCAACATCTGGATTAAAATGAAAGTGACATGCATTTTACAAAATATGAGTTCAGCGAATTTTTTAATTGAAATTTCTCATGACAAGAGTGAGAATGAAAAAAAAACTGTACGGGCTACTATCTCTGGAAAAAAATTTCATTATCCCGGCTCCCGGGCTTATACGGGAAACACTCGTAAGTGCATAAATCATAGTTTCGAGTTTCTCGTTAAAAAATTACCAACAGGAGGGAAAGGGTATAGCTACTTTGGATTTTTTACAAGTTCTATTACTCACTTGAGTTTGGGGTAGAACGTTTTTCAACGCAGGTTTGTATATGAATGAACATTGGATTAGGGGCTCTCCTACGATCGATGTTAATAGTTCTGAAAAACATTCAAATTTTTTTGTTTAAACTTACAGATAGACAGTCCAACGATTTCCAACTGATCAGCTTCTGAAAACAAACAGAAATAAAATCAATTAAAATTGAGCAAAATTCATATATTTTAAATAAAAATTCCCTTCAGGATATTGAGGTTACGACACCTAAGGCTGAAAACACACCGAATAAAGCAAAACGTTTTTGATTCGATAGTCAAAAAACACATTTTTTATTTCAACACACACCAAGCGAAACAGAATGTACGAGTAACAAAACAAAACGTGTTGTTTTCTTGCTTCATTTCGTGTGTGTTAAAATAAAACAAAATTGAATTCGCGACTTGCTTTTAGTGTTGTTCAACATGTGGTCGGACTCAGACTATTTCTATCCACAGCTAATCAATAGTAACTTTATTAGCATGTTCCTTATCTTTATAACTATAGATAGGGCTTCTTGCCTCAATTAAAAAAATCAATTTTTCTCCATCTACGTCCATTAGGGTGGTCCTTATTTTTCGACTTTTGAAATATTCCCCGGGCACTTTCCCATTTGATTATATACCTCTAAATATGAAATACGTTTTTTTGGTTTTTTTTATTAAGATTTAGAGGTCGCTACCAGCTGTCAAAATTTTTACAAAAAGCCCTCGCCCCGACCTCTCTTCTGTACCGATGCGTTAAGATTTAGCCCACCCCGAACTTCAGTTCTAATAAGTCATTTACGAGAGCGCACGCGTTTTATTTGTAAAAGTCATAGGAACGTGTTTCAACGTGTTGCAATGGCGTCTAAAAGTAGCGGACTCAGTAAGGCTACTAGAAATCAAAGTAAGGTTTGGCTTATCATTCAATTATTATCCGAATTAAGAAAATCAACATTGCCATCCAATGGTAAAGATATTGTAATATTTTTTATGTCCTGAGTATATAAAAAAAATACAGATTTTGAGTTTTTTTTTTAAATTCAAACCTTGGTAGCGACCCCTAAATGTCATTAAAAAAATTCCAAAAAAATACAGCCAAACTGCCAACACTTTGGACTTGTTTCTTACCTCTCACCCCGATAAATACGCTTTGAACGTATTATCGCCTCTAGGTTCGTCAGACCATTGTATCATATCAGCGAATTTCTCGTACTCCAACCACATAGTTAAAGAACAAACTCCAAAAAGAACCGTATGGCAATACGAGAAAGCCAATTGGGAAAAACTAAACGGTTTCTTTAAGAGTTTTAACTGGTCGCTGTGCTTCCTCGACAGCGACGTGGATGCTGCTGCTAATATGATCCCAAACATAATTCACCTGGGCATGAAATCTTTTATCCCTAACAGGATTAAAAGTATCAAACCCAAGGTTAACGCGTGGTGTGACTCGAGCTGCAAAGAGGCTATCAGGTTAAAAGAGGTAAGTTTTTGGCTATTCAAAGCCAACCCATCTGAGGAAAGCCGTAAAAATTTTAAACGAGCCAGAAATGACTGCAATGCCCACATTAATCGTGTCAAATTTTCCTATGACCAAAAGTTGAGGCAAAAAATACTACAAAGTCCCACGGGTAGTAAAAACTGTTGGTCATTTGTTAAAAACATCAAGAATTCGACCTCATCATCTGTCCCGACACTCATTTACAATGGCATTTCAGCTGTCAGCTCAATAGATAAGGCCAATCTGCTTGCTGCTCACTTTGCAGTCAGCTCAACGCTCCCAGATTGCTTTGTCTCCCCCTGTACTCGAGCGCGTAGAATTCTCCATGGGACCAATCCACTTTCGCACTCGTACAGTGGCTAGAGCACTTCAAGATCTTGACGTTCACAAATCCGCTGGTCCAGATGGTATTTCCCCTATCGTTCTGAAGAGGTGTTCTTCTTCGCTGGAAAAACCATTGCGCAAGCTTTTCCATCTGTCCTATTCTTCAGGACTCTTTCCGGGAAGATGGAAAACAGCATTTGTCCAGCCTTTACCAAAAAAAGGCGAATCTTCTTCTCCCTCCTCCTACCGACCAATTGCACTTACGTCCCTTCTTTCTAAGGTCATGGAATCGCTGATAAACCGTCAGCTAATGAAATATCTTGAATCGCGAAAACTTCTTAATGACCGGCAGTATGGTTTTCGTAGCAACAGGTGATTTGATGACATATCTAACTGAAAAGTGGAACCAATCTCTTCATCAAGGTGGTGAAAGTAAGATCGTTGCGCTTGATATTTCAAAGGCATTTGACAGAGTTTGGCATCAAGCTCTCTTGTCGAAAATGCGTGCATTTGGAATCGATGATACTCTTCTTCAATGGATTAGAAATTACCTTTCGGACCGTTCAATTCAAATTGTTTTGGACGGTTTCAAGTCTGCAACTCACCAAATAAATGCTGGTGTCCCCCAAGGCTCTGTTATGTCCCCGACTCTCTTTCTCATTTTTATAAATGATCTCCTGTCTGTTCCTTCTAATCCAATTCATTCCTTTGCTGATGACAGTACCCTCAGCTTCTCATATTCGTTTCTTGGGTCACGCCCCTCATCTTCGGGTGTGGAACTGGAACGGCAACGTATGTTAAGCTCATTAAGTTCCGATCTTAACAGCATAACTCAGTGGGGTAAAGCCAATAGAGTGGAATATAATGCTTCCAAAACTCAATGCTGTCTCCCGTCATTAAAGTAAAATCCACACACACTGCCATTATCTATGAATGGCACTTCCATCGCTGAAACCGAAAGACTTTCCATTCTCGGTATGTGTGTTAATGACAACCTTCGTTGGAATGACCACATATTCGATGTCGCCAAGAACGCCGCGAAATGTCTAGGCTTCCTTAAGCGTTGTAAGAAATATTTCACACCTTCTGATCTGGCTACAATTTATAAGGCGTTTATTCGCCCGAAACTCGAGTACAACGCTCATATCTGGTCCGGTGTACCAATATTTATTTGGAGCTACTTGACAGGATCCAAAAACGCGCGATAAAACTCATTGGCGACCGAGACATTGCGAGATCGATTGACTCTCTTAGTCATCGTCGTAATGTCTCCTGCCTGTCGTTATTTTATCGTTATTTCCACCAAAAGTGCTCAAACGAAATAGCCATTTGCATTCCTCATCTTGAACATTTCAACCGCAATACCCGCCATGCAAGGAATGCCCATCAGTTCACCCTCAACCCTGTGTTCGGACGTACAGTGAAGTTCAAAGAATCTTTCCTAAGCCATACAACACGAATGTGGAATGCTCTTCCCCGCTCCATTTTTCCTACACATTGTAACCTACAGACATTCAAAACCAACGTGCATCGGCATCTCTCCTTTTCCTCTCACCCTAATTTCCTTAACGCCCGCGCTGTGTAGCTAATACATTATAAGGGTCCCAACAAATCCCTTTAGTGCGCGCTTATTATAAAAAAAAAAAAAAAAAAAAAATACTGAAATAGTTTCTTATGGTACCTATATAATCAAACTACGTGGTGCCCCGCGAAATTAAGGAAATTTTTATTTTTCTTAGCAATAAGGACCACCTTGTTAATATTTCTTAAAATTTGCGCACAGAGTAAACCAGAGTATATCCATATAATGAGTAGGGACACTCTCATATTTTTGAATGAAGGGTTATTGTAGAGGTTCATAATTAGGTGTAATCATTAACAAAAATAATCAGAAAAACCAGCCATAAACCATTTTAAAAATAAATCAGGTACCACTGCACGTAGTGAAAAGGATCAAGTCATGCGTCCTCAAAAAAGTATTAAGAAAAACCCCACAAAGTTTTGCAGAAAACAACAGGTTAGCTATCGGCAACGAAGCACGTTTTATTGTTTTGGTTTTGTTTTTATGTTTCGTTTCATTTGGTGTGTGTTGCCCCATAGGAAAGTAGGCAATTATCGTCAACGACGCTGGGTCGAAACAGTTTTGTTGCATATGCATTCGGTGTGTGTTGCTCGTATACAATGGCATGTATTTTCGACAACCACCACCGAAACACTTCGAAACAAAAACCTGTTTTTTGTTTCGTTTTCTTTGGTGTGTGCGCTCTCATAAGAAACAATGTTCTCTTGTTTCACGAAACAGAAAAAACGTTTTTCTTTATCCGGTGTGTTTTCAGCCTAAAACGCTTTTAAAATCTCAAAATGTTTAGGAAAACAGGAGCATTGTGCTCAATTCGTATAGACAAACAAACAGATAACAAGAGAGCAAAAAACGCGACATTGATTGGGACAAACGACGAAACTGCATTGTTGGAATTTGTATGTCAATGGAGGTTATTTACTTATGTTTATATCCTATTCTAAAGGTATTATAGTTTTTACTCATAGTTCGTAGCATGCGTTAACATTGATCGTCCACCAATAAAAATTAATATATTTACGATCTGCATCGAAAGTTATGTCGATATAGCCATGTCTGTCCGTCTGTCACCAATTTTGAAGCCTTGCAATTCAGGCTAGGAAGCTGAAATTTGTAACACTGTACTTCCTAGGATCTCGAATTGATCAAGGGTAAAGATTGCCTCCGATATGGTAACCGCTTATTTCATTTCCCTGCTAAATTTCGCATATAACATCCTATTCAACGTATTCGGTGAACGTCTGAAACCGTTCCGCAATACACAAATCGGCACGTACATTTGGGGCTTCAGGGCCGGCAGATCGACAATAGACCAACTCTTCACCCTTAGTCAAATCCTGGAAAAGACCAATGAATTTCAAGTCGAGACCCACCATCTTTTCATTGAGTTTACAGCCTCATATGATAGCATTCATCACCAGGAGCTCTACGTGTTCCGGCCGGCAAAACTGATCCAGGGTTGTCGCGTGAGGATGGGCAATATGCAGTATGGAAACAGCTCTTTCGAACCTGTACTGGATTACGGAGGAGGAGATGTGCTGTATTAAAGCAAACCTGTCACGCTTTCAGTATGATATCCTTAGATCCAAAGCTTCAAAAATATTTCCTTCCTATAAATTATTCAAGAGTGGAAAAAAGTTGTTATCCTGAGCCTAGAAATAAAGGTATATCAGAGCTTATAATGTTTGCCCAACATGACAGTTGATCGTTTGCTAATTGTCCAAAAAGATGTAATCGATACACTTAGGCCTGAAGAATTAAAAACTATATGTTTCCACTCTAAGTGGGGCTTTGATGGAAGTTCAGGTAACTGTTCATATAACCAACTTTTCATGCATTAAACTCCGATGATTAAGCTATTTTTGTTTAATGTGTTGTTCCCCTTCGTTTGGTTTTTGGTGCAAAGATTGTCTGCCAAAATCCTCGTCCAGGCTCAACTAGATATTGTAGGCCTCTTAAAATTGAGCTCCTCAAAGAATCTGCACCAGTTTCTGTAGCGGAAAAACGAAGAGTGGATAATCAAAGCATATAGCTTCCGGCCTAGTCTCGTTAGAGTAAGTGAAAATATTTTCAACCTTAGGCACAATTGAACCTTTGCCATGATTGATGGAAAGGTATGCAATGCCATCATTAAAAAATCATCTACCTCTCCAATTGTTGTGTCACTTCAAAGGAATTTAATTCCATTGATGAAATGATAAAAATTTGGTTTGTACCTACGTGGTGGACGGATCTGTTTTTTTAAATGTTTTCTTCACTTTTCTTATAAATTAAAATAAAAAGGAAATAACAAGCAAGAAAACAGGAACATAAAAAAATTGTTGCTGAAAGAAATTCAGAAGCAGTTTCGAGAGCGTTTGGGTTTGATCGTTGACAAGCCAAAACCGTATTTTGGAAATTGTAGTGAGAGAAATAGCCAGGTAATTTTTTAAAAATGCTGAAACTTCGGCTTAAATAATTTAGAAAAATGCATGTTATAATGGCATGTTATAAGTTGATGTTGAGAAATTTCAAGCCGTCGCTACGTCAGCCATTCAATTTTTTCCGCCATAATAAAGTCTGTCATCTCGTTTTTATATTGCACATCTGCGACGCAGATGATATTTCCGACATCCAAACAAATGACCTGTGCAAACTGCATTATGGAACATAATGCAAATGCAGTTAAATTTACGTTTGCGTTTTTGAACACTTTAGTTTTGCAGTTTTCGTTTGAGAACTTTCTTCAATCGCATTTTTGACGCAGATGACGTTTTCGAAAACCGCTTATAAATGCGCACTTCCATAACATTCTCATTGCTACAAGGCGTACCGCAATTATATATTATGTATTGTTCCAATGAGACGTTAACAAGTGTCAAGAGGGAGTAACTGATTCAAAAAAATGGATAATTCAAAATGTTTATATATCCTCAATAAAACGGTTAAAAATCAAATATTGGCGTTTTTCTCAATATATAAAATAGTGGTTTTTAACAGGTAAATCAATCCAAATAATATATATGTATAATATGTTCGAGGACCTGCACAAAAAAATGCTTGGGATTCTGTATTTGTTTTGTTCTGCTAAAGCACCAGGGGTGGTAGAAAATCCTGAATTTTTATTTGTTTGTGTGGTGGTTGGACGTCAGTTTTTTCTTATTTAAGTATAATATAATATACATATGATATGAATCCATGCATTCATTGGGGTGACAAGACAAGTTGATTACGCGTTGACAGTTGAACACGACATATTTATCCACATTACGCCTTACACCTAGATATAGAACATGTCATTCTTATAATCAGTGATCAGTGATGTAGTGTAGGGAAAAATCCCTACTTTGAGCTCATTTTTGAGCCGGTGGGGAAAAAGACAGATTTTTGAAATCAACTAGAATTAAGGTACATACTTTGAAGATTTATTTTCTTCAAAAAAGTCCCAGGTTATGTTTTATTTCAGTGAAACTTTTTCAGAACTAGTTTGACAGCATCATGAATTCATTAATGCCATCTTACAATGATTACATTCTATTATTTCCTTGGAAGGAATTCAACAAAGTTTATCCATATAAAATAAAACAACATTTAAAGAAATTGGCTTCTTAACCCATACACTCGTATAAGGATTAGATGGCGACAGATCTAAAATTTAATTTAATTTTCTTTCCCAAAAACTTTCTTTGGCCTTAAACGAATTTTCATTAGAATGAAAATCAATTGAATACAATTTTGACGAAGCAGAAAAAAATGTAAATTGATATAAATGTTGAAGAGGTTTGGATAAAAATTAGTCAGTTCCGTATTTTCAGCGCGATGAACTTATGTTTCCAAACCTATATTATTCTGCAAAATATGTCCTGAGACTTCCTCATTCTAATGCTGACGCAGTAAAAATATATCCAGTAGTAACAGATGTAAGAAAAGGAACAAACTCAGTAAAAAACATAGGGGCGGGCTACAGTCCGCTTGGGCGAACTGTTGGATACCCTATTCTTATTCCTATATCTCATAAGTGGGCGTGACAAAAATTTAAAGGATTTTATCGAAAAAACTAAGCTTTTGTAAATAAAAACGCTCCCTAGCTCAAACTTTGGTTTTTCAATAAAATTGTTTTATTTAATTGTGGGCGTGTCAGTAGGCGGATTTAAAAAAAATTTAAGTATGAGCATAAAGGGCACCTAGAGAGTATATACTATAAATTTCAGCTCCCTAGCTCAAACTTTGGACTTTCAAAAATAAAAAAAAAAAAATTGTGGGCGTGTCAGTAGGCGGATTTTGAAAATATTTACACATGAGCATAAAGGGCCCCTAGAGAGTATATACTAAAAATTTCAGCTCCCTAGCTCAAATTTTGGTTTTTCAAAAAAAATATTTTATTTAATTGTGGGCGTGTCAGTGGGCGGATTTTGAAAATTTTATGTCCCAAGCAGTTTTATGGGCCAAAGATCATATATAAAAAATTTCAGCTTTCTAGCTCAAAATTCAATTTTTCCCAAAATTTGTTTTATTTAATTGTGGGCGTGTCAGTGGGCGGATTTTGAAAATTTTATGTCCCAATCAGTTTTATGGGCCATAGATCATATATAAAAAATTTCAGCTCTCTAGCTCAAAATTCGATTTTTTCCAAAATTTTGTTTTTTTGAGTTTGTGGGCGTGTCTGTGGGCGGATTTCAAAAATTCTTAAACTTGATTATTTCGGGACCCTAGAGAGTATATGGTTAAAATTTCAGCTCTCTAGGTCCAGTTTAAAGGCCTAATTTTTGCCGACGGACGGACGGACGGACGGACGGACGGACGGACATGGCTAGATCGACATTACTATCGATGCTGATCATAAATATAGTAACTTTTAGGGGTCTACGGGCAATATTAAGGTATGTTACAAACTATGCGTCAAAATTAATATACCCCTAGAATAGGGTATAAAAACATAGGGACGGGCTACAGTCCGCTTGGGCGAACTGTTGGATACCCTATTCTTATTCCTATCCCTCATAAGTGGGCGTGGCAAAAGTCTAAGTATGGTTGAATTGTTAAGAACGCTCTACATATTTTGTTATATAACATTTAAAGGATTTTATCAAAAAAAAAGCTCCGTAGCTCAAACTTGGGTGTTTCAATAAAATTGTTTTATTTAATTGTAGGCGTGTCAGTAGGCGGATTTAAAAAAAATTAACACATGAGCATGAAGGGCCCCTAGAGAGTATATATTATAAATTTCAGCTCCCTAGCTCAAACCTTGGATTTTCAAAAAAAATGTTTTATTTATTTTTGGGCGTGTCAGTGGGCGGATTTTGAAAAAAAATTATCCCGAGCAGTTTTAGGAGTCATAGATCATATATAAAAAATTTCAGCTTTCTACCTCAAAATTCGATTTTTTCCAAAATTTTGTTTTTTTGAGTTTGTGGGCGTGTCTGTGGGCGGATTTCAAAAATTCGTAAACTTGATTATTTCGGGACCCTAGAGAGTATATGGTTAAAATTTCAGCTCTCTAGGTCCAGTTTAAAGGCCTAATTTTTGCCGACGGACGGACGGACGGACGGACGGACGGACGGACATGGCTAGATCGACATTACTATCGATGCTGATCATAAATATAGTAACTTTTATGGGTCTACGGGCAATATTAAGGTATGTTACAAACTATGCTTCAAAATTAATATACCCCTAGAATAGGGTATAATAATAAAACGATTTGTTAAATTCTTTTTTTTACTTACTTACGTAAGCGTAGGGAAAGATGGGATGTTTCTCCTAGCCGGTAGGGATTTTTATTTTTCTTAGTTGTGATCACTGCTTATAATGTTTTAACATGTCAGCCACACACCATTCCATGTAGCCAAAATAAATCTAGAATTTGTTTGTATTTAACTAAGCCAGATGAATTCATGAGAACCCACATCAGGAACAAATTGTTTCCAATACGAAAAAAGAAAGGACACAGAAAAAAATATTAAAGGCGGAAATAAGTCCTTTGTTATATTTGCGAAAAATTTAGACAGGAAACAATTTTATTAGATACAAAACCAACAGACTGAAACATTAGTTAGCCGCCATGCAACTCACTCGTATTCCATTAATAGAAATGACAGACGTCGGACGGTGACAAGCATTTAACCCCAATAAACTTTGTAAGTAAAAATGTCGCGAGTGTGAGCTTCAATTGACTGAATAGAAAGTGCTTTTCGGTTGACTCGACTTAACAATTGAGAATTGTCAGAGGGAATAATTTGGAGAATGTTGTCCTGGATTTTGTACCTATTGAAATGACACAACAAAAAAAGCATAATAATATTGACAGGCAATTCTTGACGAGGATGTGAAACGGTTCGAATGAATGAATAAAGTACATTCAAAGAAAATGAATGTTGTACGATTTTAACACTGGCATAGTTTCTTAGGTGTGTGGAGAAAACGCAAGGTAACCTAGTTGAAAAGTCACATTAAAGAAATCAGTTAAAGGATGATTTTGAAAACAAACAATTTGATGTTGTCTTAACGATGGATTGGAATCTATTGGTAGTCAGTATTTTTGATTGATTAAATTGGTTTAAGAATGGGGTTCAAAACTCTTAGCCCGGAAGAGCAAGTGTAAGCTTCACAAAACACTGATACTGCCAATTCTGCTTTATGGCGCCGAGTGCTGAATAAGTAGAAAAGAGAGGGCTTTTCGAAGAGAAAAAATAAAACGGATATCTAGTCCTGTGATTTGCGAGGAGGGCGAATGGAGGACAAGATACAAACGTGAACTCTATGAGCTGTACCAAGATGTAGACCGAAAAGCTAAAACACGTCGACTACATTGGCTCGGCCACATCGAGCGAATGGACAATAGTGCTCCAGCAAAGATGATCTTGGAATCTCAGCCCCAGGTTAGTGACGACAAGGAGGACCGAATCTCCGTTTTAAAGACCAATCCATCGTGGATGCCAGAGCGATTGGTCTGGACAAGTGAAAGCAGAGTGGCGGGGATCGCGGAGGATGGAGGGCTGCGGTGTCTCAGGCAGAGACTCTTCAAGGGCGTGAGCTCGTTAAATAAGTAAGTAGCAAATTAAAATTCAGTTCAATATTTAACCTTTAGCTAGGTACCAGGTCCTACCGGTGTAAGAAGCATAACTACAGAGACTAATGTAATGATGCACCAAAGTGGTCTGCTAAGGACTTCATGCACACAAACTCTATATGGCGCCAACTAAGCCGCTGGACAATTATGGCCACACCTTGTACAGAGAATATTCAACGGACATCTAAAAGATTGGAGAGGAATCCTCTCCATCCTAACAGACAAAATTTATAGAAACTGTGTGATAGGTAGACATGCTTAGGGATTCTGCATTTGTTCAGAAGCTGTAGAGATGAGGAAGAGGAGGAGACAGTTAAAAACTTTTCTAAGAAGAGTAATTGGTTCTAGGAGCGGGACCTTGTCAATTGCATCACAATGTACTCACCTGTGTCTAAGTGTACATGTAGGGCCTGCAGGGCCAGCTGATCACCAGACGAAGTTAAGCCTACAAGATGGAGTGATACTACAGTGGACGCTCGCTAACTTGAACATACGATAACTTGAACAATCCAATAGCTTGAACCTGTAAAATCTTTCCCATAAGTATCTTATAGCTTGAACACGCATTTTCTAAGGCTCGATTTCTTGAATTTATTCATTAGGTACTCTGTAAATTGAACAATTTGAATACTCCACAGCCTTTTTAACTTGAACAAATTTTATTTGACACTAAAGGGATTTGACAGTTTGAATTTCGGTTATGGGCGTTGTTGTAGGTGCAGAGCATGTTGACAAGTCAGTCATAATACGGGGAATCCCCCGGTTTATTCGGGACGTAAGGAATTCTTCATTTCCTGTCTTTTTATCTGTGAAAGGTGCAGCTTCGGGCGAAGTTTTGCGAGAAATTTAAGATGGGGTTGAAAAAAGGACAAAAAATAAGAATGCTGACTCTGAAACAAAAGGCAGAAATTATACATAAATTAAAAACGGAATAAGTGTTACGTCTTTTGCAAAAGATTTTAGTGTTTCAAAAGGCACAATCTGCAATATTGTACCGATGGTTTATCAGTCAACCGAAACGAAATTTTCCAATAAATGGAGGGATTATAAGAGAAAAGGCCAAACAATTTTTCAGAAAATATAAAGGCCAAGAAGGTGGCTTTTTTAACGCAAGCTCTGGGTGGTTTTAAAAATGGAAAAAAAGATTTGGTATACGATAATTGACCATAAGTGGAGAAAGATTAGCAGCAGAGCCATCGAACCAATCAAAGAAATGCTTCATAATCAAAATGCGCTTGGACTTACAACGCAGCAACTTTACAACGTAGACGAAACTGCATTGTTTTGGAAAATGCTGCCGAAAAAACCTACGTGTCATTTAACGAGAAAAATGCTCCTGGGGGGAAAAGTGCAAAGCAAAGGGTAACTTTGCTCTTGGGTTCCAATGCCACAGGAACACATAAAATCATTCATATGATTATAAGGAAGTCCAAAAATCCACGCTCATTAAGACAATTCCAAATGCCAGTGGAATACAAAAGTTCTGCAAATGCTTGTATAACGAAGCACATTTTTAAGGAGTGGTTTTTCAACAGTTTTGTACCTCAGGTCAGGAAGCTTTGTGAAGAGCAAAACCTCCCACCAAAGGCAGTTTTGATAATCGACAACGCCCATGCCACCCATCGGAAGAAGACTTAAAAGCTCAAAAAGGAGACATATGTACCTTATTCTTACCACCTTACTTTACTGCTTTGATACAACCGATCAAAATGGGATACGAATTACAAAGCTGAATTATAAGTCTAGTTTGCCATATCCAAGGACAATGAGGATATAATTTCTGCTCTTAAGAACTTTAATTTACGCAATGCCATCGTTTTGATTTCAAAATCTTGGGAAAAAGTTAACCCTCAAATGCTTGAAAAACCTTGGAACCCGATTTTAAAAAGACGACGAAAATGCCTTTCTCAATGAAGAAGATGATGTTCCATTGTCCATTCTAAGACAACGTTGGAGAGACAGCATTAACACTGAAGGTGTAGAATCTTTCAAATGTTTGCTGGCTAACTTGGATAATCAGGTAAAATTCCTAAAAGTCGCTTATTACACGTGTGACGAAATAAATGTGTGGTTACGTGATGAAACTCGGCTGAACTCGACTGAAGATGTGGAATCAGCTGAAGAAGAAACTGAATCAAATGCTGGTGATGCTGTAAGCGTTCAAAATGTTGTTACTGATAAGGAAGCTGTTGAACATTTTGATAAAGCTTTTGATTGGGCTATACAAAACGAAAGAACATTTTCAGAGCTCACAGTTCTTCAAAGCCTAAGGGAAAATGCCTTTCAAAATGTGTTGCGTAAAGCTAAACAATGTAAAATTACAAGTTTTTTTTCTAAGCAAACTTAAACACTTTCATTTCCTTTCCTTTTGTTTAAAAATAAAGATTAAAAAATAAGTCTGAGATATTAAAAAATAAAAATTATAACTTTATCATTTTGAATAAACGCATTAAACATTTTTTTGACTTTTTCTTATGGTCCAGTAAGTATTTAAGTGTTACTTGGCCTAGGTGGGATTTGAAACTGAGACCTTAAGATTAGTATTTCAACACACTATCCTCAGCGCCACTGTGCCCACAACGACGAGGTTACTGAGGCAAATCAAATGCGAGTGTAGCCCTGCCTTTTTTCGCGATGTATGGAAACGTAGATTGATATAGCCTATTTGACAAGGTTCGTAGAATCTCTCCGTTGAACATGACAGTACCAACTGAGCCGGTCGTGCTCCATTTTCTTCGAGATGGGGACTTTGACGTGAAGATTTCCTCGGATAATGAAACTTCTTATTCGATCATGCTTCGTTACTCCTGATGTCATGCGAAGCACCGTTAATTTTTTGTACACTCTCCAACATTGTGAACGGGCCACGCTTACGCGATGCTTAATGTCGTTCTCACAGGTTGCTTCGCTATTGATCATAGATCTCAGATATTTGAAATTTTCGCACTTGGGAAGCACTCTTTCTTTTGCCTTGCTTACTGACAGGAAGTACATGAACACGCTCCTGGGAGTCAGGCGGTCTGTTTTGGAATGGTGATCATGTAGTACAGTCGTGTGGCCTGCTAAATGATAAATCGACAATTGTCTTACACAGTACATTACATTCTTTTGTCACTTCACTTATACAAGTTTGAATTAAAATCTTAGAGATATCAGATTGATCAAAAATGGAATGTAAAATTAATTAATTGCTCGCCAAAGTTTAAGGCGAGTTTAAAACGATATCATTCATCCTAAAGCACAATCATAGATTCCACAATCCAATTAATCCGCTCCACATTTAATCGATAATGGTGGATTGTAACAGTATTGATTGGTGAACGATCAGCTTATCACTTATTCTGTAAAAAGCTCACCACCTCCCGCAAGGTTCTCATCCTCATCACGCTCCAAGAAGAGAGAGAGATAGTCCCCTTAAAGCATTATCACTCAGTTCATCTGCGGTTTCCCAATCCCAACCCGAGACCTGGGGCCTACAACACAATGCTACAAGTACTTGTAATACATGTGAATTCAAACAAGTGTATCACATTTCTGTAACAAGAAACTACACGTCGACTGTACAAGTGTAAAGATTTTTTCTGTTCTACAGAAATAATCTACACTTTTCAGATTAATATCATCCTACAAGTGACTGTAGACTTGTACACTTGTAGCTTTAAGTTACAGCCTTACAGGCCCCTGGCCGCACGCCAAGCAGGGATCGAAAATGTCACGCATGACCATCAAGTATAGGACGTATTTGCCGTTAGTGACTCGGCATAAGCACCAGCCAATGCTGCCATTTTGAAATTCCGAGAGATTTCCTCTTTAACATAACAGGAGATTTTGTATTAACGTAAATATGTTTTTGCCTTAAATTTGAAACCAAAAAGTGTTTCCTTCTCGTCTCATTGTTGTAAGTTATGTAGCATAAGAACAACCAGTCTTTTGAATATCCTTGAATATAGGTAGTATATAAGTATTAGTAGCAGGTCTAAGGTCTATATTACTACAGATGCTAAGAGTTTCTTTGGAATGTTTTCGAATAACTTGAAGATTCGGTAACATTTTGAATTTGAATGTGGGCAGCGAACTAGGTTTCTACTTTTTAATGATCTTGTGGGTATTTTAATAATAATTTTATAATCTATAATCCGCTTGGGCGAACTGTTGGATACCCTATTCTTATTCCTATCCCTCATAAGTGGGCGTGACAAAAGTCTAAGTATGGTTAAATTGTTAAGAACGCTCTACATATTTTGTTATATAACATTTAAAGGATTTTATCAAAAAAAAAACGCTCCCTAGCTCAAAGTTGGGTGTTTTAATAAAATTGTTTTATTTAATTGTGGGCGTGTCAGTAGGCGGATTTAAAAAAAATTACAACTTGAGCATAAAGGGCCCCTAGAGAGTATATATTATAAATTTCAGCTCCCTAGCTCAAACTTTGGATTTTCAAAAAAAATTGTTTTATTTATTTGTGGGCGCGGCAGTGGGCGGATTTTGAAAATTGCTTATCCCGGGCAGTTTTAGGAGTCATAGATCATATATAAAAAAATTCAGCTTTCTAGCTCAAAATTCGATTTTTTCCAAAATTTTGTTTTTTGGAGTTTGTGGGCGTGTCTGTGGGCGGATTTCAAAAATTCGTAAACTTAATTATTTAGGGGCCCTAGAGAGTATATGGTTAAAATTTCAGCTCTCTAGGTCCAGTTTAAAGGCCTAATTTTTGCCGACGGACGGACGGACGGACGGACATGGCTAGATCGACATTACTATCGATGCTGATCAAAAATATAGTAACTTTTAGGGGTCTACGGGCAATATTAAGGTATGTTACAAACTATGCGTCAAAATTAATATACCCCTAGAATAGGGTATAAAAAATCAAGTGGTGTTAAATCCCATGATCTATTGACATAACCGCCAATTTAAAAATCAGCCTCATCGATGAAGATAATTTGCTTGAAAAAATTGTCATTTTGTTGTTGCCTCTCTATCGCCCACTTAACGAATTGCCGACGCCCTGTGTGATCAGTTGGCTTTAGTTCCTGTGTTAACTGTATTTTCTATGCAGATCTTTGTGCAAAATGTTAAACAAAGTTGTTGGTTTGAGGAACGACGACGAATACTTCTGCTAACAGCTGCAATATTTCCACAACGCTGATAACGATAGACTTTACTTCTCTGATCTTGAACCGAACCAGCTTCTTAGAATTTATAAACGATATCTTAGTTCATTAGCATGGTTTGACGGAGCATTTTCTCTACCGTATTTTGAACGAAATTCTCTTTCAACTTCTTTAAAACTATTTAAAATAAGTTGTAATAATAAAAACACGTTGCTCAATAGTGTACCGATCCATTTTAGTTAACGATAATGTATTTACTTCATACCTGAAAAAAACTTCGGAGTAATCTAATAGCTGTAAAAAAAAGTGGCGACCAATTGAAAATGATACGTCAAATTTGAACACCCTTTATATTTGCTATTAGATTCCAATAAAACCTATCTCAAGAAAAATAAAGGGCAACCGCCTACATTGGTACTATCATGTTCAAATGAGAGATCCTACGAACCTGCACAAAAATGCAATATCAACCAACGTTCATGTTCAATCGCGAAAGAGAGCCAGGCCTAAAAGCTCCTGGATCACACATCTGCGACAATTCCAGATCAGTGCAATGAATTGGGAGGGCTATGTACACGATTTGATGAACCGTGAAATTTTTCTATGGTTCCTTAAGAGAATTTAATAGTTCTGTTAAAATCAATATTGGTATTACTGCAGACATGGCATGACCGTTCCGTGTCACACATTGCGACTAACAGCTACTTCACATCGTCCATGTTCAACTGTCACTTGTCCTTATTATAACGTAATGAAAGTTCTGTGAGTTTTTTTGAATGGGGTTGAATATGGTTGAGATATTTCTTTCCTAAAATGTTAATTAGTCTTCTTATTATAAATATTGAAGATAAGGGACAACATGTTTTAAATAAAGGTGTGTGTGGGTTGTCATGGTGTTGTCTTTGACCAACAGGGCACCTAGGTTAACTAAGGTGAATAGATGCCCTTGTGACGAATGTCACAGCGCATTAAGACCATCAATTTGGGTCTATTGTGTCCATTGTGGGATTCTTTAAAATTTGGAGACCTGAAAAGAGAAACAAAGTAAACCGCTGTTTAACAGCTCAATAATTCACTTTACTCTAGCCAGCCGGATTTATTTACATAAATCTCAGGAGTTTCTTCAGCTCTATATCAATCAGGTCCTTCAGCTCCCCAAAGAAGAAGCTGCGAAGAATCTTCATTCTGTTAGTTCTAAGGGCAGGGCATTCGCATTGTAGGTGACGTAAAAATTCAATTTCTTGCTGTTGTGTAGTAGTCCCAGTCACTTCGGTGTAGGTCCACTAAACAGTGTCCCGTTAGGAGTCACGTCAGTGTGCGTATATCACCGCGGTTTAGTCGGCTCATGATCTTACAACTTTTGTTGTCTACCGCTGGCCAGAGCTCCCTTGTGTGTCTGCATGTATCGAGGTTGGTTCAACGTAGGTTTGTTCCATTCACGGATTCAGCATCGATATTTCGTGCTTGTGAGCTCAGCGGAGTTCTTATGGATTTTAGGCCCAGAGATGCATTCATCTCCGATCCGTACATTCCGCTTTCTCATAAGCCGATATGTCTTGGATCTTTGAAGGTCCCCTCCGTTCATATTTGGTGACTTAATGACAGGTATTGTCCTTCTTCTTGTGAACAGCAGGATTTCTCTCGTGGATGTGTTAATCCCAAGTCCTCTGTCCGCAACCCAGTTGTTGACGATTATGAGTGCGTAACTTAGTGCACCTAAGCAACTCCACAACAGCGTTTCTAACTACATAATCGTGTTACAGATCTTCTTAATTCAGAAAAATATATATCGTAGATAGTAAAACATTGAGCATTGAAACAGAAGAGCTAAGCAAAGTCATTTCGACAGCATGTCAAGGTATGCATCAAGATCAAGATTCCTAAACGTAACACAAGCAGCAACGGAATGTTAAAAATCTCGACGAACTTCAATGTTTACGACAGAAGACAACTAAGCACCGCCAATTGTGTTCAACCAGATACATAGCTCCCGGAAAAACATCCTTAACCCGAACTTGCAAAAAAACGTCCGAAAGAATTCGTCTGTTTATATAAAACAAAACCTACAAATAGCCTTTCAGTAGCTAACATTTAAAGCTAATTACATTATATCTACCTACAGATTTTAGCAAAACAATCTGCGCAAGGTAAGGCCAAAAGGCTTCTGCGGAAAACCAACCGTAAATGTACATATTTTTGAAAAAAATAAAAGTTTAAAATATAATAACTTTGAAACCCAATAAAAAAGTAATTTCTCCAGCGCTCATCAATCATTTCACTTCTAATGGATATCCAAGCACAAGAGCTCAAGAACTAGAAGATTTTTACACCACACCGTGTGCCCCCTCTCCCCCCTAAAATTTCACAAATAAATTCAACACCACATATCAAATTTTCTAGAATTATCATTTTACTCCGTGCTGTCTGCACTTGACATATTTCATAGTAAACGCTCGGAGTATTTTGTCCCGCCATCGTAACTGCATATTTTTGCTATCTTCTCATTTTTTCAGGTGCAGAAGGAAATACCATAATGCTTTCTTTTTTTAAACAAAAAAAAACGCCGGAAGCATGTTAAAGCAGTAAGGCTTTTGAGTTAAATGAGGAAAATGGAAAAGGATAATAATCAAAGTCTAAACGGGAAATAAAGTTGCTAGCTGGCTGCTGGCTGAGGATGATTCCAAAACGGAGATAGCTCCAGAAGCATTCACATTTCCAACAAATAAACGAAGCGTCGAAAGGATAAAGTCTCGACGTGCTGCAGGAACACCTTTTTCCATAAATCATTTGCAGCAAAATCGGACGAGTGAAATCATATTATAAAGTTATACTATCATCATTGTGTAGAACAACTTTGTTATCTTATAAGTCCGGTCCGGATGTCTGCCAGAGTATGTAACAACAAAAAATATACCATTTTACTTTAAAGATCCACAGTCACATTTACTGTGAGATTTGACGATGAAACGGAAGCATCTGTCGCGCATTAAACAAATGGATAGTCTGCAAAAAGGAACTTTACCTGTCGTTTGAACGGACATTGGGGTTTGACCACAGTTAGTCAGTTTCTGGGAAGTATAGGATGATGGGGTGGATAGGATTTTAAAGTCATCGAACAGTTTGTAAGTGTGTTCAGTTTGCGTGGTTATTCTGGTTGGACTAAGAGAAGAATATTGGGAGGGGTACTGCCGTTTAACCCTCGATGCGTAGTTGAAGTTCGTTTGGTTGGGGGTCAGTCTAAAGTGCGTTTAACAGTTCTTGATTGCGATTAAGGATCATTAGCGGCTCAGAGCCTTTTAAACATAGGTATTCAGATTTTGTTCACTCATAACCAAATCAGGAATGAAAAATGAGATTTTTCAATTAAACAAAATGTGAATGGAAAAATGTTAAACAATAGTGAATTCGCAGTTTTTTTTTTAGATTGTTTTTTTTTTTTATTGCATCGTAAAGTAGAAAGGATATGGTTAAGTATGGAATAGCACATCGGAGAAATGGCCTCCACGGCTTTGCTGGCCAGACGCACGCTTTCGTTGAAATTTACCTTGACCATTTTGCAAAAACAAATTTGTTTGTTCAATGATGATCCAGAACAAATTCCGCACCAAACAGTGACACGTTGTGAATGCATTTGTTTCTCGAGAATCACATGTGGGTTCTCTGAGCCCCAAATGGGCAGTATTGACGATTAACAAAGCCATCAAGGTCAAAATGTGCTTCATCGCTTTGCTTCGAACTGTGGCCGCCAAACTTTTATTATTTTTTAAAGATTGTTCTACAATCAAACCACGTTGTTCTCCTGTGTAATGCTCCATTTGAACTACTACTAACCCTTAACTGTCAGCTGATTTTAGTGTTGCCAACACTTTACTATTTTGGGCCACCCTTTATGAAAAACAAAATACAATTGTACTTAAATGCGATCAATAGTACTGTTTCCTTTTGGTAAATATGTGCCCCAATCCCGGACCGCATAAACTGCAATGCTTATATTAATGGTTTGCTGCTTGTAAAAAAACTTTTTTATTATGGATTTTATTGTTTGTAAACAGTATGTAGGTACATCCATATTAATATTATAAATGCGAAAGTAACTCTGTCTGTCTGTCTGTCTGTCTCGATTTAACGCCAAAACTACTGAACCGATTTAAATGAAATTTGGTACACAGATAGTCTAGAGCCTGAGAATGGGCACTACTTTTTACCGCGGGAAAATGCTTCATCCGCTGTCCAGAAGCGGAGATCTAAGCTGATATCTAAGAAAAGTTGTAACTCTCGAATGCTTTCTAGCTCCTAGCTTTGGAATGACTCATCCAAATGAAATAGGATTTTTTTTAATATAAAGTTCAATTATGTACAAAGATTTTAAGATATAAATCATCTTTGTAGATTATCCTGAAGTTGAACAATAAGCATTAAACTATACATTTTATACAATTCAAAAAAGTAAAATGTTCGATTGAAGCTAGATCGTTATATTTTCCCAGCGTTCAGTGGAGGAAATTTTGTGTGTGTGTGCGGCAAAAATCTGTTTCTCTACCTGTACCTTTTGTGCAATGTGCTTTTTTTTTCTTTTTTTATGCACCTTTTGCAGTTTGTGTTGTTTTTTTATGGCGCATGGCAATGGGATGGAGAAAGATAGGGTTTGAAATGTAAATGAGGTTGAGAGGGAGTCACACTCAGAGTATATCCATATAATGAGTAGGGACACTCTCGAAGTTTTCTTTATCAGTTCTTATCAGCAAGTATTTTGTTTTAAATTTGAGAAGTGGCAGACTGGCGTAGCAAGGCGAGCACGGGACAGCTAGTAACATATATAAAGGGTGTTGAAATTTGACGTAACATTTTAAATTGGCTGGAACTTTTTTACAGCTGCTAATACTGCTAAACTTATCGTTCATAAATTTGAAGAAATTGATTCGGTTCAAGATCAGAGAAGTAAAGCCTATCATCGTAGTGGTAGTTCGAGTCGAAATTTTGCAGCTGTTAGCAGAAGTGTTGCTGAAGAGCCAAGGACGTCAATTCGTTGTCGTTCACAAAAATTAAACCTAAAACCAACAACTTTGTTTAACATTTTGCACAAAGATCTGCATGTAATGGCTTACAAAAAACAGTTAACACAAGAATCAAAGGCAACTGACGACGCAGTGATTCGCAATTCTTTAATTGGGCCATAGAGAAGCAACAACAAAATTACAAGTTTTTCAAGAAAATTATCTTCACTTATGAGGCTCGAAATTGGTGTGGTGGCGTAATTGGTCGAATTTTCTTCGAAGATGATAATGGCAATGCAATTACTGTTGATGGAGCTCGATATCGAGCGATGATTAGACACTTTTTGTGGAGTCAATTGGAAGATATTGATGTGAAGAATATGTGGTTTCAACAGGATGGTGCACCATGCCCCACAGCAACGAACTCAATCGATCTTTTGAAAAAGAAGTTTAACAATCGCATAATTTCCCGAAGAACAGACGTCAATTGGCCACAAAGATCATGCGATGTAACACCAGGGGGTTTTTTTTATTGTGGGGTTTCTTGAAGAATAAAGTTTATCCTTAAACTGTTCGACACCTCAAAGACAACATAATCGAGCAAATATCACTTATTGAACCATCATTATGCGAAAAAGTGATTTAAAATTTTGTTAAAAGGTTGACAGTCTGCCGAGCTGGCAGAGGATGTCACTTGGATGACATTCTTTTTCATTATTAACCGAAACCAAGGTACATTAATTTCCAATAAAGATAAATATAGATTTCATTCAAAATTTAAAATGATACCTCAAATTTGAACACCCTTTAGTTCATAAGTCTATACTTAAAAATATGATAAATATTGCTTTAAATGTTTCATGTCTTTTTTGGCAAATACATATATTATTTTATTTTTTGTATTATTGTTTGTAATATTCCAAAAGATGATCTTCAATAAGGTCAAAGTTATTTTGTTTTTAAATAAGATATTTGCTAATCAAAATCACTAGTTTATAAGATATTATATCTTATTGTCAGAGGTGTCACGTGGAGTATTGAGCTGGGTGCTCATTCGTGAAATTGTTGAAATTATTTTTTAAAATCCAATTTTTCAATTAGATAAGCGAAATGAACTATAACCTCCTATTTGTTGTTATTTTAATGTTTAAGTCCAGCCATTTTGGAAAGATTTCCAAAAAAGTCTATAATTTTTTCCCAGGCAAAATGATCAGGATTTTGTATGAAGAAGTTTCTGGCGTTTTTTTCTAATAAAAATAATGCCGTAATTTCCGGCCAACTAATATTTGTATGGATTATGAATGTATTTAAGTGTTATTTTATAAACATATATTGTAATGACCCCACTGCTTAATGTGTATAGGCTCTTGTTAATTAATAAATGAAATGAAAATGACTGTCTGTATTAAATCAGAAAAGTTTGCAATTTGAAGCCGATTCCGGCACTTTGTTTTAATTATGTTTTGGATCGCAAAAACCCTTTCAAAGCATGCCGATGGATGGGGAATTGATAACAAACCTTGAGCTATTCGATTTAATGTTTCTAAACATGCGATATAAAAATTAAACAACCGCATCATCATCTCATGATGATGACGATGAAGTAGGAAATCAATCAGTGTGTTTTTCGAAATATTCCGAATATTCTGATTGAGCCATTTGCGTTTCTTTATTTAATGGAATATTTCGGATAATCCATTTTGTTGTTTCTTTATTCATTCTAGAATACTTGGATTGCATTTTTTTTATTCCTAGAGAAAGGTGGAATAAAAGAAATATTCTCTCGTTTAACAGATGCACTGATGAAAAAAAAAATTGAAGCAACAGTAACTAAGCATATATGGCAAATTAATTGTTTTTTTTTAAGTTCGCTGGATAAATACTCGTATATTTTTAAAATGGTCTCTGGGGTACATGAAATGCCATGCATATTTTTTGAACTTCGTATTACATACTACTCCTTACTCTAAAGTAAATATTTAAAAAAAAAATATGTTTTACATTAACAAAAAATACAAAAATAAATAAATATCAAAACGATAATATAATTTTTTTCATAAAAGCAATAACAATATCTTAGTTACAAAAAAAAGAAGATATAAAGGTTTTTCGGAGAGAAAGTCTTTTGTTACTGTATTGGTAGTTCGTTAAGAAATACGGCGCTGGTGACCGGAAAACAACATGTCCGGTATATAGTATATAATATTGCTAATATTCACGCAATTATCGTTGTCATTGGTCGAAAACGACTTCAGTCGTTTCCTGAGTCGTCTCGGTTTTCAATCATTATTACCTCAGATGACCCCCAATTTCGTAGTAGTTTTGTAAACGAGAAAGAAACCAAAGATAGGGCAAACAATTTAAGTAGTTTTTGAGAAAATTCATTATGAATTCACATGTTGTTGGGAAAGGAGGTGGTGCTGCGCGAGTTTCTGGCGAACTATCCGAAAATTACGCAATTGTGTCGGATTTTCAAAAATACGATGATCGCTTAAATGAATATGTTGAAAGTAAAAATGTGCGCCAAAAACGAACGCGTGCGGTTGTGTGCCTACTTTCATTCGGAAGAAATGAATATTGCTTTGAAAAATGATAACGAACGCACACACGCAGCTTAATTGAACCATTGGACTACCTATCAGGATCAAAATTGCAAACGATAAAATTGTTCGTTTTTTACACCATTTGCCGTGTTGGATTTTCCTATGTGATCGAAGTTAAGTCGTGCGACGAGTAGAGAGCATTTTCATATCCGAGCTTTGTAGTGTTAAAACGACAAGCATAATGGCGGTTTGGAAGAGTCATGTATTTTGGAGTCGGACACGGCAATAGTAGTCGAGGTGAGTTTCAGTCATTGTTTTTGTTTGTCAAACAACAATTTCAAAACAAAGGTATTTGAACTGTTGTTTTTGAAAAAAATAAAATAATGATATGAATTTAATAAATACAATCACTGGAACTTAACTTTCATAAATCTTAAGAACAAAGAGTAGTCACAGAATGCACGAGCTTAAACAAAATCAACTCAAAAAGTTCATAAAAATAAACTTTTTTCTTTTCAATAACTCATTGACAAGGGTGTAAGACTTCCGCTTAGAAAAAGCTTAATGTGTTTTTTATTACTAAAATATCAATATTATTATTCT
The DNA here is from genome assembly GCA_949715645.1 of Portevinia maculata. Taxonomy (NCBI): domain Eukaryota; kingdom Metazoa; phylum Arthropoda; class Insecta; order Diptera; family Syrphidae; genus Portevinia; species Portevinia maculata. The sequence continues at coordinate 264,360,910 of OX454526.1, read as the reverse complement.
TTTCGTGAACTCATATTATTAATTCGTAATGTTATTTATATATGTACTAGCTGCACCCGCCCGGCTTTGCCCGTGCCCGAGAATTCTATTGGCCAATATGTTCGAGTAGACTTCCTTATTATTGCCTATAGCGGGTATCTGGCGTACCTATGTTGCTGCTCCTAAAAAAAGAAGACCGATTTTGGCCAAACTTCACAGAAACACTCTCAGGCCAATACCGAAGATTGCCTGATTTGAGCTCAACCTGTTCCGCTTAGGGTAGGTGCTTTTTGTCTGGCAGGCGCCTATGTCCGCTTACTTGTGCGAATCAAACAACAAAGCGAAAGTAAAAAACTTCGATAGAATCACTTTTCATTCACTTTCACACCGATTGTTATCAATGTGGGAAAAGCAACAAAAGAAATGCAAACAAATTCAATAAGAGTTATTTGAATAAAACATTGAACACACGATATCTCAAGAATGAAAGTGCGCACAAACACCACAATAGGCTTGAAACGTTGGTCTGGTCTCCCTCTTTCATATGCGCGTTCAGATAACAAAATAGGTGACGACTGTACGATGGTTTTTTATATGTGCGGTCTCTGTATCTGCATCGGAATTTACATGCATACGCACATATGCATGTGTACTCACTCAAATGCGCCCATAATTCACACACCGATGCAGATACAGATAGCGCACATACCAAACATCCTTTGCACAGACGTCACCTTTTATGGAAAAAAATTTCATTGGAATCGGTTAACGCGTTTGGCCAAACGCCGGCAACAAACTCAAATATGGATTGATTTTTATATATATAGATTTGTTTTTTGTTTATGCCGGAGTATATCCTTACCTGTGAGTTCAATAAATAGAAAACAAATATTAATTGTGTGTACTACCTTTTTTGGCATATGTATTACATCTGCTTTCGATTTAAGTGGCAACGCTGGTCATGAGACAAATAATTGTCATTTTATTCGTTTAAATTCTGTTTCTTTATTCATTCCATTCTGGATATTCCGGATACAAAATTCCAAAATTCTGTCTTTTCTAGTCCTTATTCGGAAAAAAAAGAAACACACTGAATATAAGCCATGGGAATATCCTTTCTAAACTTAGTCCTTTGTTTGCTTACCTTACCAGCAGAGTACCTGGACAAAATCATTAATGCAGCACAACAAAAATCACATTTGCCGATTTTGACGTTTATAATGTTTGAATGGGTGAGTGCTTCTCATTTTGGTTCTGAATTCAAATCCAGACGCTTATTTTTCTTCTTTTTTGGGGAAGAGCTGTCATCCGAGTGCTTATAGAACACTTTCAGTAGAGTCCAGACGCATTCTGGATTACCAATGGAAAACGACAAGTGAATACCATTAATGAGACAAAATTACACGTTCACGTTAACCACTGGATACGTACTGCAAAATATTCTTTTTTGTAACCGTTTACATTGGTGATATACAAAATGAAGCGACGTACGTTCTCTGGACATGATGGAAAAAAATGAAGAATTTCATCGCAAAATCATCTTCAGCGATAAAGCTCATTTTTGGTGAACCGCCTTCGTCAATAAGCAAAATAGGCGTTACTGAACAGGTGAGACCCCTCATGTGCTTAATGAAACAGCACTTCATCCGTAAGAAGTCACTGTTTGGTGCGGTTTTCATGCCAATGGTGTCATTGGGCCGTTTTTTTTCATCGATGAAAACGACCGTCACGTTACGGTAAATGGTATTCGCTACAGCGACATGTTGGAAAGTTATTTCCTTGAGCAATTGCATGAATTGGACATCAGTGATATGTGGTTCCAACAAGACGTTGCCACACGCCACACAGCGGATGCAACAATCGAGTTATTGAAGTCTCAGTTCGGTGAACGTGTTATCTCGAGAAAAGGACCCGTCTATTGGCTGCCTAGATCGTGTTATTTAACGCCTCTAGAGTTTTTTTTATGGGGCTACATTAAATCATTGGTCTATGCCAACAAGCCGCGACGTAAGAGGAACTCAGAGCCAATACTAAACGAGAAATAGCGGCCCTATCGGTGGAAATGTGCGGCCGAGTCATCGATAATTGGGCTCAACGTATCGACGGCTACATACGTTCCCGTGGTGGACATATGAACGAAGTCGAATTCCATTCATCAATGTTTTGATAGAAATTCAAGCCAATAAATCTGAAGTAGTTTGCATTTTATTTAAAAAAGAAGTTGTCAATTCCTTAATGAAAGACCCTTTATTAATTCATATAAATGTTTCTAAAGAGCGAAGACAAGAAAATTGCATACTCTTAGACTTAAACAACGGTACTTTCGAAACAGGGCAATATCTTAAAAAACGTGGAAGGAGATTTTAAAGAAGTTTGAGTATGGCGTGACACTAATTGCGTTTTTGATTAAAGGAAAGATTTGCTCTTTTGCTCAAAAGATTTGCTCTTTTGCTTAACATGGTTCTGAGCGTAACCGAGCCACAAAGGAAGAATAACCAGTCCACCCACACATTTTTGTGTTATGCCAAATTGCACTGTTAAATGTACCCTTTTATATAAGAGTTATATAATACTGCATTTGAAAGTGCGCACATTAACTTTATACCACTCACTCATCGACTACCTACCTACAGAAAATAATAATAATTCTATTTTAAAAACACTTTACTTTTTAAACGAGAAAATAGAGTACCTACACGGAAGAATAATAAAAAAATATCCAGTCCAATGTGCTTGTCGAGTTGTGCTACACTTACACACATTCTGTATAGAATTCGTACGTCCAACTTTATCCGATTACGATGTGAGTAGTAGATTGCACATAGGATGCGGAAATACATTCTGACGTCCGCACTGACATTTCCTCCGTTTGCTAACGAATGAGGCTTTCATCGTTCTTGTAGTGCATAAAAGTCAGGATTACAATTCTCTTTGTACGTGTTAACAATAACCCATTAGTACACACCGATGCTTTTGGATCAAAAAAAAGTGTCAGCGTTGTAGAATCAATTATTCCCCACAAAAATAAATGGTAGCAAACGTCTTATGACAACAAAAAAATGAATCGTTTTCCTAAAAATTACCAAAAACGATGATCATACTGATGAATCGATTTTAAATAGTGCTAACGAATTCGAGTTTATTTACGTAGTGAGATATTTTCCTGGCATAGCCAAATCGAAATATTCACTCCGAAATTATCCTTGCAACGAAAGGATAGGCACGTAGGATATTTACATATTCGTGACTAACCGTCATAAAAACATCTTAACTTTGTAGTATTCATAACACCACTGTATAAGTGTATACTGTATAGAGACGAATAGCTTATATCGCAGAAGGATAGATAATTTGTTAGGGTTCATCCGAAAAGTGGAGGAAAAAGGGTTACAGACTAACTCAATTACAATTTGCATAGTTAATGGAATGTCTAATGAAATGAAATCCTTCAATTCGTACTGCTTTATGCTCAATTAATTTGGAGCCATCTGTGCTGCGTTCATGTAACTATAAAGGGATGTTTGATTAAAAACTATATTAAGCTAATTTCTATGTTAAAATAAGAAAAGATATTAATTTTCAGAAATAGCTGCTTCGGCAAAACACACGAGTACATATGCTTAAATTGAAATTATACCGAGAAGATGAGCCGCTGTCCTGAGCAAGGATGACACACATGCATAATTTAAATAGTTAACCCCCGTTTGCATTTAAAACGATGCGGAGAATTGAGTTGTGAAGTTTTCTACTATATCCATAACGGAATAAATTTGTTAATTTGTTTTTTTCTCTTTTTGAAAAAAAGGAAATCCAAATCCCAGAGCACTCCTGACTCGGTAACGTTCAATTGAAATTCGCAACAACTCTGCTTACTTATTTAATAATAAAATATGTGGCATTCCGATGAAATACTGAAATAATATTAATTCGGGTTGCTAGATTAAGTTTCGGGTATGGGATTCCAAAATCTATGTAATATGATGCTCTTACTAGAGGAGTGGTGCTTTCGCAATAAGCAAGTGCTTTTGTTGTATATTTCATAGTATCAATGACGCAGGAAGTTAGCTACGAATAAAGAATTGGAGATACAGATGGCAGAGTTTCACAAAAGTTTGGTTTCGAATTTAATATTTGTTAGAAATTGAGGTTTACAAGTATGTTCATCCATTTTATTTGTATGTAGGTATCATGATCAATTTTAAAGAGATAGATACACGAACGAAATTCAAATATATCCTAAACAACCGCAACCCTAATTGTATCTATATTTTTATATACACTACGTCATCAAGTCAAAACTCGTGGGTAAATGCCTACACGTACTGAATAGACTAGGCAAGAACAACTGAATTTTCATCTGCTGGGTACCTGGCCATGTTGGCATTACAGGCAGTGTGGTAGCGGACTCTCTGGCAAGAAAAGGGGCAGAGGAGCCCTTCATAGGAGCTGAACCGTTCTGCGGGATAGGAGAACACACTCTACGCGAAAAGTTCAGGAGCCTGGAGGAAGAAACAACGGCCAAAACCTTGCTATAGCAGAGGACGGGCTTTGCAGATTCTGCAGTGAAACCGCCGAAACTCCAGACCACATAATGGAATCCTGTGGGGCACCGCCCACAAAAGGATAAGATATTTGGGCAGGCACCAAATAACAGACAAGGAAACACAAACCATGGACCCACAGCACATTCTCAGATTCATCAAGGAAACTGGACTAGACGCTGTGCTCCAAGGAGTGTGACCTGCCAAGGATAAATCAGTGCAACACCTCGATACGCTTTACAAAAGTAGTATCTAGAGAGGGCTCTGAAAGAGGGCATGAACCTCTCCGAGGTACAAGCAGGGGACACAATAGACCAATAGGTCGCAGTGTAATATATACCCTAACTAAATATTATTATATTATTAAGGTAAGATTTTAAAATATTGCATTTGTTTTGGTTCGTGATTGAGTTTGCGTAAGATTTGTTATAGTTAATCCGACCACTTAACAAAGGAGGAACAAAAAGTCAAACTGAAAATTATAGGCCGATTGCAATTTTGCCAGTTGTAGAAAAATGTTTGGAGGAAATAATAGTACGCAGAATAATCAATTTTATAGAAAGACAAAGACCAGAGAACGTACGTCGCTTTATATGATCAAGTGGCTTTAGTTCTTGAGTCAGCTTGATCTTGGAAGGGTGTAGGCCAAGATCATTACGCAAAATTCGCCATAATGTGGTCTGGGAGAAGCCCAATTCTTGAGAACGCCGTGAGATTGACTGATTTGACTAATTTGCGACGGACGTCCCTACGGCAGCAATATTCACCACACTTCGAGCAAAACGTAGTCTCACTGGCACAGCAATATCAAGCAGCAAATATTCTGACTCAAATTTGTTCAGTAGACTATGAATTACTTGTCTACTGGGATGAGAATTACGGCCGAAAATTCGATTAACGCTCTTAATGTTGCGACCACCGAAATATTTTGACATTGACAGGTTGATAATCGACTTAAGAGTGCGTTCACACTGAAAGTTTAAAGTTGTCAAGTCGCTAATAGAAGACACTTTACTTTATACAGTTTTTATTTTTTAAAAAGCTAAGTACGCAAATTTATTCAAAATACATAATAGATAAATGCTTGATTATCAAATTGTTTTAAAATCACTTCGCCGGTTTTTGAGATATAAACATAGGGACGGGCTACAGTCCGCTTGGGCGAACTGTTGGATACCCTATTCTTATTCCTATCCCTCATAAGTGGGCGTGACAAAAGTCTAAGTATGGTTGAATTGTTAAGAACGCTCTACATATTTTGTTATATAACATTTAAAGGATTTTATCAAAAAAACAACGCTCCCTAGCTCAAACTTGCGTGTTTCAATAAAATTGTTTTATTTAATTGTGGGCGTGTCAGTAGGCGGATTTAAAAAAAATTAACACATGAGAATAAAGGGCCCCTAGAGAGTATATATTATAAATTTCAGCTCCCTAGCTCAAACTTTGAATTTTCAAAAAATAAAAAATTAATTGTGGGCGTGTCAGTGGGCGGATTTTGAAAATATTTACACATGAGCATAAAGGGCCCATAGAGAGTATATACTATAAATTTCAGCTCCCTAGCTGAAACTTTGGATTTTCAAAAATTAATATACCCTTAGAATAGGGTATAAAAAAATTATTTTATTTATTTGTGGGCGTGTCAGTGGGCGGATTTTGAAAATTTTTTATCCCGAGCAGTTTTAGGAGTCATAGATCATATATAAAAAATTTCAGCTTTCTAGCTCAAAATTCGATTTTTTCCAAAATTTGGTATTTTTGAGTTTGTGGGCGTGTCTGTGGGCGGATTTCAAAAATTCGTAAACTTGATTATTTCGGGACCCTAGAGAGTATATGGTTAAAATTTCAGCTCTCTAGGTCCAGTTTAAATGCCTAATTTTTGGCTACAGACGGACGGACGGACGGACATGGCTAGATCGACATTACTATCGATGCTGATCATAAATATAGTAACTTTTAGGGGTCTACGGGCAATATTAAGGTATGTTACAAATGCGTCAAAATTAATATACCCTTAGAATAGGGTATAAAAATGTGCAGTTGTATGAGTCTTGCAAAAATCTCAGTATGCCAGGGTCTTACATTTACTATAAGTATCAAAATTCCCAAAAATCATCAAAATCATAAGAGCCGTTTTTTAGGATGCTTTTCAAAATTTTACCAACTGTTATATGCAAAAAATTTATAACCAAACGTGATCAATACGGGCTTAAACAAAAACATGAGAAGATTGTTGAGAATCTACACAGAATTGGTGTAAGAGGAATCTTATCGAAATGGATTGAAAATTACCTAACGGAAAGAGCAATTAAAGTAAAGGTAGGAAACACACTAAGCCAGGAGAAATCAAGCCAGTATGGTGTGCCACAAGGTTCAAAACTGGGACCAATCCTTTTTATTTTGTTCACCAATGAAATACTTCGTGTTTTTAAGCAAAGTACCGCATTTGCATACGCAGATGATATAGCAATTATTGTCAAACACTGAAAACAATATTCCTTTTTATTTTGTTCACCAATGAAATACTTCGTGTTTTTAAGCAAAGTACCGCATTTGCATACGCAGATGATATAGCAATTATTGTCAAACACTGAAAACAATGGAAAGAATAATTGACGTTCATATCAGAGAATGCGTAACTATTAGCATGCCTCTACACCCCTGTCAATATGCGTATCAAAAAGGCAAATCAACGGAAGGCGCCCTATTAAAACTAACAAATCCCATAAACAACGCCTACCGTTGCAAGAAATTGCACTATGAGCTTTTCTTGACATAGAGTGTGCTTTTGATAACACCGGTTATGATTCAATATCAAATGCTTTAATTCACCGAAAGGTAGACTTTCCCACCATAAACTGGATAAAAGCGATGCTCGAAAGTCGGAAAATTACTGCTTCGTCAGGACAGACTTCAGTATCAGTATCAGCTTTAAAAGGCTGTCCACAAGGAGGAGTTCTATCACCCCTCCTGTGGTCTTTGGTCATAGATGACCTTCTTCAAAAACTAAGTAATTTAGGCTACGACATAATACGGTACGCCGATGACTTGGTCATCATTATTAGGGGCAAAGAATCAAACGTAGTTACTACACGTATGCAAAACGCCCTTAAGATAGCTATAGACTGGTGCTTCAAGGAAAATCTCTCCATAAAACCCAGTAAAGCTATCATAGTTCCTTTCACAAAAAGAAGAAATCTCAGCTTAGCCCAGATTTCACTAAATGGCACGACCATTGAGTATTCCGACGAAGTCAAATATCTTGGAGTAATCCTGGACAAAAGACTAAACTGGAAGTCTCACATCAACAACAAAATCACTAAAGCTAACAGAGCTTTATGGGCCTGTCAGCGCACATATGGCAGAACCTGGGGAATCTCTCCAAAGATTGTCCACTGGATCTACACAGTGATGACAAGACTCATTATATCATACGCCTCCATTGTATGGTGGACAAAATCCACACAAAAGGTCGCAATAGAGAAACTCAAAAAGGTACAACGGCTTGCGTGCCTTGGTATCTCCGGACCCATGCGAACCTGTCCAACGACTGCCATAGAGGCAATAAAATTAATTACACTTCTCCACATATACATTAAAAAAGTGGCGATCCGAAGTGCAATAAGTCAAATAGAGTTAAACTAGATAACGATCATTCGGAACTTAAGACCCTTCTCGATGAACTGCCAGAACTCAACATGAACTGCGCGGTCACAGACCGTATTCATAAAACACTATGCTTCAATAAGCGGTTCTCCACGGAGATCCCCAAGAGAGAAGCTTGGGTTAGTAATAACCCACCTAACAGCCACAACGGCATAAAGTGGTATACGGATGGTTCTAAAATGGAAGCGGGGGTAGGAGCGTGAATATACGGACCAAACAAACGATACTTATGGGAAAAAGTCCCAGCGTATTTCAAGCAGAGCTCCACGCCATTCAAGAATGCGCTAGCCACATAAATCTATCTGGTATAAAAGGTGCAACCATCCCTATATTCACGGATAGTCAAGCAGCTATAAACGCTCTTAGCTCGCATATGATTGACTCCAAATCAGTCATGTACTGCTTCAACACCTTACAGGCACTCGGAACAAGTAAAAAGACCACGCTATGGTGGGTTCCGGGTCATGTCGGGGTGGAAGGTAACGAAAGGGCCGACGAACTATCCAGAAAAGGTTCGGAAACACCCTTCATAGGTCCCGAACCCTTCTGCTGCACTCCTAGATCAGCAGCAACGGCAGCAATAAAAAGCTGGAAACACAGAAAATGCATCCATCTTTGGGAAAGCATCCCAGGTTTAAGACAGACCAAACGAGCCATTCGGCCTTTCAATAAAAATGCCAGCAAATGGTTAAACCTAAGCAGGCATGATATCAAAAACTTAGTAGGTTACCTTACTGGTCACCATGGCTTAAGATATCATCTACACAAAATGAAATTAGTAGACTCTCCTGAGTGCCGACTCTGCCTTGAAGATGACGAGTCAGGTGAACACATTTTATGTGAATGTGCGGCCCTAAACGGAATTAGAAAGAAGATCTTTTTCAGGGAACAAATGTGCCCGAGGACATAAAGAATTCTTCTACTAGTAGAATTGTCCGCTTTACACGGAAAGTGGAAACTCTGCTAGTCTAAATTTTTCTGGCCCATACGGCACAAAAGATCTTTTTAGGCATCGCCTTGGCGAGCCAGAATTCTTAAAAAAAAAAAAAAAAAAAAAAAATTGTCAAATACAAATGCCTGGATACTGCAGTTACGACAATGCAGGAAGAATTTGATAAAGTCTCAAGATGGTGACACGACCAAGGACTTGTTATAAATGCTGCTAAAACTAAGATGATGCACATACGCATGCCACGCCAACCCGAAGCAACTATCAACATATACCACCAAAATGAAGAATGCCCAACAACAGCAAGAAGTGATGCTATTGAAGTGGTCAAAGCAATAAAGTATCTGGTTGTAATAATTGATGATCAGGTCCTAGATGTTAATGGCATATTTAAGATGACTGTGCTATTGCATTATTATGATGATCAACGCTACCAACAGAGTATACGACATAATCAGCATACTAGAAGACGAGCTCAAGAATTATTGGAAATTCCAGAAACCTATAACAACTATGGAAGAAGGCATCCAAGCTACGCCATACCAACAATGATTAATTCATTACCAACAAACCTAAAACATATTGTTAATTTTAAAAAAACGCAAAAAATGCTTAAAAATGTATTTCCTTAACCTACATTCGTGGGGCGCAGTGGCTCAATGGTTAGTGTGTCTGCCTCCCGCCGGAGGCATTTATCCATATTGATGCAAAAGGGCTGGTACACACGAGGGATGGTATCCCGGTATTATACCACCGCTACCGCGGCGCGAGAGATAAGCGGCTCATACGCGGCGAGGACGTCGCTAATGCTCATGAGCTCCTCCGTTTTAGTACCGCAATAGCGGAGAGGGATAAATTCGACACGGCAAAACAATTCGCCGAATTTTGGTGGCTTTTTGAGGGGGGAGGGGTCAACATGCCCTCCCAAGACGGTGCGTTATTCTAGGTAACATCCTCTTAGTTTATAAGTTAGACTAAGTTAGCTAGGGCGTTTCTGAGAGAGGCCGGGCTCGCCAACTTGTGGTGGTGCTTCCGGGAGGTGATTGATTCTGTAAGGCATCAGTCAGCTCACGGCAGCGCGTGTGCACGTTGACGACTGCCAGGTGCTCGGAAAGCAATTGGGATTTTGATCACTTGTTTCGTAATGCAACGAGTGATCGGAATCCTAATTATAATTATAGTTAGAATTATAGTTAGAATATGTTAAGTAGTTTAAGTAAGTAGAGTAGGTAGTTTTTAATTTGTTTTTTTATATAAAAATATAAAATTTGATAAAGATGCCGAGTTTTCTTTAAAATTTTCTCGATGAAAACATAATATGTAAGATTAGTTTGTATAGGTAAAATAGTTTTAAGGCCGAAAGGCAATAATTATAAGATAGAGTTAAGTTTAGGGCGTCCGCATAAGGATCAATAATCTAGAATAAGTATCCTGTTAATTTTAAGTTAGATTTAATCATTTTTGTCTAGTATGTAAGTTGATATAAGCTAATAATTAATAAAAATGAATTTAAAAGTAAAAGTAAAAATAAAAGTGTGTCTGCCTACTAATCGAAAGGTCTCCGGTTCAATTCCGGGGCCAAATAACATCTTGAGTTTTTTTCCACTGCCCCACCTCTTGCGAACGTCTGACAAACATCCAAGAGTATCAATTGTCATGAGAAGATTCTCAAATTTGCCGTTCGGATTCGGCTTAAAATTGTAGGTCCCTTCCACTTCGAAAAGAAAGTGGTTGGAGAAGCTAGGTTTTAGGCCCTTTATGGGCCGTTAATGCCTAATATTTATTTATTTTATTTTAACCTACATTCAGTAACTTAAAAAAAAAAAATTATACTCGTATCTATTGCATCATAAACTCCACTAAAACACTGAATTCACAAAAACCTGTTCACTAACAAAAAAACTCAAAACTATATATGTTATATATTGAATCACCTGAAGATAAGCACTCAGATTCGCGGGTAACTCAAATTGTTTTAAATTTCTTAAGAGAAATAAAGTGAACATTAAAAAAAAAAAAAAATTCATCCAAACTCAGCTCGATAAGAAAACCAGTTTTTTACTTGGAAAACTGTATTAACTGAGTTCGGACGGACTATTCGTGTAACATTGTATCTGGGTCACATCGGGATCATTATCATGCTTAAACAAAACGATACCCTTCGAAAATCTATCACTTTATATTTTTAACTTGAAAACGGCGTTTCTAAAATATTCAGTAAATTTCCATAAACACCATAACCAACGTCAATCTTTAAGTCAATCGGATGGATAGATACTCCGTTGGCGGTTTGATTCCATGACACGACAGCATTTTCGTCCATCGGATTTGGCATTGAGGTTTCTAGTCTCGCGTTAATCTCTTACAAAACGAAGCAGTTTATAGTTTCATAACGCTCCAAATATGCAAAGTCAAACTTACGTTTATCAGAAACTTTGTTCCTTTTGTTAATGTATTCATGTGATGCAAGTGTTCTATATTTGTCTTCCTTTCTGTTAACATTAAATAATGGTCACAAATTAAATAAATACACATCTGTGCACTGAGCACAATTTCATAATATTTCCTGAGAAGTATTCTACCTACATATCTTCAGGCAAATACCTACAGGCAAAATAGAAGCAGGAAAAAGTACTGGTATCAAATGCAAATGAAAAAGCACGGAAGAAAGAACATGTTTTTATCATCCTCCTTTTGCTTTTTTATTGTACATATTTTAATTTTAATTAAACTAGATAGTTTGTTTTCAATGCTTAAAGAAGAGGAAAAAAATCCTTCCTATGTCCTCTGTGCACTAGTTTGGGTTCTTAATAAAATGAGCGGACAGTTTTTTTTATAAATCTGTTCAGACCAGAGGAAAGAAAAAGGACTCGCTGCATAATGACACTCTGTCTGATTATAAATTGTTTAAATACAAAAAAAAACTTGAATAAACTTACTTGCAGCGATAGTGTTTTTTAAACACCTGAACTATCTTATTAAGTCAGAGTGCTAATGACAATGCAAAAATTTGTTTAAAAAAAAGTGTTGCTGCAATATGCTGCTGCCCAGGTGGAGGATAAGAGCGAATTTTGACTAATTACAAAAGATGGATTTCGTGAGTTGAGCAACGGCAACGGAAACTTGAGTTATCAGTCGTATTATGGAGATGGAACGATATGGGTAGGTGAACAGTATTTTAGGGCGCCATTTTGCAAAGGTGTCTATGGAATCCGATCAGTATAAGAGCACAAAATCTTAAGTTAACCGGTCGAGTCTCTTAGTTTGCATACTAATAAAATTGCGAGACTTGAGTTTGAGTTTTCGAGATTTTAATACTTTTGTTTCTGGGTCCCGGCATATTCAGGTGGTAGACAAGGGCCCATCGAATTGAGATACCTACATATCTGCTATAGGTTTTGCGAAATAGTCTTTACTACGTTTCGAAATTTGGCATCGGGTCCGGTACAATATTGAATGGAACTAAATTCACATGATGTTATGTTCTGTTGGTGTAGAGAATTGGGGAGGTAAACTAGCACTCTTCATTCTCAAATGACGACCCTGTTAATGCAAGCACTGCTCGTCTTCAAAGATGCAAACAGATAATCTCTCTTAAGTAAGAGCTGAAAAAAACGCATGTGGGGCTATAATAAATCTGGTTGCATGTAATGCATTTTTTACGAGGGAAAACTTCGAGTTTTCCTTATATTCTAATGGATGGCCAGCGCACTTTTTTTATGAGTAGTCATTGTTGATTGTTGGTTCCCAACAACGAAACGCGTCGTGCAATATGTTAATATCGGATGAAAGGTTTAATTGTGCATAGCACAAGACGAATAGCTGAATTGACAATTATTAAAACCATCGAATGAACTTAGATCACTTATTGACTGTTGTGAATAAAAACTGAGAGGACGCTCCAATTAAATCTAATTCAGTAAAGTGTTTCTATTAAAGTGAACTCTCAGTTCTTCGCGAGTAAAGATTTTCCTGAAATAAGCTTCATTAACTCAACTCGACATTTCGAGACTCTAAACAAGAAAATTAACATGTGTTACCAAAGTTTCTCGCAATAAGGGATTACCTACATTCGTGGCAATTTGAAAGTGACAAATTTAAAAATACAGAATCATATTTTAGCGTCCTCTTTATCGAAGAATTATCCCTAAAAGCTCTTTTTAGAGTTTGTTAGAAGGTGCCGTGAAGGAGACTAGAAAATAATAACATAAGGTCGGGTTGGCTTTTTAATGAAAATATTCATACTTCGTTCCCATAGTTTCTAAAAGCTCAGATGTTGTTGATATTTTTTGAAAAACAATGCGGCTAAAGCCTGAACTGCATCAAAACGAAGGTACAAACAAATAGCAAGCAGAGACAATTATGTTTTATTCTTTGCATCGCATTTCGCACTCTGTATCATTCAATTCCAGATTTAAAAAGTGACCGTAGCTAAAGCTTGCATTTACTTAAGCTTTAGCTGCGGTGAACGTTTACAAACGCTTTCCAACAGTTTAACCAAACAAGTGAATACAACAACATTGTATGAACTCTATACTCTGTCCGGAATTAATAGTCAGTACAGTGAAGATAGGACGTTTGCTTATCCGTCTGGCTATAATGCTTTACATAAACTAGTCGCTCTTTAAAGCTCTCTCAGGGTTGTCATAGCTTCCAATATTGACCGTCACCGTCACAAATCAAAGAGACCACCAAATGGTGGCATACTTAGAGAACGTAGCGACCGCACTGACAATATTTCTCTCCCCCCATAAGCGCTGTACTGACTATTATTTCCGGATAGAGTATAGTAGTAGAACAGAATAGGATTCGTACACCTTTCTCAGACACAGTCGGCGCTGTTATCACTCATTTAAGTAACAGCTGATTTGCGATAAAATTAAAATATGTTTTTAGACGATTTTATTATTTCCGTACAAATTAGTTGATTTTCACTTTTCAAATCAATTAAATTTTACACTATTTATGCACCGTGAGCGATTGTGTTAAAATGGTTGCGGTGTAATAAGTTTGTATTATGTCCGGAGCTTTTTAATATTCAATAAAATTATTTGTTGTTGCGCCAATTTGGGTAATTGGATTTTTTCAAAGCTTCCACGTTGTTCACTTTTCTTATTTTTTGCACTTTTGTTTCGATGTAGTTCAGGCTTAACCGCTTAAAATAAATCTGTTTCCTCAAATTAAAATATTCGCCCTCTGCGTGGAAGTTATTACAACCAAGTTTAAGGGTGCTTTAGTTTTAAGAGCTTGCTCAAATCTAGGTAAGCTTTGACTCTGTTCACTTTTTGCAAATCGAAGCGAACTGGGTCCCCATCTAAGTACTAACCACGCCCAACGGCGTTTAATTGCGGTGATCTAACGAGAGCCGATTGATTCGACGTGGCAAGGTCGTTGATAGCATGTACTTGGTTTTATTCTCATTTACTTCAAGATCAACCAATTTCGCCTGCTCATCAATCGCCGTGAAAGCCTTTAACACGACACGCTTGGAACTTCCGATGGTGTCGATATCGTCTGCATACCCCAGTAGCTGGACGGATCTATTGAAGATAGTGCCTTCCGTGTTGACCCCTGCCCTTCGCCTTATTTTAACCACAACAAGATTGAAAAAGTCACATGAGAGCACATCTCCTTCCGGAAATCCGGTACAAGTTTGGAATAATTCGGAAGAACTGCTTCCAAACTGTGTTTTCAAGTGTCACGCGCCACAAGTGAATCAGTTTTGCCGGGATTCCAAATTCAGCCATCGCCGCGTAGAGTTCCTGACGATGAATGCTACTCGTATCATATGCGGCTTTAAAGTCGATGAAAAGATGGTGGGTCTCGACTTGAAATTCATTGGTCTTTTCCAGAATTTGCCTTTATAAGAAAATATTATAAACTTAATGTTTTAAAAAAACTAGAGTCACCTCATTTTAAATTGTTTTTTTTTTATTTATTTTTACTTTGATTATAAATGGTTATAAAACGTGGATATGACCGTTGAAGTGGCAACTCTCCCCTTGCCAGAAACTCTCCTGTAAAGAAATAAAGAAAAGCCTATGAATATAATCATCCACACAGGCGTCTACTTAATTCTAACACTCTTAAATTGCACGATACACAATTTCAAAGCAGGTACTTCTACTCATACTACCACTACACCAGGCGGCCGTCAGTCAACGGACTTACACCATTTACAGGATTCTCTTATTCCTTCGCCAGGCGACCAACATATACACCGTTGAGTATCACACTCGCAGGGTAGACGATGGATGTTACACCAATGCTATATCCGAGACATGTAAGCCAAGCGACCACCTCACACACCATTGAGTATCACTCTCGCAGGGGAACCGGTGGATGTTATGCCAAAGCTGTATCCGAGACCCGTAAGCCAGCGACCACCTCACACACCAATGCTTGATCTGCGAACCGTAAGCCAAGCGACCACCTCACACGCCTTTGAGTAATACCCTCGCAGGGGAACTGGTGGATGTTATGCCAATGCTCAAATATCATGAACCAGGAGACAAAAAAACACACGATCGAGTCTCTCACTCGGACGCCGCTTGGTTTTATTCCAATGTTCAGTTGAATTATTATTCTACTTCAAATATATATACAATTATTCTACCGATAATTAATAAGATTAGTATTCAGCGAATTAAACTCACCTCTCTTCAAATTCCTTCTTTTCTTTTTCTTTCTTTCAATTTTATTTTTTCACTACTCACAAACCACTTGCTCTTTTTGCTAACAAATCACAACTGACTGAGAAAGTCAACACAGAGAGAGAGGGTTGTGAGTATCGCGAAATATAACTAGGTATACATTAATGAATTCTGCGGCATTGCCAAATTAGTAAAAACAAATCTCAAACTATAATTAGTATTACCAGATAAACAACATTATTAAAGTTTTACTTTCAATTTACCTGACTTTCTTACACCTTAGTATGAAGATTTGGTCTATTGTCGATCTGCCGGGCCGGAAGCCACTATGAAACATGCCGATTAGTGTGCTGCTGAATGGCCTCAGACGTTCCCATAGTACGTTGGATAGGATCTTATATGCGACATTAAGCAGGGATATGCCTCTATAGTTCTTGTAAGACATAGGATCGCCTTTTTTGAAGATGGGGCATATGGAGCTGATAGTCCACCTATACTTGGTTGAAGATTTGGTGCATACGCCCTACCAAAAAATCACCTCCATATTGTAATAGCTCCGCTGGTAAACCATCAGAGCCGGCGGCCTTATTGCTCTTTAGCTTTCTTATAGCTAAGACAACCTCTTCTATACTGGGTGGTGAAATCTGTTCCTCATTGACAGGACGTGGGTTCTCATCTTGCCCTATCACTTAGGAGCTGTTGGAAATGCTGCTTAAATACATTTACTATTCCGTGCGCTTTGGGGACTAGGTTTCCGTCGCTGTTTCAAAGAGCCTGCGGGTCCTAAAGCCAGCAGCCAGTTGCTTCGCTTTTTGTAATATCTTCAGATGTTGTTTTTCGATTTGCTTGAGCTGGAGACTGCGTACGCCCTCTTCTTTCAACGCAGGATCTTCTTCAGTTCCCTTCTCTTGGCTGGATACTTTTCCCTCACTGCCCTTGTTTTGCGATGCAGCGTTTTTAAATGTGCATCTTCTGTCACCTTCTTCCGAAAAGCACATACATCATCATACCACGGGCTTTTTCTCTGGGGTGGCTGGTAACCTACGGTGGTGTCGGCTACCTCCTTGATGATGTCACGATATCGGTTCCACATATTGTTGGCACTTGTGGGTGGTGAATGTACAGATTAGAGTCTCTCGCTCATGACTCTGGCTACTCCAGGTGTGCTAAGGCGTCCAACGTCGAATTTCTTCTTTTGGGTAGTTCGCAGCTTCTTCTCGTTGGACAGTCAGCTCTGAATTTAGCCGCAACAAGTAAATGGTCAGGGTCGTCGTTTGCCCATCGGAATGTGTGCACGTTTATGATGTTGGATGCGTGCCTCGCATCGATTAGCATATGGTCGATTTGGTTAGCGGTTCGACCATCTGGAGAGCGCCAGGTTTCTGTGTGGATTCTTAGCCTTTGAAACCTAGTGCTACTTATCACCGTATTTTGAGCTGCTGCAAAGTTGATTAGTCGGTAGCCTTTATCTGTTGTGGTGTAGTGAAGGCTTGCTTATCAACTAATCCGCCGAAGTTGTTTTCCTTACCGACTTTGGCATTAAAATACCCCAGCACAACTTTGACATCGTACTCCGGACAGGTTCCGTAGGCTCCGTCCAGGAGGTCATAGAACTCCTCCTTGATGGGATCTTCAGCTTCGTCGGTAGGCTTATGTTTTGAAATGTAGCTTTGATGCGGATCGCAGCCAGGCGATCACTTATCGGCTTGAAGTCTATTACTTTTGTCCCAACATATGCAATCTTTTATGGCAGCTGTAAAAAATGTCGTAATTTTTCCTTTTCATCATACCTGGTCCTATCCATCGTATCTCCAGGGGTATGAGCGCTGCCGTTGGCCCATTTAGGACTCATCCGCTACCAACTCTTTTCCAATACTGTGGCTCAGTATTGGAGATCCATAAAGATCTTGGATTCAAATATGTCGACGCAGCTCAAATAGGGATAATACTAATAGTTCAACCTGAGTGGAACTGGTAGGCGCTACCGTTGATCTCTTCTTGGAAATTCCTGTGCTGCTGTCTAAAGCATGAGCAAGTGTCTCAGTGTGAAAAAGATTCGTCCCCCCTCTCTCGTACGCTCCCACCAACGGCCTTATGAAACTTTTCCCAGCACTTTCAGTGGTTTGGATTCAAAATATCGGAAAGGTGAGAAACTTTAGTCAGAAGTGCCGAAAAACCAAAGGATAGATTCTTACAACAGAACTTAACAAGCATTCATGTACCTTCTTCAAGTCAACTAGGTACTTTCTTTTCTGAACCACAAGTCTTCGCCTAATATTCTATTCATAGAGTTGCAAAAATTCAACTGTATACAGCCACTTTGCTTGCGTAACATCAATAATCTAATTAGCTTACCTATATTTTGAATTTCCTTGGAACGTTATCATATTTTTTATCATTCAAGGATTATCATATCAAATCTTTTATTCGATTTGAATAATTACTTTTGATTTTTGAAGCAATCATGTCCTCTGTGCTTGTGTCAAAAATACGAGCCAATTTTCAACCTCAATCGATTTTTGAACTAGCAAAACCCTGAAGGATTAAAAACTAATTCACCTAAAAGAGAACAAAATATGAGAGCAAAATATTTTTTTATTCATCAAGCAAATCCCCAACAAGGGTAAATGGGGCATTGCATTGAAAGATCTAATTTGAGTGCATACAACGAACAATTTCTGCATGCAATAAGCCTTGGAAACAGAAAAGCAAAATAATCCATGAAATATTTTCAGGATCAGTTCGGGTGAACTTTTGATTGCTAACTAGCTCAAACAAAAAACAACAACAATATAGTGTCTGCTACTTGTACGGAACCCGGATGAATACAATCTAAAATACTCCAATACTGGTGAATTCTCTTTGAAAGGCAAACGCAGAGGACTCTTCAAAAACATACAAATACGGCTGGATACATATAGCCAGAGACATCATTGGGAATTGGTAATCCTCTGTTTTTATTGCACACTCATGGGAGGGTTTTCTTGTTCATTTTTGTGTGTCCGGTTTCCTTTGCCGTTTTGGCATTTTCCATTTCGTTTACTTTTCATCGTTGATTACGGGTCAGAGGTGGCCAAAATTGCGCCCTCTCCATCATCAAATACATATTCGATTCAGAGAATTGTCACAGAGTTCCGGTCATTATCCTTGATATTTATTTTCCCGATTCGTATGAAAGCAAAAACAATGTTTTTTTTTGCGTTGACAAATTTTTTGCGTTTCCATCAAATGAATTTCATTGCTTGAGCAGAACAAAAAAAGCTCCCTAAATGCTACCGGTTTCCCTAGATTCTGTTTCGACTGCGTGCAGGAAAGTGTTCGACGGAAAATAGTTGTCCTGCATTGATTTTTGCTTGTCTTCGGATCGGAATAAATGAACGAATCACATTCGTTTTGATACGACCGCG
This sequence comes from Portevinia maculata, assembly GCA_949715645.1. Taxonomy (NCBI): domain Eukaryota; kingdom Metazoa; phylum Arthropoda; class Insecta; order Diptera; family Syrphidae; genus Portevinia; species Portevinia maculata. Next base: position 264,341,712 of record OX454526.1, on the reverse strand, counting down.
GCAACTATTTTCAATTTCTGATTTCATTCGGCAGAAGGAAATTTAATTCTATTTTCAGGAAGACAAAAGCTGGTCCCAGCGTATGGTTGGCTTTCAGCTTTCGTCCTGCCAAGTCAGGCTGCCGATGAATTCGAAACTAATTTGCAATGTGTTTGGCTTTGTCCGGATGAACTTCCATTTCGAATATAGATATCAATTGAAATGCGAATTGGTCGCGTAATCCGTGAATGTATAGATGAAATTGGCAACGGAAATTTGTAAGCAGGTTTCGATGCGGAAATTGACTATACGTGAGTAAAACACAACAGAAAACTGCATTAATCTAATTAGGAGGAATTGCATCAAATTTTGGTTTGGTGGTGATTAATGGCGGCAGCTTAATGCAACCTGTGTACGTTGGGTTTGATTGCATTTGTCGTTACTATTGCGTATGAATTTCCATTTTTAATGTTTAGCCAAAATAAAGGCAACCAAATCGGATTACATCCGTACCTTAACGGAAATGAAATGCACAATTTTATGAATGCATTAATTAGGGTAGGTATCGCTGTTTTCTAAATTATGGTTTGGGCTTAGAAGGCAACGAATGGCGGTTTCGTTTTGATTGTTAGCATATATTAGTGGATTTTGAATGATTTATTATATTTTATTGTGTTGGATAAACTTAATTAAGGTAGGAGAATCGGATGGAATACCTTCTAGGTAAACCTATTCGAAAGAGGCTTTGGCTGATGCTTCAAATGCCAACGAATTGCTAAGGTGCACGCGCTCGTGAGTTATTGATCGTGTCAATTTTTCTTTTGGCTTAGACTCTGGAGCGTTCGGATTAATCAAAACTCACCCAGTGTGCGCTCGATTATGTGAGTTAAATAAAACGAACACTCCTGAACGTGTGGTTTAATGATTCACCAGTCCAACAGGTTTTAAGGTAAAGTTGGTTCTGCTTATAGCGGCCAAACATTGTGCCCAATAAAAAAAATCAAGTCCAGACTTTAAGTGCTTCAAAATGGCGAATGTAAGGTTGCAATAGGCTGAGGTGATAGATTATAGTCACTTTTGTGGTAGCCATTTTTGATTATCACCTTTTGTTTGCTCACTCAAAATCGACACACAAATAATAATTTTGCGCAACATCAATCCGCCTCGATTGTGCAATGGGACTCGCTGCCAAAAAACTGATACTAAACGACAATTTTGATTATCAAATCATAAGCAGAAGCTGTGCTGATTCCACATATTACCAGGCTGTATGAATAATTGTCCGAAACAAATTGTCCAAATCCCAAAAATGAACAATCGCCGGAAAAAAAAATTTGGCGTGTCATTCCTTAAGTCGATTTTTACCTGACGAGATCGTTTTGACGAAACTCATGCATTCCGTAACTTCAATAATCGTCTATCGTCTGGATGTTGTCATTTCGACCATTCGCTATTTGCTTTCGGTAGCTCGATAATCGTCTTCAAGACGATGTCATTTGCGCGACAGCCAATGAGGTGTCGTCTCGAACCGATTTACATATTTTGCAGAGAAATAGCATTTTTGAATAATTTTTAAGGTGAACATTGCCTTTAGTCCCTTTTTTATGATACAGAATGATATCAGTACATCTTCTACCTCTATCTTCTCTTCTATATGTGGGATCGAGTAGATGTCACCGCTCTAAGCGTCCAAGTCCCAGTTTAGTTGCCTTTCTTTTCGCCGACTCTCTCTCTCCCTCCCTCTTCTCGTCGCCTGAAACTTGTAATTTCGCTATACCTACGAGTAGTAGTAAGAATGCGCCCTTAGCTCGCATACCATTGACTCCAAATCAGTCATGTCCTGCTTCAATACCCTTCAAACACTCGGATTAAGAAACTAGACCAAATTATGGTGGGTTCCAGGTCATGTCGGGGTAGAAGGTAACGAAAAGGCCGACGAACTGGCCAGAAAAGGTTCAGAAACACCTTTCATAGGTCCCGAACCTTTCTGCTGCACTCCTAAATCAGCGGCAACGGCAGCAATAAAAAGCTGAGAACATAAAAAATTTATCTGTCTTTGGGAAAGCATCCCAGGTCTAAGGCAGGCCAAACATTTTATGTGAATGTCCAGCCCTTAATGGAATTAGAAAGAAGACCTTTTTCAGGGAACAAATGAGCCCCGAGGACATAAAGAATTCTTCTACTGGAAAAATTGTCCGCATTACACGGAAAGTAGAAATTCTACTAGTTTAACATTTTTCTGGCCCATACGGTACAAAAGATCTTTTAGGTGGAAGTGACGGTGATAACTGTGAAATCCGTTTAAGCCGCGAAGCGATCCACTCAAACACTCTTTGATTCGAAAAATTAAGCTGATATAGGCGCCTGCTCCTTAAACACCAGACCGATTGAGCAAGTATAATAACATGTATTTTCTTTTATTAGTCGCATCAACGCACGCTGGGTACCTGCTAGTTTAATAAAAAGAAATCATTGCTATTCCTCGACGGGAAAACCAACATACAGGCCGACTGATGTTGCTAAAATACCAGATTCGATTGATGTCTTTATCACAAAAGGACTAGCCGCCAATCGCGTTAAACTTGAAGAAAGTTTTGATCTTTCCTCTGATCATTCTCCGGTCATTTTAACAAAGACCGAGGCGCTTATAAAAAATGAAAAACCGCCAAGGCTAACAAACACCAAAACAAAATAGGAAGGCTTCAAACAAGATATCCAAGACAATACGGAACTGGGTGTATCGCTTAAGGCGCCTTATGAACTATAGGTCCTGGTCGACCACTTCGTCCATAGCGTGCAAAGTGCTGCATGGAATAACAGTCCTTACCAGCGAAAAATGTCCGACTATAACTGCGTCAAATACCCGCAGAAAATAATAGGATCAAGACAAAACGAAAAGCGCGTAAAAGATGGCAACAAACTCGAGCCCCACAAAATAAGGCGCGCTTAAATCGACTTTGTAACTTGCTAACAATGTTTATTAGAGATTTTAAAAATCAAGCAGCCAGTAATTGCCTTGAAAGCCTAACAGCTGGAAAAGAATCCAATTACTAGCTCTGGAAGGCTATTAAAGCTACAAAAAGGCCAAAGATAGCAGCGCCACCTATTAATATAACCCCAGACCTCTGGGCAAAAACCGACAAAGAGAAGGCGGACGTTTTCGCCGCCCACCTAGAGGATCATTTTAAGCCGTTCGATGGTCAAGAACTTAATGAAAATATTAATGCGTCCGACAGAATAACCAAAAATAATGTAATAATAAACGATACACTCACCGAGCTCAGACAAGAAATAAAGAAACTCAACCCGAAAAGAGTACCGGGTTACGACCTGATTACGGGTGAAATACTAAAAATGCTACCTCTGAAAGCATTAACGAAGCTTCTTCATATTATCAACGCAGCGATTAGACTGAAACACATTCCTAGCCAATGGAAAGTCGCGGAAGTCATTACGGTTTTAAACCCATGAAAACCACCTAATGAAAAGAAATCTTACAGACCCATATCGCTTCTTTCAATAATTTCCAAAGTTTTTGAGAGGATATTACTCAAACGCTTACAACTAATTTTAGAAGAAAACCGTCTTATACCTGACCACCAGTTCGGGTTCAGAAGCAAACATTCAACGATTGATCAAGTGCATCGGATAACTGACGTAATTGAGAAAGCTCTCGAAGAAAACAAAATTTGCTCTGCCGTATTCTTGGACGTTTCGCAAGCATTTGATAAGGTGCGGCATGAAGGCCTCAAGCTCAAATTAAGACAAGTTCTCCCCGAACAGTTATATAAAATAATAGAATCTTATTTACGGAATGGACTTTTTCGTGTCAAACACCGAAACGAATAATCAGAATTTAAAGAAATAAGGGCAGGTGTGCCGCAAGGAAGAGTTCTTGGGCCACTTTTGTACTTGTTATTTACACGTAATATACCGCAAACCGAAGGTATTACAGTAGCCACGTTCTCCGACGACACTGCAATACTAGCAGTTGGTACAACGACCAAAGAAACCAACAAAATATTACAAGGCGCGCTTAACCGGGTCAATGTATGGACAAAATTATGGAGGATCGTTCTTAACGAAACGAAATCGGTCCACGTGGATTTTACATATAAACAATCAAATAATTTACCTGTTTTTATAAATACGGTTCAAGTTCCGTTTGCAAATGAGGCCAAATATCTCGGAATGACTCTGCAAAGTTGAAATGGAAGGGGCATGTAAAAAAGAAATGCGAAGAACTTAAGAACAAATATAGAGAACTTTATTGGTTAATCGGAAAATATTCCAAGCTTAACCTCGAGAACAAGCTTTTATTATATAAGCAAGTGCTAAAGCCCGTGTGGACATATGGTATACAACTATGGGGTTGTACCAGTGAATCAAATATAAACACTATACAAGCTTTTCGAAATAAAGTGATAAGATCATTCATAAATGCAGCGTGGTACATCGTAGATCTGGGAATTCCAACCGCTAAGAAAGAAACTAGAAATTGCGCTCTAAAGCATAGAAATCGATTATTAGGACACGGCAATAACTCGGTCCATGAAATTCTAGACGAACAAAATTTATTGCTGCGATTACGACGAACTAAACCTTTCGACTTAGCCCGATAACCTTCAACTGCAATAAAATTGCGGAACTAGCAAGAACTATTACTGGAGAAAGTTTCCTGCCAAACGTTTAAAACTTCGTGAGAACAAAATTGTAGCTCCAAATAAGTTATTGGTGCATCGGACCAGATATGAGCGTTGTACTCGAGTTTCGGGCGAGAAAACCTCTTATAAATTGTAGCCATTAGAAGGAGTAAAATATTTCTTACAACGCTTAAGCAAGCCCAGACATTTCGCGGCATTCTTGGCGACACCGAATATGTGGTCATTCCAACCAAGGTTGTCATTAACACACATACCGAGAATGGAAAGTCTTTCGGTTTCGGCGATGCAAGTGCCATTCATAGATAATGGCAGTGTGTGTGGGTTTTGCTTTAATGACAGGAGACAGCATTGTGTTTTGGAAGCATTAAATTGTACCCCAGTGAGTTATGCTGTTAAGATCGGAATTTAATGAGCTTAACATACGTTGCCGTTCCAGTTCCACACCCGAAGATGAGGGGCGTGACCCAAGAAACGAATATGAGAAGCTGAGGGTACTGTCATCAGCAAAGGAATGGATTGGATTAGAAGTAACAGAGAGGAGATCATTTATAAAAATGAGAAGGAGAGTCGGGGACAGAACAGAGCCTTGGGGGATACCAGCATTTATTTGGTGAGTTGCAGACTTGAAACCGTCCAAAACAACTTGAATTGAACGGTGCGAAAGGTAATTTCTAATCCATTGAAGAAGAGTATCATCGATTCCAAATGCACGCATTTTCGACAAGAGAGCTTGGTGCCAAACTCTGTCAAATGCTTTTGAAATATCAAGCGCAACGATCTTACTTTCACCACCTTGGTGAAGAGATTGGTTCCACTTTTCGGTTAGATATGTCATCAAATCACCAGTGGACCTGTTGCTGCGAAAACCATACTGCCGGTCATTAAGAAGTTTTCGCAATTCAAGATATTTCATTAGCTGACGGTTTATCAGCGTTTCCATGACCTTAGAAAGAAGGGACGTAAGTGCAATTGGTCGGTAGGAGGAGGGAGAAGAAGATTCGCCTTTTTTTGGTACAGGCTGGACAAATGCTGTTTTCCATCTTCCCGGGAAGAGTCCTGAAGAATAGGACAGATGGAAAAGCTTACGCAATGGTTTTGCCAGCGAAGAAGAACACCTCTTCAGAACGATATGGGAAATACCATCTGGACCAGCGGATTTGTGAACGTCAAGATCTTGAAGTACTCTAGCCACTGTACGAGTGCGAAAGTGGATTGGTCCCATGGAGAATTCTACGCGCTCGAGTACAGGGGGAGACAAAGCACAATCTGGGAGCGTTGAGCTGACTGCAAAGTGAGCAGCAAGCAGAGGGGCCTTATCTATAGAGCTGACAGCTGGAATGCCATTGTAAATGAGTGTTGGGATAGATGATGAGGTCGAATTCTTGATGTTTTTAACAAATGACCAAAAGTTTTTACTACCAGTGGGACTTTGTAGTATTTTTTGCCTCAACTTTTGGTCATAGAAGAATTTGACACGATTAATGTGGGCATTGCAGTCGTTTGTGGCTAGTTTAAACTTTTTACGGGTTTCCTAAGATGGGTTGGCTTTTAATATCCGAAAACTTACCTCTTTTAACCTGATAGCCTCTTTACAGCTCAAGTCACACCACGCGTTAAACTTGGGTTTGATACTTTTTATCCTGTTAGGGATAAAAGACTTCATGCTCAGGTGAATTATGTTTGTGATCATATCAGCAGCAGCATCCACGTCCCTGTCGAGGAAGCACAGTGTCTTTTAGAAGATTTCCAAATGCCTCGGGAAAAAAACAAAAATCATTGCTATTCCTTCGCGCAATTTTGAAATGTCAAATACAAATAATTGTAACCGCTGATTGCGTCAGTGGCTAAATGCCAAACCACACTTTCATGAGAATTTAAGTCGTTTCCATGAAAATCGCGGCTACAAATTTGATTTCCATAGCAACTTGCTGAAGATAGGAGTGGAAAAAAACAGATTTCGTAGAAGTTCGTTCATGCCCACACCGATAATTATTTATGAAAGTAGATTGTTGGTGGATTTTCAGTGCAATCAACCCCTCTTTGCAACGTATTTAAAGTCTACCTATCATGCTGGACATGACTTTCATTCCCAAGAGCGTGTGGCTAGGCTTAGCTAAGATTAAAGACGTTCGTGAATTAACTACCCCGCAACCATCCACATTTATCCGCTCACAGTGGGTAAATGGATTTGGAAAGTACAAATTAGATAAATTGTACGGGAATAATAAATTCGAGACTTGCTTTCGTGAATATACGTCTAAAAACAAATTTTAATTTTCCCTAATATGAGCTGTTTCACAAAAGAGTGGCGCCGCGCCGTCTATAGTTGAGCATTATGTATGACTCCAATTAATTTATGGCCGATTTCTGAACTCACGACACGGTGATGATAAAGTTACGTGAAGTAAATTGATGACGATCATTATCGTCACGGAAGTTAGGGAATGACCCCCCTGAAATTATTTTGGGCGAATATTCATTTTCATTTAGGCGAGTGAATTGTTAAAAAGGATTGGGCCTACATATTTTTGTAAACATAGGTAACGGTTTTGTACGATTTTTAAAGGATTTTATCAAAGTTTTTTGCAAAAAAAACGCTCTTAAAAAGTTTACATTGAAAACATTGTAATTGTATGAAGGAATTGTTCAAAAGGACTTCATACTTTACTTGTAGTACACTGCCAATAATTTCTTCAAAACTACTTCTTTTTGTTTAGTGGGCGTGTCAGTGAGCTTTTTTCGAAGAGCTGTGGGATAACTGAAAGCTTGCTAATGAGCCTATAGTTTTCAACCAAATGTTTTTGCTCGCTTTAATGAATAGGCGATATATGAATAACCTTCCAATCGTCCAGAAAATCGCCGGTTGAATGTGAAAGGTTGAAAACAATTTTAACTGCAGAAAAAGCAAAGACGAACAGTTCTTAAAGAGAATAGGACAAAGCAAGTCGGGTACAGCACCTTTGCTGGTATCAACACTATTTAGGGCAAGGAGAAATTCGTTATTAGCAAGCTCCAAGTAGCCAACATCAGTAATGGCACTAATATGGCTAAAACCAAAAATGTCTGCATTCTTAGCAGGTAAAAAGTTAGAAGCGAAGAATTTAGCAAAAAGTTCGCTCTTACCGTTCGATACCGCGCCTTAAAAATTCATTTCTTTCGGGTAACAAGATGATTTTCGTTTCGATTTATAATGGATACAAAAACACGCACTGATTGGAGATTCAACAGACGAAATAAGGCTTCGATAAAGAAATCTATTCAAACACCCGAGACCCTTTCCTCGGCGAGTGAAATTGTCCCTATCAGCCGAAGAGAAAAATTTAGCTTCTAAATTTTTTAAATATCTAAGTCAAGCATTGACCCATGGATGCTTAGGGAATGCGAATGATACTACCAAAAAGACTTAAGATCGTGAAAAGTTGAAACTGTATATTGATGAAACAATAATATCACAGAAAAAGTTACATAGGATTAAATACGCAAGTAAGCCCACAATATTACTTCCCCAACTTATGAAACTGGATGTATACATTTTTTACAGATCTCTTCATCTGAAAAAATAATCATGTATAGCCAAGTTCCGAACCGGTTTCTTTACAATTCGAATTCGCCCCTCTTAGTCTAAAGTTTAAATTACAAACAAACTGCTGTCTGGAACATACATCCTACATCAGTAACAGTAATTGTCCTTATCATCATGTTTTCATTCTCATCCGCCTTCGTTCTTTCATCGAAAATTGGCAGCAACTCTGCCATGTTCCATCACTGTCAAAGAAAACCCTAAAAGACAACTTATAACTCTTGTCATTCAAACGACATCGTTTTCTACCACGCGACAAACTTTTCCAATAAGAATATCAAATTAGCACTCCGCCGCCTGCTTCCCACGAGTTGTCACACGAGAACAATGCGAATTAATCATGCAACCTCTGAAGATATGACAGAGTGAAATAATATTAAATTACGGTAAGGCATGGACCACCGCGTGTATTGTCCTCGGTCCTTATTGAATTCCAAAGAATGCCACCACTGCAACAGGCGACAACGGGTAAGGAAAAAAACAACAACACCGAGATCATTGTTAAGACGCTCCAAGGACCAGTTTTAATGGAAACTTTTATATTTTGTTCGGTGCATCTGTCAGTGCTTTACTGTTCCAAGGCAGGCAATTTTTCTCCAACAAAAGGCGCACCCAATAAACTTTCCAAAGGAATGTCAGTCGCCGGAGAGAAGTCCCAGTCCCAGTTATCGTACCATGCATATACGTTACCCTTAGCTGTTGGAATCCACTTAACCCCTTATTGCCAGTATGGTTGGCTGAATGGTTGGGTGCTGCCTTCCTGCTGGAGGCAACTTTTATACGCTGCGATGACTAAATGTGTATATGCGAAAAAGGGCACGCAAAGAATAAAAGTAGTAGAGCAGCAGCAACATCCTTCTATGTGTTCATAATCTACATCCACCAGCCCCAACACACGCCGTTCTGTGTAGGCAAACAAACATAACGAACAAGTTCAGCGATAATGAAAAAACACTGTAGAGGCTTGTGATGAGAGTACACAGCACATTTATGATTCCTCGCTTGCCGCGCCTGCTGCTCCTGATGGCTGGGTCTCTTTTTATCTATATTTGCCCTGAGTTTTGGAAGCAGTACAAGGGCATCATGTTCCTCTCAAACGATCAACAGCAACCAGAAAAAACAAGTCTTTTCTTCCCATTTTCTCATTTTTGTTTTCAATTTTCAACCCCACAGCGCCAGCGGCAGGATGTAGTCTCGTGGCAGATTTTGTTTTATGACTGCGCTGGTTTGGAAAAGTGTCGCTTCGCCTCCCCTTGTCCGTCGCTAGTGATGTACCAGTTGAATGAATGGTGTATCTTTGAGAGCGTTCTTCATATGCACTTAGCTTTGGCTTTATGAACATAACGTCGCATGAATATTTGTATCTGCAAGTACTTGTACATATGTGGCATTCTTTCTGTGACACCGGATGTATGGTTTATTAAGACAGACAAGAGGGTGTTTCACAAAAAAAAAGCTTAACCCTCTTTCGACTTAACCTCGTTATTTTTGCTCATTTTTTTTCAACTTCAATCGGCCAACAGGAGCTTAAGGGGCGAGTAGATGGGGAACTCTCCTCTAAAGTAAGGACCAGTGCAATTGTTGCATACCTGAGGGGTAGTTAAACTGCCTTTCCCTTGTGTTCGGTACATGCTTTAGTAAGCGATGTTGACAAGAGTAAGTTCTCAAAGAAATCTGCACATTGTTAGCAGTAAAGGGTTACTCACGCCATTGTTGCTTGCAGCACTGAACGATGTTGACTTCTTGTGATGAGAATAACTTTTTTAAATGAAGACGTTCCTCTTGACCGCATTACGTAGATAAAACTGGAGTACAACATTTTAATTCAATATTTTGCCTTACATCTTTTTATGAAATCTTTAAAGATAAAATGTTCATTATATTAGTTATCTGTGTTATAACCTGTTTCATCATGTTGTTTATTTAGAATAGAGCATTTTAACTTTGTTGATCCTGGAAATGGACACGATCAACATACCGCGGAACAAAACAAAAGTACAACAGATCACTCCATTGACATACAGTTATTATTTTAAACTCATTCCACAGATCAAAGTCACTTTCATATCCCCAATTACAGCAATATTAATAGAAACAAAAATCAAATATGAAGAACTAGAGAAATACAGAAACTACTTAACCCTTAAATGCCCACAGTATCTCTGAATATAAAACTATTTTTATTTAGGTAAATATAAGCACGAGAGCTAAAATGTTACCAATTGATTAATAATTAACTCAAATCCTATTCAAAAACATAGGGATGGGCTACAGTCCGCTTGGGCGAACTGTTGGATACCCTATTCTTATTCCTATCCCTCATAAGTGGGCGTGACAAAGGTCCAAATATGGTAGAATTTTTAGGAAACGCTCTACATATTTTGTTATATAACATAGGATATTATCAAAAAAAAAACGAAGCTTTTGCAAAAAAAACGCGGATTTAAAAAAAACTTTTTTTTTTTAAATTGTGGGCGTGTCAATAGGCGGATTTTGAAAATATTTAAACATGAGCATAAAGGGCCCCCTAGAGAGTATATATTATAAATTTCAGCTCCCTAGCTCAAACTATGGATTTTCAAAAAAAGTTTTTTTTTAATTGTGGTCGTGTCAGTAGGCGGATTTTAAAAATATTTACACATGACCTTAAAGGGCCCCTAGAGAGAATATATTATAAATTTCAGCTCCCTGGCTCAAATTCAATAAAATTGTTTTATTTAATTGTGGGCGTGTCAGTGGGCGAATTTCGAAAATTGTATCTCCCGAGCAGTTTTAGAAGTCATAGATCATATATAAAAAATTTCAGCTTTCTAGCTCAAAATTCGATTTTTTCCAAAATTTTGTTTTTTTGAGTTTGTGGGCGTGTCTTTGGGCGGATTTCAAAAATTCGTAAACTTGATTATTTCGGGACTCTAGAGAGTATATGGTTAAAATTTCAGCTCCCTAGGTCCAGTTTAAATTCCTAATTTTTGCCGACAGACGGACGGACGGACGGACGGACGGACATGGCTAGATCGACATTACAATCGATGCTGATCATAAATATAGTAACTTTTAGGGGTCTACGGGCAATATTAAGGTATGTTACAAACTATGCGTCAAAATTAATATACCCTTAGAATAGGGTATACAAAGTCCGACGAATTTAGCAATCATGAAATAGGCCTGATAGCCCACTGAATCTTCAAAGATACAACCGTTTAAAGCTTTATACTAGAGCTGCGTTTCTCGGTATCCTCTCAACCAAATTTGTTCACAAACCTTGTCTGCATCTGAAATATATTTGTTCTGGTGAAATGTTGCCAGGTTCAAAGAAAAATTACGAAAATGTTTTTATACCCTATTCTAAGGGTATATTAATTTTGACGCATAGTTTGTAACTGACACGCCCACAAATGAATAAAATGATTTTTTTATACCCTATTCTAAGGGTATATTAATTTTGACGCATAGTTTGTAACTGACACGCCCACAAATGAATAAAATGATTTTTTTATACCCTATTCTAAGGGTATATTAATTTTTGAAAATCCAAAGTTTGAGCTAGGGAGCTGAAATTTATAATATATACTCTCTATGGCCTTTTATGCTCATGTGTAAATATTTTCAAAATCCGCCCACTGACACGCCCACAATTTTTTTTTTTTTTTTTTGAAAATTCAAAGTTTGAGCTAATATGTACCTACTCTCTAGGGGCCCTTTATTCTCATGTGTTAATTTTTTTTAAATCCGCCTACTGACACGCCCACAATTAAATAAAACAATTTTATTGAAACACCCAAGTTTGAGTTAGGGAGCGTTTTTTTTTTTGATAAAATTTGAAAAAATTTAAGTGTTATATAACAAAATATGTAGAGCGTTCTTAACAATTCAACCATACTTAGACTTTTGTCACGCCCACTTATGAGGGATAGGATTAAGAATAGGGTATCCAACAGTTCGCCCAAGCGGACTGTAGCCAGTCCCTATGTTTTCTTTTTAAATATCATTATGTGATGAAATTTCAGTGATTACGTAGCTTCCTATTGTGCTCTCTAGTTGGTTTGAATTAAGAAAAATATACAAGTTTTGGTTTTGTGTTCATATTTCTATGAATTTTTTTTCGTTTCAAAAATTAAACTATTGTTGCGTTTTGATGTGTTGTATCTAAATATTAAACTTGAACCACTTCTCATAGATTTAAACATAGGGACGGGCTACAGTCCGCTTGGGCGAACTGTTGGATACCCTATTCTTATTCCTATCCCTCATAAGTGGACGTGACAAAAGTCTAAGTATGGTTGATTAACGCTCTAAATATTTTGTTATATAACATTTAAAGGATTTTATAAAAAAAAAAACGCTCCCTAGCTCAAACTTGGGTGTTTCAATAAAATTGTTTTATTTAATTGTGGGCGTGTCAGTAGGCGGATTTAAAAAAAACTAACACATGGGAATAAAGGGCCCCTAGAGAGTATATATTATAAATTTTAGCTCCCTAGCTCAAACTTTGGATTTTCAAAAATTAATACATATACCCTTAGAATAGGGTATAAAAAAATTATTTTATTTATTTGTGGGCGTGTCAGTGGGCGGATTTTGAAAATTTTTTATCCCGAGCAGTTTTAGGAGTCATAGATCATATATGAAAAATTTCAGCTTTCTAGCTCAAAATTCGATTTTTTCCAAAATTTTGTTTTTTTGAGTTTGTGGGCGTGTCTGTGGGCGGATTTCAAAAATTCGTAAACTTGATTATTTCGGGACCCTAGAGAGTATATGGTTAAAATTTCAGCTCCCTAGGTCCAGTTTAAAGGCCTAATTTTTGCCGACAGACAGACGGACGGACGGACGGACGGACATGGCTAGATCGACATTACTATCGATGCTGATCATAAATATAGTAACTTTTAGGGGTCTACGGGCAATATTAAGGTATGTTACAAACTATGCGTCAAAATTAATATACCCCTAGAATAGGGTATAAAAAGGGAAGTTTAAGAAGCGTATATATGCGTAGGTTACAATGAAGTAAGTGCTTTGACATTAGATATAAGCTGTGATAGCGCGAATGATTCAGATGTTGAGTATTTTCTATGATAATTGATAGTGACCTTGAGCATGAAGAATGTGGTGAAAGTGAGCCGGGTCAATTGAATCAGGATCATAGGAAAGACGATTGTAACCTAAATGTGTCCTTAAACGACACATTCGTTAATATGCTGTATTATGACGATGATCAGAGAGATTTTGTAGTTGTAGAGCCTGTTGCTTTAACTTCAGTAAACAATCGTTTGGGATTCATTTCCCTAAAATATTTGTAATTCGAAAGCTATTATCAAGTCTTCCGGATCTGAAACAGTTTTCTGGAAAAGTCAAATGGTGGTTACCGTGCAGATCAAATAAAGTTTAGGGGAGACTTAATGTATAGTTCAAGATAGGTACTTTAGCTTATGCGGTCCTTTCTTATGCATATCTATTCAATTTCCTTTATTTTGTGACTTAATATATGTATTATTAATGTGATGTTTTAAATTTAAATTAAAAATCACAATTCTCAACTTAAATTTAATTTAATGAAATACTTGCATCATTAGACTTATTCTCAATCAATGAAACAAAAAAGCAATTTTCTCAATACTAATTTACTTATACATAAAACGATTCCTATTAATTTTTCCTTCAAATGTCTTATATACTCTATCCAACAAAAATTGTCAGTACAGGCCTTATGGAGGAGGTTTTTTTCTACCAGTACTGCCTGCAGATACTCTCACGGCACTCAAACGCAAGAATTGCCACTGAAATAAAAACAAAACCACTGACATACCAAGAAATTGTTGTTGTAATTTTTCTAAAATTCGCATACAACCCACCACAACCAGTCTCCCACACAGCCGAATGGGGATGAGCATGATCGTCCTGTGTTCCCTTGCTATTATCATCCACCAAAATAAGCAGTGTGTGTGACTGAAGCACATCAAAAGAGTATTACCATCTCTACAATGAAGCATATCATTAAGGGTTTTTCTATGGATTTTGTCAAAGAACTTTCGGTTTTGGTGCTTTTGAGAACGAATTATTACGTGGGGTGTTGCCATTCGGTTTTAATTTGATTGTATTTGATTTGTACAGCTGCACAAGTGCAGTTTTTTTACCATATGTTTAGGTATATGACATTGCGTCGTGGTTATATAATTTTGTATTCTAATTGCCTGATTGTGTCTACCTTTCACAATATACATATAGCGGAAATGACTGGGAAATGTTTTATGAAAATCTTGCTGATTGAGTTTATGTCGCAAACTGTTTAAATAAAAAAAAAACATAAATACATCCTTTTATCTCATTATGTACCTGTTTGTATGATGTCTTTGTTTTTCCGATGATGACAAAAGGAAGATCTCAAGGTAGGTAGGGATGCAATCATACAATGGGTTGCTTGAAATCGTCAAACGTTACAAAGCCAAGTATGAAACATACGTCGTGAATGAAATGGATCAAAATGCGGGATATAAAGTGCTTCGCTTGCCGCCTTTTCACTGTGACCTTAATCCAATAGAATTGGTTTGGGCTCAAGTGAAAGGGTTTGTAGCAAGCCAAAACAAGTCATTTAAAATGACTGAAATAAGAGACTTACTAACGACAGCATTTACAAGGGTTGACAAGGAAAAATGGCATCGATGTGTTGAACAGGTTGTTGAGCCAAATATGTGGGAAATGGACGTTTTTGCCGAGGAAGCAGTTGAAAGGTTAGAAAATAGACCTAAATAACGAGAGCAGTAGCAGTAATTACTCATCGGATTAGTGGAGTAGTGATATTAGAAATTAGTATTTATTATTTTACAATATTTATAATGAATAAATTTTATTACAGTGATATATTTGTCGTTTTGATTTTTTTTTTTTTTTTTTGTGTTACGAAATTTACATATTTTGTTGGTCTACTGGAGATACTCTTAAAAAAACGCGCCTATTATTATCTTACCAAAAAAAGAAAAAGATAAACGGAATTTATTTCGTTCCGCAATATTTTTATTTTAAATTGGAAGATGGTAACCCTAATAGAATTGCACTCTGAGTTATGGCGAATTATCATACACACCACGGCAACCCAGTGAGAGCTTTAAAGAGGGACCGATTTATGTAGGTCATAGGTTAAAAAGGGGTATGCAATTTGCATACAGCACTAGGCACCAGAAGGGCCCATCGCGATCCCTAGGGAACCACTTGAAAAAACTTCAATTGGAGAAAAACCAAAAAACCTAAAAAACTTTTCCTAGACAGAGCCCAATCCTCCTGCAGAACTTAACCAGCTTCCTATGGTCTATGCCGCTCAGCTCCCCTAGTTCCTCGAAGAAGTATTCCCCTAGAATCCTCCTACGATTCCGTGCTATACCCTCGCACTCACACAATATGTGTGTTATGTCTTCCTCGGCTTGTAGATCACCACAGAACCTGCACGTGTCCACATCCACCAGACCAAGTCGCCTAGCATGCTTTCTTAGAAGACAGTGCCCTGACATAATCCCAATTACTGTTCTAAGCTGTTCCCTGCTCAATTTTAGAATTTCCTTAGATCTTTTCTTATCCAAATGGGGCCAAAGGGCTCTAGACACCCTATGTCCCACTATGTTCTGCCATCTGAGGTCAGCCATTTTTAAAATCTTTTCATTGATTTTTCCCTTAAAGACGCCCAGGGGTGGTTTAATGTTCACACCTCCGCTGTTTTCCAGCTCCCCTCCCTTTCTTGCTAGCTCATCGGCTTGCTCATTTCCCTCTATACCGCTGTGTCCCGGTACCTAGTACAGTCTTACTCGATTCCGTCTACATACTGCTTTTAGCATTGTGCGACAGTTTCTGACTATCTCAGAGTTAATGTTAGCAGATTCAAGTGCCATAAGTGTCGCCTGACTGTCAATATAGATGGCAATGTCTCTTCCCGACAATGATCTCATCTGCACTATCTCTGCCGCCCTTAGAACAGCCAGAACTTCCGATTGGAAGACACTGCTTGTGTCCGGGAGTCGTATAGACTCTCTCAGGTCTGGATCAGCAGAAAAAATGGCAGAACCCGTTCTCTCCCCCGTCTTAGAGCCGTCAGTGTAGATAGCAACCTCGTTTGCCATTATGACTGCATCTCTTTGCCACACCTCCCTTCGCGGGTATGACACCTCATAGGGGATGTCATGGTCGACCAAGGGGCAAATCTCATCAGTCCGTATAGGATTTCCGGGTAGCACATCAGCTAAGATCGTGCAATGCCCAAAACTACAGTCCTTAAACTGGCCTAAATTTTTTAGGCGCAAAGCGCTGTTGCCAGCAAACCGATTTATGTAAGTCATTGCAACCAGACTGAGAGACAAACATCCTATCTTTCCTGTACTGACAATTTTTGTTGGATAGAGTATAGCAGCATTAGAAACGCCTGATATCAAACAGCGACGCATCCACCGACACATCGGAACTAATACAAGGGTAGTAAAAGTACCCGACATGACGTTTCGATGGCGGTTGGTGTTGTTGTTGGGAAATAATGTTAACATGATTCAGCGTTGAGAACCAACGAATTTCAAGTCGATGCTTACCATCTTTCCATCGAATATGATGGCATTCATCGTCAAAGCTCTATAAGGCGATGGCTGAATATGAAATCCCGGTAAAACTGATCCAGCTGTGTCGCATGACTCTTGAAAACACATGGTGTCTTCTCTTAATTCCTTAATAACGATGCGGCTATGATCAGGATTAAAGGGATCATAACCCTCCCACTTAGCTGTATCCCTACTGGTCCACCTATGGGGTTCGCCAAAAACACATGGTGCAATGTGCTGTTTGGAAGCAGCTCTTCTGAATTATTCCAAACGTGCACCGGATTTCGGCAAAGAGATGCGCTGTCATGTGACTGTTTCAATGTTGCTCTCTAGAAAACAGTGCGCAGGTGTAATGCTTTAATAAATCCTCCCAGCAACTATGGTATGTGAACGATATCGAAATCATCGGCCGTTCAAGAGGCCTTAAAGCAATTGAAGAACAAATGAAATTGGTTGGCCTTGAGGTTAAAGAGGACTAGACTAAGCAGACGCTATATCAACAAACAAACAAACATCTGTCCATCTGTTAAGGAGTTCATGTACTTTGGAGTAAACATCAACTCCACGGATGACCCCTTAGTGGACAAATGGGTCAATATTTTTCACTCGAAGGACATTGAAGGACATGCATTTTCGTGATCTCTTTTCTTCCTTAATAGTGGTGGATATCAGGATTAAATAGATAATAATCCTCTCACTGGTCCGCCTGTGGGGTTCGCCGGTTCGACTTCAGAAAATAACGGCTGCCCTCCCGATTTTGAATCTCTGGGGCCCATCAAATGCTGGTGTTGCTGCATTTGTGTGATACAGGAGTTTTTCGCTATTGTATGGAAACGTTGAAGGCTAATTAAATTTTGACAGGGTTCGTACGATCTCTCCTTTCAACATGACAGTACCAATTGAGCAGGTCCCGCTCCATTTTCTTCGAGGTAGATTCTTTGACGTGAAGGCATCCTTGCATCTTTTAACTTTTTATTCGATCAATCTTTGTTACTCCTACTGTTATATGAAGCATCTTCCACTCAAAATGCATGCTATATGGGCCTTTAATGTCTTCAAATTGAACGCTCAACTTATTTTACAGTCGTAATCTTAGTCGAATAAATATGTATTACGGTGCAGGAAAATAACTTCACGGGCAATAACTTCACATGGGCAATAACTTCACCTCGAGTGGGCAATACCTTCACTTTTTTTTGTGAAGTTATTGCCCACTGATGGTGAGCAATAACTTCACCCAAAATTTTGTGAAGTTATTTCCCACCTATAATTTGAGAATTTGTCTATTATAACTGTTTATGGGATTAGTTGCGAAATCGCAAGTAGATTCCATAAACAGTGCAATGCATATGGGTGGCATACTGCCCCCCTGCAACCCCCCTGCTTGGGGTCACTGTTTGATTTGGGGTAGGTGCGAGGTATGTTTCTTGAATTATCATAAAATGTTAAGAGAATTTATTTCCCACTAAAAAGTGTAGTTATTGCTCACCATCAGTGGGCATTAAGTTCACAAAAAAAAAGTGAAATTATTGCCCACTCGAGGTGAAGTTATTGCCCATGTGAAGTTATTGCCGTGAAGTTATTTCCCTGCACCATGTATTACAGTCAGATAAATTTAATGATTTATTCTAGGAACAAAGACTCCACAGAATGGCAAATTGACCGTACACGGTTTCCAAAGTAATAATTTCATGGTTTCATAAAATTGAGCATCTAATTCATATCAACTCACTTCACCTTTAAGAGAAGTCTCGTTGTTATGAATACAAAAAAAAAAACTTAAATTTTAAAATTTTTAAGGCTAAATTTGATGGCCAATTAAAACTTTAAACTTGTTTCTTTATTTTTCTTATTGGGCTGCGCCTTTTTAATCCCGTAAAAATCAAACCAGCTACCACTCTCGCTGGTTCACCACCCATTCAAGGCATGGCAACCGTACGCGCAATGAGATGTCGGAGTGGCTACGTCAAGTGTTTAGAAAAATCGATACATTAGGTGCGGCCCATTTCAGTAGAAAGCGACTCTTGTTGGTATTTTAGGGCAACACCCACACGACTATTTTTAACCTTTGCTTAGCCGCAAATACGCACGCACAACAACCTAATTAAACCTTTTACGCCCTAATTGACCCCAATTCGACCGAAGCTGAATCTATTATTAATTTGAGCAAATCTTTTCGCCACAATCATTCGCCGTAATTGCTTCTTGATGTCTCCTTGGTTTCATCAATTATTATAAGAAAGAGCTTTAACCAATATTGGTTTGCTCCTGGGAGTGCTTCAAACTGAAAATTTAAAAGCCTCTTCTTCCAGTTTTTATAATATAATTGCATTCAATTCAGTTCAATGCGCCACTCAATCGCATTTTGATTTCTTGAGTGCATTCCTTCGGATAAGGGAGATACGAAAGTGTACTCTACTTTTTCTGTCTTCTTCCATTGAAATGTCTGAAACTGGGAATATAATATATTTTTTCGTCCTTCGTTGTCTTCCTCCGGAAGAGGAGTTAGTAGGTTTATATTCAAGAACCGTTAAGCGGAATTCTTCTGCTGCGCCAGGAGCACGTACTCACTATGCTCCATATATTAAATTTGGTGCCCAAAGTGGAGGAAAAGAAAGATTGCATGCATAATTCAATATTAGACCGGAAAATGCTTCATGAAGACGAAATCAAATATACATAAAGCTTCGTGGGATGCGTTTGTGCCTCTCTTTTTTTCGAGGAAATGAAATGGACTTACTTAAAATAGGTAGGTTTTCATATACTACGAAAGTATGAATGTATGTTTCACAGATACAGGGTGGCGCACTAATTCTGCTACAATGCGAAATTCAAATAACTTTTTTTTAATCAATGTATTTTTTTACTGTATAGAAAATTTAATTTTATTTTATATAACTAATTGTTTTTGAAGATGATAGAACGTAAATGACCTCCATGCTCATCCACGCATATGCGACACCTGATCAGAAAATTATTCATTGCGGCCTGAAAGGTTAAGTCGGGATCGCCTCAATTATTGTTTTATTGGACCGCTTCAATTCAGTTAAATTCCTTGGCTTCGTTTTTTACTCATATCGTTTGACATAACCCAATAAAAAAAAGTCTGCTGCGGTCAGGTCAGGTGGCCTTGGCCGGCGGAAAGTGGAGTTTCTAAATAATAATTTGTTTGGGAATTTTCGTTGGAGCTCCGCCATACCCGGTCTGGCTATGTGTGCAATTGCTTGCTGGAACCAAATGCTGTTGAAACGGATACTTCTTCGGCGTACTTACTTACTTAGGGTGGCACTACAGTCCGGTGTGGACTTGGGCCTCAACCAACAAGCGTCTCCAGCCAGCACGATCTTTGGCCAGCTGTCTCTAGTTTCGCACGCTAAGTTGGTTAAGGTCCCCTTCTAATTGCGTGCGCCACCGGAGTCGCGGTCTTCCTCTACTGCGCCGTCACTCGGGTGTGGATTCGAAGATCTTCCGGCCCGGAGCATTCCCGTCCATTAGCTCTACATGACCCAGCAACCTGAGTTGTTGGACCTTCACTCTTTTGGCTAAGTCGATGTCGCTGTACAGCCCGTACAGTTCGTCGTTGTATCTCCTCCTCCATTCACCGTCTATGCAGACGGGACCAAAAATTACCCGAAGAATTTTCCTCTCAAAACGATCGAGAGTGACCTCATCCGCTTTTGCTAGAGTCCATGACTCTGCTCCATAGAGAAGGACTGGAATTATTAAGGTGTTATAACGGGTCACTTAATTTGTTCGAGAGAGGGCTTTGCTACTCAATTGCTTTCTTAGCCCAAAGAAATAGCAATTGGCAAGAGTTATTCTTCGTTTAATCTCAGCGCTGGTGTCATTGCCTAAGTTCAAAGTGTTAAAAATATTCTTTATGAAGTCTGGTAATCTTAATTTTCGTTTAATTTCTCGTTATAATCTTCGTGGAAACCTTTCGAACACGTTATCTGTACCCAACTTATCGTAGGGTACTACTGCACTACTGCTTATCGTAGTTTTTTCTCTGTTTTGTCTTACCGGTTATTTAATGAACTTCCTCTGTCCATCAGAACAATAGCAATTCCAGGAATGTTCTTAAAATGCGTTAAAATGTGGCTTTTCAGTCTTGACTATGCAGCTTTAGAATCTCTTACTTCTAATATAATGGTTAAACTTTGGTTCACATTTTTTCTCTTTTCAAATTTTTTGTTATTACAATTTCCTTTTTTGTTTATAATTCTTTCTGTTTAAACATGTTTTTTTTTTCTTTACTTTTTTAGTTTTGTGGTTTTTATTACTGGGTCACCCCACCCAAATTTTAGTTTGTATAATTTATCCAATTGAAGTGACATTCTACACTATTTTATCTTTGTATATAAATCGTCGCCTGAGAATTGTTTTGTTCCATATGCCATTGGCACTTTTTCGAGAAAAACGCATTTAAAGGTTTGCGTACTTGTTACTCCGAAACTGTGTGATACGATTTTATTTTTATTTTTTTAATTTGAAGTTAATCTTATAAAGAGTTCACCTACCAATTTTGCCAAACCGTTAACAAGCCACGTTAATTAACGTAAAAGTCTCCTTTTTTGACTTGTGTCCCACCTCCTACATTTTGAAACTGATTTTTTTTTTCATACACGTGGAACACAAAAAAATGGATATGGCACAAAGCAATTCTCATCCAAAATATCTGAAAGGCAAGAAAGCATGGAGTTGGATGCTAAAATTTGAAAATAAAATCGATTTCATCTTTTTTGTTAACAAAGTTTTTTTTAAAAAAAATACAATAAAATCATAGGGACAGTCTGCTTGGGCGAACTGTTGGATACCCTATTCTTTTTCCTATCCCTCATAAGTGGGCGTGACAAATGTCTAAGTATGGTTGAATTGTTAAGAACGCTTTACATATTTTGTTATATAAAATTTAAAGGATTTTATCGAAAAGAACGAAGCTTTTGTAAAAAAAACACTCCCTATCTCAAACTTTGGTTTTTCAATAAAATTGTTTTATTTAATTGTGGGCGTGTCAGTAGGCTGATTTTAAAAATTTTATCTCCCGATCAGTTTTAGGATTCATAGATCATATATAAAAAATGTCAACTTTCTAGCTCAAAATTCGATTTTTTCGATAAATTTGTTTTTTTGAGTTTGTTGTTGTTTGTTTCAAAAATTCTTAAACTTGATTATTTCGGGACCCTAGAGAGTATATGGTTAAAAATTCAGCTCTCTAGGTCCAGTTTAAAGGCCTAATTTTTGCCGACAGACGGAAGGACGGACGGACTAAAATTTTGTTTGCGATCAGTGTCCCACATTCATAGCTTTTCTTTAACATGAGTGCACGTAGGACAAACCAATTCTCAACTTTGTTAATATTTTCTGAATCTCTTGTCGCAGTGATATGCACGTGGAACAAAACAATTCTCACAAAAAAATTGCGATAAATTATATGGAAAATTTGTCTCAAACGCCAAAAAATGGTTTATGGCACAAAACAATTCTACAAACTGTTGATTTTGGTGGATATGGGACAAAGTCGATGTTGGATATCTCAGGATTGGAAACCCCAATAGCAAATCGAATCACAGATTTAAAACGGGCATACAAAATTACCATAGAATCCGTTCCTAACTCAAAAACGACAAAAGTGGCGTATGGAACAAAACAATTCTCAGGCCACGAAATACTGAATGTCACTTACCTTTTTTATACTTTCTTATTTGTTTATTTTGTATTATGTATCATTTTATGAATGAAAGAAATAAAGAATCTAAAGAATCTAATCTTCATTGCGGAGCCTATTTAGAAAAAGCCCTAAACCACCTCAAAGATGTATCTGTCTATAGTGACATTCTGTCCGAGACGTCGGTGTTGGGTGTCATTTCTTGATGACAGCATATACTTTATCTTGCCCTCATTGATCGCCAAACCCATCTTCGCCGCCTCCGTCTCAATACTCTCGAACGCGCCAGTGACATCCCGCTGCGTTCTGCCGATTATGTCTATGTCGTCGGCGTAGGCGAGTAGATGGACGAACTTTTGAAAGGTAGTTCCTCTGGAGTTAGCATTTGAGTCTTGCACTATTCTTTCAAGAACGATGTTGAAGAAGTCACATGAGAGCGCATCGCCTTTTCTAAATCCTTTTTTGACATCGAAGGTCTCGGTGAGTTCTTTACCGACCTTGATGGAGCAGCGTGCATTCTCCATTGTCATCCTGCACAAACGTACGAGTTTGGCAGGGATGCCAAAACTAGACATTGCTATGTATAGCTCGTCTCTATAAATGCTGTCATAGGCGGCCTTAAAATCGATGAAAATGTGGTGGGTATCGATTTGGACTTTCTGGGTTTTCTCCAAGATCTGCCGCAGTGTGAATTTGGTCGATGGTAGACTTTCCTGGCCTGAAGCCACACTGATATGGACCAATCAGGTTGTTGACGAAAGCGTAGTAGGCGATGTTAAGAAGACTAATACCTCTGTAGTTGGCGCAGTTCAAAGGGTCTCCTTTCTTGAGGATCGGGCAAACAATTCTGAGGTTCCACTCATCGGGCATTTTTTCCTCCGACCATATTTTACAGATGAGTTGGTGCATGCTCCTAACCAAGTCATCGCCTGCCGCCTTGAATAGCTGCTTTGTTGGACTTAAGCTTAGATATGGCTATCTTCAGTTCGTCTAGGTCGGGTGGATGGAATTGTTGGGCTTCATCGTCCAGGTTGAATGGTGCATTCCGCCTGACAGCGGGATTTAGTTCGTCATCGCCGTTAAACAGTCTGCAGAAGTAGTTCTTCCATATCCTCAGCGTCGACTATGATGTTCCCTTGGTCGTCATTGCAGGTTTCGGTTCGGGCTCTGTAGCCTTGGCAGGTTCTTTTTGCCCTTTGGTAACACTTCCGAACCTCATTCCTGCTGTAACATATCTCTGTAACATCTCTCCATTTCCTCGATCTTCTTACTTCTTCGGCGTAGTTCTGTGTAAATAAAACTCTTTCAACGTCTATAAATATCGGTCCCCATTGACAGTTACTGTTACACCGTTCTCTTTAAGAAGTAGGTATGGCCCCACAATGCACCTTGATGAAACTGCGCACCACACAGTGACTCCTTTTGGGTGCAGTGCCGTCTCATGGAGTATTTCTGGATTAGATTCACTCTATATACGGCAATTTCGCTTATTTACATTACCGTTTATATCAAAATGGGCCTCATCAGACATAAACAAGCAATTTATCAAGCTATTGTCTTCTTCGGTCATTTCAATCATTTTTTGCCAACATTTCAGGCGAATAGGCAAACTCAGAGGGTTTAACTTGCTTGCAATTTGGACTTTGTACGGAAACAAGTTTGTTCTATCATGAATATCCGTTATCCGTTGTAATGACTGTCTGCTAACTCCAATTTGCGCCGATCGAGTCAAAACACTTGGACTTGCCTGAATTGACGATGCTACAGCCGCGATTGTATCTTGAACCCGATCATAGGGATCTCTATGGTACGGTCTTCGTGGTCCATCTACTCCAGGGAGTGCCGCCAAACTCCCGCCTAAATTCCCTTTAGACGAAAATGAAGGACTTCAAAGCATGGTACCGCTATACTAGCCAAAACTTCTTTTCGGTATCCTAAGCAATCATTTTAATAAATCTAAATAAAAAAAATAAATAGCCGATTTCTCACTCAGAAAAAAGTAATTACGTTTTGTTTTTGTAGCACGATTCGTGCGCCACCCTGTACTGTACATGGTTATAAACTTGCGAGAAATGTATATACGCACCATCAGAGCGTGGGAAATCGTCATGAAGTGGTATAGATACGTTGCGTGTCAAAAACAGGTTAAAAGAATAATCATTTGATTTCTTAGACATCCTCTTGGATTATTAGCATTTGAAATTTCTTCATCGAATGACTGAACAAGTTTAAATCAAAATGGACGATTCAGAGAGAATGAGAGTTGGACGGCCACTTTTTGGGGGAGTGTGATGGAGATTAAATGTTTGATGAGTTTTTGCATCGATTATGGTCGTAGCTGCTTCCGTCACGGAAATATATCATCATAATTGAATTTAGTAAGCTTCCTTCCAACAAAAAAATGCGAACTTTCTTAATTAAGGTTCGGGTGATATTGGTACACTCAAAGCAACCGTCGAATTGTTTTGTTTTTCACGGGTAAAGGACTGCGATCTTTACTTGGCAGCTTAAAATGGCTTTAATTGGATTTTTAATTCAACAATTCAACAATTCAACAATTGTTACATAGGTATATACTTAATCTAACAAAGTTATATTTAAAAAATAAGTAGTGACATTTTTATTTAAAAACAAAAATAGTTGTAATGTCACTTCATGAAAAATAACAACTAGAAGAGAGGTGAAGGGTCATAAAATCAAAAATAAAGCGGGAAGAGAAAGAAGAGAAAACTAAATGAAGAGAAGTTAAAACAAATCAAATAACATAGCGCAACAAAACTTTAATTTCTTCATGATCGAAACTAAGAAGCCAAATTTTTACTTTATTTATAAATTCGGGTAAAGATCTAATTACACGAATATTCATAGGAAAACTATTAAACAGTTTACGGGATACAACGGAGTAGAAGTTTTTGAACATTACGGTGCGAAAAGTCGGCAAAACTACAAAATTACCTGAATTACTACGCAAAGTGCAGGTGTTAGAAATTGGACTTTGCATGTAGCCACCTCTCATAAAAAAAATTTTTGAAACTTTAAAGTAATACAAGTGTTTTAGCGGTAGAATTTTCAATGTTCTGAATAAAACCATAGATCGAGCTAAACGATTTGCCCCACAAACTATCCTGATAGCGCACTTTTGCAAAACAACCAAGGGCTGAAGCCTCGTTTGGTAGGCACCCCCCCAGCAACTAATACCATACTGTAATTTTGATTGAAATATTCCAAAGTAAACAGTTTTTAGTGTTCTATTATTACAGTATTTCCTAAGACGATAAAAGCTACGGACAGTAGAACGAAAATATTGTTTCAAGTTTGAAATATGTTCAGACCAACTCATATTTTGCCCAAAAGTAACACCCAAATATTTAAACTGTTTTACCTGTTCAATTTTAAAACACTTAGTCCCACAGGATATTTGGTCATTCGACGACGTCCTTACAGGTGCCACAGTACAGGCACAATTAGACATGACGGATCTATTACAATTTGATTCGTGAAAAAAGATTTCATAGTCAGGGAAGTCTTGCATACTAGAACTGAAGTTCATTAATTTAGTTTTTTTACTGACAACTAGCTTGTGGACAGTAAACCATATTCTCAGAATATGAACATCTTGATTTATATGGTCCCTTAAGCTTAAAGGATTAACTGACTGATACGCAATGCCAAGATCGTCTGCAAATGCTGTTATTTTCCCTACAAATGGTTGACTAAATAGGGAATTTATATAAATTAAGAACAATATTGGACCAAGAACAGAACCCTGAGGCACACCTATGTTTATGGTTCTCGAACTACTCACAAAATTTTGGATTTTAACTTTTTGAATTCTGTCCTTTAAATAAGACTCAAACCAATTATACATGAAGCCTCGAAATCCTGCACAGTATAATTTGTGGAGGAGCACATTGTGGTTAACCATGTCAAACGCTTTTGTGATATCCACGAAGAGACCAGCGCAACATTTCTTGCTGTCTAGTGATTTATATATAACTGAGCAAAACTCCAAAAGGGCATCTTCTGTAGAGAGCCTTTCCCTAAATCCAAACTGAGCAGGGTGAAGAAAACTTATTTTAGTAAAATAGTCCAGTACTCTACACTTAATAGCTTTTTCAAAAATTTTTGAGATTGAAGATAGTAATGAAATTGGCCTGTAATTATTTTTATCACCTATGCTTCCCTGTTTATAAAGAGGTATAACATTTGCATGCTTAAGTTTTTCAGGAAAAATACCTGAATAAATACTCAAGTTGAAAATATAAGCAAGTATGTCCACGATATTAAGTGCTATCTTTTTCAGAGTAATATTGGAAATACCATCATTTCCACAAGAACTAGAGTTGCTTAATGAACTGATAATTTTGTAGAGCTCTAAACCTGTGATTTCTAGAAAGAAGAAGCTACTATTTCTTACATTATCTTCGACTAATTGAGAACTAAAGCAATGGTTACAGTGTGAAGGAGGCTCCTTAGGAAGAGACCTAAGACCAACAGTGGAAAAGAAATCATTAAAAATATTAGCTGTTGCTAAAGGATCATCAATAGTAACACCATCATTACACAGTACTATAGGATTAGAAATATTAGGAGGGTTACCACCAATAATACTATTAACAGTTTTCCATTCCTTTCTTGGGTTACCAAGAGCATTACTTACTTTAGAGTAAAAATATCTATCTCGAGCCAACTTAATATCTTTATTGACTTGTTTACTTATAATATTGAACCGGGTTTTAAGAGCAGTATTAAGTGGATGTTTAAAGCATTTTTTCCATAATTTATTTTTAAGTTTAATTTTCTTTAAAATCGAATAGCTAATCCACGGTTTAAGCCTCATTTCAGATTTCTTACGAACAATGGTAAATGTAAAATTGTTTATATAATTTTGCAGAAACGATAAAAACAGATCATAAGCTTTAGAAGCGTTGCCTTCCATAAAGATTTCGTCCCAAGTTTCAGAACGTAGCTCAATATTAAGCAGGTCGAAATTTACCCTAGTTATCACTGATGAAAAAATATGTTTGATAGGCTTCTCACTTTTTAAACGATTAAACAAAATGCCAGTCATACAATGATCAGTAATGCGGAGGTCAAGGTTAACGCCAGCACATTGATTCACGGATAGTTTTAAGAAACGACCGAGTACATGGTCAAGGCAAGTACTTGAAATAGGCCTAGTTACCTCATTAAGGAATGAATAAAGACCATGCTCAGCCATTATTGCAAGGTAGGAGTCAGATAAAGTACTCGAAGACAAAATGTCTATATTAAAATCACCTAAGAGAACAAGATTTGCGGCTTTTTCGTTATTTAAAAACACTGAAAATTCACTCAAAAACACTTGTACATTGGTAACGTGTAACCTATAAACACAAATAAATTTAAAAGATTCATTACCTATATTGCAAGAAACTTCAATAACATCCGCACGCAACAAATTGGGACAGTTAACTTTATAGTTACCCAAATTTAAAGAATCACGAACAAAAACTCCCACGCCACCTGCCGCATATGTTTCATTAGTGTTTGGATGTAAATTATATCCCGGGATAAAATAGTCTAATTTTTCACAATCAAAAATCCAAATTTCACTTACGAATATAAGATCGGGTAAGAACACTAGCGCTTCCAAGTTACACACTAATAAATCAAAATTTTGTCGCAAACTACGAATATTTTGATGAACAACAAAAATGGAATCATCTTCATTCGAACTACAAAACAAATTTACATCATTGATATTGACTATTTTATTAAAGGTTGAGTTGTTGCTTAAAAGATTATCATTAATATTGAACACAGACATAAAAGAAAATTAGTCTTTCAATGAAGCAAAATCTAAAAACGATCTTATAGCAACAACCCTACCTCTTAATATTAATGATGATTCTCACGGCGAACCAAACAGGCGGACCAGTAGGAAGGCAGATAAGTAGGAGGGCTATACGTCACCCCAAAATTGAATTGCCTTGTACGCCAAAATTAACTTTTTAAACTAGGTAGGTATGCAGCTTTGTTTTTTTCAAGGGGGCGATCTTTCCAAATTGGTTATCAGTTTTGTTCTATGTCTTTCCACTGCTAAGATATTCAGAATGCTTTTGACGTTTATCCATCAAAATCATTAAGTTCACGTATTGTTTTGCCGTAAATATCAAATTTTGGCATATACGACAAATTTTTTTTGACGTACGTCTACGATTTTTGCTCTAGCAATGAAAAAATGTAATAAAAACACTGTTGGATATCCTATTCCTATTTCTATCCCTCATTAAGTGGGCGTGAAAAAAATCTAAGTATGGAAGAATTGTTCAGAAAGCTCTTCATATTTTGTTAAACAACATTTAAAGGATTTTATTGAAAAAACGAAGTTTTGTAAAAACGTGATCTCGGCAAAACTGATCCATCTGTCTACGTGACACTGGAAAACACGCGGTGTAATGTGAAGTTTCGAAATAGCTCTTTCTAATTATTTCATACTTGTTCCGGGTTTAGACAAGGAGATGGATGCGCTATCATATGACTTCTTCAATTTTGTTCTGGAAAAGAATGTGCGCAAGGCAGGTGTCAACACAGAAGGCACTGTCTTCAACAGATCCGTCCCGCTACCGGGGTACGTGAACGATATCGACATCATCCGCCATGCCTAGCCAGCCGTTGTAGAGGCTTTTACCGCAAGTACCGGAGTCTACATCAACTCAACGAATGACACTTTAGTGGAGTCCCGATAAAGGTAGAAATATTTGGTTCTATCCGCCCTTATTCTCCATTCCGACCGGATTGTGAATTCACGGAAGAACGGAATTAAAAAGCATGTGCTCGAATCCACACGGATTGTGAAAAAACAAAATAAACAGAAACCCTACAAATGTATTTTGAAATTATCTGTTGTGTCCCTACAGCTGTCAAAGGAAATCAATTGTTTTTCTTATTTGCTATAGGTAGGTATTTAGTTTACAGTTTGCAAAATGGATTTTGATATGTCTGCTGGTGTGATTATTAAAGAGGAGCAAACAGAGGCGCAAAGACAGCCCGCGGTCTTTAAGTTCCATGTAAATATATCGGGGAATGCTGAAAGACAATGAAAATCCACTAAATTTGAAAAAAAAAGAATTGCTCGTGCATTTAAGCATATTTGGTACATTAACTAAAGTTAACAAATTGATTTGAGGTTGTTCAACAATTTAAAATAGGAATAAAAAATCAATAATCAATACATTTATCTAAAACTTACATTTTGACCTTTGGGGATTTAGTAAAGAAAAATGTTGCCCATTTTTAACTCTTACCGTTTTTGAGAACACCCCCCAATTTGGTCGAATTAAAACAAATTCAAAAATCAGCACACCCACAATTCGAAACCGGCACGAATTGAATTCGGCTGCATGCTTTGTCTTTCACATGGCCCGAAGAATAAAGTCATACGGTGTTAAATCGAACGATCTTGGAGGCCAATTTTGATCACCATTTCGAGAAATGATTTGATCAGGAAACTTTTAATGCAAAAGTGCAATGATGTCGCAACTCGTGTGTCCAGAAGCACCCTCTTGTTTGAAATATCTACATACATCAACCACATTGATCACGGTTCGCTAACGTAATCCATGTGCGGTAACAGCCATACCCGGACTATTTTCAAAGAAATAAGGCCAAATTATGCCACCTGCCTAAAAAACGCATCAAACAGTTGCACAATTTTGGTTCTTCACATCAGAAATTTGTCTCAATAGCTTAAATGTGTGAACCAATTCGACGAGAAGGTGCTTCACGTTTATATATAGGGGCCCTGGTTGGGATTCGAACTCGCGACCTGCCAATCACTTGGTGAATACGCTACCATCGCGCCATTGCCATCATTGCACGGAATGTTAACAATTTCATTCCATTTTTATTAATGGCGTAGTTCGACAGATAACATAATAGCGGGCTATCGAAAACAAAATCTCATTTTGCATTGGTTTGGGGCCCTCGCAAGGTAACGGTCCCAAATCAGTGCAAAATGGCCCCAGATTGTTGTATCAGACTGAAACAGTGTGAGCCGTGTTTAAGCGCCGGGCGCACGCGGTGAGACGATCTTACTGGGCGAATGTCCCTCCCATTATAACTTTCCCAAGACTTGGAAATTACAAGTGCTACCAAATGGCAGTCAATCCGGGTTTAAATGCCCTGTTTGACGAACATGGTATTAAGAACGGTAAGACCGTCTGATTTGACAATACAAACAAACACAACAAATATACGTCAAATTGTTTGCTTTTTTAATTCTGGACGGTTTTGTGCACACCCCTCAATTCTCGAATAAGAACAAATTCGGAAATTGGTATACCAAACCGTTAGGAATTAAAATTCAACCGAAATTGATCACAGGAGTGGGTAAGTATCAATTAAAAATTTGTTCATCATCGTATCTTACCTCACCCCTAAGAATTGTTCGCCTTTTTTCCAAAAAAGGGATTGTTCCCCTTCGTTTTTGAAAGTGCTGTTTCCAAGAAAACCAAACCGACATTATTGCAATTTCAGATTAGCTAACTAATCTGACTAAAGCCCACAGCTATGTTTATAATTATTATTCCTGTTCACGAAAACCGTTAATTATAATCAGTTTTAATTTAAGTTTTCTTCTCCCTTTGGGGCTGGTGTAAAATTTGCCACAGCAAACATCGGTTAGACCCTTCTCAGTTGTATTATATAAGCCCTCAGGAGTGTCGCACTTCAAAAATTTGTGCCACCCAATATAGATTACTTTTAGGGATAACGCCCCAGTTAAAGCAAAGACAGATAACTTCTTTCATTGAATGCGGTGACAAACCATCTTTGTTATTTTATAAGGGGAGATTTAACTTTGGGATAATGGCGATGAATCTGGTTGTGCTGCGTGAAGCAATTTAAATTTAATAAGATGTCAATCTGTAAATTATCGTTGATGTTATACACAACATACAGTTGTTGTTGGCACTAACGTGAATATTTCTGGCTAAGGACCATCAACGAACAATATACCATAAACCGACGGGAAAATTATTTCTTACAAATAAACGTATAAATGCATATATATTTACACCATGGCACACGGGTAACAAAAAGACTTCCAAGACAATTGTAAAAGGTCAAGAGGTTAACAAAAAATCGAATGTGTAGGTAGTGCAGCAGTTCGGCCTACAGTTCGGCTTTTTTTGTCTTCTACGAGGTCGCGCGTCGTTCATTCGATAGAGTTGGAACTTAAAACAGTTGTTGTTGGCCATAACGTGAGGCTTTCTGGCTTAGGACCATCAACTAACACTATACCATCAACCGACGGGAAAATCATTACCTTGAAATCAACATATAAATATAGCGTCAACATACACTACGTACCAAGCAGGAAAGAAGAAGACTTCCAAGCCAATTGTAAAAATTAACACATGCAGGTGGGCAAATCAGTTTGATATCCTGCCACAAGAACAGTTTGGTTTTAGAAGACATCATAGTACTGTTCACCAGGTTGACAGGATAACAAAAGATATTAAAAATAATCACAAACTCCTTGTTTTAAATTTCCCACTTGTAGTACAAATTATTTCGTCCTGTCTTACAAAACGCACTTTCAAAGTTTCTCTAAATAATTGGTATACCGATGTAATTGAAATCGTTGCAGGAGTACCAAAAGGATCTGTTCTTGGACCGTTATTGTATATTATATACATACACACATATGATTTTCCGAAACCCCATAACTGTAAAACCGCAATTTTTGCAGATGATACCTGCATTTACTCAACAGATTCAATTGGTTCCTTAATTGAAAGCAATCTGCAATCTGCTTTGAATTTAGTGAAATCATTTTGCGATGATTGGAAAATAAAATTCAATGCTTCTAAGACTTCACTAGAAAAAGAAAAGTCTGCTTCTTTTCAAGCAATAGACATCAGTTGAATGGGGTTCAAACTGAATGGAAATCGAGTGCCAAGTATCTTGGGGTACACCTGGACAAAACTTTGACCTTTAGTTTGCATATTCAAGAAACACATAATAAACGTAACATGGCGATAAAAACCCTATATCCATTTATAAATCGTAGGTCCAAATTGAGTGTTGAAAACAAATTTTTATTATTCAAAGTAATATTCCATAGCTTAATGCTGTATGGGTCGCCTATTTCGGGAACATGTGCTAAGAGTTATATTCGCAGGCTGCAAATTATGCAAAATAATTTTTTTTTTAAATTATGGTTAATCTTCCCTGGCACTATTCTACGCAGGATCTCCATGAAGAGGCAAAAATTGAAAAAGTTGAAATTTGAATCTCAACATTTTATGATCGATATAAAGTTTTGTGCAGTTGCTCTAATAATAACTGTAGCAGCCATGTTAATCTAAATCACTATTTTACTTTTTCAAATAGAAGGCATATTTTTATTTTTAAGCACTTTTAAAACTTAAAAAGCACATATCTCATATAAACTTAAAAATATTATTAAAACACGCAAATGTGGGTCTTCGTATATATATAGAATTCAGCAAACGGAGAAATAAAGAATTATTGTTGTTTTAAGATTCACACTGGACCGTTGCAATTCTGGGTATAAGAGGGCAGCGTGAATTATGAATTGTTGCAGCCTGTTCAATAAAGCTCGTGAGCAAACAACTACATAAGTTGGAGTCACTTTTCTTTTATTGAAAACAAAACATTCTGTTGGATATAAGTAGGCAGGCTGAACGAGAAATTGGTTGCCTGGCTCTTTTTTTTCTTTTTCCTCATCGGTACTCGCCGTAATTCGTTGGAACGCCCCCACACTCCAGTAGACAGACTGAACGAGAAATTGGTCGCCTGGCTCTGGACGTATTCCCACGGGACACTTTCGCGGTCGACGGGGGACCATTTCCCCTTTTTACCACCACCTGCAACACCATCCTTCATAACTTAATTTTAAATTTAACAGCTCAAGGTGTTGTGTTTAATTTATATACATTACTCTGATATATACATTATTTTGATGTTCATAGATTTTACTTGTTAATTGTTAATTTACTTGTTTATTTATTTATTTATCTTCTTTTTTATTTATTTATTTATCTTCTTATTTATTTATTTATCTTCTCATTTATTTTTTTTATCTTTCTATTTATTTATTTATCTTCTTATTTATTTATTTATTTGCGTTAGTTTTTTTATTTTTTTATCTTCTTATTTATTTATTTGCGTTAGTATTTATTTAATCGATTATGTAAACAACATCTTTATTTGTGATACGGACCTCAGGAAAAATTTAATCTATAATTAAATGAAGGTTTTTTCATGTAGCTTTTCCTTCTAAAACTGTTTTGAATCTGTTATAACAAATAATGTTTGTTTAACGGGCTGTAGGTCTTAATTTAAAAATACTCTTTTTTTTGTATTTTAAATTATATATTTTGTCCAATATTTCGACTTTCTTCGAAAGTTATCTTCAGGGACTGTCAAGAAAAAGTATTATGACAATAAAATGAACAATTTACATTTACATTGTGAAACTTACACAACTTATTGTACAACATAAATAATTACATTTCACAAAAAAATTTTTGGTATGACGAACACAAAACATAAAGTTATGATGCCGGCTGAGTTATAACTACTTTCGTCTTCCGTTGTTTGTTTATAAGATGTCTGTAGATGTGTGCGCATTTTTCGGTGTCCGTTTTATAGTTAAGTCGTTTTTGTATTGGTACATTTATTATATGTAACATTTCCGTTGTGTACCTCCTCATATAATTTGATTCTTCTTGTAGTATGTGAACGTTTTCGAAGTCAGGATAATGTCCGAATTTAATGCAGTGGGCAGCTAATGCAGTTTTTTGTTCTATAGGTGTCGAGAGAGCTTTTTGGTCCGATTTATGTGAGGCTATTCTTGTCCTTAGTTTATTTTTTGTTGTCCCAACGTATGTTTTATTGCATACATTGGACCCGTCTCCATTACAAGATATTTTGTAAATCAGATTCGATTTGTCAAGTTTGTCTATTTTTGTTTTTGTATTGCTGTATAGTTGTCGTAGAGTATTATTTGTCTTAAGTGCGATTTGATATTTATCTTTGTCATATATGTCCGATTTAGTCAATCTCTCCGAGAAGTCAGTAATATACGTCATTGATTTAAATATTATGTTTGGCTTTTCTTTCAGCTCAATGTTGTCCATTTTATAATAATTATTGATTAAGTCCCTCGTTGTCTTCTTTGGAAATCCATTTTTAGCTATTATTGTCCTTAACTTGTTGATGTTGTCGTGGTGAAATTGTATGTCACTTATATTTAGTACTCTTCTAATAAAATTATTCGCGGTATTTATTATTACTCTTGTCGGATGTTTGGAGTAGAAGTTGATGAGTCGTCCTGTGGCCATAGGTTTCTGATACCTGTCGATTTTCAATTTGTTTCCTTTGCGTATGATTAATGTGTCCAAGTACGGTAATCTTCCATTTTGTTCCTCCTCTTTTGTGAATTTAATGTTTCTATGGAACGCGTTCAATGTATTTAATGTCTCATTTATTTTGTCCATTTTTATAATCGCGAATAGGTCGTCTACGTATTTAGTTACTAATCTCGGTTTTGTTTCTAATAAGTCCATTGATTTGTCTAAAAGTTCTTCCATAATTATGTCCGCTATAACTGGTGATGCTGGAGATAATAAATAATGTGTCTACAAGTTCATTGTTCGACAAAGGAAACGCTACAGTCGCAATGAACAAAATGGACTATGAAAAAAGAATGCGAACAATTCTACGAGACATTATGACATATAAACAAATAAAACGAGATCCAACATCAACATTACAACAAAAGAACAATGAACTTGTAGACACATTATTTAAACGTGATGTTATAACAATACAAGAAAAGAGAAAATTGACCACGAAGATAGCGACAGCACCTCGTATTTATGGACTACCCAAGATCCATAAAGAATACATGCCATTGAGACCTATTTGCTCATCAATCAATTCCCCGTCATACGGATTATGCCAATATATCATAAACATCTTAAATAACTTGACAAAAGATTCCAAGTACAATATTAAGAATGGATTAGAGTTTAAGACCCGCATTAATGACACCTATATATATGACGATGAAATGATCATCTCATTTGACGTAGTCTCATTATTTCCCAGCATTCCCGTAAATTTAGCGTTAAGTGTCATTCAAAATAGATGGTCAACAATTAAGAATTACACCAAAATGGATGCAAATCTGTTCATGAGAATTTTAAGCTTCTGCATAAAGGATAACAGGTATTTCAAATACAGGACATGATTTATTCACAACAAAGAGGAATGCCTATGGGATCTCCAGCATCACCAGTTATAGCGGACATAATTATGGAAGAACTTTTAGACAAATCAATGGACTTATTAGAAACAAAACCGAGATTAGTAACTAAATACGTAGACGACCTATTCGCGATTATAAAAATGGACAAAATAAATGAGACATTAAATACATTGAACGCGTTCCATAGAAACATTAAATTCACAAAAGAGGAGGAACAAAATGGAAGATTACCGTACTTGGACACATTAATCATACGCAAAGGAAACAAATTGAAAATCGACAGGTATCAGAAACCTATGGCCACAGGACGACTCATCAACTTCTACTCCAAACATCCGACAAGAGTAATAATAAATACCGCGAATAATTTTATTAGAAGAGTACTAAATATAAGTGACATACAATTTCACCACGACAACATCAACAAGTTAAGGACAATAATAGCTAAAAATGGATTTCCAAAGAAGACAACGAGGGACTTAATCAATAATTATTATAAAATGGACAACATTGAGCTGAAAGAAAAGCCAAACATAATATTTAAATCAATGACGTATATTACTGACTTCTCGGAGAGATTGACTAAATCGGACATATATGACAAAGATAAATATCAAATCGCACTTAAGACAAATAATACTCTACGACAACTATACAGCAATACAAAAACAAAAATAGACAAACTTGACAAATCGAATCTGATTTACAAAATATC
This sequence comes from Portevinia maculata, assembly GCA_949715645.1. NCBI lineage: Eukaryota > Metazoa > Arthropoda > Insecta > Diptera > Syrphidae > Portevinia > Portevinia maculata. Next base: position 264,305,251 of record OX454526.1, on the reverse strand, counting down.
TTGTAATGGAGACGGGTCCAATGTATGCAATAAAACATACGTTGGGACAACAAAAAATAAACTAAGGACAAGAATAGCCTCACATAAATCGGACCAAAAAGCTCTCTCGACACCTATAGAACAAAAAACTGCATTAGCTGCCCACTGCATTAAATTCGGACATTATCCTGACTTCGAAAACGTTCACATACTACAAGAAGAATCAAATTATATGAGGAGGTACACAACGGAAATGTTACATATAATAAATGTACCAATACAAAAACGACTTAACTATAAAACGGACACCGAAAAATGCGCACACATCTACAGACATCTTATAAACAAACAACGGAAGACGAAAGTAGTTATAACTCAGCCGGCATCATAACTTTATGTTTTGTGTTCGTCATACCAAACATTTTTTTGTGAAATGTAATTATTTATGTTGTACAATAAGTTGTGTAAGTTTCACAATGCAAATGTAAATTGTTCATTTTATTGTCATAATACTTTTTCTTGACAGTCCCTGAAGATGACTTTCGAAGAAAGTCGAAATATTGGACAAAATACTCGTATATAATTTAAAATACAAAAAAAGAGTATTTTTAAATTAAGACCTACAGCCCTTTAAACAAACATTATTTATTACAATTCGAGGTCGTGAAACAAAACAATTTAATCTGTTATAATATTATTCTATAAATGTTATAAGTTTTAGTAGTAAGGTACGAGTAGAATATACCATTTCTCTGTAGATTGTGCAATCTAGAAAAATGAATAAAATTTATATAAGTTCAGTTACAATAAAAGTTATGTTGGGTACCATATTCGTATTCCTATCCCTCATAAGTGGGCGTGACAAAATTCTAAATATGGTTGAATTGTTAAGAACGCTCTACATATTTTGTTATACATTTAAAGGACTTAATCGAAAAAACGAAGCTTTTGTAAAAAAAACGCTCTCTAACTCAAACTTCGATTTTTTAATAAAATTGTTTTATTTATATTAAATTATTTAAACATAAGTATAAAGGGAACCTAGAAAGAATATATTATTTCAGTTCCCTAGCTCAAACTTTGGTTTTTTTTTAATTGTGGGCGTGTTAGTAGGCGGATTTTGAAAATATTTACACATGAGCATAAAGGGCCTCTAGAGAGTATATATTATAAATTTCAGCTCCCTAGCTCAAACTTTGGTTTTCCAATAAAAAATTTCTATTTAATTGTGGGCGTGTAAGTGGGTGGATTTTAAAAATTTGTCTCCCGAGCAGTTTTAGGAGTCAAAGATCATTATAAAAAATTTCAGCTTTCTAGCTCAAAATTCGATTTTTCCGATAAATTTGTTTTTGTTTTTGAGTTTGTTTGCGTTTAAACTTGATTATTTCGAGCCCCTAGTACATGGCTAAAATTTCAGCTCTCTAGGTCCAGTTTAAAGGCCTAATTTTTGCCGACAGACGGACAGACATGGCTGAATCGACATTACTATCGATCATAAATATGGTAACTTTTAGGGGTCTACGGGCAATATTTAGGTATGTTACAAACTATGAGTCAAAATTAATATACCCTTAGAATAGGGTATAAAAATCGAATGTGTTAGTAACGCAGCAGTTCGGCTACCAACAAATATAAAAATCAATGTTTGTTTGTTGTGCTTCGGGGTCGCGCATCTTGCGTGAAAGTTTCTGCTTAGAGATGCGATATTAATGCTGAGTTTTGACCTGCCATTTAATTAACAAAGTTTGACAGCTCTCGTTTTCGTCATCGCCATTTCATTTCCACTTACGTCAATTATTGACGAAAAAATCGTTTGTCAGGTCATTGACAATGAAATTTTGGCAAATGCCTTTGTAAGTTCGTTGAAAGCTATTTCGCTTTGCACTGCCAATTTGGAACTGTCATCTTATTGTCAATGAACGTCACTCACTGTTTAATTTCAATGGCGTTGTGTGGGAGTTGAAATATAAGCATTTTTTGTACAAAAAAGAAGAAAACGAGTCGGATAGAATCCCAAAATTCAAAATCCCGGAAACTCAAGTTCCAGACATTTTTGGATTTCCGGGTTTTGGATTGAGCCAAACCCAAATTATTTGTTTTTCCCCGGTTTGAGAAAAGTTAAATTTACCTACCTTGTGTGTTAAAATGTGTCTATTCATTGACAAACAATTGAACACGATGCCAATCAATTTTCACTGTCAATTGTAGACAAAGCGACATTTTGGTTGACAACTCAGCTATTTCCACTTGGCATGTAAATTCGTTGTCAGTCATTCCCAACCGCTGTTAGTCAATTCATTGACAAACTGTTTTTCACTATTTCCAATTGTCAATTTTCTGAATGACGCAAAAATTACGTCATATGTCAATTTCGAAACGACAAGTTGATACATACATAGTTTGATAAAAAATTTATTATGTTGGTTGGGACTACCGGTTTACGACAAATTAGTAAAAGAAAAAAACACTCAAAAACTTTAGTCACAATAAGAATGTGTAAGCGACAGGGACACAAATATTAATTTATATTGAATTTACTTGGTACTGTCCTGTTCAAAGGAGAGATCCTACGAACCCTGTCAAAAAGGCAACATCTTTCAACGTTTAGATACAATCGCTAAAAAGAGGGAGGCCTTAAAACTTCTGGATAACACAAATCGAACAAGACAAGCATATGATTAGCCTCAGTGACTAAGTGATGCAAGTTCGGGAAATCTGGCGTTATTTGTTGAGGTTGTACCAGCGATCCCCACAGGCGGACTAGTAGGGATGCAGTTAAATAGGAGGGCTATAATCACTTCAGCCCAGATCATAAACTCATTTCTAAAAAGAAAGAACATTGAATTTACTTTGTACAATAGTTGTTGTCTTGGCCCATTCGCGAAAGCTTCCGACATAGAACCATCAACGTACAAAAGGTGCCACGCGGGTCCTTTCGGATAATTGTTCGTCTTCTATGCGTTCGTAAATCGTTTATCCGATTGCGTTGGAACTTCGTACAGTTATTGTTGGCAATTTGCCCGAAAGTTTCTGACAGATTGCCATCAATTTACAATGTACCATCAACGTAAGAATATGAAGAATACTTCAAAGACAAATGTAAAAGTTCTACCTTTGCTGTTAGGGAAGAGGCAAATAATAAAGATAAAGAAAATCAATAAATCAATAATGTTAAATGTTGGAAGTCCTCTGTAGCAGTTCGGTTAACAACAATAGGTCTTTTATTTATTTTGTCCATGGAAATGTGCTTGCTTTGTGTATATGTTGAAAGAAACATTGCAAAATATACCGGGCATAAGCTAGCTTTTAATAAAATTTAGTAATTACTTAGAGAGATGGCTTGAGCTCGTTAGCAATTGTGGAATATTTTTAATTAGATGTGAGACAACCTTGGTTGGGAAACTAATGAGTATAGGCATTACGTGTAGCCTAAGGGTAGTAATAAAGTAAACCTGAGATCCCTCTAGATGTTTGCCCAGCACATGGAAAGAAAAGGAAGTCAGACAGTAATCTACAGCTTAATCACAATGCAACACCAAACACAACTAACAGAAGTTACCGAGTAGTTTGATGAATAGGGCAGGGCACTGTATCCCCATATAAACAAAAAATAACTCCCTCACAGAGAAGAGTACAAAATCGTTCGAATATTGCTCTTGGTGTTCATAATCCTTATATAAATGCCTACAAAGACGACAGATGGACCCCATATCTCTTAACATTGCCATTAATTAACTTCGAATTCCCACTCTTTGATGAAACTAAGTTCATTATGGCGAGGCATGTTTTATTATCTTAATATGCATCTTGTGTATCGTCTTAATTAACTACACCCCTTAATCGTTCGCAAGTACTAACATATATGATAAGCCGCTATATATCCGATGTTAAGACTTATACATTGTGTACTCGCATCTCGTCCTTACAAGAGATGAAAAATTCATTTGTTTCAAATAACTCCTACATAAAAGGTTATTTCCCGTTCAAGGAAAGCAATATCTTAAATTCCATAGGAGGCAAACACAAATAATATCCTTAACAGACTTTCATATTGAATTCCAATTCATAACACACCCCAATGTGGAATGTGACTAAGCTAGATATAGCGATACATGAGTGGATAGCTATTGAATCGCTTACAGTTTGTGTGCATTGAATTTCTAATACTCCTATAGTGATGCTTCCTACGGCTCGAATTGAAACCGAGTGTTATGAAAGAAGATACTATTTCCCGCAGAAGCTTGTTGGAAGATTCTGAATTTCACATGGCCTACAGACCAACGATACACAATTCCATGACTACAGCATGGGCGAACAACATACATCCGGCCTGAAGTAAGTAAGACATCAATTGCTAAGTGCTCTGCTCTGATTCTGCAATGGAACCTAACTACATGTCCCTCTGGTTGGTAGGACAGAGCTTTGTGCTTATTTAAGTTTTAGGGAATAATGGATGGCTGGTTTTATTTGCGTACATATACCAACTGACTGTTTGTTCATGTTCAATAAAAGAGTTTGCTGGGCAATGAAGGTCCTTTTGTTCAAAATACACAGAACTCATTCCTTGGCAAACATTGTGCTTCTTGGTATTCGTTGAGTGGAATTCACTTATTCTTAACTTTATATAGACAAATTGGATCGAAAGCTGGCACAGCTGAATTGTACGTATGGGCGAGATGTTCATAATGGAATAATGTGTTTGAGTTTTGCATTTAGTGGACATGCAGTTTCTTCCATATTATTCGACGAAGTAATGTAAATAAAAACGTTGCCTATACGGAGTCAAATGCACTTAGTCAGAATATTAAATTAATTATGGAATAAAATAATCCGACTTCCGACTTCCGACTTTCACGCCGCCATGTAAAGTTTGTGTTTTGACCGTTGTCCAAGTTATGGAAAACTGTACTTACTCATCTAGACGATTGCATGCGCGAAAAATATTTCACAATGAAAACTAAGGCATCAGTTCCTTCGCCTTTATGACAATGGAAAAGTAATGAAAGTTATATTTTAATTTAAGTCGAATAAAGTTACTGGCTATTTAACCCGTGCAGGGACTGCAGCGCTCATGAAAAAAGACAGCGCTTGCCGGAAAAAGCACCAAAAGGGACAAATTAAGTTTAGGAAATTTTACTTTTCATGTGAGCCTAGCGACACATTGACCATCTTGAAACTGTCCCGTAGTTTAACACGCCTGGAGATCGCCGGTGTTGTAAAAGGACAATCCGAAAATAATCAATCAAAGCAGCATGCACGTTTCAGAACCATAAAAGAAGCGAGTCTTAAAAGACGAGGAGATTACAGCTAATTTTGTGTGTGAAACATATGCCATAAATAAACGTTCTGCAGATCACGGTCGCGGCTTTCTTGAGTGCTATTAAAAAGCGGGTTTTTCTTCCAAAATGGAGATAGTTGAAGTTTGTCTGATTTCAAAAATTTCGGCCCAAGACGTGTCGAGTGCGGCAACACGTGTGCCAGACTTTTAAAAAATTACCAAGAACTCGTTTTCTTGACTTTTCAAGATAACCAAATAATACCCGCTGTAAGCAATAGACAGACTTTTTTTTTGTCATAAAAAATATGAAAGTCCAAGACTTTTTTAGTGCGACCATGTCCAAAATTGCGACAAAATCTTTTATTTTGAGACAATTGTTATAACCAAAATCCATTTTTACCCAAAACGTTTGTAATGATTCCCTGATAACATAAAACCCTGCGGTTCACTTAAATAAAGACCTTTTTTATAAAACAGCGTGTTAAGTCCTGTCAATTGCATACATCATTGAAATTCTTAAGTCAATGTAAAATTTTAGAATTTCTGAAATAAATGCACTCAAAAAAAAAACACTTTACGGTACCAAGAAACGCGATTTTTCACATGTTTTTAAAAAGTGTCGGAAAAGTAGGCAATGAAAGTAAGTTCTTTTGAATACAAAATAAAATATAATAATTTGAATATTTCTTGAGAAAACTAGTGCAAAATTATAGCTTAGTAAAGTTCAGGTTAAATAGACAAATCGTGTCCAAAAATGGGCAAAGGAAACATTTTAAAAACAGTCGAGAAAGCAAAATTAGATGTTTACCACGCGGACTACAAAATCGGACAATTAACTGGGCACAGTGCAACTTCTGTTGTCTCTATTTAAAGGATACTCTTTCCAATGGTAAAAAATACAAAACTACGGTGATCTCACCATCTGACAGGCGTAAAATCATTCGGATTGCCACCAATTTCAGCTAAAAATCAAATTCGAAGCAGGGGTATAAGCAATCAAATCGACTGTTCGGCGTGTGATTATTGTTGCTGAACATCTGAAGAGGTTAAAGTTGACAAAAAAAACACTGAATGCTTAAATTTGCGAAAAATCACATCACTTCGACTATAAGCCAGAGTCAAACTAAAAAGTGATTGGCGAATGGTTGTTTTCACGGCTGAAAAGAAGTTTATTTAGATGGACCAGATGGCAACAACTTCTATTTTCACGATTTACGCAAAGAGGAACGATTTCTATCGCTCCATCATAGCCGAGAGGGCGGAATAATGGTCTGGGGTGCGATTATCTATTATGAAGCACTAACGCTGGATATTCAAAGCACAAAAAGGACGACGGGAATAATCTACAAGATAGTATTGGAATAAGCTTTCCCAAGCTGAAGGACTTGTTTAGACCTTTTCCATGGATCTTGCAACAGGACAACGCAAAAATCCATACTGCTCGCATTGTAAAGTACCAAAATAAAGAATTACTTATCCATGGCATTAAGTCAGCTTGGGCCGAAATATTTTTTTTTTTTACTATTAAATAATGACAATGCAATCAGGAGATTGAGACGGGTAAAACCTCTTGATCTATAAGAGTTAGCTAGGGCTAAGAAATCAGGTATTGATTTCAAACGAGAAAAAAGTTTAGAAATCCGACAAACGGCGGATTTATCTGTTAAATTCAACAAATATGTAGTTCAAAAACAAATTGCCGATTAGGCGTCGACTAGGTGCAATCTCATTCGGGATGGCGAATGTCAGTCCCCGGGAGTTTTTTTAGATGGGTTAAAGTCTCTCACTATTGCAGAAGCATCCCTCGCGTACTAGCTCTGCAATGTCTTTCGATGATTTTTTCTTCCAGCGAATTCCCAACAAAAAAAAAAAATATGCCAGACAATATTCCGACATACGCGTCATCAGTTGGAGAGACACCAAACGGTCCCTGTACTTGGAAATGGTCCAGGCGCTGACACGTAGCTTTTTTTTTTAAAAAAAAAAGAAGGAAATCCGAATGTTAGACCACTCAGACTCGGTAACGGTCCATTGTACTACCAGGCAGAGATCCTCCTTTTGGTGTAGAGACTGAATAATGGGTGGCGAATGTTGTTGTTCCCCATGGGGATTGAACCTGCGCCGCACGGGTCACAAGCCAACACCGTCGCCACCCTCTCCCGCAAGGTTACTACTATCGTTTCTTAGTAGAATATCTTTTAAGCTTGTGTCCTTGATTCCAAGAAACGTGCTCGCTTTTGTTTCATTTCATTTCTTAAACACACAAAATATCCACTTGCCCTCTAACTATATTCTCCTCAAGCTTTTAAAGATGAGATACTGGATGCACCATTTTCGATTGATGAAATTAAAAATGTAATTGAAAAATCCAAAATTGGAAAGGCTCCGGGAGATGATCGTATCCCAGTAGAGTTTTTTTATAAATTGTTCAACGGAATTTTAGTACGTATTGACAGAGCAGTTCAATAGAATTTTCGAGAGTGCAGACGTCCCAGAAAGCTTTAAAAGATCAATAATATTCCCACTATACAAAAAAGGCTCCTATGACGTACCGGAAAACTGTCGGGTCATTTCCTTTTTGAAATGCTTACACATTGGATTGAACAGAAGAAAATTCTTAATGAATTTCAGTCGGGATTTAGGAGAAACTATTCTACTATAGACAAATTATTTAGTCTTTTAAACATTGCCGAGGGCTTTAAAAGAAGAAAAAAGAAACTACGCCTTTTTTTGTTGATTTTCGAACAGCGTTCGATTCGATCGCCAGAGAAGTACTTTTCTATTAGCTCTATAAATTGGGTATATCAGGTAAAATTGCTGCCTTACTGAAAGTGTTGTATGACAATAACGTTGCCTATGTATGGGATGGGGAGTAAATATATGAAGAGTTTTCAACACAAATGGGAGTGAAGCAAGGTTGTATCTTGAGCACATAACTGTTCATTCTGTTCATCGATGACATCGTGGAGGAGATATAGGAGGAGGAATCCATTCTGGAAATAACCGGATACCTGGCCTTATATTCGCAGATGATATTGTTTTCCTATCTGAATCGGTAGAAGGAATGCAGCGAATGATGAATCGACTGGTGGGCTACTGCGAAAATTGGAACCTGTCCGATAATTTACAGAAATCTAAAATTATGATATTTAGAGATGGAGGCGGCAGATATGCAAACAACGAAAAGTGGATGTATAAGGGAGAATATGTTACAATTGTTCGAGAGTACAAATACTTAGGCGTAATAGTTAAATCAAATCTCAATATAAGAAAACATTTTGGATCCAAGCTATCGGAAGCGAAAAGAGCTGTTTCTTCAGTGTGGGCACGTTGTACCGACAACAAATACATTGAACATAGCTCAAAGCTTAACATTTTTCACGAGCCTGCAGCTTCTAACATGCTTTATGGTGCACAAGTATAGGAAGTTTGCCAATAAGATGAGGTGGAAAGGTTCCTCAGATATTTTTTAAAACTCATTTTTCGGCTGCCACGCTGCACGCCAAACTATATGTTGCAATTGGAAACAACTGAGCCTCCATTATTTTTAAGGACCCTAAGCCTGCATTTTGATTAAATTATGAAGGTGATGGAAATGGATGAAGTAAGACTTCCGAAGCGAGTGCTTAAGAAAATGTTGTCAACAAGGGGTAATTTAGTAGAGAGGTGGGAGGAGCTAGCTCGTGGTTTGGGTTAAAGCGTACAGTTTAAACCTGATATAAGCATTTCAGATTTGAGAGAGAAATTCAATTCAATTTTAGAGAAATTAAGCCACTTCGCATAATTAAATTTTAAACAAAAAGTGCAATCTTCTTAATATAGAATGATGTACAGTCATCTCAATTTGGATCTTCGAGAGCAAACATACTTACTCAACCGCTGCCCCAAAAGTATGATAAATGTAATATTTAAAGTTAAAGGAGAATTATTAAATTTAAACTACATTCCGAATCGACCCGATCTGCCGATCCTATGTGACCTATGCAACCTCAAGGAAACGGAGGATGTATATCACTTTATTGCCATATATCTTATTTTGAGGGAGTTTCGTGTGAGGTACTTTGGAGTTACTTCGATGGTATGGGACGAAACTTTAAAAGTCCTGAATCGAAAATTAGGCTACGAGTATTATAAAGGGTTTTTCAATAAGAGCGCTACAAAAGTTTTTTTAAATAAAACAAAAACGGTTTTGGATATCAATGAAATTCTTTATTCTTGTGAAAGTACGTTCGATGCCATTATGTATGGAACTCGATTTCTTTTGCATGGCCATCACGGGCACGCTTGCAGAAGTCCAGACGCTGAACCCAATTTTCGACGGTTTTCAAGCATAAATCGGCCGATACTGCTGCAATTTCATGTTCAATATTCGTACGAAGTTCATCAATCGTCGCTGGCTTGTTGGCATAGACCATAGACTTGACGTAGCCCCACAGGAAATAGTCTAACGGCGTCAAATCGCACGACCGAGGCGACCAAGCGACTGGACCATTTCGTGAGATAACACGGTTTTCAAACTTGGTTTCCAATAAATTGATTGTAGCATTCGCTGTGTGGCTTGTGGCGCCGTCCTGTTGAAACCACATGTCCTCCAAGTCCATAACATCCAATTGGCCAAGATCTTTTCGCAAAATTCGCCACAACGGCGTCACAGAGATGCCCAACGCTTGAGAACGACGTGTGAGAGACACATTTGGGCTTTCTTCAACTGAAGCCTCAGCGGCAGCAATATTCTCGAGACTACGGGCACTTCTTTGTCTCACTGGCACGGGAACATTTTGTACTGTGCTTATGGATTCAAATTTTTCCACTAGACGCTCAATTGTTGATCTGCTAGGACGATTATGACGACCATAAATTGGACATAGCGCTCTTAACGTTGAGGCCACTGACTCCGAATTTCGGTAGTAAATTTTAAAAATTTCGACTCGTTCTTGGCTCGTATATCTTTCCATCATGAAATGGCAAACCTTACTAAAGAGAAATGTCAAAAGAGCGGCAAGAAATTCGGCGTCGTTTGCTGTCCCTGTCGCTCTACTTTTGTAGCGTCCCTGTTGAAAAACCCTTTATAAATATACGTCAACCGCACTTATATAATTATATAGACAACGTATTCGCAAAGGAGACTTTTAAAGAAACAAATAAGTTCATTATATAATTGAGCTTAAACGAATTGTCAATCTGGTAGATGGCCATTGGCCGAACCATATTAAACTTAAGAATATCAAATTATTGTAAAAAATTTAAATTTATTTTCCAAATAAAGTTTCTCTAAACTAACTAACTAAACTTCTCCTCAAGCTCGTAGCTGCAGCTACTCTTATTTCTAACAGTCAATCTCGCGACCCTTAGGCTAAGAGGAAGCACATTCATGATTTTGCTTTCCCCTTAAACCAAATAGCTCTGATTCAATATTTCTGCCTGCCTCGGCGGAGTTCCATCTTCAGTAGTGCCAGCGTTCATTTTCATAATGCTTGAGTTTGAGCAATTTCGACGAGTGTGTGCTCCTTTTATTTATTTTTTGATCTTCCTTTAACGACACCGGTGATCTCCAGGCATGTCAACCTACGAATTTGTATGCACGCTTGCGGGACAGATTCAAGATGTTAAATGTGTCGCTAGACTCACATACATCAATAGTTAAATTGCCTCGATGTGATTTTTCCCCTTGGTCGCCTTTTAATCCCAGCTCAGCTTATCTGGATGTGCTGTTGTGATATTCTTATCCCGACTCTACATGGCGATTTGAATTAAGTTGGTAATTTAGTAGATTTCAAGGGATAATCACCTCTTCTTTTATTAAATGTTAAGAAACAAAAATCAAGCCGTTCGGTTACCTAGTTTGTAGTGTGACCTAAAAGCCCCGTGTCGTAAAATATAGGTAGGTATAGCTTATGGATAAATTTATTATTCATAGAACGTAATCAAAATCTCAGAAAACCACTTTTACCTAATTTTAGAAAAGTTTTCTTCTGTGAACCCTTTGAAAACTAAACTAAAGGATTATGTTACCAATGTCGCGTCACCACAAAACAAACTTGAGACTTATGATAGCAGAAGCGCTATTAAATGACTTAACCAAGTTCATTCTTCTGACACCTAAGTGTATCGTAATTAAAACTTAGAACCATAACCACATGCCACGTAGTTTTCAGCATTTATTTGAGTCCCTTTGGATATTTCTTATCGCCATTATGTCGCCTTAGTTCGGTTTATGGTCGTTATTTGTAATATGTTCGTTTTGGGGTATCTCTTTTAGTTTGCCATAGAAACGAAGAATGAAGCTGGGAAGTTGTGTACATAATATCCTTTGCATGCTTGAAGTTAATAGACATTTCAGAGAATATGTGTTGCCATGCCACAAAACAAAAGGACACTTTGCGAACGGAAATTATAAAGGACTAGTAAATAGTTTAAGATGTGTCTTCTGGATAAGTAATTATTTGCTTGCCAAAACCAATCAAAATGGCCTGTTATAAGCTTTTATTGCAAAAAAAATTTGGAAAGGTAAGGCGAAGGGCATTTATTGGATTTAGTGGTACTTCGGACAACAACATAAGATTTTCACCTAAAGTCCTATGAACAAGCAAATCCCCTTTTATAAGTCCCTTCCACATTTCTGACCTCTACAAAATAAGTAAACAACAAACCTCTAACTAACGACGGCCTGCTCTGAAATTGGACCTATTTCCGAAACACATTATTATTTCCCATCTCATGTAGGTAGGTAATCTTATCTCGAAACTACGGAGCTATTTCTATACAAGTCCTGTTAGTATTGTCCTCCATCAATGAGACACAGTTGTAATTATTTCCTTTCTTTTGACAGTAAATGAGTCATCCTTTTGGCAGTGTTTATTTATTCTAGGCATTTCCTTATGCTACACTGGCGGTAAACCCCACCACACCCAACAAATAGATAGGAAACCCAATACTTGCGGTTCATTCGTCTCCATATTCAACCCATGCAACCAACACGAAGGGCAATGCACAAGGGTGTGTTTTTTGTGGGTCGCTTTCAGTTCGGTTGATGAAACAACAAAAAGGTTGCCAAAATGATGGTCACAATATATTTTATTAATGTGTCATGCATTTTCATCCCTTCAACAAAATGAAGAGTATTATGTATGTATATGCACATGGAATTACCTGTAGCAATTAGTATACATCCTGAGATTACACAGTCTAGGAAAGGACATAGATTCGTGCATTACACCGCACATTTTGCTGCACGGAACAACTCATGTTGTTTTTCTCACCGGACAAGGATATCGCTAACGGTACAATGAGTTTGATCACGAAATCTTTTAGAAGGGGGCGAGCTTAAATTATTTCACCATCTGAACCCAGAGCCACCGGGATATTATATAGTACTTATATGAGTATCCAGGGTAAAAACTTCGATATTACCTATTTATTTATTCAACAGCTCAATGTTGTAAGGGTACACGGTTTAATATTGTAATTTGTTTTTTTATTATTTCCTTTTATCTTGTCTATTTCAGTATTCTTGCTGAGAATGAAAGGAGCTCGTCCCTGCGAGAGGTAGTCCTCCTTGTTTTTTCTTAGAGAATACAATACAATTTGTTGCTTGTCGTTGTTTTTTTTGCAAATTGTTTCCGATTTCGGATTCCTGGTTATTTGGAAGAGCAAAATGATATTACTGCGGTGCAATTTGCAGTTCAATGTTATCTAGGGGGTGGTGAATACTTTCTTCGTAGCCATTGTTGTGAGGGGTTATTGTTGGTGAGTCCTTTTTTCACTGACAATTTTGACTTGCAGGTGATTATGCCAGAACATTCCAAAGTGCGATTATATTCAGTTGCTTTATTTTAATTTGAGGTTACAATGAAACCACGTTTGACTGACAAATTGGCATGGTCCAATTGCAGGCATAAAACAAATCGTGGACAAGAACATTTCGTCACCCAAGCTGTGGTCTGACGTATGAGTCATTTGTTAGGTTAGGTTTTTGGGAAATCGAATCGTAGTATTAGAAACGCACAAACTCTCTTTGTTTTTTAATTAATGAAAGAGTTCCTCAGAATATTTTTGACACAAAAATAAAGGTTACCTGGTTTGACATATCATCCAAACTTTGAAAACGTATTTTGCGGTCTTTCATTTACTTTCTTAGAGGGAATACCCCTGAAGGTGGCGGAGCGTGCGAAATATCTAGGAATTATTTATTATTATTATTTCTACGCATGCAACCATATCTTCGGCAAAAAATGGGGACCAAACCCCAAAATAATTCTGTGGATGTATACGGCAATTGTGCGACCAATACTCACATACGGCATCTTAGTCTGGTGGCAAGCCACGGACAAGGCAACCAATCTTAAGGAGATGACAAAAATACAAAGACTGGCATGTATTGTATAGGGACAGCCAGTGTAATGAGAACAACCCCAACCGCTGGCTTGGAAACCATTCTCAATCAGCCACCCTTGGATCTATACATGCAAGAATCGGCTGCAAAAAGTGCCTTGAGGATCAGCCAAATAAACAGCTGGAACCCGAGTCGTTTAGGGCATGCACTGATTCTGAACATGTACCCACATAGGGAACAACGTCATGTCTGACTACATGTCCATTACCTAGATTTTGAAAAACCATTCTCTTGTTCATTTCCGAGCAGGGAGGAATGCAACGCAAAGGAACCCATGAAAAGGAAATCGATATCCATCTTTGCAAACGGATCAAAGATGGACTGTGGAACGGGCGCTGGACTATTCTCAGAGGAATTAAACATTAACAGATCGATTAGATTACCTGATCACTGTAATTTATTCCAAGCAGAAGTCTTAGCAATTACTGAAGCTGCAAGCATGGTATCAATGATGGCGATACCAGGTAGTAATATTACCATATTTATTGATAGTAAGGCGGCCATTAAAGCGTTGTCAGCTACCGAAATAAAGTCTCTGCTTATTCGCCGTTGAAGCATAGGACGAGTCTCTGCTGGGTCGCTGGACACAAGGACATATCCGGCAACGAGCGAGCTGATGGACTGGTAAGGAAAGGGTCTGCGATGGACCATGAACAGGCACTTCAGTCGGTTAGACCACCACTCTGTAATCTCAGAGAAAGGGTGGAATACAAAACCCGAGTGAAAGCCAACAACAGGTGGATGCCACTAACCACTTGATAAGTGCCGAACCAACAGACTTTTACGTTACGGCAGGACATCGCTGTCAAAGTTGATTGGAACTCTTACTGGCCACAACCTGCTAAGGAACCACAAAATGAAACTAAATCTCAAGGACGACGATATCTGTAGATGCTGCGGTGATGAGGAAACCCATGAGGATACACCTCACTTTCTCTGTCACTGTCCAAGCCTATGTCACCTGAGGAACAGAACACTTGGAAGATACTTCTTCCTAGGCATTCAAGAACTTTCGTATGTCTCACTCTCGAATCTTTACAGGTTGAAGTAGGGAAGAAAACCAAGGACGAAGGACCAAGGCCAAAACAGCGAGGCCTACACTCCCAACAAAGTGTATCACAATGGGACCACATGCACCTAAGTGTGGTGTAACAATTTCGCTCTGTTCCATCAACCCTCAAACCTAACCTAACCTAGCATTTGTATACCCTATTCTAAGGGTATATTAATTTTGACGCATAGTTTGTAACATACCTTAATATTGCCCGTAGACCCCTAAAAGTTACTATATTTATGATCAGCATCGATAGTAATGTCGATCTAGCCATGTCCGTCCGTCCGTCCGTCCGTCCGTCCGTCTGTAGCTAAAAATTAGGCCTTTAAACTGGACCTAGAGAGCTGAAATTTTAACCATATACTCTCTAAGGTCCCGAAATAATCAAGTTTACGAATTTTTGAAATCCGCCCACAGACACGCCCACAAACTCAAAAAAAACCAAATTTTGGAAAAAATCGAATTTTGAGCTAGAAAGCTGAAATTTTTTATATATGATCTATGACTCCTAAAACTGCTCGGGACAAAAAATTTTCAAAATCCGCCCACTGACACACCCACAAATAAATAAAATAATTTTTTTATACCCTATTCTAAGAGTATATTAATTTTTGAAAATCCAAAGTTTCAGCTAGGGAGCTGAAATTTATAGTATATACTCTCTATGGGCCCTTTATGCTCATGTGTAAATATTTTCAAAATCCGCCCACTGACACGCCCACAATTAATTTTTTTTTTTTTGAAAATTCAAAGTTTGAGCTAGGGAGCTGAAATTTATAATATATACTCTCTAGGGGCCCTTTATTCTCATGTGTTAATTTTTTTTAAATCCGCCTACTGACACGCCCACAATTAAATAAAACAATTTTATTGAAACACCCAAGTTTGAGCTAGGGAGCGTTTTTTTTTTGATAAAATCCTTTAAATGTTATATAACAAAATATGTAGAGCGTTCTTAACAATTCAACCATACTTAGACTTTTGTCACGCCCACTTATGAGGGATAGGAATAAGAATAGGGTATCCAACAGTTCGCCCAAGCGGACTGTAGCCCGTCCCTATGTTTTTCATTTCGTTTGGGCTTTCTTTGCAAACTAAAAATATGGCTTTTTTTATTATGAAAAATTATCCCAATCTAGGGGTCTTGGTGCATCCCACTCGCATGGCGATTCAGTAGGGATGCAGAAAAGTGGAAGGGTTCTGATCCTCCATTAGTCTCTGTCAACGGAACAAAATCGGTCTATCAAGACCAAGTTTAAGTGGAATAACAGTCATCGTCCAATGATGACGAAAAATAAATATTTTCAGGCACCTTTAGTATGGAACCAAAGTCCAGTCAACCGATTCCACCACCCAGTACCGAAGAGTTTATAATAACGTAAACGGGCTGAAGAAGAACATGGCCGCCGGTCGGGTCTGATGACTAACCAGAAGAGCTCTTTAAATACCGAGGTGATGTTTTTTTTAAGGCGCATGCACCAAATCATCAACCAAGGGTAGATCTCATCGTGCCATAGTAGAGGCAAATTTGGTTGGCCTTGAAGTCAACGAAACGAAGTACTTGCTTTCAAAAAACAAGCAAATATATTTCCACCGAATAGGACAAAACGTCACTGTTGATATCAGTAACTTGGAAGTAGTGAGGGAGTTCACCTACCTCGGGAAACGTCAACTCCACAAATGACACCCAAGTGGAGATCCGCCGAAGAATTACCCTAGGAAACCGTTGCTAATACAGTTTGGCAAAACTAATGAATTCAAAACTCCTAACCCGGAAGACCAAGTAGGATCAACAAAACACTGATACTGCTTGTTCTGCTTTACGGCACCCAGAAGAAGAGCTAATATTACGTTCGTTAGAAAGAAAAATACTCCGTCAAAATTTGGTCCTGTGTGCGAGGAGGACGAATGGAGGAGACGATACTACCGCGAACTCTATGAGCTGTACCAAGATGTGGATGAAGTCCGAAAAGCTACAACACTTTGACTAATTAGCTCAGCAACATCGAGCGAACTATAATGCTCCAGCGTTTTGACTTTCGACTCCCTTTTTTTGTCAAAAACCGCATAGTTACAACTATTCTCATGTAGGTAACTGCATAAAACATAACATACGTTGCGTCGACTCATTCATATGGTCACCCCAAAGTTTTCGTTTTAATGAGACATTTCATTAAACATTTTAGCTATTGAAGTGACAAGTGCTACACAGCACAAACCTGCATTTTTTTAATAGTTTTTCCTACGAGAACATTTTGCAGGTAAAAAGTTTATATTTCGCAGTAATCCCTTCATTAGCGCTAATTGGAAACGGAGTTTGTTATCTTTTTTCTGGGAATCTGAAAAAAACAAAATACATTTTTTCAATAAACCAGCAAATGGATAAAAACCAATCTATAGAAAGGATAAATCCTTTTTTCTATCAAACACACAGATAAAGTTTTGTGCGCTGAAAATGTTTACCAATTTAACGGCAGGAGTTCGTAGGAACTGTGACACATGGCAGAAATTATACGACTCTGAATAAAGGAGAAAAAAAAACTACTCGTAGTTGGAAAAATTCCATAAAAACTCTGTCAAATTATTCGTCTTCATTAGTTATTTGTATTACATCATCAATACGTTTAAAACTCGATGATAGAGTTATAAAAGTTGCAGATAAAGTTTTTTTTTAAGAAAACCGGGACTATGGTGGTCATGCCCTCAAGGGTTGTATTTTGATATGCGCACTCATGTACATGTACACGTATGTACATATATTATGTTGTTTGTGCGATGAAAGCAGATACTTGTTACTCACGTAATGTGTATAAAACTTGTAGGATTTAATGTACCTACCTGTTGGTATTACTAACTTTAATACAAAAATGTGTGAAAAGAAATTTAACTATTGGGGAAGTCAAGGCCGTGGACAAAGTGGGTAAACTCCCGTGGTTTAATTCGTAATTAATTCATTTACAGAACCTGAAAACTAAAGCTTTCAAGAAGATCGAAATGTCTAGTTCTCCTGCTGACAAAACTAATTTTTGACGACTTAGAAGAGATTACGATTTTTTTTGATAAATTCTTGTATCGTAGTTACATACCCTACACATCTAATAGCAACAAGTTTTGGATATTCTACAATTCCGAGCGAAAATCTACAGGCTTCTCAAGGAAATAGAATTTAAATTGAGATATAACGCGTAAGTTGCGATTTTTTTTTTATTTTCAAACAAATTTTACATTTTACATTAATACAACAAGATTTGAATCTTTTAGAGTATTTAAGGAAATACATTTAAAATAAAAAAAAACTTTTCTTCCATTACAGCTTACAAAAATATATTAGATGCTTAATACGAAATTGAACAGAATATTTGGATAAAAATGGCAATTTTAAAAAAAAAAAAAATGTAGACAGAAAAGGAGAAAAAAGAAAAAAAATAATACCAATGTTTGGGTTCCAAATGCTATAATAGTTTCCTCCTAAAAGCAGTGGGTGAGGTAGCTCTCTGCAACTCAAACGGAAGTTGGATCCACGAACGAGTTGCAGATACAAGAAATTAGCGTTCTGCAATGTTGTGTGAAAATTAGTTTTAACCCCCTGTTAGACTGGACAAAACGAAGAATTTCATTAAGATATTTAAGACACCTGTTCTGAATGATATTATGGAGTTTCAGTAAAAGCCTGAACCTGGGGTGATCGTTTAGGCTCATTCCAAGGAAAGAGTGTCGTATTTGTGCTATACACTAAAATACCTAGGGGTATTGTAAATAAAACGAATGCAATCATTAAAAGCAACATTCATTCTGCGCTTACACTCACAATTTAAGACTGCATAGAAAGAACAGTTATATGTAAAATACGGCATAATTAGCGACTTCACAACGCTTTTTTTTCAAAATGGGTGACAGCAAATCTGAAGGTGATCTTAATGAACGAAGTCTGAAATAAATCTTCCTTAGCATCTGAGATACAAGCTTAATTTACTATTAATTCTAAAACCCAGATAATTAACATCATTCACGTAAGCTAAAACTATGGTAGCAAGGATAATAGAGGGAAAGTGAGAAGGGTTAATTTCAGATCTGGAGCATAACATGGCGACAGACTTTGTAGGATTCAGTTTCAATCTATTAACGCTAGGCCGACCTTTGATAAAATCCTCATTTAACCTCGTAAAACCGTTCTCTTTCAAACCAACTGCACGGAAGATGTACGATACCACATCATCTGTATACAAATGAGCTTGACAATTGAGAATGACATCAGGCAAGTCATTTATAAAGAGCGAATATAGAAGTAGGCCCAAGACTGAGCATTGGGGTAGGTATACCAACACTGGTTGAACCCCATTTTTCAGATAATCGCACAGAAGTTTCAGCAAACAGCTGGAAAAATTAAAGCGACTCTTGAGCATTGTAAGCACGATTGGATGGTCAATACTGTCAAAGGCTTTAGAGAAATCTAAAAGGATCAAGGCTCCAAACATATTTGAATAAAATGGCAGGCGAATTTCTGAGGTGGAATGGAATTCAACTTCGTTTATATGTTCACAACGGGTACATATACCGCGGTCGATGCATTGAACCCAATTTTCGATGACTCGGCCTCACATTTCGACCGATACCGATACGCTATTTCTCGTTCAATATTGGCTCTGAGCTCCTCTCACGTTGCCGGCTTGTTGATTTAATGTAGCCCCATAAAAAAAGTCTAGAGGCGTTAAATCATACAATCTCGGCAGCTTATAGACGGGTCCGTTTCTCGAGATAATACGCTCACCGAACTGAGACTTGAATAACCCTATTGCGGCACCCGCTGTGTGGCTTGTGGCGACGTCTTGTTAGAACTACATAATATCACTGATGTATAGATGCAATTGCCTAAAAAAATAAAGTTCCAACATGTTTCTGTAGCGAATACCATTTACCGTAACGTGACGGTAATTTTCATCGACGAAAAAAAACGACCCAATGACGCCACCGGCATGAAAACCGCACCAAATAGCGACTTTTTGCGGATGAAGTGCTGTTTCATGAAGCACATTAGGGTTCTCACCTGTCCAGTAACGCATATTTTGCTCATTGACGAAGGCGTTTAACCAAAAAATGCGCTTCATCGCTGAAGATGATTTTGCGATGAAATTTTTCATTTTCTTCCATCATGTCCAGAGAACGTACGTCCCTTCATATGAACAAGTGGCTTTAGTTGTTGAGTCAGCTTGATCTTGTAGGGGTGTAGGCCAAGATCCTTACGCAAAATTCGCAATAATGTGGTCTGGGAGAAGCCCAATTCTTGAGAACGCCGCGAAATTGATTGATTTGCCTGTTTGAGACGGACCCTCTACGGCAGCAATATTCTCTACACTTCGGGCAAAACGTAGTCTCACTGGCACGGCAATATCAAACAGCAATTTTTCTGATTCAAGCGATTCTGTCTACTGGGTCACTGGGACGAGAATTACGGCCGAAGATTGTCGTTAACGCTCCTAAAGTTACGACCACCGACTCGGAATTTCTGTAGTATATTTTAATTATTTGTAAATGTTTTTCATTCGTGTACTTCACCATGATGTAAATTGATTTTACTGAATATTTTGACATTGACGGTTCGGTAATCGGTTTAAAGGTGCGTTCACATTGAAAGTTTGAACTTGTCAAGTCGCTAATGAAAGACCCTTTATAACCGAGAACACCAAAGTGAGGGGAGTATGTTCCTAGAGTTTGCTGAAAGTAGATACTCGTCGTATAGTCGACCGTATAGGTCTTGAAGGTGCGTTGAGTTGAAATTGGTTTCGTATGGTTGCATAGCAGTGTGTGTGCACAAATACATTTATATTTTAATAAGTACGTGTAGTAGGTAGAATGTTGTGAAATAAATAGAGGAAATCCATTCCTTTTTCTATTATTTCTATTTATTTTTCAATTCAATTCAATTCCAAATCCATCTTAACTCATGAGTCGAACGAAGCGTAAAATGTATCGATCGTACCAACATATAAGAAAGAACCAATCAAAAGTTCATTCAATGTTCATTCAACCTATCCGCAGCAGAATTTCGCTTCTACTTTTATCCGCGGTGGTCCGTAGTGGGTTCTTTTATTTGTAATAAGTGTAAAGTTTTACTTCACTTTGAATAGCTTTTTCAAACAGAGGTCATGTGTTGCGTTTATGTTCAGCTTCAGCAGATCAGACCAGTGTTAGAACATCGTGGGATTTCATCCTTTTTGTGGGAATTTCAATGTCTTGAAGCCTTAGGTGTGAAAAATGGAATTTGAACAATGTAAACATGTACTATTATGTAACGAAATTAATGAGGAAAACGCGAAAGGATCAATCAAGACTCTTTCTCACTGGTTTTGGTGATGGTTCATCTAAAACTAAGATTTTCAAGTTCAAGACTTATCGGCTGGAATTCGTATTACAGAGGACACTTGTTTCCCACTTTCTATTTACCTCAGACAATTTCAAACTCTCTACAAGGTAAACAAATTCTGACTGATACCTTTAATGATGGTTTCCAAGGCAATTCGAAATCACACTTGTGTGTAATTACATTAAGTTGGCACTCATCGGTCGCCAACCCAGAAGCAATCAAAAGTGCACCACGGATATGGCTAGAGGAATTGGAATTATTCCACGCACCAATACACACCCCCAGACATATTGAGAGTAATTTCATTACAATACAGTGCAGCTATGCGACAACAAAAACAACAACAACAGAAGCATTTTTATCAACAACGAGGTCATCGTCGGCGTCGTCGTCGCTAGAAATGAAGGAATGCACTCGTCCAAGTGCAGGGAGGGCATTCAATCATAATTTGCGTTATCATAATATAATACCTATAGTACATTCGCAGTGTAGGATTAATTTTCAGCTCACTTGACTCAATTTCCATTCGACAAGTACACAGGGTACTCCCTACTCATACTCATAATAGGTACTGCCCGATACATGCCGAGCAGCTTCATGAAGACGCAGCCGCACATCATAAAGTGTGTCCAATGAATGTGGATGCCCTCAATGAATTTCAACAGCTCCCTGCTGGTGCTGGTCATATTCACCTAGACTGGGTCGTACCATTAAGTGATGTGTGCTGTGCATTCTTCATAGAGCATCATAGTTCGTGCACCTTCTAATTGAATATATCCTCCGAGAGCAATGGTGAAATTCCATTTGTTTAGAAGCAATTTTGTTAAAAGGAAATAACACTGGCTTCTGCTTCTACTATACATTGCTTCAGGTAACGTTGAGCTTCTAAGCTTTTTTTTAAATAAATTTTGAAATAAAAAAACTCGCCTTCAAGAGAAGATTATTTTTTAATCGAATGAACCAATCCGAGTGGAAAGTCCTTTCCTGAAAAAGAATCTATATTACACACAAAAATGATATACCATTCCTGTTTGAATGTGAACGTGCCTTTGGAACTGCCCTTTTATGAGAATGCTTAGGCGTTTGTAACTTATACGAAAACGAACAGCGCCTTATTGGATACTTGAGGAATTAATTCCTAAGAAGTTGATCTTATTGGAATTCTGCTCATGACAATACGTGGGTGACACGCTTGTGACGTGGTAATGTTCTTTCTGGCATTAATTTGTGTGATAACCAGGGTTTTAGACGTATAAATATCGGCGTATTATACACACTTTTTTACGTGTATAAAAGTGTGTATTATACATCTGAAAAATTTAGCTGGTATATAAGAGTGTATAAAAGCAAAGAAAAGGTATAAAACTGGGAAAAAAATTATCCTAAAAATTTTTTTTGATTTTTAATATACGAGTATCTAGCTCTGATTTATTCGAGTCTTTTATTTTAAGTGAGTAATAAATGAACATAAAGCAAAAAAGTGAAGATTTTCCAAAAAAAAATAGCATGCTGTGTTTTCTGGTCTTATTCTCTTGGTGAGAAAGGGAATATGCACTAATACATGTAAACTTTTATACACTTTTATACAATTTTATACAGTTTAATAGATTTTTATACCGTTTTATACACTTTTATACACTATTATACACTTTTATACGCCTTTATAATTTTTTTTACGCTTTTTTACAGTAAAATGTAAAAAAACTCGAGAAATCTGACATTTACGGAACCCTGGTGATAACCTAAGTCACTAATAAAACTTTGTCAAACTTTTAAAGACACTTGCCCTGCGACTGGCGTAAAATTTACCTCCTTAAGAAATTCTCGCCAAATGTTTATACCTTTTACTTATTGTCAGTCGTACGTGAGCGTGTTAAAAGGAACTTGTATAAATGAGGTAAACTTGAATAACTAATAATAATTGCCACTGACATTTAGGACTTGGAACTACATAGCTTAAACGTTTTTTTTGTACTCGAGATTGTAATGCCTAAAAATTTTTCACTCGATTCTCTAAAATTGAGCGGTGGATAAGTTTGTCTGTAAATAAAGACTTGAATATTGGTTCCCTAAAAACACAAAATAAAATTGCGAATATTAGGCATTACCTGCACCTTCAAGACCTAAAACCTACCATTTGTCCGGGCAAATCTATATTTTCGGCACGAATGGAAGAGATATACAGTCTTACGCCGAATTCGAAGCTTCTCATGACGATTTATACTCTTTCATGTGTGTTAGACTTTTGCAAGAGGTGGGGCAGTGAAAAACGTCAGGTGGTTGCTTTCGAATCGGAACCCGTCTGTCAGTAGGCTAACGCATACTTACTACTTAGGCCTACTAAGGTTACCATCTGCACTGGTCGTTCGAAGACAGGGGAGGAAACGGGTTCTGGCATCTTGTCCAGATCTTAAAGTGTTTTAAATTTAGAAGATCTGGCTCTTCTAAGGATAGAAGAGTGCAGGTCTGTCCAAGAAAATCAAAAATAAAAACTGGATGAACTGAAAACTCGTGGCTTCAATGGCACAGTGCATGAGTGCTTGCCTGAATAGACGCTGGTCTAGGTTCGAATCCCAGTGGAAGTGATGGATTTTCAGGATAAAATGAAGGAAAAAAGACAGACCAGAACCATAGATGTCTGATGATCCGTTGTGGTGAACCGTGAAACAGCACTGTAACTCCAGCCGTCCACTTCACGTGGTAACGATTGTAAGATATATGGTTGCTCATTCAAAACAATATAGAGGAAATTGACGAAAAAGAAAAAACAAAAACCGGGAAAAATTGTAATAGCAGAGCTAATGCGGATGGGATCAATATCTGGAAGAGGCGTCGCTATCTAATTCGATAGTCAGGGTGCACTCAAAGTCAATAACTGTCGCACAAAGCTAAGGGCATAATGCAGTCAGAACCGATGGAGAATGTGTTGCGTACTAGGTCGCTGCGATATAGAAGCAACTGAGCAAGCATGCGATAAAAGGAGGAGATCTAGAAAGCAGTAAATCCGAATGGGCACTATAAAGGACATCATCGGTGGGTGGCGACGGTGTAGAGGTTAGTGTGTTGGCTTGTGACCCGTGCGGTACAGGTTCAATCCCCATGGGGAACAACAACATACGCCACCCATTCTCTTGCCTCTACACCAAAAGGAGGATTTCTGCCTGGTAGTACAATGGACCGTTACCGAGTTTGAGTGCTCTGGGATTTGGATTTCCTTTTTATTTTAAATAAATAAAAAAAAAAGAAAAAAAAAAGAAGGACATCATTTCAAATCTTCGTGAGCATATCCTGTAAAAGAAGCTTTAGCTATATTTTGATTAAAAAAGATCAAGGGAAATTCTTAAATTGAACAGCGAATAACTAAAATAGTTGGAATTTTGTCAGAACAGGATCTTCTGGAGAAACATTCCAGACTGGCTGACAGCAGATTCTGGCAGAGACCTAAATAGAATTGTCTTTAAACAACCTTTGAACAACGATCTGCGATCGCAAATGCGCTGACAAAACTGAATTTGGATTGCTCGCTTGGTGAGTTAATATATCTACTGCTCACAAGACGCATTATCAACTCAAAACTGGGCGAAACAATTGCCAGGAGATCTATTTGCAGAGGAACTATGCATGGCGCCGTCTCTGGAAAGCACATCACTGCACTTAAATAATTCCTGCAAACAAAAATTCAACAGGCTACATTTTTGGACAGATCGTTGTGGCCAGCCCTCAAAAAAACTGAACTTGTTCTCTTCTCCAGGTAATGCAAAATACTCCAAACTGACTCTGCTCTATACTGCCCTGGATTAAACGAGTAATCGTGATAAGCTAAGCATAGTCCAACAATCAGCCTGTCGGTGTATAAGCAGAGCACTGCGCGAAACTCCCCCTGCAATACCGGACATCCTATTTCATCTGACACCACTCGACATTTTTAGTAAACAAATAGCTGCCCGTTTGCCTGTTCCACTAAAAGCTTTCTCACAGTGGCTCAATAAGGAAATACTGCATATCAGCATATCTGACGTCCTTTTTTGTACCGAAAAACGTGTTGCTCCTCGAGTTTGAAATAAGCTAAAGCAAAATACACTCCACCTCTCTCGATAAAGAACAGGTAGTTTTTTTGTTTAATTTTAAGACTTTTTTTAAATCCTTCGAAGATCTGGGGAAAATCAAAAGACGGATATACGAGTATTATGTTTATGTTGTAAAAAAGAAACAGTTGGATTAAGTAGATAAATTCAATTTGTATGATGCTTTTTCCAATAAGGTCATAAAATGAGTCCTTTTTCGTCTTACAGTAACTAAATCCCACCGGGACCAATTAACATCTAGTTTTTTTACACTGCCCCACCTCTTGCCACCGTCTGACAAACATGAAAGAGTATAATTGTCAAACAAGAGTATCAATTGTCATGAAAAGTTTCTCAAATTTGCTGTTCGGATTCGCCTTAAAATTGTAGGTCCCTTCCACTTCGCCACAAGCAAGTGGTTGGAGAAGCTAGGTTTTAGGCCCTGTATGGGCCATTAATGCCTAATATTTATTATACATATTTTAAATCAAATATAAAGGCATTTCGAAAATTAGGGACCTTAATTCAAAGTATAACTTCATAGAAACAACAACTATGGGTAAAAGAAATTCTTTAACCAAGGAGGAAATTGGGCAAATTCGAGCTTACAAGGAACAAGGCGAATCTATCGTTTCATAGCCGGTAAGATTGGAAGAGGATTTACTGTTGTTCATAGCTATCTTAAGGACTCTGAGAACTATGGAAACAAAACTGAAATTGGAGTAGAAGCTACTAGATCCCCAGTTTAATGGCCTAATTTTTGCCATGTCCGTCCGTCCGTCCGTCGGCAAAAATTAGGCCTTTAAACTGGGCCTAGAGAGCTGAAATTTTAACCATATACTCTCTAGGGTCCCGAAATAATCAAGTTTACGAATTTTTGAAATCCGCCCACAGACACGACCACAAACTCAAAAAAACTATTTTGGAAAAATCGAATTTTGAGCTAGAAAGCTGAAATTTTTTATATATGATCTAAAACTACTCGGGATATAAATTTTCAAAATCCGCCCACTGACACGCCCACAAATAAATAAAACAATTTTATTGAAAATCCAAAATTTGAGCTAGGGAGCTGAAATTTATAATATATACTCTCTAGGAGCCCTTTAAGCTCATGCGTAAATATTTTCAAAATCCGCCTGCTGACACGCCCACAATTTAAAAAAAAACCTTTTTTTGAAAATCCAAAGTTTGAGCTAGGGAGCTGAAATTTGTAATACATATATACTCTCTAAGGGCCATTAATGCTCATGTGTAAATATTTTCAAAATCCGCCCACTACACGCCCACAATTTAAAAAGAACCTTTTTTGAAAATTCAAAGTTTGAGCTAGGGAGCTGAAATTTATAATATATACTCTCTGAGGGATAGGAATAAGAATAGGGTATCCAACAGTTCGCCCAAGCGGACTGTAGCCCGTCCCTATGTTTTTATTTTTTGCTTACGTTAAAGGGGTTTTTCTGTAATGTTACAATACTCTTATAGTGCTAAGAACACAGCGCAAGCATTTTTTGTTTAATAGCAAGCAACACCTGGAATTAACGTATTTCATTGCATGCTTTTCGGTGCTATTATTACTATTAGAAAGAACAAAGACATAGGAAAGAAGTGTTTGGGTGCAGTTGTAAGGTTTTTCTCGTCGGGTGGTATCTAAATTGCCTAGGGAGATCTAGTTTTTCATGTATTCGACGAAAAGTAATGAACTTGGCCGGGATTTGAACGCACGACATTTCAATCATCAAGCGAATACACTACTACTACACCGTTGACACACGAAGTATTCTCTATTGCATTTGTATGAGCACACTATAATTTACTGCAGGGCGAATGATGTGTGCTCTGATATACAGCATGACAATACGCAGCCGGGCATAGGGACATTCCGGTTAACTGCAGGGGTGATAAACTCGCCAAAGAAGGAACTACGTCACTTACGCAGATCTGGCCAAAGCTGCACCTGCGACGATCTAAGTGTTTAATCTCCCTTAGCCGACTCTATATTGGCTCCGCTGCAAGTCTCATCTATGCGCACTGTCTCATGAACAAGCAAGCAACTTTTGCAGAAGCTGCATCGGCGAAGAGGAGAAAGAGACTACACTACGCCTTCTCTGTATATGTACATGCCCTGGTCTCCCCATAAAAAAAACTCCATTTGGCCTTCCTATTGACTAAGCACACACTGATATTAGAGCTATACTATATCTCTCTTTATCAGAAGAACGTGTAGGGCGATAAGTTCCCCTGGATCGATAATGGTCTAAATGTGTTGGCTTTGGTAAAAGCCACTTCAACCTAACCTGCCTTTCCGGCCTGACCTAAAACTTAGCTTTTCCAACCATTTGCGTGTGCAAAATTGGTAGTGACCTACAATTTGACGCCGACTCCGAGCAACCAATTTAACAAGCTTCTCATGACAATTGATACTCTTGGATGTTAGGTTAGGTTAGGTTAGGTAGGCGGGCTGGCTTAGTGCCACACTCAGGTCAATACTGACCCATTGTGATGCCCATCGGGGGAGGAGGATTGTCTCTTACTCATTTTTAACCCTGTTTACAAAAACTGAGATTAATTATTCACTGTGTTGTTCGATACAAACCATCCTGTGGATTTGGTGAAGTTCATTATCCTGTCACCTGTCTATCGATGTGCTGGAGAGCTCGTCTAGGCCCGGAAAGAAATGTCTCCCCAGGAATCTGTACCTGATGTGTTGGAGACCCGGGCAGAGACATAGGAAGTGGGTTGTATTCTCCAGAGCTTCCTCGTCACCACAGCCTCTACAGAGTTCTTCTTCCGCCAAGCATTATTTTTTTCATGTGGTACCGCAGAGAATTGTGCTCCGTTAATATAGCTACGAGGGTGGATAGTGATTTGCTATCCTTTTTCACGAGACTCTCGGTTCTGGCTCCATTGAAGGTTGGCCATAGCATTCTTCTGGTGTGGGAAGTATCTAGTGCCATCCATCTAAGGTTCGTTTTTTCTCTGCTTCAAGCCTGAGTGTGCAATACGGGATGACTCTTTTGGGTTTTAGTCAGACTTTCGCATGGCAGTGGAAAAGAAACTGTGTTACTGGGCCCCGGCGTGTATAAAATGGAGAGACTTATCTAGATTGTCATAACTTTCGATGCTGATCATAGATAAAGTAACTTTAAGGGGTATTAGACCAATATTAATGCATGGTACAAACTATGAGCCAACATTAATACAGCAGATACCGATACCGACCAGAGATTGAAATGAGTATTCTCGAACGCATTCGAACAATCCATTGGTTTGCACTGTATTTTTTTGAATCAAATGACTTGCGATCGACAACAACCCCCGAGTAAACCTGACTGAACTCCTATAATCATTTCTAGATTGATTCATGAGCTTACCAGCAGGTAGTGATTTCTTCGACTACTCGCAAACAAGCAAGCAGATGGTGAGCATTTGCCGGCAATCCCTGAAATAAGGCATGCATAAGGAGGCGTGATGGCAAGCGCTTGCTTGAATTTAGTGGTTATATTTTTATGGGATACTAACATAAGCGCGCACAGATAAATAAGTTCTTCGAGAGGGAGGATCACAATGATATTTCTTGTTTCCGAATCTCCCAGACAACAGAGAATAGACAGACGGCACTGACTGCTAGAATAAGTCCGGAAAGTCTCGCTTAAAGCCACGGGTGAACGTAACTTTTCATAATTCAAACTATTAAAAAACTGTCTTCGTTTGTCAATGTCTCAGAACCCCTTAAATTTATTGTCGATAATGGCGAATGGAAATGATGTACCAGTAAAGGTGAACTTTCAAGATGTTATAAACGATTTTGTATCCAAAAAAGTTAGAAGAGTTAATATTTAAACTTAATGCAGTTGACAAAACTATTTTCTTTTGTTTATTGGTTTTTATTGCATTTAACAAGAATAAAGTTAAAATTAAAATACCTGTGTTTAATTTTTCTTTTCTGCTCCATCATGAGACCGTGAAATGAGACGGTCTCATCTCATATACTATGTATACCTAATGAGACCTGGATCGTCACTTTTCTATAACCTGTTCATTAAGACCATTTCAATGAGCCGAAATATAAAACTTTTGCTGTAAGTTCCTGAGGAGTTAAGCATCAGTCAGGTATGGCTGCTGATTCTATTACTCACATCCCTTCATCAATTTGAAAAGAGCTAATGATCTTCAAACTGCTGCAAAGGGGCCCCATTGCCTAAGAGCCCCGACATGGTTAGTCCGGCCCTGTGAGTATGCAGTTGTGCTTGAACTCTGTTTGTTTGCACTCGCTTTTTACGATCAGCTCGACTCCTTTAACTGGTAATATCCTAATTGACATCATTAAAAGTCCGGTTTATAAAATTGTCATTGCCGCCCTCAATTGAGAAGTTCTTTTTGACGGAATGTATCAAAATTAATGCTTTTTTCTTTGCTGGATCTCCTCTTATCATATATCCGTTATATCCTTTTATTAAACATTATGTACCTACCTACATTCTGATTCATAAAAACAATTCTGCAAACATTAACACGAGAATATGAAACTTTCTCTTCACCCATAACCTAAAATTAATTCTAATGACAGAATTACATATGTATGTATATGTATAGTTGTTATTTTGCTTTTTCAGAAACTGGTCGCAAACTGGACTGGACAAGCAGTGTTCAAATTAGTTTTGTAATAAAATTTTAAATGTTTTAATTTGTTTTCGAAAAGTTTTCCAAATGCTTTCACAACCCAAAATGAAATTTCAAGGAACTACAAAAACAAGAAAACCCATCGAAGTATAAAATATAAAATTAAACAACCTTACAGAGATAATGCTTTAGAATACTTTTCAATCTCGTTTCACATTTAACTCAAACAACACAGAAAGTATCTTCCTTTAACAGATATGTATTTGTGTATTCGTTTAGAAAGTTGTGCCTTATCCCAAATAGATAAGATTTATGCGTTTTGCCAATGGCTCAACTTGAATTCCATACACACTCTTTCCACACACCATGCTTGGGATTGGCAGGACTAATTGCCCCATAGTACCTTATGACCTATGTCGTAAAAATATTATTGCTTTTCCAGTCGTTAACATGATCACTTTTTGAGCAGATACTGACTTAATTAACCCCGGAATCAACCACATTAGATAATCAAATCTTGCCGTTTGCCAATCAAAAGGACTAGGTGTGATGAAACACGAGAATCCTTTCTGCGGATGCCATTAGTGAAATGAGCCGCCAAATCGAATCTGATTGCCAGTAAATATGAGGTCATCAGTTTCATTATCAGCGTTATCCAATTTTGTTACACATTCTAAGGAGAGAGTCACTGCATAATTTAAGAATAATTGTAGCCATTTAGAGTTTTTTTTTTTGCTATCAAGTTGGGGTAATTGAAATTACTAAATAGATAATGCAGACGCTTTAAGTTGAATGCACAACTTGCAGATACGCGAATATGGGATGTTGTAGATTCGTTTTTAAGTTCGCAAAATGAAATAACTTGGCATGGCTTGCGTGCATTTTCTTAATCTGCACTAATGCGATTATAATATGCACGAGATTAAAATGTACTTCAGTTCTTTCATTTACATGCAGATATATGAATTTGTGTGTAGTCAATCTTCACAATAATATTTATGTAGGTATACATAATATGTATACATATGTAGTGAATATCATTATGTAGTCGTTAACAGAGGGTTGAATAAGCGGTGAGAAAAAACTATTTACTTGTGACCTTAAAGGCACATTCTTTATGAAGTCTTACTGGGGTGGCCACACAAACACTGACTGCCAGAGCTTAGCACAGCATTAAAAATTATTCCATTTCTGAGCGGAATTTGAGACACGCCACTAAGAAACTTTAGCAGAGCTGTGAGGATCCGCTCAGAAATAAATAAAGGAAAATATTATTGTGAGAAGTAAAGGGTCTTTCATTAAGAACAGTCAAGTCTACTTCTTTTTTAAATAAAATGTAATCCTCTTGAGATATCTCAAAAAAAAAATGTATTAGCTTGAATTACTATCAAAACATTTATGAATGGAATTCGATTTCGTTCATATGCCCCCCACGTTAACATATGCCGGTCGATACGTTGAACCCCATTGTCGATGACTCGACCGCACATTTCGACCGATACGGCCGCTATTTCTCGTTCAATATTGGCTGTGAGCTCCTGTAACGTCGCCGGCTTGTTGGCATAGACCCATGATTTAATGTAGCACCACATAAAAAAAGGCTAGAGGTTTTAAGTCACAAGATCTCGGTGCTCAATAGACGGGTACGTTTCTCGAGATAACACGTTCATCGAACTGAGACTTCAATAGCTTGCACCCGCTGTGTGGCTTATGGCACCGTCTTGTTGGAACCACATATCACCTATGTCCAATTGCTCAAAGAAATAACGTTCCATATCTCTGTAGCGAATCCCTTTGACCGTAACGTGACGGTCATTTTCATGGACAAAAAAAAAACGGCCCAATGACGCCACCGGTATGGAAACCGCACCAAAGTGTGACTTTTTGGGGTTGAAGTGCTATTTCATGAAACACATGAGGGTTCTCACCTGCCCAGTAACGCATAACATTTAACCAAAAATGCGCTTCATCGCTGAAGATGATTTGGCGATGAAATTCTTCATTTTCTTCCAAAATGTCCAGAGCCCAATTCGAGAATGTAAGTCGCTTCATTTGATCAAGTGCTTTTTTAGTCAGCTTGATCTTGTAAGGGTATTGGCCAAGATCCTTACGCAAAATTCGCCATAATGTGGTCTTTGATAGGCCCAATTCTTGAGAACGCAGTGAAATTGACTGATTTGGCTGGTTTGCGATGGACGCCTCTACGGCAGCAATATTATCCACACTTCGGGCAAAACGTAGTCTCACTGGTACGGCAACACCAGGCAGCTAATATTCTGACTTAAATTTGTTCACTTGCTATGAATTGCTTGTTTGCTCGGCTGGGACGAGAATTACGACCGCAAATTGGTGTTAACGCTCTGAAAGTTGCGACCACCGACTCGGAATTTCGGTAGTAAATTTTAATTGTTTGTAAACGTTGTTCGTTCGTCATTTTACTGAATATTTTGACATTGACAGTTCGGTAATCGGTTTAAGGGTGCGTTCACACTAAAAGTTCGAAGCTGTCATGTCGCCAATGAAAGACAGCGTTGCCACTTATGCTACATAATGTAATAGATGTTTTTTGAACGTCGTATTACATACTACATCCCTGCTCTAAAATGCTACATTTTAACATTTCTAATGTTTTACTTTTTTTTATTATTCAATTAATTTAACATTACGTAACATAACGATAGTACAATTTCAATTCACAGAAACAATAACAAGTACAATATATTAGCAGCAAAAAACAACATTAAGCCCTTTCTGAGTGAAAGGCTTATATTAAGCACCTTGCCAAGATATACAGTGGTGGATAAACAAACATGGACAAGTTTTTTTATTTTAACTTCCTAGTACTGGGTAAGTTATTGTAATTGGTCCAAAAATGAAAATCGTGATTTGCAAAACATTTTAAAATTTAAAGATTCACAATATGTTTGTCAATCGTTTTTAAGAAGATGTATGTGATTACGTACGTATGTGTGTATGTATGGGCGTTAGTACGTGAGTGAACAATTTTGTGTTTACGTTTTCTCGCGTATAAAAAATGATATCGACTTGGATATGGTCCCAATCGACGCGAATTGATGTAAATATAATCTGATCAAAAATACAAAAAGATTGAAAATATATGGATTTTAGAATTTCTTGAGAAAGATTTATCCAATCTAATTTGTTCTGGTGACAATTCTTTACTTCAAAATATCAGATATTTTCATTGGTTTTTTATCAAAGAGCAACTGACAGTTTCTTATAGAAGTAAAAAAAAAGTGTGCGGGCGCAGTGGCGCAGATGTTAGTGTGTTGAGCTACAAATCTAAAGGTCTTAGCTTCAAGATCAAGTAACATCTAAACGTGTTTTCCACTGTCCCGCCTCTTGCGAACGTCTGACAAACATCCAAGAGTATCAAGTGTCGTGAGAAGCTTCTCAAATTTGCCGTTCGGATTCGACTTAGGTCCCTTCCACTTCGCACAAGCAAATGGTTGGAGAAGCTAGGTCTTAGCCTTAGGCCCTGTATGGGTCGGCTTAAGGGTAAACTGATAACCATTCCTTGCATGGTGGATAATGCGGTTGAAATGCTCCAAGGATGGAATGTAGCTGGCTATATCGTTTGAGCACTTTTGTTGGAAACATCAATAAAACAGCGATAAACAGGAAACATTACGACGATGACTTAATGAGAAAAAAGGTTCCTCGATGTCTCGATCGCCTTTGTTCTGTTGAACAGCTCCAAATATGCGACCACGGCACGGGCCCAGATATGAGCGTAATACTTAAGTTTAGTTTGGGGCAAATACACGGATGCCCCTACCTCGAGTATTCAACATCCCTATGACCACCCTGCGAAAGTTGGACTAAGATCCAAATGTATCAATTGTCATGAGGAGCTACTCAAATTTACTGTTCGGAGTCGACGTAAAATTATAGGTAAGAGGAGCTAGGTTTCAGGCACGTAAGCCTAATATTTTTTTTATGTGACCACCTGTACGTCAGAGTGACTCAGTTCAGAAGTGAAATCCGATAGTTGAAAACTGGAAAGTTCAAGAATCCGGGCACCCGAGGCATAAACACCAATGTCGAAAACTATAGACCAATCGCAATCCAGTCAAGCGTAAAAAAATCTTCGGAAGAAAACATTGGCAAACGACCAAACGTATTTATTAAGAGACGCACAATTTTGAACTCAAATCAATACGCGTTTCAGAAAAGCAAAACTGTGGGAATACTGTACACAATCACAGTTAACGCAGGCCTTAATCGCAGTCTTTAATCGATATCACCACGTCCATGTGGTATTCGTTGCCTTAAGCAAAGCATTTGACACTCTCAGTCAGGAAAAGCTTATAGCAAGCATAAACGAAATTGGTCTGAGGAAATATTTTTTCCGACTGTCTTGAGAGCTACCTTACAGATAGGTCGATTAAGGTCAATGTATCAACAATCTTGAGTTCAGACCAAGCTACTGTATGTGGTATTCCACAAGACTGGAAATTGGGGCCCATTTTGTTGAATCTGTAAACGAATGAACTGTTGCTGCTATTTTCAAACAATACAGCCTATGCATATGCGGACAATATAGCCGTCATAGTCAAACAGAAACACTTAGACTGAGCAAATGAAATACTTCAACAGCATGTAGACTCTGTATCCAGATTAGATTAGATTAGATTTTTGGGGTGAGGTGGTATTTTTTTTTTATTTTTTTAAGAATTCTGGCTCGCCAAGGCGATAAAATAGGGGGGCACTTCGACCTAAAAAGATCTTTTGTTTCCGTGTAAAGCGGACAATTCTACTAGTAGAAAAATCTTTATGTCCTCGGGCACATTTGTTCCCTGAAAAAGATCTTCTTTCTAATTCCGTTTAGGGCCGTACATTCACATAAAATGTGTTCACCTGACTCGACCTCTTCAAGACAGAGTCGGCACTCAGGAGAGTCTACTAATTTCATTTTGTGTAGATGATATCTTAAACCATGGTGGCCAGTAAGGTAACCTACTAAGTTTTTGATATCATGCCTGCTTAGGTTTAAGCATTTGCTGACATTTTTATTGAAAGGCCGAATGGCTCGTTTGGTCTGTCTTAAACCTGGGATGCTTTCCCAAAGATGGATACATTTTCTGTGTTTCCAGCTTTTTATTGCTGCCGTTGCTGCTGATCTAGGAGTGCAGCAGAAGGGTTCGGGACCTATGAAGGGTGTTTCCGAACCTTTTCTGGATAGTTCGTCGGCCCTTTCGTTACCTTCCACCCCGACATGACCCGGAACCCACCATAGCTTGGTCTTGTTATTTGTTCCGAGTGCCTGTAGGGTGTTGAAGCAGTACATGACTGATTTGGAATCAATCGTATGAGAGCTAAGGGCGTTTATAGCTGCTTGACTATCCGTGAATATATGGATGGTTGCACCTTTTATACCAGATAAATTTATGTGGCTAGCGCATTCTTGAATGGCGTGGAGCTCTGCTTGAAATACGCTGGGACTTTTTCCCATGGGTATCGTAAAGCCTTTGTTTGGTCCGTATATTCCCGCTCCTACCCCCGCTTCCATTTTAGAACCATCCGTATACCACTTTATGCCGTTGTGGCTGTTAGGTGGGTTATTACTAACCCATGCTTCTCTCTTTGGGATCTCCGTGAAGAACCGTTTATTGAAGAATAGTATTTTATGAATGCGGTCTGTGACCGCGCAGTTCATGTTGAGTTCTGGCAGTTCATCGAGAAGGGTCTTAAGTTCCAGATGATCGTTAAGACTTATCTCGCTTAACTGTATTTGACTTATTGCACTGCGGATCTCCACTTTTTGAATGTATATGTGGAGAGGTGTAATTCCTGTTATTGCCTCTATGGCAGGTGAGGTGATATACTGTATCCAGATCAGTGCGGCCGCTTGTGAGCCTATTGCGATGTCCTCCATTTAGAGCTCGTCCATGATGCCGCAGTTTTTTTTTAGAAAGGCGGCTAATTCTTTGGGAGAGCTGGCAGCTATGTCTGCTGCTTCAAGGAAAAACTTACCTAGATAACGTTGACGCGTTTTGATTAAACAGTTGCATTCACATAATATATGTTCTGCTGTTTCCACGTCCTCGTTGTATAATCTGCAGGTATTATCTTGTGCTATGCCCATAGTCATCAGGTGTTTTTTAACACGGCAGTGCCTCTAGCCAAGTTTAAACACAACTTTTAATAGTGTTTATTGATAGCCCGCTGAATGGATCCAGGGCCGGCCTTAACCATCTAGGCGCCCCAGGCTAGTAATTCATTTGGCACCCTTTTATATCCTACTAATATTATAAACGTGAAATTTGTAAGGTATACCTTATGTTATGATGTATGGAAGGATGTTTGTTACTCTCCCGTGCAAAAACTACTGAACGGACTTTAATGAAACCTTACAGTAATATAGTATATACTTCAGAATAACACATAGGCTATAAATTATAACTTGACTTACTTAATTACGGCTTACTATACATTTTGTAGATACCATATTTGTTATGGATTTTATAGACAACTACCAACATATAATTATTATTATTGAAAATTAAAAAATATTTTATTTGTTTATTTATTTATTCACGAAACATTTTAGTAATCGGAAATAAGTAAAATTAGGGACTAAAATTGTATTTTTCTTGTGTTTTATCAGCAAACTTTCTAATAAGAGTGGCAAAATCGAGAGTTTCTGCAACTTCAGACTATGTAGAACGCAAGTAAATTTCTATCGACTCTAGATTCGAAAAAACTGCGTTCGCCACTTGCAACAGTCACGGGTATTGTTAACAGAATACGCAGCGATATCCAGGAGTTGGGATATAATTCTTGAATATTGTGTTTTGAGGAAGTTTAATGTTTCGATAGGTGTCGCCTGAGCAAATCCCCATCAATAACAGATTTAGAGTTAACCGTTAAATTTTCTTGAAGTCCAGAACAATGCCGCATGAGTTTTTCTTTATTTTGTATTCTTTTTATATTAAACAAGAAATTTCACGGGACGGAAAAATCTTGCACCTGTTGAAATCTTTCATTCATAGATATAAGCACGGTGTCCAAAATACGAGTAACATTAAAAAGCTCTGCTTCAAACTTTTTCCTCAGATCAGTTATAGGTTCATCAAAAGTCTCTTCACCCGGTGTACGTTGAATGCGTCTTAGTCGCGTTTGTTTTTTTGAAAAATGACTGGGTATCAAGTTCCGAAGCTATTTCAGTTGCTGTTACAATAGCTTGTTCGAAACCTGTTTGTCTATATGTTTCTAAATAAGAACAACATTTACCAAGCATTTCGGTAAAGTCGACAAAGTTGATTTTAGGTGACTGACTTGCTTTGCTCACAACGTTGAAATCATAGCACCGTGCATTTCACATAACTGATAATGAACGGCTTTGACTCTTTCAACACGAGCTTCCCAACACGTGTCACTTAATTTTTTGAGGGTGTACATTTATTTTCAAATTATCGCTCAAAATTTTGTATATATTTACCGATCCTGCAAATTAGTTTAACAATTTTTGTAAAATTCCAAACAGGGTAACATATTTGACTGATGATTTTGCCGCATCACATAATACTAAACTATAACTATGGCATCCACATGGCACAAAAAAAGCTAGCGGATTTATATCCAAATTCTTTTCTGTACGCCTTTATTTTTTTCCCCTCATGTTCGCGCCATTATCATAACCCTGTCCTATCGTAACTTTTGTTCAGAAATTAACTTCTGTTTTTCCTTGTCAATAGTTGAACCAGAATTGAACCTGATTTCAGCTTCAGCCCATAGGAAAAATGCTTTTTTATGTGCAGGACTATTTTCGTGCATTTTCGAAGCTTCGCTTAAATGTTTCCAACGTTTGTCACCTTCGGTAGTGGTCAACTTTGTAATTGACTTTAAATCAAACAGCCGACATAAAATTTAGAAGTACTTGTGAAGGCCCATACAAAATATTGTGATCTACGAGTATATTGCTCCTATTAAGTACTTTTGGCAACGTAGCTAGATCAGAAACATCTTTTAATTCATGTATGTTGATACTTTTATCAGCCAGAGAAGTCATATCTTGAGTTTGACTTAGAGACAACTCAGACGGTTCATGCGAGAATTTAATGGACTGATCAATTTGTTCACCTTGAATCGATGAGTATATATTTTTGGTGCATATTGGCTCGTTACCTCGGCTCGCGGTTTCTGTTGTAAAACTGGTGTTATTGGATACGCTATCTGAAGTACTCGGCTTAAAAATTCCTTTAAAGTATTTATTTATATGTATTCATATGAATTTTAGTTTGTTCAAAAACTTTAACTTTTTCAGCGTTTCTTTTACGATTTTTTGAAGCCGAAAGCTTTTTTTAGTTATTTCTTTATTTTTTGACATTATTCACTAGTTTCGGAAGAGGGTTCTGTTCTATGCTGTATAACAAATAAAAAAATGTTTTAACTAACTGGGTAAAAACTTTAAATATGAACTGAAAAGTTCTGTCAGAAATCTTATTTTAAGCCCTCTCTTAATAGCTATTGAAATTAAAGTAAATGGTAAAGTTAAGCTGACGTGCGTGGCGCCTTGTAGAACACGGCCTAAAGCCGATAGTGAATGGCTCTGTATCCAAGTGGTGTCATGAGTCATGACCATGGACTAGTTATTAATTCTACCGAAACAAAAGTAATACACAAGAAATTTCAACATTTATTACCTAAATGGCCGCTGTTAACAAACAACAAACCAATCGAAAAGATAAAGTATCTTGGAGTTACAATAGACGAACATTTTCATTGGTGTGAACATATAAACGCTTTGCGTCTTCAACTCAAAAGCACAATGTTTGCCTTGGTTTATCTTAAAAGGTTTTCAAATCTTGAAGATATCGGATCCTCGCCTGGGGAAATGCTTCGAAAACACATCTCGATAAGATACTGAACCTTCAACATCGGGAAGTGAATTGAATTGATTTAAAGATTTAATTTTTCACATTAAATAAAGGTTTGGGGTAGATAAACACAAAGGTTCGGTAAAAACGGGCCACATGAAACTGGTCCCTCATTTAAAAATGTATTAAAAAAACCATTAACGAAAAGAAATATGATTGCTGATCACAAGAATAGCTTACTAAAAACCACATGGCACGACAGCAGGAGGCATGAATCCTCTATTGCCTAATAGCGTTTCCTTAATCTTCCTCATAAAATGTCAAACCACACTCATGAATCATACAAGGGAACTTTCTTTGTTAATCTTACTGCCTCTTATAGCAACATTTTCACTAATTTAGTCACAGTAGAGAGTAGACTATACATCAGACTTGATCAACGATAAGCACACCTAATAATCATATTTCAACATTCCGCCTGAAATCTAATCCTCGCCAAATTACCATCCAATTACAATAATGTCCACAAATTTATAAACTACGACATCATTTATTAATTATGAACCAACGTCTCTTCATTTGCACGAAATACAGCTGGAATCCTGAGCACTAAACGCCTAACACCAACCTGTAAGCTATAAGCTATCGCCGTTTTGCCTCGCCAAAAATTAATCTCCGTTAAAGCGATCCCAAAATAAAACCACAGATATTAAGCCTGTTACTGGTCAGATAAGGCAACACGCACAAGCAAATACCTTACTCAATTAAATTTAATAAAGCAAACCTCATCGTGTCGTCGACCAACAAATAAAAACACCAAAACAGCCCCCTTTGTCATCCAACTGAAATAAAGAGCAACTTACACAAAAATAAACTTTAACTTTCATGTTAATTAATTAATTTGTCGCGCTCTATATCATGTTTAAGCAAAAAGCGAACAAAAAAAATCTAACAAAATTGTACATTAAAAAGAAAATATTACATATTCACAATATCCGCACTTACATCATTCAGAATAGCATTTGAAAAATTTGCTCTTCGTCCTTTGGTGTGTAAAATATAAAATATAAAAAATAAATGTTGGTAATCCACATGAAATGACCTGCGGGGGGTGGTATAGTCGAGGGCTGCTGTTTCTCTCCGTTCACACACCCTTCATGCCGCACGCTTGTGAGGGGTTGTTTGGTGCTTATGGTGTATGCCAAATGTATCTATGTACGTGTGGACGTTGTTGTACTTTTTGCAGCCTTTCTCTCTGTAGTGTTTGCACTTTTTTTTCGTTATATGATTTCCCCTTTTTACCTTTCTCCGAAGGAACAAGGAATCCACAAAGGCACATACACTTGTACACAAAATCAGGATGAGTTTCCAACAGTGGGTGGTGGTTATGGGTGAGGGAGGACAAACAAAACGAACAAAAAAAATCCACTTCCACACAAAGAATATACGTATGTTTGTATATGTATTACGAGAATGGCATAAATAAGATTTTTATTATTCAATTTATTCCACTTCACAGTGGAGGTGGCGACCGATTCTGACACCAAACTCAGCGCACACACAAATCGATTGATATTCTATACTATACACGCGGAGTACGAGCGGAAATATATCTGTATATCTGTGTTTAGATTGATTCGCGACCACAATTTCCGTCTTCAACTCATCAAACACGAAACTCAATTGCTGAGTATGCAAAAATTTCTAACCACTGAGAGATTTAAAAAAAAAAATGGTAACTTTCTTCCCTCCACCCCTTGTTTATTTATATTTGGGATGAAACAAAAAAAA
Source organism: Portevinia maculata (assembly GCA_949715645.1). Classification (NCBI taxonomy): domain Eukaryota; kingdom Metazoa; phylum Arthropoda; class Insecta; order Diptera; family Syrphidae; genus Portevinia; species Portevinia maculata. Next base: position 264,264,866 of record OX454526.1, on the reverse strand, counting down.
CACACTTTTTTCGGGCGAAGAAAACCTTTAAGAGGAAATTTTTATTTAAACTCCAACCCTTGTGGCGCCCAGCGAGGGGATTGAATTATCTGCGGATAATTTCCTTTTTAGCAGCAACAATTATTTCATCACTAATTTGTTTATAGTAGAATTCAAGACCAAACGAACAGTATTGCTGTTACACTGCTTCCCTTATCGAAACGCACTTTATCGCGACACTCGGTTGACTAAGAGAACTTTGTGTGTGTTGTGTTAAAAATTGAAAAATTTCTGTGAAAAGTTGCTGCTGGTGAGTGAGCTGTGAGCTGCCTTGCCCACCCAAATACGGAGTATACACGTACAGACAATGTATCTACAAGCACTATACTGTTGGATGCGATAGAATTTGTAGCCTTACATTTGGCCGTCGCGAAGCGATGAGGGGAATAAACGGAGTGTATGCGAAAAGCTTTCCACCCCCACAGAAAAGCGCATGCCAACTGTGCGCATGTGCTCGGTGTGGTGGTCGTCATCGTCACTGTAATGATGATGAGGATGACTACTGGAAATGAGGGGGTATAGTGTGGTTTTGTGTGCTGATGCGAATATCTACCCTCAGGTGCATAAACAGAAACCAGGGTGGTAGAGAAGGACAATGGCAACACTATATTTGGGTGGTGGCCATGGCCACCCTGCATTTGGATGATAGGGTATTTAGTACAAGGAATTGATCCTGTTTTGTTTGGTTCGATTTTAAAAGGGAAAACAACAACGCTGAACGCAGACCGACCGGAAATACAAAGGCAACAAACTACTGCGAAATACAAAAAAGAAAGTCAGCGACAGTTGCGTATAGTCATCGTTGAATTTTATGACCTTGATGTGCTGTAATGAATGGATTATGAATGGAAGTTGAACAATAATCACAATGAGTGCGTTTCTTTATTTTTTTCCGTATAAGGAATAGAAAAGACAGAAGTTTCGAATTTGGTATCCCGAATGTCCAGAATGGAATGAACAAAGAATAGAATGACATTGAACAAAATATACAAATACAAAATGAACAGTCACAAAATAAATGAGTTTAAACAAAACAACTCAAAAAGTTCTGAAACCACTTTCGTTTCATTAACATATTAACTATAAGAACAAAATTAAAATTAAATTCTAACTAAACTTTAGCAAAACGAACGAACAAGAGATAACAGATTTGAATGACATAAACGTCAAATGAAATACTTCTTCACAATCGCGACAACCTTAGTGTCAAATGAAAGAACAAAATAAAGACATCAGCTGATTAATTGTAGAAACAAATTGGTGAATTTCTATGGCGGGAGACGAGTTTTGAGCCAATTAAATAGTTTAAAATAAAGACAAAAAAAAAAACAGAATTAAGAAGGAGTATCCAAAAACTATTTTTGAGTACTAAATTGGGAACTGATTTCCCAAATAGGATTTCGCAGTTCTTATTAAAAAAATTTTTTGTAGGAAGAAGAAGGCCTTAAAACAACGTTTGCACAAATTTTAGCTTAAGCGCGTAAAATTCAAAAAAAAAATATTTAAAGTATTCGTTTTTAACCTCAATCTGTCAATAAATTCCATTGAGAAGACATTCAGAAAAAAACAGATTTTTTTTGTTTTTATATTGAACACGCACTAAAGGGGTTGAGACCCTTATAATGTACTAGCTGACCCATGCTCGCCTTGCTTCGCCAGTCTGCCACTTCTCAAATTTAAAACAAAATACTTGCCGATAAGAACTGATAAAGAAAACGTCGAGAGTGTCCCTTCTCATTATATGGATATACTCTCCGGTGACTCACTCTTAATCTCAATTACATTTCATACCCTATCTTTCTCAATCCCATGCGCTACAAAAAAAACAAAACACAAACTACAAAAGGTGCATAAAAAAAAGAAAGAAAAAGCACACGCACAAAAGGTACAGAGAGAGAAATACAGATTTGTGCCGCACACACACACACAAATTTTCCTCCACTCAATGATGGGAAAATCCAAGGATCTAGCTTCAATCGAACATTTTACTTTTTTTGAATTGTATAAAATGTATAGTTTAATGCTTATTGTTTAACTCCAGGATAACCTGCAAAGATGATTTATATCTTAAAATCTTTGTACATAATTGAACTTTATATTAAAAAAATCCTATTTCATTTGGATGAGTCATTCCAAAGCTAGGAGCTAGAAAGCACTCGAGAGTTACAACTTTTCTTAGATATCAGCTTAGATCTCCGCTTCTGGACAGCGGATGAAGCATTTTCCCGTGGTAAAGTAGCCGATGTCCATTCTCAGGCTCTAGACTATCTGTGTACCAAATTTCATTTAAATCGGTTCAGTAGTTTTGGCGTTAAATCGAGACAGACAGACAGACAGACAGACAGACAGAGTTACTTTCGCATTTATAATATTAGTATGGAAGTATGGATTAGCTACACAGCACGGGCGTTAAGGAAATTAGGGTGAGAAGGAAAGGAGAGATGCCGATGCACGTTGGTTTTGAATGTTTGTAGGTTGTAATGTGAAGGAAAAACAATGCGTGGAAGAGTGTTCGTGTTGTACGGCTGAGGAAAGATTCTTTGAACTTCACTGTTCGTCAGAACACAGGCTTGAGGGTGAACTGATGTGCATTCCTTGCATGACGGGTATTGCGGTTGAAATGTTCAAGGGGAGCAATGCAACTGGCTATTTCGTTTGAGAACTTTTAGTGGAAATAACGATAAAATAACGAAAGGCAGGAGACATTACAACAATGACTAAGAGAGTCAATCGATCTTGCGATGTCTCGGTCGCCAATGAGTTTTATCGCGCGTTTTTGGATCCTGTCAAGTAGCTCCAAATAAGTGATTGGTGCACCGGACCAGATATGAGCGTTGTACTCGAGTTTCGGGCGAATAAACGCCTTATAAATTGTAGCCAGATCAGAAGGGTGTGAAATATTTCTTACATCGCTTAAGGAAGCCTAGACATTTCGCAGCGTTCTTGGCGACATCGAATATGTGGTCATTCCAACGAAGGTTATCATTGACACACATACCGAGAATGGAAAGTCTTTCGGTTTCATCGATGCAAGTGCCATTCATGGATAATGGCAGTGTGTGTGGGTTTTGCTTTAATGACAGGAGAGACCATTGTTATGCTGTTAAGATCGGAATTTAATGAGCTTAACATACGTTGCCGTTCCAGTTACACACCCGAAGAAGTGGGGGCTAACCCATGAAACGAGTATGAAAAGCTGAGGGTACTGTCATCAGCAAAGGAATGGATTGGATTAGAAGTAACAGACAGGAGATCATTTGTAAAAATGAGAAAGAGAGTCGGGGACAGGACGGAGCCTTGGGGAACACCAGCATTTATTTGGTGAGTTGCAGACCGAAATTTTGGATTGGACCGAAAGGTAATTTCTAATCCATTGAAGAAGAGTATCATCGATTCCAAATGCACGCATTTTCGATAAGAGAGCTTGATGCCAAACTCTGTCAAATGCCTTTGAAATATCAAGCGCAAAAATCTTACTTTCACCACCTTGATGAAGAGATTGGTTCCACTTTTCGGTTAGATATGTCATCAAATCACCGGTGGACCTGTTGCTGCGAAAACCATACTGCCGGTCATTAAGAAGTTTTCGCAATTCAAGATATTTCATGGCTGTGTATGTGACCTCTTCTCAACCTGTGATTATGAGCATAAGCGCAAGCTCAACTTAGCTTATAATAGTGTCATTCGATATATCTACGGATTGAGAAAGTATGACCATGTCTACCTCTACCAAATCAGTACATTGCATACATATTAGGCCTTTAACGTCCCATGCAGGGTCTAGAACCTAGGTCATATTACCACTTTCATGCGAAGTGGAGGGGACCTACAGTTTTACGTCGAATCTGAACGGCAAATTTGAGAAGCTTTCTCATGACGAAATGATACTCTTGGATGTTTGTCAGACTCTCTAAAAAATGTTTAATCTATGAGCCTTAACTTTGCTTCAACCTTCTTACTGTATCAGTTTTCAACTGAAGTTGATCTTCAGGTGGTTTTTGAGTATAAATTATGAACATTCCTTCCCTTTTAAGTGCAGTTCCGTTGGCGATGATGGAGTTCCGATCTGTTTTATTAAAATGATACTACCTCATATCTTACCCGTTTTCACTCACAAAATTAATTTCTGTATAACTTCCTCATCATTTCCAGATTGCTGGAAAATTACTAAAGTTATCCCTGTGCCCAAAAAAAGTCTCATCCTTTATCTTGTTCTGATTTTCGGCCATTGTCATCTTCGAAAAGTTTCTCACAAAACAGATATATTTTCAAGATAACTAACCATACTGTGTTTGCTAGATTTATCAAAGGCCCATAGTAAACCACAAAATTTTATGTTTTAAGCTCAATTTGTACTTTGGTTTTAGTAAAAGAGCGGTGCGATTTGTTCAGAACTACTTTCCAAGTAGCAGTCAAAGAGTGAAAGTTGGTTATACCTTTTCTGAATCAATAAACTTGCATGCTGGTGTTCCTCAAGGTTCATTCATTGGTCCTATGTTTTTTTGTCCCCAACGTTTTTTCTGATTTTTTTTATGGTTTTCCTTTATTTTATTGCCATTTCAGTTTTTTTTTGGCATTTCGTCAGAAAAGTTTTATAAAACAATAGTAAATATCAAAAAGAAAAACAGAAACCATTTGAAAAACAATTTGTCTAGTTGCCAAGTATGGGGCAACTGTTCAAAATGTCATATTAAAAAACTACAAATATCTCAAAGCAAACTGTTGAAAATTATGCTTAATTTACCTTGGCATCATAGAACGCTGTAGTATCGCTAAAAATCCCCTCATCATAAACTTAAATACGATTCTTGTATGACTAAAAGCTAAACATTTTTGTTTTATTTATTTATTTAATGTTTTGTTATTTGTTACATACATAATTGTTTTTTGTTAAATTCTGCATGTACTACCAATTGCTATTTATTGATTATTTCGACTTTTTTATTTATCTTAATTATTTATTTCTTAATTATCACATTTCTTAATTTTATTTCTTTATTTTATTTTATTATTTTTTATTTATTAGATACCTAGTAAGTTTTTATATTTATTTATTTATTTATTTTTATATTTGTTTATTTATTTATTTATACATTTATTTATATATTTATTTATATATTTACTTAGTTTTTTTTTATAATCTAGTAAATTTTTTATTAATTTATTTATTGTTATTATTGATCTTTTTATTTATATATATACATATTTATTTATTTATTAATTTTTACACTGGAGGTTTTTTTTGTATTTTCCCCCAAATTATAAACTTATAAAATTATAGTCCTAGGCAAAAACCTATTACACAATGTTTTAGAAGAAAGATATAAGCTTTTCCATCTGTAAATTGTAAAATGTGCGTTAACAATACTTATGTAAGCACAATTATGAATACGAAATAAAATATCTATCTACGAGTATCTACCTATCTGTGTCCAGGATTCAGTCTTTTTTACTTCTTGTTTTTATACCCTATTCTAGGGGTATATTAATTTTGACGCATAGTTTGTAACATACCTTAATATTGCCCGTAGACCCCTAAAAGTTACTATATTTATGATCAGCATCGATAGTAATGTCGATCTAGCCATGTCCGTCCGTCCGTCCGTCCGTCGGCAAATATTAGGCCTTTAAACTGGACCTAGAGAGCTGAAATTTTAACCATATACTCTCTAGGGTCCCGAAATAATCAAGTTTAAGAATTTTTGAAATCCGCCCACAGACACGCCCACAAACTCAAAAAAACAAAATTTTGGAAAAAATCGAATTTTGAGCTAGAGAGCTGAAATTTTTTATATATGATCTATGGCCCATAAAACTGATTGGGACATACAATTTTCAAAATCCGCCCACTGACACGCCCACAATTAAATAAAACAAATTTTGTAAAAAATTGAATTTTGAGCTAGAAAGCTGAAATTTTTTATATATGATCTTTGGCCCATAAAACTGCTTGGGGCATAAAATTTTCAAAATCCGCCCACTGACACGCCCACAATTAAATAAAATATTTTTTTTGAAAAACCAAAATTTGAGCTAGGGAGCTGAAATTTTTAATATATACTCTCTAGGGGCCCTTTATGCTCATGTGTAAATATTTTCAAAATCCGCCTACTGACACGCCCACAATTATTTTTTTTTATTTTTGAAAGTCCAAAGTTTGAGCTAGGGAGCTGAAATTTATAGTATATACTCTCTAGGTGCCCTTTATGCTCATACTTAATTTTTTTTTAAATCCGCCTACTGACACGCCCACAATTAAATAAAACAATTTTATTGAAAAACCAAAGTTTGAGCTAGGGAGCGTTTTTATTTACAAAAGCTTAGTTTTTTCGATAAAATCCTTTAAATTTTTGTCACGCCCACTTATGAGATATAGGAATAAGAATAGGGTATCCAACAGTTCGCCCAAGCGGACTGTAGCCCGCCCCTATGTTTTTTTTTAGATTTATTCCAGTGTTTGCGCAGCAGCGTGTTTTGCGTGTTTTGCGTTTTTTTACGTTGTTACTAATGAATACGACACCTCAAGAAGCAGCTCAAGCTGTAGCACTACTTCAAGCAGGCGTTGCGCAACGTGAGGTCGCTCGAAGACTTCAAATTAGCAGATCTACTGTTCTGTGAAATCGCCGCTTAAATACAGTTCAAGTCCAACAAACACCAAGTGTTAATAAGTTCAGATACCGTCAGAAGGAGACTTTTTGAACAGAACCTGACTCCACAGAGAGCTGCAACAGGCAAAGCATTAACCGTAGCCCACCGTCGAGCACGCCTTGAATTTGCTCGAGAGCATACGGATTGGACGTTGAAGCAGTGGGGTAATGTATTCTTTACTGATGAGTCCAGTGTGAGTCTACATGTAAGTGATCGACCGACGTCAGAGAGTATATCGTCGCGTTGGTATAAGATATTCTCAATGTTGCATCGGTAAAACTGTTGCTTATGGAGGAGGATCTGTAATGGTATATGGCGGCATCTCCTTAGCTGCACATACAGCTTTAGTTTTCATCGAACCAATGGGCCGTACACGTGGATTGACTTCTCATCGCTACATTTCTGAAATCCTCGCAGACCATGTGGTACCTTTCGCAGGATATATCGGGCAGGATATGCTGTTGATGCAAGATAACGCACGGCCTCATGCTGCATATGTGGTGACGATGGACTAGACAGCTCGAAGCCCGGACTTGAATCCGATAGAACATTTATGGGATGAACCAAAACGTCGGGTTCGAGCCCAACAAGGCTTCCAAGCTGTGAGTCGCACTTGAAGAGGAGTGGAATGCTATTCCTTAAGATTTTATCGTCAGGCTCGTGAGGTCGATGAATGTAAGGATGCTGGCAGTTATCCAAGCAAGAGGAGGCAATACCAGATATTGACTAACATTTTTTTTTTTAATTTTTCTTTGTTATTGGATTTAATTTTTTGTTTTCATTTTATGATTACCTACATTAATTAACACAACTGGAAAACGACTCTTTTTTGTATAACCTTAAATAAACACTGAATTAATTGAATAATCCCAATGAGTTTCCATTCATTTTATTCAACATATAACTCACTTTCTGTTGGTATTACTTTTTTAGTTGTATGTTTTATAAAGGGTTTTTCAAAAGGCTACAAAAGTTTTTTTAAAAAAAACAAAAACGGTTTTGGATATCAATGAAATTCTTTATTCTTGTGAAAGTACGTTCGATGCCATTATGTATGGAACTCGATTTCTTTTGCATGGCCATCACGGGCACGCTTGCAGAAGTCCAGACGTTGAACCCAATTTTCGACGGTTTTCAAGCATAAATCGGCCGATACTGCTGCACTTTCACGTTCGATATTCGTACGAAGTTCATCAATCGTCGCTGGCTTGTTGGCATAGACCATAGACTTGACGTAGCCCCACAGGAAATAGTCTAACGGCGTCAAATCGCACGACCGAGGCGGCCAAGCGACTGAACCATTTCGTGAGATAACACGGTTTCCAAACTTGGTTTCCAATAAATTGATTGTGGCATTCGCTGTGTGGCTTGTGGCGCCGTCCTGTTGGAACCACATGTCCTCCAAGTTCATATCATCCAATTGGGGTGCAAAATTCGCCAGAACGACGTCACAGAGATGCCCAACGCTTGAGAACGATGTGTGGGAGACACATTTGGGCTTTCTTCAACTGAAGCCTCAGCGGCAGCAATATTCTCGACACTACGGGCACTTCTTTGTCTCACTGGCACGGGAACATTTTGTACTGTGTTTGTGGATTAAAATTTTCCCACTAGACGCTCAATTGTTGATTTGCTAGGACGATTATGACGACCATAAATTGGACGTAGCGCTCTTAACGTTGAGGCCACTGACTCCGAATTTCGGTAGTAAATTTTAATAATTTCGACTCGTTGTTGGCTTGAATATCTTTCCATCATGAAATGGCAAACCTTACAGAAGAGAAATGTCAAAAGAGCGGCAAGAAATTCGGCGTCGTTTGCTGTCCCTGTCGCTCTACTTTTGTAGCGTCCCTGTTGAAAAACCCTTTACTTTAAAAGAAAATCGAATCAGAGTTTGAACGTAGCGGGTGGCCCGGTTTATTTGCTGTCGAGTGTATAAACTAGACAAGAAAAAGTAAGTCCATATTTTTTCCTCCTCATCAAATTAATTTGAATACCTACTGAATGCCTATTAATAGAAAATGCTTAAACTGGTGCTTAGAACGAAGGTTCCACCATTCTTGGCATCTCGTACCTGGGGCTGCTATTCGAAGAGGCTGATGCAGTCGGCGTGTGCACATACTAGGCTGATGCGAATTACAGTCAGTCGTTCAGTTATTTGACGCCCAGTGCTGAGGTTTCTCCGGAGCGTGGTATTACAAATCATACCCTCAGCAATATTTGTGAAATGCAAATAAAAAACATAGGGACGGGCTACAGTCCGCTTGGGCGAACTGTTGGATACCCTATTCCTATTCCTATCCCTCATAAGTGGGCGTGACAAAAGTCTAAGTATGGTTAAATTGTTAAGAACGCTCTACATATTTTGTTATATAAGATTTAAAGGATTTTATCAAAAAACATAGGGGCGGGCTACAGTCCGCTTGGGCGAACTGTTGGATACCCTATTCTTATTCCTATATCTCATAAGTGGGCGTGACAAAAATTTAAAGGATTTTATCGAAAAAACTAAGCTTTTGTAAATAAAAACGCTCCCTAGCTCAAACTTTGGTTTTTCAATAAAATTGTTTTATTTAATTATGGGCGTGTCAGTAGGCGGATTTAAAAAAAAATTAAGTATGAGCATAAAGGGCACCTAGAGAGTATATACTATAAATTTCAGCTCCCTAGCTCAAACTTTGGACTTTCAAAAAAAAAAAAAAAAATTAATTGTGGGCGTGTCAGTAGGCGGATTTTGAAAATATTTACACATGAGCATAAAGGGCCCCTAGAGAGTATATATTAAAAATTTCAGCTCCCTAGCTCAAATTTTGGTTTTTCAAAAAAAATATTTTATTTAATTGTGGGCGTGTCAGTGGGCGGATTTTGAAAATTTTATGTCCCAAGCAGTTTTATGGGCCAAAGATCATATATAAAAAATTTCAGCTTTCTAGCTCAAAATTCAATTTTTCCCAAAATTTGTTTTATTTAATTGTGGGCGTGTCAGTGGGCGGATTTTGAAAATTTTATGTCCCAATCAGTTTTATGGGCCATAGATCATATATAAAAAATTTCAGCTCTCTAGCTCAAAATTCGATTTTTTCCAAAATTTTGTTTTTTTGAGTTTGTGGGCGTGTCTGTGGGCGGATTTCAAAAATTCTTAAACTTGATTATTTCGGGACCCTAGAGAGTATATGGTTAAAATTTCAGCTCTCTAGGCCCAGTTTAAAGGCCTAATTTTTGCCGACGGACGGACGGACGGACGGACGGACGGACGGACGGACATGGCTAGATCGACATTACTATCGATGCTGATCATAAATATAGTAACTTTTAGGGGTCTACGGGCAATATTAAGGTATGTTACAAACTATGCGTCAAAATTAATATACCCCTAGAATAGGGTATAAAAACGCTTCCTAGCTCAAACTTGGGTGTTTCAATAAAATTGTTTTATTTAATTGTGGGCGTGTCAGTAGGCGGATTTAAAAAAAATTAACACATGAGCATAAAGGGCCCCTAGAGAGTATATATTATAAATTTCAGATCCCTAGCTCAAACTTTGGATTTTCAAAAAAATTGTTTTATTTATTTGTGGGCGTGTTAGTGGGCGGATTTTGAAAATATTTATACATGAGCTTAAAGAGCCCCTAGAGAGTATATATTATAAATTTCAGATCCCTAGCTCAAACTTTGGATTTTCAAAAAAATTGTTTTATTTATTTGTGGGCGTGTCAGTGGGCGGATTTTGAAAATATTTATACATGAGCTTAAAGGGCCCCTAGAGAGTATATATTAAAAATTTCAGCTCCCTAGCTCAAATTTTGGATTTTCAATAAAATTGTTTTATTTTTTTGTGGGCGTGGCAGTGGGCGGATTTTGAAAATTTTATATCCCGAGCAGTTTTAGGAGTCATAGATCATATATACAAAATTTCAGCCTTCTAGCTCAAAAATTCGATTTTTTCCAAAATTTTGTTTTTTTGAGTTTGTGGGCGTGTCTGTGGGCGGATTTCAAAAATTCGTAAACTTGATTATTTCGGGACCCTAGAGAGTATATGGTTAAAATTTCAGCTTTCTAGGCCCAGTTTAAAGGCCTAATCTTTGCCGACGGACATTAGGGTGGAGCGTACAATTTTTTTTTCGATTTTCATTTTCGAAAAGCATTAAATAGTTGCATAATTACGTAAACTAACCGTAAAAAATAATAAAAAAATATAAATTTCACATTTGTTAGCCCTCTACCACGACTCAAAGTTTTGCAAAATTGGCAAAAAAAGCCTTAATTTTTGTTTTCGACTCTTTAACTTTGGAAGTATAATTCCAAAAAAAAACAAAAGAGAAAGATAATTCAATTTCCTATAAAAGAGATATAAAAAACTTTTATGTACGATAAGGCGTTCTCGAGATACTTATTAAAAGGCGCCATAAGGACACAACTTAAAATCATTTTTTTTTAGTGCAAATATTTAGAAAAAAAAAATACAAGATTACAACATTTTGGATTGGTAACCGTAGAGAATATCGAAAACGTAATAGATCGAAGTTAAGTTCGTAGGACCAGAAAACGGCGACGGGAAGTTCTCCAAAAGAATGTTTTTCTTCCATAGAAAGTGTTTATTTCGATGGAAGAAAAGACAAGACATTGGTTTGTGAAAAACTAAGTTACCGACTTCCCAGAGTGACCAAAGTAAAGGAGCATATTTCACTACTCACCGAGCTGGGTTCATACTACCTAGGACATCTTCGGCAACAGGGAAAACTATAGCGGACTCGATAAACTCCTTACTTTCGGACATGCACCTAGAATTGAGCAAATTATCTGTTATTGGTTGCGATGGTAAGGCTACAAACACCGGATGGAGAAGTGGGGCTATCCGGGTTATGTGGTTGAACTTGGGGAGACCGTTGCAATGGTTTATATGTCAACTACATGCCAACGAATTGCCACTACGTCATTTATTTATTAAATTGGATGGAGCTACATTAGGACCTCAACTCTATTCGAGACCCATTGGAAAAGCCTTGAAAAATTGTGCTGACCTTCCCGGTTTTGAGTTTTCACCAATCCCAGGTAACGTACCTACATTATTCAAAACTATTCAAGATTCGTTAAGTACGGATCAAAAATATTTGTTTCAAATGTGTGACGCTATAAGCAAAGGTGCCTGTCCTATAGACCTCTCCAACAGAAACTCGGTAGAAATGGCGCACTCGAGATGGTTAACAACTGCCAATAGGATATTGAGGCTTTATATAGCCACATCGAATCCAAATGATAACTTGACAATACTTGCTAAATATATATTAAAATTTTATGGTCCAGTTTGGTTCAGTATTAAAAATAACAGTTCATTTAAAAATGGTCCAAAGCATGTATTCAAGTTAATAAATGTGTCAAGATGTGTTAGCTCTGTTGTGAGGGAAATAATAGACCCCGTTATTTAACGCAATTCATATTTTGCACACCCAGAAAACATATTGATGGCAATGCTAAACGATTAAAGACCACATATTAGAGAATTAAGCTTGAGAAGAATCATCTCGGCTAGAAAAAAACAGCGAGTTGGGGGTTCAGTTAGAATTTTTAAACTTCCAAAATTAAATTGTAAAGCAAATGATTATCTTGACTTAATAATCTGGGCTGAACCACAAGTCCCATCACCCGCATTGCTGGATAGAATGAGTCATCAGGAATTGGAAGAAGAACTCTTGCAAAACAAATTTTCAATTGATATGTCATTTCCAAACTACCCTTGTCACTCTCAAGCTGTTGAGCGCTGTTCGAAGATGGTGACCGAAGCTTCAACCACAGTAATTATTTAAAAGGCCAGAGATGGACTTATTAGATCAAAATACATTCTCGGAATATATTACCATATTACCACACAAAAAAAAAATTATAACGTGAAAAATTAAAGAAAAATGATCTAGTATTGGTAGCTTTTTAAATTATTTACTATGAATTTTTAGGTTTCTATTTTTAAGTTTAAGTAAATTTCTTGTCCTAATAAATCTAATATATATTGATTTTTGTTTTTTATTTCATTAATGATATAATATTAAGGTATTTCAAACTTGTTTGCGAATCTTTTCTTTAACAATTTTTTTTTTTTCAAAACCTCAAAACTTTGAGCCAAGGTAGAGGGCTAAAGACTTTATCCCAAAAAAAAAAATTTTAATGTCAAATTATTCTACTCATCAAAATGCAACAAAATGGAGATATTCGAAACTGATACATCAACTTTTTTTTTCTCCATACATTGACGCCCCACCCTAACGGACATGGCTAGATCGACATTACTATCGATGCTGATCATAAATATAGTAACTTTTAGGGGTCTACGGGCAATATTAAGGTATGTTACAAACTATGCGCGAAAATTAATATACCCTTAGAATAGGGTATACATAGGTAGAAAGGTTTTCATTTGTTTTATTTTCGGTTTTTATGAACGTTAGCGTGGAAAACAAAAATTGTAGCGCCTAACGCTCAAAATTAAAGCTGAAAATTTTCAAAACAGTGCCCCTCTTCTGAAGTTGTTTGGCAGAACTGGTCGTGAATTCAGTGATTGAGCTCCTCAAAAGTTGGAAGTCGATCCATTTTTGCAACCGTCAAATTTTTCGTTCAGTAATGAGACTTAGTTCTGTCTCAGTGGCTTTGTTAATAAGTTTACTATTAGTATTTCAGCTACCAATGGAATCTGAGAAATGCACAATTTGGTGCAGGGTATAGCTTATGGGCTGGCTGCATCTTGGGCTGCACTTCTTTAAAAATGAAAATAAAAATATTAGGCATTAACGGCCCATACATGCCATAAACCGTTCTTAGCTATTGAAGCAAGTGTTCGATGACAATATTACCTCCGGACTTGTGGCCTGTCCTCCATGATCTTGTAACTTGACGCCGCTGGACTATTTTCTGTTGGGGTATCTGAAGGCATTGGTATATGTAAACAAGCCAACATCGAGCGGACCATTCGTGAGATACGAAGATGCTTGCAATTTGGAGCTCCATGATGCAGTTCCTGAGACCCTCCAGTGGTGCCCATATGCCCGAAAACATTTTGCGCCATTAATGTCACAAGTTATCTGCCCGTGCAAGGACGGGTTAAGAATATCACTACAGCGCACCCAGATGATGAACAGCGCTTGCCGTAGAAGGCGGCTAAGTGGAAAATCACATCAAGCCAATTAAAAATGCAGGTGAGCCCAGCGATATATTAAACATCTTAAAGCTGTCCCGCAAGTGTGAATGCAAATCCATGGGTTGACACGACTGGAAATCACCAGTGTCGTAAAAGGTCGATCAACAGTAATCATTAATGGAAGCATGCATGTGTCGAAATCAAAAAAAAAGGCAGGCCAGTTCCTGGATCACACACATGCAATAACACCAGAATATGATTAGCCTCCATGATGAAGAGATCCGAAACCGAGAGGCCTGCCCATGTTCATTGAGGTCAAATTGGCGAGCCCCACAGGCTGACCAGGAGGGATGCAGTAAAGTGGGAGGGTTATGATCTCCTTAATATTGATCATAACCTCGAAGAAAAGGAAAAGGAAGAAGGAATGTTACAAGTTATCTATGAAAAAACCACGTTGACTCATTTTCTCAACTTGTGTAAGTTTTACTTGGTCCTGTGTGCGAGGAGGGCGAATGGAGGAGAAGATTCTACCAAGAACTCTATGAGCTGTACCAAGATATGGATGTAGTCCAGAAAACTAAATCACGTCGACTACATTGGATTGGCCACATTGAGCGAATGAAAAATAATGCTCCAGCCAAGAGGATCTTGGACTCCCAGCCACTGGTTCGAGAAGGCAAGGAAGACCAAATCTTCGTTTTAAAGACAAGCTATCGCGGATGCCAGAGCGCTTGGTCTGAAGAACTGGAAACAGCGTGCCCGGGATCACGAAGGATGAATTTCTGCATGTCTCAGGCAGAGACTCTTCATAGTTCGGGAGCCCGTTAAGTAAGTTTATTTAGATTTCAAATCCCAAAGCTCTTTAGCGGCCCCTAGAAGCTCTCTTTCTTAATCAATTTTACTTTTCACAGACATGTTCACTTAATAACTCACGGAGATGTTTGCTGTACTTCTCCTTCTGCCCAAATTGCGGCAGAGCTACGATCAGGATTAAAGGGGTCGTAACCCTTCCACTGCTGCATCCCTTTTGGTTTGCCGTTTCGATTTCGAATATTGGCATGCCTCCCTTTTTTGGATCACATCATAGCTGAGATCAATCAAATGCTGGTGTTGTTGAATTGTGTAATCCGGGAGTTCTTAGGGCTGTTGCTTTTTTTGACACCGGTGACCTGCACTCATGTTAACCCGCGGTTTTGTATACACACTGTCGTTACAGCTTTAAGATGTTAAATGTGTTGTTTGGCTCACCTGTAGAACTAATTTCCCCCTTTTGTTGCCTTTTACGACAAGCGCTTTTTATCGGGGTGCGCTGTTGTAATATTCTACACCCTAAAGGAAAAGAAGAAGGTTATAAATGGAGTATACGAGTTTGCTTGTGAAATTTTATTTTTTTCATCAGACGAATTGAATTTAAGCATATCAAAAATACTCCACCACTCGTACCCAAATAATGAAACATGTATTCCAGCATTTCACAAATTGTTAACCCCTTATAGGTTGTAATGAGAAATAACATTTTTGTTTGCATTCACTCGAATACTTCGATATCCCCAACATAGAAAGCGGTCTAGAATAGTACAGGCTTCGGGCAAAATTTACACATTTGCTGGTGGGTTTTCAATTATCCCATTTTTATTTTCTGAATTTTTGCGGCTGATATCAATGTTGAGTTCTGTAGTTCAGTCAAGGCAATGAGGCACATACTATACAAATACAAGGAAAGCGACGACGCTAGTTTTATTTGTCGAGATCAAACATGATGAAATAAACATAATTTTTGGACTACATCCACAGCTCATAGAGTTCGCGGTTGTATCTTCTTCTCCATTGGCCCTCTTCGCACACAGGACCAAATATCCGACGGAGTATTTTTCTTTCAAAAGAACCCAATATTAGCTCCCCTTTTCTACTTTCCACTAAGGTTTCATTCGTGGAGTTGATGTTTACTCCGAGTTAGGTGATCTCCTTTGTTCCTCGAAGTTGCTGCTATCAATAGTAACGTTTTGGCCTAGGCGGTAGACAGAAGTTTGTTGAAAGCAGGTACTTAGTTTTGTCCTCATTGACTTCAAGGCCAAGCAATTTTACGAGCTCTTCAATCGCCATGAAAGCCTCAAGCACGGCACGCTGAGAACCGTCGATGATGATATCGTTCGCGTATACCAGTAGTTGAACGGATTTGTTGAAGATAGTGCCTTCCGCAGTGGTACCTGCTCTGCGCACTATCTGCTCCAGAACAAGATTAAAGAAGCCATATAATTGCGCGTCTCCTTGCCGGAATCCGGTACAGGTTTGGAATAATTGGGAACAGCTACACACTGCACGTTACACCGCGTGTTTTCCAGCGTCACGCGACACAACTCTTTCAGTTCCGGGATCCCGAATTTGGCCATCGCCACGTAGACATCCTGACGATGAGTGCTATCATATGCTTAAAGTCGCATATGGAAATGGTGGTCGATGGAAAAATGATTGGTCCCGATTTGAAATTCATTGCTCTTTTCCAGAATTTGCTAAGTATGAAGCTTTGGTCTTTTTTTTATTTTCTTGTCGATCTGCCGTGCCGGAAGCCACACCGATACTTGCCGATTGATGTGTTGCAGAACGGCTTCAGACGTTCACACAGTACGTTAGATGGGATCTTATATGCGACATTTAGCAAGGATACGCCTCGATAGTTCTTGCAAGACATGAAATTGCATATTTTTGGACATCAGTGAACTCAAACATTAAATCAATTCTATTGATTTACTTATATAAGGCAACCAAATCAAAATCATGTCAATCTCCTTATCATTAAACTTCCTTATTTTTGTTATCCAATCAAAGAGTATTGATTATCCTTTTAATTCCAATGAACTACTTTTAGAGCAATTAAAATGTTATAAAAGAAATTAATTTCCATACCAGAGTCGCGGCAAACAATAGACAACAAAACCTACCCTTCTTATGTCACATCAAAAAATAATCCAAGTGAATGCTTTAACGCTTTCCACACTTTAAGCGCAATCTCCTCTCTGTCCAAATAAGGAGAAGGGTGGCATGACATAGTAACTGCGTGTTGTTACCAAGTAGGAGGGTGGTTGAGAAAATACTCCTTTATTGTATATGTTGGGTTTGGTCGTCCGAGTGAAAATATGGTTTTACACAGAAACATTGAACTGTTGCTTATCAAATAGCCATCGCTTATAGCCCCGTCTCGAAATGGAACGCACGTGCACCGTGCAAGGTAATAAGGTAATAGCTGAGACGACGAATAACTCCTTTGCATGTGCTCGTCCTTATTTAATGGTAAGGATTTTCATTTCGTAAAAACTTTCTTATCAAAGTTAGTCGTTCCGAGCAGATGATTGGTAGGTATAGGTTAGGAAGTCTGTCCGAAGGGTATACAGGCACGAAAACTGTTTCCGAATACAGTGTTGAACGGCAAGATGAGTCGACCACCGTGCGACTGAAAACAATTTCCACAAGACTTAATCAAAGGGTAGTAGTGTAGGTAATGAAACTTGGGGTAATGATAGGGTGGATTTCGGTCTGAGCCCCTGGCTAACGGCCATTTGCACGAGGGGTGGATTTTAATTGCAAGCAGAAATAAAAGAAACATGTCGCGCAGCGTTGTTGTGTTGATATTGTTTGTTTTATTATTGTATTTAAATTGCTTTTGGCTCTGTGGTACTGCTGCTCCTGCTTCTGATCCTGGTTGTTGTATTTGCGTTTTATTCGTACAAACGCCAGTACCTACTTGTTTTGTCTGCGAAAATAAATTGTCCTGATAGCACTGTAGTTTGTAGCGGTGTTGAAAGCGACATTTCTAGGATTAACGGTCTGAGTGTTAATTTAAATCGAGGGCAAAGTGAAACGTATTGGAGGTCAAGTGTTTTTTTTTTGTTATCCTTTCTATGGAATGATGTAGGAGTAAGTAGGTGATTGTTTTGTTATTTTTTAGTAAGAATTTAGCGGCTTTGACCGAGACCTTGGAGGATGAAATTCGGTCTCTGAGTTCAAAAACTAATGCCAATCCATGTTCCTATATGGGTGTGGCTTTGGGTTGAGAGTCCTTGTCTATTTTGGAACATTTTCTTTTTTTTTAAAATCAAAAAAAGGACTTTGTGTACATATTTTGCTTGTAGTTATTTTCGTTTTAAAAGTATTTAATCGAAAACAACATTTTTAATCAAAATCGCCATAAAAAATGTGGGGTTCGCAAACAGCCAATAATTAAAAAGACTTTGTCCACATTTGCGAGGAACGCGACCTTCATTTCAATCGACTTTTTCGATTAAAGGCGTTTTGTTTAAAAGTGAAGGATTCAGTTGGCGGAGTTTAAAAACCAATAGGTTAAGTAAGGTAAGGTGGCTACCAGGGCACGAAGCCCAGGCTCACTTACACCGCAATTTCGGTCCATTGTGGTACCACAAACCATTACAATTGATCATTGTGGGGGCATTTGTCCAGTAAAATTTATTGAAAACCATAATGCATACTTCTTTGAAAATACTTCCACTTGACAGTAGAATTGCTGATTAAGATTTTTTTCCAATTAGGTTTTGCGGGCCGATAGGGAGGTTTTATCGGGGTCGAAGTCGGAGTCGGAAGCCTCATACTGTCACTGAAAACTGTATCTTACAAATTAATTTAAAATTCGAACTAATCCAAGAAGAAATTATTACAATTATCACTGACTTTTTTTTCCTTTGTTAATCTGATCTCTTTATCATTCAGGGCAGTTTTCAGACAACCAGGAAGTTTAGCCTTCGGCTATCGAAAGCGTTGACCTTTGCAAAGTCGAAGTGGTACTGGGCTCTTTATTCCATTCTCCGTTGATTGCTTTTGGTAATCTAAGGCCGGTCTTGTGCCGTACGCAACATGCACAGCAAAGCTTACGGTTGACCGTTGAGTCTTAGCGGATATCTCGTCTTTACCAATGCCTGGACAAAAGAAATCTAAGTAGATTTAAGGGTCATTTACTGACTAAACGCCAATACCTCTGTCATTTTTTATACCCTATTCTAAGGGTATATTAATTTTGACGCATAGTTTGTAACATACCTTAATATTGCCCGTAGACCCCTAAAAGTTACTATATTTATGATCAGCATCGATAGCAATGTCGATCTAGCCATGTCCGTCCGTCCGTCCGTCCGTCTGTCGGCAAAAATTAGGCCTTTAAACTGGACCTAGAGAGCTGAAATTTTTACCATATACTCTCTAGGGTCCCGAAATAATCAAGTTTACGAATTTTTGAAATCCGCCCACAGACACGCCCACAAACTCAAAAAAACAAAATTTTGGAAAAAATCGAATTTTGAGCTAGAAAGCAGAAATTTTTAATATATGATCTATGACTCCTAAAACTGCTCGGGATAAAAAAATTTCAAAATCCGCCCACTGACACGCCCACAAATAAATAAAATAATTTTTTTATACCCTATTCTAAGGGTAAATTAATTTTTGAAAATCCAAAGTTTGAGCTAGGGAGCTGAAATTTATAATATATACTCTCTAGGGGCCCTTTATTCTCATGTGTTAATTTTTTTTTAAATCCGCCTACTGACACGCCCACAATTAAATAAAACAATTTTATTGAAACACCCACGTTTGAGCTAGGGAGCGTTTTTTTTTGATAAAATCCTTTAAATGTTATATAACAAAATATGTAGAGCGTTCTTAACCATTCAACCATACCTAGACTTTTGTCACGCCCACTTATGAGGGATAGGAATAAGAATAGGGTATCCAACAGTTCGCCCAAGTGGACTGTAGCCCGTCCCTATGTTTTTTTATTAAATGTTTATACTTGACAATTTCCTAAAAATTATGTTAAGTAACTTGAAGTGGTTTTTTGTAGGATAAAACACTGTTTTTTTCAGTATGCCTCCGTAGTTTCCTTTTTGAGTTGTTTTGAATGACCAACCTTATCTTAAATTTGCAACCACGTGAAATGGACGGCTGGAGTTACAGCGGTGTTTCACGGATCGCCAAAAGCGATCATCAGACTCCGTCGTGCTGCTGATCTTTTTTTTCCATTCAATATTTTCCGAAAAAATCTTCATCTCAGGCAAGCACTCACGCTCTGTGCCATTGAAGCCACAAGTTTCAGCTCAACCTGAAAATGGGGTTTTTAGTTGTTTATCAATTTTTAATGAACTTTAAGAAACTTTTTTACGTACGGTCAACATAAGTTGTAGTAAAATCCATTTTTTGTCAGACAAAAATGGTAAAAAAAAACTGAAAAGCTCTTAAAATCTCTTAGATATTTTTTGTATTCCTGAAAAAGACCATTTTGGAAAAGCTTATGTAATGTTTATAGCAATTGTTCGAAGTGCCTTCTTCCATTTGAATACACTTTCGTTCGCGTTAAAGCATTTCGAAAGGCAGATTAACGAGCAGCAAACTGCTTTTCATCTCTTCTGAAACGGCACCAATTTTTTCTCGGAGCTCTTCCAGACTCGACATTTTTTGAAATAAAGTTTTTCTTTCATAGCACCAGAGAAGAAAAAATCCATGGGTGGGTCAGGTGATCTGGGTGGCCAAAGGTTTGGGCCAATCCACCGTTCGTTAAAAGTATGGTTGAGGAACGCTACTGTGACACGGGGCTCCAACCTGTTGAAAGAACATCGCCATTCTCTGAACAAAAGCAACATCTTCAATTGCGATAAACTGTTCGGAAAATGTTCTTTTCAGGACCACAAAAAAATATCTAACAGATTTAAACAGTATGTAGTTACTTTTTGACCATTTTTGTCTGACAAAAAATGGCTTTGACTACAACTTCTGTTGATCGTACGTAAAAAACTTGCTCTACATAACTTTTAGGGAATTTTTCAAGGATAAAAGTTTTATAACATAAAATTATTAAGTAAAAATATTGATGCATTTTAAGTAAAAAAAATAAAACAACATATTTTCAATTTTGAGTTTAAGGAGCCATAACTTTTTTGCCGCTGCAGAGAAGTATTCAAAGTCTTTGAGACTTGAAGGCGCTACTAAATTGTTTTTTCCAAAATGTACAAAACCACTTTTGTACTTATAATAGCTTAGAAGATATGGCTTTTAATCACCCACTTTGATGGGGGTTGAATGGAGTGAGAATATACCCCTCATCCCAATGCCATACAATTTCTTCCCTTAAAGTATACTCAAATAATACAGATCAAAAATTAGAAAAAAAATAACAGAGGTATTGGGTTGGGGTGTTTAGTCAGAAAACGACCCTCACCTCTGCTGAGATTTCTTGTGTCCACTAAAGCCGAGACCTCCGCTAAGACTCAACGGCTGACCGTAGGTTTTGCTGTGCATTTTGCGTACGGCACAAGACCGGAGTTAAATCACCAAAGACAATTCACGGAGAACGGAACAAAGAGCCCAGTACCATTTTGACCTTGCAAAGGTCAACGCTTTTGAAAGCCGCCCACTGTCTGTTTGCCACAAGGCTCCACTTTCTGGATGTATGGAAACTCCCCCGAATCATCAACAGATCAGATCAAAGAAAAACAGTGTTCTAAGTGAACAATTTAAATAATAGTTTTACTGAATTAGTTTATGGATTTTTCGTTTTTTTCTTGGATTATTTTGAATTTTAAATTAATTTGTAAGATGTAGTTTCAGTGACAATATGAGACTTCCGACGCCTACTGCGAGCCCGATAAAACCTGATTATACAATACTCCTGAAAGGCTATGCAAAAATCACCAAACCACGCAAAACCTAATTGGCCAAAAAATCTTAATCAGCCTTTCTACTGTCAAGTGGAAATATTTTCAAAGAAGTATGCATTAGGATTTTGAATAAATTTTACTGGAAAAATGTTCCCATAAGGATCAATTGTAATGGTTTGTGGTACCACAATGAAAGTGAGCCTGGGCTTAGTGCCTTAGTAGCCATCTTACCTAACTTAACCTAATGGTTTTTAAAATCCGCCAAGTGAATCCTCCTTTTTTAAGCAAAACACTTTTCATCGAAGAAGTCGATTGAAGTGAAGTTGGCGTGTCTCGCAAAGCCTTTTTAATTATTGACAAACAAAGCTGTTTGCGAACCCCATTTTTTTGGGGCGATTTTGATTTGTATGTGCTACTAATTTGTCTTTTCAAATCAACAAAACCTTTTTGTACCCATAATAGTTTAGAAGCTATAGCGTTTAAACTGGTTAAACCTCCAAATTATGGGTCACCCACTTTGATGGGCTTTAACTTGAAATGGAGTGAGAACAGTCCCCATCCTGCCATACAATTTTCTTTTCGGCGGGATTTCAGGAATATCCCCTTAAAGGATTCTACTGCTTAACTGTTACACTCTGAATATTTACGTAAGGTATGTATCAATTTTTGTGTATATTATAGTTTTATTTATTTTATAGTTTATGTAACATCTTTAGCTGCAAATGAAATATCTTTTGTATCAAGAAAAATTACTTTTATAATATTTATTTTATATGTCTTGAAGTTAATTTTGTTTTCTCAGAACCATCTTTACTGAAGCGGGTATCTCTTTAGATATTAAATCTGTTGGCCGATAAAAATTCCTCCGTTTTCTTATTGGATTCGGTTTGCTAATGCATCCGCTGATTTGCAATACTTAGTTCTTTTTCCCCTCCTTCTTCTATTTTTCAAGGCACAATTTTTTTGGTTTTAAGTGGTTAAGTGTGAGTGTTGACAAGAACACCCACGTCCAACGAGCGATAGCTGTGCAGCCGCGAGCTTGCCATCGTCCTCCTCCACTTATTCGAAGACGCCTCTGTTGACCAACCTCGACACATAGATTTTTTTTTTAGATTAGATTAGATTTTATTCTTTCCATTGGAATTTAATACATTATTTATTACAATTCGCATGTGGTGTGTGGACGGCTGTGAAGGCCGTCCTTCTATAGATCGACGATGACATAACAGGATAACACGAACTTTTACGACATGACGTGACGACATACAAACCTTCACTACGTACATTGACATAAATTGTGACTGGATGGTTCGTCGAGGGGCTATCACTCACAACAACGGCCAGAGTGATAGCTAAAGTTTAGTCTAAAGATACAAGGGTGGGCTGTCCAACCTTTGCCAATAACATCTGGCATATTTCGGGCTCATAACGAACCCGGTACCGAAGAGAGATTTAGGGAAAGTGAGTTGCGGTTAGGGTAAGATAGTTTTAGTGTAGTTTTAAGTTAGCTTAGGTACATTTTAGGGCATAGGTTGTAATTTTAGGTTAGGTTAGCTTTAATTTAGGTTAGCTAGATTAGTTCGGGTGCTCCTTCCCTTCTCTCTCTTGGGTATCGGCTTATGTCCTTGGACATTGTCTTTTCCTTTATTTTCGCTTTTCTATCCTTTTTTCGTCCGTCCGTGGTCTACGCAGAGTAGCATTCTTTCCTTTTTTTTTCTCTTTCCACAATTTTTTTTGACATGGTGGTACGAGTATATGGTGAGGGGGACAAGAACTACCCCCGTCCGACGAGCTGAGCCGAGCAACCACAAGCATGCAACGTCCTCCTCACCTGTATCAAAGTGGCTCGACCCTTGTTCCCAACATAACAATTTCATGCATTCTAACAGTTTTTTGTTTTCTATCTAGCATTTGCTTTTTAAAATTCTGGCAACACTGGATAGGCAACTGTCAAATTTGATATTTCCGTTCTTAATTAACCATTTCAAGCGCTCTCTCATAAGTTCGCGAAAGTGACCGAAACTGAACGAAATGGAGGTATTATGGGCATGAGTATACAGAATTGTGTATTCGCTCCGTTGCTTAACCTAACTTAAGCGAACAGAAGCAAATATGGTTAAGCCTTAAGATTGAAGTTTTCTGTTACTTTTTCCAAGTTTGCGGTGGATTGGAACTGGATTTCTAAACACTCTCCTTAAGCTATGTGCATACATGTCTACCACATAGTTTTCTATATACTTTTCTTATTTCGAACAAATATGCATACAAAGATAATCCTCACTTGTTAGCAATAAGTCAATAGAATTGTCTTGAATATTCCTTCCTTCGACATATTTATCATCGTGTGTACTTTATTCTTAACTTGTGTCGACGCCCCCGTTTTCTACTCCTAAGTTGATGAAGTCGACAGTGAAATAGTGTCCAAGGTTGTGCTAGGTACATACCTATTACTTTAATTTGAAACAGACACAGTGTGCTTAAATGGAGCGCATTAACATTGTCATAGCAGTAAGACTTGAGTTTTTTGAACAAGCATTCCGATGGTTTCTTTGGAAAGTGTTCTTTTCCTTTGTTATGTACTTGGATGTGCAGAGACGCAAAATCAAACAATTTATATAATAAGCGGAAAGATTGCGTTTTTTGCTGTTAAAAACAATGTTTGGCCTTTCAGCTCCAGCGGAATTCTAAGGTTAGGTTAGGTTAAGTTAAGCTTACAAGTTGGTGACGTAAGGCGTAAGTGAGCCGCGACTCGTCTGTAACCTTCCACCTGGTCATTAAACATTGTTATTTGTAGTTTAAAAATTTATTTTCCTATTCATTATTAGATATCAACTTACATACTAGACAAAAATGATTAAATCCAAGTTAAAATTAAAGGATATTTATTCTAAATTAACTCTCCTGATGTAGACGTTCTGAACTTAACTATAACCTTATAATCATTGCCTTTCGGCCTACAAACTATTTTACGAACTAATTTTACATATTATATTCATCGAGACAATTTTTTTTAAACTCTGCATCATATTTGAATGTTATCCCTTAATATAATAAAGAGGAAATATTTGATTGTTTGTTTGTTTATTTTGAATAGGCTCCGAAACTACTAGACCGATTTGAAAAATAGTTTTACCATTAGAAGCCGACATTATCCCTGATGAACATGGGCTACTTTTCACGGCGGGAAAATGCTTCATCCGCTGTCCGGAAGCGGAGATCTAAGCTGATATCTAAGAAAAGTTGTAACTCTCGAATACTTTCTAGCTCCTAGCTTTGGAATGACTCATCCAAATGAAATAGGATTTTTTTATTATAAAATTCAATTATGTATCTACAAAGATTTTAAGATATAAATCTTTGTAGGTTATCCTGAAGTTTAACAATAAGCATTAAACTATAAATTTTATACAATTAAAAAAAAGTAAAATGTTCGATTGAAGGTAGATCGTTGGATTTTCCCAGCGTTGAGTGGAGGAAAATTTGTGTGTGTGTGCGGCGCAAATCTGTTTCTCTCTCTCTCTCTGTACATTTTATGCTGTGTGCTTTTTCTTTCCTTTTTTATGCACTTTTTGTAGTATGTGTTGTTTTTTTTGTGGCGCATGGGATTGAGAAAGATAGGGTATGAAATGTAATTGAGACTGAGAGTATATCTATATAATGAGAAGGGACACTCTCGACGTTTTCTTTATCAGTTCTTATCAGCAAGTATTTTGTTTTAAATTTGAGAAGTGGCAGACTGGCAAAGCAAGGCGAGCATGGTCAGCTAGTATTTTATATAAAACTAATTACAAACTACCTAGTCTACTTACTTAAGCTACTTAACGTATGCTAACTATAATAAGGATTCTGAGCACTCCTTGCATTACGTAACAAGTGATCAGAATACCAATTGCTTCCCAGGCGCCTGGCATTCGTCAACATGCACACACGCCGAGGTGAGTCGACTGAAGCCTCACAGCAGTCAGTTACCTCCCATAAGCACACCACAAGTTGACGAGCGCGGCCTCTCCCAGAAACGCCATGGCTAACTTATAAACTAAGAGGATGTTACCTAGAGTAACGCACCGTCTTGGGAGGGCACGTTGACCCCTCCCCCTCAACAATCTAAACAAATTCGGAGAATTGCTTTTCCGTATCGAATTTATTCCTCTCTGCTTTTGCGGGACTAAAACGTAGGAGCTCATGAGCATTGGCGACGTCCCCGCCGCGGATGAGCCGCTTATCTCTCGCGGTAGCGGTGGTATACTGCCGGCATACCTCGTTTGGACCAGCCCTTTAGCATCAATATAGATAAATGACTCCGGGATAATGCTAGACCGGAGCGTACTCTCTATGAACATTTAATTTGGGTAGTAAGCCCCAAAGATCAGGCTGTTGTCGCTGGCCATCACCCTTGCAACGTGCCTTCGAGTCACCTTAATGAGTAAATTGTCAATTCTATTCAACTGAACCCCATCGTATAGGACCTTGTTGGGATAGTATTTTCTGTAGTTGGGCATTCGAAACAAAAGGAGTCTGCTGGGTTATCAGTTATCCATGAATCTCTCTTAGTAAGCGCTGTGGGGAACCGTTTATTGATGCATAGTGTTTTGTAAAGGCGGTCTGTAGTTCTTAACAAGTTCCGGGAGTTAGTCAAGAAGGCCCATAAGTTCCAGGTGGTCGTTATCTTAGCCTTATCTCATTTAACTGTATTAAACTTGTTTCACACTGGATCGCCCATTTGTGAATGAGTCTGTGGAGAGGTGTTAGTCCTGTTATTTTCTCCATAGCAGCTGTTGGGCAGGTTCGCATGGCTCATATTGCGATCTTTTGGATGGATTTTGGCCACTGTACTATGGAGGCGCATGTTATTATGGGTATTGTCATCACTGTGTAGATCATGTGGATGATCTTAGGGGAGATTCCGCAGGTTCAACCATACGTGTGGCGACGAACCCATAAAGTTCTTGTAGCTTTCGTAATTTAGTTGTATGAGAGTTCCAGTTCAGTCTTTTGTCTAGCATTACTCCAAGATTTTTTTTTTTTTAAAGGAAATCCAAATCCCAGAGCACTGAGACTCGGTAACGGTCCATTGTACTACCAGGCAGAAATCCTCCTTTTTGGTGTAGAGGCATGTGAATGGGTGGCGTATGTTGTTGTTCCCCATGGGGATTGAACCTGCACCGCACGGGTCACAAACCAACACACTAACCTCTACACAGTCGCCACCCTATTATTATTATTACTTCAAGATACTTGACTTCTTCGAAGTACTCTACGAGCGTGTCGTTTATTGTGATTGTCTAAATTTCTTGTTTTGGTAAAAGGAATAATGGCGGCCTTACTAGAATTGTAGGGACTGTCTTAAGAGCGTTTTGCATTTGTAATGTGACTTCTTTTGAGTGTTTGACCCTAACAATGATGACTTTGGCATGGGCGTACTTAATTGTTCTGTAGCCTAAATTGCTCATTTTGTGCATTCATCAATGACCAACGAGGAGGAATTGTACAACACCTCCATATGGGCAGCCCTGTATGGCTGATACTGACACTTAGGTCATTCGTGGCGAAGCAGTTAATCTCCGACTTTCTAAGATTGCTTTGATTCATTTTATAGTGGGGTTCAATTTCAATTTCAATTTCAATTTCAATTCCATCCTACTAGTTTCATCGAATGTTTCGATCTTTTCGCAGAAATTCCTATAGGAAGCACTTTTCGATACCCGAATCAACCTCTTACATTCTTTTTGCTGCTGGTTGAGACTCCAGTCGTCCTCCAAATCGGTCTTGAGTGATATATTTAGAAGTTTTCTAGCTTCTCTTCGGATTCTTTGCAAGTCCGAGCTCCACCAGGAAACTGGCGTTCTGCAAGGTTTTTAGTTTACTGCGCATGTCAGTTCGAAACAGCTGGTAACGGCACTTTCCAAGTTTTGAACAGCGTCCTCTAGGAGTTTTAAGAGCTTTCCCTAACCCCCCTCTGAAGCGTATCCACCTGGTGTTTCTTGGATTCCGTCTCTCCAGCAAAGTTATGGCAACGCATTCGATTTGGAATTCTATGTATTTATGGTCCGAGAAGGATACCTCCAAGGAGACCATTTAGTTGGTAGCCACCTTAAAGTACCTAAAGATTTGCCCTTAATCGATTATTTCTTGGAATGCAAACACTTGAATCCAGGAGAGAGGTGTAGGTACTAAGTAGTTAATGTTAATTTGGGATATTTTATTTTATTTGCAACGGCATTTGTATTTGTATTCTCCTTCTGAATCTTTAAGACCGAGGCCACTGTTATTTGTATGTCGTTATAATGCAATGTATGGTCAGCGCGATCCGCTCTCTTTGTGCAGCAAAATGTACTATTCACAATTATATGTGTCCTTATCTTTGTTTCACTTCTCACAAGCAATTTTTTTTTTTTTTAATTTGCGTGCGGTTGAGGGATTTCTTTTGTCTGTAGTTACACAGTACCCTTGTAATATTAAAACCACAGGGCAGGCATTTAGTATGTTGCGCAAGTAGCTCCCAGCAAATGATTCATTGCCTATTTTTGGGTGCTACTTACTGAAGATATTGAAGGATAGGAAAGAGGTTTGGTGCGATGGGATTTTTTTCTCCAGAGGTGGCGCCTAAATTGCTTTAGGGAGATCTGTTTTTGTTGTGTGTATTCAATTTATAAAAATCATGGCCCTGGTCGGGATTCGAACGCACGACCTGCCAATCACTTAGTGAATACACTACCATCGCACCGCTGCCACCTTAATGGTTAGAGAAGCTAGGTTTTAGGCCCTGTATAGGCCGTTAATGCCCAATATTTATTTTTTTGTCCAGAAATATTTGTAAAAATATGTTAATTTCTATTATTAGTAAATGCATTTATTGTAACTATATTATCATATCTTAATTTTTTGTAAATCAATTTCAAAATCTGTTGATTGTAAAAACGTAAGATAAACAAATAAATAAAATACAATTAATAAAAATGACGTCGGGAGTCGCAAACATTTGCAACTTTCACAAATCGTGTGCTCACAGTTTAACATTGGAAAGCATATTTTGAGAGCGCATCTCTTTTGGGGATAATTGTGTACTTAATGGCTGAAATAGATGTGCAGCAGGGACGCAGTAATGCATGCATCAATGCACATGAAACACATGCACAGTAAGAAATTGCCTTAATTCAGTATGGTTGTCATCTGACCTAAATATCACTGATCGACTAAACAGACTAAGATGTTAGGTATTGTCATAGAATTTGACAGAACTAAACGTCAAGGCGGAAAAACGGTACCAAATTGTGCTGTTCTACTACAACCGGTGCATCAGAAATAGAGAAAATCATCTTGCTGCACGGTTCTCGCTGGACATCTGTTTTTGCCATAAGCTGTCTTTCAACGCGCTTGATACTCGTAATATGCATTATTCAAGGCATTGCTTAACGGCGTGGCAAATATATTTGCAGCCTCTAGAGGCAGGTTTCTCAATACGACTTTTGGAATACATACTATCCACTCCCGCCGAATTTGTATTCTAAAGTAACTCGAAGAAGGATATCATCTTTCGACACGAACAAGTGAGGTGTGGCTCGTCCATTGGCTAATCGCATGGTTTTCATCACTGAATGCTGTGTAACAGTTATTCTCAGATCGCCAATAACTATAGCCCTATCATCAATTCAGTTGGTTACGGCGAACAGGGTTGTTCACAGTACACACGGCCTCGAAACAAAAGTCTAGCAAAACGACTCCCTCCTACTGACGGTAATCCACCATGAAAAAAAAGGTCGGTGGATTTGACACTTTCTGGACTTACTCAAACAATCAGTAATATATGACTGTTCTTTGTTGGCTTGGAGATTTGGAAGTATAAAATGTCATTGTGACACTAGCTGCTTTCTGCATACTCTATAAGTAAAATTTGATTTTCAATTAAGCTGTCGCTCAGTAGCTGTCGGCTCGAATTGTGGTAACTGTAAAGTTAATAGCTTCTAAATACATGCATTTCGTAGCATATTCATATCGAATCTATTTCGCATGTCAAATCTACCACCTAAATGTTTAAACTAAACTGTCGATAAATTTACCCGAAGTAAAAACCGGATATGGTATATCGAACACAGCTTTTAGACTACATTACCATTTCAGTTCGATATCGAAATTACGTTCTATTCGTTCCGTTCGAGACGGAAAGCCATTTAAACCATCGCGAATCGTCCTGTCCTTCTTTTTACTTTTAACCCACACCACTCGGCTGAACGATCTTGTACAACTTGAGTAGCCAAGAGTTGTTTCTTCCTTTTTTGTTAGGTTATTTGTTCAATTGTAATTAATAATTTTAGGCAGAAATTGCTGCCGAAAATTATATAAAAAAAAGGGGAGAAGAAAAAAAGAAATAAAACAAAGGTTTCTGCTTTGATATCAATTGTGCGGGAATCCAGTAATCCGGCAATAAACGTGTTGGCTATGCAGAAACCACGTCAAAGGGAACGTAAAGACCATTTTTGTCTGCCCCTGGTAAGAATTATTGACTCAATAAAATTCTGTTAGAAAAATTAATATCGAGTTGCCCTTTCCCCTGGGCCCTAGGCATTTTGAACGACCTTAGCGGAGAGTGCCATGGAGCCCCGCTAAGGACATCTTCATTTTGTAATCGAGTTGTTCACTAAGTTGTTCGAAAAAATTAGCAATATGCTGGGACTTCACAAGACCACATGCTTAAATCTCGCAACAGCACTTCAAAAGTGATTAAAACAGACGCTCATCATCACCCAAAGCCGTAACAAATGAAATATAAATTAATCCCGGACTCAACCTAACTTATTATTCCGTTTTATAATGAAATAATCATACATGCATCCCACCAAATCAAATTCATCTTAATCCTCATTAAGTGATAAACTGCCAAAGTGGCTTGTAAAATTGAGTAATACTCCTCTTATGTTTGCATATAAACGCCTAAACTAAAAATTTCCTAAAAATCTTGGTTCAAAGCCTTAGAAAAAGTAGTATTGATGAAATTATAACGAAAGTAGCTACTTGATTCCTGAATCAACAGCGGAACTTTGTGCACAAATTTCGGCTTTTCAAATCAGCAGATCAAAACGTGAGTACATTGCTTTTTACTACTTTTCTTTGGCTGTTTTGTATACCCTATTCTAAGGGTAGGTATATTAATTTTCACATACAAAGTTTGTAACATACCTTAATATTGCCCGTAGAACCCTAAAAGTTACTATATTTATGATCAGCATCGATAGTAATGTCGAGGGGTATAATTTCAAAACTCTTCTTTTCCACTTTTGGGAATTTTGAGTAAAACGAAAAAAACTGTTAAAAGCTACATTGCAAGTTTGAAATGATCTTTATGTATTTCTTATGGTTTTGAACTTATAAGATAAGAGGAGGAAAGTAAACTTTTATATTGATATAATTCATTTTGTTTTATTTAAAAGAAAATTTTAATTATGAAAAAAAAACTTTACTAAAAACATAAAATATCAACAGTCTTCAAAACTGGATAATAACAGACATTATTAATTATTAAAAAACTTAAAAATAGCGTCACAGCAATGTATTTAAATTACTTAAACAAAAACAGGAACAAAAAAACAAATAAAAAAATAACTTCAAAAGTTTCAGTCTTTATACCGAAGTATTTAAGGAACATAATAGTTTAAAGTCTTATATACGAAGATCTTTGATTTCATCTTGTTCTTCACAAACTTGACTTGTTTCAGGATCTATATCAAGATGTTCATCCATAAGTCTTTTGTAAAACAAAAGTCTATCGGATTTTGCCCACTCAGTGCCGAAGTGTAGTGACAACAGCTTTGCTATGTCCCTTTTCTTCTCATCTTTAATCAAAACACCCATATTTTCATGTGGGAAATTTTTTTCCAGCTTTTAGCACAGATTTTGCAGCTCCCACATCCGACTATCCGTCACCGTTATTAGACCCGATTTCATCTTGTGTAGTAAATATAGGGACGGGCTACAGTCCGCTTGGGCGAACTGTTGGATACCCCATTCTTATTCCTATCCCTCATAAGTGGGCGTGACAAAAGTCTAAGTATGGTTGAATTGTTAAGAACGCTCTACATATTTTGTTATATAACATTTAAAGCATTTTATCGAAAAAAAACCCTCTCTAGCTCAAACTTGGGTGTTTCAATAAAATTGTTTTGTTTAATTGAGGGCGTGTCAGTAGGCGGATTTAAAAAAAATTAACACATAAGCATAAAGGACCCCTAGAGAGTATGTATATATTATAAATTTCCGCTCCCTAGCTCAAACTTTGAATTTGCAAAAAAAGTTTTTTTTTTAAATTGCGGGGTGTCAGTGGGTGGATTTTGAAAATTTTATATCCCGAGCAGTTTTAGGAGTCATAGATCATATATAAAAAATTTCAGCTTTCTAGCTCAAAATTAGATTTTTTCCAAAATTTTGTTTTTTTGAGTTTGTGGGCGGATTTCAAAAATTCGTTAACTTGATTATTTCGGGACCCTAGAGAGTATATGGTTAAAATTTCAGCTTTCTAGGCCCAGTTTAAAGGCCTAATTTTTGCCGACGGACGGACGGACGGACATGGCTAGATCGACATTACTATCGATGCTGATCATAAATATAGTAACTTTTAGGGGTCTACGGGCAATATTAAGGTATGTTACAAACTATGCGTCAAAATTAATATACCCTTAGAATAGGGTATAAAAAGCGCTTCGACTGGTTGAATTTAAAGTGCCAGCTGCCAGGAGCTTTCAAACATTTCACGGCTTCTTCTTTCCAGTTCCAAACAGGACATTCGGAGCTTCCCATATGAATGATGGTTCCATGTGTTTTAAATATTTCAAAGTAATCTTCTTTAGTTATTATATTTTCTTTTAATCTAACTTCTTTTTCTATGTTTCCAAACACCCTATCTGTTGGAATAAAAGAATGCCCGGCAACAGGGAAAACAAGTTGTAATTGATGAACATTGGCTGGGGCATGTTTTTTCAGCCAATAAAGGCAAGCCGCAACCATGATGGTGTTCTTGTTTTGGCCACCACAACCGTCACAAATCAGTCTGACAATAGTCTTAACGATGAAGTCCAGATTGATAAGTCTATGAAAAATTGCAGACGCGATTTCGTTGGATCCTTTCGGTCGATCGTTTTCGGTCCAAGTATACAGAAATACGTTTTGTGTTGTCAATTTAGACTTCGAACTTCCCACTACAACACCTAAGTTAAAAAAGTATAACTGTCTCGAGTAATAAGCGGCTTGATCCGGAATTTTTGGCATTGGCATATTTTTTTGGCAGTCGAAAGATATTGTCAAAAGTTCAGGCTTTTCTTCTTTTGCCATCTGAAAAAATGCTGCTCCACGCTTTTTATGGACCGTTAACTCAATCATAAGTTGGTTTTTGACTTCTGCATTTTGCTCAATTTTGATACGTTCTTTCAACGACGTACAGGTCGAGCAAACATCTGTAGCGGGAGCCTTAAACCCAATATTGAAAAAAGTGTTAAGCACATTTCGGAAAAAGACTTTTTGACTTTAAGAGACGTTATTGACTCCCCTTGATAAAGTCTGTACATTTTATTTATCGACAAATCTCCACTCAAATATTGCCTGCCTGATCTTCCTCGGCAATAATGAACTTCATGGATAGGGAATCGTTTAATGAATTCCTTAACTGAGTCGCGGTGTTCAGACAACTTACCAGACCTTCGGTCACCACCACGCTTCTCCCTCGGCGCCTCTCCTCTGTGTAAGAGATTCTTGCAGATCCGTTGTAGTCTAAATGTACTCACATGGAGGACACTCGAAAACATTTTTTGACATACTTTAATAGGGCGACCGGATTTCTTGGAGCACATCGTATAGGAAATCGAAATATTTTTTCTGGGCCCTCCTTTCAGTCTATCAGTGCGTTTTGGAAGATGTGGTTGACAGAATGCCATTAAAAAGCTGTCCTGCTCGATTTTTGTATTGTTTTTGTGAAACATCCGGTAAAACTTGTATGCGTGTGACGGCCTAATATGTTGGCAGTTAAACTTAATACCTCTATGGTTGCAGTGTGGAATCTGTGGAAGTTCTTTTGGAGAATGTCTATAAAAATAGTTAGCGGTATTAATACTGATTTAATGAATGTAACGCAATCATTTCTTACTTTTTATTTCTTTCTTGAACTTTTTTGGCTGAGAAAATGCTAACTTTTTTTCGACCTTTTCCTTCGTTCACGAATTCAGATGGCTCCATGAGCTGTTAATACAATACGAGTATATTTAAATATTAAATGAAAATAAACTTATTAAAAATTATTTTATCTGCGAGCTTACCAGAGATTGTTTTCTTCACAGGAATTATTGCAACACTAAATTAGTAACAATGAATATTCTCAAAATATCAAAAATTCCCTCCTTTTTTAATGTCATTGGAATACATGAGTTTTGAAATCGGCTACTTTGATTTGCATAGGAAAAGAAGAGGTTTGGTGCGGAATTCAGTTTATATGGGAATAAATGAGTTATGAATTAAACGACTGAGTGGAATAGTGTAGTTTTGAAAAAAGTACTGTAAAGTATAGGAAATAACATGTTTTGAAAAATTTTAATTAAATACTTAGATGAGGGCCCTTCTAAAGAACACTTTCTCATATTTAACTCATTTGTGAATAAAAGTGGAATAGAAGAGTTTTGAAATAAATTATACCCCTCATGTCCGTCCGTCCGTCCGTCTGTCGGCAAAAATTAGGCCTTTAAACTGGGCCTAGAGAGCTGAAATTTTAACCATAACTCTAGCGTCCCGAAATAATCAAGTTTACGAATTTTTGAAATCCGCCCACAACAAAACGCCCACAAACTCAAAAAAAAAAATATTTCCAAACAATCGAAATTTGAGCTAGAAAGCTGAAATTTTTTATATATGATCTATGACTCCTAAAACTGCTCGGGAGATAATATTTTCAAAATCCGCCCACAATTAAATAAAACAATTTTATTGAAAAACCAAAGTTTGAGCTAGGGAGTGTTTTTTTTACAAAAGCTTCGTTTTTTTCGATAAAATCCTTTAAATATTATATAACAAAATATGTACAGCGTTCTTAACAATTCAACCACACTTAGACTTTTGTCACGCCCACTTATGCGGGATAGGAATAAGAAAAGGGTATCCAACAGTTCGCCCAAGCGGACTATAGTCCATCCCTATGTTTTATATATCAATTGTTGCTCATTATATATTTAGTTTATTACATTTTTTTTATAAAACCT
Source organism: Portevinia maculata (assembly GCA_949715645.1). Taxonomy (NCBI): domain Eukaryota; kingdom Metazoa; phylum Arthropoda; class Insecta; order Diptera; family Syrphidae; genus Portevinia; species Portevinia maculata. The sequence goes on along the minus strand of OX454526.1, from coordinate 264,230,169 downwards.
TCCTACAAATATCATTACCTTACTACAAACACGAGCATTATCATTATACCTAATCCATGTAACCAATATATTTTTTTATTACAATCTTCGAGTTCGACGACTTTTGTCATTGTCGTAAGTTTTGTATTTTGAACATAATAATTGAATCCAAAATTAGATTTAAAAAATGTAACTTTAAACTTTTTGTTATTATGTTGAAATAAAAACATTTAACTACTACTACTACTACTTTTACTACTACTATTACAATCTATTTTTGTTTTTTTTTTCTAAAATTATCATTTATTATTCTATGCACCTATACAGTTTATTTAACTAAAACATTTTAATTGAGTAATAACTACATAATCATACATTTTCTTTTTTTGTTGACATGCATAAGCATTATGTATAATATGTATGAGTATAAATGAATTTGATTTCCCCGCCATTTTTTTATAATTAAAAGTTGTGAAACATAAATAGTATTTGAAGTTGTTTCCTTGTATACCTAATGTGAACATGGGTATGTGCTAAATCGCTCCGAAATGTTGTTAAGATGAGTCGCTGAGTGAAGTGTTCGGGATCCCCAGTTAGGGACTATTCCAACAGAGATCGAGGAAGGGATAGTCATGGTGCTATATTTACTGCCTGCTGTAAAAGAGGAGAGTTTCTTCTGATGTCAAAACACCCATGACATCACATTTAAGTTTTAAGAAAGTTCATATACCCCTCTCCATATTCACAATAACACCTGACCTTCAGCCGCAGTTTCTTTTACAATTTTTTGTCTGGATCGCTTCTCATATTTGGCACGATAAAATTAGTAAGCGTTAGGCTACAGCAGTAAGATCCCACCCCACCGACGAGTATACGCTGTGCAACCGCTAGCGTGCCAATGCTGCTGCAAACAAGGAATTACCACCTATCGCTGATCCCCTTATGCTTACAATTTGCTTCTGACAGTCCAGTGTTAAGCAAACCGAAGAAAGTCTCAGCCTTACACCATTGGAAATATTTGTATTAAGTTGTCAAATCTTTTTTTATCAGCGACGAATTGTTCAAGTCGTCAAACATTTCTAACCGCCTTTGAATGCTTTCCGTCTAATCAAGAGAACTATTGATTTGCCAATTTACTTTTGAATCAGTTTAACAAAATCAACATTAAAATTTGTATCTCCAAATAAGCGAAGGTAAAGCGTTCCATTCCGAGTTCTCATCTCCCTTGAAGTTTCGCAAAGCAAATTGTGCCACAGACACCTGTCATAGACAAAACGAGTGGAATAACAGCTGTCCCCAAAGGTGTACAAATCATTATCTTCCACTTGCCTCAGATATATACGAGTACCAAGAGTTACTTTTATGCTAACCACAATCTACCTAATCCTGTTCGCTTCGTTCACACTTAGTTTTGGACTTCTATTTACTTGTCACTCCTTAAATGGTGAACAATATGACTACATTTACAAGATGTGGCGTATTTACTGAGTTCAGTGGAGCCTTCCCAGCTGGTGGTCCGCTTAGATTCGTGTCCTTGTCTCTCCAGTGACATTTGCTGCATCCAATTTGTACTAAATCAAATTTACAATTGGTTTGCTCGTCGTAACGTTTCTGTTTACGTAATGTTAGGAAATCCATATATATCCGCATAGCAAACTCAACTCCACAATAAAGTTTTCTTCATCTTCGTCCTCGTCATCTTGTGCCGTACCTGCGAGCTTTAATTCTTTGACCTAGGATATGCAAGATTGGTCTATCGGTCGTGCTCGTCCAAACTATGACACACAAGGATCCTCGCCCTTACACAGTATGAACGAACACTTTACAGGAGTAATGGCATAGCCACTGTGTTATCGTTCAGGGAGACACTGTCGCATGGCAACAGCACCACCTCCCCCACCGCATTTAAGTCGGTGTCCACTCAAGCGTTTTATTCGAAATTTAAATTTGCTCTTAGAGTGATGCGACCACTTTACTCTTCTTCTCCTGAGCGCGCTGATGAGTGCTTGTGGTTTGGCGGAAAGGGAGGGCCACGGCAGGCTTGGAAATAAAATAAAATTCCAAGTGCTGCGGTTGCTGGCTCTCTTGCTCTGGCCACAAAAAAGAAAAACTGTCTCATTGCAAGGTCGTTGATTGCCCAAATAACTGGAACTGTGGCGACGATGCTTAGTATCTATTCAAATAGAATAAAAATCCATTCAGCTTCAGATAAAAAACGGAGAGCGAAGCTGTGGATGCTGGAATCATTTTAGATCTTTCTTTCCATTTAAAGTTGGTTTGGTTGCCTTTGGTCCACTTTGGATGCCCAATTATATTGTCCGATTTAATTTAATTTTTCTTCTACGTTTTATTTTATTTATGATCCAGAAGTGGGTCGTCTCATGAAGCCTTAAATTGTGTGGAACGTTCAATTCTCTTTTTTCTCGATTTTGCTTTTGCATTGTTATGACTAAGGAAAGAACGTGGCTTTGCTCTTTTCGTTGGTTGCAAGGATGGGATGCGGTTAGTTGAGAGTAGTTCAACAATTTATTTATAATTGCATTGAGAGGAAGAAGTTTATTCCTCTCTGTGTGTTAACATCATTAAATAATGTTTTGCAATTTTCAAATTGAAATTGAAAGCGGAATTTGGGAATCACTTCAATAGTGCTGCATTGCGAATTATATTAAGTGGGGAACAATATTCAGCACCGGTCAAACATTATGAACAACAACAACCTCTGATTGCTAGCACGTGGAGTAGGGGCTGCAGGGAGGAGGATCTTTGTCGAAGTATGTGCTGGAGTTACAGCGTCGTTTCAGTGCTTGCCACAGGCGATCATCGACTTTTTTTTAACCCAGAAATAGGAATAAAAACAACGTTTTCACAAATGTTTACCTAATAAATAGCGTTAAAACGCAATGAAAAGAGTTATAAAAACCTCAAATTTAACCTCATTCTGTCAAAAAAAAACAATTGGTTTAGAAAATAGCATCATTCACTGCTGGTAATTGTAGCTTCATTCAGCCAGAAGTCGATAAAAAATATTTATTTATTTCATACATGACATGACGGACACCTCTCCGACTCATAAACCGGAAGGCCTTCGGAATCGGCCTCGCATGCAGGTGCTCAGGGCGCCGCTAGCGGCGTGTTTCATAACTCAATGCTAGTTCATGTTTCGATTTAGCTTAGATTCAATCTTTCGATATTGCCAATAGGTCCGTTCGCGTACTTTATGTGTAGAAAAATGAAAGCTGTCAAATCTCCAAAATCGAGAGAGAATCCTCGCATTTCAAAGAAAAGTACGCGAACGCTTTTGTGTAAAAAGATGAAAAACGTCTAAGTTTGGCTTGAAAAGAGGCAACCGCTGTTTTTTTTGCTGGCAAACTTATAGGATTTCATCATTTGACAGTTTAATTTTTTTACCAGCTGAAATTCTGTGTGAGGAAAAATGAACGAAAGTACAATTTTCTTTCGTTCATCTTTTTACCATTTTCTCAGTACGCCGACGCGTTTGTGTAGTTTTGCACGAAAGTTTATATAAATTTACGTTTGCATATTAGTTCGCGAACAGACCTAATTTCTTTTACGGAATAAATCACTAGACGCATTCACCCATTTTGACATATGTCAGAGATTATTGAATCTGTATGAAAAACCTGAAATTCACCAATATTAGGCTCCTTAAAAAAATTGTATTTAAAAATTATAACAAATATTTCTACATCATTAGTTTTTCCAGACTCGGGTTCCTCCTTAAGGAAATTTCAGACAACAAATATGCTCAGCTGTACTTAAACATGCATTGGTCAATAGGTACTTATGGAAGTGCTTTGTTGACAGGAAGTGGGAAACTACTCTCTCTTGGCAATGGGAAAGAACGGCTCCGCTCCCAACATTATATCTACAATAAATGTTTTTCCTGGAGTAGGGTACGCTAGAATGGAAACAACAAACCGTTTGTTGTTTGAGCCCCTTAAAACTCTTTTCGCATTCACCTGACCGTTTGAATTGTTTTTCCTTTTCCGTAAGTTTATACAAGCTCCTTGTGATCCTTGCAAAGTCCTTAACAAACCGTCTTTAGTATGTTACAAGCCCCAAGAAGTTTCTTAGTCGGTATTTTTGTCTTTGGGAAGCGGCAATTTTTCAGTGCATCAACCTTCTCTTGGTCAGTCCTGACTCCCTCGGACGAGATGAAGTGTCCCAGATATTTGACATCAGATCCAAAGCGATCACACTTTTTTGGATTAAGCTTCAATTGAGCACCTTGTAGTCTCTGGAAAAGCTCCTTCAAGTTATCCCGTTGTTCACCAAGGTTTTCCAAACCACAATGACATCGTCCTAGTGGACCAAACATGTTTTCCACGTTTGTCTCAACAAAAAACGCTTCACTACACTCTTCATTCTCGCGTTCTTCCGGATGGAATTGCACTTGTCAGAAGTCACTCTTCAGATTTAGAGTGGAAAACCATGGTACTGCGGAGAGTGTATGTAGAGTATCAGTAAATTATTGGTAGATGGTACTCGTAGCTCTCCTTTTAGGTGACGTTATTCAGTTGGCGATAGTCTACTGCGGCGCTGGATATCTGATTGTAGCTGTTGGAGTATTTCTCCCCTCGATTTGGAAAACAGGCTTTGCAAGAGGGCCGCAAAGAGAAAGAGCGCTCAAATTCAAGCAAAGTGTGTGGAGTGTCTGTATCGGGAGTTGGAAGAAATTTCTTCTTCTGCTGCTGATAGAAACCAGGCTGTCCACGAACTCCGACAAATCAGCTTGAAAAGCGGCACAACCATTTTCAAAATTGCAGCTCAGAGAAGGAGAAATGGTCAGGAAATCCATTTGCCAAAGTTCATCAACAATGCTCAAGGGCTGCTTCTTGTGGATGACGAAAAAATACTACGCAGGTGGCAGCGGTATTGTGAAGAACTTCTAAATGGACAATTTCCTCGGATATATTTTCCGAGAGCCGTTCCTAACAATGAAAAAGTACACGACATTACTGTCGAAGAAGTTAGGAAGGCGGTCAAACACTCCAAAAAACGAAAAGCAGTTGGGCCGGACGAGATACCCTCTGAGTTATGGACAAAGATGGGAGACATCTGCTCCAATTGACTCATGATTCTCATCTCCAAACTGATGAGAGGCGATCCAAAGCCAACCAGTGGAGGGAAAGTTTTCTTCTTTCTTTGTACAAAGGAAAAGGCGATACGCGATGTATCAATTACCGTTTAATCAAGCTGATGTCCCACACCATGAAGATCGTTGAGCGGGTATTAGATAGCCGGATGCGGAAAATAATACGGCCGCGAGTTCTACAGGGTAAAAAGAAGGGAGGAACACCTACTTCTCAGAAGGAAAAAGAAGGAGCACGAGAAGAGAGCGATCGAATCAATGATGAGCATGGGAATACAGTAGTAGATTCACAGTCGGTGCTGAGGATTTGGTAAGAACACTTCTGCAGACTGTTAAACGGCCAACAACCCGCTGTCATTCAGAATGATCTGTTCAGCTTGGACGGTGTTAGCCGAAAATTCCGTCCTCCCGACCTATACGAAGTGAGGATAGCGATATCCAAACTTAAGTCCAACAAAGCTGCTGGATCGGATGGCCTTCCTGAAGAGCTTTTCAAAGCATCGGGAGATGGCTTGGTACGTAGCATGCACCAACTCATCTATAAAATTTAGTCGGATGAAAGCATGCCCGACGAATGGAACCTCAGCATCGTGTGCCCCATCCACAAGAAAGGAGATACTCTGAACTGCGCCAACAACAGAGGAATAAGTCTCCTGAATGTCGCGTATAAGATCTTGGGAAAGATCTTATATGACAACAGACTGACTAATTGGAGAACTTACCGCGAAAATCTTGCGGTCAGATCTGACATGCTGCCAGAAGCACCATCAAATACAATTGATGCAGATGCTGCGCAATGTCAAATAAATGATATTATTCTTACCTCATTCAAAAATAGTTGCAAGGTTAAAAGAACCGTGGTTAAAAGGTGCGTACCATGGTGGAACGATAACCTTGAGTCTATTCGAAAGAGGGTGAGAAAGCTTTTTAACAAAGCCAAACGCACCGGCACATGGGAACAATATAAATCCATGCTGACCATATACAACTTAGAGTTCCGCAGATCCAAAAGAGCCTCATGGCGTGCAAACTGTGAGAAGATAGAAAAACTTCCAGAGGTGGCACGCCTCCAAAGGGCCCTGTCAACGGATCAAGAAATTCATGGGATTGTTAATTAAATCAGATGGTTCAATCACACGCGACCGGGAAGAAACGCTGAAAACTTTGCTTCAGGCTCACTTCCCAGATTCTCACACGATGGTCATTACAGACGACCATACAGCGGAGGTCTCAATTCCAAGAAACCTCAGCAGAATTCATAGTTTATCCGGAACACTTTTTACTCCGGATAAGATTAAATGGGCAATTAACTCATTTAAACCATTCAAGGCATCAGGTACAGACGGTATTTTTCCAGCCCTCATTCAAAATGGAATAGAATTTTTACTACCATCCATGATTGCCTTATTTAGGTTCAGCTTCAACTGGGGGTATATACCAGTTACCTGGAGGGAGGTAAACGTAGTATTTATACCTAAACCGGGAAACAAGCCGAGAGAATTACCTAAATCATATCGTCCGATAAGCCTGACATCGTTTTTTCTGAAAACAATGGAAAGGATTATTGACATTCACATTAGAGAATGCATATCAAAAAGCATGCCTCTGCACCCTCACCAATATGCGTACCAAAAGGACAAATCCACGGAAGGCGCTCTGTTAAGACTAACTACAGAGATAAAAAACGCCTACCGTTGCAAAGAGATCGCACTTTGTGCCTTTCTGGACATAGAGGGTGCTTTCGACAACACTGGATATGAATCCATATCAAATGCTTTGTACCATAGAAATATAGATAAACCAACTATTAAATGGATCAAAGCGATGCTGGAAAGTCGCAAAATAACTTCCTCGTCAGGAACGACCTCAGTATCAGTAACAGCCGTAAGGGGCTGCCCACAAGGGGAGTACTCTCACCCCTTCTGTGGTCATTGGTCATCGATGACCTGCTACACAAGATGAGCAGTTTGGGCTACACCACAATTGGGTACGCCGATGATATTGTCATCATAGTTAGGGGCAAAGACTCAATAGGAGTCACATCAAAAATGAAAAATGCTCTAAAGACAGCCATAGACTGGTGCATTAAGGAAAATCTTTCCATAAATCCCAGTAAAGCCGTCATCGTTCCTTTCACTAAAAGGAGGAAATTAAGCGGGAATATACGGACCACACAAACGCTTTACGATACCCATGGGAAAAAGTCCCAGCGTATTTCAAGCGGAGCTCCACGCCATTCAAGAATGCGCCAGCCACATTATCTTATCTGGCATAAAAGGTGCAACCATCCATATTTTCACGGACAGTCAAGCAGCTATAAACGCCCTTAGCTCGTATACCATTGACCCCAAATCAGTCATGTACTGCTTCAATACCCTACAATTACTCGGAGCAAGAAACAAGACCAAATTATGGTGGGTTCCGGGTCATGTTGGGGTAGAAGGTAACGAAAAGGCCGACGAACTGGCCAGAAAAGGTTCAGAAACACCTTTCATAGGTCCCGAACCTTTCTGCTGCACCCCTAGATCAGCAGCAACGGCAGCAATTAAAAGCTGGGAACATAGAAAATGTATCTATCATTGGGATAACATCCCAGGTCTAAGGCAGGCCAAACGAGCCATTCGGCCCTTCAATCATAATGCCAGCAAATGTCTAAACCTAAGCAGGCATGATATCAAAAACCTAGTAGGTTACCTTACTGGTCACCACGGTTTAAGATATCATCTACACAAAATGAGAATAGCAGATTCTCCTGAGTGCCGACTCTGTCTTGAAGAGGACGAGTCAGCTGAACACATTTTATGTGAATGCCCAGCCCTTATTGGAATTAGAAAGAAGATCTTTCTCAGGGAACAATTGAGCCCCGAGGACATAAAGAATTCTTCTACTGGTAAAATTGTCCGCTTTACACGGAAAGTGGAAATTTTACTAGTTTAAAATTTTTCTGGCCCATACGGTACAAAAGATCTTTTAGGTCGAAGTACCCCCACCTTTTATAAATCGCCTTGGCGAGCCAGAATTTAAAAAAAAAAAAAAAAAAAAAAAGATCTTGTCGGCTGTATTGTGTGAACGCCTAAAACCTTTCGCCAACAACCTGATCGGCCCATATCAGTGTTTCACACTCCGACAGTTCTTGGAAAAAACCCAGGAATTTCAGATCGACTTTAAAGTTGCTATTATAGCGTATATAGGGACGAATTATACAAAGCCATGTCAAGTTTTGGCATCCCCTCCAAACTCGTCCATTTGTGCATTATGACGAGGGAGAAATCTCGCTGCTCCGTCAAGGTCGGCAAGAACACCACCGAGCCATTTGATATCGAAAAGGTTTGAGACAATGCGACGCGCTATCATGCGCTTTCTTTAACATCGATCTTGAAGCAATTGTACGGAACTCACAAGCCAACAACAGAGGTAAAATTTTTCAAAATTCCGTTCAACTACTAATTGCCTATGCTGATGACAGTGACATTATTGAGAGAACGCGGCGAGCTCTCAGTGGCGTATTTGCAAGCATAACGGAGGCGGCGAAGATGGGTCTGGCTGCTAATGAGGCCAAAACGAAGTATATGCTATCAACGAGAAGGGACTCTCAACATCGGCAAATCGGACAAAACGTCACGATAGACAGATACAACTTCGAAGTAGTTAAAGACTTTGTCTACCTTTGCTCCACTATCACTTCGCAAAATGAATCGGCGCAGAGATCAAGCGAAGAATCACTCTTGCCAATCGCTGTTTCTTCGAGCTAAGAAAGCATCTAAGAAGTAAAGCCTTCTCTCATAGAACCAAGGAGATATTACTCGTATAAAAGACCTTAATCATCCCGGTCCTGCTGTATGGTGCAGAAGCCTGGACCCTGTCAAAAGCGGATGAAAACCTTCTGGGATGCTTTGAGAGAAAGATTCTTCGAATGATATTCTGTCCAGTTTGTGACGATGGAGTGTGGAGAAGAAGATTCAACCACGAACTATACGGGCTACACAGCGACGCTGACCTGTTCAAAAAGCTAAAAATACAACGGCTGAGATGGCTGGGACACGTGGAGCGTATGGACAACAACGTACCAGCCCGACGAGTCTTTGAATCCACCCCTGAGGGTCAACGCAGCAGAGGAAGACCCCACCTTAGGTGGCGCGTACAATTGGAGAACAATCTCAGCCAACTTGGTGTGCGTAAGTGGAGGCAGCTAGCGAGGGACCGAGGGGCTTGTTGGTTGAGGCCGTGGTCCACCCCGGACTGTAAGCGCCACCAAAAGTAAGTAAGTAATCTGAAGACCAGTGCGAGTTTCTCGCAGGTAAATCAACCACAAACACAATAAAAAGTATAGGGATCATGATGCCTGGAAGAGTGATTCTCAACCTCTCTTCAAAAATTCACAAGCACCTGTTTATGATAGTTCCTAACAGTTTGCTCCCTTAAAAATACACGATTGCCTTATATTTCCCCCTCGTTAACTTATTTATTCTAATCACTTGCGCTACGATAACATGATTACCCCTTCTTAGACATACATATTTCCTTTAACGCAATGTCATGCTATCACGTCAGCCATACGTCATTTTTGCGAGACATTTTCGTGCTAATAACGCATACGTCTCCTTTCGAGAAATCTAGCTACTACATTTTGCCATGCATAACACGTATCCATTTACAGTCGATTTCATGGCGTGTTAATCAGCGTTTTATTTTTATTCAAATTAACTTTATTAAATGTAGAAACTACAATTATGGCGCCTCTAGCGGGTTAAGGGTGGAGTTTAGATTGACAGATTTGGGAAAATTGCCTCCTACAGGGTGGCAAACGTAGAAAAAAACGAAAACTAATTATTACCTCCACTGGGCGATGCCGATGATGATGACTAATGAAATAATCAAATAAGAAATCAGCAGGTGAAAAATGTGACAGAAACAAATGGATATGGAATACCGCTGTGTGTCATCGCTCGCCGCACATCATAAACTTATACACGGTGAGTTCTGAGTTCAAGTTCGAATTTCCACTAACCTATTATTATGTGTCACACACACACGAAAGGAACTGAATTGTACGTTTGATGTGCGTGCTATCAGTTTGACTTTGCGGGGAGGGGAGACATTCAAAGCCCAAGCAGAAGCCCCAAATATGCACGCATATCACGAAAGCGAAACGAGGCGCCTTGTGTGGAAAGGGGAACAGTAAAAGCAACGTACATGTAACTTAGTGCACAAGCAAGGCAGTAAAAATGAACATTTAAAATCAAAAACTTTTTCCAACATTGCGCCAGTGATGACAGCTATGACAGTAAGGAGGCTCTATAGGTGGTGGCTGCCACAATGGTGACTGACCTTATGTGTGGTAATTGTATACAAACGAACCTTCAATCCCCTTATGGAATTCCCATCCGGCGAACGTTTTCCTTTCACCTCTGAAATATTCACAGGTGCCGCTGTTGCTGCCGCCCAAGGGAAGACATTAAAAACGGTATCCAAGTGACCTAAATTTGGTTCCGAAAGTTTGTCAAATCTGAGTTAATTGCTTCCGACTGGGGAAGTGCAGAATGCATTTGGGTTGGCTGGGATTGGGATTGGGACGTTGAAATAAGCAATATGAGTGAGCGAGGAAATTGAATGGAAATATCTGTGTTTCGTATCTGTTGTGGTTGAAAATATTATTTTTTTTTTGTAATTGTGATGTTTTATAATTTCTACTCATAAGGGCTCTTGTTAACGACAACGCAAACGAACCGTTTTTTGGAACTGGCCGTGTCGTCCGTCGTCCAGTGTTGTGAAGATTTAAGTGCATGTTTCTTAAAGGTGCCTGTCCATTTGAGAGTACTTTCGCTAGTAAACTCTCGAGAGCTACTCTCGGGTGGCTGTCCATTTGAGAGTAATAATTTGGAGATTTTAATCTCGCGATTTCTTTGATAACATTTTGAGAGCAGATTCCCTGAGAGTACTCTCATAACCGTGTCCACTTGATATACACTTCGCTTCAACTGAATAAGCACAAACATTTTCTAAGGTACGTTGTCCATTTTTTCAAAACCTTGTGCCGTAATATATCATTCGATGATGCAAACTGTTTGCGTATGATGTTGACAAAATAAATCGGAAAGAATATTTCAAAAAGTACCGCTATTTTTTTCCTGGTTCCCTTGTAAAGCATTCAATATGGAAAAATGCAGTTTTATGTTGCGTCAACTGAATAGACACAAATATTGAAATTGGAAATAAAAGTTGTTGGGATTTAATGAAACAGGTTTTTCTTAAAATAGGTTTTCATTGGTTAATTTTAGTAGTTGGTACTGCCGAATTTATTTATAATAGTTTCGTAAATTCCATCAGGCATGGAACCGTACAGCCTCTTTATGTAGTTCAGCGAAATTTTCGCCCAGGCCAATTTAATGGCTGCAATAAGGGATTGTCTGTCTACAAACAGACGGCCAGACTCATAAACTTTTTGTACTAACCATCCGCAAACGTTTTCTATAAGTTTCAGGTCCGATGAGTATGGCGGCCATTGAAGCAATTCCACATTCTGCTCCTCTATCCATTTTTTTAGTATGCGCGCCGTGTGGATGGGGGTGTTGCCCTGCTGAAAAGTTCAGTTTTTGGGTCCAAAAATGCCTGCAAATTTAGGGAAATATCTTTTCAAATTTCCTTTATAACTTAATGCAGTCGTTTTTGAGGTTTGGAACTCAAGTTCAACAGTGCCATAGTAGCTAACTGCTCCCCATACCATAACACCACCTTATCGATTATGATGCAGCGCCAAAACTCGTTCTTCTTTCCTCACATCGTGGAAGTAATAATTAAACCCATCAGGGCCATCAAAATTAAACTTCTTCTCATCCGAAAAAGCTACGTGACGCCATTCATTTTTAAAACTCATATGGAGTCTAGAGAATTCTAAGCGCATACACTTCCGTTTTTCGTTAAGTGGTGGTTTCTTTTGAATTTTTAACCGTTTTTGATGTTTGGCATTATTGATAATCCTTCGCACTGTTGAAACGCTTGCAGTAACACCGCCTTTCTGCTTAATTTTTGCCGCAGAGTCGCAGGAATTGGAAGCACATCTTAGAATTGCTCTTCGATAAACCGCTGTTGTTGCCATTTTTGACCTCCTTTCATGTTTTTTCCGTGCGAATCTTTGCTTCTTAAATGAGAATAGACCACACTAGAACTTCGTCCAATTTTGTCAGCGATAGAACGCCCGGTTAGTCCTTGGTCTTTTAGTAAATCGATTTGAGCTCTTTCAACACTATTTTGAGATTTTGATCTAACTGTTTTTCTTTGAAATACAACTAATCAAATAAAATTCACTTACATCACTTCAACTGTTGATCTAATGTGTATTAGATATCCACAGAATACTCATAAGCAGTGAAAATAATGACATTGTGTCTATTCAGTTGACGCAAAATAAAACTGCATTTTTCCATATTGAATGCTTTGCAAGGGAACCAGGGAAAAAATAGCGGTACTTTTTGAATTATTCCTTCCGATTTATTTTCTCAACATCATACGCAAACAGTTTGCATCATCAAATGATATATTACGGCACAAGGTTTTGAAAAAATGGACAACGTAGCTTAGAAAATGTTTGTGCTTATTCAGTTGAAGCAGATTGTATTTCGTCTGCTAGCTACCAGTTAAAATGTATTCTTACAAGCAAAAGGTTGCAGCTGCGTTAATAATTATTAGCACTCTTTTTAAAAAAATAATAAAGCAAAAAAGGAATGGTGGGTTAAACCATGGGTAGATCGTCGTCGGCAACTCGGTGCAGGGTATACTTTTACAAGAGAGCTTTAAATTGAAGATGCCAACAGTTGAAGAATTATGTAATTTAATCCGTTGGGCCTACTATTTTTAAAATGGATACCATATTAAGGGAAGCCATACCAGTACGTGAGCGTGTACTGGTTACACTTAAATTTCTGGCATCTGGTAATTCAGTTGATTTGTATATCATATTAAAAGGTGAACTAAAAGCTATGTTTAAAACTGTTTAATCTGTGCAGGTGATTCATATGGCAGCCTTCAGTACCTATTTCGTATCCCTGTCTGTACGATTGGAAGAATTGTGAGAGAAATCTGTTCAGCAATTTTCAACGGTTTAAAAGTTTAATATTTGAAGGTAAAAATAAAGCAAAAAAACTTAATTTTTAAACGTAAATTAAAAAATACTTCAATGAACATAAATTAATTTAATTTTTAAAAATTATCGAATTTATCAGTAGTTTACCATAAAATTTCAATCCGACTCATATTTCTCTATGAGTCGATTAATTTCCTCCGATGTGCATTGTTTTGCCATGTCGACTCTCAGACAGCTGCTCGCAAAATACGAAGCATGTTGGAATTTTGCGAGCTAATCTCCGATAGTGATCAGAACATTGTGTCCACTTGCGAGTGACTTTCAAAAGGCTCAAATCTCGAGAGTAAAAAGTTAACTCTCCGCGAACTACTCTCAAGACTATGTCCATTTGCGAGTTTGCTCTCGAGAGCTGCTCTCAGCATTTTTACTCTCAAATGGACAGGCACCTTTTGTAATGGAGGTGGTGTTGATGAGAGAAGAGGAAAGATTGTCTCTAGAGGCGGGATAAAATTTAAGGGGAACGGGATAAAGGTTTGGGATAAGTACAAAGGAGAGGAAACGGGAGAGAAAACAGTTCGGTACTATAGGAAGCGGGGTGCATGCCTTGCTGGTCTCAGCTGAAGCTCGTCGGAGGGGGGGATTCGTGCTTCCGAGTTACCAAACTAATCACCACTACATAAAGAAAATTGCATGCTCTATATTCAAAAGATAAACAAAAAAAATAAAAAAAAAGTGAAACTATTGATGGGAAGTCTAACATGGCCATATGAGGAACTGATGGTCGTCCTCGCAGCGGATCAGTACGATCTGTACCCACCCTTCCTTGTGCAAGTACCGCTGAAAAAGTAAAAAACTTGCACCCAATAGGAAAGTCCTATGCTTTCATTACGACCACCACAACCCTGCCAAAGAAATGAGACCATCAAATTTAATTAACTCAAATTATCATTTTATTTAATTAATCAGATAGGTAAAAGTAGGAAGAACAAAAAAATTACATTCATTGTAGGTAGGTAGATTTTAGAAAATGCCAAAACTAATTTATAAAGGTACTATATCTAATATGATAAGTGCATAAAAAAAAGGAAGGAGATTAGATATTACAAAAGAAAATTAAAAAGGTATTAAGATATGTAGATATGTAGTAAACTAGGCTAATTAATTTAAATGTAGTACTCTTTTGTTTTAATTAAATTATAAGTAGATATAAAACATAGGGACGGGCTACAGTCCGCTTGGGCGAACTGTTGGATACCCTATTCTTATTCCTATCCCTCATAAGTGGGCGTGACAAAAGTCTAAGTATGGTTGAATTGTTAAGAACGCTCTACATACTCGTATTTTGTTATATATCATTTAAAGGATTTTATCAAAAAAAAAACGCTGCCTAGCTCAAACTTGGGTGTTTCAATAAAATTGTTTTATTTAATTGTGGGCGTGTCAGTAGGCGGATTTAAAAAAAAATAACACATGAGAATAAAGGGCCTCTAGAGAGTATATATTATAAATTTCAGCTCCCTAGCTCAAACTTTATTTAAATTTAATTTAAAAAAAAAAAAATTAATTGTGGGCGTGTCAGTGGGCGGATTTTGAAAATATTTACACATGAGCATAAAGAGCCCATAGAGAGTATATACTATAAATTTCAGCTCCCTAGCTGAAACTTTGGATTTTCAAAAATTAATATACCCTTGGAATAGGGTATAAAAAAATTGTTTTATTTATTTGTGGGCGTGTCAGTGGGCGGATTTTGAAAATTGTTTATCCCGAGCAGTTTTAGGAGTCATAGATCATATATAAAAAATTTCAGCTTTCTAGCTCAAAATTCGATTTTTTCCAAAATTTGGTTTTTTTGAGTTTGTGGGCGTGTCTGTGGGCGGATTTCAAAAATTCGTAAGCTTGATTATTTCGGGACCCTAGAGAGTATATGGTTAAAATTTCAGCTCTCTAGGTCCAGTTTAAAGGCCTAATTTTTGGCTACAGACGGACGGACGGACGGACGGACGGACGGACAAGGCTAGATCGACATTACTATCGATGCTGATCATAAATATAGTAACTTTTAGGGATCTACGGGCAATATTAAGGTATGTTACAAACTATGCGTCAAAATTAATATACCCTTAGAATAGGGTATAAAAATGGAGTTCTCTATTGATGTTGAATTTTTTATAACTTATTGTTTTATTTATTTTTTATCTACAATGGAAATAAAATAAATAATTCATATACTACACTACATGTATTATGTACATACACTGGTGATCACAAGGATGAGGCCATAAATTTTGCAATCGATTTTCAGTCTCTATACCTATTGGACATTTTATACCCAGAAACTTTTACTACCTGGGAACAGGTACATATTTTTCCAACAGTAAGTCAAACAATTAAAGAGTAGATAAGAAACGACCGCTTGAATTTCCCAAGATCAAACAATGAACTACGAGTACTTGAAAAGGGTATAAAAAGATGCGACACTAGGATGAGGCCATTGCGAATATTTCGTTGCAGGAGTTCACATCAGCGATTTTTTTGTCAAAGTTTTGATAAGAATATTTAAAAAAGCGTTGAAAAGAACTGTTTTTATATAGTTAAAAAAAAATAGTTTCCGGAAAGTCTTTGACAGCGACAGAAAGAGGAAAATAGATGCTTTCAAGGAGTTACGACTCTCATGCCGAGAAATTGCAAGGAGGCTAAATAGACATAAGATTGTTGTAAACAGTTATTTTGCGGATTGGAAAAATCAAAAAGGACTCACGGCAGAAGCAACAACATTGCGAGAAAAGCGCGGGTTATTCTACGGCTTGCCTCAAATTCTACTCTACCAGTGACTAAAATAAGGGCCAGCAGTGGAGTATCAGCCAACATAGCAACGGTCCGAATGATAATACGAAAAGTGGTACTACCCAGAGAAGAAGACTTAAAAAGAAACCTGTTTTGAGGCAAGTGCACAAGGAGCATCGAATGCATTTTGCAAGAGAACATGTCGCTTGAGCGGTGAATGGAAACGCGTTGTCTTTTCGGATGAAAAAAAGTTTAACCTTGCCGGCCCCGATGGTTATAACTTTTATTTACATGATCTTATTTTGGCAAGACATCACAGCCGTACATCAGGTGTAATGGTGTAGGGATCTAATACCCACTATGGCATAATCTACAAATGTTTGCTAGAACGGTCATTTCCAAAAGTGAAACACATTTTCGGATCCCTGTTTGGAAATTCCAACAAAACACGCCCCTATCCACACTTCCAGGGTTGTTAGAAGTTGGATTCAATCAGAAGACTTGGAACTTTTGCCATGGCCGCCCTATTCACCGGACTTAAACTTTAAACATAATCGAAAATGTTTGGTCATGGTTATCTCGTAAAGTGTATGAAGGCGGCAGACAACTTGAAGACAAGGATACTTTAATCGAAGCCATTTGCGATGCCTGGGCCCAAATGTCTCTTAATTAAATATTTAAAAAAAAAAAAACTGTATGATTCTATTCCAAACCTTAGTCTTATAGAGGTCATTATTAAAGTAGAAAAACAAAAATCTTAAAATTATAAAATGTAAACATTTTATTCGTTTTTTCCTTTCTTTCGAAGAATTTGACTGTGGCCTCATCCTAGTGGCTCATCTTCTTCTACGCTTTTCAAGTAGTTCATTGTTTGACCGTGGGAAGTTCCAGCGGTCGTTTCTTATTTACCCTTTAATTTTAGACTTGCTGTTGGGAAAATATGTACCTGTTCCTAGGTAGTAAAAGTTTCCGGGTATAAAACTTTCAACAGGTATAAAGACTGAAAATCGATGGCAAAATGTATGGCCTCATCCTTGTGATCGCTAGGGTATACCTTACATGGTTAAAGCCAATCTTTCAGCAGGTGTTATAGAAAGCCGCATATTAGTATCGGCATGTCTTAATTTATCATGACCCTTATTTAAAAAATTATTAAAAGCTTTTCGGTTCACTCGAAAATAATTAAAAAATGTTTGCTTCATCCTTTTTTAAATCTTCAATCAGAGTGAAGAAAATAGCGCATCTTGATCTTTTCCTCAAAATGGGATGTGTCCACATCTTTTTCTTCTTTCTTTCATTGTTTTGCAGATTTTTACGCAAATAATACGCCGCAATATATTTGTTTTCTTTCTGGTTACATACCCACTCACTTGTTATTTGAAACTAAAAAAACGACAGTCAACAAGAGCAGCCGTTGTGCACCTGCCCGTTGCCCGTTAAAAAAACGGTCGTTAACAAAGGTGTTACAAATTCATTGAAGGTAATTTCGGTTGAGGTGAACCGTTGCATTTGTTACATGAACTACAGACTTGTGTTGAAATATCGAGAATAATGTGCCCAGGTTGCACGGCATGAGTATGTTCACCAAATTCTCCATATGACGCGAGGAGAAACATTTCAAATATTAATACAAAATTTCTTGTTTATACGAAGACGTTATTTTTGACTTATTGAACTAACATCAAAGATTATAAAAATTGCTTACAGAAATCAATATTAGTGCAAGCAGGCCATACCTGTACCGCTTTTACTATTTGTTTATTATGTGCGGTAGACAAAGACATACCCACTTCTCGCCCGGTGAAATGCAAATTGCAAACACGTCTGCTTCAAGTTTTAGACATCTTAAAAAAATTTTAACGAGTCTGGCATAGAGCACTGCTGAGCAAACTGAGTTCTTACGATTTCCAATTAACTCTCTGGTTGGATACAAATTTTTCCTGAAATGGTTGACTGAACAACAACAACTTGTGGTTGCAGCCCTGTGAAGACGATGGAGCTACAGCGCTCTTCTGTTGGTGGTGATCGTTTTTTGCATTATCTATTTTTTCTTGAAAAACGTTTTCCAATACCCAATAGAACTCGAACGCGAAGCTAGAGCAGCCTCTTCTCAGGCAAGCAAACTACGCACTCCGGGGTTAAAACCACAAGTTTAGCTCTGCGTTTATCGATTTTATTGATCAGACCAATATTATTCTAAGCGTCTCCACGTAAAATTCATTCGGTTTCTTTCTGCTTTGATGCAAGTGTAGGTACCTCAAGGGTCGATACTTCCTTCAACCTTGTCTTATTTATTAATGACTTTCTGCATTTGACATATATAATAAAATTTCTAGTTTTGCTATTAACAAGCCTGTAAATGCAGTGCTTATAATTATTTTATTTTCTCACTTCGTGGCTCAGTTGTTAGTGCGTGGGCGGCTTTGCCGATGTGGCACAATCGTGCCATTCCGGCACATTTTGTCTAAAGTGCTGTGGCACAAACAAATTGGGAATGACACTTTGGTCAAAACAAAATATTTTTTGAATCGACTCACTATTTCGGTAGTTTTTAATATGCATTTTGTTTCTATATATAAGTGAGAATCAATCAGTTCCAAATTAATGCTTGTTCGCCAAATGGGAAAATACCTCCTTTTTGTTGTCATAATTTCGTTCAAAATTGCAAGATCTGCGTTCTTAGGTATTTTTTTTTTTTTTTATATAATTTGCGTGCGCTAAAGGGATTTCTTTTTTCTGTAGTGACACAGTACCCTTATAATAGTAAAACCACAGTACAGGCATTTAGTTAGTTGCGCAAGTAGCTCCCAGCAAATGATTCATTGCCTATTTTTGGGTGTTACTTACTGTATGAATAGAAGGATAGGAAAGAAGTTTGGTGCGATGGGATTTTTTCTCCACAGGTGGTGCCTAAATTGCTTTAGGGAGATCAGTTTTTGTTGTGTGTATTCAATTTATAAAAATCATGGCCCTGGTCGATAGTGAATACACTACCATCGCACCATTGCCACCTAGGTATATTTTGCGTCCCTACAATCTGTGTATTCAAAAATTAAAAAAACGCAAATTGGTTGTGTCACCCAACGTGTCAAAATGGCAGGAATTGTCGCCAATGGTAGCACTGTCACAACTAACTATTTTGACGCTGCAACGCTGGCGAGGGGTTTGAAGTTCGAATATCATCCAGGAACACCATACAATTTTTGCTCACCCTGCAACCCCACGCTTGGGTTCACTGTTAGCTTCGGAGTAGGGTGCGAGTCCATAAATATATTTATATGGATGTTTATATCTTATAAACAAACAACATTTTCATGTTTAAGTGTGGACGCTTCCACTCAAATAGTTCGTTAGCAATTTCACCTATCATATACACCCACCCATTTTGACATTTTGCCAATGTTTAATTTAATAAATTTGTATGGAAAAACCTTAAATTTGCAAATGTTAATTTCCTAAAGTAAAAATTGATGCAGAACATTATCTTAGATTATAATAAAGAATTATACATCAACAGTTTGCAAGTTCATGCTCAATGTTGGGAAACCACAGCCCTTGACGCATTAATTATGTGAAAGACGGGTGTGAAACGCAATTATGTCAATGGAAAGATTAAACTGGAGAGGCTGAAAGGCTGCAGTGTATCAGGCGGAGTCTCACGGGTCGAGAGCCCGTTAAGTAATTACATGCTAGTCTATACTAGAAACACAATACCATACAATAGAAATTTTGATAGTAAGTATACGCAAAAATATTTGAGCCAATACCTTCCAGTGGAACACATTGATCACAGTGACAGAAGGAACACTCTCAACCTTGAGCAAAATCCTTAATTCGCCATGGCTGTGACAACTTCACAAATCTTGGGACAACGTTTTCAAATTTTTCAACTTTCAAAAATCAAGAATGTAAGCCCATAATATAAGCATTGTTTAAAACATCAATAAATAACCCATTCTGCTGTAATCACAAAAGCCCTACAGATAGAATAGCCACCAGGCCAGATATTCCCGTGATTTATGCAATACAAAGACTTTGCTTAGAATTCTGGAAGCACTCTTTGAACCCAGCATTACCTTGCCTTGGCGAAATGATAGCCAACAAAAAAGTCTTTATTAACCCAAAATAATAGTCAAGTTAAATCGTCAAAAAAACCCCCTACCACTCTATGTTGGTTTAAATTTAGACGTTACAAGTGGTGAAACAAATTTTTGTTTATGTCGAGTTTAATGTTCGAAAATATTGCTGACCTTTGAATTTTAACGAGTTATTTATCCACAGCCGGAAATTCAAGTAAAGGCTTAGATATCCGATAAATGAGCACCCAAATGTTTGTTTCTGCCATAACGTATTCACAATAGCAGGAAAAGTGCACTGAATTTAATACAACAACCGACTGAACACTGCCATCTAACATCCAAAACAAGAACATGAACAGTAGAACATATTTGAAGTTTTCTTGTATTCTTTCCTTGAAAATGGTTAAGGCACTGGAACCCTACGACACCTTGATTCCTTTTTAATATCTTCTGAAAAACATTTTATAATAATTTTAAACAACTTAAGCGTTTGTTTGTACGAAGCTATTAATACAATAATAGCGATACACTTTTTCACTTATTATTCCGTCCACTAAGCAGCTCCTTATGCTTTTAAACGAATATTATAGAGACTATAGTTCAATTGTGCTGATTCTTCTTCTTTTTTTTTTGATTTAATGAATACTCGTATATATGTCATATGCATATTATTTAATGCTGTGCTTTGGAATTGTGTTTTTTCTTCATTTATTGAAAGGTATATACATTTGTATCCATAAACACATCAAAAAGTTCTGAGTAGTGGTCTAATATCGTTATCCATTGGTCAACAAATTTATTTTATATTTGATGTAGAATGCTTTTTTTGATTTCAAAACAGTTCTACTAGTTCTACTAGTTGCAAAAAATGGATTTTTTTGGCTATATCATTTTCGCGAATCTCGATTTCGAAGCAAGATTTAAACTATTTGCACTAATACTAAAATATTCAGCCATTATTTGTCACTTCGAAGTTTCTCGCTAAACATTTCGACGCGTTTTGTTCCTGTGCAGAAAAATATTGTTTTAGAAATAAGTACTTGTGTTTCGTTCTGTGGAAAATGAATAGTAATAAACGTGTTATTTTGCTTTTTCAGAAGGAAAAGAAAAATAATATATTTTTGTGTTTGCATGCTTCATCGCAAAATACTTTCGGGAAAAATAATATATTTTTGTTTCTTCTTCCTTTCTTTGGTGAAAACTAAAATTTGTGAACAATACAAAACGTGTAAATTTGTTTCGGTGGAAAAGAGAAAAACAATTACAAATGTTTGTTTCTGCTGCTTTAGCGGAAAAGAAATTATTCTAAAAATAATATATTTTTGCTTCTGCTTCCTTCCTTGTGTAGAAAATAAAATTAGTAAACAACAACACTTACACGCGGGCAGTCAAATTACGTAATTACACGGTTAAAAAAAAACAATCTAGTTTTGTTTCCATTGGCCACGAAAAATCTGCTATCTTAGAACAAAATTTGAAAAGCCCTGACATAAGTGTGTCGGCTTGGGCCGACTACCAATCCAACCAAGGTTTATGGCAACAACACAACCATGCATTGGCGCATTCGTTGGTTCGACCTTTGACTCGAACCAAAAATTCAAATATTACCGAAGACTCGTATCCTAAACCAAGAAAATTTACCGGGTTTTTTTGATAATTAAAAACCAAACGTTTAAAAAATCATCCGTTAGTTGTGTCCAGTGAAACTTTCTAGCATTTTTGAACCTTAAATTTCATAAAAATATTTATAATTAATATTGCCAATCTAGCATTTTTTCCACTTTTAACATAAAAACGAAAAAACTTTTTACCCAGCATGAGAAAATATTCGTGTGTATCTATAGTTATTCGTTATACAAATAACGAAGCATCCATTAAAGTTTTCTTTGTTTGGCATGTTAACAATGACAATTTCGCAGTTTGAAGTATCAAATGTCATACCTCAAAAAGAAGAACGTTCAGTTTAAATTCCAAATTCGACTGCCCGTGAATTGCTGCTCGATTTTGATTAATGAATTTCTTAAATGGAGAACAAAGCTTAAATTTGTTTATTAGGTTTCAACGATGATGTCAAAGAGTAAGCTCTGAAACCTATTGGCTGAAATAGATGTACAGCAAGAACCGTTCAGCAAGATGAGTTTGTATGTAAAATGGCGCATTGCTTACTGCGCATTGCTTACATGATGCAAGTTGTCTCTTTTTCTAATCTCGGTGCACCATGTGTAGAAGAACAGCACAATTTGCTACAAGTTTTCCGGCTTGACGTTTCGTCTGGTGGAATTCTATAAACTAACATCGTGGGCTGTTTGACCGTTATGTCAGTCAAAAAGCATGCTGAATGATGGCATTTTCTTACTGCGCATGTGTGTAACTGCATACATTACTCCCTCCTGCACATCTGTTTCAGGCATAACAAATAATTGGAAGAACTACCAATAAAAGTGTTTTTTTTTTTTTGTTGTTAAATCCATTTTATCTAATAAAATTGTTGTTGTTAAACTTAAGCATATTTTGTTTTTCTTCCACATGTAATTTAGCATATAATTCTTTTAGAAAAGATATGGTAACACTTGTTGGTGGGGGTTTAATTACGAAATGCTCAGTCTGAATACAACTAAACGTTATATATTTTTTTTTAATATTTGCGATTTTTTTGCATACCAATTCTAAAATTGTCTAGCGGTAACACTGATGCAATTTCATAGCTCTGTGACGTACCGATATAATCAAAATGGTGGAGCTGCCACTGGAATAGAGCATACCTTCTTGTTGATTACGATTTACGAATGACTTTATGAATCGACACGACAGAGACAGACCATACAATATCCAAACGTCATTCACTTGGCAAGGCATATTTGTTCTCTTTCGTGCGTCCGATTATTTTTTAGTGGGGATTTAAATTTCTTCTCAATTTGATTTCGCTTCTCAGTTAAATTTTATTCTCCGGCCAAGTGGTGTTAACCAGCGCTAAAAGTACAATTTTAGCCACCTGTGACTCACGACACGATTCAAATAAAAGAAATAAGTGTAAAAAGGAGAAAACAACCAAAAAATAAAGCATCATCGTTTGAAGATTTGCCAACGTGATAAACTACTTAATTTTTTTTCTCATACAGAAGAAAAAAAGTAAATTTTATGTAAAAAAAACCAAATCGCCTGTTTCTGGCTTATATACGGACTTTCTCATCGTTTCAGTGTCTATTTATTCGTAATGCGATAGAATATACAAAAAAAAACACCAAATCGCTATCGGAAAATTCGATAACCTGAGTGTAGACTTTATTTGCATGTGTTTATTTTTTAACTTGACAGAGGAAATTTGTGCCAGTTGTAACTAGATTTTTACGTTCCGTCAATTGTTTTTGTTTCTATTTATTGTGTTGCGTGTTTTTGCGCGCGAATTGGAAGTTTAATTTTGTACGAAATTTTAACGTGAATGTCGTCTTCAGGAAGTAGACAGTACCAAGGATACAACCCCATCGCCACCATGGATAATGCATCGGCGGCAACAATATCCGATGGGAGCGGTTCGGCGTCCACCGGCATCGCATCAACAAATTCGTCAGAGCAATTAATGCCACCAGAATCTGGAACGCAACGGGGAAGGACGCCAAGGCGATCCGGCATTAGCCGGATGGAATGGTTTACTGTCGGTGTGCTGTGTTTCGTCAATTTGATTAATTATATGGATCGTTTTACGATAGCAGGTTTGTTGTTTACTTTATAAGCAAAACTCTCACGTTTTTAACTTAAATAGATGTCTCTCCTACGCCTAGTCACTGTTGATCATAATTGTTATGCAGCGTTTGTTTTCCTGATTAGTGTTTATCTATTTTTAACCACCTTGCAATTAGTCATTTCCGTGTAAATACAATTTAATAGCAACACAAAAAGTTATTCGATTATTATTGTTTACTGAGTCTGAGAAGAATAACTCAACTTCCCATCAGCTGCCGCATGCTAGGACTCTTGCATACCTACATACAAACATAATTACATATGTGAAATAATATATGTAACAGTAAACATTGTTAAGTTTTTTGAAACTTTTGGTGTTTTTTTGTATTGTATTGTGTGTCATATTAGCATCAAATTGCGAATCGTTTATAGTGGCATTAGTCACTAAAGATTTAATATGTCATCTACTTGAACAGATTTCAGTATGGGCGCATTCAGTATGTCTTTTGCCTAATCTAACCTAACCTAAGTCCAACTGAATAAGGACCTACCTACCTTGTTACTTGACAAGTATCATTGATGATTTTTGACAACTAACATTAATGAAAAGTAGCCTACCAATGCAAATTGACAATGTTTTTGCCCAAATTCTTTTCAGTCGATTCATAAAGGCCAATAAGGCCTAAGGGTAAAAACTAGAAAATTCTTTTTGCCTGCGTTCTCCTTTCACAAATGACAGAATTGACAAGTTACATTGATGCACCCTGCAGACGATCAAAGAATCATCAATGCATCAATGTTACTTGACAGTAGCGTTTTTTTTTTTACAAAAACGTTGTTTTTCCAATAAAATCGTTTAAATTTTGTAAGACCAAGTATAAAGATCCTTTTGACCAATTCTCCCATATTTAAGATTTTTTCACACGCACTTAAATAGGGATTGGAATAGGAGTTGCGTATCCAACAGTTCGCCCAAGCGGACTGTAGCCTTTCGCCAAGTGTTCATTATGCGGTGTGATACATTTTTTTTTTTACCGTAGGTTGTTGTATACTTTAAAAAAGGCTCAATTACTTCAAATTTGTAGTTTTTTAATTTTTATTGTGAATTTCATACATATTTTTTTAAACAAAACAAATCAAACTCGGATAAAGCACAACTACGGCGTAAAATGTTCGCTTATTTATTATCATCAACACACCCACTCCAACTTCAACTTTAACGCCACGCCGTTCGTTTTAGAACCAATACCTACTTTTGAATTGGATGAAACACATTAGCATTTCAACCTCAACTTCGACTTCAATGTAAGATCTAAATCCTAAATTCAAAGTTTAAGTGCAAGTCCCACCAACCTTGAGGCAATGTTTTCAGTGTGTTTTGACAGAATTTTCTTTTTTGTTTTGCTCTCGAAGTACAATTTTTCAATGTGTTTGGGTCGACTTCAAATGCTGAAGATCTTGCTCCTGTCAATGCCGAAGTCGGAGTTGAAGTGTTGATCTGTTTCTGCCGTAAGGCGTTTTATTCAAGCTCACTCGCTCGTTTATAGCTCAGAGTGCTCTGAGCGCTATACTTGTGTTTCTTTTTTTGCTTAGATGATGATCGGGTCCATATAGGTCTTTGTCAAGTTCAATGACCAGCTCTTTGAAAAATTATGAGAATTTTTCCTTTATTTTGGTATTTGGATTACCTTTATTTTCAAGAAGACTGCCTTTAACTCTTTACTCCCACAAAGCCACAGCTCCTTCTTCGTCATCACCTGGAAATCTGCAAATAAAGACAACTTTGCAGTACAGTTCTTTCTTTTTACTGCTTCTAACTTGCATATTTAAATGAATCGATTTTCCTGAAAATATATCGAGAAACTATTGATTATTAATAAAAAACCTACTTTTCTTCACTGATTCCTATGATTCTCTCCTATCACTGAAAATGATTTTGTTTGTTTAACCTCCAAATGGTTTGCAGACATTTTACACAAAAAAAAAAATAAATTACAGTCACCCGGGGAACTCTATTGTCCACTCCTTCTGGATTCCGATGTTGCTGAAATCTGAACAATGAAAACAAAAATTACGGCTTTTTTCATATGGCTTTGACAAGTAGTCCGATCTAAGAGTTTATATGGGTTAGTGTATTTGTCCAAATTGAAATCGGGAAGCAAATATACGTCCAAACGAGTATTGCTAGGTGTCTAATAAAACATTTTGGGAGTGTTTTTTTGTGTCCGGCAGACAAAAAAGCACTCCGAGTGGAAAACAGAAAACGAAATAACTGAATTTTACCTGAGTACCATCAACTGCCTAAAATCTTAGGAAACGTCAGAGTAGTATGATGTTGGCCATTTCCCACCCAAGCACTCTTAATATCAAAAAAGCCCTGCAATCTTAGCTATTTCAACCAATCAGCGGTAAAGCTGCAATAAGGCTCTGGCCTACTGAACTCACTGTCAATCTGCGTTGCCATATCTTTTTTTTAAATCTTCAAAACGAAGAACAATATTTGCGGCAACTTAAAAGCGCTCCAAGATTCAAAATTTACACGCAAGTTGAAAATTTGTATTTGAAGATTTTCACATGCAAGTTCAAAAATTTGTATTTGAAGATTTTCAGAAATAATCTTAAAAAAAGAAAAAATACATGTTTTTTCAAATCACATCTTAAAGCTAACGAAAAGCCTTTAGAGCTCTTGATTTGGTTAATTCAAATCAGTTCAGTGTCAGCCTGAGTTGATTTTCAAAAATGAAAATGCAAAAATTCAAATAAAAATTAGATGCAAAGTATACCATGCATTCATTTCAATTTCAATATTAATTTAAAAATATGTTTGGATATCATATTCCTATTCAAATTGAAGAAAAATCTTAAAATAAAGTTTTTTAGTAAAATTATTCGAAAGAATCTATTTCATTTTGTATATATAAATCTTCACATATGGTAACGCTGCTATCAATCAGCAATGACAGTTTTTTCTCATTTTTTTCACTGTTTTGCTTTCGATCAATGAATGATTATTACCCCTGTCGTGGAATCCGTCGGGGGGAACGATCCGCTTATAGTGAACAATTTGCATCGTGTAATCCGCAGACGAGAACCATCCGCATGTCGGTAACGTGAATGAAATTCACTGTATCGTGGAAAACGAACGGATCGAATGTGTCCATGCATTTGACATCCGCAGTTTTTATTTTCTTTTCACTAAATTTAATTTTTACAAAACAAATGTGTTTGAAATAAGCTGTCACAATTGAATTTCCTAATCACCAATAGTGGTCGGTAAGGGAGAGTATCCCCCGGATCTCACGATAGCAATTTTCTGTTCACGTGAATCGAATAAGTGAAGTGAATCTCAGATCCGACGGATTCTACGATAGGAGTGTATGCCTTATCCCAATTTTGTAATGCGTGAATTTCAATGTACAGAAAAGTAGAAAGTAAACCATATCTGTCGACGTTCATATATCACCAACAACGGAAAGGTTCTATGGGCTGGGGCCATAACACACCGCGTTTCCACGAGTAATATTTCATAGCTAACCATCTGTCACTTTTCGTAGAAAGAAAGAAATATAGAATAGGTACTATAAAATGTACGGTGGGCATTTCATGGCGCACTTTTTCAATTGTGGAAATGTCGCAGAGCGAAGCACCCCAAAAAATGGCAGCCCATACAATACTTTCCATACTATATTGCATTCCATAAAATTTTGCCGTGTAAGGGATTCTGCACACGAAGCGTTAAAGCGTCATGAGACGCTCCCTATGTTGAAGGCATTAATTTCCAAGTTGCCTTGGAGTTAAAAAATTTGAACTTGCCCAATATTTTTCAGATGTAAATGGACGCGCATTTTGCAAATCTTCATTTCAAAGCAAGATTCACACCTACATAACGTTTTCACTACACCTACGTAACGCTAGTTAACGTCATTCTGAAATTGTTAGTACATAGGTTTGTTTTTCAAAATAAACTGTTGACGCTTGACATAAGTAGGTACATGAATAATTATCAAGAAATTAATTCTGCATGAATCGCAATCTTTTTCGTTTTCTTCTATTACTTGTTGGGGTCTGAAGATTTTTAGTCATAGTCACGTCACAATTTCTTTGTAATTTCCATTTGGAATTAAGATACACTATACAAGTTGAAAGCGAGCAACAATTTTAAGAACAAAATATGAAATGCAAATAGTGGATCTGAACAAGTGCACAAGCGTTTCTGAGAATGTTTTTAATTTTTTTTCAACTGACGGTTGCATGCATTTTTGAACATTAAAGCCAAAGTTGACAACAGCGAGAACTTCACCGTTTAAAGTCGAGTCAAACACATTGAAAAATGCAACTTCGAGAGCGAAACAAAAAATTGTTGTAAACATAAGAGCAAGGGAGAAAATTCGCTCGAAATATAAGCAATTGCATGTTGGTAAAACTGAAAACATCGCTTCAAAGTTGGTGGGATTTTCACTTCAACTTTGAATTTAGGTTGAACTGCTAATGTGTTCCATCCCATTAAAAAGCATTAGTTCTAAAACGTGCGGACGTGGTTGTCAAAGTTGAAGTCCAAGTTGAAGTGCTGATATGTTTCTACCATTAGCAAAAATATCGCTTGCGTAGGTATCGTCTGTCAGTTGGGGTGTACTCATTTTGCTTAATTCGTTAGCGGTCGTTTTCCATTGGTCCACTCTGAGTACTCTGTTTTGTCTTCCGGAAGGGGAAAACCATCCCAAAATATTTTCGAAAGACCAAAAAAAAGTACTCCGAGTGGACTAATGGAAAACAACATTAGTGACCGTGTTCTCAATGCACATTTGGCATGCATAATGTACGAATTTCCGTTAAATTCAAATTCGTCTGCGAAAGACTTGCGGAAACTGTCATTGAATCCTCTTGTCAAACTTAAGTGACCGCCAAATGATTTAGATAATTTTGAATGCAAAATTGGTGGCTTAAAATTAGCATTTGAAGTCAAATGATAGTAAAGAAATTTAGCTTCACACTATTAATTAATATTATTACAATTAATTAATAAATAAAAACCAACAAAAAAAAAACTTAAAATGGTGCAACTTGATCTCTTCTGAACGCACTTGCAACCGTTACCGCTTTTGAAAATCTTAACCCACACAGAGCCTCATTGTTGTCGTAATTACTAAAAATAAAAGCCAATGGACGCGTTCAATTTACAAGTCAACTACTAGTGACTACTATTTTACCTTTTCTCATTGATCAAATAACTCACGTGACCATCGTTTGGCAAGTGATAGACATTTAATTAGTAGTGAACTTGCAGTGGACTTGCAAATTGAACGCGCCAAATGTTGTGCACATCTGTTATCAAGTTGTTGCAAACAAGTAGGAGTAGGTATATGAATCTAATTTTATTTGTGGTGGCAGCTTTTGACAGAATGCGACCTGCGAGCTGAGACTCACCTACATAGCTTCTGGTCGCATTGTTTTAGTCTTCCCACCGCCAATTATCGTATTGTAATTGTATCGTAATCTAATTGCCAGGCATAGGTTAATGGAAAGATTTAACTGATAAATAAAAGCATTTTCAAAACAACAATAAACATCGGTGTACTTGCTTGACGTTCATGGGTATTTTTATTTTAATTTATTTCTAAACTTTCCTTTGCAGCATTATTTTCTAGTTACTGATTCTATAATTTTGTTTGTCAAGCAAATTAAGTACATATAGGTATAAATAATGTATAAAAACGACTGTGTCAAGGTCGCACTTAAAACGACGCAAAATACTTACCTGCGAGCGTTGCGTTTGCATAATGTTGATGAGATGAAGGATAGCTGTGAAATAACGGGTAACAAATTGATCCTATCGTTTGTTCACCGTATGAATAATTATGGATACACAAATTTGGTTGTGATATGATGGCTGCCATTTTTTTTCTGTCTGCCAATAATAAAGCGAGGAATTATGACAGCTGTCAAAGTCACCGAATTATCGCGACTAGATTACGAGTGATTACACAGACATACCTTGCATTTTTATTTTAATAAGCAGCAGCTTCTGTTCAGCTTGGATTCCACCTTTGGAAAAAAATACATATTAGCTGTTTTCCTTACTTTTCTAGTAACTTCAAGTAAATTCTCAAATTTCGACGAATTGGGGTAAATTCTCTGAGGGATTGAAGAAGT
The DNA here is from genome assembly GCA_949715645.1 of Portevinia maculata. Lineage (NCBI taxonomy): Eukaryota > Metazoa > Arthropoda > Insecta > Diptera > Syrphidae > Portevinia > Portevinia maculata. Next base: position 264,200,300 of record OX454526.1, on the reverse strand, counting down.
TATGAAAAATTAAGGGAACACTTTTGAAGTCAGATGTAAAAACCAAACTACATGACAGCAGAAACACCAAATGAAGAATCAAAACAATTTGCGAAATCGAGATGAATAGAAATATTTGATTGGAAATGGTTTTGGGAAAAATGCTTAACTTAGAATCGTTATAAGTTGGCCCATCAATTAAATCAGAAGAAGGGCATTCGGACTTTATGAAAGCAAAAACAACAAAATGAAATATCAACTGTGATTTTAAGTTCTGTTGACAGCTGTTTTACAACCTTCCCACAGAAATTAGTACCTTTTTCAGTTAAGTGGAATTGGTTTGCTCTCTCGTTGTCTCTCTCTCTTTTACGAAATTCGTATGTTATTGAACAACTTTAAGCAGTTTTCAGTAATTTTGAATACCTAGTTAAAAGTTACTTGTAAAAGTAAGTTAACATACCTATCATGTTGCTGCAAGGAGATATATGTCACAATTTCCTTAAGTGGCCGTTTACACTGCAGATTTTGTTGATGGATTACAATCGTATGAAAAAAAAACTAACCTGATGATACAAAACAATATTCGAAGCGCGGTTTATGCCAGGCAAGCAATGCATAACTTTGACGACTAATTTATCAGAATTTATATGGAATCACCAGTGGCTTCACAGTTCTCGTTGATTTGTATCCAATCAAAAATACGACATGTAGCAACTTTCTAAAGTTCAAAAGTGATCAAAGTTCGGTGATTTCATGGTACGCGAACAGGATCCGTTGTTTTTGGAGAAAACGCGAACACATATCCTTTTTATTTCGCGGAATGCCAAAATAAATTCAAACATTTTTTTCATTAATTTAAAACTACCAGTTTCACAGTCAATGCCACTTTAAAATAAATGCCTAATCTTTTTGACAAGCCTTGACTTTATTTTTAATTGAAACACAGCATGCCAATAAATATTCATTGGTTGCTTTGCAAATCATTAGAAATAGTAAACATACAAAGAAAGCTTAGAGTAAAACGTTTTAAATAACAAACGGCTAATTCAGTGATCCACTAATTTTCGCTATTCATATTTCTGCTCTAAAAATAAATTAGAAAGTCCAACCTTTTGTATAATAATTTACTTATGTGTAATGAACGCTTTGCTTCTCATTAACTGTATTTTCAAAAGTTCATCAATTCGCTTATCTCCAATTATAGTTCAATTTGAGGTTCTTGAATCCAGACTGGGAAGCTAGATCTTTAGCTTTTGATTAAGTTATGAACTTAGACGTTGGTAACGCAACGGTTTATCAACGTACTTTAGGAATTTGCTAACTAAAGGAATGCACTTCAATGACCTTATTGTTTACAGTTCTCACAGAAATCATATTAAAACAAAATGCGCCAAACGCTATTAAAAAGAGACCTCATTACTGACGGTGCTGATGGGGCCATTCACTTGTAGAAGCACTTAACCGACTATGGAAGTGAAATTCTATAACAGTTTTTATACAAATCTGTTAAGAACGAGCAGATGGAACATGGAAGGTTCACTCTTTCGGTGTTTGGTTTAATCAAAAGTGCGTTTAAATAGGCGGCATTATGGAAGTTGTTGAATCCATTGTGGGAAAACTCACATGATTTTCAAGATGGATATAGGTTGGTAACTGACTTCGTTGCACGATAATTATCAGCAATGGGCCCTTTTGATATTTGTTGGTAAAAAATATAAAGTGATGCTCCCAGATTTGACTAGGTGGTCCAGCAAGTTCAATTCACCACCAAGTGGTTAAGTTTTTATGATGAACATTAACAATTGATTTCATTGTTTAAGGGAGATCAGATCGGTCAATAGGATATTGGGCATCCATTTGCCCGTGAATATGTTAAACGTGTCTCGATTTTGAGTTAAAGATGTGTAAAATCAACAAAATTGTACACAACAACAGATCCACTTGTGATTTGATGGCAAATCTGTATCTGACCGAAAAATGGAACGGAACAACACCTCTGCTAAGGCACTCAAAGACTTGTTTTTTGTAGATACTTTTGTTTACTTTCCTAATTAACATGACAGCTGGAAAAAGTCGAGGAGGCACTTTGGTGATAAGGAACGTAGGTATTTAGCATTCATCATAATGGACAGTCAGGGTCTGGAACCTTGTATGAACATTAGACTACCATATTAAGATGCTTTGTCAAAGCTACCTGGCTCGTGAGAATGCCCGTAGGTGTTCGTCTATTCTCGGTAGTGATAGCAATGTCAACAGCTGTTAAGTTTTGATGTACAAAGAGCATAACAGATACTTTTCATCCGACAAAAATGCAAAACAATAATGAATCAAAACAACGAAAATTTAGATGAAAAAGACAAGTTGTACCATACCCATAAAAGAGCACCATATTAGATGAAACAGTTGCTGTACACGTAAGTATACCGTTTTATTTCATTCATACAAAACGTTTACCACTTCAACTTTAACACTGAGTACACTGAGAATGAGTGCACCCTTTTCTACTAGCTTTGACCAAGTGTAAATAAAAATAAAAGAAATATTAGGCATTAACGGTACATACAGGTCCTTAAACCTAGCTTCTCCAACCATTTGCGAGTGCGATGTTGAAGGCGCGTACAATTTTACGCCGACACCGAACGGCAATCATAACAATTGATACTCTCGGATGTTTGTCAGTCTTTATCAATAGATGGGTCGGTATAAAACAGAAAACTTTATGTGCTAATGGGGCCCAGCGTGGTTGGAACTTGAGTCCTGAGACCCCTCGATCACCGGTAAAACGCACTAACCATTGAGCCACTGCGCCCACCAAAGTGTCATCTACTTTTAAAAATGTCTAATTGAATACCTAATCAAAAAACATCCTCCAGCAACCAGTATTCATAGGATGCCTGCAATTGGGATCTATTCCAGATAGCTCATAGGAAGTGGAGAGTGGTCTTCGTATTATAAGCAAGAAGACCCAGTCAGCATACAGCCAAGGATTATAGGTCGATAAGTCGTTCATCCTTTATTATGAATACATACTTCGGAAAGGCTTTGGACTTATTTCTTAATTATTCTCAAAGCTTATAGTGCGTTTACACCAACACGAAAATCGTCAATTCCGCCGTTTCAAAACGGACATCAAGTCCATTGAGACTTTGATATTTCAGATTTGCACATTATGTCTGATTGCAAGCAATAAATAATGTCACCACACCTACCCACACGTCACTTAGCGTGTGGTGAATAAAAAAACAATTGGAAAGAAAACAGCCGTCAAAACATTTATTCACATTAAGAGAAAAATCGACCTAAAAATGTATAAAAAAAGGAGAAAATGGACAGAACAGGACTCAAATAAATTCATTGAATGAATTTTTATTATTTAAGTTGAATTTGTTGGAGAATTAAATATTTTTTTGCAAGCACTTCTGATTTTAGAAGAAAAAAATGCGCGCAGCGAAGTTTTGACCGTAGCTGTCATATAAAATGTCTAAGTTCAGTGGGAACGGTGAAATGAAATTCGTCGCGAAATGTTGAATTTCGGATCGGTGTAAACATACTATGTCAATAAAACAGTCAAGAATATCGTTGGCCTTCTTTTTTAGACATGAAAGCTTCGTTTTATTTTCATTGAAAGTTCTCCAGATACGAGTGCAATGAATAAAAAACATAAAACTATAGTGAATGTCATGGAACTTGACAGTATGCCTTATTCAGCGCATTGGTAAGCAGCTTGCCGAAAATAATGAGGTATGTTTCGTCCAATGGCAATGAAAACGTTCACATGATTTAAATTAACCCTATTATCAATCTTGTGGTTGCCTCGAACCGATCTTTGGATGAAGATTAGATTCGATTTTATTCAATATAATAAATTGTACAATATTAACCATTGAGAAAAAAACTGAATTATTTAAGGCATGTCATTTATGTCGTCAGTCTGAGTGAAGAAGATTTCGATAAGGTTACGGCGAACCGATCTGTTCAACGTTTACACGGCCTCAAAATAGCCGCCTAGCAAATCGATCTTCTGCGGGTTCTCGATCACGATTAAACCATTTGTTCGCATATTTATCAGATAATCCTGACAACCAACTCATCACTTGCCTTTCTTAAACGGTGGTCCAAAGAATTCTCCAACCTATACTTGACCAAACCTTCCTACATCATTTTTGTTTGATCGGTCCTCGAGAACGTTAGCCAAGTGTGGTCTCCCCATCAGCAGGTTCATGTGTCCAGAATAGAGAGCATCTATTGTCGTTTTATCCGTTTTGTTCTTCGTGGTCTACCCTGGAACGATCCCTTCATCTTGACTCCCTATCAACATTGCCTCATTAATTTAAATAGTCGAGAAACGCAGGGACATTGCAGACATTCTTTTCATCCATTAACTCCTCTCAGGCTCTGTCGATAGTGCGTGTCCTAACAACGCTATATTCTTTAACACTAACACTTGTAATTTACGACAGTAGATGTGTCCTTTCCCCCATTCTGCGGAAGTTGGTGGTGAATGAACTACTGATATGCCTGGAGGGGGAGGGCTGCATGGTGATGCCTGTGCGGATGTTGCTATTGACGTTTCTGGAAAAGAACTCGTACAAAACGCTCCCAACAATATAATAATAAGATGGGCAAATCGCTGTGGGCGGGGTGTTAACCCTCACAAAACCGAACTTGTCCTCTTTTCCAGGAAATATAAAATCCCTCACATTGACCAACCCTCTATTAACGGTACAATCTTAACCTTTTCCGATGAAGCTAAATTCTTGGGTCTAATCTTCGATAGCCAGTTAAGCTGGAAACCCAACTTACAAGAAAGAGTCAAAAAAGCACCAGAAGCACTTTTCTCTTGCAAAAAAGCCATTGGCAATAGGTGTGGCCTACAACCCCGCATCTCTCACTGGCTATACGTATCGGTAGTGAGACCGATTCTGACATACGGGGTGGTTATCTGGTGGACTGCTTTAGGCAAGGTGGTAAACCGTGATAAGCTGAGCAAGGTTCAACGTACAGCTTGTCTGTGCATCAGCGGAGCACTCCGCTGCCCTAGACATTTTACTTCATCTGACTCCCCTCGATATTTTTAACAGGCAAATAACTGCCAGTTCCGTGGTCCGCTTAAAAGCTACCTCACAGTGGATCAATACGAATATTGGCCACTTATCGGTCTGGACTCACTTGGGTCTCTACCAAGGAACATAGACTACACCATACCCCAATTACAGTTCGGAAAGCACTTCCAAATTACTATCCCCACCAGATGATTGTTTTTTTTTATAATAAACACGCACTAAAGGGGTTGGGACCCTTATAATGTATTAGCTACACAGCGCGGGCGTTAAGGAAATTAGGGTGAGAAGAAAAGGAGAGATGCCGATGCACGTTGGTTTTGAATGTTTGTAGGTCATAATGTGAAGGAAAGTGTTCCACATTCGTGTTGTACGGCTGAGGAAAGATTCTTTGAACTTCACTGTACGTCCGAACACAGGCTTCTGGGATGATGATACATTTGCGGAGGATAAATCGATTCACTTCTACACCGATGGATCAAAAACTAGTGATGGGGTAGGTGGGGGTGTTTTCTCAGAAAGAATAAATATACATAAGTCTCTCTTTCCGTCTTCCTGGTCATTGTTGCGTGTTCCAGGCGGAAACCGTGGCGATTAAGGACGTCTTGTCGGGGCTGAAGAGAAATGTGATATCCACTGAGGACATCCGTATATGCTTGGACAGTCAAGTCCCTGGACTCAGTCTCTTCAAACTCCATCGTAGCCCTAGACTGCCGTTTATCTCTTGAGGAGATGGCAGAACAGTTCAACATTCACCTCTGTTGGGTGCCGGGGCATAGAGACATTCCAGGCAATCGTAGATCAGATGACCTCGCCAAAAAAGGAACCGCATTACCTCTTTTACCTGATAAATGTTTTTAGGTATACCTTAACTTATGTTTAAGCTATCCGCAGTCGAGAGTACAAACCTTAGGTGGACAGGTAGTATTACATGTCTGGCGACTAAGCATTTCTGGCCAAATCTGGATCTGCGACGCTCTTGGGTTTGATCCCACTTAACCGACTGCACACTGTCTCTGCTATAGGTGTCGATACAGGACACTGTCTAATAGGCAAGCACGCATCAAGGCTTGGCGTCTATTTAAATGACTTCTGTAGAAGTGAAACTCCCCTGATCCACGTGGCATCACAATGGACCTCATTGATCTAACTGTGTTTACTATGAGCTGACAGCCACCTTAACCTAACCTAACTAGCCTGAGTTTTAATTTAGTTTTAAGACATCTAGCTTGTATTAAGTCGAATAAATGGTGCCATATGCCCCCACCACAATTTAAAAAAAGAAGAAATTTAGGGAAGACTCTCCAGGGCCCTCATCACGTAAGGCTGACGATCTCGTTTTCGACATCGACTTCGATAGCAATGCTGCACGTAACACTCGCGTCTGAATGATATCGTTACGACGATTCAATATTTACTTCACATAACTCACAAAACGTCAAAACACTATCGTCGAGACGATAGCATTTGCGCGATAACTAATGAGGTATCGCCTTACATATTTTGTACACCATTAAAGCACTTTCATGGTTTTTAAAGTAAACAATCGGCTTTAGATCTTTTCTTTATATACTGCAGATTGTTATTAAAGCAATTTATTATAAATAAGAAACTCTATTTCAACAAATATATGTACCCGGTGATATCTTCAGTGAGTAAGCGAAGACATTAAAAAAGTTTCGGACATGAAACAAATTTGCTACCCCGAAAACATTCGTACTAGTTCGCTAACAAGGGATAAATAGTAAAAAGGATAATTGATTTGGAAAGTAACAATTAGAAGAAATTTACTGGAATAATAAAATTGAGACTTGCTTTCATGCATATATGTACATATAAAAACACATGCTTTCATGCATATTATGAACGTACGTATAAAAACACATTTTAGTTTCAACGAAAATACATTATAATGAAGTAAGAATATTAATAAATATTTTTGCCAAAAAAAAAACAGCAGCGACAAGGTGGCGCAAAAGTTGTCACCCGATGTTCTTTCGCTGTAATTTTTTTTATGAATGAAAAACTTTGGTTCTGCTTTTGGATTATGTTAATTGGTGTCTTAAGTTTTTTCTGTATAGTTAACTTCATTTGCCGCCATTTGCAAAAATTATAGCTTCTTCCGATAGGATGATGACTTTTGCGCCACCTTGTATAAACAAATTTCTGACGTTTCTGACAATTAAATGTTGTTTTCAGTGTTTCTCAAACTGTAGCAAACGAGAGCGATGGACGACACGAGAACGATTGTGTTTCGTGAATCAAACTATTGACGATAGCGTTCAGTGCAATCGCATGGACGACAATCGTCCGCAAAGTTACGTGATGAGGGCAAGAAGAATTAGTTAAAAGTTTGTCCGTTCTCTGTTTTCTGGGAGATTTGGCTCATAGAATATAATTGTGATCCTTCTGTCTGAATAGTTTATCTGTTGATCTATGGCGCTGTAAAACAGTAAGAAAGTATTAAACATTAACGGCCATTACATATTTTTGCCACAAATGCAGGCGACCAACTCCGATTATCAAGTTTTGAGAAGTTTCTCATGACAATTGATACTCTTGGATGTTTGTCTGACTTTGGCAATAGGTGGGACACCCAAAAAACAACTGGGCACCGCCCGGCGTGATTTGGGTAGTCCAACGCGACCTGTATGTGACTTGCTTCAAAATTAGCTCATAGCTCAATTTGAAAATTAGAAAGAATCACGGCAAATGTTAAAAAAAAAAATAATCAAACAAAAAAGAATACTTAACTGCATGTTAACGAGTCTATAATAAAAATTAAATTCTACACAGCAAGAAATACATTTATTCAAAATGTATTTAATAAAGTAAACACGGCCTTCATCCGAGAATCGTAAGTTTCTGATTCAATTTAGATACATCATTCCAACAACTAATATTCTATTTTCGCGCGCCTCATCCGATCTGCAGCAATATTGACGCACACAATTTCTCTCTTTACTCAAACTAAAAATATCTTTAAGTTGTGCAGATTTCAATTGGAATAGAAATAAAAGAAAAAACAACAGAAAAATTTCCAATTTTCGTTTAAAATGCAATTGACATCCGCTCAATTCAGAGGTCAATATAACTACATAATGTACTGCGTGCTGCTTTTTATTGGTATATCAATTGATGTACCGCTAACTTTAACGCGCCCACATACCGGCCAAGGTAATTAAATTATTACGCATACCATTGCCTCGTCTTTGGTTTTATTATTTTTTTTGTTACCATACAACAAATAAGAATATCAAGATAAAAGTTGTAATTTTACAGATAAACGGATTCGATTCTACTGATTCTACAATCTCGTGACAAAGATTGGAATTTTGGGGGCCGTTTGTATGTTTTGTGGCATTTTTCTTTTGTCATTGGCGCTTCGCTTCGCAATTGGAAAGCTGCTGAACTGTCGCCACATGTATGTTTACTTATACGCTTCTGTTTTATACAAGTTATCGTATCTACAGATTTACGTTAAACAAATAAAATAAATGTGGCGTGATGTTGACTACTTCAGTGTTGGTTTAATTAGTTTTCATTACAATCGCCTGGCAAGTGATAAGCGAATTACTAAGCATTTCGTCGCATGATTTAATTCGATTTAAGGTAATCAGTCAAAGGTGATGGATAGTGGACAGAAATTTGAAAAAAGAAAATGAAATAACTTTGGAATTATGTACTTAACAGTGACTTTGGTGAGTCAACAGACGTTGAACTTTGAATCATTCCAGATTTTCAGGGTCAGGCAAATAATTGTTGGTAAATTCTTGCAATTTAAACCCGACTATACAGATCAAGGATACTCGTACCGCACTTTGCGTACAAGTGACCCTCATCAGTAAAAAAAAGTAATCTTTATTCTTGCTGGTATTTCGCTGCCATTCGTAGCACCCACGCAACAGAAAGTTGATGATGATTGTCATCATCCCACTCCTTCTAAATGTTCATTTCTGATGTCATCGGAATATTGCAATCAATACTTTGTCCAAATTGCTTCTTCTGTTTGACATCTCTGCCTGAATGGAAACTATTTTAATGGGAAAGCGGGATTCAAAAAAACAACTCGGGCATTTAGAAGGAAATGTGAACACCTATTTATAGATTATTATCGGTCGACAGTTAGTTTTGCGCTGAACAAAATTGATTAACATATCTCTGGAATCGGGGAGAGAATTGTAAAGGTTGTGTTCAAGTTTGAGGAATAAATTTGTTTTAAACTTCTTTTAGGAACGGCAAGAGATGCTTGAAGGTAGCAATTTTTGGAATTTAGTCCATAAAAACTAGCAGCCGTATTAATAAATGGAAATTAGGGGTGAATTATCTTTATCAATGATTAAGACATTGGGCGAGCGTTCGATTTGCATACTACTTTCGCTCCTCACTGGTCGAATAACTCACGTATCATGGTTTGGCTAGTGATAGAGGTTCAACTTGTAGGGAACTCGCAGTGTCCTTGTAAATTGAACGCACCCTTATTCCAGAGCAATCAGACTCGGTAACCGTCCATTGTACTACCCGGCACAAATCCTCTTTTTGGTGGAGAGGTTGGAGAGAACGAGGCGTCGTCGTTTCTCTCCATTAATGGGTGGCGTATGTTGTTGTTCCCCAGTGGGATTGAACCTCGCACGGGTCACCAGCCAACACACTAACCTCTATACCTTTTCCACTCCTGAACGCGCCCTTTAATAAACATGCAATCAACTTATTCACCGAAGTTGGTGATTTAACAAGTAATTAAATCGAAATTTTTACTGACAGCATTTGACAACGGACAGTGAATCTTTGAACCAAATGGTATGTTAGATATGGTTTAATCCAATAACTGAACCAATCTCCATACAATTAATTATTCAACGAGTATACGCTTTTATATGAACAAATTATTCCGGCAGGTTAGAACCGTGGTAAATTTGTTTGTGTGTAATAAAAACCCTCTCTCGCGGACTAAACTCTTGCCACGAACGGCCATGAATACCACCCTGGAACCGCTCTTTTCATTAAATTGGGGTGGTGCCATTTTTAAGTCCGTAAAAGGACACTGTCTTTTAAGTCGTCTGTGGCCTAAGACGTCTATGCCTTACGAAAGTGTATTTGGGCCCTCCTGTCTCTTTTTGGTTTTGAGTGCCTTTTTAATTAAGGGGGAAGGCCAGACTTTTCTGTTAAAATGTCGAAAAACTTTTACCAACAAAATTTAGGTGTTTTTCCATTATTAGAAATGGAATAGGGGCATCAACATATTTTTTGGAAAAACAAGCCAGAGTTTTTAAGAATGAAATAAGACAAAAAAAAATATTTTGTGGGCCTTATTTCACTTATTAAAAAGAGATTCTTTGCATCGCAAGTCAAAAAAAATTTAAGTATTTGAATAATTTACCCAACGACGCCTACTCCAAGTCAAACAGGGACCCCAAGCAGGGGAGGGGGTTGCAGGAGGGCAGCATGCCTCCCCATATACATGGCACTGTTTATGGGATCTATTTGTGATATTCATGACCACGTAGAGAGAATTAAATTTTCTTTCCTAAATTCCATTTTACTTTCTGGCTCTTTTTCCAAACCTGTTTGGGCTAAATTTCCAACGTTTCTTGCGTCTTTTCCATAAAAAAATTCTGGCGTAATTTCCTCTGACGTAATTACAGGGAGCCTTTCTGAGCCGTTCATTGGGCCATTTTCAGAATATTGGAAGGTAGTGAAATGGGAGGGTTATGATCCTGCCTTAAGCCCAGATCATAACCTCGTCGTTAAAGAGGAGAGAGTTAATTCGACTTTAAATGTACTTCTCTTAAAATTATCCCCGTGAAATAACACCCTGTTTTTTATAAAGGTAAAACCACTGCGTAAGCTTTTCTATCTGTCCTATTCTTCAGGACTCTTCCCGGGAAGATGGAAAACAGCATTTGTCCAGCCTGTTCCAAAAAAGGCGAGTCTTCTTCTCCCTCCTCCTACCGACCAATTGCAGTTACGTCCCTTCTTTCTAAGGTCGTGGAAACGCTGATCAACCGTCAGCTAATGAAATATCTTGAATCTCGAAAACTTCTCAATGACCGGCAATACGGTTTTCGGGGCAATAGGTCCACCGGTGATTTGATGACATATCTAACCGAAAAGTGGAACCAATCTCTTCACCAAGGTGGTGAAAGTTAGCTTGATATTTCAAAGGCATTTGACAGAGTTTGGCATCAAGCTCTCTTGTCGAAAATGCGTGCATTTGGAATCGATGATAACCTTCTTCAATGGATTAGAAATTACCTTTCGGACCGTTCAATTCAAGTTGTCTTGGACAGTTTCAAGTATGCAACTCACCAAATAAATGCCGGTGTTCCCCAAGGCTCCGTCCTGTCCCCGACTCTCTTTCTCATTTTTACAAATGATCTCCTGTCTGTTACTTCTAATCCAATCCATTCCTTTGCTGAAGACAGTACCCTCAGCTTTTCATACTCGTTTCATGGGTTACCCCCCACTTCTTCGGGTGTGTAACTGGAACGGCAACGTATGTTAAGCTCATTAAATTCCGATCTTAACATAACTCACTGGGGTACAATTTAATGCTTCCAAAACACAATGCTGTCTCCTGTCATTAAAGCAAAACCCACACACACTGCCATTATCCATGAATGGCACTTGCATCGCTGAAACCGAAAGACTCCATTCTCGGTATGTGTGTCAATGACAACCTTCGTTGGAATGACCACATATTTGATGTCGCTAAGAACGCTGCGAAATGTCTAGGCTTCCTTAAGCGATGTAAGAAATATTTCACACCCTTCTGATCTGGCTACAATTTATAAGGCGTTTATTCGCCCGAAACTCGAGTACAACGCTCATATCTGGTCCGGTACACCAATCACTTATTTGGAGCTACTTGACAGGATCCAAAAACGCGCGATAAAATTCATTGGCGACCGAGACATCGCGAGATCGATTGACTCACTTAGTCATCGTCGCAATGTCTCCTGTCTTTCGTTATTTTATCGCTATTTCCACCGTAAGTGCTCTAACGTAATAGCCAGTTGCATTCCACCCCTTGAACATTTCAACCGCAATACCCGCCATGCAAGGAATGCTCATCAGTTCACCCTCAAGCCCGTATTCGGACGTACAGTGAAGTACAAAGAGTCTTTCCTCAGCCGCACAACACGAATGTGGAATGCTCTTCCACGCTCAATTTTTCCTTTATGATGGATTTACACGGTCACACATTCCTAACATGTAAGATTAAAGGGATGCTAAATACTAAATATCCGTTTGACTGAAAGGGACAGCATTACCTAACATGCAAAAAAACGTGACACGTATTCAGGTCGGCCATCTTGTTTACGTGGTAGGAATTATGGGAAAGCTATGCATGTTGATATTTTTATAGCGATGGCTTACGAAATTTCGATTTCCTATAAAACAAAATGGGCGCTGCTATCATATGTTTTAATCGCCATAATACATTTTTGACATTTCTCTGCTTCACATCGCCGATTGTACCTACTCAAGATGGAAAACACTATTAATACGGCAGCCTTTACGAGATCCATGTTTTTATTTATTTTTTAATTCTACTACAACAAAACCGATGAAAATAAATTTGTTTGTTTACATGTGATCTGTCAAATCTCCATAATAATGTTATAGCAAGTTAAAGTAAGTGATCTCACTCTTACACCTTATTAGCATTGACTGCGGATAAACGGATCTCTCTTTTCGGTTTTGTTGCAAAAATGCGGGTGCGTGATGGTGTAAATCCACCATTACATTACAACCTACAAACATTCAAAACCAACGTGCATCGGCAACTCTCCTTTTCTTCTAATCCTAATTTCCCGCGCTGTGTAGCCAAGACATGATAAGGGTACCAAAAAAATCCCTTAAGTGCGCGTAAATTATAAAAAAAAAAAAAAAAAAAATAGTTGAAAAAGATTTGAGTTTACTTCTTGTAAGCACTGCGTTTGTTTTTTAAAATATATTATTTTCCATTCTTAAAATAATTTGCAATCCCATTTTTTGAAACAACTTATTTTTTGTTAGTTGTTATTCGTTGTTATTTAAGTCTACGCAAACCCTTAAGAAATTAAAGTGTACACCCGTAACTTAAATACAACTCGCATGTTTGGCCTGAGCTCTCATTACTTGCATGCGTCTTAGATGTTCAAAATATTGTCTGTTGAACTCTTTTGTTCCAAAAAATGTTATCTGGAGTGGATATCGAAAATTGTTATTTTTTTTCTTTATATCTGCGGAATATTGCCCCACATCTTGCAAACTTCTGACAAACATCCAAGAGTTTCAATTGTCATGAGAAGCTTCTCGGATTTGCCGTTCCTATTCGGCTTAAAATTGTAGGTCCCTTCCACTTCGCACAAGCAAATGGTTGGAGAAACTGGGTTTTAGGACCCATAAAGAGCCTAATATTGCCTAATATTTATTTTATTTATTTCTTGTAAAAGCAGTGCAAGGAGCATCTACCTAAACTTCTGGCAATTCAATTCCATTAGTTTTCTGAACTGAAATAAATTTCAAATTTGTCAAATTATCGCTTTTTAACTTTTCGATGTTACTAACACGTCGCGTGCGTCGTTGAAAACCCGTTGTTTTTTTTTTTTTGATTCATAACAACTGACAACCAAAAATAAATGGTCCAAAGTTCTTGGTCTTGTCAAAGAATTGATCTGACGTTTTTTGTTTTGTTTTTATTTTGTTTTTTTTTAAATGTTTACCTTTTGGTAAATTAAATACATACTCGTATATAAAAGTTTATTTTTGCAAATACATAACCACAAGTGCTATATGAGAGAATATAGACAGTGGGATGTCGTTTTACGAATACGAAAATAGTTTTCGACGTTTTGTCAAGTATACAAGTATCGCTAGTTCCTCGTTAAATTTAATTCATGTTTTCTAGTTTCGTACAGCAATCATTGTCTTAATACACATCGTACCAAGTCTTGTCCAAATTGAACTATCAATTGCATTCAGCTTCCGCTCAAAAATCAAACACAATTCCCATTCCCATGCCGATTTATTTCCTCTTTTCAATCTCTGGGCATCCCCAGCCTTAAACTCAATTTTAGTTTGAAATTTTATCTAAATCGAAAAGTGGACATAAAAAACTCTTACAACACTCTAGTAACAATTTAGTTATCAGAAAACGACATGTGTCGCCGGCATTCAATGACCCTTCAGCACTCGATAAGTGCACCCTTATCGTGCGTCAGATCCGACATAAAAATATCACAAAAGTGTTTCTATGTAGAAGTACTCGTTGGAACAATTTTCAAGGGTAAAAGACCAGAGTGATAAAGGATTAAAAATAATACACACAACATGTTTTGAATAGCTCAATTATCAAGCGGTATTTTTATCAACTAATTTTAATTTAATAATGTCCGAGCTTTTCATTTGTTCAACTTTTAAGAATTGTTCATGTCATCCCAAACCGTTCTTCGAGTGTCATTAAACCTCGCCTCTACCACGATGAGTCTACTTCATTCAAGAACATTTATTTATTTTATTTAAATTTTATTATTTTCCTTTGCGCCCACACAATTAACATGCATTGAAATGCTTAAAAAAGCATTTGCAAAAAAAGTGAAATAGTAAAAAGGTAAAATCAAAACAAAGAAGAGTGCTTCAATTGGTTACCTACACAGGGCGCATTTTTCCGTCTTCTACTACGAGTATCTAATCCATTCAAATGAATAGTGAACAAAAAAAGGGGGCAAAATAGAAACAAAAATGGAATGTGTATAGTATACGTATGGTATACACCTTGAAGAGAGAGAGTTCGTTTACCCTTTGAACGGTGTTTCTATTTTTTATGAATTAACCATAGGTTTAGATCGTTATTAGAAAAGTTAAGTTAATTAAATCGTTTCACAATAGCCGCTGAAATATTGCATAAATGCTATTTTGAATGGGTTAATGGGATTAGCTGGGAAAAAATGTAATATTGGCGCATACAATAGGATTACGTTGTGACTTATGTCAGATTTGATCAAAAATTGGAGGACAAATTTAAATTCGATTACCAAAGTTTGGAAAGAAATTTGTTTTAAATTAACTTATTTGCAAATAAGATAATAATTTTGAATGTGGCAAAAATAATCAAAGTCTGAATTAGAAAAACTATTGGTCTGCGATTTGCGCCAAGGGATTAAAAAAAATCCGTGCTCTATAAAACGACAATCCTGCCGGTCCTGCTCTATGAAGGCTTCTTTTGTGTATGACGATTAAATATTGCAAAAGGGGCAACAATATTCTGAAGGACTTCTTGATGTACAATAGTTTCCTTGGATACATTTGCCAAGAGTGCTCCTAACAATAAAGAAATACCCGTCTCGAAGAATTTAGGAAAGCGGTCAAAGACCCCAAAAGACGAAAAGTTGTAGGGCTGGAGGAGATTATTTCTGAGTTCTGGAAAGATATGGGAGACATCGGGTCCAAATGGATCGTGATTCACATCTGCAAACTGATGAGAGGCGATCCAATGTCTAACCACTGGAGGGAAAGTTATCTTCTTCCTTTGTACAAACTAAAAGGCGATACACGAGACTGATAATTACTGCACAATCAAGCTGATGTCACACACCATGAAGGTCATTGAGCGGGTATAAAATAGGCGGCTGCGGAAAATAATACGGCTATCCGAAGATCAGTGCGGGTTTGTCGCAGGTAAATCAACCACCGATGCAATCCAAAGTGTAAGGATCATGATGGAAAAACATCGCAATTCCTTAAAGGATTTGTGTATGGAGTTGGTTGATTTTGACAAGGCCTTTGGTAGACAACCAAGGGATCTGTTATGGTTGGCGCTAAAACAGTGAGGAGTTCCAGAAACCTTCGTACACAGGTGATCCTGGACATGTATGAGGGAGTTAAGACAAGAGTAAGATGCCCCGCTGGCGTTTGCAATCAAAGTTGGTGTACACCAGGGATGCGTCTTAAGTCCCTTGATATTTATTACAGTCCTTGAATATCTGCTTGAAGGAAAAGAGACGGACTCCAAAGTGCATCAGTTATTCGTTGCTGACGATCATTAGCGAGGATCAAACGTCCCTGCAACGAGCACTTGATGTGGTAATTTTGGAGCGAAAAAAAACAGAATACAGAGAACGGGCACTCTGATCCACTCGGACCTATTCGAGACATTTATATGAATTGGAGAGTGTTTCGCAAGTGCGAAAAGTTCAAATATCGGGATTTATGATCAATAGCGAGCGCAAGCCTTAATGACGACATTACGCATAGCTTAAACGTGGGGTGAATAAGGTGGCGGGAAAACTCAGCCAACTTCTCACTTACTTTTGGTGGCGCTTACAGTCCGGGGTGAACCACGGCCTCAACCGACAAGCCCCTCCAACCAGCTCGCCCCTCTCTAGCTTCCTCCAGTTACGCACACCAAGTTGGTTGAGGTTGTTCTCCAATTGTGCGCGCCACCTAAGATGGGGACTTCCTCTGCTGCGTTGACCCTCAGGGGTGGATTTGAAGACTCGTCGGGCTGGTGCGTTGTTGTCCATACGCTTCACGTATCCCAGCCATCTCCATACAGCAGGACCGGGATGATTAGGGTCTTATATAATATCTCAGCCAACTTCAGTGACCGAAAAATGCCCCCTAAGCTAAAAGGAAGGCTACAGTTATGCGCCCGGTGCGTTCTCAAAGTTGGATAGCGTACAAAAAGTATGAGGGCAAATTAAGGACAACTTAGATGAAGATGCTTCGCATGACAGCAGGAATAACAAAGGTTGAGAGCAAATAAGAAGTTCAAAGATCCGAAGAAGTCTTCATGTCAAAGAAACCTATCGAAGTAGAGCCGAGTCGAAATATAGAGCGCGATGTGCTCAGTACATACTGAGCAAACACAGGCAGGTCTAAAAGCTCCTGGATCACACAAATGCAGCAACACCAGCATTTGATTGGCCTCAGTGATGAAGTGATAACTGCGATATTGTCATACAAACTAATGGTAACATACCTAAGTATACCTTCAATCAAATTAAATGTTTTTGGGTTTTTCCATGACGGGCAGAAAAATCCAGCTTTCGTTTGTTTGAAAGAGCAAATTTGTGAATAAAAATGTCAGAATTTGCTTGCACTCACAATCTGCTTGAACATTTACTCATGTTCGTAATAGATATTTGTTTTCGACAATTTTTCAGTTATATACTATACATGCATCCGGCAAGTGCGGAATTTACCTACAAGCTATTTCACAATGATTGATTTATGTTTGTTACTTTACTGCCGAGTATTCTAATATTAAATTCTAGTATATCTAAGGTTAGAATCGTATACACCTCCCTCACATGGTTGAGACATGATCTTCAAACGAACAAATCAAATTAGCACATCAATATATTCGAATGAACAAAATATAAATAGAAACTCATCTGTTGCATGTCAAAAACAATCTGCGTCTCGACAAACTTAATGTAAACAATAAGTAGCTACACTTATTTCTGAAACAAGTTTTCCCAATACGGGACACATTCACTATTCTAAGGCTTTTTCTTATGCCATTTTCATTCAAAGTTTATTTAAAATCGAAATTCCACCCCAGACATACGACTAAACTAAACATACGAGTACGAGTATCTTCATATGTACCTATGTAATTAAAATGTATTTTCTATTTTTACATTGGGGGTGTGGTGTTTTCTTGCTATTAATAGATATTCATAATCAATTGAATGCAACTTATTTTGTTTTTCAATGAGTAAGCAGAGACTGGTCTTCAATTTCTTTAATTCCTCAATGACCGGAAATGAAACTGAATTATTTCGAAAATTTCCCGCAGATATGTAGTTTGTAATAGAACAATAACTTTGATTTATTTATTTTGCCCACCGCAAAAGTGTTACTTGATTAACTATTTACTGCCAGATTTATCCAACGTCTATTTGATATTATGTAGGCCTTCCAGCCCACGAGACGACAGCGCTGTCACATGACCATTAAATTATTCATTTCAAGCGATTGACATTTCTATATGTATATGCACTTTAAATGAGTCGTCTTCTTCTCTATAAAAACAACAAAAAGCTAACCATTCCTACAATGTCTACAAGAATTTCAAAAAGTTCGCTTTGTGGCAAAAAAGAAGACAAAAAACCGTTCATTTTTGGAACAAAATTGCACATGCAACGCTAGTGCTTCTAGATGTCAAAGTATTCTAAGTATGTGTACATAGGTAAACCGGCGTACCGCGAATAATACACCGAATGCAATTTATTCATTTCTATCACGTTTTATTCTCTTTTTGACGTTTGCAATACCCACATGGCCGGCATACTTATTAATAAAAAATTAGCTTCCTCAGAACGAAGAGAGAGAGACACACTTACGATAAAAATATGTATCCCCATCATTCACAACACAATCCCAACTTCCATTTCATACCAAGAAACAACATTCACCCGGCATGCCAACTCTGCTAGTTGTTGTTGGTATATTTTTTTGTTTTATCTTTTTATCACTCTAGCCTCTAGCTTCTAGCGCCTCTATAAAAGTCTTTAAAAGAAAACCCGTCTCGACTCATTTTAGAGAGCAAAAGAGCAATAGACCTACGCTTCGAAAGGCCGCCACATAAGTGGGCAAATTAAAACAACAACGTTATTGTTACGTCATTTTATTAACAATTTTGATTGGTTGAAAAAGTCGTATGATAAATTCCATAGTCGCAGTGAATCAGATGATAAACCAATGTCTGCCCCTTGGTTGCTTGCTGCTGCTGTACGCTATCATGCTAAAGTGTATACGCAAGCAATCTACTTGTTGGAAGACCAAAAGGAAATAACAAACGAATGTTGCTAACGCAACCGGGGAAACGGCTTTTGGTATCTGTAGTGTGAAATTTTGCAAAAGGCATGACCACAAAATTTTTGTTTATTTTGTAGCGGAACTTTAGCTCAAGGTTGAGATTTGCTATTATAAAAAACAAATGCGTAGATTATGTATCTACTCAATTTATTTATCTACATGTCTTATCGCACATTTCTTAAAGATATTTATCGAAAGAATCGTCATTTACCTGGAAGTACAAAAAAAACCTAAAGAGTGAAAAGAAAATGTTTCAATCAGTTTAAAAAAAGGGGGCTCACCTTTGAGGCGAACTTTAGCCTCATAGAAATTGTTTAAATGAGTCACTTCAGTACCTATACATTAGTCGGAAAGTTTCTTTAAACCAGATTACACAACTGAAGAGTTAGACTCCAATGACGTCATTATGAAAGTGACAGTTTAATGGGAAGTACCTACTTGTAGATAATTGGATACTCAATGGCTTTCCATGCGAAAGAAGCAGTAAAATTGTATTTGTCAAAGATTAATGTAAGAGTTTTTGAAAAGTTAAGTTTGAACGCAAGATTTTTTTATATTGATTTGAAGTTCTGTGCAATGGAAAAACAAGCTTAAGTTTAGATACCGAAGAAATGATCCAAAAATTAGGGCGGGTTGGTATAAAAACAAATAATTTTGACGTGTTCAACGACAGAGACGGGCTAGGAATATCACTGCAGCGCTACTTACTCAAAAAACTATTTTTTTTTTATAATTTTCTTACGTTAAAGGGTTTTTTGCTGTTGTTATTGTTACAGTACCCTTATAGTGCTAACAACACAGCGTAAGCATTTGTGTTTAACAGCAAGCATCACCTGGTAATGTCTTTTTTCATTCCATGCTTGTTGGTGTTACTTACTATTAGAAAGAATAAAAAAGATAGGAAAGAAGTGTTTGGGTGCAGTTGTACGGTTTTTCTCCACGGGTGGTGTCTAAGTTGCTATGGGAGATTACGATTTTATGTATTTGATATAAAGTAATGGACTTGGCCGGGATTCGAACGCACAACCTTCCAATCAGTAAGCGAATATTGTACCGTTGCCACCCGCAACGTCGTAAACACGTCTCGTGTGAGCCTTTATGTGAAACGAGCTATTTAGTCTTATAGAAACAAATTTCTAGATACATTTAATGCGATTAAGGCTTTTTCAAAGACCCCAAACAAAACGAACAGCGGTGTTGTGATTCAGGAACTTGACTTTGATTGCTCGATAAAGATGCGGATCGGTAAATGTAAGCCTTGATTAAAAAAATATTATAAAGACATACCTCTCTAACTTCCACAAAACCCAGTCATTTTCGTTAGAAGATTGTCAAACTGTATATCAAACAATTGTTGGTTGAGTGTTGAGTGCTGATCTTGTTTTCCTTTTAATATGTGGGTACTGGAAATTTTACTTTAAAACTCAGCACCTCGTGCAGTTATGATTCTCTCAGCAGCTGACCTGATCCGATCAATTGTTTTGCTTAGCGGTATTCTCCAAAAGCAATCGAATAGGCTCCCAGAGGAGATCAATGGGAATTCCCATCCCTGCACTTTTAGAACGAAATGTGCCTTCTGGATCAAGTGGAACTTAGTTCCGCTTTTCGCATCTCCTTCAAGTATCACAAATTCTTCAATACGCATATGTAAGGCATATAATTTGAAGAAATCCGATTGGTACGTGTTCAGTACGAAGGCTATTGTATTGTCTCCTCGTTTGTTTCTGCTCTGGTGTCCCACAAGGTTGCCTATTCTCATACATTCTGTTGACAATTTTTTTTTTGACAATTGGGTTAGGGAGAAATTCTGACCAACGTTCGACATAAACAAGCGAAGGTTTCACGCCGAGCTTGTGTTCTGTTTTAAAAATTAGTGTGAAATTCACAATAAAATACGAAAACTATAAATTTGAAATAGTTGCGAATTTTGAAGTAGGTATACAACAAAATATGTTAACAAGAAAAGATGCTAAATTATCACATCGTAAAAAATGTAAAATCCTTCTGCGACCTCGGGGACGCTGCTTCCAGTTGTCCAGACCGGCTGCTCTGGCTTTAGCGATGGCTTGGGCTTTAAAACGGAGGTTCGGTTTTTCTTGCCTTCTCGAACCTGTGGGTTTGGAGTCGGAGATCCTCTTGTCGGGAGCGTTATTGTCTTGTCCTCTTTAACATTAAGACCAACTGATTTTGTCTGTTCTTCAATCGCCGGGAACGCCTCTAAAATGGCACGCTGTGAACGGCCGATGATGTCGATATCGTCCGCATACCTCAGTAGCTGGACGGATCTATTGAAGATAGAAGTCACATGAGAGCGCATCTCCTTGCTGAATTTCGGTGCAAGTATGGAATAATTGGGAAGACCTGCTTTCAAACTGCACATTACACCGCGTGTTCTCAAGTGTCACGCGACACATCTGGATCAGTTTTGCCGTAATCGCATATTCGGCCATCGTCATATATATCTGCAAAATCATCCCTTACACATCATGAATTATTCTTGTTCTTAAGAGTGACACAAAAGCCTTCGGCATCCAATGTCAGAGCAGGAGTGGTTTAATATGTATTAACCCATTTCCTAAAATCTAGGATGATAGGAGAATACTGACGTTAGGTTAGATTAAAAAAAAAAAAACATACTGAATGCGGCCATTAACTGCCCATTTATGATCTCCTATCTTTCCCAACTATTTCTATGTGCCAGACTATATTTTTGTCACGAATGACAGGGACCTGCAATTTTTAGAAGCTACTTATAACTATGTACATGTTTGCCTGTCTCTCGCTAGAAGTGTGGCAATGGAAAGTTATTTGGTCTAACTGGGGATTTGAACCTGGGGTCGCTCGGTCACTTGTCCATGTACAACAAACAAATTAAAAAAAAAAACACAAAATATTACTATGTATTGCTTTTCAGCATAAATTCTATCCAACGCACCAACCACCGAGGCACTGCGTCCAGATACCAACGTTTTTATATGCCGCATCCAGTATGTCTTTCGCCCAACTTAAATATAAATGAATGACCAAACTAACGAAGATCTTAGGAAATGTCAGACCAAAACGGTTTTGACATTTTTTGATTTCCTTTCATTGCGGGCAGAATGTCTTGCCCAAGCTCCCCAAGGCATTTGTCAAAAATCGCCCTTAAGTTTGAGCCATTTCAACCAATCGGCGGTCGAGCATAAGTAATGTTGTTGCAAATTGTAACCCTAATAGTTACGTAGTAAAATTAGCAAGTAAAAAATCGCATACTTTCGCTCACATTGCTAAAAATAAACTCTTTTCTCTTCGATCGTTCGTGCCAAAACCAATGAATCTGTGGCAATTTCTTGTGAGTAGGTATAGGTACATAACTTGTAATTTTAATTGCGCACTCACACACATGCATTTATAAATTGCTGCTGTAGATGTGTTTCTTTTTTTGTAAACAACTTTTAGCAATAAACATTAAACTCTTTCATTCCATTTGCCAACTAAGTCAAAGGAAGACAAATAAAATTCATCTAAAATATGATAGCCAACGTTTGTTTATTTGATGCTTGATAGACTTTGGAAGTATTACGTGTGTGGGTTTGTTGTTCGTTCTAAAGCGATAAGTGATCTTAACGCCCATATTTGGGAGTCGCAGTCATCATCAGGTGGTTGGGTTTGGATGACATCATCAAAGCTTTCACAAACTCCCACAAAAGATGATAACACGTCCTATTATCGTCATAATTGGACTGACAAAATAAATTCTATATAGTGGGTGTAGATCTATTAAATGTATAATTGTGTACTAAACGGATCATCACAAAAGAAAACGGTTGAAATCGATTATTCTCTTGCGGAATTTCGGGGTTATCTAACAACTACTTTCGAAACAATCTCTTGATTGTTAACAATGTCAGCAACAACTTTCGCTTCGAGGGAAATACACATTGCAGCAACCTGTACTTTAATCAGTACAACAAAAAGTACAAGATACCTACGCTATCTTCTGTTAAGGAAGCGCAGATTTTAATTGGCAGACGTAAGATATTTACCCACAAAGTTCAAGTTTGCTGGCTTATTTAGAGACATTTTTTTGTCAAGGCCGATGTTGATACGACTGTAGTTGTACGTATTTTACAAATGCTGGTAAGTTAAGTAAAGTGATCTCCCGCAAGAAACACGCAATAAGCGCTGCCGCTTTAAGATCACTTCTCATGAGACAGTTAAAAAAATAAGAAACTGGAAGTAAAACGGAAAACCATCCCTGAGGTTGAGAAAGTCAATAGGGTTTGCACGCGTAAGAGCGGTGTTGGGATGTCTTTGGGCTGGTTTTTAACATTCATTTTGGACAATGTCACCTTATTTGTGTAAGTATGTAAATACCTTATTTTCCTTCAGCCAAGAATGCTGAAATGTTGGGTTAAGTTATAATGGCAGTCGGCAGAGGCCGACACACTTAGCCCAATGAAAGGTCCATTGTGATACCACACGGATATATCATATCTTGGTCATCCAAAACGTAGTAAATTGTTTCTTCTAACAAGAGCTATATGAAACACATACAGCCGAATGTTAAATGTTAATTCACAGCTCATTAATAAAAAATCATTTCCATGCATTAGCTAATTGTCGTTAAGTAATAAATGGTATAGAAATTGGGATTCGTTAAGTAATAAATTGTATGGAGATACAAAATCCAACATCCCATTTGGTTCAAAGATTCGCTGTCAATTGTCAAAAACGCAGTCAGTTATATTTTAACTTAATTACCCGTTAATTCACCTTCGTCGGTGAATTAGTTGATTGCATGTCAACGTCAATTAACTTCAAAAAAAGTTTGTTATTATCTCATTTAATTCATTGATTAAAGATAATTCACTCTTTATTTGCGTTTATTAATTCGGCTGATAATTTGTGATACAATTAAAATACCCTAGTTAAAATCCATAGTTTGTGGAGCACAATTTGAGTCAAAATATTCGCTGCTTGATATTGCCGTGCCAGTAAGACTACGTTTTGCCCGAAGTGTGGAGAATATTTCTGCCGTAGAGGCGTCCGTCGCAAACCAACCAAATCAGTCAATTTCACGGCGTTCTCGAGAATTGTGCTTCTCCCAGACCACATTATGGCGAATTTTGCGTAAGGATCTTTTCCTACACTCTTACAAGATTAAGTTGACTCAAGAACTAAAGCCACTTGATCATATGAAGCGACGTACGTTCTCGAATTGGACTCTGGACATGATGGAAGAAAATTAAGAATTTCATCGCAAAATCCTCTCCAGCGATGAAGCGCATTTTTGGTTAAACGGCTTCGTCAATAAGCAATATATGCGTTACTGGGCAGGTGAGAACCTTCATGTACTTCATTAAACAGAACTTCATCCGCAAAAAGTCACTTTTTGGTGCGATATTCATGCCGGTGGCGTCATTGGGCCGTTTTTTCGTCGATGAAAATGACCGTTACGTTACGGTAAATGGTATTCGCTACAGAGATATGTTGGAACGTTATTTCTTTCAGCAATTGCATGAATTGGACATCAGTGATAAGTGGTTCCAACAAGACGGTGCCACAAGCCCCACAGGCGGTGCAACAATCGAGTTATTGAAGTCTCAGAGAAACGGGCCCGTCTATTGGCCGCCGAGATCGCGTGATTTAACGCATCTCGACTTTTTTTATGGGGCTACATTAAATCATTTGTCTATGTTATTAAATATTAAACGAGAAATAGCGGCCGTATCGGTCGAAATCAGATTTAACGTATCGACCACTGCATACCTTCAAATGTTTTGATAGTAATTCAAGCCAATAACATTTTTGAGATATCTCAAGTATTATTCATTTTTATTAGTTGTCAAGTCCTTAATGAAAGACCCTTTACATTGCACAATCTTTTTTGTTTTTGCGATTTTTCATTTGAACTACGCAAAGGATTTTACAAATGCGGAGAAAATCACTTTCAATGCCGAAACTTGCAAATTTTGCTATTCCAAGAGTGGGATATGTGACTAGTTCATCAAAATATAAAAAAAAACTGGGTTCAGTACAGTTAAATTAACTAAATTTCAAATTCCAAACTTTTTGCAGCGAACCACAACACCCTTGCCGCGATTTGTCAAAGTTTAGTCACAATTCACAACATTTGGTCGCGTTCAACATACCGACGATTTCAAAAATCCTTCGAACTTTGCCTAAAAATCCCAATATTGTTAGCCTCTCTCACAAGCCTGCATGTACATGTGTGGGTTGACACGACTGAAGATCACCGGTGCCGTAAAAGAACGATCAAACAATGATCAATAAAAGGAACATGCACTCGTCGAAATCGTAAACAAGAGGCAAGCCTAAAAACACAAATACACCAGCATTTGATTGACCTTAATAAAAATGTGAAAGCAAGAGGCCTGTCGAGGTGTATAAGGTCAAACCGGGGAACCCCAGCGCCGAATCAGTAGGGAGTAATGATGTGGGAGGCTTATGGTCCTTTTAGTTCTGGTCATAACTTCGCCGTTAAGAAGATAATTTTATGACATTGCTGGTAAGGAATAATTTCTGGCATACCACCACCATGGGAGCGTCTCAGGAACTGCATTCTGGGGCTCCAATTTTTGACAATTGGTCAGCTCAATGTTGGCTTCAAAGGCCGGAATCGTCGTTGGCTTGTCCGCATATACCAACGACTGCAAATACACCCACAGAAATATTGTGATCGAACACTTCTGTCAATAACTCTATGGCTTCGCTTGTAGTATGGCATGTGGCCCATCATGTTGAAACTAAATGTCCTACAGACCATGATGACACACTTTTGGAAATTAAAAATCGTTGATCATGATTCTGTAGCAGGCGCCATTCAGTATCAGAGAACTTGCCAGCCTTGCCAAACCGAATGAAACCAGCGAGATTGATCTCACTTAAGGCATTTACATGGGACAAGTGTTTACGTAGGATATTCGATCTGTTTCTGGCAAAAGCCGGACATTCGCAGATGCAGGCAGGCAGCACCCACATGGGCCCGTCTTTTTATTTCAGATAGTTTTAAGATGCTCGTTGAGGGGACTGAAACCAGGGATGAGACCAACTAAGGATCTCGAGTCTTTCCTATTCAATCCGAGCAGATACTTTGCTCTGCTGGTTTTGGGAGCGTCGTCGATCAGCTTCTTCTAATGTCTGCATAAGGGTGCCAATATTCGGAATGCTGAAGATGTAGAACTTCGGCCATATCACGTTTGTGCACAGACAAACAGCATCCAATAATCATCAGAGCGTTTCTGCCCAGAGCATCAGCTCTTTCATTACCCTGGATGCCTGTGGTACCCAGGTACTCATGTCAGTCTTACAGAGTAGCACGATCCGAACCTGTTTTAAGCTCAGCGATGATAGATAAGGTAGCGCCCTTTACCATTCTCCTTAAGGATATTAGTGGCAGTTGTTTACTCAATTTTGGGGCAACGCCATGTCACATTTATATTCTTATCCCGTCCCTGCTCTTCCAAAATGTTAAAGAATTATTATTCAACTAAAATATTGAATTTATTTAAATCGTATTTAAATATCCGCCACCCACCCACCCCTATATTGCTTTAATGACATATGATGTGACCCTATTCACTATTTAACAAAGCTTATAATTTTATTGAATGAATCTAATAAATATATTTTTTTATTCATTTGCAGGAGTTCTTACAGACATACAGACAGAATTTAGTATTGGCGACGATGATGGGGGCTTGCTTCAAACAGCCTTCGTTCTGTCATACATGATCTGCGCGCCAATATTCGGTTACCTGGGTGATCGGTATTCCCGGCGATGGATTATGGCAGTCGGCGTCTTTCTATGGAGTACGACGACATTACTTGGATCGTTTATGAATCATTTCGGATGGTTTATAACATTCCGAGCACTGGTGGGCATCGGTGAAGCGTCATACAGTACTATAGCGCCTACGTTAATATCGGATCTGTTTGTGCATGACTTGAGATCGAAAATGTTGGCGATGTTCTATTTCGCTATTCCAGTAGGATCTGGATTTGGGTAAGTTGAAAATCACAGACCATCAGAAAAGATAATTACATAATAAACGGCTATTAGCAGACACTTCATAATAAATAAATTAGCAATTTAAAAACTATAAATATGCCAAAGGTAATTACGTATTTAATTCTCTCATTAGTTGGATAATCCGACTGCATTTTAATATCGTGTGGATCACCCAGCCCGCATTCTTAGCACCATCTCCATGGTGGTGTGATCTGTTCATGTCTTGTTCTCGAGTAAACATTTAATTATCGTTTATGGCAGTGACCGCAGTAGACACACAAGACACAACAAGAGGTCACTTTTAGTTAAGTGAATTAAATTTGTTTAAATATTCGTGATCGTGCGTCAATTAAATTATACAGACCGTTGCGGGATAATAGAATCCCAATTGAATGACATTTGATTGGGAAACAATTGGTTTTAATGAATGATGCAAATTTGCTATATTTGAATGGAGGCATGTATTGAATGCGTTCCATCTATAAACCTGACAAAACAAAATCTCACGTCAATTCAAGGGGGGAAATTTCGTTGGCTTGTAGCTTTAAACATGACAACAACTAAGGGTTGGACATTTTGAAATATTCAATTGAATGAATTTTCCTAAAGTGAAGACTATCGTGACAAACTGCTATTTTCGTCCGTTTGAAGGTGGTTTTTGAATGTCGTTCTTTTTATATGAATTTTATTCTAAGAACGTCTGACCACTAAGGTTAAACTAGTGGTTTTCAATCAGTCAACAATTTGTTTGTACTTCAATTTAGAATCTTTCTTTGTCTTTGATTCCATCATTTTCGGACCGAATTGGTGCTTTATAAAGCTCAATTGAGCTATAATAACTCTAGTTGAAAGTGACCTTGGTGTTATCTTTTGTTTTTTTCCTTAGATGCTTATTCAAGGATTCACACTTTTAAATTTGAAGCTGGACACAATGCTTAGCTTGCATCACTTGCACTTGACTTGCAAAAAATCGTAACTTGAGATATTGCAGCGAGCTTGGTCCTTAAAACGCTTGTTAAATTGTTTTTTGTAGTCTCGAACCGGGAGGCTATGAATCGAAGATTCTCTGGAGCATGTTTGTCTCTTAACTCGATTGTATTCGATCCAATTCAGTCGATGTGTTTTAGCTTTTTGGAAAGCATCCGGATATTAGTACAGCTCTCATAGGTTAGGTTATAGTGGCAGTCGGCAGAGGGCGACAAATTTAGACCAATGAAAGGTCCATGGTGATACCACACGGATATATCTTCTTCCTACTCGTTGAACCAGTTGGTGCTTTTGATGAAGCTTGACAGACTTTTGATGTCGGTGTTAATGAGATCGTTAAGATCATTGTAAAAGAAAGATCCTAAATGTAGTTTTCGTCTTTGAGAGAGAGCAGGGCATGTGCAGAGAAGGTGGAGAATAGTCTCCTCCTCCTCGTCCATTCAGCTTCTGCAGAAGTCATTTGTATAGACGCCAAGCCTTGTTGCATGCTTGCCTATGAGACAGTGTCCGGTGATTACACCAATTGTAACACCAATGTTTTGTGCTAGCCAGTGGACAGATGCTTGTTTATTTGATGACAACATAACAACAAGTTTAAAGAAGTCACATGATAGCACAACTCCTTAACGAAATCTGGTGCAAGCGTTTGCAATGGTTCGGAAGAGCAACTTTCAAACTGCAAATTGATCCGAGTGATTTTGAGCGTCACAGTTCTATTAAGATCGCGAATTCGGCCATTGCATTTTAGATCTCCTGACGATTAATTCGAACATATGTTACCTTATAGCCATTGAAAAGGTGGAAAGTCTTCATTTGGAAATCGTTGAACTTTTCTAGTTTTTTACTAAGAGGAAGTATTTGCCCTTTTGTCGGTTTGTTGCACCAAAAGCCACACGGAGACGTTCATGTAGCACGTTGGACAGGATCTTATGCGACGTGGAGCAGGGATATACTGCGAATACTTTTACAAGACCAACTTTCTTGTAGTTGGGGCATGGAGCTAATAGTCTTTTTACCGGGCATGCTTTCTTCCACGCGCTACACAAACATAACCGCCGTAATTGAAGAGCTCCGCTTATTGTCAGAGCCGGCAGCATTTTTTGGCCTTAAGCTTTTTTTTTATAGGTAAGCCTTTCTCTTTTATACTTAGACGGGTTTCTTCATTGACGTGGGTCATAGGTAGGTATTCTTCTTGCCCTATCATCTTTCACGTTGATTCCCATTTAGTAGCTACTGGAAATATTGCATCCATTAAGCATTCTTCCTTGCATTTAATGCGAAAGAATACTTTCTCTTCTTGGTGTAAACGTGAAATTGCAATGTGTGCTTCCCCCCAAACAAAGAGAGATCATTTAACCCGAAACAGCTCCGATTGAGTATTGCTACCATTGATTTGACGACGGGGTTATGATCTGGACTAGAACGATCTTAAGGCTTCCACTTCGCTTCATCCCTACTTTTCTTCCATTCCCGTGAGGTTCGCCATTTAGACCTCAAAAAGTATCGGCGGATCTCCCCGTTTTGAATAAGTCCGTCAAATGAAACCGATCAAATGCTTACGATGTTACATTTGTGTGCTCCCAAGAGTGTTTACGCTAACCTATTTTTCGTGATTTTTATTGATTGACATTGCCCTTTTGAATGGGTTCATAGGATCTCTCCTTTGAACATGACAGTACCAACTGAGCCGGTCGCGCTATACGAAATAAGTCCTAGCAACGCATCATTTGTACTTCCTACTAATCAGGCACCCTTCTTTTATATGAAACAAGCAAACTTTGAAATTCACTTTCAAAAAAATATCTTTCCGTAAGAATATAATTACCAACAACTTAACAGTACAAGCAAGACTCATCTGAAATCATCTCAGGGTGCTGCTAGCTCATAAGCTTCGAAACGAAAGACTTACTGAGTGCATATTTTAATCTTATCATACCAAACATCCGCACGTGTTATATTGTATTCAATATCTCATAACACGGTTAGAGTTGGACTGAAAGCGAGTTTTTTGGCTGAAACCGAAGCCGAACTTTGCAATGGAAAAATCTTCGCTCAGTGTTTTGCCGAATTCGAATTTTGTGAACGAAGTCGAAGCCGAATATTCGGTCTGACTTAATACACGTTAAATGCGTCATTGGCGTCACTTAAAGCTGCAACGTTAATTTGGTTTTTATCCAAAGATAAGGCATGTTTACTCATTATATTATACCATCACACCTGATAATTATTTTCTTTAAAGACCTTATGATCCCATTGTCATTCATTTTAGCACTTTAAATATTTCATTCAGTGATCAGCAATAACTTGTTAACATTCTTCCATTAAATTTTACAAGTTAAGTGCGGAAAAATCCTCACTTAAATTTCTAAACAGTCATCGCTTTCATAATATTGCAATGGATGACCGAATATTTTTGATGTTTGCTAAAATCACATTTTGAAGTTTGTTTGCTTTTATGCAAAGAAGAATTTCTTTAACGGGCTCCCGACCCGTGCAGAGTCTCTGCCTGAGACACTGCCTCCTTCCATCGTCTGCGATCCCGGGCACGCTGCTTCCAGTTGTCCAGACCAAGCCCACTTGGTTTTTAAACGGAGGTTCGGTTTTCCTTGCCTTCTCGAATTTGGGGCGGGGAGTCAAAGATCCTCTTGGCTGGAGCATTATTGTCCATTCGCTCATTTATTCGGCGTGATTAAGCTTTTTGGACTACATCCACATCTTGATACAGCTTAAAGGGTTCGCGGTTGTATCTTCTCCTCCATTCGCCCTCCTCGCACACAGGACTTAATATCGGGCGGAGTATTTAACTTTCAAAACAACGCAATGTTAGCTCCCCTTTCTGGACAACATACGCCACCCATTCCAGCCTCTACACCAAAAGGAGGATTTCTGCCTGGTAGTACAATGGACCGTTAGCGAGTCTGAGTGCTCTGGGATTTGGATTTTCTTAAAAATAAGAAAAAAAAGCGGTTCGCTTGCAAGCATTCTTCTTCGTTTTCTTTTTCTTCATTAACAGCGAAGCTTTGATAAAGGGGCAATAACCCTCCCACTTTACTGCCATCCTGCTGGTCCGCTTGTGGGATTCGCAGGTTTGATCTCAACAAACAAACATCGGCAGGTTACTCGGTTTCGGATCACAATTCTTTCTGAGGTCAATTGAATATTGGTGTTATTGCATTTGTGTGATCGAAGAGTTTTGGGGCCTGCCTCTTTTTTACAAATTTCGATACATGCATACTCCTGTTGTTGATGTATTGATTGATCGTCCTTTTACGACACCGGTGATATCCAGTTGCGTCAACCAACGAATTTGCAAGACTTGAAACACTATCTTAAAAGTGTTTTCAGTTTAGTCAAATTGTTAACGGGAACACTGTTCATCCATCTTGCGGAAAAACATTGGAAAATGACATCAGCGGGTATTTTTTTTCAATCACTCTTGATAATACCAATGAAATGTTCTATCTAGATTGTTTATTTTTGTAGCTTATTGCATTGAATGCACATATTATCGGAATTAGTATACTATTCATCAACTATGTTATGAAGAAATGTTTACGTTGCAGAAAATACGACAATGTGGTGTCTTGTAAAACTCGAATTGTAGCTGCGCGTATGTTAAACAACAAACTACAAGAAAAATGTATATTTTCAAAAATACAAAGTTACATTGAATAGCTTACGTTGTCAGATCACGGAGGTCACAAACTCCGCAATATGATTTTTGTTTTTAAGCTGACCTGGTGTTTGTCATTTAAAAAAAACAATAGAATCAAAGTGAACATATTATGTCAACAAGTATGAGTCAATACTGAAAAGCACAAGTAACACAGTCATGAGACCTGCATGATTTTCCCATAGGAATTTCCACATTAACTCGATCATTACACGAGGTTTGTTGTTTTTATGAAATCACGTTTTAGTAGTTGTTAATTTAATGACCTGTGAAAACCGTTTGGATTGTTTAGTATATTTGGTAATAATTTATAGTAGAAATTCCATTCGATTCATGAGAATATAAATGACTTCCAATTACCTAGAATGTTTTTCTTTGGTATAACATAGTATACGTTATTGCTTAACTAATATAGAGTAGATGAATGAAAGCTACATAATACATAATAGGAACATAACTTGAGTTCAATGACTGGCGTGCCTGTCAATCCTTAAGATGGCCAAAGAAGCAATTGGAAGAGAGAAATGCATCGGTTCAAAAAACCACTATTATTTACTCAAAAAACGTTCACTCCTCGCCGTACCTAGGGATGATAAATCAATGACTTTGAGATAGTTTACCTACCATGAAGACTTTGAGAAAAATTTCCAGATAAAGTTCAGCAATAAGGAACACTGTAGCGATGAATTCACAACTTATGGACTGAGCAACCACACAACAAAGTGGACACAGATGTGTCGAGGACCGATGAAGTAACTGGTGCAGGAGTGTTTGGGCAAATGTACCAACATTCTTCAGGCAGAAATATGTGCCATAGACAGGTGCGTTAGAATCAATCTGGAGACAAATTACAGAAATTGCAACATAACAATAATGTCTTACTTAGGCAGAAATAAAGGCACTTCACGCCTACGTCATCAAGTCAAAACTCGTCTGAGAATGCCTACACAGACTGTACAAGGCAAAAAACAGCAGAGTAACCATCTGCTGGGTACATACCCATGTTGGCATTAAAGGTACCGAGGCAGCGGATTCTCTGGCATGAAAAGGAGCAACGGAACCCTTTATAGGACCTAAACCGTTCTGGGGCATAGAAGAACACACTCCACGAAGAGTTCAGGAAACTGGGGAAAGAAAGAAGGGCCAAAACATTTCTCAAGTTCCAAGGTCTGAGACAAGCAAAGAAACTCGTACAAATCCTAACAGTCCTCCTCACAGGACACTGCAGACCCAAGAAGAACCTGAAGCAAAATATGTATATCGGAGACAGACTGCAGATTCTGCAGTGAAACCGTTGAAACTCCAGACCACATACTGGAATCCTGTGGGGCATTGGCTCACAAGAGGATACGATTTTTGGGCAGGCACTAAATAACAGAAAAGGACAAACAAACCATGGCTCATTCTCAGGTTTGTGCTCTTAGGAGTGTGACCTGCCAAGGCTAACTCAGAACAAGATTCAAATAGAATTCATTAAATACGTGTTTTTATACGGGCTCTGAAACAGGGCGCTGAAAGATTTTACGAACCTCTTCAAGGTATAAGCAGGGGACACCTTAGACCAAAAGGTCGCAGTGTACTATACCCTCACTAATTATTACTTGTTATTAAAGTTTTTTTCGCATTAAACACAAAGGATTCGAAACTAAAGAAAAATATCAAACGACATAACCGAGATGAGAAATCAGAGACCCTTAAATACCTACGCAGGCCAAACACATAACTTATTATACAGTCATAGACAACTTTGAGCTTTGAGTTTACAAGCGAAATTGCGTTTGAAGTAGATTTCACCATTATATGTTAATACAGCCATAATCAAGGTTTTTTATAATTCTGGTAGCCAAAGGTGTAAAAATTGCGTTGTCCATAATGCACGAATAATTCCCCGTATGACTTTCCAACAACCATATTTATATGAATATCTCAGCTTAAACATGGATTAAAAGTGACTCGAGCAATATCAACGTACTCGATTAGGGCGTTGTTCAAGCTAATGGTGGGGAAATAAGATAGGACAAGCGGTTTTTTGTATATTGTTAAGCATTTTGCTTAAGACAGGTTTAACACGAAACCATTTTTCAAAGACCAATATACAACTTCAGCTAAATCTTCGTTCACATTGCTAGGTTAGGTTAGGTTAGAAGGTAAGTGCACAGCAAGGCTATGTTGTGCTTGGACGGGGGCCCATTGGTAAATTGTGATCCCTTGTTGTTTTTCGTGGTAAAAACTACTCTTAAAATAAACACTTACCATTCTCGGGTAAGTTGTTCTTGCTGGTTGGCCTATTGGTACCAACCTGTGTTTTTGGCAAACCTAAATGTGTCCGTCAATGGTACCTGCGCTACGTACACTAGGTCTTCAAAGAATCTGTTGCCTAGATAGCGAAGTCGAGATGTCTGAAGGTTTGGACACTCGCAGAGCAGGTGTTTGATGGTCTCGGTTTCTTCTATATCTTGACAGCTCCTGTAGTAGTCTGGTGAGCTGATGCTTAGCCTGTTTGCCATTACACCTATGGTGCAGTGCTAAGATACGTATTTCTTGTTTGTTCATTTCCAGAATGTATTTTGTTCTTTTTTCGTCGATTCTTGGCCATAGACTGTGAGATATAACACAGTCGTGCCTTTTGGACCAGGTAGTGTTAATTTGTTCTCTCAGTTTTAGGTCAATGTTTCTTTTTGCTGCACTAATTGGGATGTCTATTGTCGTAATGGCGTCCATAGCTTCAAGTTCTGAGCCGATTCTTGCTAGCTCGTCCGCCTTTTCATTCCCAACAATGTCGCTATGACCGGGGACCCAGCTTCATATAGCTAGCGGTGTGTTCAATAAGACCCACTGAACAGCTAAGATAAAGTTTTGTCGTCATGCAAATATATAGAGCAATGTCTAATCATCGAAGGAAGTTCAGCAATATACAATGAAAATAACAGTGGACCCAGTATAGATACCTGAGGGAAACTGCTCACGGTAGGTAAGCATTCAGAAAGGCAATTGTTTAATTCAATTACTTGAAGTCTATCGGTCAAATAGGATGATATCAACTTTACAGCACTTGGCCTTAGAAAAATCGAGCAGGATTAAGAACGTTAACTCATCGTTATCCATACCACGTCGTATATCCGCAGTTACATTTAGCAAAGCTGGTTGCATAGCATTCCGTATATATAGACTTATTTGTCATTGCAAAATTTGTTAGAATGCTGTTGAAACGAATGGCAAAATATAAATCGGGCGAAAATCATCCCCTTTGCACTTTTGCGAACAGGTATGATTTAAGCTAATTTCCATTGGGGGAAAATACTCCTGTCATTACAGTGTTAAAGGTATGCGTTATGTAGGGCAACAATATGAGGAACATAATCTTAATAAATAGCGGATGTAAGCAATCCAGCCCAACTGCATTCGATTTAATATAATGTATACATTCTAGCACATCAACGCAGTTTTCTCCAGTGAAAAAGAAACTGGGAGTGGAAGACGCAATGGGCTAAGGTTTTGGATATCCTAATGTTTCGTTACAGCCGAATTAATAAAAATTACTTCCACTTGCGCGCGCCACCTAAGGCGAGGTCTTCCTCTACTGCGTTGTCCCTCCGGGTTGCAATCGAAGACTCGATTCTTCGGGCCGGAGCGTTGGTGTCTATTCGCTCTACATGCCCTAACCATCTGAGTCGACTGATACGTACTTTTTTGACCAGGTCGATGTCGCTGTACAGCTCGTAGAGTTCGCTGTTAAATCTCCTCCTCCAAAGCCCGTCAACGCAAATGGAACCGAAAATCACTCGAAGAATTTTGCGTTCGAAATGAGCAAGAAGATCTTCATCCGCATTTGCTAATGTCCACGCTTCGACCAATCAGGTCGTTGACGAATGGCTTCAGGCGTTCACACAGTAGAGCAGACATGATCTTATAGGCAGTATTCAGGAGACTGATGCCTCTATAATTGGCGCAGTTTAGAGGGTCTCCTTTCTTGTGGATCGGGCAAACGATGCTGAGGTTCTATTCATCAGGCATACTTTCTTCTGACCAAATCTTGGAAACGAGTTGGTGTATGCTCTCCACCAGGTCATCTCCCGCTACCTTAAATAGCTCGGCATTTAAACCGTCTGGTCCAGCAGCTTTGTTGGACTTAAGCTTGGATATTGCTATCCTCACTTCATTTTGGTCAGGTGGACGGAAGTCTTGGCTTTCATTGTCCAGGCTGAATGGTTCGTTCTATCTGACAGCATAATTTGTGTCGTCTTCGCCGTTTAACTGTTTGCAGAAATGGATTTTTCATGTCCTCAGCACCGACTGTGACTCTACTACAAGATTTTCTTGTTCGTCTCTACATGTCTCTGTTCGGGTCTTGTTTTCGTGACACGTCCTTTTTATCTTTTGGTAAAACTTCCGAACATTGTCCCTGGAGTAGCACCTCTCTATTTCCACGATCGCGCGCTTCTCATGCTCTTCCTTTTTTCTCCGGAGAAGCCGATGTTCTTCCCTCCTCTGTTGCTCGTGGAGCTGACGAGCTGCTCTATGCAGTGCCGCTTCGTAGGCGCTTTGTTTTGCTGCATACGCTTGCCGGCACTCCTCGTCAAACCAGGGGTTTAATGGAGGTGGCCTGGTAAAACCGAGCACATCAGTTGCTGCGCTTCTGATGGCTTCTTGGCATCGATGTCACTGGTCTTCGGCACTTGATACTGGCAGCATATGACTTCTCAAAAGGTTGAGGGATATGCGATCGGCTAAGTATTTGGCGGTTTGTTGCGATTTAAGCCGTCAATTTACGGATCATTAATAAAAAATCATGTCCATGCATTAGCTAATTGTCACTTAACCACAATAAATGGTGTAGAGATTGGAAATCGTTAAGTAATACTTTGTATGGAGATACCACATCCAAAATCCCATTTCGTTTAAAGATTCGCTGTCAGTTAATATTTTAATCTAATTACTCGTTAATTCACCTACTTCGGTGAATTAGTTGATTGCATGTTTATCAACGTCAATTAACTTCAAGAAAAGTTTGTTATTAAGATTTCTCGTTTTTCCATCACAACTTTGTTGCGAAGCGAGCAGTATAGATGATGAAGTTTTTCACTTACAATAAGCTTGGTCGCGTTGTAGTATGAGAGCCAGTATTCTGCTGGAGAACCAGATGTTATTTGTTGTTATTTGATGAAATTGTTTTAGTTACTATAGGTGCATGCTCATTGTGTAAAGCAACCAAATTTTCGTTAAGAAATTCTACGTGAGACGGTGATGTTGGTAGATAATTAATAATATCCCAGTAGATTGCACGGATGCTTTGATCTAAGACTGAGAGATCAATGCTTTTGAAGATGCGATACTGAAAGTTTCTAGGCCATTTGGTCATACAAAAAATCAAACGTCAAATAGATAACGTCGTGTTTGGAGAAGGCTGGAACAGAAAGCTGGCTGTCCGTATGTCTGTTTATTAATTTTTTGGCATTCCCTTCATTCCTTTACGCTTATAAACGTTCGTCAAAGGTTCTTAAATCAATTAAAATCAATAAAAATCACTCTTCTTTTCCAGTTACATTGTGGGCTCAGAGACAGCACGTATGGCCGGTTCATGGCGTTGGGCACTCCGTGTTACACCCTTCCTTGGGATTATCGCAGTTGTGTTAATATTCCTCATCAAAGATCCCGAACGTGGCGAAAGTGAAGGCTCCCATAACCTAGAAGCAACAACATATACAGAAGATATCAAGGATTTAATGAAGAATCGTTCCTTCATGTTGTCAACAGCGGGCTTCACGTGTGTCGCCTTCGTTGCTGGTGCTCTAGCTTGGTGGGGACCCAAATTTATCTATCTAGGACTTCGTATGCAGCCTGGAAATGAGGAATTAACACAAAACGAGTAAGTTGTCCACCTCCCTAGGGAGTTCTTCTTTTAACATTTCAGGAAAAAACAATACAATTAATTCAAATAAAAACAGCGTATCGTACAAATTCGGGATCATTGCAATGTTTGCTGGACTTATTGGTGTGCCGTTTGGATCATTTCTCGCACAACGACTTCGCCCGCGAATTCCGAACTGTGATCCATACATATGCGCCTTTGGATTGCTTTTATCATCACCCATGGTGTACTTGTCTCTTGTGATGCCAAGGACAAGCGGTTTCCTATGCTACAGCTTTGTATTTCTAGCTCAGATTACTTTGAATTTAACTTGGTCCATTGTAGCTGATATACTGTTGGTAAGAAAACTGATCAATTTGG
The DNA here is from genome assembly GCA_949715645.1 of Portevinia maculata. Classification (NCBI taxonomy): domain Eukaryota; kingdom Metazoa; phylum Arthropoda; class Insecta; order Diptera; family Syrphidae; genus Portevinia; species Portevinia maculata. The sequence goes on along the minus strand of OX454526.1, from coordinate 264,162,546 downwards.
GAGGGAAGAGAATGATGAATGATTGAAAAGAACCCCTCACGAGATGTCTTGCTTTAGACTGGATTGTACGATCGCGTGGATTTATTTAATTTAAGTTTTTTTTTTTGGATTTTTAAATCGAAAAACGAATATTTATTTTCAAAATTATTCTTTACAATTCTTTTCAGTGTGGCATTTAAATTCGGTCTGATTACAATGGTAGCCGGTATTATTGGTGTCCCAATGGGAGCGTACCTATCTCAGGCGCTCGGCAAGCGATTGCCGACAGCCGATCCATTGCTCTGTGCATTTGGATTGTTTGTCAGTGTGCCACTCATGGCTGGTGCCATGATAATTGTTTCGAAAAATACCATTGCAGCGTATACGTTGGTATTTTTCGGTGAATTAGCTTTAAATTTAAACTGGGCAATTGTTGCTGATATTCTGCTGGTAAGGATATTATGTGTTGTAAATTAACAGGAACCTTTTTTCCTTTTCATCAAATTCCTTCTCCTACCTTATCTATCGCTTTGGAGGGGTTTCCCCTCCTTCCTACGCATCCTAGTCATTTGTAAAAATTTCTAAAATTTAAAAAAAAAAACGTTAAAGTCAATCTAACTATGTACATGAATGTATGTATAATTTGTTCACAAAGTGGTGGGTGTTATGTTGTAATTTTATTTATGTTTTTTAGATTAAGTCTGTATTTTTGAATATAAGCAATATGTACCATTTTAAGTGGAACAGTTTTTTCGTTTCAAAACGTTTAAACTTTTTTCTTTAAAGGAATCCATATCAAAACCAGTGTCTAAACAAAATAATGCAGAAAATACCATTAGGTTACTGGTTTAATTGCTAATTTTCTTTTTATTATTTTATTTTTAAATAATGTTCACTGTCACCACCTTTACATTTAATAACTCCGTAAGCCCTTTGGAAAGAAAGTCGTAGAGTTACTTTAAGTATTTTATTTAAATGTCACTTCATGCTGCCTTAATTACTGAATTGAGTGATTCAGGATTCGTAGACTCTGTTAAACATTTATCCTCACACATTTTTATTAATTAAGGTCCGGTGATCTTGGTGGACGAAGCAAGATTACATTTTGTTCGGATATTTAACTCTTAATGATCCGAGAAAGCATTCACCTCTCAAAGAACCTATCTCAAAGAAAATGTAACGCGACCGGTAGTACTGTCGTGTTCAAGGAGGAGATCCTATGGAACTCGTCCAAAAGGTTATATCAATCACCCTTTTTAACAATCGCGAAAGAGAGGCCCTGCATCACATAACTGCAACAACACCATCATTTGATTGACCTTAGTGACAAAGTGGAGTGTTGCCGATACTTTTTTGAGGTCAAACCGGCGAATCCCACAGGCGGACCAGTAGGTTAGGTTAGGTTTAGGTGGCTGTCGGCAGAAGCCGACACACTTAGAACAATTTATCTACCTAAACTCTGTAGATGGGACTGGCCAACGCCACGCTGTTGTTCTCAAACGGGCCCCCATCTACGTACTAACCGCGCCCAACGTCGTTTGATTGCGGTGATCTGACGAGAACCGATTAACTCGACGTGGTATGGTCGTTGGTTAGGCGGACCAGTAAGGATGCAGTGAAGTGGGAGAGTTATGAGTTGTCGTCAAAGAGAAAGAAGATTCAACTCTTTATGATGCTTGCGTTGCGGACTGGTACATTATCTTGGTGGGATGTCCAAGATAATGATTTAATTTAATTTTAATTTTAATTTCTAAGTCGGTAACTACAGACCAAGCGTTCCATACCGTGAAAACGCACCCCAAACCAAAATACTCATGATTTGCAATGGTTTAATTCATCCGTTGCGTTGCGGATTGGTACATTATCTAGGTGGGATGTCCAAGATATTTGTCCAAGGACATTGCCATAAGTAGAGAAGCCACTTCGGTAACTACAGATCAACCGTTCCATTCCGTGAAAATGTACCCCAAACCAGTACACCTCCTTCCCGGCTTTGGTGACGCTTCAAAAAAATCTGGTTCCTTACTTAAATCATGAGAATGATGGTTTAATTCATCCATATTATTTTATTGTTTTCATCTGAAAAAACCACCGGTTCTTCCATTTTGTCTCGGTTTTTGGTTTTGCAATTTGACAGTCTTTACGTTTACATCGAACGAAATTTGTGTTGTCAACTAAATTCAAGATTTCACCCGAAAAGATCATCATTTCATTTCCGGCATTTCGAAATATTGGATATCGTCTCTGCATTTGGAAGTTTGTCAAATCGAAAAAATTACTTATTTAAATTGTGCATAGCATTCAGCTATCCAGTTACCAAGAAAACAGCTGTCAAAATATTTGTTCAAGACAAAGATTACCCGAAAAAATATATTAAAAAAGGAAAAAGTGAACAGACACGGTGGCTCGACACTGCAGTTGTGCCCCCGGGGCTCACATCCTGTCCACAATGTTGAACAGCGTACAAAAAGTATGACGGCAAATTAAGGCAGCTGAGATGAATTTGCTTCACATGACAGCACGAGTAACAAAGATTGATCTAATACGAAGTTCCAAGATCCCAGGAAGCCTTCACGTCAAAGAACCTGTCTCGAAAAAAATTTAGCGCTACCGGCTAAGTTGGTACTATCATGTTCAAAGGGAGATTATTAAGGTATTTGTAGACTGTAGACATGACAAAATTTCAAGATATTCTTATGGCATAAAGTATTAAAAGCTTTTTAAGCGGACATTACGTCCAATCGTGAAAAGGGAAAGATAACGCATACTTATCGGGATTCAAGTTTGGTAAACCTCGAATGTTTCGTACACTTCACTGTTTCGTATACTTTTATTAACCTCGCATTCAGTGTTAATATTGTCGACGTGAGAAATGCAATCTCCACTCCCTTATCTACCTTTGAGAACTTACATTGATACATTAATTTTTTTAAAGTGGGTTAAAACGATTGAAGAGCAGCGTGTCTCTGCATGAGACATTCTGTTTCACCTGACACCCCTGGACATCTTTAGTAAGCAAGCGGCCGCTAGTGCCGCTGACCGACTCAAAACAACGTTCCAATGGTCAGAGAATGAAATCGGCCACGCATCTATTCTAAAAAAAATTAGAATCCTCCCTAGCAACATAGACTACACCACCCGGTTTGACAACAACTTCAAGTTCAACATCCCTTCCAGAACATTCTGGGAAGTGGGTCCCCCTGTCGAAAATAAATCGACCCACTTTTATACCGATGGATCCAAAACCGACGAGGGGGTAGGTGGAAGTGTGTTCTCTGACAGACTGAACCTCAGCCTCGCCTTTCGCCTCCCTGATCACTGCAGCGTGTTCCAGGCGGAAATCATGGCGATTAAAGTAGTCCTATCGTGGCTGAAGAGGAACGTGATATCCGCTATGGATTTCCGGATCTTCTCAGATAGTCAAGCTGCGCTTAAATCTCTGGATTCTGTCTCCACAAACTCCATCGTAGTCCGCGACTGTCGATCATCTCTAGTTGAGATCGCGGAGCAATTTAACATTCACCTATGCTGGGTGCAAGGACATACAGACATTCCAGTGAACTGTAGACGGATGAACTCGCCAAGAAAGGAGATATACTGCCCCTTAGGGGCATAAAGGTCCCTTAGGCATCCCAATTGCTACATGCTAACTCATGTTTATTAGGGAGACCATTGAGAAAACTAACCTTAGGTGGACAAGTGGCACCATTTGTCTAGCGACAAAACAGATTTGGCCAAAGCTAGATCTGAAACGCTCTAAGTGGTTGATATCTCTGAACAGACTGCACTTTGATGCTACAATTGGTGTAATCACCGGACACTGTCTCATCGGCAAGCATGCAACAAGGCTTAGCGTATAGACGCGTAATGACTTCTGCAGAAGCTGCATGGATGTCTGGAAGAGGAGGAGGAGACAATTCTCCACGTTCTCTGCACATGCCTTGCTCTCTCTCAAAGACGACAACTCCATTTAGGATCTTTCTTTTACAATGAACTTAGCGATCTCATTAACAACTACATCAAAAGTCTGTCAAGCTTCATCAAAAGCTCCAACTGATTCAATGAGTAGGAAGTTGATATATCCGTGTGGTATCACAATGGACCTTTCATTGGTCTAAGTGTGCCGGCCTCTGCCGACTGCCACTATAACCTAACCTAACCTAAAATGATTCTATTGTCTATTTTAAAATTTAAATAAGTTAATGAAGGGTTTAAAATTGCCTTAATTCAGATCAATTTTAACCGGCAGCGAAGCAACATCAACGTGCGATAACAAGTTTTAGATCCTCTTTTTAATAATCACGTCAAATTATAGATCGCAGAACGCAGTTAGTTGCGACATCAAAATCTGATTTCATATTATAGTGCTGATACTTGCGTGTATGCGTTAAACAAAACACCATATAATTTAACATTTTAATAATGGCAATAAGTCTGAGCTTAGAATTTACAAACCTTCTATTTACCTGATGGCAATAATCAACTGAAACGAAATCAAATAAATATTAATAGCGCTTTAATTAGATCAATTGGTCAAGTTGCGTCGATGTCTTTGGATTTCAAAGCAATATCCACGTGTATTTTTTCTAAAAAGTAAACACTTGACTAAGTCTTCGACGAATGGTGGTATGACTTTTTCGATAAGATTACACACATTTGACTGGCGTGCAGGCGATATAAATAAAATTATCATAAATTATTTCGATGTGGCGCTGCATACATTAAAAGCGTCAAGTAGGTATATGATTAGCAAACAATACAACAGGCGATCTTTGTGGTGTGATAACCCTTTCTAGAATTATTTACAGTAATGATATGATAGCGCGTATAACTAGCGATCTGTTGAATTTTATTAATAAAACTTTGCATAGATAGTGTGTGACGTGTAGTTTTACTTGTTCTTCTTCAACTTGAACGGCAAGGTTGTGATGTGGATAGAGAGGGATGCACACTTGCGGGACAGCTTTAAGAGGTTGAATTTTTTGCTAAGTACACCTGAATGTTTAAATTGTCTTGCTATGATTTTCCCCCTTGTCGCCTCCAAGTACCCGCACAGTTATTTTTTTGTGTTTCACAAGTCAAGTTGTGCAACGTCAACATTGGTATCTTTTTGCGCCCGCCATTACGTACGCTATAATACAAACTTGTAGCACTTTTCAGAAATTCGTTTCAATTTTCTGCTACGAAAAAAACGATGATCTTAAGATAAATATTTTAATATTGTTTTAATTATCACGTATACCCTTGCAGCTGTTTCTTTTTTTTTGTTGGCCGCGTGCCAGTTTAGATATTCAGCAAGATTACGATAGATAAACTGCTTATTAGAATAATGCATTCTATAAGTGTCGTCCATTAAGATCACGAATCTTAAGTCTCATTTCATAACAACTCTCCACTTCGTCGGCTTAACGTTTTAAGTAATCGTTTGTTATCGCTTTAAATTTTTTTTTTATTATTCCCATCATGTACTTTCTTATTTGAATAACCTATCGCTCGTAGTCGTACATATTTCAGTGTACTTCAATTTGGTATTTACTATTAAAATGCTTTTCATTCATAAAATAAACACCACGTTAAACTGTAGTTAGATTGATTTGAAACACTCTTTGTCGCAAAATTTTTGAAATTGAATCAGAAGCTTTCTACAATAATCCAAAAAAACACGCATCTACACCTTTGTATATACATCTCAAGTAGATGTACATACACATACACACTATTATCCATCACATATTTCCGGGCAAGAATGTCAACAACAAAATTGCCTGGAGAATTTTATTTAAGCTAATTCGCCTCAAAGTATGCTTCTTCACAGTTAGATTATTTCTCTTCACTTTCTCTACAACCAAATGAAATATTTAAACCACATGCAATACACAAACCGCTATTTAAAGTGGACTGTATTGTTTCTAGTTTCTTTAATCAGCACCATCTCTTGAGAGCTTTCATTGTATTTTCCTTGTTTTCGCTAACTTTCGTTCCACTAAGCGATGAGGGCGGGAAAATTTAAAAACTTGTAAATTGCACTGTCATTCATTCTTTTCGAACACTCACTCTTAATCTATATTTTTGTACTGCTTGTGTGTAAATGTGTTAATTAGTTTTATTTTTTCAACTCTAGTACGTTGTGGTGCCAACGAGAAGATCGACAGCCGAAGCGTTTCAAATTTTAATATCTCACGCGTTGGGAGATGCTGGTAGTCCATATCTAGTCGGAGTGGTAATTTGTTTAATCGCATTTGCTTGGGTAAATTATAAATTTTTCTTTTCAATTTAAGTTATCTGAAACGATTAAGAAACACCTAAGGAATTCGGCGCATTCAACAACAGAATTTGTAACAAATGGAATTGAAAGTCTTGCGCTGACACTGGAAAATGCTACAACAACAGCGAGTCCGATGTTGGAGAATGTGCTTTTAGATCAGGTGATAGCAATTTTTTAAAACAAATTTAAATGTAGTATAATTTGAGCTTTCTTTTTTTTAGGACACAAATCTAACTAAATTCGAAGCACTGCAGTATGCACTGTTTTCGACAAGTTTTGTTGAGGTGATTGGCGGTATTTTCTTCCTAATAACGGCCGCGTTTATTATTAAGGACAAAGCGAGTGCCAGCCAGGCTGTGAGAGGTGAGTTGTTGTAATTTAAATTTTGTAATTGCTAACAAACTCCCTTATTCTATCATCTCCATTTACAACTCAATCACGACTTAATTGTTTTCTTACTCACTCTCTCTCTCTCTCTCTCTCTCTCTCTCTCTGTCTCTCTTCTAGAAGGCCATATAGCTGTGCCGAATCAAGCGCCTACCGATATTAATGAGATATCATAAGCAACTATCCACCCGAAGACTTTAATATATCTATGCATACGTTCCTGTTATATATGAATCCATATACAACACATATAACGCTATTGTAAATGTTATTTAAGTGCACTCTCTACTCTGTCTGCTAACTGTTTAGCTGGGGCCAATTGAAGATAACACGACAATGTTTCCTCTAAACAATGATAGTATAAGAATTATTTTTTATTTTCGTTTACACTTTACTTAAGTCCTTTCAATCCATAGCCATAGTTCTGCAACTGACTCAACTCATCCCAAAAGTCCGCGCCTCCCTTGCTACTTTGCTAAGAGCCAACCTCTGTTTTGTCTGATGATGCCACTTCATGGCATATTTTACAGGTCCGACCGCCAAGTGTGACCTATCCATCGCGACTTTTGTATTCGTAAGGTGGTGACTATGGTTCGTTGAAGATACGGTTCGTCCTAAATATCTTTACGATGATGTACCAACATCTGCTACAGGTTACAAGTTGGCCACCATAAAAGTACTAGTACCCACCGATATGACGTTGAACCGGAATAATTTTAGCTTGGTTGTTCTATTGCAAAAGCAGAATTAGCTTCTGCTAATACCATGCTATCTAGACATACAAATCTAGATTCATGGCAGCGTTGTGGTGAGAATTCGGTTTTGAAATGCTTAGGGTTTTTTAAGCCGCATTAAACTGTATCCCGACATATTTGTCTCGTATTCCCATATTTTGTTGGTGGTGAACTCTAATCTTTTGTGCAGATAAACATCGTCACCATAATCAAGGTGTTTCGGGTAATATGTGGCTTTTTTTTCTATCCAATAATGCCCAAGCTACGTCGCTAATACCAGCCCGAATCAAAAGCAGCGGAAGTATGAGCTCGGAGTGCGGACTTTTAAGCCATCTGACACCTTCCCATTGTGCAGAACATGAACCTAAAGCTTAAATAATATGAATAATGATTGTTTCTAGTTTTTGGTTTATCACGTGTATGTACTATTAATAAATTAATACAAAAAGTAGGCTCATTTTGTAAATACGATTCATCAAGCGATCATTCAATATCACATCGTCATAGTTTTTAAAAGAAAAAAAAGCAATTCCTCAATCAAAAATGTTTATTCCAAATTGCACATCATTGTGCAAACCTATATTGTCTTTCGTAGATAGATTAATTAGAGTTAGCAATAATTAAGTTTTGAATTAATAAAAGAAAAGACAAAATATAAGGCCCTGTTAAAGCAATACGTAAAATTGGAATAGTAAGCACAACGAACACATCATAGGAACGATTTGTATCATTTCTCAATTATTTGTGACATGTTAGTTGATAATTCATAAGCAACAATTTAAGACAAAGATTGTGTCGATCTATTCATTTAAACTGGACCAAAAAAGCAAATCAAAATGTTTACGTGTGTATAACTGGGGCCCTAGCTGCCACTATAGATAGCAAATGCATTCAAAGGAAGAAAAATAAAAAAAAAAACATTAACAAAATCAAATGGTAAGAGTTGTAAGAATAATCTTTGGAACGGAGACACATATTGGTGAAAAGGCTTTAAAAAGACTGCTGAAAATAAATACATATATATAAATAATTTTAGTTAATTTGTTGTTTGTTTAACTTTTGTGGATCTAAGCTAAAGAAAAAAAAAAACAATTACCTTTAACATTAAATTCGGCGGGGGTATATATCCGCAAAATGCAATCATTTCAAATGTAAAGAATCCATTCAAAGCCTGACATTTGTCATACGCAGGTAAATTATTGTGGATTTGAGATTTTCCCCGGCAGATTGCATGTAAGGGGTGAATGTAAAACTGTAGTTTACTTGCATTCTGTTTTAATTTATTTGTTATTTTATGTTTCTCAGTTATTGGAGGCGTGTACTCTCTTCATCATTCTACTCATTATGTCATTATGCTTAATATACACCACAGCCAGTGCTGTTAATATCTTCTAGTTGTTATGATTTTCTATGAGTTAAACAAAAAAAAGGAGTATTTATGTAAATATTAAAATATTTTTTTTTTACAATTTTAAGATTATACAAAAAATAAATCGATAGTTTTAATGTTAAAAATATAAATAAAAAAAAAACATTTTTTTATAAGTAACAGTCAATTTGTGGTTTTATTTAAATTATTAAATTTCACTTTATATAAATAGTCCAGGATGGTATTTTATTTTAGCGGTGAAGAGGAAATGACATCTACACCCACCAAATGGGCAGATTCAATTTGTACACAATTGAGCGGGCTCAATAAGACGTTGGTAGGCTTGCACCCGGAAGCATGTCGTGCTCTTCTAATATCGTTTTCGGTTGGGCAAAAACAATTTCAGTTTTCACTTTCGATTGGGCGCAAGATTTTTTTTTTAAACAAGTTTAAAAAAAAACTTTTTAACTAAAAATACCAGTGTTTTTTATTGTTGTGTGGAAAATAAAATAAAAATACAATTGTAGGCATTAACGGGCCATATAGCTAAAACCTAGCTTCTCCAACCATTTGCTGCAAGTGGAAAGGTACTACATCTTTAAGGCGAACCTGAACGGCAATTTTGAGAAGCTCCTCATGACAATTGATACTCTTGTCAGAGGTGGGGCAGTGGAAAAACCTACAATGTTACTCGCGGGGCTGCGCCCACATAAAATAAAACAAGCAGAACATAAATTTCTCGAGCAGTAATATATTTTTGTATCTGCTTCCTTCTAAGGAAAATGAAACAAGTGAACAATAATAAATTCTTAATTTTATTATTGGAACAGACGAGGAGAGAGTCAAAACTGAATTTGCTGATTGTTGAAAATCTGTAAAAAAAAAAAAAAAAATATTTTTTTCCCAATGCATTTTCTTTTTGTTTATTTGCAATTATTTAACAACAATGAATACGGATATATAAGCTGTTCTTATAATTTGTTTGTCAACAACAAGCGGTTCAATTGTCATACTAATACTATTACAAAAAAAGTCAATCTGGATTTGTTTTAGATTTGGCACGACATATCTAAGAGCAAAATCCGAAAAGCCCAGTCGAAAACGACACAAGTGTTTCATTGGCACTCAAATGACCGTTCTTTTCCTGAAATAAACAGATTTTTTTTGCTTGATTTCAATTAGATTCAAAACCAGAAGCAACCCCATTCAAACGCTATAAACGTAAAATGTTGAATTGACGGCTGAATTCCGAAATGTCGAAAAAATGCGCATCATGAGTGTGTTCCCTTCAAGAAAGAGAGTTCGTTTTACGTCTGCAAACGGAATCAATGACATATGGCCGACTCAGCATACGGGTCCGCGATACCACGTTTCTCTAGGCGCGGATTCACCTGTGTATGTATAGTTAGAGTGAGCTCGCTGTGCTCTTCAAAAAACGAATCCAAAACTGATCCAAAAAAAGGTACAAATCGAGGCTAGATGAGAATCGAGTATTTTTTCGAAGCAAAATAAAAATCAACAATTTTGTCCTTGTTTATTTTATTTCTAAGAACAATTCATACATATTTACATTAGGTATACCTATATGGAATACTCTTCCATGCTATATTTTCCCTTCACATTATAACCTACAAACATTAAAAACCAACGTGCATCGGCATCTCTTCTTTTCTTGTACTCCTAATTTCCTTAACGCCCGTGCTGTGTATCCAATACATGATAAGGGTAGTAAAAAATACCGTTTAGTGCGTGTACATTATAACAAAAAAAAATTGGTTGCCATAATTTTGTGATTTCGATAAATCTAAACCCAAAAGAAGTTTAATTAAGCAACAATTTATGTAGATACAAATTCAATTGTAATTTACCTTTCAAAGGAAAATGATACCTACACTCCTACAGCCAGAGACAGTGTCAGTGACAAATGATGAAGGGGACCCTTCAAGCAAAAACGTTGACCCAACTTTTCCCGTCATTTTTGGATCCGAGATATATGAGGCGTTTCACGCACACATTTGTAAATTAACTGTCAGTACATTACCAATAGGAAGAAGAGCGAGAGTCGAGAGTATTTATTAATTTATTTGTAATGGCGGATCCCTTCAAGCAAGAGACTCCGTTTTACGTCCGCAAACGGAGTCAATGACATATCTACTACTCGGCATACGGGTCCAATTAGTATGGAAATTGTAATAGCCGCGGACTCACATGTGTATGTATTGTGAGAGAGTGAGTTCGCTGTGCTCAGCAAAAAACCAATCCAAAACTGATCCGAAAAAGGTGCAAATATATGCGTGGATCGCGCCATAAATCGCGGATCCAAAAATGACTGGAAAAGTTGGCACATATGGTACGTTCATTAATGTTTTCTTTCCTCTTTAGCTTCCGGTCCAACTTAAACCCTAGATAGCACTGTTGGGGAGTTTTAGAGTGGATTCTCTTAAACTGGGGAGCGAGGAGCATGGACTTTGTTTTTCCTAGTAAAAAGGAAACACTCAGTCTTCGTCGGATTGACATTGAGACCGCAGGTTTCTGTACAGCTTACTATCATACTAAGAGTAAATTGAAGGACATCGGCAAGTGTCTGTAGTTACTTGCCTGATATGGAGATAGCAACATCGTCCGCGTATGCTACCACAGTGCAGCCGGTGTTCTCTATTTCCGCGAAGATTTCATTGAAAACAAGAGTCTAGAGGGGGAGGAGTCTTGTCCCGCTGTGCTTGTCTCTTGCTAGAACTACTCCCAAGTGAAGCATTTATCACTCTGGTTTTAAATATCTGTTCCACAAGAGAGCAGACTGATTCGCAGATGTTGACCCCTTGAAGGACATGGATAATCGAATTTGTTTCAACGATGATGAAGGCTCCCTCTATATCAAGGAAGGTCACCAGGGTGAATTTCTTTATGCAGAGAGATTTTTCGCGCCTTCTCAACTGGTTTTCATTTTTGATAGGCGTGTTATGACTTGGATAGCACATTATCCACTGACTCCTTGATCAAGAGATCTAGGATTCTCTCAAGAGTTTTCAGTAGGAAATTCGTTAGGCTGATTGGCCTTGTATGTGAGGTCTTGCCGACCTTTGGTATGAATACAACTCCTCGGACCAGGTTGAAAGTATAGTTTCCAGTGACAGGCAGCCTTTCCGAATGCATTAAGCCAAAAGCATTAAATGATTTACTTTTCTCAGCCGGTCGCTCTGAAGTAGAATGGTTTTAACTTATAAAATTTGATAACACTTTGTATCTGATTGATTTTTATACCCTATTCTAAGGGTATATTAATTTTGGCGCATACTTTGTAACATACCTTAATATTGCCCGTAGACCCCTAAAAGTTACTATATTTATGATCAGCATCGATAGTAATGTCGATCTATCCATATCCGTCCGTCCGTCTGTCGGCAAAAATTAGGCCTTTAAACTGGACCTAGAGAGCTGAAATTTTAACCATATACTCTCTAGGGTCCCGAAATAATCAAGTTTACGAATTTTTGAAATCCGCCCACAGACACGCCCACAAATAAATAATTTTTTTTTTTTGAAAATCCAAAGTTTGAGCTAGGGAGCTGACATTTATAATATATACTCTCTAAGGGCCTTTTATGCTCATGTGTTAATTTTTTAAATCCGCCTACTGACACGCCCACAGGTTAGGTTAGGTTAAAGTGGCTGTCAACAGAAGGCCGACACACTTAGACCAGGATTAGGTCCATTGTGATGCCACACGGATCGAGGGGTTTCCCCACTACTAGTTAAACCATTTAGAGCTTCTTATGAAGCGCGATAGACTTCTAACGTCAGCGTTAGCCAAGTCGTTAAGATTGTTAAGCAAGAAATCTCCCAGATAAAGATTTCTATTATGGGAGAGAGCTGGACATGTGCAGAGAAGGTGAGGTATAGTCTCCTCCTCCTCCTCGTCCAAGCAACTTCTACAGAAGTCGTTAGAATAAACGCCAAGCCTCGATGCATGCTTGCCTATCAGACAGTGCCCTGTAATGGCACCTATAGTGGAGCTAATATGCAGTCGGTTTAGTGAGATCAGACTCTTAGAGCGTCGCAGGTCCAGCTTTGGCCAGATGTGCTTAGTCGCTAGACATGTATTACTACCTGTCCACCTAAGGTTTGTTCTCTCGATTGCAGATAGCTTGAATAAAAGTTTGCAGGTAGCGATTGGGATACCCAGAGAACCCTTTTCAGGTAAAAGGGGGAGTTTGGTTCCCTTTTTGGCGAGTTCATCAGCCCTGCAGTTTCCTGGAATATCTCTATGCCCCGGCACCCAACAGAGGTGAATGTTAAACTGCTCCGCCATCTCCATAAGAGATGAACGGCAGTCGAGGGCTGCAATGGAGTTTGAAGATACTGAATCCACGGACTTGATCGCGGCCTGACTGTCCGAGAAGATACAGATATCCTTTGTGGATATCACATTTCTCTTCAGCCACGTCAGGGCTTCTTTTATCGCCATAATCTCCGCCTGGAATACGCTACAGTGATTAGGAAGACGGAAAGAGAGACTCAGATTTAGTCTTTCGGAGAAAACGCCGCCACCAACCCCGTCACTAGTTTTTGATCCATCGGTGTAGAAGTGGATCGCTTTAACTTCCTCAAATTTAGCGTCCTCCCAGAATGATCTGGAAGGAATAGTGACTTGAAAGTTTTTCCAAACTGTAATTGGGGTATGGTGTAATCTATGTTTCCTGGTAGAGACTCAAATGAGTCCAGAATGGTGGTGTGGCCAATGTTATTGTTAACCCACTGCGAGGTAGCCTTAAGGCGGACAGCAGAACAGGCTGCTGTTTGCCTACTAAAAATGTCGAGTGGTAACAGATGTAGCAGGATATCTAGTGCTGCAGAGGGGGTGGTACGGAGTGCTCCACTTATGCACAAACCAGCTGTGCGTTGGACTTTTCCAAGCTTAACACGCCCACAATTAAATAAAACAATTTTATTGAAACACCCAAGTTTGAGCTAGGGAGCGTTTTTTATAAAATCCTTTAAATGTTATATAACAAAATATGTAGAGCGTTCTTAACAATTCAACCATACTTAGACTTTGTCACGCCCACTTATGAGGGATAGGAATAAGAATAGGGTATCCAACAGTTCGCCCAAGCGGACTGTAGCCCGTCCCTATGTTTTTAATTTAATTAATTTTCTTAAGAAAAGTATACGATACTGAGTGTAACGGATTCATGTAGTACAATAATACAATCAAACTGAACTTGACTATTCTGAAATTATAATCTCATAATTATGTAAGCCCAACAAACATTATAAAGAGATAAACATATTCATTCTGATTATGGTAGTCGCGAGAGTTGTATGAAAGGGACAGTTTACTTCGTATCCATGTATAATGTATCCATGAGTGCTGTACCTTTATGGTATTTAGTGGTTTTCTAACGATGGTTGATGTTTTTTGTTAAAATAAACAAATGATGATGCTTAACAATATTTATTGGTTAATTCAAAAATGTGTAGGGTAGGGCAGTTTTGACACTTTTTCTGTAGATTTGGAATAGCTTTTTTGCAAAAGAATATTCAAAAGGATTTTTATTTTATTTGAAATTTTAATAGTTTTCCTATAAAAATGTATAGTTTCTGAATAGTTTACAGTACCCTTAGAGCTTAAAAAAGTCATTTAAAAATCTGCCTCAGAAAGACGATTGTGCCAAGCCATGGGGCTAGCTGGAGCACTTTCGACAGGACTATTTCTACTGGGGTGTGCGGAAGATATCGACATCATCGGCCGTTCTCAGCTTGTCCTAGTCGCGGTGGAAGCTTTTACGGCGATTAAAGAACAGGCGAAATTGGTTGGTCTTGAAGCTAATGAGGACGAGACCGAGTACATGCTATCAACAAGCAAACATCTGTCCACCGCCTAGGACAAAACGTCACTGTTGATAGCAATAAATTCAAGGTAGTTATGGAGTTCATCTACCAAGCAGTAAACATCAACTCCGAAAATGATACCTTAGTGGAGATCCGGCGGAGAATTACCTTGCGAAAACGCTTAAATAACTTAGATAGATTATAAACACAAAGGTTTGACACTGACCAGAAAATAATTCCAGTAAGGAACCGCTGAATATAACTTACTTCGCAAGAATGGGAAATTACACAAAATCAAAGAAAAATAAAAAAACCGCTCTCACCACCACACTGTTGCAGGAGAGCTGCGGTAGTTTGTGTATGATCTACAACTAGAGATCGGCCTGATTATTTTCGGAAGACTTTATTGAATCAACCGCCTTTCTGTGATCGTTAAAGTCAAAAGTGCCCACCGTCGAAAGTGACACACCCTATCCGAGTCGTTTGTGTTAACCCTTGCTATGGCCTTTCTAACCTTACTTCCTACTTTATACTATTGTATAAATATATGTTGTATGCTACTATGACTACTATTCGTGGGTGGCGACGGTGTAGAGGTTAGTGTGTTGGCTTGTGACCCGTGCGGTGCAGGTTCAATCCCCAGGGGGAACAACAACATACGCCACCCATTCTCATGCCTCTACACCAAAAGGAGGATTTCTGCCTGGTAGTACAATGGACCGTTACCGAGTCTGAGTGCTCTGGGATTTGGATTTCCTTTTTACAAAAAAAAAAAAAAAAAATCGCTACTATTCTATACTGTTACTAGTTTATTTTTAGTATTTTTCGTTAGAATACATTTTCCACGCCACCTTTGGTTGGAAGTGTGTTTGGATGTGTGGTAGAGCCATTGTTTGACCGTATTTTTATTATGTTTCATGTAGAAATGGACAAATACTGAATAAAATGTGCGGTTTATGGCGTATATAGTTGCACATTTCTATTAAAATCAATGCAGTCTGTTAATGCGGTCTCCAATACATAATTAATTTCATGTTGCGATCCGGGTTAATAATTAGAGCCTGCATCTCAATAAGTCGGATTTCGGAAGCAGAATTGCGTCGTCGAACCTTCGAAATCGAGCTATAGCAATATGTATGAAATCTGAACCCCACTTGCTTCCGTTATCAAAATTTTTGGTTCCAAAATCCGATAATTGAAAAGTGGGTTCCGATATCCAACTGTTTCCGTTAATAAGCTTCCGTTACAATTCAAAATTGTACCCTCAAAGCGCCAAATGAGTTGTCCCTGTTTTATTTATATTGCAATACGGTTGGGGTATCCAGTGAACCGAGAAGGAAATAGGCCACTCCGCACTTCTGAAGAATTCTAAAATCCTCCCAAGCACTCCTGGAAGATGATTCGATCCACTTTCACACCGATTTATCGAATATGTATCAAAGACGGGGTAGGAGGAGATGTATTCTCAGACGGGCTGAATCTCAGTCTTTCATTGCGTCTTCCAAAGCAATGCGGTGTGCCAGGCGGAATTTATGGCGATATAGGAAGTCCCATCGTGGTTGAAGAGAAACGTGATATCCTTTAAATCCTTATCATTTCGGAGAGTCAAGCTGCTGTTAATGCCATCGTAGGTCTAGACCGCTGATCAACTCTCCGAGTTGGCGCAGGATCTCTCTAAATAGACTGCACATTGGTGTTACAATTGGTGTTATCACTGATTTCCGCAGAAGCTGCATGGACGAAAAGAAGGATACAATTCTCCACCTTCTCTGCACATACCCTGCTCTCCCTCTTACGCTACGTGGTATCACATGAGCCTTTTATTGGTCTTAGCCTGTCAGTCTCGGCCGACTGCTACTTCAACCTACGCAAACCTAACCTAACCTAGGGTTGGAATAAAGTGCAAAACTCTTGCAAGATTTTAATCAATATATTCTTTGTTGTAGTGCAAGAAAATTTTCCAATTTCACACTTTTGACATAATACTAAACCAGTTGCATCGGATCGTGAATACCCCTAATATTAATGTTTATGCATAGCTACTCGTACCTTTCTCCGATTTCCTACTTGACATGAAATAAATGCCCATCCTGTGATATTGCAGCTAGTTGACCTGCCAAGAACACTTACTGGAGGCTTATTTGCCAGAATCGTTAACTGTAGAATCTACCATCTCTGGGCGCTGTTGATTTTCTGCAGAAAATGAATGTTAACAATCGTCTAGCTTGATGTCGAAACTATCGATAAAGGCCAGAAAACACCTCCTTTTGCCCTCGTCTTGCTGTCGGCATCATTTATGATAATGGATAGGGTTATTGCAGAAAAATATTGTAGGAGGAAATAAGCATAAATAAAAAAAAAAACCGAATAGGTACCTACACACTTTTCCTTCCGAAAGAGACTATCCTGAAACATACAAACACATGAAAAACATAAATGTAAATTTTCTTCTTCTTCTCCCTTTCATATGGTGAGGCTATGATCAGGATAATAGCCCTCCCACTTAAAATAAATAAATGTAAGTTTTTTAAACCTTCGAAATTGCGTTTAGCGAAAAGAAATCTTGTATAAACCTAAAAATTTATAAAAAAAACATTGTGCTGTAGAGCTCTCAAAAATATTAAATGACCCAATAAAAAAAATTACATTGGTGATTAGGAAATTCAATTGCGACAGCTCATTTCAAACACATTTGTTTTGTAAAAAAAAAAGGTGATACCTTTGTATATAGACTATATACAAAGGTGATACTCGATAATCGATACCTTCCGACGATACACATTCGCATTTTAAGTACAACAATTTAGCCTATAAACGTTTACTTTCAGCCGGGAAAACTATCGCGCGAAGGTATTTTGCGAATATATGTACTCGTATGTAGATCAGTGATTGTTCAACTTTCTGCGCGTCATACACCTTCATCAGTCTAATATATACCCCTATCGTGGAATCCGTCGGATCTGAGATTCACTTCACTTATTCGATTCACGTGAACAGAAAATTGCTATGGTGGGATCGGTCGGATACTTTCCCTTACCGACCACTATTGGTGATTAGGAAATTCAATTGTGACAGCTCATTTCAAACACATTTGTTTTGTAAAAATTAAATTCAGTGAAAATAAAATAAAAACTGCGGATGTCAAATGCATGGATAGATTCGATCCGTTCGTTTTCCACGATACAGTGAATTTCATTCACGTTACCGACATGTGGATGGTTCACGTCTGCGGATTACACGATGCAAATTGTTCACCTTTAGCGGATCGTTCCCGCCGACGGATTCCACGATAGGGGTGATAATTGCTTTTGATTTTATTGTTGTTAACTTGCAGCTACTTTTTTGTTTTCTATTTTTCTCAACTTTGTATGCACTGTCACTGGCAAAGAGAACATGCGATAACAACATACCGTTATATGGTTTTTACTATTTTGTTTCATTTTCAATCGAAAAATGTGCTTAATTTTTGCGTCAGCAGGTTAGCACATGCAATTTGTCTTTAATTTATCTTCGGAATTTGTACTCGTATTGACATCAAATTTTATTTAACGCTCAAGTGATCTATTTTCTTTAATATGGGTAAAGGAAGCTTATGAAGATTTGAAGCTTTCAATAACTGAAATATCAAAAAAAGTCGGCAAAAGTCGAAAAGTCATATACAATTTTTTACGTAATAAGTCGGGTTATGGTCGAAATAATAAAGGCGGTAACAATAAAGTGATTTCCGAAGCTGATAAGAGAGCAATTTTGAGAGAAGCATCCAACTCTCATGAATCGACCGCAAATATCAGCGCAAATGTTGGTGTTGAAGCAAGCGTTTCTACTGTTTAAAGGGTGATAAGGAATGCTTCACATTTGAAAAGACTGAAAGTCAAGAAAAAACCACCACTTAACGATGCTCGAAAAGAAAAATGATTAAATTTCGCACGAGAGCACATGTCCTGGAAGTCTGATTGGCGCTATGTTGTCTTTTCGGATGAAAAGAAATTTAATTTGGAAGGACCCGATGGATTCAATTATTAGGCGTTTTTCTTTTTAAGCCCCGAGCGGGGAACAGAGCGGGACACGAGCGATCAGAGCTCGCTCCGAGCTGAACGTAACCTGAGCGCTCCGAGCTAAGTAAGAAACAGAATTGAGCACTGAACTGTCATTAGATAATTTTTTTTTTATTAATTTTCAAAATAGTCAGGTTTGCTTCTGAAATTGGTGTTTGTCAAGTATTGTTCCATTTAAAT
Source organism: Portevinia maculata (assembly GCA_949715645.1). Lineage (NCBI taxonomy): Eukaryota > Metazoa > Arthropoda > Insecta > Diptera > Syrphidae > Portevinia > Portevinia maculata. The sequence continues at coordinate 264,143,745 of OX454526.1, read as the reverse complement.
TATAATTTCTAGTAAATAAACTATGGAAAAAGCACAAATAATGAATGAAGTCAGCCGCGCTCAGCTTTTCGCTCGATGTGCTCGGTCATTTTTAATCGAGCTCATCGAGCGAGCCCTGAGCTAGCTCAGAGATAAAAAAGAAATACAAATTTTGTGCTCAGAGCGCTCTGAGCTAAAAAAGTAACACAGTTCTTTTTTTGAGAGCTCAGTGCCCCGCTCGGAGCTAAAAAAGAAAAACGCCTATTATTTCCCTGATCTTCGGAAGGAGGAACACCAGTTGGATCGACTTCATAGCTGTGTGGGCGGTGTGATGGTGTCGGGAGCTATCTACTACTATGGGACGTGCGAGTTGCAGTTTTTGAACACGAATATGAATGCAAACACTTATAAAAACGTACTGGAAACAGCTTTTCCCTATTTTAAAAATTTGTTTGGAAATGTGCCATGGCGTTTCCAACACGACAAAGCTCATCATCATAATATAGAAAACGTGTGGGGATGGCTGGTTAGCAAAGTTTACGAATCTGGCAGGCAATATTCTACCAAAGAAGAATTATTTGAAGGCAGTAAAAGTGCCATTTCAGCGATTTCTTTTATTTATATTGGAAAGTTGTACGAATCGCTTCCCAATCGGATCTATGAGATCATTCTCAACAAGGGAGGATCGACTCATTATTATAAAATTATAAAAAAATGTTTAAATTAGTTGATATAGGTATAAGTTTAAAAATAAGATCTTACCTGAAATGTTTAAAAAAATTGAAATAAAGAGATGTGTGCTAACCTGAAGACCTAATTCAAATTGTTAATTTTTCGGTTGATTTGGAAAAAAAATTATAAGAAAATATTGAAAAATAGAGAAACATACATTTTTTTTTAGATGAAAATTTATTTGTTAATAATCTGTAGAATTTTTAGAATGTGAGCTTTCTTAGTTTTAATAGAAATGAGCAAAAACTTTTAAAGCAGCGGTATGCTAACCTGATGACGCGCAGTGACACGGTTGTATAATTGACTTTTAATCTGAGTCAGCCGAAATGTCAAATGTCAGCCAGTGTAGTGCCGCCAAGTCGAAGTCGATCGGTTTTTCCGCGGAAAAAAAACACACCCAATATCGAGTACTCAGTATCGGTATCGTATCCCAAAAGTCTCGATACCTACTCAGTATCGAATCGTATCGTTCGAACCCCAGTCGAAAAACTTTCAAGCATCCGTCTCTTTAAACCAAAAGTTGGATTGTATTTTGATGTAATAGGTTTCTATTGCTTCCGAAATGTTCTTAAAATATTAAAATATTTTCAGAGTTAAATTGAGTTTTGCATGATTGGTTTATTTAAAAAAAAGTGTATTTATTTGTCCGCTATAGTGAGCAACAATAACTTTGTTCCAACTCCAAAACACACAAACTTATGTTTTTTAAAACATTGATGTAATTAGATTTGTAATTTTAGAATTGACAGCATTTACAATTTATTTAAACAGTTTTTGTGGACGACAGAATGTAATTAGATTAATTAAATTTTGATTATGTCCTTTTACTCCTTACCGGGTTAACCATGACAGCACGGCGGTGGTGGTGGTGGGTGACAGCATGGGGCTGGTGGGGGAGGATGCGGTCTTGGTGGTCGTGGCGGGGGATGCGGTCGTGGTGGCGGGGGAGCTGGCGCTGAAATATATACCGTCTTTGGAATAATTACTGGAATAATCACGGTTTTAGATTTGGCCGGCGGTGGAGTTGGTGGTGGTCGCGGTGCTGGTACATAAACAGTCTGCTGTGCTGGTGTTGGATGAACTGGAGCCTGGATGTAAATAGGAGCTGGAACTGGATTAACGATATAAGTATTAGGTACGGTTATAGTTGGTGCTGATACAAATATCACACCTCCCCCTCGTCCTTTTTTCTTAAACGATGCGTTTGTTGGCAGCGAAACTAACCCCGTTAGGATCACAAGTACAAATAAAACCTTCTCCAACATGATTACTAATCAAAAATCCTCACTATAATGGATTTTTTTTCGTCACCGTGCCAGCTTTTATAAGATCCACTGCCACCATGCTGAAATGGATAAATACAGTAGAACTAAAATTACCAACGGATAATTTGTTTCCCGTCCCATATATAAGCAGTCTTATGAATGGGGTTTCCATTAAGAATTATTAAAATTGGCAATTATTATTTATAGGGATTTATGTATAAATATCGATTGCTAAATTAACGCCAATATAATAAGATAATTGACAATTTGTGGTTACAATAACTCTTAGAAGAAAATTCATTTGCAAAAAAAACAACAGCAGCGCCAAGTTGCATATGAACATTCGAATTAGAAAGGGAAAGTGAAGCTAGAAAAGTGCCCACTTCTGATGCAATTCCAATAATAAAAGATGTAATAATAGTTTGTGGAAAATAATTGATTCCATTGAGCCATAAAGACCTGATATGCGGATATCTGCATCCGAACAAAAAAAGTAACCCAAAACGCAATTTATTATTACATACGATACGAAAATAGTACGCGCTTAACCGCGCTAAGGATTTTGCAAGCTATAAGCAAGCAAATGGCTTACCTGCGGAGCTGTTTTGGTAGGGTGCATGCACCAAATCATCAACCAAGTTTCGGTGGAAGAAAGCTCCACATGCGTCATCTACAGGAAAGGCGATCCTATGTCTTGCAAGAACTATTGAGCCATATCCCTGCTCGATATAGCATATAAGATCATATCCAATGTATGTATTTAACGTCTCAAGGCGTTCCGCAATACTAACACACTTATAGGGACGTACCAGTGTGGCTTCTTGGCCGGCAGATCGTCAATGGATGCCATACCGAAGCAAATTCTGGAAAATACCAAAGAATTTCACTTCGAGACCCACCATCTTTTCATCGACTTTCTATCGACCGCATATGAGGGCCTTCATCGTCAGGGGCTATACGTGTTGATGGCCGAAGATATTGCCTTCCGTGTTGACACCTGCCCTTCGCACTATTTTCTCCAGAACAAGATTAAAGAAGTCACATGATAGCGCATCTCCTTGCCGAAATCCGGTACAAGTTTGGAATAATTTGGAAGAGCTACTTCCAAACTGCACATTATACCGCTTGTTTTCAAGTGTCACACGACACAAGTAGATCAGTTTTGCTGCGATTCCATCGCCACGTAGAGCTCCTGAATGCTATCATATGCGGCTTTAAAGTCGATGAAAATGTGGTGGGTCTCGACTTGAAACTCATTTGTCTTTTCCAGGATTTGCCTTAGTGTGAAGATTTGGTCTATTGCTTATCTGCCGGGCCGGAAGCCACACTGTACGTGCCGGTTAGTGTGTTGCAAAACGGCTTCAGACGTTCACACAGTACGTTGGATAGGATCTCATATGCGACATTAAGCGACATTAAGCAACATTAAGCAACAGTACCCTTATAGTGTAAAAAAACACAGCGCAGGCATTTTGGTTTTTTTTGTGCAAGCAGCACCCATCAAATGGTGCATTTTCTGTTTTCAGGTGCTACTAACTACATGTTCAAAAGAATAGGAGGACAGGATAGAAGTTTGGCGCTGTTTTTTCGCCTAAATTGTTGGAAATGGTTTTCCGCCGAAAAAAATCCTCTCGGCACCGTGTCTCGAAGTTTGCTTGTTCTATTTAAGAACCTTTTTCCCCATATTTACCATTCTCCGTCGGGTTACTTAACGAAAGGAATTGTCCCATAGAATCCGTCACCATCTTTGTCAGCCGAAAACACATTGGTTGCATTTAAAATGCCTTTTGACTTACCTATAATTGCCTAAATATCGCTAAATGATCCAACTACCTAAGATGCCAGTACAGTACAATTGTTTATTTCTCACCTAACCCCTTAGCTGAATTTAAAAAAAAAAACAATCAGCGGTCGAACTGCAGTTTCGCTGTGGTATAAAGAACTGGCTATCAATCGGCTATGTCATAAAGTACACTAGTTTTCTTGCAATTTCTAATGTTTTCTCTTATTTTCCAATATTTCGACCAATGTATGTGTCTCTCACAATTTTGTAATACGTGAACTTATTTGGAACTACTAGACAGGATTCATAAACGCGGGATAAAGCTCATTGGTGACTGTAACATTGCGAGATCGCTTGACTCTCTTAGTCATCATCGCAATGTCTCCTGTCTCTCGTTATTTTATCGATATTTTCGCCATAAGTGCTTAAATGAAATAGCCAGTTGCATTCCACCCCTAGTACATTTAAACCGCAAAGGAATCTTTCCTTAGCCGTACAACACGAATGTGGAATGCTGTTCCCGCTCCATTTTTTCTACACATTATAATCTACAAACATTTAAAACCAACATGCATCGGTATCTCTCCCTATCTTCTAAACGTAATTTCCTTAACGCCTGCGCTGTGTAGCTATTACATTATAAGGGTATTCAAAAATCCCTTTAGTGTGTGTACATTATTTAAAAACAAAAATCTACTTCATCCGTCGACGTTGATGGATCCGTTGGTTGGCCCATAACCTTAATGGAAAATGAGTGCGTTCTATGTTGCTCTCCGTTGGTTCAACGTATCCGACGGATCGACGGATTGTATGGGCTTAAGACGAAATAGGATTGGATATCAATTTTGAATCAATACTTACACGAAATGCACGTCTTAGGAAGCCACACGACAGTCGTGAGAGCAGTACTCAATCGCTGGCCTAATTTTGAGCTCTATAAAAGTGGAGGAGTTGCTTCGGAGTTGACCTCAATGGATCTACATTGAATGTGACGAGTGCAGGTTTTACCTACCTACCTGCTTCATAGTAAAGTACCTGCTTGCTCAGAAAGGTAACGCAGTTTTACAAAAGCAGTGCTTTGCACACTACGCTCTAATTCACAGCGACATAAAGAAGAAGCATTTTTGCATTGGAATTAATAAGATAGTCATCCATTTGAATGTGAGCTTCCTTCGCATTGAATACTATGTATATGTACTATAGGCTAGTTATACGAGAACCAAGGTTTAAAAGTGATATCAAGGCATAGGGGAGGAATTAGGGAAAACTCTCAAAACTCCAAACAAACTCAGGACGAGACAAAAGGTAGAGGAAGCTGTTCAAGACCTGAATAGTGCCATTACTAGCTGTTTTGAACTGACGTGCCCAGTAAGCAAACCCCCTGGCAGAACACCGGTTCCCTGGTGGAGCTCGGAACTGCAAAAAATTCGTAGAGAAGCTAGAAAGCTTCTAAATTGGTCACTCAAGACTGATTTGGAGACAGACTGGAATCTCTACCGATCGAAGCAGAAGGAATATAAGAGGCTTATTCGGGTATCGAAAAGTGCTTCTTATAAGAATTTCTGCGAAAAGATTGAAACGCTTTGTGAAACTAGTAGGTTGGTTAAAGTTCTGAAAAAGGGCAAACCAGCCAAACTGGACTGTGTTGGCCATGGACTATGTTACGAGGAACAGGTGGAGGGGGCGAAGTATCTGCGTCTGTAGCGATAGTCAGACTGCGCTTAAGGCCTTACTCAAACCCTTAACTACCTCCAAAATAGTACGTGAATGCAAGATATCTCTGAATGCGGTCGGAAGGCTGAATTCACTTAAACTTGTCTGGGTCCCGGGTCATAACGGGATCACGGGAAATGAGATCTCCGATGAACTTGCTAGACAAAGCTCAGAGGGGGACCTCTCAGGACCTGAACCAGCGATCTGTCTGCCTGCATCCTCGGTCAGGGCTTCCATTGACGGTTGGGTTTCCTATGAACACAATCGCCGTTGGCATGACTCTCCAGGGTGCAGACAGACTAAGCAAATGCTCCCCGACGTCTGTGGGAAATCCGCGGCATTCTTGTTGTCTCTCAACAGAAAAGACTGCAGACAGACTACTGGCGTTCTTACGGGACACTACGCTTTTGCCAAACACCTTAAGGTGCTAGGCCTAAGCGACAGCACCAACTGCGAAGCCTGTGGAGAAAGCGACGACACTGCGGAACATTTCCGGTGTGATTTTCCTGCTTTTGCTCGTATCAGGTGGCAGGTATTTGGTGCGGATATGGTGAGTGCTGTAAACCTAAGCTCCTTATCATTGAAGCGCCTTCTCGTTTTTCTTAGAAAAACGAGTAAATTCCCACAGTAAAATGTGGTGTGTCTGCCTGGTAGTACAATGGACCAGTATTGAGTCTGAGTGCTCGAGTGCAGAAAGTCTCACACACCCCGACAAAAAAAAAAGGCATAGGGGCTCAGTGATTTTACTACTGATCGAGATAGGCCAAGAGCCCGCGGTAAATTTTAGACGTGAGAGGCAACCGGATGAATTTTGCGTAAATATATTGCTCTGATGCCCATGATTGGAAATATGCTCGTCTGAAGGCAAATAATGACAGCTGAAGGTTGTAACGGCATATTAAAAAACCGTTAAAATGCAAAACAGAAATAATGGGTGCAACCACTTGAATTTGCTGGTAAATAATAGAGTATGAATACCTCACTACAAACATATGTATCCAAGACGTTTTAGGTGTCGCCAAAACCCTGCCAGACGCGGAAGTGCGTTAAAAATTCCAATTTTGAATAATTAATGCAACCGCACCAATTTGTCCTAAAACGTAGGATATTACAATATGAATACAAATATGAAGGTCTAAGACTTTTTGGATATCGCCAAAGGCTTGCTAGACGACGTCAAAATATTGACAAAATGCCAATTTGGAATAATTGATGCAACCGCTTAATTTTTGTTTTAGAATTAAGAGACAAATTTTTTGATAACAAATATATAAGTCAAAGACGTTTCACTTGTAGCCAAGTCTTTGCCAGACGCATTCAAAGGATCGAGATCCGCTGAAAATGCCCTATTTATACACAGAAAGCTCGCAACTGAACCTTGAATAATTGACGCAACCACACAAAATCTTTGCTACACATACATATAATGTAACATCGCAAACAAAACTGCATAAGTTTTATTTCCATGATCTAAGAAAGGAGGAGCTTATTTTGGCAAGGCATCACAGCCGTACATCAGGTGTAATGGTGTGGGGAGCTATTACTCACTATGGCACAATCAAGTTGGAGTTTTTGTCCACAACAATGAACGGAAACAACTACAAATGTTTGCTGGAACGGTCATTTCCAAAACTAAAAAACATTTTCGGACCCCTGTCTTGGACATTCCAACAAAACAATGCCCCTATCCACATTTCCAGGGTTGTTAGAAGTTGGATTCAATCAGAAGACGTGGAACTTTTGCCATGGCCGCCCTATTCACCGGACTTAAACATAATCGAAAATGTTTGGGCATGGTTATCTCATAAAGTGTATGAAGGCGCCAGACAATTTGAAGACAAGGGCACTTTAATGGAAACTATTCGTGATGAATTTCTCTTAATTATTTAAAAAAAAAAACTGTATGATTCTATTCCAAACCAAACCGTTTTATAGAGGTCATATCGAAAAATGGCTGGCATTATAAATGTAGAAAAACATAATAAATAAATGTAAACATTTTATTCATTTTTTTCTTTCTATGGAAGATTTTACAAGTGGCCTCATCCTAGTGGTTCATCTTTTTATACGCTTTTCAAGTAGTTTGAAATTAAAGTGGTCGTTTCTTATTTACACCTTAATTTTATGAGTAATTGTTGGGAAAATATGTACCTGTTCTCAGGTAGTAACAGTTTCTGGGTATAAAATTTCCAAGAAGTATAAAGACTGAAAATTGATTGCAAAATGTATGGCCTCATACTTGTGATCGCCAGTGTATCTACTAAGTCATTCACTTAAGTCTGGCCGCAAAATCAAAAACAGAACATAAATCCAACGCAATTAATTCAAATCAGTTCATGTCATTCCAAGTAAAGCATGGAATAGCAAATTAAAATTCGGTTTGCACATGCAAAATCTTTAAAATGAAGGGGAATTCAAAACAAAATTAAATCCTTAATCGAAGATTTTTGGCTCAGTTTTTAGAAAAAATCTTAATACCCAGATTCTCCTACTGTCACATGATACATTATGTGGGACATCTGCATTTTGAATTTTTTAAAAATTAATTCAATTATCTGAATTTAAAATCTGAGGTAGCTATATTCAATTCCTTTGAATATGTTGCCTAGTTACGAACAAAAAAACTAGATATATTTCGCCCATTTTTTTCGCATTTAGTGATTTTGAGTGGATTGAAGTGAACTGATAAAACAATGTCATCAAGAAGGTAATTTTGACATAATTTCAACAAAAAAATGTATAAATATTATTTGTACAATTCAATGTTAGAACGTCATGTTCTTTATTGCCTTTGTAAGATTTATGAAATTCTTCATGAGTTGTGCAAAATGAAGGTCTTCTTATTGGTGTCCTATATATGGGTAAATAGGAGATTAGAGTTCATGTCTGCTTTGTTTTGTAGATACATAAATTTGGATGAAGTCCTAGCTATATTTTAAGAAGCTGAATCGAATTCAGCACCGGCCACAATAACTTTGCTACCGCCAAATAATGCATGTGGAGAATTGACGTATGAGGATTCAGGAGAAGAAAATGAAGTGGGCATATCCAACTTACCACGCAGTCAACTATTTGCTGGTGCTGAAGTTGCATATGATGATGGTTTCGATTTTGACGACGACATCCCATTATCTGCCATGGTTCCCAAGAAAAGAAAAATGGATCCACAAAAGAAACTTGCTTGGACGAAAAAAGATTTGCAGGGTGCTACAAGTGAGACGATATTAAGTAGTGTGTTCAATAATCAAGCGCCAATAGAGGTATTTGAACAATTTTTCGATGATGGATTCTACGAAATGGCAATAAGTCTCACCAATAACTACGCCATGCAAAAGAACATACATTTAAATGTTTCATTACATGAAATTAAGTCTTTTTTCGGAATACTCTTGCTAAGTGGATATAACGTGTTTCCTCAAAGAGGTATGTATTGGGAAGCCACAAGAGATGCTGGGTGTGAACTAGTATCTTCCAGCCTTTCAAAAGTTCGCTTCAATGCAATAATGTCCAACCTTCACTTTTGCGAAGTGAAGAATCATAATCTAAACCATAGTGATAAGTTCAGCAAAATTCGGCCATTATTCGATTACTTGAATAAATTTTTTCTAGAATTTGCTCCAGTGGAAGAAAAGTATTGCATTGATGAATCCATGGTTCCATATTATGGCCGCCACTCCACGAAGCAATTCATTCGGTGCAAATCTATTCGATGGGGATATAAAGTGTGGGTTGGAGCAACAGCGTCCGGGTATGCCTTATGGCTTGATCTGTACCAAGGAGCAGATACAAGCCAAAATTACAAAGACATGGGCCTTGGTGCACGAGTGGTGCTGAATTTTTGCGATGTGTTGAGGAGCCGTGGTTTGCAAATGTCTTACCATGTTTACTTCGACAATTTTTTTTACATCGCTGGACCTGCTGTCAGAGTTGAAAGAAAGAGGCATCAGTGCAACAGATAAAAAGAGATTATTGTAACACATACTCAGTTGTTATCCACATTTTCTTCCAGGAACAATACGGAGCAACCGAATAAAAAATTGTCCCCTTGAAGATGACAAAGTGCTGAAGAAAAAACAAAGGGGATCATATGATTATTCGGTCTGCGAAGAAAAACGAATTTTGATTTGTAAATGGAACGACAACAATTTGGTTACAATGGCCTCAAACTCAGAAAGCGTTCACCCAATGAAATTCGTGAAGCGTTTTTCGAGAGTCGAAATGAAATTGAAAGTGGTGGAGCAACCCAGCCTTATAAGCCATTACAACAAAAGTATGGAAGGGGTGGACCGCGCTGATCAAAACATATCGTTATACCGAACATCTAATAAAAGAAAAACGTGGTATAATCCGCTCATATCGTATCTTTCGTTTTTTGACTTTCAACTCCTAGTGTCCCTTATAAGGGACACCCCATGGTTCGAAAACCAAAGGTCAAATTTTTTATTTCTTATTAACTTCCCAGTGGAAGTTCTTGTAATGGGGCCGATTTTGTGAATCGCGGATTTTGACATATCTTCACGTTTCAAGGTCACCAGAATCCAAATCCAATGTTTTTATAGAGATGTATGTACGTATGTGCGTATGTACGTATGTGGGTTCGGAATTTTTGTTCGCCACGATTATCTCGAGAACCAAAGATGATATTGACATGGGTTTATTCGAAGCGTAATTACGTAACTCAGAACTGATTAAGTTTTCAGCGAAATCGGTCCTGCCGTTTTTTGTTAGTAAATAAGTAACTAAAATAATTTGCCTTTATTTGTACTATTTATTGTCATTTATCATTGAGCAAATCATTATTACATTGTGCTCTGTTTTTTCGTATACATGTAAATTCACAGATCTCCATGCTCATAACAATGGTTGCATTAATATATATCACACACCGCTGTTAATAACAACATTCGATTTCCATGAACAATATTAAAGAGCATTTTTTAATATTAAATAACTTTTAAATCCATATCTTGTTTTTTTTTTTTTTTTTTTTTTATATATAAAGAAGGAAATCCAAATCCCACAAATCCCAGAGCACTCAGACTCGGTAACGGTCCATTGTACTACCAGGCAGAAATCCTCCTTTTGGTGTAGAGGCTGGAGATTGGGTGGCGTATGTTGTTGTTCCCAATGGGGATTGAACCTGCACTGTACGGGTCACAAGCCAACACACTAACCTCTACACCGTCGCCACCCTATACATCTTATGGTTAACCACCACCCCTATCGTGGAATCCGTCGGGGGGAATGATCCGCTAATAGTAAACAATTTGCATTGTGTAATCCGCAGACGTGAACCATCCACATGTCGGTAAGGTGAATGAAATTCACTGAATCGTGGAAAACGAACGGATCGAATCTATCCATGCATTTGACATCCGCAGTTTTTATTTTATTTTCACTGAATTTAATTTTTACAAAACATATGTGTTTGAAATAAGCTGTCACAATTAAATTTCCTAATCACCAATAGGGAGAGGGAGTGTATCCGACGGATCCCACGATAGCAATTTTCTGTTCACGTGAATCGAATACTCGTAAGTGAAGTGAATCTTAGATCCGACGGATTCCACGATAGGGGTGCACATTTCAAAATTTCCCACTAATCGCATAAATTATATTTATCCCACTGGGAAGTTAGTCGTGTGGACCTTGCGGGTCGCACCCAGATCACTTTTTTTATACCCTATTCTAGGGGTATATTAATTTTGACGCATAGTTTGTAACATACCTTAATATTGCCCGTAGACCCCTAAAAGTTACTATATTTATGATCAGCATCGATAGTAATGTTGATCTAGCCATGTCCGTCCGTCCGTCCGTCCGTCTGTAGCCAAAAATTAAGCCTTTAAGCTGGACCTAGAGAGCTGAAATTTTAACCATATACTCTCTAGGGTCCCGAAATAATCAAGTTTACGAATTTTTGAAATCCGCCCACAAACTCAAAAAAACAAAATTTTGGAAAAAATCGAATTTTGAGCTAGGAAGCTGAAATTTTTTATATATGATCTATGACTCCTAAAACTGCTCGGGATATAAAATTTTCAAAATCCGCCCACTGAAACGCCCACAAAAAAATAAAACAATTTTATTGAAAAACCAAAATTTGAGCTAGGGAGCTGAAATTTTTAATATATACTCTCTAGGGGCCCTTTAAGCTCATGTATAAATATTTTCAAAATCCGCCCACTGACACGCCCACAAATAAATAAAACAATTTTTTTGAAAATCCAAAGTTTGAGCTAGGGAGCTGAAATTTATAATATATACTCTCTAGGGGCCCTTTAAGCTCATGTATAAATATTTTCAAAATCCGCCCACTGACACGCCCACAAATAAATAAAACAATTTTTTTGAAAATCCAAAGTTTGAGCTAGGGAGCTGAAATTTATATATATACTCTCTAGGGGCCCTTTATGCTCATGTGTTAATTTTTTTTTAAATCCGCCTACTGACACGCCCACAATTAAATAAAACAATTTTATTGAAACACCCAAGTTTGAGCTAGGGAGCGTTTTTTTTTGATAAAATCCTTTAAATGTTATATAACAAAATATGTAGAGCGTTCTTAACAATTTAACCATACTTAGACTTTTTTCACGCCCACTTATGAGGGATAGGAATAAGAATAGGGTATCCAACAGTTCGCCCAAGCGGACTGTAGCCCGTCCCTATGTTTTTATTTGTAACTTAAACCAATATTTGATGGATATATCGACTTCATCAATTTTAACAAAAAAAAAAGTTCCAGGAGAATCTGGGTTAAAAGATAGATTTTCACAAATAGCAGCACTGTATTCTACACAAAATTCTCACAGTCATTCAATATAAAAAAGTGGTCTGGGTGCGACCCGCAAGGTCCACACGACTAACTTCCCAGTGGGATCAATATGATCAATATGATTCAATGCGATTAGTGGGAAATTTTGAATTGTGGTTAACCTAAGATATGGTTAAGAATTATTTAATATTAAAAAACGCTCTTTAATATTGTTCATCGAAATTAAATGTTGTTAATAATAGCGAAGTGTAATATATATTAATGCAACCATTGGTATGAATACGGAGACCTGTAAATTTACATGTATACGAAATAACGGACACGGAGCACAATGTAATAATGATTTGTTCAATGACAAATGAAAATAAATAGTACAAAAAAAGGCCAATTATTTTAGCTATTTATTTACTGACAAAAAACGGCTATAACGATTTCGCTGGAAACTTAATCAGTTCTGTGTTACGTAATTACGCTTCGAATAAACCCGGTCCCATGTCAATATCATCTTTGGTTCTCGAGATAATCGTTGCGAAAGATAATGCCGAACGCACATACGTACATACACACGGACAGACATCTCTATAAAAACTTTGGATTTGGATCTGGTGACCATGAAACGTGGAGATATGTCAAAATCCGCGATTCACAAAATCGGCCCCATTACAAGAACTTCCACTGGGAAGTTAATAAATCGAAGAAAGCATGTTATTTGTTTCATAAGAAGGCTGGTGTTGAACAGAGAGGAGTCAAACACAGGGCTAGGTTGGGCTGGCTGTCAGCCTAAGGCCAACACCAATGTTAGGTCCATTGTGATACCCTTCCTTTTTCCTTTTCCCGTTTTTGGCGAGTCCATCTGCCCTGCAGTTTCCTGAAATGTCTTTATGCCCCAACACAGGGCTAAGGGAGAACAACAAATTTGTTATAAACAGCAACCTTCAGTGAGAGATTTTATTACCCGGCATATTTCGTGTTGCCTTTGCCTTTGCTTTCTAGCTACAATATTATCCCGTTTACATGAGAGATTCAATCCGGATTCAATTGAAGGATTGTAGGATTCACTTAATCCGATCAAAAAACTGTCTGTGATTGTATTGAAAATCAGCATGTAACCGCGAATTGGAAGATCGAGACTGTGTGCGCCCTCTTTGTTTGCCTTTGTTATGTTCATTTGACGGTAAACGTACTAAATGAGTGTGCGGATGAAGATACATATATACATTATATAGACTCGAAATATATATCGATCGCTTACTTTACTGTGCGTGCGCAGTTTATGCGAATATCAAAAGTTCTTTTGGTGGGGTTTCCTCTGTATTTGGTAGATTGTGGTGTCTGGTGGAAATTTTAAAAGGGAAGTCGGTAGGAATCGGGTTATATGGATGCCACGCCACTGGTAGGTAGGTAGGTCCATTCTTCTCCATTAATGAAGTAAGAACTTCTGACTGTTTTTCATTATTTACGAGTATTTTTAATTTGTTTTATTTTTAGTTTATTTTTTTAACGACTTGAATTACTAAACTCATGACCGAGAGCCAAAAAACATACACAACAGACGACGCAGCCAACAGCTCGCGCGCGTGCGCATTAAAAAATGCATACACATGACGCGACACGCGAGCAGCTCTGAGAGAGAAACCAAGCAGCGTGAGTAATTCGGGGAGGAAATTCAGTGTGTATTCATTTTTCGTTGGGGTAGGACGTGCCAGTGGACTGCGCGCGTATTTCGCGCGCCACCGGGAAATTACGCGTTTCGGTGATTAGCGCTCGGTTTTTTTTGGAGTTTTACTGTCTCAAATTAAACTTAATTAATTAATTAGATTAAATTAAATAAAATTAAAATTTATTCATCAATTTAATGCAATTAAAATTTTTACATTTATTTTGTTATGACTGTGGAAAAAATGAAATAATTTTTTTTTTTATTGAGTCTTAGCACCTTTTGACAATTTTTTCTTCCTGGAGGGCCGCAACTGTTTCCTTTTGTGCTCCAAGAGTATTGAAAATTGATCTTAATTAAGTCCTTGCTGAATCATTTCACCAGATCCATAGGTAGGTAGGTAGGTAGGTCCATTCTTCTCCATTAATGAAGTAAGAACTTCTGACTGTTTTTCATTATTTACGAGTATTTTTAATTTGTTTTATTTTTAGTTTATTTTTTTAACGACTTGAATTACTAAACTCATGACCGAGAGCCAAAAAACATACACGACAGACGACGCAGCCAACAGCTCGCGCGCGTGCGCATTAAAAAATGCATACACATGACGCGACACGCGAGCAGCTCTGAGAGAGAAACCAAGCAGCGTGAGTAATTCGGGGAGGAAATTCAGTGTGTATTCATTTTTCGTTGGGGTAGGACGTGCCAGTGGACTGCGCGCGTATTTCGCGCGCCACCGGGAAATTACGCGTTTCGGTGATTAGCGCTCGGTTTTTTTTGGAGTTTTACTGTCTCAAATTAAACTTAATTAATTAATTAGATTAAATTAAATAAAATTAAAATTTATTCATCAATTTAATGCAATTAAAATTTTTACATTTATTTTGTTATGACTGTGGAAAAAATGAAATAATTTTTTTTTTATTGAGTCTTAGCACCTTTTGACAATTTTTTCTTCCTGGAGGGCCGCAACTGTTTCCTTTTGTGCTCCAAGAGTATTGAAAATTGATCTTAATTAAGTCCTTGCTGAATCATTTCACCAGATCCATAGGTAGGTAGGTCCATTCTTCTCCATTAATGAAGTAAGAACTTCTGACTGTTTTTCATTATTTACGAGTATTTTTAATTTGTTTTATTTTTAGTTTATTTTTTTAACGACTTGAATTACTAAACTCATGACCGAGAGCCAAAAAACATACACGACAGACGACGCAGCCGACAGCTCGCGCGCATGCGCATTAAAAAATGCATACACATGACGCGACACGCGAGCAGCTCTGAGAGAGAAACCAAGCAGCGTGAGTAATTCGGGGAGGAAATTCAGTGTGTATTCATTTTTCGTTGGGGTAGGACGTGCCAGTGGACTGCGCGCGTATTTCGCGCGCCACCGGGAAATTACGCGTTTCGGTGATTAGCGCTCGGTTTTTTTTGGAGTTTTACTGTCTCAAATTAAACTTAATTAATTAATTAGATTAAATTAAATAAAATTAAAATTTATTCATCAATTTAATGCAATTAAAATTTTTACATTTATTTTGTTATGACTGTGGAAAAAATGAAATAATTTTTTTTTTTATTGAGTCTTAGCACCTTTTGACAATTTTTTCTTCCTGGAGGGCCGCAACTGTTTCCTTTTGTGCTCCAAGAGTATTGAAAATTGATCTTAATTAAGTCCTTGCTGAATCATTTCACCAGATCCATAGGTAGGTAGGTCCATTCTTCTCCATTAATGAAGTAAGAACTTCTGACTGTTTTTCATTATTTACGAGTATTTTTAATTTGTTTTATTTTTAGTTTATTTTTTTAACGACTTGAATTACTAAACTCATGACCGAGAGCCAAAAAACATACACGACAGACGACGCAGCCAACAGCTCGCGCGCGTGCGCATTAAAAAATGCATACACATGACGCGACACGCGAGCAGCTCTGAGAGAGAAACCAAGCAGCGTGAGTAATTCGGGGAGGAAATTCAGTGTGTATTCATTTTTCGTTGGGGTAGGACGTGCCAGTGGACTGCGCGCGTATTTCGCGCGCCACCGGGAAATTACGCGTTTCGGTGATTAGCGCTCGGTTTTTTTGGAGTTTTACTGTCTCAAATTAAACTTAATTAATTAATTAGATTAAATTAAATAAAATTAAAATTTATTCATCAATTTAATGCAATTAAAATTTTTACATTTATTTTGTTATGACTGTGGAAAAAATGAAATAATTTTTTTTTTTATTGAGTCTTAGCACCTTTTGACAATTTTTTCTTCCTGGAGGGCCGCAACTGTTTCCTTTTGTGCTCCAAGAGTATTGAAAATTGATCTTAATTAAGTCCTTGCTGAATCATTTCACCAGATCCATAGGTAGGTAGGTCCATTCTTCTCCATTAATGAAGTAAGAACTTCTGACTGTTTTTCATTATTTACGAGTATTTTTAATTTGTTTTATTTTTAGTTTATTTTTTTAACGACTTGAATTACTAAACTCATGACCGAGAGCCAAAAAACATACACGACAGACGACGCAGCCAACAGCTCGCGCGCGTGCGCATTAAAAAATGCATACACATGACGCGACACGCGAGCAGCTCTGAGAGAGAAACCAAGCAGCGTGAGTAATTCGGGGAGGAAATTCAGTGTGTATTCATTTTTCGTTGGGGTAGGACGTGCCAGTGGACTGCGCGCGTATTTCGCGCGCCACCGGGAAATTACGCGTTTCGGTGATTAGCGCTCGGTTTTTTTTGGAGTTTTACTGTCTCAAATTAAACTTAATTAATTAATTAGATTAAATTAAATAAAATTAAAATTTATTCATCAATTTAATGCAATTAAAATTTTTACATTTATTTTGTTATGACTGTGGAAAAAATGAAATAATTTTTTTTTTATTGAGTCTTAGCACCTTTTGATAATTTTTTCTTCCTGGAGGGCCGCAACTGTTTCCTTTTGTGCTCCAAGAGTATTGAAAATTGATCTTAATTAAGTCCTTGCTGAATCATTTCACCAGATCCATAGGTAGGTAGGTAGGTAGGTCCATTCTTCTCCATTAATGAAGTAAGAACTTCTGACTGTTTTTCATTATTTACGAGTATTTTTAATTTGTTTTATTTTTAGTTTATTTTTTTAACGACTTGAATTACTAAACTCATGACCGAGAGCCAAAAAACATACACGACAGACGACGCAGCCAACAGCTCGCGCGCGTGCGCATTAAAAAATGCATACACATGACGCGACACGCGAGCAGCTCTGAGAGAGAAACCAAGCAGCGTGAGTAATTCGGGGAGGAAATTCAGTGTGTATTCATTTTTCGTTGGGGTAGGACGTGCCAGTGGACTGCGCGCGTATTTCGCGCGCCACCGGGAAATTACGCGTTTCGGTGATTAGCGCTCGGTTTTTTTTGGAGTTTTACTGTCTCAAATTAAACTTAATTAATTAATTAGATTAAATTAAATAAAATTAAAATTTATTCATCAATTTAATGCAATTAAAATTTTTACATTTATTTTGTTATGACTGTGGAAAAAATGAAATAATTTTTTTTTTTATTGAGTCTTAGCACCTTTTGACAATTTTTTTCTTCCTGGAGGGCCGCAACTGTTTCCTTTTGTGCTCCAAGAGTATTGAAAATTGATCTTAATTAAGTCCTTGCTGAATCATTTCACCAGATCCATAGGTAGGTAGGTAGGTAGGTCCATTCTTCTCCATTAATGAAGTAAGAACTTCTGACTGTTTTTCATTATTTACGAGTATTTTTAATTTGTTTTATTTTTAGTTTATTTTTTTAACGACTTGAATTACTAAACTCATGACCGAGAGCCAAAAAACATACACGACAGACGACGCAGCCAACAGCTCGCGCGCGTGCGCATTAAAAAATGCATACACATGACGCGACACTCGAGCAGCTCTGAGAGAGAAACCAAGCAGCGTGAGTAATTCGGGGAGGAAATTCAGTGTGTATTCATTTTTCGTTGGGGTAGGACGTGCCAGTGGACTGCGCGCGTATTTCGCGCGCCACCGGGAAATTACGCGTTTCGGTGATTAGCGCTCGGTTTTTTTTGGAGTTTTACTGTCTCAAATTAAACTTAATTAATTAATTAGATTAAATTAAATAAAATTAAAATTTATTCATCAATTTAATGCAATTAAAATTTTTACATTTATTTTGTTATGACTGTGGAAAAAATGAAATAATTTTTTTTTTTATTGAGTCTTAGCACCTTTTGACAATTTTTTCTTCCTGGAGGGCCGCAACTGTTTCCTTTTGTGCTCCAAGAGTATTGAAAATTGATCTTAATTAAGTCCTTGCTGAATCATTTCACCAGATCCATAGGTAGGTAGGTAGGTAGGTCCATTCTTCTCCATTAATGAAGTAAGAACTTCTGACTGTTTTTCATTATTTACGAGTATTTTTAATTTGTTTTATTTTTAGTTTATTTTTTTAACGACTTGAATTACTAAACTCATGACCGAGAGCCAAAAAACATACACGACAGACGACGCAGCCAACAGCTCGCGCGCGTGCGCATTAAAAAATGCATACACATGACGCGACACGCGAGCAGCTCTGAGAGAGAAACCAAGCAGCGTGAGTAATTCGGGGAGGAAATTCAGTGTGTATTCATTTTTCGTTGGGGTAGGACGTGCCAGTGGACTGCGCGCGTATTTCGCGCGCCACCGGGAAATTACGCGTTTCGGTGATTAGCGCTCGGTTTTTTTTTGGAGTTTTACAGTCTCAAATTAAACTTAATTAATTAATTAGATTAAATTAAATAAAATTAAAATTTATTCATCAATTTAATGCAATTAAAATTTTTACATTTATTTTGTTATGACTGTGGAAAAAATGAAATAATTTTTTTTTTTATTGAGTCTTAGCACCTTTTGACAATTTTTTCTTCCTGGAGGGCCGCAACTGTTTCCTTTTGTGCTCCAAGAGTATTGAAAATTGATCTTAATTAAGTCCTTGCTGAATCATTTCACCAGATCCATAGGTAGGTAGGTAGGTAGGTCCATTCTTCTCCATTAATGAAGTAAGAACTTCTGACTGTTTTTCATTATTTACGAGTATTTTTAATTTGTTTTATTTTTAGTTTATTTTTTTAACGACTTGAATTACTAAACTCATGACCGAGAGCCAAAAAACATACACGACAGACGACGCAGCCAACAGCTCGCGCGCGTGCGCATTAAAAAATGCATACACATGACGCGACACGCGAGCAGCTCTGAGAGAGAAACCAAGCAGCGTGAGTAATTCGGGGAGGAAATTCAGTGTGTATTCATTTTTCGTTGGGGTAGGACGTGCCAGTGGACTGCGCGCGTATTTCGCGCGCCACCGGGAAATTACGCGTTTCGGTGATTAGCGCTCGGTTTTTTTTTGGAGTTTTACTGTCTCAAATTAAACTTAATTAATTAGATTAAATTAAATAAAATTAAAATTTATTCATCAATTTAATGCAATTAAAATTTTTACATTTATTTTGTTATGACTGTGGAAAAAATGAAATAATTTTTTTTTTTATTGAGTCTTAGCACCTTTTGACAATTTTTTCTTCCTGGAGGGCCGCAACTGTTTCCTTTTGTGCTCCAAGAGTATTGAAAATTGATCTTAATTAAGTCCTTGCTGAATCATTTCACCAGATCCATAGGTAGGTAGGTAGGTAGGTCCATTCTTCTCCATTAATGAAGTAAGAACTTCTGACTGTTTTTCATTATTTACGAGTATTTTTAATTTGTTTTATTTTTAGTTTATTTTTTTAACGACTTGAATTACTAAACTCATGACCGAGAGCCAAAAAACATACACGACAGACGACGCAGCCAACAGCTCGCGCGCGTGCGCATTAAAAAATGCATACACATGACGCGACACGCGAGCAGCTCTGAGAGAGAAACCAAGCAGCGTGAGTAATTCGGGGAGGAAATTCAGTGTGTATTCATTTTTCGTTGGGGTAGGACGTGCCAGTGGACTGCGCGCGTATTTCGCGCGCCACCGGGAAATTACGCGTTTCGGTGATTAGCGCTCGGTTTTTTTTTGGAGTTTTACTGTCTCAAATTAAACTTAATTAATTAATTAGATTAAATTAAATAAAATTAAAATTTATTCATCAATTTAATGCAATTAAAATTTTTACATTTATTTTGTTATGACTGTGGAAAAACTGAAATAATTTTTTTTTTATTGAGTCTTAGCACCTTTTGACAATTTTTTCTTCCTGGAGGGCCGCAACTGTTTCCTTTTGTGCTCCAAGAGTATTGAAAATTGATCTTAATTAAGTCCTTGCTGAATCATTTCACCAGATCCATAGGTAGGTAGGTAGGTAGGTCCATTCTTCTCCATTAATGAAGTAAGAACTTCTGACTGTTTTTCATTATTTACGAGTATTTTTAATTTGTTTTATTTTTAGTTTATTTTTTTAACGACTTGAATTACTAAACTCATGACCGAGAGCCAAAAAACATACACGACAGACGACGCAGCCAACAGCTCGCGCGCGTGCGCATTAAAAAATGCATACACATGACGCGACACGCGAGCAGCTCTGAGAGAGAAACCAAGCAGCGTGAGTAATTCGGGGAGGAAATTCAGTGTGTATTCATTTTTCGTTGGGGTAGGACGTGCCAGTGGACTGCGCGCGTATTTCGCGCGCCACCGGGAAATTACGCGTTTCGGTGATTAGCGCTCGGTTTTTTTTTGGAGTTTTACTGTCTCAAATTAAACTTAATTAATTAATTAGATTAAATTAAATAAAATTAAAATTTATTCATCAATTTAATGCAATTAAAATTTTTACATTTATTTTGTTATGACTGTGGAAAAAATGAAATAATTTTTTTTTTATTGAGTCTTAGCACCTTTTGACAATTTTTTCTACCTGGAGGGCCGCAACTGTTTCCTTTTGTGCTCCAAGAGTATTGAAAATTGATCTTAATTAAGTCCTTGCTGAATCATTTCACCAGATCCATAGGTAGGTAGGTAGGTAGGTCCATTCTTCTCCATTAATGAAGTAAGAACTTCTGACTGTTTTTCATTATTTACGAGTATTTTTAATTTGTTTTATTTTTAGTTTATTTTTTTAACGACTTGAATTACTAAACTCATGACCGAGAGCCAAAAAACATACACGACAGACGACGCAGCCAACAGCTCGCGCGCGTGCGCATTAAAAAATGCATACACATGACGCGACACGCGAGCAGCTCTGAGAGAGAAACCAAGCAGCGTGAGTAATTCGGGGAGGAAATTCAGTGTGTATTCATTTTTCGTTGGGGTAGGACGTGCCAGTGGACTGCGCGCGTATTTCGCGCGCCACCGGGAAATTACGCGTTTCGGTGATTAGCGCTCGGTTTTTTTTTGGAGTTTTACTGTCTCAAATTAAACTTAATTAATTAATTAGATTAAATTAAATTAAATTAAAATTTATTCATCAATTTAATGCAATTAAAATTTTTACATTTATTTTGTTATGACTGTGGAAAAAATGAAATAATTTTTTTTTTTATTGAGTCTTAGCACCTTTTGACAATTTTTTCTACCTGGAGGGCCGCAACTGTTTCCTTTTGTGCTCCAAGAGTATTGAAAATTGATCTTAATTAAGTCCTTGCTGAATCATTTCACCAGATCCATAGGTAGGTAGGTAGGTAGGTCCATTCTTCTCCATTAATGAAGTAAGAACTTCTGACTGTTTTCCATTATTTACGAGTATTTTTAATTTGTTTTATTTTTAGTTTATTTTTTTAACGACTTGAATTACTAAACTCATGACCGAGAGCCAAAAAACATACACGACAGACGACGCAGCCAACAGCTCGCGCGCGTGCGCATTAAAAAATGCATACACATGACGCGACACGCGAGCAGCTCTGAGAGAGAAACCAAGCAGCGTGAGTAATTCGGGGAGGAAATTCAGTGTGTATTCATTTTTCGTTGGGGTAGGACGTGCCAGTGGACTGCGCGCGTATTTCGCGCGCCACCGGGAAATTACGCGTTTCGGTGATTAGCGCTCGGTTTTTTTTTGGAGTTTTACTGTCTCAAATTAAACTTAATTAATTAATTAGATTAAATTAAATAAAATTAAAATTTATTCATCAATTTAATGCAATTAAAATTTTTACATTTATTTTGTTATGACTGTGGAAAAAATGAAATAATTTTTTTTTTATTGAGTCTTAGCACCTTTTGACAATTTTTTCTACCTGGAGGGCCGCAACTGTTTCCTTTTGTGCTCCAAGAGTATTGAAAATTGATCTTAATTAAGTCCTTGCTGAATCATTTCACCAGATCCATAGGTAGGTAGGTAGGTAGGTCCATTCTTCTCCATTAATGAAGTAAGAACTTCTGACTGTTTTTCATTATTTACGAGTATTTTTAATTTGTTTTATTTTTAGTTTATTTTTTTAACGACTTGAATTACTAAACTCATGACCGAGAGCCAAAAAACATACACGACAGACGACGCAGCCAACAGCTCGCGCGCGTGCGCATTAAAAAATGCATACACATGACGCGACACGCGAGCAGCTCTGAGAGAGAAACCAAGCAGCGTGAGTAATTCGGGGAGGAAATTCAGTGTGTATTCATTTTTCGTTGGGGTAGGACGTGCCAGTGGACTGCGCGCGTATTTCGCGCGCCACCGGGAAATTACGCGTTTCGGTGATTAGCGCTCGGTTTTTTTTTGGAGTTTTACTGTCTCAAATTAAACTTAATTAATTAATTAGATTAAATTAAATAAAATTAAAATTTATTCATCAATTTAATGCAATTAAAATTTTTACATTTATTTTGGTATGACTGTGGAAAAAATGAAATAATTTTTTTTTTATAGAGTCTTAGCACCTTTTGACAATTTTTTCTTCCTGGAGGGCCGCAACTGTTTCCTTTTGTGCTCCAAGAGTATTGAAAATTGATCTTAATTAAGTCCTTGCTGAATCATTTCACCAGATCCATAGGTAGGTAGGTAGGTAGGTCCATTCTTCTCCATTAATGAAGTAAGAACTTCTGACTGTTTTTCATTATTTACGAGTATTTTTAATTTGTTTTATTTTTAGTTTATTTTTTTAACGACTTGAATTACTAAACTCATGACCGAGAGCCAAAAAACATACACGACAGACGACGCAGCCAACAGCTCGCGCGCGTGCGCATTAAAAAATGCATACACATGACGCGACACGCGAGCAGCTCTGAGAGAGAAACCAAGCAGCGTGAGTAATTCGGGGAGGAAATTCAGTGTGTATTCATTTTTCGTTGGGGTAGGACGTGCCAGTGGACTGCGCGCGTATTTCGCGCGCCACCGGGAAATTACGCGTTTCGGTGATTAGCGCTCGGTTTTTTTTTGGAGTTTTACTGTCTCAAATTAAACTTAATTAATTAATTAGATTAAATTAAATAAAATTAAAATTTATTCATCAATTTAATGCAATTAAAATTTTTACATTTATTTTGTTATGACTGTGGAAAAAATGAAATAATTTTTTTTTTATTGAGTCTTAGCACCTTTTGACAATTTTTTCTTCCTGGAGGGCCGCAACTGTTTCCTTTTGTGCTCCAAGAGTATTGAAAATTGATCTTAATTAAGTCCTTGCTGAATCATTTCACCAGATCCATAGGTAGGTAGGTAGGTAGGTCCATTCTTCTCCATTAATGAAGTAAGAACTTCTGACTGTTTTTCATTATTTACGAGTATTTTTAATTTGTTTTATTTTTAGTTTATTTTTTTAACGACTTGAATTACTAAACTCATGACCGAGAGCCAAAAAACATACACGACAGACGACGCAGCCAACAGCTCGCGCGCGTGCGCATTAAAAAATGCATACACATGACGCGACACGCGAGCAGCTCTGAGAGAGAAACCAAGCAGCGTGAGTAATTCGGGGAGGAAATTCAGTGTGTATTCATTTTTCGTTGGGGTAGGACGTGCCAGTGGACTGCGCGCGTATTTCGCGCGCCACCGGGAAATTACGCGTTTCGGTGATTAGCGCTCGGTTTTTTTTTGGAGTTTTACTGTCTCAAATTAAACTTAATTAATTAATTAGATTAAATTAAATAAAATTAAAATTTATTCATCAATTTAATGCAATTAAAATTTTTACATTTATTTTGTTATGACTGTGGAAAAAATGAAATAATTTTTTTTTTTATTGAGTCTTAGCACCTTTTGACAATTTTTTCTTCCTGGAGGGCCGCAACTGTTTCCTTTTGTGCTCCAAGAGTATTGAAAATTGATCTTAATTAAGTCCTTGCTGAATCATTTCACCAGATCCATAGGTAGGTAGGTAGGTAGGTCCATTCTTCTCCATTAATGAAGTAAGAACTTCTGACTGTTTTTCATTATTTACGAGTATTTTTAATTTGTTTTATTTTTAGTTTATTTTTTTAACGACTTGAATTACTAAACTCATGACCGAGAGCCAAAAAACATACACGACAGACGACGCAGCCAACAGCTCGCGCGCGTGCGCATTAAAAAATGCATACACATGACGCGACACGCGAGCAGCTCTGAGAGAGAAACCAAGCAGCGTGAGTAATTCGGGGAGGAAATTCAGTGTGTATTCATTTTTCGTTGGGGTAGGACGTGCCAGTGGACTGCGCGCGTATTTCGCGCGCCACCGGGAAATTACGCGTTTCGGTGATTAGCGCTCGGTTTTTTTTTGGAGTTTTACTGTCTCAAATTAAACTTAATTAATTAATTAGATTAAATTAAATAAAATTAAAATTTATTCATCAATTTAATGCAATTAAAATTTTTACATTTATTTTGTTATGACTGTGGAAAAAATGAAATAATTTTTTTTTTATTGAGTCTTAGCACCTTTTGACAATTTTTTCTTCCTGGGGGGCCGCAACTGTTTCCTTTTGTGCTCCAAGAGTATTGAAAATTGATCTTAATTAAGTCCTTGCTGAATCATTTCACCAGATCCATAGGTAGGTAGGTAGGTAGGTCCATTCTTCTCCATTAATGAAGTAAGAACTTCTGACTGTTTTTCATTATTTACGAGTATTTTTAATTTGTTTTATTTTTAGTTTATTTTTTTAACGACTTGAATTACTAAACTCATGACCGAGAGCCAAAAAACATACACGATAGACGATGCAGCCAACAGCTCGCGCGCGTGCGCATTAAAAAATGCATACACATGACGCGACACGCGAGCAGCTCTGAGAGAGAAACCAAGCAGCGTGAGTAATTCGGGGAGGAAATTCAGTGTGTATTCATTTTTCGTTGGGGTAGGACGTGCCAGTGGACTGCGCGCGTATTTCGCGCGCCACCGGGAAATTACGCGTTTCGGTGATTAGCGCTCGGTTTTTTTTTTGGAGTTTTACTGTCTCAAATTAAACTTAATTAATTAATTAGATTAAATTAAATAAAATTAAAATTTATTCATCAATTTAATGCAATTAAAATTTTTACATTTATTTTGTTATGACTGTGGAAAAAATGAAATAATTTTTTTTTTTATTGAGTCTTAGCACCTTTTGACAATTTTTTCTTCCTGGAGGGCCGCAACTGTTTCCTTTTGTGCTCCAAGAGTATTGAAAATTGATCTTAATTAAGTCCTTGCTGAATCATTTCACCAGATCCATAGGTAGGTAGGTAGGTAGGTCCATTCTTCTCCATTAATGAAGTAAGAACTTCTGACTGTTTTTCATTATTTACGAGTATTTTTAATTTGTTTTATTTTTAGTTTATTTTTTTAACGACTTGAATTACTAAACTCATGACCGAGAGCCAAAAAACATACACGACAGACGACGCAGCCAACAGCTCGCGCGCGTGCGCATTAAAAAATGCATACACATGACGCGACACGTGAGCAGCTCTGAGAGAGAAACCAAGCAGCGTGAGTAATTCGGGGAGGAAATTCAGTGTGTATTCATTTTTCGTTGGGGTAGGACGTGTCAGTGGACTGCGCGCGTATTTCGCGCGCCACCGGGAAATTACGCGTTTCGGTGATTAGCGCTCGGTTTTTTTTTGGAGTTTTACTGTCTCAAATTAAACTTAATTAATTAATTAGATTAAATTAAATAAAATTAAAA
This sequence comes from Portevinia maculata, assembly GCA_949715645.1. Classification (NCBI taxonomy): domain Eukaryota; kingdom Metazoa; phylum Arthropoda; class Insecta; order Diptera; family Syrphidae; genus Portevinia; species Portevinia maculata. The sequence continues at coordinate 264,117,799 of OX454526.1, read as the reverse complement.
TTTATTCATCAATTTAATGCAATTAAAATTTTTACATTTATTTTGTTATGACTGTGGAAAAAATGAAATAATTTTTTTTTTATTGAGTCTTAGCACCTTTTGACAATTTTTTCTTCCTGGAGGGCCGCAACTGTTTCCTTTTGTGCTCCAAGAGTATTGAAAATTGATCTTAATTAAGTCCTTGCTGAATCATTTCACCAGATCCATAGGTAGGTAGGTAGGTAGGTCCATTCTTCTCCATTAATGAAGTAAGAACTTCTGACTGTTTTTCATTATTTACGAGTATTTTTAATTTGTTTTATTTTTAGTTTATTTTTTTAACGACTTGAATTACTAAACTCATGACCGAGAGCCAAAAAACATACACGACAGACGACGCAGCCAACAGCTCGCGCGCGTGCGCATTAAAAAATGCATACACATGACGCGACACGCGAGCAGCTCTGAGAGAGAAACCAAGCAGCGTGAGTAATTCGGGGAGGAAATTCAGTGTGTATTCATTTTTCGTTGGGGTAGGACGTGCCAGTGGACTGCGCGCGTATTTCGCGCGCCACCGGGAAATTACGCGTTTCGGTGATTAGCGCTCGGTTTTTTTTTGGAGTTTTACTGTCTCAAATTAAACTTAATTAATTAATTAGATTAAATTAAATAAAATTAAAATTTATTCATCAATTTAATGCAATTAAAATTTTTACATTTATTTTGTTATGACTGTGGAAAAAATGAAATAATTTTTTTTTTATTGAGTCTTAGCACCTTTTGACAATTTTTTCTTCCTGGAGGGCCGCAACTGTTTCCTTTTGTGCTCCAAGAGTATTGAAAATTGATCTTAATTAAGTCCTTGCTGAATCATTTCACCAGATCCATAGGTAGGTAGGTAGGTAGGTCCATTCTTCTCCATTAATGAAGTAAGAACTTCTGACTGTTTTTCATTATTTACGAGTATTTTTAATTTGTTTTATTTTTAGTTTATTTTTTTAACGACTTGAATTACTAAACTCATGACCGAGAGCCAAAAAACATACACGACAGACGACGCAGCCAACAGCTCGCGCGCGTGCGCATTAAAAAATGCATACACATGACGCGACACGCGAGCAGCTCTGAGAGAGAAACCAAGCAGCGTGAGTAATTCGGGGAGGAAATTCAGTGTGTATTCATTTTTCGTTGGGGTAGGACGTGCCAGTGGACTGCGCGCGTATTTCGCGCGCCACCGGGAAATTACGCGTTTCGGTGATTAGCGCTCGGTTTTTTTTTGGAGTTTTACTGTCTCAAATTAAACTTAATTAATTAATTAGATTAAATTAAATAAAATTAAAATTTATTCATCAATTTAATGCAATTAAAATTTTTACATTTATTTTGTTATGACTGTGGAAAAAATGAAATAATTTTTTTTTTTATTGAGTCTTAGCACCTTTTGACAATTTTTTCTTCCTGGAGGGCCGCAACTGTTTCCTTTTGTGCTCCAAGAGTATTGAAAATTGATCTTAATTAAGTCCTTGCTGAATCATTTCACCAGATCCATAGGTAGGTAGGTAGGTAGGTCCATTCTTCTCCATTAATGAAGTAAGAACTTCTGACTGTTTTTCATTATTTACGAGTATTTTTAATTTGTTTTATTTTTAGTTTATTTTTTTAACGACTTGAATTACTAAACTCATGACCGAGAGCCAAAAAACATACACGACAGACGACGCAGCCAACAGCTCGCGCGCGTGCGCATTAAAAAATGCATACACATGACGCGACACGCGAGCAGCTCTGAGAGAGAAACCAAGCAGCGTGAGTAATTCGGGGAGGAAATTCAGTGTGTATTCATTTTTCGTTGGGGTAGGACGTGCCAGTGGACTGCGCGCGTATTTCGCGCGCCACCGGGAAATTACGCGTTTCGGTGATTAGCGCTCGGTTTTTTTTTGGAGTTTTACTGTCTCAAATTAAACTTAATTAATTAATTAGATTAAATTAAATAAAATTAAAATTTATTCATCAATTTAATGCAATTAAAATTTTTACATTTATTTTGTTATGACTGTGGAAAAAATGAAATAATTTTTTTTTTATTGAGTCTTAGCACCTTTTGACAATTTTTTCTTCCTGGAGGGCCGCAACTGTTTCCTTTTGTGCTCCAAGAGTATTGAAAATTGATCTTAATTAAGTCCTTGCTGAATCATTTCACCAGATCCATAGGTAGGTAGGTAGGTAGGTCCATTCTTCTCCATTAATGAAGTAAGAACTTCTGACTGTTTTTCATTATTTACGAGTATTTTTAATTTGTTTTATTTTTAGTTTATTTTTTTAACGACTTGAATTACTAAACTCATGACCGAGAGCCAAAAAACATACACGATAGACGACGCAGCCAACAGCTCGCGCGCGTGCGCATTAAAAAATGCATACACATGACGCGACACGCGAGCAGCTCTGAGAGAGAAACCAAGCAGCGTGAGTAATTCGGGGAGGAAATTCAGTGTGTATTCATTTTTCGTTGGGGTAGGACGTGCCAGTGGACTGCGCGCGTATTTCGCGCGCCACCGGGAAATTACGCGTTTCGGTGATTAGCGCTCGGTTTTTTTTTGGAGTTTTACTGTCTCAAATTAAACTTAATTAATTAATTAGATTAAATTAAATAAAATTAAAATTTATTCATCAATTTAATGCAATTAAAATTTTTACATTTATTTTGTTATGACTGTGGAAAAAATGAAATAATTTTTTTTTTTATTGAGTCTTAGCACCTTTTGACAATTTTTTCTTCCTGGAGGGCCGCAACTGTTTCCTTTTGTGCTCCAAGAGTATTGAAAATTGATCTTAATTAAGTCCTTGCTGAATCATTTCACCAGATCCATAGGTAGGTAGGTAGGTAGGTCCATTCTTCTCCATTAATGAAGTAAGAACTTCTGACTGTTTTTCATTATTTAAGAGTATTTTTAATTTGTTTTATTTTTAGTTTATTTTTTTAACGACTTGAATTACTAAACTCATGACCGAGAGCCAAAAAACATACACGACAGACGACGCAGCCAACAGCTCGCGCGCGTGCGCATTAAAAAATGCATACACATGACGCGACACGTGAGCAGCTCTGAGAGAGAAACCAAGCAGCGTGAGTAATTCGGGGAGGAAATTCAGTGTGTATTCATTTTTCGTTGGGGTAGGACGTGCCAGTGGACTGCGCGCGTATTTCGCGCGCCACCGGGAAATTACGCGTTTCGGTGATTAGCGCTCGGTTTTTTTTTGGAGTTTTACTGTCTCAAATTAAACTTAATTAATTAATTAGATTAAATTAAATAAAATTAAAATTTATTCATCAATTTAATGCAATTAAAATTTTTACATTTATTTTGTTATGACTGTGGAAAAAATGAAATAATTTTTTTTTTATTGAGTCTTAGCACCTTTTGACAATTTTTTCTTCCTGGAGGGCCGCAACTGTTTCCTTTTGTGCTCCAAGAGTATTGAAAATTGATCTTAATTAAGTCCTTGCTGAATCATTTCACCAGATCCATAGGTAGGTAGGTAGGTAGGTCCATTCTTCTCCATTAATGAAGTAAGAACTTCTGACTGTTTTTCATTATTTACGAGTATTTTTAATTTGTTTTATTTTTAGTTTATTTTTTTAACGACTTGAATTACTAAACTCATGACCGAGAGCCAAAAAACATACACGACAGACGACGCAGCCAACAGCTCGCGCGCGTGCGCATTAAAAAATGCATACACATGACGCGACACGCGAGCAGCTCTGAGAGAGAAACCAAGCAGCGTGAGTAATTCGGGGAGGAAATTCAGTGTGTATTCATTTTTCGTTGGGGTAGGACGTGCCAGTGGACTGCGCGCGTATTTCGCGCGCCACCGGGAAATTACGCGTTTCGGTGATTAGCGCTCGGTTTTTTTTTGGAGTTTTACTGTCTCAAATTAAACTTAATTAATTAATTAGATTAAATTAAATAAAATTAAAATTTATTCATCAATTTAATGCAATTAAAATTTTTACATTTATTTTGTTATGACTGTGGAAAAAATGAAATAATTTTTTTTTTATTGAGTCTTAGCACCTTTTGACAATTTTTTCTTCCTGGAGGGCCGCAACTGTTTCCTTTTGTGCTCCAAGAGTATTGAAAATTGATCTTAATTAAGTCCTTGCTGAATCATTTCACCAGATCCATAGGTAGATAGGTAGGTAGGTCCATTCTTCTCCATTAATGAAGTAAGAACTTCTGACTGTTTTTCATTATTTACGAGTATTTTTAATTTGTTTTATTTTTAGTTTATTTTTTTAACGACTTGAATTACTAAACTCATGACCGAGAGCCAAAAAACATACACGACAGACGACGCAGCCAACAGCTCGCGCGCGTGCGCATTAAAAAATGCATACACATGACGCGACACGCGAGCAGCTCTGAGAGAGAAACCAAGCAGCGTGAGTAATTCGGGGAGGAAATTCAGTGTGTATTCATTTTTCGTTGGGGTAGGACGTGCCAGTGGACTGCGCGCGTATTTCGCGCGCCACCGGGAAATTACGCGTTTCGGTGATTAGCGCTCGGTTTTTTTTTGGAGTTTTACTGTCTCAAATTAAACTTAATTAATTAATTAGATTAAATTAAATAAAATTAAAATTTATTCATCAATTTAATGCAATTAAAATTTTTACATTTATTTTGGTATGACTGTGGAAAAAATGAAATAATTTTTTTTTATAGAGTCTTAGCACCTTTTGACAATTTTTTCTTCCTGGAGGGCCGCAACTGTTTCCTTTTGTGCTCCAAGAGTATTGAAAATTGATCTTAATTAAGTCCTTGCTGAATCATTTCACCAGATCCATAGGTAGGTAGGTAGGTAGGTCCATTCTTCTCCATTAATGAAGTAAGAACTTCTGACTGTTTTTCATTATTTACGAGTATTTTTAATTTGTTTTATTTTTAGTTTATTTTTTTAACGACTTGAATTACTAAACTCATGACCGAGAGCCAAAAAACATACACGACAGACGACGCAGCCAACAGCTCGCGCGCGTGCGCATTAAAAAATGCATACACATGACGCGACACGCGAGCAGCTCTGAGAGAGAAACCAAGCAGCGTGAGTAATTCGGGGAGGAAATTCAGTGTGTATTCATTTTTCGTTGGGGTAGGACGTGCCAGTGGACTGCGCGCGTATTTCGCGCGCCACCGGGAAATTACGCGTTTCGGTGATTAGCGCTCGGTTTTTTTTTGGAGTTTTACTGTCTCAAATTAAACTTAATTAATTAATTAGATTAAATTAAATAAAATTAAAATTTATTCATCAATTTAATGCAATTAAAATTTTTACATTTATTTTGTTATGACTGTGGAAAAAATGAAATAATTTTTTTTTTATTGAGTCTTAGCACCTTTTGACAATTTTTTCTTCCTGGAGGGCCGCAACTGTTTCCTTTTGTGCTCCAAGAGTATTGAAAATTGATCTTAATTAAGTCCTTGCTGAATCATTTCACCAGATCCATAGGTAGGTAGGTAGGTAGGTCCATTCTTCTCCATTAATGAAGTAAGAACTTCTGACTGTTTTTCATTATTTACGAGTATTTTTAATTTGTTTTATTTTTAGTTTATTTTTTTAACGACTTGAATTACTAAACTCATGACCGAGAGCCAAAAAACATACACGACAGACGACGCAGCCAACAGCTCGCGCGCGTGCGCATTAAAAAATGCATACACATGACGCGACACGCGAGCAGCTCTGAGAGAGAAACCAAGCAGCGTGAGTAATTCGGGGAGGAAATTCAGTGTGTATTCATTTTTCGTTGGGGTAGGACGTGCCAGTGGACTGCGCGCGTATTTCGCGCGCCACCGGGAAATTACGCGTTTCGGTGATTAGCGCTCGGTTTTTTTTTTGAGTTTTACTGTCTCAAATTAAACTTAATTAATTAATTAGATTAAATTAAATAAAATTAAAATTTATTCATCAATTTAATGCAATTAAAATTTTTACATTTATTTTGTTATGACTGTGGAAAAAATGAAATAATTTTTTTTTTATTGAGTCTTAGCACCTTTTGACAATTTTTTCTTCCTGGAGGGCCGCAACTGTTTCCTTTTGTGCTCCAAGAGTATTGAAAATTGATCTTAATTAAGTCCTTGCTGAATCATTTCACCAGATCCATAGGTAGGTAGGTAGGTAGGTCCATTCTTCTCCATTAATGAAGTAAGAACTTCTGACTGTTTTTCATTATTTACGAGTATTTTTAATTTGTTTTATTTTGAGTTTATTTTTTTAACGACTTGAATTACTAAACTCATGACCGAGAGCCAAAAAACATACACGACAGACGACGCAGCCAACAGCTCGCGCGCGTGCTAAAAAATGCATACACATGACGCGACACGCGAGCAGCTCTGAGAGAGAAACCAAGCAGCGTGAGTAATTCGGGGATTAAATTCAGTGTGTATTCATTTTTCGTTGGGGTAGGACGTGCCAGTGGACTGCGCGCGTATTTCGCGCGCCACCGGGAAATTACGCGTTTCGGTGATTAGCGCTCGGTTTTTTTTTGGAGTTTTACTGTCTCAAATTAAACTTAATTAATTAATTAGATTAAATTAAATAAAATTAAAATTTATTCATCAATTTAATGCAATTAAAATTTTTACATTTATTTTGTTATGACTGTGGAAAAAATGAAATAATTTTTTTTTTATTGAGTCTTAGCACCTTTTGACAATTTTTTCTTCCTGGAGGGCCGCAACTGTTTCCTTTTGTGCTCCAAGAGTATTGAAAATTGATCTTAATTAAGTCCTTGCTGAATCATTTCACCAGATCCATAGGTAGGTAGGTAGGTAGGTCCATTCTTCTCCATTAATGAAGTAAGAACTTCTGACTGTTTTTCATTATTTACGAGTATTTTTAATTTGTTTTATTTTTAGTTTATTTTTTTAACGACTTGAATTACTAAACTCATGACCGAGAGCCAAAAAACATACACGACAGACGACGCAGCCAACAGCTCGCGCGCGTGCGCATTAAAAAATGCATACACATGACGCGACACGCGAGCAGCTCTGAGAGAGAAACCAAGCAGCGTGAGTAATTCGGGGAGGAAATTCAGTGTGTATTCATTTTTCGTTGGGGTAGGACGTGCCAGTGGACTGCGCGCGTATTTCGCGCGCCACCGGGAAATTACGCGTTTCGGTGATTAGCGCTCGGTTTTTTTTGGAGTTTTACTGTCTCAAATTAAACTTAATTAATTAATTAGATTAAATTAAATAAAATTAAAATTTATTCATCAATTTAATGCAATTAAAATTTTTACATTTATTTTGTTATGACTGTGGAAAAAATGAAATAATTTTTTTTTTTATTGAGTCTTAGCACCTTTTGACAATTTTTTCTTCCTGGAGGGCCGCAACTGTTTCCTTTTGTGCTCCAAGAGTATTGAAAATTGATCTTAATTAAGTCCTTGCTGAATCATTTCACCAGATCCATAGGTAGGTAGGTAGGTAGGTCCATTCTTCTCCATTAATGAAGTAAGAACTTCTGACTGTTTTTCATTATTTACGAGTATTTTTAATTTGTTTTATTTTTAGTTTATTTTTTTAACGACTTGAATTACTAAACTCATGACCGAGAGCCAAAAAACATACACGACAGACGACGCAGCCAACAGCTCGCGCGCGTGCGCATTAAAAAATGCATACACATGACGCGACACTCGAGCAGCTCTGAGAGAGAAACCAAGCAGCGTGAGTAATTCGGGGAGGAAATTCAGTGTGTATTCATTTTTCGTTGGGGTAGGACGTGACAGTGGACTGCGCGCGTATTTCGCGCGCCACCGGGAAATTACGCGTTTCGGTGATTAGCGCTCGGTTTTTTTTGGAGTTTTACTGTCTCAAATTAAACTTAATTAATTAATTAGATTAAATTAAATAAAATTAAAATTTATTCATCAATTTAATGCAATTAAAATTTTTACATTTATTTTGTTATGACTGTGGAAAAAATGAAATAATTTTTTTTTTTATTGAGTCTTAGCACCTTTTGACAATTTTTTCTTCCTGGAGGGCCGCAACTGTTTCCTTTTGTGCTCCAAGAGTATTGAAAATTGATCTTAATTAAGTCCTTGCTGAATCATTTCACCAGATCCATAGGTAGGTAGGTAGGTAGGTCCATTCTTCTCCATTAATGAAGTAAGAACTTCTGACTGTTTTTCATTATTTACGAGTATTTTTAATTTGTTTTATTTTTAGTTTATTTTTTTAACGACTTGAATTACTAAACTCATGACCGAGAGCCAAAAAACATACACGACAGACGTGGCAGCCAACAGCTCGCGCGCGTGCGCATTAAAAAATGCATACACATGACGCGACACGCGAGCAGCTCTGAGAGAGAAACCAAGCAGCGTGAGTAATTCGGGGAGGAAATTCAGTGTGTATTCATTTTTCGTTGGGGTAGGACGTGCCAGTGGACTGCGCGCGTATTTCGCGCGCCACCGGGAAATTACGCGTTTCGGTGATTAGCGCTCGGTTTTTTTTTGGAGTTTTACTGTCTCAAATTAAACTTAATTAATTAATTAGATTAAATTAAATAAAATTAAAATTTATTCATCAATTTAATGCAATTAAAATTTTTACATTTATTTTGTTATGACTGTGGAAAAAATGAAATAATTTTTTTTTTTATTGAGTCTTAGCACCTTTTGACAATTTTTTCTTCCTGGAGGGCCGCAACTGTTTCCTTTTGTGCTCCAAGAGTATTGAAAATTGATCTTAATTAAGTCCTTGCTGAATCATTTCACCAGATCCATAGGTAGGTAGGTAGGTAGGTCCATTCTTCTCCATTAATGAAGTAAGAACTTCTGACTGTTTTTCATTATTTACGAGTATTTTTAATTTGTTTTATTTTTAGTTTATTTTTTTAACGACTTGAATTACTAAACTCATGACCGAGAGCCAAAAAACATACACGACAGACGACGCAGCCAACAGCTCGCGCGCGTGCGCATTAAAAAATGCATACACATGACGCGACACGCGAGCAGCTCTGAGAGAGAAACCAAGCAGCGTGAGTAATTCGGGGAGGAAATTCAGTGTGTATTCATTTTTCGTTGGGGTAGGACGTGCCAGTGGACTGCGCGCGTATTTCGCGCGCCACCGGGAAATTACGCGTTTCGGTGATTAGCGCTCGGTTTTTTTTGGAGTTTTACTGTCTCAAATTAAACTTAATTAATTAATTAGATTAAATTAAATAAAATTAAAATTTATTCATCAATTTAATGCAATTAAAATTTTTACATTTATTTTGTTATGACTGTGGAAAAAATGAAATAATTTTTTTTTTATTGAGTCTTAGCACCTTTTGACAATTTTTTCTTCCTGGAGGGCCGCAACTGTTTCCTTTTGTGCTCCAAGAGTATTGAAAATTGATCTTAATTAAGTCCTTGCTGAATCATTTCACCAGATCCATAGGTAGGTAGGTAGGTAGGTCCATTCTTCTCCATTAATGAAGTAAGAACTTCTGACTGTTTTTCATTATTTACGAGTATTTTTAATTTGTTTTATTTTTAGTTTATTTTTTTAACGACTTGAATTACTAAACTCATGACCGAGAGCCAAAAAACATACACGACAGACGACGCAGCCAACAGCTCGCGCGCGTGCGCATTAAAAAATGCATACACATGACGCGACACGCGAGCAGCTCTGAGAGAGAAACCAAGCAGCGTGAGTAATTCGGGGAGGAAATTCAGTGTGTATTCATTTTTCGTTGGGGTAGGACGTGCCAGTGGACTGCGCGCGTATTTCGCGCGCCACCGGGAAATTACGCGTTTCGGTGATTAGCGCTCGGTTTTTTTTTGGAGTTTTACTGTCTCAAATTAAACTTAATTAATTAATTAGATTAAATTAAATAAAATTAAAATTTATTCATCAATTTAATGCAATTAAAATTTTTACATTTATTTTGTTATGACTGTGGAAAAAATGAAATAATTTTTTTTTTATTGAGTCTTAGCACCTTTTGACAATTTTTTCTTCCTGGAGGGCCGCAACTGTTTCCTTTTGTGCTCCAAGAGTATTGAAAATTGATCTTAATTAAGTCCTTGCTGAATCATTTCACCAGATCCATAGGTAGGTAGGTAGGTAGGTCCATTCTTCTCCATTAATGAAGTAAGAACTTCTGACTGTTTTTCATTATTTACGAGTATTTTTAATTTGTTTTATTTTTAGTTTATTTTTTTAACGACTTGAATTACTAAACTCATGACCGAGAGCCAAAAAACATACACGACAGACGACGCAGCCAACAGCTCGCGCGCGTGCGCATTAAAAAATGCATACACATGACGCGACACGCGAGCAGCTCTGAGAGAGAAACCAAGCAGCGTGAGTAATTCGGGGAGGAAATTCAGTGTGTATTCATTTTTCGTTGGGGTAGGACGTGCCAGTGGACTGCGCGCGTATTTCGCGCGCCACCGGGAAATTACGCGTTTCGGTGATTAGCGCTCGGTTTTTTTTGGAGTTTTACTGTCTCAAATTAAACTTAATTAATTAATTAGATTAAATTAAATAAAATTAAAATTTATTCATCAATTTAATGCAATTAAAATTTTTACATTTATTTTGTTATGACTGTGGAAAAAATGAAATAATTTTTTTTTTATTGAGTCTTAGCACCTTTTGACAATTTTTTCTTCCTGGAGGGCCGCAACTGTTTCCTTTTGTGCTCCAAGAGTATTGAAAATTGATCTTAATTAAGTCCTTGCTGAATCATTTCACCAGATCCATAGGTAGGTAGGTAGGTAGGTCCATTCTTCTCCATTAATGAAGTAAGAACTTCTGACTGTTTTTCATTATTTACGAGTATTTTTAATTTGTTTTATTTTTAGTTTATTTTTTTAACGACTTGAATTACTAAACTCATGACCGAGAGCCAAAAAACATACACGACAGACGACGCAGCCAACAGCTCGCGCGCGTGCGCATTAAAAAATGCATACACATGACGCGACACGCGAGCAGCTCTGAGAGAGAAACCAAGCAGCGTGAGTAATTCGGGGAGGAAATTCAGTGTGTATTCATTTTTCGTTGGGGTAGGACGTGCCAGTGGACTGCGCGCGTATTTCGCGCGCCACCGGGAAATTACGCGTTTCGGTGATTAGCGCTCGGTTTTTTTTTGGAGTTTTACTGTCTCAAATTAAACTTAATTAATTAATTAGATTAAATTAAATAAAATTAAAATTTATTCATCAATTTAATGCAATTAAAATTTTTACATTTATTTTGTTATGACTGTGGAAAAAATGAAATAATTTTTTTTTTATTGAGTCTTAGCACCTTTTGACAATTTTTTCTACCTGGAGGGCCGCAACTGTTTCCTTTTGTGCTCCAAGAGTATTGAAAATTGATCTTAATTAAGTCCTTGCTGAATCATTTCACCAGATCCATAGGTAGGTAGGTAGGTAGGTCCATTCTTCTCCATTAATGAAGTAAGAACTTCTGACTGTTTTTCATTATTTACGAGTATTTTTAATTTGTTTTATTTTTAGTTTATTTTTTTAACGACTTGAATTACTAAACTCATGACCGAGAGCCAAAAAACATACACGACAGACGACGCAGCCAACAGCTCGCGCGCGTGCGCATTAAAAAATGCATACACATGACGCGACACGCGAGCAGCTCTGAGAGAGAAACCAAGCAGCGTGAGTAATTCGGGGAGGAAATTCAGTGTGTATTCATTTTTCGTTGGGGTAGGACGTGCCAGTGGACTGCGCGCGTATTTCGCGCGCCACCGGGAAATTACGCGTTTCGGTGATTAGCGCTCGGTTTTTTTTTGGAGTTTTACTGTCTCAAATTAAACTTAATTAATTAATTAGATTAAATTAAATAAAATTAAAATTTATTCATCAATTTAATGCAATTAAAATTTTTACATTTATTTTGTTATGACTGTGGAAAAAATGAAATAATTTTTTTTTTTATTGAGTCTTAGCACCTTTTGACAATTTTTTCTACCTGGAGGGCCGCAACTGTTTCCTTTTGTGCTCCAAGAGTATTGAAAATTGATCTTAATTAAGTCCTTGCTGAATCATTTCACCAGATCCATAGGTAGGTAGGTAGGTAGGTCCATTCTTCTCCATTAATGAAGTAAGAACTTCTGACTGTTTTTCATTATTTACGAGTATTTTTAATTTGTTTTATTTTTAGTTTATTTTTTTAACGACTTGAATTACTAAACTCATGACCGAGAGCCAAAAAACATACACGACAGACGACGCAGCCAACAGCTCGCGCGCGTGCGCATTAAAAAATGCATACACATGACGCGACACGCGAGCAGCTCTGAGAGAGAAACCATGCAGCGTGAGTAATTCGGGGTGGAAATTCAGTGTGTATTCATTTTTCGTTGGGGTAGGACGTGCCAGTGGACTGCGCGCGTATTTCGCGCGCCACCGGGAAATTACGCGTTTCGGTGATTAGCGCTCGGTTTTTTTTTGGAGTTTTACTGTCTCAAATTAAACTTAATTAATTAATTAGATTAAATTAAATAAAATTAAAATTTATTCATCAATTTAATGCAATTATGACTGTGGAAAAAATGAAATAATTTTTTTTTTTATTGAGTCTTAGCACCTTTTGACAATTTTTTCTTCCTGGAGGGCCGCAACTGTTTCCTTTTGTGCTCCAAGAGTATTGAAAATTGATCTTAATTAAGTCCTTGCTGAATCATTTCACCAGATCCATAGGTAGGTAGGTAGGTAGGTAGGTCCATTCTTCTCCATTAATGAAGTAAGAACTTCTGACTGTTTTTCATTATTTACGAGTATTTTTAATTTGTTTTATTTTTAGTTTATTTTTTTAACGACTTGAATTACTAAACTCATGACCGAGAGCCAAAAAACATACACGACAGAAGACGCAGCCAACAGCTCGCGCGCGTGCGCATTAAAAAATGCATACACATGACGCGACACGCGAGCAGCTCTGAGAGAGAAACCAAGCAGCGTGAGTAATTCGGGGAGGAAATTCAGTGTGTATTCATTTTTCGTTGGGGTAGGACGTGCCAGTGGACTGCGCGCGTATTTCGCGCGCCACCGGGAAATTACGCGTTTCGGTGATTAGCGCTCGGTTTTTTTTTGGAGTTTTACTGTCTCAAATTAAACTTAATTAATTAATTAGATTAAATTAAATAAAATTAAAATTTATTCATCAATTTAATGCAATTAAAATTTTTACATTTATTTTGTTATGACTGTGGAAAAAATGAAATAATTTTTTTTTTATTGAGTCTTAGCACCTTTTGACAATTTTTTCTTCCTGGAGGGCCGCAACTGTTTCCTTTTGTGCTCCAAGAGTATTGAAAATTGATCTTAATTAAGTCCTTGCTGAATCATTTCACCAGATCCATAGGTAGGTAGGTAGGTAGGTCCATTCTTCTCCATTAATGAAGTAAGAACTTCTGACTGTTTTTCATTATTTACGAGTATTTTTAATTTGTTTTATTTTTAGTTTATTTTTTTAACGACTTGAATTACTAAACTCATGACCGAGAGCCAAAAAACATACACGACAGACGACGCAGCCAACAGCTCGCGCGCGTGCGCATTAAAAAATGCATACACATGACGCGACACGTGAGCAGCTCTGAGAGAGAAACCAAGCAGCGTGAGTAATTCGGGGAGGAAATTCAGTGTGTATTCATTTTTCGTTGGGGTAGGACGTGCCAGTGGACTGCGCGCGTATTTCGCGCGCCACCGGGAAATTACGCGTTTCGGTGATTAGCGCTCGGTTTTTTTTTGGAGTTTTACTGTCTCAAATTAAACTTAATTAATTAATTAGATTAAATTAAATAAAATTAAAATTTATTCATCAATTTAATGCAATTAAAATTTTTACATTTATTTTGTTATGACTGTGGAAAAAATGAAATAATTTTTTTTTTTATTGAGTCTTAGCACCTTTTGACAATTTTTTCTTCCTGGAGGGCCGCAACTGTTTCCTTTTGTGCTCCAAGAGTATTGAAAATTGATCTTAATTAAGTCCTTGCTGAATCATTTCACCAGATCCATAGTACCTACCTATGGATCTGCATACACATGACGCGACACGCGAGCAGCTCTGAGAGAGAAACCAAGCAGCGTGAGTAATTCGGGGAGGAAATTCAGTGTGTATTCATTTTTCGTTGGGGTAGGACGTGCCAGTGGACTGCGCGCGTATTTCGCGCGCCACCGGGAAATTACGCGTTTCGGTGATTAGCGCTCGGTTTTTTTTTGGAGTTTTACTGTCTCAAATTAAACTTAATTAATTAATTAGATTAAATTAAATAAAATTAAAATTTATTCATCAATTTAATGCAATTAAAATTTTTACATTTATTTTGTTATGACTGTGGAAAAAATGAAATAATTTTTTTTTTATTGAGTCTTAGCACCTTTTGACAATTTTTTCTTCCTGGAGGGCCGCAACTGTTTCCTTTTGTGCTCCAAGAGTATTGAAAATTGATCTTAATTAAGTCCTTGCTGAATCATTTCACCAGATCCATAGGTAGGTAGGTAGGTAGGTCCATTCTTCTCCATTAATGAAGTAAGAACTTCTGACTGTTTTTCATTATTTACGAGTATTTTTAATTTGTTTTATTTTTAGTTTATTTTTTTAACGACTTGAATTACTAAACTCATGACCGAGAGCCAAAAAACATACACGACAGACGACGCAGCCAACAGCTCGCGCGCGTGCGCATTAAAAAATGCATACACATGACGCGACACGCGAGCAGCTCTGAGAGAGAAACCAAGCAGCGTGAGTAATTCGGGGAGGAAATTCAGTGTGTATTCATTTTTCGTTGGGGTAGGACGTGCCAGTGGACTGCGCGCGTATTTCGCGCGCCACCGGGAAATTACGCGTTTCGGTGATTAGCGCTCGGTTTTTTTTGGAGTTTTACTGTCTCAAATTAAACTTAATTAATTAATTAGATTAAATTAAATAAAATTAAAATTTATTCATCAATTTAATGCAATTAAAATTTTTACATTTATTTTGTTATGACTGTGGAAAAAATGAAATAATTTTTTTTTTATTGAGTCTTAGCACCTTTTGACAATTTTTTCTTCCTGGAGGGCCGCAACTGTTTCCTTTTGTGCTCCAAGAGTATTGAAAATTGATCTTAATTAAGTCCTTGCTGAATCATTTCACCAGATCCATAGGTAGGTAGGTAGGTAGGTCCATTCTTCTCCATTAATGAAGTAAGAACTTCTGACTGTTTTTCATTATTTACGAGTATTTTTAATTTGTTTTATTTTTAGTTTATTTTTTTAACGACTTGAATTACTAAACTCATGACCGAGAGCCAAAAAACATACACGACAGACGACGCAGCCAACAGCTCGCGCGCGTGCGCATTAAAAAATGCATACACATGACGCGACACGCGAGCAGCTCTGAGAGAGAAACCAAGCAGCGTGAGTAATTCGGGGAGGAAATTCAGTGTGTATTCATTTTTCGTTGGGGTAGGACGTGCCAGTGGACTGCGCGCGTATTTCGCGCGCCACCGGGAAATTACGCGTTTCGGTGATTAGCGCTCGGTTTTTTTTTGGAGTTTTACTGTCTCAAATTAAACTTAATTAATTAATTAGATTAAATTAAATAAAATTAAAATTTATTCATCAATTTAATGCAATTAAAATTTTTACATTTATTTTGTTATGCCTGTGGAAAAAATGAAATAATTTTTTTTTTTATTGAGTCTTAGCACCTTTTGACAATTTTTTCTTCCTGGAGGGCCGCAACTGTTTCCTTTTGTGCTCCAAGAGTATTGAAAATTGATCTTAATTAAGTCCTTGCTGAATCATTTCACCAGATCCATAGGTAGGTAGGTAGGTAGGTCCATTCTTCTCCATTAATGAAGTAAGAACTTCTGACTGTTTTTCATTATTTACGAGTATTTTTAATTTGTTTTATTTTTAGTTTATTTTTTTAACGACTTGAATTACTAAACTCATGACCGAGAGCCAAAAAACATACACGACAGACGACGCAGCCACCAGCTCGCGCGCGTGCGCATTAAAAAATGCATACACATGACGCGACACGTGAGCAGCTCTGAGAGAGAAACCAAGCAGCGTGAGTAATTCGGGGAGGAAATTCAGTGTGTATTCATTTTTCGTTGGGGTAGGACGTGCCAGTGGACTGCGCGCGTATTTCGCGCGCCACCGGGAAATTACGCGTTTCGGTGATTAGCGCTCGGTTTTTTTTTGGAGTTTTACTGTCTCAAATTAAACTTAATTAATTAATTAGATTAAATTAAATAAAATTAAAATTTATTCATCAATTTAATGCAATTAAAATTTTTACATTTATTTTGTTATGCCTGTGGAAAAAATGAAATAATTTTTTTTTTATTGAGTCTTAGCACCTTTTGACAATTTTTTCTTCCTGGAGGGCCGCAACTGTTTCCTTTTGTGCTCCAAGAGTATTGAAAATTGATCTTAATTAAGTCCTTGCTGAATCATTTCACCAGATCCATAGGTAGGTAGGTAGGTAGGTCCATTCTTCTCCATTAATGAAGTAAGAACTTCTGACTGTTTTTCATTATTTACGAGTATTTTTAATTTGTTTTATTTTTAGTTTATTTTTTTAACGACTTGAATTACTAAACTCATGACCGAGAGCCAAAAAACATACACGACAGACGACGCAGCCAACAGCTCGCGCGCGTGCGCATTAAAAAATGCATACACATGACGCGACACGCGAGCAGCTCTGAGAGAGAAACCAAGCAGCGTGAGTAATTCGGGGAGGAAATTCAGTGTGTATTCATTTTTCGTTGGGGTAGGACGTGCCAGTGGACTGCGCGCGTATTTCGCGCGCCACCGGGAAATTACGCGTTTCGGTGATTAGCGCTCGGTTTTTTTTTGGAGTTTTACTGTCTCAAATTAAACTTAATTAATTAATTAGATTAAATTAAATAAAATTAAAATGTATTCATCAATTTAATGCAATTAAAATTTTTACATTTATTTTGTTATGACTGTGGAAAAAATGAAATAATTTTTTTTTTATTGAGTCTTAGCACCTTTTGACAATTTTTTCTTCCTGGAGGGCCGCAACTGTTTCCTTTTGTGCTCCAAGAGTATTGAAAATTGATCTTAATTAAGTCCTTGCTGAATCATTTCACCAGATCCATAGGTAGGTAGGTAGGTAGGTCCATTCTTCTCCATTAATGAAGTAAGAACTTCTGACTGTTTTTCATTATTTACGAGTATTTTTAATTTGTTTTATTTTTAGTTTATTTTTTTAACGACTTGAATTACTAAACTCATGACCGAGAGCCAAAAAACATACACGACAGACGACGCAGCCAACAGCTCGCGCGCGTGCGCATTAAAAAATGCATACACATGACGCGACACGCGAGCAGCTCTGAGAGAGAAACCAAGCAGCGTGAGTAATTCGGGGAGGAAATTCAGTGTGTATTCATTTTTCGTTGGGGTAGGACGTGCCAGTGGACTGCGCGCGTATTTCGCGCGCCACCGGGAAATTACGCGTTTCGGTGATTAGCGCTCGGTTTTTTTTGGAGTTTTACTGTCTCAAATTAAACTTAATTAATTAATTAGATTAAATTAAATAAAATTAAAATTTATTCATCAATTTAATGCAATTAAAATTTTTACATTTATTTTGTTATGACTGTGGAAAAAATGAAATAATTTTTTTTTATTGAGTCTTAGCACCTTTTGACAATTTTTTCTACCTGGAGGGCCGCAACTGTTTCCTTTTGTGCTCCAAGAGTATTGAAAATTGATCTTAATTAAGTCCTTGCTGAATCATTTCACCAGATCCATAGGTAGGTAGGTAGGTAGGTCCATTCTTCTCCATTAATGAAGTAAGAACTTCTGACTGTTTTTCATTATTTACGAGTATTTTTAATTTGTTTTATTTTTAGTTTATTTTTTTAACGACTTGAATTACTAAACTCATGACCGAGAGCCAAAAAACATACACGACAGACGACGCAGCCAACAGCTCGCGCGCGTGCGCATTAAAAAATGCATACACATGACGCGACACGCGAGCAGCTCTGAGAGAGGAACCAAGCAGCGTGAGTAATTCGGGGAGGAAATTCAGTGTGTATTCATTTTTCGTTGGGGTAGGACGTGCCAGTGGACTGCGCGCGTATTTCGCGCGCCACCGGGAAATTACGCGTTTCGGTGATAAGCGCTCGGTTTTTTTTTGGAGTTTTACTGTCTCAAATTAAACTTAATTAATTAATTAGATTAAATTAAATAAAATTAAAATTTATTCATCAATTTAATGCAATTAAAATTTTTACATTTATTTTGTTATGACTGTGGAAAAAATGAAATAATTTTTTTTTTATTGAGTCTTAGCACCTTTTGACAATTTTTTCTTCCTGGAGGGCCGCAACTGTTTCCTTTTGTGCTCCAAGAGTATTGAAAATTGATCTTAATTAAGTCCTTGCTGAATCATTTCACCAGATTCATAGGTAGGTAGGTAGGTAGGTCCATTCTTCTCCATTAATGAAGTAAGAACTTCTGACTGTTTTTCATTATTTACGAGTATTTTTAATTTGTTTTATTTTTAGTTTATTTTTTTAACGACTTGAATTACTAAACTCATGACCGAGAGCCAAAAAACATACACGACAGACGACGCAGCCAACAGCTCGCGCGCGTGCGCATTAAAAAATGCATACACATGACGCGACACGCGAGCAGCTCTGAGAGAGAAACCAAGCAGCGTGAGTAATTCGGGGAGGAAATTCAGTGTGTATTCATTTTTCGTTGGGGTAGGACGTGCCAGTGGACTGCGCGCGTATTTCGCGCGCCACCGGGAAATTACGCGTTTCGGTGATTAGCGCTCGGTTTTTTTTTGGAGTTTTACTGTCTCAAATTAAACTTAATTAATTAATTAGATTAAATTAAATAAAATTAAAATTTATTCATCAATTTAATGCAATTAAAATTTTTACATTTATTTTGTTATGACTGTGGAAAAAATGAAATAATTTTTTTTTTATTGAGTCTTAGCACCTTTTGACAATTTTTTCTACCTGGAGGGCCGCAACTGTTTCCTTTTGTGCTCCAAGAGTATTGAAAATTGATCTTAATTAAGTCCTTGCTGAATCATTTCACCAGATCCATAGGTAGGTAGGTAGGTAGGTCCATTCTTCTCCATTAATGAAGTAAGAACTTCTGACTGTTTTTCATTATTTACGAGTATTTTTAATTTGTTTTATTTTTAGTTTATTTTTTTAACGACTTGAATTACTAAACTCATGACCGAGAGCCAAAAAACATACACGACAGACGACGCAGCCAACAGCTCGCGCGCGTGCGCATTAAAAAATGCATACACATGACGCGACACGCGAGCAGCTCTGAGAGAGAAACCAAGCAGCGTGAGTAATTCGGGGAGGAAATTCAGTGTGTATTCATTTTTCGTTGGGGTAGGACGTGCCAGTGGACTGCGCGCGTATTTCGCGCGCCACCGGGAAATTACGCGTTTCGGTGATTAGCGCTCGGTTTTTTTTTGGAGTTTTACTGTCTCAAATTAAACTTAATTAATTAATTAGATTAAATTAAATAAAATTAAAATTTATTCATCAATTTAATGCAATTAAAATTTTTACATTTATTTTGTTATGACTGTGGAAAAAATGAAATAATTTTTTTTTTATTGAGTCTTAGCACCTTTTGACAATTTTTTCTTCCTGGAGGGCCGCAACTGTTTCCTTTTGTGCTCCAAGAGTATTGAAAATTGATCTTAATTAAGTCCTTGCTGAATCATTTCACCAGATCCATAGGTAGGTAGGTAGGTAGGTCCATTCTTCTCCATTAATGAAGTAAGAACTTCTGACTGTTTTTCATTATTTACGAGTATTTTTAATTTGTTTTATTTTTAGTTTATTTTTTTAACGACTTGAATTACTAAACTCATGACCGAGAGCCAAAAAACATACACGACAGACGACGCAGCCAACAGCTCGCGCGCGTGCGCATTAAAAAATGCATACACATGACGCGACACGTGAGCAGCTCTGAGAGAGAAACCAAGCAGCGTGAGTAATTCGGGGAGGAAATTCAGTGTGTATTCATTTTTCGTTGGGGTAGGACGTGCCAGTGGACTGCGCGCGTATTTCGCGCGCCACCGGGAAATTACGCGTTTCGGTGATTAGCGCTCGGTTTTTTTTTGGAGTTTTACTGTCTCAAATTAAACTTAATTAATTAATTAGATTAAATTAAATAAAATTAAAATTTATTCATCAATTTAATGCAATTAAAATTTTTACATTTATTTTGTTATGACTGTGGAAAAAATGAAATAATTTTTTTTTTATTGAGTCTTAGCACCTTTTGACAATTTTTTCTTCCTGGAGGGCCGCAACTGTTTCCTTTTGTGCTCCAAGAGTATTGAAAATTGATCTTAATTAAGTCCTTGCTGAATCATTTCACCAGATCCATAGGTAGGTAGGTATGTAGGTCCATTCTTCTCCATTAATGAAGTAAGAACTTCTGACTGTTTTTCATTATTTACGAGTATTTTTAATTTGTTTTATTTTTAGTTTATTTTTTTAACGACTTGAATTACTAAACTCATGACCGAGAGCCAAAAAACATACACGACAGACGACGCAGCCAACAGCTCGCGCGCGTGCGCATTAAAAAATGCATACACATGACGCGACACGCGAGCAGCTCTGAGAGAGAAACCAACCAGCGTGAGTAATTCGGGGAGGAAATTCAGTGTGTATTCATTTTTCGTTGGGGTAGGACGTGCCAGTGGACTGCGCGCGTATTTCGCGCGCCACCGGGAAATTACGCGTTTCGGTGATTAGCGCTCGGTTTTTTTTTGGAGTTTTACTGTCTCAAATTAAACTTAATTAATTAATTAGATTAAATTAAATAAAATTAAAATTTATTCATCAATTTAATGCAATTAAAACTTTTACATTTATTTTGTTATGACTGTGGAAAAAATGAAATAATTTTTTTTTTATTGAGTCTTAGCACCTTTTGACAATTTTTTCTTCCTGGAGGGCCGCAACTGTTTCCTTTTGTGCTCCAAGAGTATTGAAAATTGATCTTAATTAAGTCCTTGCTGAATCATTTCACCAGATCCATAGGTAGGTAGGTAGGTAGGTCCATTCTTCTCCATTAATGAAGTAAGAACTTCTGACTGTTTTTCATTATTTACGAGTATTTTTAATTTGTTTTATTTTTAGTTTATTTTTTTAACGACTTGAATTACTAAACTCATGACCGAGAGCCAAAAAACATACACGACAGACGACGCAGCCAACAGCTCGCGCGCGTGCGCATTAAAAAATGCATACACATGACGCGACACGTGAGCAGCTCTGAGAGAGAAACCAAGCAGCGTGAGTAATTCGGGGAGGAAATTCAGTGTGTATTCATTTTTCGTTGGGGTAGGACGTGCCAGTGGACTGCGCGCGTATTTCGCGCGCCACCGGGAAATTACGCGTTTCGGTGATTAGCGCTCGGTTTTTTTTTGGAGTTTTACTGTCTCAAATTAAACTTAATTAATTAATTAGATTAAATTAAATAAAATTAAAATTTATTCATCAATTTAATGCAATTAAAATTTTTACATTTATTTTGTTATGACTGTGGAAAAAATGAAATAATTTTTTTTTTTATTGAGTCTTAGCACCTTTTGACAATTTTTTCTTCCTGGAGGGCCGCAACTGTTTCCTTTTGTGCTCCAAGAGTATTGAAAATTGATCTTAATTAAGTCCTTGCTGAATCATTTCACCAGATCCATAGGTAGGTAGGTAGGTAGGTCCATTCTTCTCCATTAATGAAGTAAGAACTTCTGACTGTTTTTCATTATTTACGAGTATTTTTAATTTGTTTTATTTTTAGTTTATTTTTTTAACGACTTGAATTACTAAACTCATGACCGAGAGCCAAAAAACATACACGACAGACGACGCAGCCAACAGCTCGCGCGCGTGCGCATTAAAAAATGCATACACATGACGCGACACGCGAGCAGCTCTGAGAGAGAAACCAAGCAGCGTGAGTAATTCGGGGAGGAAATTCAGTGTGTATTCATTTTTCGTTGGGGTAGGACGTGCCAGTGGACTGCGCGCGTATTTCGCGCGCCACCGGGAAATTACGCGTTTCGGTGATTAGCGCTCGGTTTTTTTTTGGAGTTTTACTGTCTCAAATTAAACTTAATTAATTAATTAGATTAAATTAAATTAAATTAAAATTTATTCATCAATTTAATGCAATTAAAATTTTTACATTTATTTTGTTATGACTGTGGAAAAAATGAAATAATTTTTTTTTTATTGAGTCTTAGCACCTTTTGACAATTTTTTCTTCCTGGAGGGCCGCAACTGTTTCCTTTTGTGCTCCAAGAGTATTGAAAATTGATCTTAATTAAGTCCTTGCTGAATCATTTCACCAGATCCATAGGTAGGTAGGTAGGTAGGTCCATTCTTCTCCATTAATGAAGTAAGAACTTCTGACTGTTTTTCATTATTTACGAGTATTTTTAATTTGTTTTATTTTTAGTTTATTTTTTTAACGACTTGAATTACTAAACTCATGACCGAGAGCCAAAAAACATACACAACAGACGACGCAGCCAACAGCTCGCGCGCGTGCGCATTAAAAAATGCATACACATGACGCGACACGCGAGCAGCTCTGAGAGAGAAACCAAGCAGCGTGAGTAATTCGGGGAGGAAATTCAGTGTGTATTCATTTTTCGTTGGGGTAGGACGTGCCAGTGGACTGCGCGCGTATTTCGCGCGCCACCGGGAAATTACGCGTTTCGGTGATTAGCGCTCGGTTTTTTTTGGAGTTTTACTGTCTCAAATTAAACTTAATTAATTAATTAGATTAAATTAAATAAAATTAAAATTTATTCATCAATTTAATGCAATTAAAATTTTTACATTTATTTTGTTATGACTGTGGAAAAAATGAAATATTTTTTTTTTTTATTGAGTCTTAGCACCTTTTGACAATTTTTTCTTCCTGGAGGGCCGCAACTGTTTCCTTTTGTGCTCCAAGAGTATTGAAAATTGATCTTAATTAAGTCCTTGCTGAATCATTTCACCAGATCCATAGGTAGGTAGGTAGGTAGGTCCATTCTTCTCCATTAATGAAGTAAGAACTTCTGACTGTTTTTCATTATTTACGAGTATTTTTAATTTGTTTTATTTTTAGTTTATTTTTTTAACGACTTGAATTACTAAACTCATGACCGAGAGCCAAAAAACATACACGACAGACGACGCAGCCAACAGCTCGCGCGCGTGCGCATTAAAAAATGCATACACATGACGCGACACGCGAGCAGCTCTGAGAGAGAAACCAAGCAGCGTGAGTAATTCGGGGAGGAAATTCAGTGTGTATTCATTTTTCGTTGGGGTAGGACGTGCCAGTGGACTGCGCGCGTATTTCGCGCGCCACCGGGAAATTACGCGTTTCGGTGATTAGCGCTCGGTTTTTTTTGGAGTTTTACTGTCTCAAATTAAACTTAATTAATTAATTAGATTAAATTAAATAAAATTAAAATTTATTCATCAATTTAATGCAATTAAAATTTTTACATTTATTTTGTTATGACTGTGGACAAAATGAAATAATTTTTTTTTTATTGAGTCTTAGCACCTTTTGACAATTTTTTCTTCCTGGAGGGCCGCAACTGTTTCCTTTTGTGCTCCAAGAGTATTGAAAATTGATCTTAATTAAGTCCTTGCTGAATCATTTCACCAGATCCATAGGTAGGTAGGTAGGTAGGTCCATTCTTCTCCATTAATGAAGTAAGAACTTCTGATTGTTTTTCATTATTTACGAGTATTTTTAATTTGTTTTATTTTTATGACTGTGGAAAAAATGAAATAATTTTTTTTTTATTGAGTCTTAGCACCTTTTGACAATTTTTTCTTCCTGGAGGGCCGCAACTGTTTCCTTTTGTGCTCCAAGAGTATTGAAAATTGATCTTAATTAAGTCCTTGCTGAATCATTTCACCAGATCCATAGGTAGGTAGGTAGGTAGGTCCATTCTTCTCCATTAATGAAGTAAGAACTTCTGACTGTTTTTCATTATTTACGAGTATTTTTAATTTGTTTTATTTTTAGTTTATTTTTTTAACGACTTGAATTACTAAACTCATGACCGAGAGCCAAAAAACATACACGACAGACGACGCAGCCAACAGCTCGCGCGCGTGCGCATTAAAAAATGCATACACATGACGCGACACGCGAGCAGCTCTGAGAGAGAAACCAAGCAGCGTGAGTAATTCGGGGAGGAAATTCAGTGTGTATTCATTTTTCGTTGGGGTAGGACGTGCCAGTGGACTGCGCGCGTATTTCGCGCGCCACCGGGAAATTACGCGTTTCGGTGATAAGCGCTCGGTTTTTTTTTGGAGTTTTACTGTCTCAAATTAAACTTAATTAATTAATTAGATTAAATTAAATAAAATTAAAATTTATTCATCAATTTAATGCAATTAAAATTTTTACATTTATTTTGTTAAAACTGTGGAAAAAATGAAATAATTTTTTTTTTATTGAGTCTTAGCACCTTTTGACAATTTTTTCTTCCTGGAGGGCCGCAACTGTTTCCTTTTGTGCTCCAAGAGTATTGAAAATTGATCTTAATTAAGTCCTTGCTGAATCATTTCACCAGATTCATAGGTAGGTAGGTAGGTAGGTCCATTCTTCTCCATTAATGAAGTAAGAACTTCTGACTGTTTTTCATTATTTACGAGTATTTTTAATTTGTTTTATTTTTAGTTTATTTTTTTAACGACTTGAATTACTAAACTCATGACCGAGAGCCAAAAAACATACACGACAGACGACGCAGCCAACAGCTCGCGCCCGTGCGCATTAAAAAATGCATACACATGACGCGACACGCGAGCAGCTCTGAGAGAGAAACCAAGCAGCGTGAGTAATTCGGGGAGGAAATTCAGTGTGTATTCATTTTTCGTTGGGGTAGGACGTGCCAGTGGACTGCGCGCGTATTTCGCGCGCCACCGGGAAATTACGCGTTTCGGTGATTAGCGCTCGGTTTTTTTTTGGAGTTTTACTGTCTCAAATTAAACTTAATTAATTAATTAGATTAAATTAAATTAAATTAAAATTTATTCATCAATTTAATGCAATTAAAATTTTTACATTTATTTTGTTATGACTGTGGAAAAAATGAAATAATTTTTTTTTTATTGAGTCTTAGCACCTTTTGACAATTTTTTCTTCCTGGAGGGCCGCAACTGTTTCCTTTTGTGCTCCAAGAGTATTGAAAATTGATCTTAATTAAGTCCTTGCTGAATCATTTCACCAGATCCATAGGTAGGTAGGTAGGTAGGTCCATTCTTCTCCATTAATGAAGTAAGAACTTCTGACTGTTTTTCATTATTTACGAGTATTTTTAATTTGTTTTATTTTTAGTTTATTTTTTTAACGACTTGAATTACTAAACTCATGACCGAGAGCCAAAAAACATACACAACAGACGACGCAGCCAACAGCTCGCGCGCGTGCGCATTAAAAAATGCATACACATGACGCGACACGCGAGCAGCTCTGAGAGAGAAACCAAGCAGCGTGAGTAATTCGGGGAGGAAATTCAGTGTGTATTCATTTTTCGTTGGGGTAGGACGTGCCAGTGGACTGCGCGCGTATTTCGCGCGCCACCGGGAAATTACGCGTTTCGGTGATTAGCGCTCGGTTTTTTTGGAGTTTTACTGTCTCAAATTAAACTTAATTAATTAATTAGATTAAATTAAATAAAATTAAAATTTATTCATCAATTTAATGCAATTAAAATTTTTACATTTATTCTGTTATGACTGTGGAAAAAATGAAATAATTTTTTTTTTTATTGAGTCTTAGCACCTTTTGACAATTTTTTCTTCCTGGAGGGCCGCAACTGTTTCCTTTTGTGCTCCAAGAGTATTGAAAATTGATCTTAATTAAGTCCTTGCTGAATCATTTCACCAGATCCATAGGTAGGTAGGTAGGTAGGTCCATTCTTCTCCATTAATGAAGTAAGAACTTCTGACTGTTTTTCATTATTTACGAGTATTTTTAATTTGTTTTATTTTTAGTTTATTTTTTTAACGACTTGAATTACTAAACTCATGACCGAGAGCCAAAAAACATACACGACAGACGACGCAGCCAACAGCTCGCGCGCGTGCGCATTAAAAAATGCATACACATGACGCGACACGCGAGCAGCTCTGAGAGAGAAACCAAGCAGCGTGAGTAATTCGGGGAGGAAATTCAGTGTGTATTCATTTTTCGTTGGGGTAGGACGTGCCAGTGGACTGCGCGCGTATTTCGCGCGCCACCGGGAAATTACGCGTTTCGGTGATTAGCGCTCGGTTTTTTTTGGAGTTTTACTGTCTCAAATTAAACTTAATTAATTAATTAGATTAAATTAAATAAAATTAAAATTTATTCATCAATTTAATGCAATTAAAATTTTTACATTTATTTTGTTATGACTGTGGAAAAAATGAAATAATTTTTTTTTTATTGAGTCTTAGCACCTTTTGACAATTTTTTCTTCCTGGAGGGCCGCAACTGTTTCCTTTTGTGCTCCAAGAGTATTGAAAATTGATCTTAATTAAGTCCTTGCTGAATCATTTCACCAGATCCATAGGTAGGTAGGTAGGTAGGTCCATTCTTCTCCATTAATGAAGTAAGAACTTCTGACTGTTTTTCATTATTTACGAGTATTTTTAATTTGTTTTATTTTTATGACTGTGGAAAAAATGAAATAATTTTTTTTTATTGAGTCTTAGCACCTTTTGACAATTTTTTCTTCCTGGAGGGCCGCAACTGTTTCCTTTTGTGCTCCAAGAGTATTGAAAATTGATCTTAATTAAGTCCTTGCTGAATCATTTCACCAGATCCATAGGTAGGTAGGTAGGTAGGTCCATTCTTCTCCATTAATGAAGTAAGAACTTCTGACTGTTTTTCATTATTTACGAGTATTTTTAATTTGTTTTATTTTTAGTTTATTTTTTTAACGACTTGAATTACTAAACTCATGACCGAGAGCCAAAAAACATACACGACAGACGACGCAGCCAACAGCTCGCGCGCGTGCGCATTAAAAAATGCATACACATGACGCGACACGCGAGCAGCTCTGAGAGAGAAACCAAGCAGCGTGAGTAATTCGGGGAGGAAATTCAGTGTGTATTCATTTTTCGTTGGGGTAGGACGTGCCAGTGGACTGCGCGCGTATTTCGCGCGCCACCGGGAAATTACGCGTTTCGGTGATAAGCGCTCGGTTTTTTTTTGGAGTTTTACTGTCTCAAATTAAACTTAATTAATTAATTAGATTAAATTAAATAAAATTAAAATTTATTCATCAATTTAATGCAATTAAAATTTTTACATTTATTTTGTTATGACTGTGGAAAAAATGAAATAATTTTTTTTTTATTGAGTCTTAGCACCTTTTGACAATTTTTTCTTCCTGGAGGGCCGCAACTGTTTCCTTTTGTGCTCCAAGAGTATTGAAAATTGATCTTAATTAAGTCCTTGCTGAATCATTTCACCAGATCCATAGGTAGGTAGGTAGGTAGGTCCATTCTTCTCCATTAATGAAGTAAGAACTTCTGACTGTTTTTCATTATTTACGAGTATTTTTAATTTGTTTTATTTTTAGTTTATTTTTTTAACGACTTGAATTACTAAACTCATGACCGAGAGCCAAAAAACATACACGACAGACGACGCAGCCAACAGCTCGCGCGCGTGCGCATTAAAAAATGCATACACATGACGCGACACGCGAGCAGCTCTGAGAGAGAAACCAAGCAGCGTGAGTAATTCGGGGAGGAAATTCAGTGTGTATTCATTTTTCGTTGGGGTAGGACGTGCCAGTGGACTGCGCGCGTATTTCGCGCGCCACCGGGAAATTACGCGTTTCGGTGATTAGCGCTCGGTTTTTTTTTGGAGTTTTACTGTCTCAAATTAAACTTAATTAATTAATTAGATTAAATTAAATAAAATTAAAATTTATTCATCAATTTAATGCAATTAAAATTTTTACATTTATTTTGTTATGACTGTGGAAAAAATGAAATAATTTTTTTTTTATTGAGTCTTAGCACCTTTTGACAATTTTTTCTTCCTGGAGGGCCGCAACTGTTTCCTTTTGTGCTCCAAGAGTATTGAAAATTGATCTTAATTAGGTCCTTGCTGAATCATTTCACCAGATCCATAGGTAGGTAGGTAGGTAGGTCCATTCTTCTCCATTAATGAAGTAAGAACTTCTGACTGTTTTTCATTATTTACGAGTATTTTTAATTTGTTTTATTTTTAGTTTATTTTTTTAACGACTTGAATTACTAAACTCATGACCGAGAGCCAAAAAACATACACGACAGACGACGCAGCCAACAGCTCGCGCGCGTGCGCATTAAAAAATGCATACACATGACGCGACACGCGAGCAGCTCTGAGAGAGAAACCAAGCAGCGTGAGTAATTCGGGGAGGAAATTCAGTGTGTATTCATTTTTCGTTGGGGTAGGACGTGCCAGTGGACTGCGCGCGTATTTCGCGCGCCACCGGGAAATTACGCGTTTCGGTGATTAGCGCTCGGTTTTTTTTTGGAGTTTTACTGTCTCAAATTAAACTTAATTAATTAATTAGATTAAATTAAATAAAATTAAAATTTATTCATCAATTTAATGCAATTAAAATTTTTACATTTATTTTGTTATGACTGTGGAAAAAATGAAATATTTTTTTTTTTATTGAGTCTTAGCACCTTTTGACAATTTTTTCTTCCTGGAGGGCCGCAACTGTTTCCTTTTGTGCTCCAAGAGTATTGAAAATTGATCTTAATTAGGTCCTTGCTGAATCATTTCACCAGATCCATAGGTAGGTAGGTAGGTAGGTCCATTCTTCTCCATTAATGAAGTAAGAACTTCTGACTGTTTTTCATTATTTACGAGTATTTTTAATTTGTTTTATTTTTAGTTTATTTTTTTAACGACTTGAATTACTAAACTCATGACCGAGAGCCAAAAAACATACACGACAGACGACGCAGCCAACAGCTCGCGCGCGTGCGCATTAAAAAATGCATACACATGACGCGACACGCGAGCAGCTCTGAGAGAGAAACCAAGCAGCGTGAGTAATTCGGGGAGGAAATTCAGTGTGTATTCATTTTTCGTTGGGGTAGGACGTGCCAGTGGACTGCGCGCGTATTTCGCGCGCCACCGGGAAATTACGCGTTTCGGTGATTAGCGCTCGGTTTTTTTTTGGAGTTTTACTGTCTCAAATTAAACTTAATTAATTAATTAGATTAAATTAAATAAAATTAAAATTTATTCATCAATTTAATGCAATTAAAATTTTTACATTTATTTTGTTATGACTGTGGAAAAAATGAAATAATTTTTTTTTTTATTGAGTCTTAGCACCTTTTGACAATTTTTTCTTCCTGGAGGGCCGCAACTGTTTCCTTTTGTGCTCCAAGAGTATTGAAAATTGATCTTAATTAAGTCCTTGCTGAATCATTTCACCAGATCCATAGGTAGGTAGGTAGGTAGGTCCATTCTTCTCCATTAATGAAGTAAGAACTTCTGACTGTTTTTCATTATTTACGAGTATTTTTAATTTGTTTTATTTTTAGTTTATTTTTTTAACGACTTGAATTACTAAACTCATGACCGAGAGCCAAAAAACATACACAACAGACGACGCAGCCAACAGCTCGCGCGCGTGCGCATTAAAAAATGCATACACATGACGCGACACGCGAGCAGCTCTGAGAGAG
Organism: Portevinia maculata; assembly: GCA_949715645.1. Classification (NCBI taxonomy): domain Eukaryota; kingdom Metazoa; phylum Arthropoda; class Insecta; order Diptera; family Syrphidae; genus Portevinia; species Portevinia maculata. Next base: position 264,088,000 of record OX454526.1, on the reverse strand, counting down.
AAACCAAGCAGCGTGAGTAATTCGGGGAGGAAATTCAGTGTGTATTCATTTTTCGTTGGGGTAGGACGTGCCAGTGGACTGCGCGCGTATTTCGCGCGCCACCGGGAAATTACGCGTTTCGGTGATTAGCGCTCGGTTTTTTTTGGAGTTTTACTGTCTCAAATTAAACTTAATTAATTAATAAGATTAAATTAAATAAAATTAAAATTTATTCATCAATTTAATGCAATTAAAATTTTTACATTTATTTTGTTATGACTGTGGACAAAATGAAATAATTTTTTTTTGTATTGAGTCTTAGCACCTTTTGACAATTTTTTCTTCCTGGAGGGCCGCAACTGTTTCCTTTTGTGCTCCAAGAGTATTGAAAATTGATCTTAATTAAGTCCTTGCTGAATCATTTCACCAGATCCATAGGTAGGTAGGTAGGTAGGTCCATTCTTCTCCATTAATGAAGTAAGAACTTCTGACTGTTTTTCATTATTTACGAGTATTTTTAATTTGTTTTATTTTTAGTTTATTTTTTTAACGACTTGAATTACTAAACTCATGACCGAGAGCTAAAAAACATACACAACAGACGACGCAGCCAACAGCTCGCGCGCGTGCGCATTAAAAAATGCATACACATGACGCGACACGCGAGCAGCTCTGAGAGAGAAACCAAGCAGCGTGAGTAATTCGGGGAGGAAATTCAGTGTGTATTCATTTTTCGTTGGGGTAGGACGTGCCAGTGGACTGCGAGCGTATTTCGCGCGCCACCGGGAAATTACGCGTTTCGGTGATTAGCGCTCGGTTTTTTTTGGAGTTTTACTGTCTCAAATTAAACTTAATTAATTAATTAGATTAAATTAAATAAAATTTAAATTTATTCATCAATTTAATGCAATTAAAATTTTTACATTTATTTTGTTATGACTGTGGAAAAAATGAAATAATTTTTTTTTTTATTGAGTCTTAGCACCTTTTGACAATTTTTTCTTCCTGGAGGGCCGCAACTGTTTCCTTTTGTGCTCCAAGAGTATTGAAAATTGATCTTAATTAAGTCCTTGCTGAATCATTTCACCAGATCCATAGGTAGGTAGGTAGGTAGGTCCATTCTTCTCCATTAATGAAGTAAGAACTTCTGACTGTTTTTCATTATTTACGAGTATTTTTAATTTGTTTTATTTTTAGTTTATTTTTTTAACGACTTGAATTACTAAACTCATGACCGAGAGCCAAAACACATACACGACAGACGACGCAGCCAACAGCTCGCGCGCGTGCGCATTAAAAAATGCATACACATGACGCGACACGCGAGCAGCTCTGAGAGAGAAACCAAGCAGCGTGAGTAATTCGGGGAGGAAATTCAGTGTGTATTCATTTTTCGTTGGGGTAGGACGTGCCAGTGGACTGCGCGCGTATTTCGCGCGCCACCGGGAAATTACGCGTTTCGGTGATTAGCGCTCGGTTTTTTTTGGAGTTTTACTGTCTCAAATTAAACTTAATTAATTAATTAGATTAAATTAAATAAAATTAAAATTTATTCATCAATTTAATGCAATTAAAATTTTTACATTTATTTTGTTATGACTGTGGAAAAAATGAAATAATTTTTTTTTTATTGAGTCTTAGCACCTTTTGACAATTTTTTCTTCCTGGAGGGCCGCAACTGTTTCCTTTTGTGCTCCAAGAGTATTGAAAATTGATCTTAATTAAGTCCTTGCTGAATCATTTCACCAGATCCATAGGTAGGTAGGTAGCTAGGTCCATTCTTCTCCATTAATGAAGTAAGAACTTCTGACTGTTTTTCATTATTTACGAGTATTTTTAATTTGTTTTATTTTTAGTTTATTTTTTTAACGACTTGAATTACTAAACTCATGACCGAGAGCCAAAAAACATACACAACAGACGACGCAGCCAACAGCTCGCGCGCGTGCGCATTAAAAAATGCATACACATGACGCGACACGCGAGCAGCTCTGAGAGAGAAACCAAGCAGCGTAAGTAATTCGGGGAGGAAATTCAGTGTGTATTCATTTTTCGTTGGGGTAGGACGTGCCAGTGGACTGCGCGCGTATTTCGCGCGCCACCGGGAAATTACGCGTTTCGGTGATTAGCGCTCGGTTTTTTTTGGAGTTTTACTGTCTCAAATTAAACTTAATTAATTAATTAGATTAAATTAAATAAAATTAAAATTTATTCATCAATTTAATGCAATTAAAATTTTTACATTTATTTTGTTATGACTGTGGAAAAAATGAAATAATTTTTTTTTTTATTGAGTCTTAGCACCTTTTGACAATTTTTTCTTCCTGGAGGGCTGCAACTGTTTCCTTTTGTGCTCCAAGAGTATTGAAAATTGATCTTAATTAAGTCCTTGCTGAATCATTTCACCAGATCCATAGGTAGGTAGGTAGGTAGGTCCATTCTTCTCCATTAATGAAGTAAGAACTTCTGACTGTTTTTCATTATTTACGAGTATTTTTAATTTGTTTTATTTTTAGTTTATTTTTTTAACGACTTGAATTACTAAACTCATGACCGAGAGCCAAAAAACATACACGACAGACGACGCAGCCAACAGCTCGCGCGCGTGCGCATTAAAAAATGCATACACATGACGCGACACGCGAGCAGCTCTGAGAGAGAAACCAAGCAGCGTGAGTAATTCGGGGAGGAAATTCAGTGTGTATTCATTTTTCGTTGGGGTAGGACGTGCCAGTGGACTGCGCGCGTATTTCGCGCGCCACCGGGAAATTACGCGTTTCGGTGATTAGCGCTCGGTTTTTTTTGGAGTTTTACTGTCTCAAATTAAACTTAATTAATTAATTAGATTAAATTAAATAAAATTAAAATTTATTCATCAATTTAATGCAATTAAAATTTTTACATTTATTTTGTTATGACTGTGGAAAAAATGAAATAATTTTTTTTTTTATTGAGTCTTAGCACCTTTTGACAATTTTTTCTTCCTGGAGGGCCGCAACTGTTTCCTTTTGTGCTCCAAGAGTATTGAAAATTGATCTTAATTAAGTCCTTGCTGAATCATTTCACCAGATCCATAGGTAGGTAGGTAGGTAGGTCCATTCTTCTCCATTAATGAAGTAAGAACTTCTGACTGTTTTTCATTATTTACGAGTATTTTTAATTTGTTTTATTTTTAGTTTATTTTTTTAACGACTTGAATTACTAAACTCATGACCGAGAGCCAAAAAACATACACGACAGACGACGCAGCCAACAGCTCGCGCGCGTGCGCATTAAAAAATGCATACACATGACGCGACACGCGAGCAGCTCTGAGAGAGAAACCAAGCAGCGTGAGTAATTCGGGGAGGAAATTCAGTGTGTATTCATTTTTCGTTGGGGTAGGACGTGCCAGTGGACTGCGAGCGTATTTCGCGCGCCACCGGGAAATTACGCGTTTCGGTGATTAGCGCTCGGTTTTTTTTGGAGTTTTACTGTCTCAAATTAAACTTAATTAATTAATTAGATTAAATTAAATAAAATTTAAATTTATTCATCAATTTAATGCAATTAAAATTTTTACATTTATTTTGTTATGACTGTGGAAAAAATGAAATAATTTTTTTTTTTATTGAGTCTTAGCACCTTTTGACAATTTTTTCTTCCTGGAGGGCCGCAACTGTTTCCTTTTGTGCTCCAAGAGTATTGAAAATTGATCTTAATTAAGTCCTTGCTGAATCATTTCACCAGATCCATAGGTAGGTAGGTAGGTAGGTCCATTCTTCTCCATTAATGAAGTAAGAACTTCTGACTGTTTTTCATTATTTACGAGTATTTATACCCTATTCTAGGGGTATATTAATTTTGACGCATAGTTTGTAACATACCTTAATATTGCCCGTAGACCCCTAAAAGTTACTATATTTATGATCAGCATCGATAGTAATGTCGATCTAGCCATGTCCGTCCGTCCGTCCGTCCGTCCGTCCGTCCGTCCGTCCGTCCGTCGGCAAAAATTAGGCCTTTAAACTGGACCTAGAGAGCTGAAATTTTAACCATATACTCTCTAGGGTCCCGAAATAATCAAGTTTAAGAATTTTTGAAATCCGCCCACAGACACGCCCACAAACTCAAAAAAACAAAATTTTGGAAAAAATCGAATTTTGAGCTAGAGAGCTGAAATTTTTTATATATGATCTATGGCCCATAAAACTGATTGAGACATAAAATTTTCAAAATCCGCCCACTGACACGCCCACAATTAAATAAAACAAATTTTGGGAAAAATTGAATTTTGAGCTAGAAAGCTGAAATTTTTTATATATGATCTTTGGCCCATAAAAATGCTTGGGACATAAAATTTTCAAAATCCGCCCACTGACACGCCCACAATTAAATAAAATATTTTTTTTGAAAAACCAAAATTTGAGCTAGGGAGCTGAAATTTTTAATATATACTCTCTAGGGGCCCTTTATGCTCATGTGTAAATATTTTCAAAATCCGCCTACTGACACGCCCACAATTATTTATTTTTTATTTTTGAAAGTCCAAATTTTGAGCTAGGGAGCTGAAATTTATAGTATATACTCTCTAGGTGCCCTTTATGCTCATACTTAAATTTTTTTTAAATCCGCCTACTGACACGCCCACAATTAAATAAAACAATTTTATTGAAAAACCAAAGTTTGAGCTAGGGAGCGTTAGTTAGTTAGTTAGTTTTTTCGATAAAATCCTTTAAATTTTTGTCACGCCCACTTATGAGATATAGGAATAAGAATAGGGTATCCAACAGTTCGCCCAAGCGGACTGTAGCCCGCCCCTATGTTTTTAATTTGTTTTATTTTTAGTTTATTTTTTTAACGACTTGAATTACTAAACTCATGACCGAGAGCCAAAACACATACACGACAGACGACGCAGCCAACAGCTCGCGCGCGTGCGCATTAAAAAATGCATACACATGACGCGACACGCGAGCAGCTCTGAGAGAGAAACCAAGCAGCGTGAGTAATTCGGGGAGGAAATTCAGTGTGTATTCATTTTTCGTTGGGGTAGGACGTGCCAGTGGACTGCGCGCGTATTTCGCGCGCCACCGGGAAATTACGCGTTTCGGTGATTAGCGCTCGGTTTTTTTTGGAGTTTTACTGTCTCAAATTAAACTTAATTAATTAATTAGATTAAATTAAATAAAATTAAAATTTATTCATCAATTTAATGCAATTAAAATTTTTACATTTATTTTGTTATGACTGTGGAAAAAATGAAATAATTTTTTTTTTTATTGAGTCTTAGCACCTTTTGACAATTTTTTCTTCCTGGAGGGCCGCAACTGTTTCCTTTTGTGCTCCAAGAGTATTGAAAATTGATCTTAATTAAGTCCTTGCTGAATCATTTCACCAGATCCATAGGTAGGTAGGTAGGTAGGTCCATTCTTCTCCATTAATGAAGTAAGAACTTCTGACTGTTTTTCATTATTTACGAGTATTTTTAATTTGTTTTATTTTTAGTTTATTTTTTTAACGACTTGAATTACTAAACTCATGACCGAGAGCCAAAAAACATACACGACAGACGACGCAGCCAACAGCTCGCGCGCGTGCGCATTAAAAAATGCATACACATGACGCGACACGCGAGCAGCTCTGAGAGAGAAACCAAGCAGCGTGAGTAATTCGGGGAGGAAATTCAGTGTGTATTCATTTTTCGTTGGGGTAGGACGTGCCAGTGGACTGCGCGCGTATTTCGCGCGCCACCGGGAAATTACGCGTTTCGGTGATTAGCGCTCGGTTTTTTTTGGAGTTTTACTGTCTCAAATTAAACTTAATTAATTAATTAGATTAAATTAAATAAAATTAAAATTTATTCATCAATTTAATGCAATTAAAATTTTTACATTTATTTTGTTATGACTGTGGACAAAATGAAATAATTTTTTTTTTTATTGAGTCTTAGCACCTTTTGACAATTTTTTCTTCCTGGAGGGCCGCAACTGTTTCCTTTTGTGCTCCAAGAGTATTGAAAATTGATCTTAATTAAGTCCTTGCTGAATCATTTCACCAGATCCATAGGTAGGTAGGTAGGTAGGTCCATTCTTCTCCATTAATGAAGTAAGAACTTCTGACTGTTTTTCATTATTTACGAGTATTTTTAATTTGTTTTATTTTTAGTTTATTTTTTTAACGACTTGAATTACTAAACTCATGACCGAGAGCTAAAAAACATACACAACAGACGACGCAGCCAACAGCTCGCGCGCGTGCGCATTAAAAAATGCATACACATGACGCGACACGCGAGCAGCTCTGAGAGAGAAACCAAGCAGCGTGAGTAATTCGGGGAGGAAATTCAGTGTGTATTCATTTTTCGTTGGGGTAGGACGTGCCAGTGGACTGCGCGCGTATTTCGCGCGCCACCGGGAAATTACGCGTTTCGGTGATTAGCGCTCGGTTTTTTTTGGAGTTTTACTGTCTCAAATTAAACTTAATTAATTAATTAGATTAAATTAAATAAAATTAAAATTTATTCATCAATTTAATGCAATTAAAATTTTTACATTTATTTTGTTATGACTGTGGAAAAAATGAAATAATTTTTTTTTTTATTGAGTCTTAGCACCTTTTGACAATTTTTTCTTCCTGGAGGGCCGCAACTGTTTCCTTTTGTGCTCCAAGAGTATTGAAAATTGATCTTAATTAAGTCCTTGCTGAATCATTTCACCAGATCCATAGGTAGGTAGGTAGGTAGGTCCATTCTTCTCCATTAATGAAGTAAGAACTTCTGACTGTTTTTCATTATTTACGAGTATTTTTAATTTGTTTTATTTTTAGTTTATTTTTTTAACGACTTGAATTACTAAACTCATGACCGAGAGCCAAAAAACATACACGACAGACGACGCAGCCAACAGCTCGCGCGCGTGCGCATTAAAAAATGCATACACATGACGCGACACGCGAGCAGCTCTGAGAGAGAAACCAAGCAGCGTGAGTAATTCGGGGAGGAAATTCAGTGTGTATTCATTTTTCGTTGGGGTAGGACGTGCCAGTGGACTGCGCGCGTATTTCGCGCGCCACCGGGAAATTACGCGTTTCGGTGATTAGCGCTCGGTTTTTTTTTGGAGTTTTACTGTCTCAAATTAAACTTAATTAATTAATTAGATTAAATTAAATAAAATTAAAATTTATTCATCAATTTAATGCAATTAAAATTTTTACATTTATTTTGTTATGACTGTTGAAAAAATGAAATAATTATTTTTTTTATTTAGTCTTAGCACCTTTTGACAATTTTTTCTTCCTGGAGGGCCGCAACTGTTTCCTTTTGTGCTCCAAGAGTATTGAAAATTGATCTTAATTAAGTCCTTGCTGAATCATTTCACCAGATCCATAGGTAGGTAGGTAGGTAGGTCCATTCTTCTCCATTAATGAAGTAAGAACTTCTGACTGTTTTTCATTATTTACGAGTATTTTTAATTTGTTTTATTTTTAGTTTATTTTTTTAACGACTTGAATTACTAAACTCATGACCGAGAGCCAAAAAACATACACGACAGACGACGCAGCCAACAGCTCGCGCGCGTGCGCATTAAAAAATGCATACACATGACGCGACACGCGAGCAGCTCTGAGAGAGAAACCAAGCAGCGTGAGTAATTCGGGGAGGAAATTCAGTGTGTATTCATTTTTCGTTGGGGTAGGACGTGCCAGTGGACTGCGCGCGTATTTCGCGCGCCACCGGGAAATTACGCGTTTCGGTGATTAGCGCTCGGTTTTTTTTTGGAGTTTTACTGTCTCAAATTAAACTTAATTAATTAATTAGATTAAATTAAATAAAATTAAAATTTATTCATCAATTTAATGCAATTAAAATTTTTACATTTATTTTGTTATGACTGTGGAAAAAATGAAATAATTATTTTTTTTATTTAGTCTTAGCACCTTTTGACAATTTTTTCTTCCTGGAGGGCCGCAACTGTTTCCTTTTGTGCTCCAAGAGTATTGAAAATTGATCTTAATTAAGTCCTTGCTGAATCATTTCACCAGATTCATAGGTAGGTAGGTAGGTAGGTCCATTCTTCTCCATTAATGAAGTAAGAACTTCTGACTGTTTTTCATTATTTACGAGTATTTTTAATTTGTTTTATTTTTAGTTTATTTTTTTAACGACTTGAATATTTTGGAAATAAAACAACCACCAAAAACAAATAACTAAAACAACCATTCAAAAGAAATGAATTCTGTTTCAAAATAAGAACCCAACAAACGCACAAACACAGTCTAATTGAATCACTACCTGTCGGGAGCGTAGTGAAGAATAATCAATGAAGGGTGGCAAGATAATTTAGTGTGTATTCATTACTCGGTGGGGTAGGAGGTGGAAACGACTTTCGGAAAATTGCGCGTTTTTGTTTGATTTTCTTGTGTTTTGTTGGAAATTTTAGTGCCTCAGAGTTACCCTTTTGAATTTAACTTCCTCCTACCGCTGATATGTGACAGCCTTATATTCATGAATTGTACATTTATTTCGCAAGCATCTTTGAAAAAAATAATTAAAATGATTTTTTTGAAATATAAGAATCTGTTGCAATGGCTTTTTTTATTTTTGAAGCAATTAAGTTCCAAGAGCGTTCAATCCTTGCTGAATCCTTTCGCCAGATGAACATTTTTCTCCAATAATGAAGTAAGAACTTCTGACACTGTTTTTCATTAGTTATTTATTTTCTTTTCCATTTTTTTTAAACGTTGAACTTTGTCAATGGACTAAATATTTTTAAAAAAAATGTCCACCAAAAACGAAGGCGGGAATGGTTGTGATTTTCTACAAACGCACAAACGCCTTCCAATTGAACCACTCGACTACTTGTCGGGAGCAAAATGCAAAACCACAATAAAGGTGAAATGGTTTTTTGTGAATTTAACTTTGCATTTTAAGGATGCTTCCTTTTAATTTCCTTTTTGAGTTGCTTTGAGGGAACAACCATGTCCTACAATTGCTTCCACGGGAAGTGCATTCAGCTGGAGTAACAGCGCTGTTTCACTGTAATTGTTTAGGCCATTTGCGTGTTGACTTTTTTTAGGTTATGAAAGTGAAGTAAGCGTGTGGATTTCTGCAGTGAAAAATAAAACACAATTTAGTACATACTAACTTTCAAGTAAACAATCTTTTTTTTTGTTTTTCAAAAGATGAGTTTGAAAGTAAGTTTTTCAAAAACGATTCATAAAAATGTCTCTTTGTGAAATCCAAATCCCAGAGCACTCGGCAATGCTCCCAACGGCTCCCAGGCATCTGCCTCTTTTGGGTGTAGAGGTTGGAGACACAAGATGCCATCTCTTCATTAATGGGTGGCGTATGTTGAAGTTACCAATGGGGATACCTCCAAGTACAGCCTACACCATCGCAACCCAAGCTATCAACATAACTTGACTGAAAAATAATATAAAAGAACAGACTTCCGGGTCTTGGAACAGTTTTTAGCTTTTCGTTTTAAGTGTTGGCGTTGTTATTTGTCGAAAAAGTCTTTTGTCGTTTCGGGAGTGGTGTCGATTTTCAATCCTCATTAGACGCAGACGACCCGCCAAATTCGTAGTAGATTTGTACACGGCTAAATTGTACACATCGTAGAAAGCAGGCGAGTCGGTTCGTGAGATGCGTGCAAAATTCGAGGTGAAGAATTAATGATGGTTGTATTTCTACTAACCTAGGGGTTGTGTGGTTTCCGGTGCAAATGAATTAGCACTAAGGCAGTGCAGTGCAATAAAAGATGTGTTTTTTTTCCTCAAGCGTATATACGCTATTCACTGTGCATGTCTACGCTAACTTTACCGGGGATAACTATCGCCACTAAGTCTTTAAGCGGATATAGACCAGTGCTTCCAACCACCGTTTTCTTCGTATTCCGATAACTTTTTGTCATTCAATGTCAGAGCGATGACATTTCTCACCAACTGACCAACTGAACTGTCGCATTACACATGGGCCTACATTTTACTTGCGTGTGAAGTTTCATTTTTAACAAAAATATATTGAAGTGCTGCCATTTTCAAACCACTTGCCGTACACAGGCCAACTTTACACTTTTGAGTTGTAATTTTCTTGCCCCACACGGCGGGCGGCGGTATAATTTGATTTTTAATCAGAGAAGTGTTTTTGAATTTAATTTCATTTTCAATAAACTCTTGTTTGACTGAAGAAAATTGACAAAATGTCAAATATCAGCCAGCATAGTGCTGCCAAGTCGCAGTCGAGCGCCTCTTTACTCTTTTCATTTAAGCCTCTATACGCTTGAGTAAGAAAATACACCTTGTTTGCCGCGAGGACAACTGCTAAATTTGCAAGAAAAATAGGATCCTTTTAACTAATAAAAAAAAAACAACTTCGAATCGATCGGGAGCAACAATCAGAAAAAAAAATGGAAGACAAATTTCAACGACTACTTTATTGTACCAAAGATCTTAAAGGGTCTGCATTGGCCACTAGTGTGACGGGCGCAGGATTCTCTTGCCCCGTCAACCCAGTAACCAAACCAAACCTATTGTACCGATGGAAGAAACCTCGTCGCCTGCTTTGGTATTTGGTCAAGGCAATGCTCATCCTTGTCATCTTGGTCATTGAACAACGCGAAACCTAGAAATGTCCACATTGCTTTTGTCCTCTCCTTTATTAATCTCTTTGCTTTACGACGAAATTTGTACCGATTTTGTCGTAATGTCTCCTGTCGCTATTTTATCAATATTTCCACCGGAAGTGCTTAAACGAAACAGCTAGCTGCATTCCACCCTTAGAGAATTTCAACCGCAATACCCGCCATGCAAGGAATGCGCATTAGTTCACCATTAAGCCTGTTTTCGGACGTATAGTGAAAAACAAGGAATGTGTCATGCGTATCTAACAACTGGCATTAATAGATTTTTGTTTTAGATACAAACAAAAAAGGTAAACTTTTTGAATTTGGGTGTCCAGATGCTGCACGGTTTCTTCGATATCTCCCAAACCAGTTGACTTACAGCAATCTACCAAATATCTCTGAATTCTAGATTCAATTATCTAACAAGTCATCGCCCATCGCCCTGATTATCGTGGGCGATGAGTCGGAACCGCAAAATGAAGCTCAGTGGATTTTCGCTAGACATGGCCCATCACCATGATTATCATGGGCGATGAGCCGGAACCGCAAAATGAAGCTTAGAAGCCATTCCCAAGTCATCGCCCATCGCCGTGTTTATCGTGCGCGATGAGCCGGAACCGCAAAATGAAGCTCTGTAGACATTCACAAGTCATCGCCCATCGGAGTGATTATCCTGGGCGATGAGCCGGAACCGCAAAATGGTGTTCAGAAGACATACAGCAATCTAACAAATATGCTTGAATTATAGATTCAAGTATCTAACAACTGGCATTAATAGATTTTTGTTATATATCTTCCAAACCAGTTGACCTACAGCGATAAAATAAATATGACTGAATTCTAGATTAAATTATCTATAAAGTTGCATTAATAGATTTTAATTTTAGATACAAAAAAAAACCAACATTATCCTGCACTATTTCTTCGATATCTGCCAAACCAGTTGACCTACAGCGATAAAATAAATATGACTGAATTCTAGATTAAATTATCTATAAAGTTGCATTAATAGATTTTAATTTTAGATACAAAAAAAACCAACATTATCCTGCACTATTTCTTCGATATCTGCCAAACCAGTTGACCTACAGCGATAAAATAAATATGACTGAATTCTAGATTAAATTATCTATAAAGTTGCATTAATAGATTTCAATTTTAGATACAAAAAAAAAAACAACATTATCCTGCACTATTTCTTCGATATCTGCCAAACCAGTTGACCTATAGCGATAAAATAAATATGACTGAATTCTAGATTAAATTATCTATAAAGTTGCATTAATAGATTTTAATTTTAGATACAAAAAAAAACCAACATTATCCTGCACTATTTCTTCGATATCTGCCAAACCAGTTGACCTACAGCGATAAAATAAATATGACTGAATTCTAGATTAAATTATCTATAAAGTTGCATTAATAGATTTTAATTTTAGATACAAAAAAAACCAACATTATCCTGCACTATTTCTTCGATATCTGCCAAACCAGTTGACCTACAGCGATAAAATAAATATGACTGAATTCTAGATTAAATTATCTATAAAATTGCATTAATAGATTTTAATTTTAGATACAAAAAAAAACCAACATTATCCTGCACTATTTCTTCGATATCTGCCAAACCAGTTGACCTACAGCGATAAAATAAATATGACTGAATTCTAGATTAAATTATCTATAAAATTGCATTAATAGATTTTAATTTTAGATACAAAAAAAAACCAACATTATCCTGCACTATTTCTTCGATATCTGCCAAACCAGTTGTCCTACAGCGATAAAATAAATATGACTGAATTCTAGATTAAATTATCTATAAAATTGCATTAATAGATTTTAATTTTAGATACAAAAAAAAACCAACATTATCCTGCACTATTTCTTCGATATCTGCCAAACCAGTTGACCTACAGCGATAAAATAAATATGACTGAATTCTAGATTAAATTATCTATAAAATTGCATTAATAGATTTTAATTTTAGATACAAAAAAAAACCAACATTATCCTGCACTATTTCTTCGATATCTGCCAAACCAGTTGACCTACAGCGATAAAATAAATATGACTGAATTCTAGATTAAATTATCTATAAAATTTGCATTAATAGATTTTAATTTTAGATACAAAAAAAAACCAACATTATCCTGCACTATTTCTTCGATATCTGCCAAACCAGTTGTCCTACAGCGATAAAATAAATATGACTGAATTCTAGATTAAATTATCTATAAAGTTGCATTAATAGATTTTAATTTTAGATACAAAAAAAACCAACATTATCCTGCACTATTTCTTCGATATCTGCCAAACCAGTTGACCTACAGCGATAAAATAAATATGACTGAATTCTAGATTAAATTATCTATAAAATTGCATTAATAGATTTTAATTTTAGATACAAAAAAAAACCAACATTATCCTGCACTATTTCTTCGATATCTGCCAAACCAGTTGACCTACAGCGATAAAATAAATATGACTGAATTCTAGATTAAATTATCTATAAAATTGCATTAATAGATTTTAATTTTAGATACAAAAAAAAACCAACATTATCCTGCACTATTTCTTCGATATCTGCCAAACCAGTTGACCTACAGCGATAAAATAAATATGACTGAATTCTAGATTAAATTATCTATAAAATTGCATTAATAGATTTTAATTTTAGATACAAAAAAAAACCAACATTATCCTGCACTATTTCTTCGATATCTGCCAAACCAGTTGACCTACAGCGATAAAATAAATATGACTGAATTCTAGATTAAATTATCTATAAAATTGCATTAATAGATTTTAATTTTAGATACAAAAAAAAACCAACATTATCCTGCACTATTTCTTCGATATCTGCCAAACCAGTTGACCTACAGCGATAAAATAAATATGACTGAATTCTAGATTAAATTATCTATAAAATTGCATTAATAGATTTTAATTTTAGATACAAAAAAAACCAACATTATCCTGCACTATTTCTTCGATATCTGCCAAACCAGTTGACCTACAGCGATAAAATAAATATGACTGAATTCTAGATTAAATTATCTATAAAATTGCATTAATAGATTTTAATTTTAGATACAAAAAAAAACCAACATTATCCTGCACTATTTCTTCGATATCTGCCGAACCAGTTGACCTACAGCGATAAAATAAATATGACTGAATTCTAGATTAAATTATCTATAAAATTGCATTAATAGATTTTAATTTTAGATACAAAACAAAAACCAACATTATCCTGCACTATTTCTTCGATATCTGCCAAACCAGTTGACCTACAGCGATAAAATAAATATGACTGAATTCTAGATTAAATTATCTATAAAATTGCATTTATAGATTTTAATTTTAGATACAAAAAAAAACCAACATTATCCTGCACTATTTCTTCGATATCTGCCAAACCAGTTGACCTACAGCGATAAAATAAATATGACTGAATTCTAGATTAAATTATCTATAAAATTGCATTAATAGATTTTAATTTTAGATACAAAAAAAAACCAACATTATCCTGCACTATTTCTTCGATATCTGCCGAACCAGTTGACCTACAGCGATAAAATAAATATGACTGAATTCTAGATTAAATTATCTATAAAATTGCATTAATAGATTTTAATTTTAGATACAAAACAAAAACCAACATTATCCTGCACTATTTCTTCGATATCTGCCAAACCAGTTGACCTACAGCGATAAAATAAATATGACTGAATTCTAGATTAAATTATCTATAAAATTGCATTAATAGATTTTAATTTTAGATACAAAAAAAAACCAACATTATCCTGCACTATTTCTTCGATATCTGCCAAACCAGTTGACCTACAGCGATAAAATAAATATGACTGAATTCTAGATTAAATTATCTATAAAATTGCATTAATAGATTTTAATTTTAGATACAAAAAAAAACCAACATTATCCTGCACTATTTCTCCCCGTTAGACAGGATCGGTCTAACTACCGATACCAAATTTTGAGACTACATACTAAATTTTTTTTACAATTTTTTGCTGTTTTTAGTTTTTGATCGAATACTGAAAACTATATGGTTTTAAGTCTATTAGTTTTCAAGAAAATTGAAAATTACCAAACCTACTTTTTATTAAATTTTTATTTATGGACTTTTTTTCTTTGACGTCAATGAATAAATAATGATATCCTTCTAATAAGTAGAGAGCAGTAAGTTATTTGGCGTTACCTAGAATTCAAGCATTACGGTACGGCGTATAAACAACCCCCCTGCCTGGGCTCACTATAGGATTTGGGGTAGGTAAAAGAAACTTTGAGTTTGAAATTAGTTTTTTTTTTTAAACTATGTATTCATGGAAATCACTTGATTTAAAAACAAGATGATAGAACGATATCTGCCAAACCAGTTGACCTACAGCGATAAAATAAATATGACTGAATTCTAGATTAAATTATCTATAAAATTGCATTAATAGATTTTAATTTTAGATACAAAAAAAAACCAACATTATCCTGCACTATTTCTTCGATATCTGCCAAACCAGTTGACCTACAGCGATAAAATAAATATGACTGAATTCTAGATTAAATTATCTATAAAATTGCATTAATAGATTTTAATTTTAGATACAAAAAAAAACCAACATTATCCTGGACTATTTCTTCGATATCTGCCAAACCAGTTGACCTACAGCGATAAAATAAATATGACTGAATTCTAGATTAAATTATCTATAAAATTGCATTAATAGATTTTAATTTTAGATACAAAAAAAAACCAACATTATCCTGCACTATTTCTTCGATATCTGCCAAACCAGTTGACCTACAGCGATAAAATAAATATGACTGAATTCTAGATTAAATTATCTATAAAGTTGCATTAATAGATTTTAATTTTAGATACAAAAAAAAACCAACATTATCCTCCACTATTTCTTCGATATCTGCCAAACCAGTTGACCTACAGCGATAAAATAAATATGACTGAATTCTAGATTAAATTATCTATAAAATTGCATTAATAGATTTTAATTTTAGATACAAAAAAAAAACCAACATTATCCTGCACTATTTCTTCGATATCTGCCAAACCAGTTGACCTACAGCGATAAAATAAATATGACTGAATTCTAGATTAAATTATCTATAAAATTGCATTAATAGATTTTAATTTTAGATACAAAAAAAAACCAACATTATCCTGCACTATTTCTTCGATATCTGCCAAACCAGTTGACCTACAGCGATAAAATAAATATGACTGAATTCTAGATTAAATTATCTATAAAATTGCATTAATAGATTTTAATTTTAGATACAAAAAAAAACCAACATTATCCTGGACTATTTCTTCGATATCTGCCAAACCAGTTGACCTACAGCGATAAAATAAATATGACTGAATTCTAGATTAAATTATCTATAAAATTGCATTAATAGATTTTAATTTTAGATACAAAAAAAAACCAACATTATCCTGCACTATTTCTTCGATATCTGCCAAACCAGTTGACCTACAGCGATAAAATAAATATGACTGAATTCTAGATTAAATTATCTATAAAATTGCATTAATAGATTTTAATTTTAGATACAAAAAAAAACCAACATTATCCTGCACTATTTCTTCGATATCTGCCAAACCAGTTGACCTACAGCGATAAAATAAATATGACTGAATTCTAGATTAAATTATCTATAAAATTGCATTAATAGATTTTAATTTTAGATACAAAAAAAAACCAACATTATCCTGCACTATTTCTTCGATATCTGCCAAACCAGTTGACCTACAGCGATAAAATAAATATGACTGAATTCTAGATTAAATTATCTATAAAATTGCATTAATAGATTTTAATTTTAGATACAAAAAAAAACCAACATTATCCTGCACTATTTCTTCGATATCTGCCAAACCAGTTGACCTACAGCGATAAAATAAATATGACTGAATTCTAGATTAAATTATCTATAAAATTGCATTAATAGATTTTAATTTTAGATACAAAAAAAAACCAACATTATCCTGCACTATTTCTTCGATATCTGCCAAACCAGTTGACCTACAGCGATAAAATAAATATGACTGAATTCTAGATTAAATTATCTATAAAATTGCATTAATAGATTTTAATTTTAGATACAAAAAAAAACCAACATTATCCTGCACTATTTCTTCGATATCTGCCAAACCAGTTGACCTACAGCGATAAAATAAATATGACTGAATTCTAGATTAAATTATCTATAAAATTGCATTAATAGATTTTAATTTTAGATACAAAAAAAAACCAACATTATCCTGCACTATTTCTTCGATATCTGCCAAACCAGTTGACCTACAGCGATAAAATAAATATGACTGAATTCTAGATTAAATTATCTATAAAATTGCATTAATAGATTTTAATTTTAGATACAAAAAAAAACCAACATTATCCTGCACTATTTCTTCGATATCTGCCAAACCAGTTGACCTACAGCGATAAAATAAATATGACTGAATTCTAGATTAAATTATCTATAAAATTGCATTAATAGATTTTAATTTTAGATACAAAAAAAAACCAACATTATCCTGCACTATTTCTTCGATATCTGCCAAACCAGTTGACCTACAGCGATAAAATAAATATGACTGAATTCTAGATTAAATTATCTATAAAATTGCATTAATAGATTTTAATTTTAGATACAAAAAAAAACCAACATTATCCTGCACTATTTCTTCGATATCTGCCAAACCAGTTGACCTACAGCGATAAAATAAATATGACTGAATTCTAGATTAAATTATCTATAAAATTGCATTAATAGATTTTAATTTTAGATACAAAAAAAAACCAACATTATCCTGCACTATTTCTTCGATATCTGCCAAACCAGTTGACCTACAGCGATAAAATAAATATGACTGAATTCTAGATTAAATTATCTATAAAATTGCATTAATAGATTTTAATTTTAGATACAAAAAAAAACCAACATTATCC